>CM076092.1:9734486-12301826 GCA_038088585.1 Chrysina gloriosa
TAAAGAATATTCAAAACAAATAGGGATTAACAGACTCTTGTCTGAACGTACGGGTGGGTTTTATTGCTGTTGCAGCATTATCTTCATTGTTTGATTAAATTTCGTAGAGGTCTGAAGCCGCAGTGTTTAATTCGGTGGATGTAATTTGCAGTATACCTACATTTATGTGTGGAATGTTTATAAATTCATTCAAGACAATAAGTGAAATTAGTGGACATTTAACTTACATAGGTTAGTCTGACTACATACATATTCGCTTTTCAGAAATGTCTATTTTGAGCTGGGTAAGTATATATTTCCGCCAATTTCATTTTTGTGAATATTTCAGCGGTAGAATTATACATCGTTGCCTTATGTATCTTTTATGTTAGTGTTATTACGTATATCTTATACAGTAAGTTACTACGTTTGCTTTATTATTATTACATATGTTCAGTTGTGGATATACCAATAAAAGAGGTTATGTTAAGGCTACAGCGAAGTATACGGCGTATTTGATTTTCGCAAAAAAAAACTATATCACCATAAATATGACCTATCCAGTGATAAATTATTTTCATAAAACTTTTGGAGGCGGAGCCCTCCAGCGCCAGAATTAAAAAAACTTACCTTGATGTGTTTTCGTTACATTCAAATAAAATTTTCTGATGTATTTAATTCCATAAATACTATTTCTAATTCGTTTATTATAACTTTTGGCCTTTTCCTACAAATATACATTCAAATATTAGTATAATATATTAGTATATTAGTTTTCAGTAATTTAGCAATATTCTTTTATTTTCTGAGATATTCAAATGCATGACTTGTGTAAATAACATTGAGTACTACCAACTTAAATACCAATCAATTCTTATTGTTGTTCTTCCTTAATGATTCAAGTATTTCTATAGAAATTGTCAAATTAGTTGAAAATGGCCAACATTGTGAATTCATTTGATTTATTAATGTTATGTACTGGGAATAAAATGATATGGCTCGCCAATTAATGCAGTGAGGATTAATGCCTAACAAGGCCAGTTATATGTGTTAGGAATAATGTTTTCCTTAGGTTGAAACCCAACCCACTAAACATTTTTAATTTCGCGGACAGTTTAAGTTGGTCGTTCCGGCAATAGTGGACATATTCGCCAATTTTTAAGCACAAATCACGCGAATATGTTCACTATTGCCGAAACGACCAACTTAAACTATCCGCAAATATAAGAAATGTTTACAGGGAAGTCTCGATGCCCGCTCGCCGCAAATGTTATGTTTTGCTTACAAGTTCTGCATATTACTATGTCAGAAATTGCAAGAAACACTGTCAGAAATTCAATTATTCGGTAACAGTAACCTACATGTACAATTATATTTTCGGCGCTTGCGGTGGCTAATTTCTTCGCACTACTGCTTGCGTTGCACTCTGCATTGTCCGGTTGACTTGTAAATCGATTCCCGTGGAATCTGCGTTTTCCTGGATTCGCAGAACGAGAACTGCTCGATCTATCACCTTTGGGATAACTTGACATGATATAATAGCGATGTACACTCTATAAGATACAGAGCAAAACTGACCGTTGCCGCTAGAAGCAAGTGAGCAAAAAGGAATATTTCGGTTATAATCTGTACTATAGCTTGACACGGCACTTCTAAGAATTAAAAAAAAATATTATTTCGAACGACTGTTTGAGTTTTTTTTTTTAAATACACATGTAGTTCGGAGTTATTCGACTGAGGGGAGGTGCGCGCGCCTCATCTGCCCGAGCGCTGTATCTGCTCAACACCTCACTGCGTTTAGTGCTGTATCTTTGAAAATATTGCGAATTAACCTCTATAACTTTTGATACATATTCTTAGATATATTAGGAATAGATTTGAGCAATAAACAAAATCGATTTTTTGAGCCTTCTAAAGCAGGATTACCCCTTAAGGCTAAAGTGAAGTATACGGCGCATTTGATTTTCGCAAAAAAACTATGTCACCATAAATATGACCTATCGAGTGATAAATTATTTTGATAAAACTTCTAGAGGCGGAGCCCTCCAGCGCTATAATTTAAAAAAAAAAACAGACTTACCTTGATGTTTTCGATACGTTCAAATCAAATTTTCTGATGTATTTAATTGCATAAATACTATTTCTAATTCGTTTATCATAACTTTTGTCCTTTTCCTACAAATATACATTCAAATATTAATATAATATATTAGTTTAGTATATTAGTTTTCAGTAATTTACCATATTCTTTCATTTTCTGAGATGTTCAAATGCATGACTTGTGTAAATAACATTGAGTACTACCAACTTAAATATCAATCAATTCTTATTCTTATTCTTCCATAATTGTCATATTATTTGCAAATGGCCAACATTGTGAATTCATTTGATTTATTAGTTATGTAATGGGAATAGAATGATATATCTCGCCAATTAATGCAGTGAGAATTAATTCCTAACAAGGCCAGTTACATTTGTTGGGAATAGTGTTTTCGTTAGGTTGGTGACAAGTACCACAGACTGTGGGCAAGTACTGGCAATTACAACCAAATTTGAAGAAAGAGCTCGTCGGAGCTTGTAATCTGTTGTAATCACTCCTATATAAACACATGGAATGAATGTTTAAATATCAATAACAATAAATAATTACTAAAATGTTATGGACCCAAATTAAGGTAAAAATAAACGTTCGAAATGTGTTATTGAAAAGGACGAACCAATTGACGATGCAAAAAGGAGAGATTTTATAATTCAAGATGCCAAGCCCCAGTTATATACAATACAGGCAATATTCGATAAACATATAGATATTATCAAATATTGTAAGACCGCCAAGGAACAAATGAAAGCTTTAAAGGATGTTTTTGTACCTACAAGTTCATTCACAAAATTGTCCTTATGAAATTCGATACTATCGTCAAGGATCTTAAGGGTTTGAGATATACTATTGATCAAACTGATCAAGTATGCCATCTGCTACACTCACTTCTATCTCAGTATGACACAGTTATAAAAGCCTTAGAAGCAGTTACCGAAATAAAAATTAATATTGTCAATCCACATCTTTTAGATGAAAAATTAAAGCACAAATCTAAAGGTATCAGGCAAGTAGCAATGATTTTAGTTTAAAAGCATCTACAGGATGTTGTATTTGTGGTGATAAATCTCACTTTAAAACACAGTGTCCAAAAGGTTTTAACTATGGAAGATATAGGAGTAGAGGTAGACGTGGTAATAGAGGACGACTTTATAATGTGAACCAAAGAAGAGCTGAAGCCAGTTTCGCCAAATAAAATATTGTTTTCATAGTTGCAGACTTCTATAATCAAAAAGAATTACTTAGAAATAATGTTTTTGTATTGAATTCGAGAGCTGGTAACCATTTTGTAAAAGGGCAGCTTATGTATAACATGTATAATGTGAGAAAGTTGGATCATGAAGTTACTGTGCATATACCTAATGAGCTTTTTGAAAGCTACCAAAAAAGGGGGACTTCAAGCTAGATATCAAAATAGCTTAATAATGATTGAAGCTCTGATAGTACAAGGAATTAAACATAATTTGCTATCTGCTGTAAAAATGCTAGAGGTCATTGGCTAGAAATAAAGAAAAATGAAACTATTATTTGTGGAGGCAATTTTTGTATGATATGCAAGAATGTAAATGGCATATATCTTAGAATTGGATTTATCATGAAAATTGTAATGTAATTGCAAATAATAATGAGTGGGCCACAGAAGACTAGGACATCTTGGAAAGGATGCTCTTAAACAACTGGCACTACATTTTCATACTAGTGACTGTAGCACATGTAACGAAGCCAAGGCCACACAATCACCATTTTCTAAGAATGAAAATCTATCAAATGCCTTCGGGAAATTAATACATAGTGATGTGTTGTCCCATTGTACCAGCAACAATCTATGGAGAAAAATATTTTGAAGTAATCTTGGACGATTTTCTCATTTTCTGGTGATAAAACTAGTAAGAAATGAAAATGAAGCTGAAAAGAATTGAAAAAATATGCTAAAGAAGTGTAATAACAGCATGGAATCAAAGGCAAGAAAATGAGACTAGATGGTGGTGAGTTTAGTTCAAATAATTTTAAATGTTATTGTAGAAATAATGGAATTAAACTGGAGTATACCAGGAGTTATAGCCCACAAATGAATGGCAAATCTGAGTGCATGAGCAGCACATTACTGAATATGATACGTTCCAAAATAATTAGTCGTGGTATTCCCAAATAACAACAATTATAATATTCCCAATCACGTTTATTCACGTTTATCGCTGTACTGTTACAAGGATATCGTTGCCGACGTTAGAACCCCAAGGAAAAGTCCAACATTTTTACTATGACATCTTTTTCACTTCTGGATTGTATAAAATAGATATTCAATGTTCAGCGCCCGAAAACTTTTCGTCCAAATGGCAACTAGTCACGTGTGGAAATTTATTCTAGCTGTAGAAATTAACGTGACCTAATTAATCGTTGCGATTTTGAAAAATGCGCAACAGATACATTATACAGCGAAGAGAAGTACACTTTGTCTAGAGACAAGGCCAAATCGTGCTTCGTTTTTCACCGGCAGTACTTGAGAAAGATAGTCAAATTAATAGATTGTCTTTACTCTTGCGATAAAACGATGTCGGTAAAAACTCAAAATAGACAAAGTGAACACACCTTTTAAATTGACACAATTTGATGTCGTGTGACTGGTGTCCGTATTTCTGTATTTTTCATTAATACTGCTTCTATTGCAGTTTAATATTAGACGAAGTGATACGTTTGTAAAATGAAGAAATAAATGCCTAAATTGTTATATATTTATGAGCGAAATAAATCTACTTATTAAGGTCTAAGCTGTCGTTTCCACTGATACTTTTGATTTGAAAGAGTAAATAATCGCTTAAAAAAGTTTTTATTTAGAAAAATACAAAATAAGTTAAAAAAAAAGTCTTCTAGTTTTTCAATTAATCCATTCTTTAATTATATGATAGAGTAGAATTATTTAATATATTTATAAAGTAGCTATTATATGTTTAATTGACAGAGTAGTTGTATGCAGGCACTATTATATGGTAAAAACTATGGAGTATGTAAGATATCACAATAATACATTGCTGTCCTTTCTCAAATTTCTATGTGTGTAACATTAAATACTGATAGGTATGCCCATGCATATTTAAGCACTTATAAATATCTACATCGTAAAAAAACGTTGATAAAAATGAATAACGTATAAGGCTTGATATCACATAACTTTGAGTGTCGACGAAATGTCTAACCAAATCCTCATAAAAAATGACATTATTTATATAGCTAAAGTGTAGAATCTACATGCTAAAACGTTTAGCTATAACAACTATATATTTTTTTAAATCGTGGTACTACACATTTCTGTGGCAACCATCTAATTGTGCTAGTTCTCAGATTGTACTGTTCTCCACGGAAAACAGGCGAATACTTATCTAAATCGGTGCCATCCGAAAACGCACCAGCTCTGGCACAATTAGGCGGTTCCCGTTGAAATGCTTTAAACTACATTCAATACCATGCAGTTGACACACGTGTACGTAGGCGAAAACGCCACTGTCAGCCCAAGTTCATTACGTAATATTTTTTCTCGCTATACATAGCCCTAATCAGTTTTCATTCGAGAAAACAACGTTTACGTTAGTCATTTCACCGACACCTATATGTTATAATTAGACCCCGGAGAGTTTAGGGAGGCTTATCCCAACCAATTACGTCAGCAATGCTGGACGAATCGGCTTAACGCGCCTGCATAGCAACCCCCTTCGTAGAGGTTTGGAGGCGAACCATTCTTTAGTGATAGGGATAGTTTTCTGATCAACGTCCCTAGATTACCGAGGTCTAGTTATAACATTTAAAAACAAAAATCTATAGGAATATGATATTTCTATAGAAAGTAATCCTTTATTTTGAAAAAGTTCGTTTCAATGAGAGAAAATCAATAGAAACACTCCAAAAGTTAACAAATTGCTATTATTTAAAGGGTAGCACCCTCTACATATTTCCAATCGTCTGTCTAACAACCGATATAGAATTAGAAATTTACTTATTCTATTGCAAATGAGAGTGGAACCATAATATATTTAATATAAAGAATTTCTCGATAATCATTTCTAAAGACACCATAGTTTACCCTTTAGATCGTGATAATCAATTAAGTATCTTAAAATAATGGCAGTTTTGTGTATACTTTTCCAAACATTTCATTTAATCCTAAACATACCTATATCCCAATTAAAAATAAAGAATACTATCATCCGATTGAAACTAATGGTTTATCCATAAATAATCGTTTATTTATTGGTCTGCTCTTCTTTATTTGCGAATTAATTTTTTCTTTCAATCTGATTTTGTCACCTAACGGTATAAATTCGGTTTCTCTAAGCCGCCGTTGTAATTGCTTATAGAAAGATAACACATCAGGATTCGCCCATACTTGAGATGCTTTAAAATCCAAGACCCTCAACGTATTGAGATCTTGAGCTCTTGATAACGCGACGTACGCTTGACCGGCCTCAAAAACCCTAGCCAACGACATTTCGACGCAATCCAGTGTTAAACCCTGTGACTTGTGGATGGAAAATGCCCAAGCAAGTTTCAATGGAATTTGTTTCCTAGATATCACAGCACCTCCAGCAGTCTTAATAGCCCATTTTTCGTGTTTAGCTACATACAATTGATTGTTCATCATCCTCACGACAGGTAAATCATCTTTAAATTCCTTCACGACACCTCGTGCTCCATTAACTAAACCGATCGAAATATTTATGTTCTTAAGAAGCATTACTTGAGCTCCAATCTTTAACAGTATTTTCGCGGCGACTGGCGTTTGTTGATCCAACTGCTTCGAAGAATAAGGATCGCTATCTTGCGCTTCGAAAGCTCTACATTCACCTGAAAGTTCGTTTAATTTCGACTGGTTGATGAGATCAGCATCGTTTGTATGCGAACACAGCCTCGTTGCAAGGATACCGTTCTTTTCTATCGTTTGGTTCGCAGTCGATGTTAGTTTTGGCTGATTTCTTCGCTGATTTTACCTATGCGGATTTGATTGAGGATTTCGATGAAGGCATTGTCGTTTTGTCGATGTACTTGGGTCAATTCGAAATATCTCTGTACGCATTTCTCCCACGCTGGTGTTTGGAAGCAAAATTTGTTGTCTGATTTCTTAAAATTTTCTTGCCGTCGTACAGGAGGTAGTTGGAAAAAATCGCCACACAGAATGAGTTGGATCCCTCCGAATGGTTTATCGTTTTTACGTACCATTCTAGCTATAGTTTCTATTTTCTGAAAGGATATAATTAGGATAATTTTATATTTTTTTACACATGCAAAAATCTAGTATTTTGGTATTTCTTGTGTGTTGCTATTTGATATCGTTTCGGTGCTCACACTGCTGACTCAAACTGAGTTCCAATTTTAGTTTTTCTCAAATAGTGACACACCTGAAAGAAGTATCTGTCATTGAAAATAAAAGCTTACGAGGATGAAACAGGACGTGGTGAATTTAAATTATGAACTTGCGTTGGAGATGAAACAAAAAATTTGAATATGTTTGAGATCTGAATTAACCCTAAATCTGATAGACCGCGCAAAAGTGTTTTGCTCATTTTTATTTCATTTCACTAATAATAAATAAGCAACTTTCCAGATTTATATTTGTTTTATTGCATCTTATAGTCTAAAAACTCAAAAATCATCCATATAATAATGTACATCTGAGAGGCGAATGTTTATGAACAACGTATCTCCAAAGTATGTTTATGAATCTAGGGTTAACATCCTTTTATAAAGTAAATACTATAGATGAAAGGTCCCTGTGCATGATCAATGTGAACCGCTGGGAAAGGACACTTGGAAAACTGGTTTGATGAGTGGTTTCAATGAATGCAGAGACGCATAGAATGCAAAGGAAATTACTTTGAAAAAGTGAAAGGAATGTGTCTATTGAAAAACATTCTTAGTTTCCTTCGCACCAAAAACCAAATCTATTTCGGCTTTAATGTTAAGAAAGGTACTGCAAATCTCTACAACCAAATATTTTACCTCAAAATATTCCCCATCAACCATCGAAATCTCATCTATGATCAAGTGTCGACACTTCCTCCAAATCGTTGCCGTCATCGGCTTTGAAGCAAGTTGAAAAGCCCTTTCGATAGTGGCATCACCACTACCGATTCCAGCGAACTGATGCAGAGTTATACCACCGATATGGCAAGCTGCAACACCTAAACCAAAATGTTATTTACTTCCTTCTCCTTTATCTTTTACCCCTTCTACCTTTTCGGTCTAAGGGTTATTTACTTGCTAAATATATTAAATAAAATTTGAAAAACTTGCCTGTTGAAGCTGTTGCTGTAGTTACATCAGGAGGCAGAGCTGCAATAATTTTTTCAATAAATAACTCTTTCCCGTTCCAGCACTTCCGGTGAAAAACACATTAACACCAGAAAGACAAGTATCTAACACAGCTTTCTGTTGAATATTCAACGGCTCATTTAAAAGGGGAGAAGATGAATACATTCGCTTCAACTTGATCTTGTTCTCATCAGGATTTTGAAGTTTCCTCTTCCTACTCAATGGGGAAGGCGTCGTATCGGTCGCCTTAGACATTTTCTTTTGCACCTTCTCCAAATCGGCCACAGTCACAGGACTGATTTCATCGTATTGTTTTGGCTTATTAGATAACAATTGATTCCTTAATGAGGTACTCGTAGCCTGTCCGGGTTTACCTCCAGTCATCTTAATAAACATAGTCTTCAAGTAACCCAACAATTGCGAAGGTGGGGCATTCGATAAGTATAACATGCATCGATCATCTTTAAACTCGATAGACGCCTTACCTTCGTTCATAAATTTCTTATGGACGTTAATACTCTTTAATTCGAGTCGAACAGGTGCTGTTTTATTCGCCGAAACCTCCACGTACATTGTTCGATGAGCGTTTCTGATCAGTCTTAGGGAAGCACTTTTATGAGCTATTTTTCTTTGTACTATACCTTGTGGGTTTCTCCATTCCATGTTTATGGTACAAGTTAGGGTGCTGCAGTCGTTTAAATCCATTTTCACTCAAGATTTTGAGGAGACAGTTCGAAATGTATCATGCAAATACTACACGTGTAACGGGATATTTGAAGATCTCAGAATTACTTTACGAGGCTTATTGGAGGTTAATATCACAAAAAATATAGGCGATGTCGATCATATTTAATGAAAAATTGGAATAATTAATTGTAAATAAACATTACCTATAGTAAACAAATCCACAAATCCAAATAAAAAATTGACGTGAATTCGAATGCTATTTTGCATTAGCCCGATAGGGGGCGCATCTGGAGGTATAGAATTTGATTAAATTTGATGGAGAAAACTAAATTGTAAACATCATGTGTGTCGAAGCTTCTGTATTAGTTTTCTAGGTCCTTAAATATACGTATTTATATTTTGTAGAGATTAACTCCTTTTGTTCGAGGTTTTGATAAAACTTTTGATGGCAGTACAGATTCCTGTAATGCGGAAATTTGAATACGTCAAACTTCCTGATAGTTTCATAACCCCATTGTATTATTATCTATGCATATCACCATATAATTTTGGACCAAAAATTAATATTAATTAAGCGGTATAATTTTGCTCATAGATGAGTAATACATAAGAAAACCTCCTTTGAGCATACAAAATGTTGAGGTAAGACCGCTTTTCTTAAATTGTGGCTGTGGGGCTCCGCACCCTCCCCCAAAATTTGTCACCATTTATATCCTCGTTACGGTGGTATAGTTTTTCTTTGCGAAAATTGAATGCACCTAGTTCTTAACTTTACCCCATTTCAGAAGTCAGAAGTCCAGCCCAAAGGTCCATAACTCGTCAATCAACATCGAGTATCGCGTCTTCGCTTTGCTCAGTAATATGCTGATTGGACGCCACAATTTCAGGCGGAAGAAAACGAGTGTATCAACAATCGGGAGAGAAATTTGTATATTCTACCAATGTGCAAAACGGTGAGTTTTGGTGGAGGATCGGTTAGGATTTGGGCCGATATCTGTTACGCGTACGTAACTAGTTCTAACTGGTAGGGGAAGTGGGACGGTTCCCATGTACTTGGAGGAGATTTCAGGATGGGCAGTACCATTTGCGTCTTACATTGACGATGACTTCGTATTAATGCACGGCAAAGCTCGTCCACACGTTGCCAGATGCGTTGCTGAATACCTCGGAGATATTAGTATTCAAAGGATGCAAAGGTCAGCCCAAAGCTCAGATCTGAATCCTATTGAACACATGTGGAATAGCCCTAAAAGGAAGGTTAGGGCTCGAGTATCTGCTCCAGCAACATCGCTCAAACTCAAAAATGTACAAAAGAAGTGGTAGCTCAGTCTCCAACGTGACATCCAACACATCATCGCTGGACTACAGAGGCGATTAAATGATGTAATAAGGGTACTTACCTTTACCCACATGCTAGTAAAACAGCAATTGCTTCTTTGTTTAGACTGAAAATAACATTTTAGTGCGCGTAATATCTGACTTTTTGTCATTAGCAATAAAATTTTAAAAAATAGTCAACTAACAAGGAGAGCTTCCCAACCAGCACACGCCGATTCCGATAAAACTTTGTAATCATGTAGAGCTGGTAAGACTGGAAGAGGTCGGTTTCTGTTTCTGCGATTAAAGCCTTTGAAAGAGTGAAACACGTCCCTTAAAATTGGCCTACTTTCTGTTTTTCTGCCAACTACTGGAATTGTTCCAAGAAAAAAATATTCAAAATATGGATATATAGCTCATCAAAAGGGCAATTAAAGCATGTTTGAGGGGATTACCCCTCCCATACGCACCGATTTCGATGCAACTTGGTCTTGCATACTCTTGTCTATTATATCTTTTATAGCATCGTGCAGTTGTTCTTTAAAATTTTGATTTCTTGTTTTTCCCAATATCCATAAGTGATAATCAACAAATGAATGACATTTTGTGGGTTTATGTACACCATGCTGCACTACAACAATTGCAGAATAATTGGCAAGAAACGGCCCCATTATTGAGGGTGCTTGTCGCCCCTTCAAAGACGCTTCTGGTAGAAACAGGAACCGATCTTTTACATAGTTCAACCAGCCCTATATAGTTCCTATCTTTCATCGAAATCTGTGCTTCTGAAAATCGGTGGTGATGGAAGGGGGTATTTTTAGGAATAAGGGTTATCGATTCAGACATCTTTCAATAGCCTTCTTGAAGCACTATATGGTCATAAGTTTGAATATTTTCTTCTTGTAATAATTGCAGAATTGGCCAAAAACAGTCGCCTGTTTAAGGGAGTTTGCCCCTTCTTCGTAGGCGTTACTGGCAGAAACAGAAACCGACCTTGTACATAGTTGAGCCAGCTTTACATAATTACGAAGTTTCATCGAAGTCACCGTTTCCGCAATTCGATGGGCGTGGGTAATATTTTTAAGGTAATAACGGTTGATTCAGACGTGTTTCAATAGCCCTTTTGAAGCGCTATATGCTCATATGTCTGAATAGTTTTTGCTTGAAACAATTCCAGAGTAATTGACAAAAACGATAAACAGGCCAATTTTCAGGGGCGCTTTTTACCGCTTCAGTGGCTTTAATTGCAGAAACAGAAACCGGCCTCTCACATAGTCCTACCAGCTCGACATATTACTATCATTATTTTCTTAGTCGTTTCTCAAAATTAATCTTAATGAAAGTAAGAATCCTAATAGTTTCTTAGGATTCTTACTTTAATTAAGATTAATTTTGAGAAATGATTAAGAAAATAATGAAAAACCGTTACATTTACCGATTGGAATTTTAATTATAATTAAGTAACGAGCACTTCTCCTCTTCAAAACAACTACTGTACGTATAAACACACCGCCGTTCATTGCATTCCATACATATCGAGTCGTGCAACGACTTATTAGGAAAAGGTTCCCTTTATCAATAACTAGGCGATTAAGTTAAAATAAATTATTTATTTCCAATCATGAACAGCTTCTTCGGGATTTCATTGTACAATACAATTGGTTTGGTGTTTGGGAAAAATATCATGGGTCTGGATGGAACTTGGAAAATAATGTTATAACAAGATAAAATTAATTGAAATTATATACAACACAAAACACCTTAAAATCAATCAACATCCATAATAAAATTTATGTACATTTATTTTACAACAATTTTTACACTAACCGGGAGGCAATAAGGATAAATAATTAATAACAGATTTCGCGATGCGTTTTATGCGAATATTTCATTTATAAATATCAATCGTATGAAAAATGCAGGGCAGCAATATAGCGATCCTGTTCGATGTGCGTTATAAATAAACAATATATTGATGAGTAGCTATGGGATTTCGCGAAACACGAACGGTTCTAATAATACTTCCACATCCTTCCTTTTCTTCCAAATAACGCGAAATAATATTGGAAAAATAGAAACATAAATAAAAATGTATATAATGTATAATAAAAAGTTTGGCATTTCCATATTATGCGTGTATTGTTGAATCATTCGATATATTACAAGATCATGGTTTCGGGGTCTTCGATATACCTTCGGAAGGCTTTTAACCATAACGCGCCGATCGCACCATCGACCACCCTGTGATCACAGCTTAGAGTAGCCCACAGGAACGGTTCAGTTGCGAATCTACAAACAGAGCCATTCCATTATAGCAGAAGTAAATGATTGCAGGCAGAAACCTATTTGGGATTCTATCGTGTAATATTGTTGGTTGTTCGGAAAGTAATTTCGCCTTTTTTATGAAAATGAAAGACGATTTTCTTATAGTGAATAAATATTTTATTGAATTATATATTGTCCATTCTGGTCCAATACCTTTTGCCATCTTTCTGGCAGTAGCATGATTCCATGCTCATAAAATTTTTGCTCTCTCCTGGCAAAAAAACTGATCCAGGTGATTTTTGACTTCATTCGAAGTAAAGTTTTACCGGTAGAACCCAAGAGAAGTTTCCTTAATAAAGCTCAAGTTGTCTATACTTACCCTTTTTCCTCATTTGGTACTAATTTATTGAATGAACCTCCGACAGCCAGGATACAAGTTTGTGGTGGATTAATGATGGCCGAGAACTTCGTTACTCCGTACATGCCGAGATTGGACAAGCTGAAAGTGCCGCCTTGGAATTCGTGCGGTTGAAGCTTACCGTCTCTTGCTTTAGCCGCCAATAGTTTGACTTCTTTACTAATTTTGACGAGACCCTTTTGATTCGCGTTGAATACTATGGGTGTTATTAGACCTTTATCCGTTGAAACTGCAACGCTTACGTCACAATTTACGAATCTGAAACAAATAGAATAAAGTGGAAGTATCAGATTAAAAAAAGACTCTTTTACTTAAATTTAATGTTGGATACTACGTATTATGAAAAAAGAAAAAAATATGGTGATCCTTCGGTGAACATTAGCAAAATTGGTTGGGTAACATGTTAATGATATATTTATATGTGTAATATTATTAAATTTTAAAAGATAAAATTTATATGCAATTAGACAATTTGTTTAACATGCAAGAAGAGTCAGTATTTATATGTGAATTGCAATTAAAATAGAACTACCGTAATGTTGATATTTATACGTTTAAAAAATAAAAATCTAACAATAAATATTATAGTATATTATAAACGATATGCAACACAAAAATCTGTAGTAATTCCAAAGTGACCGTAGACATTTTAAATTTTTAATAACTATAGATGGCGCTGTTTCAATGTTATGGTTTCAATTAAACTTGCGAACACGTATGTGACGTCACTTGCAATTAATGACGTGCAACTGAACTTAGACTGCCTTCCCTATACATCTTATTTTAATCCTTTCAGTTTACTTTACGTCTTTTCTAAATCAAACTTACCTTCGTATTACTGTATCCATCCAATAAGAATTGGCGTCAGGTACATCCATGCAAGACAGCGCGCAAGCTTTAAGGATAAAATCATTCACGCTAAGTTTGACCTTATCCTTTTCCAATTTCTTGTTAAGTCGTTCTCTCAATTTCAGCAATTTGCTGACGTTCAATTCAGCAGAGAGATAATAATGGGGTATCGATTGCTTCGATTGTAACAGCCTTTTAGCAATGATGTCTCGAATTCCCGTTACAGGAATGTCAACGAAGGCGGCGCCTGCCGCCGGAGGTGGCGGCGGCGCCCCTGCGGCCACTTTAGGCGCTGCACCCGTCTGAGCTAGAGCATCGAGATCCTTACTTGTAATCGAGTCGAACAAACCGGTGCCTTTACCTTGTAATCTGATATTTCGCTGTTCGGCTAAACGTTTTGCCATCGGACTTGCGTAAACACGACCGGTGGCGGTGGCGGCCGATGGTGCTGGTGCTGCCGGGGGTGGAGGTGGTGATGGAGCGCGGGGCGGAGGAGCGGCAGCAGCTGGGGTCGGTGCTGCAGCCGGTGGAGCGGCGGCTTTCTTGCCGGCCACTGGACTGTCATCTTTAAAGTCTTTGAAAGCACCCACATCTGCTTCGCTCGATACGATTACGCAGACGATTTTGCCAATCGGGATGCCCTTCGTGCCGGCGGGGATCAAAACTTTAGCTAGAAAACCTTCTTCTGGCGTTTCGAAAGCCATCGTCGCCTTGTCAGTCTCGATTTCTGCCAGGAGATCGCCCTCGCTTAGTTTGTCACCTTCCTTTTTCGCCCAGGAAACAAGCGTTCCCTCTTCCATGGTGGGGGATAATGCCGGCAAAGGAACTTTTATGTGGGATGGCAAATCGGCGTAATATCTTACTGAATTTGGCTGCCATTGTAATGGAGTTGTAGATGTTGCTAAAAGGTGCGGTCTGGAAATAAAATAAAATCGTTTATGTCGAGAAAAGTGATACTCTAGTCATACTTTGTACACACTTATAGAGAATGATGGTTCACCACGTGACCCGTAATGTTTTTAAATCTGGGGATTTTTGTGTTGGTAGGTTTATGGTATTTGTACATCACTAGGATCATACTATCATTTGACATAGGCGTACAATCGTTATTCACAATTTTTGTTGTCATTTTTTACGTTTTCGTTCCATTATTTTTATCATACATACAACAGAACTGTACTTTTCAGTACACAGCGCATTTCTTTAAAATGTTTACAAGTGAACAAGACGCATTTATTCTGATGGCGCATTTTCGAAGCGGTACTCGAAATGAAGATGGTACAGCAATACGTATGAAACATATTCTCGCCATAAGAATAAACTTGTGGAATTTAAAACTCTATATTTTTTATAACAAGAAATATGACAAAACCGCGTACTGATGCTTTACGGATCTTAGAAAAGCCTGTGACATATTCTAAGAAATAAAATTTGGGGTGCACTAGAACACAGAGGACTTAATACAAAGTTACTGGAGGTCAATTCATTTTGCGGATGAGAATTTTAAATCCAGAGGAATTGCCCTACAGTTGCAAAAATGGCCACCGATATAATTTATCACTTTTCATAAAAGTATTAACTTGTTGCGACTTGCTGTCGTTGTCTAGTTCAGATATTGAATTCATGATTAGTGTGGGCAAACAGTGGTAACAGCATACAATTATGAAATAAGTTACGACAGCATCGCCAACTCTCCACTTTAGTCAGTACTAAATCGATGCTGTATGCCAGCAGTTCTGCGTATATGTTGGCTGTATGCAGTTGGTTAGCTGGATTGCGTTTTGGTCCAGGTGGTGTAAACGGAAGTCTCAAGAATGCTCTAAATTAATTTCTCGAGGAGCAAATCAGTTACGATCTGTCTATTAAGTTTTAGTAGTTTATGAAATTGACTTTTGATGAGCGCAAATTGCACAAAGAATATAGCAGAATATGGTTATTGGAAGGGCTACAGCAGACCGCAAAAATCGCAAATCGTACGGAGTCGTTGATGGATATGACTCTTTGGACCCGACAAAAACATGGTTTTAATGGGTTGGACTGGTTTCACAGGTTCAAAACATATTTTTCAATTTTATGTGGAAAGTGTCTAAATGCTAATTAACCACTTAACCGATTATCTCGTATATATACAGACCAACGATAACAGATTATAGCGAATAATGGAAATACCATATTTTTGGCATTATTTTTACAAATATACTAGAAAAATTGTAATAGTTAATTGTAAAACCGCATGAAATCTCAACTTAGGTACAAAATAATAAAAATTGGTAATTTTTCTTAAAAGAAAATCATCGGTTAAAGAGTTAAACATAAAATGTATAAAAATACATAATACGAGTATATTACCATCAACTAGTAATAGCATCTTTTTATGCAATTGGCAAGCAAACATGTTAAGAAGTAAAATTCTGTGAAGAAATATTAAATAGATACGACAGGCTGCTCTTGGGATAGAGCAATAAATAAAGACTAATAATTACCATAAAAGAAAGTTCTTCTATTTTATATCAGCTTTACACAAGAAAGAATACGACCGTTTATTTGAGCGATATACAAGAGACTCGTGTAAAGTTACTTAACGCATCGATATAAGAAGATTGTATGTCTTGAACGCTACGTCAGTTTATGTTTCCCTCTCAAGTACATAATTTACGACGGGCCTGCGTGTTTAGGTATCAATTCATTTTTGACGTGTGTTATCGGTAAGCGTTACCACCCAGATTCATTGCAAGATCGTGTGAATATAATTATTCCACTTGAGTTTTCCAACAGCTGCCATCCAGATAACTTCAGTCCACATCTCCTAAGACCTGGCCGTATTGAATTGCATAATCTCTTCCCGGGATACATATGGCTGTGTCGCGAATGACGTAACCTTCCGCAGGATACTTGAGGTATACGAGCATTGATACTGATGAAGATGCCTTAGGGAAAGATGTGCCCTAATAGTATTAGGCATGAATATTGCGACAATGTGGAGAGTTACCCTCTCTGAAAACCTTTGCAAATGAATTGGGAATTAGGGCCCTTAAAGTAAATGTCGCATAATATTATTAAGCATGGAAAGCGAACGTAAGTCTCAAGCATATGTTTTAAGTCCTAGAGGGTATAGGCTGGGGAGCTTGTTAAGAAAGTCGAACAAGGTTCAGGTGTCCCTTCCTAAAGATTTATAGCTCATTGCGTTTAAGAATTTAAAGCTGGCTATAAATTAGGGTTCAGCACAAAAAATCTTTTGAAATAAATTAAAGGTACACATTGTCACTGTTCATTTTCAATCCATAATATACAAAATGCTGGGACCTCTCAGCTGTTTTCCAGGTCTCACCTATTGATTAATGCCAGACAAGTCATTCACAAAATGGAGAGTTAGAACATGATTATAATCATTCATAGCAGTGATTTTAAAGGATCGGGATTCATCGATTCATTACCCTTATATAGTCTGATCCAAAGGATCAGTTAGGATGTAGATCTAGTACATCTCTATAAGTTGTAAGACATACTTATGGAAATCAAAACCCGCTGGTGCTACAAAAATGTTAATTTCATTCATGATTGAGGCGTTTATGTAAGAATGCTCAAGCACCTTGTTTGTGGTTATGTCGAAATCAGAAACCGTACAATTTAATGAAAAATATCCATCCTGCAGCCTTCTTTCATTGGATTTGAATCATTTTTTAAATAAGGAATAGACTGTGTAAAATATAAGTCACCATACCTATTTTGATTCC
This sequence comes from Chrysina gloriosa, assembly GCA_038088585.1. Lineage (NCBI taxonomy): Eukaryota > Metazoa > Arthropoda > Insecta > Coleoptera > Scarabaeidae > Chrysina > Chrysina gloriosa. The sequence continues at coordinate 9,752,134 of CM076092.1, forward strand.
TTCTTCGTGCACATTCCGCACTCAGTGCTCTCACCAGGTACGTTCTCACGTTCTTCCGCACGGTTCCTCTTAACAGGTCGCTTCGTAGGGCTATCGTTCGAAACATTCTTCTAATTTAAAGTGAAACTATTTTATTTTAATTGATTGTTTCCGTATGTTCTTCTAGGATAGAGGACGGCCGACATACACGAACGTCCCGTCTAGGTCATTTAAAAGACTTTCTGTTTCACGTTGCAAACTTGTGACAAATATGACTTTTGACGTGGTAATATCAATTTTTTGTTGAAGTCGTATGTCAAGCATTTACTAAACAAGCAATTGAATATCGAAAAAGTTCAGGGATAATTGATTATAATCAATTACTTTCCAGATAAGCATTTAATGATGAAAATTAATTACTTTCCTCTGGGAACATAGGAACCTGTAATGAACTAACTTTTATTGAAAAAGAAACTTAATTAAAGAGATTTAATTAATAAGTATTTCTAAACCATTGAAATAATGCATATTAATAAAATTTATGTTATTTATTTATAACAAAATTAATTTCTTTAGGATTTAAATGACAGTCGAAACGTCATTTGGGCTGGTAATATCGGCACCTGAAACGTCATTTTACCCACTTGTCAGTGTCACCTGTCAAATTTGTTTATTTATATATTTATGTCAATCAAGTTTATTTTAAATGTTTTTGTCCTTGTAGTTTTAACAATTTTACAATGCCCGTCGATATTAAGGAACTAACGGAAGGATGGTTAGAATTAGAAAGTGATCCCGGTTTATTCACCCTTTTATTAGAAGATTTCGGCGTTAAAGGCGTGCAAGTAGAAGAAATTTACGATCTAAATAAGCCCCTGGACAGTCCGGTCTACGGCTTTATATTTCTATTTCGTTGGATAGAAGAACGACGATCTAGAAGGAAAGTCGTCGAGCAGACGGAGGTGTTTGTAAAGGACGAGGAAATTGTCAATAATATCTTTTTGCTCAACAAATGGTTCCGAATAGCTGCGCTACTCACGCCTTGATCTCGATTTTATTGAATTGCTCCAATATACATTTAGGCGATACGCTTAGTAGACTTAAAGCTCATACTCATGGAATGTCACCTGAGAATAAAGGTTGGGCTATCGGAAATACTCCCGAGTTGGCTTGTGCTCATAATTCACATGCTATGCCTCAAGCTAAGCGACGATTAGATAAAGGTAAGATACAGTACATTTCAAATAGATGAAGAAAACTTGATAGTTAAAAATCTCGTAGGACAATGGTAACAGACTATCCAGCATAATAGTTCTTCTGCTTCGATTCTCCTTTTGCTCAACCATGGTGTTGGAGGCGTAATAGTCTCTATTTGAAATTTTGACTGCTCTTGTATATCTTATTTCTGTACAATTAAAAAATGGACAAACCTTTGCACTACTTTAATAATTAAACAAACTTGGTCTTGTGAGTTAGACTTGTAGATTGATACATCGAAACGAGTCTCCTATCATTCTTTAATCGAGAGGGTTATATGTGTTGAAGCCAGACCAAAATTTCTCTTAAATCCACGATAGTCATTGGAATTCCCAATTTTGTTAAATTGCGTTTTTATCTATATTATCTTATGACCACTTTTAAAATTCTAGGTACTGGTGTCTCCACTGGTAGATTCACTGGAGAAGCATTTCACTTCGTCAGTTTTGTCCCGATTAACGGCAGACTTTTCGAATTGGACGGATTGAAACCGTTCCCCATCGATCACGGACCATGGAACTCAGATAACGGCGATTGGACCGAGAAATTTCGCAGCGTAATGAGCGAACGTTTAGGTATTACGACTGGTGAACAGTACCACGATATCCGGTTCAACCTCATGGCTGTCGTACCCGATCGGCGATTAGCTATAACTTATAAACTCAAAATGCTTAAAACGAATAGACAGATAGTTCTGGATGCGCTCCAACAACTGATGAAAATTAAAAATTCGGATAAAAAGGGGGAAAAGGAAGACGATAAACTGAAAAAGGATCTCGTCGAGAATGTCGAGAAAGCGAATCTGATGGATATCGTGGCTACGTTCGAATCTACCAGCGGGGTTAGTTTAGGCGCTGATTTGAAATTGAAAGAAAATTCGTTGGGGGAAATCAGCGATGTTGCTTCGAAAATAAAGGAGAAAGTGATGCTGTGCCCTTTGGATTATTCTACTCCGTTGACGATTCAAACGTCCCCAGCTCCTAGTACATCGAGTACAGATACCTCGTCCGAAATCGGTTCGGCTTTTAATTCTCCTACGACGGCTTGGAGTTGGGCGTCCGGTCAAAATAGTCCTTCTTCGCGAGATTTGAAGAGATTTGTTGTGATCAAAGTCGCTAGTGATGATAAAGATGGTAATAAATCAAGTGGGAGTGATTAATTTCATATAATTTTTCATAAATTTTTACTTCTAGGTATTAATAATGGGAAACGCAGTAATGAAGATCCAGCATCCTCTAAGAAATCCTGCTTAAACACAGGCCACGCTCGCGTGAGGACGAGTGACGGTGACACCGTTGTTGCTGAAAAGAAAAATCCTGAACTCTTAGAACCGCACACCTTTGCCCCGCAAGATCTTCTAGCTTTATTGAGAAATTTAGAAAATGAAATATGCATATGTGAGATTAATTTGAAAGATGAGAACGACAAACAGAACAAGTATAAAGTACGATTAAATGTTTTTGATATGTAATTTCGCTTAAAGCTAATTTTGTTTTATCCAATAGATCGATGATTGTCGACGGACTTACAATTACGATGAGTTTATTTGTACATTTTTATCGATGCTGGCAGAACAAGGGAAGTTGGCCGAGTTAGTGGAACAGCATCTTGGAACGAAGAGGCCGAATACCGTTCCCGCCCCAAAGGCAAGTAAGACGACTAAGAAGCAAGATACCAGTGGGAGAAAAAGGAAAGGGAGAGGCGCAAAAGTTAAAAGACGGAGGTGATATTAGAAGATGCGGCATTTTTTACATAATTTATATATATTTTTTTGTATTATTTTTTGTTTACACGCAATATTTATAGGCATCTATATCTAGTTCTATGAGCTGACTTTCTTCCTATTGGAAGTAAATATAGCATTAAGCATGTAATACATTATTGTATAATTATAATTTGAATCTATTAAGAATACAAGTCATCTTATTTTATCCATTGGTGTAGAGTCCACTCTCAAAATTAGAAAAGTGAAAACAGAAGAAACAAACCCAAAAAAATCGAACGTTGAACGATCTGACGTAAAAATAAAGATCAGCCGGCAAACCAGAAAGAGCCTTGATCCATACACAAAGCCGATATGAGAACGAAAAAGTCAAAAAGATCCCGCCGATTATTGTAAGAGACAATCAAAACTTGATCTCGATGATGGCTGAGATAAGCCACGAATCGTTCTCTCCCGTTTTGTGTTAAGGTGAACCATTTACTTTCAACTTAAAATTTGAAAAGTAAACTCTTCTCTCCAATTCAAAATTGGTAAAGTGAACTGATTTTCCCAATCAACCAAACAAACCGAAGTAAATCGCCCTCTCTCAACCTCCAACCGAATAAATAGATCACCCTTTCTCAACCCAAGAGGAGAAAAGTGAAAATAATTTTCAAACGCAAATTGCTTAAAGCGAACTACTGTTATCAATCCAACATAGGAAACAGTGACCAATTCTCGTCAAACTGCCATCTTTATGTCTCCAATCTGAATTCAACGATTAACTTTAGGTTTCTTTGGTAATAAAAGAAACAGCGTTCTCTTCTGCAAATTTCCAATTTCTTCATTACACAAACAGCCTACAACTGTGGTAGATTCCTTTCAGATGGCGCTAAAATCTCGCGATCTACTGCTCACTAAGAAATTACATATTGGTTAATTGGAAATACGCATTTCTGTGGTACTGTGGTTAACATCGTCTACCTTATAAAGTTATGGTCACCATGTAATTATAAAAATGTCAGATACTAGTCACTAATTCTTAGAGATCTTTCAACGATATGTTGATGAATAAGGTTCGACAAACGCGTGTCTTGTTCGCTGAAAGAACAGTCTATATACAGCAAACAAGACGCACTTTTGTCGAACCTTATTGGTGAATTAGCGATATATGCACGTGTTTCGAACCAACCAATCTCATCAGTGCGAATATAGTAGTTGCTTGCCTTAAAGCAAAAGATTTATTAAGTAGTTTTAGGTGTATTTGGATTGAAAGATTTGCAGATTATCGAAAGAACTGAATCTTCGCTTATTAGCAGGTTATCACGTGATCGTCTTTTAAGGTAAAACATCTCTCACCATTCGACTACGGCCTCTCAGCTAATTTTTAGACACAAGTAATCCATACACTATTAATTCTGAAGAACTTAATTTGTGAAGATTTTTGTGATGTGTTGTCGAAAATTCTTCATTTCCTATATAATCTTGCTTTTCTATACGAATAATGCAATATAGAGTGTATACGAGGTAAACGCCACGTTTTCAGTAGCCAGCCAGACAATTTGACTAGTGCATAAAAATTTCGCAGCAACAAAAACAGAGTACCGCGCAATTATTACAATTTTAACAAAAGAAAGGCATGCGGCTTATCACATTAAACAATGTTGAGATGAGGTTTATGGGGATTTATTTCCGTCATATTCCACTGTGAAAAAGTGGGCAAAATGTTTCAATTTGGGACAAGAATCCCTTGAAGATGATGTCGGCTAACTGAGGTGATAATGGCTCTAAAAATCGTATTGATTGAGAAAATGGTCTTAGAATATCGCCGTTTGAAAGCGAAGGAATTAGCAGCAATGTCTATTTCTAAAACAAGCATTGGGTACAAATAAGATTAGTGCAAGATAGAAGCACGTGGTACCCCGTGCTCTTTACGCATGTCACCGTCAATGTCGGGTTGAATGTGCGCGTTTGTTTTTAAACATGTGTGAGAGACGATAACAAACCGATTTTGGAGTCCATTGCCGCAGGATATGAAACAATGGTTCTGTTTTATAAACAAAGGCCTGGGGGAAATTGTTTAAAGGACGATAGTAAGTTGCAAGCACCTGCAATAGAACATTTTGAGAGAAAAACTGCACTATTTGGCTTTCCAATCCAAAGGGTGGGGATACTACCAATTTCATATTCTGTAGTCTGGAGTGTTTTTCCTTATGTCACAAATTTTCTCCAGATTTTCCTGCTTCTTGTCATCTCTAGAGCTGAATTCTAGCATAGTCCCTTTTCTTCCAGAATGCTTGCAACAGTGGTATTCCAGGTTTGCTTAGGTATTCTACACCTATTCTTGGTCACCGGTTTAGCCTCCTACATCCCCTCTACTTCTTTCTCTTTTCCGCCATCGTATGTAGACGGCCAAATCACAATGACTACCCTTAATGTAAATATTCCTTTAGAGCTTTAACTTCCAGATCTTCTCTTATGTCTTCACTTCTTTATCCTTTCGACTTCTTTACACCACTCTCCAATGGTATTTTATCTCCATTGCCTGTAATCCTTCCATTCGTTCCGGTCTTTATGTTACGCTACGTTAGTCGACATCATTCTTAGTTTGGAGATCCCGCTAAAAGGATGTGGATGTGACCTTGATGTGACAACTAACTAAAAATATTTGATCACCAAGGTTATTTGTTCCTCAAATACTAATTTTACAAATTGATAGCAAGCGGATTCAATTTTCACTTTATGCTCCTATTCATCATCGTTTTGGATTTTCTTTTGTAGGGCTTTATCGTCCCCCGTGTTACTAAGCGAGCGTTTTGTCCCTAGATTTTCTCAGACTATTAGATATTGTTTTGGCTTTGAAATAAGCTTAAACGGTCATGATGTTGTGAACGATCATAAATTTTAAATCGTACTAAATTTATTTGTTCTGATACTACTGGGTTCGAGAGGAATGTTGGGAAATAACGGATAATATAACAACATTCAGAATGTGGGAATGAACAGTTTGATTTTGAGTTTAGCCATAGTATTTTGCATTATTTTGGCTGTTAAACTCGGTCAATCCGTGTAGGATATCATCACCGATTAGATAAATTGAGCAATCCAAAAATGATTTATTCCTGTATGTGATGGAATTGAAAAGCGTGTTTCGGGAAAACGATAATTTTTACAAACTGGGAGCAAGCCGTTCACATTTTCACTTCGCCCTACTATTCGACATCATCTTGCTTTTGAAAAGTGCAACATGTTGACAGCGCATAAAAAGATTTTACTGCTTCAAAGGCACTAGCTCTTCCAATGCTTATATGAAAAGGAAACTTTGAGAGGAAACGGTTATTTCCACCAAGTGAAAGAGAGAAGTTTGGATTTAGATTTCGCCAGCTTATTGAGTATTATTCAGGTCTTCAAATAGGTTCAAACAACTTCAAACATTCAAGATGTTGTCTTGCTGTTTCAAATTTACTTACGTCTAATAATTGTATTTCACCATGCTGTTCCGCATTATGTTTGGCTCCAACTTTAATCAAAACGCGTAGAATATCAACATCAATTACAAATAAAAATAGTAAACTATTTTCGAAAGCCTAAATCTTAACAAAATAACGTCTGATGACTCTCCATATAAATGACCTAATTAAATAAGGTTTAATTCATGTATATGGAGAGTCGTTAAGGGACAGCTACCAAGCAACTGCGCAGAAGCTTACTAAGTAAGCACAATTTGCACATGACAATAATCCATGAGGGGAATTATTATCGACATATCATCCGGGGGATTGTAATTTGTCAATTGCAGACCGACTATACCGCACTGACGAGTCCCAATAAGGACGAAACTAATTTTTACTCTTGGCAAACAGCGGCAATTACGAAATAAGTTAGGACAGCCTACATATACACAGAAATACTCGCATACAGCGTACTGATTAGAGTAGGAAGTCGGCAATGTTGTTGTAACATACTTCGTAATTGTACGCTGTTACCGCTGTTTATCCAGACTACTATTTTGTCTGCGGTTGCGGTCCGCGATTGACAAACCATAATTATTATAGATTATAGGCACATGTAAATTGTACTTACTTAGTAAGCTCTTGCACAGTCAGTCAGTCAGTGCGGAGAGTCATCCAAACTTTATTTTATTATCAATTATAAATATGTATTTTATCACCGAAAAGTCACTCGGTCTGCAAACAATCGTACGGGAAAGCGTGTTTGGAGGTGACTATAATGTGTATAAAGTAGGAGCAAGTCACTTTGTCTCGCTCTATTCGCTCGTTCGATTGCTAGACATGTTGAAAATGCTTAGGATGGTGCTACCAAGGAGTGATAAAATTATGCGACTGCAAATTTGATTCTTATGAGTATTCGAATAAATTTGATTCTCGTCGAAGTTTTTGATGTTTGCTGTAGCTCGTATTATTCCCATTCCTAAGAGAGTGTATGATCGAATGAATTATACATAATTTTCTATTTATTTATTATTTTTAATGCTACCAATATAATAATTTATAAAACCTTTAGAGTCTATTGATATCTTAGCAAATTTCAAGCATATTCGTTTCAGTCTCTCCCTCAGTATTTATTGTTAAAAATGCAATCTTTATTCGACGCCGAATTCGTTTCTTATCCACGGATATTTTTCTGGACAATCGGCGCACGTATATAGCAATCGTTGCTCCTGGAAGACTCTGCTGTACAGTTTGCAGGCGTTCGGCTTATCGCAGGCGATCTCGGACGGCTGGAAACGTCGTTTGCAATTCCACGCCTCGAAAGAGTTCAGTTCGTCGAGTCGGGTTGGACGCTTCATCCATTCTATCGCTTGCCAATTCGTCACGAACCATACATCCGGGTACTGCATCATGTTGTCCAGGAATTTCTGGTTTTAATCAAACAGACGAATGAGATGTAAGATACGAGAAAAAACGGAGCAAGGGTAGGAATGCTTTCAGGATCGCTGACGATGTTTGAAAAACCAAATTTAAAAATATGGTGTTAGAAGATAAATTTGTGTACATGGTAAAGAATGTTAGAGGATTTTTGTTTTGCAATATTCATCATCCAAGATCTTTTAGTATTAAGTATCGGAAGATTGTAATGCTTTTTAAAAGAAAAAAAAATGCCTGTAACAAAAGGCAATATCAATAACAAGAGAAAATTTTTACATATATTTGAATTAAGATGAGAAATTTCAAATAAGTTTCGACATCTGACAGTTTAATGTACGTAAGGATCTCAAGTGGGAGAGAAAACTTACTTACACTTGCTAGTTATAAGTGGTATTTAACACTACTTTTTGCATGAATTGTACCACTTGGTAATCAGCACGTCCGTGTTCTTTAATAAATCCTAAAGTAGCAAACTTCATTGGAAAAGAAAGTCTAGCTTAAGAAGAAATAAAAATCTCACTTTTACTACTGAAATTTTGGTTCTTAACAGGAACAACACATTCCCCAAAAGACTATAAATTCAAGCGCTGGTTACATCCTCGTACCAACTGCTAGGTCACACCAGATTTTAATTCTTTGAGAATGAAACAATGAAAGATGACGAAAAAGCGAATTCAGTTCATCAACAAAAATATCCCTGCGAAACTGGAAATAAAACAAGTTGTGGTTAAAGAAATAGAAAAGAAAGGCAGGAGTAGAAATTAGAACGAAAACAAGAACAAAACGAAGAAGAAAAAAGGAGGAATAAGACGAAAACGGCGAAAGAGAAGGCTTAATTTCTTTCACAGATTAAGACAAGGAAAGTCTATGGTTAACAGGGAACGTACATACCTGCAAAGCTCCTAAGTACTCCTGATTTTTAAACCACGACGAGTGAAGATGTAATCCATAAGGAGCCCTGTTCGTTAAGTAGTGCTTCTTGAAGTTGTTAACAAGAATTTCATAAACGTTGTCGCCGTTTAAGTCTTTGGAGCAGGCATCGATGGTTGGGCAAACGACATCCTTAGAAAACGTTAATTGGTTTATCACCATCTCCCAAAGACCAGGGTATGGACGATTGGGGCATTTCTGGACTTCATCTGTCGACGTTATTAGTCATAAAATTTCAAACTTTTCAAAATGTGTTCCCAAATGTGCAAACTTTGATACTGTAGAAAAGTGATTCTCTGCAAGTCTTTTTCGAAACGTGTCAGGAAATAATTGTAATACTTAAGAAAGTAAAATATGTGCTAAAGGAGCTATGGGCGTTAATAGAAGGAGACACAAATCGGGAAAACGTGACTCAAGCATGCGAATGAAGTGTTCGGAAATACAAAAAGGAAGAAAATGACCTAAGATGAAGGGTTTAGGAATTAACAACCGGAAATTTAAGAAAAGCAGGTATGTAGGAACTTCCACAGAAGATATTAAGATAGCAAACTTATATAAGATCTCAAACTCAGCAGCCCATAGAGGGTGCAATACTGGAAATGATGTAAATGTTACCTTTCTTTCTTGCCAGGACTGTGTTATAACATTACTGACACTAGACTAAATCGACAAACTGTTCATTAATTCCGAGACACTTGTTTTGCCGTTAACGAGGGTCTAACATCTGTATCCAATGACAAGTAATTGATGATGTCATCCTTGTTCATTTAAATTAACAGCATTCCCAGCTACTTCGTTCGAATTTCTTTAAAATTTACCATTCCTTATCTATGTTACCTGTACAATTGTGTGGAAGTTTGTGATCTAAGGTATAAGGCCAATATGGTGGATCCGCCATCGGGGCGATGATGGAACTGTCGTAAACGAATCCGAATTCCTTCAACGTTAAAAACTGTCGGTTCCAACCCACCCTCAAGAACGGAACGCGAATGCCTTTTATGTCCTCCATGCGTATTTTCGAATATTGGTGGAGGATGTTTGCTTCTCCGATCATTTCATCGAACCAATCCTCGATTGTCGCGTTATCGGACCACCAATTTTCCGGACCTCGATGTCTTAAAAAAGAATTGATTTGAAAAATGTTCTAAGGTAGAGAATATATGGGAAAGATCAGCCAGAGTACAAATTGCCGTCAAATCCACAAACATTATACCTGCTTTAACCAGATTAAAACTTGAAAATTGAAGCGCCAACAATGGTAAAAATAAAATCGCAACCCCAAAAAAGTCCTCAAGACTATTTAGAGAATGAAGAGAAACAAATTAAAATAACTCCCTTCATTGTCTGAAACGAGGGAATGATCAAGGAAACACATATTTACACGTGTGTTTATCTGATTCCAATCTGCAACCTTCTTGCTCAGTTGTGACTTCATCTCTAACTTACGGAGTAAAATACACAATAACAAAACAGCAGATTGGCTAAAAAAATTAAACAAGGAAGTTTTCAAAGAATTGGGGTATAAACCAGAAGACTAAACTCAGTGATAGGGAAACAGCTGAAAAAATAGGTTTGCTACGTTTATATTGGTGGTTTCACACAGTTTGAAATCTGATGTTATTCGAAAACATGAGTTTAAAAGAAAGGAAATCACGTATTGTTATTACCACACCAATTTGGATACGTATTTTGACAAATACGAGGGTAGATTGACAAGCTTCCAGAATCGCTGCTAGGGGGTTGTTATTTTTGCGAATACTATTTTTTGGCAACTTTTTCATATCAATTGACTGCAAATGTTAAATGTTTCTGTCAAATAGTTTGGTTTTGACAAGCATTTAAGTCAAGTACCTTTTTGTGTTTTCAATTATGGATAAAAGCGAAGTTCGAAGTTTCTATTAGGAAGCGAAAACCGCAACGAAAATAAAATCAAAGTTAGATGCGGTTTTTGAGAATTCACCATCTTAATTATCCACGGTGAGTTTTCGGGGTAACGGAATTCAAATGTGGCCGCACACATACAAGTGATCAATCACGTCCAGGACATCATTACACACCAGAAATAAAAATGTAATCAAAACAGTTGACTGCACGTGGTGAATAGGTTCCGAAGAAGACAAAGACCGTTTATGGTATCGGTTTTTTTTTGGGACGCAAAAGGAATTTTGCTAATTGGTTATCTTGAAGATGACAAAATTGTTACTGACCAATATTACGCAACAATTGTGGACAAATTGATAGCAATAAGTCAGGGATGGTTAAAAGGAAATGTCGTTTTACGAACGACAATGCGCCCGCATTTGTTCCCGAAACACAAAACATTTCTGGATGGAAAGAGATGTTGGTTGAATGAAGAACTGATAGAGGTTGTAAACTATTATTTTGAGGACCTAGAAGGGAGTCACTTTTTGGAGGAAATCGAGAAGCTCTAGAAACGTGGGGATTACACTGAAATATAAAATATAACTTCAATCCTTATTATATTGTTTTTATTGTCATTCCGGAAACTTTCCAATCTACTCTCGTAGGTACTCATCCTCGTTGAAAAAATAGAAGGGAACCGAGTGTTACGCATGAATTTCTTCAATTTATTTGTCGAAATACATAATGCGGTAATTGAAATGGTTGTGGTAAGAGTAAGAACTATTTCATTTGTTATAGTGCTGATACAACCCAATATACGAGTGACGTTTCGAATGTACCTACTAAGAATTTGGCTCTAGTTGAATTGCGTAAATCTTGTAGACTAACACTATTGGTCAGAGGCAAGTTTTGACAGGAAAGAACCACCACGGGGTGATCGATTTGAGACCTTCAATGAGGTAAAATTTGCCAACATATAAATAAGTGGATAGCAGAGACTCCGAAATAGTTCCTTGAGGATGATTGAGAAAAGTTTCTTTCAGGTTGTGATATGTGTATTCAATTAAATGAAGACCATATTGCAAAAGCTAGTGATCTGTTGAAGAAATTGTAATTTTGATGGAAACTGAAAAATAAAAGAAATTATAACCAAATTCAAAGAACTTTGGAAACATCTCTCGTACACATTTATCAAAGATTTAATCGACTACCTAAGATTTATTAAAAAGAAACTGGTTAACCAGTGTAGATTAGAGAAAAAGTAATAGATACAAAAGCAATAAGAGGCAGAAGAAAAAAAATCAAGGAAGAAATTGTTAGAGCAAATTACAGATTGGTATAGGAGAGAGGTAGGATAGTAAATTAAATGAATTGTTCGAAAAACATGGAAAGAATGAACTAATAGATATAAGCTGTTTAGCAAAAGTTACAAACAGATAGTAAGAAACCTGTGGCAACTGGAATGTTTAGTAAAACTCGTTCAAAAACGTCCTTATTAAATCATCTTTTCCTCCTCCTTGCTTAGTTTGTTCTTGTACTGTAATCTTGCTACTTTCATCATCTTTATAATGCTTACGTAATGGAGTGTATCCCTATCTCGTGCCCTTGATTCCATAATTTCTGCGTTTGCTGATAATTATTGTATTGGTGACTGATAAAGAATGTCGCAGCAATGGGACAACCATTCGGATTTTGTAGCTCCTCAGTAAACAACACTCGAGAATATAGATCCCAATTTTCATAGTTGATGGCGTCGTCGAATGTTAGTAGGATCATCTGCGGAATTTCCGAAGGCATTAAACTTCCCGGTATTCCGGTGCCTAAGGATTAAAAAGACGTAACGATAACGACATCTTATATGATATTTCTTCAAATAAATAATTTACCATCGCTCGAACAAAAGCAATCGGGTAACTTGCAAATTGTATTATTACATGGCACAGCGGCGTACATGTCGGTTTTGGTATCACAGTGGCTTTCATCGCTCCCATCCTGGCAGTCGATTGATCCGTCGCAGAAGTATTCACCAGGTAAACATTCTCCATCGGCGCAACCTAAATGACCTTGCTTTTCGCATTTTGCATCTTCTAATAGTGGTTCCGGAATCACTGGTTCTGAAATAAGAATGAAAGTGTTATCGAGACTTTAATTTCAATTTTACTTATAAGCTTACATAATGGTACACATTTTTGACAAAGTTTATCTATTCTGGCTCCTCGTTGAATTAAAAACTTTAGACTATTCTGAATCCCAAATGAGCAGACTTCACTTTGCTTTACTTTTACCTCTTTATTCCTAATAGATTTGAAGGTAATTGAGATCAAAACATCAACGCACAAGAATCTGAAACTTTCCGACTCCTTTTTGAAGTCGTAGCTGAATTCTAAGAGCACCGTCGTATTTCACGAATTGTCTTATATGATGGTACGAAATGTTCAATAAAACTCTGATGCCTTGTCAAATTTCGAATCGTTTTCAGGAACTGAAGTCGAGGAAAACTTTTGAGAAAAACAATATAAATTTCGCACGAGTTTGCCGAAACTTTAGCGTGTTCTAGATTTTAACAAGTGAATTTGATTTTAGCTCAGTAGTTATTGAATCTAAATATTCGCACGACATGAGAGCACTTTGCCGACTACGTTTGAAGTCATAGCTGGATTCCAATCGCATCATCGTATTTTACGGAATATCGTAAGTTGTGGTATGAATGGTTAATAAAACTCAGGTGCCTCGTCGAATATTGAATCGTTTTCAGGAACTGTAGCCGAGGAAAACTTAAAAAAAAACAATATAAATTTCTCACGATTTTGCCAAAACTTTAGGGTGTTCTAGATTTTAACAAGTGGGTTTGACTTCAGCTCAGTAGTTATTGAATCTAAATATTTGGGCGATATGAGAACATTTTGGTGACTTTTTTTTGAAGTCGTAGCTGAATTTCACCATGGTATACTACAGGTATCTTACATAATAGTGTAAACTTTTAATCAAATTAGTCGACATTGACTACTCCTTGAATTCTGTTTGGGAACGACAGTCCAAAACAATTTAGGGTCGAAAGTTGATTTTGCCGAACAACATATTGTAGATTCTCACGAGTAAACTTGATTTCACCCAAAGTCCACTTGTCTATTCTTGAATGCTTTTTCAGGTACTGGCCTCAGAACTTAAACTTGAGCAACTTGAGATTACTCTGCTGTGTAAATCTTATTTCACTTCATTCTTTCCTCTCTTTTTTAACAAAAAAATACACAGAAGTTGTAAATTACTGGACACGTCAGTTCCTCAAACTATTACAAGTACCAGTAGAAGATTTCCTTCGCTAGCTCGTCCAACCACTCTACGATACGACATCCTGTACAAATAGTAATAATTTACAAACCTGCAGTCGCGTCGCAGTTGTCGACGTTCGGTTTGAAATCGCAAATTTGCCTGGTGACATCAAAGAGTAGGCCAGTCGAGCAGCGGAACTCGAATACTTCACCCTCCAGGCAAAGGAAGTACTTGGAACATTCTTGCTCGGTCCATATCCTGTGCGGCGGACGGTCCGGGTCCCTGTAGAAGCGCCCGTTCTCCAAACAACGGATTTCCTCCTCGCCGGTCGCCTCGGTCGCCTCTAAAACAACGTCAATGGAATAGAAAATGGAAATGCGTCTATTGTTACGTCGTTGCATCGGTTATGTTTAGAATGCGACTCGAACTGATTTGATAGGAATGTATACGTAAGGAAACGATTTAAGGAAAGTATGGAAACTTGTGACGTAATTTTCAATTAAAATACGAAGAAAGAGAACCTTACGTAAGGCGTAGGTGCCTCTCGTATTATGTCTAAATAATTGTTAATCGAGTCACAATACCTATACATTAAGTTATTTGGAAAATGGACGAGGAAATATCTAAAATATATAAATGGAGATTGTCATCATGTATGACTGATAATGATCTAATGCAAAAGGTAAGTAAAAAACCATTTCATTATTTTTGCCAAGCAAATAAATGTGGCAACACAAAGTCAAGCAATACTGGTTAGTTCCTAACACAATTTCAATGGTCAAGGAGTGCTAAGAATCTCCGCTGGAAAGAACTTGCCATACTCATAATAAACTACAAGGAACTTACAAGACACTTAGGAAGAGGAGAGCAGAAATGGCAAAACGTAATTCTTAGTAAGGAAAAGGACAAATCAATTTAAATCGGTTGAAATTGTTGTCCTGCTTCGGAGAAATTTGCAGAAAATGGAAATAATTTTGTCCTGAAGACATGCCGACGTTGGTACTCTCATGGGATCAGGTGTAATATGATACGATGGATTCCTTATGCTGTTGGTAGTCGAAAATAAGCCTCAAAGGGAAAGTACATCGAGATGCTAGAAGAGGTAGAAGATAAATTCCAATATTCATATTTTGATCTAAGGTATAACGTGTGGAAGTTCTCTGTTGAAAATCAGTTTTTAACTTAAAGATGTTTAGGTCGAGCGGAAGATTTATTTAAATGCTAATAATTAAATGTACCTAGTTATGGTATATATACATTGACCCTTAAATATTCCTTTGGATTATCTCCACCAATTTTATTGGTCAATTAAAGACAAAAGCTGTTAAATTTAATTTTATCTGCGATTGACCTAGAAAAGTAGAGCTGATAATAAAACTGTAATACGTACAAAAATGTAGTTGGTCTGTATTTTCCTATTTTAGGAAGTTCTGCCAATTAACGTCATCCCATCTAATAAGGAATAATGCCAAAGATAGATATCTACTGGTAGTTATAAATCTTTTTATTTCAACTCAAAAACTTTGTGTTTTTGTCGGGGTCGTAGTTGATAGACGTACTAATATGACATATCCCTTAATTTAAGTTGCATCACTCGTCTCACAAGTTGGTCTAAATCTTAAATTATTTATTATCTGTATAACGCAACCATATTACTCAAATCCTGGATTAGGAAATACTACATATTAAATTTTATTACTCAATATCGATTCGATATTATAGCAGCAAATACTTCTATATTCTATTAGATTTTCTTTTAGTTCAAATTTACATAACTTTTGTTGTAATTCAATTAGTCCGTTTTTAGCGAAGCGTGGCGAATTACACCGATTTGTGTCTATCAATTACATCATTACTTGGTTATTTTAATTGTGCCGGTTTAGATTACATAAACGGTATCTTAAGTACGTTTACTTGACACGATTCGATTAGCGGTTAGAATTTTATACGAGGCCACTCGAATACTATTCTAATTCCGAAGAGTATATACGAAGAATATTTTCAAAGTTCTAGGAATTTGGCTATATTTTTTGTTTGTTTCGTCAATTTTCATCACAATTACATATTATTTTTTCAATATACTCTCTATTTAATGGAATAAATTTTTTTTTTAAACCATCCTTAAAGAATTTTTCATACCCTTTTTAAATAAAAAGAAAATGATAGGTCTTTGTGATTTAATCGTGTTTTCCATGATTGTAAAATCAGCTGTACGGAAATACGTTAGTATCAGTTCAGTAGTTAAAGTATACTAAGCAGTATTGCACGGGATGGCTACATAAACATGTCAAGACTTGTCTTTGATGTATAGCGTCTCACCCTTATCATACCAATATCTTCTGCTTTATCTTCTTTGGTTGTCCTTTAACCCCCGTCGAAATTCCTTATTTCATTCCTGCATTTTCCAATTTTTGTATCCAGGTCTACCTCTCCGTCCAGTTCTTTGTCATCACCGGCTTCTTCAGAAATCGGTCATTCTCACTCAGCATTTTCTTTTCTTTTTAGTTCTTATGGATTCTGGGTTTAGTTGCAGTCTAATGTCTTCATTTCTTATCCTATCCAATCGCGTCCTTCCTGCTTCTTTTCCTAGTTGTTCCATTTCTACCGCCTTCACCGTACTCTCGTGCTTCTCCGTCTTTTCCCAATATTCTCATCCATATGATAGTGTTAGAACTGTTACTTTATTATATACTTGGAGTTTCACTTGAGTTCCAATTTCTTTCTTCCCAAAAATATTGTTTAGGGCATAATAAATTCTTGTGGCCTTCTTGATTCTGTTTGTTATCCCCTGATCCATCTTCCCATCTTCCAATATATTACTCCGAAGTATTCGTATGCTGTTACTTTTTGTATTAGATGTCGTTTATATAGTAACCCTTCTGTCTCCGTTTCCATTATTTTTTTCCTGTTTATTATCCCCTATTTAGTTTTATTTGCATTTATTTCCATTCCAATTCTTTCAATCTCCTCGGTCCATATGTTGATCAATATCTCAATTTTTCTTCTTGTGTCCTAAACCAACACAATGTCATCTGTATATAGTAAGCCACTTAGTTTTATCGGCTGTAGTTGTCTGTAGACTGTAGTTGTCTGAAGCTTTTCCATTCTTTTCTTTGTGTTCTTTATTATTTTATCCATTATCACTATGAATAGTAAAGGGCTGAGGTTGTTGCGCTGCTTTATTCCGATGGTCCGCGATATTTTCCCATGCAACATTACCCTGCCCTACACTGTGTTTTATATACCCCTGTTGTTTGCTGGAGAGTTTTCTTGAGATCTCCATTTCTCTTATTATTTCCCAGATTACTGATTTACCTTCCATGTCCCATGCTGCTTTCAAATCTATAGAACTAATAAAGAGTTCATCGTTTATTTCATTCTTTTCCTTCATCAGGTTTCTCCGGATACATATTATACATACATATAGCCGATGTTCGTCTCCCTCTTCTAACTGCTGTCTGTTCATCATTCAGTTTGTGATGCACTAGTTCTCTAATTCTGACTTCTACCATTTTGGTGTATACTTTAAACGCTGCGGACGCAAAATAGCCCGCTCTATAGTTTTCCCATTGCATTTCATTCCCTTTTTTTGTGTAGGGACTATTAAGTTGTCTTCTTATTCTTCTCGGATATTTTCCTCGTGCCAAGTTCTTCTGCATCATTGCAGGAACCATTCCATTCCCTCTTCATTTAACTTATATCTATATATACATCTCTTCACTTATGGGTGGATTCCATCTGCTCCGCTTTTTCTCCCTGTGTTGGTCGTTTGAAGTCTGCTGCTAATCCTTCTCTTCCTCTCTCTCTATGTATAGTGACTCAATGCTTATATGCTCCTGTTCAAATTTTTCCGCAAAGTATTTCCTCCTTGCAACATTTCCATTGTTCTGGTTTTTAGTTGGAGTGCCTTATCTGTCATTCCCCTTATTTCTCTACTCCCATTTCCTCTCAGTTTCCTAATTTTGGTCCAGAATAATCTGTTACTGCTGTCATACTAATCATTCATACTTCAATTTCTCGCCAAATCTGTTCCAACTTCGTTTCTTTGCCTCGCTCTCTCTCTTCTTCACCTGACCTCTCTGTCTTCTATATTCTGCTCTAGCCTCTTCGGTCTTTGTTCTGTTATATCTCCACCATGCCTATTTTTCTCGTCTTATTTCCGCTGCAATTTCTGAACTCTACCACTCACTTGTTTTCAGTCTCATATCAATTTGTATTTTGGCAATTAAATTATTATCCGAAGTTAAAGAAATTCATGCGTAATACTGTACTCTTCTGCTTCTTCATCGACGATGAGTACCAATTTGTCAAAATACGTATTCAAAGGAATTTAAATCGGTGTGGAAATAATAATACATGATTTTCTTAGTTTTTCTTTAAAGTTTCCTTTAATGTTCTCGAGTATCCTCAGGTTTTAAACTGTGCGAAATCACAAATATAAACATTGCAAATCTTTTCTTTCCAGCTCTTTTGCTATTTCATTTCGTTTCTTCGCGTTTAATCTCCTGGTTTATATCCCTATTCTTTGAAATCTTCTCTGTTTAATTTTGTTTAGCTGATCTGCTTTTTTGTTTTTACTGCATGGAATCGCTGCGTAAACCTGTCAAGAATTATCTCTGACCAACAGCTTGGCCTTGATTTCAGCAAGTAAAGTTAAGTCAAACTCCTAGAACATTGGAAACATTCCTCGTATATTGTGTAAACAGAATCTTTTACGAAACTAATTATAGACACATCAAAAAAAAAATTGTGAAATTACTTTTATTTTGTATAGGTATTCCTAATAGAAATACATATTTATGGCGATAAAACTGGATTTCTTCTATACAAGTTTTGAAATTATTTGCCAAGGTAAAGTTCAAACAATATTTTCTACAAGATAAATATTTAATAAACAGTAATTTTCATTTCTTCTCATTGACAAGGTGACAGCACTTTCTTCGAACTTCGCAAGCAAATATATGTAACTGATATCTCCAGTACGTCCACACCTGCCGTATGTTTTTACCACTAAATTATATGGTCGGTTAACCGTCTTCGTCGAGAAATCCACGTATTTCTTTACTTAAAATGCGTAAACACTTTCGTTGTCAACGTGCGGCATTTCACTTCGAATAAAACTGGTGCGTATTGCAGGTAGAAAGTGTTCAATTGAAGAATCGATGGTGACAGCGAAGAAATGGCTTAAAATCAAGCGCATGTGGATCTGCGGTATTCGCAGGTTCGGGCACGACTCTCGGATAGGTCAATATAAACGAACAAGATAATTAGTGGGCTAACGGATCAAATATTCAGGTCAAGTGTGAGCCGATGCGCTTCCGGCTTAGTCGGTTGGTCAGGGTCGTATTGATTATATTTTAATTCCAATTTCAGTTAGTGAGAAGTTCCTCCAATCTTCAGGTATCTCACTGTTAGATACAAGGGATCTTGTATGTCTACTGAGCTTTTTAGGCATAGACATTATAAGCTAATTGTTTACATGCTCGCGTATGAAATTTCAAAGGTGGAGGTAGATATTGTGTGACATAATTGTTGTAATTTGTCTCCGTTTTACGTGGCGCGAATTGACGTTTCGAATTGTCAATTTTCATACAATTTTCAAAAGAGAAAAACTTGGCACGGGTCGCCATTTACAATTCGTATACATCCTTGCGCTTCTAAAGAATTAATTTGAAATTCTGTGACCAATGCACTAAGCTAACTTCAATATTCAGTATGGTTAATCACTACTGCGGCAAAAAATATAGAAATAAATATTAAAAAGTATTCGAATGGGTTTCATCCTTCTATCAGGGTTGTTCAAATTAGTCTATATCGTAAATACGTCCACATTCCCTCAAGAAATTAAAAATAATTACCTTCCTTCGGTCATTCGTATGGCAATAGTGTAATAATAACAAAAAAGTGATAACTTACTTTTTTTTTTAAATATGGCGTGCGATATGAAACTAACATGCTAGTTTTGACCATAATCATTGTCGGCATTTACGAACAAAATTTGGAAAACACTGTAAGAAACAAAAATTTCTTTCAAAATGATAGGAATTTTGATGATTTTTTGATGACTCGATCATCGACCCAAATTAAGTTGATGCAGAGGAAGAAAACATTTTAGTAGAGGCAGAAGCTCATGCATGTAAATGATGATCAGGATTCAGATTGTGAAGTGGTAAATGCAGAAACCCAAAACTTTGATTTTCTTTCCAAAGATGGTTCAGCTCCAAGAACATGCTTGGAATACGAACTTACCGAAAATCTAGATTCTACTTATAACTTTGAAGGACCTACATCTTATGAGTTTTTTGAAAGAACATTTTATCTTGATAATTTAGAACGTATAGTAGAACAGTCTAATTTATATGCTCGACAAAATCGAAAATCTTTGGATTTAACTTTAGGAGAACTGAATGCAGTTTTAGGTGTTCTCATAATAATAGGACTTCACACTGTAGCAAACCAGAAATAATATTGGTCCACTGATAGAAACTTTTACCTAGATAGGATTGCTGAGGTAATGGCTCAGAAGAGGTTTCTTCAGGTTCTGCGTCACTATATTTTGAATGATAATGCTAAAATGTACAAGATAGGAGGAATTGGTTTTTATAAACTTCACAAGCTTAGGCCGGTTATTGAAAATCTGAACAAGAAATTTAGGGAATTATATTTTTCTTCCAGGCAACTTTCTGTAGATCAGAGTATGATTGGGTTTAAACGCCCAAGTTCCCGGAAATATATGCCGATGGAACCTACCAAGAGAGATTTTATTGTTTGGGTTTTAG
Source organism: Chrysina gloriosa (assembly GCA_038088585.1). Classification (NCBI taxonomy): domain Eukaryota; kingdom Metazoa; phylum Arthropoda; class Insecta; order Coleoptera; family Scarabaeidae; genus Chrysina; species Chrysina gloriosa. The sequence continues at coordinate 9,772,803 of CM076092.1, forward strand.
CTCGTTTATCGGCCCTTTTGGAATAAAGGTTATCGCATATACTTTGATTATTTCTTTCGATTTTTCCATTATTTCATACTTTATTACTGTAAAAACCTTTGCTTGTGGAAGTTTTCGTGTAAACAACTGACACAACAAGCACACACTATGCAAAATTACGGCTAAAAAATGACAAGAAAATGAAAATGATTTCGATTTTGCACAAAGTAATGATATCTCAGTAATAAAGTGGAAGGATAGACGTTTCAATGTTCGTTCTTTTATTATTTATTTATGTATTACTAAATATTATACAATATAAGTTTATTTTTGTTGCTAGTTTTAATGTTTTTACTATGTAATAGCTATCTAAGAAAGATCCTTAAGTTGCACTGGTTGAAATATCGACCACCATGCACGTAGTAAAGGTGAAATGTGGGACTTTTTTACTTAATGAAGATGTAGTTCACAGTCCCAATTTAACTATACATGAAAATTATTCATATTTCAGGAAAACTAGTACTGCGACATAAAAAGTTACTCACATGTCCTCCTATTTATGAGAATAAATATTTTAATTTTGAATTTATTATTCAATAAGACGTGGTAGAATGACTTTCCTTCAATGACAGTTTCGTGCTTCCCGATCAAAACCGTCGTTACCGAAAGAAATATTGCTTTTATTAGAAGCATGATTGAAGAGGACCATGTTACTATAAGGAATTTTCAAGCAAATCTCAAGATCGGTGTTATAAGCGATTAACACCATTTTACACAAGCATCTGAAGCTTGAAGCTTGATGGTTTCCCTACAATTTGACGTAAGTTCAAAAAGAACGTCGGAAGATATTTTGGACAATGGTTTACACCGACGCAAAAGCGCGTTGGCTGTGAAGGAGAATTCTTTTGAAAATTATAAACACAGAATATGTGTTTCGCCAATATATTTTGTGTCACTTTACCACACTTACTGGAAAAAGAACAGCAAATCTTTCCGTAGAAGTTATTCAAAGTTTTTAATTTTCTAAGACAAGTAGCAGATTTCATTTGGAACGAGTTCCCATCTTTCTGTATCGAACCAAGTCAAAATGCTAGTATTGCTCCTGAATCCAGCATGACGCAAAATGTTTTCTTTTATAAAAGTCGTTCGATAAAAGAAAAGTATACGCAAAGGATGTCCAAAAATGATTTATGAACAATAGGTATAATCTTTCACCTGTATTTTTCATCATTATTTCCTTTATTGACACACTACCCATCTCCAATGGCAGACGAAATCGAATCAGCCGATTCCTGGATAGCGCCCTTCCAAAACGAGATGAACGCTGTTTTAGAAAGTAAACCTTTTATGTTATTATTTCACTTTTCCTGCGCGAAAGCCCTCAACGAAACTGCTACGTTCGTCGTAAATAACAAGCGAGGAATGGGCGAGGGTCGCAGCGACGAAGTAAAGAAAAAAAGCTCCGGGAAAATTTTACGCTTTACAGAAATCGTCCTGTGTGAAATCCGAGTCCGGCAAGATTACAGACCTGTCGAGTTGATATTTCTCTCTCGGACGACGGGCCGTCGTCGTCGTCATCGTAATGAAAATGTAAAGGTTAGAAATAAAATAATGGAGAAACGAGCGAGGTGCCGCTCCTCTAACGAGACTTTTATTCCTTTTTTCCTGTCGAATTAATGCTTGTTTATGGCGATAAAAACTTGAAATGAATTTCGTATTCTTTGATATTTTATTCTCTTTATTTTTGTTTTTCGCCGTTCGTAATGAGATTTGCGAGTTCATAACGTTTAGGAGGAAATAAAACGAAACCAAGGAATTAAAGCGTGCCCTTAATGTTATTATGTCGAATTTTTGTATTCTTTTGTGTTTGCTCATACTTTATACTTTGTAGCGAATAGGATTGAGGGGAATAGAGTTTACGAATGATTTGGAGAAAACTCACCGAATTCCATAAGAAAGATAGAATAACTTAATTTAAAAGAGTCAAAACTGACACAAATGTTCTCAGATGCACCAGCTCAAATAATAATCATAATAAGAGTTGGTATTACTATAAAGAAGACTTTTTATCAATTTGGTTGAATTGGAATTGCCTACTTTGGAATTTCACATGTAATCCAATTATGAAAATATAAGGCACTTAGTTTCAAGATCGATTTAAGTTTTTTTGGTTGGTGAGAAAACTATTTTGAAAGCCGTATGTCTTATCTCTCAAAGATATATATATATATATATATAATTATAAAATATTAATTTTTTACAATTTTAGGAGCTGGAAGAGTCAATTTTTTTTCAATGATAACTGAAAAACTAGCAGGTTTGCAGGCTTTAAATTTTGAATATCCATATATAAGAGCATTGATCTAAATTCCTCTGTTAGCGTTGCTTGATTTAAGTATAAAAATAATGGTCAGCCAATGGTCATTGTTCTATTCCCTAATTTAGGCAAACAAGAGCCCTGTAAACTTACTGGTTCTTCATTTATTGTTGACAGAAAATTAAAGCTGTAGAAGCTCTTAACATTGCAAAAGCTACTATTTTATTGTTACACATACTACGCTTTAAAAGAAGGCTCGAAAATTAATAGCGCTGTGTTTGAAAGTCAATTTCTAATACGGTTTATCAAATATTTTCACTCATCCACGTGTTTATTGCGTTGTGTCAAGCTTCTAGAAAAAATCTAGATTATATTTGTCGTGATCGTTGTTTTGATTGAAAATCTAAGTGGTGTGGCGTCTGTCGCTGACCTTCGATATAGTTGCCGAACAAGAAATCCGGGTGAGACACCGCTCCTACTTACCAATGGCGTTGTATCGAGATATACTTATAAACATGAAATGCAGAGCTCCTGGAAGAAATATTCTTATTTTGGATGAACATTGTTCTCATTCTTCGTTAAACGGTTTACTGCAACTCACTGATAAGGACGACGTGTCCTTGCTGTGAATTCCGCCACAAACTACAGTTTACTCAGTTTCTTGATAGGACATCTTTCAGGCCATTTAAAATCCACTTTCAAAACACAATTAGCACATAGGTTAACGGCCACCCAGATCGCAAAGTGACCAGATTGCAAGCAGGAGCAGTCATTTGCGATGCGACGCCTGAAAGCAAGCAGTCGACGATCATCCCCTTTAATCGACATGTTATTCCTGAGTATCTTTTTGCAATTTATGACAGCGTTCAAGGCTCACAAGACATTTCTCAACCAACGCTACAAAAGGAATCTAACTCTGAGATTTCCGACGGAGAAAAAGAACCAACTTGCGACGGATCAAAAGCGTTGTCAGAAAAATTCCTGAACCAGATCTTACCTGTGCCGATTTTGACGACGCCTAACAACTCTAGAGCAAAACCAAAGGCTGTTCTCTTGACATCGCCAACAAATATTGATAACATAACAACAAAGAGAGGTTCTTTCTGTGAAAAAAAAATTATTGAAGCAGTTGGAAGACGAAAATTCTTCTAACGAAGCCGAGGATTCCTCTAGTGATTGGGAAACTACCTCTGCTAATAGATCCAGGCGTGCAATAACAAAAATCAAACATCCATTAAAATCGCAGCCAAGAACGTCGGTTGAGTGAAAAGAAAGGATTGGAGATGTACAATTTGTGCGGATTGATTTTGGAGGAAAATTGGCAAAGTAGAAATGTATCGACAAACAATGACCTGAAAATGTTTTGTACTGTTTTGAATTTTTTCCCTTTTTTCGCTCGATTATATCATATGTGCACATCAAGCTTCTGCGTTGATAAAGAATAAATAATGATAAGTTCAAGAAAAAGTATCAATCATTCATGAATAACCAAAAAAAAAACGGCCAAAGAAATATCTTTTGGAAAATTTGCTGTGTGCGGTATTTCACCCGGATTTGACTTTTCTTCTTGATGTTAACAGTAACTAACAAATATTACTTTACAACACGAATGACTATCGAAGTAAGCCGTTGAATCTTTAGACTATCGAAAATGTACATCATCAATTCAACAACTTGTTTTCAATTAATATCGATTTTCGAAATGGTGCGACACTTCATCCGGATTTACCCCTACAACTTTCAAAATAGTTTTGGAACTAATAACAAATTATTAAAAAGGTATCTTATAGCCTTAATTCAGATGTGTGCATTCAACACTTTACTTCATGTCTTAGGCAAAATATGGTTCTTTATTAATTCCTCGCATTTCTTTAGTTGCCGTGGTTATATCTTCAGTCATTCTTTGATTAGAATATTTTAATAAGGCGTGGCTAGCTGCACAGTTATTGATAACAACGACAATTACACTGTAAGGGAATTTCTTTGCCTCCAATGGAGTTACAGATTGAGAATAAGAGGAACAAATAATGGAGACACGTTCCACTACGGCACTAAATCGCGCAATTAAGGTGAAGATCTACAGTCACTGCTTTTAAAAAATTGCACATGCAGTAACTTGCATTTTTCATCTAGTTTCCCCTATTATATCGATTTCCATTTAATAGAAAGTAGACTTACTTTAAAAGCGACAAATAAAAATCTAGCACTATTCGTCGTCGACCTAGATTTCGCGCGCAACTAGAACAAAGCAAACACTCACCGGTCAGAGATGACACGAAGACGGTAACCGCTAGCGCTCCGAAGAAGATGACCACTTCGGCGGTTCTGCTGGCAGACATCGTAACACGAAGACAAACACTACGCCAGAAAAGTTCCCGCTTCGCCGAGTATGTAACTTTCCCAAACGACAAAACATCGTAATTATTGCATTGCCGACCGAAGCGGTTTCTATGTCGGACGACTTGTCCACCGTTTGTCGCAATTTCCTTATTTATAGACTGAGTTCTGAAGCGGATTCGACGGCGAAGAACTGGACAAACGGTCGTCGGTTCGGGAAACGAAAATAATTCGCTTGCAAAATCGATGCGTTTTTGGTGAGTTTTTCGATGTTTAACGGTTTGAGTTGATCGGGTTTTATGCAGTTAGCAGGAAAAGTGCTACTTAGATTACGAGAAAAGAATGCTTCAGCAATCTTAAATTTGAATAATATTTACATAGTTGGTTGTTACGTATTTGTATGTTATAGCAATGGACTTTGGGTTTCACAGAAGTTGGTACTAGGACCGATCTTGTGGAATGTAAAACTGTCTTCAATATTTCCGACGATAGAACCCAGGTCATAGCCTTCGCCAATGTTATGATCATTCTCGCTGAGGAAAACGATAGGTATCTTTTAATGAATATCGTGGATGAGTCGACTGTCAAGATAACTCTGTGGATGTCTGAACACAGCCTTGAGTTTCCTCCCCAATTGAAGTAGTTATCAAGATCCCAAAGAGGAAAGCAAACATAGAGTTCGCCATACAATGAACGCGCATAAGCTCACCAAAGCTAAAATACCTAGGTATTTATCTTGATGGAAATGGATCTTCCTGGGAACATATTAAAAGACCCGAGAACAAAGAAGAGGGCAAAATGACATTTCCGAATAGAATAATAGATGGCAATTCGGAGGTCCTAGTGGGCATGTTGTATGGGCGAAGTGTCCACACTACCACGACGATGCCATTATGTCTTTCTTCCTCAAAAGCAAAAAGCTCTGAAGACTCGTCTAAATGCTTGGGTAGGTAGGTTAGTAGCAACTGGGTTTGGAAGCATATTCGAGTCTGGCTGGAAGCGATGGGATTCGATCTTCTTCTGTATTCTGTCTTCTATTTCGTTTTCAGCTCTTTGCGGTAACATAAAATCATTGATCTACAGAAGGATGGTTGCCCCCTAACCTATGCTTTGTCAAGACAGAGGAGCACGGTTGCGAAAGGGGCGAAAGCGAAAATTTATTGGAATCGACCGAGAACTAGAATAAATATACCGCTTGGTTATTATACCACAGTTTACCAAGTCGATATGGTTGCTATTATGGTTTATGCTAAGTAGAAATTCAACAGAGGCTACTCTGGAAAACATATAAACGGCTTCGGGTTCTAGTATCGACCAGAATCGGTTCGTCATTCAGCGCTTGACAATAAATGATTTTTAGAGAGATTTTTCGAGTATAAGTCTCTAGGAATTGAAGACAATGAGTAGGCAGGTACTTCTCTAGGAATTGCCAAATCCGTCACTGTAATCACGGGAAAAACCATGATACGGGGTTTGTTTGAGAACCGGTTCCGTTCCGAATGACAACATCAGGCAGGGCTCAAGTAATTGAGGACCTTCATAGAAATGGCTCTAAAATTCTGATTACACCGTAAACCTTCTGAAATTAAAGAGAAATCGTTGATAACTTGTGTCCTTACAGAACAACGGATCATCAACTATCATCTGCATAAAATTAGCCTCAGTAATGAGGCTGCGCGCAGAAATTGTACTGATGTAGATGAAACTGAGCATCTAGTATGTCGTTGTGATGTTTTAGGTAACAGCAGGCTACCATTCTTCGGGAACAGATACCTTTGGACCACTAATTTAAGATGTATTTGGCCTGAAAAGGTACACTGCTTCATGAGAAAGATAGGGCTGTTAAACAGTATGCATATTATCTGTGCCTGCGAGGAACTAAGACGGAAGCATTTTGGCAAGGACTTATCAGATCGTACTCGTGTTTCCCTTGAGTAAGATTGTGGCGATAGTGCCCGGTCTATTGGCGGTAATGTGTTCAAGAATACAGAAATCTCTATCCAAATTGTACAAAAAAAAAAACAAAAATTTAAACGGAAATATTCATTAACTAATATTCTGCACTTATAAAACTGATTATTTATATGTCTATTATAACAATAAACAACCAAAAAATTGCAGATCCAAAAATATTAAGATCATAAGAAAAAGGGCACAGTTTCATCTTTAGGGGAAGGCATGATCGTGGGGGCGTAAAATTTTACGTGGGCTATATTTACTTAAAATAGAAAAAAATGGGCTGGTACCCACAAACCTTTAAAACAAAAAAGAACCTTAATAAGAGACACTCTAGAGCACGTGCATTCGTAAGTGCAGATATCTAGATTTAAGACGGGTTTGGGTAAAGAGGGTCTTCATAAGGAAAGACAAGGCCTCTCTGATTGATTCGTTATTCGGGAAGATTAGAACAATGAGCCACATAGAGCCCCAGTGTTTGTGGACTGTCCCTTGTTAACCAATTAAACTAACTAAGATTTACGTATCCAAAACTGTTATGTTTTGCAGAAATTAAAATAATAGAAGGAAATCAAAATGACTATTTCAAACGCTAGAAATGAACACTTTGTTAAGAACAACTATAAAGAAGACAAAATAATAAAATGTAAAAGTCGGGGAAGAGTTTCAAAGTAGCAGATGTAATAAGATTAATACGGAGAAGAATCATATAACTTGAACCGATACTAATATTTTAATAAGACACTTCAAGTCCTTGGAAGAATAGACTATGGTGGAGCTATGAAATGATGGACGAACAGCTGAATTACAACAAATGGTCCTTCATAAACATCTAAAGAAAAACACGTTTTTAGTCCATCTCACTTAGAAGCACACTAGTTGGTTGAATTTGCACATTCCTCCTGTATGCAACTCTGCTACCTCCTCTTCTATGCAGTTCTTATGCTTGCATCCGTTAAAGGTGATTTGCATCACTTCATGCGAATTATTGTCAAATGGGAAATCTAGGAAATAATTGTCAGTGAAAAAGTTTCCATCGAAATTATTACCCCCTTCTAGCCCATCCATGCATCAACGCAGTGTCAACAGTGTTTTGGTGTGTTTGGCGCGTTTACTGTGTGATGTTCATTGTGCAGTGTTTTAGTGTTGTACAGTTTCTGTTATGTGGTGTTCTTCTTGGGCATTAGCCGTATTCGCTAGTGATACTGATTTCCCAGATTTCCACTGAGGATGGCAACTTAGTTGCCGACATACGTATCTGGATTTTTCAGAAAGGTGTGGTAAGGGTAATTTTATTTATTTTATATAAACATAGTAATGCATCATTTTTTAGTTCAGATGAATTTAAATTACTTACAAAGTATTCCGCATTGGTTTTAGTGTATTAATACGTTAACGATTAACAGATATTTAGGACCTACTACATACACTTGTATAATTTATTACTTGGAATTGTCAGCCAGCTTGAGCATAATTACGAAAGTGAAACGCACTGTCTTAGAACTTAATTGCTAACGAAGTTAGGTAATATACACGTAATTATTCTATTAGAGCACCGTAATTATTTCAAGCTTTCTTTAGCACGTGCCTACGCAACCCATGGTTAAATAATTTGTGGTCGCAGGAGATTTTAAATCTTTAAATTATTGCTAATCATTGATTACAATCTGTTGAAATTTATAATGTACCAATTTGGTTACTTCAGCAACCTCTTTGCGCCCGAATGTCTTAATAGTCTTATTCTTCAATCACTTCGTTCCAAGTAGACAGAGTATAGCTGTAATATTGTTTCTAAAATTGTTATGTGGAGTGATCAGTTACATAATCCAAACTTCAACGCTTGATATTTAATTCAACGGTTCTTATACGTACATATATACATACATATATATATATATATATATATATATATCTGGTCTAAAATCTAAATCTTTTACTTCACGGTACATGCGACATTTGGGAAAGTATGAATGGTACAGATGATGATGAATAAGAAAAACGATATTTTACAATACAGAGTGGCGCACAGATTACGTAAAGGTGAACTGAAGTTAAATTTTCCTAAAAATATGACATAATATTGACACTTATCTTATTTATGAATTATCTATTGGTATCTAAATGAACGACAAAAAGTTCTTCACAAATTCTAGCCCAAAATGTGTTGTCAAAATTAACGTCAAAAATACGAAACATAGTTTCTTTCACACAACTTTTGTATGGATTTTCAAATCAAACATGACAGTTCGCGGAATTTTTACGTAAGTCTTCAATACCTTTTGGGTACGTTATAAATCTTTCGTAGTTCCCGCCCATACGGAAGGGTGAAATTGCAACCAGCTGTCTACTTCCAATTTGTATTATTTTAGGGTATGTTCCGGAATTTGTAAACGATTTTCACGAAGATGGTTCACGAAAAGGCCACCGTCGCAAAAAATATCCAAACATTTTTCTCGTCGAAAGCATCTGAGATACAGGAGACGTTTGAGATTTGCGCGTCGATTTCGCTTGAAGCCGATTGAAGAGCATTCGACGGAGGAATATTTAGAAACAGATTGCCAGCCGTATAATGAACTTAAGCTTTCGATAAGGTATGTAGGTGTAAGTCTAAGTAAAAGAAAAATGTGTGAGATGTGGGGATGAAAATTGTGAAAAAATTGTTTAATTCAAAAAAAAAAAAGGTAAAGAAAAACCCAAATAACTATTCATAAAACGACCTGCAACTCAGGTTTCTATTTTAGGTAGTTTTCATACAATGCTGTGTTATGCAAGTTATTGGACGAGCTCCCTAACACACGAGGCGCATTTGCAGGTCGTCTTATAGAGAGTTACATATTTAGATTTTTCTTCTCCTTTTTTGGATTACTTCTGGTTATCTCATGTGATAGTTGTTTTATATTTTTAATTAGGTGAAACATTACGGATGTCAAAGTAATTTCTCTTCGTTCCTATACTAAACACCTTCATACAATACATACATACTGTAATACATTTGCTAATGGTACATTCACAAGCTTTGACAATTGTGTCTTATTTCTTCTAACATCCAAGAATATGATTTTTTTAGAGAGAAGACTGGATATTGTAGCATCGGAAAAGATGCTTTCAGTCAAATTTTTCGACTTAATGCAATTGCAGCAGATGAACGGACTGTGCCTTCAGCAGTTTAACGGTGGATTTTAATGGGTTAACGGAGATGCTATATGCTCTAAGCTTTCAATGATGAAGGCTAAGGAGCCTAGTTAAATGGACAAGTAAGCTCTAGAAAACTATGATAATGTGAGCTGTGTTTTTCCTAGAAAGCTTATGGCCTTCCCTAACAGTCTCAGAATTCGGGGTTTAAGGGAAGACGTACCCTAATCTTGCTAAGTGCTGCAGTACTCCATAGGCATCGAGGATAAAGGCTGATGAAACTAACTACAAGGAGCCGTAGGCGACTGCAAAAATGTTGACCGTGTTTCTCCTCGAAAACTTATTTATACCTTTTAGGTTTAAGAATTCTTGCTTCACTATAACTTAGCTATATCCGTTTAACTTTAATATCCTCTAAAATCTTATAGAGATTAAGTTGATATCGTTTTGTATGGGGGTTGAAATGGATCTGTTATTTTATTTACGAGGGGCGTCAGATAATGCAGGTACAAACCTAAATTACAGTAAAGAAAACATTTAATGCATTTCACAAAAATCACATGCATTTTGTTTACATCTTTACATAATCTCCGTAAAGGTTGAGATATTTATCACATCGTGACACCAATTTGTACATCCCTTCACGACATTGCTGTTTGTCAAGTTGGATGAAGTAGTCTACAACGGTGTCTTCCAATTCCTTCTGCTTTGTAAAGCTTTTTCTCGCCAAAAACTTTTTCAAAGATCCTAATAAATGAAAATCCGAAGAGGCTAAATCTGGACTGTACCGAAGATGTTGCAGGATCTCCGAATCCGCTGTGTTAACCACATTTTGGTTTAATTTGACGAGCACCATTGCGTAAAAGTTTAACTCCTTCACGTCATTGTCCTGGCTTTTCCCTCTCTATGCCTAGATGCAATTTCTGGAGGGTTTCGCAGTATCTGTCACATTTGGTTGATTGGTTGTGCCTAGTTCGAGGAATTCACACAACAATAGACTTTTGCTATCCGAGGACGCGGTGGTCTTGGCTGACAGTTGGTTAGTTTTGAATTTTTCTTGAATTGGGGAAGCTGGATATTTTTATATCATTGATTGTTGATTCGTCTCCGTTAATGACGCTTTCAATAAAAGCATTTCCTTCATTGGGTCAGATATTGAAGTGAAGCACCCATTTGATTTGTTTCTTGTTCAATTGGAGAAGATTTTGCGCACTCAGCGAGCCCAAACTTTGCGGAAGTTTAGGTAGTACATGATTTCATGACCACAACTCTTAGGACTGCCAGTCATATCACCAACCTCAATGTCACGATCTTCCCTGACCAAACGTTCGACAATTGCGAAGTTGTTATCTCGATGTGAGATCCTTGGTCTGCTCTTTTCTTCTCCGGATCATCATTCAGCTCCGTTTGTCGACCTTGCATTTTTTGTACCAAACCCTTACTTACTTTCGGTTTAAAACGTTCGAGCAATAAGTGATGAACTCCTTCGGCTTGCAAAAACCTGATAACTTTACGCACTTGACATTTGGAAAACTTGATTACACACGCCATGTTTGTTCAATACATTCTTTACTACTACACGGATTCCTATTGGTAGTCATGCACATGGCGCCAATCTTGCGTATGCTCAATTTGTGTAACAGCTATTTGCACCTTTATTATCGGATAATCCTCGTAGATTTCATGTAGGCAACATGTTGTGTTACTGGCGTTGATAACTTCATATGTAGTCAAAACAAGTACCTTTGTGCAACTTTACATGGTAACTTATTTCTCCAATAATCTCTTGAGTAATAACTTCGCATATTAATCGGAAATTATTGAAACGAATCGGTTCTTGTGTGACCTAGAATATTATCGACTTCAGCTTTAATATCAGATCCTTTTTCATCTCCAGGAAGTACTTATGGATGCATAGATTTTGACAATATTGGAAATACTCCATTTTTGTAAATCACACATCACGTTTTTGATCGAAGTAATAACCAGCGCGTTCTATTTTGTATACATCTTCCTGGGAAATGGCAAAAATGCAATTTCCACGAATATATGCAGTACATGTCACGTACATCCATACTCGTAGTGTTTTTACGCGAAATATTGGCATTTTAATCGCGGATATGCAGACTAAAACAATTTTCATTCAAAGCATTCAGTAACTCGAGGTTTTAGCTATAACGCCTGTCAATCACGAATGTTGAGCCCGACAGCCGTTTGTTGTATTCCAAATTATATTTTTTGGGGACGACACGTCGAAATTGTTTGGAACTGTACACCGTTTTTCACAACTCATGCATCAAACTAAAAGAGAAGGAAGTTCAAATTTGTAAAAGCACACGTTTTCTATTACAGGAAAGCCGAAATTAATTTTCTTAATATTACAGTTTCCCATGGAAGATTTGGAGAACCCTTGCTGTCGAATGAGGTCAAGTATGACGTTTATTTCTTAGCCGTAGAAACGTAAACGCTAATAACATTCGGATCATATCTGGCGCAAGCTCAAGTAGTTTGCATTCTTTTACCATACGGGTTGTAAATCATATCTGTCGATATTATTCGAACATGTGTTTGAAGAATGAAGGCGAATGTTTATTTATACGTAATTAGTAATGTTTCTAAAACGCTACTTTTACCTGTCTAATTTTTTTTTCAACCATGTCTTTTTTCCTTTAACACTCTTGAATTACTTTCACCTCATATAATCCTTTAAATAAATTTGACGCTTTGGTTATCATAAACTCTGTAATTTTGTATATGTATGGCTATTGCGATTTATTAGAATTTAGGGGTGGTTTAAAATATTGCATAGTAAAAGTTTCTATGAAACTTTAAATAGCTCTGGAAGTTGTAAAGATATTTATTTATAGAAATTGGAAATTTTTTGCTAAAATTCTATTTTTATCTTAACCTATGGAATGAAATCCTTCTTGTTACATTGAAGAAGATTCGTTTAATATTGCAATAATATTGGATAAGTAAAGTTATTTGTGAGCTAGTGTGATAAAATAGTTTAAAATTTACAAACAAGTATTAAGCGTGCAATACAATATTAATTAACTTGAATCAAGTACTTACCTGCATTATGTCTCGTTTATGATACTGTATTCTCTAAGATCTACGTTTAGAACCTAATACCACGCTAAGTTCTGGTGTTTCACGAAGCTTCCAGTATCCGCGTGCAGAGTACTCAACTTGGCAATTTACGAGAATACAAGCAATTAAAACTTATGGATATTGTTACCGACCGAATTTATAGAGGTGATTGAACTTTTCTCCGTTCGTTTCAGCGATCGCATGCTCACTCGACTAAATAAAGGATGGACTTTGAAGGAAACGTTCGGTCTAAAACCGGAACCGAAGAAACTGCACGAGATTTCGATCGGACAGAAGAAGCATCCAAATAATTTTACTTTTGGTCCGAAAATTAAGCTGGGGAAGGTTAGAAGAAAACTGAATTATAATTCCTTGTTGACTGAATTTTTATCTGACATGCAAATTATGAATACTTAGATGTTGCGAGCGAGTAAGAGTTTTGTAGCAATGTCGATCATATTGTGAGGTACAAAATGTGCGATATCCATTTGTACATTTCAGACTGCAATAAATATTTCAATATTTGGGAATTAAATTTTGGTCTTTGTCTATTGGATTGTATGTTGTCTTTATTATTAGACCTGGTGGTAAGTGATCGCAAAGTGATGTGAATACTGATCTGACCGTCGATCTTACAGCACTTTTACTACCTTAACGATTTTTGCATTCTTATTTTATCAATCTTAAATCTTTCTTAAGAAACGAAAATTAAAACAACTACATGCTCAGTTATAAAATATTTTATTATAATATTTCCAAGTTGCAAATAAAAACAATCGAATATTCCTCTTAATTTTTTCTTTACATTGACATAGTATAACATAGACTTATTCAAATCTCCTTATACTTCTTATCTTAACTATTTTGCTTACACCGTGTATGCTTCAGAGTGTATAATTTTACATGTGTCAATCATTAAACGTACTAATCTCACAGCGAATTACTTCACTCACATTTTCGTGTATGTACATTTTTAGAAGTGTTGTGCTTTACAAGGTAAATTTTTGAAAATTTGTATCTGTATTTCTATAAAGAAAGAGTAAGTTTCAAGTTTTATGTACATTGGGGGAAATATGAGATAGTCTTGTCCATTTTTGTCAAGCAATTTATCAATTTTCGTTTGCGAGTACAGTAATTTAACACAAATACAAATATATAAAATAATTGCAAGGTTTATGTTAAATTGAGCCATTATCGGCCACCGTGGAATTGCTGAAGACACCGTCCGGGATAGTACCAGATTGGGGGTATCATGGCGAGATATACTAAAAATAAAAAAATCGCATTTGCATTCAAAATTCAAAATTGAGGAAACTGACGTCAGATTAGTTATCAGCGATCCAAGAAAAATCCCGAATATCGATTTTCATATAATTTCCTAAACTCTTCCGATTTCTTAACCGCCATATTGATGAGCCATTTTGATTTTGAGTGCAAATGCGCATTAATGTTTTGAGTATGCCTCGACGCAAACCCCCGAATGAGATACTATCCTGGTCTTCAGCAGTTCCATGCTGATTTATAATGGATTAGAAAAATCAATTTATTGGATCAGAAGATACTTCCTGTGATAAAGTGTAAAATCAAAATAGATGAATACAGTGGAACTTCTATCTAGCAATAATGATTATGATTAAAATGATTGTTTCAAAAAGAAGAAATACATCGGTTCGGCCGCTGGTTAGCTTGGGCCTGGTATTACGGGAGTGCGAGTGAGAACGAATAAAGAACATTTCTGTGTAAATGAGATGGAGTAACATAGAGCATGAGGCGTGTATACACCCGTGTCTGCATGCCTCACGCCTTGTCTCATATTTTTATTTGATTTCGGCGCACTTCCGTATTTCCAGACTCAAATTAAGCATTGGCCGAATCGATATACAACATTGTATGGCTAGAATTTATTATCCAAAAGTTTCGCCTTTAAGGCATAATTCGAAATTTATCGCTTTGACGCTAAATGAGGTAGTGCGCTTCCTAGGAAACAAATTACATCAGTTCAGTGTGCTTGATAAAATTTACTAACGCGTTTACGGAGCACCTTTTTTGCCTGTTTCAGCTGGTGCTGGACCCGAGGCTCGTGTTGCTTATGCACTCGTAAAGCTGCGGTTCTGTAGTATTTCTTGTGTCGCCTTTTCATTATGCTCATCGTTTTAATCCCTACGACTCGATGAAGATTTCTACATGTAGATTTAATAGACCTGTACGATCACATATTTTTTTAAATATGATAATTACTATTTGTGACCTGAACTTAAATTACGATCTTCTCCATAAAATATAAAGTACTTCCTCAAAAAAATTGCTACAGTTGTCTCGTCTCAAATAAAGTAGTTCTAACTCCAGATACGTATTTAGACAAGGAAATTGTTGTCTGCAGGATAGACTTACTGTTAAGTTTATGAAATACGTATTCGGAAGTCCACAAATAGACGCCGCAATGCTACTAGTTCAACGGAGTTCGTTCTAAACCACAGACATTCGTAATTTTCCGACGTACATATCCTTACTGTGTATTTGATTCAAGATGCCGGGAAGCACCTGGTTTGAATTAGTTTTAAAGTATCCAGAAGTACATTGGAAAATGCACCCCATCGTAAAATCGTAATATATGTAGTAGGTACATCCATCGATATTGGTAAAATAGCAAACTTTTGGGCTTTCCTTGTATGAACAATTCTTCGTTGTAATGGCATTGTCAAAATTTAAATTGGCGTATTTCGATTTGGTATCTGTTATAGGAAGATTTCGTCGGCGTCTTACATATTATGAAAATACACTTGACTTGAAAATGGCGCTGGCCAAAACATTTCGCGACAATTTTTCACGGGTACGCCAAAACTAGCTACTTACCAATAATCAACAAAGTATTGATGGAATATTAAAATTCGTTTTATGATTACGAGGGGCGCATTTTAAGTTGTTATCAAAATTGGGACAGAACAAATTTTTGGAACAAACTGTTTTATTATTTTCCCACATACTCGTCCTTTCCACATACACTCCTGCATGTATTCAAACTTCTTCCACTCTGAAGTTCATATCTCAAAAACGTCGTTTATGAATGCTTCGACAGCTTCTTGAAGTGCTGAAAATCGCTGCCCATGCAGTTTTTATTTGATATTAGGAACCAGAGCTGAATCAGGGCAATGAGGCATTAATTCTATGTTTTCCTTCTCCAAATAATCAATTGTTTGACGTCCTGTATAAGAGCTGGCATTATCATGATTCCGAATTTTGCGACGTTTTCGGTTGCTTTTCTTGATTTTATCAAAGACTTGAGGCTAATAAATTACTGTATATAATTCACCATTAACTTTTCCTCAAACCTCTAAAAGAAGGTTCCGACATGTCCAGTACCACCGACGAAACAAGCGTTAATTTTCTTGGATGTGCTTCGTGAATGAACAACTTTTGCATTTCACGGTCAAATTTGTTGAGCATTCTTTTACACCAATTAACACACGCCTTTTTTGAGCCTCGGTCAAATCATGTGGAATCCATCTGGAATTGCTTTTTCACAGCTAAAAGGCGATGCAAAATCAAAAGTATTGCAGTCTTCGATATGCCAAAGAATTACTTCACGGTCAATAGTGTTGCGTAGAGCATCGATGCTTTTGGAATAAGAACTGAATTTGGTGGATCTTCACGCAATTCATCACGACGACGATGAAATTCTGCAAATCTTTTCTGATGATGCTTCATTACCAAAAGTTCAACGAAGCAATTCTATACATTGTTGTTGAATTTTATCTTTACTAAAGTCGTAGAAAATTATCCAACGAAAACCCTCATTTCAAATTTCCATTCTTTCACAAAATTGCGTTTGTTAAACATTGACTGTGAACAAAGTACTACGTCAATTTCTAAGCTGCCACTGTTTTTAGCAGTTAGTAAATGTCAAATTATGCGAAAATGAAAATGACACATCTCAGTAACGCCGCCAAGTGGTCGTTTGTAAATATATAAAAGACGCCCCTCGTATTATCAGCCTCACTAAAAACTTCTAACACTCCTAAGTCATCAATTTTTTCCATTATTTCTATGTATGTACATACAACATTTGAAACGAATCTGACAGTGGGCTAAAGAAGATCGAAGTTAATGTACTATACTTTTTGTTGTGAGTTGAGGATGGCTCTCGGTGCTTTTGATGTCTCTAGGGTCCTTAATCTATAGTATTTTTGAATACATGCCAAAAAACAAATTTTCCTGTATTTCTTTATTAACATTGTATTGTAAGTTATATATACTACTTCAAATGCAGGATTTAGCTAAAATTTTGTTAAATTAAGATTTCTTAGACTAGAAATTCCACTGTATTTAATCCAAATCGAAACTATAAAAATATGTTAGGATTTTATATCAATATTCTAAAACTAAGTACTTAATAACAAATATTTTCAAGAAGCAATGAAATCAGATCTATCTGCTTTTATTGTTTTCTAATTAAACCATAAATTTAATCTTTTTAATTACATCAGCATTATATGCTTTGTTTTAGTAAACATTTCAGAAATGCCATACCTTACCAATACTTTTGTACATTATACCAGAAATTACAGCCTACCAATTTATACACTTTAGTCATTTCACATCAATTTTAACACACGCGTATATAAAAAGCTAGTAGCAACAACTTAAATGCGTATTACTTCTTTAATCGTTTATGTAAACTATTTTCCCGATGAAGTACAGCAGTCTTTCTATTGTCTCCTCAAATCCGTTTTCGTCGGGTACAACAACAGAGTGTTTAGAAGGTATTCAACTACAATGATTACCACAGCCATTTGGTAAGTAAGTAGAAGTTTGACGAAACTACTTGCTTATTCTTAGAGACATATTAACATGAACGTCACCTGCGTTAGTAACAGACATAAATCTATGAAATCACAACATTTATTAGAATAATCGTTTAAATATATTATAGTTTTATTTGAAGCGTACACATTTTGCTGGTTGTATGTAAGACTTAAGCTTTCGCATATTGAGTTTTTCTTTTACTGAATTCTATATAAATAAATTGCTCATCTAGAATTTAGCAATTTCCTCTGAAAAAGCAGATGACGCTTATGTTAAACTTAATTTATACATTACGATATCTTTTTAAATATGTGCAATGGCTGCTAAAGGAGGATGTGCAAAGTTGATGAATTAAGAGTGGTTTGAAAGTCTGAAAATTTCTGGATAGAACTTTGCGTTTTCAAGATTTTAAATATTCTTTGGCTATTACCATAAGAGTAAATAATTTTAACAAATGATGCCTCCTCCAATTGACCGGGTCATTGGTTTAATGAGACCACTAATTGATGCAATTTTACTGGAATTTCTTTGATTTCCTTCAAATGGGAACCTGAATTTCTCCCATAGATTCTTCAATAAAGATGATACAACTTTGAACGTAAATGAAAACACAAATTTGTAAGAGATAGTTCTTCTTTTATTTTTATTGAAAAGAGGAAAGTTTGCTATTGATAGTTTTAAGTTTCTTTATTCAATCGACAGTAATTTCGCCAATACAGATAAATTACATTGGCTTTAAGTTAATCAATTGTTGCTGGTGGATTTGTGTAAACTCGACAGTTCAAATATTCCCACAGGAAGTAATCCAACGGTGATTGATTGCCCGATTTTGGAAAATCAATAAACCGTTCAATTTCCGTTTCAATAAATTGGTGGTTTCGATGGCCGTGTGGCACATGGCACCATCATATTGAAAGTAGATCTTGCTTACATCAAAATTATGTAAATTTGTGAACAAGAAGTCATTTACCATTGATCTGTAATGAGTACTATTCACCGTAACATGCCCTCCATTTACTATATTCAAACAAGAACTATTAATGCTTTTAGGACGTAAAGCACACCACATAATCACTTTGTCAGGATGTAGAATTTTCATCAGTCCATATATGGCAATTTTGTTTATTCAAATAGTAATTGACCCCAAAATGGACGTCATCCCTGAACAAGATTTTGCGATAAAAATGACTATTAGTGGCAAGGCGTTTATAAGCATTTGGCTTCACTTTTAGCACTGGATCTTATAAGAATGTAGACGAAGATGTTTTCGCAAAACACCCCATGTAGAGGTCCCATACAGGTTCAATTGTTAAGACCGGTACAGAATTGACAAATTCGTATTTTCATGAGCACTCGTTTCAACAGCAGCAATATTCCTGGCAGCACGTGATGATATTGTAAGTTACAGGTATTTTAGTATCGCGCAGAGTATATTGCAACTCACACCTGGCAATAACACGACGAATAAGCTGCTCAGTAAGACAATTTGATCGTCCATAAAAGGAATGAAAAGTTTTATAAGTTCCACCCACTGATTAATTATTTTTATGATAAAATTTTTACTATTTGCAAACGTCGCTCCAGCCAGTTAAGCTCCATTGTAATAAATGGGAAAAATTACTGAAGGGAAATATTAGCTTGGTGTGACAGAAGACAAAACCGCTACGGCCGCGACAGACGCTTAAAGTTCTATCATTTTTATTGAAAAATCCTTTAGTAACATTTTATTCATCAATAAAATAGTTGTGAACTCGCACTTCTCTCAGCATATGCTCATCCTTTGTGTATCGAACGATTTTGTACAGATTTTCAAAGAATCTTTAATCCATTTACTTAGAATAGGTAAATTTCAAGGAATACAATACAACTAACAGCATCATCGTGTACAACTTATAGCACCCAGATTATTTTATTCACACATATTTTCGAAAAATATTTATGTATATTATATTGTTACAAATTATGTACACACTACAATAGTTACACTTGTTCCGAGAGAAAAATTACAACAGATTATTGCGACCGTTTCCTCCTTCAACCTTTCCCGATTACAATAATTGCATACGCTTAATATTTTGAAATATAGTAATACGTTGGGTTACCTTCAATTATAGTGCTATATACAATATACACACATCGTTTATATATAATATTATGTATTATATATATATATATAATAAATTTACACAATAATAATACATTCATTAATTTATAAGGTATTCCATTTATATCACAATGAAATTTCTTCTTTTTGGAAGTTTTTGGCTCAGCTTAATGTCTTTATAAAAACCTAGTTTAAATCGGTTAGTTGTGTTAGAACGCACAGAAATTTCACCGTAGATTAATGACGATCGCGAGAACGATGCTGACGTGAAACATTTTAGCCGATAACTTCGTTGTCCGGCTGGTCACTTCGGCTGCTGGTTGAGCAAATATCACTGGAAAAAGAGAACGGGCATTCTATATCTAGTTATTTTGTAAAAACATTTTCTGCAAACAGTTGGTGGCAATGTTTTGATAATAAATTATGATCGTATCTACCATATCAGTCGTTACGCGCTTCTCTAGACAGGGCAATTAGTTACAAAAGGCTCCCAAACCAGATGAAATCAGAACCGACTAGTTGTACAGAAAGTAGATATTAGTGTCAATACAAATTACAGGAATGTCCTGCTCCAAAGATTTAAACTGTCAATTGTTGCTATTTTTTGGGATCATAGCAGCACACTCATGTTTCATCATCTGTAATGATGCGCACCAGATGAGACCACGCCTTATCAAAGCAATTTAGTGTAGTTCTATACACAGTTTTGTATTTGAATGGGGATTAAACTGTGCGGAATTCAACAGGAACAACGCTTGCGTATCTACAAATGCTTTTGAAAAATAGTATTGATTGCGTTCTCATCAATCTTTAGAGTTGCTTCAACACTTCTTACAGCAACATGGCAGTTCTTACAAAGTATGTTCCAAATCAGACCAATATATTTTTGGCGACGCCGTTTTTGGCTTAAGTGCTCGACTACTGTCAGTTAAGGAAGTCTATTATGGTAAACTCAATTGTTCTACCGCTTTATTAGCGTACTAAACACCACGACTTGGGATCGCTGCAATTAATTACTTCTAATCATTGTGATGCTCTCAAGATTAGGAATGGTCTAAAGTCCAACATTTTTGCAAAGACCAAAATTGGAGATTTTCTTTAAAACTCCCTAAAATTGAAGCCTGCTATATGGTATATATATGAGCATTTTAGTTGATCAGACTCCGGATAGGCAAACATCTGTCATGGTTTTTTGGGAATTTGATAGCCATAATACAGAATTGAAAATGCCGTTCTCTTAGACCACTAGAGATTCGCAATTGTTCGATGAATTTGGCTGCAATCCTATTAGTCGTAGATTTCGATTGATGGTAGAATAAGCTTTGGAGATTCCCAGTTTTATAAAATCAGAGATCTAATGTAAATAGAAGCATACTCTTAAACCTACAAAATTATGAATCTGAATTACATCAAACGTGTCTGAGTATTTTTGATGTACGGGAACACATGGATTGGGCGAAGCTAAAAGAGTCGCAGCTTTTCCTGCATATAAGAAAGTGTTACGTCTAATTTTAGAAATCTGTAATCAGTTTTCGCGCCATGGATCACCATTGGAGTAAAAATATCTTTTTCCGTCAAATCCGTGCCGTCCAGTTACTCACAGTAATATGGCTATTACTGAAAGTTGTTATTTTCGAAACGCCTTCACACTATACTTATCATATAATATTAAGATACTTACGTGTAGCATGATTATCCGGATCGTCCAGATTGTGGACGTTGACTCCGGAAAAGCCCATTGTCGACGGTGTCGTCATGGGCTTATACACGCGAGGTTTCTGCCTTTCCATTTCTACGCTGATTTCGAAACTGCGATGGTAAACGCTGTACAAGTTCGCAACGCAGCGCACCTTCAACCTTCCAGAAGCGAAAAGATCTTCGGTGATCTTCAATCTCAGGCCAGAAATAGACCTGTGAAAAGGTATCAATTCTCGAATACTCTACTGATGAACTCATAAAGCATCGTCATAATAAGCATGTCCCCTTTAGAAACCGAAATTAACTCCCCTTATGCACGATTTAGAGTAAATTCTGCAAAGAGGACGCGCTTCATTTGAGAAAAAACTTCGCTCATGGAGATTTAATGTTCTACGCTGCCGGCGTCGCAAATCTGAACGTATTTTCTCACCTGTCGCGAGAAAATTAATGCGCAATTGGAATGATTTCCATTGGTAATGAAACGCTCCAACATTCGCAGTTGAAGTGAAGTTTTGCAGTCGGTCCTATCCTCCCTTGCGCTGGCGGAACTAAGTTCCCGAATTATACTGCAGTAATGTTTGTGTTAAAGTTAATGACTTTCCTATTTGACTTTCAAAGTTTTTGCCTCCGACGACGGTGTCTTCAGTTTACCTCCTTTCCCTTCCGGACAGGCTACGTTTCTGTTGATATAAGAGACACGGACTTTAAATAAATTGTCCGCAATAGAGAGATACAAAGTTGCGAGTTTCTACCGAAGTTGTTTTAAGAAAGAATAAAAGGAGAGTTTACAATGTGCGCCGGGTAAATTTTGTTTAAAGTTTTAAACGTACAAGGGACTGCACTTCAAATAGTTCCGACTATTGGATATTTAAATAAAATATTGAATATGTGCGAAATTTGTGTAAAGGAAGTGCATGATATAAATTTAGAATAATAAATTCAGAACCAAATTTTGCTCTTCATATGTTTGGCAATGGCATTTATTTACAACTAAATCGATTTGTTTTTAAAGTTCTCTTAATCCGCTGATAATTGAACCATAAAAAGCAAACTAATGCTGGATATTAGGTACCCCATTGATCGATGCATGTTTTATATCCAACGATTGACATTCCAGATAAACTTGTCTCAATAATTAATTACATACCATTATCAGAATTATATCAAATTATCAACCTATAATGATGGATGTTGTGAATGCCCGCTGAGGATTTATTGCTATACTTTTGTAAAGAATTACGTCCACATGAATTTGATTTAATTTTAGTTTTGTTCAGGATGGATGGTTATGTTTAGGTTAAAACTATCTTCATTCTCTCAAAACTGTAGAATATCCTGTCCTTTCTAAAAAAGAAATAGTAGTACATATTTCGAATGCTTTCTTAGTTGCTTTTTTGTTATAAACAAACATAAGTGCAAATATTAGACCATTATGTTATTATGTTAGAGTGTCCAGACTTTCTTCTACTCCTTGGTGCCCAAGAGCCGTGCTTTTAAGTAAGTTTCCACAAGTTTCTTCCTTTGCTTGTTCTTTCATTTAGGGATACTCTTTCGGCCATCTAAACATCTTATATTTCAAAGATATTATGTTTCAGAACAATTCTTCAAGACGTTAGGAAGAAATAATATAATAATCATTTTTGAAACTTATACAGTATCCAGTGTTTACATTTCAATTCTAGTTGATTCTTTGCAGATTGTTTTGAAAAGTTACAGTTGACAATTTGATATCATTCGAGAAAGAAAAATAACTGAAATTGGACTAAAAGTGGTTTGAGCACAAAAAAAAAAAAAAAAACACAAAAATATTTTCTTCAAACTGACTTTATTTGTTGACAGTTTAAGAACTGATTTATTATTCCTCCTTCAAAAGTATCTCGAAGCATCATTTCACGGGGATCTTTTGAAATTAATATGAATACTCGAGAGAAATTTAGTGAATGTTGGCGAGGTGGATGTTGCAGTATTGGAGCCTTATTTGTTTTAATTTTTATATCAGGAAAGCATTGGACAGAATGCCTTTCGTTAGCTATAGTTATCTCTAGCTCTATCTATTTAATTCCTTCTTACCCTCCTCCTTAATACCTTCTCCCACTGGCATACTAAATTAGGTACGTTGTTAGGCAGCTTTAACGAGAGCTGTGCAATAGCCTGCAAAGCAAGCACAAATTACACTTTCCAATAACTATCACGGAGGTAATGTTGTAGTAATTACGGACTCCAATCGCTGATTATAGCTACGTCCTTCTTAGGATTGCGGTATAGTCAGTACTCGAAGTAATTGGTAGTTATAGCTCTTATAGTTTTTATCTTTAGAACATCCATTTTGGTACTTCCAACCAAACAATAAGTTATCATCTTTAGTGGAAACAACTATATAGGGATGAATCCATAATTCGTGAACTGTGGTCAACACAATCATTGTTCGTGCTTTGAATTTTTGAGATTGAAGATGATAACTATTGACATATGAGGTATCCACATTAGTGTGGCGAGGATAAAATTATTCCGATTTAGTTCATTTTAAACCATAGAAATTGAATTTGACTAAGGTTGGCACAATAGGATTCAGGGTATGAAATAATAGTCGATCAGCTGTAAACGCCACCGAGGCGAAGGTTTAGGAATCAGTGATGCCAGTAGACTTTGCCTCCCTGTAAGTAGTCCCGTTTAATATCGCATTCAAGCAAGGTCGATGTATGGTCTTAAACTACATCCTGCTTCTAGTAACCCTGTTGAAATTAAATTCAATGGATCTAGATGTGGAAGTCAAGAAGCTCCCTCAATCCTCAGTGTCATTTGACCCGTACCAAAAGGTGCATGGCTGAGGGGTAGGTTCCCAGATACCAGACGTCATATTGAAGCAACTAGTTTTACTGCAGTAAAACTGGTCTCAATCGTAGTGGACCTTTAGCTCGTGCAATTCATGGGAACCACATGGATAAGGATAAATTTAAACGAATTTACGCCGGGTATCATCGCCATAGAAACTGCAAATGTTACAGAGCAGAAGGCTCTAGACTAGTCGGTCGAGCAATCCTCAACGGCTGGGAAGTAAAAGTAGAAAAGGAAAAAAAAAGACGAGCATGTCATCCACTCCCATAATTGGACGAGAATTACCTAGTAGTTTTGGCCAGGCACAGGTGCCTAGGATTAGCACCAGCAAGAAACGGAAAAAGGAAGCACAGAGACGAAGTATACCGAGCCAAGCTAAACCAGAGGAAACAACACCTCCTCCGCCTGCCTGATATGGGACAACCAATGGGTCTAGACCAGGGGTCTCTAAACTTTTTAGCCTTGAGGCCACACCGATTACTTCAGTGAGTTTTCTGTGTATTATACTTGTCATTAAGCTTTACCTAGCAAGTAAATAAATCCGAGTTATTATCATTATGTGTTCTTTTATCCAACTTATCACAACAACAATAAGCTATTAGCTGTCGCGGGCCGTAGTTTGGAGACCCCAGATCTAGACGATCCTCTTTGTGGAAGTCTAGATGGGGCAACCACTCGCTGGTACTGACGATTCCCTGCGGAAGGCATATCATCCAAGGAGGTTGGAAAAAAGACCCTGGACTGGTAGAAGGAGACACAAGAAACAAGGTAATCCGGAAAAAGTCAGCAACGCAGGGGCCCTAAATGAAAAGTGTGCTAGTAATTAAGGACTACCCTACTGCTACACCCTCCTCAGAAGACTTTACGGTGCTGGAGGATGCTACAGCGCAGAAAATGTTTCCAGAATCTAAAAACACATGTGTAGACAGCCAGAAGGGCGAAAGAAAAAGCTCCGAAGTTGGATAGGCTCTCTCCTCACAGATTTTTTGGGTAAAAAAGGTGCCTAAAATGCATCTTGCCCTTTCCAGCGAACAAGGCCCTAAGAAATTCCTAGATTTGATATAGATGCACAACTATGGCTTTAACATAAAAGCATGGAAAGTTCTGAATAGGAAGGACGAGGGAGCTTAGCCGTTGATGATCTGTATAGATGAAACTTCGTATGCCACCATAAAGAGAAGATAATATCCACTGCGGAGGAAGAAATGGAGCAAGATCCATCCACTACGGCAATGGCAGAGAAATCTGGGGAACTGAAGCAGATCTCGCCAGTCTCACGAGAGAATGTCGAGGTTAATCAACCATCACCATCCATAGGCAATGTGACTATGTCAGATGACTCGTCGGATATTGGAAGCTTAGACCTTTCAAACCTCCCGATTGCTTGTCCCTCCGTTTATTTATGAATGCTTATTTTCTTTGTAGTAAATAGAAAACAGTAAAATCTGAGTTCAACGTACAATTCGTAAATCATATAATACAGCCATTTAGTCTTTTATGAAATGTAATAGTACATGAAATTTTTCATTTCAGGCAATACCGATTGCAGGGCACAAGTATCGTAGAAACACCGTAATAACAATACGTGTACGCCTGTTTCCTTTTCTTTATAGCCAAGATTGCTTCTCAAGGTTGAGATGTGATAAAACTAGACCATTGGAGGAATCAGCTACCCTCCGAAGTTTCCGTTCGTCAGACTTCCAATTGGCTGCAGTTGAAAATCTTTTCCCGTAGGAAAAAATAGCAGATAATTTTTGAGATTCTTTGGGGATTCTCACAAATTAAATCGATTTTGGAGGAACATTCACAACCGTCGTTCGAAATTCGGCACATCGGTATATTAACATCCATACGCGACTTTGTTCTTGTGACTCGTTCCGCCGACTCTTTTTCGATTCGATCAGTCTAGTGTTAGAACGCGAATTCGTTTGCGAACGCTCTAAAGTATCTCGTTAAGTGACCCTTGTGTATTATGCGTCTCTATCTAACACACATCTCGTGTATTTTTATTTTGGTGGATTTTGTTACACTATTCTTTTTATATTTTGTACTTCTTAAATTTTTCTTTAGTTATTTTGTTATTCTGATGCTTCAAATCCTTCATTGAAACTGCGTTATTTGATACACGTACTCCAAAGTACGTAAAACACATCACTCATTTTGGAGGCTGGTTATCAATTACATATCGCTCAATGCATAAATACGCCGATTTAGATTAGGTAAAAGCAGAAGTAGTAACAAAAAGCCGGATTTGGTGGTGTAATAGTTTACATGTCGGTCTCTATATCTAAAGTACGCGGGATCAATATCGATCGAGGAGGATGATTTTTAATTGCAGATAAAAATCTCGGCATGGAGTAAAAGTGGAGTAACGCTTCGTCTCAATACGACGCTTGGCATGTTAAAAATCCCTATTGCGAAGGTGGAATTTTCCCTCCCTCGCTGGAATTGGGGGTGGTACAACTAGGTCAAATCGTTCTGTTACGAATTCAAAGAAGATACTGTTTTACGATGTCTTCCAGAAAGTAAAATACAACACTTCTTCACCCCTCCCAAGAATTACTGGACTTTCATTCAAATTACGTGGAATATACTTTTATAAATATAAGAAATACCGAACAAACTTCCTAGAATAATTCTAATTTTACAAACGGTAATTATGATGAAATCGGGAATTATTTGGTATTCGCTATTACAAACGTTCCGAGGATTTATAACGAAATAAGAGTAATAAATTATCAGTCTTTCCTCGCGGGCACGTTAGTAAGTTAAATGACCTATAAGTCGGATTGCCCCCAGGGGGTGTACCGACTACCCGACGAGTTTCCCGGAAAAATATTTTAATAGATTTAGCGGAACGTGTAGACGTA
Source organism: Chrysina gloriosa (assembly GCA_038088585.1). Classification (NCBI taxonomy): domain Eukaryota; kingdom Metazoa; phylum Arthropoda; class Insecta; order Coleoptera; family Scarabaeidae; genus Chrysina; species Chrysina gloriosa. The sequence goes on from CM076092.1 coordinate 9,799,927, forward strand.
AAATCAATTCGCATTTTCCCTCTATTTTCCACCGAAGCGTTCACTAACCTAATCGAGCTCCGTAAAGTTAAGGGTCGTGTTTGTGATTTGTCCTCTTTCGCACGCTAACCTTTTTTTTACGTCTGTCCTACCGTGTAAGCAGGTGACGATAACAACTCGCCCCTATTGCTTCTAACATAAACATCGTAAATGGGTAATTCGGAATTATAGCAGGCTAGACTTTTAAATGTGCAATTACCGCAGATTGCGGGTATATATATCGGGCGTAACTTTTACGAACAATTTTCCGTCTGCGGATACTTACATGTATAAAGATCCGTCGGTCACGTGAGGTTTTTGGTGTCTGATGTGAATTGCTTCGACGTCTTTACCGTTTACGAACCAAGTTAGGTTGGTGGCTGGAATGGAATATCGGGATTTACATTCGGCTTTGAGATAATCTCCGATTCGATACCGATGTTTGATTCCGGTGATTTTCGGGTCATCTACAGGTGGTATGACTACCTGTAAGCAATTGAAAAATTTTCAGTGCATCAGCAAATGGACTGTTTTTATTGTTGGAAATAGCCCACAGATTTGTGTAGTAGAGTCTCATTTAACCGACTTTCGCTTATCCAACATTTCGTTTTACACGAAAGAAAAGAAGAACACACAACTCGTATATATCGGCGACGTCATGTTATTTTGTATTGAATTATGTTTTTCTATTGATTTGGTAGGAAAACGTGATGTTCAGCTGTTTAATACATAAAATTATAAGGTTGTTTGACGTTCAATAGATTTTTTCCTTTCGCTTCTACGGCGTTATATTGGCCCGTTTGTGTCGGATGAGCGAAATTTTATAGTATTAAAATGTGGATAGAATTTGGATTTATTTTTAAGTTCTCCCTATTTCTATAGAAATTTCGTTAGACTTATGTTGTGTGCCAACGTAGTACAATTAAATAGAACTGATGTACGGCATAAGTCTGCACCAAGCCTTAAATGTTAAAATCATAGGAAAATCGAATAGTGAATACAACATAGAGAACGTGCGGAATAGTATTTAAAGTTTTATGAATGAGACCGTTCGGGAACACCTTGGAGTAGAAACTAAATAAAATAAACACGAATGGTACAATGGAGAACGTTGTGATATGCTGAAAGAAAAATAGAGGGTAGAAACAAATGGATTAGAACGCATATAAATGAAGATAAGGAGAAAATGAGAGGACAGTGGAAGAAGAAAATAAGAAAATACAAGAACGAATGGATGAATTGGAAGCTGGAGGAGATAGAGAGTGAGAGCAGAAATATAAATTGTAAAGTATTTTACCAGTAGATGAAGGAACAGAAACATAGAACAATTGGTATAAAAAATAGAAAAGGAGGAGTAATAGAAAATGAACTAAAACATAAACATGTTTGGATGCAAATAAAAATAAGGAGACTGTGATTAAAATAATATATAAAACAGAAATATAACTATCCTTTCTACGTCTTTCGGAAATAATTCCAGATATGTATTTCGGCAACCAAGTTACCATCCTCAGCGGAAAACTATGGTTTAGAGTTATATAGTGCTCTTTGGGCGGTGTTCGTCCTGGCCGTTAGCCGTATATCGCTGGTGATACTTAATTCCTCCAGTTTTCCACTGAAGGTGACAACTTAGTTGTCGAAATACGTATCTGGAATTATTTCCGAAAGGTATGGTAAGGGTAATTTAATTTATTAACACTGAACCACAACAAATGGCAAAAAATAGGCAAAAGGTACTGGACGGAGATGAATATAAATTCATAGTAGTACCATCAAAAGATAAAGTAAGGATATTATTAAGAATAGTCGTAATGGTAAAATTCTAGGAAAAGATGGCATGAACACAGAGCTTATAAAATGCGGAGGATCAGAACTACAAGAAAGTTTATACACATTAATCAAAAACATTTGGAAAGACCCTTGAAAAGAGCACTAAAATTAAAGAATGTAAAACAATTATAAGACCGACGGCTAATATATATCGCAGAAACGATCAATATGGCAAGGAAATGGGAAGGGGATTTGGGAATTAGGGAGAGGAAGATGTTACTAACTATAATGGGACCAATCAAATTAGATAACAGTTAATATAGGAGAAGAATGAACTTTGAAATTCTGAAAGATATAGAAGATGTAGTAATCAAAATAAAGCAACAAAGATTTCCATAGCTGGGCCATGTATGGAAAGAGACGACGTGGTGGGCCTGGAAAGACGTTGTTACAGGAAATTAAAGCGGATTTGAACTGGACAGGAATTAAGAACTGGCAGCAAAAAAACATCGAAAAGAAAATTGTGGATGAATCGGCAAGAAAATATGGACCAAGGGAATGATCTACCTAGAAAAATAGATCTTGAAAACTTTCACTAGCGATGTTACTCCATTAGGGAAGTGTGGCTATTTTTATTACTATTATCATTATTATTATTATGTTGTGTGCAATAATGAAATAGAGCAAGTCAAATAATATAAATACTTTGGAGTGCTAATACAAGGCTCAGGACAGCAAAAAGAAGATTTAAATAACAGAATTAGCAACAAAAACAAACTATTCTATTTGCTGAATAAATATATAGCAGGCAAAAAGAAATAAAACAAAGTACAAAAATGAAAGTATACAATGCGATGTACAGATCAGTATTAACTTTCGGAAGTGAAACGTGGATAACGAATGAGAGACATAAAAGCAGAATGAGAGCGGCCGAAGTGAAATACGTCAGACAAACATGCGGAGTGACACTGCGGGACAAAGTCAAAAGCGAAAAATAATAGGAAATTTGGAAGAATACACAGAAGAGAGACAACTAAGATGGTGGAGACACGTTCAAAGAATGGATAAAGTATGCGAAGCTAAATGGCAAGGAAAAAGAGGAAGAAGGCGTGGGACGATACTATCAGTGCAATCCTGGAAAAGAGAGACATCAAAAGGGAAGAGGCAACTAGATTAGCAAAGGATAGGAAGACTTGGAAAGAGTTCGTAAAAGGATAGACAAAATCCATGTGCCTACACCCGAAAGGATAGAAAGGTTCACTCAATATATACGGTAGATGGGCATTAAATTACAAACTCCTGCCAATGACTATATTGGTTTTATTTTTCTCTTCATTTATCTCTACGTAATCACTCAAACTTTTGAGTTGATTCTATCACTATATTATTCAATGAAAATTACAAATTAATTCTACCGATAGTATTTCAATCATTAGAAAATTCTTGTATGCATTTACTTCTTCTTTAATGGTATAGAAATAAAAATATTAATAAAATACGTATATTTCGTAATTTTCAAGATACTTGTTTTTGAGTCACACTGTAATACATTCTGTACAATGAATTTGTAGTATCCACTGACTTTAAATACTGTATCTACTCAAGATGAAATAAATGCCTTCCTAAGAAAAGTTTCTAATTCAATGGCCACCTGTATGTTGTGTGCCATTAGTTGATGTCAACTTTGGACTGCCAACTTCTTCAGGAATACTGAAACAATTTCGATATTCCTAACGAGGCTGGTGTTATACCAACTAGTGAAACACAGCAGAATGCGAAAAAGTTTTCCAACATAGATACCAGTGGTAGAAACGTAAGAAGTTATATTTTCTTATTTTTCCCAATCAAAACATTCGGTTATCTAAGTTATCTACAGCACATTATAACAGAGAACTTACTTGTAAATGTCCACTTTTAATTTCCGTGAAGAAAGACGGAGCATCCGCGGAAATTTCACAACTATACATCCCGCTATTTTCCATTTGGACTTCGGCCAGCACCACATGCGTCGCGTTCGATTCGGATTCGAGTACGGTCAAACCGTTTATGGGAAATTGTTTGGTCGGCGGAATCTCCTTCGGTGTATACCTGAAGAACTCTCGCCTTCCTTTGTACCACTTTACCGTGTACAGAGCGTCGCCTTCGAGATTGTAAAAGCAACGCAGCACGGCACGATGACCTTTCTCCACGGCGAGTGGAACGTACAGCCTTACATCTCGCAGCGCCGAACATCCTGAAAGAGAAACGAAGATGAGATTTAAACGTTACGTTTGTACATACACTTACATACATGGGGATTGAATTTGTTCAAACATAAAAGCAGACTGGAGTTGTTTTGCTTTGCTTCTTCGGCGTGTAGGGATGACAGGATGTGAATGCAACGAATTGTTCGTTTACAGTTCACGTAATGTGGTTAGGTTTTTTCCAGAAATCGACTGTAGAATAGTAACAATTAGAGACAAATAGACGGATAGCTCTTCTCTAACGACTTATTAAATTTAATTTGTTATCAGGTAGTTTACTAAGAAAGCCATGTAATGGCTTACTAGGTACGCACAAATGGCACATGCTAATTACTGGGGGAAGGGAATTATGCTTGTGTAATGTGGTTAGGTTTTCTCAGGAAATAGACTGTAGAATAGTAACAATTAGAGAAAAATAGACGAGACGAATAGTTCTACTCCAATGACTTACTAAATTGAATTTATTATCAGCAGAAATTTAACAAGGAAGTGGTTCCAGCTGTCATGGGAACACGGCGGTTACTTTGTATTTTGTTACTGCCAATTGTTAGAGCGTTCTGTATTGTTACCTTTGGCCTCTCGCTCCACTTCTGACGTGTAGATGGCGCCCCGCTTTCGTAGGTTTCTTGATAAAATTTGTCTTTTCGGATGCACGCGTTATTCATTCGGCTTCTGGCGTACAGTTGCACAGTTCGACTGTGAGGAAACCTGCCATCTTTGATAGCTTCCGTTCCGATCCCCATTACCACGCCGCACGAAAGTTAACAACAGGAAACACATCATGCTAAGGCCCGCTTTTATGTATATTTTTGTCTCGTTGAGTTTTGGGACAAATACCCTAGTATCCTTTAGTTAATTTAGAGTTAGAAAATCGGGGATTTATGTTGGAGCAAAAAGGGATTTTCTTACTTTTGAAACATCCAATTCTTTAGTATTTCAAGGGGGCGGAGGACAGATCGGTTTTCGGGCAAAAAGGGTATTTCTTACTTTTGCTGATTTAATAATAAATTTGTTTGAACGAACAATCAATTCTTTTAGTAGTTTAACGGGGGAATTACAGTTACTTGTCGCTTGCATATACTCGTGTTTTAATTACCTTCTGCTACAGCTGTAACGTGCTTGTAAGGCCGCTGGAATTCCAACGGTTACCGAAGTGTTGTAAGCATTAGGTAAGAAGCTAGCTTAATTGAATTTAAATTAATCGATACACCTCAAATGACAAATAAAGTGCTGTTCAACGTCATCTCTCGCCTCAAGTTATTTGATATTTTGTTTATGTTGTTAGTAAATAGAGTTTTGAAGTAATTTTGCTGTTCGCTTCACGACCGACTAAAAGACCCAGAACGTAAACGGTTCGGATAATTCCGTTTCACATACCAAAGAAGCTGGAGGGTCTCCCTGACTACAGACACTTAGATGTGATCTAGTTCTATAATTGGAGAATGGCGCCTTGTTACTAAATTCTCGAACTTCAACCTACGCCGTTTCCATCGGATTAGCACGGTCTGGATATTCATCCTTATCACCAAGTAAGTGGGTAATGCGAATTGTAACGTCGAACTCCCGTATCGGTCACGTTTCCGACTTTTTCTCGCAATAGTGTCTCCTACCGAGTGTCTCCTACCGAGAGTTTCAAAGCTAATAACATTCAGTTGAAAAGTAAACGAAGCCGGTACCAACTTCCGCCTGTTAATCAATTATTCATCGGAAAGGTTCCATGAGTTGTTGTTTCGTAATGTTAATGCTTTCACGTCATGTATTTACAATTTAGTGCTTATTTTTTCGTACTAATTTTCAGTAATATTTTCGTGACGTTATTGTATCTAATTTTAATAACCACGTGCCCAGTCTCACATTTCCTGTCGACATCAGTGCGTCACTTCGTGTCGAGACCTTGTTTTTTTGTTTGTTTTTAGACTGGGCTGGCCTGCGGACATGGAAATTTTCCTCGTTTAGTCCGCTTTCGCCCAGGAAACAACTTTGATAATGCTGCTTTGTTTGCGCTGATTTTTGTGGATATTCCTTTGACGCTGCGAGGCATTATCATATTCATAATATTTATTAATATCTTGCTACACAGCAGATATGCGTTTATAATTTACGATGTCTAATTATCTAAAAAATATAATGCGTACACACAAGAGAACAAAAAAGGAAAGAAATATTTTTGTTTATATACGAACAAGTGCAAATGTAGATAATGGCCAACTTGGTCAATGCGTTAAAATCCGAGAGAAGAAAAAAAGAGAATGACTAAAAATAAAATTGATGGATCAACTCATACCATTATCATAATTGAAAAAGTCCTAGAAATTGTAGAAGGCATTGCTTATCAAAAAGTGTTTAGTTCACCGCACTATAATTGTTTTAGATTTGCTTCTAATGTCTGAAGGGATCTTATTGTAAAAGAGCACGCTCACTTTTACAGAGAGAAATTGTCGGTAGCGTTTAAAACACAATATAAGCATTTACAAAAGCCAAAACATGAAATAATTTTGAATGTAGTAGTTCATACATGGCATAAATAACATATATAATATGAATAGCACAAAATGAATATTAATAAAATTAGTTAAAATTAGAAATCGTAATGCATACAAAGTGTTCATATAATATTGCATATAAAACAATGTCTTTAAGTCTTTAACAATATTAAAACTGGCAACGTTTAGTTACCCGTGTAACGACATTTTTGAATTGTGCTGTGTCACGTTAAATATTTCATCTACTTTTTTCCGATTTTTGTCAACCACTTGGAGATAATTAAGCCTTTTCATAACCGAACGAGTAGCAGTAAGAGTAAGTAACTAGAGTTGGACTCCTTTTTGGCGCCCTCTGATGTTTTCAAAGTCTTTCTTTTGTCGCCTTTGTCAGCGTTGAATTTGGACATCAGCTTCACAAATTGTAGCACCGATTCCCAACTAACTAAGTTCCTAGCTAGAGAGTTTTATGTTGTCAGCATATCTTACAAGTGATAATTTGGCAGCTGCCCTTTTCTTGATTGGTTTGTCTTTCCGTTCTAGTCCCAGACATTCTGTATCTTCCCACTTTTTTGGAAGACTCTTTATAACGAAGCACATAGCAAAACATCATCAATCGCAGAAATACGTTAGGATCTTTATCATCCTGTAGATAACGCCCTATTCGAATCTGCAACGTTCCGCTTCGATTTTCCTACCCGGTGATCAGATAAGCAACATTTTTATTTGCAATACTTCAGTGTCAACGGCGATCGTTAATGGCTCCTTCGAATTCGTGTGGCGTAAACAATATCGGCCTATAGAGACGGTTTATTTGGGGAAAAACGGTCCGCTTCCTATTATTTCCTGTTTTATGCGAACGCGGCTCGCGAATGTCCATCTGAAACGAGCAGCAACCCGGAAAATGGGATAATCTAGCAATCTGCTGCTCGTATGCCGTTACGCCAATAATCTGAAATAATCGGCGTCACAAAGTGGCACGTAGTAATTTATTAGAGAGGATGAATGTATTCGCAGATCATGTAACTTCCCGGATTTTTATTTGCTCGTTTATGGCGATTATAGCAGTCCTTTTGTAATGTTTTAAAAATTAATATTTAAACTTTTTGATTGTTTCCGTAAGAGCACCTCTGTACTATATTCCTATATCACCTACTATCTAATATATCTTAAATCCATGTACAATTCTTTACATTGCTCTTTTGCAACTATTATTTCTTATGTGAACAATTTTTATTACAAACATTGTTATATCTAAGCTATGCTTTATTCTTGCACGGTTCAAAACTTTTCCTGGTTAGCTGTACATAATCCCCGACACCACCTCAAGTAAAATTAAATCTTTACTACTTCATCATAAATTCATAATGTCATTTCTCTCAAGAAAATTAGGGAAAATATTGGTCGGTCGGATCTAAATGCAAAAATCATAAGAATATACACAAGGTAACATGGACTTCCCTAAATGGGCGAGTGAAAAATAAAATTGATCACGTACTAGTAGAAAATACACACTTTATAGCAATTAAAAACTGTAGGAGCTATAGAGGAGCAGATGCAAACTAAAATAAATCAAGAATTTACAACTCAAAGAAAAACAAAATAAGAAAGGAAACGATATAACGTAAGAAAACTTTAGTATAGAAATACAGCCAAACAATTAACAAAAGAAATAAGCTCAAGATTAGAAAATGAAAGTTCACAAAATGAAACAATATAGGATGATAGGAATAAAATTCAGATAGCAATGATAGAAGCAGCAAATGTGTGCTTAGAAAATAAGGAACCTAAAAGAAAGAATTACTGGTTTGATGAAGAGTGGAGGAAATGAACATATACAATACACAAGAATCAACCAGGTCATATACTGTCAAAAGAAGAAACGTGAAACAAATCTGCAGATAAAAAAGAGAGAGCTTTTAGAAAGTCAATTAAAATCTATAGAAGATAATCACAAAAATAAAGAGATAATAAACTTTCACCAGGAAATTACAATGACAAGAGAAAGCACTAACACTAAAATAAATCATTGCAGGAACAAACAAGGGTTGTTTATTGGAAATATGACAGATAAACTAATAAGGTGGGCCGAATATTTCGAGGAGTTGTTGAATGACGAAGAGGAAGGTCAACAGCAAGCGGGACAACAAGAAACACCAGACGAACCAGAAAATGACTATGAAAAAATCATTGAAGATCCAACAAACCAAGAAGTAAGCGAAATAATAAGAGAATTGAAAAATAATAAAAGTTCCGAGGGAAATGGGATCCCATTAGATATTTTGAAAAATGGGGAAGAAAATCTTATTGAAATGCTAAAACACCTGGTGCTTAAAATATGGCGAGAAGAGGAAATGCCAAAGTGTTGGAATGGGCTATTATTTACCCTGTGCTAAAAAAGGAGATAAGACACATTGTGAGAGTTACAGAGGGATTGCATTATTGGATGTAGTTTACAAGATCCTCGCAAAGATCATATGTAGAAGACTGAAGCGATATGAGACTCAAGTACTAGGAGAATATCAAGGGGGATTTAGGTCAGGATGGTCCACAACAGACCAGATATTTACACTAAGAGTGATACAAAATAACAACTACGAACAAAATCTGGATCTGCATATCCTTTTTATTGATTTTAAACAGGCGTATGATTCGATAATTCGCAGTAAACTTGACGAAGCAATGAGTAATCTAAGGATACCAAAAAAATTGATACGGCTGGTTAAAATGACCTTAACAAACACGAGTAATAGAATTACAATTGAGGGTAACCTCTCACACCAGTTCGTAATTAAACGAGGATTAACACAAGGTGACCCGCTGTTGACCGATTCATTTAACTTAGTTTTAAAACTAATCATCAGAGGAAGTAAAAAGAAAGAAACGAGCTCATCTTCTATCATAAAAAGCAATGCGTCGCATACGCAGATGACATGGCCCTTTTAACTAGATCTAGGAGGGAGTTACAAAGAACATTTCAACATTTCGAGGAAGAAGCAAGGAAGTGTGGACTGAGGGTGAACGAAAGGAACACAAAATATATGGGAATGCATGCAGAGGTGACAAATGAAAATAAAATTGTCAGCTTCACATTGGAGTAACAGTGATAAGCAAGGTTCAAGAAGAAGCGGAAATAGAAAAAAGGATATTAAAGGGAAATACAGCACTGGGGTCCTTAACAGCAATTCCAAAATCAAAGAATGTATCAAGAACTGTAAAGCGGAAGTGTGAAACGGTAATAAGACCTGCTGTACTATATGCGAGTGAAACATGGGTGACCAAGAAGATCAAGAAAGAAGAGAACAAACTGGAAGCTTGGGAAAGAAAAGTGCTGAGAAAGATATTTGGGGGAGCCAAACGGCTGAGGGCGAATGGAGGAGAAGAACAAATGCTGAAGTAATGAATATGTTAAGAAAACCAAGTATTACAAACAAGATTCGGGTTCAAAGATTAAGATGGGTAGGACACGTCTTTCGAATGCCGGAACGGAGACTCGTGCAGAGGGTACTGGATGCCGGAGAAAGTGAGAAAAAGAGAAGAGGACGCTCAAGAAGGAGATGGTTGGAGGTGGTGAAAAGAGATTTGAAGGAGATCGGAATAAAGGACTGGAGGGACAGGACACAAGATCGAAGAGAGTGGAAAAAGTAACTCTGAATCTAGAAGCGAGGGGACTTCAACACCTGTTGCGCTGACGTATATATCTATTGATCGGTCATAAAGCAGAGAATCACCCGCAACCGAACGCTCGAAAATTTGCATTCGACGAAGAACGAACCGTAATTCAGATAAATGAATTTTGTAAACTTATTGCAAATTGAGGTCTAGTGATAGACACATTCGGTATACATTGGTCACCGTTTGTCACAACATTTGTCAACTGCTATATCTACGTTCTTTCTCTCTCATATGTTCGATATGTTTATTACATTACATCAATCGAAATGCTTATTTTTCTCAATTCTGACGTTCACTTTCTTGTGTCTAAGTTTAGATTTCGATCTACCCCCAAGACAATAAAAATAACGTGGATCTCTTGGTGTCTTGTTATCTCGCCTGTAACATATCAAGTTCAAACAACTACTATGACACTCGATCCTAATCCTACGTCTAGACGTAAAGCAATCACAAATCTCAAGAACAAAAGGTTACAATTCGCGGATGTCACGGACTTGATTTGGAGACACGTAACTTCACAAACGAGTATCACCGAATAATATAAAATTCGGAAAAAATATATATGTACGTCGACTGGGACTAAAAGAAGTAAAAAAGTAAAAAGGGAAAAGGAGATTTATATCTTAATTGTCGGAGTTATTATATCCGTTCAAATTGCGAAATGGGGGCAGTAAGGCCGGAGCGGAATTGAGATCTGGGAGCAGCGTATAAACGTATAAAAAAAGATAAAATACGTTCAGCGCTGAATGAACGAGAAAGCGTCGTTGCGCCTCTTCGAAACGGGGTTTATTTTCGGTACATAAATTGAAAAGAGCGGCCGCGGCCCGCGTCGAGGAAGAGAAAACGGAACTGATAAGAGGCGAGAGAAGGGTAGGCTGCGAGCTGGAGAAGGCGAGAAAATTAGATTTAAAATTAAACGCTCAGTTAAAAGCCGCAATTATCACTCTCGGTTTATCGCTATAACAAAGCAGACTTTAGTCGTATCGGAAAATTATTTCTGTTATCGTACGTTCGAGGGAATAGATTGAAGGGCTTAGCTTATCCAGCATACCGTCATGAATGAGTATATTTTCTGTATTTGTCATAACATGCTATTGAGATAGAAATAAGGTAATTGCAAATAATTCTCAAAGCCCTGACATGAATCCCACTGGTATCAAGTTTACATCTTTTCGCTTAGTTTTCTTTTACTTATATTCGTATTTCATGCCGTGCTTTATCATCAGAATTTGTGTCTGGTTTGGCTACTTGTTTTGTTTCGTTTCCTCTCATTTTTCCGGTTTTTAAAGATTCTCCCATTTTTCCTTTCTCCTTCTGTATGCAGAAGTTTTCTACTTTATATCATTCACTATTTCCTCTTTTACCGTATTATACTTTTCAGTGTCTAATACCAAGATAGTCATCCATAAACTACTGTTTGACTTCGAACAGCGCTAGGCTAGAGGCTAATGCATCAGTGTATATTAGGTCCGTTCCAACACACTACAACACTAGTTTGTAAATCGTTGGGTATATGCGCAGAGCAAATTTGAAACGCCAAACTTGCTGTGCGCATGTACCCGACGATCCACAAATTGGTTTTGTGCTGTGTTGGAACGAACCTATTATTATTTACAACCGACATTTTATTTCATTTCTACATTCTTACAGCAATTACTTTTACATATTTTGTTAGTAAAAGAGCTCAGATTGCTTCGTTATATCGGAAATTTCCAACCACGATCTAGAAATTCAATTCTCTTGGTGGTCACATGCGCTTTCGTGCCGTAATGGATTGCGTGCCAAGACTATCGCTCATATTTTTGTCCATACACTTGCTACGTAATAGATGCACCAGCTGGTTGCGCACCAACATTAGAGTATATCTTTTCCACTTCAAATTGGTAATCTTTTTGTCTTTTCGCTGTCCCAAATTCAGATACTTGTTGCTAGTGAGAGGATGGTTTAAGGAATGACGTCTGATTGAGAGCTCAGGATTGTGTCTTCCCGTAAACTATATTCGTGCTATTTGTTATAAAAGACTTTGTTTGAACAGATTTGTTTGAATTTCATTCAGGTGATTTTCAATATCTTTCGGGAGATTATCATAACATTGATCTATGTTTGAAAATTTTTGAGGAAGCATTTGTTACTGTTAGTTAGTTAATTTTTCCTCATTGGGTACGAGAATATGACATCCAGTTGACTTTTTGACGCCGATTTCGATGGTTATTTTTCTGTTTCCCTAGTTTGCCTCTTTGGTGTCTCACTATCTCGTAATTAAACGTTAATCCTACTAACCGGACTCAAGTAGATTGTTTCCCAAATTTTTAACAATATTGTTTCATTTAGTAAAGTAATTATAATAAACAGTTAAAGATGTAAAATAAATATAAAATATGTTGCTTGTGTTATCGTGCACATACATTACAGTTGTTAAAACATAGATATTGGGCAAAGTAAGTATGGTTTGCTCTCTAAAATATTCTCTACTATCTCTCAGTCTCAATTGATAGAGTGCTCTAGTGGATAGATCCGTTAAAAATTCTGATTCAAATCAACAAAACCTAATGATGTCAATGTATGGGACCCAGAGCAAAAGCATAGGCTGACAGTGTGGTGAGCAGCAAATGTTGTTAGTTTCCTGAATAACTGTGAAAAATATTGAATCCAGCTGAGTCTAGAATTCATGTATATCGCAAGTGATTTTGCTCCGTTTGAAGGTTGATTGTTTTCTTTTGGAGAATACAACGGATTTAGTTTTGTTGCTGTCATAAAGCCACGTCTTACCAACGGTTACTCCTAGCTCTGACTGTAGTTGGCAAGATTTTTTCTGTCTTTTTCCCTTAATAGCATTGATGGGCAGTGTTAGCGCTTACTGCAACGAAAGGTCATTAGCATATATAACAGAAAGCAGGATTTCTGAAATCGACTGCTGACGCTGTGCAATTCCGTGATGTACCTCAGGCAGAGAAATGTCCCTCTTAAGCATCACAAAAATATTTCCTATACGATACATATAATTAAAATAGTCGGAGCTGTCTTCGACCAATGTAATAGAACTCTAGTTTTTGAATTGAAATATCGTAATTAATAGTATCAAAGCTTTTGATAAAGCCTGTTAGCGTCATTCGTACTTACTTTTGCTAATCCCAAGCCTCAGGGATTACTCGTTTCGCCCATCTCTTTCTGTCCGTCGAGAGCTTTGGACTAGGATAGTTTCATCGTATAGTTTACCTTACTTCTGCCATAGCTTTCGATCCTGTGCCGTTTTCTTCATCTGCCTCATCGTTCCCCATCTCTCTTCTTCCAGTGTTTGTTTATGTTGGATCCATATTTTTTGGGTCTTCTCTTGTCTCTCTTCCTCAATTAAATAATAGAATAAAATTCAACACATCTACAATAGCAATTGTTCGTGAGTTTCCTTTTGCTAATATCCGTGCTGCTAATCAGTGAAGAAGTGTCTTTTTCGAAAAGTAAGCAACAAGATGTTCTGCTATTAACTGCCCAAACACTTTTGATATTATAATATAATGAGAAATTAGCTTTGCCAGTTCATGGCTTGGACAATCCTTTTCCACTCCTTTTTATTGGTTGATATTGTGCAACCACTTTTTCCTTGGACGCCCTCTTCCTCTTTTCATTCTCGCCTCTTCCTCCACCATCAACTTTGCTATTCATCCATTCCCCGTACAATTCCATTAATTCCTGATTAGTTCGTCTTCTCCTTATATCATTTTCTCTAATGCCCCCATATAGTTTCCTTAACATCTTTCGCACCCAAGCCTCAATTTTCTTTCTTATATTCTAATATATCTGCTATTAATTGCTCAAACACTTTTGATATTATATCGGTTGATAATAGTCGCAGTTATTGATATCGCCCTGTGTATGTATGGGGAGAATGTTTGCTATTTTCATTTCCTTGGGAAATATACCTTCCATTGCCTACATATTGAAGGCTTGCACTAAGGGATGTGTACATATCTGAGATAGGCCCCGCAGTCTGTTCTTTCTTCTCTCTCATTTCTTATCTCGTGCTATTCCTTTTGATAAAATTTCGCGACTTCTCTGTAAATATACAGAAAAGAATCTTAATACACGTCTTCATACGCATCCTGGTCGGCTTGCTGTGATAAGGAAAAAAACATCTCAGCATGCTTTATGCAAACGACCTACCAATAAGATGTAAAATAATGATGTATATTTTAGTTGATTTCCATTCATTTGCAGCAGCTTTTTCGTGTTCATTATTGAAGGATCTTCAATGAAAATTCGAAACTGCTCTATTCTCAATCAACTCATCTCGTGTTTTCATTTAAAGTCATCAAGTGACCAACACGAACGAAGTTCTGTAAATGAGCAGGGAACAACCTAAATACACGTGAAATCAGGATATTGGTAGGCTCTAAGCATAGAGCACGCTGCGGCAAGGATAAAATATTTCAGCATGCTCGATGCATAGGATCTGCCAATACTCTAATGGGGATGTATATTTAGGTTGTTTCCTGTTCATTTTACTAGCTGATATGTATTGGTTACTAAAGGATCTTCAATGAAAAAGCGAGCTGCCTTATTCTCCAAGAAGTTTTGCACTGTTTTATATGTTGACTCTTCAGCCACGTTCTCGTCGTTGCTTCGACCATTCGATGGACAACTTTCCATTAAAAACTGTTCGGGTAGTTTCTGGTTCAAGTTCTATTTTTCATCTCTTTTTTGCCGTAAAGCTGTTACATTTTCGTTTACATTTCATTGCAGACTAAGACTGTTGTGCTGTGCCAGACTAGATTATATAAGTATACTTGATAGTAGTTTACAATAAAGTTCCTTATTACTATAAATATAAGAGTAATTCTATTTGAAAAAGCTGTTGTCTAGAGTTAAAAATACATTTACCTAGAACGATAAGAGGTGAATGCATTTAATTACTATTTGATCTGACCATAGTTTTCGCGATTCAGTTAAAAAGACAAAACTAGATAGCAATAATAAGTAGGTTACAAATAGCAATTAATTTTTTCAGCCTTGATTGTCGGTTAAAAAATGTACGATGTTGAAGAACAGAAAACTCTGGAAAATCTGTTGGGAGAACGTATCCCTTGATTTCGATATATTATCCTTATTTTTCCAGCACATCTGCAACTCGTAATAACTACTCTCGCAATGAAAGCACAAAGACAGTCTGCCAGGAAATCGCTCACCATTCGACAGCAAAGCAAACGGAAGAAAATCCCTCTCGGTCATAATCCCGTTCGCATATCTGTTCGTCGAATATTTTTCTTTAACTCGAATTCATGGTGCTGTACCGCGCGTAGTCTTTTATGTTCTCGGTCAAAGTAACTATTGGGGCAAAAGAAAGAAAGAAATTAATCCAATTTCCCTTTTGTATTTTTCTTTCTTCCACTGTAAACATATCAAAGTTTCCCACATAAAACCGCCCTAAAAAGGACCGCATCCAATTCTCGACCGTAAATAATAATGAAATAATGTTATGCGCCTAAGATAACCGTTCTCCTGTCCTGTTCGCTTTTTTTCGCAAATAAATTGTCCGAGCCGGGTTTACGGCGCCCAGTTGAATAAAGTTTGTGCATTTAAGCCGTAAAATGGATTGGGTTCTGCCGTTGCCTTTTTTACTGTGTATTGTCGGTGGACTCGAATACAAGCGTTCGAAAAGAATAAAAAAAGCGGGGATTTAGATCAAGATATGCTTGGAAGCTTCTCCAGTAGCTTAGTTTTTTTTTGGGATTTTACAGGAATCTGTTCATATTTCAAACCTGGATCTTAAACTGAAAATGATTTTTTTATTACTAGAATGCTAACCAAATTGTAGAAAAATTTCGATCAAAATTTAGTCCGTTTGTTTTGTCATATTAGAAACGTTCTCCAATCAGAATCTTCTTCATTCTGTCGCATCGATAAGGTGGAGAGCAGATCTTGTTAAATAAGAATCAGATATGATTTTCAATATTATCCTTTTCGCTTATGTATTATGAAATTGAAAGGCGCCCAAAATACATATTTACGCACAACTTCATTCCTTCGACGTTCCAGTCGAAACATCTTTAATATCGCAGTAAGATAGATATTTTATTAGAAAATAAAATGATACCGACTCGTCGTTTATGTATGGAGGCAATAACCAGAGGCGACGCGGACACTGCACAAATGGAAATTGACGATAAATAAAATATTACCGCGGCGATGGAAGAAGTGAAGTCCGGAATAAATCATCGTCGTCATAGCCGGTCGTGATTTCGGAAATTCGGACGTTTGCATCGGTTTCATCTAAGGGAGTTCATCGTTTCGACGTCCCATTCGTAATTTATATTCAGTCGGGATGCCATCGGAGACAGACAATTCGACGGTAATATAATCTTTGGGTGATATTTTATTGAGAAAGAATCGGAGTTATGAAGAAACTCTTCGGACATGTGAATTTGGTTTCTCAGTTATGTTGCACCGGTATCTTTGCGGTGATAATAGATTTTGCTCGTGCAAGGAAAATTGCATTTGGTATGTGGCGAATTCTATTTTGTTTGGAATTAAATCTGGATACGTTCTTATCTGACTTCTGTGGCCATGAAAGAAGATGATGAAGGCTGAACGGTTGCAAGTTTTCAACTTGGATAAGGAAGCGCAAATGTTGGTTCCTCTCTAGACCAGATCTTCATTCTTCGCCTGTTGTTCCCGTCATCGATTTTAATTCTTATCGATTTCTGCTCTCTGTTCTTCGATAGTGGTGACTCCTGGCTTTGCTGATATACACATACTAAATGGTCCATGTTCTATGTCATCCATCTCTTCGTCGGTGTAAGAATACAAGAAATCGATACCACAGAACATTGCGGGGATTTATGTGAACAGCTCCTGAATGGCAATGGAGTTACTGATGAATGTCGCCAATATTGTCAGACTTCTGGGCGGAATGCCTTGAATGACCATCTTTACGTTGTTCATATTTTGGATGTTGAGCATTCACTCGATACCTCTTTCATTGACAACCTTTTTCTGAAGGTGGCGGCGACTTCTCCTGGATGTTAACCTAGCAAATCCAGACCTGAAGAAGTGAAGGTACACGAAAGGCATGACGTTCACTTGACTCTAGAATATAAAACATATCGTTAAATTGGACATCGTGAGTGATACCAGATGGTTGAGGTTATCATTGTTCGTGGGACCGCCGTTGAGCAATTACTTGAGCAAAAATGGTATGACGTCCAACTGTTGCTGACAATGAAATGTCTGAAGACAGAATTGCGTACTTTGAAGATCTGACTAACCGGATTTGAGGTGGTCATGCTGCCGGGCTTAAAACCCACGCAACCAGACGAACCAGACCTTTGCAAGTCCTATTGTCTTCTTCCTCTTTAATGCGTAGCTTCGTGGAAGACCACAAAGCGCTTCATGGCATCTCTTTGCTTTCTTTGTAGTACCGAGTATAGCATGTAGTAATTTATTAGAGAGGATGAATATATTCGAGAATCATGTGACTTTCTGGATATTTATTTGCCCATTTATTGCGATTATAACAGTCCTTTTGTTATGTTTTAAAAATTGTATTTAACCTTTTCGATAGCTTCCTTAAGAGAACCCCTGTATATTGGTACCTTGCAGCTAATATATCTTAAGTTATTGCAAAATTCTTTACATGCCTCTATTGCAACTATTATTTCTTATACGAGTAAATTTCCATCGTTACAAAGTTATGAATTGTCAAATTTATACTACGGTTTATTCTTTTAGAGTTCAAAACTTTTCTCCTCTACGGTCTACATATAATATGCTCTGTGAGAACTTACATCTTTTAATCTGTTGTTTAGTCTAGCCACCTATTATTGTTCTTTTGTATACATTCTCCGTCTTCCCATGAGATTCGATTAGTATCGCAATTCGCAGGTAAGTTACAGCCCCTACCATACTTTCCCCTCGCTATTTCGAACTCTCTTTGGTAATTATGCAGCGAGACGAATTTTAGTAAGCATTATTAGTCGAACGACTCTAAAACAGCAGTGTGTTTGTTGAGAATTTGGTGCATTTTGTTGTTAAGACTTTGTGTAACTTTTGGCTATAGTTTGGTTTAGTAAATTAGTACCTTCTTAATGGGGATTTAAACAAATTCTTTAACGATGCGTTGCACATCAAAAACGCAACGGAAATCTTTCCGGATTAGAAAAATACTATTGGCTAGGTGTGCATATATCCCCGACGCCACCTCACGTACAATTAAATCTTTATTATTTCATCATAAATTCATTATGCCGTTCCTCTCTAACTAACTTAGAGGAAACATTGATGAGGCATAAAGCAGAGAACGACCCGTAACCAGCCGCTCAAAAAATTACATTCCACGCTAAACGAACCGTAATTCAGATAAATGAACTTTTTAAACTTATCGCAAATCGCGGTCTCGTAATAAGATATATTCGCTACATGTCTCTCTCTCTCTCTCATTGATATTTTCTTTGGAATTTTTCTGTTCATCTTTAAGGAGAATGAATTACACCAATCGAAATGCTTATTCTTCTGAAAACGTAACGTTCACTTTCTTGTGTTTAAGCTTAGATTTCGATCTACCCCCAGACAACAACAATAACATGCATGTCTTGGAGTACAATATCCCGTTATCTCGTCTGTAACGTACCAAGTTGAAACGACTTGTATGACAGTCGATCCAACGTGTAGACGTAAAGCAATCTCAAATCTCAGGAACAAAAGGTTACAACTCTCGGATCTCACTGACTTGATTTGCCGATATCTAATCACACTGTTAGAATATGCAGATCGTTCATATTTCGATTCGTAAGCTTCTTACTTACGTTTCCTATGTGGGGGAAGTTTCGGACGAAACAACTTAACCCCTAGTTAAAGCAAAAATGTGAAAAAAATATAATTAAAACCTGGAGAAGAACGGTAAATAATCTTAACGATTCGATTATAGAATTTTAAAGTTCACCAAGACTGTAGCATGACATGCCCGAATTCGAAAGCTTATTAGTTCGGTATTTATTACGCTGGAGAAGCTTTGGGTTCAACAGCTTTACTGTAGACGAGCTGGACAAGAGAAGATGAGAAAAAATGATCAGGAGCTGGAGAAAAGCTGTAAAGAATCTGTACAATTGGAGACGATAACTTCAGAAGGGTAAGACCAGATAAGGCCGTTGGACCACGTAAAGAAAAATAATGGGTAGTACCTGCACCTAATAGAGTATGCAGGTCGTCCATGACAAAATTTAGAAACTTCTTAGTTTTGTGTTTTTTAGGTTCTCCCACATGTTTCAAACTCATTGGCTTCTATCAGCGCGGTCTCCATCTATAGTTTTAGCTTTTTATCTATGGGTTGTTCAGAAAGTAATTTGTTTGTCTTTTTTATGAAAATGGAAGACGAGTTTCTTATAGTGAATAAATATTTTATTGAATTATATATGTATGTATTATCCATTCTAGTCCAATACCTTTTGCCATCTTTTTGGCAATAGCATGATTCCACGCTCATAAAATTGTTGTTCTTTGCTGGCAAAAAAACTGATTCAGGTGATTTACGACCTCCTTATTTAGAGTAAAGGTTTTACCGTCTAAAAAATTGTAGAGACCGGAACAAGCGATAATCAGAAGGTGCCAGATCTGGAGAATATAGCGAGTGTGGCAGTACATCCCATCCAAGCTGTAAAAGCTATGGGCGAGTTACCAAACTAGTATGACGTCACTACTACACCTTTCCCATTGATCAATTTTTGCCTTTTCTGTTTAAGTGAATCATTTAATTTGTCCAACTCATGACAGAACGCTTCATAATTGATTGTGTTGGCCAGTAGAAGCTCAGAAAAAATGATTCGCTTGAAATCCCACCAAACAGACAGTTTTACTTTTGATGAATATCGGCTTTCGAAGTACTCTGAACCGGTTGATCCTTTTACTCCATGATCTCGTGCGTTTAGCATTGTCATAGACAACCCATTTCTCGGCCTCAGTGAGAATTCGCATCAAGAATGGGCCATTTTCTTGGCGTTTGAGAAGCAAATCACAGACGTCAATGCGAAGGCACAAAGTTCTTTCCGTAAGAACATGAGGAACCAATATGTTGAGTTTTGAGGTTAAACCTAGGCGTTTCAAATCATCATCTTAGTGATCTCACGAGTTGTTATTCGCCGGTTTGCATCAATTAATGCCTTTATTGTGTCTTCATCAGTTTCTACTGGCTTTCCAGAACGTGGTGCATCTTCAACATCAAAATTACCAGATCAAAATTTTGCAAACCAGTTTCGGCACTGGCGTTCTGTCAATATATCTTCTCCATACACATCCGATAATCTTTTTCTTGCCTGAACAGCATTTTTACCTTTCAGCAAAAAAGTAAAATATGCAGAAAATGCTGCTTTCCACTATCCATATTTGGTAGGGCACATACCAAAAACTACTGTGTAGAATGAATCGAATTAAGGCACAAGCAAGCTTTGCTATATCAACTGTCAAAATATATAATGACCATCCCATCATCCCATCATTTTCGACTGGATGCCACAAATGGTTAATCGGTCTCCGAACGCTCTCCGTTTGTAGTTCCAGCTCTTGGATCCGTCCACCTTTGTCCAAACTGCTCCTTACTGATGAGAACCAACGAGTTCGAAACATCTGCAGATGGTTGTAACTTTTTCCGCAGATTTAGAATGCTTTATACTTTTCGATTTTGCATTATTCATTTTGTCCTAGCTTCGATTTGGTTGGTTCAGTACCGGAAACTTCTCTTTTATTTGTGGGCTAAGACAAACTAATACATATTTGGCGACAAAATTGGCTATTACAATGAATGCTTTCGGTCCGGAGACAACAATAACTAGTTTAAAAAATAAATAGAAGTACCCTTACCACACCTTTCGGAAAAAATCCAGATACGTATTTCGGCAACTAAGTTTCCATCCTCAGTGGTAAGGGTTTCCTTATTTATTTTATATCATTTTAACCGGTCTCCTTATTCTTATTTGCAATTACTAGTTTAGTTAAGCAGTCAGATTTTTATTGTGTTATTCTAATTACAGTATATTGCTTCGTTCCAGATTAAAAATGCTCTCTTTCGATTTCATCATGGGTTCTCCGGCGGTTCTAAATTATGCAGCTTGATGATCGACTTGAAGAACAGATATAACTTCACTAATTGCAAAATATAGTTGGAAACGTAGAACGAAGTCATCAACATCGACAATTTCTTACTTAGATTATCAAAATAAATTGCGCCAAAACGACGATTTTACTACAATTTTACCGTAGTCCTTTTAAATTTTATGCAGTTTTCTATCGTAGGGCCGGCCGTTCCCGTTCCTAAGTATATATACACACACACACACATATATATATATATATATATACGCTTGCGTAAACTTTTCAGGATCCGCTCGCTGTTTTGAGTAAACAGAACCATCAAGTTTTAGGGACCGTCTGGCGCCGCAAATAATAAACGATCTCCGTATTTCTTAGACTTCCCGACGATCTGGGGGTGATTCACCCCGACCGACGCTAGTCCGGGTAGTTTCGCCGCGTCGCTCATCTCGCGATAGGCAAAGATGCTTGTGAAACTAGATAAAGTATCGAAGACTGCCGCCTACATCCATTGATTTATGTCGAATATAAATTTGGTTTTTTTCGGGTGTTTTTCGGTTCTAGTTCTTATTATTGCTTTCGTCATCGCTGTTAGAGAATTTTATTCGGAGGAGGTGTTTTAGGATATTAGGTTTCCACAAAAAAATATAGCTTGTGTGGGCTTTTGTAGGAAATGAAATCTTGTATAAGGCGGTGTATGCAAAGTTAGGAAGCCGGCAAGTAAATCGGCCCAAAACTGTCAGAAAGAAAAAGTGATTGGAAAACGCCCCGTTACTCACTACAATCCCAAATTCTTACAATATCCTTGCTATTATTGAAATTTCAACATACCCAATTTATTCGCTCTTCTTTCAGCGAACAAGACGCCCTTCGTTTGTTTAACTTTATTTATGATTGAAAAACACGATATCGAACGAAAACTACATACGTACGACTAGAACCAATCTCGTGTCTGTCCTCCTAATTAACAAGAGACTTGTTACGTACTGAAGTGATTATTTTAGTTACGTCAACAATCCAATTACGAGGTCAATCGGTGTGCCACTATGAATGCCATTCAAATTTTCAAATTACCAAAGAGCACCATTGGCGCCACAATAACGCCCACGGTTTTTCATCGAGTCAGAACCGCAACAATCGTGTTCATCTGCCGTTATATGGATGATTGAAGCATCACGAGCGCTTTCATCACAAATTCACTCAATTACTAATTATGCATACGTACATAAGTTCGATCGTTTTACCGAATGAAACGCTGTATTACTGGCATAATAGCGACGCAACAATGATCTTAATGGGGAACTTCAACGCAACAGTGACTTCAATAGCAAATAATCAGGATCGTAATAATACGCACGTTTCATGATTGGCATTGTGAAATCAAATCCGCGGTGTAAGCTTTTGTTGCTGACTGATTTGGTGAGAATTAACTCGAGGAGATCCACATGCGAAATATTAAACCATGTATGTGATGTAATCTGTTATTAATTGGAAATTATCGAAAATTTTGGTGCTGTTTGGAAAGAGTAAATGTTCGATATTTAAAATAAGAATTGAAAAAGTGAGGCTTTCAAGTTAATTTTTCCACAAAACAAATTTACATGTCTGTTGGTGTCGTCATATTTACAAGTAAAAGCGAAATTCGCGAATTCATCGGGCGTACATAATCCGTTTTGAATAATAACGAAGCTTGAGGAATTTATTTATGACGAAATAATTTACTGCAAGGCAAGACTCCTACGCTCTACAAAGAAGGAAATTAGATTTCCGCCAATTTACGCCCCGCTATTGTTAAGAGTGCACCGGCATTTCAAAATAGAATAAGTACGGAGAAGCGCTGTTTATTCTAAGCTTGCATCTGTTAATGAATTTATCGCAAACGTGCCATGAAATCTAACCCGAACTGATTTTCAGCTCCGATTTTATTTTGTCTTGGATGCAGATTAAAGTTGCCTCAATTGCTGCTGTGAAATCATTCTTTATTAACAATTCCAATTAAAAACAGTTTGTTTGTGTAAACAGTAATTTTTTTTCTCAATTGGTATGGACTTAAATCCCAGTTAATCTGGAGCCACTGAAGAATCCTCGATATACGCAAAGCTTATGACAGCATTAACTTCACTCCGGATTTTTGTATGATATGTCAGGGAGAAAGAACATTTCTAATAGTAGTTGTTCAGAAAAAAAGTCTACCATTACCAACTCAAACTTTAAGAAAGTATCCATGAAATATTCGGTATCAGTGTGGTGTTCCAAATCAAAATGGATCAAACCAGTGCTGTTAATGTAACTAAAGTGAGTAAAAACGATTCTAAAAACACTAATTTTAAATGTCCTATAAAAGTCTGCCACCTTTCTGCGAATTTTGCTGTGGAATTGGACAAGTGTGGGTTATAGCCGAGCCATCGAAGAACATATCCCATATGAATTTGAAAATTTATCTGAAAATTATCAAGCTATATGAATTATAACCTTCAAAACTAGATGACCTCCTAAAATATCTCTAAGTATGACCAACATTTCCGCAGGTCAGTGACACAAAAATCAAGGAAGGCATATTTGTTGGCCCTCAAATTCGAGAATTAATGCACGTACTTGAGCCACCCTAAACGAGCAAGAAACACCAACATCGGAGTCATTCAAGTAAGTACTCTAATACTTTCTTGGAAATAACAAGGCGGACAACTGTAAGGACGTTGTGGAAGAATTACTTCAGAACTATAAAGCTCTTGCTTGCAATATGTCTCCGAAGATACATTTTCTTCCATCAGATTTAGATTTTTCCCGGAAAAATCTAGGTGCCCTCTGCGACGAGATGGCGAGCGATTCCACCAGGACATGTCCGTCATGGAATTGCGTTATCAAGACCAAATTGGCCCAAACTTTTTGGCCGATTACTATTGCACATTAAAACCAGATGTTCCTACCCCGAAATACAGAAGAAAATCATGTAAAAATACCTATTGAACTCCCATCAATATAAGAATTTAAGCTATTTTAAGTTGTAAGTAAAGGTGAAAAATATACGTTTTTCAAAATTTTAAACGAGCGTTACTCAAATTCTTTTTAGATCCCAATTAGCGGGAAAAATACTATAAGAGTGATCCATTTGATCAAAGAAACTCGCAAAAAGTAAATTTTTGTCTACCAGTGTAATTGGCAGTAAGTGGACATGGTTTACAATGCCTTCAGTAAAGTTTTCGATGCCATCAATTATGCCATTTTAATTTTTAAGCTGGCTTCCCATACGCCGTAGTTTTGAGAGTAAGATTGTACAAGCGCGGCATGGAAAGGTTGCAATGCGTAATAGTGGGTGTTCGTCTGTATTGGAGCGTGCGATTTGCCAGAAGTCTATAACACAAAGCCCTCTCCACTGCTTTCTTTGCCATTTATACTTGGAATGGCTGAACTATGGGAGGCAAACCGGGTCTAAATACATAGGCCGTTGGAAGGGAATACGCATCCTATAAGCTGACACGTATTCACATGCACTGTCCAACGCGGTCCACGATATCATAGCCCGTGGAAAGTAAGCTCAAGAAGTATTTATAATAATGCCAAAGTCTTCTTTCAGAAATATGTATTTATTTAAATCTGCTGATGTACAATCCATCCACTATACCAACGAGAAATGCCCAATACTATATTGAATCTACACAGATTACCTACTAATAGAGGTAGGCGAACTTAGGTTTAAATAACAATTCTAAAGTGGTTTAGGCAATTATACAAAACAATATGGATACAAAGATGGTTAAGAAAATTAAAATATAATAAATACAGTATTTATAACTCGCAAAGAAACTAAACTTCCACGGAAACTTCTCATCGAATATTCATCTTAATTTCCTTTACTCTCCCAAACCTCCAACAGATGTAATCAGAACTAACCTAGTTCATACATAACATTTATTGCTGGCAGAACACCCCTATCCATATTCTGCAATCCCCGAAATATGCAATATAAACAACAACCTTCCTAGCGGCTATTTAGGTCGATCCGGATCGTCTATTGCGAAGCGAACATCGCCAAAAATACCGATAACTCTTCAGCTAGAAATATTTCTATGCGGCGGCGTTTCGGGCGAAGGAACGAAAAGCTGCACGCGTTATGTGTGTGATGCGAGACATAATTCCGAAGTAACCCTTGCGATTTACGAGTTCGGAGCGATAAGAAATGAAATACCCTCGTAAAATTTGGCAAACGCAGTTTGACGTAAACAACGTTCGGCGAACGTTTCCCGGCGTTAAGCCGATCTCCGCACTAAAATCCTTCTGTTTCGTGAAAAATCGTCGATGTTTCGACCGAAATTTTGGGAAAAAATATATATATGTATGTATTTACGTGCCGGATAGAGAGAACGGAGAGGATTCCTTTTCGGGTTTAGTGATCCTTTTATGGACATAACCGAGCGAATTCGGGCTAGGAGCATTTGCATATTTGGCGTGTGGATGATGTAGAAGGGTAAATTTGCAATTATAATCGGTGTACTTAATTTCAATGGGTCTATTTCATCTTGTCATAAAGGATTTCCTGATTCGATAAACTAAAGCATGTAGAACATCAAATAGTGAGATATTGTAGATACTGTATTGTGTTTTCTATAAATTTTTAACCTATCTAATATGATAGTTTTCTACCACAATTAGGTCAATTAAACAAGACTGGTTGAAATGATAGTTATATTTTCAGAACGTTTATAAATTTTAGCGAAGAAGGTGTTCTGAAAACGTTTTGAAAATATAACTATCATTTCAACCAGACTTGTTGAATTGACGTAATTGTGGTAGAGAACTAACATATAAGATAAGTATAAAAAAGGTCACGAAATATATATATATATATACATAAATTTTTAATGTGCGAAAATACTCAGTTCTAAGATCATCCATGGTATATAAGTAGTACACAGATGGGTCTGAAACTGCTGAAGGAACGGGAGGCAGGAGTACATGGACTGCGGATCAAATATTCTGAGCCAACGGGAAATCACTCATTAGGTATTTCAAAGGGAAATTCGCGCAATAGGAATATCTGTCTACATTAATCTCAGAAAAAAACTATAGGAAAAGAAAGCATTTTTACTGATAGTTAAGCAGCCATTCGAGAATTGAATTCACGGAACACCAATTAGAGGCTGGTCCGGGGAGGATGCAAGAAAGTAAATGCTCTTGGTAAGTGCAACAAGACGTGCTTCTATTGGGTACCGAGCAATCTCGGAGTAGAACGCAATGAAGCCGCGAAGCAGAGGTTACTATCACCATTCGTAGGATCCGATGCCTTTTGTGGGCTAAGTGAGTATTTTCTTCGTAAAATGCTAAGGAGGGAAGAAGAGCGGAATGTTATTTGGTAATCGCAGAGGACAATATTTGGGGAATCTCCCGTTGTTGAGGGAGCCTTAAGGTCTTCTCGGAAATTATCACGAAAATCTAGAGCCCTTATCGGTATCAGCAAAAATCAATTACGAATACTAACAGGTGTCCTGTCGGGGCATTGTAGACTGAATGAACGCCTACACACAGGTATAGTGAACAACGGTACTTATAGATTTTGCAAGGAGGCAGCTGAGGGCCCTCATAATATTCCAAAGGACTTTTGCAAATTACATTATTCAAGGACCGATACCTGGGATACCACCAGGCTGAGGCTAAAAATGTATCATCACTTGAGTCATTCCAGATTGTAGGGTTTCTGTGTGAATCCGAGCTCGAGAAGGCGTAGTATATAAGTAAATCCATCGTATATTCACCAATATTGATAAGATCAGGTTTCCAGAATACGATAGAAATTGGGACCAATAAACCAAATTTAAGGAAATAATTTTTTGTAGATTAGAACACTCTCTGGACTATTTTCATTTTCTATAGTTTGCTGGAGTTCCCTTCTTGGCCTAGTCCCCACAACTTCTATACTTTTCCTATTGTAAGTTCCCAATTTTGTAAGGCCATGCTCTAAGAGGATCTGTTTCACCTACTGAGGCTTAAATTTCACAGCTTTATGACTTCCTATTCTCTATTCGCTGCTACGTACGTACTGTACATATAATATGCGACAAAGAAAACTCATCACTTTGTCAATTGTTCATAAAAGTTCATATTTGTAAACCACACTTTGTGCAGATGTTTATGATGTTGGGAGTAAGAAATAAAAACATTAACAAGGAAGCGCTCAAACTTTTGATTCCTTTTACCTAGCTTGGCATCGTAACCTCAAATTAGAATAGTGCAATGGAAGTTCAAATTGCGATGAAGAGTGGTACTTCTTCTCTTTGTAGGCTTTTGATGGCTTTAGAGAGCTTCGACATCAAAGAGGAGAAAGAATTTTTCGTTAGAACGTGACATTGCACTTAGCAGAGGGTTGATGGTTTGAGGTGGAACAGCATAGGAAATAAAACGACTTTAGTATTCTTTTAATGCTGTGTAAATCCTCAAGTGTACATTCACGAAGATTTGGAATCATTTGCTTTACCATATATGCAAGTGCTAATAATGCAACATTCCATGAAAACAATGGTCGACTTTATGTTATCGTATATATATATATATATATATATCGTATGTTTATGTATCGCATCCATAATTGGCTTGAGCTATTCCCCGATCTATCTGTCATAGAATATGTCTAGGATATGATGGGTTGGAGGGTTTGTATGCTTCCCTCTAATGAACTAATGAATAACATACACATGATGCCCTACAAGTCATTTGGAACCAGATTCCATAGGAGTCAATAGATTATCTTCTTGGAAGCCTGCTCAGAGGAGTACCAAAATGTATTCGTAGCTTTAGCTCATTATACAATTTTCTCTATAAAATGTACGAATTTCGCAATGAAAATTTAATCACTTATTATTCTTAACACAGTAAACATTTATACAAAATTTTACTAAGAAATATATACTTTTCAGGGCGATTCGTATTCTTTTATTCACATAATACACCGTTTTTTCCATAACTTATGTGTAAAGTTAAAACGGCAGAAAGTTCAAACAAACAAAATCAAAATTGGCAGGGGAAACAAATTCCCCACTATCACATAAAAATCACACATCATAAAAATTAAGGTCTCGCACGAAGAATTTTGGATATACCTGCTTGTACCTCCAATCAGGATGTCGTTTACACGTAGAAAAATAAACATTTAACCTTCCTATACTCACGCATACGGTCTGTGAGACCGACTTATATAGTATAGTATACGTCTTTCATTTTGACGTGAGTATAGGAAGGTTAGGCGATAATATTACGGTAGCCGCATCGAAGGCAGAAAGTTCCTTCAACTTCGAGTCATTCCACGGTAAATTATTCCCAATGTTTACTGTTTAGACAAACAAATGTAAAGGTAAAAATCGAGTCGTATGTATAGCAGGGTCAGGGATGTTTACGGGCTCGAATTGTTTGAAAACGTTCCATCACGCGACGATTTTGCGCACACACAGCTAATTGTAGTTTAAAGTATAAGTAGAATCGGTAATGTATTGGTTTTTATTTAGTATGTATTGTTTCACTTTTACCTGATACTGTAGTATAAATAAATTTTACGTATCTCTTGTGAAGAATCCTGGTAGTTTGTGCATTAGAACATCAAAATAAACGCGAAGTATGTTTATCGGCATTCGGTGATTTAATTTTCATATTTGTTATTCGGTTTGGTTCTTGTGATTCAAAGAATCCTCTTCGATTAGACGTATGTTGGCTGTTTAGACAGAAAATATATAAACATTTGTGAAATTAGGTCATTATGTTAAGAAAGGTCAAATAGATATTTGAATACGATCTGTTTATACGACGCATTTGAATACAAAGTTTATTTACTTCTGCGAGAAACAAGTCCACGGTCGAGACAACGGTCTCAAATGAACAATTGCTTGCCATTTTTGTTATTTTAGATTTTCCAACTTGCCTTTATTTCATACAATCTCCTAAATAAATCTGAGACCTTAGCCACGAGAAACCCTGTATATCAAATCAACAAGAGACTTAAATGCATATCAGACGAAAATGTAATATTTCGCCTTCCCCAACTTTCTGGAAATAATTATATCGTATTCCGTAAACTCCAGATAATTAAATACGAAGTGTATATTACTTTCGCAAATTAGATTATAATTAAAATTTCCAGGTAAGAGCGGCTTCAATCAGAAGAATAACGGAAGGATCTATTTATAAATATATAACGGATACTGTTTCTTGGAGGATGAACGAAATAATTCTAGCAACCGTGAGGAGAAAATGAATATTATAGTGAAGGATGTTTTGTTTGAAAATTATTCCTCATTAACTACAAGGGTTGAAGGAAATTAAATTATAATTAATCTTTTCGCTGTGATTTTAATTGGTTTACTTTAATCAGAGCTTTGGGCTATGATTCGCTTCGTTGAAATATAACTCGTTTAACTAAATGGATTTGAAATTGAATTGATTTTGATGGCTGTAATTATGGCTAATGTACCATAAATTGAATGCCAAAGTCGTAGGTACGTTGTGCCTTTTATACGAATGGAATTTTTTGGTTTTAGGAAAATACACATCCCAGACAAGAAGTCGTGTGCTGAGTCCAAAAATGTGATATAGTCGAACCTCCCTAAGTTGAATTCTTATCCGCTAATTCAAACTTTTAGACTTTAGGAGAATTCGAATTAGAGCAAGGCAGGAAAAAATAATGTGTATTACTACAGTACCCACAACATGAATAATGAGAGAAAAGATCATTCTGAACCAGGTTTTAACCACAAAACGTGAAAATATGAATTGCATAATGCGAGAAACTATTTTATTAAGCAGGTTTAAATCAGAATTATATACGATATACTGATACATGATTGAGGTAAAGGCTAGTAGAAATCATTATAATATTATTATAATATGTATATTTATGTCTGTCTTATTTCTATTTGAAGAGAATGTGAAAAGAAACTAAGAGAGAACATTGCTTTAAATAGATAAAAAATAGATGTGTTACATACAGGATATCTTCGTTTAACATTGGAATTGGGTGCTTAAAATGTACGATATTAACTGAAACGGAGTTAAGAGGATTGTTTTCTTTTCTAATACGTAACACCAGAAGGTATAGTTTAGATTCAACCAGTAACGGATACGTAATACATTACACAACCATTACGTATAAATTATTTAATAAATTAATTAAACGTATGAAAGCTATCCTATATTACAATATTTTAGAACAATACAGCAATGATACTGATTGTAAGAACTGTGGTGTAATTACTGACACTATATCACATCGGTAACCTCACAGTGAGCGTGTTAGTAAAGCACAGCAATTGAAAGAATATATTAAGACTATCCTTACACTTTTTGTCATGTGTTCACGTTTGCAGTGTTCTTTATGCTGAATCAGTAGGGTTTGGTAAAAGAGTGCATGATGTGTTATCATCAAGTAGTGTAAACCGGTCCTTGTCTCCACTTACGTGCAAGGCGCGACAATAAAATTCGGGAAGTAAGGATGTCAGTCCGGTTTACACTATTTAATCATAATACGTCATCCACTCTTTTATCAAGCCTTACCAATTAGACTTTCGACGTAAGAAAACGGAAGCTTTTCATCCCTCAATGTTCGATTGTTTAACGGACACACTGCCTGCTCCAACGAAAAATCGAGTATTGATTACTTTCTTGCACTGTTTATCCGTTCTTTGCACATTTCCTGGTAACACATCAGACACCACCTTGCGTTTAGCAATCGTAAAAATTCTCCGTTCAAATTTCCACAAAAAATTTGGAGCCCTTTTTCAATTGACCTAAAATCATTTGATAAGCCTTTTGCTGGTAAGTCTTTCGTCTGTTGTTAATCTTCCTATCGCCGTCCTCATTATCGGGAATTTGTGTCAAGTCTTTTAGATCCTAATTGGTAAGTTCTTCCTCATGAAATTTAAGCACCGCATCGATGTCTTCGGTTTCGTGTTCCAGGATATCTGCTTTTCGTGCAATGTAAATATATCGTAATTATGTCGGTAACACACTTTTTCCATACAGCATGCATGCCCTTCTGATGAATCTTCTTTTAGGAGTTTGAAATATTTTCTATGGCTTTCGGCATGTTTTAGCTGCGCCAATATTCACGAACGCTGCGCTTATCTTCACTTCCAGCAGCCTCGAAAAGTGACAGGAGCAGACCAACTGAATCATTGCGGGCTGTCAATTACCGTTTCGTCAAACAATTTGATTGCATTACTATTTTTTTACTCGCAGACCTCCACTCTCTGCTTATAAACAGGAGGGTTGATGGTACGAGGCCTTGAAGAGTACAGAAAGTGAAGTATGCGTGCTAGCTTCAGGGTTCTTTTTCCTCATTGCGAAACTTCTGTGGTTACATCTGTCTATGAAGAAGACCAGCCTTCTTCGCAGCCCAGACGCGCTCGGTGTTGCGATGATTCAGTACAAGATTGTCCATAACGCGTGAGAATAGCGGTTTCAGAAATTATCACCATAATCGAGTTTTGGGAAGTATTGTAGTGTAGGTGACACTAAACCGAAATAACACCAAGCGCTGCAACGTTAAGCGAGGACTTACTCTATACGATAAAATTTGATTTCAGGAGTAAGTTGAGCACACCGTATGAAAATTAGGTATAATTTACATAAGAAATGGTATCGGTTTGCAAAACTGTCTGTGTCAGTGTTAAAATCACGAGTTTCGCCAAACGTGATGGTGCAAGATTGATCTTGGAGTTAAAGAGAGACTTAAGAAGAGTTCTAGTAAAACAAGTCGAGTTACAGAGTACAATTTTAAAAGAAAATTCTATATTAGCACTCTAACCAACTTAAGAGTTCGACTTGGGAATGCCGATTTAGGGAGGTTCGACTTAACTTGAAAATTAAGAAGAATCAACATCAAATATTCGAGCGATTGCAAGATCCTAATTTCAGTCACGTTCGCTACAATTTCTAATACACCAAACTGCTGCCTACAGTGATAAATTGATAAATTTTGTATCTTCGCCTCTGCTTTATACATGTACGTATCAAAATCCTCTCGTATTTTTTTAATCTAAACAGGAAACGCTCACATACACCCCGCGTACACTCGCATTCCTCAAACAATATCGGACGCGGAACGGGATCCAATCTCGTTATGATATTTTCAATATTCTATCCGACGCGTGCCTTTCCGTCATGCAAATGAGACAAAAGAAAATTTCGAAACGTCCCGAATGGTAATAATTCTTTATAAGGAGTGGATGTAGAGTCTGCGAACTTTTATCCGCTTAAGCTATCCATTTTCATCTCATTTTTTCCCGCGGTATAAGCGGTACATTTCGAAGAGCCGAAATTTATGTCGAGGGAAGATGAATACGTGTGCGAATGCAAAAATTCCCCCGTTCGTTCTTTCAAATATATGAATAAGGGGAGGATGAACTTTCTTCCATCGAATTGTGATGAAGATATTTTTGTGTTCGGTTGGTAGGGAGTTCGGATATCTCGTTATTACAAATCTGTGGATCCTCCTTTTAATTCCAAATTTCTTCTCAGGATTAGAAAAGCTGTACGAATTTCGTTTGTTGTTGGAGTCGGACCACCTTCAAGGTTATCAATCGTGTTCTCTAGATCTTCATCTTCTTGCAACTGTTCCTTTTCCAAAAACATCCCGCTATATTTTCTTCAAAATCATTTTCAACAACCTGCACAGTATCATCTATATCCACCCATGTACTCAATTCATCATCCAAACCAGTTTCATTATTCTCTTCTGAACGGGTCCACCTTTTCTAAACTAATTACAATAGTTAGTACATTTTTACATTTTCCCAGGCTCTTTGTATCATATGGATGGCAGTAATAAGTGATATACTTTTTGCAACATCTTTGGCCTGCTTTTGGTTATCCTCGTCGATTGTCTGAATGATAAAATTTCGCACATCCTTTCGATATTGCGTCTTTAAAGTTTTTCTTATCCTCTGATCAAGTGATTGGATCAACGATGTTGTATTACTTGGCAGAAAAGATAATTTTATGTTGCTCAACACAATATTTGTGCAAGTCTTTTATTTTGTGCACTAAGCTCCCGATTCCATTCAGTTAAAAACTGAAAAAATATTTTGCCTATCATCCATGCATTGGAATTATTTTTCTATGCTATTGGTAACGGCTGCCCTGGGAAATATCGTGGGCTTTTGGATTTTCCAATCACCAATAACTTTTTTTTTATCTGTTCTAGACATGTAACACGTGACCAACGCTGTAACACGCTCTTTTTACTTCTTACCAGTGACATCGGTTTGTTTTTTGAAAGGTAAGGAATAATCCGGGATAGCTCTGAAGTACAAGCCTGTTTCGTCAGTATTGTACATTTCATCTGGTTGGTAATCTTTCAGAAGTCCTGGTAAACAATCTTTCACCTAATTTTCATCTGGTTTATTAGTGTCCATCTTTTTTCCGTGAAGTTAAAAACGAGTGTTAAAAACGATATTGTTTCTTTCTTTCTAACGACTTAACCAACCATCAGTAGGCTTAAAACTTTCATGGCCCAAATTTAATGCAAAATACGCAGCTTTTTCCATTAGGTGTCTCGGCTGATTGGTGCATTTTGCATTCGCGCGTTTGTAAACCATCATAAAAGCTCTGTTCCTACTCTAACATCTTTTCCATGCTGTTTTCCATTACCATCTGAAGTTCCATTGTTAACACTAGATTCGTGAATTTTTTCTCGATTACGTAGCAGTCTACTAAGTATAGATTGCGACATTTCTAATTTTATCGCTGCAGTACGCTGGTTACATAACGGCATACCATCGTATTTAAAAAAATTTCTTTCCTTTGAAAATACTCATATCTTGTCGCTTTGTTTCTTTAGGCATTTTAAATATTGTATGTGAGATATATAAATTGAAACTGACGGTGCGTTCTCTTACCCGCTTCTTTTGACAGTACTATTTTAGTAGGTAATTTCCAGAGTATTAAATGAAATCGGTAAGAAATGATTCAAATAAACGGCGGACGTTATTTTTAACGATTCAAATCAACGAAAAATTTAACATTGAATAATATGCAACTGGTTTTGGCTTTCTTATTTTGAGTCTTATAAACGGCTGATTCAATTAACCAGTACCACCAGTACGACCAGTATAACAAATATTTTTAAAATAGGTTTCATTCAATGTAAAAGTATCCTAAAGGAGAAAACCGGTAACTTAGTTTAAGTTCGTCAAATTGTATTATTCCCAATTTTTCTAAAATCAGAAAGGAAAACTTACTGACGGTCCCAAACACTGAATTTTTCTAATTGGTGCATGTAGCAGCGGTTGCTCCGAAAATATTTCTCAACTCCTGCACTCCAACACTCTGTAATTTAAGCGGTTCCGATAATTACAGTCGATTCCCTCTGATAAATAAAATTAATCAATATGCATAATCTCGCTTCGTTAATAATGCGTACATATACAGATACAGTAAAATAGATCATCCCCTTTCATAATATGCGATATATTTTATCGGGTCATCTATTTCCAAACCAGATTACATAAGCGACCGTACCAGCACGGATGCAATTACTCGTCGATGATAACAGAATTCCGGGACCGGCGGCGGTCTAAATTAATTTCAGAACGACCGGGGACGAGCAAATTTATCGTAAAATTGGTTTAATGTCCGTCCGAAATTCGTTCTTTTTCTGTACTTGCGGTCGATCGGTGCGAGCGAACGGTCCAGTTTCGTGTTCCTTTGGGATCGGAAAAATCGCGTGCACGGGATGACCGGCACAATCTCGGTTATCCGTGTAAACAACTTCGGACCTCTCACTCCGCCATTAACCCGTAGTAGCGGCGTCTGGCGCCGCAAATAAATTACATCAGAAAACGGACGAGAGACGAAGCTGTAGCACTCGAATTGCCGGGGATTTGTAATTTGCGATAAGTCAAGGTGATCTAATACTCGAGTGAGTGTACTTTACGACTCAGTCTGTTGCGATATATCAACAAAATCCTCGTCTGTTTTCGTCTTTCTTCTCTCAGCAGATTACCATTTATAATAACGATCTAAAGTCGATTGGAGAGGGAAATAAATGAAAAACTCGAAAACGTAAAATTTCAGAACTGAGCTTTGAACTTCTGTTCATCGATAACGAGCAGCAGTAGAGGCCTGTTTTGATTTCAAGAGGACTTTATCATGTTGTTATTGCGCGTAATTCTACGAGTACATCACTCGAGCACCGTTCATCGATTTTCAACAGTTTCGAGAGGGAAACATTTCTGGTGGAGGCACTGATACCTGAAAGTTGCGGAAATTTGTTTTCAATCACGTAGATTTGATTGCTATTTAATATAAAATGCGTATATTTAAATGGGGTTATGCATTTTTGAGCTTTCCCAGTGATATTCAGCAATGCTTTTTCATGCAATTTCGGTGTGTCAAACATGTCATTTCAACTTTATGAATTTGTTCTGATTGATGTTGGTACAATATAAGTAACTGGTATTTAGAACAACCGCTATTAATTGTTCCTCTCGATTATTTTTTACTTTATATTTTCAAGTGTTGGATGGAATGAGCATATTGGGCCGTAGTAGATTGTTTTTAACCAAATGCTAGATAAAGCAAGTGCTGCTGCACTTTGTCTGCTATTAATTACGGTGACAATAATTTGTTGGATTTTGATCTCTACTGGGACTGTTTCGATTTACAGCATAAATAAAAATAATTGCAAAATTGGAGATGTGTACTTGCCGGCAAGTATTTAACTTTAGTTTATTAATTTTGTTTTAATTTAACCTGGTTTGATATCAAGTCAAAATCATCTCGTAAACATGGTCCGACTCATGTCTATAATGTGGTTAAAGGATGTTTGTATTTGCGAGAAGACCTAAAAGGCATTGTCTTAAATACTATTAAAAGAAAAAGGAAAGTCCTTGTACACTCCGAAAATCTGTTGCTTGTCAGGTTATAAGATGAGTCATCACACATAAGGGAGCTGGCTCTTCGAAGAGTTTTAAAGGAAAGAAAAGAGTCCAAAGAGAAGAAAGTTCGCGAATTCCAGCTTCCAAAACTAAAGATTGATGCATCAAACTATTATGATTTAATAGATTGGGCGAAAGCGAAGTTAACAGAACCTTCAATATTAATGAAATATATCGAAACAGAAATTATTTCAAGCATTTCTTCAGGAAGTAATTTGTTTGAAATTGAAAAGTATCCTTGCCAGACTCAGGCAGTAGAAAAGTCCGTACAGCTTGCTCAGGCCTTTTTATCTGTTTGCGAATCCAATGCTAGAGATGGTTTCATTCGTACCAGGATAAAAGCCAGGCAAGACATACCACTTTTTGACACCAAATCTCAGTATTTCCGTCAAAAGAAGGTGCTGAAACTTCTGATTCAGGACATTAAAACGTAATTGTTATGGTGATTTAATACATATTCATTATAGTTATTAATTGTATTAGCAATGTTAAGTATTAATATTGTGAAATAGATAGCAACATTGTCTTAAATACTTACATATTTATATCTAGTAAATATGTACATTCTAAGAGGATTAATATTGACTGCCAGTACAGGGCAAAATTCAATCTCATCTGAATGGAATTTTACTTTGTAAATGCAATTAAGGAACGTTCTTAACAGGTCATATAGACCGCTGGCTTCAAATCTCCTTAGGATTTCTTTCCATTTCATTCTGTACCCTGCCCCGATTTGCCACTCCTCCACGCCTACTTGCGCCAAATCTTGGTTTACAGCTGATAGCCATTTCTTTTTAGGCCTTCCTCTCCGCTTCTTCCTTCCATCTCCACTCATCAGTACCTTTCTAACATCCTTGCAATATGTCCCAGCCATCTCAATCTTTGTATTTTTACAGTCTGCGATAATTTCTTCTATGCAGGTTTTTCATTTATTGGTGTGTTCTTCTTCTTCATCCCATACCTATCACGTGCAATCCTCCCAATATCTTCCGCACGATTTTCCTCTCTCATATATCAGTTTTTATTACCTGTTGCTTGTTCAGAATCCATGTTCTGCACTTATATAGCACTATTGATCTGATTATTGAGTCCTACATTCGCATTCTTGCTTTCCTGGATGGGTGTTTTGATTTCATTAAACTTGCAAGCGCTCCTAGAGCTTTACTCTCCCTAGATTAACTTTTATTTATTTCAACTTCTTCTTGGCACTTCGTTAGTAGCACTCCCAAATACTCGCACTTTATCACCTTCTTGAAACTATACTTATTGTTTGCTGTTTTCCATCTGATTCGCTCTGAGTCTTGCATAGAGCTTGATTTTACTTTCATACTCTTCGTTCTTCATTTGTTAGTGGTTAATGCATACTCTTTTGCCTTACTCCTTAGATTATCGAAGATTTTCTTCAACTTTTCCAACTTCTTGCCATCAACGCTATGTCGTCAGCGTGTTATGCATTGTTGCCTATTTGGGCCACTTCCCTGCATTCTGCTTTCGCAAATTTTTATTTCCAAGGTAAAGTTAAATAAAGTGGCCGACAGAGGATCTTCCTTTTTCAGTCCTCTCCCCACTTTAACTTCCGTCGATAACCTTTCTTCGATAACTGTTTTGTTGGTGGTTTGTTTCAACTTCATATTGACTAACTTAATCACCTCTTCCGGTACGCTCAGTTTTTTCAGAACAATTTGTAATTTATTTCTTGGTATATAATATACATATTTGTTGAGCTATTTACATAGCTACCCTTTGGATTTTTTCTACCACGTTCAAGTCAATCACCAAACAAATAGTTTAGAACTCTGTTTCATGTCGTGTATTTTGCATGAGTTTTAATCTCCTAAGTTGCTAGAATAACAATGGACGGAGTGACAAAATCTATGAAGGAAACAGCCCTCAAACTTCTGGGGTTTTGGTTATATGTATATATTTTTTAGTTCGTCAATAGTTCTAAATCTAATCCCTATTGAATTGAATAGACCTATCCCAACGTAAAATCAATTTTCCTAAACCGTCCTCAAAGAACTTCTTTGAAGTCGCTACAATCCACATATTCGCCTTATTTAAGGTCTCAAATCGAATATCCTGTAGTAGTTCTTCAAAATTTGAGAACAAGATGTATGACAGTGTAGAACTCTAATTTATGCAGGTCTGAGTATTCGACGATATCCACAATATTTACCAGGAAGAGATCTGCTTTCTGTTATAGCATTTTGCAGTGCAAAGGAATGGTATGAGAAGTAAAATGTTCGATTTCGTCTTCCATCCACTATTCTCGATCAGCCTAATTACATCTATATTCTATCGGAGATATTACAAATATTAAAACCATTCATCTCACTTTAAAATCTATTTCCATCTATAAACGCCTTTTCCTTAATAGAATTCAGACATTTCCCATCCAATCCTCGTTAGTTCCTTCTAACCCTCTAATTTATCTCTAGCCGCGTGAAATTCTCAATTTCTCCCGACTTCATCCTATATTTTTCCCTACTTATAAGTGAGGACGTTGCACCGTTACCGCCGACGCAATTTTCATATTTCCAAGTTGACATTTGGAGATTTTCTGACGGTCTGCCCTTCTCCATTTCGGTTGATAGCAACGAAAACAAAAGAGCGGTAATAGCGACTACCTTTTTCTCTTGTTTGTTCTTCTCCCCTGCTTTTTGACGTGCTTTGTTCAACGATTTGTTATGGGAGGCCCCTGTTGCCTGTCAGATCGTCCGTATTGGCATTGAATTGCAAATGAAAGAAATGCGTTTGTGATATGAATGACGTTTTAAATTTCAATATCTGAGTTCTTTTCTCGAAATTCATCGCTGTATCTTTGCATTGTGACAAGGATACTCGAAAATAGAAGTAAAGAAGATGAGTAATGTGTGTTTGCAGGTTTTATATTATACGCTTGTTTCGAAAAGATAAAAATTTGATTATGGCTTTAAACGAGTACATTTTGTTTTCATCTATATTTATTAACTTACAGTTTATGTTATCCTTAAAAAGTTCTATAAATGCAGAACGTCAGATACATGCATCAAGCAACTGAGCCTTGAAATTTTCCTTTAATAACTTTTAATTTCCATACCGAGAAATGAACGAGAAAGGTATTCAATTAGGTGTTCCTCCGAAACGAAGCAACAAATTCCAAATTATTTTGGAAATGATACGCCAAACTTCCACTTCCACTTTGTCCGTTAATTAACATCTAAATTGCCGTCTAAACCGCCCGGCTTTATAATAATAAAGGACAATTTGAAGAGATTCGCCGTCTCCCCGGGTTATTCCTAAACGATTCGGAAAACAATTAAACTCAGATTGCCAGCTCATTAGCAGATATCAGACGGAAATATATGGCGGTGCTAAATAACGGGCGTATATATACGATTTCGATTGGAGGGGAAATTTGAACGTTAATTTAATTTGTTTAATTAACTAGCTCAGAATGTTGCGTCAAGTGAAAACGGGAGATTCCAGAAAATGCCCTTTTTTGCCGGTGATTTCCCGCGTTGTTCCATTCGCCGGGAGATACTCGACGAAGCTTTAAAACTGATGTTAAAATCTGATTAAGGAAATCTCGCTTTTATACTTGGAAACGAATTACGAAGGAAATTGTTTTCTGTGTGTAATAATTTTAATGATTGATATAAAACAAATGCGCCTCATTAGAAAATCCTAATAGCAAAAAGATGTTAGGATAAATCCCGCGCTGTTAGCTTGGTACAATGGAATCAAATAAATTTTCATTTTAACTTAATATCGGTAACAACTAGAGACCGGCAGGTTCAAATTTTCGCTTCCCACCAGCTCGTACTACGTCAGTTGTAGGGATGTTGTATGTATATATTATGTGCCTGACGTGCCTGCCACACATCCCTCCACCACTTGTTGTTTTTGTGGTGGGAGGCATTCTTCTGTTTCCAACCTA
Organism: Chrysina gloriosa; assembly: GCA_038088585.1. NCBI lineage: Eukaryota > Metazoa > Arthropoda > Insecta > Coleoptera > Scarabaeidae > Chrysina > Chrysina gloriosa. The sequence goes on from CM076092.1 coordinate 9,840,017, forward strand.
AATCAGTCGGTCTCTAATAATAACTTGCAACAGCAAACGTTGTCGCTGCTTGAAAATTAACGAGTGGCTCCTTTTTTCATTTGTATTTTCCTCACTCACGATGCAAATTTAGGAGTGCTTAAGGAAGTTCATGCGGTAAGAATGATTAGCAAAAGTCCAATCTGTTTTCTTATATTTATAGCTTCTGTCGTGTTCTTTAATGCGATTTTTGAAGGTTCTTCCTGTTTGGCCGACGAAAACGTTACTACGTTCACATGTTAACAAATAAACTTCGGAGGTCAAATCTTTGTCTTTGATGTAATTTTTCAACGAGCAGTTAGCTTTAAATGATACTTCTGTAGTCTTTTTAATGCATTCACTTATTTTGAGTGAAGTATTGCCGATGTATGTGATTGAGCTATAATTTTACAACAATATTGTTGTGTTTTTTCATAATAAATAGTAAATGTATATATATATATATATATATATATATATATATTTCGTGACCTTTTTATACTTATCTTATATGATAGATCTCTACCACTAATAGGTCAATAAAACAAGGCTGGTTTGAACGATAGTTATATTTTCAGAACGTTTTACAAATGTAAAACGTTCTGAAAATATAACTATCGTTCAAACCAGCCTTGTTTTATTGACCTATTAGTGGTAGAGATCTATCATATAAGATAATAAATAGTTGAAACTTTTAAAATTTTACGTGTCCTTGTCTCTTAATATTTTAACTGGTATGTTGGAGGCTGTTTTCTATGGCTGCGACGATGAATACAAAATGCCTGCATTACATTCTCAAAAAAAAAAAAAAGACTGAGCAAGTGGCCATTGTGTTGTAATTAAGGTGGTATTGCAAGACAAGCGTATGGTATTAAGAGAGTTTACGCCTTACTTAGTAACGTTGTTTCGAATGTTCAAGCAATTTGGCTCTACTTTAATTGGGTAAATCTTATAGGTCACGCTATTGGTCAGATACAAGTGTTGACACGTTTACGCAGCCACCCCATGCAATGTTGTCTAACATACGTCGCCTATTTGACTGGTCGGTATATACATATTACCGCAAGACTAATATTGCAATGAGGGAAAATGCGACAGAAGCACGAAGAGCTATTCATTTTATTTTTATTTGAATAGGGTATGAAAGCTTCAGGAATCGTCCAACATCTGCACGGTGTATTTGAAAAGATTACAGAATTTAAAAGTATAATCCATACTGGATTCATCGTCTTAAAGCTGGAAGACGGTCTTTGTAGTGGTCGGCCGAGCACCTCCGTAGATGAAAGAAACGTTGCGGCCGCAGAAAACTGAAAGGTGACACGCAAATAACTATTCGGGAAATTAGTATTAGTGTGAGAATGGGTACGCGACAGGTGCATGAGACTTTACATGAATGTTTGGGTGTAAACAAAGTTTCGGCGTGCTGGGACCAGAACATGCCAGTAACTTCAAGAACTTTTAACACGTTACGATGACCAATTCTAGTAACGAATAATAACTACTGATGCAACATGAATAGTTTGTTTCAATCCTGAAACTAAAAGTCAGTCGAAAGAATGGCGCAAAAAGAAGAAGGGCTTTCGCAAGCACGTACAGTTTCGTCGGTTTGAAAAGAAATGTTTACTGTATTCTGAGATTGTAACGATTTCACTCTTATGGATAATACACGAAAGGTATTACAATTAACAAAAACATTATTGTAATATTTTACCTACAAGAAACGGTCTAGCAAGTTGCATAAGCGCCCGTTATTGCAACAGAACAATCCAAGAGACCGTACCGCACGAAGAATTATGTTTTACACGAATTGGGCTGGGAGTTGCACCCACATTCGCCCTATGTGCCAGATCTGGGTTTTAGTGATATTCGTCTGGTTCGAAATTTGAAAGAACCATTACCAAGTGTTCGATTTGAGACTTTAAATGATGTTAAGCTGGCTGTAAGTATGTAGATGGCAGAGATTTCAAAAAAGTTCATTGAGCACGGTTTAAAAAATTAAATTCATCAATTCATTAAGTTTAAGTGAATTAAATGGAGATTATATTGAAAAGCCACCTTGTAATCTTGATGAACATTGACCACTTAAAAGAAATTTGAGCTAAATTCGATGAGGTTTAGAAACATGCCCATAAATTTATAATTAATTTCTTTGTTTTATCATTTATCGTTTATATGTTGTGCACTGTTGAAAGAAATAGTATAGCTTCATCTTTTTTGAATTCATACAAGTATCATATTGGAAAACAAAGGGACATGAATTAATGTTTCTTGTTTTATCAGGTAGAAATTCAGAATTCTTTTTCTGAAAATTAAGGAAAATATGCTGGAACGTTTAGGTTATATTCTCAGAAGGATGTATTGTGCTGTGCTTCAATGGATAACACAGGAAAAAAATAAAAGAGAAAATGTCTTGATCATAAAGCGCAAGAGATTGGTTTACAGTAGCACAGACCTTCTTCGAGTGGCTATAAATCGAGAACAAGTGGCCATAATTTGGACCTTTCGATAGAAGAGAGATTCTAGGAAGAAGGACTTCTTAGATCTCTAATCTATGATCGGGCGAAAGCTATATTTTGCAATAGTTCATGAGAGCAACATTCCAATATCTTATATTTATGTTACGGTCAATTGTTAGAGTGTCCTGTATTGTTACTTGTGACCTCTTTCGTTTCGACTTTTGCCGTAGATGGCGCCCAGCTTTCGTAAGTTTCTAATACGGCTTGCGCCTGTTGGATGCGCTCGTGGGGATTCTGATTCTAGCGTCTAATTGAACAGGGCGTTTTCCGTGAATAGGTTATTTTGTTTTTGCTTTTAAGTCTCGCTTGTCGAGGATATACATACAAGAAAATTCGACTCTGGGAAGTGTAATAGTATCGTTGTGTGAATCTGTAAATTTCTCTTCTCCAAGTTTGCTGTTCGAACTAATCGTTCTCGTTGAGCATTTGCTTTTCCCTCATTTGGAGATGAGTTTTTCTTTTTGGTAATTACAATGTCGTTGTTTTTCCCTTTCACGTTGTTATAGTAGTATAGGACTAGTAGAGAGCTAAGATTTATTTTTGAGAATATCTGAGAACTATCGTAGGAAGTAGAAGCCGACTTAGTCTTCAGGTTGCTGTGTTTGTTTGGTTCCCGGTCATTTTACACCAAATGCGAGAAAAGTGCCCATATTGGACAGTTTCCGTCACGATACAATTTACAACGCCGTACGAAGTTTCACAACCGGAAATACGTTACCTGATGACCTAAATCTCGCTGTTACAGCTTTAAATTTCATATCTCCAAAAGCAGGATGTAAATAAATTTATCTCTAGTGAAATTACAAATACCAGGGGAACCCAAAAAGCACTAACGTGCAATTGGATTGTCAAAATAAAAATTAATAAATCCTAAAAGATTTCCTTCGTCTTCTTCTTTTTCTATTCTGCTTATGCCCATTCAGGGTATCGGGTGCCAAAAGATTTTTCAATTTTCCTAACTGATAAACTAAGTCACCACCTTAGAAAGGCGCTTCGACGAACAAATAATCCCTTGCGAACTATTAATACTAATCAAAAACGTCAAGTTCGGATAATTAATCGCAAACAATAAGTTAAATCCTAGTCGTAAAATTCCCCACACGCCGTATAGAGGCGTTATCAAAACGCTAAGCGTCTAATTGTATAGGAATAGAAACAATAAATGATAAATGTTGGGGACCAGCTTTGTACTAGCGATTCCCTTCGCTTCGGTGCCATCATCTATCAGGGGAGCTTGGCATCTCCACACAACATTAATTTTAATTTGCGTCGTTACCGTGTCGACACTAGTTTTGTTCGGATTAGACGAGCGCGAAATCTTATCGCGGGGGTCGTAATGGGGGTGTTGTATTGCGGCATCGTATCACGTATATAAACGTGTATCACCGTTGCGGTGGAAAAGGGAAATCGGAGGAAGACACGAAAGTTTTACTTATTAAATAATACGCGGAGTTGACGACGATAATGAAAATTAATGCAACTTTAATTCAATATCTCCACGTGATAATTTACACTGGCTAATTAGAATTTGCAAGAGAAGTTGTGTGTTCGAAGGTAGTATTTCTCGTTCATAACGTAACTTACTCGCTGTTTTATGAAAACATAAATCGAAACTAATCTACTGGCGGTAATCAAGTTCGAGAAATGTACGCATAACAATAAAATTAAACGAGTTTTTACCGGATAACCGGAAATAATACTCTGGCAAGCTAAAGACATAAAAGAACACGCATGTATTGCTGAAGCCGGCGTAGATATCGGTGTTCAGTGCGGTTCAGAAACTTACCTAAATACATTGCAACGAAGCACACAAAACACAAAACTTTTGAAGAACCCATGAAGGCTGGCGAGGGCCACACACATTAACTAATCGCTAACAAGAGTAAATTCAAATTATAATCTGTAGTAAAGTCAACAAACAATTCGTAGTATCGAACATGAAAATGGCGAGGTCAAGAAGATTGCAGACAGTAGGACAACTCCGATAGATAGAAGCGGCTTATATGAGTTCAGTGCCGATTGCCGACGTTCATGGTTGTTTACAGTAAAATTTTCATTAGATCACGATTAACGCATAATTTGAAGAAATTAATGTATACAAAAGAGATCAACAGTTTTCCGTTAAGAGCTACGCTGAAATTTAAGTTAATGGGAATTTAAGAAAAAATATGTAGTGAGCGTTGTATACTGGGTTTTTCACAACTTAACTGTCAAAGCTATTTATAAGACTATATGAGACAAAAAGTAAGGCAATGAGTGTAAAAAGGAACGACTAGAATATTTTTACTCTCACTGGTGAAAAATACCCTTTTACCGTAAGTTGTAGGGCTACAATAATTCAAATAATTACAGGTTATAAACAAACTTATTCCAGAGCTGCTTGTTATCTTACTTGCACCGCAGTCTTCTTTGGCCGCTTTTATAGCCGTTGTTTTGAATAGTTTCCATATTTCTTCAGTATTCATCTTTGCAATATTGGTTTCGTTTTGGTCCATTAATTTGGTGAGTTTATTTTCGCATGCTTCGTGCGTTTCTCGTATCTTCAGTTTGTAGGTTCTATCTTCAAATGTTCTATCTTCTTCTCTTCTGTTAAAGGTATTCTCGGGTTTATTCCATTTTTAATGTTTGCTATAGACAGTAAGTGGGGACTGCCTATTTCTGATCCCCTTCTGACTCTGACGTCGTTGATCAATCTTTTGCTGTTGTTACTCAGTAGTATGCAGTCTAATATAGATCATCTTTTCCCATTGTGCTTTTGGCGTGTAAATTTGTGTACATAGGTGTGCCACGTACATAGGTGGTAATTTCACCATCGGTAGTTGGTTGTAATGGGTCAGCAGGGAGATGTGAAAGTCTGTAAATGTTGTACTCCACATCTGCCTCCAGATCATCGTCTGAATCTACCTCCTGAGGACTGCTGTAGATTTCCTGGTGGTGAAGAAAGATGTGGAAGCATTTTTCTTCATTGCCTCAGCAAGTTTCTATAACTAAACCATCACCAATAGTCAGGAACGGCTGCTGACTTTTGTGGGTATAAAGGCTACGCTTAAATCGCAGATCATTAGACACACCGGCAATGTCTTTAGCTAGGATGAAGGGTTAATATGGCAAAATCAAATTTATAAATCCATTTGGTCACTACTCCAGGCGTTTAAGATTCCAAATCTTCACTTTGGAAAAATATTTCAATCGATTTCACCAGACAAAAATGTTATCTACTTTAGCCAAGTACGCGTTTCTTAACGATTCAATCATTTATTTTAGGATTATTTTCCTCGCTCTTTTAAGTCATTCTATTGTTATTTCTGGTAGAAATCGAAAGCTCTCGAAAACAATAGTAGATTTAGATGATCCTTCATAAAAGAAAAGATTCATATAATGCGCTCCATTTAGAATTAAATGAATACGAAAAGTGGCGATAGATAAGATGGGACATACCCCTGGGGTATTCGGGGTCGCTAATATTGCTTGGAGAAACGACAAGCGGCAATTAAGAGGGGTAATAAAGTAATTAAATTTAACCAGAAAATTCGTTATTCTGTCTCGAAAGTATTTTATAATTTGATTAATGAAACTGGAAGTATTGCGACAGAAATTAAATACTTCGTTAATGGAATAACGTCCAAGTAATTCGAACGGAATTTTAATAAATTTTCGCCCTCCGACTCGTGATATATATCACGAAAATATAAAATTTATGATTAACTTATTGGTGGATTAAACGGGGTTATATTGTTGTTAGTGATTTCTTAATGATAATGGACATCTATTTATAGTACAATGACATTTGGACGAAGCCAATATTTTAATTTCTGATGCGGAAAATGAGCTTTGGGTTAATGATTGTAGAAATCAACCGAACAACATTACTAACTTATTTTATCTGTTTTAGTAATTAAGTAAAATTGAAAGCGACGAGGGAGAAATCATTATCTCGTTATCTATTTTTAATTTTCCGCCGGAGAAAAAATAATTATGAGGTTTCATTGAATTATGCCCGTACTAGTTAGTGGAAAATACATTTGGGTGATCTCAGCAGGTTTCGATTGTACGCTTGATTACGTTGGCATTAACATTGTGTTCCAAATGAAAAAACAAAATGTGTTTTCCGACCCACGAAGTAATTAATTTCTGTCCTTAAGGCAACGCGATTAATCTCGAATTAAAAGAAATTATTTCTTGACCTCGTAATGAAATATTTTACATCTACTGTTCTTTACTTCTACATTCAATGGTACTGTATAAATGGGGTTACTTGGATCTATGCAAGATAGTAGAAGTAGCTGGTGTTCAGGCAAATTTTTAGTTATAATTAAAGTTATGATTTCTATTTATGCTGTTCTATCCATGGTTTTCCCCGAGTCTTTCTAGCGGGCCATTATATTTTTCAATAACTTTTATTTCAAATTTTAAGCTAGTTATTTATATAGTTAATGACTGTGACGGTTGACACATACTTCCATAGTTTTAAAGCCAGCAACTTGGGGAAAAGAAACAAATAATTAGATCTACCACAAGACGAAGAAGAAAGAAAAGTTCTCCAAAATTTCCGCGAAAAGTGCCCAAGAGGTACAACGATTTTGGATTGTGATAACTTTCGAACTCACATTGCTGCTCAAGCGATTGGGTATTTGAATGCCCAAAAGGAGTTTGTTTCCACTGACGCCAAAGCGCATTCACTGCAAAAGGAAATAGTTGGAAAAATTATAAAGAAACGTACTAGGCGGAAAGAGGACAGGTTTGGGTTTACCAGCTTTCGATTTAGTTTAACATACCGAGTCAGGGTGATTTATTCGTTTGTAATATTCTCTTGTCATATAATTTGGATATCTGGTTATGGTGCTATTTTGGTAATATTTTCCGTTGATCAGTATACTTTTATTTTCTATATCGCAAACTCACTTTTGATACAAATTCAATCTTTAGGGTTAAGTCTAACAGGAACTAGATCAACACTATCGACCTCTTTATTTACAGTTTCTTCTATTTGTGTTTCCCCTCTCATTAAATGCACGACATTCTCAATTTTACTTTTCTGTCTTATCATTACATTTATTACCTACTACTTCGTTATGTAACGCCCTATACTTTGTCAATAGGATTGTCCTCATACTTATTGATTTCATAATTTTTTTTTTTGGTATTTATCTAAAGGATTCTAATGGTTTACTAGAAGAGACAAAACGAAACTACAGCATAATATCGATGTCCTGAATGAACAGTTGCAAAGAGATAACATGAAGGTGAATATAAGGAAGACAAAGTCAATGATAATAGGAACAAATAAAAAAGACACAGAATCAGCATTGCGGGAGAGAATATAGAAGAAGTTGGAAAATTCACCTACCTGGGAACGATCATCGATGAGGAAGGAACTGTGGAGGACGAAATTCATAAGAGAATTCAAACACAGGAAAACTTTTCAATGCAATAAAGAGAAAATTTCTCAGAAAGAAGGATATATCGAAAGAGATAAAAGTTATTAGAAAAGTAGCTAAACCAACACTCATATTTGCCTGCGAAAGCTAGACGATAAGGGAAAGACAAAGAAGCAAATTAACGGCAACTGAGGTGATATTTTTGAGGAAGATACGAAGAAAAACAAGAAGAGATAAGGTAAGAAATGTAGAGTTTTAGAACTACGTATAATACCGGTGGAAGAACCGATACAAGAGGGACAACTAAATTGCATAGGACATATACAGCGACAAGATAGACTAGTGAAGAGAGTGTATGAACCGAGAGACAATGGAAAATGACGAGGTAGAAGACCGAGAGAAACAGAGTAAAGTGGGAGGCCATACCTAGGTTGGCGCAGAACCGAAGAAATTGGAGAGAAATATGGTTCAATGGTTAATTAAGTAAGCATCTTTACCATTACCTCTATCACTCTCAAACTAAGAACTCACACTTGAAATTTAAGTTGTAAATTTCAAATTTATCTTTGATTCACCTATAGAAAATGGTGGAGATAATTCGAAAGATAAGTGGTTAGATAGGTCACGATTCATATATCTAATTTTTCTTTGATATTCGAAGATTCTGTCTGTAATACTGTTACAAAGATGAAATCTACGGTATATTCAATAAAAATAATAATTATTTCTGATCGCTAATGTATGTATATGCGATGACAATATTTCTCTAAAAATTTACGCCGAAAACCTTCTAACAAATTTCGTCTGAAAGTAAAGTTTTGCGATGATTTCCTTTATCTTGTCGCGCCCCGATGTTGTAACAAAAATCAACACCCAAGAAGGTTACCTCATATATTACAACCCCCATAAATAATTCCACGCAAGATACACTAAACTATTAAGACGGAATATATGAGGTACTTAGGATAATTTAATAGCTAGATTTACAAATATATTAAACCTCCTTGTATTAGGCGGCTTAAAGGTCGCCTCATGCAAACGTTGTGTTTACTTTATCGATTTATAATGCCATCGTTTACACAGGCTACTTAGATATGGAAAGTATGTAGAACATAGGATATCATTGGAGAAGATCGATGGAAGAGAGACTATACTTAAACGGGGGCGAAGGAGGGTTTAAATATTCAGCGGAATGAGTATAAGCAGTGGGATAATTTCTTGAAATTATAGGTTGGTTTTTCAATGTCTGCAACACCTGGTTTATTACGTATTTAAACAATAATTTACTTAGTAAACTATTTTTGAGGGAGAAGTTTTTGAACCCTGCTCTCTTTGTAATTTTGATAGACGACATAATTAAACAAAATGCTACAAAAAAAACCAAAAGAAAGAGGAGGTAGGCTACAGAAATCTACAGACAGTGGGTGTATCAGAATGCGCTTTCGTGGATGATGTACAGCTACATCATTTGCTAGCAATGAGAAGGATCTACAAGTTCCCGGTTCATACAAATACATTCAAGTTTCGTATCTGTTATGAACTATGCGGATTTTGCAGTTCCTCGGTTGAATTCTTTAACCATTTCCTTACAGCAATTAACACCAGCCCTTTTTTGAGCCTAGGTCAAATTATGTAGATCTCCATGAATCTGCGCATTTATGATATAGTAGGGAGTGTCGATTAGAATTCGGAGGAAGTGGTAGAATCTCCAGTTTTTTTCAGGCCATAGGTCATTAGAAACCGAAGTGTCAAGCCGTAAAGAAGCAATTAGCTTCCTGGGTGAAGGGACTTCTTCGCTCTAGCAGGGGAGTAGCGTGTTGTAGGATGGTTGATGGATCGGATACGGCCCTCTTCGACTCGCTTCTTCCAGAGTAGTTTCTGGTCGAAGTACACTTCTAGGTACTTAATTTTAGGACTCTAGCGCAGCTCAACGTTGGCCACTAGAACTTTCACCCCGGAGGCTTCCTTCTTCGCGTGAATCTAACTGCCACGCATTTTGATTCATATACTTTCAGTCAATCGGGATGAGTAATTTAAGAAACCACCAGTGGAACTTTAGAGGCGCTTACTGATTAACTTCTCGCATCTGCAGGCCGTGTAGATGACGGTGTCATTTGCGAAGACTTCAAGCTCAGTGTCGGATTTTAGAGGCAGATTTGACATGTAAGCTATGAAAAAGCACCGTCCGAGCAGTGATCCCTGTGGAAAGCCTGACCAGATTTCGCGGATGCTTGACTTCACGGATTTGTATTTGGGGCAAAAGCATTTGCCAGTCCAATACGACTTAACTAGCTTTATCATTGAGGGGTTTATTCCAAACATGGTCATTCTGTAGCTCAATGTCGTTGTGTCAGACAGAGCACTTGCAGAATCGAAGAAAACGACTCCTACGCATGCTCGCTTTTCTAGAGCCTTTGCGAGATGTGGAGTAATTGAAATTATGTGGATAAACAGGCTTGAGAGTAGGTTGATGGGTCTGAAATTGCGGAGAAAGAGGTGATAATTCCCGGGCTTAAGCATGCTGACGACCTTCACGTGGCTTCCGCATTGAATCGGAATATCGTATTAATGATTTTGTGGAGATACTCAGCCACTTCTGCAGCTAATCTCTTCAGAGACAGGTTGGTAATACAATCCGATCTTGGGAACTTCTTATTTCTCCGGCTTCTGATGAAAGCTAGCATTTCGTTGGAGGAAGTTGGGTTCAGGGGCATGTCCATCTGCTTGTCCGTTCATAATTTCTTCCACTCCGTTACGCAAGCCCTTCTCGTTATCGTCGTCTGCAGACTAACCAATCATTTCATACGTACATACTTGATCCAAATGGAAACAAATCAAAACCACCTTGATTAGCTTAGTGTTATTAACTATTATATTAGTTGTAATTTTTCAAATAAAACCGACCATTAACATCCACTACAAAAACAAAACTTTCTTTATGGCTTCGTTAATGTCCCCAGAAACGAGGTAATAATAAAAAGTAAATCAAAACAACGATTTGTAGCAAAACAAATCGCTTCCTACGTCCAGTTAACTATTATTTAATAAAATGATTTATGGTACGGCCATGTTCCGTGCAAGTGAACGTTACCACGCTTTGTTAATATCTCGAACAAGTTCTCCCTCTACAGGCGATAATCAATTCGATTGATTTATCATTAGCGGGGTGACAGAAATGCATTCGGCGCAATTTGGAATTCATTAATCTTGCGTAAGGGACGTAATTCACTTAGTCGAATGAGGGAAACCGTTCCCTTTTTGGGCAGAAAAGGACGAAGAATCAAATTCTATGAAATGAGTCTCGATAGATTAGAACTCCCGCGGAAGCCGTAGTCGTTAGCATTAATTAAAGGGAATTGTTGAAGGAACGACGCTTATTCGCACATTTTTTAGTTTTATGTCGATAAGACAAAGAAGCAAGCTTTCTTTTCTTGTATGAACAGATATTTATTAAGGACTAATGCCAGAAAAAGAAGGAAGGAGACAGCTTCATTATTACGGAATGATATGTAGGAGAAAAATCTCGTAATTTGCTTAGCTTTTCCGTACAACATCAATGTATAATCGATTACTTTAATCGATTTTGCTTTTCCAGTCATTCATAATTTGAAAAGGGCCTTTCGATTTTCCTCTAATGGTGCATTTGTCACCGTTTTTTCCGCGCTACAATAAGCGTAGAAATATACTAGTTAATATATGTGTGGAAGGCAAGGAGCGCAATGTGACATGAGGAAAATTGTTCAAATTTTATAACTTTACTTAAATTTCATCTGTTTATTAATTTCTAAATTCATAATTTACGAGAATCAATTCAGAAGTGAAGGCGATTCACAAGGAATGTTAGATATATGTATATATATATATATATATACATATATAGTTAAAAATTATACGAGTGACATAAAAATTTATGTAATAAGCTGAAGGAGAGTACCACCTGACATATTACATAGCATACACACCCACAGAATGTAAATTGGGAAAAGGATTTTCAAAATTATTATTAAAGCCGATACAAATGTCATTTAGAAAAATTTTCCGAGATTTACGAAGTTTGTTGTTAATCAAAATTAATTTAGAGGAAAATTACGACAGAGGTAAGTAATAGAATACTGTAGTCCATTTTTAAATGAAAAAAAGAGAGTCTTGGTGAGAATTTCAAAATTTCAAATCTAGATGGTTGGGTTTCTCTCCAATTTTTTTTTGATAAACCCCATTGTAAGTTGGTCCAGCGGTTATCCAGAATTCACTAGGAGATGTACTATTCTAGTTTCTTTAATTTCCTGTATTTTGGAGTAGAAGTTATTAGTCTACAATCGACAAGTTGATATAAGCTATTTGCAAAATTTTAATTAAAGTAAGGTGAATATCACCTGCGAGCGTGCTAAAACTGAAGGTTTAAATGAATTTCGGTGACTCAAGAACCTGACGGGAAGCTTATTAAGCACTTTCTGTGTGAAGGAAAAATAAGCAGTGAATAACACTTCGGTTCAATAATTTGATTTCTATCTCTGGGATTATTAGAAGAAGGAATTTTATTCAATTATAATTATTATTATTTGTACAGTTAGAATTTTGAGATTAAGGGCAGAATTGATGTTCCATGCTTCCTTTTATACCGTGGGGTTAAGAATCCAGAAACAGAACGACCGATTCCTTAAGACTCCCGCAGATGCGACAAGAAAGGGAAAAGCAAGTAGGTGTCAGGTTATCTCCGGGAGATGTGTTGACAAGCAGAAACATTTTCCGACTAGCACAGCGTAGGGTGTGGGTGAAAGTTAAGATTTCACGAAAGGGATGAAATAACTGATTTCTGTTGGTGGCTGTAAGTAATCGATAAATTACGGGATGTGGGACGACAGGGGGAAATAAACGTTAACCAGAAATCGTACAGGCTCGAAATAAGCGACACCGCAGAAAACAAAATATGGGGTGGATAAATAAAATAGAAATAGAACTTGAAATTTCCGACGCCGTAGAGGGAACTAAGGATCTGACAAAAAGTAGAAGAATTTGGACTTTACTCGCCTTCTTTATCAGATCCTTAGTGTTTTCTTCAGGCGTCGGATTGGGGTTTCGGTTCCTCTGTGGTCTATTCTCTCCATCCTATTTCTTGCTGATCATTTTAGGTCCTCTAGAATTTTTCTTTTTCCTTCCCCTAATCTTCGATCTGGTTCATTCATTTTCCTCTAGTTCTTCCTTTTCCTTTTCTAGGTCCTCCCATATCAAATATTTTCTTTGCCTCTCTGTCAGATCAGTGAGTTCATTCTGACCACATCAGTTTAATAGTTTTGATCTTTTCTAGTACTGCTTTCCGGTTTACTGTTTTCCTAATTTCATCATTTCTTATTCTGTCCAATTTGGTTACTTCTTCTACCTTTCTAATATGTTTCATCTCCAACGCATTGATCTTCGCCTTTTGTTCTTTGTTTATCGACCAGTGTCCATTCGCGTATGTTAGGGTTGGTACTGTAATTACGTCGTGAATCTGCAGCTTTAGTTTCGTATCCGTTTCCTTGTGTCCAAATATTGCCTTGTTGAGCATGTAGTAAATTTTTGTAAACTTCTTTCCTCTATTTTCAATCTTCCATTGCTGGTCACTATGCTGCGCCATCAAGATATTCATAGGTCGATTCCTGTTCTATTACTTTTTCTTAACATTTTATCCGACTCTTAATTTGTTTATGTGTTTGTTTATTGTTGATTATAATTAATTTTCCTGACACTAAATTACAATATATTAATTACAATCATCTTCATTAATTTTGTATTTATTTCCATTCTCATGTTTTCTATCTCTTCTGTCCTCAAGTTCAGCAGTCTTTCCATCCTGCTCTTGGAGTTTAGTACCATATTGTTTGCGCAGATGATTGCACTTGACTGTCACCGGTTCAAGGTTTTTATATCCTGTAATAGTATTAAGTCCTTCCCCCTTTTGCCTTATTCTTTTGTTACTTTGTCCATGTTGATTATAAATAGTAGTGAGTTTGGAATTTAAAATTAAAAATAAAATAGTAATAAATTTTGAGATTGTAACATTGGATCCAGTAAAGTGTAAGTGTAATTTATCATCGATATCAATATGAATTCTCCATATTTTGACTGATATCAGGGCATACATATAATAAGTTTGTAGCCGGTCACAAACCTACCATTCATCAAAACTGTTCGAACCTTTTGTTTAATTGCTCAAGTTATATAATACGTCGTTAAATTTTAAACCAGAAGTTGTTTTTCCCGAAATCGGCTTAAAATCGTCGTGCGCAGGCTTAACAGGTTACAAATTTTTCCGTTGCTTGCTTGAAATTTTCCGAAACAACTGATCCATACGCAGATATGTACAGCGTAGAAGGATTATATTGTAGAACAAAGTTCGCCGTTTTGCAACAACAGCTTTTCGAGAAAGGAGCTTGTTCATCACGGATTCGTTCCCGATGGTGCCTCGATGTGGAATTTCTTACCACCCGATCGATACCAAATAATTATTAAATCATAACTATCTTCGAAATAGACGTTCGAGGTCAATCTTGTTAGCAGATAGCCACAAACGTTCTCGTAATTGTCCAGAGACCAGCCGCAAGTTTGAGGTCGTCCCGTTACGTTCGAATTCGCTTCCCGACGATATTAGCAAGCTTAGCGGTGGTAGAGTAAACTACGGTTGGTTAAATATGAATTTTCGATAAATACATGAATTTTCGATAAATACATGAATTTTGTAATTGCACGTGTTTGTTGATTTAGTTGTCAAACGTTCTAGGCGGAGATCCTTGTATGTTTAGGACATTGGGTTTTGTGACAGAAATTTTTCCGATTCAGTTGTGTTCCCTAAAAGATATTTAGATTTGTTTGGTACATCGAAATTATTTTATATACTGACTTGGTAGCAACATTCTACATATTCGGAAACTATTTCTCAATCCATTACCTTTTTTATATTTCTATCTTTCGGTGTAAGGTTGTATGTTAAAACTAATGTACTCGTATTGAACACTTAGGTCATATGATGTGGAATGAGAACAAGAACCTTTGGATTTCTGCGAAACATCCAAGGTAAAATTGAAGGAAAACAGGGAAAAAATTGGATTTCCTGGCCTGCTAACTTGCGACATCGGACGCCTTGTTTTGATGCACTAGAAAAAGAGATAAAAGATTTCTCAAACGCTTTGTAATTTATTCTTAGAGATTTCCTTCTATTGTCTATCATGCTATTTTGTAGAACTTTCCACACATCGTTTGTTACCATGTTATCGCGTTGTTTGCCACGCCCTTACCATGTCTGTGAAAGACACCTCACCTGTAGTTCTTAAACTACATATAATCTTTCCAAATATTCGTTATGTAAATATTACATTCTGTGTACTTCTTTCTCATACGTATTGACACCGTGTCAGTTCAATTAAATATTTAAATTTCATCCTACCCTTTCGCAATTTTTCCTGGTATATTTATAAGGGTTATTCTTCTACAATTGTTAGATTCTTTCGCAAACGGTACAATAATTCCCACATTTGATTTCATTAGCATTTCGATATTTCAAGTAATTAAAAGATAAACATTTAAAGTGTTTAAGCACAGCGGAAACAGTTAGAGTGCTGAAAGCTGCAAGATGGGAGCGATTCCATTTTTGACAAACTAATTCGTCTTAAGGAAATTGGAATTGCCCAATACACCAACAATAAGTAAGAAACATGGCTTTTCCTACCTTTCTGGATTTCTCCTTAAAAACCGATTTTGCAAGCTTTAACAATATTTTGGGTTGTTAACTCTTCGCTATTACCGGGTTCCTTCTCACCTGTTGCAATTAGGTTAAGTTCTAATTTCTTTTTAACAAGACCCTCTCTTTTGGCGATTGGATCCAGGAAACTTCTTATTCCCCAGACCACTCCCTAATAGCGTGGGAGTTTGGAACATTCTCAAAATCGCTGATTTATAATCTCTTAATGGAACTTCTGTAAGGATTTGACATTTAAATAGTTCTCGTTTTCTTGTGTGCCAATGGAACTATCATAGCGATTTGGCACTAAAAACTTTGGAACTTCAAATATATACTTCTGGCTTTTCTGGATTAGAAACCTATACTTTGACAATTTAAGGTACATACATTAATCAAATTTTTAAATCCTCAAAACTTCAGAATTTCGAGATATAGTTTAGTCAATGTCTAGGTGGAATCAATACCACCAACTGGCGAATTTCTATTTTATTGTATTCAAGTTTCATTTGAATTATCATCACGACGATTTAATATCAGACCTTCAAGAATTCGAAACTCCAAGAACTTTTATCCCAACGACGTCTAAGTTTTAAATTCCAGATTTAGCGAATTTTTGGAGTCATAATCGAATTACTACTATCCTTGAAATTTTAGAATTTCAGGACTTTCCACCCAAATGAGACGCAAGGTTCAGTACTTATAATTTAAGACTCAATGGTTTATTTAAAAAATCATCATCTTGGGGTACCTCACAATCAGTAGAACTTTCCAAGAGTTTTGGTTTTTAAAACCATA
The DNA here is from genome assembly GCA_038088585.1 of Chrysina gloriosa. Classification (NCBI taxonomy): domain Eukaryota; kingdom Metazoa; phylum Arthropoda; class Insecta; order Coleoptera; family Scarabaeidae; genus Chrysina; species Chrysina gloriosa. Next base: position 9,856,417 of record CM076092.1, read on the forward strand.
GAATGTTAAGCGCTTCCCTGCCAATGATGTTACAGTATTAGTTAGAAATTCCAGGTAAGTATTTCAATGAAATTAGTGCATTAACACCTCGGCATTCCAGGACACCTTTCCCTCAATGAAAAGTTGGGTTGCTTGCTCGTGAGCAATATACGTGATGCAGTGAATTTTTTCAAAAGCTGTACTTTCATGAGTGGCACTCTCATTCCCTTGAGTTTTGTTTCGCTCAAGATGGTAAGTTTATGGGTATCGAAATACGTATTGGGTGTCGAAGTTAGGGGGATAAGGAGAAAAATACGTTATGCGTGTTCTTCCAAATCTACAAACAGTACAGCTTCTCTTAGGGCTACCTAAAGAATAGAAAAATAACTTATTAGAAGAAATGGGATTTACATTTTCGTTTCCGTGTTTTTCCTGCAAACCCCCGATCTTCGTTAAGTTTTGACAATTACAAAAATCGTATTTGTATTCATTTTCAGCTCCTGCATACAATTCAATGTTGAGGGAGATGGGTACACCGAGCCGTAGCGATAATTGTTGCCTATTCAGCAACTGGTGTTTGGATAGGCTACTAGTGCATTGCCGTACAGCCACCCAAATTGATCTTGTTTTTTTTTTTTTGTCTTAATAATACCGAATGGGTGTTGAATAAATCGTGCTTATCACACCTTCAACATTTTACTATGGTTATTTTCATTATTTTACATTTTTGGGTTAGTATACCTGTTTCTTTACCTCTAATAATTATTTTTTGGGTTCATTCTATTTCCATTTTTAGGTCAATTGCGACTTTGCATTTCTCTGGTTCTTTGTAGAATTTTCTCTTCAGTATTTTTCCTGGTCCTTTCACTTAATTGTGTCTCTACTGTCTGTTGGAGACAGAAAGTTTTTAACAATTATTCGTAGCCGTTAAGCTTTGTCTTAAGAAGTATATTCCGAGCACGTCAAATACTTGACAAGTCGAAAGCTTAGAAAAGATATCCTCCGAAGGTATTTAGGCAAGAAAATAATATTACTTACTTAGTATATATGCAAAAGTAAGGAAAAAATTTGGATATATAGTTCTTAGCTAGGGCAAAAATAGGATTTGGTATGTGTACATTCTAGAATCCTTGAAGTTATCACTGAAATTGTAATTGTACATTTAAGAACTGAATTAACGATTAAAATGTAGATTTCTAACTTTTTGTTGTTTCCCTCGGAAATTGAATTAAATGAAAATTAGTTATTAACTCGCGATTTGTTGTTTGACTGACCGGAAACTGGTGGAAGAGAGGATATTTAAAAGATTAAATGAACAACTAAAATCTACGTTATAAAAGAAAGCAGCGTGGAAACAACTGTTGATGACCTAGCATTCCTCTTTAAGTTTATTTTTATAGGAACCCTAATAATGTTTCATTACTCGGTCACGATTTTACGCCATCGAAACAAACTCAAATGAAATTTATGTGCATCAAATACTTCATTAGAATTAACTCTCATAATTGACTTATTCAAGTCCGTAGCAATAAACTTTTACTAACTCTGTCGACACGTCAGATCGCGAGCACTTAATAGAATTAAATAGTACACTTAACTCGCCCAATTTAATTTGGAAAAGGTTTTTTATGGGCGTACCCTAATAAATATGTAATTTTACGACAATATTAGAGCCCCCATTTCGGCAATCATCGATGTTTATCTTTATTTTTACCGCATTAGCTCCGCAAGCGATAAAGTTTCAGCCTATCGTAACTTTTTTTATCGCGGAACACGTGTTTCGAAAATAATTTCATGCCACGTACGCGCTGTGAATTTGATCGGTACTTGTCCGATGCACATAATGCCACTAGTGAATTCAATTGAAGCGATGTATCGTGAAAGGTCTCGAATTGAAATGTTGCAGGCAGTAATTGATAGGTATCGCAGGCATTGCCATTTCGGCTGTCAGTACGAAATGTAAGCTATCAGGAAGGATAAAATCGATAATCTGCTCGTCAGCGTTATTAAGGTGATATAAGTCAATATTCGGGAATAGTGAGGGGAGATATGATGAGTTTCAGTACTTCAAATGTGACATGCGGAACATTTTAAATAAAGAGGGAATAAAGGAATTATTACCTGTAATACAATATCGACCATGTCGTCTGATTAAATCATTCCCAAAGAAACGTTCTTCATTTACACCAGCATGTTTCGTTTCCCTTTTCTAATTCCGAAAGGTTAATTCTCATACAGCATTTCCTTACGAATATTTTCCTAACAATCGTCGAAATTCCATAAAATTAAATCCAGCGTGCAAATCCGCTGTTGCAAAATAGAGCTTTAAAGACATAAGCGCAACAAACAATCTCTCCACCGGAGCATCTGCCTCATCTATATACAGAAATATATCTAATGTTGTACGTGTATGCGCAAAAGGATTAATGTCATTCCCGCAAACAAGGGTTTATATTCACTCGACGTCCGAATAAAATTTAACTTTAAATCTATAGGCAGCCGACGCGTTACACAACGGCTAGGTAATTAAATCGGTAAGCCGATTACGCTAAACCCGTTCGGACGTCGCGTTGATTAAGTAACATTTATATGAGCGGAGTGCTGCGTTTTAATAGAGAAGCATCAGCTATTCAGAGCCGATTTAGGTAATGGCATAACTGCACGTTCGTCCTACGAAAACAAAGGTTCAGTCGACTGAAGCGAGTGGAAAGTAAAATATTTCAGGATGTAGGAAAACAATGAGGACAACACGGGTTTCATTATCTCTTGTATGTACGTAGGACTCTCCGCCCAGGATTATAAGACGGGATCAAAATAAAATTGAAGGAGAATGAGATTTAAAGTGAAATCACGATAAATCTTCGTAAGTAAGTCATTATATAAATTTCAGGAACAACATTGGAGTTAACTCCAAAATGCTTCCTCTGCAAAAAATTTGAATATTGTTTAATACGATCAAATTTTCTGTGACAATTAACAATTTACTTCGCAATTAAGAATAAAGTAGAAATAGACAAAAATTTACAGTTTTGCTTAGTTTATCATAACGTTAAGGGTTGGTAAGGGTTGGTGGAGGGCGTGTTGATTCACTCATCAGAGGTAATACGATAGTATATAAAATAAATCAAAACATTCTTACCACACATTTCGGAAATGATTCCAGATACATATTTTGCCAACTATGTGACCATCATCGGTAGAAAACTGGAACAATTCATATACGGTTAATGCCCAAGACGAACATCACACAACGAGCACTGTACAACTCTAAAACACTGCACAATAAACATTACACACTGAAAGCCCGGGACAATCACACCAAACTATTGTTGACACTGAACTCTCATTATAAAGAACATGTATTTATACTAATTATAAACCTAAAATTTGTTTGGTGAAGCAACGATCGTTAATTTTGTTAGAGCAAGAAGAATGGAATGGCTTGGATACTTGGAGAGGATGGAGCAGGGAAGAGACGCCAAGTACGTGGCACGGAAGTCACCGGAGGGTAAAAGAAAGCGAGGAAAACCGAGAAAACGTTGGAGAGAAGCTGTGGAACAAGATTAAGAGAGAAACGTCCAGAACTAGAGGGAAGAGACGAGAGACAGGAAGGACTGGAGAGAGACTACAAGACTATGGACCTAAATGGTCTGCATACTGCCTGCATATATACATAAACCTACAATTCATGCTCTATGGAGCGTGTCGTAATGGTTGAATGCCCCTCCACTAACTCTCAATTTAATTCAATAGTTCCTACAGTTTGGAATTTGGAGTAGGTCCTCTATATGCATTCATAAATCTCTTTCTATTTTCATAAATATATATATACTTTCGTAGTCATATGGTTTTCTCTCATTTTCTACAGCCCTAATTAATTTGAAACTTTCTATTGGCATGGCGTGCTTTTCGTCCAAAATGTCGAAAATGAGAAATGTGCTCCTTGTATCGTGTTCGGATTGATGGCTTTGTTTGTCCAATGTATTTGATGCCACATTCCTGACAACTGATTTCGTAGATAACTAACTTTTGATTTATTCTACCCTTATCCTTGGCGTTTCCCAAAAGATTACGTAATAAATTAACTGATTTATATGCAACCTGTAAATTGAACTGCTTGAAAGCTTTGGGAAGAGACTTACTGCAATGATGGCCTAGTAATTTAATTTTTTTCCACTTGTTTATAGAAATGTAGAGTTGTGAATTCCCTAGTCAAGGTTTTGCATTTTTGTTTTCTCATTAAGTTATCAATAAATTTTGCTTCCAAACCGTTGTATTCGACCGTTTCTTATATATTTAAGTTCTTGATATTTTTCTGTTTTGAGGGGAAAATTGAATAGCCGATATACTAGAAAATTAAACGATGCAAACCTGTTGACATTGGTTTCTTTACAATATATATCTATCTAGGTGATTTGATGACTGATTTGATTATCGACAAATGGAAGTTCATAATTTTTCTCCTTTTCCATCGCAAACTTCAGAGTATTGAATTTAGAATTTGATTCCTCCAAAAGGGCCTGTAATTCATATTTTTAATGTCAAAACTAGCAAATATCTCGACTGCATATCTAATCCAAACACTCGGAAAATACCTTGTATCTCTTTTAAATTGAGTCTCGAGGTTACTCATAACCAAATTGGGAATAAATGGTGATAAACTATTGCCCATAACAGTCCTGTACTTGTGTTCAAAATATTTGCCCTTAATTTGGAAACAGTTGTGAGATATGCAATATTGTTATAATGGGAGTTCAGTGTCAACAGTGTTTTGGTGTGCTTGGCACAGGCGTATTCAGTGTGTGATGTTCATTTTGCAGTGTTTTACAGTTGTATAGTGCCCGTTGTGTGGCGTTCGTGTTGGATGTTAACCTCACATCATTAGTGATTCCGAATTCCCCCAGTTTTCCACTGCGGATGGTAACATAGTTGCCGAGATCTGGAGATCTGGAATTATTTCCGAAATGTGCGGTAAGGGTATTTTTATTTATTTTATATATTATTTTAACAATAGTCTCCTTATTCTTATTTGTAATACGATATCATTGAAATTGGTAGATACAGGTGAATATGTCCTTTAGGGTTTCGTCCGCGGCTAAACCGAGGGTATTTTGGCTTAATATGTGATCGACCTTTACTAGAAGTCTGAAATGATTTCGCTCCACAGCCCAACCTCTAAAGAGGACTGTGATATTCCTTACAAATTTGTGAGCCCAAGCGCGCTGGAGAAGTCAATTGCTCAGATTCCCATGCACAACGAGTACAACAGACTATTCACCGAAATCTTTTTATGAATCCATGAAGGACGGAGAGCAAGATAAATCCTGAAAAACAACGTATTACCGAGTGACGTGTCGTGGACAAACTGTCTAGTAAACTCTGGAAACAGAGAACGTTTCACATTTGAAAATAGAAAATCACTACAATATTCTGTTTTGGTTGGTGTTTTACACTATTTAAGGGGTTGCTTTTCCATTTTGATCCTTTGTGACTTTCAAGGAATAAAGAAGCGACCAGTGACCACTGGTGTGTTCTAGGTTTCTTTCTCTTAAAAACACAAGACGATATTTTGGCGGCCAAATTCTGGTGGATGTGCCGGTATCACGAGAAGCGTTCATATTTGCTAGCTCATATCTTCGGTTGTAGATCATGTTTATAATTCTTTCCACTCTTTCACTCTCAGAAGCAAGGGATTATATTAAACTTTCACTTTTTTACTGGGAATCACACGCCCGTTGAGAAATTTGAATTGTCCCTTCCAAATTTGAAAAGAAGAAACAATCACAATCAACTGCTTTGGTTGGTGCTTTACACTATCTAAGGTTTTCTTTTCTTTTATGTCAACACTTTGTCACTTTCAAAGAATGATGAAGAAAGTGTCTGTAGGTCTTTTAGTCATCACTCGTGAGTTTTAGGTTTCTTTCCGTAAAAACCCAGAAAGATATTGTGGCGAAGTAATTCTGGTGGATGAGTCAGATCACGAGAACTGTTCATATATGCTACCTTATACCATCGGATACAGATCATATTTATATTTCTTTCCATTCAAACCTTCTCATATTTGCCCTAATAAATTCCCCAGATTATTACCCGAACTATAGCGAAGAAGCAAGGGATTACGTTAAACTTTCACGTACTACCAGGGACCACGCGCCCGTTGAGAAATTTGAACTGTCCGTTTGACAAATTAATGCTGAAATTCCGGCGACACCGAAACGCGATACCCCGAACCGGATCGGACAGTATTGTCATCGTTATGGCTCGACTTCGGTATTTCCGCAATATACCCCGGTCGGCTTCCGCATCCAAGATATTCATAAATACCTACGGACGTGCACATTGATACGTATGTACACGTACGTACGTATCTATTCTACATTACGCTCATACAAATCATATTCCTCCTTCCTGTTCGAATTGAAACGGGTTCAATTACGAAATTCCAAAACCTCCGGAATCCGTTTTTAGATTTCCTTTCGCGAGAAAGATTTCATTAAATTTTTCGATGGAAAAAATATATTTCTTTTATTGTAAGGCTTTCCGCGTTAGGCTCGTGTTTCGATTAAATGGGGAAGGAGAATTGAAGACGTTGAAGCGATAGAAGCTTTTAATTTTTATGTAGGCATTTATCGTTCCTTTTTTAATTTAATTCGAACACTCTCAAGTATCTCCTTAGAACTAATTTTTTATTTCTGAAAAATTAAAGAGGTTTGACAGTAGACTTACAGGACAATAATTTTGGAGAAATACCGGGTATATCTTCGTCAAAAACATCTGCATTGTTTTACAAGGGGGGCAATGACTGGGCGCCAGTATTAAGTTTACCACCAGAAGTACAAAGTGCAGAACGTAATCCAAAAGCTATTTTAGAGCTTTATTTAGTAATATGATTCTGCTTAGTTCCCTTCTATTCTTCTTAGATATATGACTAGGGTAATGATTTATGTTTTTATTACTGAAGTTGGAATCTTCATTCAATAAATATGGGGAGAAAAGTTGTCCAATCCCTTCATTGTCTTCTTCCTCGTCACTGTTATCTCAATTCCCGTCGAAAACTTCTGCAGGGTACCGCGAAAATACCGCCGTTTTCTCTTAGTATGTAAATCACCCCATTAGCATATTGCAGTGGTAAGGTATTAACCTTTAAACCATTATTGCTTCTGTTTTGATACGTGCTTTCTTCCATGACAGAATAATTAAGATGATAAACTGTAAGAATAACTGGAACCTTGAAAATTCTCCTAAACATAAATGAACACGAAACGGAAATGGGTAGGAAACAAGTAGCTCGTCAAATTACTTCCAGTCAACGATGGTCAGGGTTAAAGTTGTTTATTTTTAAATTTGGAACCGTAACAATTCTTCTAAAAATCAATGGTGGACTTTCACACGGATCTGTTCAGTGTCGCTGGAGTTCATCAGAAGGTTTTGATACGTACTTCCCTCCATGACAGATTAATTAAGATGGCAAACTGTAAGAATAACTGGGACCTTGAAAGTTCCTCTAAACATAAATGAACACGAAACGAAAACGGGTAGGAAACAAGTAGCACGTCAAATTATTTCCTGTCAGCAAGAGTCAAGGCTTAAGTTGTTTACTTTTAAATTTGGAACCGTAACAGTTTTTCTACAAACCAATGGTGGACTTTCAAGACTTCTATTCAGTGTCGCTGGAGTTCATCAGAAGGTTTGCTTGCGACATGTCAACCGGTAATATGTTGTTTCGTGGTATTACCCTTCGTTTCTCATGCACTAATAAGACAATTTCAGGGGAGATCCTCTTGCACTCGTTGGATATGAAAGTATGGAGGTTGAAATTTAGAGAGCGGCTACTCAGGATTTCCATCAAAAGTCGATCAAACGCTAGGGCAAAATGGCCTTGGTTTACCCACCTATGAGGCAGTAGAGAACACATACAGATGTATCACTCAGTTTCAATACTATCATATTACCTCTGGAATCTTCTCAATATTCTCTACCAGATCTAAGTTTTGGTTCCCTTGCATATCTTTTCTTTGTTTAGGAAAATGTTCTTGATACCATAAAATGGTCTTCCTGCTGCTTCATTTCTCCTCTTTACCTTTCCATCGCATGTTCCATCCTCAGCCAGAATAGTCCCTAAGTATTTGAAGCTCGTCACCTGTTCCAATTTTTTGTTTAGAAATATTTCATCATTAATCACGGTCTCTTCTTCATTTATTTTTAATTTAAGATTTTCAGGTATTCGTTGTATGTTTTAACATGTTCGTTTAAGGTTCTTTCGTCTTTGGCTATGAGGACTATATCATCGACAGAAGCGATTCCTGACACGCCTATCATATCCATGTTCCAGAATCTGGTATTGTATTGTTCTACCTGGTTTTTAGCTCCTCTTATTGCCTTATCCAGAACTACTGTATACATAATTGGCAAAATACATCCTTGTTTCCTTGTGTCTCATCTCTCTCAAGTATTCTGATTTTTATGTTGCATTCAAATAACACGCATTGTTGTCCTCTATATGGGTTTTACCCCATTGATCGTCCTTACATTTACTGCTATCTTCTGTAAGGTTATCCATATGTATGTTCCAGAATCTGGTATTGTATTGTTCTACCTGGTTTTTGGCTCCTCTTATTGCCTTATCCAGAACTACTGCATACAGAATTGGCAAAATGCATCCTTGTTTCCTTGTGTCTCATCTCTCTCAAGTATTCTGATTTTTTATGTTGCATTCAAATAACACGCATTGTTGTCCTCTAGATGGGTTTTACCCCATTGATCATCCTTACATTTACTGCTATCTTCTGTAAGGTTATCCATATGTCTTCTCTTTTCAGCCGGTCAAAGAGTTCTCCTATATCTATGAACCATATGTGTTGCAGTCCTGCATTATATCTCTGGAAAATTAGTCAAAACAGCTGAAAACAAAGAATCATCTTCCAAGAGTTATCACCTTTAACCTCCACTATACGGAGAAGGTACTCTAAAACGAAGCAGATGAAGAAGAAGAAGAAAGTTATTACCTCTTCCGTACCGCAGATTCTATAGGCGAATTCGTTTACTATCGCGATAATGATATCAAGAGTTGTCACAGTTGCACGGATTTTTTTATTACTGCTAATAAAACAAATATTTCTAAACGAAACAAAAAAATTTGGAACTGGTGACCAATTTCAAATACTCGGGTACCATTCTGACTGAGGATGGAAGATTCGATGAAGAGGTAAAAAGAAGAAATGAAGCTGCAGGAAAGTTATTTAATAGTATCTAGAATACATACCGAAATAAATAAAGGGACACCAAAAGGAACCAAAACTGAGATCTTCAAAAAGATGGCGGTTGCAATACTCACTTATCGATCGGAAGTTTGGTCAACAACAAAGAAACAGAAACACAAAATACAAAGTACGGAAATGGAGTTTTTAAGAAGGGTGGATGACATAATCAAAAAGGATGAAGTAAAGGAATAGTGCATCATAGGAGACTTGAGGCCATCCAAGACAGAATAGAAGAAGATCAGCTGAGGCGGTTGGACTAAGTAGTGAGAAGGGGAGAGAGATAGGATGGTGAGAGGAGTGTTTGAAGCCAAGGCAATCAAAAGAAAACAGAGAGAAGAAAGACCTAGAAAGAGCTAGATGGAGGAAGTGCGCGGATCTGCCAAAAGTAAGCTGGAAGGAGATTAGGAGTATGGAAAATAATCCTGACTTAGAAACTCAACTCCAGCATACCGACATACCCGATAGGGTATATGGGATTAGGATAGGAGGATTGATCAATATTTCTAGGTTCATTACGGTCTACCTTCTGATATTGCTGATGTCCATTAAATTAACCTAAAGGAATAAAGTCTTTCGTTAGGAAGCATTCGTCGAGAATACTATTGATAAAGTTAAATAGCAGGCGCAAAAATTTTCTTGGGTGAGTGCGGTATAGACCTCAATGTTAAGGAAAATAGAAAGATAAAGTCGTCAGGCACAACTGATATTCTGTCAAATTCCTATACGTAATTCAATCACGTTTCCCTAACAACTCGAAAAATTTTCCTTAATGGCAACGTTCCTTGTAAATTGTGGTCGTCATTGAACACATTTCGTAATTCAATACGTAGCTCTCTCTAAACACAATGCTGTTTGCTTGTGTTAAGTGGCGATCGAAGTATGTACGGCCATTTGATACATCGACCATCAATTTCTAACGCGACCCTAGTTGCGCCAATATTGAAATATCGTCAGTCGAATTCGGGCGAGTTCGAGTCGTAATTCCCTTTGTATAGGGGCTAATGACCAAACATTTATCTGGATACTACTGCAGGGCATTTGGAGCGGTTCGCAAACGAATACGTATTGTCTTGGACGCATAAATGTGCAACGGAGCTCGACCCTTACTATCAGCGATAACAGGATCGAGAGGGCGAATCTAATTGATTTGGTGGTAATTTGTAAGTGACTCATCGCCATTGTAAGAGCCGTAGTTCGACCTCGGTGGTGGTAATCTCGTTGATGAGATATACGCTTTCGAGAATGTTGCACATGTGTAGGGAGAGATTTGATTTCTAATTCTCTAGGATTTTGTTATTAAAATTATTTTTTTCATACTCCCCACTACTTCTTAGGCTAGTTTAAAACGAAATTTGGGATTGAGAGTTTATATTTCGTTCGTTAATTAATAGCATTTTATTTTGGAAGAAGTAAGAAATCCGAGGTTAGACAAAATGACGTATCTATCTTCGAACCTTATTAGTTTCAGAATATAATAAAATATAAATTCAAATCGAGCCGCCATGCATTCGCGATAAATGGCAATTTATGACTGTTTCAAAGTCTTGGCGTAAAGTGTCAGGGTACCTGTAAATATTGGGCATTGATGAAATATCCAACAATCTTGTTTCCCTGAAACTTACTTTAGGAATAGCAATTGAACTGTAATCACCCATTAATTTCGCCGGAATTTCCAATTTAAATTGACGAGATCTAGGTCCTACTCTAGTATCAATTGCAAAGCGGATTTTCACAATCTATGCATCAAATTCATTTATAAGATTATATGAGGCACAAGTAAGTCAATAAATGTAATAGAAAGAAATTGATATCGCCTATTCTACTCAGATGCTAGCATTCTACCTGGCGAGTTGCTCGCATCACACGCGTTTTGCGATCATTTCGTAGTACACTCGTACGTTGGAACGATTCGAAAATAGACTCCCTAGTTGATTGAAGGTTTATATCAATTTAACCTTGTTGTACATATTGACGGAATTTTACTAGCGATTACATTTCTGTGTATAAAGAGTAAACATTCGAGTTTTTTAACGCAATAGATGTGTGGATAAACGCTTGTAATACTCGTGAGTTCGTTGAACTCAGCGTTAAAAATGGGACGCGCGTGAAATTCAAAATACACGTCCAATCATAATACCCACTTACCCTTGCTGAGAATGTGGCGCGAATTTTACTAGCGACCTTAGCGGTACGTAATCGAACTGTTCCTTCAAACTTCACAAATGAATTTCGGCTTCCCTGTGATAATAAAAATATTTTCTCTTATATGCTTGTTTTCTTTGTTTCAACTTTCTTCTGTGTTAATTTGATGCAAAATTGTGAAAAATGCTACATAAGTTTCGTACTATTCAGCCGCCAGAGAAAAACCAAGCACCTGATAATGCTTAAAGGGTAACAGAAGCTTTGCTAGGAAATCCTAAACGGTCGACTAAACGACAAGCATTAGCATTCATTGTTTCGAGCCGACATTACTGCCGCATACTGAAAGATTTACATTTCCACTCATATGAAATTCGAATCGTACAAAAACTTTTGCCTGCAGATATTGAAATACGCCTTGATTTTTGCGCGCTTTTCGAAACGATATTTCCTGGAAACGCGGCTATTACTGATTGTTTGCCGATGTCAGACGAAGCGTATTTTCATTCGTCAGGTTTTATTAACAAACAGAACATACATTATTGGGTGACGGAAAATTCTCGACAATTTCACGAAGTACCGCTTCATAACAAAAAACTTAGTATTTGGTGTGCGGTATTTGCTTTTGAAATTTTTGGTCCATTCTCGTTTGAAGACAATAGTTTGACTGTTACCGATACATCGCAACGTCATCAACAAGTATTATCAAATTTTGAACAACTTTGCTATGCTTGTGTAGATATTAAAGGAATATGGTTTAAATGGCAGGAAGGTACCAATACTATTAGAGTGTACATGGCAATTCCGCGAAGAGCGTTTTCTGGTCGTTTAATTTTTTAATTTGGGGAACTCAAATGACCGGCACGATTACCAGGTTTGTTAGCTTATGGGTCTTTCCTGTAGGGCTATCTAAAGACAACACTTTTAGCTAATCGACCGGAAACTTTGGAACAACTAAATCTTATTCGTTAAGAAATAGATCCAATCCCAATTCAAATGTTGCAACGATTGAAACAAAGCTTTCGTGCCAAACTTCACGACTGTTACGAATGAGTTTCAGGTCGCTTATCTGATTCTATATTAAAAAAACGCCATGTTTCCTTAAAGACGTTTGGTTTGACTCATGATTTAAAGCTGAGCAATTATTGAATATGACTATACATAAAACAGGTATTTTATGCTGCCTAATCTTGCATGCATATGTATATAGAAAAAGACTAAATGTTTAATTTAAACACATGAAACAAGTAATTATCTTGAACCGTATTTCCAGATAGAAAGAACGATTTATGTACATACGTTTTCCCCAGTATCTCCTGCTCCCTTGGTAGAAGATTTTTTTGCCTCATACATGGTTTTTACTAATTTGTTTTCAGTTATCCTACATACATGTCCAAATCATCCCATTCGTTTCCTTTTAATAACTTCTATTACAAACACCTGTGTTAGGTCACTTCTCATTACCTCATTTCGTTTAAATTTCGTTCTTCTGCTTCTTTTAAGGTATTGTCCACGTTTCGCTTGTGTATGTTATCGTAGGTACTGTGACTGCTTTGTATAATGTAACTTTATCTCTTTATCTTCTTCATTTTTTCTTCCACAGAATAGTTTTATTAATGGCATAGTATATTCTGTTTGCTTTTCCTGCTCTATTGGCTACTTCTGCATCAATCTTTTCGTCATTTGATATAGATCCAGATATTTTGTTATTGCTCTTTCTAATTCCTCTCCTCTATAATGTATGCTCCTGCCCTCTGATTTACAATCATTATCTTACTCTTGTCACCACTGACTTCCATTTTCATTCTATCCATTTCTTCTGCCCATATGTTTATTATTGTTTACAGTTTCTCTTCAGTATATGTACATACTCATTGACAATTTCTGAAGTGCACTCGTAAACTAAATTCAAAAGAATTTATACAGTAAGTAGATAAAATTTTGAAATCAATATTAGGGCAAAAGACCAACTGGAAAGGTGATTAGTAATATTAAAGGCAACTTTATAAAAATCCTAACACTGAAATCTCACGAAGGCCAGGACAATGTGAAATGAAATAAAATAATATGAAAGGGATTTCAAATATCAAAATTTAGTTGCGGTTGAATACTACGCGCATAGATGCGCAAAATATTGCCAGTCGGGGGCCGTGACCTTGCTAACAAAGGAAATAGCAGGGCCCTTGATGGGATAAATTGGGTAAATTCTTCTTATACGTGGGGTGGGTATCCAACAGGAAACTTGATGTAGTTGATGTGTGAATTGATTGGTTGAGTCCTTTGAAATTCCAAGCGAAGGGTCATTCAAGAGAGATCCTCGGTGGAAAACGAAACGATGCTTCCTCAATAGTTTAAAGGCAACAACATTTATACAGGCAAATTATCTTTAATTTCCGACTACGATGAAGTCGAACCATAAAACGATAGTTGCATAATTTTGATTTTAATGATTACCGGAATTCACACAAATTGCGTTGCGTAAGGCTTTTGGATAAGCATTATTCAATTGGTAATCTACAGCGATGCTCTCTTGTCATGGGACTCTTTCATATTCTTACTTAGCGCGTACGAAAATGACAGATAACGGTAGTACAATCGTATCCAAAAGTATTCAAAAAGAAAATAAAAATAAAGCGACGGGAAATACGGAAGTGCAGCCAAAAGAGGAATTTAAACCGTAACAAGAAGATAGGTATAGCTTGAGGATTGGTTTCAAAATTTTCATTCTTTCTACTTCTTCTTTATCAAATTAGTAGTGGACTTAAGCTATCTCCTTGTCTTATTCCTTTATTCATTTGGAAACCTTCCGATTCTTCTCCGTCTAATTGTACCCTAGAGCTGAAGCCTCTACATATCTGGATCTTATGGCTTCTATTAATTTTCTCGGTACTTTCAGTTCTTTTAGGCTTTTACATATTTCCTTTCTTATTACTTTCTTATTACTTACTTATTACTGTGTTAAAATCTGCTCTTAGTTCTATAAATGTCGGGATGAGCTTCTTCTCCTTCTTTTCTATGGTTGTTCGTAATATGTATGTATATGTTTTCGTTCGTTTCTCTTCCTGGCCTAAACGCTATTTGCGTGTACTTACGTTTTTCCTATAAGCATTCTCTCAATCTTTCCTTCCGTATATTCATATATTGTTTTTAATCAGTTTGGTCCATAGAGATTGCTCTATGGTGGTCACGTTATCTTTGGTTCCTATTTTAGGTATGGGGATTATCAGATTTCTTTAAATATGATCTACAACTACTCTCTTCCTTTTTATCCCATCGATTTGGTTACCTGGCGTTATTTCATCTCTTCCCCCAGCTTTCCTTATTTGCATACTCTGTAAAGCTTCCTCTACCTCTTCCTTATCTATTTTCCTGCATTTCTCTGATAATTCTTCCCCTTTTGTTTGTTTCGGGCTCCGTGTTCCTTTAAATTTGTCTGCGTAGTATTCATTTCAGACTTTGATTATTTCCTTTCTTCCGGTTCTTATTTGATTCCATTTATCTTGTATCGCTCTAATTTCTTTTTACTTATTTCCCTTCAAACTTTTGATTCTTGTCCTTCATTTATTTCCATCCCGGCTTCAGTTTTATAATTTTTCAAAAAACAAAAGTTGCAAACTTTAGTTTAAATTCAAATATGTAGTTTCAATTGTACCGGAGGTTTGCAATATTAATATTTATTTTTGTTGAAGTTATATCAAATTTGCATCTCAGCGTGTGCTGTTATAATGCAGGCACTAATGTTCCAGTTCGTATACGGAAGTATCGATTACCTTCGCCTTTATAATACACAACATTCCTTTTTCCCAGCACTCATACCCTCTAGACTTTTTCCCTTATTGTATTCTACCGCTCGGTTTAAACAGATTGAACGTGAACGCTGTTGTTTTTTTTTCCCGCCAACGTATTCAATATTCAAACGTGCAAACACAATTGTCGTACCCAACGGATCCTTTCAGCCGCAGGCTCGCATGCACCGCATACCTATTTCTGCGGTACTGCAACTGCGACTCTGAATTTAGATGAAACTCGGTGAAGCCGGCGCCTTTGCACGAACACCAGATGTGTTTGCATTTCGGTCGGACTCTAAACGATAATAAAAGCGTCTAGCAAGCCGGGAACGAGGCGATTACCGTATCGGGTAGCAACGGGAGTAATGCGGGTCGAATTCGAGACATCTATCAAAACTATTCGAACGTCCTTATCACGTTTGACCCTCGCATGACACGCGGCGGCGTTCAAAGCCGCAAATGCTCCGGCCGACCGACCGACTAGACCGTTGTAGAATTTGCATCAGCGCTGTCGCGTCCCGAAGTTTCCGAATTTATGACGGCGAGTTGGCCGAGGACCGGGGTCATTATAAATACCTAAGCACAACATGCAAAACGTTGGAGATTAAACTCAGGTTCGCTGCTAATTTCCGCCGGAGTTTCGACTCCGGTTTGTGTGTTGTTAACGACGTTTAGTTCGGCGGTTGAGCGCCTGGTTTCTTTTTGGAATTCCGACTGGATAATTAACGTTTCGTTCGCTTTCTTCTCGGAAAAAGTTTTAATTAGTTGCACTTTTGCGGCACTTATTCCTAATAATAAGTAGCATGCAGAATGTGGTTGGAATAAGGATAGTGGATGGTTCTAACTGGCCGGACGTTTGTCGTATTGCGGAGAACGTTTTAAACATCTCAAATACGAATAGAAATAAACAACTCCTCATGAACATAAGAGAACACAAGAGTTGGACAAAACAACTCGAACACAATTTATGAGGGAATATCCTGCACACAATATCCGTTTTTCTCTTCTAGGCTCTTAACGTTAATTCTATTAGAGATCTCGCCGCCTTGTTTGATTCCGGCTTAACTTTTGTTTCGCATATTAATAACTTATGCAGGTCTGCCTCTAAGGCTTTGGGCTTTATTTTAAGATGTACAAAAGAGTTTATCGATGTGAACTTAATTAAATGTTTATATTTCGCCTTTGTTGTTAGCGAACACGAATCTGCGAGCCTAATATGGTATTTTATCTACAGTTGTCACTGTATTAAGATCGAAGGGGTACATCGCAGATTTATAAAATATATATCATTCAGAATCAATGACCGGTCTCCTGCATTTGGAGCTGACTTTGTTGAGGTCATGGATCACCTCGGAATCGATTTTTGGTGTCCAGCTGCGAACAACATAATGCAAGCTTTTAGCTAATACTATTGCCTGCCCAGATCTATTATTCAAGACTGGTCTAAATATACCACGCATTTAATCGAGATCTGTGGCTACTTCTACAGTACCAACTGCGAGGACTAATGTGCTCGGACGTTCGTCTGTAGTCGAAATGAGCAGAAATGCCAACAATTTATTCCATGACATTTTTAGTTTACAATAGCTCTCGGTGTATGGAATTCATTTATTATTATTGTTTGATTTTTAATTGCTTGTAAAGCTAAGTTTGGAAGTTGCACCATTTAGTTGATAGGTATGTGAGTATTTGATTTTTGATGGTTGTCATTACTTATGTTTTAGTGCCTTATTTTTATCCTGTTATTAGGCGTAGCCTGTAGGATAATAGATATTATTATTATTATAATTATTATACCGCTAGGTGTCGGGAAATAAACAAATATAGATAACGGTTAATCGATTTTATCTCTCTTCGACTAATATGTTTACCAAGTCCTCGACGGAAGCAGGTGGTAGCAATCTACCCCTAACATTGCTGTCCAGAGTTCTCAACACAGCTTCAAAAGTGTTCCCATCTGGTGACCGAGCTGGCCAAAGTATGCGCCTAACTTCATTTTCATACCCGCGAAACTAAGATCGAATGCTTCGAGCAGTGTGGATAACAGCACATTGTCATTCTGGAAGATTACATCACCAACTGGTGTCAGTTTATGGACCATGGGAGGGAGTTGATCACTTAGAACATCCTAATACTTTTATTTTTCCTTCGAGAACGACTATCGAATCCAGGGAATATTAAGATATTACCGCTCAAACCATACAGGATTCCCCGCCATGCTTGACAGTGATGTTAAGCCATTCGAATTTCCAGACGAATACGTACATAGCGGGAAATGGAATAGATAGTCATGTTGGACTTCTCACACCGTATTATGTGTTTTTTTTTTAATGTTCATGTTTTGTGGTCATTGCACTACTACATACACTGTTTAAGGTTTTGAGAAATTAACCGGGATTTGGGTATTGGAACGCCACTTCGCATAATATCTTTGTGACGAGTACATCCAACTGTTTCTGCTGACACTGGGGTATTTAATCTTTTATTCAAGTCTGTAATAATTTTAACATCAACTTACACAACGATTGTCAATATCATCGAAAAAGAAACTAATGAAGAAATGAAATTACGTAATAATTTAGCAGGAGAACATAAAAAAATTAGAGGCTTCAATAAACTCAAAAATAGTTTACTTGAAGACCAGAGTAAAACTATAACCTACACGATAAGTCCTTTATTGATATTCAAACAGATATATTTCAACTCACATCTTCTCATTATTCAAAAAATCATTGATTAGCCTCTTACCCGACAGAGCATGTACTAGAGCCTGATGTGCCTCTTATTACTGAAGCAAAATTGGTTGGGATAATAATTAAGGGAGTACCTTGTAACTCTTAAGTTGTGATCTACGTGTAGAATAACTCAAGAAAGTTTAACATAGGCTAAAGATGGTAAACACTACAAAATCTCTTGATCGTTATTTATTCTAGTTCAAAATTTTTCGCCTTTCATCAACGTTTCATGAGGGCAGAAATTAAATTAAATTTAAACTTTTAAAATTTTTAATTTAAAAGTTCGTCACTGCCGGCATTTACAGGGAGCGGAGGACTGAATCTTTCATGAACATTCATACATATTTAATGCATTTGTAGGTACTTCTATAATTTTTGTGCCGTGTTCATTGTGTATTTAAATTTTATTTCTTTATCTATTATTGACTTTATTACACTGCTTTTATTTATTGGTCTCAATTATTCTATCGTTTTATGGAGTTTATTATACAAAATTAATTCGATAAATATCTCTTTTCGTTAAACCATCTGTTGGAACTAAAGAAGTTGCAAAGAATCAAATATAAAAGGTGCAAAAGGGCTGATCATAATTCTTTACGTAATCAGACGAATTCCGCCGGAGTTATTTTGGAATGAATGGTGCATTGTCATGGGAAAGGCAACTTTGTACAGGTTCAGTAATCCAGAAGGAGTCGTCAAGTTGAGGGAGTTGATGAACGATATATTACAAAATTATATTAAAAAACATATCCAAGGACTGGAAAACAGATATTTTACTACCAATATATAAGTAAGGTGATAGAAAGAACTGTAACAACTACAGAGGGACAACACTTTCTAGTTTTCCAGGGTAGGTATTCGCACGAATAATAGAACAAAGTAGAGTAAGAAATAAAATAGAGCCTACAATGCGGATTTAGAATAAACAGAATTACACAGGACTTAATATTCCTGATCAGATAAATGAGTGTAACGACAAGCAACAAGAACTCATATGTTTCATATATTTGGAGAAAGCCTCTGATATAATCCGAAGGAAAGTCGTATGGGAAGTGCTAAGGGAGAGAGAGATAAGGAATAAGGGGTATGTACAAAGGAAATATGAACATAATTAGGAACAAATAAGACGATATCAAAAGAGGAGCGAGCAATCAAAGGAATTCGAAACAAATGTAGGGGTAAGACAAGGAGGCGTATTTAGCTCACATTCGGCCCAACGGTATTGGGCGATGCAATAAAGAAAGCCAAGAAAAAGATGAAGTGATTGACATTACGTTCCTGGGAAATGACGACATTAGAACTAAATTGAAGTTCGCAGATGATATGACATTAGTAGCATTTATAGAAGGAAACCTACAATGAATATCAATGTACAAAAGACAACAAATATGATAATATCCAAATCCCAGAAAACACATGAAATAAGACTGGATGAAAGGGAAACTGACTATCTAGAACATTTCAAGTACTTGGGTGCAAATATATAGCAGAATGGAAAAGTATAAAGGAAAATATATGAATAAGTGGAAAAAACGTGAGCCATATTCAATACAACGAAGTCAACATTTCTAGGGAAAACAGACGTACTGAAAAAGATAAAAAAAAGGAAGTTGTGAAAACCAGTGGTGAGGATGACACTCATGTGCAGCAGCGAGTCCTGAAATTTAACAAAGGGACAAGAATCCAGAATCAATGCAGTGAAAGTAAGGTTCTTGAGACAAAATAAGGAGTGAGACATTCAGATAAACCCTGCAAATAGAACCTACCAAAGAAAGATTAGACAGAACTAGAGGAGATGAACGGAGATGAATGGCATAGGATGGAGCGAAATACGAAGCTTAACAGGAAACAATGGAGACAAAAGTGCAAAATTCCATTTTACCAATCTTACATGTAGAGGTAGAAAGACTTGGGATTAAGAAAATGGGTATAAATGGCAAAAACTTGTCACTGTCACTTTTCCAATTTTGAGCATATTCGTTCTATTCTGCTAGAAAAATTCTTAGAACTTCATTAGCAGATGGGTTCAAAAATCAATTGCATAGTAAGCTAATAACGTTGTGGATAACAGAAAAGCAACCGGTTTGACTTACAACGCCAACCATCATCTACGTCCAATAGGAAAAAGACACTGCATAGAAAATGGGCACATATGTACCTTAAAGAAATGGCGTAAGCAATAATTCCTCAATATGACTACGGAGAAAATCGATTCAACAAAATTATTTCCGAAGAGTGTTCCAAATGGAGAAAATAAGTCATTGATAGATATTACTCTTTTTCATGGGAGCAAAGAAGCCAAACATGTTTGCCTTAACAGTTGTCAGAATTAAGGGATAAATTCGTCTCACCTTTTAACAACACAAATTATGGGACGATGGTGTTAATTGTCCCAACCTACCTCCTCCAATATGCTTTGTAACGGTTCTCCCGCCTACAGAAAAATATTGGATCTCTTTAGAACATTTATTACTATCAGAACCGTGTGTACTACCAGTCGTACGTACTAGAAAGATTAAACGAATTTCGAGTCGGTACTAACCTCTCGTATTACATACCCGTAGCCGAAAATTTATAACTTCGAACAGGGACCAATTTTGCTGCAAGTAATGCATTGTCAGGATCGCGAATCGAACACGAATGGTGGTAGTTCAAGAATCAGACCACATTTTTCAAATCGAACTCCACCGACACACCGGCGAATACTCCTAGTTTATATCTGAAATTTATTTCTACAGTCGTTCTTCGATCTTCGGCTATACGTACATACATATGTACATAAATGCATTATTGTGGGCGGATATTATCGCATAAACAAATTTCTCGCAACTCTAGTTCAATTCTGGGAGATGCAATTGGCACTGGGAATTCATGTAAATGTCGATCTCTCTCTCTGTTCGGCTTTCCGCGTAACTAATTCTGGAAGTTGTTTCAGAACTGGGAAAGTCCCAAGACGTGCAGTTTGCGATAGTAATAGACATACATATGTAAGCAGCTCGAACTTGCAAGGACTACACCGGAAGTCGTTTCGTCAGATTTTAATCAACGTTCAACTAAATAGAGTCGGCAGGATGTATGTATTTACATACATACATATATAAGTACACCCATATGTTGAATCGAATTTGACTTTGATAAGATAATATGGACAGATTTCATATATTATAGCTCTGTTGAATTATGATTAACGGACATGAATTTAACTGCAAGGGTTCTATTCGAAACTGCTTTAATATTCGTTTTTAACCTGCCTAAATGGAAGGAAGAATGCAGTTAGGTAAGTAAAGTGCTAGATCTACAGGGAGGATGACTCTGTTGTACTGAATATGCCTCAAGTTTTTTCCCATATATTTTTATATGCTTTTCTGCGTTTTCTTGGTTTTGTATATTGTCATAGCTGTCTTTTGTGCATTGATATTCATGTTTATTCTGGTTAGTTTCTCGTTTGTGACTTCAAGATTGTATTGTAATAACATAAGTTTTCTTCTATATCTGCTACCAATGCCATGTCATCTGTGAACATCAATTTGTGTGCTGTCCTCATTTTGACAGTAACCTAACGTTAATCATTTCATCTTTTTCTTGGCTTTCTTCATTGCATAGCCCAGTACTGTTAGGAACAGCCTTGCTTCGAATTTCCTCTGATTGCTCGTTCCTCTTTTGATTCCTTGTTATTTGTTCCTAATTATCCTCATATTCTCTTTGCACATACTCTTTATTACTTCTATGATATCCTGGTTTATTTTTCTCCCTTTCATTCTCTCTTAGCACTTCCCACACGTTTCTATCAAAGGCTTTTGTCCAAATCTGAGAAGCATGTGAGTTCTTGTCTGTTCTTGTTTATTACCGTTTGCTTTTGTTCTTTCTAAATCCGCATTGTGGGCTCTATTTTACTTCCTATTCTACTGTACTTCCTTTTATTATTTTTGGGAATACCTTCCCTAGAACACTAGATAGTGTTATCGCTTTGTCGTTGCTATAGTTCTTTGTGTATCCCTTGGTAATACAATATATGTTTTCCAGTCCTTGAATATGTTTACGTCCTTTAATATATCGCTCATTAATTCTTTCAACTTGTTGGTTACAATAAAGATTCGGATGGCGATAAAAACATTGCTATTAGAGCGCTATCAAGATACATGTTGGAGAAAATTTTATTTGCCGTCAAGTTCATCTTCATTATGGCCATCTTTATACGTGTATCGGACATCGTAAAGATTTATAAACCGGGAGAAAAACCTCCCAAAATGGAAGAAACGAAGAATTTGTCACCTCAAGTTGTTTCACAGAAAAACTGCAAAATTGAGATGTCAGCAGACCAAACTCAATTGGGGTGGTGTTCTAAGATCTGACCAATGCTTCTAAACATGGCCAGTTGGGGAACCAACCATCATGCCTGAGGGTAAGGTTCTTCGTCGTAAAGTTCGTGGTCATTTTTCCACCACAAAATCGACGAAGACTGGCGCTCCCCGAGGTTCATTCCTCGCTCCGTATTTGTTGTTGGTCTGCATGTCCGAACTTGCACGCATTCCTGCTACAGATCGAAAATTTACGCGGACGATATATCTTTATAGACGTTCTCCAGATGTTGATCAAGAAGGGACTTTAGGTGGCCGTGGATGAACTTCAGGAGTGAGCCAACGAATTCAAATTAAAAATTGATCCGGATAAGTGTGTTGTGTGAGATTCACGTTCGAAACGAACTTCCAACAATGTTGGCATCGATGGTATCCGCCTTCTCTGGAGCTTGCTGATAAAATAGTTAGGCAACGTGTTGGATTAGGGCTTTTCATTTCTCATCAGAGGGATTTTAGGCCGATAATACCACCTCGCATTTGCTGACGTTCCAGTCTGGACCTAAGAAATAAATTTTGCTAATTTGTTATAACGTACCGAATATTGTCCTGCTTCATTGCGGTCAAGGATCACCTCAATAGGGGCTAGTGATGGTTCAGAATGTGGTACTTAGGAGGATTTCCGTCGTACTTTGTGCATCCAATTCAATTCCTGTGAATTAACGCCCTAGCTCTAGAGATCTACGTTAATGAGGTTGAGAGCTTTGGACAACCCAGATGTGTGTTACACATGAAAAAATTCCTGTTTAAGTCAGACGATTGTGCGGCCGGAAAGTCTTTCGGCCACAGCCGCAAACTCATCCTGGAAGTCAACCCCAGAAGGATGATGGTACATCTCAACAACTTCTTGGATTGAGATCAACTATCCCTTTAGCGCCACTAAAATCCAAATATCTCCACTAGTACACAAAAGGCTTGTCAGCAAGAGGAGGGCAGCTGGCTCTAAAACCCTCCTCAGAAAAGC
This sequence comes from Chrysina gloriosa, assembly GCA_038088585.1. NCBI lineage: Eukaryota > Metazoa > Arthropoda > Insecta > Coleoptera > Scarabaeidae > Chrysina > Chrysina gloriosa. The sequence goes on from CM076092.1 coordinate 9,879,637, forward strand.
CCTGACCCAATTCTATCCTAGCTTCTTTTTTATCGTGTAATACTGCTTTCATGACCGTATAAAATTGCGTGTTATTTCCCGTTTTGATTCTAATTCCTCACCACTAGTTCGATATTTTATAATTATTGTTTATAACACTTCTAGTTTTATTCAATTTGTTGACATTTCGCCTAATAACAGCGAAGGAAAGATAATTACAACTTAGCGTGTCGTGATATCGAGATTTCCTTGCGGTTATAAGTACACGTAAGAATATGCAAACTTTCGACATTAACAGTTCTTATCATAACCGCCCGGTTGTAACGGAATCGGTCGCGAAAAACCCACGGAAAATGCAAATTAAAATCTAAGTGCGGTTTTTTATCGGAAATCTTTCCTATACGGCAGCTTGCGATGAATGAACCTCGCAGCTGCATGCTACAGTACAGTATGTAGTTATTTTTTACTGAATCTTTCTACTGTGTGGTTTTCTCGCTGAAATAATCGCATTTGCAAAATGACTTATTGGATTATTATTTATTAAATTAATTCTTTATAGCTACCAATAGAAATTGTTGTTGGGATTATGTCAGATGAAAATTTAAACTCAGTTATGCAATTTACGTTTGGAAATGATGAAGTGAAAAGCTCAGAGGTATAAGTTGTTTCTGCCGGGAAAACTTTGCGAAAGTCTATTAAAGTTTAGATAAATTGCGAAGTTGCATGTTTACCGAAATTAATATGGAATGGTAGCGGCCAGAAAAGATAGCTCTAGCAGAAAGGGCGGTCTTTTAATAAGATAAATCGTATAAGATATTAAAATATATATTTTTAAGCTGCCTATTTTAGATTAACTTCATTATTGAATTTGTGCGTATCAGCATGTAACTGTATATATAATACTAGAAACAATATCAAGCTATTTTAGTGAAAGTAAATTATATCTTGATAACTGTTTTTGCTTTGAAGGTAACGTCCTTTATAATTAAATTTCCAGTCAAACACGAAATGATATCTTCAGTTATTATTAAGGTTCGACAAGCGTGCGCCTTGTTCGCTGGAAGAACAGTCTATATACAGCGAACAAGACACGCGCTTGTCGAAAGAAGGCGATAGACGCTTTTGGCTTTACTGTGGAGGCCGCTGAAATGGATCGTACGTGCAGTCTCCTCGCTAGCAATCTTCCGCATTCTATGAATTAAATAAGTGAACCTCTTCAGACTAGGCAACACGCCTGTCGAAATGAATCCCCAGAAACCTAACAGCTTCCTAACCCCCTTTGCAAGTGGGGAAATGGAGAGTTTCCGGCTTTGAAAGTTCACTATTACCCTAATCCATTCCCTAGCCTTTTCTATCTCTACCTTAACTGCATCAATAGCCTTGTATTCCAGTGGAAACATAAGGAAGGATACGTTCGCTGCAAAACCGTTAATGTACATCAAGCATATATATGTTTGTCTGCATAATGAGTGACTTTTCTCTATGCCAATTCTGTCAAATTCATATTTATCTAGCAGATTTGCAGCCGTGGTTCACGCAACTAAAATAGTGCATGTATTAACTCAATCATGGAGGATATCGTAAACTTGTTGCTTCTATTGCCATACTGAGAAGGATACAGTAGGTGAAGGTCTTCAAAATATCTCACCAGCCTGGGCTTTGTGACCGGGTCGAAGGTTTTGGAAGCGCACAATTGCGAAATAAGTTACGACAGTATCGCCGACTCTCCATCGCCTTACTTAGCTATATGCGAGTAGTTCTGTGTATATGTAGACTGACGTTACTTATTTCGTAGTTACCGCTGTTTGCCCAGACTAATAACTAGACAGCATTCAAGCTGCGCCTGACTTCGCGATAGGTATTATCAGACCTCTTTTGAATCCTTGAGGAAAACAGCAATTTTTAAGAATGGTATCGTATAAGCGAAGTTTATAATGGGACCACTGATAACGTGAATAATTCGTTTCAGAAACTCTGTAGTGAAGCGTACAATTTTGATGTTTCTTTATTCTTCAGTTTGGCAATCGTCATCGGTTATAGGTGTGAGGAACAGTCATTTTCCAGTATTCATATTCAGCTCGAATTTAGAAGCATCTGGAACCATTACCGGGCCAGTTATCATTTTAACAGTGTCCTCTTCCACTGCTACGAAGTACTTACTGAAGCCATTAGGTCATTGGCTCACTATCAACCGAGCTTATTTTGCCTTGTACTGATATTGTTTCTGTTTGCATTATTCTCCATATTTTTTTTTTGCTTCTGCGTCTATTATCATCAGCATCGCCAACAAGCTCGCTTATAGTTCCGCCCTTCTTTCTTTGAAAGTGCTTTTGATATTGCTTCCCCACTGAGTTGTATAGTTGTTTGGGACTCATTCACTTTTAGTGCCTGTTTTACGACGTCTAATGTATGTAATATATATTTTATTTTTTTCAAATTCTTTGCTAATGGTTCGACCCTTGGTTTCTATTCTTTGGTTGTTCTTTGGTTTCTCTCTTTGTCAGTCCGTTAACAATTTTGGTTATATTTTCTGGGAGATGCTGAAAATCGTTCTTGTAAAAACCGAAAGGCCTCCGCATTTACGTCCATTGGACAGTGCTCGCCCCTGCATGCCTCGTCTACTAGTTCTTTATATATGCCCATTTAAAAATAGTTATATCTTTCCCCGGACGTAGGAACTTCACGTAGGAAACCTGTAATATGGTACTGTTTATCTCCTCCAAATTCACTCCTGAGAAGTTCCAACATATCCTCCTTGGTAAATTCGCTTTTAAATTTGCCTGCACATAGCCATTATTTACTGGATCTTCGTTTCCTCCTTATTCAATTTTTGTGGAGGAGTGTACCCAAGGAAACACCAAAGGAATATATGAAAAGTGGGGAAAGTTATTTGCATTGCAATTCTGGACAAAATAGAGCCCAAGTACACTACTCGCTAACAGGTCATAATTGCTGACAGATTCCATTAATTTTTTAAGCTGGGAACTATGTAGAAATGGGCGTTAATTATCATTTTATAAATGCCCTTTATGATTGTGTATTTTAATTTCACACAACATTGTAATTTCTTATTTCTTCTGCTTTCAGAAATTACAAGACCCTAAAGCTCGTTACGAACCCATCTAATTAACATGAAATTTCGGTGTCGGAACCTTTCGGTGTAATTCCCTCTTTCTTTTTTTTTTTTTGGTAATTAGCAACTCCTAAAACACGTCGAATTTTACGTACGCCTAATTAAATTTGATACATTTTCCCCTGCACAAAACGCTTGTTTCGGATGTAGGACAACGTTTGACGCTCGACGCAATTAAAACTCGGACGTTTTGGGTACGGTATCGATCGCGTGCAGCATGTGAATCGCTAGGCGCGTACGTTTCGGAAATAAAATAATTGCACTTCCGGCGTGCCGGCGCGGATTTTACAATTTATTTGAGTGTTTTTGGGATAATTGAAATTAACAGTTGATTCATTGTTCGTACGTTATTAATTGAAATAATTTGTTATTTGGTTTCGACTCGGGGATAAATAAAGAGAAAACGTACACGAGCGAAATCGAATTAATTCCGAAATTGGTGTTGGAGAGTTTTTTTAATTTCCGCATTAATTCGCGAATAAATATAATATATAAAATTATATATAAACCGCGATTATTATTTATTTAACCACCCTCCTGGTTATAATTTAGAGATCGAATTCGTTAATTCTGGTATTAGGGTTATTATTTACCATAGTTGGGATTTATGTCGTTTTTTCCAAATCCCTTAAAACACAAACACAGTTTTAACGTTTATTATTTGGAAGGTTTTTTACACAAGGAAAGTTTGATTTCGTCAATTTTCATCAAAATTACTTAAAATGTAGTGTTTCAATATAATCTCCATTTAATTGAAAATATTTATCCCAAGGTAAAGCTAATTTTTGGAGAACGTCTTCAAAGAACTCCATCCACCATCCACCTATTTATAGCAAGTTTGACCTCAATTAAGGTTTCAAATGGAATCTCTCGTAGTGATTATTTCAACTTTAGGAACAGATGACAATCGGTAGGAGCCAGATATGGTGAATAAAGTGGAATTGGAAGCAATTTCGTTTATTTTGAGTCAAGCAGATTAGAACGTATTATAGCCGGTACGATATTTGTTGAGCTATAATTGCTAGAAATTTTAAGTGTACGGCATTGCTTGCAAATATCTAATCGTGGCAGATCATTACGACGAGTGCAGTTTATTCCAAGAAATGACGTAGTGACTTTATAGGAATTTTGGCCCAACAAATATCCTATCGGCTCTACTTGCCAATATGAAACTATTCAGGAACTCACATATTTCTTACATGGATCGTATTGAACTAGAAGTCGACTTGAAGATGACTTTTACCTGAAACCTCCACATATGGATGAGCGGATTACACCGTCCTAGAAATTTTAATTTTTATTTTGTAGTCCTATTTCCTGTATTCCTTTTGGACCTAAATAGGTCAACAAGATACAATATATATTAACTTTTTTCTTGGCTATAAAAAACATAATATACAAAATAATTGTAATGCTGCTTATTTACATATAATTTAAATAACAATTTGCATTAACTTTGCAAAAGAAAAGTAAATGTATAAAAATATAATTTATTTATGTCATGAAAACAAGGAACAAACAAAATCTATGTTCTGCATGGGGAACTAGTCGCTCCTCTTGCGCTTTTTGGGTTGTCTTTTGATATTTCGGGAGCATATCTTACAAGGGTCCAACAGCAAACTGCTAACGTCTTTCTCAATTATTTCTGATAACTGAAATCGAGAATGTCTTGATGGAATCTTTCACCGTGTTCATCGCTTATTTCGCCGCAAATATCAGGGAAGTGATCTAGATGTGAATCTAGAGAATGCGCCTATAATGACATATTGCATCCTAACTTCTGGCAAGAAGAAAGAGATTACCTTGCAGAATGGCATCAAATCCGCAGTCTTTGACGAGGTTTTTTTATTTAATACAACGAAATGATTTATAACTGGTTACTTCTAGTTCGAAGACATTTTGACTCTAGGAAAGTGCTAACTGTCTAGTGTTTATGTTTGAAGAAAATTACATATCACTAAACTGGGCAATAATGCGGTACAATGAGTCGTCTGCCCTTTTCACAATGTAATATTATATAACAGAAGACAAAGGAGAGATGACTCGTATCATTGTTTTTCGGGAAGATTGTTTAACAAAAGACCGTTTTTCAGGAAATTTATGTCCAACGAGCTCTTCATCGAAAATCAACTTTCAAATCTGCTTTGACCAAGTTTTGTTTCTTTCAATTAGTGACAACAAAACGTTAGAAAAGTTGAAACATAATTTAGGCTCCGATATTTATGGAGTTAATTAAAAGGGACCCGACGAACGTTAGGACTCTAAATTGTAAAAAGTCCAGTCAGCTTTAACGTCGAAATTGATAACGTGTCATACCCAGCAGTTTTAATTTATACTGACTGCTTGCTTTCCGTATCCTGACTGACAACGGGCGTATTTGTTGTGCTTTGGTACGAACACACAGGCGATTGCGTTGTAATTACGTAGACACGCATAATATCGCGCCCGTACGTGTTTGAAAAAAGCGCTAAATGATTCGGAAAATGATTGATTGGAATTGATACGTGCCTCCTAAATGGACGGTGTAAATACGAACCGATTTAGTAGTGAGATTTATCTTAATTACTGGCTACTTTAGAGTGGCAGTATTTAATAGGAGTCAATTTTTTTTTGACGGAGTTCTTTGTACGCGAAACGTGTAGAAATGTACATACGTATTTCTTGGCAGCTGTACCATGAAACCTTCAATATTCGAACTTCCGAAATTCCCGAAAGCCGATAGAGTTGGCCAGCGAATTTGGTTTACCATCACGTTTCTAGTGAAACAAGTTTCGCCTCCATGTACCAAATTAAACAGGTTGCTAGTTTGGTACCCAACAAACGGCACTGATAATAAATAAAGTTTTTGTATAAGTTACATTGTTTTAAATACATACTGTACATATAATACGAGGGCGCTTTTCAATCTGGGAGAAGCTTTTTTTTTTTGGACAAACAATCTTATTGTTTTTTAGAACATTTGCCTTTAAAATTGATAGACTTTTGCACGCGGTAAAACAAATTTTCGAAACATTTATTTCCACCCTGAAGTTGGTAGCCCAAAAACATGGTTTCTGAACGCTTCAGCAACTTTCTGAGACGCTGAAAGTCGCTGTCCACGTATTCTTTGTTTGACATTCAGGAACAGAAACAAATAACAATGAAGTGGGCGAATATGGTCCACGAGAAAATAATTTAATGTTTTTCTCCTCTAAATCATTAATTGCTTGACGTGCTGTACCAGGGCTGGCATTGTCATGATGCAGAATGATGCGACGTTTTTCGTTGTTTTTCCTGATTTCATCGATGACTTCTGGCAAACAAATTATTGTATATCATTCAGCATTAACTGTCCTTCGGTCATCTGAAGGAATGGTTGCAACATGTCCAGTATGATTGAAGGAATAATCATTTGATTGGAAGTGCTTCGTCAGCGAACAAGTTTCGTGAAATCCAGTTCATCTTGGGACACCAAAACAGTTGATTGTTGTTAAATTTCCGGCTCATACTATTATATTCAAGTTTCGTCACTTCTTATGATGTTATATTTTGATTTTGCAATTCTTCAGTCGAATATGTTGACCATTTTCTTACGAGGATTTTCTTGAGCTTTCGTCAAATTATGCGGAATCCGTGGGGAAAATATTTATATATATATATATATATATATTTTTCGCAGCTTAATTTTCATGCAAAATTGAATGTATTGTAGTCCTAGATACGCCTAAGAATGCCTCTGTCTCACTGTAAGTCACATGCCGATCTCCTTCAATCAGTTTGCGCACAACATCGATGTTTCCTGGAATAGCAATCAATTCTGGTCAACCTTTACGGAATTCATCACTGACGGACGCACGGCCACGAAGAAATTCTATAAGCCAATTGTAAACAGTTTATTTCTGATGGTGCCCAATTGCCAAAACTTGGACCGAGCGATTTTATGCATTGTTGTTGAGTTAGGTCTTTGCTCCTCATCAAACGAAAATCATCAGGTGAAATTTCAATTGTTATACAAAATTGCTTTTTCTTAAATGTTCACTGTAAGCAAGTTACTCGAGCAATTTCTAAGCTCTCACTGCTTTCATAGTAAGGAATATAAAATTTTATGAAAAAGGCCATTAACAATAAGTGGTCGGTTGCAAAAACATGAAAAACTCCTCTTGTATGTGTGTATTCATTGGTGTATGTATTTTTTCAATCTTAATTTTTTAAATGATGCAAACCTGATCTCCCGAATGTCATCTTATCCGAGATATCTTCAACCCCTCTTATTTCGGATATGGGAGGCTATACTCATATTCAGTAGAATTCAGTAGAGCCTTCTATTAGTATTCTTATAGAAAAATATATACCACTTATACACCAACAACATGAAAAAAGAAGTCTTCATTTCAATTTACTCCCCGTACAATGATGCAATAATATGTAATAAGCTGCGAAATTGAAGGAAATGCCACTGGGTGGGCCAGGAGCGGTACGGTATATGCGTGTACATATACGGCTCGGTGGCTCCGAACCCTTACACCGAAAGGTAGAAAGGGTAAAAGATTAAGAAGAAGAAGAAGACAATGATGCAAATGATGATGATCTTAAATATGTCCATTATTATAATTACAAACTTGGATGTGGATAGGTAGCATACGAAAATAATAAATAACATCTTGTAGTGTAGGTGAAATAGGGAAAGAGGGAACATGATCATCTGTTTTTATGCCATAATCTGCGATAGAACTGTTTATACTCGTAAGGGCACTTACTTTGTTTGACATCATATGTCATTAATAACATGCACCTTTGCATCGTTTTATAATACCATTATTCCTATTGTTTAACTCTTCTTTTGATGTGGAATTCTTTATACAAACGTTTTCACATTTAGCCGTATCCCAAATCCAATTCGACAACGCCGCTAATCGCTTTTAAGTGAACGAAGATTAAAGGAGATTTCTAATACGATCTCCCATTATGCGAAATGCAGGTGTTCCATTCGTAATCCCGCGAGCAAATAGGCCATAAGAGGATTAAAGATTAGTGGCTCCTGACGTTTTATTTGTGTTTATACGAATCCCTGTCGCGCCGTACGGACCTCTCAGATGATATCGTCCCACGTGCTAATTAGACTAAGAGCATGTCGAACCGTGTTAGCGGTAGGTATTAAAAGTTGCCCTCGGGTTGTTAATACCTCTAAAGCTTCAATTTTCCTCTCCTTATCGGTTCTCGCTGCGTAGTAAACATAATACGGCGGCTGATGTCGAACGGTAGCCCCCTTTTGGCGAAGTCGATGGTGTACTTAGAACTTAATTAAATTATATTTATGTTCTATTATGTTCATTTCCGAAATAAGGAGTGAATTCGGTTTGTTGGTTTGCTTTGGGCGATAAAGGAGGAAGGATGTTTTTGTTAGAATTTTCGAGCTACGTGCTGCTCTTATATCGGGTGTTCCGAAAGGTTAATAATACAGGAACAGACAGTTGAGTCCTTAAAACGCTCGAAAAGATAGGAAATCGGCACTTGGGAAGCAACCGGTCAGCTCCGTGAGATCTGCTGAAAAGCAGAAATGCTTTCGGACTAACACAGCTTAGGGTGTGAGTCAAAAGGCAAAAGGGGAGTTCTAAACGTTGGATGATGGTACAATCAAAATAGGGGCGGCACTGATTCGGCAAATTTTTCTCTTCTAAATCTACGAAACCAAGAATCAGTATACACATACAATGGGAATTCAAACAGGCAGGACAGTTCATAAAGTTACCTGAAGATGTTTCTCGCTTTTGCTTTGCCGTACCGATGCGCCAGGCCTCACAGGGCTTTGTTAAAAAGCACAGAAATAACAGAAATGGATCAACAAACTTTTAACTAACTCTAACAATAAAAAGAAAAATGGGATTGAATGAGGTTAGAATATATATATAAAGGGCTTCACGCAAGCCATTCAGGCCTATCGCCTAGGATATGGTTTTGTTTCTTCTCTCCACTTCTGTCGACTTTTTACCTTCTGTTTCCCGTTTTCTATTTTCTTTTCTTTGATATCATCCATAATTGCTTCCTTCCACGTTTTCCCTTGGCCTTCCTCTCCTTCTCTTGCCCTTCGGTCTTCTCCACGCTATTCCTGTGACTATTCTGGTGTCATCCATTCTCTCCAACTGTTCCAGCCATTTTAGTCTCGTGGACTTTACAATTTCATCTATCGTTGGTTCGTTGAAGAGGTCGCGTATTTCTTCGTTAGATCTTCTTTCCCAACCTTTATCTATTCTCTTTCCTCCAAAAATTCTCCGCAGAACCTCTCTCTCCCATATCCGTATTTTTCTCGATTCCTTTTTGTCGTCCATGTTTCACTCCCAAATAGGAGGGTAGGCCGTATCACCGTCTTATAGATTGTTAGTTTTGTCCCCCATGAAAGCTCCTTAGATCTAATTATGTTCCGTAACCCTGCTGCACATTTATTGCCCTTTGTTAGTCTGAAGTCTACATATTTCTACTCCTTCTTCGCATTTACTAGTTATCCATGTGCCTACGTATACATAGTTGACTCTCTCATTGAGTGCTATCTTTTCCATATTCCTCAAAATTAGAATATAGGTACTTAATAGTTTGATGTAACAGTAAGACACAGCAAGTACTCTTGAAGGGTGCTTCAAAACGATCACAAAATATATCAAATTTAATTCTTTGAAATTACCTTAATGATAAACTCGCAAAATATTCAAAATTATTTTAAATATATTAGTTGTTGAAATTCAAATCATCGAAAATTTATATCCAAATTTATGAATAAAATTTCAAATTCAAGTATAGAGAAACATCAAAATTCTGTCATAATGACTTTAAATAAATATTGACAAAACTAACGACCAGGGCAAGGAAATTCGTAATTTCTAATGCAAAACGAAGGAACTGGTCGAGCTCGTTTGTCGAAGTTAGGTTTTGACCATCAAAAGAATTATTGCGATCACATTGCTACAGCTGAATCTCGCAAATCAACGCATTAGCGGTGTCCTTCAGGAACAAATATATCAGAAAATGTGCTACTTTATATAGATTTTTAACAGGTAGGATAAGGTCCAGTCCGTTTAACGTGGCTGAGAGATGGCTTCGAATGGGTTAGCTTCCCGACTTCGAAGTACGACCAGGTCTTCAGCAGAGATCCTCAATGAGCACAAAGCGAAGTTTTCATCGTAGTTTACGATAGCTGTAGCAGATACGGGCAATTTACTTACTTCTAACTTCCACAGAATTGGAAATGCACTATAGACTTCATGCAATTTACTTCTAATTGTCCAAAAGGGAAACACAAAAAGAAATTTACGTTAACTGCGACAAACTACGAAGGAATTTATAATTAAAAAAAAATAAATGTAAATTTGGAGACTGTAACAAAGGTTGGTACATTGGCTTTTCCTTTGTAATTTTATTGGTCGCAAATAAAGGCTCTACCCTTTTGAGCTTTCGCCTTAATTGATGGCTACAAAAAGTATTCAAAATTTTCCAAGACAGTATTCACTGTGATATACACGGCGTAAGAAAAGAAATTTCCTTTGATAAAAATTCATCAATGATTTTAAACGAAATACAATCTATATTACATAATTTTATATTTTTTTCGATATCAACCCACCAGCTCCATCTTTATACTACAATAGCGTCTGGTGAATTACACTCTTACCGGTCGTAAATCAAAGTAGTTCAGACTTAATTGTTACGAATACTCCGGTTGCATGTATACAAATCAGCCAACATGATGTATTATATATATTCAGATAACAAGAGGGCGCCTCTATGAATTTGAATAACAATCACGGGCGAACATTTTCTCTCGGATTGTACGAGGAAGGTTCGAGGAAGCATATACACGAACGCGATTCCTAGTTGAAGATACTTCGCAATAATGCCAGACGAAGATGTAGGTGGTACATGGCATGCGATTACCTTACACGTGTAAGGAGTTGTTGGTTTAGTTAAATTTATTTTGGGTGTAAATTAGATCGAATACGTTCCGTGTGAGCATCGGGTGAACATCATTGTGTTGGATTAAGATTCGACTGTTAAGGTTGTTGTTGGGGTTAATTGGATAGGTGTCTGGTTTATTTGATGAACTTAATCAAAACTGGGAAGTTTGTTTGTCGGCTCCAGTTCGATTTATACGGTTAGCATGCTTCCTCATCTTGAGGACAATACCTATATCTTAAGTTTATTGCAACCGATTTAGTGAAATAATCATCCAATATAAACTATGAAAAGGAGCTGATACCAAAGCATGTCGTCAAGTGAGCATCTAAACTGGTAAGAGCATCAGATGAAGTCGAAAATATCGGTTGTAAAGGTGCTCATTTCCAGTGACATGGAAATGCTTTTGAATTAAAAAAGTTGAAAACAAAAAAGATAATGCATTATTTGAAATAGTAACTCACAGACGTAGACGTACAGGTGTGCAAATGGAAGGAAGTGCAAAGCAACAGACAGCGGATAAAAGAATGGAAGGAAACAATCGATCATTTATCCGTCGACATTAATTAGTTCCAGAAACCTTAAAGCCAGTAATACACGACCACGAATTACATGTATTTTTCATGAATTTATTGAGAAAGTTTGAATTTGAACGTGTATTGTCACCCTGTATTTCGACATCAATTTTTACACGAAATATTTGAGATTTAGATGATGTTCTATTTTTGAAGCTCATTGTCGTGCATTTTTAAAAATTTGAACGTATATTGCCTGTTTTAGTCATCGACTCTTTCTTATTACTTCGCAATTAAATAGTGGGGAATCTAGAATTCAATTTTGTGGGGTGACATTGTCACCTTGTACAAGCGTAGTTTAAGTCACCTTGTACAAATGTGGTTTAAAGATTTTAAGTACCTAATTTAGCTTTAACTTTAGCCACCACGCCTCCATTCCCCAACATTTGTGACTGGCTCTGCAATTACATCTTATTTCTTTCGCTTTTTAACTTAAATAGTTGTTTACGTGTTTCGCTTAAGTTAAATATTGTTCCGATTAGAAAGTCTGTTCCATATTTTGTGCTATTTATCACAATTGTAATTCATGTATACTTTTTTGAACTGGATTTTAAGTTTATATATTTTTCAAACTTATACTTTTTAATAAAGAATAAATTAAGTTCTTTACCTCCACTTTGTTGCTTTCTTTGTGTGAGCTAATGGCTTACAAGCCCGTATTAGAAGCAGTTTTCCGGTGGAGGTGAGAATTGCGATAAATTGTAAATACGAGGGCGATTTGTTAAGTAAATTCCGTTTTCGCCTAGTGAGCAGAGGAGTGGGAACACCAACGTGATCGCTGCACTGCGGTGTAGTCTGGTTCAATGTGAGTCTGGCAGTGCTAGTTAGGGAATCGTTCGGACATTCTTTCGTGCTATTTTGGTGGTGAAACATGAAGGCCGCTGAGATTTGTTGTGAACTTTGTTCTTTTTATGGAGAAAAGTGACACTGTAGTTAGAGAATGGTGCCGTATGTTTCGACAAGAACGAACTAATTTCCATGATGAAGAGCGGTGTGGAAAGTCAACTTTTGTCACAGGCGAACTTTTGGGATAATGTCTAAAAGAAAATTTGTGAAAATCGTACTCCATATTCTCCCTCTGTGCGGGGAAATCGACGTTCCCAAAGTCTCATTCTTGTCATCGCTAGGGCAGGAAACGTTTTACGCACTATTCACAAGCAATTGGCACCCAATTTTCAAAGTCAAACACTTATTGGCGTAATCGAATATCATTTCAAGCTAATCTTAACCCACATCCTCATACTGAGTTTCTGGTCGCCGGCGGTCTTCTGCAATTAACCGGCCTTTACCACATGATAACATAACACGTTACTTGCTTCCTGTCCAATTTCGTTCTAATTCACGTCGTGTGACTTTATATTTTGGGGATTTTCAAGGTCTCGCGTTTCATTTTCTTTTGCCCCCTTAAATTAACAGTTTGCGAATAAAAGTACGCAGCGAATTGTCAAAAAAATTGCCAAAAACGTCCAATAGAACATCAATAAATTAAGACATTATGGAAACCTAAACTTCGAACTAAGTTTTTGATTGATTTGGGGCTTCAAATCGATTGTTGTCATATTTTAATAAACATATTTTTGCTTTGATGTCTGCGGTGGAAGAACACCAGGGATAAGTACGTAAGTGCATAATAAATGTGAAAATTCAGAATTCCGTTATGTAAAGAATATCCATATATATTTATGTTTACGTTTGGAGATGGGAAAAACTTCGAAGAGGACTTCTACTATTTTGTTATTAAAAAGTATACTTGAGTTTGCTATGTGACCTGTATCATCTTGTATTTGTTCTTATTTAATTTGCGAATACGTTTCCTACCATTATATTTCTACCGCCGTGTTCACCATAACCAATCGTTGAGAGAATCTAATTCTAATATCAATTTGGAAAACAAATGTTGGCGACCGGGTGTTAGATTAGGTGATAGCGGTAAGTGGGGCGTTAACTTTCCGTTCACAACACCAAAGCATAGGTACCCAACAGATTGTAAGTTGAAAGAAAACTGCGCGTGTGCTTTATAGACTAGAAGTTGTACAAAGCTTTATGTACCCTGTACATATTAGAAGTTGTAAGGATTTAAAAGTAAGGTGCACTAATTGGGGGTTCTTGCTAAACAAAATTGCCCCCTAATGGTATCTGCGCTTATTCAGTAGTTGAAGTTGGACTTTTTCCGTTTGTTAATGGGCATCATTCGTCCAATATTGAACATTTTACTTTCATTTAACAATTTTCCTATTACCAAAGCAACTCGTAATAATTGCAGAAACGTATAGGGGTCGTAATATCACCATTACTTTCAGTTAGTGTAATGTACGCCATATCTCGCCGTTATAGAACTTGTAACTACTGCTGTTGTATTCAGCGATAGCAATAAATTCAGCGAGATAACGCAGCAAGTGTAAATAATTGTCACAGGATATGGTATCTTGATAAGTGAACTTAATTAAAATAAATTTACCGCGCCGCCGGCGGCTAAAATCGATGCCAATCCAATAGGAAGGAATAGACTTCATCGTTGAAATCAGCACGATCGCATTAAACGGTGACATTTCATGAACCACTAATTAGTGAAATTCGTTCGTGTGCGAAGCTTTCTCTTTATCGTCGGATAGATACGTAAAGTGGCTCCCGGTTGACGTCAGGGAAAGTTTCTTAATTGAACGTAGCTTGAATATTCAGCTGGATAATGCATCAATTTAGTATGTTGCAAATTTTACCGTGCACGTATTAATTTAACAATTATAAGTTCTTTCAGCAGCTTATGGAAGCTGGTGGATGTATGTATCTGTAGCAAATTGGGGTTTATGCGAAAGTGCGATGTTGCTGGTGTTAACCTGTGTTTATTGTGGACTTTGACGCGTTGATTCTATTATAATGTTGCTAATCTTGGCATTGAGGCTCTCCTGTGTGTTAGATGAAAAATGATGATTATCATAATCAATAGTTTCATAAACTTGCAGTAAACTAGTAAGAGGAAGTAAAAAATTTGGCATGCTCAACTGCTGCCCCACATTTAATTGTGGTATATTATTCCTAATCTTCTGATCAATTCAACAAGGAGGCCAAAATTTGCACAAATCTGTTTTAACCATGTTTGAATTTTGTTACAATTTCATGCATTCCTTCAAAGTTTGTGTTTACAAACATAACACTAGTCAACAACATATTTGTCACAAGTATTGTGATAGGTGCCTTAACCTAAGTCGATGATGTTGATTTTGATAATGAAATCAGTTTTTCTTTGCATCGGACTTAGTTTTCTTGTGAGACATAACCCTATTGTTCCAAATTCCTTGAAAACGCTGAATATTGTTTCTTCTGCAGTTTCTTCTGACCTACGTGTTCGGTAGATGTAATGGTTGAAAACAGTATCGATATATGTATATGCAATTTGATTGTAGCCACTTTCTTTTTGCAGCAATGTGACCATTGTGAGCTCTGACGATGTAGGAAGTGGTTGTTATTATTTATCTCGATTCATCAGGTCTTCTGTTCTGTTAATAATCCAGAAACGAGCATGTTTCGTGCTTGTGTAAATAGCCCTGATTCTTTTGTCGTATTTGTGAAGGATTTATCCTGAAATCGCAAAAAGAACTGCTAATTATTACTTTTGTAAAGAAGTGCTACGAAACTTATTTCGGGTGCATCGTTGGTGATCAAGATAAAACATGAACTCATCACATATGCTCTGTGCCATGTATCAGACTTCTGACAGGCTGGTTGAAAGAATCGCGCTACATACCATTTGATGCTGTTTCCATGATTTGAAGGAAACCGAAGTATCACACAGCAGACTGTTATATGACACAAATAGCTGTAATCTCTTCGGAAACAAAGCACACTGTACAATACCCAAATGTACCAACTCCTAGAGTGTGTCACAGTACACAATTTCCGGTACTAAAGTCTTCTGAAAATGTGACCTTGAGTCAAGATGAATGTGGTGGCGCACATGGAGGAGATACAGAAGCTGGTGAAGGAACTTTCGTTGCCGATACAACATTTCAATGGTCCTGATCATCAAAGCAGCCACACCTTTCGTCATAAGGGGATCTCAATCATCTTGTGCTTGATTTGATGTTATCTAAACAATAGTCTGATAGAAGCATTTGAAATGTGAGCATACAGTAAGGTCTTAAGAATAACATGGCTAGACAAAATAACGAATGGGGAGGTATCCACAATATTGAAGAAAGAGAAAGAGTTGTTGCATAGATTAAAAACAAGAAAACTGCAGTAGTTAGGACATGTAATGAGTTGGGACAAATACAAATTACTCCAGATAAGAATATAGGGAAAGATACAAGGCAAAAGGAGCCAAATAAGCAGGCATATTTCACGGATGAATAACCTGAGAGAATGGTATGGATGCAACTTCCTGGAATTGCTTGCAGCTACGATCCAAAACTTAAAATAGCCATGATGATAGCTAACGTTCTTAGAGGAGACGGCACTTGAAGACGGCACTCCTAGATTAAAGGAACGGGATCTTATAGATTGCGATACGAAAGTGAGTACTTTTGGTGACTGCCGTACTTTATTTTCAGAATGCTTATCCCACGAAGATGACGTAACGATATCGTATCCGTTATGGAGACTCTTGTTCACGAACACAATGTAAATGAATGGTGTTTGTTCATCTATGGAAGTAAAGTTAGTCTAAAAGGAGTACTTCTGTACAATGGAAAACAATGTCATCTGTACCGATTACACATGCAGTTAACCTGAAGGAGATTATGAAAACTTGAAACTAGTTTTGACATTTATCTAAAATGAGATATGCAAGAGATATGTGGAGAGCTCAATGTGCTTGCAATTCTGCTTGACAGGCAGCTCGAGTGCACAAAGTATTGCTGCCTTCTTTACGAATTGGACAGCAGAAGCAGGTATAACAACCATTCTGGAAGAAAGTGGCCTACTCGTAACGAACAGTTAGTAATAGCCCATATTCTTATTGTGGGCCCGAAAAATGTGCACTGCACATAAAATTGGGACTCGTCAGCAACTGCTTAAGAGCCATAGACAGAATATCGGGTGGATTCATATATTTACAGCAAAAATACCCCAAGATCAGCGAGGTCAAAATGAACCAAGGAAATTTTGCATGACGACAAATTAGAGAGCGAATGGATGAGGTCAATTTTGTTGAACTGTTAAGCAATGCTGCAAAAATGGCATGGCTGTTTTTAAGTGTGTCTGCAAGAAAATTTTAGGCAATTTTAAAGTAAGAAACTATCGCAAAATTATACATGAACTCCTGAGATCATACCACCGTATAGGATGTAAAAAGTGTCTGAACTGAAACTGCATCCTTTGAACGATCATTTGGACTTCTTCCCGCATAATCTTGGCGCCTTTAGCGACGGGATGGTGAACGTTTTCACCAAGATAGCGGTATCAAGGCAAATGGAGTGCTGCTATGCAAGTCGACTACTGCTGGACATTACAAAGAAACTGAGGAAAAGTATCGCAGGAAATCGGGAAGGATACATTTTCAGTTATGTTGTCTTAACATGTATTTACTGTTGTGATATTTACTTCTTGTAGTTTATGTTTTCTCACAAGTGTGGTTTCTATTTACAAACAATTGCTGTAAATTAGATCATCTGAGGTTTTCTATGTTTTCCAGATGTCACGTAAACTAAGGCAGATAGGTGAACAAAATCCTATTCGGATCGGGCACCTTCATTCGTGTGACATAAAGAAAGTTCTATAGTTAACCAGTGATAATTAATATTTTATTTCGATTGTTTGTCGAGGAAAGTTATTTCTTCATCTTATTCAAACACTGTACTTAACAGTACTACCTTTTCAGACATATTAAGTCACCCTTTTATTCAGGCACAAGAAGTTTCCTGGAATTTGTTAGCAACATCTGCAGCTTACTTCGTTATAAATTATCATCTCATCACCTGAGCAAAATCGGAATTAATACGGCTTTATATGTGTGGAAACCCTAGGATAAACTTTGCGGTGAAGTTTCGTTGTTTGCCGAAATTTAATTGTATTCAGTTTGATACAGTCTGCCGTGAATTTCTTCAACCGGGAAGGGAGTTATGTCACAAACTTTGCGACGTGCGTTTCGTATACAAAGTAGTTCGATATTACAATACGATTCGTGGATTCATTATTAATGTATTCTTCCTCGCGCACACAATAGATATAGGTGCACAAATGAGAAAGAGGCGGAGAGAACGATGGTTCGAGAATTGTTCGCTATTCAGATAATGCCACATTGTCGAATTGTTGGTTAAATAAATTATGCGAGGTAATTAGATGTTGTGCGTTGGAATAGTGAGGAGGGGTACAATAGGTAAAATTTCTGTCTGTTTTAGTCGAAGTTGTTCGTGGGTTTTACGAGTTTGTGTAAGCGACAGAACGGAAAGTTATAAAGGTTAATTGAAAGAGTAGAAGTTAAATGTGTTTGTTTAACAATTAATTCGAAATATAGTGTACACTTTTACTTCTCTCCCGTTGTGTGTCTAATTAATTTTGTAATTAATATGGGCTTTGCGTGCTCGAGTATGGGTATCACATATTATTGCCCAGAAAAAGTATCTAAGATAACTTTTATGATTGTTTTAGCACCTTTCGCGAAAGTATGGTCGAGTTAAAAGGACAAAGTCAACATTTGATTATTAACCCCTTCATAAGCGGAACATGAATTACAAGATGTAGAAACCCGAGAAAAAATAATTTACAATATTATTGTTTGGGTTTAAATGAAAGTAGATAATATCGAACTGCGCTATAATATAATAATGTGGAAGAAGCATTTTCTACATGGACAATAAAGTTATACAAAGTTAAGGCCATATTAAGAAAAAACAAGGGACCGAGTTCGAACTAGATCTGATATGGAACTGCAAATGCCAAACGAAAATAAGAAATCAATTTATCTATAGTCAGCAGAAGTTGATACCATGCCAACAGAAAGCTGGTGGTCTTCGAACTGTTGGTGGATAAGAAAGCAGAAATAAAGATTCATAGAACCATAATGATGTATGGATGCGCGTCCTGAAGAATGGGAAAAGGGGACGAAGAACAGCTTAGAATAATTCAAACAAAAAATATACGAAAGATTTCGAATACAGGAGCTGGATGAAATGTGGAGAATAACGAGCAATTTTGGAATAAATCAACCGAATGAAGAAAATTACACGGTTTCGTCTGCATATTAAAAGTAATACTCTGGCATGGTTGGGACGGGACGTACCCATTGGATGCAAAAGTAGTACGGTGGCCAAGAACATATTTCTATAAAACTAGATAGGTAGATGTAGAACCGTTGGTTAATCAGGACGATATACTTGAAAGGATGACCATCACAGGGCGGGAAGAAATAAGGAGAAGGACATATTTCAACAGATAAAGATCTATTTGGGGTTGTAATATCCGGGGAAGAAGAATCTGTGTCAGAAACAGACTCACAACATTAAGGAAATAGTAAAAACAACCAATCTACATATCATCGTAAGGTAAGGTTGCATTTAAGGCTTTCGAGTTCTTTAAGATTAGGTTTAAAGTTGTAAGTAATCGCTTAACAGGATCTTGAATAAGTTCTCGCCATTTTCCAACAAATGGTGCTACCATCTATAAGGAAATACTATAACCAAGTTTGAAGTTCCCTATATCTCATTTCGCCGAAATGTAAATAACATTTCTCTTCATAGTGTTAAACATGTCGAGGTTCGTGCCAAAAAAGAGTGAAAATATGCAGTTGAAGCATCTAGAATTCTTCTTGAAACTTTCAGCAACCATGCTCTGTAGGAAACAACATGCTGAGATTTGTTTAGACACTTTAAAAATAATAACTTTGATGTTTGAATAGTAAATAATATTAAGTAGGTCGTAGGGTACAAGTGGAATAATGAACACGAATCTGGTAACACCTTCTTTTCTAATTGATATTGAGTAGAAGTATTGACAGTACACGTTAGGACTTAAGTGTTGGTGAAAATTGATGGGGATTGCAGCCAAGGATAGTTGTGAAATAAAAGACTCTCTTTTGGCAACTCAAAGGTTTCGAATTGTTTTAATTCTTCATCGGATGGTTCTCCATGAGGTGAGCAAACAGCTTGTCAGCAACTAAACAGAGTGACGTTAAGACTAAACTACATCGTAATATATTAAACAGATCGAATTGAGTTAATTTGAATTATAAGTAGTTGCAGTGAATTAAAGAACCTGTTGATCACACATACTACTCGAGATTAACCTCAACTTCAGAACTTAGGGGTTATTCAGCCTAAAATTATGGTATATCTTTTAAACAATCTGCATTTGCTGGTGGTGACTGTTAGCGAAAATTATGTCATCTAAATGTGAATTCAGATTTTCAAATGTAAAAAATATATTTCACGACTGGACGTGACAAACTTCACCGCGATATTTTCATTTTATCCCGTCTCAGGTTACAGCTCGATACTATTTTTATATTGCTTATCATGAGCTCTGTGTTTCTTCCAATGAAAATACGATCTAATATCGCGACTGACAAATTTTTCCTCTCTCGAACCTTGCCACCTACCGTATTTTCACCATCGCAAATAATCAATCCATAAATTAGATTTTCTTTCTGCGAACGCCATCGAGTGTTGTTGTATCATGACGCCGAAATAGGAACGTAATAATGGAAACGCGGCACGAAGAAGAAAGAAATAACGTCTGCCCACGCAGCAACGTTGGCGTAAAAATCGGATTCCAATGTTTTCCTTTTTTTCCGGCAACACCTCATCATCTGATAGTTATGAAAGGCTATATGTATTGAAATACCTCCATCTGCGATATTGTTCGAATTGAAATGAAAGAAATGAGAAAAGGGGTATTGAGGAAAAATTAAGATTGCTTATTTCCAATCAAAAGCTTTTAACAAATTTTAGGCAATGCTTCCTGACCAGTGTTTCTCAACCTCTAACAAAACATCGCTCCCTTCAATCAAACCGTTACGTAGTATCACCCTCTTCACTTCGAAAAATTCGCATAAATCGTATTGCACTTAATAGACTAGTAACTAGTAATGTTATTTGTTTAAATATTGTACGATATAGCGAATAAAATATCTAATTATTTTTAATATAATGTTTTACTATATTGCCCAGAAAATTGTTTTTCGCTCCCCAAAATATAAATTGTTACTAATCGCCCCCGACTTCTCCTAACATCGAAAATCGCCCACATGGGGGCGATATCACCCCGTTGAGGAACACTGATCTGGACCAAAGGTAAATAACTATAACGTATGGAATTTTAAAGGTATTTATCTATAGCTATATTTCAATTTTTCTTTGCTTGTGAAGTTTTCGCTCAAAATATTGCCAATAATAATGTAAAAGTTTAATAAATTCTTAGACAAATCTCTTAGTAGACGAAAGTACTTTCTATAATTAACGCAGTAAGAAGAAGGTCGGCTCTAGATGTAATTTATATCTATTTCGGTATAATAAATACCATCAGCCTCCTCTATGTTTATATTATTTCCCATTCGCTGTTTCTTATCCTAAACATTGAGATTTGGATAAACATTTGTGGAAGAAGACTGGCAAAATTTCTTGTTCAAGTTTCCATCGACTTGCTCTGTTGAAAATATTTCATAAATTTTGAGGGGAATTACCGTATATTGTTCTCTACTTGTATAAAATTTACTACCATTCCAACAACTTCCAACATTCAAATATCTAACCCTCTGCTAAAATGTAGGCTAGCCTCAACGAGTGCGTTCACTTGACCAGATTAGATGCTCCCTCAGCGTTAAATCTACCTGCCCGCTTATTGACATGTATGCATACACCTAGGGTCAGAAAATCATAAATTATGCAGTAGCAAAGCGACCTCATTATTTATGCCATTTACCGCTTCGATGTTTATTCGATTATTAGGCGCTTATTGGTTAATATGAAAGTTCGAATTGCCCCCTTGCACGAATCGATTACTTCCGATACTTAGTTCATTACCGATGAGCAATTAACCTAGCGAAGTAATTGCATAAATTCTAGATGTGCAGATAGTGGAAAGCAAACCGTGGCAATATTTGTATTTTACAGTAGGCGTAGTTCATGTACGGTGACGGTGACGCTCGCCCAAGCGAATCGATCTGTTTGAGTTACGCAAGCAACTGTGAAAAATAGAAATCTGAGTTGTTTAAAACGAATTCAAATGGAATAATAAACAAGAATAAGGAGACTGTGGTCAAAATAATATATAAAATGAAGAAATACCCTTACCATACGTTTTGGAAATAATTTCAGATAAATATTTCGGCAACTAAGTTGCCATTCTCAGTGGAAAACGATATACGGCTAACGGGCTAAGACGAACACCACACAATGAGCACTGTACATCTCTGAACTACTGCACAATAAACTTCACACACTGAACGTCTGCGCGGAACACGCCAAAACACTGTTGAAGCTGAACTCCTATTAATACTAAACTTAAAATTCATGCTGTGTGGTGCGTAGCAGGAAATATCTCACCCACATATTTGATATCTTCTAAAAGAATTTATCCCTAAAATCTGAAAGTTTGGCAGTAAGTGAACTGAAATTCCTAGAATATTCGAACCATTCCTTGTAACTTAAGTACCACACGGAAGAAGATTAAGGAATGATGAACACCGAAAAGAAACAAATAAAAAAGGAGTGGAAGGGATGACGCAGATGAAAAAAAAATGAAAGAGGAGGACACGTGCAAGAACAGCAGGATAGCAGAGAATTTGGTGGTGTGACCAATTTACAACGTTCCATTCTTTCAAAGTGAATCACCAAGAAGACCATCCTAGAAACCTAACCAATAACCACTCGAAATTTTCTTATAGTTACCAAATAAAAATTTCCCGATGAAGTTTATCACATTTCACCGTGAAATTTATGTTTTTTTTTTTACATTTGAGAATCTGGGTTCATATTTAGATGGCATAATTTCCTCTAACAATAAATTACCAAATCCAGATTGTTTAAAAGAGATACCATAATCTCATGCAATTTTCTGAAATCTATTACGTTATTGGTGCCGGTTTGAGATATTTAGTCAGTGACCTACAGGACGAAAATTACAGTAAATTCATCTTGCAAAATCGATCACCTTTATTTGAAAATTCTAAGTGGTGCTAAGACCCCGACTACCTCGTCTTTATAATCCCATGACATCATAACTTTTCTCCACATTACCTAGATTCCAGACCGCAACCTCAAAATCGCACTACAGCGTCACATGATTTCGTCACCTAAATTAATTCTCAAAAAAAGCGAAGAACAGCCAAGAAATCAAGAAGCCAAAAACGTCGGCGGAGATTTTGGAATTACCGACCAGAAAGAGACGAAAAACTCAGAAATATTAGATGAAGACCGCTACGAGTTTGAAAGAATGGCTAGGCGTGGAGCATTTGAGAGAAACCAAACACAAGGTAAGGAAAGAAAGTTGACTCAAACAAATCTATGTAGTAAATGATTCCCTGGATCACAAGAATGACTCGATGTTGAGGTACGACGGATGTTTCGTTCTAGGGATTGGCTATAATTTTCTAATTTCGTCAATTTTCATCCAAATTCTAATCCATTTCTTTACAGCAAATTATGCTTCATATCTGGCCATATCTGGCGAATAGGGTGGATGTAAAAGCAATTCCCAGCGTAATTCGTTTTAAACATCCTTCGTTCCTCGTTTGGTCTGGGCTTGTGCATTGTCCTTATGCAACTATCCAGTCCGTTTCTTGCAAACCTCATGCTGAAATGAAGCAGATAAAAGATTAGAAAAATACTCTGGGTTAATTGTAGGACCTTTCGGTAGGTTGTCCTTAAAGGCAATCCTCTTACAATCGTACAAAAGTATTCATATTTTACCATCAGTATTATCCGTTGCAAAATTCGTGGCGGTAACGTGCTAAAACCTTTTGAAGTTGCTGGTATATGTTGATACTCAGGGAACTGAAACCTGGCTTACATCAAAACGTTCGTGTAATATCCCATGGACTTGAATAGGTACACTATTCCTACACTAACATTAATTTCACCAATTATTATTAGCCCATCATGTTCTAGTAGGTTCTCCACAGCAGCAATGTTTCCTCCATTTACTGAGGTGCTTCTTCTAGTAACGATCTGCCAGCTCTGAAACGATGGAACCATGGATAGACTGTACTTTCCGATTCTGCAAACTCCCTAAATACACCTTCCAGATTTCTTAAGATTTCACATTCTCTTTAAATAAAATGAAAACGATAGCTCTTTTTGATTTAGTCGCGTTTTCCATGATTGCAAAACCAGAGGTACGGAAATACATCTGTATACGTCAAGAAGCTGAAGTATATTAAACAATACTGCACGGAAAGGATGCATGACATTTCGTAATTTATAAAATTTGCGCAATTGAACTAGAACCTTTCATTCCTGGTAACAGTACCACACGAAAGAAGATTACGAAATGAAGAACACCCAGAAGAAATAAATGAGAAAAAGGGGAGCGGAAGGGACGATGTAAGTGAAGGAAATGAAGAAGGAAACACCATGAGGAGGATCACCGGAGATCACCAAGAAGATCATCCTAAAAGTCTATTCAATAGTCGCTCAAAATTTCCGTATTCTTTTGCCTTGTCTTTCCAGTCTATTTGTCCGTCCGCTAAGTCTAAGAGAGGATGCTGTATCACAGATATTAGGTTGCTGTACACATGATGGTGCTAGTGCACTCTACTGTCTTGAAAATTAGATTCGATTGCGGTAAAATCCCAAAAATAACCACCAACATAGAACTAAAATTCAACATCGTTTTGTCCTCCATTACGTTTGCACGTTTCACATTTGTATTTTCTACCTACGACGGCGAAAAATGCGGTAATTTTCGAACTCTGTCCCCGTTCCGTTACATTATTACGTACGCTCCCCATTGTGTCTTCTAACGAGCGACGTTACAGCGAACACATATTTTCGAAGTAGACAAAAGCGGATTTTTTCGAGCGTCGTGATGCACATAAAAGCTCCTAAAACACATTTTTAGAAGCCATTCAGGGATGTGACACGGGTCTGTATTAGCGGTACTAATTATGATATAGTGTATTGGGCGGGCGAGATCGGAGCACACGCTCATCAATCACCATTCGTTTCGACGCGATCGATCGATCTGTTCCTGCATCATCATATTTCGTAATTTCTCGACGTTACGTATCCGTGCTTCATTGGATATCGGCGAATTGATGCCCGTATTCGTCGATACGGCGGATTTGTGTTTTAGCATTCGACGCAAATGCCAGACGAGAATTTTACTAGTGCTGACGATTATTACTCATTTTCAGCTGTCATTCGTCGCGTAGATACGAAAGTGTAATAAACAGAGATCTATTAATGTTAAAACCAGGAAACGATGCGACGATGGGTTTCCTTCTTTTCAAGTAAATTCATTGCATGACCGTGCTAAGTTTCGAAGTATCTTTTTCGAACTCCTTTTAAACTATTTTTATGCAAGACCGAACGTAGGGGGTAATTTACTGGTAAATTCTACAACAAAGCCGATTATGGACGCTTGGACAGACAGAAGTTTTCAGATCTAAAACAATTGACACAGCCAAAGGTTGTTATTCCACACTGAATAAAATACAGAACGGTTTTGGAGACTTACCATCCGTTTACTCTAACAATTCTACTTATTAACATTCGCAGTCTAGACGGTGAAGATCATACTATCGAACTGGTAGTAAATATAGCATGTAGATTCTACGAGGGACGCCTTTTATGTTTTTACAAACGACCACTGAGTTACCTTAAGATGTGTCATCACTATTTTCGTAAAATTTGACTTTGTTTATGGTACATAAGAACAAGGGGACTGCTCTAATAAAAATAATTCTTTTTAAATTTGTTATTGTGAACGCAGTGGAATTGATTGAGTAGTTTGCTTACAGTGTACGTTCAGAAAAGGCAATGTTGTGAAAGAATGGAAATTTCACATGAAGGTCTCCTTGCATAATTTTTTACGATGTCAGTGGAGGCCTAACTCACAAACAATGGACAGAATCGCTTCGTTCAATGTTGGCAATTAAGCACCATCACAAAGAAACTCCTTATAATTGGTTTGTAGAATTTCATCGTAGTCGTGTGTCCGTCAGTGATGATTATGTGAAGGTCGATCAAAATTGATTGTTATTCTAGAAAATATCGATGTTGGGTGCTACCTGATTGAAGAAGATCGGCATGTCCCTTACAGTAAGATCGATGCATTCTTAGGCATACCGAGGACTGCAATACATTCGATTTTGTATGTGCATTAATATATAAAGAAAATCAGTAAAAAGATCTGTTCCCAATGAATTCCGCATAATTTGGTCAAAGCTTAAAGAAAGGCTTGTTGTTAATTGGTGGAAGGAAATGCTGAAAG
Organism: Chrysina gloriosa; assembly: GCA_038088585.1. Lineage (NCBI taxonomy): Eukaryota > Metazoa > Arthropoda > Insecta > Coleoptera > Scarabaeidae > Chrysina > Chrysina gloriosa. Next base: position 9,905,608 of record CM076092.1, read on the forward strand.
AATTCGGCTGCGGAACTATGAAATCTGTATACAATATCGTAATATGTAGGTCACGAAACTTGCATTGATTCGTATGAACCTGTAGCTAAGCAAGAGTCGAGTTTGGGTGATCCAAGATGAACTGAATCTCACACAAGTTGTTCGTTCACGGAGCAAAAACAAGATTAGTAGTTTCTTCGGTTGTAGTTGAATTGTCCCAACCATTTGTTTAGAGGAGAGAAGAGCAGTTAATGTCGAATGATATACGATAATTTTTTGGCCAGAAGTCATGGACGAAATCAGGAAAAACAACCGGAAACGTCGCATCATTCAGTATCATCATAATGCCAGCTCTGACACAGCACGTCAAACAATTGATTCTTTGGACGAGAGAAACATCCAAATAGTGTCTCATTGCTCGTATTAATCTGATATATCGCTGCACGATGTTCCAGAATGTGAAACAAAAAATGCGAACAGCGAATTTCAGCACCTCAAGCAGCTGTCGTGGCTTTCAAAAAACCATATTTTTGAGATACCAACTTTCGAGAATTGGTTTGAACGCATGCATAGTGTGTAAATCTTAAAGGCAAATATTTTGAAAAGCAATAAAACAGTTTGTTCTACAAGAATTGTTTCCTCTCCTAGTTTTTTTTTGAACACTAACATATGTCCTTGCTTGGGTCCCACTGCAATTTTTGTAGGGACGCAGACGTTTGTGGAGTAATTTTAGTACTTCCAGTGCTGTGTTTTCAATATTCGCACTAAAACACTATTGAACAAGAGTAAACAAGTTTGTTCCAATTTTTTTTTTTTTTGTAGGTAACAACTTAAAATGCGGCCATCGTAATCACCAGATAATTTTGAATACTCCATCAATACTTTTTGATTATTTTTAAGTTCCCAGTTTCGACTTATCCTTGAAAAATTGTCACAAAATGTTTCGGTTAGTGGCGTTTTCAAGTCAGATGTATTTTCATAATATGGGAAACGTAGAAGAAATCTTTTTATAAGTGATACCAAATCGGAAATACTCTAATTTAAAATTTAACAAAGCCATTACAATGAAAACTGATAAGTGGTAAGGTTTGAGGGTTTAAGGAACCATTAAGTCAGATAGATTCGTGAATAATCCTTGACTCTATCAAGAATGTAAATCCTAAGGTATTATTATTATTATAATCGAATCCCCTTTTACCGCTAGGTGTCGGGGTTTGCTCTAATACGTATGAATTTTTTCCAAGCTGTTCTGTTTCTTGATAGTAATTTTGCTTCTTCTCTTGATTTGCCGCTGGTCCGCAGTATTTTACACATCGTTTGGTCCCAGGTCATCCTTGGCCTTCCTCTTCTCTTCTTTATCTGTATTTTTGCTTCGTATATTTGTTTGACCTGTCTCTCTTTGGGCATTCGCTGTAAGTGTCCCCGCCAGCTCAGCTGTCGTTGTTCGATGCATTCTGTTATTGGTTGTACCTTTAGTGCTTCTCTGATCTGTGTGTTACGAATTCTATCTAGTCTGATTATTCCTTTTATTCTCCTTAGGTACTTCATTTCCACAGATTGTATTTTACTTCTTTGGTTGTTTGTAAGCTTCCATGATTCGCATCCGTATGTTAAGATCGGTCGGTATATGGTGTTAAAAACTTGTCTGATCCGAGATTTCTCTTTTGTTAACAAATTTTTTATTCATTGCATAATATGTTTTTATTGTTTTTCCTATTCTTTCGTTGATTTCGGCATCCTGTTTTCCTGTCCAGTCCAGTGTGACTCCTAGGTATTTAAATTCTCTTACTTGTTCAATACTGTTGTTATATATATCTATTACTATCTGAGTATGAATATTCTGGTCTCTTATTATCAGTATTTTCGTTTTATCTATGTTCATTTTCATACCTTCCTCCTCCGTTATTTCTTTCCATATATTCAAGTTTTTTGTAATTGTTCCTCGTTTCCTGCTATCAGCACTACATCGTCTGCAAATGTTGCCGCCGCTATCTCCACTCTTTCTAGGTTTTTATGTCCGACCATCATTCTATTGGTTCTTCGGTTGCATTTCTTAATGATTGTGTCTATATGTACATTGAATAATGTGGGGCTGAGGCTTCCTCCTTGTCTTAGTCCCTAAGGTATAACTCTCAATAACGATGAGCAGAAAGAGGTTTATGGTGGTCTAAATGGAAGAGATGGATCCAACCTAATCTAAGTAGTTTCTATTTTCTTCGCCATATTTATTACATTAATCAGTTTCTTTCTCTTCTGTGCTTATTTTTAAATCTTTACTTTTAATGTTGATAGGAGTTGGGAAGATAATGACAAGAAAATTGAAATGATAGTGATAAGGAGGAACTAATGGCAAATATAGAAGAGATACTGAACAAGAAGGTCATTAAAGGGGAAAAAATTGCCAGAAACGAATGAAACCAAGCACTATCGATGACAAAAATAGGAGAGACCGCGGAAAGGACATCACACCAGGGATTGTAAAACGTATGGAAGAAATAGTTAAGGACAAGTTTAGATACATCCCAAATGAAATTCTTAAACAAAAAATAATTTCCAGTGTATGGAGTGTGGGCATAATTTTACCATCATATGAAAAAGGAGATCAGGGAGACTACTCAAACTACAAACTATAATTAGAATATTAAAAAGTACATTAGAAAATAAGGTTGATATCCACTTGGAAGAAAATCAAAACTGTTTCAGAACAGGCAGAAGCATGTAAGATGTCCCTAAATTTATTGCTTTCCTTTGTCTTTGTCTAACCTCTATTTTACCGAGCTCAGCGTTGTGATTGTAATGATCGTTTGTAAAGCTGAGCTTTCTTTTAGCTTTTGTTAAACGTCATTTCCTTTTAGATTAGATATGAGTTTCGAGACAAGTTTCATTTTGTTTTACTTCCAAATTAAGTCTACGGGGAAGGAATGCAAGAGGAAGACTGAGAAAGAAAGGATATTTCTACTGATCATTTTCAGGAAAAGCAACAAAAGTCAAACCTATCAAAAGGGAAGAAATGGAGAACTCAGCTTAAGATAGAAACCTTTGGAAATTTAAAGCGACCTCAACTCGACAGTCCGACACCGAAAGGTAAACGAACTTGAAATTGAAACTATGACTAATGTAAGAAAAATAAAATTTATAGAACACGATAAACTATTTCTACATACGTAGATAGACATACATCCCAGTACCTAAACCAACTATCTAATTTCAAGATGGCTAATAGATACGTATTTTTCCGATTTACACCATAACTGTGTAAAAGTGAAGTTGATGCAACTGCGGCTGTAGATAAAAATTCGTTATTTTTGTATTTAAATTTCTACTCGATATGCACCATCTACCTATTTCCAACACCATTGTCTATTCGAAACGATTTCAAGGAAACAGGATGAATTATTATCTTTACTGAACGTTTCTGTGGAACTACGACGAGTCTTAGCCGGACGGGTTATTTTGGTTATAAAGTTTAATACTAGCTGAAGCAAGTTTCTTGGCTACTGGCAGATTCTCCTTGGGTTGTATCTGTTATTTCAGAAACTTCTTGCACATTATGGTAAGATATTATCGGTAGTCGGAAGCCCTCATTGAGTTGATAGGAATGCAATACATGGTCTTGTATGGAAATGGGGAATACATACGTATTTAAAATCACAATATTTTTCATTCTTGCATTATTTATTTCATAAATCCTTTCGTGCAACTGCATATTTACATTTATTCGATCTATTTCCTATTGTTTGAAATTATATACTTGAACATAAGTTCAGAGTATAAACACGCCAAACCAGAACATAGCCAGGTCATAATGCCTTTGTTGCTCGTATATCCACGTCGCCAATTATTTAATAATGTGTTCGGCCATCATGAGAAATTAGTTCTGTCACATGGTCAATTTGTGATTACCGAGGCGGTACGACATCGGGCGTGGTGAAAATGACCCGAGAGAATGGAAGCACAACATCTACATGCAGTGACGTAGTAATGTTTGGTCTTAAAATAAGGCAGGTACATATATCATGTATATATACATATATATATATATATCTATATATACATCTTTCGACGTAAATTTGTCAGAGCATGAATATGGAGTAGGTACGGCTTAATACGGCTATCCCTTTTGTTCAGCCTACCCGTTTTTCACAACAAATAACTTTCTTTCATATTATCGAAGTTGGGGTTAGTTTAGGAAGTTGTATTCCTCATAGGAACGGATTTCCATACGTATTATATTAGACATTTCCAAATTGCGTTGAAACCCACTTAGATTTATTTAAACATTACCAAGCTTGCTTCGTGTGGTGCCACCGAATTTGTTACTAAACAATTGTGTGCTGAGGAGTTCACCGATATGATATTCTGTCGGTAAATACACCACACACAGCACTTGCAATCACTACCTTCGCGAAATCAATGGAAAATTTGTGCGTGAGAAGCGATTTTTGAATAAGAAGAGTCAATGTAATAAAATGGAAAGCAATAATAAACATTTCCTTGCTATGAGAGATCTTTATCCTTGAACCTCCAGGAAACCATGAAATGAAAAACGAGTAGTATATGTAACTACAAATTGTTAACTACATTTACCAGATACGAAATCGTCATGAGTATTGAGGTACTTCGATTGCTTAACTAATTTTGTTCTATACTCCCAGTTTCTCGCAACCACTTACAGCCTCTCATTTATCCTGAAGAGCTGCTGAAAAGATGCACTCAGGGCCAGAATCGGATGATATGGCATTATAAACAAACACTTCCCATCTGAATTCTTGAAGAAGAGCTGTCGATTTTGCGGCAATATCCGGTCAGGCATTTTCGTCAAGCAAGCTGCTTGAAGACAGCATTTGTTTCTTTTGAATAGTACGTCTTAATCTCGCAAGTTACTATTACCCACGCTTCCATAAATTCAATCACTAATACTCTATTTTCGTCAAAGTTTCTTTAAACCTTTTCGGGTCTTCTGGGAAGTGGGTATACACCCACTGTTTTGATGTTGTTCCGCTTTTGAGATGCCAATACAAACCATCACTTTATCTCCCTCACGATTTCCCTCCAAAAACTCTTCTTGTTCATCGCAACGTGATAGAAATGTAAAGGTTTACTCATTTACCGTGCATTAGGATAGGGCCATAACAATCATAAATAAGTTTGTTATAAAGGTAAGTTCTTTTATTATCAATCGACTCTGCACGCCGAAGGTACGTCCGTTTGCTAGAGCTTGCACTCAAGGACTGGCTGATGCATCGACAAGTCTTGCTTGCATCAGCCCTCGAAAAGCCGTTTAGTTTTTACTTTAAAATTTTCCTTTATAGGTGTATATGATTTACTGTGGTGTACTGTGTTTCTCGATTCTTTTTAACGAATCGTGTTTCCACTATGCTTATCTCCGACATTGCGACTGGCATACTTATTTTTGATACGATTCGCATTTTCGGATGCACGCGTGAGACATTCGGCTTGTAGCGTTCAGTTGAACAGGTCGTGAATAGGTTATTCCGTTTTTGTCTTCAAGTCTGGTTTGTCGAGGATCTGCACGCAAACTCTATTCTGCGAAGTTTAATATTATCGTTGTGTGTATTTTGAAAGTTACGCTTCCCCAATTTTACCGTTCGACTATCGACCACGTTTGCTTTTCCCTCAATTGGAGGTGAGTCTTTCTTTTGTTAGTGTCGATGCCGTCATTTTCTCTTTCACGCTGTTGTAAGGAGCTAGTAGAGTGCGAGTTGAGCTAAGAGTATTTAAGAACATCTAAGAATTATCGTAGAAGTTAGAAGGAGTTCAGTTTGACTGTGTTAAAAACGGAGCTTTGTAAGTTTCGGTGAGCATCTTTGGTACCCGACGACCAGAAAGTTTCCGGTAGTGGAGATCTTGAGTCAGAATGTTAACTATGAAATGTTAGGAAACTTATCGGATAATTCCGAAATTGTAAACCCACGCCTTTCTCGAACCACTTGGACGACTCGCTACTCTTAGTCTTCAGCGAATATAACCTTCACCACCTTCATCATGAATGCCTGTTCTTCCTTCTTTAAATTTTCTGCACTAATTTTGCGCCCCACCGTCGGATTAATCCATACATTCGGCTCATTTTACGATGAATTTCAGCGGCTTTACACCTCTCAGCTTATAGAAAATGAATAACGCTATGTAATTCGCACTTGGAAAAGGCGATAATTACCGACGTGTTCATGCGTTGTCAACCAAACTATAACTAACGAAATTATCGCGAGTAATGTGGGGGTAATGGCGGATGACCTGTTAGTGGTGCTCTACAAGTGTTCGCCGTTTACGCCCTAATGTTCTGCATTAGTATTAACCATGTACGATACTTTGATACGAGCAGCAGAATCAGTATCTGGAAGTTTATGCAGCGGTCAACGTACTTCAAAACGTTTTTCCATTTTAATTTAAAGGTAACAAAGGGAATATCAAATTAAAAGGAAACCTGAACCTTTCAGAAGCAAGAAGTACACACAATTAATTCAACTTGTATGAATTCAAGTAATTTTCTCTTTACAATATAATTTTCTTCGCTAAGAACTAATCACGATGTCACTAAATGAATGGGCGTCTTTCCACGGAACGAAGCGCGTATCGCGAATATTGTAAAAAGTAACACGAAACTTTATCTTCTAAATAGATTTCGACGGCAATTTGGGGTGGCCTTTTTCTTTCATCGAAAGCCATTACAAAAGATGAAAGATAACTTTCCGATATGTATACGTCGTCGCGTCGATGGGGAGACGAAATCTAATATTAAAGAGTAAGTAACAAGCTCTCCTTCTTTTTAATATTTTACCGTCATCGGTTTCCTGGGGATGACAGATTATGAAAATCTGTCTGTGGGAAATCATAATTTTTTTCGAAGCGGTGTTCGTCTCCATCGACAACGAGTATCCAATTTCTCCCCTTAGGGAGTATCATCATTTTTCGATCAATACCGCAAGTCGCAGCCGCTTTCTGCTTTTGCACGCGGAGGCTTTGAGAATTTTTCTTTACTTCACAGGTAAATCATGGGTGGGGGAATTTCGCTGTAGGATTCGGTTTATTTTCGGTTTGTGAAGAATTTGATGTTGCGCTTTCGATTCAAGCTCATTATCGTTGGCTTCCATTGATTTCAAATGCATATTTTCCATAATTGGTGGTTTTTATGTGATTTCACTGATACCCTATTTATTACTCTACAAATATCGTTCAGATATTGCTGTGTTTATAGTAAAATGCTTGATGAAGCGCACTACAACCACGGAAACAGGCGGAACAAAAGGGAAGGCAGCGAAAAGACAAAGATGAGGGTGTACAAGACTGTCTTTAGACCTAATCTGACCTATGGCAATAAGAATTGTGTGTTAACGGAAACAATGAAAAGCAAAATAACATTATAGACATGAAATACGTGAGAAGAGTCAAAAGGAATACGAAGAGAGACTATATCAGAAATGCTATAGTGAGAGAACAACTGAGCGTGGACCCGATTATAAACGTACTTGAGACGAACGCACTCAAATGGTTCGGTCACATGTGCAGAATGAAGGATGAAAGGTAGGTTAAACAAATATGGAAGGCAAGAGTACAAAGTAAAAGAGGGCGAGGACAACCAAAGGAGGAATGGAATGCCGTAGTGGCAGAAATATTCAAAACAAAAGAAGCATCACGTGCAGGGAAAACGGAGACAAAGGCAAAGAGTAAAAAGGAATGGGCGAAATTTGCGCATGGAACAACAGACAACCAAGTAGAACCGAACAAATTAAATGTGAAATGTAAATCTTACACCAAACGGTAGAAATGTTTTAGATTATTATTTCAGCTACTTGACTGATACAGACCTGATGATTTCACAATTATGGAAAATGCAAATAAGTCATAAAGAGATATTATCTTCTTTTTACTTAAACAGGGTGTGAAACCTTCAGAAATTTTGCGAGGTCTGTAATGCCTATTTAGAGGGTTTGCAGAATCCAGAGACATGGTTGGTGGATGGGTCGTTCGTAGGAAAGCTGGCTGAACGTCATTAGGAGACAATCCCCACAGTGGATGGTCGAGCAGTTCTATAAATGAAAGAAACCTTGCCGCTGTAAGATGATTATATTCATAAACTGATTTATAAATAATAATTACTCAAATTAGTGTTAGTGCAGGAACGTCAAGGCTGTGCTCATTTATCGTGCTTTGCAATTCTCGGTGAGCATCTTCGGTATCTCGACCACCACAATATTGTTGGTACTGGAGCTTTGGGTCCGAATATTACTCTTGAAATGAAACTCGTTGGATAATTCCGAAATTGCAAACCTACGTCTTTCCCGAACTACTTGGATGACTTGCTATTTCAGGTCTTCAGCGACCATAACCCTACGAATAGGTACACGACAGGTTTATGAGATTTAATATGAAAATTTGTGTGTGAGTATAGTTTCAGGCCGCTGGCTACCAATGCTGTTAAGACTTGAATAGAAACTCAACAGGTTCGACATATGCCGTCAACAGCAAGAGCTTTTTCACGTTACGACGATCAATTTTGGCAAGGGAAAATAACTACTGTTAAAAAATGGATACCTTACTTTAGTCTTGGAAAATTGCGGCAACCGCTATGCAAGAAGCCGCGTAGGAAGTTGCATAATCGCCCATTACAGTACCGTTCAAGACACCATACCGCACTAAGAACGGTGAATTTTCACCCTATTTGCTTGATTGGACTCCTAGACCTCTAGACGGTCTTCAATCTGAAATCTTGAATAAAGTAAAGCTTGCTATAAATAGGTGGTGATCTGCCAATCTATCATCAAACCAATTTAGGGTGTACGATACCCAATTATGGGTTGTACAGAGCAAACCAATCAAGATATTATCCAACGAAGCCAGAACAAATTTCTACGCATGATAACGACAGCTTATCGGTATGTGACAAACCAGGAAATTTACGACGATTTAGACATCAAATGGATTCATGAAGTCATCCCAAAAATATGCTGTCAAACATGAAAAACAACTACTAAACCATACCAACGTAGGAGAAATTCAAGTTCTGGGTATTACCCAAGAATTGAGAAGGTTGAAGCGTACCAAACCACACGAACTGATATGAAAAACACGACTAACTGAATTGAATTTGAGAGCTGTATACTGGTATAGTCAACCCGCACACGTTCTGCTTAAAATTTATTATACTTAAGTACACATTAAAAATAGTAACAAATTAACACGGTTAAGATTGTACTAGCCATATCTACTAAATATGTTTAAAAAAACTAGGTGGATTGCCGAGATATCGGAAAAGTTCTTTGAGGACGTTTCGAAAAAAATTGGTGTGTGTGCTGTACGCACGTCTAAAGTGAATACTTCCGCTCGCACATCATACTCTCTCTGTCTCTCCTTCTGTTTCAAGCCAAGCAAGCACACAGTATTCTCTAGCTCATCGCCTCTCGCTTACATATCATACACTCTGCTTTCTACGTCTTTCACACGATACGAAGCTTCGCCCAAATTTAACGCTCTTACGCTTACGTCTACGCGTACGCTCGAGCTGGTCCGGTGTCCCTTAAAAGTATTGACTTCAAAAAATGAATTTAGCTGCGATAAATTTATTTAATTAAATGGAGATTATGTTGAACAAGCACATTGTGTTCTTGATGGAAATTGACGAAATAAAGCAGTTACAGCCAAATTCCTATATCTTTGCAATCATCCCCTCGTATTATTGATTTAAAGCCGAAATCGGAATTTCAAAATATGTAAGGAAATTTATAAGATAGATGCTATATTTTTCTTGGTCATTTATTTCAGCTTCTAAACCAATAAATAGAACCTTCGAAACATATGTAAAAATCCTCTACGATTTCTTTTCTTTTTTGTGTGTACAGAATGGTTTCACTGTTGAATTACGATTTGGCGTAGCATGTATAAATAATACATATTTCTTTATTAAATTTTAAAGCAAACCTGCGAGTCGCATCGCGCGTGCGATTTGGTTATGAAAATTTATATTTCTCGACGTAAAACAAACAGCAACAAAACAAAAATATGCCTTGTGAACGTTCGCCGGATCATAAATATGTAAAGAAGGCGCGGTGTACCGGGTATTGAAATAGAATAAAAACGCAGATAAAGAACACGAGGGGCATCTGAAATGGAAACGTCTGAGTTATCGTCTACTTGGAGGGCGGGCGAAGATATTCTTGAATTTAAATGTTCCTCTTTAAATTCAATGAGTTAGTTTTCTTTTTAGTTAGTCTAGGTTCTAATTTAATATGTAGGAAATTTTACTGCTGGGATTAAATTTAATTACGATGATTGTAAATTGTCATTTTGTAAGAAATGCTTTAGGGTAAGGTTTGTATGTGTTTCAATCTGTTCTTTTACGTCGAGCGTTGGCGTTAGTACCACTTTGATTTGCCTCTAAAAGAGACGAGTTGACACATCAGTTTATTCAGCTGTATCAGCTATTTTGGTTCTCCTTTCCATTCATCCTTTTCATTTCTTCCCGAGGGAGTCTGCTATAAAAGAAGGCTAAACGTAGAGTATCATTTTATATGGGAATGCTTCCGAACTTCTAGGACATTGAATAGACTTCCTTATTTCGCTACGGACTTGCATGCAATTTATTTTTCCCCGATTGATAAAAAATTTCATAAAAACTGAATATTTTCTTCCTTACTCAGCATTATCGAATTCTGCTTACGATCTGATTACGATAAGTAGAACATCTTGTGTATTGCAGTATAGTAATACTCGTATGGTTAATTACCATTAGAAAATTCATCTTTTATTATAATTCAAGATATCAAAATTCACAGTTAATGTTGGAGTTATGGTCTTGAGTTGTCATACGATTTATTTTGGGGTTCTATTTATACCTTTTCGCCACCACGCCCACCACCTTTTAAGCATTTTATTACCCTACGGGTGTTAGCTTCTCATTTTAACTCCAGCCAGAGACGTTTAATGGGAGAAACAAATGTCACTACAAGTAACATTATTAATTATTATAAAAAGCATCGGTTAATAGACAGAAAAGCATTATTAACATTCAGACACATACGTACAATACTTTCACCTTACAAGATTTCATAAAAATTACTGGAAATAACCAAGGATACATCGACATTCAATACAGGTTTCTATAACAGCGATATACCTGGATGCACTGGAGTCAAGGTGAATTAAAGTCTTCGTTTCGTGGACAACTTAGAAATAAAGTAGTGTAGTCCTAGTTTCCAAAAGAAATAAAAAGTTTGTTTTCACAGTTAATGTTGGAGTTATGGTCTTGAGTTGTCATACGATTTATTTTGGGGTTCTATTTATACCTTTTCGCCACCACGCCCACCACCTTTTAAGCATTTTATTACCCTACGGGTGTTAGCTTCTCATTTTAACTCCAGCCAGAGACGTTTAATGGGAGAAACAAATGTCACTACAAGTAACATTATTAATTATTATAAAAAGCATCGATTAATAGACAGAAAAGCATTATTAACATTCAGACACATACGTACAATACTTTCACCTTACAAGATTTCATAAAAATTACTGGAAATAACCAAGGATACATCGACATTCAATACAGGTTTCTATAACAGCGATATACCTGGATGCACTGGAGTCAAGGTGAATTAAAGTCTTCGTTTCGTGGACAACTTAGAAATAAAGTAGTGTAGTCCTAGTTTCCAAAAGAAATAAAAAGTTTGTTTGGTTAACGACGAAAAAAATTGACAAGATAGATAAGTGAACAAATAAGTCGCTAAATATATTTGGAACAAAAGGGCTTTAAGTAGAAGTACCAGTGAATAAAAGAACCTCACCATACCAGAGAAGATAGAATCTAAGAAGGGGAAGAATCCATAGAAATTAAAGGTGCATGGAGAATAGAAGTTAAGAGAGAAGATATAGGAAGAACCATCATCAAAAGAGAAATTACACTCACACACACACACAGCACTAGGTAATTATCTTGATTTTATGTTAAATATTTCCCAAAATTTATAAGTATTTATTTTATAAATTTATAATTTGTTATAATTTATGCTTTTTATATCATTAATCAAGAGCTAGGCTGGTGCAATTTTGTTTAAGAACTTTAAATTCTCAGTACAATACTTAAATTAAAGCTAGTACTTCCCGATACTTTTCTACACAGTTACCATTTTAATTGAAACATTTGTCATAGCGTTGAACCAGTTTTTCAGTGACATCTTGATAGAACTGTGCCCTTTGTCAAATTAAGCCCTATTGTAACACCGTCCTGCAGTTTTTCATCGCTCTCTCAGTTCTGCGATTGTAAATCGTCGATTTTCACGAATATTCTCTTGTCATTAGCCAAAAGTTTGTCTGTTACAACAATTGGTCTTTTGCCCGTTCTTCATCATAGACATTAGTTCCTCCTTGACACATAAGCCGCCATTTTCTAACTGCACTGTCATTTATGACATTTTTACCATAAACAGAACGAAGTTCACAATGAATCTCAGCAGCCTTCATGTTCTTTGCAAACAGAAATCGGATAATAGCACGTAATTCACAATCGTTGGGATTTTCATTAGCAGCAGGCATTTTAAATGACCAAAATAGCACAGTTTTCGTACTAGCACTGCCAGACTCACATTGAATCAGACTACACAGCAGCGCTGCGATCGCGCCGATATCCCCACTCCTATGATCACTAGGCGGGAACGTGACTTACTTTACGAATTGCACTCGTAAATACCTCGTTTTAATGGCAGAATCCAAACTGCAATGCTAACTTAAGTTGACTATAACGATGCAATACGGTTTCCTATAATCACTCTGACGGTTTATGAACCTGGCAGCCGTTATATTACTCATTCTCTCTTTTCAAACCTTTGAATTACACATGAAGAGAACAGTTACTACATATACTGAAGTACATCGTATTCCGAACTTTTTCTAATTAAAATAGTAGAACATTGATGATACTTGACTTGAACTTTCTTCGATTCCTTAGTTTTAGAGGAGTCTTTCAAAGTCGTATAAGAAAAGCAATAAATAAAAAACAAATCCATCCTTTTATCGAAGCAGAAAGCTTCACGCTTTTATTTTAAAAGCATTTCGATATTCCGGAAATGTTTAGACAACACGTATCCTATTTGTAAGAAAAAGGAATGAATTCCGTGATTTGGCAGGCAATTTTATACAAACATTTTCCGTACGTCTAACGTAAATCGAGGTGTCGTTGGGAAAAACGGAAAGGAAACGCCGTCCTGTGACGAAACAAATGTCTCACAATCGATAGATTCGATGATGCTCTAGAACTGCTTGTCAGTTCGGTAAATTGGGACGAACGGTAAAGCGTTCGGATTTGTTTCCCGAAACGCTGGAAAAATAGACGATTTTCTATGCAAAACAAGATCGTGTGGATATAAATGTTGCTTTTAGATATCTGCGAGACACCTTCGATATTTAACGGTACAAGAGGGTAAAAGGTGGTGAGATGTATATTAAAGTACACATTATTCTAGGTGATGTTTGAGTGGGATTGTGGTATTTACCACTACGTAGCGTGATTTCATTGCGTATTCACGTGCACCAACACGCCACTTATTCAAATAAATGTACACCCAATTGAGTACACGACTGCACTTAAAGGTATTTCGTGCACCGGTCAGAATTTGCAACCAATTAAGTTTAGTAGCCTTCTTATGTAAAATTGTTAGCAAGAGGAACGGGAAACGTTTCCTTGTAACTAAACTGTAATTGGAAACCGATCGATTTCAATCAAGGAACATTTACTTGGCTTTGGTATCGTGCTTAGTTTAGAATTCAAGGATCTAGAAATTAATATTCCTATGTGAAAATTTTCATTGAAATAGAGGGTATCGGATCTAAAATTTGTGCCGCTTTTATAATATTTACCGGTTGAGTAATACAATTTTGATATCTTTCTAACTTACTTAGATGATGTTTTAAATTAAGTAGACGTTGTAGGCGATTCTAAATAATTTGAATTCCAAGAAAATACAAAAAGAATTTCTGAAACACGAAATTTATTTGGGACTTATCACCTGAACATTTCAACTCTGAAACCATCCAGGATAACAACAAATACATCCACACACATTGAATACACACGCGAATATAAAATTTGCATATATCAGATCACCTGATGCAGATTTTAAAAACGAATACCAATAATGGAGGAAATATGTGAAAAGACGGGAAATGTGGGGGTGATCAATGTTGAAAATCGTACATGGTTTGGAAGTATACTAATGGTAGAAATGCAATATGTAACATAAATAGAATTACCTTTACAACAACTAAAACACACCAACACCAACACCAACACCAACACCAACACTTACAGTGTCAACAGTATTTTGTGTTTAGTGTGTGATGTTCATTGTGGAGTGCTTTAGTGTTGTACATTGTCCGTTGTGTAGTGTTCGTCTGGGGCATTATCAGGACAGCGTTGAGTTTTCCAGTCTCCTACTGAAGATGGCAACTTAGTTGCTGAAATACGTATATGGATTGGTGATAGTAATTTTATTTATTTTATATATTATTTCAGCATGCTGGAATATATAAAAGAAAAGGAACGTATGTGTCACCGAGATGAAAGCGTGGTGCAAATGAAACATCACAGCACGGATATCAAAAACTTAAATCTACGGTAGCAGCAGTAACTGAATGAACCGAATTAATAGACAAGTTTACCAGGCCTATAGAGAACGGACGGGTAGCAGTCCTCACATCCCTTGACGTATATACAACTTTCGACATGGTAAGTCATGAAATACTACTCGAAAAGTTGGATAACCATAAGGTCAACGGATTATATTCCAGTATGAGTCTGGTTATGCGAAGAGGGTACTGGGTTTACTTTTGTTTCCACTGTTTATGAATGATTTCCCAGATCAAATAGATCCAATGATATGCATTCTGTACCGGATGACACCATTGTCATTAACTTTTAAACACTATGCAGTTCAACAGCGAGGAGATAGCCTAGAAAGAGGAAGCACTTTCCTCAAATCGAATGGTTCATAGCCCAGCGTAGCCAGAACGAAACTTCTGGGAGTTAAATTATCTAGAAGGGCTGAAAAACGGAAGGTGGCGTTCCTGAGAGGCCAATTTGAACTAGAAAGTGCATGATTAAGTTAAAATCAAAATACTGAATACAGTAATTTATGCTATTAAGGAATTACATGCCATAGCAACTTCCCAAAGTATCCGTAAAGCATATTACACGCGTTTCCAGTGTCGCCATATGGAAGTGCTACAGCGAAAGAACTTAAATCACTGCAAAAGTGCATCCTATTAGGCGTTGTAACATTTCAACTTCGTCAAGTGTATGTATATATACATACTTACCGCTATTAAATATGGATTTAACAACTTGCACAAGTTTTCCAAGTTTGCCCAGTATCACATTTACAATACATGAAATGCTATAAACATAGCAATGCCTTTCCATCGTACTAAACGAACTTCTTTTGATACAAATTTGGTGCAAGTGTACAATAAGCTGCCAACCAGCATGCGTGAGGTCCAGATCAAAGAAAAACAAAACAGTGGTTAAACTTCAATCTGCAGTACCTTGCTTTCTATACAACTGCAAACATTTTCGACCATAGTTTTTATCGATTTTTAGTTTCAAATTATTTATTTGCTTACATTGTCAGTTTTACATTTTTTGCTTCTTCAATCTTTCGTGTTATTTTGGTATCTGTGCATGTCGTGGACAGCTTTGGTATTGCATAGAACGGAGAATTATAAAATAAGGAATGAAGTAATTAAGTAAAAATATGCTAACAATCATTTCGTATTACGCCAACTTGCACGATGCAAGAAAAAGCTAAAACAATATTTTGACATTTATAGTATCCTAATAAGTTTTCAGGAAAGTACAATTTCAGTGAAGCACCAGAGCCAAGGAAAGTACAGCTAATCCCCGATTAGAAGAAAAGTAAGAATTTCTAGTAAAATAGTAAAGAAAAACAAGAAAATGCATTTTCGATTGCCTCCTAATATAATCGTGCAAAAATCTTCAAGTTTGCTGTTGTTATTAATAAAGTTAGGTCAGGTATTAATTTTTCTAGACTCTGAAAATGACAAACTATACGTACTAAGCAGGCTCTAAAAGCGAAAGCTCCTGTCACAACTACGCAACACATAGACACTGCCGGTGTTTCATAGAAGGTTGCTAGTAAAACTTTTGCAATCTTCAACTACTAATTGCTACACCCTAATAGAGGGTACACAAAAAATTCTAACTAAACTGAAAACTTTTCTAACGTTAACAATCGGCTCATTAATTAATAATTTGCAAGAGCCGGCGGATGATAAAATGCAAATGATGTACCGCTTTAAATCGAGTGCGCTGGAACTTTCAAACTTGCAATGCTAATGGATCAAATGTTATCCGTACTTTATGGTTATTATCCGGTCCGGATAAATTCCTAGAGCGCCCAGAGATCGCAACTAGTCGCGAAGTTTGACCGAATCGACTTTGTACTAATATTATCTTTAGGTGGTAGCCTGATTGGAACAATCGTTAATAATCTCGATGGCGATTTAGAACAAAGTTCTTCTTGACCTTTAATCTACATAGTACTAGGTAGTTTCAAAATGGGAGTAATAGGACGAGAATGTTGCATTTACTCGTAATAATCTAAAGCACTAACTTGGAAGTGGGATACGACTTCCGGTTGAGAAGGAATTTGTTTGAAATCTAGATTATTAGAACGAGAACTTAGGATTGCTGAGGTATTTAGTTCGAATACTTATGACATAGCACGTGCTTTATCTCACTTGTGAGTAGGTTTTGTTTCAATAAATCGATTCCTTTAATAAAATTAATGGAAACAAAATAATAAATCGAAGGAGTAACCCCTAACTTTAGAAGCTCAAACAAATTTGAAAGTAACTTTCGTAGAACCGCAACATGATTTTTTTGGGTACATTTGACGTCTGAAACTCGTCAGCCACTTGTGTTTTCTTAACGAATTACATACCCTGAAACAATACCAAGTGTAGTCATTTACGTACTTTTTGTTGTTATAACTTCATTCCATTTCGTATCGTCATTATTTAAACGTTTACAATGGTAAACGACCCTGGTTTCTTCGAAATCGATACCTTCCAGAACTTGATTCATAAAAAATTATTCGCGTTTTTTATTCACAAAAGCGAAAAAGGGAGATATTCGCCAACAGACGACGTATCGCGTATACGTATATCCTTCTAAAGCTCACTTTCCCCCGGAAGAACGTCTCTCAGACGCTCGAGAAGGGAAACCAGGCCAGAAAGATGAATGCGCACACAAGCGCGATCGCAAAGGACTTTTTAAAAAATCTCGGCTTTTCCCGAAAAGGTTCTTTCACGTGGCGGGCGTAACACGTTGCCTCGGTGCCGACGGCGAGATGTTTGGAGTTGTCGAGTTTAACCCTCACGGATTTGTATGTGTACCTGTAGGGATTTAACGAGGGGAAAGTTTACTAAACTGTGTCAAAACAAGACGACCGTATAAGAATACAAAACTAGAGAGCCTCGCCGCCACCGGCGCCCCCGTCGATGCCTTCTCGTCGAACAACTCTCCCATGTATTTATTAAAAATCGATCGAACCGTTTCCTCCGCAACGCTCGGACGAATACTAAAATCGTAGAGAGGTGAAGTAAATAGGATAAGCGCGGACGATCATGGAATAAATATGATGCAAATTCGTATAAATGTCGGATAAAAATATTTCGAACCGACTGATCCAATCTCGAATGACAAAGACCAAATAATGATGTCGCCGTGGTACCGTAGCAATACTAATTAGAAGGGAAAAAAAGGAAAGATCGATATCGAATGAAAACTCGAAAGTTTCATAACAACGAAAAGCGAAAAAAACTAATTAGTTTTCTCGTCCTGGATATAAATATGGTTTCGTGTATTTGAAAAATTGTTCTGTGATTTTAAAGAAACAACAATCTGGCTGAAGTCGTAAAAGTATCTTGAACTACAAAAATGTGTCGACTTCGCTGCATATACTTAATTACAAATTCTGCACCTGTGGTATCAGAAGGAAGTTAGAATGATTACGTGTAATATAAGATGTACACGGTTCCAATTCAAAATACACCTATCCCCCGATTTACACTGAAGATAGGATCCTTAGAAAACCGTGCAAATCGCAATGGTGGATTTTTATAGGTAAAAGTGTGTAAATCCAAAACAAGAAATATAAATTTAAGAAAAATGCCAAAAATTTAATTAGTTATCACTGTCATAGACCACTAATATTTTCTTGCTCATTGGTATGATGTCACTTTAATCCCTCGATAATACTTGATGCGATACAAGGTCGATATTAGATGAATTAGCAACAATCTCAGCTCAGCGAACCTTGGTAATGAAATCCGTACTTAACAGTTGTGTTTGGTATTTGGTTAAATCTTTGTAGACCTCCTGATATTGAGTTAAGCGTTTATTAATATCGAAATAGGAGCACTCGTTCAACATTCGGCTAATTTTGTAGAAAATAGTTACCCAAAAAGTTTTGGTATAGCTAATCTCTCAAATATACAACGGTACAGTTTCCCAAGTCAAAGATGACAAGTTCGTAACATTACAGTATTTGCCAAAGTAATCGTCTTGGAAGTTACTGAATCTTTTAATATTTCGTAAAGAAAACGTACTTTTCCTAATTTCTAACGACTTGGCGCGGGAATGTCCATTTACCCAATGACTCGAAGATCAGAATTTACAAATTTTTATTGTATGTATATGCTGAATATGTTTGGGGAAAAATGGTTGATATCCCTATGTAAATAGATATATCTTTCCCATTGTATTATCGGTGACCACAACGCTTATATTTTTTCTGTTAGCACGGCACCCATTTATTAGCATTATATCGGAAATATATCGCGAGCTACTGGATACCATAATTTTATTGCCCCTGAGCCGTATTCGATATAAAGGAATAGCAAATGAGACTACTTGTACGTTTAAGCGTAATATATTCAATACGACACACACATTTCATTATATCCTTTTTTAAATTTTGCATTAATTAGGCATGTTGTCTTACAACTAGCATTAACGCCCTCATTGTATTCCTTTACAATAAAAAACCTATAAAAATTAGTGACAAGTAAGGACAAGATAAGACAAACATAACTTTCCCAGCGCATCCACCAATTCTGTATTTTCGATTACAGGTCATTGTTGCATGAATTTTGTTTTATTAAAATCCAACGTTGTCTAGTAATAAAACATACAATCAATTATCTGAAATATTTAAACATCAATATTTATTGAGAAGTACATGTTTATGCAGCAACATTCTAAGAAAGGAACAAACGTGTATACAATATAATTTTCTGTGAGCCGATTGGTCGAAATCGTTCAAATCTTTGGTCCACATGCTGCTAATGTTTTGCTTCTGTTTAATGGACCAATGCAATCTCATTCTAACTTTACGAACTAATAAAAATCGGAATGAAACTACCTTTAACTCAATTTCTCGACAGCCGGTGTAGAATTAATGAAATTAATGAAAATTATTTCGTTGCAGTTTCAGATAGTAAAAGTGTTATTAACTAAGCGCAATAGTACATGATCATCAAATATAAACTGTTAGAATTGTTACTGTGATGATTATTTGATTGTTTAATTTCAGTCTGATGATGCTATGCAATAAATAGCCAAACGTCACTTCATGTATATTGTGTTTGATTAATCACATTTCTATTGTCCGAGACATTGAGGAAATAATTTCAATCACTTTGTGTAAATATTGGCCCCCGTTGCAAATTTTAAAGCTATCGATAAAAACTTTCCCGGTATGTGAGAAAACTTTTAATCAAACAGCTTAATTAAACTCTAGTCTGAGTTACAAACGAGTCTGTTGTAGTGAATACCTCACCATCATGTCTGCCTAATGCTTAGTTATCAAAATGCAATCTTTCTAGTATGCTTAAGAATACAATTCAGGATCCCTATCAAGCATCAAACATTCACCAAATGTTTCTCACGACTGTCTTCTGTATAAAAAATACGCGAAGAGGAAGTCGTATTTCATCCTAATATTTATAACAATACATTTTAAAGCAATAACCTAGTTGTCCATAAAAAGAACAAAACATATTTTTACGTAGAATTGACTGCCTTATCCAATATTCCCTTGTAACATTCTACCTCATTGTTTTCTGTTCTAAAAATATCTATCTCAAAACCTCGTGTATGGACAAGTTTTTATTGAAATCGACCGTAGGCTGGTATCCGTTTCACTATTATCGAGAAGATTTTATAAAGTCTGACAGCTCAAGCGTTCTTTAATTAAGGAGCTACGCCACTTTTTTAAACAGCTTCCTGTCGAGCCTTAATTAATATTCGATGTCAGAACATCCGATATCGTTTTAACTTTATTAAGTCGACACCAGTAGCGCTCTTAATGGATTTTAAATCAATAGTTTGGCGAGCGTCGATTCAAGTTTTGGAGGTAAATTACGAAGAGGAGTTGTAGTCTGGCTCGAAGAGAAAGATTTTAGTCATCCACGCACATAAAATATTATTTAAATGTGTATATAGATATTTCATGAGCTCTTTAAATCACATTTATCTTATATGATAATTCTCTACCACAATTGATTGAAATAGTAGTTATATTCTTAGAACGTTTACAAATGTTTTGGGAACACCTTCAAGGTGGTATACAGAAGTGATAGCACAACTAGGCGAGATAAATATGAAAATAAATGTAGGCAAGAGAAAAAGCATGATAGTGTCAGAAAAAGTTACATAAGATATGGCTGCAGGTAGAGCAAATAGAACAAGTGGAGTGTTCTAGGTATCTCAGATCCACTGAAAATAATGCAAGAATTGAAAAAGAAGTTAACGAGGGAATAGCAAAAGCGTCAAAGATGTTCAATATGTTGAAAGCGACATTTTTTTTGGGAAGAGGGAAATACTCAGTTAAGTTAAAACGGAAGTAGTCAAATGAGTCGACGATTATGTACGGTAGTGAAACATTGACTTTGATACAGAAATATAAAACACCTTTCAATGCAGTGCAGATGAGATTTTTAGACGAATAGAAAATAAATCCATAACAGACAGGATAAGGAATAACATATCACAGAGGAATTAGAAATAGCACTTATAGACGAAAAAATACAGGAGGGATAGTTGAGGTGTTCCGAAAACGTTTGTAAACGGTCTGAGATCATAACTATTATTTTAATCTTGGTTAATTGACCTAATTGTGGTAGAGAACTATCATATAAAATAAAATACTAGGAAGATATCCTTGAATTGTCGAATAGTAAGTGTTTTGTGTCTGGTTATTACTATGGTAGCAACTTTAAGTACTTCAATTGAGTCCTTTACAAATTCAGATATGAAATCCATTTTCGTGAGTATTACTCATAAATAGAAAGAAAATGAATTTCTCCTTTCAGTAAAAGAATACAAAATATTACCTGAAATAATATATTATGGCCTCAAAAACCAACCGAAAATTCCTATCTATTTTTTTGCTCCCTATTAAAGCTTTGAAAGGAAAAATCGCTACGATATTTAGGACACGTTCTCGACCGGGACGAAAGAAAAATAATACCTACAACAGCGTCTAACAAAAATATCGAAATAATATTTCATCATTCCATCTTAGGCGGATGGGTAGGTAGCTAGCACCAGGCTCGTTTTGCCTCCCGGGAAAAGGCGGACACAAAAAGAAACCCGCGGTGACGTCGGAATGATGGAAGATCGAACAGCGAAAATCACGTTATAAAATTGCAATGAATAAATGCAAGATACCGACGACGATAGGTACGCCGTCGTGCTGTCCGAATTCGAACCACTTATCCGTGTGTTTGATGAGCTTCGCTCGAGATATAGCGGCTCAGCGTCAATAAGGTGAAATTGGCGTCAGCATTTTGATGTGAGGATCAGATAGGAGATGTTACGCACGATTGACTGGCATTTTGTTTACAGGTAGCAACGAATTCGAAATATATTTGGCGTCGTATTTTCTTATTTTGTATTTTCCCGTCAAAAACAACTTTTAAGATGTTTCGGCAGAATCCTTTTTATCTTCCTTAACTAGTAGTATCAACTTAAGTCGTGAAGGTGCATAACTCCTAAGATATATTTGGAGACCGGGAGAGCTTAATCCAATGCCACAAGTTACTGCTTTTAGATAAAATAAGTAGTCGATACTTTTATCTAACGAACGTATACTGGAACATTTTTATCTACTATGTTCAGTAGAGTAAGATAAATGTGTCGTCCCAACATCCGTAACAGCTGGAGCAGCCAACGGAACTCGGCACGCGCCTGCGTGATGCGATGCGTAAACATTCATTAGACTGTCCCGTATTAAAGCTTTTTGTTTGTTTTCGCGGTACCCGTCCATTTTCTTTTTATTTTAATTGAATATAAATGTCATTGTGAAACTCTTATATCTAATCTTAATTCGCTGTACTACTTGTTCAGAACTTTAAAGCATGTATTATTCCAACAACAGCTACTTACATTATATCATTCGTACGTTGCTAGCAGGCTAAGATATGGTGTACGATTGTGAGGAAACTTAGTTCTGGCACATGCCGTATTCCTATGTCAAAAGAGAATTATCCGACGCATTTGCGGGTTGACTCCTACAACTTTATGTCGCGAAGCTTTTGTAAATTGCGAAATTATGACTCTCCACAGCATATTTATTTATGACGTAGTTATGTCCATACATAATGATCATCTTAATTATAGTTCCAATAACGAGTGGCACGATTACGATACTCGGAACAAGCACCAATTAGCTACCCCTGCTTCGAGATTAACATTGTATAAAAAATCTTTCGTTGTGCTAGGTGTAAAGATTTATAGCAAGATCCTGCCATTATTAGATGGCAACGCTGGTAGATGATTGATCGGAAATTGCGTAGACTTTTAACTACCAGATGTTTTTATAGTCTCCAAGAACTATTGGATTAGCGCTATATTATATTACACTATTACTTTTATTACCATTACTATTGTAATCTTAACTAAATATTTATATTTAATTTCAATAAACATTTGTATTTTATTTCGAAGGAACTATGCATCAGATCCTATGGTCTTAATGTTTTTGGACCTGCAATTTTTTGTTTGTTTATTTTTATGACGAGAAGACATGTAAATAATCAAAACTATAAATTCAGAATATTAGTTAATGGAATATTTTCGTTCTAATTTGTTTTATTTTATACAATTTGGATATAGATTTCTGTGTTCTTGAACATATTGCAATTAATATTGCTTTTGTTCTCCTTGCGCTGTTAAAAGTCCATGAAATTGTTGCATAAGATTAACAGCTCCTTCAGCGCTGTCACTAACGGCCTTCAATTGAATAACTTTGGATTTAGCTTTTAAAAAGGATGCAGTCCTTTCCCAAATTGATGGGTTTTTAGAAGGAAGTTTATTGTTTATTTTTAATCGACAAAATAGATCATTGCTTTTTATTGTCACAAAATCATGCAGTGTTTTCATCTATACCAAAAGGAAATAAAAGTAATATCATTGCAAATAAGTGATTAGGTAGAAAAAACTGTAATAATAATAATAAGCTACGCATTTCTTCTTTCGATGGAATATATCTCTTTGCATTGTCAAATTTACTTCCTTTGGTTAAACTAGCCACAACATTATTTTTTGTTTCAATATCAACCATATAATTAAAGAGGGACAAAATGATGATTTCCTCAGTTAAATAATATAGATGCTGGTAAAATTTCTTAAAAGCTGCTTCTGAAATTAACTTGTCAACATTTTCATAACTCTTCAGCTCTTTTATATCCCACAAGTCTCGGTAGGGAGCTGTTATGGCCAAGTTACTTTGTATCCATGGTTTAACGGAAGTTGTTGTTATGAATAGAGAAATTTCTTGTAAACCTTGGTTCTCTTTGCTCGTTAAATTTAGCTGATCGCGTAATAGAAACACTTTTATCGCAAGAATAGCTTTCGCCAACCATCGTGCTTGATGTATAGCCCCAGGAGGGTCTTATTTTAACTAAGATTTGCTGAACAGACTCCTTACAACTTCCAACCCAGTAATTCCATCTGCGCGCCCACCACAAAAATATTCGAATATGTTTCCTGAAGTTACACCCTCGCTTAGAATCAACGGAATCAGAGTCATCTAGAACTTCACAGCGTCAGATGCCAAGCAGTGCAATTTCTTTATCCGACGAGGACGTCAGTGACATACATTTTTAATATTAATCTTAATATTAATTACACCGTATTTAGTAGTAGGTAACGTATTTTATTGCGATTTAATTTTTTTTTGTTAGTAATTTCATTGTTTATAAATAGCTGATTGCACAATGATCAAAGAGTTTAGTAAATTTATTTAGTAACCTTCCAGCTTTTTGTTTCGTTTTGTCTTGTTTTTGTTTCTTTTCTTTTTCTCTTCTTTCCTTGCTTGGCTGGTTTTAAAATTCCTCATTACAGAAAATCGAAACGTTCTTATCGTTTAACGAACCCGTATGATCCTATTTCTCATTTGATTTAGAACAAGTTGGGCTCATTCGAAAGATAATTGTGTCTAATTCAATTTCGTCATCACAGAAATAAACAAAAAAAATTGTAGCTCTAAAATCATTGAAATCAAAGGAAAAAACGCATGGTTCCATCTTTAGGGCCCCGTCGCTTGGGGATGGCGTGGTCGTAGGGGCGTAAAATTTTACGCGAGTTATATATCCAATAGACAAAAAGGAAGGGTACCAATTCAACATTTCAAAAATTAAAAAATAGGGAACACTTTTGTAAACATCTGCCAGGTGGCAAAGTAGGGTGGCAAATTCGTACACATTCAACAGTGATTGGCTGCTCTATCTGTTAGGGCACTGCTGGGACGACACGATTATTTTAACCATTGTTTAGTTCTATAAAAGAACCGACTCATACTTTGTATCAGCTGAGAAGCAGTAACTTATGACATAGTGCAAAAACTCTCCGGATTTTATGTATGTATTTGTGCGCGTATCCCCCTCGTAGTATAACTTTTCCTAATCTCAAAAGTCGTTCCGTTACGGATGTATATTCCTAGAACAGCAAATGCAAGTGAATTGTTGAATTGTTACAACCCGAGATAAAGCCCAGTGATTTGAGATGCGTTCTTTGCATATCGAATTCGAGTAACGCTGGCAAATCCGCAAATAAAACTATTTCGAATACTGTCAGAGCGATATCTGGTTTATGCGGTCGATAGCATATGTTGCATATTGGGGAGAGGTGTTGGTACTAGAACTATATACGTACGTAAGTAGTTTGGAGACAGACGAATGAGGTAACATGTTACAAAGGAATATTTGATACGGCAGTCTACATTATGTAAAAATATTTCCATTTATTTTTATAGGCAACTAGGTTATCGCTTTAAAATTTATTGTTATATTGCGATATAATTGGGCTTCGTTTTCAGGTATCTTTTATATAAAAGATATGTGAAAACCATGTTTAGAATGTTAAGTGTTAGTTGGATATGGTGGTGAGGTTTTTACTACAACAGACTCGTTTGTAATTCACAACGAGTAGAGTTTATTTAAAAAGTTTAATAAACATTTTGCAAATAGCATTTAAATTTTAAAGTTGAATTTTTGCCGATAGTTTAAAAATTTGCAGCGCGGGCCAATATTTGCGTAGATTCCAATATAATTTAATGGTATATGCATTCCGTTCTTTATTAGTTTGCAAAATTCGAACGATGTTTCATCGTTCCATTAAACAGGAATGAAACATTAGGTGCGTTTAGAACAAAAATTTTAACAATTTTACCGAATTGACTCACAAAGTATTTTATTATACACGAAGTGTGTAAATAAAGTGATAAAGTAATAAGACCAATTCTTTGTAATTGTAATAATATTGAATTATTCAATATTATCTCCTTCAAACTAACTGCCTTGAGAAGCAACACAGCGCTGAAGACGCTTCTTCCATTCCTCAAAGCAATGCTGGAATTCGGATACTGAGATCACTTTCACCACGTCGGTTACAACCGACTGTTGTTCAGTACCCTAAAGCGACGTCCCTTAAGATGCTGTTTCGATGCTAGAAAGAGTAAAAGGTCACAAGGACTCAATTCGGGAGAATAAGGAGGCCGAGGAGCAATATTCGTAATGGCTTGAAAAGGTTTAATGAAATTGTTTCTTGACAAAACGCATTGTGGTAACACAATACCCAGCTTTTTCGCGTTTTTATGGTCTCATCTAACCCTTTTTTCGAAGTATTTGAACCCTTCTGTAAAAATGTTGATTAACCTCTTGGGGTGGGGGCACATACTTTTTGTCAACGATTCCCTGGTTGTTCAAAAAGCAAATTAGTATGCTTTTCATTTTTGACTTGCTCATTCGTCCATGGAGTCTGTCGACATTTGCATAGCTTCTTGAAACTGAAAACCTGCTGCTGTGAACTACCTCTTCAGCCGACTTTCTTCCTTCTGCAAATGTCTTGAACAATCAAAACACCTTGGCCCTTGACAAAATACTTCTTCTTCGAACGCCTGTCGAAATTTTGTAAATGTTTCCATTGCACTGTGTTTGAAACAAAATCCGATCGCACACCGTCGCTCGAAATTCATGTCACTCATTGTTAAAACGCACAAGCAAAACATGCTGCACTGAAATAATCGCCAAGGACAAACACGTGACTATAGCGAGTTCTAACTTGCATTGATGGCGTATCACATGTTCACCTGCCTTCTCTCCAAGTCCCTCGTCCTCAGTGTTGGCCGATCGAATACTATGCTATTTTATTTACACATCTCGCACACGTTGACCCTTTTATTGGAACTTTGCTGCACGTTTCTGGGCGTTTTAGCGAATATTTGCTATCGAAGGATTTCATATAATGAAGCTTTCATTGTTAGACAACCGTAGAATGTAATAAAGCAAAATCCTCCTAACAAATATTATGAATTTGCTATCGAAAATTATTGGTGGATGCGCCGAGAAAATTATGTTTTTCTTACTCTGTCCATATTGGCCACTAATTTTTATAGTTATTTCATTGTAAGTCCATGGAATGAGGTATAGTTTTCTGTCATTAATGCTAATTGTACAGGAATACGCCCGATTAATGCGAAATTAAAAAGGAATACGATTACACGAGTTCATCACTACCCACGAGTGTGGGTAGTGATGAACTTTATACCAATGAACTTGTACTTGGTGTCCGATACTTGGTATACCCGTAGATTTCATAGGCTTTAGCTGAAAAGTATGTTTACATAGTTTCTTATTTACGCTGGGGGACAAGATCTGCGATTAATAATTAGTCCAGTCATTCTGTCAAAAAATAAGGCGAAGAAAAAGAAGTGAACCGGAAAAGCCAAATTTTCTGTATGTTGTGGGGGTCCTTAGGAAAACTTAACTTGAGATGTGAGACCAAGATTTCCTATCTGCATTTTCCGCCATCTTGGAAAAAGCGGTGAGCTTTTGCTTTAGCTATAACTCGGTTCCTCGTCGAGATATAGAATTGTTGTTTGGTAGGTTTTTATTCCTCTTTCGACGATCTGCAATTTAGATCCTATTAGCTCTTCACCTATTATTGTTAGTTGTTGAGATATCGAAAAAAAAGACAAAAAATCAAAGATGCGACCTGGTTTTTCTCTTTTATCTGGATCAGTTACCTATTTTTAGTTCGCAACTGTGGAGGGGACAGGGGTGATAAACAAAGTACAAGTTTAGGAAAAATTTCCTCTGACTGGATCGAGCGAACAGAAAGAAGAAAGCTTAATACTTCAGAAGACAAGATTAGGTCCAAGAATTATGTGTAAAGAACAAACGACTTCGCTAGAAACTGTGAACAGAAAGCCACTGAGATTGTAGTTGTGTGAGTACCTTCTATCGTATGTCAGCATTTGAATTTCCTTTTTCGTCATAGAGATAGAATTTATTTGTAACAATTATGCCTACGTGACTTGCTGTATGTTGTTCAGTAGTCTACTCTATATTCTGGTATCTTCCTTCTAGGGGCTTTGGCTTCATATCAAGACAACTGGAACTGCACCAGCTGTAACTATTACACTTTGATAGTAGGGATAATCATGCATTACATTTCAAGTCAATTTTATTAAGGCTTAAGTTTTAAATGTCCTCTCCTCTATCAAATTTGCTTGATGCAGTTCTTCGTGAACGACTTTGCACGGTGTGGTTTGCGGTATGCGAACGGACGTGGCCCAAGATGGCGGGTTCTTTTGCCAGTGAGAAACAGTTTTTCGAGAAAACTAGCTTTTAGTTCCTACGATAGTTATATCAGCCTATACTAATTATATCAGCTTTTACTAGATCACGCTAGCTCACACTAGCTCCTTATTAGTTCCCTATAACAACGTGAAAAAGATAAAGCTACGGCATCGAAATTACAAAAAAAAGAAGAAAGATTCACTCTAATTGAGGAGAAAGCAACGTGGACGATTTGTTGACAAGGGAAAGCAGAACTTCTAACGATATTATAAACGATACTCTTAACTTCCTTGCGTCGGTTTTCCGTATAATCCTCGATACGAAATTTAAAATAAAACGAAACAAACTTAAGTCCGGGAAAACCAACTGTTCGATCGCCACGTGTAGACGGCATGGCCGATCTTTTTCACGCGTACCTCAGACGTGCACCCCGATCGGCGCTATCCGCATCATTGCATTAGAATTACGAAAGCGGCACATGGAAGCGAGAGATCATAGAATAGTAAAACAGAAAACCTAACAATTGACCGTAACATTGACCATAAGTTCTTTTTTTAGGTAACCATAAGGTAAAAGTTAAATATGCGATGAAGAGTCTGATGATCGAGGGAGTTAGGAATTGCATTTCGAAAATGTCCAGTTTTGTTATCCACATTAATGCTAGAACAATTTACTAATACCAAAGCCAGTTCGTATTCCATATTAGTCTAATTTTAATGAGTTGCAATATTCCACAACGTTTGGGTAAAACTATTCGCGTTGTTTGTCGCGTGTATAAATTTAATTAACAGTGACACTTTAGTCGTCAATTAATCAACGAAACATAGGCGTCGACATCGAACTAAACATACATATGTATGTGTAGGTATGCGAACGATGCACCTCCTTTGCATATTCGCTCGCATCGTTTATTGCGACGTCATACACCCTTGTCTTTACTTCCGCGCCCAGAACTGCATTAAATAACGCCGTTTCACGGAAAGCAAGCTGTCTGATTAAATATGCGCGTATATCTAACAACAGCACGAGATGCAATACGTATGTAATAGTCTCGTCGGTATGTAATATTCGCAGCTGCACCTCGCGACTAGTAATTGTTCCCCTACGAAGCACTTAGGCGTTCGAAATTATGTAACAATGGAAGGCTCTACACCGGCGTTCGACGTGTTGATTACCAAACGGTAATCATTCGAAGCACCTCGGCTTCCCAAAGGGCGTTTGTTATCAATTTTAGCGGTTGTAGATTCAGACTGTGGCGGTAATTGGCGCGTCGGAAATGCCGGATATGTACTTACAACATACGCATGGGCTATAGATCTATTGATATAGTCCAAAATAGAGGAATGCATGTAGTGTGGCTAAAACTGTGAACATAGTGCGAGATTGTAGGAATGAATTTAATTTATTCTGGTCATATTTGTAAAGATTGTTATCAAAATAAAAATATAATTTCCAAAACACACTTTACGAGGAATGTTTGCTTTCCCTTAAACATCGCTAGTATGCTGCATCTTTTAACAAACTTTACTATTTTAGACTAGTTATTTACAGTTTTAATGATTGTTGACAAATATAATTCAATACTTTTAACAGTTTATTTTTAATAGTTTAACATGATGCTTTCCATAAGAAATCACGGAGTTGAACAAATAATATAATCTGGCTGTGACCCTTTCCTATGTCCAACATGGCCTAAGCCACAAAACCGCAGTGTTTTGAAGAAATCAATTCTGTGTTTGATAACAAGTCATATTCTGTTGCTAACATAAAATGGTGGCACAAAGATTTTCTTAACCTTCACATCGAAACATCGGTCTTTGAGATGGTACCAAACTTTCAAATGTATTTTGTATAATAATCTTATCTAGTTGTAGTAGTGCCTTATGTTGTTACAGAAACTAACAAAGAAAAAGTTTTGAAGTGAATATTTTTTAAAGGACACCAGACCAGCTCGAGCGCAAGCGTAATCGCAAGCGTAAACGTAAACGTAAGCGTAAAAACGTTAAATTTACGCGGAGCTTCGAGGTAATGTGGATATGGATGTTTTCCTTTATAGAAATCTGGTTATACTATAGAGCAGTTGCAGTGTAGCAGCCATCTATCAAAAGGTCACATCAATGTTCAGACTATATATACATAAAATTTGTATACGAATAGCTCTTGCAAAGCCGTACTGACGAGCGGTATAACCGCGAAACGTACGAATACGGATGGCAAGAGAAGATCTAAATTTTGTAAGTTCTAGAAGTATTAAAAGATATGGAGGGTGACCAAGGAGAAGTAACAGAGCCATACTGTAATGATTAGATAGAGAACATTCTCGATGAAGAAACTCATTTGATTGGCAATATTGACAATCTAGATGATAATAGTCATCATGCCAAGAGTAATTGAAAACTAGTTTCCTGCAGTGCAAGCCATCACGCAGTTTTTTTTGAGTACTGCCTAAGTAACGAACTTCTGTTTAAGTTTATGCAACTGAGAGTTATATTTTACTCTTACAAATAGTGACCTATTCCTCCTGTTGTAGGTTATAAAAATGTTTAGAACAAACCGACACAGTACGCAAAATGTTGCAACATAATATGATAGAAAGGCTTTACTGGACTAATAGCAATTAGTCGTAATTTGGGTGAAGAACGGTTTAAAGCCTATAAACGGAAATGACTAATTGATGACACCCTGATAGATGAAATTCTTCCAATGAAAAGTTTCCAATGACTACTAACCCCTCCAATTAGATATAGAGAGACGAATTGTACGGAATTACATGCTTCCTTACGAATTCTTTATGTAATGTTATATGCTGTTTTCAGCAGATACGTCCGGTTACCCGTTTTTTCGGGCAACAATGTCTCCTAAACGATATGAAAATTTTACTTGTTTTCAAGATTGAGCATTGCTATTTTTTATATATTTAATCGTTATATTATACTGTTGTTTCAGAAAGAGTGTATTGATATCAAGAGTCAAATTTGTGAAATCTCTAGCAAAGATTTTGATTGAATCACACCTAAGAAGACAATAGAAACTCCAAACATGTCTAGAGAGATCAGGCAGGTTATATCAAAAACCCTCGAACAGGAAAGTCTCTACAAAGTAAATATTTCATGCGAGAGATTAGAATAAACGAAAAATCTGTCGAATACGACACGTTTTCAATAGGCCCTTGTAGAAATTATCGAAAAACAGCATAGAAATGTATTAGATGCAATATTCCCGTAGGTATCGCATGCAATAAGAAAGTTTACATGAAGTGTACAAATCCTTGGGCAGTATTTCTAATAATTATTTCAATTTTTCAATATAACATTACATAGATCTGTAACGCTGTGTTTTATTTCCCTGTTCATTTCACTAATTTTCCATTTTGTTGAGCATAATAATATAAATATAGCCTGACAGATCGGGTATTTCTAATTGAAGGTAAAGCACCGATTCTTAGGTTTAACTCTTAGCGGAAAATGGAAACTATCGACGAGGATATTGATTTTATCTGGAACATGATTGACGAGGATTTACGCGTTACTGTGAAACGCATTTAAGCAACTCTAAGCATAGTTGAAAAAGTAATTAAAGCCATTTTATACCAGTTTATGGAGGTATGTGAGCTTTGTTCCTGATGGATTCCTTACAGTAGAACTCTGAGTTTAAAAAGAAAATCGTGTGAAATGGTGCATACTATTACATTATTATATTATTTCGCTTTAAGAACGGACCGTACAACATTATTGCATAGTGTGACGTACGGGTATACTGCTGCGATTCCAAACAAAACAACAGTCGTAGTTTGGGTCTTCGAGAATGAATTCCAACAAATGTTATTCGTGAAAGAACCTGAAATAGAAAGACAGTCGTCACACTCTTTTTAAACTTCTGTACATGTGTCCATTTAACACCGGACGATCGCACCGGCCTTCGTGCTTAAAGGTTCACCAAGGTCTGTTTGCCTCGACTTCTCCAAAAAGCACCCAAGAGCTACAATTACCTTGCACCTTGATAACGCTCGTGCTCATATTGCTGCTTGAATGATTGAGTATTTGAATTCTCAGAGTATTGAATAATGGGTCATTTGCCATATAGTCTAGTCCTGGAACCTAATAATTTACTCTACACGTGAAAAGGATGGGTTACCGGGTTTACGTTCGATATTGGTCCAAGAAGCTTTGGACGTATTTAATAATAAAATAAGCAACCCAATGCGAGAAGATTGGAAGCAATATTTTGGAGATTGGTTTCAACAGATATCAAAATGCATTGGGTGTAAACGGGATAACTTTGAAAATAAATCTGCTTTGATAATGTCTTGTGGTTACTATCAGATGGCCCATACTTATGAGGAAATTTATAACGGTGAAAACGATTAGTATTACGAAAGGAGAAATACCTATAACGGAGGCAGCCTTCATGATTTTACGTACATGATGTTTTCCTGATCTGTGGTATTGCTTTAGTAGATTCAACGGAAAGAGAATATAACATATAATGACGAGGAAAGTTTAATAATAAATTTAAATTTTCAGGGTGAAAGGTAAAAACTTTATTTAAACTTTTTCGATATGCATTTGACATGGAAATATCAAAATTCATTCATCAGTACACAGCAACATACTGAGATGGTTCAAGTTCAGCATACATAAGTAATCTAGTCTTACAATGTCACTATGTCAGAACAATATTAAAATTTTATGTCCAGTAAATACAGATATTTGTTCAAACACTACAAGGCGGAAATGTTTGCTATTCTATCGGCAAATCGGGCAATTTCGAATGTCGAAGTCGAAGTATCTAGCGTTTCGTATAATATTGAACACGTAACGATTTGGTGTAAACACAATTTGCAGATAAGTACTTTCTTGTGTACACCGGGTTGAAATGTTTGAGATATGTTATGAAAGGAGGAAAAACCGGCGCGGTAAGTACATAGAACGATGGATTCGCATCTTTATTTCCTTTCCTTGGACTTACTGAATAAACAACTCGTTACAAAAATTGATTAATGGTAATGTCAGTTCGAGGGAATGTGAAGATGCACTTTAAAACCTGAAAATTCTGAAATGGAACTCGTTTACCCATACAATTTACCTCAATGTCGCGTTGGATTTCTTTTAAGATGAACGTGTACTGATTCGTTTTAATAGTTGTTAATTCACTGCCAAAAAGCAGGCGCATTAAGATTTTGAAATTACAATAGTCTATGAAAAAGGTAAAAGCTGGAATCTCTGCGGTTTGAGATAAATTTTAATTGTCTGATACACTTGACACACTGGTTTTGGAATTACTACACAAACGATCTAATTTTGTTAAGAACAATCAAAACAACTTACGCCTTCTTTTCCTTTATCGGATTCACATTCATTGAGTACCTTCAGTCGTTATCACACCGATGGATCAGTGCAACGTAATTTTAAGAACCGAATGTGAAAATTAACTACCGTGTGGACAGCATTATGTAGCCTTCTTTCCTTTCTTTGCCGTTTGAATGTGTGAAATCAGATAACTGTTTCGAGGCTTTGAGTTTCACCACGAAGACAGGTCACGCGATTTCAAGATTAATTCTTATATTTTCCTTTTGCCATTCGAACGATATTTGTCGAGGCACGACACTTGATACTCTTGTGTGCGATGGTGCTTCCACTTTTCCTTTATTCTTCTTCTTTGTTTGGTGTATTAATGGTCGGATATCGTTTTCAACAGCACATTGTGGAATATTATCTTCATTTTTCTTACGTTGTGATAGGAATTGAAGATTAAAGTTCGTTTAATAAATCGGCAATTATCGCGGTGTTTTTTATGTTTAACATGCGAAAGACGCTTGGTTTCCAATGTAAGAGGTTAAGAACTCCTGACACTTAAAGCTTTGCCGTGGATGAATTACATTACCTTTACAAGTACATTCAGCTAAAAGAACGGACGCGTAGTAAGGATGTTCTCATTCCACTGAGCGTCTATTGCAGGCCATGATATATTCAATACGCTTAGTTTGACATTCCAAAGCAGTTTTTTACATATTTAGTGGTCGTTAACAACTTCCTTGAATATTTTCAAACGCGTAAATTTAAAGCGTTCCTTTATATAAGAAATCATGGAATTGATTAAAGAGGATTACCAAAGTATGATTCTTGATTAGTGATAAATCCTGTTTTCTAGCTAACAGAAAGCGATTGTACCCTGCGGTCGATTATCCTTAAATGACCGGTTAAAGAGGACCGATATTTTATTTAAAGGCAATTCAAGTAGTTCTAAAGATTGGTCTGAAAGCAATTGACACCATTTTACACAAATATGCGAAGGTACGTAAGGTTGGTTCCGTTGAATTTCCTACAATTTGAGCCCAGTTCAAGAAATAGACCGTGTGAACTGGAGCAGACCTAGATCAGATCGTTTTGACAATGGTTTCTCACATTCGGTATACAGCATCATTACATGTGATAAAGTGTACACTGCTTTGAGCCAAGACAAGGTAACAATCGGCTGGTTGGGGTCTCTGAGAATGACAGGGAACTAAAAAAGCTTATTCCTAAAAGAAGCCAAAACCAACGAATGACGGTTTTATCTTTTTGGAATTACAGTGTATAGTGTTTTTGATACGAATTCGAGCTTTAAATATTCGTGTAAAAGCAATTAACACTATTTTATACAAGCATGTGGAGATACGTAAGGTTTGTACCGTTGGATTCCCCATAATTTGAGCCCAGTTTAAAAAGTCAACCCTCTGAAATGGTACATAGACCAGATCACTTTGCCAGTAGGTCTTCTCGTCCGGTGTTCTTTATTACATGTGCTAAAGTACGGGCATACTGCTTTGAGATAAGGAAAGACAACGATCAGGAGTTTCGCTCATTGAAAATGGGCGGATTCCAAGAAAGATTATTCGTGAAAAAGCCAAAACCATTTGTTTGGAATTATTAGACACTTTCCGCTGTAGCACTTATAGGTGTCTATACTGCTAATTCTGAATGGCTCGCTACAATTTGTTTGGCTCCAGTCCACCAAAAATTTGGCAAAAACCGCTGAAGAGATAGGACTATCTTGCCTTTGATAACGCTTGGCCTTACCTTGCTACTCCAACGATTCAGTATTTAAATGCCTAAAACATTGAAATAATTGATCGTTTGCTATACAGTTCAGGCCTGGTATTCTATGATTTCTATTCGTTCCCATGTGTAAACGAGAAGTTACGCGTCCATCACATCATCGGCTGAGGAATTGATGGACGCCTTTAAGTATAAAATAAACCACCTAGCACGGGAAAATTGGAAAATATGTTTTGGAGATTGCTTTTCGGGCATGCAAGAATGCATTTATTGTAATGGGGAATACTGGGACTTTATATATAAATGTGTTCTGGTCAAATATTTTATTTATATTGTTATATAGCGTACTACTTTACTTGATTCGTACTTGCGTTAACCAGAGAAATTGAAAAAAATGGCTGTATTTGAAAATAATGAGTAATGGTAAATGTATCATAGTGTCTTTGTTGGAAAGGAAAACTGTGGGAAACTTTTTCTCCTTTTATTACATTCTAGTAACCTCGCTTTTATCGTAAAACCTGTTAATGTATCAATCAACAATGCATTAGCGTGGAATAAATAGTTGTAAGGTAAATCGAACACCATTTTGCCTACGACATTGTCCTGTATTACTATTTTTGCTCCCCTCAAATTATATTTCTTTATTACACAACGTTACGTTGCAAAAATTCCAAAGAAGTAGGTCGAGCATCGAGCTTAGGTCGCCTATAATTACACCTGAACATTAATCATCGTTTTATTTACCGCACCATTTATCATAATCTAGCGCAGCAGAGAAGAATCTCAACACGCACACAAGAAAGGAGAGATAAAAAGTACAGTGGGATTAGCGATAGTAAACAACCTGCGTATAATATAAACCGAACCGTCGATAAAGAAATTCGACAAAAAGCGCTCGAATTTCCCCGAAACGAGCCCTCGTATTTCGTTCATCGTCGATGTGTTTGCCATGGAACATCCCTCGGGGTAGGACTAATTCTGTTTTAAACAACTCCCAACACGATTGTACATACTCTCGCCTGGTACATTGTACGGAAAGAGACGGAACATCACCTATAAATATTAATTAAAAGCGCCAACATTGTTACACTGGCGCCATCGCTCCTCCCATACAATGGGGGACTTTAAACGCGGGTGCAGTTCATAATGGAAGGGACCGTGATTAATGGAGATTTATTACTGGAGCACATTAACTCTCGTCAAGAGCCGAAGCGAAATTTTACAGAACATTGTCTTACATTTAATGCCTCGCTTCTCTTCTTTGTGAACGTCTTAGATGGAGGGAAGCCCGAGCGAGAATATTTAGAAGATAATTGTGGTGGGCCCGGTACGAGTACGCCATTTAGCGACTCGATGAGGAATCTATTTTTACTAGAACGATTTTCCGGTGGGAAATCACAGACGATGCTGAAGAGGGTAGTCGGTACTAATGGAAAGTTAGTTTATGCGTCATTTAATTGTCGGTGATAGGAGGAGGAAGAAATTAATCGGAGAGTTGGAGTTCTTTCAACGTCGAGTATTGTACTGCTTTTTCTTCTCACGAATAGCACGTGATTGTTACACAAATCGTAATACTAACCGAAAAATGTTACATTGAATCGAGGGGAGTTGGTTGAAGCTAAAGAACTTTGGTTCTGTTTAGGCTTCTTTCTGAAAGTTTACAATTATATGCGAGATTGTCAACGCTGAAACCGGAGCAAAATATGATCTATCCGAAAAAAAACAAGGAAAATTTGATATCCCACGTAGGACAATAGACAAGAGATCGTATTGAAATGTAATATAAATCAAATGAATGGTTTTTCTGTGAGAACTAGAAGCCCAAAGTAGGTGAAAGTGAACGGGTTTTAGTGGTAGAATTAAAAATGAATTCTATTTTATAATTACCAACATTAGCAGAAACTTTGGGGATATTACCGTTCTGAATGAATTTGGAAGGGTAAGCGATTACCCATTAGTTAGATCTACAGCGGAAACACGAACAAGTAGGAAAAAGCAGAGGATGTTGATGACAAACCAAAAACTCTGGATATTCATCAAACGAAACAACATTTAAATGACAGTATTCTGCGATGAGCGACCTAACCAGCGTAAATGGTACCTATTTATATATTTAATTTTCTTTGTTCACAATTTTTAATATCGAAGCAATTAACACTCTGGCATTTCTATACGTGTCTTACTATTATGTCCATTATTATTGCAACTAGAGTCTGGACTTGTTTTTACTATGCCAAACTCTCATGCTTGTAGGTTTTCTAAAATAAATTGTTAATGTAGAGAGAGGATGCTACTTTCTAACTTTTGATACGTTAGAAGAGACGTTAGACCTAGTGATCCGCCAATCCCCGAAAGTCTATTGGTGTTGGCTTTTTCAGATTGTGGGACAAATTTTTAGAGAGTTAAGGTTCTGGAAAGAAATGAAATTAATAAAGTAGTTACAAACCAAGAATTTTCGCATGCGTTAAAAAACAAGTTCTAATCCACTTCTATGAACAATTTTATGCTTCGATAAATCCGGTTATTTACAGATTTATTCATGATGAACATTTGAGTGTTGGAAGAAACATATTCCTTCTCGTTCATTTTCTTTCCTGAGACACAATTTACTTTACTTCGACTTTTATGGGAATATTTATGGCGATGGGGAGTTCTAATTCTGCACACATCTTTATCATGGCTCTATCCCTTTTTTTGCCATTATTTTTCCGTATTTTTCCATCCTTCGCCGCTATTTCTCCAACTTTAGCACTACATGTTGATGCTGCTGTGTTTTTTCTGTTTAATAACTTTATTTCTACCTTGTACACAATATTATCTTCCAATTTCAGAAAGTTTCGCTTTTGCAGGATAATGACTCACTACATACAGCAAGAATTACTCAATGTATGATTATCTTTTGCTCTTTCTTATGGTTACTAAAAAGCATAAAATATGAAGTATATGGGAAAATATTTTATCGAGTGGTAAATTATTTTTGATCGTTTCGAAGGGGAAATTTGATGATTAAAAAAGTGTCAAAGTATGACCAGTGGTGGACAGAAAATCTTAATATTATCTAGAAATTGTTAGGTTGGGGCTTCAACCAGCATATGTTGCTTTTCATTCTAGGGTGATTGAAAGAAATGGTCAAGCAAAACCATAAATAACATATAATAATAATAGTAATAATAATATATAATAATATAATAATATATAATAATATATAATAATAATAATAATATATAATAATAATAATAAAATTAATGATTGTTTTGAATTTTCTCAAGGAAAAACCTTATTGTTAGTTAGTAGGCATGATTTTAATGTATGCTAACACCAGTGCCAATGTTGTTGTGTAATAAGTTGTGCTTGCAAATATCTAATCGCGGCAGACCTTTACGTTGAGTGTGGTTTATTCCAAGAAATGACGTAGCAGTCCTCTAGCACTCTTGGCTCAACAAATACCGTGCCGGTTCTACAAAAGGACGAGGGTAAGTAAGTAAGGATTATATTTCTTCTAACACACAAAAGCCAATGTTATTTGTTTTTTAAAATCGGTGAAGAGCGGCTGTTGACCGAGAGTGAGAAGAAGTGACACCAGTAAATAAATTACCCTTTAAGGGTGTTCGGTACTTTTTTCAAGATCGGGTAAACTTATATTTTCTTATTCGTTCCAAAACTATTTTAAAAATTGTATATCTGACCTTTAAAAGTAGTGTGTGGAACGATAAAATACTGCTTTTTTACAATGTTAAGAGTTTCTACGGCTTTAATTCTTCAGAAGTAAAAAGCCAGTAAGTTTACGGGCTTGAAATTTTGGATACCGTGTATTACGATACGTTACGATAGCTACGACTTTCTACGAAATTTTTCTGACTTTTGTGTGTATATCTGGTCAATGCACTTGTTAAGGTAAGTATTTTTTCCTCCACAAACGCTTGTTTACATGATAGGTCTTTCCTTAGACTGCAGAGGGCTCTCACAGTACGTTTCTGTAGAAGAAAGACATGCTCAGTCTCCTCGGACATTTCCCAAAGTTGAATTCCATACACAGCAGCACTGTAGAAATTTGTAAAATAGGTCATACTCGCAGCCTGCGTAAACAATTGCTTTATCCCTCTCACACAATAGACCGCTGCAGACAGCTTTCGGACCAATTCGTCTATTTGGACTCTCCAAGTTAATTTACTGTCAACATAAATACCCAATAATTTGATGGTAGTAGTGACCTCTCTTCTATTTAGTCAAACATCTGAACGTTGTGTTTTATTTGGGTTAAGTTTCAATTTATTGGAATTGAACCATGTTTCTGCTTCACTAAGTACTTCAGTTGTTTTCGTTATTAAATATTGTCTGGATACGGTTATTGTTACCAGTGATGTGTCATTTGCGTATAAGCAAACTGCTTGAGCTGATATGTTTACAACTAAATCGTTCATGTATTTAACAAAAAGTAAAGATCCAAGATCGTTGGGGAATACAACAGTTCATGATCAGCCCTTTTGATCTGCGTGAATTGAATTTCGACATATTGATGTCCATCGGACAAGTATGAAGGCAGAAGATCATAAATTCCCTCATGTATTCCATAGTAGAGCAACTTATCCATCAACATATTATGATCCACAGTCTCGAAAAAGAGTCAAAGTACAAAAGAATACGAAAGGACTTTTCAAGATAACGATGTGATATGTTGAAGTTTCACCACAATTTTGCCACACATTACAGACAGAAAGAAACATTTCACGCTGCCATCGTATTCCAAAATTTCCTTAAGCTTAATCGCCGCTTTGGTTTGAGCATAACTTTTTTCGCAGTATCTCCTGCTGCCCAGGTAGATCGTCGAAGTTGGATTGTTTAATGTTCTCTGTTCCATTTCCTCCGTAGCCCCCGATCCTGTGCGAGTTCCTTCATTTCTCCTATCGTTCTTCCTCTCTTTTCTCCTGTTTTCTGTATAGGAGCATCACTACACACTTAAATGATGTTGTCAGTAAATGGAAGAACGTGCATTTCCTCAGCTCAATTAATCCTTTCGTGTTTACCTTTAGGGCAAATCTAATTCCTACTTCGTACGAAACATCACGAGATAAATTAAATGCAAAATCTACTATTTAAGCCGATTCGGTTTTAACTGAATAATAATTATCGTCCGACGTCTAATAAATCCGCACCAGAGGAGATCGATGGATAGGGCGGACACACGCGTACAAGTACAATAGAGAGTGAATATCCACCGTTTTAGATACAAGAGGAAAAAGACGATTCGGATAAAACAGACGGTTTCGCGAATACTCGCGCAAAATATACCAAAACAACAAATTCAAAATACATTCGAGAGAGAACAGCGGGGCGCAACGGAGCCGTCAGCCACGTAACGTGCTGTTTATGTATTTTTCCGACTGCTTCATTGAACTAACGGGATTAAAACTAGTACGTTTGTGTACCGATCCCGCGAATCACGTTCCGTAACTAATTGAATCCGATTGTGCGATGCGTACGCTTCGTATCTTTCCGAAATAGGTTAAAAAGAACAACGACATGGACAGATGCAAAATAACAATGTAAGAGGAAAACAATGTAGATCGCGTAATGCGACTTGATTCGGGAAAGTGTAGACTCTTACACTAGATTTTACAATTGTTAGAAGGATTGTGATGAAGGATTGCATTCGAGATAGGGGAAAACGAACAGCACCGTCATTTGGTGCGAATTCGGTCAATTCTCTGACCATAAAACACACCAGAATATTCATCTTAATGTAAAAATTTAAATATAACTTCTTTTAAATAAAGTGTTGAAAAAATGTTTTCAAAAACATAATATGTCAACTTTTTTCGGTTATATACTGTCCGAATTCGCCGCTATGTGTAGGGCCAATTTGGACTGCAATTATTATACACGTAAATTTGAATCCTGCATGGGGTAGAGGTTATTTCGGACAAAAAATAAAAAAACAGAAAAATGAATATGAATACATTAATATTAATAACATAAAAAAGATTCTTATAAAAACAATTATTATTATAACATTAAATATTATGTTGAATATTATAACAAATATGGACAGTAGGTAGGTACATTATTCAACTATTACAAGGGGATTAAAGATGGAAATTGATAATTTTCTCCTCAGATCTTTATAGAAACTGAACATTTGTACTATCTGAGTTTTCTCAATTACACTTTCATCTTTTATTGAGGCATAAGTAAAATAACAATTTCCTATTTTAGAACAACTTCGTTTTCTTAGAAAGTTTACGAGATAAAGAGGTGCATGTTCATCACTTATTATTATTTCTGTAGTATAGCGTATGTAGTGTCTGTAGTTTTTTTTTATGAATAAATAGTTTTACTAATACAATAGTTCCTACTTCAATATCTTTTGATTCAGTTTCTCCTTGAGATTCGTTTTCGTTTGTTACAGTCTTTTCGTGAGTTTCAGTTTCTTCTTGTGTTTCAATGTCTTTGAAGGTAGAAGATCCAGCCGCTTTATTTTCGAAGATATCTTCATCGTCAACTCCCCGGCTGTTATCAACATTGCCTTCATCACTAAAGTCGTAACACGAAACCTTGTCACTACTAATATTGTCTGATTCTTCCCTTTCTTGCCTAAGGTCACTTATCCCCTTACTAGGCCTAACGTTCAGCTTTTTTCCCCTCTTTTTTTTTTTGGAGAAATCTCATCAGTCCATTTACTTGTTTTAAGAAAGTTCTTGAAAGTATCACTCCAATGGCTTTCATCTGCAGTTTCTTAAGGTGTGCTGGACAATTTATTTAAAACAACATTTACATTCAGAGATAAAATACATACACTCTGAAACCAGACCCGATGTTTGCCTCTATAGTATTTCCGGTGCTATCTAAAGCCGATTTGGAAGGACCCGGAAACTCCGATTTCGGCACACATTCCTTATTTTTTAGTTTCCATTCAAATAAAATCTTGCGCCAGGCTTTCTTCACGGGTGCAAAAAATGAAACGTCCAATGGTTGTAAAAGATGGGTAGCGTTGGGAGGAAGTAAAACAAATTCAATATTATTACTTGCACAATATTGAACGACATGCATAGAAACATGGCTCGCAAGATTTTCTCCAATTAACACCTTTCTTGTTTCCAGCTTTTTAAAATAGGGTAACGCTTTTCTGACACACGAGTCTTTAAATGTTGGTCCGTTAAACCATCTGGTCTTGGTGCGATTATAGAGTGTACCCTCGGGACCTCTTTCGAACCAGGTTGGATAAAGATGCCTCGCTTTATAAATAATATATGGGGGTAGCACTTTCCAAGAACCTGCTATTGACATCATGACAGAAACTCTGCTTTTTCTGGAGTCCATAACTCGATCGACCCTTTTGGATACTCTTCGGCAAATAACCTTCCAGGAGCATCAGTAATATATGTT
The DNA here is from genome assembly GCA_038088585.1 of Chrysina gloriosa. Classification (NCBI taxonomy): domain Eukaryota; kingdom Metazoa; phylum Arthropoda; class Insecta; order Coleoptera; family Scarabaeidae; genus Chrysina; species Chrysina gloriosa. The sequence continues at coordinate 9,948,177 of CM076092.1, forward strand.
TCGTTATAGTTCAGGATATTCGAGGGTGGTGCATTTTCTAATGATTTATCTAAATTTTTAAAATAATCTTAAACAATTCCTTGATTGATACTACTCTACATCCTTTAATGTTTTGAGCAAAACGTTCAGCGAAACCCTTATTTCTTGAAAGAAATGTGTAAAACCATACCACACCCGGAAGATTATCCTTAAAAATGTTAATCCTGCCATCTCTTCCGCCTAAATAATTTTTAACTAGCCGCCGTATATCATTTCGTGTCGTTGGAAATGCTCATTTGCTAAATTGGGCGATTTCCTTCATTATCACATTCTCTTCTTCTGGAATGAACACTGGCACATCCATAACACTCTTCTGCCTCTCGTCTACTTTTAGATTTTTTTCTGACTTCAGAAATTGCTTTTTGTAAATTGTCTTCCGAATAGTTCACGAAGTTGGTACCGATTTTCTTTTTATACTTTTGAAGCAGCGTTGTCCGAATTCATACCACCTTTAAACGCATTCTCAAAGAAGAAAATGTAGAAAAAAGAGGGTTAAAATAAGAATTTGGTTCTTTTGTACAAAACGTTCCAAAATCAATGCATATTCATATAAAAATATATATGCCCCCTAAAGCTTATATTTTCTATAGAATATAGGTGTCTTTGTAAGATTTGTTAAGTTTTGCAAAAACAGGCCGACTAAAAAAATATTATTTTTTCAAATCTCACCTTATTTATTGCTGTACACGACTGCACTCAAGCTTCTTCAGATATCGCCTGAATTTTTAACGTAAAAATCAACACGCTGGGACCAGTTCCAAAATAAACGATGTCCGAATTCACCTCGCCTGTCCGAAATCAGCCCAGATGACGGTATTTATAGCACCCGTCTTGAACATCTTTTGAAATATCCTAATACTTACTAGCTACAGAGTTACTAATAATTTCTAAAAAGAATGTATTGAAACGAAAAACTCAATGTATTTGTGCAAGCCTATAACTAAGCAACAGTACTTTGCAGATCAAATCGTTGAAATAAAATCTCACGATTCTCTACAGAGAGCCGATTTGAATGCGCCACTACCATTTACCCGCCTCAACCGAGGTATAAACCTGCAAAAGGAAAACATATTCGTATATAGTCTCCGTGTCTTAGCGGCATAAAGATTGAGTACCCGTAGCGGAACCGCGCTAGCCGGAGTAGAACGTGCGGTTTTATTAGGCCATTATAGGTAAACATTCGGAATTTCGGCATGAAAAACGTTTATTAGACTCCTATTAACTGTACACGTAGGCTCCGAACTTTGGGGAATATACGGGCGCTTTCAGGAGAGTTGGGGAGGAGGAGGGGGACGAAGGGCTTCTATTTTTACGGTTGCTACACCTACTGAAACGAATCGGAGCGCTATTATATGCGGCAAACGTAATCCATACATCAAGGGAAAACGTTTTTCCAAATTGAAATCGATACACTATCGTACACGGTTGGTAATTACCAGCGTAGTGGATATAGGAGGGAAGCAAATTGATTTCGAAAATAAAATTGCTGTTTTTTTAGCTGCTTCCGGCGATTCGGTGTCGTGTTATAATTATGTTAGCTGGCACGAATGATATAAAATCTTTTGTAATTATATTTCTACAACGTCGCTAACAATTTTACTAGTACACGTGACCTACTTTTGGTTTATTAATTAAGTAAATTGCACTTTTTATCGATAATTATCGTATGTATCAGACAGCTAAGGAGAAAATACCGACTGTTGGATCTAGTTGAATTTAAATGCTTGTAGGATTACCCAACTTCCATTATCATGCCAAAATTGGACGATATTAAATAGTGAATGGATAAATACAATTTTTGGAGAACTTTACTTTTATCATCATCATTCTAATTTAGCTGATTCCCAATACATATATGTATAAGTCATCGCTGCACGCCAAGTTGACCCACGACTTCTACAACTTCCTTCCATTTCCGTCTGTCCTTTGCTTCCTCTCTCAATGTTTTCAAATCTTCTTTTATGCCATCTACCCACATTCTTTTGCGCCGTCTTCTTCTCTTTATACCAGTGCCAGTCTCTAAAACTATTTTTATCGCCCGTGTATATGCCCGAGTCATCGTAACCTTTGCATCTTTGGTTGTATGGCAATACTGGGTTCTTGAGTCCCACTAATTTCCACTAAGCCCTCCATATATTTTTCTGAGAAACTTTTGCTCCCTAATCTACAGTGTTTCTTCATTATTTTTATCCAGAGTCTAGGTACATCCATAGGACACAGTAGGTCTTGCAATAGTCTTATATACACGAAACTTTGCTACTCTTTTTAATTTTGTTAACCGCAATAATGAACCCATACTTCTACTACCTTTCCTTAATCTATTCTGCAGTTATTCCCTTTCCTCAGTTGTATTTGCCAAAATCGACGTCAGATAATGAATCTTTTCCACGTTCTCAGAACCGTATACTTTTGAATCGGTTTTTATTAGAAAGGCCTCTATACCTACTATCGATGCTTGTAGATGTTAATTTCATATATTTAGTTTTATCCTCATTGATCGGCAATACAATTTTTGTTTTGCAGTTTTCGCTAGCCGGTTAAAGACGTTTAAAAGTTCAGGGTTAATTCTCGTCGTTAACACGAGATCATCAACATATGCTACACATTGATAATTTTGTCGATATATTGTTAACCTTGTACGAATTTTGCCTTTTCGATAGATTTCTTCCACGAGTAAATAAATAGAATGGTGGACAATTGGTACCATTGCCTTAATCTCTGACTCATCTCAAAATCTTCTGACAGCCCTCCTTCCACAAATACTATACATGATGACCATGGCGTATCTATAAAAGCACATCGTGTTTGCAGTGGGCACGCAAATCATACGTCAATTTTTACTACCACTCACCCTACAGTGGACATAGCATAACCGTTAATGTGGGTTATTCCACGATTTCATTTCTGAGAGAAATGATAAGCCATGTTGAAAAATTACGATTGTAGATTTGAAATGGCTTGTTCGGGAAAGCGTGCCTCTCAGTTACTTCGATGTCTCACAGGTCTTTTGTGATCTTCTAAATATCCTTCGTTCTGCCACTTTCAAGTCAATCAAACAACAAATCGGGAATTAATAGCTATATTTTCAGATTTGTTGTTTGATTGACCTGAAAGTGGTAGATGAGAGGAGGTGAGTGGAAAGTGCAGTCCTACTTGGAAGAGAACTATTGAATACGGGACAAATAATCTTAGAAACCAATATTTTATTTAAGTAATCCATGGTACTTTAATACTTACTTTACTTTTTAATAATGAATAAAACTCGCAGAGTAAACACGTCACTATATTTAACAAAAAAATTGTAACCATCGTTTCACCGAGACAGTGGCTTCGTCAGACTATACTATCAAATCAAGTTTGATAGTATAGTCTGACAAAGTCTGTTCGATACAGTGAAGTGTTTACATTACGGGTTTTATTCATTATTAGTATGGATCTTCACCAAGTAAAAGCCAATTCTACTCAATTCATATTTTCTGTAAGACGAGAGGTGATAGCGGAAACAGCTACAACTCCCTAACCTATAACTTTTCTTCTACAGACGGAATATTACAACTCAAATTGGAATTTTATCTCTTTCATCATTCATTTTTCCTAAACTACTATGTTTCAAGTTATTCCTTTCTAGAAGCAAATGTTTGATACTTTTTTTTGTTTCCTCATCAGACATTCCTAGACCATCCGTGTTTTCTTAACGAGGATTTGTTTTTGGAACACAAGTTATTGTCCTACTCTGATAATGCATACTAACAATTTGTCGATTGAAACAGAGCAGGGTCACATATTTATAACAATAAAAATGTTGGTATCAGGTATGTCTTGATAGTTATTGCAATGACTGCGGCGTAGTATTAGTGACACTATGTCACATTGGTTAAGTCCTCACTACACTATTATTTAATTATTAAATTCGGTGACACGTGCTTTGCCGGCAACGGGGCTAGCATCTTCAAACTGTGCCTTATCGAATGAACCGCGATTTCTTAAATTCTCTTAGTGCAAATTTAATTCTCCCCTCTACAATACAAGGACGTATTTCTGTATCTACTAGGATGAAAAATTGTTCCAAGAATGGTCATTCACGTCATCTCAAATCTCGTAAATACGTTCCTCCTCATGCTGAACCTCATGCAAATAGTAAATTACTTCTCCCTATGTAATAAATCAATCAGCACAGATTGAACCAAAGAACCGTTTTGTTTGTTTAGAGGATTCGTATTTTGACGTATATGCATCGCTACTATTTTGATCGGCGAATTTACACATTTGATCAATTTGCATTCTCGATTTCAATGTCGTGTCTCGTGTCGCACATATGCTTCGCAACAATCAATGAAACCATTCTATATTCATCATAACAATAATGTGCCATATGTTGTTTGAATTGTGTAGCGATTGTGCGTCTGGACTGTCCTATGTATGATTTCACACGTTCGATACGCCTAATTTTATTGATTCCTAACCGTCGTTTCGAAATTGCTTTGTTGAGAACGTCTGGATCTTTTGTTTTCCTAACATATTTCTAATCTTTTCCAAAATCTTATGATGGCGTAGTTTAATAAAATACGTTTCTGCCAGTCTCGGTAGGAACAATGGTTAAATCCTAAACTTTCCCTTAGTTGTACCCATATTCTCGGTAAGGATTTCCTTCGAATCCCCTTTTACTTTCATACTGGCTAAACACTTAGCCCATTTTCCTTCTAAAGTGAATAATAAACGGTTTCTGTTTTTGCAAATCGTAAGGTGTACATGTGTATCTAAAACACTCATATTCGTAAAATCCACATTTTGCAACTACAGTTACAAGGTGCCATATACAGCTCATAACTTCAAAGTACTACTACTTTTCCCTCATTTATCCACGTACCCGACTCGTTCATGTAATGTAACTCGCGAGCTCCGTGGAAATAACTTCGGTTTTCGTCCGGGCATAAAGTTTAAAAATTAATCTAGAACCTCGGCCGACGAACGCTCAATATAGGGGAGTCGATGTATACACTCACAAGTACATAGGTACGATATTTCTCCTTAATGCCATATTATTTGCTCGACCCTTAAATTTTTATGCAAGTATGCAAATTGCTACCTGATTTTCCTTCCGGCACGTGATTTTCCCGCCCTCCTTCGACGTTCCAGTATGAACGGAAATGAGCACATCGCAAGCGATGTGGGTGATGGTTTTTCCTTTTTTAATTTCGCGCGGACGTTAAACCACTATCCTTCGATTTACCAACGTGCAATAAATCTCTCAACGGTAAACTAGGGCGCGAAATAATAAATCACATCTACATACAAGTAGATAAATATTCACATATCGTATGTTACTGATCGCACATACATACGATATTCTCGTGCGGGAATTTTGACATAATTTCGGCCAGATTTTACAACGTCACTGTCTTCTTATTGCCTTCTAGGTATACGGGAAAATTCGAGAAAAATATTACATTCATCCCTGAGTGATTTATAATGCCGCTAAATTTATTTGATGTATTGCTCTTCCCAGTGCCGCAATCGTGTGTAAGCTTCCGCAACAACAAATAAAAAACGAACTTTTCATCTTTGATAAATGTGCGTCTTGTATTTTTTGTCGTAGTAGTAAATATTAAGATCCCTTTTTTATGCTACGAAACGATATGGTATATTATTTATTTGATATATGATTTATGTGCGGGCGTTCTCAAGTCAAATAAAATTATGGATATTGATGCGTATCTAATATGCAAGATGATTCCGACATTTTTAAGTCATATGTATATATATTGATCGCGTTTCCGGGTTTGCGTAGTTTTTCTTTAACCTACCGAATTTCATATTATAGTTTATTACTGATATGACTGTCTATTTGAGGACTGACTGAGAAATATGTAATGGAGAAATTCAAGGAATGTCAACAAGAAAGAGAGATTCTGTTGTCTTAGAATCGGGGGTAACATTCCCAACATCATTGGAGAGAGAACTTTGAAATGAGCTTACATGTAGAACGGGCGAGGTGTACAATACATAGAAAACTCCTTGGAAGTGGAAAGACGTCTCTTCTTTTCTCACTTAAAAGTGCGGTTCATCGCCTATTACAATGACGCTCATTGACTTATTGTAGCCTTTACACACATACTCCATCAGGTCTTTGATGAAATTTCCCACCTTCCCAATGAAAGCCTTTTACTTTCTCCGGCTGCTGATCTACTCCAGACGTATAGCAATGTTACTGTTGAACTAATTTCTTCTTGCAAACTTATTGCTTTGACTAACACTCTCCATTATGGATAAATAAATATTTATATTAGAAAATGTCTCGTTCTAGGTCATACACTAGCATGTGCAAAAATGCATTAATAGGAACGCAGTTTTTTCTATAAAAAGAAACTTGTGTAGAGGGAAGATTTTATTATATTAACCCTAAAGATATAACTGCCAGTTAATGTATATTGAAGAAGGAAGTAAAGTAGAATTATATTCGCCAAATATGAACTTCAAAATAAATGATATAAATATCACATCGGTAAACTCCTCACCACACAATTGTTTATAACTTCGGTTTATACGGTTGTTGAAGATGCTTGCCTCGAGCTAGCGAAACACGTGTCACCGATTTTATTATAAACAATTGTGTGGTGAGGAGTTTACCGATGTGATATTTGTGTCAGTAAATTACACCACAGTCCATTCAATCACCTTTATTCAAAATAAATTACATACATTTTCATGAAATATAAATAATTAACTTGCAGTAATAACAAGCGCCCGATTTTCACAGCAAGCACCTAAAAGGAGTATTAAATTTTCTACCCGAGCTTCGCGTAGTAAAAATTTAAATTCCAAAGAAATAGCGATTTTACACCCATTTCATTGAACTAAATACGTTTTCACGTGTTTTATTGAAGCAAAATGTGAAATGAACGTCTCATTTCAGCATTCTAGTGAACTAGAATATTCCGTACGCTTATGTGTATAACTCGTTCTTGCAATCGTTAGTGTTAATAAATTTTACATGGAGAGCCACTTATTGAAGTTTAGAACGAAAATCAAACTAAAACTTTATTAGATTTTAATTCTCACAAACAAAATTTTAATAGAAACAATTGCGAACGTCTTCCTTTTATAAAGCAGCGCAATTTTATAGCAGTATAAACGACGGATGTGTGACGGAGAGAAGACAAAAAAGAGGACCACATGAAGGTCGCCACTCTGACGTATTTTGATTTCGGTTTAAAACAGGTTTCCTCGTTTACCTTTTTTTTCCTGTCGAGAAAGTACTGCGCCGTTTTTAGTAAATTTTCATTATTTCTCGGCCGTCGCGCCGCGAGGTACGTAATTAAACTTATAAACAAGCTGAAATAATCTCAAAACATTTAGTCGTTGCTTAGGTGGCATTTAAAAAGGTTTAAAAATAAAGCGCTTGGAGATGATTTTATAAAAATAACAAAGACACAATATTCTAATGATAAATTTACGTTGGACTACCCTCCAGAACGTGTTGGTAGTGTATCTTGATATACACAGATGCCACAAGCTTACTTTTAGCTAGACACAAAACTTCATAGAACAATGAAATTTGGAAAATAATTAAAGGAATTTATTGGGAAACGTGAAAGACAAAATAAATTTGTAAGAACGGTCGGAGATTTATAAAATTGTATACAGCGAATGTGATGAAGCACACGTAAGGCAGTTCAGACGCGCAACAGCTACACGATTCAGAAGGACATATGACACATTACCGTTATGGTAGAATAAATTCATCGAGTGCTGCAAACCGTTTGAAATCTACAAGCGTGCAAAGCCATACATGAACATAAAAATACGAATTCGTTATACAAAGACGACGGCCCCTTGCGTCGGTTGATACGATTCGATTTATTATAGGAAGAAATGGTTTGCGTTTTGCATGAGGGTTTAGTGAATAGAAAGATTGGCCGAAAAAGAGATACGTGTGGAGAAACGTAGTTCCGAGAATTGAGATCATGTGGCTGATTCTTGTCGGAATAATTTTTCATTCTAGTAGGTAAAAAATATATCCCTAAGATGTAGATGGAAAAGTTTAGTTTGCATGAACAGAAACTCAGAAATCACGGTTCATTCGGTAAGATACGGTTGGAAGATGCTAGCGTCGTTGCTAGCGAAACACATACCACCTGATCCCCAGATCTAATCAAATAACTGTGTACTTAAAAGTATAATGATGTGAGATAGTATTAGTATTACTTTTTGCTAATGATTTAGAGCTTTCTGTAACAAGAAAATCTCTGTTATAGTAATTTTTTCTCCAAATGAGTTCTCGAGAATCATACATTGAACAAGGTCGTTATCAAATTACCAAATATCAACAAATTTATCGATGTAACTCCTGTCACTTACGAGCTTGTTAGAGACGTCTTAATAATCAACGTAATTATATTTTTGGTGCTGTCTGTCATTATTTGAAATCAATTACAAAACATCAGATGCACTTAACACAATACATTTCAAAATAAAAGAAAAATGCATATATTTAATTAACTCAGATTTCAATATTATGAAAGCTAGATTATTTCAAATTCATACAATTTTTCCTTTTGACATTGAGGACAACATCTTACCTTTCTCCCTCAAATAAATAGAGATAAAATTCCAAGTGTAAAGTGTATATCAAGTTGCATAGTATCAACTGAAAAGCTCTCGGTACATCCAATTAGTTTGTAGGGTATTGAAGGTAAAGCAAACGGGTTTACTGAATTAAAGGATGTTATGCAGAAGCAAAAAAGTGCATATGACTTTGTGGTATGATTGCATTTCGTGTTTGATGTCAATGGGTTTTGAAACTTGGATGAAAATTACGAGAATTAACGAAATAATTCGCGATGTTAATAGAAATTTGAATAACGGATATTACATGTTGTCAACATGTATTTTTGAACTGTTCTTTTGAAAGGATACAGTATTTTATCATCATTTCCTAGTCCTCCTTTCTGAATCGTTAAAACCTTGGAACGTACCTTTTGTTACAATTTCTAAACGGCAATTTTGGAGTTGATCTTTACAATTTACTTTGATTTCGCAAAGGGAAGAGGACCGCGAATTGATTAAAATTCGTTTCTGTCCAGGAGAGTTATCAATCAATAATATATATGTTAGTGGATGCAGGGGTAACTGAATTCTCTTGTCTTAAACTCTGTTATCTCTATATGCAGAATTTGAAATGAAGCTTTCAATGTTAGCAAATATTTTAAAAGATAACATCGATTATATGTAAGACCAAGGTACACGCCCATATTGAATATGTATTTGGGTAGATACCAAAAAAGAACGTGTTGTCATTCATGTCACTGAATGTTAAGAAAGAACTTTAGAATAGAAATGATTTTAACAAATATTTTGTAATCTTTATTCTAGAGGTGGCTTACAGTTTTGAGGAAAATTATTGCGGGAGGTGACGGCCCGGTCATTATACTCCCGATCCTAAACCATTATCAAGTGAATGGAGACAAAGTGATTCGCCAAAACCAAAGAAAGTTCAAACAAATACACCAATTCTAAAGGCAGTAGGGACGATCTCTCTGGATTTGGCGGGATTCGATAACAATGAATTTAAGCGCTGTGGATCAGTAATCAATCGTCAATCGTATCATACTGTACGACTTTCAAAACATTAATTAACTTCGCGAAAACACAACCGGCGGACTTATGACTCAAAAATTTACCAAAGGTGGCACAACTTAGCCTTATGAAACGTTGAATATTTTTATTTGGTGTATCTAATACTTTAGCGCTAATAGTGGCCAAGATGGTTAAGATTACGATTTGATTTATTGCGGAAGAACTTACAAGGTTCCTTCTATACTGGGTGTTTCGACGAGTCGGCGAAACAACAATCGGAGTTCTTCATTGTCTTCCCTTATTTCCTTTTCTCCCAAGACTCCTCTTAGCACTTCGCGTTTCCACCTGTCATCATTGGCCTTATTACTGTTTATTACTGTGTATCAATGTACTTTTTATTTCCCTTGGCAATTCTAGATTTTATCTCTTGTTCTTCTTTCTCCTTTCTTCCTACCTGCACCCCCAAATTTAGTAACTTCTTCAAAATCATATTTTCTTCTGGTCCCGTCCCTAAAATCCCCACCTTCCCACTGCTTCTTTTTTGACTTTCGGTTGCCATATATTTTGCCTTCCGCTCATTGACTTCCAACCCAAATTCTTTTGTTTCGGTTACTAGTTTTTCCGTGACCTTCCTTGTTCAGTTTCCGCTTGAATTTCGCTATTAGAGCCATATCATGTTCAGATTTTAATAGATTACCTTCTTTCTTTAGGTCGTTACTCCTCATTACTGCCACCATAACAAAGTTAAAAATTTCTTAATTTCCTATGGACTACTTAACATCTCAACTTCCTTGTTCTTTAAAAAATATATGTTTTTGCTCTCGTAACCTGTCCAGCTTGTTTCACGTCCTGATATATCATAGAAAGCTTTACTTTCGTTATTTAAGAATTTTTCTTCAGTGCCTCTTAATCCTGACTAAGAGACCTTACAGAAATCTTTACAAGTACATTTGAAACACTGCCAATGCACGCTTTAAGTTGAAAGCCGATGGCATCAGTAAATTTATGTGATAATATCATCTTTGTAAGAATTTTAATTATTACAGCACGAAATCTTTGTTTGTACCTGGGGTGGACTTATTTTATCATTAATTCAGACATACAATGTCATTTATCATAACTACTTCTTTACCACAAAAAGTGATATCAACGTATCCGATTATATTTCTTTTGAAGAATTAATTTGAATTAAAATTCCATTTCCACAATTTAGAAACCAAGTTCTAAACAACCAACTTTTCAATGCACTCGCGGCGACATTTAGCTATCCTCCTCCATCGATTTCAACAGTAGCACGCGACCGAAAGCTTTTTCCGTCGTCACTTCGCCTAGTCGTCGAGATAAGATCGCATCACGAGAACTCCGAATGCAAAGTAAGAAATGATAATACAATAGAATAGTCACGGTGGATGTTCCGAGTAACAGACTTTGAATACTTAGGGTGGGATTATAGGCGAGGTTTATACATACGTAGTGTGCTCGCTCTTATGCAAAAGTGAAGTTTCCGGCCCGCCTTGGATATCGGAAAAGTAATCTAAGTCCTTTCTTCGCCTGACCCGGGAAAGAGGTAACTTATATCGGAGATCAGGATACGAAATGTAACGTTCGTACTGTTAAGGACATTCAATTTTGTAATACAAACCTGCGTATCAAAACAGACGAGTTACTAGGGGATTGGGTGCAAGGGCATTGAGGCGATATGTGCTGTACAGTAAACATAGGTTTGATAAGGCTAAATTGGATTTAAGTTTTAAACGCTTTGCTTCTATACTTTTCGCCATTACTTTCTGTTCTTGAACAGCATTTTTTCCACTTCCCGTTTAACTCGTTGCATCCACTACTTCCTTGACAGGTTTTTCCAAGTCTGCTTCGTTTTATCCTGTTTCCTTACTTCGGGGTTTTTCTTAAGCGCATATGTATGGGATGTAATATATAATTTAATCCAACTATTCAAAATCACTTTTTATATGTCGTTTTTGAGCGTCTTCTATTGAACTCCCATTAACTTTTTACTTATGTCTCAATCCTTTACATTGTTCCAGATAATTTCTCTTCCTCTTATATCGAAGACTGATTTTATTCTATTCTATTGTAGTCTAGAAAGGTCACGAATAGTTGTTCCCTCCTCTATTAAATTTCTTATTACTACAATATTATCACTCCCGTCTATTAGTGGTAAATATCTTATATGATAGAGATCTACCACTAATAGGTCAATAAAACAAGGCTGGTTTTATTGACCTATTAGTGGTAGATCTCTATCATATAAGATAAGTATAAAAAGGTCACGAAATATATATATATATACATTTAATTAGTGGTAAAGGCAACTTGTTCTGTTAGTTTTTGATGTAAATTTTAAATGTCATGGATGGTGTATCATCTCCCTTCTGCAGATCGGTTAGACCAAGTTATTCCCCTAGTTCTTTGGGATTCGTTCTTTTCCAAACTTTTCTAGGAATTTTATACTGCCAACTTATTCCTTCCTCTTGCACCTATTTCAGCATCTGTGACTTTGTATTACCTTTTCCTCCCACTTTTCCTATTTTAATGTTAATGTGCGCTGTATGTAATTCCCTTTCAGCTATTCCTTTCACATCTTCATTTCCTGACACTTGTTCTGACATTATTATCATATTATTTTCGAATTTGTGTAAATTCTTCTTTATAGTCGTTTCTCCAAATATGTAGTATATCTTGCTTCTTCTTCGCCTTTTAATCCCATTTACATTGAATTTCTTTACTCAGTTTCAATTTATATGTAAAGTTATAATATACAGCGTTTAGGCATTCAAATTGGTTTATTTGAATAATTAATTAATTGGGACACGAACAAACTGACAAATTGAAAAAGGACGACAAAGTTTAACGAGGCTACCCCAGCATTTTTCTTTTAATTTCTGGAATTTTTTAATTTCCGATTTTTTCTGGAAATATCGTTATTATTATGTACGCCCGCATTATGTAATTAAAACGAAAAAAGTTTCCGGGCGGTACATCGACGATGAAATTTTTCGAAGCTGCTACTAATTAGAATAGTTGGGATGTTTCACGAAGCGGAGATTTAACCGAGCACTTCGAGAAAAGGAAAAACAAAAAATTACAACTTTGTATTGAACGAGCAACTCGTAATGAGCGGTGCTTTCTCCCACGTTTATAGCTCACCTACGGGAACGTTGAAACTTTGTGGAACTTACACGTTACATGCGACTGCGTTATTTGTTCCTATTAACTGTCGAGCCTTCCACAATGTATGGCTCATACAGTAGACCAATAACGGAGTAGCTTTAGTACGCTAAAAATATATATATATGTTACATATGACTACATACAATCTGTTTCCTTTGATAGGGAGTTCCGTACGAAATAAAGTTTGTGACGCACGAAAAGTGGTTTCGAATAGCTGGGTTGAATTATATATTACACCCCATGTATATGTACCGGAGGAAAATCACTGAGGTAACAGGAGTAAAATAAAGGAAACTTGGAAAGAACCAGCGGAAGTAGCGAGTTAAGCCAGAAGTAGCAAGAATACTGTTCAAGAACAGAAAGTAATGGCGGAAAGTATAAAAGCAAAGCTCTTAAACCTCAAATCTAATTTAGCGTTACTTCGTATGGTGGAAATGTTGAAGATTAAAGATACATGTACTAGGTCTATTGCAAACGAATTAAAATTGAGGCTAATAAAGGGGTAGCAAATTTTTAGGTTTAAACTTTCGCAAAGAAACACGTTTTCCGTACCTATCAGCTTTGCCATTTGTCGAAGTTGTAATTAGACTACTTGCTTATTGAAGAAATCAAGGCGCTTTTACGGTTACACAAAAATTATTTCTGGCTGGTTATGGATTTATTTTTTCTGCAGTACTAATTAAAACGTTTTAACAAATTGCATAAACCTCTGCAGATCATCAAAATTTGTTTCAATACCGACAGAAATGACAAATAGACTAATTCAAAATGGTTGTAGTTCAGCTCCTTGGTAGATAAGAATTTAATGGATCTAATTTTCGTTCTGGCCACTCTCTGGTCAGAATGAATGAGAAAATTTACCAGCTTACATTTCATATGATAATGGCTGATTGTGTAATTCACTGAATTGTAATTTCTTCTTTTAATTTGACCTAAAAGTGGTAGGGATAACCAAAAAGATAAGTATTTAAGTATGTTACGGAAATATATAAACCAAATGAATCTAATGCAAATGCTGTTTCACTACAACCATTATGGGGTTATTGCTACAGGCTTGAAATTGCAATCGTTCAAGCTAATGTCGATTAACTCGAGAAAAACGGCCTCAAGTTTGTAGTTGTCAAAAGAATCAGGTTCATCCTCAATGATATGAAGATTTTTCGCAGTTTGCAAGGGACAGCAAATGAAATAACTTTTCTGTTCTGTACATCACAGGCCGTTGCCTTTCAACTGCAATGCTTCTTCTCAAACAATTTAGGACAAGTTGATCGAAGTAGTAGTCATTTCCTCCTGCATACGTAGATTGTATTAAAAATCTACAAACTCAAAAAGGAAATAACATAAGCAATATACATGGAAATTTAAGGAAGTGGTGCATATTTCTGTAGAACCTGTGGAACAAAATGCAACTTGAAGTCCTAAATAGGGTAGCACGTCCATCATTGCACTCTGCTTTCAAAATTCAGAGCGCCTCCTTCTATTCGACCATTTGAGAATTGCTGGGCTTCTTAGTCTTCATTCTCCAGAGATTTTTCGTCAAAATCGAATCAAAAGGATGTACACGAACGCGGTTTGAAAAGTTTTTGACCTCACCCATAGATGACAGCACCACATGCATACTTTTTTTCCTTATATTGGTAGAAGTGTTAGTAAATGCCATGTGACATTGCAAGTCATTCTGGTCAGCCGTTCGCTGCAGATTGTCTTTTAAATCGGTTCTGGTGCGTGTGTTGTAAGAAATAGAGAAAAGCCAGTACCGTGCAGCAATAAAATGTGTTCCAACATGAAGAAGTGGGTGGACGACTTTAAGCGTAGCCGAAAAAGTATCCAAGATGATCCCGGTGTAAGACGTCCGAAAAGTCACATTAGAAATCATCGGAAATGTGCACGAGATGATTTTAGAAGATGGGCGTTCGAAATTGCGTGAAATTCCTGATACTGTAGGAATATCAAGAAAACGTGTCTGCTACATTTTGCACGAACAATTGCGCATGAACGAGGTTTGCGCAAGGTTGGTACTCATTCTGTTGGTGCTCATTGTTGATCAAAAACGCATTTGCATGACATTTTCGATTATTGGCGAATTTAATGGAAAAGCGAGTGCTTTTCTGCGACAATATGTGACAATGGATAAAACGTGGATTCGCTATCACAGACCAGAATCGAAACAACGGTCGAAGCAATGGACAGAAGCTGGTTCTTCGGTTCCAAAGATGGCAAAGACGGTGAGGAGCCATCGACCGGAAAGATCACGGCGTCGGTCTTTTGGGGATGCAAAAGGTATTGTATTGATCAACTACCTTGAAAAAGGTGAAACAATAACTGGAGAATATCATACAACTTGCTAATGAAACTAGACGCTAAAATTCGTGAAAACAGACGCGGGTTGCACAAGAGAAAGATCACCTTCCATCAGGACAACGCAGCGGCTCACAAAAGTCGTTTGGCGATGATAAAATTGGAGGATTTGTGTTATACATTGATGGGACATCCTGTTTCTCTAATTTGGCTTCTTCGGACTTCCTTCTATTCCAGAAATTGAAAATTTTTCTAGTTGGTCAACGTTCTGCGCCCAATCAGAAAGCGATGGCAGCTGTAGATCTTCTTTTACAGCAGCAAGTTTTTGAAAACGTAAATTGTTATCTTTATTATAAAACCGAGAAACTTTCAGACCATCCTCGTATGGACCATATGTTTTACTAGTTGTCTAAGAACAATTCTGACGCACATGATTTCGCATTTTCATTAAGAATTTTTGGTCTCTTTAGCAATGCTTCCTTCAAAATGGGAAACAATTCCAATTGCTTTGGCCCTTTTACTTATGGCTCGATTGCGATCGAAAAGACCTTCCTGGAAGAAGATTTCGGTTAAGAATCGAATTAAATACGAACGAACGCGCTATCTTTAATTATTTTCACGCTAGAGCAAAATTATGAAATCTATTCAACGCTTTAGACTCCTATCTTCGGAATGGTACCACGCGGAGAGCTGCGTTTGATGCGGCTAAGAAGCATACGATTTCAAAATGAAATTTCCACGTCTTAATGTAGAAATCGTTTTCGACAAAAAGACTTTTTAACTCTAATAGTATTAAATATCTATCTAAAAGATCGGTTTTGTCCAATCGCGTTCTAAGTATGCTTATTGGATAGACCTCGATGAGTACATTCTAAATATGGCATTATAAATGCTGCAGCTCTTATCGTTACGCAGATATTGGCGTTTAAAATGTTTTGCATCTGAAACGGTTACCGAGAAAACGCAAAAAATCTCTAAAAAGTAGCCAATGTCGCATACCCATCTCGATTCCTTCTTTGGATTTCTCCATCGATTCCCGAAAAATTGTAAAGAACCGTATAAACTAACTAAATTGTACCTCTATCTTGATTCCTATTGGATTTAAACCGTATACGCTACGTAGTTAATGGCTGCTACAGATATCTTCTGGAGTTGCTTAACAATATCAATTCCGCTCAACTCAGGAACATTCTTTCAGGAAACGGTAATTACCAGCTTGGAGAAGCATGCAATTTTTTCCGTTTCATGAGAATATTATTCGAAATGTTAAAAAAGTACAGGAGATGTGGATTCTAAGAACAATTTTCTTCACAAGCAAATGCCGCATAACGTATTGAAAATTTGTCCCGAGTGAAAAGCTTTATTTATTAATAGCACATTAGACAACATTGGATAAAGTTCGATAAATATGGCTTGATAGATATCTTTGATTCATAACAGCACATGCCGAGTCAACATCCGGAACGTACCAGATGTACCTTCCACCAATTTTATTCCAGTAACAATACAAAATTTTGTATAATGAAAATATCATAAAAACTGTTGACAGCTTGTTTAGAACAAACAAGTAGCAGTTATGCATACACTTATCTTTCAATATCGCGTTAATCATCAATTTTATTGGTTTCTCTACTTCACTTTGTTGGTATCTTAGTGTTCCTCAATAAATGTTCAACACAATTTCTTTGTAAATTTGTAGCCAGTATTTGTCGAAATAGTAAAATTTATCCTAGCTATCGCTACCTTCTTTCTCTCGAGAAACCGGAACCACTGGAAAGAACATCATTCTCTAAATAGATTTACCTTTTCCATTTGTCCGTCGTATTGTTGTCTATCGCATCGTTTCATTTTCTGAACTTCTGCTGCTCTACGACCTTCCTATTGTAATTCAATTTATGTCCTATCTCGTTTTCATGTAACCCAAATATGGTTACTTCCGCAAGGCTCGTAATATTACGAGAAACTTGGAGAATGAGCTTTTCGTATCTTGTAGCGTTGTTTGAACTTTCCAGAGAGCGAGATTATTTAGGAGTGAGCGGCTTTGTTTTAAGTTCTACATGCATTACAGTTTAACTGGGACGAAATGTTATATAAATTTGAATAGGTATGTATTCTTCCTCTGGAGTATGTCTTTAATAACTTTGACTTCGGTAAATGTTCCCGGCATATGCTTTGTTTGCGTCTCTAGTTTGTAGCCGTTACAAATCACGATTTTATAGAAAATTGCTTTAACTTCGTAAAATCCCTTTTCACAACTGAGGAAAATTTATCACAAAATAAAGGGGAGGATTTACATAAATAATAAATAATGCTTCAACCTTGACTCTTCTCAAATATTCTGTGTGCCAGCTAACTTTCCTCCCTTAAATTTACTTTCGTTTAAGAAAGTTGAACCGGTTGCCAAGTGTGAAGACATTACTGTCGACATAAACACGACCTGCTTCAGACACTTGCAGAGTCGAATATTTATTGGAGCCCGTGCGGAAAACAAACTTTCTCTCCGGCCGTTCTTAGGACAAAGTATCCGAAAGTTATTTGCTTTATTTGTTAGAAACCAGAGAGAATACAAATTATTCGGCATCATTTTATCCCCAAAAACCTTGTTATTTCGTAGTTTATTCCTACTTTCAGCAATAGCTGTCTGAAATATATACTTATTTTGTATGGAAATGGGTATGAGTAGGGCGCGGAGTAAATGCATTTTGTACACATAATGTATATGAGTAGAATGTATGTATACTTTGCGTTTTATTAGGAAAACGGACACCATTTAAACTGTTATTTTATCCTAAGAAATAGCCGTACATAGTCAAATACATACTTATGACCACAGCTACCGATTATTATTTCATAAAATCGTCCAAGCGTTTGCGCCTTCACGCCAATCACGTAACGATATCGACTATCGTGTCCGTAAACAAAATCACGTTAAATATTAAATACTGAATGACCATCCCGGATACAAAATGTGCTGTCGCGTATTTGCTTCCCTCTAACGTAACGGCTTCGTTAAGGAATACTGCAGGTATACCGGCTTGTATTTACAAAGGCTATACAACGCCCGCGTTATTAATTATGCACATGTTGTTTGTGTTGGTCTATGGAAAACTATGCGATATTTATAGAACTTACTGCCTTATAGGGGAATGGATAAGATTGCGCCCTACAGAGGCAAAGGTTTTATAAAGCACTAAATATAAATAAGATTTTTCTTACACGTGACTATCTCACTAAATAGCAGTAGAACAATTCAATCTGCACATCTGCGGAGTACGGAGATTACCTTTATTCAATGCTAAAGTCTACTATCACTTTATAAAAGTCATATTTTCATTGTAATTAACTGTGTATAATAATGAAATAGCAGAGGATCAACAACACATTTCAAGTTTTTCAAGTCTTGTTATTTTAAGAAACAAAGAACTAACAAGTAAATATACTCTGTATTAGGCAGAAATAACAAGAGGCCAGAGACGGAAAGAAGTCTTAGGAAATATTTTGTCAAAAGAATGGAACAAAGGACCGATATAAAATACGAAACAATACATTCAAGGCAGATCAGGTAGATCACCGTTACTGAGAATAGTACAGAACTATGCGCCAGTAGAAGCAACCAATGAGTGAAACGTAACAGAGTTTTATAGAAATCTAATAGACAAAGCAAATGAGGAAAAAAGGAAAAGCGATGGGAATTTGGAATACGAGAATTTATAATGATAGAGATAAAAGAATAAGAAAGAAATTCCATCCGGAGTCAAGGCAGAAGTAGTTAAGAAAAAGTAACAGTAAACCTATCCTTTAACTGTGAAAGCTAGAGTAGAACAAATAGACAAAAAGTAAATTAACCAGTACAGAGATGATATATCGAAAAATACAAGGCAAAGCCAGAAGAGACAATATCAGAAATAAAGTATATAGAGAACAATTGAATATAATGCAGAGGCAACTCTAGGACAGGGACAACTCAGATATTTGGGATATATACGGAAAATGGAGCAAGAGAGGCTAGTAAATAGAAAAGTGAATATATGAAGCTAGAGGAATAGGGAAAAGGAAAAGATGTAGACCGAAAAAGGCCCGCAGAGAGGAAGTTAAAAGACCTGCAGAAAAAGAGGAGTCGATGGGAAGGATATCCCAAAAGTCGCCCAAGATAGAAGACTGTGGAAATAAATCTGGAACAAGAAAATGGAATAAGAAGAAACATGAAAAGAGAGCACAGTGTCCGATACTCAACTCTTAGGCCTTACGGTGAAATATAGATAGGCTCTTGGATTAAGTAAGTAAGTGAGTAACGAACAAAAGCCAAGGATGTCTTGGATAATACGAAGAAGAAATAATAAATAGAAATGGGCGCAAAATGCTGAAGTTTTGTCCTAAAAACGAACGCACAGTTGAAAATAGTTTCTATCATTAGTCGATGGAGGATAAGCACCTTTGTGTGGGCAGGGAAAGAAATGCCAGAAGCTCGGTAGATTACGTAAAACACAAACAAGGTTTGCACGAGAGAATAGCAGGAGCAAGAGCAGACGAGGGAGCAGTGATCGAGGCGCAATATCGACTGGTAAGAGCCGCAATGGCCAACATACAAATAAAGGTATCAAAATACCCATAAATAAATTAAGCTATGAGGAAAAAGTTACTTTAGGGGGAAACGATCGCAAATTTGAGACGCACAAAAAGCTAGGAGACTGAAGGATCTATAAGAGACAAATGGAAGACTTTTAAAGCTATAGTTTTCCATAAAGTAAACGAAATAGACAGAATTAAAAAATACAATAGAGGTACAATATGGACAGAGTCATGGAACGAAGAAGTAAAAAGAAATTAGAAAAAGGAAACTAGGCTGGCAAACAAAAACAAGTGAAGATAAAGAAAAATATATTATACACAAAAGCATAACTAAGCACAAGGTTAAAAAGGCGGAAAAAATCTTGGGAGAAATTTGGGTACGAATAAGAAGACTTGTATGCATCTAAAAACAAATATTTCTCAAATGTATTGAAGAAAATTAGGAGTAATAAAAGACCAGATATGAAGGGGAATAAAAGACGTAATAAATTAGTTAGAGACTAAGAAGAAGGGCTAGATGTATGGACAAATTGTTATTCTAAGAAACTTTACGATATCCAAAAGACGCGAAAAGGAACAAGAAGAGAAATCTAATAGCAGGAAAGCATTTGGAGACGTTCAAATCCAACAGGAAATAGTCAAACGCTTAGGAGAGAAAGGAAAGAATGCTTACTCGACATTTCACGTGAAACTTAAGAAAAAACAAGCTTTCGAAGACTGGAAACAGAAGATAATAATCCTAATATATCAAAAAGAAGGGGCATATGTTTTTCTTCTGTTATCTCCATGGTGTACACAAGAATTTTGGCGAGTAGACAAAGAAGTTATCCAATGATTCAATAGACAGGAAATTTATATGGTACTGCCTGGAACAACTACATGTTTCGAAGAAACTAATAATATAAAATATTTATAGAAAAGTTCACGGAACAGTACAGATGACAGGAGATAAATCAAAAGCTTTTAAAATCGAAAAATGCATAAAATATGGATCCAGCCTGGAGTTTACATCATATAGGGCTAATGAACAGAATTCTAAAAATCACAAGTAGTAGAATAAATAATCTTCAGACACAGAGAGGTTACAGCAAATTAATGGCAGTCAAAATTGATGTTTTGTTACACGGAAAAGACTTAGCACTGTTAACCGACTCGTTTAAGAAAATAGGAATGGAAATATGACAACAAATAAGAAAGCTAAGGACGACTGTAGATGAATAGCATTAAATGGGAAAGAACTAGATTTCGTAATAGCATATGAACACCTGGATAATGTAATAATGAATGACGAGAAGATGTACCTAGATGTAGTGTACAGGATAAAGAAAGCATGAAACATATACTACTACGCAATCAATACTGCTGGGTAAAAATTGATAAAAGGATCAAATGAATCATCTCTCATATATGCAAGCGAAATTTGAATAATGACAGAAGGTGAATGATTCCACCTCCAGAAATGCCATTTCCAAGAAAAATAGCGGCAATAACAAAACGGAACAATATCAAAATCAGGCAAGTAGTACGAGGGAAGCAAGAACTGATCACAACCTTGATAGATGAAAGCGAGATCAGTTTGTACGGACACACGGTAAGGGAAGACTCAAACTGAATTTAAAAAAAAAATCGAAGCATATAGGGAAAATAAAAGAAAGCGTGGACGCCTGAGAGCGAGATGGATAAAACAAATACAAGATCTAAGCTATTTTCCCTGTTTTGATTCTTCTTAGGTCTTGTAATTAATGAAAGACAAAGAATGGCAGAAGACAGCAAGAGCTGGAAAGGATCACTTGGCGAGAAAACGGAATCTGACAACCGACATCCAAACGAGTAAAATGATTAGACAGGAAGAAGGAGAATATGTGCTTCTATTCGATGTCCCAATAGGAGCAGAAGGATATGTCGTGAAGAAGAAGAAGAAGAGTATGCGTTTCTGTCAATTTAGTTACTTGAGTTTATTGTTTCCTGGAGAAAGTCTCAAACAACAGAACAATGCAGCAGTAATAGTTTAACTATCAATAATAAAAACAAATTTTGTATTATTTAGTACTAAAGAAGCTATTTTTCTTTCTACGTTGTTGTTGAATAACCATACGTATAATGTGGAGAGTTCCGTCCCGGTTTTGGGCCTTGTTGTCCATGGATATTCCAGTTGGGGCGATCACGTGGGCAAGGTATGTAGTCCGATGAACTCCTTCTGTTATTGTTTTCGTATGCCTCGTGAAGTTATCAGCGATGACATGCTTTGCATGGCATATTACGGTGTTTGCTATCCATGCTTGAAATTTGGTATAATTTTTTAGGCTGACAGTAACGAACTGCATCATGTATTTATTTCTCAAAAAAAAAATCTTGCAAACCGTGTTACGTTTAGATTTTAATCAATCTTGTAGAGGCTTTTTAAGGCATATAATATTTTAACTATTTACGGTATCTAGATTCTTGAAACTTTAGTTTCCTTATTCAAACATAAAAACCTATTTGAAAACAGTACCTTTTGCACAATTATAGCACTAGACATAAGGCTAATTACTGTTACCCCAAACATCGATTATTGGTAACGGATAGAGGCATATATTCCACAAGTATAGAGCCTTTCAACAACTTGCCTCTAGTCGTTAAACAAGTTCGTGTCCTTGCCTCGTTTAAGATAGCAGTTTATGATTTATTATTAGATACAAAACCGTATACTTTGGATGAATTTACAAATAAATTATCGTAATTTTGATCTTTCTCTTTGTGTAACTCCTTAGTTGTTTTCTTCGACATTAGCTTTGAAATGTCTCTATAAACTCAATAAACTTGGTTATTATTATTATTATTGGGATGGAGCGAGTGAATGTCGACAATTGCAAAATATCCAATTGAAAGCAAAACACTTGTTATTCCAAGTACATGTACTCTAAACTGTTTTGTATGAAAGAATTGTAGTATACGTAAAGTGGAACTAACGTATATCCAAGTAATACATACAGAAAGAATTGCACCAGAAATGAAACATCATTTACGAACTTTCAATATTCATAAACATTTCTAACAAAATGTTTACGTTTTTCACGCGCCCCAGGGAACTCTAGTTACACATACACGCATATGTGTATAGGTACGTATCCCTGGGAATTCGCGTAGTACTCGATAATTACCACAACAAGGCGGAAGTATTTGTCTTCCTCGTCGTCATGTACAAGTCAGAACATCCGCACGTATGTATGTATATGAAGTATACGGTCTTCATTATGAGCAAAGGAGAAACTCGATCCAAACGAGCAGTTCGCCTAACTAAACTGCGTCGGCATTTCCCATTTCGCACGGAATTTAATCAAGACAAGTTAATATTCCTTATGCGAGGCAATCTGATGCCTCCTGCAACAAATATGGCATCATATCTGCGTCTGAACGCGAACCGGGTTGGGGAATCCCTGCGAACTCTTCGGGGAAATAATAAAATTCCGTCCGACTGCCGCAGTAATGAGGTACATTTATAAAGTCGATTGCAGTTTGCGGCGTCGGAAGCCAGAAGAAATGAAGTGTATCGCGTTTTTGAGCGGAGAGATTTATTTCAGAATATTAAAAAGGGGGACAGGTGGAGGGGGAGATTTATGACGTCCGACGTTCAATTGCACTTACAGTTGAACGTACATGATGCTAAAATATTCTCGGCGGTAATATCAACTCGTTTAGTTACCGTTTTAATTGCGAATCTCGAAGTTAATTAATCTAGGGGATGTTTGTTCGTCGGAACAAGCAGGCACTATAGGGATAGTTTAGAGTCAAACGTTGTAATTAAAATGTGCATTGTTGTAAATGTAACGTTTCGGGCCATTCTATCTTGATGTGAATGCTGTAAACAATGTATTTCTACGGTAGACAGGTTACACTTCCAGTGGTATGCAGATGCACAAAAATCGAATAAGTTTATTAACTGGCGCTTACAGATTTACTTCTAAAAATGGGTTGATAAACGAACAGTTGCACTTGCAAAGCAACTATTCTCCCTAACAAAGGAGGTTATTGTAGTATGTCTGAAAGGAAACCAGGTCTGAAAGGGAACCAGGTCTGAAAGGCAACCATAAAATAAGATCTATTGTTGACATAGTTACCGTTATAGGAAAATTAATTTTCAGAAAATTTCACACTCGACCTACTTTCAGATTTCGTCTACCATAGATTACATTAGATGTGTAAATAAGTTCCTAACAATCCTATCCAACAGGTCAATACAAAAAAAAAGGATTCCTCGCGATACTAACACTAATATATTCTTATATTAAAGACTTCTAGACGTTTGATAAAGTATTGTTGCGCGTGTGTGTAATACTTGTCAAAGACAATTCCAAACGAACGAATTAAAAAGTGTGAGCCCCTTTTGATGGATTTGTCGTCGGAAATGCATGCGTAAGCTAATTTTAAAATAAAACGGACATCGACAAAAGTTAATTTTTCAATTCGGTTTCGTCCGATTCCGACCTGTTTTAGGCGGAAACGACGGTTTCCATACAGCCGACAGGAGTTCTGTCGATCTATATAGGGAATTGTCGCGCTAATTTCAAAAGTCTATGAGACAGTGATTATAAGTAGAGATCCCGAGCGAAGAATAATAGGAGTCTTAAACGTTATTTCGAGTTGTTCGGAGTCATGTATAGTGACTAATGGAGCAGTGTTTTCAACTACAGTACGAGAATTATTTCAAAAATTTACCACTCGCCCCGGTTTACGTTACAGGATGTGCTTCTTCTGTGGGGAGATATTTGTTACTTCGACAGACTCAGCGGATAGTTGCTAATTATACTCTAGTTCCTTCTTCTTTGAAATGATTTAATAGGAAACATGTTATATTATAGAAATCTATTTTACACAATGAATTTAAACAAATTTTAGACAATTTACCTACCCCAATTTTGAGCACTTTGTTAATGACTGAAGAAGCGATATTTCCGCCCTGATGATGAAATAATGAGTCGTATTGGTCGTCTGTTCGTCGATTGCAGATAATCGGTCGTTGGATATCGATGTTTTCCATTTAAAAATCGTGTTTCGTGACTCCATCGTTTTTGTAATTGACGACTACGAGTAAATCTTATCCTAATCGAAGAACGTATGCTCTTTTCAATTTCCTTCTCAGAGCGTAGTGCTGTCCAGATACCGTTCGTTGCTGGGTGGTTGCCCTTTTTCGATGTGGCTATGTACTCTAGGTTATTTTCTGATAATGACAAACTTCCAACTATTTTTTCCTTTGACTTCTTCTTTGTAGGCTTCCTTTGATGATGATATGGTATATATTTATTGTCCAGATGGGAAAGGTGTCCACGTCGTCAATTCATAATAAAATTCTTTGAAAGTAAATATACCTATCAAAAGAAGAAGTAATCCGTCCAATACATAGTAATCCATTACAATAGGAACAAATTTAGTTTTCCATTAAGAATATAGGAACATTGCTTTATGGGTTTTGGCAAGCCTTTAAAAGTTATTTAGTTAAAGAAAGAAACAGGAAATATGCTCTGTTCTATTTTGAATCCCTAGTGTCAATCTTTTACCGACACAACTACCGAACAGCAAAACATTGCCAACATCCATAATCCTTAACGACGCTCCAACACATCGAGTAGAGGTGTTACAATGTCCGAAAACGCATACATCGGCAAGACGCAAACCGATACATGGCAAGGAATATATTCGGCGTCAAATTGCGATATGTGAAGAGAAGGGAAGTTAGCTGGTCCAAAAGCTCTCGCCTTACTACTTCGACAATTTGAGATGCCTAATGTGTTCTGTATTATACCTAAAGAGCACGAATCTTTGCAAGAATAAAAGTAAAGAGGAAACAGAAACTGCTTCATTTTGAATTTTTAAGGTGACAATTTAATTATTTATTATTTGATTAATTTTTTTTTGTATATTATCTTCTCTTTCCACGCCCTTTTCAAGCCCGACATCTATTTCTCTCCTCCAACTTTTTCCATTTTTGGCTTTCCTTCTCCAGTGCATTTTCCCTTTATCCTATAAGTCTTCTAGGTGTCCTCATCGTTTTCTGCTTTTTCTTTTCTCTTAAACTTCTCTGTCTTTTATGTTATCTCTTAACCGTACTAACATCCGCTATTTTCTCTACGCGATCCAGTCGCTGCAGGCTTCTTAACTTGCTCAAACACAAATCAAATTCGTCTGCTTTTTCAGAATTTATTTCTTCTAATTGTAGAAGATACTCTGAATTCTGTTTTCCGCTTATGATTTTTTTCTTTGTTTATAACCTTACATTGCTTTCAATTTATTTGTAGTCCCAGCTGATATGCCTCCACTATCAACTTCTGTGCTGCTTCTTTAAGCTTTTTTCGTTTCTGGCTATAATGGCCAAAATCATCTGCATAGTTTATTAATTGGAGACTGTTATATAATGTATTTCTACCTCTCACGAGTTTGCTGATCGTCACAACCCAAAATCTACGTAGCCTTAAAAAATTGTCTATTTTTTGTGCATGTAAGCAGTCTATCTTAACTTCTGGTGCTGGCTAGATTTCTATCTAGAATGTACCCTCCGAATTTTGAAAACAGTTTAGTTGGCACTGGGAAGAGCCTGAGCGTTTATAGTCAAGCCCCCAATAACTGAAAACTGCACTTACCTTTCTGGTTGTTGTTTCGTCGTTGAAATTTAGAAAATTCTTCTCAAACTATAAAAAATCGTGATCTCTTGTGGACCAACAGACCTTTTCTCTGTTGTATTTAGTTCTGTTTATAATATTTCATGGTTTGTATTCTTAACGGAAGAATAACACCATAGGTCTACTCTCGATAACAATTACATAATATTCTTTGCGAAATTCGGACAAATCGTGATTTTGTGTTAATCTAAAAATCTTCATCAGTAAAGTTGAGTCTCTTTTAGTCTACATGCAGTGTTTCTTTTTCTGTTCTATTTTACGGAAAGTATTGCGAGAGGCTGGGTATCTTTACAGCAATGTACTTCTTTGCGCGTTAAGGGAGTTTAGTGTCAAGCATTTTACCACATTTCTTAGAATTTGGAGATAAAGTTGTTTGTTGTCCAAATTTAGAAAAACGTGTTTTGTGTCAATCTAAACATTTCTTCCTTTTTCAGTCGTGTCTCTTCTAGTCTGCATGCAGTATTTTATGGATTTTATTTTTAACAGAGAGTCACAATACAACGCCACAATACCATCTTCAGTAGCAATTGTCATAACAACTGCGGGTGTTGGAGGTAAACTTCTTAATCGACCTGTTATGCCCTTGTTCGCTGATCGCATCACACAAATTTAGGAGGTGTGTACCACGCTGTTCCTCTCTTCAAAATGGCGTACTAAATTTTTTCCATTCTTTTCTGAAAGAAAATTAGAGCATAGCTTCTTCCTTCGCCCTCTCTTCACTGAGCGTGACCACAAAAGTGTTTTCTACTCTTCTCCTTTGGGACGGATGTGTTGGTGTTTGAGCTCAGTGAAGCTCTGAAAGAGTTTAGCAGACTTCTCTAACCATGCCTAGGAACCTACATATATCATTAAAATATGTCAAAAGAAAATATAACAGAATAGACAATTATTCACGTAAAAAAATCGCAGTAAAAAATACCAAAATAATTGGACGATAAAAATGACTGTACCGGTCAGGCCGAGATGTTGTAAATTATTAATTGTCAATTTACCAAATCCTGTCTTTTAATTCTTCCTCTTCTACGCAGTAGCTGATTGCGCTGCTTTAAAATAGGACGATAAGGTCGTTTTCTGTTCAAAAAATTTTACTTTCCAGTTTAAGATTACTATTTTATACATACGTAAGCACAACAAGCAAGAATATTATGTATATCAATATCTCTACCTCATCGAACTCCTAACACCTTCCGCCAATCATTCACCGTTGAAATTCAATCTCTCTCCAATAACGAAATATTTTATGAGAGGAACCTGTTGCCGCTCGACGCAAAGACATCGTTCGACTTTTGTTGCTCGTGAATTTTACAATGGAAACTTGACGTGCGAATAATTCCTCCTGAGTCACGTCTTTGGGCGAAATACAGAGCTACCGAAGCACGTATAAATATGTACGTGCATATGTCGGAATACAATTCGTTCTTTTTCCGTTTTTGGTTACTGCACCCGGCAGGCGTAATAAATAATTCTTTCATGCATATGCATTTTCGTCTGATGGGGTGTCTACGAATTTTATTTCCAGAAAGAAACGTTGTATACGTATGTATGCGCGCGTACATATGTATAACATAAGTATGTGGAGCTTTATGTTTCTTCGGTTTTGACGCAGTTTATAGTGAAATATCGTGTTGGTATGTAAGTCGTATTTATTACTTTTGGCGGAGGTGTTCGCTTCGTTGATGGAATTGTGTTCGAATTAGGTTCGCAAGGGTGAGCGTATTATTCGCACAAAGGTGTGTAGATATTTTACGGAAAATATCTCTAGAGGCACAAAAGCTTTTGAGGAAATATGCTTTTATGTGCGTTATGATTTAAGTGTCAAAATTTTTACCACATATCTTTTGGATTTGGACGTGAACTTGCTTGTTTCCCAAAATCGGGGATTTAAGTGACTAACTAATATATATGTGACTAACTATTATATATATAACCAATATGAGTAAATAATATACCAGGTATCCATTTAATGGGCGGTATTGCCCTTTAAAAGGTATCGTAAAAAGCCCAAAAGCGTTTCAATAGCATGGAAGGGGAACCAAAATGACCCTACAAATATGGCACCATTTCCAACCACTCGTTACCCAGCCACTTCATTTGAAACACACAGAGGTAAGTTTAGGTAAGTAATTATTAACTGATTCAGTAATAACGTGTTAGAATCATTGTTAGCTATTTGCACTTAGTTTAGGTTAGAACTTTCTTACGTTGATTGTATGCATTAGGAATGGTATGAAACTGCATGTCCAAAAACAAAACAATAGTCTATCAATAAAGATCTGTTATAACAAATTAGTGGCTTCTAAGTTCTGCCGTGGTCATGTATTAAAATTTCCCGTTTTGCTGTTCATGCCGTCAACTTCTTTAGAAGTTCTCTAAAGACTGATTGCTCGTTATTATCGTTTGTCTTCTGCTTCTCCAGCAATGCCAGACAGATAAACGTATCCTACTGGTTCTGGCTGTTTCTTATTCTTCTTTTTCTATTTACCCATTCTCTCTATCTCCTTGAATCTATGTTCATCCATTATTCTGCAGCGCATTGAATGGGATACGTTCATTTACCTTGTAATGCCGGAGTAACAGACGGACTGGGAGAAATTTTGGAGAAAAGTAAGGTCAAAGTTAGGTACAATGGCAGCGCAAAGATCGAGCAATTTATTGCTTCAAACAAAGACCGATTGCCAAAACTACATACTAGAGGCATCTACCAACGACTACGCCATTGTGGACAGTCTTACATCGGACAAACCGGACGGAGTGTTGAATGCAAAGTAAAGGAGTATCGAAGAGATGCAGAACGGAGAAATCAGCAGTGGCCAAAGATATAACGTAGAAAATAATAATATTGTCGACTATGACAACGTAAGGATTTTTGCCAGAATTAGCAGCTACTATCAATTGATAGTGCGGGAGAACGTATAAATCATGAAGAATCCCAACAACTTTAATTGACAGAATAGTAATTGATTAACAAGGGAACGCCGACAACTGAATAGTTCTGATTTCGATGAAACTGTACACACTGAAAAAGTACTTTGTTATAAGAACAACATATTTTTCTTTAGCTGCCGAATTTCCCGATTTCGGAATACAAACCCCTCCAAGAATTTGCACAATTTTGGAATTTTTATAAATATCTTGGAAACTATCACAGATATCTTTCTTTATTTAGAATATACTTTGAAGTATATTACATAGTCTCAAGAATGGTGCAAATTAATTTCCGAAAAATTAAATAAAGGGCGACCGGGGGCCTTCTACCCACCTTTTCTTAAAAGTTTCTTCTTTTATGTATTATAAATAAAGTTGGTTTTACGTAGAAAACGGTGCTGAATAACAAATTTAGACAGCTAATAGTAAAGGAATTAAAAAACGATAATAAGGTTTTAGTTGTCATTGATTGATGTACATAGATAACTGTCGTTCTAAATATAAAATACTTTGAATTATTAATTATTTCAATAACGTTTGAAAGCAATACGAAACATATTCAGATATACGTGGACTAAGTACTTAAGTACTTCATGTAGATAGATACCAATAAACAAGAAATCGACGAATCTATTTGTACCGTTTTTCCCGCCGCGTGTTGGACAATCATTGGTCGCTGTAATATTACCAGACTCTGTTACGATCAACCAACCGACGGTTTGGAAATTTTGAAATTGTGATAATTTTCCCACCATTTCTTAGTCATTATTTGGTATTGTAAATATTCTTCGGAAGCCTCTGTCATACATTTTCACATTCTTGTATTCAATATTGAAATTGTTTATTTAGTTTAAACTTCTATTACTTAAGTTTCATTTTCTTTATTTAATAAGGAAAGAGAAAAAGAGTACCTTTTCAAGCGGATTTTTAGTAAAATTATCTTTCGGTCTGGTTTATCGTCGCGTTCCGACCTAGTTCTTGTACACGAGATAGAGGAAACAAAATCCATCCTCAAGAACCAGTGGCACCCCTATATCTTTATTTTGCTATTAGTCAATGTAATTTAACACCTGTTACCGTGGCAGTAAATACCTTTTTACCCATGACCTTAACGCGGTAGCTAGCCATTTTTCCTGCGAGTCAACAGCTTTCTTCGAGAGCCAGCTGCCTCTTGAACGCCGTGTTTTAGTCTTTGTAACATCTTCCGTAGCTTTCAGTACGCTTCTTGTTTGTTTTAGATAACTTTGTCCGGTGAAACACCCGGTTAGTAAGTAAGCACGCAGCAGATCATTACTTGGCATCTTTGCTAAAAGTATTTTTGGAAAGAAAATTAATTTTAACTAGGAAACTATAATAACAAACTACCAGTTTAGGTTAAATCGTTTGATATTTGAAATCATCTGAAGAATAGTTTCCAAACCCAAATGAATAACATTTGGTGGTTTCATTATATTTCGTTACCTTGCCACAGTGTGCACGTTACCAAAGAAGGTTAAGACAGCTTTTATCTATGCGGAACCTCATTGCATATAAGAATAATTATTGTTCTTAATGCTGAATATCCTCGAAAATATATGGGTCATGTATTCATACGTGTCTGTTAATTAATCCCGAAATTTGCCAAACGAGATCGATACCATATAAAAACGAATCACGAATATTTGATGAAGGCACGCAGATGGAAGTTTTGGAATAGTTTTCAACGAGTTCAGGATTATTTCTTCGCAGAGCATCTGCTGTAATTGAGATTTGCCCAGAATCAATGTGGAAAGTACTTAAACTTATGACCAATATAATTTTTTCCGTACAAGATGCAAGTCATTTAAGAATTCGCCGAGGATGATTATGATAGATAAGCGTAATTTAGTCAAGAGATAACCGAGAAAATATTCGAACTATCGTGTAATGAGTGAAAAGTATTGGTTTTAGGGGCGAATGCACGTCCCATGTAAATAAAGTGGCCAATAAACACAATTGCCGCTGTTGTTCAGATGACAATCCACATCTTTTCGGGAAGAACATCCACATTAATCTCAGAAACTTTACGTGTGGGCGTGTATTTTTGGAGATGCCATAATTTATGCACTACACGTTCAACTATGAACTTGCTTGGAGTTAATTCATTTTGTAAAACTCTACTGAAATCACTTAAGGATCTGCTTAACGGTACCGTTCAAGAATGTAGTTCAAGCTCCAGTGCTACGTTTGCAAATGTAAGAACGTAGTTCCAAAACGGATTATATTGTCCTTTAAAAAAATCGAGGAGCATCTTGAATAATTGATTAGATGACATATTTTACTTTTCATGTTAAAGTAGTAATAAATCGATAGCAATTATATGCCTTTGCTTAAGAAAGTTAAGTAGCTAATTATGCTCCCTTCATTTCATTACTAACTAAATCACTTATACAATAATTGTTTACCAAAAGTTACTTTTGTATGGTATCAATGAAATGCTCTTTTGAAAGAGATTTGAAACAAGGTGTCACATGAGGGAGCACCATATTTGTAAGGTTATTTTGGTACTGAAGCAGTTATGAGCATTACAGGATGTTTTTAAAACATTACAGCCTCTTCAAAGTTTTCAATTGGACACCCGGTATAAATTTATTGACCAATTACAGAGTGAGCCACCTCAAGTGTAACGACCAAATTTAGACTGGCATTCAAATTACATAAAGATATTGACTACAACTTCTAGAGACAAAGAAAAATGTAGAAAAATAAAAATCTACATAACTCTCAAATGAATGACCTCACTGAAGTTTATTTGTTCGGCAACTCAGTGAGGTCATTCATGTGAAAGTCATGTAGATTCTTATTTCGTTCTACGTTTTCTTTATAATTGTAACTCTCTCCAAGCTCTTGAAACCATTTTTAAACTTCTAAAGCGTGCATAGTTAGCAATTGGAACTTATGTACAGTGAGTTCAGAGCCACACCCTCATAAATAATCATGGTTCAAATGCTTTCCAGAGAAAAAACCAAAGTATATAAATAACCCTCGATACTTTTTAGTAAAAATACCAAGTTATTGCTTCCAACTTCAGAAAACTTCGTCAGTCCATAAAATTCATGTGACTTTTTAAGTTCACATAACAAGAGGGACTACTTGCAGCAGCATCTACATCAACACGATATACGAAAATGTTCTTCGCCTGCATTAATTATCCCTTTTCAGAGGAGATCCTCACACCATTTATCCCAATTTTCCACCGTTGCTAATGTTTATTCATACGTGTTATGAAAGCGCAGAGAAGCTAAAAACATCAAAACATACCAAAGTAGCTCGTCGCGCCGTACCGTCGAGACGATGAATTTCGAAAAAGTTTAACATTCATGTGACATCGTCCACGTCAAAGCGGAGCTGAAGAGAAAACGAAAAAATGCATAATTTAAGTAATCTCTAGATGTCAGCCGCGAAAAAAACGAACGAACGAAAACACGAGAGTACGGTACGGTCGGCGAATTATGATTAAGGAATGTTTTTGCGGTATAATTCAAATCATATTTGCTGGCTCTCCCTCTGTGGTGAAAAGGGGGCGTAGGATACCAGTGAAAAAGCTGTCGTTGAGATGGAAGGACAAGTTTATGAATTTTGAATCCTATGGGAACTTGGGCGTCACACATCAGCAAGATTTCGATAATGCAAATGGCTTATTGATGTTTTCTCGTTTCGAGATTGCGCCTCCGGAGACGGTACTAATTTTCTGGCTTCACTAGATGGCTTCTGAAAGGTAAAAGTCTCTTGCGAATGGATATCAATCCTGTTCTTATCAATCGATCGAGCCTTACTTTCAGATCCGCGCTTCAGCAATTTGGATGTGTATATATTTTCGAAACCAATATAATAATGAAAAAGCAGTTATCAGCTGAAATAATTCCAAGAGTACTAAACTAATTAAATCTTTTCTGTTTGTTCTTTGGAAAGGCAATAATAACTATGCTCCAAAATTGGGATTAATTTTTATGTGCTGAAGTGGGTAGAGTATATTAGTAAAGTTGAGAAAGTAAAGAGCGCAGTTCTAATGGAATATTTAATATTCTCTTTTGAAAAAGTTCGGTTCCACTGAAGTATTTTTTAATTAATATACGTCAGAGTAGGTCTCAATCGGAGGTAATATATTGCTTCATATATTTTAAAGTACTTACCTAGATAAAGGTAAAATGAAGGTTACGAACTCACCTGAAACAAAGTAAAATAATAAGTGGAATAGTTTTAGACGTATGGACGAATTTAGTGTATTGTTACTATCGAAAAGGAAACTTCTTTTGTCGATGCTTATATAACTCACACTTTGTCTTAAGTCAAGCTTTTCAGTTGGCTGGAGGGCTAGTATGAAATTTTCTTTTAAAATACAAATCTATGGCCCGATTTTTTTAAGTTGTACTTTTCTTAAATAAAATTATTTTTGTGGCATCTGCATTAAAAATACACAAAACGTACTTTCGCCAGACTTCTCCATTACTAAACGATCATATATTGTTCTCCACGAAATTTTGTGACAGTTTAAATAATCAATTATAGAAAAGTAAAATATCAAAGAAATATATGAATGAAGACGATGCTTCAGAAAAAAAGACCAACTATAAAATTTTCGTAAAATGATTAAAGTTGTATAAAGTCAAACTTCATTATGAAAAACTGATATTTAAGGTTTGGCAGAATGACAAAATTGATTGCGAGCGCTTGCAGCTTTGGCTGATACTTAAAATCAGAGCAATTTTTTTGTTTGTGATTTTCGTAAAATGTAAACTTATTTAGGGTCGAAACAGTTTCAAGAAACGACAAAACTGGTTGCGACTATTTGCGACCACGGGTCCAACATCATCGGACAAAGATTTTTTGATTAGATAAATATCATCCAAAGTCGCGGACCGTAGTATATTGCATGTATTGTATATATATTGCTATATTTTGCAACCCGAACATCAGTATTTTGAAATAAAGTTCCTTTGACCTCAAGTAACTTTAAACATGTTACGAAGATCCCAAGAATTATCAACCATCGAACTAAATTTTCTAATTCAAAATATCATTCGGACTCGCAAGTGGTCGCAGCCGATTGTGTATATCTTTCAAACCCTAAATACCAGCACTTCAAAATAAAATTGATTTATCGAAGAAGAAATTTTGGAGAATGGCAAAACGGTTCATTTAGTAATTGTTCTTCATACACTTAAATACAACTAACTAAACCAAATTTCTACCAGAATGATCCCCCATGGTCTAACTGGCAAATATACAATAAGTGATGTTTTCTATAGCCTTAAAGCCCTTTAAACCAAACAAGCAATCAGCACGATTTTATGTATTTGGTAGTTATTAGTAACATTCGTTATAATATACGAGGTGTGTAAATAAAGTAATGAGACCGATTTTGTTTTAATTTGTTTTATTCCAACAACATTACACTTCAACATTGTACCTTTCAACGTAACTGTCTTGGGAAGTCATACAGCGCTGGAGGCGAGTCCTTCACTCCCCAATGCAGTGCTGGAGCTCTAATACTGGAATAGCCTTCAGCTTGTCAGTTATAGCAATTTGAATAGTTGTTCAATGCCCCAATAAGACGTCTCTTAACGTCAATCTCGGAAAGAGAGAAAAGCCACAATTATTCACGTCGAGTGAGGATGAAGAGCCACAGGAATGTTCTTACTGGCCGAAAAACGGTTTACTAGAATTGATGCGTGGCCCATTGTTGTGATGCAACCCCCAGTTCTTGATATTTGGTGTCACATGCACGAACCTTTTCCATGGTCTACCGTTCGGTAAAAATCTTGGTTAACGCCTTGGCCTGGATACACAAACTCTTGGTGAACGATGCCCTGCGTATCAAGAACGCATATCAATATGATTTTGATCTTTGACTAGTTCACTCTTGCTTTCTTTTGGACCTTGGAGAGCTTGGAGTGTGCCATTCCATACAAAAGTTTCCATTGCACTGTGTCCAAGTGAAAATCTGATCGCATACAGGGGAGAAACGGATACCTTTTTTATATTTCCGAAAACAGCATCGTGTTGTACTAGTCTTCTGCTTTACAATTAATGTAGTTGTCTTACGCCAATTAGAATTTACAATATTGTTCATGCGTATTGGGGATCTAATGAACCATTGCCACAAATCCGGTTGATTCACAGGGTTGCAAAAATAGGTTTTTGTCAGACCTGGTAATCAGATCATGTTATCCTCAAGATTTTGCATGCGTTTAACTCAATCTCGTCGCTAGGATTTCGGGATATCCTAACCTCAATGTTTATAAAATAACAATACCTCTGTTGCTTCTTGTAATCTTGATTTCTCTTTTTCCACCTTACATAGAAGCTCACAAACAAGAGACCGAACGAAAATTCAATGAAAAGAACTATCTCAAAACAATACGGCACTTCTTATTTTATCTCCCTACTTAGAGGATTTAATCAAAGTGAATCTATCAATGAATTGCTAGCCAATTTTTATTGTAAAAATAATACAGCACTGAAACCGTATCCCATCAACTCCACGTTGAGGATCCCACATACGTTTCCTTTCTCAACAAATCGATGCTTCGTGCCTGCCTGCTTTATTGCTACAATTAAACTAAGGTCCTTCTGAACAATTACCCCAATAAAAGAAAAATCAAATAAATTTTTCTCAGAACGCCGACTGAGCATACACGCTCGCGGCCGTCTGGGAAGGAAACAGAAAAATAAATCTCCTGGAAACGAAGCGGGTAACAAATAGCTTCCAGATATTTAGCTTTTGTTATAATTCTATGTTTCAGTTCGCTTTTTGTGCAGGGGAGGCCTTTGGTCTTTCGATATATAAAGTGAACAGTCTATACTTGAATGTATATGCTATGTTGATGTGTACATATGTACCAGCAATAAGCTCGTGATACAAGAATATAATAACTTGTTTAACGTCTCCCTCATTTAAATTATCCTACAAAAAATGATCTTACTTAGTATATCCAATACTTAAGCTCAAGTTTACATAATTAAGAGATAAGCAAATATTTTCGGGAAAGGGAAGCTTAATTACGGTGACTTTGACTTTTTGTTGTTAATGTCGTCTTTTTACGGTCGACGGGGCGGACTTTTCGCTCGAATTAAGCGTCGTTATACCCGGAAACAAACTGTCAATTAAAGCGAAATTAACCGTTAGGCGCTCTTTTTCTCGAGCTTTTTCCGACGCGCGCCGTATCCGGCAGCCCTATTTTTTGCCTCGACGACGTATCAAGCCGGGCGTTAGTCGTCGATTTTCCGTCGGTCCTATTTGATGGATACTCGATTATCGAAAAATACGTCAGATCGGAATTCAGGCGGCGGCGGCGGTGTAAATGAACGAATCGATTTTTGCTCCTATTTGCGACTTATACGACGGAGGATGAAGAGGTTTCCGATGCAAAAAAACTGAGTGCGGTGTGGAATATTAGCGTTGTAAACTTTTATCCGAATAGATGGCCAGATGAATGAGTTGATACAATTCAGGTTGAGATTTAATATGTCAATTGTCGCTTTGATAAGCATTGCGTAAAATATGTGTTGCATATCCACAAAATGTTGTGTGTACAATGGCCAGAGCTTTTAAAGACTGGCAAGAGCAAACCCTTCACTTTTAAAACTTTACCATGCAACGGAGCGACTAATTCAAATGCTTACACCCTCAAGATGGGATGGGATTCGACCATGTTACCAGCTTCTTTTACTTTTTAAATTCTTGTTACTGGCTTCTAAAGCTTTTGGTGACATGGAAATAATAAACGGAAAAGTCAGAAACGTGACCGATACGGAAGTTCGTCGTTGCAGTTCTAATCAGCTAGTTCGTTGGTGTTAAAGATGGAGATCCAGGCCGTGCTAGCCCAATGGAAACGGGGTAGGTTGAAGTTCGAGAAATTAGTAACAAGGCGCCACTCTCCAATTATAGAATCGGATCAGATCTGAGCATCTGCAGCCAGAGAGACCCTCTATCTTATTTCGTAGGTGATACAAGGTTATCTGAACCGTTTACGTTCTTGACGTCTATTCTGTCGTGAAGCGACCAGCAAAATTACTTGAAAACTTCATTTAAAACTAACACAAAAGAAATAAAAACAACACCACTTTATTTGTCACTTGG
Organism: Chrysina gloriosa; assembly: GCA_038088585.1. Lineage (NCBI taxonomy): Eukaryota > Metazoa > Arthropoda > Insecta > Coleoptera > Scarabaeidae > Chrysina > Chrysina gloriosa. The sequence goes on from CM076092.1 coordinate 9,985,530, forward strand.
ATTAAAACGATTAAGTTAAATTTGTTTATGCTAGCTTCTTACTTAAGGTTTACACACTCTCAGTCTTACAGACACATTACAGCTTTAGCAAAACATAATTGAAACAATATATTCAAGTGACAAGTAACTGTGACCCCCTAAACTACTAAAAGGATTAATTGTTTTTCGTTCAACAACTATATTATTAAATAACCCGAAAACAAATCTACCCCCTCCCCTCCAATACGAAAAGAATTCAATGTCTCAAAAGCAAGAATAAATTAACTAAAAGTCCTAGGGAATTTTTACCAAAACTTAACGAGTAAAACATATAAAATCAAATAAAAGCGGGACTTTGCGTGACTTATTTCTTGTTATCTTCGTACGGCGTGGTGCTCGGTATTGTGCCAGAAACTGTCCAAGATGGCGGATCTTCTTGCACTTGTAAAAATGTCGGTATACCGCAAACTGAAGACTAAGTCGACGTATGCTTCTACGCTAGTTCTCAGATGTTCTCAAAAATATATTTTAGCTCTCTCTACTCATATATACTAGCTATCCTAGCCTACAATAGCTCCCTACAACAACGTAAAAAGAAAATAACGCATCCTGATTAGCAAAAAGAGGAAGACTCCAATCGAGGGAGAAGCAATCGATCAACGTGGCCGTTTATTTCGAACAGCAAAATTGGGAAAGCGGACTCCCAACTTTACGCAACGATAATCTAAACTTCCCAGAGTCGAATTTCCCTGTATATCCTCGAAAACGAGACTTAAAAGCGAAAACAGAATACCCTAGTCATGGAGACCGATCTATTTAATTTTACGCTAGAAGGAAAATGGTTAAGATGTTCAGGGTTGAAGCGAGAAATCACAAGTAACAAGGCGGAACTGTGACAAATTGGCCGTAACGTTGTGACAAACCGGAACTGTGACAGATGGCCGTAACACCACCCGCATAAGACTTCACAAAGTTTTAAAGCAATTATAGTGTATGCGGAACCTACTCAAAGACACGATTGCATCTGGTTCATAGACATATCGCAGATGGATCCCGGAACTGGTATGAGTTCCTTTAAGACACAAATAAGAGAGAGCGTCAACATAAACCAAGGAATCTATGCGAGTATGTCTTGAGTTTACTGCCATAACTATATGTGCTTCAGTAGTGATACAGAGATGCAGCCAGAACAGGGATAGGGTCTGTATGACAATGGACAACCAAGGAGCTCTTAGCGCAATTCGGGACGTGCAAATTTTACCAAAGATTGTCTAGGAATGTAGGGATGTACTGCTGTACTTAGGATGAATCTATGGTAGACGGCGAGATACCGGAGTATACATGGAAGAGGCGAAACCTCTGGTAAAGAAGGAGGCAAGGGGAAGTTGTTACGGCCCTAACCTACGTGTAAAGTTCCTTATCAAACTGCAACGGCCAAGAATAAGAATTTCCTGAAGCAACGACATGGTGGCCTGTATCGAGACAGAATCACTGTAATACGTAAATTACAAAGCTCTAATCTGATAAAACACGATAATTGTCGTGAATGAACAAAAATCAAATTGGGAAGGCAGTGGGTTTAGTGATAGGGCACTGCCAGCTTTATAGACATCTTTACATCATAGTAATTTGTAGAAGATTCCATCTATGGGACCTGTTTCAAGAAAGAGGAAATTTCACAATATGTCCTATGTAAATTCCCGGGACTCAAAAGTTTTAATTAAAGCACCTTTGGCTCTTTCCTTCTGAAGCCAGAAGAGGTAAAATAGATTCTCGTTAGGTTAATTTCATTGAGGCCACCGACTCGATGAGAAACATTATTTCAGATGCGTAATGAGCGAATGTGCTGGAGTGCAATACGCAAGATTTTTCAAATCCAAAAATTAAATTCAGGAAGCTTACCAACATATGAAAAATCATAAAGGAATTTTATTCCATTATAAGAAGGCAAAGATAAAAACATCTTTGACATCATTCGACTAATGTAATTTGATTGGGATGAGTTATCAACTTAAACCATTTCATTCATTTACTTTTTAGGGTTTATCATCAATAGACCAGGCAGTTGAGTATTATGCTTTTGAACCACTAATCTTCTCAGTTCCGTTTGAGCAACGGCGTTATATAAAAGCCTTCATTAATGAAAAACTCGTTCAGACGAGTAAGCCGAATGAACACGACTCAACGTTTGAGCAACTTTGCGTCCTCATCAAGGGTCACTATCTTGTTCTAAGAAAGTTCCAGTAGTCCCCTAGTTTTCTCTTGTAACTCATATCTTCTACACCACGGTTTGCTCGCTATTCCCATTCTGCATAGGTGCTTTTTCTTCTGGTTTCTTCTGGTTAGATTAGCAGAGGATTTTGTATCTACCAGTGTCCTAGTATGGAACTGATCTTCAGTCAATTTCCACTTTTTTGAATGTTGTCTTTCTAGCCAAAACCAGATTTCCTATCTGGCAAAATCTTTTAATATCAAACATATAGGATCCGGTTCTAGGAAGTCTCCTTTAGAGCCGTCTTTGGCAATTAGGTCACGTTTATTATCTTCATGTCAAGGTACCCACATTATCGACCGGATGTTGTCCCGTATCAGTTCATTGAGGACTTCTTTGGAAAGTTTCACCAGTTTTGACCTGGCAATGGGTTTCATAACAGCTTTAAAAGTCACCTGACTATCAACGATATCTTCTTTCTAGAGTACAGTCCGTAGATATCAGGCCCCTGTGTACCGGTTGGATTGCGATCCGTCCATAAACTAGATGCTCGCACTTGAACTTTTCAAGAGTTTCTTCGTCCAGTTCCTGGTCGGTACTTTAGTTTCTATTTCGTGTGTGAAAGTGATTTTTGGCGCCATACTGTCCAAATGTATCGATGACAATGGCGTGTCCAGTACTGTTCCACTTATATCTGTGTGCTCGTCAATTACGTTGTTAGGATACCATGAGCTGTCAGCTTCCAATCTAAAGATTGCAGCTATTTTCTCCGCCTTCACGAATATTTTCAGCAATAGTTCGGACAGTTCGTTGCTCTCGTGATTAATAACAAAAGGTAACTTTGAAGAGTAGTGAGCATTTTTACTGCGGAGGAGACTTCTGTCGCCTTTCATAAGAAAGCTTCAGCTCCGAAGATAATCGTTAGCCTTACTTCCACAGTTTACAACTAGTGTACTACTCTTGGTTTTAGTCTCCAGGTTTTGTCAACAATTCTTCTGCATCGCCATAACACCTGTGTGGCCCTCTTTGTCACTTTAACAAGGTGTTTGCTCCAATTCAGTTTTGCATCTAGTGTTAGGCCCAAATACTGTAGTTCATTGGTCAGTTCTAGATTTTGGCCGAGCAGTTGAATATTGCCCAAGCCTTTTGGCAAAAGCTTTCATCTATGTTTTTTTCTGTCGATTAACGGGCAGGCCCTCGTGTATCCATCATTGTTCCACAGTTCGCAATGCATTTTGGTATGATGTCTGCAACTGTCCCAGAAAATTTCACCCGGGACGCAATAACAATGTCACCAGCGTCCATTTTCAGTGAGCATTTAATGAGTTGATAGGATTTACTACTACTACTAACTTATAGACTCCGCAGCAGTGGTGATGGTACTCGTCCTTGAGGACACCCTCTTGCTTTCCTCCTGGTGGCAGTTTCATTCTGCATTTGCACTTAAGCCATTTTGCTTTGTAGTACACAGTTCACGCAATCGCATGTGGTGTGGTTTATATTTCGATCATGTGAAGACCGAATAATTGAGCACGTAGAAATATTGTCAGAAACATCTTCTACGTCTAAGAATACTGTAAGGATATATTTTTTTGTGCAGGTTCCTTTCAAGTCCTCCAACCAAGCTGTGCAGCGCAGCCTCTGTTAATTTTCACAATTGGTATGTCAATTGCAGTAAGTGCTTACTATCGTACATCATTTATTTCGTTTCTTTGGGAGACTTTTGGAACGATAAAGTTTCAATAATACTAATGCTAAGATACACTTAGTTCGGTATCTTGACTCAGGAATTTTATGAATTTGAAATTATAGTGCTTGACGTATGCTTAAGGAATAATCTATTACGAAGTAGTTATTTCGCTTCATAAAAGACTGTTACTTAAAACGAAACAACTTCGCAATTACTTAGGTATCACACAGAAATCATCCGTCAAATCAAAACCAAAGCGATTTCGTATCGTTAACTCGCGTTCATTCGGCTTAGTCGTCTGAACGAGTTCTTCATTAATGAAGGCTTTTATATAACGCCGACTATAAAAGGCAACGTTTATAGAGTGTTACAACGGCCGATTTATACTTGTAAAGATGCTTTTTACTTTATTACCATAAGCGCAAAGTATACGCGTAGCAAACAACAAGAAGGGTGGAAGAGAAGGACGGAAGGCGAGAAGAGAAATGTTTCATCTGATTAAAACTGTGTGTTTTCTCCTCGCCCGGAATCTCTTTCCACTTATTTATCCCATCAGTCTAGTCTCGTTTCTTTCGACGTCTCATCCGTCCGAAGCAACCGAGCCGCTTTCCCTCTTTCTCTTTAAATTCAATCCTCCTCGGATGGGCTGTTAGCTTGAAATAATAAATTTCACATTCAAGAGTACTACCGCTACTTCCACGTCGAAAGATCTCCTCCGCACGCTACCCTTCGCTTTTGTATTGACATAGGAAATCTTCTAATGGAGTCTAAAATTCAGATACGCTACCCTTCTCCCTATATGTTTATCCTTCATCCGGAAAAAGTTGGTTTGTTTTATTATTTTCTTTAATGTTTTCTCGTGTCGTTCAGTCAGAAGTCTTCGGCGCACGAATACGGAATCCGAAGGGTAATTCGTCTTTCGAATACTGAAAGTAACGTACGCCTTATTTGAATTTGTATTTCGTTTAATGTAGCGTACAACTTTTTTGTTCAGGTACATATGTAAATGGGGAATCTCTCAATGATTAATTAGTATGCAGGTAAATGAAAGTCTTTCTGTTTGGCAACAGCAAACAGGATATGTACTGGATGACATGGAAATTACAACACCAAGAAAGGGTGCGAATTTTTTGACTAAATTGGGAAGAAATGTTTACCTATTCAAATGTATTAATCTTTTGTCCTTTTTCTTTGAAATTTTAACCTATTATTACACTTGATTAGATAAACGGTTTTGTTAAATTTGGTCAACAAATTTGCACTCCTTCTTGGTGTTGCAATTTTTTTCATCGAACTATGTATGTATAATATTTCTGTCATTGAAATTCTGTATTTCATTATTTACGGTACGGTTATAATCTATTGATGTTTGTACATGTGAGAGGGATGTATATATGGTCATATCGAATCCCTCTCACAATGCACGTATTACAGACCATATATACAGTTAAAATTTGTATACGAAAGTGGACAGCTTGCGTTGCAAAACCGTACTGACGAGCGGTATAACCGCGAAACGTACGGCTACGGATGGCAAGAGAAGATCAAAATTTTGTAATTTGCATTTCTCTTGCCACGGCGGGTAGCCGAAGAGCGCGACTGCAGTTACTGCAGGAGGCTGTGGCAACGCAAGTTGTCCACTTCTGTAGAAAAATAACTGTAAAAATGCGTAATACGTGCATTGTGAGAGAATGGTCATATCGAATCCCTCTCACATGTACAAACATCAATGTTCAGACCATATATACATAAAATTTGTATACGAAATTACAGCTCTTGCAAAACCGTACTGACGAGCGGTATAACCGCGAAACGTACGTCTACGGATGGCAAGAGAAGATCAAAATTTTGTAATTTGTTATAATCTATTTATGAGTTTTATGCATTGATGCGTATTTGTTCGATAAATTTGTTCCATCGGATATCGTTTTACTCCTAATGTACTCAAAATTCCATTTGTTATTCATATGGCAGTGTCACGTGCAACAAACCTTGTAGGAAGTTGTTTACTCCATATTGCCGTTCATCACATTAATTTCCGCGTTGTTATCACATGTTGACAGCAAAAATACATATTTATCTTTGTACCTTTTTTGTATGTGCGCATTTGCTTTACTCAGAAAACGAGCGTAGATAATCAAGATAAAAGCATTTATTCGTTTATGTATTTTGAATCTTCGTTATTTGTATTACAAGCTCGTTCGACGAGTGGATCATCCGTAGGCAAGAACGAAGGTTGTCCATAGTGTAAGTACAATAGAGTCTCGATTTGCGTTGGGATTTCGTTCCCAGAAAATACAACACACAACGAAACAACGTAAGTCGCATCACATTTTTCCGTAAAACACTATAGAAGTTTACAAGATTCGTTCCGCGGACATCGTGATTGGGTTGTGAAATGTTAATAATATGTTATACATACATACATCTTATATAAAATCATTTCTGGGCACAACGTTGGAAAGTGTTTTATTAAACTACTGAAACACAAAAATATTTTTACTAGTGTTGTACATATATTAAAAAAGTGATATAATACACTAATAAAATATACAAACATTCTAATAATGAAACTGAACTTGTAAATCCCAATAATAAAAGAATATGTATTGTAGTCAGAGTTTTACGTTTTAGTTTTCAAAAATCATCTAAAGCTTGCTGCCTTGCATTCTTTTACGTACTATATAAAGAGAACTTCTTTAGAAACGGTATTCATAATATTCTGCTTCGGTTTTCATCGTTATAATGGTCAATGAAAATCTCCACAGCTTGATCTATCAACGAACATGCTTTTGCTAATTTTAGATTAGTAATTTCTGTAACTTTTTCTGTATGCTCAATGACATTATCGGTTGTAGCAGTGGCATTTTGTAACAAGCCATCGGGTGTTATATGTTCATCTTAATTTAAAACTTCTTAAATGTCGTTTACCTCCACCCCTTCAAAATGTATGTCTTGTGCGAAGTCAACTAAATCATTTACAATCTCTTCGTCGCCATCAATACCTACTGCTTCGACATCCTCAGCGAATTGTGGCCATAATTTTCGCCATACGCTGTTAAACAACTTGGTTTGACTTCTTTCCAAGACGGTTCAATATTGTCACTGCTTTTAAAATGTTAAACTGTTTCCATATTATTTTGATGGACATTTCATCACTTAGATTTGGAAAAAGTTGTTTGAATGTCCGACGTAGATGATAAGCTTTCAAATTAGAGATAGCAACTTGATCCATGGGCTGTATAAGAGCCATAGCATTAGGTGGCAGAAAAATAAATTTGATGATCGCAGATTTCATCTAGATCAGCAGGATGACTGGACGTGTCGTCCAATAGAATTGAAATTTTAAAATCAAGATCTTCTTTGAAACAATAGTCTTTAAGTTTGGGTACAGCAATATCTCTTAGCCTGCCTCGGAAGAGAATTGCTATCTTCCACCCTTTTAGGTTCCATCTCCAATGAATTGGTAATAAATTCCTTTGTTGGATCTTCATTGCCCTTGGATTTTGACTAGTATAATTTCACAGTACTATTATATCGAAGGATGGAAAAATTGATCTAGACATAGCAAAAACAAGACGGAAAGCCACAAACATATACTACGCTCTGAATCAAACCATCTTTGGAAAACAAGAAATAGACCCCAAGATCAAACAGATAGTATACAATGCAGTAGTAGCCCCCACAATAATGTACGCAAGTGAGTCCTGGACAATACAGCAAAAACACGAAAGCAAAATAACAGCTATGGAAATGAAATTTTTGAGAAAGATCGTGGGGAAAACAAAAATGGACAGAATAGAAAACGAACTGATATGGAATATGATAAATCAAGAAGATATACTAAAAAGAATTGAAAAATGTCAACTGAATTGGTACGGCCACATAATTAGAATGGAACAAAAGAGTTTAACAAAGAAAATAATAGAAGCCAAAAATAACGGGAGAAGAAAAAAGGGAAGACCAAGGAAAAAATGGATTGACAGAGTAAACGAATTGGGACGAAAGCGAGGAAGACCATAGCAGAAATGAGAAGAATGAGTACAGACCGGACACGATGGAAAGAATGGATTAAATCGTCGTAAGATCCAAAAATAATCCGACCCTGAAAGGCATAAGGATTGACGAGAAGAAGAAGAAAATAATTTCACAGAGGCTTTACTCGGTCATCACTTGCTGCATTAGCCCCGAGAAACCAGCGTCAACCTTTCTTTCTTAGCCTTGAAGCCTGGCGAATGTTTCTCTTGTACTGAAACGCAACCTTTTCCAGTAGAGAACAGTTTCGTCAACGTAAAAACTTTGCTTATAAGAGTATCCATCCATGCAATAGCTATCGTAAAAATATTCTTAAAAACTTCAGCCGCTATCGTTTCTTCACCTGACTCTTCTCCCTTCAAAGCCAAATTGTGGAGTTTGGCTCTTGACTTAAATTTTTGGAACCAACCTCGACTTATGTGAAAAATTTCGTCATTGTAAATATGTTCTGGTTTTGACTTTAATTATTCAAATATGGATATAGCTCTTTCTTGTACGAGGACTCTACTTAGTGGTACCTTACATTGATTTTGTTGCTATATCTACATAGAGAGGAGAGATTCCATTAACACGATTTAGGAACTTTGGCTTTTTATGATTTGTCGTGCCATCAATGAGTTTGCATTTTTCGCAATTTCTCTGATTTTTTTCGGCATCGCGATTACGTATGGATTAAGAATTTTTGCAATATCTGTGGGATTTTCTCCTGCACCAAAATGACCAAATATTTCTAACTTTTTTAACTAGAGCTAGGTGATTTTTCCTTTCTCTCAAATTTGTCCACTCTTTTTTATGTATAAATAAGAGATATCCTTAAAAATCATCTATACTAACGCAAGATTAAATAATTGTTCAATGTAATTCTGAATTTGGAATCTTCAGTAATACATTGTATTAATTTACGTTTTTATTAGATATAAACACACACGAATAATTAGAAAGTAACATAATACGTATTCATATTTACTCCTTGGTCAATGCGCATTCGCACTTTCAGAGTTACTGAACTACTACCACTATTATACCTGCACGCACTTTATTTTCCTCGCATGTGTAGAAACGTTTAAATATCTAATTATCGAATCAGTGGTGACCATATCTTGTATTAGCAACCGCCATCGTGCTGCACACATTTCCGGAAACTAACTTTTGATCCACACCCTTACGCTGCGCTTAGTCGGGAAGTTTCTCCAGTCAACAGATTTTAGGAAATAGATAAATTAACAGCCGCTTTCTTCCTGGCCAGCCCGCGCTGATCTGATCAGCGTTTTGTAGGTGTCGGTCTTCTGTGACTACTTACCGTCCCTTTGGAACACTCTCTGTACAGAAGCACGTAGCAAATCGTGGCATTACGCGAAGAATGTCATCCATAAATATCTCGAAATGGAAATTCTAAGGTATCAACATGTTGGATTAAAGTGGCTACAACAATGAAGGTTGAAACAGTAGTAACTGATTAGCAGGGCGGTAAGCTTTATTGAAAGCATCGACCTGATGAAATGGATCGATTAGAAGTCATGGTAAGTTAACCTTATTAGTAAACTGGGCAAATATGCGGTATGATGAGTCATCTATCCTTTGTTCTTTGTAACATAATATTACATTGTGGAAAGGACAGATCACTCATTATAGTGCATATTTGCTCATCTTTAGCAGGAAATGATTACTGATACCAAACACTAAGTTGTCGTTGATTCCTTAACTCCAAACACATTTCTCTGACTACTGTATTGTTGAACAAGGAGTTATGAGTTTAAGTGTTGTGAAATATAAAGCAGATTCCTTTCATGTTGTCAATAAGAACACCGTTATATGTTGTGGTAGAAAATGAATATCGAATTGACATTTCGCGAAGCAAGTTCGTTTCCTCCAAGCATAAAGATAAATCGAAAAAGGAGGACAGGCTTTAAATGTGCACCTAGCGAGAGTGGTATTGTAGATTCTTCCCTTGTACGCCATTGTAAGCGGATGAAATTTCGACAAAATAAAGCCGCTGCAACAAACAAGACAAGGCGATTACAGCTTCCTTATTCGCCGCTCTAGCGTTTCGATTTATGTACACGAGAGCATAGCTCGAAGAAGAGGTGCGGTGAATAAAGGGAAGTGCTTTCCGCGCTTTACGGTCATATCGCCGACAAGATATATTATTCCGTTCTCCATCCCGGGCGAGAAGAATGGCTTCGGAAACGTACTTTCCTTGCGCGTAAACATATTTATTCTTCGAATAATCGCTGCGCTGTTCAAACGTTTGCGTAAATTATTGACACGAGTTGTTTGCTAATTAGGGAAAGGAAGCGGAAACTAATAATAGCTTCGGATCGATATTGGAATTCCAGGGTTGTCTTTGAGTTGGCTTCGGCATACATTTGCAAAACTATACTAAATGATTCGCTGGAAATAATATTCGATTTCCAGATCGAATGAGGTTTGTGAAATTTGTTTTTTTGTATTGTCTCTGAATATGAATTAGCGCAGTGTGCAATGATTTCATAAAATTATTACATCAGCATTACGAGGTGAACCCAAAATCACAAGTTTTCCCTTCACAATTCGTACAAGCATAAAATTCAAATTGCTCATCATCAAGACCCAACCCTTTATGGCGGATCGTATACCCAGTCGTAAAGCAGAAACGTGAGATACGTCAATCGCCGGAAAAAGCAGCACCCTTACGTGGAGAACACGTCGGAAAATGCAGCGAGAACGGGTCGGTGCCGGAATTAGTTAATGTGATGAAATTTAAATGCTAATTATATTGTTTAGGCCCTGACGACTTTCGTTCCTGCCGTGACCCGATGTTTCGGGGTGGGAATCGGTTTTCCCGTTCGTGTTTCTGGCGCCGCGGCGCGCCGGTCGAATGTTTTAATCAGGCTCCATTACTTTCATGTCGAGAAAGGTGACGGAAGTTAATACCTCGAATTAAGTTGCCCTTTTTGTGCGTGATGGTTGTTGACATGCTGAGCTAAGGGAAATCAGTTGGTAATCCTCGTTGAGTTTGATTTCTTTATGTACCCCTAAAGTTGTAACTGCGATGGTACATTTGGAATTTTTGTCTTGTTAATCCTCGGAATTTTTAGAGCGAAGCTCTTTTAGGGAGGTTCTGCGGCGAGAGTTAACTGGAAAAAGTGAGACGCTTGAAATCGTCAGATAGACGCTTTTCTTATATCCTTCCTTTTTCATTGGTCCTTTCCCGCTCGCACACATACACATGTTTGCGCCTCCCTCCATCAAATGGCGCTCTTATTATTCGGACTCGAATTTACTTCTAATTCAACTTCAACTTATTTACCATCCGCTTCGAAATGAAATGCTTTTTCTTTATACACTGTTTATTCGATTTTAGAATTTTACCTTTCATTCGAATAAGCACCAAATGCGACAACGATTCCATTTTGTCCCACGACACCTACCCTTTCCTTTATTTTTATTATTGTTAGGAGAAACCCCAATCACAAAAACTTGTATCCGGGCTGTGCAATTGCTTAAATTGTGTGCAAAATATACTTCAATCCTGCTCCCAGATGAATGTTGTCAAGGTTTAGGAAGCGACTGAAAACTTGCAGAGGAGACCATTGTTAAGTAAGTTGGGACCTTAAATGAAGATTGCACGTGTGTAAGCATAGTAATTGCTGATAACATTGAGTCTCGAATAGTTTGAATTCAGGATATTTCTAGAAGTAAGATGTTTCGTATCAACTCCAACCGATATCATTTCAAGAAACATTACATCAGAGTCGAAATCATGAAATTTAAGTCTATTGGACATTTGAATATGTAGGGTCTATTACGAGAAAAATGGTGTATTTTTTCGATGTTTTGACTTTGTAAGACATAGTTCTCCTTGAAAAATCGAAAATTTTTAAAAACAAATATATTTCGAGTTATTCAACTCGAACCTTGCTTGTATTCGACGGAATTTCATAGAGAATTACTTAAACTTTTTCATCATACATTTTCCAAGAATTATCTGAGGAAGTGTTTTCTTTTATGTACCATTTGTATCATATTGAAAATTTGGGAAGGCACGTAGCTTCAAAAATTTCTAAAAGTTTATCCATAAATATTTCGAAGTATACAAGCGATTTTGCACTTCTTCCTTTGGATACTTTTCGGAAAATCATTTCGTAGAAATGTTGATCATTTATAGTATTCTATATTCCTTCCACGTCAATAAATAGATTTGGGATTACTTACACTTATGAAGATGTTGTTTAAGGAAAAATGTACCCTAACGTTGTTAAATATGGAGGTGAAACATAGCCTTCAAGTGCATGTTTATGCCCTCGATAAAGATTATAGAGGGGAGGAAGGAAAAGCGCCAGGAGATTGAAAAATATGGGCAATGGCCTATCCCAAAACTTACCTCAGTCTTTGCTAAACATCAAGAAATTGTGGGTGATTATACATGAGGGTTACGTTATAAAATATCTATGGTAGATTCAGATAATTGAGAATCACATTCTGTTGTTCGATTCGTTTGAATCGAACTCAGTTTCTCTTCATTGTGCTCAGGATGAATCGCAGATATCCGAAATAAATAACGAAGACCAGGAAAATGATGAAATATATGAATAAGGAAGTCCAATAAGAAACAAGCCAAAGCTTGAAAGATTACGAAACCGCTGTGACTGGAAAAGTTGACAAAAAAAATGATGTAAATTCACAACGTGGCAACTTAAAGAACGTGCAAGGAAAAATAAGTTTCCTTTAATTTCGACTTAATTGGTTGTTCGATGTTTTTACAGGTATCATCCTTAATATCCTAAAAGTCCTTAAAGAAAAGAACAACTGCAACTCAAACTAAATTGGATTGCAGAATTTTATTGAATTTCTGACGAAATATTTTTAGGAACCCCCAAATAGACTTTGCAGTTTCTATTTCTCCTAATTCTCTCTCTCTCTTCTCCTTATCCAATGCGGTCTTCATCCTTCGATGCCCTTCTGAAGAAAAGATGAAACTCGGAAAGAGTAGATAATAGAAGCATCATGTTGGAAGAGCTTGTAATGCAATATGTGAAATTTATTCTTTGAACTTGCAAAAGTTTTTCGTATTATTATGATTATAGAAATTACTCTTAAGCTTCAAAGAAAACGAAACAAACTGAAGCACCGCTTTCCAAAGAATCTAACCTCGCATTGCTAGGACGTTTGTATTACTCCCAATTCTCTATCAACTTCCTATCAATAGCGTACTTCAACCTTTGGTAAGCTTCCGAAGAAAATATGAAGCGGTGGAATTGGACAATCGTGGAGTTTAAAATAATATGAATAGATAAAAGAGAGCATCATGTTGGGGGAGAGTGTCCAATCGATGTAATATGCAAAACATGGTTCTTCGAACTTACACAAAATTTTCGTATTACTATGATTATTATTTTTATGACACCGCTTTCCCCAAAACATCTAATCTTGTTAGGACGTCTGTATTCCCTAATTCTCTATCAACTTTTTATCAAAGGTGCTCATTATCCTTCAGTTGGTTTCTGAAGAAAACGTAAAGCAATTGGAATTAGAGAATTGTGAAAATTTATTTGAAGGCCAAAGAACTTTGAAAGATTAGATAACAAACAGCATCATGTTTGGGGAGTGTACCTAGTCGATGCGATATGTGAAAATAATTCATTGAACTTCCATAAAAGTTTCGTATTATTATGATTCTATAACTTATCTTTAAGCTTGCCATCATATAACTTGAGCATCATTTGTTCTAAAATAACACCTAACCTTATATCGCTAGGACGTTTGTGTTGCTCCTAATTTTCTATCAACTTCCTATCAAAGACGTTCTGGACCCTTTGGTGAGTTTTTGAAGAAAAGATTATGCGGTGAAATTATAAAGATTGATTTGACGGCCAACCAACTTGGAACATTTGGAAAACATAAAAAAGAGCAACATGTTGGGGGCTGTGTTTAGTCGATGCGATGTGTAAAATAGATTCTTTGAACTCACACAAGATTTTCGTATTATTATGATTCTATAACATACTTTTAAGCTTCCCATCATATAATTGGACGACCGCTTTCCCCAAAACACATAATCTTGCATCGCTCGGACGTTTGTATTTCTCATAATTCTCTATCAACTTCCCATTAAAGGCATTCCTCGTCCTTTGGTGGGTTTCTGAAGAAACCATTAAGCGATGCAATTGGAGAATTGTGAAGTTTGATTTGGAGGGCAAAGGACATGGAAACAATAGATAAAAGAGGGCATTATGTTTGGGGAGAGTGTCCAGTCGATGCAATATGTGAAATCGATTCTTTGAACTTCCACAAAAGTTTCATATTATTTTGATTCTATAATTTATCTATAAAGTAGCCATTATATAGCTTCAGCATCGTTTTCTACAAAACAATACCTAACCTTGTATTGCTAGGACGTTTGTATTCCTCCTAATTTTTTATCAGCTTCCGATCAACGACGTTCTGCACCCTTTGGTGAGTTTCTGAAGAAAAGATGAAGCGATATATTTGGAGAATTGTGACGATTAGTTTGAAGGTCAAGGAACATAGAAGAAAGATATAAAAAGAGAACGTATACAAAAATTTTGCATTATTACGATTCTATAACTTATTTTAAGCTTAATATCATAAATCTGAAGCACCGATTTCCCCAAAGCGACTAACAGTACATCATTAAGACGAAAGAACCTTACCAAAAACGATATTCCTACTCACATTACTCGTATGATGACATCAACGTACAGATGCACATGTGTACATGCGATTCTTAATTACTCGTCGTAAGGACGTTTGGAGCAACCGGAGCAATAAGTTGGAAATTTGATCGTATTCGTTAACTTTACCCTCGACCATCTTGCACCGTGTAACTCCAATTTGCGAGCATTGAACAATCCCTACCGTCTTCGGTATCGCAAACTACCACTAAAGTGGATCGACTTGCAGCGTCTCCGTCGCCGTAATTGTGAAGATCATTATTGTTCCCATATGGTTTCTTGAGAGGTCGTTATTTCGGTCGACGGAAAGCTTTGCGAATTAACGCGGGAAGTGTGTCGAAATGGGGTGAGCTTTTTGTTGTTATTTGATTATCAGATGCAGGACGGTATCATATTAGAAATATTCTAAGGAGATATGTACCTGAATTATATCATAGTTAAATATACAAGAATTGACTGCGTACAAATACGGTGATTTGCTCCAATTGATTTAAAAGTCAGTCGTTGGGTGTCTGAGTTTACAATACATCTTTGATACATTATACACTAGAAATTAGATTACTAAGTTAGCTCCGGTTACATGCAAAGATTAAGTAGATCTCGGTTGAGTTGGATAAGCAAGCGCCGTATAAACTTGGAGCTCTTCCTCTGTCGCTGTGGTGTAGGAGCGTATCAATTAGCTGTACCTCTCAACCCGCGTCCTATTTGGGAATTCGGTTAACTTAGACCAACTAAATCGTGGGCTTGGTATAAACAAAAATCCTAAGATAAGTGCTTTTTGTATGGTAACCAGAAACGTTCTTTCCGTTCTATAATTCTCCTAGCGATTTAGAAAATTACGAATTCCAGTTTCACAGAACCTTACGTCGGTATACAGTTTTCCCACAATCCTCATTAATTTCCCGTTCAGTTGTTATAAAACAACACCAACTTCAAGAACCAAAATTGCATTGCAACGAGTTAATAAATCATCGTACATCAATCCAGATCTATCTGTAAACATTCATTCAGATCGTTATTTATTTCCTAGCGGGAATGAGTTAAACAAACGGACAAATCTCGAAATATCAGAATGATTCATAGCGTTCGTTCCTGGGTCACTTGTAAGTCGATGATGTGTCGAAAAGGGATTCGTCATCCTGCTCACTCGAGATTTTCCCGTGACTAGTTTTCCGCCGTCTGTTTTTCCACTACATTATATAGCTGAGCTTGTTTCGACGACGCGTTCGGTTTTCGCGGATTGTATGTTTTCATAAAACGAAATTGTTTTTTTAAACGTAAAGTTTGTTATTTCGACTGCAATGAACCGAACGTTTCGCGTGGAGATGTCGAATTGATAGGTTTGCAGCGTGGAAAGTGGTGTTATTTGAATGTGGCTAGGTATATATTGTACAACGAGGATATAGGAATACGCAAGGAGAGATGAAACAAATACAACGTTGTGCAAATCACGCTTGTAATTTCGAACACTTCAACCGAAGAAATCCGCTTTTTGTTTCATATGTATATTCAAGTAGAATGAAGTCTCTTATTCTGATATTTAAAGTATTTCCAAAGTGGAAGGTGTTATCTTGTATAGGATTGATTTAATGTCTTCAATTGAATTGTGAATTGTAGAAATTATGCAAGCACATTAACGTCTTGGTTAGGTGCATACACCGAAAATCATTACGTTGATCTCCGATAGTCCATCGACGCAAACTGCTTCTTTAGTTTGAAGAGTATCTGCTCCTTTTCTACTGAATAAACCCCAATAACCTACTTGTCCATAACCTCTTCTTTGGTCGTTCTAAGGTCCAAAAATTTTCTCCATTCAGAACAAGTTAATCAAATACAGAATACCAATGAGGCATCCCAAATGACTGGTATCCTCTAGAAATGGACTTTTCTGTTTTATGTCAACAGTAAGTGTTTCGAGCAGTTGTAGGTATCTTTTACATTATAAAGTCACTATCATCGCAACTAAAACCATATCTTTGAAAGTCCCAAGCCAGTATTTAACACAACTCTTTTAAAGTGAAACCTACTAATCCCTTAACACGTGGCGACAAAAGAACCATAACCAGCGGATTTCAAACTAAAAAGTTACAAATCTCCAGTTTTCAGTCCAAACAAACCACAAACCAACGCCCAGTCGGTCTTCGATAAGTAACACTTTGGTAAGATTTCGACGATGGCATGCAAATTCTTTAATTGGATACCATAAATAGGAATGAACTGATGATAACGAGGGAGCAAACTTAGGAAAATGCAGAAAGGGAATGATAGACAATCCTGGATGACGAAACAAAAGAAAAATGTGAAGAGTTGAAAAAGTTGAATTAAAACAAGAAATGTCGTTAAGTTGTAAGAAAAAATTGGAGCTTTCACGGTTTGTAATATATATACAAGAAGCAATTGATAATCTGATGATTCAAAAACTTGTGCTTATAAACGTGTCCTTTCCTTCTGAAACATGTGCGTACAGTTACCATCTCGAAACGAGCAATGCTTAGGAATCAACGTCAATTTATATATATTTTATATATTGGATTTTTTGTCGGGGAGACTTAATGTTCCGGATTTGATCTGTTGTAGGTATTACTATGGATTGTGATGGCTTAGATCTTCGTGAAAATCAAAGTAGTGCAATTGTTTATTGGAAAACGACAATGACGACTATGAATTTTTTCGAAGCTGGTGACTCATAAAGAGAAGAGTAACTGCGTAACGAAGACTGAGCCAAACAATGTGTTGATTGATCAGTCGTCAAAATAAATTAAAGAAGGTAAATCCCTTCCAAATACTATAATACTTGAAAACATAGGTGGGATGAGCAGTCCTTGAGGAAGAAATTTTGAAATGATTTGATTTGAAAATGCACAGAGTTACTTACATATATAGAAATAAATATTGTATAAACTTCTCGACAGATTACGTAAAAGGTAGATGGACATTTGGCAGTCAGTTTTGCTTGAACTATAATTAGTTTATGACAAAGTCAGAGGTATAACTAATGAACAACAAGAAAAATGAATAAAATTATGGTCATAAAGCTCGCGAGAATGTAGATTGTCAAAGGTAACGGATAATAAACCTATTCACGAACCCGGTAAATCACTTAAGAGATGGATATTTGGTAGTCTACTTTGTCAGAAATATTATTAGTTGAAAAGATATTAGTTTATATATTATACAGTTTTGGAAAAATAATAAGAGGAACATGAAGAAGAAGAAGGAAATGAAGAAGAGTAGTTAAACATAGAAAACCGCACAGCAAGAAAAAGATAAGTAGCCAATAAAAGTTGGAATAAATTAGTGACAAAAGTATACACCAAAAACTAAACTGGACTGACTGAAGATCGACCCTTCTATCTGTGGCATTAACACAACCATTCACCTAATTTGTGTTGCTTGGTATTCAAACATGTCTTCCTTGTTATTTCATCTTCGCTGTATCTTGTTTGTCTATTTTCCTATTACTACAGGTATACCGTCTTCAAATTCCAACAATCCGTATTCAATTCGTGGTGACATTAGCTGGAACAGGGATCAGGTGGTGGTTTAAGGAAAGCATATCATGTTGCTTCTACAGGTCAACCAGTATTACTCAACGGATAACCTGGAAATGCCTCCAATCAAAACTGTAAATGAGCCTAGAGAAGAATTCTTTTATAAAGTGCAAAGTTAAATCTAGGAGACTCTTATATACTCTGTGTTTATAGGTTCAGGCGCATTACACATATTTATTAATTGACTAAGGATAAATCGATGTATCGGATGAAAGTCTTAAAGAAAATCTTCCAGCTTTGACTTAACACAAAAGGTTAACTTCTTGCGAAACGGTTCTAAGATGTGTTTCAACGAGGAGTTGAATTCATTTTAATTGATTCATTGTTGAATCGGCTGACGGCTATTGACACTCGCGAAAATGTCGCGTTACACTTTGGGAGAACGTTTATTAATAGTGGAAACCCATTACAAAAATGGAAAAGATTGGTAAATGATCATTATCAAACTTAAGCGGGCGATCTCATTAAAAAGACAGAAACACGTTAGCCGCTATTACCCTCAAAGATCGGTTGAAAATAACGCAGTTGTGAAAAGAACCAAAAACTTCATATCAGCACTCTTCCATGAATTCTGAAGAAAGATATGTACCTTGATGAAAGATCCAATGGCTACATACACCACACTTTACCAACTGGATCTTGGAACAAGTGCAAGTTGACGATGCATTCCATAAATAAAATCACCTTTACCAACGAGGCTTACTTCCGCCTCAACGACTTCGTGAACAATAAAAATTTCGTATCTGGGAGGCAGAAAATCAACAAGGTTTGCAATAACTTCCGATGCATTTTCAAAAAGTGATAGTTTGTGGCGTCATATAGGCAGCAGCAATCATTGGGCCGTACTTCTTTGAAAAATGATGAAGGTCCTTCTATGATTGTCAATGCTAATAGCGAAAGTAGAATGTTGAAATCTTTTTAGCAAGAATCGGATAGAATAGAAGTAAGTGGCTTTAACAGAATGGCTGCAATCTATTAACAACAAGCAATGCAGAAGCTTTGCCAACAGGATCTTGGAGTAATTCCAAGTTGGCGATGGATTCCACAACAAAACCATCTTCAGCAACAAGGCTTACTTCCACCCCAACTGCATCGTTAACCAACGGAAGTTTCGGATCTGGCGAAAATCCTCATACCTTGCAAGAACTTCAATCATCGGATCATTTTTTGAAAATGATGGAGGTACCTTAATGACTGTCAATGGTGACCGCTACAAAGGCATGTTGAGTGAGTTTTTTTGGTGAGAATTGGATGGAATGGAGGTAAGTGGAATGCGGTTTGAATGCCGCTATCTGCCAGGCTGCACGCGAAACATTGGAACGTTGTTGCAAACTAAGTTCCCAGGTCGCGTACGCGTCGTCTCATATCTCTTTTGTAGACCAAAACCGGCGACCAAGAAGTGCGATTTAATCTATTTGAATTTGCTCTTCTTGCGTTTCTAAAAACTAAGCTCTATGCGAAATACCCTGAGGCGATTTAACAATTCTGAGAAGAAACTGAACGTTAAATTTATGACTTCAAGATGTATTCTGAAATTTCGAAAGAATATATATTTATCAACGGAGCCGCGTTGATGAACATTTACTTTATGTCAATAAAAATTTTGAATTCGTTAAAATAATGTCTTCTAATTTATTTAAAATTTAAAGTTCTTGTTGAGACACCCGTTACCTACAACGCTAAATATTTTCCCATGTGTCACAAAATGGAAATATTAAGTCAGTGAGCGCTTCTTGGCTTAATCCCTACGGACAACAATAAAAATTGCGAATAAATCAGATTCACTTCTAATTTGATTCCAAGAACAGCACCAGTACTTGATTCCATTCATTCTAATCCCACGCAATCGTACGCAACAAATTCTGCATTTTTCCGAATTCCTTCCTCATACCCTTATACCACGCCGTCCCTTCGAAAGCTACGTACAATCTACTTCTTTGTTAATAAAACGAATTCCGAAACGGATTCATTCATCACGAGGCGATGAAATTTTCAATTGTGCAACGAGAAGTAGGCTGCCGCGGACAAGCAGCGCAATCGCGATTTTTCTTGTCGGAATTAAAGTCTTACTAAGGATTCGTAATTCTCGAAGGTTCGTTTTCTTACTTGCAGAAACGTCGACCGTAAATCAAATCGAGCGGGAGAAGTTTTTAATATTGTCATTAAATTTCCGCCGGCTCTTCTTTGTGCTTCGCCTTTTATTCAATATTTCTGCGATGGTGAACCGTCAATAAGAGATTATGAATGTTCGCTTGAATTAGTGCTTTGTGTTTTAGAACAAGAAGATTTGAATTTATTACAGTCCTATTAGGATTATCCTAGTGAAATACGGACTTCAAGTTAGCAGGCGAGAAGGGTATCGTTTCCGTTGTACTAATACGGTTTCTAAATAATTTCTTCTCCCGCTATGATTCGATATTTTCGGTCGTCGCTGTACTTTTTCGGATTTCGCATTGAAACGTGGTTCAAACACATTAATTTCCAAATTTAGCTCTTATTTGGGAAGAATTTATACCTTGACTTGGCATCAACTAAGCCTTCAACCTTTCAATAGCTTTGCGCGTTAAAGTTTGTTAACTACAGAGGAAGGAAAGAAAAAATTATCAATTGCCAACCAGCAAAGGTAGAGTTCGCTTCGTCTAGTTTAATAAAAAGTTTGTTTTACATTTTGGTAGGTTTAAGGCCTACGTAATCGCACTTGTGAATCCACGATTATGCTAATTACAGAAAGTCAAGTTTATGTCTCGTTGGACACCGTAGGAGCCAGGTTAGAAAAAGATCCCTTTTTCCGAAAAAACGACTGTTGTGTAGCCGTTTGGCATTTTTCTTTACCAGCCCTTACAGGAAATGCTCGCCTCGCAACCCAAAACGTTGAAAAACATCGAGCTAAGGTAGGAGTTGCCTTTGTTCTATTTAAATAAGGATGCCCCACGCGTCTTTTTGTTCAAGCAACCGATAACGCAATAGCGTGCGAAGGGTTCACGTGCCCATTCGTCGTCGCGAATTCTAAAGACATTGTAACCAACTGCAACGATTTAATTATCATTTCTTCTAATTTGTGGTACTTAGAACATATCAGCTTTTTTCCTTGTTCGCAAGTTTGTATCGTTCATTATTTCGACTTATATACAATGCTTTGACATATTAACATTTAAAATAATTAGGGAATTTTCTAATAAAAAATTATTATTTTCTTTCATTCTTTCAAAATCGCTAATTAGTCTAGGTAAATGCAATTCTCGTCTGTGTTCGGTCGTGTATTCTTAATCTTTGTTAGAACGTCCTTCTGTGCGATGTTCTGACATTAAATAATCTGATTCTTATCCCGGTTTGAGTAGGAACGCTTAAATATCTCTGTTATTACCGGTTTGGTAACCGAACACTGCTCTTTAAAAGGCATTTGTGCAACATGGGATTGATCATTTATCATTCCTATGTTTCTGTTCGTTTCCAATCGATATATTTTATACGTGCTGCCAGTTGTACCATATCAGCATATCAGCAATAATAATAAACCTCCATTAAATTTTTGTTGGTGAAGTTGGAGGAAACTGGTTCGACTTATGAGTGTGGGAGGGAGTTTGTCCGAGTTCTAGAATGCAGAAGAGCTCTGGCAATCCTGTGTTTTTGGGATGAAAAGGGGAAGCAGCGCTTGTCCCTTTGTCCCCCAATCCTATGATGATGATACGTATACCTATTTGTAGATTATCAATAGTAGGACAAACAGCGGTAATTACGAAATCAGTTACGACATCCTACATATACACAGAACTACTTGCATACAGCGAACTGACTAAAGTAGGGAGTCCGCGATGCTGTTCTAACTTATTTTGTAATTGTACGTTGTTACCGCTATTTGCCCAGACTAATGACAATCGAATCTTGGTGTAGGAGATATGAACTACAAGAGGAAACCAATATGCATATTATCTGCATCCGTGAAGAAATGAAAGGACTCGTGCAGAAGTATTTTGGCAGTGATCTACTCCAGCCTAGAGAACACTCAAGCTTCTCTTGAGCAAGACAGTTATCTTTGTGGAGGGTACGGGATTGCTGAAATGGAATTGAGAGTATTGTTGGAGATCGGTGCAAAGAGCACAGTGCTCAAGTGAACTAGGCATTTCAGCACTGGTGACCAACACTAAAAACAACGATTGAATGAATATCCCTGTAATTGAGTTACTCACATAATTAACAATAAGAAAAAGACGAAAACGTAATAGTAATTACAATCGAGACTCAATCAGTCAAAACCAGGTCGCTAGAAAAAATCGCCGCAAACTACGTTCAAAAGAACTGGTCGATAATTGTTTCTTCTTCTGTCTCACAACATCATGCTCCATTTCGTCGGGGAGTTTCTGCCGTCAATGAAGTTCATGCAGCGGCGTGTTTTCTAACCACCCTGTTCTGATTTATACATCTGTGTGTTATATTCAGTTGAAAGGAAGTTATTTTAAAATTAATGTTTGCAATTTTGTGCTTTTGGGTAGTACGTTTTGCGACCTTGGACCCTTACCCACCGTTCGGTCCCCTAAAAGTAGAAAGGGGGCGAATGTTTTCGTAAACTGACCATCCCAACTTTCTAATTCATTGGTTCGTTAGTTAACGCCTCGCACTCTTCAGCGACATTTAAAAACGAATCGCGTCAATTTTACTTCAGTCATTTGGTGACCCTCACTCACTCGACAAACTAAGTACACTCGCCTACACACACAAATACCACCGGAGCCCCCGCCTCCACCATTTTGCTGCCCAGTAAAATCTACAACAGACATTACACACAAGCTTCGAAGCCCTTGCATCACGTAGTAAGTCACCCGTATCGTTCAAAACGTACTCCCACTGTCTGTCGAAATTTTTATTGCATTTGATATGGCGTCTTTCCTACATTTGCTTTAATCATTAACGAATTAATTAATATTGTTAACATACGTTTCAAAGGACAGTGTTGTTTTATTTACCAATCAAATAAATACATGCTTTGTTCTAGTCCTTCTTGCACTCCTCCACGTTTACCTTTTACTAAAATCTCTTTAATGTTACTGCGTAAGGAAGGTGTCTAGCCGGTTAAGCAATCAATTATCAACTCAATTATTTTTTATTTACAACAATCAACCCCTCTTTATTACAATTAATTCTATTCTAATTAACACTAGTTATAGTTCTTTTAGAACACCTTGTGTAGGGGAGCACATGGCAGTATATTGACAGTAAAGTTGATAACGTCATCCTTAATAGTTGCACCTGAGCAAAATTTTGCCTAAATCTATAACTAATTTGTCGGAGCCTGGATGATGTATTTAGCAGCTTTCAACTATTTCGAAAGATACCATTTCTTTTGGGTGATATTCAAAAGCAACAAAAGAATTGATTATCGTCTTACATATTTACACTGAAACTAAAGCCAAGCTCTAGGATCGAATAAAATATGACCGAGGTTCGAAATCCGACGACGACAGGATTATAGGAACAATCCGTGACGGTGAAAAGCCTCTTAGCTCCGATGTAAATGTAATTCTCTTTCTGCGAGACGAAATCAGAAACTAGTTCGTGGAGATTTGCGCTTTTTCGTCTACGAAAAATTATTTTGCAGCTTTAATTTCTTATCGTTCCCATTCAGTTCGCAGTTTTGAATTATATGTTGAAAGCTTCGTTCGGCAACATTTAGATATGGGAATGTTATTAATTAGTTCGCTATGCACGTACGCTCCGTTTTAGTTTGTAAAGTAAGCTTATATAATGCAACTGGTAATTACCGCGTAAGCTGCGTAAACCGTTCGTAATAGGACATTCATATTGACTAAGACCGATGACTAAATATGTATGTACTATGTGTGTATGCGTACAACATGTTTACAAACATGAATTAGCTGAATGGTAATGGACTATTGGTTGATACATCCGACGGATCAGCATACGTATGTGACCTCTAATACATGTTGTTGTCAAAGGGTATTTTCATAGAAATTGCAACGGATTAACCGCAGTATTGCTGGAGTTAGCGACTATCAAAGAATGAAGGGATTTCGTTTTTCTCTGTTGGAAAGAGCCTTACGCGGCAACTATTTTATGTTTGTAGGAACTTTCAGAAACAATGGAGTTCGTATCCATGCACATAGCCTGTTGAAACGTAATTCGGTGGAAAATGTTGACTATCGCATAAACATTTTCCAGCAATGACCTTTCACGATTCTCAAAGAAATTTAGCATTATTACATGTGTTGGACGCCTTGATCCGATTTTTAGCCAGGAAGCCCTATTACATAAGACTGTTTATAATTACCTTCCTCAATTCCAGCGTACACTTTCCTTTCTGAGCTATTATTTTTGGTTGAAGGTTGATGCCTGTTGTAACTACTAATGTTGATGTTTTTCATGAAATAATTGAGCGAGATTGGCGTATTGGCGACCATAAAACGGAGACCAGCTTGAAGATTGACATTATCATCACTTAAATTTACAGAAGCTTTGCAGTTATTTAATCTCACACAATTTGAGCCGGGTTTCAGAAAAGGACCAGGTGCTTGATGCCGAAACAATTCATACGAGTCCACTTAGATTTAGTGCACAATACTGTTAGTGATGAAGAAATTTGGATCTACTCATACGAGCGATAAACCAAACGAGGACCCATTACTTGGCCATTTAAAGATGAGTCGGAACTGACTATTTCAGGTTCAGGTTATTCGCTGACACAGTGGTGCAAAGAAAATTATCGCTTGTTTCTTCCGTATTTGCCAATATGTGACAAGCGAAACTTTGGAAAATCGGAGAACAGTAAACACTGATTAGTACACAATAATTTGTTTACCGGAAGTGTTTGATGAAATCAGAGAAAATAACCGAAATCGTAGTATCCTATACCGCGATGAGCAAGTATGCACATACCATTCCAAACTGTCCATCTTTTTGTCTAGTAAAAGGGTGAAATTGATGTCACATTTCCGTATGCGTTTGATTTAGCAACTGGTGGTTTCCTTTTGTTCCTGGCAATCATAAATAAGATACGTGGTAAGCGTTTCTCCTTGCACGCAACAGCTGTCGAGGCATTTAGATAACCTGTTTTTGAGGTACCAACTTCAGATAGGAAGGAATGCTTCGATACGATTTTCGATTTGAGCATATGGAAGGATGTGATGGTGGTGAAGGCGAGCGTTTTGAAACGCACAGCCATTACCTGATTGTCATTTCTGCCTCAGATTCAGGTTTCCCTTAAGCAAGATAGCAACCCTTGTGGAAGGCGCGGCGTTGGTCAAAACGAATTCAGAAGAGAGAAGAGTTTCATTGGAGATCGGTACAAAGAGACAATGCTCAGGTGCCTGGTCTATTAGTCACCAACCGTAACGATTGAATGAATATCTCGTTATCGAGTTAGTGACAACCGTGTCTTGTTTCAACAATCTTCAGCGTTCTGTACATCTTCCGGAAACTAATTTGCACACCCTCACGCTCCGCTTAGCCGGAGAGTTTCTGTAGTGAACAAAGTTCCTGAAGCGGCATACTTCTAACCACTCTGTTCTGATTTAGTTAGTGTTTTGGGAATCTTAAGTAACTAGTTATAGTCGCATCTGAGCAGAATTTTATATTATATTCTTTGCTGATGACTTGAGAATATTTAAATAAGTTGCGAGCCTCGATTATTGCGCACATATGCAAGAAAAACTTCAATCTAGTTGACAACTGGTGCCAGCGAAATAATTTATTCTTGAAGATATAAACATGTAAAGTTGTTTCTTTTATCTGAAAGTTCCATCCTATTATTTTTGACTATGCACCCCATGATACAGTTATTTCAAGATCAAGTCTAGTTAAGGATTTTGACAGATTATGATTACATATTCTTTCGCCAGTAATATGTTAGGCTTCATCGTCCGGAACTGCGCCCCCTTCACTTCTTAAAGGGGTACTATGAACGCTGTAGTGTGCGCTGGTGAGGCCTAAACTTGAACATGCCGCTCTTGGTTGGTCTCCATATTACAAAATATACAAGCCCAATCTTGAAATTGCCAACGGAAATTTCTAAAGTTTCTCTCATTTCGAGTTGATGGTAGTTACCTCCCGCGAGGTGTCGACCACACTGAATTACTGTCAAGATTTAACTGGCTTTCTTTGGATGATAGAAGAGAGATTAATAGCTTGACTTTTCTCTACAAACTCCTTCATAACGAGTTAACAGTCCGTCGCTGCTGCCATAAATCTGTTTTCTTATGCCATGCTTATCTTCACGTCGGGATATTGCTTTCTACCGCTTCCCGACTAGGACTAATATATTGCTGAGATCAAAATGTGCAAATGTGCAATAACTTTAACGATACTTCCGGTTCATGTGACATTTGTTCTAGGACGCGAAATGCTCTAATATTGGCCATCCGAAACAGAAGAGAACTTAGTAGTTGAGTTGTATTTTTCTTCTTCTTTTTCCCTCTGCAACTCATCTTTGTGTTGGTTTATATAATTACCTATTTGTATGTTATGTTATATTGTTAAAAATTGAGGTTATTTAGTTGTTAACGTATAAACTGTTCGTAAATGGGTGTTTGAATCTGTTGGGCAAATTAAATTATTATTATTATTCTGCCAACAACATATCCTTCCTACAACTCGGACTCATACGTTTCTACCTACAAGGGGTTTACTGAAGTGATATGGTATCAGTAACTACACTACACTCCTTGCATTTACTATCAAAGTTGTCGTTTATTTCATCAATTACAGTTTGTTCAGGGAGTCGAGTAATGAAAATATATTAGGAGAACCAGCACTAGATATTTAAACCTAAGCTCCCATTAATAATTCGTCTTCCCATTTTCCTGTAATTTTTGGAACGAAAATCGAACAATAAGTTTCCAGTTCGGAGATAGAACGAAGCAACTTCCGTACATTGTGCCGGCTACGAAATTACCTATCCGCATTATTAAAAATTAAACCAGTTTTAACGAGAACTCGTAGCTGTTATTGCGATTATTACCGCCTCCGGTATACTATTATTAACAATAATTACAAACTTTAAATTGAACTTTATATAAAACAGTCGTTAATTCGGTTTTTAACGCGCGCATTCGCGCACGCCGTCCCATTTAATTATTTAATATTCTTCGAGTTCTCTCCGTTTTGTTTTCCCGCCAGTCCTCGGGTGAAAAACACGGAAACAATATTAGGACGATCCCGGGCGCCACCGCTATTCGAACGCAGGGAAGAATTTCTAATTAGCGCATCCTCCATCCGACCCGATTTTCTTCCTTCGTCCTTTGTGAATCGTCATCGTATTATTTTATTATTTACGCGGATCGCTGCCTCGTTCGATGGGGGATTACGTTGTTTAAGTTTTTATCTTGTAAGAGTGAATTGTAGGGTAGAAATGGAGCTACGTACACGTACGAAATATACATATGTCGATTTAGTCTTGCATACAGGATGCCGAATCATTTATTTTACCTTTATTTCGAAAAATTATGAAGAACAAAAGGTCCAGTAGAACCTCATTATAACGGTACTAATTGGGCTTAAAAGTTGTCTGTTATAGTAGAATTATGAAATCGAAAAGTTCTAAGAAGAATTCTCGGATGTAAGTGGACAGAGCTAGGATGGGAACGAAGGACAAACGCAGAATTGTATGAATGAGGCATTAGTTAGCAACACCATCAAGGCAGGACGAATGCAATGGCTTGGATATTTAGGAAGCATGCAGCAAGAAAGAGACGTAAAGGATGTAGCACGGAAGGTGCCAGAGAGTAGAAAAAATGGGGAAGGCATAGAAAACGCTGAATGGAAGCTGTGGAGGAAGACCTAAAAGTGAAAAAATCCAGGACTGGATGGAAAAGATAAAAAATAGAAGGAATTGGGGAAAATAGAGAGATATATATAGCCCGTTATATGATGTAGCCATTTCATTTTAATGTCGTAAATAGTGCTTTTGAAGGCCCCCAATCTATTGCTTAGTCTTCTAATCGTTCATTCTTCCGCAACGTCTTTACGTCTTTTTGAAACATTTAAGTGCAGTATAATGACGTATGCCAATAATAATTAAAAAATGAAGAAATATTTGGCAAGGCAAAAGCCAGATTCAAAGTACATTATCTTAAGTGTCCGAGCTTTTGTTGCCGCAATAGTACATCTGACAGCTTTGATTTGGTGCTGGAAATAATCCTGGGGGATAGTGGAATCTACATAGGAGGCAAAATTTACCACCATAGACATCAATGTATTTCCTATGTAGATGATTTAGCTTTATTAACGCGCAGGCCAGGAGAACTAAAAGAGATGCTCAGTAGAATAGAAAATAGGGTTAAGAGTATGGGCTGAAAATAAATGAAGGGAAAACAAAATATATGAAGTAAAGAGGTAATAGACACTAGATTGGACGGACCTTCAAAATAGCTAATGGAAAGGAAGAATATAACTTTGAGAAAGCCGAATACTTTGACTACTTAGGAGGTGACTTTAACGGGAAATAACGAAGAAGACCAAGAAATTGCTAAAACAATGGCTAAATGGAGTAGAATCGCTGGAAGTTTAAATAATCTAATGAGGTCCAAATTAGTATCTACAAAGGTGAAAATAAAAGTAACCACAGTTATCCGCCCTTCGGTCTTGTACGCATATGAGATATGGATTCTCAAAAAAGAGATACAAACTAAACTAGAGAGACGGGAAAGAAAAGTCTAAGAAGGATGTTCGGTGGGAAGGAAGAGTGAAATCTATGGAGAAGAAGAACAAATGAGGTGGTAATGGAAATACCGAAGAAAAAGTAATAAAACGAGTAAAAACATATATAAGGGGCGAATGCCGACAATTATACCACAGATCAGGAACTAAAAAGGGAAAAACCTAGGGAACAAAAAATCAAGTAGAATAAGAATTACAGAAGAAAAATTAAAATCTGAGGCAACTATGACAAGAGAGATGGAAGCAATGACAGAAAATAATGACATTGGAGAAAAATGGTTGAAGATAAACAATCTAATGGAATGAACAGCAGAACTCGAAAGTGAGAAAAAGGAGCAGGTAAAGAAGAAATGATTTGAGAAGGAGTGCAGCGTTTAAGGATGCTGATGAAAGGAACAGTAGATGCAAAAAGTAACTATGAAAATCAAAGAAAGAACGTGACAAAACTTTTAAGGTATAAAAAAGAAGATATATTGTGGAAATGTGAGAACAAATAGAAGATAACTTTAAAAATAATCAAATTAGAAACTTGTACTGGGGAGTCAAAAAGGAAAAACGAGGTTTTCAAGCCAGAACAATTTTTTACAAGGACAGAAATAGAGAAACCATAGCAGGGAAGGTAGAAAGCCTGAATGGATGGGGAGAATACTTTGATGAATTGTTAAACGGAGAAAATGGGATGCAAAATGAAAATGAAGATCAGGAAATAAATAGGAAGAGCAGTCAACAATTACATAAAGTATAAACACCACCCCCTAGCGAGATAGAGATTAAGGAAATAATAAGAAAATTGAAAAATAATAAAAGTACAGGCTCGGACAGTTTAAGTACATAATTATTCAAGTATGGAGGACAAAGGTTACTGGAGCAAATACACAAATTGATTAAAAAAATTGTGAGGAAAGAACAAATGCCATCGGAATGGACACAAGTAACAATATGTTCGCTGTCCAAGAAGAGCGATTGCAGTGAATGCAGTAACTATAGAGGTATATCTCTATTAAACGTCGCACATAAAATATTAGCAGTACAGAGAAAAGGACGAAATAACGAAAGAGGCTGATAACATAATAGGAGAGCATCAATGTGGATTTAGACAGGGGAGGAGTACAACGGACCAGATCGTTACAGTAAGAGAAATACAAGCAGACGGTCATGAATACGAAAAACAAACGATGGTGGTGTTTGTCGATTTTAGAAAGACATCCGATAAAGTGAAGAGAAAAGAAGTGTATAAAGCTATAGAAGAACTAATAATAAATAATAAATTAATAAGAATTGTTAAAATGATGTTAAAAAATACGCAAGGTATGGTGAGAGTAAACAATAAAACATCGAACAAGTTTGAAACTGGAGAGGGCGTACGGCAAGGGGACCCATTGTCGTCAGTACTCTTTAACATTGTATCGAGAATGAAGAAGAGTTTCCAAAGAAGTATTTCGAAATGCAAAAGTGAATAGAACAGGACTCGTGTATAGAAGGAGACACCGATGTTTGGCATTCGCCGACGATGTCGTGATCTTAGCTAGAAATAAGGAAGAAATAAGAGATGTTGTGAAGAGAGTGGGGGAAGGCAATAAAGATGGGTCTATATATAGAAATATGCTTTTGAAGAGGTAGACCAATTCACGTATTTGCGAACGATATTTATAAGGATGCCAAATATTACAAGGAAAACAGAGCCCAGGATCATAGCAGGAAACAAATGTGTGAGTCCTCAATAGAATCCTGAGGAGGAAATACATATCGAGGAAAGCAAACGTGCAGCTATATAGAACAGTAATAAGATCATTGTATTATACGCTTATGAAACATGGACCATAAATGAAACGGAACAAACAAGGCTGGAGGTGTGGGAGAGAAGAGTACTGAGGAAAATATATGCAGGAAAGAAAGTTAATGACTCATGGTTTAGCAGAACTAATGAAGGGGTGAAGGAAATGCGCAAAGAAACAAATATAGTGAAGATTGTAAGGGCACAGCGACTACGGTGGAGAGCACATATAGAAAGAATGCCGGAAACTAGAGTGTCAAAATTTCTTATGACGGTGTCAATAGGGGGAAAAGAAGAAGAGGACGATCGAAGGCGAGATGGAATTTAGAAGTGGAGGCGGATATAAGCAGTTTGAAGATTTCCGGATGGAAACGGACAGCAAGGGACCGAAATACATGGAGAAGAATAATTGCACAAGCCATGGACCAGTTAGTTTTGAAGAGCTAATATATGTATGTATATAATAGAAATCTACGGTCAACTGAAAATAGTGACCCTTGCTAAAAGACAAAGATTAAAATGGCTCGGACACATCGCTAGATTAGAAGAAGGGAAGAGAATTACTAAAGATATGGTACAGAATATAAAAGGTATTAAGAGACAAAGGAGGCAACCGCGTCGAAAATGGATGGAAGCAGTGAAAGAGGATTTCCAGATACTCAAGGCACAAGAGTGGAGAATACTAGCCCAAGATAGGAACAAAATGGAAGAAGAGTGTCGAAGGCTTGGACCTTTAAGTCATGTTTGTGCTGTATATACGTATGTATTTCAAGTGAGAGAATCCATTGTTAAAGGAAGATCTGCACCATTCCATACGGTCCTCTGTTTGAACTGGGGCCAAATTGGGAGGAATCCTATCGGAAGAAAGCTTACATGTCTCCAAATGTGAAATGGTTTTAATTGCGTATGGCCTGCTTGTGAGGTTAAGCGGAAGAAGGGCATCTCTTGTACATAGGCGGATATGCAGGCACATCTTTGTGGTAGCTCTAAGTCAATCGCTTCAGCATCTCGTCACCGGGGGCGACTACAGACTCACCTTCCACAATAAAATGGAGTATTTCTCCTGACGGCGCATTCTCTTGCTATTGTTCGTTTCGTGCGCCCGCCTGTCGGTTTACAGCCACGTCGCGTTCGCCTGGCACTCGGTTATAATTAAAATAATTACCGTAAATGCCGTCTTACGAATGAGATTGGTGCTTTCGTCTAAATATTTAGAGAAATTAACGGATTCGGTTTATTTAACGGTCGGAACAGCGGCGCCTTGCTGTACGAATTGGCAAGCGAAGCGAGCATTCGTTCGCGATCGCTAGACGGAATGAGCGGCCTTGTATGCATATGTGTAATGCACAAATTGCTATTGTTCGTCTACCTTAAACTGCTAACGTCTACGTGAATTATTCCCGGAGTGCAAAGTAAGATAAATAGTTGTCTAAAGCGAGGATGTTGCAAGAAGTTGAATTGTGTCGGTACTGCAACAATACGGAATGCTTCCGAATGACAAACATCACGTACGGTTCGCCGGTTTCGAGGTTTATTACTTCAGGAGTTTCTATCGTGTGATGAACTACCTACTTGAGAAAGGGAGTAAATAGTGGTACATAGTCCAATGCGGTTCTTACCGATGTCTAAGATTTCTGAACTGGCGTGCTTTAATTTTGTCGTTTGAAGCTTCTCTGTCTCTGCTGGTTGTAGACGTGGTACCTTGAAGTATGGTTTATATTTCCCACTTACTAAATTAATATTATCACGAGGGCCTTTGAATAGACACGGTCTTACATTCATATACAAGGGCGGTTGGACGGAAGTGTGAGTTCTCAAAGGTTGGCAATACTTTCGCTATCGTAGTTATGTCTACTGTCAAAATTTCCCAAAAATCTTGCAAATAAGTTACATATTATACTCACTTAAAGAAAACTGTTTTCGTTGTGTAAATATGGAAAAAAGAATTTCGAGTGGTAACTAAACATTATCCTTTACGTGGCAAAACAATTAAGGAAATGGAGGAGGAGTTATGTTGATTTATTAGTGGTCTTCCGCTTTTCAAAGTGGCCATATGGGCAAGGGATGATACTGAACGTGCAAACCCGACATTTATTGTAACTTTTCCAGAAATGGTTAATAAAATCCATGCCCTTGTAAATAGTGATCGTCGATTGAAAGTACGTGACATAACCAATGAAGTAAATATGTCAACCGACTGGGTATGCAATATTTTGCTTAAACATTTAAATATGGAAAACGTATCCCCGAAATGGGTGCCACGTTTGCTTAATGTTGATTAAATGCGGCCTCGCATTAAAAATTCAGAAGAATATTTGGCTATTTTCAAACGTAATCCAGGGGAAATTCTCCGTCGGTATGTGACGGTAGATCAAACTTGGATACGTCATCATCGTGCAGAAACAAAAACACAGTCGCAACAATGGATTTCTCTCGAGGAGCGTGACCCCATAAAAGCAAAAACCTTTTCGTCGACCAAAAGGGCATGGCCACAGTTTTTGGAATTACAATGTATTATCGATATTGATTATTTACAAAAAGGAAATACAACTGGCAAAAATTAAGCTGAATTCATGATATGTTTTGATGCCCAACTTAAGAAGAAAGCACCGCATTTGTTAAAGACAAAATGGGTTTTTACATCATGTTAATGCGTCATTTTATTCGACCACTGTGTCTACAACAAAATTAATCGAATTTCGTTACGATTTGTTGCCTTATCCGCCACGTTCGCCAGATTTGGCCCTCAGTGATTTGTTCTTGTTTCCAAATTAAAAAAATGGTTCGGTGGACAGAGCTTTCAGGCAAATAAATAGGTGATATCCGAGACAAATTCATATTTTGAAGAATTTCCGCAAGATTACTTTTTGGATGGTTTGAAAACATTGGAAACTCGCCGTGCTAAGTGTGTGCAGTTAAACGGGAATTATGTTGAAAAATAAAATATATTTCTTACAGTTAACTAACTTTTTATTGAAGAATCATTCTTCCATCAAACCGCCCTCCTATACATGAATGTTTTATGGCAATCTCATTAAACTCAATATTCTAGATTGTTTAAAAACTCATTAAAGCTCGCATATATTTCCAGCAACCATTACTAGCTCGAACCTATCTCGCTCCCGCCATTACCTATCGCCTAGTTTTTTATGAGAAACCACATTGTAAAAGTGGAAAACGTAAATGCAAAAGTTCGTGGAACTACCCTATACTTCTCACCAAATGAAAAGTGCAAATGAGTCCATTGCGGTAAACAACGCCATTATGTGGTTCAATGAAAATAATTATACGGAAAATATTAGCGCGTTCGCGGCTTTCCGTGATAAATGACCTCACTGCATCTGCATAAACTGCCACCTCATTTCTCCGACTTCCCCTTTCTTCGCTTCAAGGTGCCGGTAAACTAACGCGGTGAAATTCGAAACAATAAAATTTTAAATGTTCTTTTAATTACGTCATCAAAGCGCGCGATAAAGGAAAGGAAACGGTCGCTCGTAAATGCAGACGAAATTTAATTAATATTATTAATGGTACTGCCGGAGGGGAATGAATCAAATTATGTTTTGTTTTCGGGATGGTTTTGGTGCTGAAATCGTGAGGTAACGGAAAATTTTAAAAATAGGAAAGTAATTTGCGTGGTAGGCGTTTATTAATGAAGAAATTGATATACGTTTGATAGTGTCAGAAGCGATAATTTTGGTTTTATATGCAATATCTCGTGACTTCTTTGTGCATAAATTTCTTTTAATCAACTTATCAAGAAAGGCAATAAATTTCTTAATTCAGAAATAACATGTTTTACCAAACGATCTGTATTTTTATTTCAGGAAGCTCTAAATTTTATCACTGAATCTCTTTAGAGAATCAAAATTTTCCTGGAAAGCGTAGCAGCGAGGTAAAAGTACACTAAGTAACCCAAGCACTCATAAAATATCTGCTTTTTCGAGGAAAAGCAGGTATATTTCATAATCTCCAATCCTTGCGGTACTACGCGTTGCAATTTTGAAATTAATATCTTTTGTAAGCTGTGCGTATGCAGACCGTTTGAAAAATAAATACTGCATACATCGAGCGATTAGAAGCTGTGTTCTTGTGAATACACCTGAAAGTTCTCCGTATGTCTTTCAAAGCATCGGAACCCTACATCCATAGGTCAGAGGTATTTGTTGGAAATTACATGCAAAATATCAAACACAAAATAATATGGACGATCTACAAAACCGTGGTGGAAAGAGCACAGCGAGTATTCGTTGAAAAGAAAGTTGTGAACTAATTAAAATCCAGGCTTAACGCTCGAGTAGGCCCAACAACGACTAGCTAATCGCACATCAACGTTGTTATAATGACGGGAAAGTGTAAAATGATCGGAATGTCATATCGAGGAGTGTCGCTGCATGAGAAACCTCAACTTAAAGTGTGGCAATATTATTTTTCATCATCTTTCTAGGGATTCTAGGGATAATCTTTCAATAAAGTTTTCTTACACATTGCCTACTAAAATAAAAGGTATTTATGTATTTATGTTAGGTGTTCTTTTTTCTGTAAATACGTCCATTTGTCAATACTGATTTTCTTTATAGTAGCTAGATAATTGTCGCAATTTTCTCTTTACTGCGGACCCTTCAACAATCCGTATAAACCAAGTGCACGCGTTTAGCGTTCGTCTGATTCATGAAATGCCATGGATTCTTACTTGTGGAAATTAGTTCATGAGACAGAAGTAAAAACCATCGACGAATTACAATGGAGTAGATGTAAAGCAAGAATAGTTGTCAACGCGGTTATTAATTATTATTACATCGAGCGACATAGCCGGTAATCACTTCGAACATTTTTTATGATTAGTAAGTCATGGCCCCGCAAACAAAACTTTCATGATGTTTCTTTAATCATTTCTTAATTTTTTACATTCATTAACTTACTTTTACCCCATACAATTTTCTACATAGTTTGACGAGTAAGTTGTGAAAAATTGTTTATAACTTACCTATCGAAGTAATACAGGACGACGTTAATTACAAATACAACAAAACGTGCAAGAAGGCAAATTCCCCCACTATCATAGGATACGTGGAAAGAACTAACAAAGCTTTGGAGGGAGATTATTTTCTCATTCACATTGAGTAATTTAAAGAGGTGTATGGTTTGTGTTCAGACAAAGAAATGTTAACGATAGTAAAATTAGGTCATTATGTTGAGCAAGGTCGAGTGTAGGTTTAATTAAGATATGCATTAGTTATACAATACGGCGTCGAACGCCGAGCGTGTGTGGGAGAATTTCGAAGGGTAAATTAGTTGGTGGTGGAGTATCGAAACAAATCGCTTAGGTCCCCCTTTCTTCTTACCTTCTCTGTTTCCTCATTAACTTGCTTTTACCATATATAATCTTGTACATAGATTTAACGCATTAATTATGACAAATCCTGTATAAATAAGATAGGCAAAAAAAATAAATGGAAATGTATTCCAGAACATTTTACAAAGACGTTGAGTCTGTAATAGATAAAAATAAACAAATAAGTGACATTTAACGCGAGTCGGATTTATTTTGAGCTGGAGATGGATGTTTATCATTTCAATTTGAAACTATCAATGGCTTGGAATGTGAAGATATATTCCATCTCCGTGTTATCGAGATTGCGGATAAAAAACAGCGGTCCTCATTGCATGATTTGGAAAATGTTGAAGAGGTGTACGAGGAAACATGTGCAATGGAAGATGGTAATGTAAATCCGGATTATAAACAGAGTCCAGTTGAATTTTGGAGACCGTGTAAATCGGCACCACGATCGTTAGTCTCTGTGCAAAACAGGTTTAGAAAGGTTAAATTTCCTCGACAGTAAATATTTAGAAAAAGGGGAAACTAATCGAGAAAAGCTTTTGGAAATTGCTGACTCGGTATTGTGAAAATTTTCGACATCTATAGAACGAAGCCCAATTATTCACAATACAGATATTCGTCAATAGGCATTAGACGATAATGAAGGAGCTCATTTGCAAAAATTTAAAGCTCTTGGTAAATAGATATTTCCGTTTTCAAAGAAACAATGGGTTAGTGTCTAGGAAAATAACCAAGTTTGTAGCACGTTCGTGTTCATGTTCAAGAAAGATACAGCGGAAGAAGAAGCTATTGCTGACACTGCATTTATAGAATTCGCAAAGCGGTGCATTAAATTATGTGAAGAAGATAATGTTTACAATGCAGATGTAAGTGGAATTAATTTGGAAATGCACACGTTCGTACTCTGACGTATGGGGAAAGTAAATCCATTGAATGTGCTGTGCAGTATCTATCTATAACACCCAGTTGTACAATAGGTCAGAGCTATTAAAGTTATTCAAGGAAACTGGGGGTAAGTTTGGACCCAGGCTTTGCAATAACCTATCCCAGGTGCTAACCTGGGATAGGTTAATGTATGCTAATACATTAACTTTTTTTAAAATTTACGAACATACTATTAATATTATTATTTATTAGGGGTCGAACATTAATGTTGTAATATATAATAAATAAAATACACTTACCACATCTTACGGAAAAAATCCAGACACGTATTTTGGCAACTAAGTTGTCATCCTCAGTCGAAAACTGTCAGAATTCAGTATTACCAGCGATATCCGGCTAATGCTCAAGACCAGCACCACACATCGAGCTCTGCATAAATCTAAAGTAGTGCAAAATGAACATCACACACTGAACGCCCGCGCAAAACACTGCTGACACTGAATTCTCGCAGTTTTCCACTGAGAATGGCAACTTAGTTGCCGAAATACGTATCTGGATTTTTTCCGTAAAGTGTGGTAATGGGTATTTTACTTATTATATATTATTTGAACCACCGTCTACTTATTCTTATTTGCATTAATATTGAAGCTTTTACATCAAGGAAACCAACAACCGAACTATTTATGAATTAGTTCGCAAATGTGTATTTACATCGAATTATAAGTGGGACATAATTAACTTTGTTGCTAGACTCTTGCACTTGGCCACTGTCCTTAAACATAGCAAAAATATATACCTGCTGATAAAAATGCAAATGGTCTTACAATTCGGAAAAAAATAATAACTAGACTGGTGCAATCTCTCGATGTGTATGACTTCCGTGTGTGGAATCTAATTCTAAGAATGTTTCCCAATCAAGTTATGTTGGGCAACATTGATATCGATTTACATCAACGAAATAACAATAAAATTACAACTTTTAGTTCATAATTAACCATCGTCTTGAAAGTACCGTAATTTATTGTATGGTATTGAACATCTAGCTTCTTTTAACTTAAGCTGTAGGCCTTGTTATGCTGATCATGAACCATATAAGATTTAGTACTAAAATAGTACACTTGATGTTAATTTGACATTTCAGAGAGCAAGCATTAGACAAAAATAAATTATGAAATCGATTTCCGCCTTAACCACTCTCTCTTTTATTAAATTCCGGGCAAACCTATTTCTCCTTTATTTGACGTGAATTTCCCGCGAGTATAAATTACCACAATTCACTGAGCAGGTAGGCCGCGGAATTAAATTAACCCAATAAATACTAATCCGTCTTTGAAACAAAAGGAGAATTAGAATATTTAATTCTCAATTTATTATTTCTCCTGCGACGTTGATTAGGGACGATTTCAAATTTCAATTTTATTACTTCCCCTTCCGGCGCGGAGAAAAAGAAAAGGAACACAAAATTCCATTTCAATTTATAATTTTGCCTCACCCTTCCCGTCGCCCCGAGCATCCCTGTCACTCGAATCGAGGACGCATCGGAACGAAAGGAGAATGCCGGAGCAGAATACATAATTCATTAAGCGAAGAAACCCCTCCAGATATAATTTATTACTTTATATTGAAATTTGTTAGTCGAAAAAGCGCTAACTGCCATAAATTTTACTTGTTTACTACTCCTAGAGTAGGTCGAGCTTTTTCTTTTACTCGCGGGCATAGGTAAATAAAAGAATGTGAAATATATTCGTGCTCCCACACATACTCACAAAGGAGGGTATTCGAAATGGAACTTCGACGAACAAAAAATCTTCGCCTGCTTTTCCGGGTTAAGAAAACGACGCCCGTAATGCTGTTACTTGTTCTAGTGGCGCTACCGAAAGTCACGCTGAGGTCTAGTTACAAATATACAAATTGAGGTAATACATCAGAACCTTGAACATATATCTTTGAATTCGAATAATAGTATTTCGAGTTTGGTGGCTTCCTGGCAATGTTTGTGTGTTATGGAGAGCGCTCAAATAGAACGAAAATATTTTCCGAAACATATAACAATTGATACAGAAAACCGAACTCCATCTGTTT
This sequence comes from Chrysina gloriosa, assembly GCA_038088585.1. Taxonomy (NCBI): domain Eukaryota; kingdom Metazoa; phylum Arthropoda; class Insecta; order Coleoptera; family Scarabaeidae; genus Chrysina; species Chrysina gloriosa. Next base: position 10,024,418 of record CM076092.1, read on the forward strand.
ACCGTGATGTAACCGAAGCTCGTGCGGTTTTATTTAATACAGACTTCAATGGCTATTTTTGTAAGCTGTTTGTTGACAGGGCATGTTTATTTAGTGTCATGTGTGTTTTCATTTGAGTTAGCAACGTAGAAAACTTTAATTCGTGGTTGTTCCTTTATGACTCCAAACTCGCCACCAAAGCAGCTGATGCGAAGAATATGTACCGCTTTCGTAAATGAAGTAAATAATTGAAAAGCGCAAAATTGGTTCAATAATTGCTTTGGGGGATTTTAACTTGGCCGATGAAGCATGTCTGAACGTCTGAAAGATGAAGGATCATTAACAGCAATACCATGTGCTTATAACTAACAGAAACGTTCAATGTAAGCGATAAAACCATACATTTGCATCTTCAACAGCTAGGATAGACGTTCCGACGCTTGCAGAAATGTTCAGTGTAGGTGATGGACCAGTTAGGAAACCGTGAAAGTTAAGCAAATAGAGCCCACCTGATTTGTCAAGTGATAAGAAATTAAGCCGTCTTACAGTTTGCTTCGCAAATCTTGCAACCAATGAAAATGAACCCTTTCTTGATGGGTTGTTAACTTGCGAACAAAAGTGGGTGCTATATTCTAATTACAGGTGTTGGTACCAATTGTTGTCACCAACTGATTCATTACCACACACACCAAAGTCTTTTGGGAAATGAGTCGAATCATTACTGCTGCGATCTATTCTGAACAGCTTCAACGAGTATAAGCAACACATGCTCAGAAACACCATGCTATGATCAATCGAGAACATGTGCCATTCCTACAGGATAATGCTAGACCTCATATCACACCCTTTTTATTCTCCGAACTTTTCGCCAAGTGACTACCATCTTGCTTTTCTGTTGTTACTTGGCATGAGACATAGAAAGTTCAGTGTTCAAGATGATGTAAAGAATGCAGTCCATCAATTGTTTCACTCAAACCTTGTCAATATCTATAATGCTGGAAAATTGGTGACACGTTAGCAAGTGGTCGTTGAGCGTGATGATAATTACGTACTTTGGTGAACAATATCTATTTCTGGATTGTAACAAATATTTATACTTAACCATCACACACCTCAGGAACTTTTTGCTTTGCTAATAGTGTAAATTTGTACTCATGTAAAACATGGATTTTCTAAAAGAGGTAGAAACTAAATTAGAGAGATGGGAAAGAAAAACTTGAAGAAGAATGTTCTGTGGGAAGAAAGCGGGAAATCTATGGAGAAGAAGAACAAATGAGGAGGTACTGGAAATCTCTAGGGGAAAACACCTAAACGTTTGGTGGAAAATGTAGAGGTACTAAGAGCAAAAGGGGGCGACCACGTTAAAAGTGTTTGGAAAAGGTGCAAGAGAATTTCCAGATACTAAAGTTACAACACTAGAGAACACTAGCCCAAGATAGGAAAAAATGAAAGAAGATTATTAATCTCTTCGGTCTGCAAGGCCTCTTTATGGATATATATATATATATATATACATAATATTATTTATTACAAAAATTTATTATGCAAAACCAAGAAAGGGATCAAATCTGCTTAATTATAGGGACTCGGTACGTACCACAAAACATGTGGTAAGTGGGGAAGGAAAACAGATAAATACAGAAACGATCTTGGCAAAGAACGGGCGGACAAATATAAGAAATCGGGTAGTTATCGACAAGAGAAATGAAGAAGAGGAAAATGGCATTGGTTGAAGGGAAAAGCTGGAACCAGAAAAATGTATAAATTGAAAGAAACCCAGATAAGGATTGCCACGTGGAATGTAAGGAGTATTTACGAGGAAGAAGAGGTTAAAAACTTAATAGACACTATGACAAAATATAATTTGCTCTTTCTCGCTCTACAAGGGACAAAATTAAAAGATACGGGGATAGCAGAATGCGATAGGTTTGTGCTCTTCAATAGTGGCGGCACATACAGACTTTTCAGGAAAAGGCGTCCTAATAAATGAAAAATTAAAAGGGACTGTAGTGGACTTCCTACCGGTCTCAGAGAGGATTTGCTGGTTACGTTTGAGAGCGAAATATCGAAAAATGAGAAGGCGAGATGTAACTTGAGGAGCCAACAGACCAGGTAATGGAAGAAACAATAAAAAGGGTAAAAAACAATAAAGACCATGGTGAAAACGGTATTGCGGCAAAAATGTTGAAAGAGGGAGGAGACTAAGTACATAAACCACTTGAAAACATAATAAGAAGAGTATGAAACAAGAAGAAATTGCTGGACGAAAAACGTGGTGTTGTGTCCCATACACAAGAATTGCGATAAGACTATGTGCCACAACTATAGAGGAATAGCCCTTTTACATATAACCTATAAGATTTCAGCTCTAATAGTAAGAAATAGGTTAAGCGTATAGGCGAAAGAGTAATACATATTGGGAGAATATCAAGGAGAAAATACACCAAATCGTCGCAATCAAGCAACTACTTCACAACAGCTGTTAGGAAAGCCTTGGGCTACATATACTTTTCATAGCCTATAAAGAAGCATACGATTCAATTGATAGGGAGAAACTCTACGTAGGTATGAAAACGCTAAGAATACCCACGAAGTTAAGGTTGGTTAAAGCACCATTAAACGAAACACCAAACAAAATCATATTGGAAGGGCATCTGTTTAGAACGTTTGGAGTAAAAAGGAACCTGAGACAGGGGGACCCATTACCGACAACCTTATTTAACTTTACCTTGGAAGCCATATTGCGGGAAAGTGGTATACAAACCGAGGGAATAATATACTACAAAAAGCAACAAGTTATCGCATTTGCAGATGACATAGCACTGATTACAAGATCAAAGCCGATCTCGAGATAATGTTTAAGAAACTAAAAGTAACTGCACGACAATTTGGACTACATGCAAATGAGGAGAAAACAAAATATTTAGAACTGAAAGCTCAAGGAAAGATAGATAATGAGAAAATAGAATCTAGTTGTAGTGACAGTAGAGAGTACAATTTTGAAGTAGTTCGAGTACCTGAAGAGTGACGAATACAAATGAAGCAGAGGTTGATGAGAAAAGAACGACAAGAGGAAGTAGAGCCATGGGAATGTTAAATAAAATGCTAAAATCGAAACCGGTAGCTAGAAAAGTGGTAGGAAGAATATATAAGAGAGTAATCTAACCATCTGTGATGTATGGTTGTGAAACCTCGACATTAAGTCAGAAGAATATCCTAAAGTTAGAACGGTGGAAAAGAAAGATATTACGCAACATTTATGTAGGTTAAGAAGGCGGTGATGGCACATGGAAGGCAAGAACAAACAGTGAGGCGTTGGAGCTATACAACCAGCCAAACATTACACAAAAAGTACGAGCCCGCCGAGAAAGTTGGTTGGGGCATTTCTATCGAATGGCCGCACACAGAAACGCAAAAAATACTAATAGGAGGTGAGGGTGGAAAGCATAGAAGAGGAAGACCAAAAAGGAAATAGTTGGGAGATGTTAGGGCGGGTATTTGAGTATTTGGAATACCGGACACTAGGGATTAAGTGCTGTTGTATATATATATATACGTTTATTTTATATAAATTTTAATACTGATGCTGTGTGTAAGATAAGGAAATATCATAGACGCTGAAAACTGACTACATTGCGATAGATCACACAATATGATATTAATGTAAATTTGGGCAGGCTGAAGAATAGGGAAAACAAAGCAGGGAAGAACATGACAAACATGCATGCATCTAGAATGCAAGAAACTAGGCAGATGAGAATAGCAAATAGGGAAAAACAAAGTTCAGGCACATCAAAACAGAGATGAAGAGCCAATTTGGCATAGGTAAAAGCTTAAATAAACCAGAAATGGAGGAAGAAATGTCATAGCTGTACGTCCTCCAAAATTAATTTTCATTAAAAGCACATACTACCTGCGCAAATTAATAATAGTTTCTAACCACACCAGTAAATTTTTCGCTACGAATGTACCTCTATAGGCGACAGAGTTACACGTTTATCGAATTAGTCCTCGATCCGCAATGATAATAGGAATAGCCACCGTCGAGGAGTACGTATACGTGAGGATCATGTGCTCCATTATCTAATGTGTTGGTCGTTATAATTTATCTTCGTTCATTAGTGGTCGTAATTATACGTCCGATTGGGGATGTACCGGGTAGTAGCAGAACTATTATTATCTAGGCAGCGCGTTATTTCCGTGAAAATACAGACCGACGTAATTCTATTTCTCTGTTTCCCAGCACAACGGGCGTACGTATATAATTAATTTATCATCGGTGTAGAAGACGGGTACAAAGCTATTATGGGGATGGCGAACTGGAGAGCCTGACGGAAGCGTCTATGTCTATTGTAATTTTGACTGCGTGAAGTACGTGCCTAGCACCGTTTCGTGGGAATTAAATTGGACTTTAGTTGAATGGTAAGTTGTACCGAAATTGAATTTGGAAAAAACCTTGGGAATACATATTTAAGGCTTGAAGGACTGTATGTGTTTGAGAACTTATCATCCAAACGGAGATTCGATCTTTTTGACTCTTCAAAATAGTACTTTAAAGTTATATTTGCTGTTCCTATGACGTTTCTATTAGTAACGATGACCTGTAGCTCTAAATCCAAAAATCACGATCTTGGAAGGAGTTGTTTTGAACGAACGCCATAACAATTCAAACAAGAAAGAACAAGAAGACAACTTCCATGATTTTCTGTAGAGTGATCTACTAATTGAAGTACGTTTATGAAACAGCTGTCCGAGGAAGCTGTGCTGACATGTAATGCAATCAAAAATTTGCATATGCTAAGATAATCACTGAGGAAATTATTTCTTATCAATTAGAAACTGCAGCCGTACACTAGTTTTTCGTCCTTACTGGCACTGAACAGTATCGTATAACTAACTCGCAATTAACAAAACGAATTTCCTCACAACTCGATGTTAGATAAAAATTTATAGCAACAGAACACAAAACGAATGGTTACGAATGGATAAACTAAATTGGAGGGATTTTGCCAAAGTTTATGCAATGATCTGGAGGGACAAGATCAAGATAAACCATCGATAGATAGAAAAGAGGGTTTTAGCAACCCGTATCATTTTTCCTCGGAATTTTGTACAAGTTTTACTTACAACAAAACAATGGGAAATATTTAAAAAGTTGCGAGATAAGTGTTGCTTCCAGTATTGTGTGCAATTGGAACCTGAATTGATGTACGAGGTGTGTTAGAAATATAATGAGACTGGCACCATTGCGAGCGAACTGGCAACTCCATAGTTGTTCTCCCTCACTGGGCATGTGTGTTAGTCTGCGTCAAACGCTCAGTTCGACTTCGAACTTCCTATTGCCACCACCTAATTTTTGAGAGCGCTACAAGTGAAGTTGTGTTTGTCAAACTTGGGGAATGCGCGGTTGTAGCTTTGGAAAAGTTGAAGCAGGTCTATGGAGAACATCGCTTCTCAAGAGCACAAGTTTTTAGCTGGCAGAAATCATGTTTGCATGGGCGAGATCTGGTGTAAGATGAACTTCGTTTAGGGAGGCCTTCAACTTTAAAAACTAATGAAATCATGGAACATGCGAGGGCTCTTGTGAGATCACACCGTCGTTTAACAATAAGTTACAATTGAATAGTTTTACCGTTCGTCAAATATTAACTGAAGATTTACACATGCCAAAGGTCTGTGCCAAAATTGTGCCTAAAAACCTCACAATTGAGCAGAAGGGCATTTGAAAAAACGTGTGGTTTCTTCGTCTTGAAGGAATTGCCAAATACCCCGATTACTTCACGCGTGTGGTCATGGGTGATGAAACCTGGATTTTTGGATACGACCCTGAGACAAAGCGGTAAAGCTAGGAATGTCTAGGAGAATTCTTCCCGACCGAAGAAAGCCCAAAGATAAATGCTGATTTGCTTCTTTGACAGTAGGGGTACCGTTCACAAGGAATTTATACCTCCAAGGCAAACTGTCAACCAAGTTTTTTTAAGGGTGTCTTTGAAAGGCTTAAATTCGTGTGAGACCAGGTATTGCGGACAAGTGGATGCTTCATCATGACAAATCTATAAATTGCTTCCTGAGACTATCCCAGAGAAGCACCCTTTAGGATATTATTGTGTAAATCAATTAGTATGTTAGAGAAATGAACTGTTGATGCTGATGAAGTTATAACATTGACTTGAGGTATCACATCACAATGGTATTCCTCAAGTTTAAGCATTTTTGCTAATTTCCTTTAAAGATGCTCTTCTAAACTTAAAATTTGTATGTATACCTAACGAATATTGCAAAAACTTTTCATCATCAGATATACAGCAATCCCTAGAGAAACCAGTTTCCTATAATCATATCAGATTAGGTTGACAAGTTCTTGTTTAACTCATTATTGCGGTTTACCTTTTCCGGTTTCATTAAGAAATATGTCGATGAAATTGAATCGCCAGACTTATTTTCCGCGCAATTTAAAACTCCACCCAAGGACGACGGTCTGCTTTAAAATAAATTCGCGTCAAAGGAGCGAAGCAAGCTAAAAAGATACCTACTGCAGATTTCGTACCGCCCTGACATAATTTCATATTACGTTTATTCACTTAGACTTGACTGCATCTCAAAAGAGGTTAGCTCGCAACCGGTATTAAACTTTGAACAGCCGCTGAATGCTGTTCTATCCTTCTTCCCGCACGACCGCATAACGCTGTCGGAGGTTGGTGTCGGAGGAGCACAAAAGGTAGCTAGAAGCACGCTAATTTTGCAGCTCGTAGATAAGAATTTAGGGCGTACTGGCGAAAAAGTTCGGGTGTAAGCGCGATGTTATGGTTAAGGTTTTGAAAATTAGAAGTTTATAATTCGAAAACTCGAGTGAATTTAGAAATCCGGCGATTGTTTCTTGGAACGGTACGACCTACATTTGTAGATAGCTTTGTTTCATTTATATCTCATGTTGTAAGGAATGTTGGAATCCCAGGTGTAATTTACTTCAACATTTGAAGTCGTTAAAGCTATATTTTAAGTTTATTTCGCTCATTATTTAAACATCTTTAATAGCTGATGCACTCGAGAACGTTTCCACTTAAAGAAGTTGAATAGTAAGTAGGAGACAATCTAGGATCCCAGTATACAAATTGATTACCACATTACCAGAACTAAACAAAAACTTAACAAACGCCTGTTTTGTCTGAATATTTGATTGTACTGTTAAAAGTTACTTACAGGAATGCTTCATACAGCCAGCCACAAAATGTATAAACATTTGTTAATATAAACATCTACAAAACGAAATTCTATTATTCTTGTTAACAACTTTGCAAAGCTAAAAGATAGGTCTAGCTTCCCGAACGATTGTCAAAATCCATTCAAAAATACTATCCGGGAAACAGGCTATAAACGTATGTTTGTAATTTCTATCCAATTACCCTTTATGCTCCGGTAAGAATAATGTCGCCTTGACCACAACCAAGACTCTATTACACCAGGACGAGCCGTTTTCGTACTTTCCCGAGCACTTAGGGTGGTGGTCTCTGCTCCGGGGAATTAAGTAAACTAAAAATCCACTCAACGATCTGCTAGCTCCGAGGCTATCTAGGGCGCTTTGCTCTTTATTTTTCTTTTCCGACCTTTTCCGGGAGCTTTTCTTCCTGCTTACTGCGAAACCGTTAATACGTTTCGATTAGAAATGTAAACGTTTTTATTTTTCGCATAGCACAGGGAAATTGAACGGTGAAGTATTACAAAAGAATGGATTTTAAGAATCCGAGGTGTTTCGAGCCCTGAAGTACCAACTAATAAACTGTATTAATCACAGAAGCGTAGAACAATTTAGTTGTAGAAAGGGGATAGTGTTATAGCTGTTGATAATTATCCAGAAAGTGAATCATGGCTTCAAAGCAAAGTTGTCTAAAGGATTTGGTCAATTATTTCAAGAGGCAGTGAGGAAACACACAAAAAATTGTGCTTTTACATCTTGAAAACAAATACAGTTTAGATGAACTCAAGGATGAACATTTCATCCGTAAAAACCAAAAAAATAGAAGGTACTGCCAATATACGTCAATCGAAGAGTGTTAACATTTAATTGCTTGTGAACATCTTACGGAATGCAAGTTGTTTAAAATTTTTATTGTTCATTTCATTACTTAGGTATTTTGCAACCTGCTATAGAGCTACCCGAAACATAATGCCGTAGCGCCATTTTGAAGAGCAGTTTGCGTAATAAAATGCTCGAACAATGTCTAGATTGCATGAAGGTTAAAGATTTCAGAACCTATTGTCGGTGTTCGTGAAATTTCAACAGGCAGTATCTACGTGAAAGATTGGCTTCTTGGGGTATTTTTAATATTTTTGCACAAAGAGTGATTTTTAAAAGAATATGTTAATTTTCCTTAAATCGTTGCATAGATGCAAATCTCATAAGTCATATCCTTGTGTATAATTGAATAAAATATAGATTATCCACGTTAGCTGGTAGTATATGCTCTAATCACTAATATCACGGTAAACTTGATTGAGTATCGTCACAGATTACAGGGAATTAGTTGTACTTTTCTGGGGGTCTCTGGATATTGATTATCAATGGTCAGCTAATGGTAAAGGCAGCGAATTATACAAACGACAATCAAATCAGGAAAGCTCACCATCATGAACGCAACCAAAAAGAAAAGAAAAACAGAAAGTAAAGCATCTTGGAGATAAACTAACGTTAGGAGCGTATACCCAATTTGTGAGATCTGAATGTTTCCCAAAAAAGACAGTCAAGACACAAACCAGTACGAGCAGAAATACGAAAGGTTGCACATAAAACCGAAGGACTTCTATAGGGAATATTTTGTAATCATTGACAAAATTAAAGGTATTTAATTTGTAAGGTGATAGCTACGCTAGTGAAATCAGCAATGTAGCAGATTATTCATGAAGAATCAGAAGTTCGTAGAGTTAAAAGTGTATTTTGCGGCACACCAATGTTGGTGACTTTCTAATCACATCGAATGTTACAATATTCAATATTTTGTTTCCAACAGTATAAGCATTTTCAACCAAATGTTAGACACGCAAGGGACTTTCGGCTAAAAAGCTAACAATCTGACGGTGGAGAAGTAGATTGCTGCAATTGTAACGTTGGTGCATGATTTAAGTAGGAGGGAGCAACTGTTTAAGATCTTAAGCTTTGAAAATTGATGCGTTGAAGGAAAGTGTTTAACAAAAATTCCAATGACGTACGAAAAATCCTAAACAAAAATTGTGGCGATTCTCTGAATTGTGGTTCCTATTGCCAATGTTCCTCCAACAAAACGACGCCAACGTAAAAATTCTCCAACACACCTTAAAGTATGCTAATTACTTTTCAGGCACGTCAGACGCATTTGAAGTTCAGGCAAATCAGATTCGCGCGAGCTCCAGATGCCTCAGATTCACCTGAGAGATTTAGTCGAGCTTTAGAGACGAAAGACTCACTCGATATTATATTTTATTGACACACAATATTCGAATTTTGGTATTAGATACCTTAACATTCTTATTCGCATTCGATTTCGTTCTTGTGACTCGCTCAGTCGACTCTTTAGGATTTGATCAGTCGATGCTAAAACACGAATTCGTTGGGAACACTCCAATATATCTTAGGAAGTGATTCGCGTGTGGTGCATTGCATACTCGGCAGTTCATTTCTCAGCGTAGTCCGTTATCAGCACCATTGCGGAATCGTTCCCCAGGTTTGATTGTATCACTCACCCTTTGCTTCAGCTGAGTTTGGTTTGTCTGGTGTTACACCAAAGGTGGCTCCATAGATCATTCCCACCCTTCCTACTTTTGTCGTTATCATTTCTTTTCTTTATTGTACTTTTATTTCAGCTATCATGAGACCTAAGCCTCATTACACAATCTTTGTTGATTACCGTATTAATAATAATAATAATAATATATCTTTATTGTCCAACAGAGACTTCCATTAAGAGGACAATATTAACAATATAATATAATATATACAGGATACAGGGTGTGGAAAGGGTTAGGTAAATTCGGTTATTGCAGAGGTACAAAAAGGATCCCGCGCAATTCTATTTTTACGTTCCTGGCCATGTGGTTGATAGGTGCTTTAACGAAGACATTTGTTCTGGCTCTGGCCACTAAAAACGTATCGTTAGATCTAGTCCCATATTTAGGTACAATAATGTTTACGGCAGAGAGTAAATTCGGAGCATCGATGTTATTGTTTACTAGTTTGATTATGAAGTTTGCACTAGTAATCACTCTACGATCCGAAAGTGATGTGAATTGATGTTCTGACAACAATTCAGTATAATCGATACCCCTGACCGGATAGTTACCTGTTGACCTGTACGTTAAGTATTTTAGGAATCTTCTCTGTACCTTCTCTATAAATATAGTCTGGTAGACATAGTGGGGATACCAAATAATTGAGGTATATTCCAACTTGGGCCGAACTAATATGGAGTAAAGCCTCTTTAATGTCGCAACATTAACAAATTTTCTGCAAGATCGTATTACAAAATTTAGTGTACGCGAAGCAGAGCTGCAGATAGCAGTTATATGACTGGTAAACTGCAGTCGATGATCAAATAAGACTCCTAGATCCTTGATCTGTGTCGGCCTGCTGATGTCAAAATGGTCTAAAGAATAGCAATATATTATTGGATCTTTCTTGGTTGTGTAAGTGACAACCGCGCACTTATTTAAGCTAATGTTAATGTTATTGTTGTTGCACCAGGAGTAAATAGTATCTAAGTCTCTTTGTAGAGCTTCACTATTAGAAGACGAATTGACCACCATATTGATTCACATATCCAAATAAGTATCTTTTTAATATTAACGGTAAATTTAGTAATAACTTATTTATGTTAAATCCAATGTAAGCTTTAAAAACAAGCTCCTGTGTTCTTTTATTCAATTTTTGCAGCATCTAATAAGGTGTGTACGTTCTGCTTCTGTTTTTTCTAAAGTAATTATTGTGTTAATTACAAAGGGAAACTAGTCGGCAAAATTTCAGTAGCAAACATCGTCATAATAAAATTCCTTTGGATTTATATCTATTCGAAAGAGAGTCTACCCTAATTGACAATAATGTGCTTAGACGTGAAAATCACTTGTATTGAAGAGTTACGTCAACATTGATTGCCGAAATAAAGATGAATCTAGAAACAAATCTTTCCCAAACGTCTGGAGCCTATTGACCGATGTGCCCTGGCCATAATGCCATTAAAGACAAAGATGTACTTAGATTAAAAAAGCCAGAACCACCGACAAATGGAATTAATAAACGTAAGTGAAATTTGATTTTGATATGTTTCGTGGAGGTTTATAGAAAGGAAAGAAGACTACAGAACAGGTGGATGAGGGAAGCGCGAGGCGGGGGAGGAAAAATAGGTACAGTTGGAAGAAAGTTTTCAAAATGGAGAAAGAACAGGAAAAAGGAACATATAACGAGGGTAATTCGAAAAAGAAACTCCGTTTGGCGATCAATGACAAGCACTCTTAGTTACAGAAATTTTATTGATACATCTGAAAACTACAGCTGTACTTTACTTTTCGACATAATCGTCATTGAAATTGATGCTATTTCCATAACGTTTAAGAAGTTTTGAAATATATTGTTTAAAGGGTCAGAATCGCTAAGCGCATTGTCATTGTCGAAACGGTGCAACGCGAGTCATTGGTTTCATGTGCCTGACAAGATAGTAATAACGCAGTGACTTATCTCGGTTATAAGGGGATGATCAAAAATACTCAACACAACTACTTCTTGGGTTGGTCTATCGCTGCGCGGTCGACCATTAGCGTCAATCAACACGATATCGGAAGGCATCATCCCTCGACGTTTGCTCTGGTTGGCTGGCAACTGCTGACAAGGTCTTCTCATATAGATATTGTAATACCCCAAGAAATTTACATTTGATGGGATTTACTATGACAACGTCCGTTTTCAACTGAAGTAACAGACGGGTCAACCGTTTCCTAATTCCAGTCCTCAATACATGCTGAACATTTGCTCCCAGCTACACAAGAACGACGTTGCTATCCGCTCATTTCTCGTACATACACAAATGGGAATTTTCTCCGAATTATCGTCGTACATATTTAATAAAATTCACAATCTATCATGACAATCAAGTTCATAAAGCAGCTATTACAAAGACATTTATTTCCATAAATATTCCACAAGAAATGCGCACTTTCCTATCCACAAATTGTTTGCTTTCCTGTAACGATTAGATTATATATCGAACTCAAATAAACATTTGATCGAAATATATTCTACCTCACCATAAGCAATAATTCCTCTATTAGTAATTTATAATGCACTAATGCAGTTGCAAATAAAAGTAAAATTCTAACCATCACTAAAGACGGGAATGAACATAAAAATACACGGAATGAAAAATTACTCTCGATAATTGTTTTTATCACGCACCACTTGATAAGATTATAGTTTTTCTTGTTGAGGTATCGTACAATTCGACCATTAAAAGCTTCTCGATTCAGGACTAACGATTTCTTTTCTAGTTGACGTTGTAAAGAAGAAACTGAGACACGCTTATGGGGAAATTCTGTTCATTTGAGTATTTTTAATATGGAATTATGTTCGTAATAAATACTAGTGGTAACGACTACGTATAAAGATGTAGCTTTATATCCTTGCGGACTAATGAGATCGCTCGGGTTTATTTCGTTGACATTAGAACCGTATTTATTGTACCTGATGTTTACGGGGCAGATATTATATATAATACGGCAACCTGTATAAAATCCACCAACTACATAGGTTTCTTACATTACGTAGCGTGTTTCGCGACGTCGATGGCGTAAACTCAAGACGAGAGAAATAAAAACGCTACGGATGTCTTTGTTCGGGGTCGTTTTATAGGGCTACGAGCGACGTAGCTCAGAAACGTGTTCTTTAATGAAAATTTACTGGAGTCGAAGCTTACGCACTTAATATTTAATTTTGCGCCAATCTACTCAGAATGAGAACAGCTGCCTGAGTCTCCGAAGACATAAAAGAACTACAACTGGATTAAAGCCATCGTTCTAGCTTTAAAATAGTTGATTACCTGTCCGAAATTAAGTGATGGTACAGTTTTCAAACGAAACTCATCGCTGATCTCGTTATAATGGAAGTTAAGATTGGAAACTAGTTCTTTGCGATCGGGAATGAGCCGTACACGTTAGGTAATAATTTTACCCTTATTAGGATAGTTAGCACTGAAGTGCAATTCGGCGATACTAACAGCCCTTCCGTTAAATCACAATTTCCTTGCACTACTTAGGAATCGAAAAACTCGGAAGTGCAGTTTCCAGAACATCTTCTCTATACAGTTTGTTGAAATTAATTAAAAGCGTATTTTTCTCAAAACACAACGAGTCAAAAATATAAATAAAAGCGGGACATAGCAACATATTTCCTGTTGTCAATTTCCATGCGGCGGCGTAGTAATTGGTATCGGGACGGAAACTGTCCAAGAAAATCCGCCATGTTTTTCACGCTTGATGAAAAGATATCGGTAAACCAGCTTCTAGCTCTTGCGATAGTTCTCAGATGTTCTCTACTAGATTATACTAGCTTACACAATAACGTAAAAGAGAAAACTAACTTCCAATAGAGGAAAAATCAATCGTATAACGGCCGATAGTTCGAACAGCAAAATTGGGGAAGCGAAACATATTCACCCAACGATAGTGTTAACACAGTCGAATTTTCATGTATATCCTCGATAAACAAGACGTAAAAACGATAACGAAACTATTTATTCACGGAAAATAACCTGTTAAGCTCAACGCTAACAGCAGAATAAACCCACACGCACATCCATAAGGCGCAAGCCGTATCAGAAACCTACGAAAGCGGGGCGCTAGCTACGGCAAAAGTTGAAGCGAGAGGCCAAAAGTAAAAATTACAAGACACTGTAACGATTGGTCGTAACAACATTGTCACTTTTACCAATAGTCAAGCAGCTATTCAAGTTTTGAATACAGACGACATCAGTTCAAGACTAGTGTGGGAAGGACGTTGGAAACTAAATGCTTTGGGTAAGTGCAAGAAGGTGTTTCTGCGTAGACATCAGATGTCAGGGTAAAAGGCATGAGGTCGTTGATATATTAGTGAATCGGCGATCATCATCACCATTCGTCAGACAAGAGCTCCTTCCTGGGGCCAGTAAGTAATATATTGTTAAACTAGAAACCGATTTCCATCTTGCCAGAAGTATCCAAGATTCGAATAAATCATAAAAGCAATATTAGTACACTACCTTGAGACTGCCAATACTTTTCGGATATCTCACCATGAATACAGAGAGAATAAATCCACAGTCTCTGCTCAATGTTCGAACTGATGGATGCTATAACAGAATCCTTTGATAACAGGAAGGAGTTGGAATCAGCTATTTATCCAGAACGTTTGATTGTGTAAACCACAACATTCTCTTAAGAAAAGTGGAGCACTGTGGTGTAAGAGGTATTGCAAATGACTTTATCAGGAGCTATCTTACATCAAAAAGAAGCAAGTGCGATGGCAGGGAACTATATCAGCAGCTCTAAAGACAAATGTAGGAGTGCCATGAGGTCAATACTAGGACCAATTCTGTTTCTCGTTTACATTAATGATTGTGACACGCCACTTCTAATCTTCTTCTTCTTCTTCTTAATCATATTCCTCTATCTACCTTTCGGTGTAAGGCTGCCACTTCTAATCAATCCCGCAAAATGACATAATGGCGAATGCCACTAGACAAAGTGATAAGTAATGCTTAAGAATGGCTTGGGGCAAAGACGTTAAGAATAAATGTCTCAAAAATAAAGACAATGGTTTTCACCACCAAAGCGAAGAAACGGAGAATCGGTGAAGTTTATGTGGCACAACGATGTAAATAAGACGCTGCCCGAGTAGTTAAAATGTACGAATCTGTGGTATACGTAGCATGCCAAGAATCGACAACGAAAAAGTTGCTTGCGCCACCTATTTTTGAGACTTTCGTGCAAAAATAGATCACGAAATTCGTTTGTGGGGTGGTTCAACAACAGCACAGATGGCATTTGTAAAACAGAAGCAAGGTGTCAGATAAATAAGCAGAGGGAGCTCTAAGCTTAGTTGCTGGGAAATTTTTAAAGACTTAAAAGTACTCAGTTTACTATCTGGTTTTATTCTTCAAAAGAGGGGAAGTGTAAGGTACACTATTATATACCAATACAATAAACAGTAATTTATTAGCAAACGTTGTGTTTAAAAGTTTAATCTGGAAATATGAGAGTGATAAGTTATCAACGCACCTCTGTACCGCTTTGAATGGAGGCTACACGGAAATTTCCGCTGTTACATGAATTGCTTGGCAAAATAGGTTCTTTACTAAAGTAATTACGAGAATTTCTCCCTATCTATCCGTTTGGAAATATTTACAAACAGCGCTAGTGCTAAGTGAATTGATCTGAAACGTTATGCTCATTTAGATTCATTAAGTAACCTTTTAAATGTGATACGTGCTTACACTTTTTATCCACGAAACATTTTCGGGATCGAGCAAATCGTTACCGACAACAAAACATTAATCCGAGCTCATACACGCGGCGCGGGATAACGTTATTGTGCAATAAATCCCCTGAAAAGGCGGCGCTAGTAGCAGCAACATGAACAACACCATTAACACCAACAACAACAGCTACCGAACTTATAAAACGAACGCAGATATCGATTTCAATCTATCGTCCGGCGGCCGCGAATAAGTTTTCGCTGCGGCGTCATTTGTTTCATGAAACTTTAATAATGCACCTCTAACAATAATTCACCGCGCTCGTCCGAACCGTCCAAAATGCAACATAGTTTTCGATCCGACGCTTCGCCGTAAATTTATGCCGAACAATAAATCGTTCTTATCGCCTACGAAAGGTTTGTGTTTTAATTTATGCTTTTTTACTGAATAAAGGAATGGAGTAACCTCTGTTACGAAGACCATGTGTTTATGACTATATTGGAACTATCGTATCCTTGCACTAACAAGGATGCGTTTGGAATTGGTATTTGCGATAAGCATTGATTGAGGTGTAAGTAGTAACGAAGCGATCTAGTGCACACATTGGTAACATGTATGTGTTTATCCTCTTTGTCAGTTCTAGAAACGAACTTGAAGAAAAGAGTTTTGAATGAAAGAATTTTGAAGGAAATTATTTAGGGCAAATGGACCAGCAACGTATAAAATCAAACGAACAGCTGGACACATGACATAGCCAGTGAAATAAAGTAGATATGGGTATCCAGTCTCTCAAATGCCGGTGCAGCAAACTGTTTCGTCCGAGCAATAGTCAGAATATTTGGAAATACTATTAATGATATCTTATTAACTGTAGGCTTCGATAAAATCGTTTGAAGCTGGCCAGAAGACGTTAGAAGTCGTTGGATTCTGAATAGGATCGTGCTACTGCTATCTGCTATCTGCTACTGGAAAATATTTCTACAAGTTCAGCCGTATAATCTCTGAATGAAATTTTGTCCCGAATCCACATAATTTGTTCCATTGCATATTACCTAACT
The DNA here is from genome assembly GCA_038088585.1 of Chrysina gloriosa. Lineage (NCBI taxonomy): Eukaryota > Metazoa > Arthropoda > Insecta > Coleoptera > Scarabaeidae > Chrysina > Chrysina gloriosa. The sequence goes on from CM076092.1 coordinate 10,040,919, forward strand.
CACCACTAAGGTAGCATTGGTTTCATCTTTGAACTTATTTACCTTCATTAGCAGCAAATGCTTGACATAATGTTAGTGGTATTTTATTGTAGATTTCCGGAGAGTCGCTGTTTCTACTACCTTGATCTAAAGAAATTCCCTGATTACCTGAACCTTTATGAACGCAAAAACTTTAAGCCATTGAATGTTTAATAAGATATTCTTTGTTGAAGAACATCTTATTATAAATCAAAATCTAGATATGCTTTGTTGAAGAATATTTAGATTTTGATATGCTAGATAGCAAAATCTAGTTAATTTGACCGTGTTTTATGTTTCATTGTATTCTGGAGAAACGTTTCTCAACCTTTGGGTCCCGTCGAAATTTAAATGTTTCTTATGAAATTTCTGAGAAAGATTATAGGGGGTTTCCAGAACGCATAAAATACCAAATGAAGCAATGGGAACCAAAGATCAAATCTGTATTGTAAGTGGTGGAAGAAAGGCAACTAAGTTAGTGGGGACATATTCATCGATTTGACGAAAACACTCCAGTAAAGAGAATACGGTACGAATTACGAGCAAAAGAAGAAGAGGCAGTTCAAAACTGATTTGGAATGGGAATATAGAAAAGATTTTGGAAGAAGGGGGAAAACATGGAACGAAGGAAAGGCTATGACACGAAACAAGAAGTAATGGCGTGATTTGGTATATGACTTGTAAGAATATTGCTTTGTCTTGCAGCCCTACACATGACTGATAATATATATAACGAAGAAACTAAAGAAATTTTCCAGTAACAATACGTCTTCTGCTGCCATTATCATCGGGGTATTCAGCATTGGAGTTCTATAAACACGGAGGTAGTAATATGTAATAGTATGTATCCCATTGATAATAGAGAAAGGCGTTCCACCTTAAATTTGTACGAATAATATAAATATTCTTGCATATTACTGTGTACCATACAATATGAATCAACAAAGAGCAAGAAATGCATGCTCGGGTGCCAGGTATTCTATTGTAGCAAAGTGTGATGAGGGTTTTTAGGATTGAAGCTACATTGTTAAAACATGTAGAAGTTACGATGGCGACGTTATAGTCAACATTTGAAGTTCCAGTAGACCGTTCATTTTAATTCTTGCTTCTAGCGGCCAAACAGGTTAAGACAAATTTTTTGAATCCCAAAATACTCTACCTTGATCCTTGCCGGCTGACCTACTTGAAACATTGTGGAATTTAATTTGAAGGAATGTAATTCAATCGGAATGGAAGAGGAAGGAGGAACTGCATATTTTATTAGTCGAACTTGGTATTTCGAGAATAAAAGATTCAAGTTTGCAGGAGCACTTAAATTCAGTCTTGCTGTTGTAATCGTGTTCGTCGCATAAGAAGATATAACGGCAATATTATCTTTAAAATTTTAAGATCTACCAAAGGAAACGCAACAAGACATTTGGGGCAATAAAAATGGGATAACTAGCTCTAAGATTACTCAAGAGAACTAGATCGGTTGGAGACAGAAATTGGCGTAGAGGATATCGTAAATTTATGAAAATTTCTTGAGATCTCACCACTTTGAGAGGAAATCGAGACGTATCCAATAAACTCCCTATATCCTTTCTAAAGTGTCATTAACGACTAATCTTTGCTAAAGGTCTGGACATTCGGGGCTTATGGAGAATTGTTCCTTAACACTGTGAAGCGTGAAAGTAGAATTCGAGAATAAAAACTAAGAAGCAGGCTCCAGGAAACTGGCAAAATGTTGACAGCGTCCTGCCCCGAAGACTTATAACCGTCAGGTTTAAGAATTCAGGGCTGATCACAGATTAGGACTACATTACGAAAGATTGGTGATAGATTGAAGTAATTGAGAGCCACGCATTCCCCAGCGACGTAATTCAATCTACAAAAACTAAGGATAGGGAAAGTGCCTACTTTAGGCTAACAGAAATAGCAGTTAGATGCATCTCTTGTTATGCTTTCCGTAAACGATAGAAACAACATCACGTACGTGTTTGGATGTAAAAACATCCATTCTCAAAACCAGACGTCGTTGTCGCGTTTTGTGGTCAGATTTTTACAGGTACAATCAAGATTCGATTTTGGGAAATATAAACTTAACAGCTATATCTACACTTATGATCATGAATGTTTCTTCTTTGCGTATTTTTATCACCCTTTCTTAATTTAATCATCCTTACATGTTAAGTGAAACAACAAAGACAAAAATATCGAGAATTACTGAAACTTCCTTGGAACGAGAGCACCATATAAAATAACTAACTCACATAGACAAGTTTCAATTTTATTACCCGCATTTTTCTCGTATTGACAAGATTAAGAAAATACGAGAAGTTTACAGTTTACAGTAATAATAATCGAATACTTAAATTAGTTTGTTTACAATTTATACTTCTCAGTGCTCTCGGATCGAAAATACGTAGCTCTTTTATAATAGTTATGGAACTATTGGAGAATTTCGAAGCAAACGAAGTTAGTTACTGAATCAAGTGCCGTGAAGATCGCTTCTAAAATTCATACGTTGCCGAGATAATGAAACACCGTTGGAAATAAACATTTTAAAATTGAACATTGAAATGCTTTTCGAGCTCGTAGCCGTGATCATTTTCTCTTTGATACTTTCATCAGTCTTTTCTCGTTTAAAAATCAATGTGCGTTAAGTAAAATCGTAAAGAAAGGAAATACAGGAAATTACTGAAAGTTTCCTCGGAACGAAAGCGGCTTATAATATAAGTAACTGGAACTTAAAGCCTTCGATTCAATATTTCATATTGTTTCCTTAGTAAAATTTTGCTTCAATAATAATTGAGTATTCGAATAAACTACTAAAAGGTGTAAAGCTTGTTCATAATTTACACCTTCAAATGCGCTATTGATGGCTTGCTTTTTACAATCGTTATACAACGACTAGAGAATTTTGAAGCGGGAGAAGTTATTATTGAATAAATGAGCAGCGAGGATGCCGTAGCTATTTAGGTAAATTAAAATTGGATTGTACTAAACAGGCGAAGAAAGTATCTCTTACAATTAATGCTTAAATATGGAAGATATGTGCTTCGTTATGGCACCAGAAAACTGTGCGGAAACATTAATTAATGTACATGAAGCTAACAGAGCGGTAACTATATCAAGCCATTAAGAAATATCAAATTATTTCCGCCAGAAACGTCTCTGAAAATGTGATTGAGAGAGGATGAAGAGGATCAACCGGAAATCAAGCGTTAAATTACATGGAAATACACAGATCCTCACTAGGATATACGTATCCTATGTTCAAGCTAGAAACCAGGAGAGTAATACACAAAAATTAGGCTGATAAAATTAATGTTATTGGTGCTATCAACTTCAAAGGACAACTCCACCCATGATTGTAACAGTGGAAGAGATGAATTGGATCACTCACATTAACTAAAACCGAATGCAAATGCCTTTCAAGTAATTAATACCACTGTAAAGGATTTAATCATGTGCATTGTTGATAGAACGCTATTTTGATTTCCTAAAGGTACACACATCGAAACCATCACGTTTGGCTTTTATCTGGTAAATGAATAAATTAATTAATTCAAACGGGAATGAAACGATTTTTCGAACTTTTGCATTTGGGGTTTTCATCAATAGGATAATTGAATTAAAATTTCACGTTGTTGGTAAACGAGATTTAGTTGCACATTGTGCTTGATTACGTTGCAGTACTCGCATGCAACATAAAGATGCACTAAACCGATGTATAAATCGTAAACTCGGCGAGAATCAGACTTATGCTCGTTCATTTCAAGTTATATTTTAGAACACCGACTGGAAAACTAAGAGAAAAGGAGGAAGAAATAAGGCAAAGATGGCAAGATGTTTGAGACGTACGGAAGTACACAGAGAGCGAGATCGCATTTTAGCCCGGAGATCCCGGAGCCGTATCCTTTTAGTAAATCAGTAGTAAAAGCGTTCTCCGCTCGGCACCGGGAAATATTGGAAAAGAGATTAACTTTTAAACGGGAACAATATAGGGGACTTTACGATGTTATAAAAAGGATTATGGCGGAACGATATTTGCATATTATAATAACATTAAGAACTTCCTCCTCGCATAGACGTGTAAAAATCAATTGTTTTTCCATATTTCGCTACGACCAGAGACGTTGAGGTGTAAATTTATTGTACCGGCGTGAATATTGCATCTTTTATTACCCCTTGAGGATTATCATTCGGAGGAAGCAGCAATTAGAAGTAGTGGTACGATCGTAAAAGAAGATTGACATTTCAAATTGAATGTAAAATTGTGGTAGGTAGCGCTATTTCTTGAATATGCCATGAAATTTTTAGTATGAAGTTAAGTGTCCCGCAAAGACTTTGTATCGCACACAAATCCTCAATTCTTTAATTAGCAGAAAATATTCCTACATCCATTTCAGGTTATCGGCAAAAACAAAAACTTGGAGTAACTTATACGATATTTTATGTCATTGATGGAAAACAAGAATATGATTGGTCCAAGGTGATTGCCTTGTGGCACGCCAGATGCAACCTCAATTGAACATGATGTGCAGTTTCCTACAGCGATGATTTGAAAGCGACTCAGTAAGTACGATTGAAACCAATTTCACAAATTATCGATAATTTCACTGGGTTATTTCAAAGAAAGAAAGAACAAGAAGAAAACTTCCAAAGGAGAAAAGCCCTTTTAGTAGTAGCCCTACTTTCGGTCAAAGGGCTTGCTACAATCTGTGTAAATAGAGTCAATTTGGTAAACATTTTCCAGGTTATTCAGAATGTAATTGTAGTGCAAGAAAAGATTAGTTCTTGTCTTCCAATCCCATATAAATCTGCGCTGTTCGAGGTTACGGAAGCAGCATAAACCGATAAAACTGGATCAGCGACGCTCGTATCCAAAACTCTCCCTATGGCAGATAGGACGCAGTTAGGTTGACATTTACAAATATCCTAACTGCTGCCGGATTTGAAGAGAGGTAAGGCAGAAGCAGTTTTCCATTGCTCTAATTAGAAAATAGAAGATAATACAGACAAGTAAGGAAAGCGAAGGACTGCAAAGTTTTAAAAACTGCGGTGGAATATCATCAGGTTCAGATGAGAAAGTATGGGAAGAAACCTTAACATATTGAATACTACATCGGGGCTGTGATTTAATGCGCTGAGGTTGTTCAGATTATCATATAATATCGACTTGAAGTTTGGTATTAAGTCCGAATGATTTTGGTATGTGGTATGAAAACAGGTGGAAAAAAAAATTAGTTATGATCTCAGGATTCTTCGTAGGACATTTGCTTTGGGAGACCATGGGTATTTCTGTTTTGAATTAACGAAATTCCAAAATATTAGAATTTAAGTTGGCGTGATTTCCAGTAAAGGCTAAAAAGTGTTGCAAAGAGATCCTAATCCTTTAAAGGAATTGTAGACTTGTTTTGGACTCAACAGTTGGAACAGTTCCGCTTGTACCTGTTGAAAGCGCTGTTTTTCTTTCTAAGTAGCTTCTTGGTTTCAAGGGAAAACCAGCGTAGATAATTATAGTTTTTATAAAGTTTAGGAATAAAAGTTTATTATTATTACATCATGTAAAATAGAATAAAATAAATCTATGCCTTCATGTAAGTTTATAAAATAGATAAAATTACCGATTTTACTAGAACTTTCGGAAATAATTCCAGCAATTGCAATTATTTTCGAAAAAGATGTAACAGTACTGTTTTCTTTTTGTACGGGACGAAGATTTTTGGTTCCGTACAAAGATATTTTTAGCGCTTTTGTACCTTGTACAAAGATTTTTTTGGGTAGTTCAGTAATCATTATTATATTGTACAAATTAAGAATCTCTCGTACAAAGATTTTATTCCGATCTTTGTACATGTACAAAGAGGCTCGTACAAAAAACAGGGGACTTAAGGGTAATTTTCTTAATTTTATATATTATTTTAACCAGAGTCTTCTTATTTTATATTTGCATTGATGTAAGCTTTTAGAATCCAATAAATTATCCCAAGGAATGTGAGGAAAGTAGTCATTTATTGTTTCGTATGGTGCTTTCTTGAAATTATATCTCCCATCCTCAGTAATAATTTACGCAAACTTCAGGAGATAAAGGTAACCTACTAGATAATAGTGGAACTTGAGAATAGTCACAGTCTTTCGCTTCTGGATTAATATTAGAAGAAAAGACTAATTCCAAAATAACATTATCATTATTATGGTTGTAATTGTGATATAATCCCAGAAAACCCAAAATATCACATATCTCTGATCCCCACGCCCCAGCTCTAACACTAGTAGGAAATGAACAACGAGTTTCATCGTAACCGTTCCTGTATAGACACAATATACATACGTAATGAGACAGATAAACGAAGAGACATTAGAATTCAACAATCCTGTATATCTCTGCCTTATCGACATCGAGAAAGCTTTCGACCACCTTCACCTAAAACATGTTTTAAAATTTTGAAAGAAAATTATGTACCTAACGAGTTCATATCACAAATAAAGGACACATATATAAATAATTACACCAAGATAAATTTAAGTAATGGAAAACGGTCAGAGAAATTGAACTTGATACAGGAACCTGGCAGGGAAACGCCCTCAGTCCATTATCTTCTAACGTGGTGAATTAACTTATCAAGGTTGCCTAGTCGCGACTTTAATCGCCAATAATGAAGATAACTTAGAGCGTGTGCCTCTTGAGTTCTTCAAAGCCTACAAGAAATTTGATTTGAACATACTGACTACCAAGGGAAAAGTATTAGTAATGAACAAGGAACCGCTGAGATGCAAGTTAGAACTTCAGAGAACAATCATCGAAAAAGAATGTCTTCTGGCTTTTTGGGAGTGCTAATAGCAAGCAACGGGTTACTAACGAGGGAAGCTACACACCAAGCTGACAAAGTAGCAAAGATGACACCATATGGCATAATATACTTTTAGGTGAAGATTCGAAAATAAAAATATATAAATCCGTTTTCCGTCCCATAATGGCATATGCACCAGAGACTAGACCAACGGAGTCAGAACCAGATAAATTCTTGAGACATCAGAAAGGCACACTTCGAAGATGCAGGTGGTATTAAATTGTATACTATAATTAGCAATGATTTACAAAGCAATATTGTTAGGTTTCTCAATTGGTGCAACTTGAAATGCTTCAGTACGTGCTTCTGTGTGTGCATTATTAGCCTTAACTTTGATTTGGGATTCTAAGCTATATTTTTCTATACTTTTACCTAGTCGATAACAATTTAGTTTTCAAACCAACCATATGACGAAAATAGAATCCAATAATGACAACTATTTGGAAACAAGAAGTTAAATCTTCAACAAAAACGAAAGTGTCGAGATGTTGCAAAAATGTAATATTAAGTTGTTGAGAAAGTATAGCAAAATGGGGTGATACTACGACGAATGAAGTTGTATTGAAGTAGAGAATGCAGTTTTTCAACTTTCCGTCCGTAAAATCTAAACAATATATTTAGTTATCTCTTAGGAGTGAAAATAATTCGTCTATTTCTGTCACTTCCATTGTAACTCATTCAGAATGAGGAATAGGTGCGTAGGCATTATGGGAATTTACCGGGCTTCTCCTTTTAGATGAATGCGTTGCTCACACTTCGTAACCAGGTCTTTCGTGTACGAGTGGATGTCTCTGAGGATTTGCTTCGAAGTTTTCTATAATAAACTTGATGATAACTGATAGTTCCATTGACGCTTCTTTTGTGTAGTACATTTGTTTTTAGTTTTTATTATTTGCAGAAAGTCTTCTTAAGCGAGGGTGAAATTTGATGTGAACAATACAATCTACAAAAACGACTTCGTCTTCTTTGAATATGTGGAAATTCTTATACGTGGGACGGCATCTTCTTCGACAGGAATTTGACAGATAAATATGAAATTGTGCAGTTGCAATATGTATGGGGTAAATAAGTGGGCAGTAGATTTTCACGTAATTGTTGTTGATCAATTGCTTAATTTTTGCAAGTCAAGAGGGCAAGATGCACGAATTAATTAGAATTGAAAATATTTGTTTCGACCTGCATTTTACTCGCAACAATAATTCTTTTCCTTTTATAATATTTAGAAAATTCTATGGCTGCCAGCTCGTCGAAATTCATCGTCATTTTAAATAGGGGAGGAAATGGAGTATCCAATCTAAACGATTGTTTATGTACAATTTTTTCCAAAATTTCAGATTCCTCGTCCCTTTATCGCGAAATTTAGTTCGATTTACCTCGTAGCGCTCGTCCTGTTATCCCTAATTGAAATTGTTTACGTAAGCTTAAGAAAATATTTGCTTTTAAGCTTGAGAAAACTCTATAGGATAATTTATTTACTTATGTAAAGTATTTCAAAAATTTCTTTTGATTTGCTGAGTTCGTACCTTTCTGTCCGTTATTTTTCATTGCATCTAATTCACGTGGTTTTAATGAAAAACAATCTTTGTGCTTACAATTCATATGATGACTATTCCCTTCGTACTCTCAAATCAAAATTGCAATACAATCTTACCCGTTCTACTGATCATTGTATTTCTGGTTGCTTGAAAGTAACATACTTTGAGTATAGAATTAAGTATTTCTTCTTGGGGTCAATTGCTTAAATTTAGGAATGGTGATTCTATTCATGATAATAAAATAATTCAAACATACTCTTCATAACCCAAGTAATTATGAGCAGTAGGAACCAACGGAAAATTCGATGACCAGCAATGCAACGCATTGCAATTTTTCGAACTCCTTTATTCAATGCGAAGTGTAAGACATTGTATCGTGTCTAGGGTAACGCATAATTAGTTGGGGTTTCAATAACAGACTAAAACATACTCTCTTGATACAGAAACGAGCTTTACGAGCCACTAACGCAGTGCTTCAAAGAACACATTGCAGACCATTATTTGTCATAAACATAGAAGGAAAATCAATCTTTATGAATCCAATAACCTGTACATAATTACAATGAAAGAAATCCAGATATCAATCTACCACTGACAGAATAACTTCAAATAGCTTTTTGACTCTGACCACTAAGATTTATAATAATATATCCGACACATTCAAGCAATTACAATACGATAAATTTAAGAAATACCTAATCTAATAAATTACTTGTTAAAATATCCAGGAATTTTTTGGCAATATACAAAATACTTAGTCTGTATATATTTTACCACCGTCTCTATTTTAATATTCTATTCTGTAGAAAGAATATTATTATGTTATTATTATTACCCAAATATTCAATGACGTACGTATAACTACTGGAAATTGTTTGCTGACAAACTTTGCTATAAAACTTAATTATTTTGGCAGTTACGTAGACAGCAAAGCAATCCCCAAAAAACACAACTATTAGAGAAGCGTTCCAGTAAATTCTTTAGTATCAGCGATTTTTAAATCGTAATCGATAAATTCCTCACCACATAATTATTTAATTACATTCAGCGATATGTGTGTCATTAGCAACATGGCAAAAATCTTCAAAACCGTCAATTGTCGACGGGAACGTGAATTTCTTCAATTCTAATCATGGAAACTAAACAGTCCCACCAACATCACTTACGGTAGTACGCTTTTATCTACAAGGGATGGAAATAATTCCGAAAACGATCACCCACGTTGTCGCTCAACTTATAAATGACACCCACTTTAACTTGGCGTGCGTCACATCTCGGAGCAAACTTAGTTTCTGAATAACACATGCAAAGCCAAATTACCTGCTTATCTCGCTTAAATCAATTTTAAATTAATTTGCATGTATCTTTATGTATCTAAGTTGATTCTGGAAATACAACAGATATGAACTGCATGGACTATTGCGACGATTCTTTGATCATATTTTGTGTTTTATGGCAGTTCGATGATATTTAACAAATCGCGTAAATACACAACTCAACGTCCCAAAGATATATGAAATAATTAATTTCACACCGGACATAGAAAAAGAAATAGAATAGAATAGAAATAGACGTTACCTGTTTATCTTATAATAAATTAAAAGGCGCGTAGTGACTGATGGGCCTGATATCTTTATTTAGAAGCTTTGTATTTTTACGTATGCGCATCGCTTCATTCGCATCTGCCTTTCGCGGTGAGTATCCACATTTTATCAATTTTAAGCTTTGAATTTTAATGTCGTGTGGCGTGTCGTACACAAGCTTCGCGATATTCGACGAATCTATTCTACCATAGCGGACATGTGACACATGTTCGATGAATCTTGTAACTGTTGTGCGTCTGGATTGTCCTATGTATATTTTATCGGATTCGCTACAAGCAGCTTCTAGAATCCCCCGATCGTTATTCCAAATCTGTTCTGTGTTTTGGGTTTCCTAATAAATTCTTTAAAGTGTCGAATACGCTTTCATGTTTTGTTTTACTAAAGTCTTACTAATTTGTTTTGAAATATTATGATGCGAAATTTCTTTCGCGAGTCATAGTAGGGACAAGGGTCGTTGAATTTCTAATGTAAACTTTTCCTTTATTTATTTCTAACCGTCTTTTGACGTCCTTTACGGAGTAACCGTTGTACGTAGCTACGTTTTTAACATAGTCTAATTTTTCTCCGAACTTGCTTTTTGTGAGCCGGAAGTTGACTAAAACCTATTGAGCAAGAAATTAATAAATGACATCTTTTGCAGCATGTGATGGTTTGAATGGGGCATTACGAATTTACTACAGTTTCTGCCTTTTCTGCAGACATTAAGTTGCAACTTATTATTATTATTGATCTTAACAACTAAACCATGGGATGAGTGGGAACATTTAGTTTAGTAATATTTTGATTAGAATTTAACCTTCCTATACTCGCGTCAAAATGAAAGACGTATACTATACTATATAAGTCGGTCTCACAGACCGTATGCGTGAGTATAGGAAGGTTAAGAAATTCGCGATCCTTTCGGTAATTGACCGTTTCGTGTCTGTGTTTGGTGTCTGTCTCGTTGCTAACGAAAAGTGTCGCGGAATTTCGTGAAATAAATCTGTGGTGAGAAGTTCACAGATGTAATATAGTGTCAGTAATTATACTACTATCCTTGAAATCACCATCAACTTTCTCCTTAGCTAAATGAAGTGTGATCCAAATCTTTATTTTATTTTGTTAATCAACTTCATCATAATTGGATCCGCAGGTAGTGCAGGTTAATTCAACCGATCGAATTGCTTGCAGCTATTTCACCATTACTTTGCAAATGGATGCTGTTTCATATCGGAATAACAAATACGTCTACAGTGCATGCGGTGTACTTTCATGAATATGGATGCGCCCATTATGATTGAACTAGCCTAGAGGACTTTAGACTTGTACCAATTAATTTCAATCCTCTAAATCTCCGACAAATATATGCGATTAACAACGTACAGTGACGTAATGGTTTAGAGAATATAGTAATTGTACACGTGAAAATCGAATAAGTTATAACGTTTTTAAAAACCAAGTTGCAGTTTGATTCAAAAATGATAATTTACTTCTTTCTTCATAATATTTGAATAACAGGTACCTACACATCCTGTATCTTGGCTGTGGTATGCAATTTAGGTGACCAACACATGACGTAATAGAACCCCTGTCATCGCCTGTATTGTGTTGATAATGATATAATATTTAGACCCGCATTGTCAATATTGCCACGTAAACATGCGCGGCACGCAAATTACATAAATCTCGGCAATACATGGCTAAATTATTGGGGCGGGACGTTCATACTAATTCGAGGAATTACATACAACGGGGTTGGGATTCCGCGTCGGGTAACCTGATAATTGAGACTTCGTGTTTCCAATATTCAATACTATAACTAATATAATTAATACCATTTTGATCGGTTGGTTGCAATAACGCATACGGCGAGAGTAACACTAGATGCCTCCTATATACAGTGGTATTCTGACCTCTGTGGGATGCTTTCTGTAATTTAATAATTGATTTGGTAGTAAGATCTGGGATCGATTGTGGTTTCAATAATTGCAGTATATCGCATTCAGAATATTCCGAATTATGCTCGATTATCGGACTCACCTGGGCGATCACAACTCATTCATCTTTAAAGAACTGAATAGGTACTGTATGTGTTCTCCAGGGGAAAGTATCAAGCACTACACATAACGTACGAAAGGAAACTCCATGTGGGAGAAATTAATGATCTGGGTGAAGGATTCATTAATTCGCCAAGAAAGTGTACCCTCAAATTTACTAAATTATGTTCAGATCTCATTGAAGCATGACAGAATCGTCACATGGTATTTGCCTTCTAATTGGGTGAAATACTGGGGCATGGAAGTTCTTTCAATATTTCAGAAAGCTGAAAGGTTTTGAATAGTGACTGGAGTGTGGGTCATCGAAGTGTACATGTTTTCGGAAGAGCCAAAAGTTTCTAACTGACACAGGATATTAGAAAATATATAGAAAGTGGAATGTATGGCCATTACCCTACAACAAAACTGTCGTAAAAGCTGCGAATACCGCTGGATTGAAAAGCTAAAGTCCACCGTTTCATTAAAAGCTTACAATCGGTAGTAAATATCTATCAATTCTCGCGGATATTTCAAGCTTCATTTTATTGTACGTAGTTACCGTTTATTACTGTAGTTACGATCGCGCCGTTTCGTAACAATTTCGACAGATACACACCCATCACTTACAATTACTTTATGGGGAATTTGCTGATAGTAAACAGTTTATTGGAATGCTTCTCTAATAGTTTATTTTTGGCGATTGCTTTGCTGTCTATATTAGTTTCAAAATAAGTGAGCTTCATAGAGCAAATAATTTCTAGTAGTAATGTGATCGAATATGTGGGGTCTCCATGTTAGTGTTAAATGCACTTCTCATTATGTAGATAATGAATTATTGAGTTTTTACAGAAGTTGCAAACTGTCCTGTATTGTTTATCAGTAAATATTGCGCAGATTCTAGTCGCTCATAATTACGTGCTCTCTAACAGTTATCAGTTAGGCCGTAAAGAGTATGTTTGAATTATTTTATTGGAATTAATCCTATATATCCGTAAACAGGATAAGGTATTAGGAAAAGCCTATAAAAAATAGATTTCTTTCCAACCCAATGCAAGTTGGCAGCAATTTTACTTATTTTAAAGCCAGACGACATGGAATTGGATACTACTAACCAATCAATGTCCTGTGATTGTATTGTATTGTATTGTAATGAGGTGGGGTCTGGCCCAAAATGGCCCTTTGCACTGCGACCACGTTGATCTATTGTGCTTTCTCTTGTTTGTTTTATTTATTTATTTAATACGCTGAGGAACAGGATCAGCTCCTTCAATGGGAGTGTAAATAGGTCCTCCTCACTCAGCGTATATGCATGTAGTAGTCTATATCTCCTGTGGCCTAGTACCCCACAGTTAGTGATCAAGTGTTCCATTGACTCCTCTTCTTCACCGCAGAATCTGCAAGTGTCCGTGTTGGATAAGCCCATCTTGTGAAGGTGCTTGTTACAGGTATAGTGGCCGGAGAGTGCCCCTGTCCTATCATACCTACCTAAAATCTGAAGTGACTACGAAATAACTCAATAATACCAAATCACCAGTTCGGTTTTTGTCAGAAACGTGACACAAAACAATAGGTAGGTACATAAAGTAGTCGGAAACATACAAATTGCTATCGAAGAAAAAGTATTGTTTATCATGCGGTCTTCCTGGATGTCAGCCAAGCTGTTAGCAAAGTCTAATATCGAGGATTACTGCTCAAGTTAAAAAGAAAATACGTTATCCCTTATTCGCTCTATGTTATTTTAAAACTATATCTTGAAGTAATACATTTCTATACAACACACAGAGAAAGTGCAACTAATACAATAACGTAGGTTTTCACGGTCCTAGTCAGAAACAAAACTGTTTTGGAGATTGGATAGCCTCGAAACAAAATGTTACGACAATTAAAAGAAAATGGAATAAAATCCATAAACAAAAGTAATAAAATTGAGATAAATAGTAACAACCTAAATGTGTAAAAAACATAAATAATAGCATTAGGACAAAAATAAAATAAAAATGGAAACAATAGAATAAAATATATGAAACAATATACTCAATGTATAGACATACTCAACGTTTCGCCACTTTTGCAATTGACATTTTCAGAACATTGAAGGAAATTGAAGAACCTAGCAAAGATAGGACACTTATATCTCACCTTGATTAATTTCGTTTCTGAATTTTATTTAAGTTACTGTGGTTGTTGCATTTTATTATGACTAATCTCGGAAACACTTTTGTCAGATGTAACTGGTAATCGCAAAATAACTGCTGGAGTTCCTCTGGGTCCCGCTCTGCACCCCCTTTTCGCAGTTGATTTCTCAATTAAACCGAAACACTGCCAGATTTGCCGATGATTGCAAATCATACTGAAAACTTCTGTTCTTCAGACTTCAGACAGGTGAAAACTGAATGACGAGAAGTTAGTTCATGTGATATATTTCAAATTTCAGAGAGATATACTAAGCGTTTCTATTAAAGAATAAACACACTCTTCTAGGGAATACAATAAAATATAATATCTGAAATTAAACTTTGATAAAGGACTAATAAAGAAAACGGGAATCAAACGAATTACATCAACATCAAAGTGCATTATCACTAATGATGTCAAATCGATAAAATAGATTATAGTTATTCTTAATTCGGAAATACTTCGGAGATATCTTTACTAATAATGGAATTTCCGTATATTAAAATAGCAAAGAGAAATCAGAAAGCTAGAAGAATAGTGATAGAATGTCGCTGGTACCAATTATGAAGCTATATATTTAGCAAACAAAACTTAGGATCCAAATACGAACAAAAGGGTAAATTATTTGAAACCAATCAGGTAATTAAACTAGATCCCAAATATCCCAAAAAATACCAGAAGATATTTAGCTGCATAAGTCGTTAGTATACAGGGTGTAACTGTGGAAATGGTAAATTTATTAATGTGGTAAAGCTCGTAATGGTATAGTTAACGTAATCAGCAAAAACAATGGCAAATCACCCAAAACGTTTTTGCTTAATTTTAATAGAATGTTGGCCCCTACATTTTTACATTACGGTACTGTGTCTCTGGTAGACGGTTATTTGAAAGGTAAGGGATTTTTAAAAGTCGAAATAAATGATCAGGCATTCTGTTAGTATTTGGGTATTCTGCAATGTAAGCAGATGGTTTCATTGAAATAGCACTGCCAGTAAATAGCATACTATCGACAAGTGAATAATGCTTCTCTGTCACTATTACAGACAAATAAACAGATGTTTTATTTCGCTGTCGTTGCATGAACTTGGCCAATATTTGAAAAGTTCGACGATTTTTTATTGGTAATGATAAAAATGTTTTTCTCCAAAAAGATTTATTTATTGGTAAACAATGTAAAGTCAACAAAACAAAGAAAGTCTCACAAGAAATGCTTAACAGTAGACCTGTTTGACAATTATATGTTTATGTGATTGTTGTGTAAAAATGTTTAAAGTAAAATGATTAGTAAGCCGTAGATGACATATATATACTGTGCAAGCAGTGTGAAAAATTCGCAAATTTGAAGTAGACCCCTTATTTATAAATTATTTATGCTTACTCGATCAATGATCCGATCGTTAGTCGTATTGTAAACTCGCTACAATTGCATAACAGGGCCGGACTCAAAACTGTAATTATAAATATCTTGCGAACGGTACGTTTGGGGTTCTACGTTTATTAAGTAAATATTCAATATATTTTAATTATCTACCTTTGGAATTTTTTTTTACCATTTTCAGTTACCCCTGTATAGATGTATCTACCAACCTAGATTATATGCCAGAGGGACGAAGTGTTTGCATGCGCTTGCATACAACCGAGGAACATACATATTTGACGATATCACTTGTAACAATCTCTCCTATCCAATAACTGAGCAACTGTACTAACACTCAAAGAAACTCCTCCTCGATGTTACTATACAGGCGTACGGGTGTGTTGAACTAGACGCGTCCATATTCACCTTAACAAGCCTTCCATTATATTAATGCGACTTTTGTACCGATGCCGACGCGATAAAAGCCATGAAGTTATGCGTTCCAGTCATGAAATTCAGATGCTAATGGTCGTCGGTGGTAATGCTTTTCTACGCGTTGTTGCAGTGCCATTTGTTAGATTATCTGCCGGCCGTTGCCTGTATACTAAATTAAGCTAAACGCCGCGAACATTTGCGACCGCTGCCCGCGTCGCCAAGAAGGGAAATTTTTATACTTCATCGCATAGAATTATGGCCGTTTAGATATGTAGATGCGAATGTCGGAGCCGTTTGAAAAAAAGAAAACGCGACATAATTTCCCATTTTGTTAAAGTCGACGTCTTCGTCGTCCAAGAAGTTTGTTTACGAACGTGTTGCTCGATGCGGAATGGTATTTTTAACTTGGTATGGGCAATTTTATATTCTTCGAATGACTCCTTTGATATACTGGAAGGTTTTAGAGAGATTCTTATTTATGTTAATAACTCACACGCAATTGTATATCATAATACTATTTATGACCAACTTAATTTGAAATTAACACGTACCTTTATTTGAGTTCACACTGGTTTATTTCTGAAGAAGCAAATTTAGTATTTCATACTTACAAATACGAATAAACATCAAGAACTTCTTACAGAAATACAAAAACCTATTATTTCTTGTTATATCTTATTATTTAGAGATTCTTTTATTTATCAACATAGCTTGCTTTAAGTCAATGCATTTCATCCAATGATTTTCGTAAAATCTCGGATGGTCCTCAAAATATGCCTCTGCATTGGTGATGACTTCCGTCGGTGCGAATCTCTATCAAGCGAGCTATTTCGTCAGGTTTGAAAACGGGAAAAAGTCGATATCTGGTGTATACAGTGAATACACTTGTGTATGTTTACCATTGAAGCTGCATAGGTCTGCACTCGTGAATTGCCTTGATAGAGGAGGACTTTCTTCTAGGCCAAATGAAGAGGTTTTCATTTGGCTTCTTTCCTCAACATACCCAGTGACGATGCAGACTATTTTCCATTTATAGTTCGTTCTTCTCCCAAACAGTCAACTTAATAAAAAACCGTGGCGATCACCTATCCGTTTGACTTCGCCATCATGGCTTTCCTTTGCGCTGGTGCATCTGCTGGAGTCCGTTGTCTTGACTGTACCTTTGTCTTGAACCCATGTTTCATTAACAGTTACGTATTGACGCAGGAATGCCTCGGGATTGCGACGGGAAAGTATCAAACCAGTCATTGCTTCCGTCACACGATTGCGTTTATTTTTGGTTATGAGTAAACACGCCACCAATCTTGCCATCAGTTCTTTCTTATCCAATGGTTTGTGCAAAGTTGAAACCATTGGACCATACGATATTGTACTGAGAATTTAGATAATTATATTAGCAAGGTTGTACCGGCTTAGCTCTTAATTAACGGTATCATAAAAGCATGAATTATAACAAATTGTATTCACAAGATTTGACATAAATGAAAAACAACTACCATTGTGTTTTGTGTGTCAGTATGTAATTTTTTGCAATGAGTTCCCTCTGAAATTCTTTCTTTGGTATGGTGAAACTCTGTTTATTTAATTGTTACTCTTTTTAAAACCCTTTGGGTTTAAATATAGTTGAAACTTCTATTTCAATCCACAATCGTACTTCGATGACTTTTTGTCTTGTCATTTCCGATCGTCAATCAAACACACCCTCATTTTTTCGGAAACCAGGACGTTTCCCCATCCAAAGTTTACTACGTTATCTCTCCGTTGTCCGAATAACGTTTACTATTTACCATGGATAGCACTTCATCACGGCGTGACGTTGTTGTTATGTTGTCTAATTGTTGATGCCCAAGTGTCCTTGATTTCTTATATCCAATGGTAATTAGGAATTCTTGTGATGTCAAAGTGTTGAATGTATGTGTTTAAATAGTTACACTGCTTTCTATCTCTTAATCGATGCTTTTTATAATGATTGATAATTTTCTTTCTAGTTACATTTTTCTTTCATTAAACGTCTCTGTCTGGACTTAAGAAAAGAAGCTAACACCCGCCGGGTAATGAAATGCTTAAGAGGTGGCGTGCGTAGTATCGGAAAAGGGTAAATAGAACCCAAAACTAAACCGAATGTCATTTGAACATGATCATCCAAAACCCTACCATTTACTGTGAATTTTGATATACTGAATTGTAATTAATGATAGATTATTTAATGACAATTAACCATGTGTATCTTAATATACTACAATATGCTTGTTAAGTTAAAATCAAATTGTGGATTTTCTTGTGGCGTGGCTACCTCAACTCAACGTTCTAAACGAGTTAATTTAAGATTAAAAGAAAGAATTTTACACATTTCAATCTGTTCAATATATTACGTTACATTACGGTCTTGACATTTTTCTGTTCAGTTGCTGACAAGCGGTTTTCTCAGCTCTCATGGAAAGCTCTCCGGTGTAGAATTAAATCAATTCGAAAGCTTAGAGTGACCAAAAGAGAGTCCTCTCTCTCAACCCAATCTCCATTAATTTTTCCATCTTAAATTAAATCCTAAGGTGTACAGCCAGTACTTCTGCTCAATGCACTGAAGGAGGTTCATTAACTATACTGGTAAGGTAACTCGATTATAAACAAGTCTTAAGTCTTTTTAACAATTTCATTTTCTTTATGGAAAAAAGCTGATAGGACAATAATATTTGAGGAAGTTATTAAGCATAGAGTTAAGTATTAAACAAGACTAGGCATGTTTAATTTGAGGGGCTTTGCGATAGACAGGCAGCTGATGTAAATTTGAATCCGGAATCATAAAGAAAATCACTGAATGTACAGAGTTACGGCTAGTGAAATACGTAGGGGATTTTAAGAATATTTATTTTTGTGTGATTGACGAGCACTTGAAGTAAACCATTCAATTTTCGATAAAGAAAGGCAATAATTTGTTAATAAGTAGTGTTTAAATTAAGTTATTCAAAATCCCAAACGTATTTCACTTCAAAATGTTATTTTCAAAATATGGTCAAAAATTCGAGTGAATAGAATAAAAATTGTTGGAGTTATGCTGCGCGTCGTTTTGAAAAATTATGATTCCATGCATTATGGACATGAAGAAATTAAAAATTCGACTGTTTAAAATTTTTTACTATTAATTTGCTGTCCCATGACTACAAAGCTGTCCTTCCATGTTCAAGCATTCTTCCTCATTTCCCGTCATCGAAGATTGTATGTGTTGTTGTACTTAAACACTGGTGCAGATGTGCCAACAATTTTGTCCAACGCGGCTTCGATTTCTTTCAGTGTTTTGCTTTTCAAATAAGTGTTCAAATTCGTTTTTAAGAAGTATCGTTGTTTGTTTCCATTGATTATAAAAAGAAACCCCGCCATTGTTTAGGCTCCAAATTTGACAGTACTCTATTAGTATATGGCGCTCGCTAGTAACTGACTCCATATGATTTCAGGAGCGCGAACTGTTGGACTCTGTAAGGAATTCTTGAGCTTCCCTCGCATCTATTTAGACCTATCTAACTGAGCGACAATATTCAAACATGGAGCTTTAATTTGTCGTTGTTTTCGCAATGTACCTGCAAGTTGGAGATTAACCAATCAGGGCCTTGGATATAGACTGCAGAAGAGCTTGACCTGAACTGAATCTGAAAATTCTCCACTAACTAAAAAATTCCTAAGTTGAATTCGTAACCGTATAAAAACTTTTTTGCAAATTGGATATTTTAACGCGTTGCACGAATCGGATAAATCCCACCCAGTTTTTATTAACCATGCAAATTCGCTAATGAAACATTCGACGCGCGAAAAAGTAATTAACCCGTGGAAAATTTTTCATCTTTTTCAAGGGTAGGAATGTTTCCTATCGCAGAAATACGGGAAGCTTAACAGCTGCGCAACAAGAACGCGGAGAACCATTCGCAAAATCCGTGAAAGCTCGAGTTGGGGTCGCAGGGGTACGTACCGCGGGCGGATAATAAAATCGAATTGAAGTAATTCAAAGGTTCGGCCTGGTCGCAGGCAAGCCGGGGAAAGAGTGAGTGAGACGTAAAATTAGCGCAGATGACGTTACATTACAAATTCTATCCGTGACATTACTTTTATTGCGGCGGAATTGTCGAAAGGGACTTTCAAAGTTTGATAAGGGTGCCGGGCGTAATGGTTCTTGTACGGGGTATTCGTTGCCCGCAGATCGTATCTACTGTACGCGAACTATCGCGCTTCTGTTATAAGTTTGTATATCTCATCGCAATGAGGTGCATACGTTTAATTAATACAAGTGGGTAGGTGCATGCATGAGGAGATACAAATGTAATAGAGGAAACTGAAGTAAGTTCAATTACAATGTTGAAACTGCAGCAAGTTTAATTACGGCATTGAAAACCCGTGGAGATTCGTGCGATGTAATATGCAGAAGTGGGTTACACAGACTGCGATATAATTATGTAGTTAGCTATCGTGTTCTTACTACGTCAGTTTGGATACCTTTAAATATTGCGGTTAATTTTAATGTTTGTCGTTTCATTTGTGGTGTTGCGTATGCAACCATATACAACACTAAAAGGACATTCCTCATCCAATTTAATCACACTATAAATCTAATCCGAATACAATTGCTGGGCAAATTAATCATTGGACTTTACGAGCGCACCAAGGAACTTCAAGAATTATTCATGTACACCAGCTTACATTATTGTTAATGTTCCTCAGATAAAGACAAAGTTTTCAAACGGAGGTACTCCGCTGTATTAAGTATCCTGGTCTTGTTCATACATGTATTCTGTACATGTCATATTGCATCAATGGATAATAGCGAAGGGACTGTACAAACAACACAATGCGATATGAGTCAGTTGTCCATTTTATAGTATTCTCTTGTTTTCTAAGGTCAGGTTCCACTTGAATCGCCGCTGTGGTAAATAATTTATCAGCTTCGCAGAGGGTCGCAACTTTTAGGTATTTCTTGCCGTGAGCGGATAGCTGCAAGTCATGTCAAATGAAATATTTATGACGATTTCGTAATAATTTAGCAGTTTTCATCCTAATATTCTCAAGTCTAAAAACAGACAAATACAGAGGAAATAGATAAATTACCTCGAACTTGGAAGGAACTAAACGAATATAAAACCTAAACTATTTCATTTCCTTTGTAAAGTACTGAAAGGTGAAACGAAATGCTTTCACTGCTTACACTTACCCTTAATTTAATTCCTTTTCTTTCCAATACTATATCTCATGTCCCTATAATTTCTTTTGAATCTATAAATCTATCATTATGCAATGTCATATATCTGAGAAGTTTGTAACGAATGTAATTTGAAAAATAATATTAGGGGAGGAAAATCCGATACCTAGTAGTTGTATCCCTCGGGAATTTCGAATTATAAATAATAAATGGCATCGGTCGCTGTACATTGAAAAGATGTGGGGAAGAAGAAAGCAGGAAGGAAAACTGCCGTAAGCTAACTTGCCGAATATAAAGCAAACCATGCCAGATAATACCCCTCTTTCGCAGTGTATATCGCTAGACGGAATTTAAAATTGTAAAAGGAAGTGGAATTTAATAGTAATTGCAAATATCGTGACGTGCAGATATGCATGGAACAAGAAAACAGATTTGTCATTGCAGTGACGGATTGTCAATGTTGTTATGAAAGAGCTTGTAGAGGAAGGTCAAACCATTAAGATGATTCCTCTGTCTTCAAAGGTAAGCAAGTTAAATCTGGACAGTAATTCAGTGTGCTTAACACTTCGCGGGGGATAAAGACCGTCAAGTCGAAACAACTTTACATTCAGATATGCTCAAGAACAAACCATTTCGCTAGCACCAATTGTATATATTACTACCATCACCGGTCTTCAATTTTGGACATATGCGGGACAACTTCCAGATGCTGGCGAACATCGTACATCCACGCAATCCTTCACAATAAAGTTCGATATTTGGTCATATCTCGCTATAAACCCATTGGATAATTTGGGTACAGACTTTCTCACATTCGAAGCTGTCAACCTCTCGTTGTGTATATTTGGTGAATTATTGACGCTTTCGTCGCAATAGTTATTACTAACAACGTTTGACAAATATACAGAACTAAAATATATAAAATATGTTGGCATCATCAGTGAAGCTGGAAGAAATTGGAGGTTATAAGTGAGCCTCAGCTTAATAGTCATCCTAAAAATAGTTTATAACCCACATTTTCTGCAACTGTATTTAAAGTATCACTGGCTACGGCAGCTGTTCGCCGGCGAGCATCTGCGAGCACTGAAACAATACAAATTGCTAATCGAGAGGAAATACTACACATTACCAGACTACTTCAGTGATCAGTGTGATCACCTCTAGTCTTCTTCGTTTTGTTCTGTTTGTTCATTTGGTTTAGTTTAGGATGAATTTCGAGCTGTCATTGTACTTGTGTATACATATAATGTATATTAACAAACCATTTTTAGCTTTTAACTCCTATGTGACAAATAAATATATTTTATTTTATTTCTATTTGTAATTGGTCTGACAATTGTTATTGCATTTGTACATACGACAATAAAGATCTACAGCTCTCGCAATATAAGTTGGCGAAGGGTGGCAGTGAGTTCGCGCAGATAGAGGAGGGATAGATTGCCCATCATTCGTCCTGCAACGTTCCCGTATCCTATGCACTATCTGAATCAGACATGTGAGAGATACGTGTCCTAAATAGGTTTACGGCGCATCCCCACCGCTCGCCAACTTATATTGCGAGAGCTGTATCTACCTATCTATCTATCTATTTATCTATGGGATGGTGTTTAGATCAGACACATCAGAGATAATAACGTACAAATTAAATGAGCGCTATCGGATTTTCAAATTATAGGTTAAACCAGGAAATCTAGGAACACCAGCAATACAAACACAAATCTGAAGCGCATATACGAAGTGCGGCAATTAATTAACTATATTTCTTTGTTTCGACCTGAGATGGCAATACTGTAATTTCAAGCAAATTACTTTTGTAGTTTCCAATATATAGCTTCGGTTGAAGAAATGAATGGCGCGAGAAAAAGAGCAAATAGTCAACAGTTTCTCGCGAAATTAGGGGAAAAACGGATCTAAATTCTGCAAAAATTGCAAGTCGTCTACGGTGTTTCTCAAAAGGACGCATTTATCAACTGAACCGTCTGAGAAATTACCGAGAATCCGTTGAAGATGATGTGAGAGAAGGCGCATCAAACAGAGGTGTGACTCATCGGGAATTTGTATCTGCTGATCAGATAGTCAATTCTGCGTTCTACCTCAAAGCTTTTATGCGTTTTTATGAGACCGAGGACGGTCCCCGTGCGCTCGAAACTGGCTAAGCATGTACAACAACCCGCCGTCTCAATCAATGTTACTTATTCGGAAATTTCTCACAGCGAAAAGCATTACTACGCGCCGTCACTCTCATACAGGTTTGACTTTGCCCCATACAAGATCTTCCTCTTCCCCAAAAAGACAAAGACAAGGCAACGGAATTCGTTTCGAAAAAGTTTCGGAGACTCAAGCAAGGCTAAAAGGTGCTTTCTCTCAAGATGGTTAACACTTAAAATTGCTATGGTAAGATATATAAACCTTAAAATAGTTTTAAAATCAACAAAAAAACAAACTTTAAGTAATCTTGAAGATAAGTGTCTTATGGCCTGAAGGAAATAACTTCAAACAAATTGCAAGGCTGTTTTTCGAGCTGGTAACGTTTTCGAAAATACCGCACCAAGTTAGGAGGAATCCGTGGTGAAGGCTTATAACTTTAATTTCATTATATTACTTAATATGCGGTCGTAAATAAAAAAAGTCTCGTTATAATTTAATTGCCGCTCCTCGTATGCTGTACATATCATAAACACCACGCGCACTACACATAATCTGTACTCCAGTCGTTTACGTCAAGATTTACAGGTGAGTCGTCAACTAGGAACGATAATCTAGTAGTCGAAATATATTTTCTATATATTTGCCCAATTATGTACGATATGAGCACTTTTATTTTATAACTATGTGATTGTCTAACTTGTAACTTGATTAAACGCCATATTCCACGTTTCATGAACTATTTTCTAAATTCGGCTTCATAAATCGACCATATTTAGCGATTAATCCCAACAAATTCAGCTATTATGTCCATCGGTCGCCTGGCGAATCGATATTTTCCAGCGGATACATCGCAACAAATGACCGAAGACCTAATAACCGCATAACGGCCGCTATACGCCTAACTAATTGTAATTAACTTTACGCCGGCAGGTAGTCCTATTGAATAGCTTAATCCCAATGTAACAATATTTTATAATAGCCTAAAGTCGTGCTAGTATTTAATGCAATTATTTTTCAATTAGAATGGATCCGCCATCATCCGGATGATTGTAATCTGTACGCAAACAATGAGAAACTATTGCCCATTTTCAATTGATTATTGGATAATAGAAGTGAGTTGCGTGACAAATACGATTAAGGTAATCCTCAGCTGGAAATTGTTAGAGAATTGCGGATAATTTCTGGGATGGGTTTGGTTGCATAAAGTAAAAAATGTGAAAAAGCTATTCCGGGACGTGAAACACCAAAGCAGTAAAGTATTGGAAGTATTGCTCAGTCAGATAGTTATCAACGGCCGGCGTACAGCTTGTGGCATCAAGGCCTTATGAGCGTCGAATAAGCTTTGGTAATTCAGGTATTTTTAGGGTTATCATAGTATCGTCAATTTGAGGGAAGCTCAAGGTTAAATAACCAAACGCTTATTCTTTGGTGTATCAGATTTGGTTTATGGCGTCAGTACAAGTGACCAGTTACTTGGTAATAAACTTCGAGAACTTGGGAAAGGTAGAAAGAATGGAAGTGACATATGCGAAATTACGAAATAATAATTTCTGGGGAACGGATAAAAATCTGTACAAAGAGCGAAAGACGAGAAATATAATTGTTAAAGGAAAATAAAGAGCAACAAGATGAAAACAGAAGGAACAAATATAGAATACAATCAAATATTGAAGCGGCAACTTGGGCGAAGAAGCACTGAAAATGGCCAAGTGGAGGAAAATTAGAGTAATTTTGAAGAAACTGCAATAACGGCGGCAAAACAAAGTTGTGTGTCAGCCAGTACTGTCAAGAAAAGTAGATGGCAGAAAATCGAAATCCAAGGACCAGTTAAGGATAAGGGAACAAACATTGCTAAACACTAGATCAAACGAAGAAAATAAAAATTGTGGGGAGAATTTGGCCACTAAATGAAAGAATATTACAGAGAATAGCAAAAGCTATTTTCTATCTGCCTAGAACAATTAAAAGAAAAGCAACAAATTAAATGAAAACATATCTGAAATTGAGAGAGCAATGTACTAACAAAAGACATGAAGCAGGTATTCTTAGAACATGGAAAGAATATGTTAAAAAACTAAGAGAAACAAACCAAGTCCAATTTGTCCAGCAAGAAAAGTCACATTAAAAATTCGAATACTAATATATCTTTAATATCAGAACATGAAATGGAAGAAGGATTTTAAAAAGTTAGATTGTCAACGTCTCCTAAATAAGATAAAAGAACAGTAGAAATGCTGCAAGTGATGATTAATAACAGTAAGACAAAATTCTCAGATATTGCAAATAAACAATATAAAATCGACAGGTTTAAGATTGGAATATGTGTATGATATCACCACAGGAAAGGTAAGCTAAAAGATTGTAATAATTACGAAGAAATAATCCTGAGAAGCGTACCACCGAAAATGCTTATAAGAGGCTTAGATAAAAGACTAAGAGAGAAGGACGAAAAATGTAGACTTAGAAAAGGTAGGCAAATGTAGACTCAGAAAAGGTAGAAGCACGCAAGATTTAATATTTATATTCAGACAATTAGGAGTAACGGAAAAGAGAAAAGAAGAACTACATATCTGCTTTATAGGCTTACAAAAAAATGTTGAATAAGGAGACAGGATCTGTGGAGCAATTTGGAAAGAAGGATGGTAGATACGGAAATGATCAATATTATATAAAGGAAATAAAAACAAAACAGCACAATGAAGAATCGACCGAGCTCGAACCAAAAATGAATTTGAAACGATGTCTATTAAGTTCACGACTACTCTCGATAGACGAAGTCGTAAAGAAAAGTAAACAAGGATGTGTAAACATGAAAATAGGATATCACAAGTTGAAAATTGCACCTATCCAAGAAATTCTTTGCTGATGATTTGGTGTTAATATCGAATTCAGGCAGTATCCTACGAAGAAATCTCAACATATACTAAATAGAATTAAGAGAGGTAACCATGGAAATAAGGACGAATAAAACAAAAGTGATGATAATTGCTGGAAAGGAAAGCAACATAAAATACGTAGTAATAGATATAAAAGGGGCAGAACAAGTTATTAGCATTCATTGTTTGGGGACCATAAAAGAAGAAAAGGGGAAAATGGATAAAGAAATAAATAAGAGAGACCTGGAATAATATACAAAACGTTTGGAGTTACCAAATATATGGGGGAAAAAGAGTCCAAGGAATAAAAGTGAAAGTATACGAGGAAGTTGTTAGAGCCATGGAAGGGAATCATGAACATAACGTAGATATAATTCTAGTTACGGAGATGAGATTTTTGAGAAAAATTTGTGGAACAACAAGAAAGGACAATATTACGAACGAAACTGTCAAGTCCAAACTGTCAAGTCACATCAATTGGCTCTAAGTAACAGGACAAAGGCTGTTGGGATGCTTGGGGCAGTTACTCCGCCTGGATTAGACCAGAAAAAATAAAGAGATTTACGAAGTCAAATTAACAGGAAACAATGTAGGAAGAAGACCACGTACAGTGCGGGAAGAACAGGTGAGAACCAATGTGAAAGGAAGAGCAAGGAGAAGACAAAGACAATCTAAAGTAAATTCAACGCAAACATAGCCTTACACCGAAAGGTACAAGAAAGGTTTCGGATTAATCTGAATTAAGTTCATGCGAGCCCAAAGGGAAGCAATAGTAAAGTGTATAACTGTTCTAAAATGAATCGAATTCGATAAAACTCATTTGCCTACGCCCCAAAAACGAACAAGCACACTTTCACGTTTCAATCCCCTTTGGAACCGGTTCTTTCTTGTTAAATGAAATGGTTAATACCGACTGACAAACATAAACATTCAGTTGTAACCCAATTTCGTTAACACGACGGTAGCCGTTTCCCATCAAATAGCCGGACATTAAGGGAATTAAAAGAAAAACGAAATACTACAAGTGCGCGTATAATTAACATGTTGCCCTAATTACACCTGACGGCGCAACGAAAAAAAAGTAGAAATAAAACCAGGAGAAGTTAGCGGGAAACGCAATAAGCCGTTCAGTCAGTCCATTTACAAATTTCGAGAGAATTAAGGAAATTTGCGGGGACGTTTGTATAAGGAGTACGAGGTTCCGTTCCATTATTTTTTCTTTCTCCCTTCCTGCAGGCCGATGCTGGTTCTTTTTTAAGATGATTAAGAAGAAAATATGAGCGGGATTATTTTTTAATTGTATCTTTCTGGCTTCGAGGTAGCTCTTTTTATGGCCGGAAGATTACCACCCCTAATATAATACATTTGAATGGAAAATTCAATTAAGAACGTAAATTGGTATGTTAATTTTAATTAGGTGGGGATATTATCGTCAAACGCTGTCCTAATATGCAGGTCAAGAATGAAAGAATTCATGTTTTTTTCTTTATGTTGAAATGGTGTTACGAAAGCGGCAAAATTTTAGTTCCTTTAGTGGAGTTTCTGTAGAAGCACTCGAAAAAGTCAACTAGCTCTGTAATATCTAAATTCTTGGAAAACCTCCTTATGCTGATATTCTTCACAAATTTTGATGTTCTTGTAGTAGTGCTGCGTATTATATATTAAAATTTATTACTACATGTTGTCAAATTCAACAATTCTAGTTCGTCAGATGTAATTATCGGTTTACCACCGACACATAAACATTTTCAAAATTCAAAAAATTATCTCTTAATTGAATGTGAACTTTCACTGCTGTGGTTTAATGTAAAAGTATTTGCCGGCTACTGTCGTCGTGCGTGCTTTACCACTACCACTACCACGAGAATATCATTTCTGTGTTAAGTCTCTTTTTTAAATGAAATTGCAACAATTGCAAGAAATTTGTTTTAACAATTTCCCATTCGAACGAAATTGTCTCGACCGTTCAACCGTCTAGCTCTGAATGAATGTAGAGAAGGCGATTGTAGCTGTCGATAGCTCAAGTGTTAATGGCTTTAATGCAGAAAGATTTCATAGGTATCACGTTAAGTTGAAGATAGTGTTCCTCACAGTACTTATACAGATTTTTGGTAACATTTTTACTGTGTAGAGAAAATGGGTCACGCACCTTACATTATAATTTACTTGATGAGGTTATATGTATATGGGTTGGTCCATCGGCTGGCTTCATTTCTTTTTAGAATACTATGAAATAAACACTGTTAAATTTCTTCAAAGTTTGTTGATTTATTGGAGAGAGTGAACCTTTCGGTTAGTTATGAAGTAATAACATCATTCAGTTGACTGCTCCCGCAGGCTTGGCAGTAGCTTATCCTGTCGACCCAATTGTGCAGTACATTTTCGATGGGACCCTATTTCACAAATACCTTAAAAAGTGTTTGAATCGTTTTTGCATTGTCAGCATAAGATATCATTAACGGTATCCCACAGAAAAGTCCAATGGTGTTAATCACAGTACCGTGGAAGCCAAGCAATATCAACACATCGCGGATAACACGATTATTGAACTTATCCTGCAAAATATCGATGGTGTGGCACGCAGCGTCATCCTCCTGCAACCAGATCTCTTCCAAATCGAGTTCCTCAATTTGTGGCCAAAAAGAAAATCGGTCAATCGTGTCTCTTGAGAAACTACACCAAATAATCACACGCTAAAGATATAACGGCTTCTTCATGAGTACGTGTGGGTTTTTCGAGTCACAAATACGACAATTTTGCTTTTTTTTTACATAGCCGCTGAATTAAAACTGCGATTCATTTGAAAAGATGATTTTTTTTAAATCGACGTAAATTTCAAGCTGCTCTAGAGCCCAAATAGGTAAGCGATGACGAAGAGGGTGACCGTCTTGCTTCAAACTGTGGGTCAGCTAGGTTTTGTAATCTGAGGTCTTTTGCAAAATTCTCCTCAGCTTACTATGGTAAATGTTCAGTTGTTGAGATTTGTAACGAGTAGAAGGTTTGGGCTAAGGCAAACACTTTCGATAACAACAGCAATATTCTTCCCCCATCCGAGCGCATGTGACGAATACGAGGATAGCTGGTGTTATCAAGTAGCATTCCAATCTCAAACATTTTCTTCACAAATTTGCGTACATTATTGGTGCATTATTTCGATCGAAATTTCCTTTCAATATTCGCACGATTTCGGCAATTCAGCACTCACTTTGGAAATAAGCTTCCAATATTCCTCAATGTGGTTCAACTACAAATTTATTTTGTACCACGCAGATATGGTAGGTACTCTGTTTTTGTCAATTTTTGGACCGCGGGAAAACTATTAGTGTCAAAAAACTGGTAATTTAATGAGAAATCGGAAGAAACTCGCTAGTTTTTGGAAATAATAGATCTGATTGAATCCCTTACTGGTAGAAATTGTTACATGGAACACTGCGCAATAATCCAATAGATGCTACGCATAAGAAACTATACGAGGCGGGTCTCGCATTAGCTAGCAAATACAAATTACTATAAGATATTGCATGCTCTTCCCATTTCAAGTATGAACAACTTTGAAATAGTTGAAGTGGAAAGCTTTAACGGAAAAATACAGTTGAAACCAACCAACGCTAGAGACTATAATTTGAATCTTAGGCGGCTTTCCCATCTTCTTTCACGTTGCTTCGTCCTGCAAAATACTGATGGACGAAGAAATCAACAGTGTGCTGATTCAATTCAAGATACGCAATAATTTAAATAACATTGTTCCTAAAAACGCAATAAATGCACTACACTATTAAGAAATCAATATATCTTAGCTATTTTATTCCAGTGGACAAGCCCAGAACATCGCACTAAAATAAATTAAATTTTCGAGAGATGGACTAAGGTGCTAAAACACACAATCCTTGAAAGTATGTGCTATACCAGATGATAATGGAAGTAACGTCTATTTTGGGATGGTTTCTTATGCTTCCCTTCAGTGTGGTGAACAATATCTTAGTAGTAAAAGCAAGAATTATTTTAGTGGTTGTATGTAAGTTTAAAAACTAGAAGTTTTGATATGGAGGAATCATCTTATGTCCATAAAAATGATATAAATGACGAATAACACATGCTTCTAATCGTTAGCTCATGCTAATCCTTGATTAATAATAGTCGTTCTTGAGTAAGTAAGGTATTCTTCACATCAAAAGTTTCAGTAAAAATCATGTGCGAAAAGTTGGTGCGGTTTCTATGGTAAAATGTAAAAATTGTAAAAAAATTAAATACCAGCCAGCTTACTTTAGTAAGTAATTGCCATCACATTCCATGACCAAAAAGTTACCTTGACAAAAGCCAACATGGCACCAATTTTCAGGCATTATAGAAATCTATGGATTCGGAACTAATAAATTGATGGAGTAGACTTTACATCATATTCAGTACTTAACTTCCAGTGCCTCGTACAGTTGTCAAGCCACAAAAAAGAATAAACTTGGAGAAATGTCCGGAGACTAAGAAGGGTGTGGTAACGTTTTACGACCAAGTTCATAAATTTTTATATCCGGTATTATATAAATCTACGGATCTCGAATAAAAAAATTGATTGATTGGATTATTACCCCATACGGTCGTCAAGACACAGAGAAAGATGGTAATCACTTGAAGGAATGTCCGAAGAATAAGCGGGTATGAAAAGGTTTGCTAGCCAAGTTCAGATTTTTGTCTTCAGAGGGGTGAGGCCTAGCATTCTATTCTAGGAATAGCATCCATTTTCGATTGATCAAAGTATGCAGTTTCTGGATGAGTGCTGCTTGTACTCGTTGAAGCTGTTCACAATAAACCACAGCAATTATAGTTTGACCCATATCCAAAAAACTTATAATGGAATATTCCAGCTCCTCCACCAAACGCCAAATGAAACTCTTTTAGACGAAAAAAGAGTCTTTGGTGTGTGTGGTAGTAGATCAGCTGGTGACAACCAATGATACGAACGCTTATATCTAGAGTACGGTATCCACTTCTCACCGCAAGTTAAGAGCCGATTAAATAATCGTTCATTTTCATTACGTGCAAGATTTGCCCAACAAATTGTAAGACGGTTTAATTTGCTATGATTTGGCAATTGATGTGGAACCCATTTTCTTAACGTCCCATCTTTCCTAGTTGGTGAAGCCACAAAGGTATGGTTCCATCACTTACACGGAATATTTTTGCAACTTCTACGAACGTTGTATTGGCATTTGTCCCCAAAACGGCTGCAAAGTCCTTGTTTTTATTGATTGTCGGTTTCTCAGAGCATTCCTCATCGTTCAAACGGAAATCTCCCAAAGGATTCTTTTCCTAACTACTTTTGTCCTGTTCGATCACTTACAACGTTATCTTCGAATGGAATACATATTCTTCGAGTCACCTCAGTTGCTTTGGTGCCGAGTTGGTATTCATAGAGTAAACAACCTCTAATTAATATTTGTTAGTTACCATTGTATATTATATATATACGAAGTGAAGAGAGATTAATAATAAAGCCGATTACACTATATAAACATGCGCTGACAACAAACAGCTCAAAAAATCCATGACTAAAAATTTACAATAATATT
This sequence comes from Chrysina gloriosa, assembly GCA_038088585.1. Taxonomy (NCBI): domain Eukaryota; kingdom Metazoa; phylum Arthropoda; class Insecta; order Coleoptera; family Scarabaeidae; genus Chrysina; species Chrysina gloriosa. The sequence continues at coordinate 10,072,664 of CM076092.1, forward strand.
TAAAATTGTTCATGCGATTTTATTTTAGCTGCGTTAAATTTTACTTTTAGCGAACCACAAAATAACTTTTAAATGAATAATTATATGCGTAAACTCTAAAATTGGAGCAAGAGTATATTACGCGAATTTGCACCCGGTAGTAACATTTTCCGGTAAACAATATGGATTATTCAGAGCTTGCAAAACTGCATTTTGCTACCATTAAACCCTTGGACCGGGCCGTGATGGGCGTTATTTTTATTTATCATAGAACCACGAGTGTTCATTTCATATTTATAAACGCATCATTATTCACAGAGCAAAAATCAAACCAGCGTTATTCCATCTATACCTTTGTTCGTTATTCTAGTTTCGGAAATAATTCCAAATACGTATTTCGGTAACTAAGCTAAGTCATCCTCATTGAAAAACTTGCGGGATTAAGTATCGTCAGCGACACCTGGTTAACTCCCACACCCAACACTGCAGAATAACCTTAAGCACTGCACGATGGAAGTGTTGATAGGTCAATAGTGCTCTTGGTGAAGTGCGCGCATGTGTTCGGTGATGTTCATTCTGCTGTGCTTTAAAGTTACGTTGCTGTGTTAAGTGTGCAATGTTTGTTATGGCCGTTGACAAGGTATCCTTGGCTAAATTTAATTCCTCCAATTTTCAACGGAGGATCACAGCTTAGTTACCGAAATACGTATCTGGAATTATTTTTGAAAGGTGTGGTAATGGAAATTTTTATTTTGTACTTTTTTGTAACCATAGTCTCCTGAAACTAATACGCTATTATGATGCCAATTTTTAATTGCTGCTATAGCGAACAAAAATGTCTCTTTAAAATCTGAGAAAATTTCTGGAGATATATTAATCAAAAGGATTTCTTTGACCGTATCGCTTTCATCAGAGAGCAATAGGAGAAAACAGCACAGCATAAGATGAGTACAAGCTGAAAAGTGGAGGGATGACGTGGTTTAGGTGCAGTTTTGGAGAGTACATAGATTCACCTAAATTACGAACGAGAAATCTCCAATTCGGGTAAGGAGTGACTGAATTTATTAGAGAAGAAAATTTTCATAATTTAAAAACTTTACCGTTCCAGTTTTCAACCTGTTTATTCCTTTCTAATATCATTTTCCACAGTTGCAATATGTAATTCCCATATCTGCGTGCGACAGTTCTTTAAAAACTTTGTACCTTGATATGAAGAATGGTTTGCATATTTGATAAGATGCTATTACAGGAAAGGCAATTTCGAAGTTTCGTCGCAAAGCTTTTATTGCAAATATTCCTTTCTATAGACGGCTATGTATATCAATATTGATCTATGTATATAGCATAGTAGTAAGGGGAACCCACAGTAGTGCAGTCGAGTTAATATATTTAACATAACTTTAGAGGAACTTCAATATTTACTTACAATTTGTCTGAAGCATAAGAGGTTACCGAGGTAAAAAGACGCAATGGAATTTGTAATAATGTTATTTGAAATCCGAATAAAATTTCTTCATTAGAAAATGATAGGAGGTTGTGTTAGTACAAGTTTTTAAACCCTTCTGGCTAGAATATCTGCTTTAGTTTCCTTCCTCTTTTTTATAAGTGTGATAGGAAGGCAAGTTAGTTGTCGAAATACACATCAGGTGGTGTTCAACATCTAAGCTGAAAATGTAGTAACCATTTTCATTTGAATTCCCATTTTTCTCTTAAGTGTTCCACCCATACTTTACGCATTTATCTCGAACGAGGGAGAAGTATTAGCATCTGTAGCGTTCCGTCTGATCCCCCTTCCGCAATAAATCGGTAGTTAGACGTGAAACATCGATAATTTATACAACGGGAAGTTTATTAAATCACCGGCCGAACCCTACTTATTTAACCGGAGGGGTTGTTTTAGTTTAAAATAAAATATTACTCGCTCGTGTATACACAACAACTTATCCCGTTCGCTCACCAGCAGAATATAATTAGTAAAGCGCATTATTTCAGCCCCTCCGAATAATTTGTTTCTTCTTCCTTACACGAATTTGCATAGCGGTACCTTTCTTGGATTCTATCATTTCCTATTGGCTGTGATGTAAAGTCGGAAATTGTTTTGATACTGGAAATTCTACTAATTAATTTCTGGAAACATGTTTACGTACATACATTAATCAGTTGAGTTTGTGGAAGTTGCGATCAGTGGGGATTATATCACCATTCCGTCGATTTGCTTCATTTAAAGAGACCAAACATGAATCGCGAGTTTCGGAGAACCTGTTTGGACGAATGAATTACTATGTTTGAGCAGTCGTTGTTCAAATACGTAATATTGGAAATCAGGACATTATTATATAAATATCTTACGTTCTGGAAACTGATTGATTATTTGAAGCACTATTTCTAATGTACGACTTCCCGTACTGGGCGTTGCAACCGTTGCGACCGTTGCAGCAATTCCTTTCCGAGTTCTTTTAAAGTTTCACAAATTTGACCGAAACGCAAAAGTGATTGGTATTAAATGGAGCAAGGATGTACCCAACAAATTTATTTATTTATTATTATTATAGTAGCTGAATGTCGTTCTTTAGAGCTCTCTACATCCATTCACAGGGGCGAGTCAGTCCCCACTTCTACTGTGTATTTTCTCGCATAGTTTTCTCCATACCTTTCTGGGCATTACTTTGATTTCCCAGTCTTTAGTTCCGGTGCTGTTAATATCTCTTTTCACTCCCGTTACCCATTTAGACCTTGGTCTTCCTCTTCTTCTGCTACCTCCTGGTTCCCAGGTCAGCACTGCGTAGAGTGTCGTCCTCGGGCCCGATTGCCCAATATGTCCCCGTCATCTTGCTTTCTGCTGTTTCATCCTTCCAGCTATGTCCACCTTCACTTCCTGAGCCAATCCATTATTTGTTTTTCTCCTACATTCGTCCCCTCCCACTTTTACTGTTCCTAATATCATACGAAACACTTTTCCTTTAAATGAAAAGTAGAAAAATAAGAAATCTATATTATTCTGACAAAAATATCCTCACGGAGGCTGGGAGTTGTGCAAAGGACTGTAGTCCTTTGCACAACTTTCCTTGAAAGTTGCCTAATAAGCCCCCGTGAGGACATTTTTATGAGAGTTATGTAGATTTTTATTTTTTTCTACTTTTTATTTGTAATTGTAACTCTCTCCACGCTTTAGTAATCAGTTTCTAATTGTTACCCGTCGTTGCCCACTTTTCCTTAAATTATTCTTAGTTCTTCTTTTTGCTTGCTATGTCATTGGTTAGTACACTTCAATCTTTGTGTTTCTCCCTAATGCCTTACTCTTTAATAGTTTCTTATTGCCGTGTATGGGCTCTATCTGTTGTTACTTTTTCTTTACTTTCTGTCTCTTGCTCTCCATTACTTGCTATCATTGCTAGGTACTTACATCTATCTACTTCTACGAAACTGTACTAGGTTTTTTCAATAAGTTTCGTCATTAAGTCGATAAGAAATGGCGCTATTAGGTTCGCCGTCTTAGTTTTCTAAAGATGCTACAACTGTTTGATGAACACGTTTGAAGTTTCATGCTGATCTGTCAACTCATTCGTGTATTTACAGCTGTTCAAAATTGACGTGTCACAGTATTTTGTAACAATGGAAAAAGTCGAATACCGTGCAGTAATAAAATTTTTTTTTTTTTTTGAAGGTGTAGCACTAAAACAAATTCATGAACGATTGTATCTAAGACTCTACATCTTCAATTAGAACGGTAGAAAGATGGGTTGCTGAATTTAAACTTGGCCATAGAAGTATTGAAGATGATTCACGGGAAGCGCATCCAAAAAGTCCATCAACGCCTGAAATCTTAGCAAAAAAGCCGTGTGCACAATGGAACAGAAATACCTTCGAACGCAACTTCCTCAGGAACATTTGAAGCGCTTTAGAAAGGATGAAAAGATTTTGGGCGTCGCTTCATCACTATGGATGAGACTTGGGTCTACCACCATGATTCCGAATCAAAACAAGAGGTTAAGGAATGATGTGAACCCCACCCTTCGGCTTCGAAGCAAGTTAGGGTCCAGAAATTGGGCAATCAGTTTTTGGGGTGCAATAGGAATTTTGTTCGTGGATTACCTCCACAACATACAACAACATTCTTAGATTATTATTGTAACCTTTTGGACCAGCGGGATGTAAAAATTCGTGAGAAAAGATCTGGTTAAAAAGCATTTTTCATCAAGACAAGCGGGCTGCTGATAGAGCCCAAAAAGCCATCGCCGAAATCGCAAAAATTCGTACTTTAATTCACAAGTACGAATTTTTGCAGCATCCACCCTCTTCTGGCTGTTCCCACGTCCCATTCCCATTCCCACGTATTCATTCGAACGAACTGGTAATAGCAGCCGTGGAAGCGTATTTCGATAGCCCTACGGATTCTCACTTTGCTGATGGAATCCATTAGATCAGAAGATCACTGGAACAAGTGTACTGAAGTTCAGTGAGACTATATTAGATTTTAAAATTTATTTTAAAAAACGATAGAATTCTTATATATATTAATAACCCAGTATTCTACTATTTGCATTTTCCTTCCCAAATCACATTATTTTAGTTTCATCTTCGTTCAACTTTAGTCCCAGTTTTTCCCTTACGTCACTACTTCGTTCTGAACTTTGTTCATTGTTCTTCTGTTTTTAGTCATTAATACTATGTAGTCAGCGTATGTTACTAATTGCCCTGCTATTGCCCTTAACGTTTTCTTATTTACCATTCTCAATTTGTCTTCCAATCCTAAGTTTATCAGCATATCTGATGATACGTCACCCTTGATTAACTTCAAACCTTTCGGATCCTCCTTTTTGTGTTTTAACTGAAATTACCGTTCTGTTCGTTGTCTTGTATATTCTTCTTATTTTCATGAACCCTTAGTTTTCAACAAATTTATAGTCTTGGCTTATTGAAACAACAAGAAGTTACATCTCATAAACCATATAGTTCTAAGAAAAACCACCTGCATCCCTTATATAATACCCTTTTCACACATTCACATTTTCAAGTTTTACCTGGGACACCCATGTTACAGTTCGTAATACAGTGCGTCGCGATCTACATATCAAAGCACTTGCTGTCCACGAGGTTGCCTTCTCGCCGTCGCGTCGAGTAGAGGCAGCGCCCCACTGCGTTTTCACTTTCGCCGAAGCCGTTTTCACTTACGGAACAAAACGCCCAACGAAACAAATGACTGTATGTAAACAAAAAAGAGAATGGCTCGAATGTAATATTTATTCTAGAGCTTGAGAAGGGCTGAAAACTTTTAGGGTCGTATAATAAATCACTAAGCGAAATTTGTCATGCCGGCTGCTGACGAATATTTCAACGTTGGATCCCTCGCACACACATATACATACGTAGTACGTGTGAGCGAGTATGCGTTTATGGTAAATACGGAAAATCGTAATTTTTCCGTTCGAAGTTATTGGAATCGATTTGTGAATCGAAAGTGAAAATTTCTGAATAATATAGAGAAATACACTAATATCATGGTTTTAATTAATATGGAAAATATGGGAAAGAATGTCTCCAAAATTCAAGTTAGAATGTAGTGAAATGGTTCCTAAGGAGGACTCTTCCCTAGAGTTGACACTTTGACGTGATGGAATAGCTTGGACGATCAGTCAAATAGCTGAAGTATACTAAATAGTATTGCGCGGATTGGCTTCGTAAACGTTTCACGATTTATCTTTAACTAATAGGATGACCTATAAGATTTGTGCAATTGAACTAGAACATTCGAAACATCCCTTGTACGAACCTAAGTATCTTGAATCAGAGTATAATGGATGTTCCAATCTCCATCGATTAGGAGAGATGTCACTATAATTTATAAACACACTTTGAATTATTTTCAGTTATACTGTAGCAACTGAAATCACGAAATGGGCTCAAAATGGTTGGCAATACAAGAGAGTAGCGGAAAAGTATTATCAACATAATAAGCACACCGTGGCCACTTACTATCTAGATCTTGACCAACAACTTTTTAGCAACATCAAATAGTGTTATGCCAGCAACATGGCATAATTTCTTATAATGTTTTCAAGAGATGACTTAAACACCAGAAGGGGTTATATGCTACCACTACGGAAATTATCAGCATAGCTGCTGGTAAAGATAGAACTATGGGGTTATTGTATATGTGGTGGATTGGTGGAAATAAGACTGGGCAAAAGACATTTTTCAGTTAACAAACACGAGGTGTTGCAACGATTTCCTAAATTTTCAAAATATTTTTTATGGTCGATCTCATTCTGACGCTATGTAACTAATTATATTATTCCTCGTACTTATTCAATGCCCAATATCAGATCGTGAACTCCTTTGGGAGTTTGTTGTTCCCAAATGTTCACGATTTATTTGTTTTTGCTTGTATTTTCCCAAACGAGGAATACAGTTTTTGCAATACATCATAGAAAATACCGAAACCGTGATAAAAGTGAAGAACCATCTAATATGATTTAATTCTAAACCACTGCGTCTCCTAGTAGTCAAAATAGATGAAGAAAATTACTCTAATTTGGATTGAGACAACAAATGTTAGCTTTTGAAATGATTTTGCAGACAAATTTTGTCGATCATTGCTATACATACATCATCCACACCTGCAGAATCCAGAATTAATCTTTGGCTTACACCTCTTCAATCGCAGTGAAGGCAGATTTATAGAATTTTTCCCCGTAACGATTTGTCACCAACTTTTTACCAGTTGGAACGACAAGCGCTGTTTGAGTCTTACCACAAACTCCTATTCTATACGTTTGCATGTACGTACGTCTGAATTCTATGTAATCTCTGACAAGAAGTCCATATCCGTCTTTAAGAAACGGCATCGCATACACCAAAATACGATTAAATTTAAATCCATCATTTCCCGGCGTTAATTTTAAAGTTTCTACTATACTTTCTTCGACTAATAGCTTAGAACTTCCCTATATACCCTGAAATTTCGTCTTTACCTTACGATAGTGTTCTAATTGTAATACACTACTACATGGAAGTAAGAATAAACAGACTGTGGTTAAAGTAATATATAAAAACAAATAAAATTGGCGTAGCACACCGAAATATCGTATCTGGAATTATTTCCGAAAGGTGTGGTAAGGGTAATTTAATTTCTTTTATACATTATTACATTTCACAATTTTCATTGATTCAAACTCATTTTATGTGAAAAATCTACATATTAGAATTACAAACTACATATTTCCGTTTATTGAATTTCGAATATTTGCATCAAATTATCTTGGAGTGATAATATCTACATCCACCGAGATTTATTTTATGGACCGAACAAAATTTCCACGACATTACTCTCATGTCGCAACGTGTGGCTCCAACGAACATGCATAACAAGGATTTCCGTTTTGGAGAGGAAGCGAATTCGAAATGTTGGTGCCTATGCAGGTGAAATTTGCACGAACGAAAAGCATTACTTCGTCGATACGTAGTTCCAGGGCGTAACGCGCGATGCACGTTGAATGTGCCAGGCAGATCGTCAAATTGGGGTTACGTCAGTCACCTAGGGAGGTTTCACTCCTCAAGTACTATTTATGAAAGAGAAGGAATAACTTAGAAGTTGGAATGAAACAAATATTATTGAACGTAATATATGCTTTTACGAATATTTAAAAAAGGTACCGGAAGAATGAAAGTTGAAAAGTGCGACGGTAAAGTTACGTGTTACGCGGGAAAAAAGAAAACGCCTCTTGGTATGGCAATATTTATGAGTAAACTGTAATGGAAAATAATAGAGACATCAAATATGAAACATAAACGTAGAGTAGAATAAAATAACAAGTAACAGGATTGGAAATACTATGTAAAAGATATCCTGTCTGCGATTTTTCCCAGGGCAATGTAAATCATACCGTAGCGTTAGTACTACATTTACTTTATTCTTTGTTTTCTGTCTAAAGTAAAAAAACATCGAATGAAATACTAAAGACTGAAATATTTCATCATCCTCTATTTATAAACGTAGGTGTATAGTTTCAAAGGTTAAGTTCCAAGCGCCAGAAATTAATGAAGATCACCAAATTAATGAAATACTTTAAAACAGACATGATTAGAACTTAAGCAGGATGTAGTGAACGAAAAAGACTAGCTCACCAAATAGACACTTCCAATAAAGAACTATCCAATAAAATCACCATCGGAACGCTTTCATGTAATAGAAAGGAAACTGACGTAGCTGTGAGTAAATTCTCTCGAATCCTTGATTGTGGAGCGCGCAACGATACCGATCGGAATCCGGAGAGAAAATCGTTGAAAACTATTTATCGAGCTGAATGGACTTCCGTTTACGGCGGCATTAAATTTTCTTTCAAATAGTCGAAAAGTCCACGCTCGCCGACCGCAATCTCCCCGTTATAACATCAAAAATCACTCGAGCGTTAACCGTATTCGCATACGCTCTGCGCTAAACCTCTAAAAATGGAATTAGTAAAATACCGCGAGGTTTATTTAAATAGTTTGTCGACGGCTCGACTAATACGAAACCAAAGCAGGAACTTCCTCTCTTTGTATACGTTTAATAAACCCTGTGTTCTGGGTTTCGCGTCGACGTCATGTGGCTGTATTTTAGAGAATAATAACTATTGATTGCACTTAATTGAACTTCATGCCGGGGTATTAGACTCCGTCTCGCTTTTCTATCTGATCCGTTCTCTCGTTCTTCGAAAACTTGGCTTAACCACTAAAGCAACGGAGAATTTCCATAATGCATTCTAAGCTATATAATATGGTGGAAATAATGATAGTGGGAGAGTCTGCTTCATTAAATATTTTACGGTGCACTCATAACGTTGAATTCGACTATTAAATACGGACGTCGCCGAATTGCTTATAATACCCGAAATGATTTTACAATATGTGGAGCTTTCTCATTCGTATGGAGGATGGTGATAAGCTCTTATGTATATGTACTTTTGCAAAGTAAAGTAGCTCCTAATTCCTAACTGGAATGCAACGACATTCCCATGTTCAAGAATAGGGGAAGTAAATCTATTAAAATAGAATATTCTCGTGACAGAGGTTCTTGACCTGCATCACCTAAACTTAGAAGACCGATATTTTGTGGTGGGTTCTCTGAGCTTCATGTGGTATTGGCATTAATATGTAATGGGGTAACTGATACCCTTCGCCAATTTTAGAGTATGTATCACAATCGCCTATCACCATTATATTGAAATTAGCTCAAGCCATAGCTCCTTCCAAAGCTTGTTAAACCGCAGGTACTGCAAAACCTTGAGTGGTTACAACAATGACAGAATCCTTAGCTTCAATCTGGTGATACCCCAAGTATAAGGCATTGAAGTGGTACAATTAATGCGGTTGCTACCGAGTATCATAGAATAGTGTAAAAAGAACAGTGCTAAGCGGGATGGTGCAGTCAGTTCTCTTGTATGGGGCCCCGGTGCGAAAAAATGTCGTGAAGTACAGAAAGTATAGAGTGTTATACCGCGCGTACTAAAGCAATATAGCAATTATATTAATTTATTAATTAATTCTTTTTCTCCTTCAAGCTTTTTCGCTCAAAACTTGTTTTCTCTTTGTAACCTAAAAACGACATTTGCTTTCACAGACTTTCTAAACCTAGTAATAAAACCCATGTAGCGTTTTTTAAAAAGAATTTTTATGAAGCGTACTGCGCATAAAATTCCTTCGAGACTTGATAATTGCCTTCTATCAATCGTACGATTATCCGTATTTTATTTTTCAGCATCCTGTGTTCTTCAGACGACTGTTTTGCTGGTTTTGGTTGTTTTCGGCGAACTCTACCAGAGGTTCGTAAGTTTGATTTATTCCAGGCAATATCGACTGCATCGCGAGGAATATTCGTCCGTAAGAGGTTGCTGCCGATCATCCCCGCACGTTAGATTCTTTGTTCTATTTTCTTCTCTCTTCTGCATGCCGTTGCATGCCAGCTGATTTCGGTAATTCTTTAAAACTCCTTTTAGTTAGGGAAGAAAAGAGACTTCTAGAGTATCTCTCGGGCCTCTAATACGACAAGATCACTTTTAGACATTGCAGCTCCTCCGCTTAGCTTCTACAACTTCGGCATTTTGGTACTACGCATATTCGACCTGTTCTCTCAACGGTAGAACGCGAATTCGTACGATACGTGTGTGATACAGTGCATACTCCTGCTGCAGTCCACCAGCGCGCCCGTTCTCAGCCCCATTGTTCGAGATCAAGGCGCACGACTCAACCCCTCGTACCATTAATTTTTCGTTTAGCAGATTGCCGTTTGCCACTTCTTTTCGTACTAGTCGCTTTATTTCAGCTTCCACGAGGCCTAAGCGTGCCTTGGTTGACACCATTTATTACGTTGTTATTGACTTGCTCTTTTGAATTTTCATAGTTTTACTTTCGAGATATTCGGTTCTTCGACAGTGTAAAAATGTTGGGGCTAAAAGCAAGGGGATTCCCTTCCCTTGCGTGCTCAGATTAAAATTTAGTCCCATTTACATTTTACTTTAAAAAGCATGTATTCGATTTGTTCATCCAGATGTGATTGTAATATAAGATTTGAGTACATCTTCTAGCGATCACTTTTCATCCCACTATAAGTCCCAATCCATCTTGATTCGTGTTGATCCGCATTTTGAAAAAAACTATAAATTTTACGATTAGATGAGAATATTGAAAAGAATTACGGGAAATACCCTTAAAGATCGAATAAGGAGTGAAGAAATCAGAAGAAGATGTAACATATAGGGAATAAATGACTGGAGTTTCAATCGAAAAAAGGGTGGAACGATCACATAAGCAGAATAGAGGATACTAGACTGGTCAAGATAGCAAGAGACAAATTACCAAACGGGAGAAGAAATATCGGCCGACCGCGTAAACGATGGAGAGAAAATGTTCTATAGAGACATCAACCCACCGATGAACAAGCAAATTGCTTATAATGACGAAGAAGAAGAAGAAGATTCTAGACGAGCTTGTTTGCATAATTGCCAATTCTTTAATATACCTAGAACTATGAGACTGGATCTTTGAATAAATCGCATAATATTTGTAGCACTTAGGTTTCTTATTCTTCAACATAAATTCTACACTTTACGCCTACAAATGGAGCAATTTGTCGGCTCTGGCATGATCTTATCCGGTTAGCAATATTTTCCATAACTCCGACACATAAATTTCGCTCTATCTCTCGAAATTTTTGGAAATTGACTGTGCACCACCAAATTGAAGACTTGGATTTGAACAACATGTGATGTCACCAGGACGGTGCACCGTACCACATAGCACGTGAGGCCATAACTCTGTAGCATACTCAATTTCCAGATTGTGTTATATCTCGGAATTCTAATATCAACTGGCCTGAAAGGTCATGAGATTAACACCACTGGACTTTCTTCTTTGGGCTTATGTAAAGCAGATAGTATACGTTAACAAGCTAGCATAATTGATGACCTCAAGGAAAATATTCAACGTGTTATTTGAGAAATACAGCGAGTTTTATGTGCCAGTGTTATGGAAAATTTTGCTCAACAAATAAGATCATGCCAGATCAGTCGAGGAGGCCATATGAATGATATCCCTTTCCATTTGTAGCCGCCAATTCTGGAATTTATGTTGAAAAATAAATAACATTAGTGTTACAGATGCGTTTTGTTAAAAAATCAAATCAAATTGTTCCAGAGGAGACAGCCTTTATATTATGTTTATCTCCTTCTCGTAAATTTGTCAAATTTCTAATAGTCTTTATATTTCTTGATTGTATCAGAAAATCAGAATTTACATATACAGTTTTTAAGAATATTGTCCTCGAATTATTGATTCTAAGGTGACTGGAATCTTCTTCATTGACGGGATCATTTAGGCTTATTCGTATCTTTTTATTTGTCGTAGAGCAAGTTGCGGTGCAGGTGGATATGATCTTCAATTTCCGTGTTCTTTAGCTTGAACAAATATATTTTTCGCATCTTTAACCTTATACGTTTAACTTGTTCAATCGAATTACTATACAATCTTCTAAACAAGCCGGCGTTTCGTCTATTACTGTTTTACCTTTTCAGAGGTATATCTACGTTTTGTTCACCTGCATCCCGTTTCTCCACAGTGCATTTCAGTACAGCGCACTCTACCGTATTGTACTTCAACGTACCATATCCTACGCTGTACTTCGCGAAACTCTGAAGGAGGATCGTTAAAAGTAGGTTAGGTTCCTCCTTAGGTTATATGTTAGAATAAGTGGAATTACAATAGAAATCCTTATACGGTCAGACTAATTCCATCTCGACGTAAAATGAAGACATAACGGTCTGCATTGTATGAAATTTTGTCGAAGTACCATTGCATACGTGACGGTATCACAAATATCTGATGTTATCTGACCAGTCTATATTGCTTAGTTTGCTTCAATTATTATGGAAAAGTTTGCAAAGACGTAAAGCTCTATACTCAATACGGACTAAATTACATTATGAAACATTGTTTTCTCGCAGTTTCCGTTTAACTTAATGTTCGCGTGTTTTCGCTCAGTTTGAGAAGCGCGGGTTCATCCTTCGCAGAAACCTATTCCACCATAATCTTCATCTATATACCTAAATATGTACGTACATATAACAGCAATATAAATAACGATCCCTAATGAAACGAGCTTCAACAGATTAGTCGCTCCTCCGCCGGTTCCTATCGATCCCTCTCTCTTATCGTTCCTCTTTCGACGGAGGAGGATTCAATTAAAAACAGATGCTTCTTTGTCTTACGCGACTGATTTATGTTGTTCGGAAATCTGAACTTGCGCATTGAAAAAGGTTCACGCACTCTATAGTTAATTTATCGGAGCTTTTGTCCAATAAAGCCCTGAATTTGTTTTGAGGTGATTTATTAAGAGGGAAGTCTATTTCCTCGCTCCGGTCGGCCGTGCCATGGGATTAGTTATTTCCCCTTAATACCCTTGACGTGGCAATAATACAGATTAAAACGTTGAATTTTCCTGAACGGGTTCATCGAACCAGCTCATTAAATTTCTATTATGGTTGATACAATTGCTATCATATATGATTATTACTATCGTTGTTGTTAGTTTTCCTCTTCTAACGTTACTCTGAAATCGTTCTGTAACAAAAGGAAAACCGAAGCGAAGAAATAGAAACAGACGGAGAATTGGAAAAAAGGGAGAATTTGATTTTATCAGCTCGATCACGTTCAGAGATATTTATATCAGTTTCATAATAACCCCGAAAAAGGTAACACCCGGGCAGCTATCCTGATAGGACGTAACGTTGAAAAGGCTGCCGTCTTGTTATCCCCTATCTTTCTCCTTTTCTTTTTAATATAGACGGGAAAGAAACGATCAGAGCTACAACGTCTCGGTCCTTTAGCGCTAAAATTAAAGTCATTTTTTCTGTTTCAATATTCAGATAAAAATCCAACGGCTCCTATTGTCGCAAGATCGTCAGGGTCGCCTCTCATCCCCGCGACGACATCGGAGAGAGACACCCCTTTTCCTTTTTATACGGACGAAATCTCGAGACGCACCCCTTCTTCAATTTCCAGGTCGATTGAGCAAACATTCAGTTTCAAATATACGAAATATCTATTGTTAGGCAGTTTTAGAGCGAGGTATTTCGACGCGCGCTAAATGGAAAAATAAAACTAACATCCGACGTCCCGGGATTTTATTTTATAAGGAATAAAAATAAACGGCGCATCCGGAAAGAAAGGAAGAGATAATAAAATAGGTAGGAAGGAGGAGGGAAATATATAGCGGTGATTGGACGCCTTTTATGTAAGTTGTTTACATTGAAAATATATAGGCTGGAAGGGTAGGAAGGTGAGATAGAGTTACCGGGGCGCGCTTTTAGGCTTAAAACAATATACGAAGTATGCCTTTGCTTTAGGGCGATTTCCTAGCTTGTGATTTTTATATGCGCTATTTTTGAATAAACAATATACTTATGAAACATTTAACAAAACAACGGGTTTCTACAAGTTGTTACTTTAAATTTTGGTACACTATCATCCGCTTCCGATAATAAACTTTAAACTTGACGTTATGGTTCTGAATATCTAATTCAAAATACCATCGCTTCATTGGACACTGAATTCTGGGCAATAATATGGTGCATTTGGTTACCAACAATGAAATTTTCCCTAGTGTTCTCTCTATTTAAAATAAACAAAGTTGACATCGATTTCCGATATTAGCAGAGGTGATATTTTCGGAGAAAAAATGTTCTTTTAGAAGATAAGGTATAGGTACCCATACCAAAGTTTTATAACATCGAAAACTTCGAATGAACCCGCTGCGTGGAGCACTCTGTATACTGTATGTATAATAGAATATTACTCTCTTCGAATATAGCTTGAATCTGAAGTGCTCTCTAATTGGTAAGTGCATTTCGTACAATTTGCGGATGATTTGTTTGGCTTCTTATCCAATATTATGTTTCCTACCTAGGTTCCATACTCCAGATGGAGTCCAAAGTATTTTATTGATTGCTCATGATGGAAGTATAGATTTTGTTGTGTCCTTGACAACGGTCAGGTGAAATTGACAGCAGCTTGAATTCTGAATAACAGATGCTGGGCTAATAATCAGGGTTTATGATCAAAGGCGAGATGTAAAAATAGAAGAAGACAAGTACAGAAAACATGAAACGAGAACGTCAGGATGACAACAGCAGGAAAAGGAATACCATAGCGAAACATAAGAGGAGCAGAACAAGGTATAAGGAAATTTATGGACATACTCAATTGACGCAGTATTGTACCTTACACTGGAAAGACCTATGATGAATTTAAGAGTTTTTCTTTCCATTTTCTTCTACATCAGCTTTTTTCGTCAAGTGCAATTTATGGTATTTTACTTTCCCTGGGTTGAAATTCATTCGCTGCCGTTGTTACAGCAGCATCGGTCAATGTACTAACGATTCTTTCATCTGTTGTTGGTGTGTCTGCAAGAGGAAAGGGACGTGTTTGAAATTATTCCAGACTCCTATGGACGGATATAATCTAGTGGAAATTTCATGCGAAATTTTCGCCTTTTAGAGAAATTTGACTCAGGTAGGTGGCAGTAGCTTCTTCTTCTGATATTCTGCTCATTCTTTAAATAAGTCCTTGATGCTATATCCTATTGAGTGCTTGATGGACATTAAGAAATACTATTGGGCTGTATTTCTTCTCCTGGAATACCCGTTCATTCAGATCTGTATGTCCAATAATTAAGTGCCTACTTTTGGACTAAAACTGGAAATAAGGCATTCTGATTAGTTGTTTGGACAGTCTCAGTATCAACTTCACAATAACTTGGATATTTCAGAAAAAGTCTATACGATGTTACTTAGTTTACTGGCTTGTTTGGCTTATTTAATGGTATGAAGTATTCCCCAACATATTTCAATCGCAGAAAAGCAGTATATATCAGCACAATTTGTCTTCTTTCTTCTGCACTAATCAGGGAAATTATCGATTGAGGAAATTTTAAAAACTTCGAAACTGTGGGTAATGGACACCTATTTTATTTTGATACCATTTTTTCAAATTCTTTCAAATTGTCTTACTGCGCTTTACGCAAGGTACAAAACCAAAATAGCGCTAGCTTAACACATAGCTCAGAAAATGTTATGTATTCGTACTTGTGACTGTTCCGTCAATGGTTACGGAGATATTTCAGCACAAACTTTAAAAATGGACCATCGTGTATACCTCTGAAGGCGTTAATTCCCCCTGAAAGTGAAACTCATCATCAAAATGTTTTCTACTATTAACATAAAAGTTTACTTTTACCCAAAGTTTTAGCACAAACTTTCAAAATGGAGCATTCTGTATAACTTCGAAGAGGTTAGCTTCCTCCTCAAAGTAAAACTCAGCACCAAAATCGTTCCCACTATTGGCGTAAAGTTTAATTTTACCCAAAGTTTCAGCACAAACTTTCAAAACGGGACATCCTGTATAACTTCGAACGGGCTTCATTTCCCCCTCAAAGGGAAACTCAACATCAAAATGTTTTCTACTATTGACATACATTTTTACATTTACGTAAAGTTTCGATATTTTTGAATGTCCTCGATTAATAACTTCTTGTAGGTCAGCTGAAATGTTAATTCCAAGATATTTCCTAGATTTGAGATTATCATCAACTTCTTGAGCTACTTCTATTGGAGAGACCATTCTTGTTGTTACAGCCGGTTGATGGTCATATTAAAAAATTGGTATTGTTTAGATAAAACACCATCGCTAAATTTCTTGAACATTTCCGATTGATGACGCTTGAACAATTGGAGGATCAAATGTGGAGTTGATTTCTTTGAGGGAATAATCTTGATCTGCCTCGAGTTTACTTTCGTAATTTTCAAAGCATTTTCTTCCTTAATTCTCCTTATTTAATAGAAGTGACAGCTGTAGGTACTCATTATATTTGAACTACGAATTTTCTTTATTTTTGAGGTTCACCTTCCAATTGGTTATCTTATATAATTTTCCTTTGAATTTTAACCATCAATTAGTGATGAAACGTTTTCCTTGCTTCTTGATAACTATTGCTGTTAGTACTAATTAGGACTGGAGTGAAATCCGAGGTAGTAAGGTTACATGCATTCTCACTTTTCACATAAAAGCTACGACGCCCCTTTTGAATACTTGAATCAAGAATTCAATCATTACTGGCATCCAATACTTGAATGTGTGTGTTATTCGGAGATAGTAATAAATTTTCAAAACATTGGAAATTCTTTAATGTTTTCTTAAGCCTGAAGGGAATTATGGACAATAAGATGCTATTGCAAAATACTTCCACCTAAAATTTCTGGATTTCCTACACCTGCTCAATGGAACGTCTGACTAACAAAAAAAGGGAGAATATTTCTAGTGAATAAATAACCGTCTAAGAACGGTCTAAGAACACCATGCCAGTATCAAAACTGTATTTTGACGCCTTCAGGTGGCTGAAATGTCGAAATTTGCCAGACATATTCAATTAAATCAGCACACTGACAATGATAACATTTGGAAGATGTAAACCGTTCTCAAGGAATTAACACTTGAAGTTCTTGTCAAGGAAGGAATGACAAATACAACGAAAACACTTCCAAGGCGTAGAACGACAAACAATCTTTGAACGTTTCGGTGAAATGTTATAGACAACAGATTGGAAAATACGATATCGAAGTCGAAATTTAAATTTCAGCACCCAACGGAAAAGTTAACATTTGTGAAGTGTAGAGTATATCTCAAATGTAGGCAAGGTGTATAGTTGGTTAAGTGATATGTTATAAAACGATGGAAAGAAATACGATGCCAGCTTGAAAATTGCAATTCTAGTTGTATTTAATGGCTCAAACATCAGAACTCAGCCATTCGAGGATAAAGAAAACTGGTGTAAAACGTCAAAATTCTCTAAGTTTCTAATACCTTGGGGATCATCTAGGTAATGTCTAGGCTCTATCTAGGTAAAATGTAATTTTCAAATATAGAAAAAATTTCGCTTTCGATGACTTGCTGTACAGAGAAAAATAAGGAAAGGCTTCAATGGTTTTGGTGGATATGGAAAGAAGAACAAAAAACACCATACGATCTGAAAAATTCCAACTAAAATATCTTTATCTTGTAGTCTTTTCTAAGTGCTTTTCCGATACTAATTTTTGCCTTGGTTTTCATGATTTCTTATTCTTCCTTCTAATATTACGATAAATTCAATTCAAGATAGTACGTACATACATTTAGAATAATCGCCGCTATGATAAAAAATCAAATTATTACGATCTATAACATTATCATTAAAAATACATGCCCAAAATACATGCACCCTTCACACAGCATTAAGATCACGGGTTACCTCTGGCTTACACCGGAATTATATTGAATATACTGGCAAATTAAGGATGGCAAATTAAATATTGCAAATTACCAATCCATATTTCAGGAGGCACTTGTCACGTTGGAAGTATCAGAAATTATACCTGGTAATGGAACGTCCTCACATTCCCGTTTCGTGCAAATTTAAATCACACGCCGAGGGTATAAATCTTCATGAATAAGTTCCCGCCGTTATCCCCGTCTCTTCGCCAGTCTGTCGTGCGATTTAAAATTTATACGGAAACACGAGAATTCTCCCGCGATCTTCCTGAATAATTTCGGTTTTTACAGTGTTACCGAAGATGGCGTGCCTCTCACGCGAACATTTAATCATACGTTTAAGACAGTGTTGCTAAGAAAGTAGGAAGGAAACATTGTATTGTTTTTATAAATTCAAAGCCGTTTAAGGAAAGTTTGTTGACATCCTCTTCCGTTTTGAAGGTTACAAAACAGCTAGAAATTTGTTTGAATATTTTTGGACAGAGGATGACAAAGTTGTTATCGAAATTGGTATTTGGACATACATAAGTTCGTGTACCTAGGATAAAAGTTTAAATTTCAAGTCAATCTGACATTCCTATTGTTGCTACTGTAAAATCTTTGTTTACTGTTGGATTAGACTGTGGATATTTTCATGATTATATTGGTTTTTGAATACGACCGTTCTTTTTGTATTTTATTCCTTCTTTTAAAGCTGCGTCCGTTTACATACTTATACTTACATACATACTACGCAAGGTATATCTACACAAAATTCGATCCAATCATTTCATTTTAAAAACAAACCCTTTTATTATAGATTGCTTCAATGTTGTACGTTCTAATTCTATTTAAATGAATAGACCCATTGACTGTATGCATACAAAGATCGATATTCAGAGGGGACCCATTTCGTTCATTTGTGCCAATTCAGTTTTCCGGCAACGGATTAGTGTGTTAAAAAAATAAATTGCGGACGTGATGCAAATCGAAATGTTATTTTCGAAATTTCAAAGCGCGTTTACCGGATTAAATGGAGCACCGTCATCAAAGAGTGTATTTTTAGATTTGAATTCGCTGGCGTTTATTTCTATCAAATTGGTGAACGTAATGAAATGTGGATTCGGGAGAGTTTGTAGTAGAATCAATAAAATGTTTCATTTAGTTGGTTTTCGACAGCAAGTGTATATCGTTGACTTTTTAAATAATTTGAATGTAATTTTTAGAGTCAAACAAATGTAAAAAATGAGTATTTAGCTCAAAAAACCCAAAATGATAGATAAGTTGTCGCTTTGGTTGTCCGACTTTTTATGTGTATAACTTTCTGTAGTAAGCATTATTATTATTACTTCCTCCTTTATCCTGTCATCGTTAGTATTTCTCGAATACTTTGTATACTGTACCATTCTTGCCCCAATTCCACATCTACCCGGTCCCTCGCTTCGCTATAAAACAACCCGCACACATAAAAATAAAATTCGCGTTCAAACTTGCGATATAATTTACGACGAGGTGAAACGTTAAACATGAAAATTTGTCAAATATAAATAAAGTGCGCCAGATAAAAATACAAATTTCAATTCAAAAATTGAACAGCCCTGGAAATATATTACCCAGTATTATTTCGAAACTCGAGGCTGTGACATTTTTGCCAGCACAACACAACAGTTTATACGTGTGCGAATACACGTAAATATAAATAACCATCACCAACAGCGGATAAAATAAACAAAATATGAATACGCAAATTTTTTGTATTTTGCAACTGATGCGTTTCAATAAAATCTAGCATTTGGCACGAACCGAAGCGGAAGCACCTACCTAAAAAATTGCTAAAAGTAAGGTTGGAAATGATAGTGCGATAATAGGGTGGTCCTTTCAGTATTGCGTACAACCATTAAAAAGAACAGATCGAACAAATATCTTTATTGCGTATCAAATTGTCTTCAACACAGGCTCATGAACTTTTACATTCGGTGAAGCCAAATGTTAAAGCGGTTATCCCAGTCTTCATTTGGAAGAGATAAGATTGTCATGTTGAAGATATGAATTGCCCCTTCCGGTTACTGGAACCGCTAGTCAAGCGCTCTATGTTTGTGATCGAGGTGTGCACCGCATCAAGGACGACTTAATAGCTCGATGCATGTATTTTCGGTCCAAGAAATCAGTCATCTTTCGAACTGTATAAGAACTTGCATTCCTTTGGTGGAGAATAATCTGCCGTTCAGAGTTAGTTTTTCGCAGAATGTTACTTCCAGCAAGAAAACGGTGGCGGATCAGTCGGAATTATCTATTTTTCCATCTCGGAAATAAATTGTAGCTTCATGCCCTGCTTTCCAGACAAACATTGCGATTATTTCTGACATACTATTCGTACCAATAAATTTTATTGAAACATTCAAACAGCGGATTTTCGTTTGTTGGATGTTTTGTCGCCATTCACGATGCTTTAAGAAAGAATATTTAGAAAAAATAACCGTACTGAAACAACAGGAGAATGCAAAAAAACGTAGAGTCTGCAGATAATAAAGCAAGGGCAATATAGGAAATAACCATGAAGGAACCACTAGCATGACAGATGAAGACCGAAAATTCCTGATGATGCGCCCATGAATTTAGAATTTGTTTCTGAGGGATCGGAGGATAAATTGCTAACAGCATCCAGAGTAATACGTCATTGGAAGCTTACATGAACGAGCTATGTATTCAAAACTCAAAATCATTATTTTTAACAGGAAGTAATAAACATTGTAAACCAATTACAAAACAAAAAGTCTAGAGATATATATGGAATGTCAACAAGCTTGCTAAAAGAAGTAATAGAAGTATTCATCGAACCATTGACTAGTGCATCATTGTGTGCAGACATGCGAATTGCGACATGCGAAGTTAAAAAATGGAAAAGTAGTACCAGTCCATAAAAAGGTAATATTAATCTTTATAATAGTTATAGACTTGTGCGTGTACTACGTAGAATTTTAAAGAACTTGCAAAAACCGATAGCAATAATAGTTATTGCGTCCGTGGAACTGAATGGATATTTTCCAGAAAAGCAGGATTGGTATCTGAAGAACAAAACGATAGCAATTGGTATTATGTCTGTAACAGATATATTTGTGATGCCTGGGATGACGGAATCTCAGTAAAGATGCAAACGTTAGATTTAAGTAAAGTTTTCGACTCAGTGGACCATCCAATATTGCTATGCAAATTCAATCATTATGGGATTAGGTGTGTTCCCATGAGAATGCTCCAATCTTATCTACAAAATTGATTCTTGGCAGTAGAATTTTAAAGTCAAAAATCGCAGTTGAAGAAAGTTAATTTCGGCATATCTCAGGGATCAGTCATTTGTCCGCTGCTCTTCGTAATGGTCGTTAGCGATCTGGATCAGTATGGATAGTACTGAAAATGAAATATGTCTCTATGCAGATGACACCATAGTACAAGTACGAGCAAAGATGGACGAAGATCTGGTCGCAGATTCACATAGATTACTGCGGACCATTAAACGTAAGACGAGATGCTATTTGTGAGAGGTTTCTGAATGGAATTTTGGAGAACAAAATTGACTGCCCATTTATATTGAAGCGTATGAATTTTTCTGTTCCCCGGATTAACTCAAGATATGGAAGCACATTGATAGTTCCATTTACCAGAACAGCTGCGATGAAACGAGTTCCAACATACATCCTTTCCAGAATTGGAAATAAACAACCGGGTAGTACATTCAATGAAACTTGACCTTTTCTTTTCTTTTTTTCTCTCTTTTTGTACATGGTGACACTATTACACTGTGATTGTTGTTGTTATCTGTATTAAGTATTTTTGTATATCCTGTAATTGGGCTTGGCCTGTTGGATATTAAAGGTATTATTATTATTATTATTATTATTATATATCGATTCCTGTCTAGAGTGGAACAATCACATAGAATACATGAGCAACAAATTGTTTTCCACCATATTGGCAATTAGAAGACTGAAAAATGTGGTAACGCACCAAGCAGCAAGAATGGCGCATTTCTTGCTCTCACATCATTCCAATATGGCCTTTAAAATCTTCTTTTGGGGATTGTCCACGCAGGGCAACAGTGATCTTTAGACTACCAGGAGCAAGCCAACAGGTTCCTCAGAAGCCTACCATATACTGAATTGTGTAGTGGTCAGTTCCGAAATGATGAACCATGAACGGTGAACTATGACCTCGCAGTATATTTGGATGAGTGTCAAATTTCTACGTAACCATCACGAAAAGTACAAATGTAATGTTGAAGATCATTCATATGAAACAAGAAATAGATCCCGACTAAGCATTTTTACCTATTAACCACGCAACGGTATATAAAACGCTGGGCCGATAAGCTTAAAGTAAGCTGTCATCACAACTCAAGAGCAAATAGGGCGAAGTCTTTACTGTGCGAACCAAAAAACTACTCTTGGCAAAGAGTGTTACACACTGGAGGAGTACTTTGTGTAGCTACAGAAAATCGGAATAATTTTCGGATATTTAGACGTTTTAAATTTGTTTTGTTTAATCTCTAATAAGTATATCTCAAACTTAACACTTTCATAGAGGTATGAACATGATGTTCTTATGCATAGTATATTTGTTACAAAGGGGATAGAATGGTACGGGAGAATTATAAGGGCATCGCTATGCTGGACTCATGCTACAAAATATTTGCGAAAATCTTAGGAAAGGGATTAAACAAAGTCACACGGGGGATTTTGGGGGAGTATTAGGCAGGTTTTAGAAAGGGAAGATGAACAGTGGACCAAATTTTCACATTAAAGGGGCTACAAGCAACTTGCTACGAAAATGGAATACTATCATACCCAATTCATTTACTTCAAACAGGTATATGTTTCAATGAACAGCGAGAAAATGTACCAAGCAAAGATCGAAATGGATATACCAAGGAAGTTAATACGATTAACAAGGACAACTCTAGAAGGAACTTACAACGAAATAACGTAGAAGGGATTTAGGTTAGAAAAATTTCTGGTAAAACAGGATCTTAGACAAGGCGACCTTACTCATTTTTCAATGTAGTGCTAGAAAGAATAATAAGAAACAGTAAACTAAAAATAAAAGAAACTCTTCTTAGCAACAAACATCAGGCAGTGGTCTTCGCAGATGATCTAGCCATGGTAGCAAAGACGGAAAAAAGCGGAAAAAGTCGCGAGGCAAGTGATAAAAGAAGCAAAAGGATATGGATTGGAAATTAACCAGAAAAAAAAAACAAAATACATGGTGATGGGAAGCACAGAAGAAAAATGAGAGTACAGGGACAGACAAGATATAAATTCGAGAGGGTGAATCAGTTTGTATATTTGGGGACACTGATAGAAGAGAAAGGCCACAAGGAGCAGGAAATGAGAGTTGGAATAGTGGAAGGAAATCAAAAATTTGGCAGCTTGAAGTCACGGATGAGCTCCAAGTATATATCCAGAAAGGAAACACCAGAATATATAAAACCGTAATAGGATCAACAGCAGCATACGTAGCGAAGATGGGAATACTGAACAAGACGGAAGACGATATTCTAAACACATGGGAACGAAAAGTACTAAAAGCTAACTATCGCGGAAGGAATACAGAAGAGGGACGGAAGTAGAATAAGACACATAACATACAAAGAAATGGTTAGGCTATATAGAACGAATGTCAAATGAACGAATGCCGAAACTTGCAACGAGCGAGGAATCCAATTGGGAGAGAAGGAAGAGGGAGACCAAGAGAAAGATGGAATAAAAATGCAGAAGAAGACTTGAGAAAGATTGGAATAAGAAACTGGAAAACAAAGGCGAAGGACGGAAACGAATGGCGAAAAACAGTGCACGGATTGCCAGAAAGTGAATAAAAGTCAAAGTGAAAAACACGCTCTAACCCTTCGAGGCCTGTTGAGCGATTTAATTAATTTAATATTTGTTACATAAGTTTCTATTCGTTACTGACGACATTTTGTAATATCTTAATTACTTAATAAAACTTGTATTGTCCTGTCTTGTTTATAAGCATTCTTTTTCAGCTTCCACTGATAAATCGATTCAAATTAAAATTTAAAAATTAAAATGCGGTGATCCGCTGTTGGTCTGCTAGCAAACTCCCTCTTACTTTATTTCCCTGAAATGTATACATATGATATATTTCGTTGATTTTCCATAACTGCATTTTAAACCTTTTGAACAGTAAATGACGAAGTTTCAAATACCGTTATAAAGTAAAATCTATTAAATTGAAATTCCATCTTTTATTTAGCCTAAGAAGTGGTAGTGGTAACTCGAAAATATTGTATGCTGCTATCATCAAATTATGTAATTCAAATGCAAACCACTTGGAAGAAATTAATTGAATTTAATTCTGCTCTATCCATTAAAGTATGAAAAATTCCCATAAGTAATTGAGTTCTACTTGAAACTGCACCTCTATCCATTCACGTTTGTCACTTATAATGATATTAACTTACGTCGAGTGCAGAGAACGTGCATGAAAATCGATCCGTTCCCGTCTCTCTATACAGGTATGCAAATATTCCAAAAGAAGCAATTTAGAATATTTGAAATATTTTACGGGCTACTTATGTTCCGCCGATCTAGCGATTCCGAGCCAGCTGTAATTTTTACTTGATTAATGATCCATTCCGAATATAGGTTGGCCCCTACCCACTTTATGGCCCGAAAAATTAATACCATCCGAGGAAAATTCCCGTACGCATATATTTTACATAACATTAATGTATATAGGAGGGAATATAAAATTCGGTCTGGAAAATCATCCAGTGAATTATTCGGAAGCATTTTTGGGAAATGGGATTCACTACTAGAAAAACATTTCGGAAGGCAAAAATATTTAAAAATTATAGAAGCAGAAATTTACGCAAATTCGGTAGACTATAAATATTCGTTTTTAGTTAACTTCCCCTTGTGGTTGCTAAAATTTATACAAGCTTGCTTCAACGTACATACATTCGTGTTCCATCATATGTTAAAACCATAATCGATCAAATCCGGAAAGTGAGATGATAAAATATAGGTACAGATAATCGATAAGTAATTTATTTATAATTTATCTGTGGCGAGCGGTGAATCATTTAGATTGCTTGAGCTAACTGGTAGAATTGAGCTATAAAGGGAGCCGTTATGGGCGTCAAAATATCGCGAATGATAAACTACCGATACATCTTTTACATGTTGTTATTCCGACAACCGACGCGACGTACGAAGGTATGTGACAGCTTCCCTTCTGTAATCGCAGTTTTGCGTGTTAACTTCCATTTCGCTGCACACGGCCGTTCCGTATACCTTTGAAGAAATTTATGACCCATGATATGTGACAAGCCGATGCTTGAGCATATGAAATGTTACATTTTTAAAATTTATTACTTGTATATATCAACATAATTCTGCTTCATAATTTCCTCGTCGAAATCGGTGAAATTTGATTTATGGAATTAGTTTCATATCCAGATTTCTGATTGTGGCCATTCAATAAAAACGTACTGTAGTTTGCAATAGAATTAATCGTTAATGTGTTTCACTTAGGTTCAATGCAATCGGATTATTCAAATGTATGGTTTTCGTTTGGGGGAAAAGAAGAAAGAACGTCTTATTGTAAGTCACCCATTAAGACTAGGTACATACATATATTTCACAAATGAAGAAGAGCGTGGAGATAGGCAGCGACCACTATTTAGTTGAAATGAACTTTAAGAAGGAAAAAGAAACGCAGCAGTAAAGTGAAAGGAAAGTAATAGAGGAAAAAATGAGAGGTCATGAAATGAATGTAAAAGAAAAATATCAAAAATACCTGGAGAAATATAAGACAACCAAAACTATCAAAGTACAGAAGAATGGTGGAGAAATTACAGACAAAGCCTAACAATGGCAGCAAAAGAGAGTTGTGGCCTAGTAAAAGTAAGCAACAAACGCAGACAGAAAGCAACGTGATGGACAGAGGAAATAGAAAAAATCATAAAAAAGAAGAAATAACTGTAGAAAAAATACCAAGTAAACAGGAGACAGGAAAACTACGAGAAGTACAAGGGGAAGCAAACAGAAGCTAACTTGATGGTTGAAATAGTAATGATAAAGCGCCCGTGGGATTTGGAAATAAATTAACAAAATGGTTTAGAGAAAATAATTTTTTTGCAATATACTTAAGTACCTGATAATACCAAACATAAAAATAGTAAAATTACGTAAAGGACAAATCTCGGATAGTATTCACGGAAGAAGTAAGAATAATGGAAAGGTGGAAGGAATATTTTAAAGAATTGATACAACAAGACAAAGCGACACCCGACACCACACAACAGAACATTGAATATTAGAGAATATAAGAAAGCCAAGGGAAGGGTGAGCAATTAAGAGAAGAAGAATGCAATAAATAAATTGAAGACAGGAAAAGCACCGTATGCAAGAACAAGAATAACCAAAGACAACGGGAGCCTCTTCAGATTGTGAATCAGGCAGGAACAGAAGGAAAAGTACCATCCGATTGGCAAATAGGAAATATCAATTTTATCTATAATAAAGGAAACACAAAAATCTGCTCAAAATACAGAAGAATAACTTTGGGAAGTACCATAGGAAAGATTTATGCCAGAATAGTGGAAGAAAGACTCAGGGGTAAACTCCAGGAAACATTAAAAAAGTCTAAGCGGACTTAGAAGAGAAAGAGGAAAAAGCGACAAACGGATTCAGGCTCAGAAAAATGTCAGAACAAGGTGGGGAGGTAAATATATGTACATGGACATAGACAAAGCTGTTCATAGAGTAAGAAGAGCAAAACAAGGAGGATATTACAGTAACGAAAAGTGAAGGAAGACTTAATACAATCCACCCAAAGCCTATATTAAGAAACTGAAAATAATGTAAGAGTAAGAAAGCCCCTTACTTTTCAATCTAATCTTCGACGGCGCAATGAAAAGGCGCAGACAATAATTGAGGAAGCATAATGCAAGTTAATTGGTGCTCAAATGTATAGAAATGATCGAAGAGGAAAAAGTAAAAATAGGGTAATGGGTGGAGTAATAGAGGGAATAACAAAACCGACACTACCATATGCATCCGAATCATGAACTTTAAAACAAGGACAGAAAGTACTGAAATGAGATTTCTGAGAAAAGCGGAAGGAAAAGCGGAAAAAGACGAAATGAAAAATGTGGTATTCAGAGAAAAACTGGAAATAGAGCCAACTGAGACAACTATAGGACAAAAACAGTTCAGATGGAGCGGACATGTAATTAGAAAAGATGAGAATAAAGTAGTAAAACAGATATTTGAGGCAAGAGAAATTGGAAAAAGAAGGAAGGAAAATCAAGGACGACGTGGATACAAGAAGTGAGGGCAGCGGCAAATAAAGGAGGGACAAAGTGAGAACACATACGAACCCTGTCAAAGGACAGAAAAAAGTGGAAAGAAATGTGGAAAACTCAAAACATAACTCAACATTGAATGATATAAGTGCCTAAGGAACTAACTAAGTATATTTTGCAACTTTGGAATTGGAATAGTTGCGGATTATATGAGTCAAGTCTGAAATGCTTACTTTGGATTTTTTACAAAAATAACAAGGAACCTTACTTTCTTTAGTATTAGAATCTTCAAGTTACATTGGATTATATTCATAAGGGTCTATCGAATGAAGACCTATACTATCAGTCCTCATTACCCAAGATTTATTCAGAAGAAATTACAAAGATTAAAGCAGCGTCAATAATCACACAATTTCCTACAGATCAGGCGCAAAAAATTATTTTTGACTACGGACAGAATTTTGAGCTGCTGCATAAGAACAATAAGAAAACTTTCAACTTCCAACCACCTCACTTCCATTTTCCATTTCGTTCATTTGTTCTCATAGAAGTCTATCTTAAGAATTACTCGAGAATGTGAAAGAGATGTGAAGAGTTTCTGGCTCACTTGAAGTTCTCAGCTTATCAACAATGAAAGACATGAAATATACCATTGAGAGACTTTTTATCATTACCTGTTTGGTAAAGTATTTTCTTGGCTAAAGAGATTAGGAAAATGGCGGAAATGACTACAGCTTTGGTACTATTTCAATAGGGTCTCTAAATATACGAGAGATGTTTCCAAACGTTCAAGGAATTTGGCTATAACTTTTTGACTTCATCAGTTGTCTTTATAATCAAAATAACAGCGTTGTTCTCGGATATAATCAAAGCAAATCACAAACTAGAATAAAGAGGTGCGTTAAATAAGCACATTTTGCACCTATGGAAGCGAATTGTTTTACATTACGGTACATTAGTTACTATGATGAGGGATTCCCGGTCTTCTGCATCTCTATATATACTTCTACAACAGCACAATAATTACATAACTATCTTCTTGTACTCATGCCATTCTTTAGGAATTTCCCTGATATTTTAATCTAATTGTAGCTTAGAATTTTTGCAAATTTTCATCTCCAAAGCAGACAATCCATGCAAATCCTTGAATTAAGTCTCGTTTTTCCATCCGCACCCGAATATTAAATCGTCGTCTGAGCTAATACTTCGCGTCTTATAAACATTCGTACTGCTTTTGGCTAAGATAACTCACGAAATTTAATAACGTCGGTGTACGCAAGCAAATTCT
This sequence comes from Chrysina gloriosa, assembly GCA_038088585.1. Classification (NCBI taxonomy): domain Eukaryota; kingdom Metazoa; phylum Arthropoda; class Insecta; order Coleoptera; family Scarabaeidae; genus Chrysina; species Chrysina gloriosa. Next base: position 10,101,064 of record CM076092.1, read on the forward strand.
GCGCTATTTGGCGGTTCTTCATAATTTTCCATTTTAATTAAAAAAGATGCGATTCGCACGCCGTATTCGAAACAGCAGTGTGAATAACAACATACAATTAAACTTTTTGGGCTGCGTGAGAAAATGTAGAGCGAGCCTTATTTCTTCCTTTCTGCTTTTTAATTAAAGCTCGTTCAAAAAAAAAAAAAAAAAGGGGAGGAAACGAAACGCAGACAAGCAATTTTAATGCATATTTACCCTGCTTCTCTTTTTACATGCTCTGTAGCGTATGAGCGTTCGCATCCTTTCATCCTTTTCGAATGTACTGCCTAAATATTTACGTATTTTTTCTGTAATTTGTGCGTTTAAGTACTTTGTTCCCTAGAGATCAAAGAAATTGTTTCTAGAAAGTACCAGTATGTTGCTGGTATTGTTCTGCAGTGGTATTGCACCATTTAGTGATCAGGTGCATAAGTGATATCATTATTCTCTAAACAAATATTCTATCGAAATTCAACTAATTCCAATTCGATTCCAACCTGCATTCAAACCTGTATTCAAACTAGCTTAACAAATTATAGGGGCTTTAACGCTCATTTAAATTGGAAATGATATTAGCAAGGGACAGCGAGAATTAACGTAAACTAAAATCCTACGTCCTCCAACGATATTTGCATTTGCAAACCAGCACTTTCAGTCTATTCGGAACAATGGGCTCCAGAAGTAAAGAATTCGAATTATAGGCATATTACGAGACCGGTTTAGACGATTATTTACACATATTTTTCCGGAAATTATTTCTTGTATTGTTCGTACGCAAAATACAAACGATACACCTTTTCCGAAACGGAAAAACTTTCCGGGAGTCTTCTTTCCCGGTCACATGTTCGAAGGCAGTTTAAAATTAATCGACAAACATTTCGAGAAAGTTCCGAAACAAACCGCTGAAATTTAGGGCTGGCGAGGCAAGGGAAAACTTCACGATTAGTATTGGAAAACAATAAATTTATTGCCTATTGTTAAAATAGCTCCGTGTTCGCCGAGAATTCCGAGTTGCGTCTTTTCGTCTCCGTTGCGTAAACAGAGTCGTGAAGGGAATGTTGATTAAGGCAGACGACTGGGAACTTCAAAAGAGGAATTTACATAAGATACGCTCGTAGATATACGTATATCACTATAAACTAGCGCTATATATATATATATATATATATATATATTTCATGATGTATCCCTAATAGGTTCTCCGAGGAAATAGTGGTGACTTGCAAAAAGTATGAATACGAATGCGGTGGTCTCTTAAAAAGAAATACGATGGAAATATGCGCGGCGTCGAATCGATAAAGTTATGAGTGAAGCCCGGAAAATTTAGGGGATTGATAGGAAAACCATTTCTACCCCTAATGAACGATCCGCCTTCAAACTTATACGGGGAGGGTTGGTATGTAGGCGCGTTAATGAGTTTCGTCAAACGCTTCCAACGTACATTGTTGACGTAATTGGTGGGGGTTAACCTCGCTAAACTTTGCGGCATCTAGCTATGAAAATAAAATCCTATGACTATTTCTTAATACTATTCTGCTTTTAGAATTACGCCTTTGTAGAAAAATATGTTTGTTATAAAAGCTTTGAATAGTTTCTGTTTAGTAAGGCTTTGTGACCATTTGAACAAATGGTAGAATAGTCTTTACTCCATTTATTTGGAGACATACGTATTTCGATGAAGTTGTTGACGATGAAGTTATCAACCTGAAATGGATTACAAAATTCTGATCATTGACCATCGTTAAGATTGGCAGCGAAAGGCAGATTTTACAACAGAACGAAGCTTTATTCTAAGTAAGGGGAAAAACCTCACAAAAAGTGTATAACAGGTGGAGCAAGATTTAGTCACTTTAATTTTCATCAGTCATCAATCAACGAAGGAATCTAAATTACGTCCTGAAATGCAAGTTCGTAGGACAAACAGAACATAATAGGCGACACGTTGACAATATTCTATATTCTAGTAAAATATCTACCAAATCAATCTACAAATCTACAAATCAATATCTATGTTGGTACGGATGTGTTTACGTATTGACTGTCCCTTACAACAATTTCTAAAACGTCTTTCAATGAGAGAGTGGGAGAGATATGTGACAATGATTTACTTGAGCTGTATAGCATAATGTTATGAGCAGACTCACAAAGTTCATACAGTGTTAAATATTTATTTTCTTTCCTTTATGGGAAAATTGGTTATTGTTTTTGCTGTCAAAAATTGCTTTTCTTGTTCTTCATTTTGAAGCAAGAAATCACTGGATCTTTATCTGCCATCTTTGTATTTAACCAGTACGGGTATAAACCTCAACAAAGCTGTGTTAGTTATTGTTTTTGTTATTCCTTTCCCAGGTTCTCTAAATGTAAAAGCTCTATGAAGCAAAATTGTCAGTGACGCGTTAACAAAAATCTTCAACTTCAATCATGTATGCTTTAACATAGAATCGCAAAAAGACCTGGAAATCCATTGAAGGCGACCGAAGGTATTTTCTAAAAGGAACAGAAAAATGTGTACCCAAATTTGTGGTCAAACAGTAACAGCTGACTTGATTGTTGATCAATTTGGTAGAACACGGCCGTGTGCCCTCCGTTGCGTTTAGTGTAGTTACTATCTAATCTTAGTAATATACTAGCATACAAAATGCTCCATTTAAAACACTTGAGTTTTTCACATTTGTAGATGTATGAGCTGCGATTACTAATTTGAACACTTTTGTACATGATGAAATAACGTCTCCTTATATATGCAAGTCTTCATATCTAAATTAAGTGCAGAAGAAACAGGAACTTACAAGGCATAGAGGAAACGGAAGTGATATTTTCGGAGAAATATTCTCTTTTAAGAAGCGACAAAGTATAGACACTGGTTCAAATAAAAATAAATGGTAGAACATCGGAAACTTCCAGTGAACCACTTGAATGAAATAGCTTGTATACAAATGAACGAGGAACGTAATTGGAACAACAGTGCAATATGAGCGAAATTTTGAAGAATGAGGTTAGACAGAGTAGCCCACTTCTAGTCTTTTATTTTTAGCAGGATGAGGTAGCAAAAGCAATGAAGTTAAATAAAGAAGAATGGTAGTTGTATATCGGAAATTCAATCTTCCTAAGGAGCTAATGTATGCTAATGACCTTATCCTATGCACAGCATCAAGGGCATATATGGTCGTGGTAGGAAGGACTAATCAAATATGGAATAGTAATGAACATGGAAAGCGAAAATAATGACTATTAGCTTGGGTCCACACAAGGTGAATATAAGCATAAGAACGACAAGCTACAGCAAGTAGTAGAAATTAAGTACCAGGGCGATTCCTAAAGAAGTTCCGTTTCCGCCTAGTAAACAGAAGAGTGAGGTTATCGGCGCGATTCAAGCGCTGCGGTATAGTCTGTTTAAATGTGAGTCTGACAGTGCGAATGAGAGAATCAATCAGACCTTCTGTCTCATCTTGAACTTTGTTCTGTCATAAATAACAGTATGGTTAGAAGATGGTGTCGTATGTTTCGAGAAGGGCATATTAATGACCATGATGAAGAACTTTTGGGTAATGTCGAAGAGAAAATTGGTGACAATTGGCGATTCTCAATCACAGAACTGAACAACAACAGTTCGAAGCGCGATGAATAGCTGCAGAACAGTGATACAGAATGGCTTAATTCACAGGCGGAGTTCCATAAAGAGGGCATTAAAACACTGGTTCATCGCTATGACAAATGTCTCAATCTTAATGGCAACTATGTAGAAAAACAACTGAAGTAGTAGCTTTAAGTTGTATATAACAAAGCTTCTTCATATACTGGTGTTTTTCTTAATAACCAAACGGAACTTACTTTACGAATCGCCCTCGAATTTAGATTCAATGATAGGTAGACACGGAGTTTAATATCAACGAAAAATATATCAAACAAATTCAATTTGCATTGGCAGAAATATTCATGGATAAGAAGGAAGTGAGCAAGGCCAAGGAGCATAAAACGGTCCTTGCACCAGTACTAATGTACGAGGCGGGATTATGAAGCTTCACAGAGAGACGCAGAAGCATGCTAAGAGCTAAGACCGTAGGTAGTTTCCAGACTAGACAAAGGTAAGGAATTATTAGAAGGAGAATAACGTGAAATAGTAATAAAAGAAGCGACAGGTTGTAACGATGTATTGTGTACCACCTTCTACCGTTTTTACTCGCTGTGAAAGTGCGGTATACCGTACATACAAAAATAAGGTGCCGAAATATGGATCGTGTAGTACCTTTCCTAATCCCTATTCACATGTTTTGCTGCAAACGGAACTTCGCAGTGAATAGTCCGTGAGGGGGATGAATTTGCAGTGACTCTGCAGAACGTTAACAGCAAAAATTTATCTATCGAGTTTACCTAATATTTTGATGGTTCGACTCTCAATAGTGGCACGTCAAAATTCTTCACTATCTCTGTCAAGTAAATACCATCGGAATTTTCTTTGCGCTACATATTTCAGCATGGACACGAAATAGATATTTAGAATCAAATAAGTAAAATATCAACAACACCAGAGAGGATATAAAAATTATACATATGTACAATTAACGAACAAATAAATGACAAACAATAATTAGCAGAAGAAAAGACAAACCATGTGAGAAAATCCAGGTAAATTTCAACAATTTAGATGAACTACAATCATTGGAACAAACTCCGCCTGGACGTTAATTATCTATATTGAGAATTTGCGATTCATCGGCGTTTGAAGGGAAATCGGTATTGTTGGGTAACCCGCGACAACTTTTTGACCTGTTAAGGCTTCGGTCACACCTTGTTCCACTTGCGAATGCACCGCTGAGGAAGGCAAGGTACGATGCAAATGGCAGCACATAAAATGAATTGACATTAACGATTCCCACTTTGTCATGTCCACAGAGGTGAACAAACAACGGCAAGAGATGTTAAAAACTCGCTAAAAGTGGTCGATGAAAGTTGATGGCGGGTTTTACGAAGAAGTAAGGGCTTGAGCAATGAAAGAGGCGAGGAAATGTATACTATAGACCTCACGTTCTCATCGGATGTGTCCCAATGGATTATAGAGCTTCATACAGCGAATTCTCACAGACATATCAAACCAGAGATTGATTCCCACAGATATTGCAAACAGAGATTAGTGCTTGGTTTCAAGCGCCGGTTTTTATGTATTAAGTACGTGAAGTCAATTGCTGACGTATTTAGCTGAACCTTAACATCTATCTTTAAGATTTTTGGTTCGCCGTTGTTCAAAGGGAAACAGGTATTGTTTGATAACATCTTTAAGCGCCGCTCATACCGTGCTCCGCTTGCACATCCACCGGTGAGGACGGCAAGGTACAATGCAAATGGCGGCACATAAAGCGAACCGACCATTAACGAGCCCTTCTTTGTCGTGTCAACAGACGTAAACAGACAACGTCGACGGATGTAAAAAATTCGTCAAAAGCGTTCGATGAAAGTTGATGACGGGTTTTAAGGAGATGTAATCGCTTGGACATTGAAACACGTGTACAGACGTATGTACAGACCCCCAGATTTGTTGCAAGAGATTGTAGAGCTTCATACAACGAATTATTACAGAGATTCAATAACAATATTTTATTATTTATTTTCATTAGTATCTACGCAAAAGTACTATTTAAGGCAGATCGATACTATTACTCAAACAATACAGAAATTACGAAACAGAGAGCTTAAAAAGATACATCTCACGTAAGCAATTCCAGGAAGAACATTTGCGTTATTCCTTGTGGAATGCAGAGTTTATATTGTATTCGAAACGACGCTGTTATTTTCCTCGAGAATCCATGCACGTTTTCCCCATTATCCCTTCTCTCCTTCCAATAAGTCGTTTTCCAGAAACAACTAATAAAATCGTGGTATGCAAAAACCTTTCCATTATCTCTTCGTAGCGCATAATTTACTCGCACACATCCGAGGATTAGAAATATTTTCCCTCAACCCCGGAAACTAAATTACCCTCTATCGCTCGTATACAAACCCGACCTTATATTAGCGTCTGAGTATGTCAGAAAATATTCAGCGTATTTCCTCCGTCTCGAATAGCTCCTCAGATCTAAATTCGTCTCACAAATTACGTACTTATACCTAAAGTAATTTAAATATGTATATGCAGAAAGCTCTATCTCGTATTGCCGCCAACGCCACTAACACCGCATAGAACGTGAATGAATTATTACGAATTCCTTAGCGTGTAGATTATTCTATCTGAGAGAGTCTAGTCAGAATATCGTAAATATATACATACGTACGTATGTATAGGGGTCGAAGTAGAAGCGAATATTGAGAACGATAAACATACCGGATGTGTAATTTTCCGTATACACGTATTACATTCGCGTATACATACGTACGTAGTTGTACAAATGTGGATATAGGATAGGAAAATGCAGAGTACGGAAATGGAAATGAGTTTAGGAAACTTCCCTGATATTCAATATGTTTACCTTATTGGAGGGATGTTGATATTTCTTTTTGCTTCCATTCCAGCGAATTATTGGATAGGAAACATTTCCTTGCTAGGTAGCTTCTTAATTTGCATTTCATCCAACGGGTTCTTTATCCTCGTCCCGAACAGTACTTCAACTAATTACAACATTTCTTAGATTAGAAATACATAGTACGAAACCGTTCGGATTTCAATTTGCAATCGGACTATCCTCAATAGACCTTGCCCTTTTCCAATTCCAAAGTTAGTACTTACTTAATGCAATTTTACGTCGGCCTCCATAAAAGTTAAGTGCTTCGGGCGGGAAGAATAAAAACCTTTAGAATCCTCACTAGGTTAATTGATCTACAGTACTTTCCCGTTTGAATCGAAATAGTTTTCTTACCGTCTTCGTTTTTAATTCTTCGGCACTTCTTTATCGTTCGGTTATCGAGCGCACGTCAAATATTATTCCAATCTAGCGAGAGACTGGGGCGCGGCGTCGCTTCGGATATTTCGATTAAACGACGGCACGATTGCAAAATATCCTTTATCGCCGCATGTTGTACTACAATAACAAAAATTGCTTCCGATTGTTTAGGAAAATAATAAAATCGCACCGGACTCACTTCGGATACAATAAAAACTGATTCCGAAGCTGGCGCAGTGTCGCCCATCTTGCGCAATTGTCTTTCTACGTGTATTGCTTTATGTTGCAAATTTGTTCCTTAAATCTAAGGAAATCTACGGTAAACGAAGGAATAATTTATACCATGTAATCTCCCATAACTTTTGTACTATAGTGCCTAGATATAGTCTAATGTTTTACTCATTATTGTAAACCCATTTCGATAGATCCTTTAAGAGAACTCCAGTATATTGGCATCCTGTATCTAATATACGAGGATAAGTCAATAAATAAGTCAAGTTTCCAAAACTGCATAGAAGTAACAATAATTAAAGTAACTTGACATTTATTTCAATTCTCGACATATTCACCCTGTTCATTCAGACAGTTATCTCATCTCGTTACAACTATTTCAAAGCCTGCGGCAGAGAAGTCTTTCGGTTGCTGTCGTACCCAACGAATAACCTTCTTGGTTAGGAGCATAATCAGTTTTAAAATCATGGCCACCTAAACGATTTTTTAGACACCCAAACGGATGAAAATTGCTAGGGGCTATGATGTCGAGACTGTACGGTGAATGTTTGAAGCGTTCCCAACGAAATGTTCGTAACAGCTCTTGCGTTGGTCTTGCTGTGTGAGGGGGGCATTGTCATCCAGAAGAATCACTCCCTTTCTCAGGAGCCCAGGTCGCTTGCAGTGGCCTGTCAAAAGTTCTGCAGGGGAGATGCAGTACGACGCAACATTCAAAGTCTCACCGTGAGGCCGGAATTTCTGTAGCATCACTTCTTGTAAGTCCCAAAACACGGTGAGCATAACTTTGTGGGCTGATGAAACCGTCTTGAACTTTTTTCTTGTTGGGAAGGTGGAATCGTTTGCATTCCCATGGAAAGAGGTGAACCCAACACTCGTCTGCCGTAACAATTTGCGCCATAAAGTCCTCTCCTTCCTCAGTGTACCGAGTAAGGTGCTGCAAGGACAGATCGATTCTGTTAATTATGTGTTCGTCAGGTAACTACTGGAGTACCCACCGTGCACGAACTTGATCAAAGTGCAACTGCTCATACGGTTCTTTTGATGTGTGTTCCAGACGTTACACTGTGATTATAGTTAACATTTCTGCAGCACGACTAGGACGCTCCTCATCTCATCATCCTTTGCCCTTCCTTGTTAAACTTCGGGATTCGTGAGAAACAGCTGTCACCATACAAGGAATGGATTTTGCGATGCACTTCTTCTCTGGAGAGTCCTTTGACCTACAGAAAACGCAGAACTCCACATTATTCTACTCGTGTAGACCGTGCACCCCCGTGCCTACGAGATATCAAGCAGCCTATACGACAAGCCGACATATACTACCATCTGCTGGTAAAAATGCGCTCGTAATTTAAAACAGTATAAGATAAACTATCTTTGGCGACTTATATATTGATTTGCACTCGTATACTAACTTCAAGCGTAATTCTTTTGGCGTTCAAAACATTGGCTTTTTACGTCATTTCTGTACGTATCACATGCTTTGTCAGAAATTATCTTTTATCTGTTGTCTCGTCTAGCCACTTTCGTTAACATTCTTTTCTTGGATACCTTCTTCGTGTTTTCGTGCGACTCGTTTAATATCGCCATCCACTTCCATCGCCTACGCTCGTTATTCGCACCCCTTCGGTAATTATGCAATTTTGTGAATTAAATTTTAAAATAGGGCGTATCATTGGAACGCTTCTACAGCAACAATGAGTTTGTTGAGAATTTGGTGCATTTTGTTGTACAGTTATTACGCAACTTTTGGATAGAGCTTGGCACAGAAACAGAGCACCTTATTAAAATAGATTTAAACAAATTTTTCAACGTCGCGTTATACATAAAAAACGGTATGAAATTTTTCGTGCATATCCAGAACACGACTACTTGACTGGACACATTTCCCCGCCATCATCCCAGGTTAAATTATATCCTCTTTATTTGATCATGAACTTATTTTATCGTATTTATGTAAATTAAGGGAAACATTGGATGCTCACTGAACAGGGGACCACCCGCAACCGATCGCTTGGCAATGAAAAAGCTGCAAACAAGGCCGAAAGGACTGCGATTAAGATAAGTGAATTTCTCAATCTTAATCGTCGTTTATTAATTTGCTAAGTATTGATCATAGTATATTTTAAAATTAAATAAGTACCGTTATTATTTGTTTTCAGTTAAACCAATCTGACTTTATATATCAAAGCAATAATATCCACTACTTATATATGCGAACCTTTCAAAGTTCAAATCTAATGCATATTTGTGAACCATAAAGTTATCATATGATCATTTATTAATATTTTATAATCTTTAATAATGTCTAAGCATTATTACATTGTATTATTATAATTATTCTTTTCCATTCTGTTGTAAAGATCTTTTGCTAAGTATTAAATCATTATGAATGTTGTTTTTTTCATTTATTATTACGTGATTACCGTTTATACAAAATTTTTACTAAGGCTGATTAGTATTCTAGATCTCTTTCGCTTATAATTGCCTAGAAGACATTTAGCCTTCCTCGATCCCGGTACGGTTATCCACTATTTGTCTGCTCTTCTTCCCTTAGCATCTAACGTAGAAAATGTCACAAGACGATTCCTGCTTACTCATTTATCATATGCTTCACTGCTTTGTTTTTTGGCAAGACTAGGTATCCATTGCAAGAGCACTTTGTTGCACTTACTGAGATCATTTACTTTTTCGCGTCCGAGACCAACCTCGAATTGAGGGTTCATGAATTCTGCGCCAGAGTGACAGCTTCTGGTTCTTGTGGTCCCTTATGAGGTTAGTATCGGTATATATTTCAATAACGAAAGCCTTCGCTTCACATACGTTGAAGTAATGTCTTTCTGGCTGGAATTGTTTAATCCGAAATCGATATACTGTTGTCCTTATTTATTCAGTCGTTTTCAGCTCATCTATGTACCACATTGGTTTTGCTTGAGACATCCTCTCTATTACTCCAGTTCATCTCGGATGTAATTGTTGGATGGCCTGACCTTTCCTAGCTAGTTGTAACACAAGAGTATTGAAATTCACCTCTGAATACTTATAGCTTTTACTAAAGATCTGGGAATTCTTGTCTTCAAGGGAAGATGTGCCTTAATACTATTAAGGCTTCGAATGTTCATTCAAGTTCTCGAGTATATTTGGCTGACAAGCCTAGCTAGAGGGAGGAATACTCTCCCCGAAGCGGTAACAATGTGGGCAGTACCCCTTCCTGTAGAATTATTATTATCGCTATGAGTCTGAAATTAGGGGTAGGATGTGCCCTAAGATTGTCGAGAATGGAGGTCTAACATAGGTCTCAGACCTATGTCGAGTCGCTGCTCGAAGAAAGAAAGCTCAGAGACATAGCCAGAAAGATGGTACCTCGAAATCCTTTGCTAAAGGTGAAAGTGTTGGAGGTTTCGGAGAAAATGTACTCCGATACTATTAAGCGTTGAGCTCCAACATAGGCCTCGAGTGTACGTTGAAGTCCTTGAGGAATAAGGCTGAGGGGGCACGTAGAGGAAGGAGTTAACTTAAGAACTGCGAAAACGTTGGCAGTGTATTTTACCAACGGCGTGTAATTTTCAAGTTCAGGGACACGTGGCTGATCATAGGCTAACCAAGAGATCAACGACCCATTTCAAATCTAAAATCAACACTCGAATAATTTGCTCTTGGGTCTTAGTATTTATACTCCTGCACCTGTTCTTTCAGTGATCTTAGGCGGATATGTGTACCACTGTAGTTGTTTTCTAAGGAAGTCTTCAGTAGAGTCATGTCACCAGTCTCTCTTTCCAATTAATCATATAAAGAAGTTTTACACAAAACATCTTCCGAGTTATACGGTCCTTAGGCAGTATAAGAAGGTTGGCACTAAGCGCAAGGGATACTAGCTCCCACACAATGGTATCTTGTATGTGCCTTAAACGAACTTGTACCATTCTGTATCTGCTAGCCGAATAGGTAAGTACTTTGTTTGAAGATTAATTCTCACGTACGATATACAATGCTAAACTTTTTCCTGGATATTATAATGTTAATAGCTCTGACACAAAATTTGACTGTAAGTCGCGAAGTGTAGGGGCGGGGAATTTTAATGGCATTACGTCAAGATATTAATTATCATTCTAATTTTAATGAATCTGAAAGAATCTTCTACTGATTTTAAGCCCACCGCTCTATGTAATCTAAATATCTATCTAATCTATGTACTTGCTTGTTGCTACACAAGACTAAGTAATGCCGAATGCTTTTTACTTTATTAAGGAAAAGTGGCATCGAAGTTCTAAAAGGAATTTACATTCGACTGTAAATCCTTATTTGATAAGCTTTAGCGAAATGAATTGCGGTTCGCTTTTTCCGAAGGCATCGGCTCACAGCAAAGTTTGTACATAAAAGGATATACTTTTGGATAGACTGTAAGTAAGTAATTTATAAAAATCGACTTGGAAAGAAAGTTCAACGGGAGGAAAATCTCGATACTGTGTATAATAATAGTTCACGGTTTGCGAGTGGGATGAAAAATCAGACAATGGGATTATCTTCGATAAAAGTTCTTCCGGCGCTTTGTTTTGATAATCGAAGTTCGTTTGGCAAATAAAGCACGGAGTTTTTGTGCGAGACTCTAACGTGGCGAAATACGAAAACTATGTTCGATATATTTCCGTTTTTCTTCTTTGTTGTTTTCTTGCGGGCGCACTTAAGCAAATTAGTTTTGGAGTCAAGAGCACATTTTTCCTTTCTGCTGTTTGAATAGACGGGGAGTTTGTTACTTGCGTAAGGGGAAACCACTCGAGTAGTTTCTAAACTCTGATGAGAGGTTCATGTAACTCGATACAATATTATAGAAATATGGGGAAAAGTATTAGAACTATAATTACAAGAAACTTCGAAAAACGTTCAATGTAAACGATATACATTCCGAGATGAAACGTGGATAACTTACTTCCGAATATCCTAGATCAAACTACTACTTTTTAGTAATATTGAGCTAGGCAACAACCAGACGTTATAGACACATCGATATATGTATACTAAAGTTCTCTCACTTATCATCTCTGCATATTCCTTGTTTTACAAGTAATCGTTTTGAGCTGATGTGGTTTGATATCCGAGTGCAGTTACAAAACTTAGTTTCCTTGGGTTAATCCCCTACCGCATACTCAGAAGGAAGAACAGAATACATGATGGTCTATTTAATAAAGTTTTAACAGAGTTTTAAGTATGCAGTATGGGAAATCAGATTTGTGTTGTCAAATCGTCATTGTTAGGGATTTATTTATAAATACAATAGAGAGAAGAGAATTTGTTTATGTAATTTTAATAAACTAAGACCAGCTACCCATAAGAGCGTATACTTAAGACTCTTTGTGGAATACTCTATAGTAGTACTTAAATTTGATCGATGAATTGCAAAGTTTGTATCACTTCGAATATTCCATTATTGCAAGTTATTCCGTCAATCTGTTAACTAATCTTTTCTTTGAGCATTATTCGTTTTAAAATACCAAAAGCAAGAACGTATATAATGCAGAGTGGGCACAAATAAAAATTTTGAATTTGTCAGGATCACTTGCATAGTTAAAACATGTGTACTGCATGACATGGACATTGGAATACCAAGAAGGGGTGCGAATTTTTATATCAAACTTGGTAGAAACGTTTACCTATTCAAATGTAATAATTGATTAAAATTTCAAACAACAAATTCTACTTTTCTCTTTATTAATAATTTCTTGGGCCTAGCCTCCTAGCGTCACACTCCATCACTAATTGTGGCATTGATTCCAGTAGCCTATTGATCTCTTGAGGTGTGGTGTCTCAAGCTACCTGCAATTGGTGCCGGCAAGCATCCAGTGTTTGCGGAGGATTTGCTAAGTTCCTCAGTTTTCTTCGCATAATATCCTGCACGTGTTTAATTAGCGAGATATTGGCATGGGCTCCTTTGAACCGGTTGAAAAGAATTCTTGCGATGCGGCAACGAGCACTATCCTGCTGAGAAAGTGGGTCTTCAAAATGCTGAAGATATGGATATGGGGTTCCACCACTTCATCAACGTAATTCTGGGTATTTATGTTGCTTTGGATAAACACCAATTGAGATCTAATATCATATGTTATACACCACGTACATCACGACGTTCCCCACGTCTCCGTCTGCGACCATCATTCGACCATCATCCATCCCTCTACAAAATCGGGATTTATCACTGAAGCACCATATACCATTCCACGTGCCATTGCACTTGCAACCTACATCACTCCAGACATTTCAGTCAGTGTTGAGCCGTACGTGGTAGCATAAGATTGGGCATTCCAAGATGAGCTGAATCTCACAAAAGTCGTTCGTTCGCGAACCACTTCCAAAGAAATCGTCGCTTATTTCTTTCATTGTACTGGACATGTCCAACAGTTAATGCTGAATGACATACAAGAATTGGTTTCCATCATCACAATGCCAGGCGTCACACAGCACAATTGATTATTCGAACGAGAAAAGCATTGAATTAATCCCTAATTGCCTTGATTCATGTGACTTATCGCCTATCGATTTCTTTCTGTTCTTGAATAGCAAACTAAAAGTACGGGGACAACGATTTTCAGTACCTCAAAAAGTATGCTTTCGAGATACCAACTTCAGAATGGAAAAATGTTTTGAGGATTGGATTGAAAACATGCAAAGCTGTACAAATCTTGAAGGCAAATATTTTGAAAAGCACTAAGTCAAGCATAAACGTCAGTAACTCAACCAACACCCACAAGTAGGTCCTAACTAAACCGTTGACACGTTCTACAAGAAGGTAACAATTATGGAATATTATCTTCCAACGGGGGGTGGTCTTCCCGTTGGTAGTATGTTATAGGGACTAACTTGTTATGTAACTTTTTGACACTTAATCGTAGTCTATTGTAGTTGGTAGTCGATATGCAGTGATACTGATAGTATCGATTGTATCTGGTGATATTTGTCCGTTCAGAATATTCTTGACTAATTTTTACGAGTAACGCTTTCTTTTTTCCATTTTCTCCCGGGGATAACTACTTAGTGGCCAAATGCGTACTTGGCAATATTTAGAGAATCTGTGTGTCACGGATAAGAGATTATACGAGGAAACTGCACAATATAGTACGCGTTTACACATAATTCAAAGAAAAATGAAGGAAAGTAAATAATGATTCTATTTAAATGAAAGTAATGCATTTACTCAGTTTTCAATGTAGTCGCCGCTGTTGTTGAGCCATTTGTTGTATCTAGAAACTAGTTTGTTCCTCCTTTATCGCCGAAGTAAGTCATCATCACTTGAAACCTTCTCCCCATCAGAAATCCTTGAGTTTAGTGAACAAATGATAATCATTTGGTGCCAAGTCTTCAGATCGTTGGTGATAAAGGGCACGCCACCTAGTCCTGCACATTATCTCCTTCCTCTTTGAAATTTCGAACCCAGTGCCTTAAAAATGACTCATCCATTGTTCCTGTACCATACACTTCAGTAATCCTGCAATGAATGTTGCTTGGACGGACGTTTTTGTAATCAAAAAACGGACCACGGATCGCACTTCGTATTTCGCGGGATTTTCTATCTTATGCACCATTCATAAAATTAACACCACGCGTTGGAAGAACATCAACCCTTTTTTTCCCGCAAAGCTACGATGTTATTGTTGACATCTGCACCACTTTCCTTTTAATTGGATCAAAAGCGCCATCTGTATGACTAAACGGGTACTATTTTCTGGAATGCCCTCGTATATTAAGTTTAGAAATTTTACTACAGTCAAACAGCAGTTGATCGGGTGAGTATTTGGGTGGCCAACAATTAGCTCTAATGCTGTCCCCATTACCCTTGGTAATGTAATGGTATAAGAGAGTAAAGGAGTAATTTTATTACCAACACACACTTCATGTGTAACAACCCACTTTCGTTTTTACTAGCCTTAAAGATTACGTTTTCCCACTTGCACGTCCTGTATATTTGTTTTTAATAGACCGTAGGAGCTGTTGGAGTTTAACTGCAATGCTTTACGTATATACAAACGGCACTGAAATAAACGTAAATTTGGTTTAGTTGGCAGCAATGGTCGTAACTAACTAATTGTTGAATGATAAAAATTCATTTCGAAATAACACGCAGTACGAAACGTAAATGTTATTACTCTAGTACTTTCATAAAATCCTCTATACGTTCACATTTGAATTTCATTAGTTTCATATGACGTTGGAAAACAATAAAGTTAGTGCGCTAACGCAGGAAACATAAAGAAAACAATGCCGCTAGAAAGGGAAATAGACGATATGCAGATGCAAACAGAGACATAATTGCATTTGGGAACGTTTGTCGTAATTCCCACCCCAATTTCAAAAACAATCGGATCATATTATCGATGGTCGTTAAAAAGGTTATTCGCGGCGACATTAAAATGTGCATTGATGTTGATAGTTACAGACACGTATCACCAATAAAGTAGGGCCAATAAATAATCATACAATAAACGCGATTTTATTGTGGTATATTTTATCGTATTATTGAAATTGCGAAGCTTCACCTAAAAGTGCCGAATATAAAATTATAGTGCGCTTTCGTTATAGCACTACTATTTCTATTACCTGGGGCTTTCATCGAAAAGTAAAAAGGCTGCCGATGTATATGTATTGTTGTGATCACTATGGGACCTGGGAAGGCTTGTAGGTAGAGCATTGGACACTTTGCTCTTCTTTCATTTTCTTCTTATTCGATTTTCTTTTTCCAAATTTCTTTCCATAGTCTTCTATCTTGGGCGAATTTTGGTAAATTTTTTCCTTCCACTCCTCCTTTTTTCTGCTGCTCTTTCAACTTTCCCTCTCCACGTCCTTTTCGGTCTCCCTCTTTTACTTTTCCATATTTCTTCAGATATTCTCTTTACTAGTTTGTCCTTCTTCATTTTTTGTATATGTTCTAAGTATCTGAGTTGTTCCTGCTTAATAGTTGTCTCTATTAGCAAGATATTCAGTTGTTCTCTATATCCTTTATTTCTGACCCCGTCTTTTCTGGTTTTCGCTTGTATCTTTCGCAGAAATTTGATCTCCGTACTCCTTGATTTACTTCTTTGTCTATCCCTTGGACTCCAGCTTTTACAGTTAAAGGATAGGATTGGTTTTATTATTTTCTTGACTGCTTCGCCCTTCACTCCTGATAGAATTTCTTTCTCATTTCAGGACTTAAATTTTATGGCATTGGATAATCGACGTCTTTTACCTACTCTTTCATCCATTTCGCCATGTAAGGCACCTTTACTGTTTATGGCGGCTTTCAGGTATGTTAATCTGGCTATTTGTTCAATTCTTAAGCCATATATCTTTGTATGGTGTTGCGTATTACCTGGCCATATAATCATTGTCTTTGTTCTATGAATATTTGCTTTCAAATTGTATTTTTCCAGTTCCCTTACGTACACGTTTATGTTGTGTTGCAGCTCTTTGCCATTCGTGCCGAAAATTACCATGTCATTTCTGTAGCATGGTTCTTGTATTTCTACCGTCTTTAATATCCCATTTCCTAAGTACACCTTCTTCAGTTTATTTTTACAATTTTTCACCGCTTCATTCAATGCTGCGTTGAACACCTTTTTTAAAGCATAAAATTTACTTGAAAAATTCATGAACTCTTGTCTGCCATTTGTGTAAATTTATTAGTTCCTGAAAATAATCCTCATATTCGTACTGCTTTTTAAAATTCATTGTCATGTATCGAATACCATCACGAAGAATTCATAGCGCATATTGTGTCTGGGCATTAGAGGGACGAGTCTCTGAAATTCCTTCCTTAAGCATATTATAGTCGGCCTTCCTTGATAATTTTTCTCCCTCTCTCGCGAATTGATAACAATAGCCGAAGTTTGATTATAATATACGGATTATTTTGAAGTAATTTTATATGATGTGGTTTGGTACAGCCAGATAATATTTACAATAACTGATTGGCAACATTGTCCGTAATTCTAATACGTATTTCAGCTTCCACTGTATACTCATATACATACATATCCGAATGTATTCCTATCTTGCGAGCACAGACAGTGATACGTCTGAATATTGAATAAATTTAATTTTGCGTCAAAAGGAAGCCTAGTCGCAGTGCAGCAGACGTAATTTCGCATTCAGCTTCATCAATGATGAAATGCCAGCCGTGTCACATTATATTTCCTTTTACGTTTGGAAACCATTCGACGGTATCATGATTTTAATTATGGATTTAATACAGGTACGATGCGGTCTATATGATAACTGGAGTTGACCAAAACGGAACGAATACATTGGCGTCACAAAGGGAGCAACTCTGGGCTTAAATTATGATAACCTCTATTTGCATAACTATAAAGGGGATCTACTTTCACCGAAAATTTTATTGCGTTACAAGAAGCGGCCACTATTACCCACCAGCAATAAATGTGAAGTAAAAGGTCGCTACCGTTCATGGAAACGGTTTGGGCAGGTAACTTCCAGACCTGTTGTAAAATCAGATTATCAGGTCGTCTTTTATAAGCGATTCTGCTAAATTTCGATGTCTATTAGTTAAAATGTTTCTATATGCAGGAAAAGAATGTTCGGCACCAATCGAAGTAAGATTTGCAAATTTTATATATGGATCAGTGTACCCCGAAAGCACACCAGAAAGTTTGACGTAATCAGGATTCTTCCGCAAAACCGACCTAGTAGTATTTTTCAGCTACTTGTTGGCCTGTGGAATCAATTAGGTGATTTAACGTGTCCTCGAGAATTTCTATAAATGTTATTGATTGCTCCAATGGCATAGAGTCGTCCTACAATCCCCTAATACAATCGGAGGCAACCACGTGATGTTGCGCAATGAATTGTAGATCTATTGCAAATTGGAAATAATTTTTGACCTTTTCTATGTGAGTCGCGTTCGCGTTCTTCACTCCGTTAAAATGTTTGCAAACTGCATCAATCTACGTTGCTTATTTCGTTATAACAGAGCTGCGGTGGTATCGGAATTCCTGGACATAACTTATAGGATGTCCGAATTTGCTTAGGACGTTTTAAAAAACTTTCTCTTTTATTGATTAATGCGTCAACTGAAGAATAACTCTAAAAGTTTTAGCATTTGCGTATGTGAAACATAATCCGTCGTTAACATATGTACTTGCTTGGATTCTCTAAGATACTGGAAACCGTTTTTGGTGAGGGACCAAAAGTTAACTTGCAAGTCCCAGCTCTCCAGAAACCTCCTTCTCCCCAACTCAAAAATCTTAGATCACAAGCCCATACATGTGACACATGGTACTCCACTGCGCCTATCGTTGAGCGTTACGTTGTTGTTTTAAGCATAGAATAATAGTACCTAAGAGCCTTCACTAGAAATGCAAGCAGCATTATATTTAGCCATTCCGGCAATAGTGCTACTGCTTGGTGTACGTCATTTCTGGGCTACCCCTCCCCTCCCGTACAAGGAAATTAATTACGTTTCATAAGTATTTTGTGTGAATCATACATTGTGCTCGTATTGATTTTTGCTTCAATCTTCAACCCGTTCTAATAAGTAGCAGGCCGCGTGGCCGCAGTTACACAAATATTTGTCGAATAGATTTAAAACTTTCAGAGAACATTCGCCTAGGTGCCTACGTTTGGAAACTATCATTTTTGCAAAAGGGATTTCTTGAAAATTATCGCAACACATATAGGCCATCCCTTAAACAACGCCAGACAATTGCTACCGGTTTATTACATGTAAAATAAGACATCTTACAAATAATTAACACTTTTGGCCGTTACTTTGTGATACTCCATGGTTCAAATAAATAAAACACACTTTTTACTTTGTAACAATATCACTATATTTCACTTATTTGTGACTGCAGTTTCGACATACCATGTCATTATCAAACTGTACAATATTTCTTGCTAGCGACTAATATAAAGATAACCTTAATTAGGGAAATTTTACATCAGCTATTTACACAGCATTCGAAAAGGGGGTATATAATAGGTCAGTTTGTTCATTAAGAAGGTTGTCGGACTTTCTAATAGCTTTATGAATTTCTAATGACTCTAAGAGGTTTAATTTTAATCCTTTTTCGGCTACATGTAAAATTTGTAGGCCGTCATCTGAAAAATTATGATTGTATTCTATTAAGTGGTTTGCAAATGTTGAATCTGTTTTTTCAAATTAAAGGATCTAATATGTTCCTTTTGTCTAATGTCAAAATTTCTGCCAGAAATTTTGACATTTATTTTATCAATTCTTCAAAATGTTCATCATTTAATATCCTTTGATGATCAATTCGACCGAATCCGCAAGCGATTCTGGTGGCGTTTCATAAACCACCGAGTTTAAATAAAATCGGAGGAAAAAGTTCCCCAGAAATCCTAAGTCTGGCGATTTTGCTGGTAATTCCTTGGGACCTTTTCTGCAAATCGATTGGCCAGAAATTATGTTGTGTGGAAACTGTCGAACGAGCACTACGTAGTAACGTGGTTCCCATCCTACTGAAAATGAATAAATTCTTCACGCAAATTTATGTTTCCATCCATATCTTGCTGGTTTAGCATCTCCTGTATGATCAGAGTTTCGGCCGTGCTTTGCCATAATTCTAAATAGATTTCTCCATCTAAATTTGATTGATTAAAGAAAGACTCGGCAACTATGGTATAGGTAATACACGTCCACACTTGAAGTTTCTGGAGTTATTATGTATGCCCTTTCCGAGAAAGTTGTGGATCATCATCTGACCAATAGGGGCAAATATTGTGCAAATATTTCATTTAGAATAAATCTGCATTGGTAGTTGAAACAACGATTTTTTACCAATTCTGAAACAGTTGGAATTCTTTTGGTCATCTCTTCACAAAATTGACCAATTCTTGCACGATATGCTATATCTTTTACGGGAGCAATGTATGAAGCTTAAGCACTTTCTGTACTGATTCTGGACGAATCTCCGTTGCAGGTATGCCTTGCAAGAAAATACTGTTTAATTTCATTCAAAACAGTCCCACAGATTCCATCTGTGTACCTGCATAAAATATTTGTGGTTCTGCAGGTTTTGTATTTGCTGCCGATCCCGTTTTTGTTTTAATTTAGACATTAATGGAAGGACATCTGTACATATTATTTATTCAATTTGCTGTACAACACTTTTAGGCCTGAGGCATTAGTAAAGGTTTTTATTCCCACACTAGCAGACAATACTATTCGCAATATTTCTCCATGATTCCCTGTCACTTGCCTCCGTTTTCCAGTCACACTATTCGTTCTCTTCATACCTTCCTCCAGTCTCTCCATCCACCTCAACCTCAGTCTTCCTCTCCGTCTCCTCCCAATTGGTCTCCTACCTAAAATCATCTTCGGCATTCTCTCTCCTGCCATTCGCTCTATGTGCTCTAGCCATCTCAAGCGTTACTTCTTTATATATGTTGTAATTATGCGTTCTTTGTACTGTTTGTAGACCTCTTGGTTGGTTCCCCTTCTCCAGCCTTCCTCGGTATTTACCCCTCCTTCGCATTTTACGTTCACATCTTTCCAATTGTTCCTCCTCTGATTGGTAAGTATCCAGGTTTCGCAAGCGTACCTAGCCGTTGGTCTTAGTATTGTTTGATACGCTTGTAGTGTGGTCTTTCTGGATGGGTATTTCGATTTCACCAGCATTCTTAAACTGCCATACTTTTGATTTCCTTTTGCACTCTACATATCACTGTCATGTCTTTCCGATGTGTTTGACATTAAAGCCACTAGATGTCCTTAATGCATAGCGGCAATTTTTACTATCCTAATTGATGATTCAAATAACTTATTTAACACTTGATTTCAACGTATGCATATGTTTATCGATCCTAGTGGAGAACACTTTGAAATTCCTTCTAGGCCACCGACTATTCGTGTTTTACCTCTACATGCAACAGTAAGAAGGTAACTTTTGTATTATCAAGAAGACCTTTGGTCAAAACTTTCTGGTAAAACTTCCACACTGCATTCCTAAGTATCAACTGGTCTGTCAAAGGTATCTTCAAGATGAAAGGATCTGAAACTACAACCTAATACTTTACTCGTTTCATATTTCCATTCCAAGGCCCTAACATGTTCTTATTTCGTATACTGAAGCTCCTCGTAATCACACAGTGCACAGGCTCGGAAGCTCCATTAATTAATCCTAAAAGGGCTGTAAGTTTCTTTCTACCGTAATCCTACACCGGTTTTCGGTTGCGGCGAACGTCGTCCGTACCATATATATATCCATTCGCCTGCTGCAAGAGCTTTATTAGTACATCCCGCCCGGTACTATATCACTCCGAATCTACATGTCGAGTTCTTGCGCCGCAAGGTGCCGCCCAGCTTTCGCCCAGCAGTCGGATTTAAGCGACGCAAACGGAACAATGTTGGAGTTAACAAATCAGTGCACTTCGCAATAAAGCGATTTTCTTGTCGAGAGGTCTATTTCTCTTGTTTGTTCAAACATTGGAAAGCTCCGTCGTCGGATCTTACCTTTTCTGTTCTTTCTTTCTTCTTTTCGGCGCTGAAGTAATGGAATTTTGAACAGTTTTAAGAACTTTGGAATCTTCTCCATAATTTTGTATCGCTGTGAATGTAGAATGCTGTTTTTAGTTAGATATGAAATTGACAAGGAATGTTGTAAAGAAACATCCTAGGTAATTTTCTTTAGAGAATTAGGTTTGTAAGAACAAACTTTGACCAAATTATTACGTTTAGAAAACAAAATAACAGAAGAAGCAGTTGAAATTAGTTTTCCTAATAAAAAAGGGAATTATTGCCAATTCTTCAAAAAATCGTATCTAGTATTATCATAAATTACTAATTGGTACATACCCCTAAACGTAAATATGGACAGCTGCAAGCCACGTTTCATCTATTTCTGATAATAAATACTTAATAACAGCATAGAGCCGCATTTTCCAGTTGTTAATTAATTGTTAATTTAATTACCATAGTTAGTTGGCCTTTAGTTTGTTATCTCGTTATACTATTCCCTATTACATGCACTGGAATCATAGAGTGAGTACTAAAATAAAGTACCATTTTTATTCATTTATTAATTAATTCTTTTTTGTGTCATACCTCTTTGCTCAATACTTAACGACAAACATCAGCGTTTAACGTAACTTTCTAAACCATGTAACAAAAGCTGTTTAGCCTTTTGAAATTTTTTATGAAGTGTAACTCCACCTGAAATTCTTTCACCATTTAAAAATCGTCTTTTTGTCAGTCGCACGATTGTCCATATTTTGTTTTACATCATACTTTGTTCTTCAGGCGATAAGGGGTTGCAGCACACTCTTCCCCCACCCAAGCTTGATCTGGTCGCAGTTTTTCTTCGTTGTCAACGGACTCTACTATAGGTTTCATAGTGTCGATTTATTTCAGGCAATATCGACTACGCTTTGAGGAATATTTGTCGGTTTTCTACTTTACAGCCTACATTGTTCGTCAACGTGGAAGACGTGAATAAACTGAAGGTTGCTGTCAATCACACACGCGTGTTAGTTTCTCTTTCTATATTCTTTATGCCCTAATTGGAAGTTTTCCTTTCGTTCGCTTCTGATTGGCTGCAGTTGATGTCAGTAGTCCTTTAAAACCTTCTCCTTTGAGGAAAAATGGGAGATTTCTTGAATGTATTTCGAGTCTCTGGCACGACAGATTGCTTTCGACACCGACGATAGGTTAACTCGAGTCCTTATACAATCTTAACCGTTCGAAATTCGACATTTTGGTACTTTACCATCCGTATGCGATATTCAACCCGCTCTCACGACTAGTTCGATCAACCCCTTTTCGATTCGATCGATGATAGACCGCGAATTTCGTGAGATAAAGTGCATACTCCCATTGTTTGAAATAAAGACTGCAGAACCCAAGGTCCTGCAAATTGTCGTTTGTTCTGAGGTACACCAAAGGTGGTTACGTAGGCGCTTCCTATTACCATCTTTGTCGTCTCCACCTCTTTTCCCTTTATTGATTTCAGTTTCAACGAGGCCCAAGCGTGTCCCGTTTACCACCATTTGTTGTGTTTATTACTGATTCCACCGCTTCATTCAATCACATATCAAAAATACTGTTTCTATTTTGCTCTATTAACCCATTTGCATCATTCAGAAAAATGCAAAATTGGCCCATATCACCAACAGTTTTCTATTATTTTATAAAAATAGAAATGTTTCGAATTACACAAAAAACGAGAAAAAATTTGGCGTGCACAAAGAATTAATAATTTTATTTAGTTCAATAAAATTACTATATTAAAGTAAAAAGATTAGATATAACTCAATTGAACGAACTTAAACAGAGTTTCGTTACTTAGCCAGTTTTCAAAGAAAACTGTGTAATAGATTTCACAGCAAAAACAATTACATATGCCAACAAATGTCACCGAGGGATTTATTAATCGTAGACTGCAACGGTAAACTAGTTTCGTCCTTATTAGGGCTCTTCAGTACTGATAAAATGAATCTTTTCTCTTTTTTCCCATTAAAATGTGTTCAAGAATTTCCTCCGTTAAAAAGAATCGGTAAACGTTCTCTCTAGTAAAATTTGTAATATCCTTATTTACACCACTAACAGAAATGAATGTATGCACCTTAGGTTGATCATTACCTTTTTACCATTCAATATCTCTTAATTGATCTGCTTTGGTACTTTGATCACTATCACTCTCACTATTTTCAAAACATCGCAATAATCCGTTTTGTAGGCCTAATTACTTCTTTACTACGATTAGAATCACAGCGCTCCATTGTTGTCAATTTCTTTTGCCTTTACCCGGCAAAATACTTTCATCCGTTTCCAATCATCACTTTTCACTAGGTGCGTGCAGATGTGCTGTGGATATGATGGATAAAAAACTATCACCCATACATATTTGCTCTTGGATGATAGTGGCCAAGAAAATTCAAGGCATATACATGTGCTTATGATCCAAATGGGTTAAACGTAAATATTGTAGTTCATATGGAAGCTTTAACGACAAGCTCCTGTGTTTTTCTAACCTTCATTGCAGCTGCTAATAAAGTGTTTACGTTTTGTCTTGATTTGCTAATTCATTACAAGTGGGAACTAGCCGGCGCAGCATCAACAACTAAATCCCGTTGTTTTTTAATAGTAGGTACATACTCCCAGAAAGCGGCTTAAGTGTTTCAAATTCTGTATTGATTATTGTTGACCCATAATACGCTATGATTTGTCCAAAGCGCTGGATATTAACGTGATGGCATAACGTGGACTGACTGTTCTATATGCATAGTAGAACAAACTTATACAATGAATACCTGGGAATTGAAGATCTCCAAGCAGATTATGGGTAGGACAAGGCTTCAGCTAAAGTTAAAATTTGAAGAGCACTGTGTTCAACTTTAAGCTGTTGTTAAACTTCTGTAAGATCGATGAGTGTTGAAACGTGTATTGAGAGTATCTCCACTAAATTGTATTTCTTTTTGATTTATCCTATTCATCGATGTAGATCTGTTAGGCAATAAATGGGTTATTATTATTATTATTACTATTATTATTATTATTATTATTATTATTATTAGTTCTAATGGAAAGAAGGCTGCAGCCCGATTTTTGAAAAAGTAGTATTATACGTATGCGGGAATGATACTATAAAAAGAGAATTCTGCCCACTTATTTCAGATCATCGTCGTGTGCCAGAAAAGAAGAGTTCGGTGTATTTCCGCATTGCAACTCAATGACTCATTTAGACCAACTTTTACTGAACTAGGTATTATGACATTGAATGCTGGAATAATGCCAAAAAGGAGAATTCCGTTCATTAATCTCAGATTATTTTCATGTGCCAGAAAAGAATAATTCTGTGTCTTTGCGCATTCCAGCTCAATGGCCCATGACACTTCGTTGCATATTTATATATGACATTGTCACCCATGTTTATGTCGATCTGTGATAGTCATTGCAAGGACTGTGATGTCGTTCTATTACATCGGTAAGCTCCTTACCAGACAATTCTTCAAATAGTAAATTCCGTGACATGTATTTCGCTAGCACCAGGCAAAGATGTTCAAAGCGTATGAAACCGATCAGATCGGTTTTAAGTTTAAGCTACTCTACGAAGTCTTGTGTAACGGCTTCTTCATTGTTATGAACAACTAGTGGTTTAAGAATTCGTTTAAATGTATGAGGACTGGTGCTTTCTCCTTTATTCTCGTCCTCTCGCCCGTTTCCAACTGTTTGCTGAGCAGCCTCGACCGCACATCTACCTACTGAACTGCTAAAGTGCATACTTTTTTATTTTCTACTAATTTGCGAACGGTACTTTGAAAACAGAAGGTAGCCTTGAGAATCTTATATACAGCACCATTTACTACTTCATGCATGGTGCACTTACATTACCAGCAATTTGCAAACTACTTTGCACGCGCATGGGAGTAACTGGATTCAGCATGGGAACCTACAGTTTTAACAAACGAGGGTGGGACTATTGAATGATAGAAATGCTAATAATCTCCAGAAACTCAAAAACTTTAGAAAATAGGAAAGAAAATTGAGATTAGGGGTACTTAACAATTGAATTTGAAGATCCCATAAAATGTTTCGAACACAAATCAATGCCGAAACACTTTTTACAATAATGGATGACGTATTATCTACTGCACGCTAATACACGAGAACGATTTACATTGATTGCAACTTCCTCCAGTGCATTGATTACGCTTTGACCTTTCGCTGGAATATGAACAGTTACCGCAAAATGGGTCAAATGGGACAGTTTAATAACTATTATGTTCTTGATAAAGGTATTCCCTATTGCATTTTGCCCTAAATAAGTTGCACACCGCATACCTTTTAACTATTAAAAACCGTTAAATTAGAATTTTCTACTTAATGTTCCTACCTAATGTACAGAAATAGCATTTGCTACTTATGTACATAAACTACAAACAACTCTAAACGAATGACAAGTCAATTTCAGCACCTACATTATGCAAACAAAATCGACTTTTTCACAAATCCATTAATACACTTATCTCATCCCCGCGGCAACCCCTACGGCTCAACGGGCTTAAGGTACGCGCTAATTATTAATGTCAGAGTCAAACGCTAATAGGCCCGAAAATAGAAACTAACGCTGCGCGCTGGCGTATACGGGCGTTTCGAAATACAAAAAAGAACGACGCGTAATTGAAGAGAATTACGCGAAAATTGTGTGAAGGGGAAGTTTCGACGATATTACCCTCTAATTATTCCCCGGTGCCAGCAATACAGCTTTCACGGCGACAAAGTTTGTTCTGTAATCCGAAATTGTTGCCTTCATAGAATTTAATTACAGGCACGTGCGCGTATATAGATATCAAAAATCTGGAGGATGTCTGTACGAAAGGCACAGTTTTGGGAAAATCGGCCATATTTATGGTGTATGTTACAAGAATTCCCTTGCAGATTTAGAACTCCTTGGAAGACGTTTCTCGGGTTGTGATTTCAATGAATATGTTCAAATTAAGAAATTGATTTTCAATCCGCTTATGTTCCTTGACCGGTAAATATCAATTTCATTGTAGTGAAACTATAGTATGTGAAATTATTTTTTAAGCTCCAATATTACTGTTTTTAATTCAAAACTGTTGGTTTTCAACGAGCTGCAAACGCAGAAAGATTGCGAGATGCCTTCTTTATCTCAAACATGCGAATCTCAACAGTTATTACACTAATGCGTAAGTGTTTGACAGGATTATTTCGTACAAAACACAATACTGGAAGTACAATTGCAGCAAAATAAATACAAGAAAAATGCGGTGGAATGAAGCATGAAGAAAGCAAAGCACTGCAAAATTGAAGTTTACAAGAATGAAAACAAGGATGAGGCGAGGGTAAGACGTTTCTGCACTTAGTCTAATAACGTTCAACACTACGCATATACCACGAAGGCTTCAATGAAAAGATTGCTGAAACACGCGAAGCAAGTTGTGCGAGTGCGCCAAAGTTTAATATTCGTTTCTATGCAATGAAAAGAGGAACAAAATTAGCGAAAATTTATTGATACTTTGAATGTAATAAATTCGATCCTTTTTATTCTTATGTTAGAAGAAAAATGCAGCAAATATTCGAATGATACCCTACGTACTAAACAGCCTAGTATTACTAGAGTCTAAAGAATGTCTAATGAATGTCCTTCGGCCAATGATGATAACTACCTCTTCGTCGCTCTTTTGTTTGACCCATCACATTTGTCAAAGGATTACTTTTCTAACATTTTAAGCATTTTCCTCGTTTAGTATTTTTTACCTCCTTCTTGGGTTGGTGTTGGTAATGTTATTTGGTTTGTTTTAAAAATAGTCATAATCCTCCATTGGTGCTTTCTTCTTGCACCTTCGTCAGCGTTGAATTATGACTGTTTACAGATTTTTCCTTTGATACACCCTGTCAAGCAGGCAAACCTGATTCAACTCCCACGAAGTTAATCTATCTCTCAGCACATCTTATCGCGTGATAATCGTACAAGTTATTCGGACTCGTCGCACAGCCATTTTTATCCCACCATTATCTCTGTATGGGCAGAAAAATGGCTCCGCAATCCGTCGAGTTGTTTCGTGTCTTCTAATTTCCTTTATGCAACTTTTGCTCTAACACTCAATGAGCTTAACATTAGATCTTTAGCTATTTAGATATTTATATCACCATGGTACACACACTTGTATAGTATCCTCGCTTACCAAAATTCGACTTCAGACAGAATCGAATCCTCCTCGAATCTTCGTCCTACAAAAGTCCTGTTTAAGAAGTATCTTCAGAATGAGAATAACTGATTCTTGCAGGGAGATTTTTAAGGAAAAAAGGATACTTACTTTAGTGTCTCTATACGTGATGGAGTGTGCTCTATTTGTGAAGGAGAACTATGAATTTTTCAAACACCAAGAACTTCATCACTGTTATAATATCAGGGGAACAATGGAAATTTGTCTTTTGCCGCCGCAGACTACTAAAAATATTGTGCAAAAGGGTGTATCTACACAGTTAGTAAAGATATATAATCATTTACCAAAGAAACTAAAAGACTTGCCAACAAATATTTTTAAAAGAACATTACGTACTATACCTGTTGTTTCTGCCTTTTATAACATGCAGGACTTTAGATAGCTTTTGTTATTTATGTGTATGTGATTTCTTTGTGTTTATTTGTTTACCTGGTTGTTTGTCTTTTCTCTTTTATTGTTTGACATATTCAACACATTTTATTGTATTATTGAATTATTGAATAAAGTAAAGTAAAGTAAAAAGAAGACTTCGCCCGTTGTACTTCAATTTCTTTGTACTTTATCATCATAAATTCAATGTCAATGGCATGAAACCTAAGACTCACATTCTCGAGGTTATGGAGTCTGAACTTCGAGTAACAATGTGAACATAAAATGGTAACTCTAGGGATAGGCGACTAAATCCGTGTTAAGCACTTCACGGATTATCGCGCATATATACGGGCCAACGGTAAGAGAGTATATCGAATCCTGTTTTAATTTCATTCAATTTCTTTGTTTACTAAATATGACGTTTTAGGCAGCATTTTCGTGAATACATCAGAAAAATACTAATAGCCAATCTTGAAACTGCATTAAATCTCAATTTAGTTATAAAATAATACAAATTGCATTCTTTAGGCAACTGTTCTTAAAAGAATATCGTCCGTTGAGGGATCAACAAGGACAATATTGTACGTATTTTGTGTTAATGACGGGTCAATGATGAAATGGGAAAAAGAGCGAAATCGACATTTCATAAATTTCCTAAAAGTGCTAACAGTTACGCACCACCATAGAAATTGCCTAAAGGAGTGATCTTGCGACCTGTATAAAAGCAAAGGTAGTGATATGATCTTTACCAAACTTAATGTGAAAATTATTTCTAATTATTTCTTCCCGAGCATAGTTCTCAACGTTAGTTGGGGCACTAAGGTTACTGTTAGGGTTAGTTATATAATTCGTGCATATTTGTTACAGAAACTTATAACATAAACTAACAATAATAAAATAAAGAGCAGAAGAATTCAGAAAGGGACAAACAAAGACGCAAAGTTCGAAGCGATAAAATTATAAATCAAACTGAATAGATGTCTCTTCATTCGTAAGTTGGTCAAATTTCTGCTCACCGATTTGTTGTCAAATGTTTATGCGTGATAGAACCCATGTTAAAACATGGGTCTTTTTCGGCTCGGCGGCATATATTCATATATTTTGATCCCGCAGACCAAAGAATGAAATTAAAGGTGATAGAAAAAAGCTAAATTTACGTAAACTTAGTGGAGGTACATCAGATAAAAGATCATCCGTACGAGCAAGGGAATTCATCACAATTGCAAGAGTTAGAAAGACGACAGTCACACGATGATCAAGGACATCAAAAGGAAGCACAGGTTTCCGTATATATTTCCATGGCATTCCTCTTTATTCTAATTCTTTCCTGATTCCGTTAATCCATCTGGGCTCTTGGTCTTCCTCTTCTATTTTTACCGCATACTCTCGTTTCGAACGCCCGTCATTCTACAAACCACCTAACGTGTCCTTCTACGATTTTCTCGTTTATTGAGTCTATTATTGTGGATTTGTCTAATTATTTCATTCCTTATTCTGTTCGTCCTTTTTTATTTTCAATCTTTCTCAGGAACTTCATTTCCATGGGGTTTACTCTCGATTTCTGCCTCTCTGCTAGTGTCCATGTTTTGTTGCTATATATAATTGTTGTTATGTCTAATTGTATAGGAAATAAATTGCTGGCAAAAACAACCGCGCAATATGATTAATATATAACAAATATATATATATATATATATATATATATATTATATACGTATATAAAGAATTTATCTCACCAACTCATATCATCCAAACTAATTACCGAGTCGCGAACAATTTCCGGCGAATTGAATTTTACTAACCTGTTTAGCGCTAAACTTCCAATTCAAATTATGCCGAAGTTTTTTAATATAATATTCGAATGAGTAATTCTCAAATTACTGCAGACTTCGTTCGTACACAAATTGTTTGGGACTAACAATATAGGGAATTAGCTATTCATCAGTTTATGTACGCTTCGTTTCTATCATAAGGGAAGATTATTATTTACTCTTGCTGTGTTGCATATTTGACGTGTAAGTATGTATATAAAATGCTCTGGGGTTGAATAAATTATTGATAATTTTCCGTATGATAAGGCAAATAGTTGGCGGTTAAATCTGGATATAGAAGGAAACTGGCATTCTAGCCATGTATTACGAAGAAAATAGGAAATGCATCAGTATGATCTCCATCATGACATTATTTACCAATTCTGGACATAAACATACAATTTTCGCTGGTATAGATTTTGTAGTGGTTCTTCCATATTCAGTATTTGGACCTAAAGTTCGCTTCGTTTCCTTAAACCTCCATTGAGTTAGGGCGACCTTGTCCCATATCTTAAGGCTTCAGAATGCTTATATTCGTCTACGATGATCTTTGGAATTTATGTTCCTTTATATCTGAATCCTTTTTCTTTGATGGTAGTGATAATACCCCCTCAACACTCGCGGGAGTGTCTAAGATGTCTAATTGTTTAGGCAACACAATTAAAATTGACAAATCCCTGGGATCCATCAAAGTCAAAGTCGTGCAGGGATTAAATACATGCCATTAGTTCGAAAATGGTAACATAATAATTGTCAAATTTGTCACGTATATCACTATCTGTAGCTATTCCACTTTTGCACGGAACTAACCGCAAAACCACCATTATGGTGAACGTGTCAAGAAGAATCCTGATAGAAACCAAGAACTTACTAAGGGAATCCCCGCCCGGAATAAGCGCCATTCCCGATGAAGACAACTGTCGTTACTTCCACGTCATCATGGCAGGACCCACCGGATCACCATACGAAGGCGGACTCTTCAAACTCGAATTATTTCTACCTGAAAACTATCCGTTATATCCACCGAGCGTACGTTTTCTAACCAAAATCTATCACCCAAATATTGATAAATTGGGACGTATCTGTTTAGATGTATTAAAAGATCAATGGAGTCCCGCCTTACAAGTTAGGACGGTACTGCTGTCGATACAGGCTTTACTAGGTAGTCCGAATGCTGATGATCCGTTAGCCAATGATGTCGCGAACATGTGGAAAAATAACGAAATTGAGGCGATTTTAAGAGCGAAGGAATGGACGCAAATGTATGCAGCCGATGACTGAGTTTGCTTTATTCAGAACAGCACAAAAATTATGGTAAGATGTGGATGTAAGATGTAACCAATCCGGTTTGATATATTGTTATGAAAATGTATTTATTTCAAATGAAACATGGATCTTTGTTGAATTTATTAACAATAAAATTATCGAATGCTAGCGTAGATGGTATCTTTAAGATTAATTCCTATAGTTAAAAGTGAAGTGAATATTGCCCAATATGTGGAATTATGATAAGTTCCAATATCTGTGTTCGTGTAGGCTGCGAGATACATAGTTACTGCGCAGCGACTCACTCTCATCTTGGTATGAGTGTAGTCAACACACAATAAATTGGTTTGTCTGATTTGAACTGATCGCTTAGCATCGTTTGATCTCCAACTACTTAACATAAAATTGTCATTACTTTACGCTACCAACATTAAATGCCTACGATTTGGTTGAGCTTAAATATCCTGTAAAGACATATTTGAGTTTTGCAGCTCTTTGGCAATATTCAAATCCACTATTTACTTTAATGTTGTTACTGTCTTCTAAAGCTTTGGTGAAAAGGAAATAATAAACAGTAAAAAACGTGACCGATACGGAAGTTCGTCGTTACATTTCGAGTCACCCACCTGGCTGGTGATCCACACCGTGCTAGGCCAGTGAAAACGGCGTAGCTTAAAGTTCAAGAAATTAGAAACAAAGCGCCACTCTCCAATTATAGAACTGGATCACATCTGAATGTCTGGAGTCAGAGAGACCCTCCAGCTTCAGTACTAGGTGAATGGAGGTTATCCGAACCGTGTCCGTTCTGGATTTTTATGCAAAACTTTTAGATTTACACATCGATAATGTAAAACTTCCCAGAGTCGCATTTCCGTGTATATCTTCGACAACGAGACAACGGAGTAACGTATTCACGGAAAATGACCTGTCCAATTCAACGTTGCAAAACGAATGGCACACACGCGCATCCAACAAGCGTAAGCCATATCGGAAACTTACGAAAGTGGAACGCCATCTACGACAAAAGTTGGAGCGGAAAAGGTAAGGAGTAACAATTACAGGACGCCGTAACAATTGGCCATAACAATGTTGGACTGTAAAGTTGAGTGCGACTTGGTTTCCCATTATTTTTCGTTTTGAGGCCAGAGAATCTACTTTTACCAATATATTAAGAATCTTGTATAATTTTCTGGAAATCTAGAATTATTAGCCACATAACTTTTTCGCACCTCGAAATAGGTGAGAACCATCTTAGATGTAAAAGTGTAAATGTCATCGGAATTGCCTAACTGACAAAATATTCTGCTTTTCCTTGAGAACTTTTGATAGATTTCTAAGTAAATGTATATATATATATATTTCGTGACCTTTTTATACTTATCTTATATGATAGATCTCTACCACTAATAGGTCAATAAAACAAGGCTGGTTTGAACGATAGTTATATTTTCAGAACGTTTACAAACGTTTTCGGAATACCTTCGTCAGTGAAAATATAACTAGATAAATATATAAACAAACATTTGTTTTTATTTGGGAACTATCAACAAAATGACTAATGACTAGGATTTCTTGATATAGAGAATGTGTAACAAACTTTTATATACATATATAAATTATAAAAACTAAATTAATGTGTAAACATACATGCAAATTAAGTAAAACCCTATATCAAAAAAACTTTGTCGAAACCTTAACAATTCTGTTCAAGGACTAGGGAAAACCCAAATTTAAAAACCTAGTCAAAGGTTTCCTTCTTAAGAAATGCAAATGTCATTTTAACAAATTGCTATATACATTACTTAAATTTTGAATATCGGTTCTGAAATTAATAGTTTTAGTGTCTTTTTGTATATTTATCATTTCATATATTAGTCTTTTTTATAATTATTCTCTGTTTTTAATATAATTGTGTTTTCAAAATCAAAGTAATGCCCAAGATCTTTGTAATGCTTTGTTACAGCGGTCATTGCACCAAAATCATTATTTAAAGAATACTTATGGCTATACAACCTTTTCTTTAAATATTGTTTCGTCTGACCGATGTAACAACCATCACAGTCTTTACAGTTTATTTTATAAACTACATTACTTTGATTTTGTTTAATTATTTTAGATTTAGTATTAGTAAAAAGAGATCTGTTACTATAATTTGGAATGAAAGTAATGTTTATGTTGTTTTTATTAAACTCTTTTTTATTTTTTCGCTTAAAGGTTTAAGCGAAATCATCATATAAGATAGATTTCTAAGGACAAATATTGATAGCATAGATCTTTTTCCGAAAATTGCTGGAATACTTCTGTTTCTGAGCGAAAATGATCGACAATCCTTTTGTTATATGTATATAGCGCCTCCTTCCTTCTATTTCAGTTCTTAGCTGAGCACTGCTGAACGTTATTTTCCTGCATTTCTTTGGAAGTTAATTGACTGTAACCTCCCCCAGACTGGTAGTTCCATTAAATAGCTCTCGGAAAGAGTTATCAAGCTTCTGATCATCTTTTTCCTTTCGTATGGCTTATCTCTGTATTGCTGGACGTAAGCAATTCTCATGTTTTTAGAAGATCCATGTTGTCCAACATTGAATTGTCTTCTTTCTTTATCAGCTCCTATCTCTCTGTTCCTAAACCTCTTTAGCTGTTTAATAATTTGGATTGTAGGTGATCATAATCATCTATTGAATACTGGTCAGGTGGGTTGAGGGAATGGTAAACAGCTAAAGAATGATAGTGGATTTAGGGGAGAAGGATAGACGTGTGAGCAACGCGATTTTTTTCCAAAGACTGACAATTCTCTGCAATCTTTGTTACGCAAATGGAAAAGTTTGTAGGAGGATTTCAATTCGTCAAGACTTTGTAAGAATGAAAAAACCTATTTGGTTTAAGTTTTAAGAATGAATTTAGTGATACCTTTCAATATTCGTATGTACCATAATGTTCTACATTTCTTCATTCAGCATAACAACACTAGTAACAATGTATAAAGTAAATAAAGAAAAATACCCATAGCACACCTTTCGAAAATAATTCCAGATTTTTATTTATTTTATATATCATTTTAACCAGTCTCCTTATTCTTCTTTACTAGTAACAATAGTAACATTTCTTTGTGATAAAATTTTGGTTCTCTTACTAAATTCAGAACTATCTGCAAATTGGTTATAGCATTATTTAGACTTAAGCTTAGATTATATTCTTGGCTCCAACAGTTTTGAAATCTGTACCCCTCCGTATTTGGAAACTCAGATAATCAACGGCGCTTCATAATCAAACTACATATCAGATATTTGGAGACAAACCAGCTACTTTGAAATACAAGTTGTAAACGTTTTTTCCCTATTCTTCTAGAGTTTAGCATTTCCTAGTTACCACAAGGATAATCGAATCTCTATAAGCAATACAAAAGAAACGAAATCCTTCACATAAATCTATTCACTTCTCCATTCTTCCGGCAGAAGCAAATGTTTAAACCGTCCCGATCAATCTCCGAAAACAATATCAAACAGCGTTTGCCCGAAAATCGCAACAGTCTCTTCTGCTAACGCAGTAAACAAAAGCATTTTGTGCGAGGATTTAGTATTCCCGAGGACGAACAGTTTGGACTACTGGTGAACTACATTACACATTCAATATTGTGCAGTGGCGATATCGCATTTTCCCGCTCGTATTTTTTCTGTTCCCTTATACGCTTTGCGGCCAAAAAAAAACATGTTTGTTCGTCATATGTATGTATGTTAAAGCGCTCTACCGTGTACGTGGCGCTTCGCCAACATCAAAATATTTTGGCAGCTATGGATAAATGTATCATCCAGCCTTTTTTGATTTTATTCGTTTCTGGCGCTAAAACACCTTCATTTTTCAATTTTTGCAACAATGTAAACTGTCGATTATCGGCATTGTTATAATCACCGAGCGTCTCTAGAAATATTAATGTTTAGATCGTGCTGGTACTTATTTGCAGTCAGATATTTTATTTTGACGGTAATTATTAGGTATATTAGGAAATACAATTGGACTCAACAGATCTTAAGCAGAAACCTAATTTGGAAATCTGCATCAGTGCATCATCGCAGTCTAAAGCGGTCCGAGAAGTAACGCTATGTCCACAAACGAGAATCAGAAAATTCTTGGAATGGAATTCCATAATACCTAAGATTCCGTGTATTCTCCTATGAATACGAACTATTAATTGCAGCCCCAAGAACATCGCGAGCATTAACACCCAAATAGACCAATTACACGTGTAATTACCCTAGTTTAGATACAAACATGCTAATGGTAGTACAAAGAAATTTATTAAATGAGGCGCAAGCAGACGCCGACGTAGAGATAACTAACTACCGTCGCGCTTTCCCCACTTACCACCGTGGAACTTCTGATTCACACTCAACAACGCTACATATTAACCCGCACATCTCCGATCTAAAACAGTTGGAAACTCTATTTCATAGGTCACTTCACAAATTCCTCAGACGTGATTTTCGAGTTAAGCTGGAAAACGTGGGTTCTCACCGCGTCTTCGTCCTCATCTCTCCCACCTCTCCCCAGCTAAGAAACAAGGGCTCCGCCAAGGTAACTTCGTCTCTCTAGAACCGCCGTTTTCGAACTTACGCTATTGTAAATATCGTGCGAAGTTCCCCGAGAACACGCTAATATCGCTTTAATATCTTCGACAAATAACGACCATCCGTCGAGAAGCAATTGCATTTGGAGGAACGTACGTATCGAATGTACGAGCCGTTGCGGTTCTTACGAACAATACATACGTATCTTGGCCGCGACTTCGCTTGTTTCTCACTTGTAATTTCGAAATTGGAACGGAAACACGTTCCCGAGATGAATGTTTAGAATAAATACGTATATCTTCACGTCAATGTTTCAACTTTGACGTCGTGTGGGACAGTAGCTAAACTGAAGTTTAGTTGAGTAGTTGCAGCAGATTGTCGTGTAGGTGTATCGACGAAACAATCGTCAGGTACTACACCGCGTTTGAAAGAAATCTGGATGAGGTGCTCCGGGGTAACTGGGTCATGATTTTACAACATGATTTCCAGTTATCTTCATAAAACTGTAATTAGCAAGTACCAAGCAATTTTTGACTGCAAAATATTGCATGATTGTTTGGCAATAAATAGGCTATATTCTACAAGAACACTAAAGCAAATGCCTGCGTCAAGCAGACCTATTGTTGTACATTCAATTATTTTAGAAAATATATTGGTATGATCAATTGTTTGATTTAATTGCATATTGTGGACATTGTATCGGGACCTTAATGACTTTCCGTACAATGTCGAACTCTCTAACGTAGGATTCCTCATCGGTTTCTTTGAATTTCATTGTCTGAGAATGTCGTTTGCAAATAAGAAGCGTGTAGCCTTTATCCTCTTTTTGTAAAACTTTTGCTACATAAAATCTGAAACTATTCTCTGTTTTGCCAAACACTTTAGCGATGCAAAACTCACCAGGTTCAAATGTAATTCTATCTTCATCCTCATGTTCTGAGAAGCGTTCGTGGTAGGTTTCTTTGCTCTCTTGGATGGAATAAGTATAAGTCTTGAGTATATGAAAGGACTTGATTGTAACTAGGTTTTATCAAAGTAAAAGAAAAACATATTAGGCTACATGGTATTTGTTATATATTATTGGGCCAACTGGGCCCCTTCTCGGGGTAACTAGACCACACTACCAGACAAACAACAACAATCCTGGTAATTTGCATATCTATAGACAAAATCATTCATCATGTTTATGCCTAACTACTAATAAATAAACAGGTGCTTGCCAAGAAATGGTGGAACCCCATTTAACATACGAAAACACGACGTTTGAGAAAATTTTATCTTTAAAATTATTCAACCTCCCACAACTATAACATGGCTCCAAGTGAAGTAATGTCTGTTGTTCTAGAGTGAAACAAAGATGAAGGTATGCCAAACAAATAACAATATAATTCCCACAAATATGGATATGGATAACCCTTGGAAAAAATGTAGATATACCGGATTCACGGATTTCACACGAACACCACACAGGGACATCCAATAACTGCTCGACAAGACTTCATTACCTCACACCCAACAGTGTTTATGTAACATACGTGATATATGATAGATTTTCTCAATTGACGATGTTACTTTAATAGTCGAAATACTTTCTTCAAAAATACATTTGATGAACAATATTTAATTCGGCGATGTTCCATGGTTGGTGATCATTGCGAATTCAGTGCGTGTAGACGAAATACGCCAAGCAATAATTAATCTGTTTACAGTTTTCCACTGAAGATATGCCTTCGACTTCTACTTTTAAACGATAGTTCGCTCCAAGAATTGTTGTGAAACTTAATAGAGTAATGAATACTTCTCAGGAAAGGTGCTAGAAGAGGAAATTAATTGTAGAATTTTTAATCAATTTGATTCATTCTTAGGAGAATAGGAAATTTTTTTCTAAAGGTATACCAACTGCATTTGAATTAAAGAAGAATAAGATCTAGGGTATGGATTCGTGAATAGGAGAACACCGTAATTTGCTTTTTGGTGTATTCCTTTAAAACGAAAATCAGCCTTGATGGACAGCTCTTGGTTTCTGCATCTGAATCACAGAAACTGGTGATAAAATCGCAGATATATCCTTTGATGGTACTACTTGGACAGTGACGTGGCACTCCTCACAATACCCAATAGCATATGATTGTGGTCATAAAGACACTTATGATAGCAAAAGAGATGCTGGTAGGTTAAAAATGTGAGGTTTTCCTTTGGATTAATCTAAGAAATAAAATGATTTTAATATTAAGGAAGCTTTCTATTGATCGTTTTTTAGTTGGAAAAATATTTTAGAAAATGATTCTAGAGTTTAATAGTATGGCGACTTGTCTCTGTTCTCGTATTCTTCCAATGTGTGCAACTTTTGTTGATTAAACTTTCTCATTTGCGCAGTGGTCTGACTATTTCCATTAGCAACTGTTCAATTTATTCCACATTGTGGGTTTAGAATCCTAGTCGTAGTGTAGAAAAATCCATGCTAACAAAACATTATGCAACCGGAAAGTGGTTAGTCCGCAAAATTACCTATTTCCTCGCGCAAGTATTTCTCGTCCAGGGGACTTCTTCAATGTGAGCCGAGATACCAGGTCTTTCGCCAACCATAGAACTCAAAATAAAACGATTTGGGTTCTATTAAGTCCTTGTAAGGCTGATTATATGCCTATAAGTCATTGAATTGGGTTCAAAGTCCTCAAAACCGACTCCAGAGCTAGACCGAAGTTCCACGATCTTGCGTTTGTACATCGTAGCATATTTATTAGCATGGATCTCCATTGGATCACAATAAATTAGTAACAAACGGATTCATGTGAAAATTTTACCATTGTCTAATTCTTGCATTTCCAATCAATGTTCTCGTTCATTTCATCTTTGATTTCATATTTAGGACAATTCGTACGTGCTCTGAAATTGATTAAAACGGCCAAACTTAACTCGTGGCTCAAATTTACAAAAAAGTGCCAAGATACGATTCCGATATCGAGTGAATTCCAGGTTGTTTGCAATTCCCGTGACGTAAAATCAGTTTCTAGTCAATGAGTTGCTCTCATTCATTTTCAATGGTTACAGATATACTTTGCTATTTCTATTATGTTTACTGCTTTAGAACACATAACCGCTTCATTCTTCATTCTTC
Source organism: Chrysina gloriosa (assembly GCA_038088585.1). Lineage (NCBI taxonomy): Eukaryota > Metazoa > Arthropoda > Insecta > Coleoptera > Scarabaeidae > Chrysina > Chrysina gloriosa. The sequence goes on from CM076092.1 coordinate 10,140,011, forward strand.
TTTCTTCTATTTTCTAAGTAATTACAATATTTGGTTTCCATGCTATGTACTTATCTTGACCTAATTTCTTTTTTGAATTATCTTAATCTTAAAATTTATTGAAATCAAAAAGGAGATCAAATGTTAAGAAAAGTGATAAATCTTTCCCGAGGTGTTCCAGTGATATCTTTGGAATTGTACCGCATCACACGCTCATAACGTGTCATCTTACTGTTCTTCATATTTTTTGGCTGTTTCTCCTTTGCTACCTACTCTACGACCATTTGTGGGATATATCCTAGAATATTTTTCTTTTCTACATTTTTCGCTATTTTCTCAACTAGTCTCAATATCTAGACGATTTCCATTGGAAATATTGCTGTTAGTATTACCACTTGAATTTTCGTGAAGTCATCTAAACATTTTTTTACAAAGTTTATTAATTTCTTCTTCTTCTTCTCGCAAGGACTTATGCCTCTCAGCGTCGGATTATCTCTAGATCTTACGACGATTTAATCTATTTTTTCCATAGTGCATGGTACATGCTCATTTTTCTCATTTCTTCTATGGTCTTCCCACGCTTCCTTTCCGTCGTATATTCTATCAGTCTATTTTGCTTGGTCTTCCCTTTTCTCTCCTATTATTTTCTTTGTTAGACCGTTTAGTTACTTGTATGTGACCATAATAATTCAGGTGACTTCTTTTGATTTTGTTCAATATGTCTTCTTGGTTTGTCATTTTCCTAATCTTTTCATTGTTCATTTTCTCGCGGTCTCTCTCAAAAATTTTATTTCCGTAGTCGCTATTTTACTCTCGTGTTGATGCTGTATTATTCAGGACCCACTTGCGCATATTACTGTGGATCCTACTACTGAATTGTATAATCTTGGTTTGATCTTTGTTTATAGTTCTTTCTTCCCGGAGATGATCTTACTTAAAGTTTATTAACAAAAAAACAATTCTTTATTTAGGCAGTTGATGGCCGTTGAAGGCTTTAGGGCGTTATTTCAGGCAATGCTGAAGAAGTTGGTGGGAGAGAAATTTTCACTCAAAATGGGGGTCGATGTTGGGTGAATATCAAATGTCGACTTCCAAGAAACAAAATTGGTGGTGCGGACCGAGCCGAGACGCCTGGGTTAGACTTTCAGATCAGGACAGTTGGCGCAGTAATCGAGAAATATAGCCACTCGACCACACCGGGAACAATGTACCCTTCACATTATAATTAGCTAACATAAATAAAACTGAATAAGGCGCCAAAACATCTTATTTTTTGGCGGCCTTTTGCGAGAGGAAAAGAATCACGATTCTATACTTACTAGCGATAATCAAAGTTAATAAAATAATTATGATGGAAATGCTACGGTCTTTAGTACTACACAAGCAGTTTAATTACGAGGCAGATTTTCTTCAGGCGTATATACATACGTACATAGGTACAATCAGAGTCAGAGAAATTGACAGGTGCAACGTCCTTAAACACCCACTTGGTTCCAGTCACAATTTGTGAAATAAAATTGATATTGAAGATAATGACAAGTTTACAACTTCGAATACGATATTATGAGATACACTGTTGAAGCGAGGTGGAGATTCCAGTACCCGAGACTGCGACCCAACCAATGTTTGGTAACATCGCATCGGTCAAATCCTCTGGCCGTAACTGTACATATCCTTCATTACATTCATTCAATCATATTATATCCATACGAAAACTTGAAACTTAAGTTACTTTAATGGTGATGCGTTCTAATAGCGTGATCCTTTCTTTCGAGAGAAATTCGTAGTCGCTATTCTTTCCGACGTGGCGTGAATAACAATGAAGCCCTTAACGTCTTCCTACATAAACTTTATATCCATTTTATACATCTAAGATTTGCCGGGTTCAAGATCTAAAAGCTGCCATTAAGCTTCACAAACTATAATATCTTCATAAACCTGTTTGTGGGAAAGATTTAATGCAAAGACTAGGGAATATCAAATGTGATTCTATTATTCTAAATTGTTGAAAATTACCTTGCATTCCCGGAATTAAATAATCCTTAGTCCTCTTAGTCCTTAGCTTATGGTTGAAGCTAAGACCTGTTACTTGTAGTTTAATCTTATACGCATTTATTTCTTTTTATTTACAACTCGCAACTAAATAAGGAGAAATAAAACTTTAATAACGATCACGTAATGCGCTTAAGTAGTTTTGCAACGAAGGAGTTGTCTACTATCGTTCATCCTTAGCTCAACTCAACTAGGACGCGTCTCGTAGAATCGTAGGGACGCTGATTGCGAACGGTACGTGCCGAGTGTGTCGAGGAGTTTGGGGGTAAGTTTATTTTCCAAGTATGCAATCCACTATAAATCTTCGCGTATCCAGTTGGTAATAGAAAAGTTTAGATTAGGTCACGTCAACAGCTTACGGTAGGAAATTAGGAAGTTTGCAGGGAGGTCTCTTTGTCGTAAGTTTAAAAATGTAAGACGGAAGAAACAGCTTCGAATCGAGATGAATGTTGCGTGTTATATATATACAGGTTCGTGGAAAGCCCTAAATAGAAACTATTGTGACGAGTTTATTCAATGCTGGAATATCTCGTTATGTAACGTTAGCAGACGTTTTCGTCTAAAGCTCGAAGGTGGTGATTACTATATTGTGACGTCAAAGTATTTTTCAGTTCTTGATAGAGGGAACGTAACATCTACAAGATGTTATTTTCTTCTCGTATGGACTTTTAATCACATAGTTTGCGAAATATTGCAGCTACAATGTTATTCTTTTGTCGGGAAAGAAATGACTGTTTTTTATTTATTTATTCCATGTAACTCGATATTCCCAATATGTTGTAGTTTAAATACAGTATGCAAAAAAGGAAGAAGGACTTGACAACTCAATCAATTAAACAATGTCGATGGAAGTTAGACGATTGCTTCATCAATCAATCAACTTGGTCTCTTAGCAAAGAAGAAGGAGACGGAAGCATGAGATGCACTAGACTAATGATATGCACGAGATACATTCAAAATAAACGGGTATTACTGTTCGCTCTGAACGAGCAATTTTCTATCAATCGAAAGGTGAGAAACCACTGTAGGGATTGGCTGAAAACGGTAAACCAGTATCTTTCCTTCTCTTTATTTTTCCTTTTCGTCTTGCTTTTCGAAAAATAAGCGGAAGAACGAAATTTGATAAAATCCGAAATGAGGAGATAAGAAGTAACCTAAAGCAGGAATCTATAATAGAAGTTATTGAAAGGAAACAAATGGGATAGTTTGGGCATGTATGTAGGATGAGTGAAAACAATTTACTTAAGACTATATATGAGGCAAAATGATCCAAGAAGAGAAGAAAGGGGAGACCCAGGAAAACATGGATCCAACAAATACAGGAAATAGGAGAAAAAAGAAGAAGAATGATCAGAGAAAAGGAGGAACTCGCACAGGATCGTAGACTATGCAGGAAATGGAGCAAAGAACGTTAAGCAACTCAACTTTGACGCTCTACCAGGGTAGCAAGAGATACGGGAAAGAATGTCTTCCTCTTCTTTAGCGTGGTTTTCTTCTTCTTTAGTGTTTTCCTTTTTGCCGTGTTTCCCTTCGAGCTTTTATTCATCCCACTGTTCTGTTTCCTATTCTTTTCTGCTTCGTTTCCTTTCCCTTTCTTCTTCTGGGTTATAATGCCTGTTTAATCATGACTTGTTAAAATATGAATATCTGTCATCGAAAGTCTTAACAGAATTATACTTATCTATAAAACCGGATAGTCGCAGTGGAACTGCAGCATTGCCTTATCAAGTAATATAATTTGATGAACTAAAGGAACGTAAAGAAAGTGTTTTAGTGCATACCACATTCCTCTCGCGAGGAAGGTGTCGGCAAAGGATTGTCGCTAATAGAATCAAATGCTTTGCGACGAAGTTGGTTGGCAAATAAATAAACGAAATTGCAAAACTATGTAACAAAAACGCCAGATGATTCTGGCTACAATCAGGTGTACACTTTCATGCGACCTTAACATAATATTTAAGGGATTCAGGAATCAATTGTGTTGATTCTATTGAGGATGACTTAGTTGTAGGAATGAGGGATAGAAGTTGAGTATAAACCATAGTTTTCAGTTTAATTTTCTTCGATCGATTTTTCAAAGCGCAGGACGACCCTACCAATTCTTAGCTTTCACTTCGAAATTTTAGCAATAGAGGTTGTACGAATAATATACAGCACATCGAACAAGTTCTCCGATTCTTTGTCTTCTTGTTCACCAATCACTTCCTACTACAATCGATCTGGAGCGGCTTAGAAAACTCGAAAAGTTGTAGATGCGGGCTGGAGCAATGAAACGGATCAATTCGAATTAATTTTCAATTTCATTTTCCGGAAACATGTTTGTATAAACATCTAAAAGTATTTACACAGAATAGGATCAAAGAAAATTGCTGTGTTTAAAGAAAACATCCACAAGATGAGATCTATCTAGAAGAAAGCATTCCCCAAGGTACCTCTACAAACAAAATTTGATATCTTTTAACATTTGCTGAAGAATTAGTGCCACTTCCTCTTCAGTTCTTCACTTGGAGTCCTGGGCCCTGCCGTTTTCTATTCTTACGAAAAATCCTAAACCATATGGTCGAAGGAAAGGGATATGATGGACATGAGATACCCACGCATTGAGAGACTAAGCGGTTCGGATACACATTTTTGAAAGCATTTATGATTCACCCAAGCAGCTCGTAGAAACGTTTCCAATTAACAAATTGGAAGACTCCTCACGAAGACATCGATACATTACACACCAAATTGAGGAATACAGAGAAAGTTGGAGTTGATTGGGCTTTTCGTCATTTCAGTATAGTTTGTGCACGTTTCCGGAGAGGTGAAACTGTTTTGTCATTCATCTAGAAGTTAAAACTTCCCATTTTCAGGAACTAATTGTAAGTCCAAACAATATTTAGAACAAAAACGCCGTTGACTGGCGTAATCAATGTAATTGAGAATTCGAACAATTTCAATTTCGTTGTTATAGCGGAGATCTTGAAAAATATATCAAAGTCTTTCGCTTTAGATACTCTCAGCAGTTCGAGGTATTCTTACATTTCTATACGTGCTTGCGCTTATTGTCCCTCCGGTCAAAGTATTCGAACTGACGCTGCTGGCAAAATTTCTACTAGTATTAAATTGAGCACGGAAAGCGCGTTGAGTAATCGTAAAATTGGTACCGCTTTTGTAGCTTTCACGACAAACGTTCGTTATTGACCGATCCAACCATTTATATGACCGAATTCTTGAAAATGCTGAACGTAGCAACCTGATAATAGCGACTTCTATTAAAATAATTAAAGCATTTTGCATTTTGCTCTATAATCATATCTGATTTTATTGGGTAAGTTGACTTTCTCGAAATATCAGTTCCTACCTTAAGTAACTATAATTACAAATAATTAATGTTGGGAATATTGGAAATTGTAGATCGTTAGACTCTAATTTATGGATTCATATCATCTTTTTCTTTTTGGAGGCAACTATGGACGTATGTAAAATATATTCATAGAAACTAAGTTGCGATTTAAAAAGAGCTCTCAGACTTATGAAAGTTTTGGTTTTGACCAGCTGTTGATTATCGATTAGGAAAAATTAATTTGATTAGGCCGAGAACTATAAATGACGCGGCAATATTTACCAGTACGGGGAGCAGGTCTCTTGCTAGAACACCAAAGAGTTATGGTGTCCATATTGTTCTGAATCAATTCAACATCCATTGGAGATTCAACCCTTGTATGAATTTTGACTTCAACATGAGATTGAAAAAAGAAGATCATTAATATATATATACGAAGATGATTTGGCAGGAAGAGAGACTAGACCACTAGCAAAATTTATCGGAAAAATTTATCATTCTATTCTAATTCTACTATGTTTTCTTTATGGTGACAGGTGAGAAGTGTGGTTAATTTTTTATATTTTACTTGAAAATAAGAGGAGTGTGAAGAAGTGTTGTAAATTGAAAATTTTGAAATGTATAAACTCTATTTTTAAAAGAATGCTCCTGCGAAATCCACAATTTGTCGCTGGATTGCGCTATTTAAAGGCGCTAAACTGAACAAAATAATCCGGAATGGGCCACAAGCAGCTCTCCTTCATCACGACAACACCCTTTCTCATACTAGCCAAGTTGTTCGCGAAAAGTTGAATCAATTGAGATTTCACGTTCGCCTCACCCATCCATTCGCCAGATCTAGCTACAAATGATTTCCACTTATTGGCCAAACTGAAATTTCCGGTGGATGACGACCTTATTGCAGTAACGAAGCAGTATTCTGAGGATCTTGAGGACGGTCATTACAAAAATGGCATAGTGGCACTGCAGCATCGTTTGGCCCAAAAGCGTTTAAGTTGAAGGGAATTGTTTAAGAATACTAAAAAACTTAAAACCCTAACCCTTTTGTGTCACATCGATTCCCACTGCCCGTCAAATCATCCTCCTAAATAACAATGGATCTAAGTTGAAAGTATAAGGTACGCTGGATTCAGGGGTCAATGCGTGCGATGTATAGCCATTGTAATGAACGTAATTAGAAACGATTGCACAAGAGAAGTTCACAAGTTTGGTGAATGCTGAAGTCATTTGAAACTTATCTCACAGCAAATAATGAGCAGTCTAGTCAAAGGCACCGGATATCTGCATAAACAATGTCAACTTGGTAATTCTGAATAGGGATCTAACAAGTAAAGCTGGTGGGCGCTTTATCCGTTAAAAGCTGACTAGCAGCTTTTCCTCTTTATGAGTCCCGGCACGAGCAGAAAGTAAACTTTCCGTGGAAGTTACATTTCTGTATGTATTTTTCCAACTTTTAGTTCTTTAAAAGATGCGAACCTGATATCCAACTGTTTTTAGCTATATCGAAATGGCTGCAGTCCTCTTTGTTTTGGATATGGAAAGTTGTATTGTATTGTATTGCCAAATTAATGTTTATGTTAGGCAGTATGTGCTTCAATAATATATGAAATAACGGTATCATCCATGTCCAATGTTATGTTTATTCAGCAGGGAATCCAAGCAATAATGAACTTCTTTGAAGAAGAAGATGTCAACGTTCTGTCAGAATTATCTAGATACCGTGGGTTCAACGCTATTGGAAACGTGTGAAATACGATCCCGTGAACTTAAGTTCATCCCAAATGAAACTTAAGACCTTTGGGATCCTTTATCCTGAAAAATTGATACTCTGTTTTTACAATGCACAGATGAACGACGTCTTCAAGCTGGCACGCAGAATCAATTGGAAAATGGTATTTATAACTGTTGTATTTCCAATGTTGCTCCCCGCATTTTCCTAAGCTTTGGTTTCTAACGTTGACTAGATGAGCCCTTCCAAATAAGAAAAAATTGGAAGATAATGAGAACGAGAATTCGATCGCATCTTACCGCTAGATTTCTCGTAAGGATACCCCGGATAAGAAAACAACGACTTTTACGACTTCTTCTTTCGAATTAAAAGGATTTACAGCGGTAAACATTTACGTTCATAGCATTACACGCCGTCTGCGGCTTGATAGAAATCAATTTTATTCGTCCTTTTATGCGCGGCGATTGTGTGCGATATCGCGCGACGTGGACGGCTAAAAACGCACCGGATTACGACCGTTACAAAAAATCCATTCCGGCATCCGACGCTTTTCTTTCTTTTATAACTTTAAAAGCTTTTCTACGTTTTTACGATCTCGTGTTCGTCCGTCATGTCCTTCCGCTAAATCTGCGTGCGCAAAATTTATTGCGGCTGCTTTAACAGTACAAGGCGGAAAGATATTTCGTTCATGAATGCATTTTTCAACATGTAACGGTCCTTTAAATAGTTGACCTCCTTTGTCGAATCGAAGGCTTTCGCTGTCCAAATAGGACGGACGAAATAGATTTCAATAGTTAATAGGTCAGTTCTGGATTCATCTAACGTGGGAAGGGTATTCTACTTTTTATAGTGTCCGTTTTAAATCTGAAACACGTCGACTTTGTACTGGAATGCTTCTAATTATTTATTGGGAAGGATACCAAGTAATAGGTACCTGATATGTATTTATTTTAACAATCCTTTGTACACAATTAATAATATAAAGCACAAAGAGGTAAAACTTGCATCCGACAGTGACCATCATCAGTGTTCATGGTGAATCCCAAGCATACACCACCTTCCCATATTTTCCTTAAGGGGTAACACCACTGCAAAAAAAAAGCGTTCCTTTGACAGTTTCTTTTGGATGCAAAAAGGCGATAGGATAATAATATTGAAGAAAATTTTTAAGCATATATTTAAGTATTAAAAAAAAAATTATGATCTATAAATACTAAAAAATGGCGTCGTTGGAGCCATTTTCGCGAGGCATGTTGAATTTGAATCCGGAGTAATGAAAAAAGGCACTTAATCTACATGACTATAGCCAGTGAAATACGCAGGGGATTAAAAATATTGATTTTTGTGTGATTGGCGTGTATTTGAAGTAAAACACTCACACACTTTTTGACAAAAAGGGGCAAGAATTTGTGAATAGCTAATGTTTAAATTAACTTATCGAAAATCCCGTACGCATTTCACTTCAAAATGTCATTTTAAAGATATGGTAAAAAAATCTAATGAATAGAGCAAAATTGTTGGAGTTATGCTGCGTGCCGTTTTGAGAAATCGAGTTGTGTGTTTAAAGATTTGAAATGTGTTATAAACATTAAAAACGGAACAATTCAAATATCAAATATTCTTCCTCAATCTCTTTCCTCGAAGACTGTATGCTAGAGCGCGCCTCTTTTGCCGCATCTGCCAAAGATAACTAGGCGTGCTTGGCCTGCCTAGCATCGGTTTCAAGAAAAGAATTGTATGATTGGACGTCAGTAATCACGTCTAAAACGTTTAAGATTCGTAGAATATTTGTCAGATCATCATTAAAATTACATACATATATCAGAAGCTATGTTTAAGACTTTTTACCACTTTAGTAAGATTTTGGAGCCAAATTCCAAAGAGTACCATTGAAAATTGCGGTTGTATGTTGCGTGTAGCCTCCCAAACAAAGGTTTAGTAACTCATCTCGGCTCGGCTCCTTATAAATCCGTTTGATGACATCAAAACTTCCTTAGGAAGCGGAGGTTTAAAATGGAAGGTGTCCAAGGAATCCGTTCCTTTCCGGTGCGGGTAGACTTCTGGGTCACCCATTGTAACTTAAAAGTATTCTGAGGTTACAAATAAACTGTACTACACACAAAAGCCGTGATTTCAAGCGAGGAAGTTATGTCCTTCTTGTAGATGGATCGACGCAACACTAGCGAACTTTTCACTTCTAAACTAAACACGGAAATGCTTGTAACTGAACATAAACACTTTCTAACAACAACTGTTAATGTATTAGAGGAGTTAGAAATCAAAAGGTAAGACACTAGGGTGTACCTTCCCACTAGGTATTTATTTAACGGAGGTAGTCGTTTCGGTGATGTCCGATGTGTTTGGGGAAGAGATCAAAATTTTAAAGAATTTTGTTTTAGGTAATAAACTTTTTGTCCCATTTTCTAGAAGGTTCAAAGCATCTTTATTAAGGCAATAAAGAAATATCGATATTCTAAAAATTACAGTGGTGTTACCCCTTAATTAAATTAGAAGTCAAGGGTATTTGTGCGCGCTGGACTGGTTATCAACACGAGTAATTAACTTACCTTTCTAACACGTAGCTCTTAGTTACCGCAGAATTCGAATAAACGTTCCACAATTGCCACCTAACGCTATCGAACTTTCCATAAAAACCATTTGGGAAAACATTAGCGCTCCCAGCTCTACCTTCCCATTCGACGACGCAATGCGGAACGCACAAATTGGCGATAATTATCCGAATAGACTCTTTTCAACCGTCCGTAAATAACAATCAAGCCTAAGCCAGAAAACCTAACCTATTCATCATCGAATCACGTTTCACGAGGTGCGTTTCCTCTATTAGGAACTTTCGACATAAATCATGCCCGCGGCGGCATGGGCATCTCGAAGAGGCCGACCACCGCTCGGAGAAAGGGGCGTAAAATTTCCGGTGGTTGGTGAGAAAAACGAACGGAATCGTCGAGGAGGCGAAAATATTTGGGAGGAATTTATATATATATATATATATATACACAGTTTATTAATTATTCGAGTGAATAATCGGCGAAAGTTTCGCGCTAAGTCTAAATTAATGAATTGGCGAAAACCTGTACCGGTAAGCGAAACAAATTATCGAATTATCTGGGGGTAGCGAATCGTGCTGAACGACCCAGAAGTGGAAAAGAAAATTTACGATATTGCGAGGAAATCGTATTTTTTGCGGCTCACCGATCGCCATTGTTACGGAAACAAATGAATTTAATCTTGTTTTATATTGAAAGTGTTTTATACTTTTATAATACTATTTGATAAATTATTTATGCAAGTGTAAAATTCAGTTTATTTCTATAGTATCGTAACGGGTACTAACAAGTGGAACCCACAATAGCCATTCAGCTGTGGAAATGGATACCTACTGCACCTGTGTTGTGCATGTGGTCGGTATTGTACTACTTAATCATTTCGTTTAATATTTTCACTGAGGGACAGACACAGTATCTACATCCGTAGGTAACATACGTTTATTACTTTCCTTTTCCAAAATATCTGATACGATTTAGTGTTACAGTTTTAAATTTAATGTTTGGCTTTTAAAGATTTTTTAACGAATATTACCGTAGTGACCAAGGAATGCGTCAGACCACTACTTTATGGTGTCGCGCATCAATATAAGTCAAAACTTGATCGACACCCAATCTCGAAAGTTATTATATTGTAAATTGAGTCAACTAGGGGAATTTTCCCGTATCACCGAAATCTGTGCAGGCAAATTTCGGACACGTTCGTTTTCTCCCCCTGCGAGGATATCTGTTTCGTGACTGTTCAGGCTGCAAGTCCGAACCCGACAATAATATCTGTACGATCCCCTTGTTGACGTTTAGGGATTCAACTCACCTGGTCAACAACCTGTAAGGAATTTTACGCCGTTTTTCAACTTTGCAGACGCCATTCGCTTGCGGTTACAATGCGGTTGCATTGTAATGCGGGACGAGCGCTCAATCGATTTACGTTCTTTTGCCAATACGGGCTCAGTTCTTTGTTTAAACGAAACCGTTCGATCCCACTTAGATTTCTATTGGTATTTAGTTAATATGTTCCCTTGTTCCGTGATTTGGATGTAAAGATTATTGTCAAGTTGTCTTGTTTAGCCCTTTCAGGCGACGGAACTTCATGACAAGCGTATATTCGTTGTGTCTGGCGGTATTTTACACACGTGCCTCATTCCATGGTTTCTTCATTGTTATTATCGATATCTGCAAAGGTAGTCCGTAAGTACTTAATAAATTTGTGGAACAGTTACAGTCAACAGGAAATGTCCTCCTAATTTGGTTCCAGACAGAGCGTAATATATCCTGTCAAAAGGGAAGGACAAACGCGTTGTCCAGATATTGACTTCCAGAAACCTTCAAATAGAGAGAAAAGGAAAGCATGGAAGTGTGAAAGAAATATATTGTTCGGAGCCTGTCAAGGAATATCGATGTTGTATGGGTTCTGTCATGATCATGGGAGTATATTGAAGAATATTGACAGAAAATCAAGGCAATGGTGGCTTAAACTATTTTGATACTTCGTCGATATAACGGTGGTGAATGCATTTACCTTGTGTTGGAGCTCATCATGTGCTGAAAAACAACTAACGACGTATGAAATTCTTTCGATTGAAAATAATCGATGAACTCAGCGACGCCACAAGGGAAAATACTCCAGCCGAGATGTAATCAAAGAGGAATAAAAATAGATAAAAATGTTACGTGCTTCCCGAAATAAGAAAAAGCAATGGACTTCACATACCCCTTCATAGTGAATCTAAAATAGACATGCAAAACATGTAACGTGGGCTTATTCTTGAATTAGAATAATTACTGCTTTATGGCGTACCATAATAACTAATTCCTATATTTAGTTAAAAATGATAATAATAATTATTATTATTTTTATTTATTTAGTAAAATGCTTGTACAAACAAATTAAGGTAGGAAATTATTATTAACTAAAAATTAAATCTACCTATAATGAAGTCTGTCAATTGTTTCCTGAACAGTCTGCAGCTGTTACAATATTTAATTTCTTGCGGCATGTCATTGTACATTTTTGGTCCTTTCGAAAACAATATATTTTCTGTTCTACGTTTATTGACAGATTGTATATAGAAAACATATTATGTTGTACGTATCTCTTCCACAAGTACAAGCTGGCTAGATAAGTAGTCAGGTGTCTATTTATTAACCATTTTATAAATAAATAAATATACAGTGTTGGAAATCACTTTTTGGTTAACACTCATAAACTGCAATACTTCAACTATCATAGCTCAATTTTTGTTCTTTTACATTTTTTGTATTTCGTTTTTGTTTAAATTGAAAAGAACAAATAAACAGGAATCCATACATGGCGAAATAATAGCCTATATATTAATATCCGCATATAGAAACTAAGGTTTTTGCCAATTCTATACATATAATGCACATTTTTCGCCATTTTACCCATCAGATAATTAGAATGCCTTTTCAAATTTAATTGATTACCTAAAATGACCCCTAAGTATCTAATTTCGGTGACCCTATCGAGTTCAATCCTATCTAATTTGATTTGAAATTTTACATGATCGATTTGTTGTTACATATAGTTGATACCAAACAAAATGTATTTACACTTACTTATAGTGCCACAATTTGGTTGTCACAAACCCACTCCTATACGTTGCTCAAAGTATAATTAATAATAAATGTAAATTCATCAATATGCTTTCCTGTCACATATATTATTGTATTATCAGCAAAAATATAAACGTTACAATTTTCAATATTTTTAACAATATAACAATATATAATAAAGGAAAGAGGAGCCAACACGGTCCCTTGAGGGACCCCCGTCTCTATTCTACCTTCATCTGAAACACTACTCTTAAATTTAACATTTTGTGTTCTAAATGTTAAATACGGATCAAATTATTTCAACTCAGATCCTGATAAACCCATTTTCTTCAGTTTCTTGAGCAACAGATCATGATTCACTGTTTCAGTGGCACGCCGAAAATCCAAACACACGGCTAGCACAAAGCATCCAGAGCTTCCAACCATTTATCACTAAAACTTAATATTATACTCTTACAAGTATGCTTATTCCTAAAACCAGATTGGTCTACACTTATCACTTGATTTCTGTCGCAAACCAAGTTGAGTTTTTGCCATCAACCTCAACAGTTTTTAACAAATAATAAGAGTATTAATAAGTACAAATTTCTCACTTTTAATGGGATTATTAATTCCAGCAACTGGTGTAATTGTTGTGCTTTTTGAAACACTTGGAAAATACCCCATATTTTCAAGAATTATTGATAACATCAAGCAACCTGTCTCTAATCACCTCAAAAATGATAATATAAAGGCCTATTTGTTTACCATTTTATATACCACAACGATTACCGTATCCTGCAGGACTTCTAACAGGACATTTAGCTTAAAATTGTTATGTAGTGTGAGAGTTATGGTGTAAACTTTTTATCTATCAATAAATGTATTTTCGTCTAAAAGTTTTTGTTCTATATGCCTGAAGGACTTAAACGCTATTAACTCTGTAATCTTTCTAAATTTTAAATTTTGGTGTATTTAAAATCCAGAAGTCATTTATGACACCTGCGAACACGCACGTAATTAAAATTCTTCAAAAATTTCCTGTTATTATTTTCGAATGTACTACTGATAGAAAATCTCAAAACTCATCTGCGCGCTTATATTTGCTTGTGATGGTTATGTCGTGATCCAAATTGTCGTTCAAGAGGCGTTATCCGGACAGTTAATCAATGATCTTTATTTCCTTTATTACCCTGTGTTTAAACTTCCTTTTGCACAACAAACTTTGTGTTTATCCATACCTTCATTCCTTGTTTTACGTGTACCAACTACTCTATTGCGGGATTGACGCTTTGAAGCAGAATAAACAGAAAGAGAAGGAACGTAAATAGAAAATCTATAATTATGTTCATGAAACACCTGGTCTGCTTGACATACCACTTTAGCAACAATCTAATCCTTGTTCTCGACAGAGTAGAAACACTAAATTTATCCTAACGAAACATTGCTGTTTTCTAACTCTCGTACCATCAGCCAGTGTTTTTAAGACTCTTTTATCGTCAAAAGTTAATCTTAATGCCATTACCCTACGACATTTCTAGCCATATTCGTTGCTGCTTGTCATCGGAGCTTCATGAGACATTTTCAGGAGCCTTAAATACTGGACTTGTTTTGTTTCTGGCTACTTTACACTGCGCAACATACGCTACCGGACATAGCACATAGCACTAGTGTACCAAGTCTTTCAAGAGTAATCTTCAACTCAATAGACTTCAGAATTTGATTTAGTCTCCAAGCAATTTCCTAATTAATTTTAAGTAGGCAACGTTTAGTCTTTGTCGCTAGATGTAACTAGTAACTAGCACAGCACTAACTAAACCGCAAACAAATACGCGAGGCGGGGGCAACGACGGTGGCGAAAACAAACAAATATTTTGCATATCGCGCCAGCTCGAAATCGGATCATGCACCGCTAGCTTCCGAGGCTAACAAATTAAATTATTCAGAGGCAATTTAACTTTAAATGGGAAAAGTATTAATGCGCAAACAAATATAAAGCCGGCCATCGTCGTCCGCATTGGCGTCCGGACCATTGCGCCTATGAACGACGATTTATTTGACTTACGATGATTGGATTTATGGTTAGATCAACGTTGGTAGATAGGCTCAGATCGAAGTTTGGATACGCGACGGTGCCATTGTGTATACGCATATGTACCGTGTGTACACGACGTGTATATTTAAGCGTACAGGTGCACAAATACGAACCGACGAGTATATCAGATCAACCCCTATCGTCTATTCATGTTCGTGCGCAAGGTAAACAGAAACGTTCTGAACACCGAGGTTGTGCAAATAAATTTATTTTATCATGGGGAATATGGGGGAAGCGGATTTCCATATTATCGACGCCTGTAATTGCAGAAGTTGGTTGAATTAATGGATATAGGCTTGAAATGATACTTTCCATAAGTGGCTTTGTTTTCTAAGAACTTTGGATACAACTGTAACACAAGACTGCATGAAAAATAGAGGAAAGTAGAGCAAATTGTTAGTTAGTGAAGATAAAACGATGAAAGAAGGTATAAGTAATATAATGAAACTGAAGAAGCTTACGTTTATTGACACGTACTTTTCCAGCCGGAAGAAATCCATTATTAACGCGCCCCGCACCAAACGGTTTTTAACCGTAATCATCATTACCTGATCGCATCTACCAAAACCCGTACACGGCACACCTAAATCCAGAAGAAATGCAAAGGAAACTGAAACCAAGCAAATAAAAATGTTATTTTCCGTAAAAAGTTATGTATATTGCATATGTAGATATAAAGGTTCTACAGTTTTATCCATTGAAAGAATAGAATGTGGTTACTTACTTACATACTTCACCCATCTTATTTGTATCAAATAACTTACGTGTGAGGGTTAATTCGTGTTTTAAGTAAGTTCACTTAACTAACTATATATTTATGCACATATTACTTTTCTGAGCAACAGTAACATTTGGAAAAAGGTATGCGATATCAAATACAAACAATAAACCAAGACAAAACAAAGTATATCCTAAGCTCAAGACAGAAAAAAGCGTCATTACTATAAAAATAGGGAAATGCACCCTCTAAGAAGTAAGCAGTTTCAGATATGAGATCATATAGGAGTTGTTATTAATGAGAAAATCGAAAGAAGTGTGGAAATAAACGAGGAATGTCTTTATTTGGAACTAGCTCTACTGGAAATATCAAAAATTAGGAAAGGCAAAATACAAGAAGAAAATTATGCAAAACGGCAATCAGAGCAGTGATAAACTCTACTGCTGAAACAATGATCCTTACACAGAATGACGAAGAAGAGCTACGAATACTGGAACTGAAAATGCTGAAATGAATAATGGGACAAAGAACGGCGTGAGAGGAGATGTACCCAAGAAAACAATGAAAGAATAAAGTAGAATGGATGGAAAGGGACAGCAATGTTTGAAACACAAACAACAAAGGCAAATGGAGTGGTCTACGGAAAATAACGGATCAAAAGAGCTCCTGTATGACCAACTAATATTCCATGTAAAGAATGTAGGGCTAGGGTTACACATGCATATGCTATAAACACGTTCGTATACCTCATCAACAGAGGGCTAATTAATAGTAAAAGATAATATAATATTTGAAGCGAGAGTAATTGGAAGAAAGAAAAGTCTCCCTCATTTCGGGGACGGCAGATAAAAGAGGAACAAAATGGGAGAATGTAGAAAGCATGCGGGTTTTCTCGCACTTGATGAAAAGATGTCGGGAAACTAGCTTCCAACTCCTACGATAGTTCTCAGATGTTCTCAAAAATAAATCTCAATTTTCTACTAGATTATGCCAGCTTACACTAATTATACCAGCCTACGCAAGTTCCCTACAGCAACGTGAACAACAAATTGAAACGGTATCGTGATTAACGAAAAGGAAAAATCACCTCCAATCGAGGGAAAAACAAATGTACAACGGCCGATGGTACGAACACTAAAATTGAGGAAGACGAACGACCAAATTTATGCAACGATAATGTAAAACCAGTCAAATTTCCGTGTACACCCTCGATAAACGAGACTTAAAGGCGAAAACGGTATAACTTACTCACCGCCATCTACAGCAAAAGTTGGGGCGAGAGAGGCCACAAGTAATAATTACAGAAAACTATAGCCGTAACAGTTCATATCAGTATTCCAGTATTGTAAAGATACATGTAAAATTTGAGCTTCGCTTGAACATTACCATTTTATTGTAAATATCCTCTCGAGGATATATATATATATATATATATATATATATATGTGTATATATATACATATCCTTTCTTACGCAATACATAAATGCTTTATTTTTCCTTAATCTCTTTAATACTCAAATTTATTTCTGTCTATAAACTGTATTATTCTCGTACGTCAAACTCTCAAACTTTACGCTTTAGTTTTATTTCTTTTTTGTTTTCCTGTGTTAACCACCTTCTTAGCAGGCCAGACATCTCAAGGCAGAACACTATCAAGGATAAGAACGTATCTTTTATTGGGGAACTCAACCCCTCTGTGCGTTGTCTTCGATACAAACTGAGATACCTGCTTTTGAACCACTCATGTTATCTTCAGGAGTCGTAAGACCTCTTTCAGTGTGTTCTAGGTATTTTTAATTTGTGGCACGCGACGTAGGAGAGGAAGTGCGTAGCATGGCTTTAAACATACCTGACAACTTATTAAGCTGTAGTAATTTGCACATCATTACATCGCTATTCATTTTCGAAAAGCATGGTAACGAATTTTCGAAAGTGCCCTGTAACGGGGTAGGAAGTTATTACCTCCTACATGCAGCTGACTACACGTCACCCAGGAGTAATGGGAAGGACATTATTTTACGCCTTTCCACTTTTATACATCACTCACTTCTCACCGCGCCTTTTGTTCTAAGAAAGTATCCTCGTAAATTATTTTCCATTTCATTCAGTCCGTATCCTCTTCGCTTGTGATATTAATGAGAGTTAGATGGGCGAGTCTATAGTCGTCTGTCCATTCGCAATTGTACTTTCAATTGCGCCACCCAACCTCGTCAATTCAATCTTAGCTCGCGTGACTACACGTGCTGAAATTTACGACGAGGATACCGCTTCGGTCCGCTTAATGGAACCATGTTTTAATTATTAAGGTAAACGTAACGAAAACAAACAAACGGTCGGAGAAAAAGGGTGTACGGACCGTAACTAATAACCTGCGGCAGGTATCTATCCTCATAGAAGAGAAGGAATTGCTGCTAGACACGCTAGAAGTATCGTAATCCTCCGGTGAGTTTTATTTTTATTTCTGGCTGCGAACGAATAATTAAGTTCAGAAGTTTATGGCGAATGAACTATTTTGGAAAGAGGAAGTTGTGCAATATGTAGACGTAAAATTAGAAATCTTTCACCTTCTAGTGATACGTTCAATTTGTCACAGCGCAGCGTTCCAGTTTGTTACTTTTTAATACAACTTCCTTTTGGATGCACGTGTTTGGGAGTCGGCTTGTGGCGTTTAGTTGAACAAGTCGTTTCCTGTAAATAGATTTTTCCTTTCTCGCTTTAAAATCTCGGTTGATGAGGATCTGAGCGCGAATTCGACTCTAGGAGCTTTAACACTATCGTTGTGTCACTCTAGCAGTTACGCTTCCCCAATTTCACTGTTCAAACTATCGGACACGTTGCGCGTTTGCTTTTCCCTCTGTTGGAGGTAAGTTTCTTTCTTTGTTAATTACGATGCCGTCATTTCTTCTTTCACGTTGTTGTAGGGTGCTAGTAGAGTGCTAGTACGACCTAGTATATGCTAGGTTGAGCTAAGATTATTTAAGAACATCTAAGACCATTAAAAACATCTAAACGTTATTGTAGAAGCTAAAAGGACGTTGATCTCGGTTCATGTAGTGCCGATCCTTAGCTTTATAAAGCCGACTTTTGCTATGTCCGGCTGAATTCCCGACATTTCAACATCGAGTCCGAGGATCCCGCCATCTTTGACAGCTTCCGTCCCTCTACCGATTACCACGCCGTACGAAGTATGACAACAGGAAATACGTTACGCTAAGTCCTGCCTTTATTCTATTTTTGACGCGTTGAGCTTTTGTGTAAAATTGCCTATAATTATTTAATTAATTTAGATTTAGTAAGTAAAAAGAGTTTTCTCTTACTTTCGCTATCTTACCGTTATTTAGTTATATATTTGTTGAATGAAACATTTAATTCTTTTTTGTATTTTAAGGACGTTCACGTTTAATTGTCACTTACACATATATTTCCAATTACCTTCTGTTGAAGGTGTAATGTACCTGTGAATCCTCTGGAGTTCCAACGGTTACCGAGAGTTTTTTAAGCATTATTTAAGTACGATACGAAGTTATCTTATTTCAATGTTATTGAGATTTTATACACCCCAAGTCAGTGACAACTAAAGTGCTTTTCAACGTCATTCTCCCGCATCAATTTACTATTATTTCTCTTATTTTCTTTTTACCTAGAGTTTTCGAGTAACTTTCCAGGTCGCTTCACAACCAAATTAAAGAACATAGTAACGTAGACCGTTTGGAGAGTCTCGTACCAACGAAAATGAAGGGATTTTTCTGCCCCAGAAACTTAGATGCGATCCAGTTTTATAATAGGAGTGGTGCCTTGTTACTAATAAATTCTCCAACTTGAAGCTACGCCATTTCCGTTGAGGCAGAACAGCCTGGATAACTGGATAAACTCGCGTTTATCGTTTCGGTTTCTTGTTCTGTGCCAGATTGTTCTAGCTTTTCTTCTTTCTTTGATTAAATCTCTAGTTGACATATAGAGCAGCATCTACATAACCTGCAGATGCGAAGAAATTTATCAGTAAACGCCTCCAGAGTGCCTCTGATAGCTTTAGCTGGAGGTTTCGATGGACACGAAGTAAATGAATCTAAATGCCTAGCGGTTACGTTTGCGAGAAGGAAGTCCCCTGGTGGGTAACATCGAGCTAAGATGGAGTCTTAGCGTTAAGTACTTTGGAGTGTCTTTTGACCAGAGTCTGCTCTTGAAAAAGACAGGTCGAAGACATCCGTTACCAGCTTCTTCTCTGTTTGTAGCATGCCACTTCCACTCTTTGGACGAAGTAGTGCTCTTGGCCTAAGAAGCAAATTGCTTTTCTATACTTCGAAGCTCTGACCTATGGTGCTACAGTCTGGTTCTTAAAGGCACCGTTCGGAAACTATTTCGAAAGCTGTATATTTTAGCTCTAAAAGATGTATGTATAACGATAAAATACTAATTGCTTACAATTTTAAGAGCTCAGGTAGATCTAATCTTTTGTCAATAATAAGTGAAGAACCAGCAGGTTTGCAGGCGTGAAATTTTGAATACCACATATTCGATACGGTAGTTAAAACTTGTGAAAGAACATTTTTGTAGATTCCTTTGTTATCGTTGCTTTCTTGAAATCCAAAAATGACGGTAAACCCAGGATCATTTTTCCTATTCCTTAATTGAGATTAAATTCAACAACAAAGAAGGAATTTACAAAAACCGCGTCGATAGGTCGTAGCTATCGTAACGAATACACGGTATGCAAAATTTCGAGCCCGTAAACTTACTGGTTCTTCACTTATTACTGAAAAAATTGAAGCTGTAGAAACTCTTAACATTGTAAAAAAATCGTTACACACATTACTTTTAAAAGTCAGATATATAATTTTCAAAATAGTTTTAGAAACAATAAAAAGATTTAAGTTTAACCAATCTTGAAGGAACGTACCTTATAACCTTAAAATAGTTTTTAAAAGATGTCCTTTATGTCCCATTTTAGGTCACTTTTTGTTAGTAATCTATATCCCTACACATCAATGGTAAAGTTGCATAACTGCAGTAGTTTCTCGAATACGATAGAAGAGAGTAAAGCTTTCTGTCCGACCCCAGGCTCGAATTAAAGTTCTACGCATACCCTTTTGATCAG
The DNA here is from genome assembly GCA_038088585.1 of Chrysina gloriosa. Lineage (NCBI taxonomy): Eukaryota > Metazoa > Arthropoda > Insecta > Coleoptera > Scarabaeidae > Chrysina > Chrysina gloriosa. The sequence goes on from CM076092.1 coordinate 10,160,623, forward strand.
TACTGATTGTGAGATTTTTCCTGATTTCCTAGACTATAATTCGTTTGTTAATTACACGAGATAATTTCCATCTGACACACTGCAACCTAAATAAGCCACTTAAAATCCAACGTAGGTCGCTATCATTTTTACAATATACCTCGCCGGAGTTGAAGTTATGTACATTAGAGTTATGGAAGTGATAAATGTCGGCACGCTTCAGAGATAATTATAAATAATAATACCCTGGACGGCAGTCATTCGCGCAAATTTGCATTCCGCTAGAATTTGGATTATATACTGCATAAATTAAACCTACAGAGGTCAAACATACATTCCGTAATGTGTATATATTGTACCGCATCTACCTCTTCCTACCTTCCGCCATTCGTATATGAATGCGTTATTTCAGCCGAAGCCACTAGACCATCAGCACAATTACCCCTAATGTAGTAGGAATGGTAAAAGCTGCTGGAAATACGGTCCGGATTTTCATTGCCGCAGCTTCGGTTAATGAATAACCCGATCTTACGATTTTAACGGTTATTATTTGAATTAGTGCTCGGTAAATATAGGCTGTATTCCATTAATATCGGGATGTGGAATTTCGAAAGAACGTTGGGAATTAAACACTTGGAACCGTTCATTTCTTTAATGGATTCGTAAATACGTACATATGTATGTATCCTCCAAGTGAAAGCCGATGAGACAAACAAATGCTCAAAATTTTCATTTTAATTAGGCTCTACCGCTGCCATTAAATCACGTCGGTTACTTCCTTACAATGGAAGTCCATGAGAGTGGCATTGCACGTTGGTTTTCAGACCAAGGATCCTGAGTTCAAATCCTAGTGATCCTAGTAATTTCAATTGTAGATAGAAATCTCAACATTCCTTCTCCTCGGATAGGAAGCGAAATCGTAGACACCGTGTCAAAAGATGCTTGGTAGGCTAGAAATCCCTAGTGGAAGTGGAATTCCCACACGTTCAACCAAAATTCTCGAGTCGCCTGTACAAATGAGCTCCGTTTTTAAAGCACATATAAGTGCGAATGATTCCTCCAATTTCAGCATTCATCAAACAAACAAACTCATCAGCACACGACTGTTTAATTCCTGGACATGTGCTGCGTTGGCAACGAAGTCAGCATCTTCAAGCTAGTTTTTCTAAATGAAAAGCGATTTCTACTACTTTCTACTAGTAATTATTATAATCGAGGAGTAGTAACCTCTTTATAAAGGTAGGGATCCGTTATCAGTCTTAAATGGTACATCCTGTATTTCACTGTTGTTAATGAAAGATACTCTCATAGTCTGAAATACATTCTTAAAATAAAACGTAATTCTTTTGTTCTCCCATCCACGGGTTGTAAGGCCGCATAAATATAGATTGTTCATTTGTTCGGTGATAGTTTGTAATAAAACACGCGTAAAGTATTAAGTTTAAAACACTTTCTTTTTAAAACTTAACTATGCACAAAGGGCGCGGATAACTGAGGCAAGTAACACTGACGAAGATAGCTAGATAGATGACATTAGATTGAAGTAGCACTGTATTGTTAACATAGCGGAGCATAACTGATTTGCTTAAGAAGAGGATTGGTTTTATAATATTGCAAAGGGAGAGATAACACAAAGTAATTAATGATTGTGATTAACCTAAAAGATAGATATATGCAATTTGGGACCTTTATGCTCAGTACGTCTAGAGATTACATGCATTATGAGAATGCGCTCCGAACAAGGCTATTGTTCCTAACTAGAATGTAATGATAATCGTTCTCCGAAACTAACATTAATTTAAATGTACATTCGCCTAATGGGGCCCAAGTTCTAACTTATAACTGTAGTACTAAATATTGATACGAGTATTATTTCTGGGCAAGACTTTCCCAAATAAAGCTATTGTAACCTTAAGATAAGAATAACCAGTTATAATAAAGGCTAAATGAAAGATAAATGGTTACTAGGGAATCGGATTATGCCAGAATAACAATTATAAAAATTCTTTTGGCGAGCCAAAACAGATACCATATTATGCAGTCCTATAAAGAAATGGCAATTTCGTAATGAAAACGGCAGAAACTTTTTTGGGATTTGCTGTGTACAAGTTACTGATTTAAACAGTTCCTGGCAACACTGTCAGCTTCTTAAGCAATATTGAAATTGCTAGTTGTAAAAAGCTCTTATTTTTTGCACATTATTAAAATCAGTGTGCATCAATACTCCAAGTTTGGAGTATTGGAGTTTTGCAAAGAACTAATTGACCTAATAGGGTAAGGTACTTAGTTATTACAAACATCATTAATCGATAACTAGTTTCAACGAGAGAGGCAAATTTCATATAAACAAAAACAAAATGAAAGACATGAATGACTTTTTGTAAAACGAACTGTATCTGAGGTTCGCATATTGGGCAACTCTTATACAAAACTGTGCAATATTTTGCATGGAAAGTACAAATTCCATACGCGAATAATTATAATGGCGAAAATTATGCGATTTGTGCTTGTTATAATAACAATAATAATAATAATAGTAATTATAAATTTATAGCCCAACCGACATACACATACATCTAATAACAGGATAATAAAGTTCGATATATCTATACTAATTATACATATAAAGCATTACATAGTAAAGTGACATAGAATGGTTACATAACGTCTCTTATTTAATAACAATGATAGCCCAGAAAATTTAATATCTATAGTATCGTCTGTTATAGTATTAAAATAGCAACATTCTGTGAAGTAGATGTCTATAAAGAATTAAAGATGGAAAAACTATTGGGGATAATAGCCGATGAGGAGTAGAAATAAAAGTCTCCCTTTCACTAACTCTAAGCTTTCGAATTCATTTAATCCTTCCTTGGGGAGTTAACTATGAGAGCTTAGAAAACAGCTTGTCAGCAACTAAACAGAATGATGTGAAAAAACTCCATCGTAATGTATTTAAAATTGAAATAAGTTAAAAATTAAAGTAATTTTTTTAAAGTTAAAATTCAACGTATTTTCGAAATTTACATGTAATTAAGTAAAATTGAATAAAAACTTGTTCATTACACATATTACTCGGGAACCACTAAGATAACTTCTACGTAAATCGAAGGTTTGCACATGTTGACCATGTGAACGTCGAGGAACATGTTTTTTGAAGCTGTTCTCTCAACTCTCATGGTTAGCTCTCCCATAAAGGATTAAATGAATTTGAAAGCTTAGAGTTACTGAAAGAGAGACTTTTATTTCCACTCAGCCTTGGTTGCAATCCCCAGTAGTTTTTCCATCCTTGCGCAGCCAGTACTTCTGCTAGAATATAATCTATAACGAATGTTAGTGTTTGGTACGCTACAGTGAAATACCTTGTGACTACGTGAAGAGGAATAAGGTATAGCAAAACGTATGCTCTTGAGTAGTTTGGAAGAACCGATCTTAGAATGAATAAGATCATATAAAAATTTCATATCAATCCGGTTGCGACGAAGGTCAAGGGATTCGATGCTAAATAAATGCAACAAAGTAGTGTGGTCGAAACCCTGCGGATGATACGTCCCATCTAACTTACAATGCAAATATTTCCTAAATATACGTTGGACTTTTTAGAGCATGAAAGAGTGTGTTTTATAGAAAGGTGACCAGATTACAGATGCGTATTCGAGTTTTGAATGTACCAATGCAAACTACAGGGACCAGTGGTAATCGAAGAGAATTGTCTAACATTTCCACTTATGAATTCCAAAGCTCGAAGACAGGCACGTGTTACGTATTATGTAGGTTATTGCACAGCTTTTTATGGAGGCTGTGTAGTATGTGAACCTCATTTATAGGTCGCTTTATAGAGACTTATTTAATTTTTTATTTTCTTTTTCTTTGAAGTATATTATAGGCTCAATTGTTGAAACTATTCATTCGTCGCAGTTGCAATAGATTCCGGGTCACGCTAATACCGCTTTAGTTCATCAGAGCCATTCGTTTGATCGAATCTATTGCCATGAACTTATCTTGGATGACTACCTAATATATAAATATACCGTGATGATGAATTACCATAAAGACGAAACTAGTATGGTTGCAGTCTGCTATTAATAAAGCATAATTCCTTTAACGACAAATATTGGCATACAAAATTTGTACTAGTTATGCAGGCTATTATAGAGCTTCTTATGAGAACTGCCTAACACACCAACTTCAGTTCAGGTCGTTTTGTAGAGAGTTATTTAGATTTCTCATTTTCCCATTCTTTGATGAAAATCACAACCACGTCTTGCTCTTCACTAAACCTGTCACACTGACACTAATCCAAAGAGGTTTCCGCCATTGATATTAGGTAGAAATCTTTTGCGGAAACACAGCCTTATTTTTCAGGAATCAGTTTGATTTTTCTTGTACCGAATCGAACGCAAAACTTTCCGTATAAAAAGTCGACGCCTTTCCACATCTAACCATCGTTAGAATTAGAAACGATAATAGTAATAATAATCCGTTAATTGTCTTGCAGACATACACATTGAAACAGAGAAAGAAAATATTTGGAAACCAATCGTATACATATTTGAATCCAGGAAATCTTCCCGATGTTCGGATAAGATTCTCTTAAAAATATTGTCGTTTATTTCGAATAACTAATCACAGGTCTTGAAAATATCAATGAATTAGATGATGGTGAAATGACTTTAGAAGAAGTGTGAGAAAATTTCATTTATCATTGATATATTTCTGAAGTAAACTGACGTGAAATGTGGACATCAACTGGTTACGTATAGCAGAAACTAAAAGAAATTCCAATCATAACTTAATCAGATAAAGCACTAGTGTCAGGAGATAATTGCTGAAATTAGGCATTCGCCCTTTGTATTGCAAACTATGTTTTTAACAGCTCAAACAGACACAATTCTTTAAGCGAAACAACCGAAGAAATTGTTTATGTCATAAAAGTAATGCAATTATAGTAAGTGTCACATTTTCCACACTGTCTCCAGCAATTTTTTCATTTGGCGTTCTCCGCGAACAACCAATCCACCTAGGAACAATATTCGTTTTCCATCGCTGCATTCGCATCCAGAAATGTATTTCCTAGCTACGAAATAGCTTTCACACTAATGTACTCCCTTTGTGTTCAAATCCCGCACCTCATATTTCAAACGGCTGATTTCGTTCGAGGCGAGTACCTCGAGTTCTTTCAATCGTTCGCTCACAGTCGCACAGATATGCCCGGTTTTGCTACTTAAACTGACCAGAAATTATGTGCTCCCGCACTAACAACTCGATAATGCATCGAAAACGTTCGAATTTCTCATTTGCGAAGCACGAACGATTCTGAGGCTTCTAGGGAGAGGTAAAAGGTAGCTAATTTAGGGTCGTTATCGAACTGATTTACCGCGAAAACATTCGCTATTAAGGGACTATAAAGATTAAGTTGCGAATAAATTTTAATTAAAGTTGGAGAATGGGTCGTGCGACTTCGGAATTGTATTTACGAACAGCGGTGTGGATTAATTCAGCGGAGCGATAAAGAAAGAGATGAAAGTTGGATACGGAGAGCTGTTTATTTGTATTAGTTAGGTTGGTAATAGTCTTCCTGTAGGTCCGCGTTATTAATGTGGGATGCAATTGGTAGAAAACTTGGTGTAAGTGGTTGTTGAGAAACGAGGGAGGTCGTTACTAGCACGCAAGGAAGTTGAAGGTATCCAATAATAAATTATGTGGGGCATAAGAAAACATTTAATGATTGTAATAAAGTTATCGACCAACTCGAAAGTTATTTGCATTTCATCTTCTTCCTTTTCCCTTTCTTCCTTTTTCCCTCAGCCCCTCCCATACTGGATAGGTGAGGGCTGAGCTTCATCCATTTCTTTCATTAGTGTTTATCGCGGTTACCGCTTTCATCGTTTAGGAGAATATTAAGTATGAAAAATATAACTTTATTTCTTTAATTTCTATCTTGTAAGCTCTAAAACATTTTCGTGACAAATACTCAGAAGGAATAAGCTTGGGCTGCGTGTATGAATCTTAGGGATACCAGAAGCTTCGAAAACCAATGACGTTGGTTTTCAAATCACCCTTAGAAACATCACCCCCTGTTTGCTATAACTGCTTCTATAAGCTGCACGATATTTTGTTTCTTCTTCTTTTGCAAGTTCCTCGTTTAAATATTTTTCCAGTTTCTATCGTCCTTCTTTCTTTACGTTTTGAAAATCTTGGAAAACTAAATAACGTTATCCCCTTACTTACCGTAAGAATTTATTCGTCATCCCGTCTTCAGCATAAGGCACAATACCTTCGTTTTAATAACGATTTAATTTCCCGCATTGGGGGACGGGTCCAACTTTATCGGGGACAGGTTGGCGTTTTTTTTTGGGGAATAGGGCGAGAGTTTCGTCAACAAACGTGATAAATTTTAAAAAGTTGTTCGAAGGAAGTCGATTTTCACGTCACTCCTAAACTAACTTGTCAAGTTGCGGTGCTTGACCGTTTGTTAGGCGTTAAACGGGTAATTGGCAAAACCGAAAGTTTCCGGCGAAATATTATAATACGACCGGGAAGTTATTTCGCGGGATTTACGTTTGGAATTAGCCACGATTTGGGGGATAATTTTAAATTACCTTTTGCGAAATTTAGGATGGGAATCGTTCGGTATTAGATGCGCTTGTATTTGGGGAAATTTAACTAATGACTCTCGATTGTATAGTTACGATATTAAAACGCAAAATTCATGCTTGTAGTCAAAGTTTTTGTAATACAGTCGAATCTGCTTAGTCGATACATTCATAACTCGAATTTCTTCCTAAGTCAAATTTCTTTGTATACTAGAATGCTATCATGCAATTATGTTTTAGAGTGTATACTCTATAACCCAAATCTCTCAAAACAAATTATTTTCGGGATAATTGTATTCAAAATAAATGTAGGGTACTTTCTTTTGTGGCCCGTCTTGTTTAGCAAAAACCGTGCTTTTAACATTGGCATAGCTTTCGAAAACAAAAACATTTCTTATGCAATACCAAACATTCTTACAATACACTTAATACATAAATGAAATGTTTTATTCAGGTGGTATACATACGTAATACGTTGTTGAAGTGTTCTTGGTTTGTTTTTCCCACATTCTTTTCAAATAAAAGGACAGGCACAAACATATTAGCGGTTTCTATTAGCTTTTACATTAATGATGTATCAACGTCTCATATATCATTCTTATTTGAATTTGGTTAATGGATTAGTTTCCGACATTATGGAAATTACATATGTGTGTATTCAGATTTTCACAAACAGCTTTATTTTTGGTTTAAATCTGGTTCGGAATGGTCTTTTCTCTAATTATTGATTTCGTTTATGTTATAATAATAATAATAATAATAATAATAATAATAATAATAATAAACGTTTATTGCCCAACAGGTAACCCCAATTACAGGACAAAAATAAAAAAGAAAAACATAGTGAATACATAAATTAATAATGAAGTTTAAAAATATACATAATTAAGATATACAAAAAGAAAAAAGAAAAAGACAAATATAAATTAATACATATGCAAAAATGAAAACTAAACAGTAAACTCCTGGGTATTAAGTCCTCACCAGCAGTGCACTTGTTCCGAAACGCACCCATAAGTTCAATTAAAACATCTTCAGACACTGACGGGCAAACGAATGGTGGTAAACGCGGCAGATCAACCGGGAGATCCTGTACACCACGAGTAGTATAAACTTCCGAGAAAACGTTCGCAAAAGCGTTCACAATTTCAAGAGGCTCCTCCACTGATAAATCACCCACCAATAACTTGCCAGGTATACGAGTCGCACACTTTCTACTCCGAACAAACGACCACAGACGCCTTGGATCCACCTTGATAGCATCCTCAACCTTGGACAGATATGACCTGTATCCCTCTGAAATTTGCAACTTGGATATCTCCCGCAGTCTTCTAAATTCTTGGTAGTAATACGGGTCATGTGTGAGTTTCCATTTCTTTCTGTAGTTGTCCTTGACTTTAAGATTGCGCCGGATTTCAGTAGAAAACCACGGAGGAAAATCAGAATTAAAGGTAGAACATTTGGGAACAGAAGACCCAAAAGTCTTATACAGGAGATAATAAAATTGATCAACCGCAGAGTTAACATCACTACAGTTATCCAAAACGGCCCACTCAACATCAAACAAATCACTCAGTAGTTTATCGAGGTCAGTTTTACGAAAATTATATCGAACTACGTGATTAGTCGGAAACACAGTACGTTCAAAAGAACCGACAATATCAAAGGAGATACACAGAGCAGGATGATAGGAATCTTCCGGAACGAAAGGATATTCATCCCTTATAACTTCCAATGAGGAATTGAAACTGCCAAAGACCAGATCCAGCAGTCTATCATCAACATTCACAACATTATTCCACTGTCTGAGTTTAATTGAATTACAAAAATCAAGCAAAAGCGGGATTGAAGTACTAGGTATATTATCATGAACGTGCGCATAATATCCAGGAAGATTAAAGTCTCCAACAAGTAAAACATGTTTATTATTATTATATTTATTATTATATAATATACAATTCACATTCATTCTATGCTTCAAATAGTTTTTAATGACTTTCTTTAACTCGATTCTTTCTTAAGTCGAACAGTTTGGAATGGTAGATGCCAATTCGACTTATTAGTGTTAACATGCAGTCTTCCTGATTTTAAAGATTGGAACACTAGAGATCGGATTGGAGGGTTCGAGCATTCTTACCCCCAGATTTATTTGAGCATATTGCATTTGTGCGAATAACTTATTATTTACTGGGGTTGAACTGAAATTTAGCCAAGAACACCAAGATTTGCTTTCATAGAAAAATCGAAAGCAAAGGCTACCCCTTCTTTTACCCAATTACTAAAAACTCTATTGAAATTTTGCTTATACTAAACTCTTCGATAAAGTGAAGGCATCAGTAAAACTGGCCATGACTACTTGTAACGTTTCGAAGCTACAAATCATTAAAAAATTTTTGTAGGTGACCTAGGTCATCCCCTATAATGTAAAGTTACATTTTACAATTGCTTAATTATAAAATATTTAACACTGCTTAAAATGTTTCCGTTTTGCTAGTGATTCTTTTTTTCACTTTTACATCGTTAGATGAATAGAAGATTTTGTCCAGTGGAGTTAGAGTATAAGAAATGGACAGTTAATGGAACTAATGAGAAGGTGAATCAGTGAATGCGGTAACTTTAATTAACGAGGGATGTATCTCATTTGTGGCTAATTTTTACGAGTGAGACAGTCTACAATTAGTTGAACAGCTAAACGCATCAATCAACTTGGACGTTACTCTAGAATCTAAGCTCAAATTCGTAGGAAGTTTTCAAATGCAAGAGATGAGTGATATCTTATGCTAGTAGCCTCAAGGAACCAGCGTTTAGGACTAAACGGGAACCTAACAGCTACTTGTAAATAGCAGTCTTTTGATGAATGATCAAGAGAAGGCTGAATAAAGAAGGATTGCACAGAAGGTGCTGCACTACTGCTCACCAGAAAACATGCAGATACACGTAAATCGGGAAATTGATGACTAGAATCGAGTTTTCGTTTCAGACCAAAGAGGTCTTAATTCAACGTGTCTGATGGTAGTTAGGAGAGAATTTTTTGGCTTGCAGTATCTCTCCGAAGAATCCACTTTTGGCGGATCAATAATGTTTCGAGGAGAAATTTGTTTCGATGGTCGCACGAAGTCTTTTTCTATGGATTGAACAACCACAATTGTATATTTGTACGTAAAAAGCGTATTAAAAGTACATATGATGCCATTTATCCTATTTGTGGGGCACAATTTCACTTTTATCCAAGCTAGCGCTCGAACCCACGTCGCTAGACTGGTATTGCACTACTTTAAACTAGTGAATATTCCAACTATGAACCAGCCACGAAGACGCCCAGATATGAACCTCATAGAACTTCTATGGGATGCACAAAAACGATAAGTTAAGCCCTACATATCTGCTTCAATAAATCTTGGGAACTCGAAAAAGGCGTTCTTGTGGAATGGGAGAAAAATCATCAGGCAATCATTTTACAACTACAGTTTGTCTATTTAGAGTTTTTACCTACGTCAACAACTATTGTTCATAGATTTTTGTTTCTGAGACCAGCGTAAATCGTATTTCCTTCTTCACCGGCAGCATTTGAGAAAGATAGTCAGATTAATAGATTTATTCGTAGGACAAAACAATAACGTAGGTAAAAACTAGACAAAGTGTATAGGAGGAGCATGCCCAGAACAATAGAAACAGTGCTAACAGCTACAGGAGGGTCTACTAGTTACTGAATAGAAATTCTAACAATTTAAATTCGACTTCAGGTTTCTAACTATTCATTGACACCGTTTCCATTCCAGCTGACATTATTGTTTCTTTCTGTTATTTATTCATGTTTCTTTTTGACAATACCATTCCACATTGTCAAATATTGGTTGAAGGTATTTAATCATAATATCACGTAGGTACTATGGTGTAAAATTTCTAGAAATTGAAAGTTATCGTTGACATGAGATGTTCTGCTGATACGTTAATTTTGCCCAGGAGTTTATTATTATTAATAAGTTATAATCCATAAAATTGCTTGGGCATTACATCAAAACTTCTTCCAGCCGCGCTTTTTTTCCAATTTATTAAAGTAAATACTTTTTAAGGGACACCGAACCAGCTCGAGCGTAAGCGTAAGAACATAAGCGTTAGATTTAGAGAGAGAGAGAGAGAGAGAGAGTATAATGTGCGAGTGAGAGGCAATGAGCCAGAGAAAGGCTACGTGCGTGTTTGCTTCGTCTGAAACAGAAGGAGAAACAGAGAGAGCATGATGAGCGAACGGGAGGCGACGAGTCGGGCGGTCAAAGCAGAGGGGACAGGTGACGTGCTTGAGAAGGAAAGACAGAGAAAGTATGGTGTGCGAGCGAGAGGTGACTGGCCAGGCGGTTAACGTTAAAACACAACAGGCGTTGCGCTCAGAAATATATAAACATAAAGAAAGAATAAAATAAAACATTATACATGAAACATCCGAAGAAGATGTTACACAACCTAATCATAATGACTTCCGAATCATCCTAATTTAACATATAAGAACGAATAAAGTAAAATATTATACGTGAAACATCCGAAAAATATTTTCTACCACCTAATCCTATTGATTTCCAAATCTTCAAAAAAGCACGTGGAACGAAAACGCGATGGCTTCCAAGTAAGAAATACGACAATTAATCGGTATTCACTTCAGACGTGCGTAAACCACACACACACACACCAATTTTTCCTTCTTATTATAAAAGCTAATATTATCTTCTTCCAATTTATAGAACAAACCGAACGAGCCTCTATTCCCCCAGACGCTGAATTTCAATTAACCTTTTTCAGTCAAAGCAATTTTTCCGGAGCAAGCACACATAACGTCATAAATCTTTCATACGAACACCAACAAATCACGTTCAATTTCAACTTCAAACATTACACAAGCCTCACGCCGGCATCTGGGAACCCGCGTCATCCATCTAGGTACTCACACTTCGTACCTACCGCAAAGCAACAAACGTACCTACATACACAAATGAATCTGTACGCTCCATTTCCTGGGAACCAACACGGAAAGGCCGCCCCGTTCCATTCAGGTGGAACGCGTAAAGAAGATTACAATAATAACTCGGAATCCTTTACGGAGTGCCAGTATCACGAAGGTAAAGCTATAACACGGAGGAAGCTTGTTGGTTATTTTCATTTATAATTCAGAAGTGCGCCGCTTCGCACATCTTCTTGATTAATGCGAGGGTCGATGTCACCATATATTGGCTGCGTAGTAGCACGTGTAATTCACACGCAAGTACTTGTAGTACATATCGAGTTAGAATCGAAAACGATTAGAGTCCCGGATAGAGTGATGTGTTTGTGGTTTAGATACCGATAATGTACTGTAATTGTATCGTTAATGGTCGGGATATCAGTTCTAACTGGTAATAATATAGATTTAGGGAGATACTCAATACGTCGCTATATACACGTAAAAACAGGACGAGACCATTTTTAAAGTAGGAAGGTGTTGAGTAATTTTGGAAATGCGGTTTTAGAAACCGGATTAGATTTTAAATTATTTATTTGTCAGATATTACATAACGTTCCAGGAACATTGTCATTATTTTCAGTGTTATATTACTCTGCATCTAAATAACAGTTTATATTATGATCGTTAACAACATAGCGAGTAGAAAGAGACAAGCCACGAGTCAAGCATATTGAAACCGTATCTTACCGAAACCGAAATCCTATTTATGCAAGCACAAAGTTGATTCAGAAAGGGAAGAAGTGCACAAGACCACATAGTCACACTAAAACAAATGATTCAGATGACCAACGATAAGAAGGGAACAGCATGCATGACATTTATAGACATGGAGAGACCCTTTCACCGACTTAGAAGGGAAGAGATATGGAAAACCTTGAAAAATTGAGAAGGTGGAGAATCATTAATAGCACAATAAAAAGCTTGTACGAGGAGAATGTAAACTATGTGATAACTAGAAACCAACAATTTGAAATGTTGGCAACAAATGAAGGACTTAAACAAGAAGGAGTAATGAGCCCGGTATTATTCCTAGTCTTCATGGACGAAATAAAGCAATAATGTAGAGATAGAGTGAAGCCATTGTACCTAGGTTTGAAATGATGCCTATCAAAATATCAGAATGTGCGTACGCCGACGATATAGTGATTTTGCCGGGGAACGGAAGAGACACACAAACAATATGGAATGGAACCTAGACAAAACCAAGATACCGGAAATAGGATAGAAGACGGGGATATTAATATAAATAAATGGTAAAGAAATTGAAAAAGTGAGGGAGTTCAAATATCTAGGAGTAGTGACAGACGGAAAAGGAAACGATGAAATAGACACAACAGAGCATATCAACAGCACAAACTATGTATGTTTCTCAATCAACGGAAATTTAGTGAACCGAAAGAAGTATCGAGGAAATCAAAGATGAACGTTTTTAAAACAATATATGGGCCAGTACTTACATGTGGTTGTGAATCGTGGCACCTAGAGAAGAGAGACAAGGCAAGAATACAAGCAGCCGAAATGAGATTTCTAAGGAGGACAAGAGGAGTGATGTTGTGATACAAAATCAAATTAATAATTGACGGTAAACTCGATACTTGATTACATCGAGATGGCATGGTGGGGACATATAACAAGAAAAGGAAAACAGAGACCAGTAAATATGATTTGGGAAGCAATGGTGTAGAGGATGAGGCACAGAGGAATATCGAGCAAAACATGGAGGAGATATTGAAAAAGGGAACCTATAGAGAAGCCCAAAAATTAGCGGAAGACAAAAAGGAATGTAGAGATTTTGTACGCTTGCAGTGACCTAAGTAATAAGAAACTAACGAAAGTAGTGGATTAAACTTTTTAGCAAGGTATGAAAAGATTATTCTGAGGAGAGGCACCCACATCATCTAAAAACAAATCAACCTAAGAAATTCAACGGTCCATGTCTCTACGGTGACCCGCGACGGAAATTTCATTAAATTACCGTATCATGAGGTTTCAAAAGGGGTTAGGAATATCATCGAAAAACAACAAATCATATGATTTGATATCGAAGATTATCTAAAGAATTATTTGGGAATCCCGAAAGACAAATTTGGAACAACGATCGGGAATTCATAAAATTGAGTGTAACGAATGCGAAAAAGCATATGTGCACGATTCAAAAAATTTGTGGTACACTATAACTATGATATAATAAATTCGTCAAGTACTGCGAAGCGACACGGGGCACGACATTAAAATCGAGAATTTAAGATAGGTAAAATGTATAAATTTTCCCCAAGAACTAGATGGGTACGAAACGATACATGCAGTTGTAATTCTTTGAAATCAAATTGTCTTGCTTTATAGACATTTCTAGTTGAGCCGTTTTCTGGGGATACCTAAGGTTTCCAGCTGATCAAAACCAGTTCTAAAATCTATGAAAACCATTTTAATCTACCTGTGTATTGCTTTGCTGTTATTTAAATGTTGGTTATAGTCGAGTAAACGTTTTCCTTGAGTGTAGGTTTTTACGGTTGTTGCCCAATGAATTAGTAGCTTCCGGGTTTTGCCGAGGTCGTTTACTAAAAGTAGACGTTTCGCTGTTCATGGCGTCAGCTTCTTTAAAAGTTCTCTAAAGACTGAGGAGGAAGTTTCCTAAAGACTAGAGTTTTTAGTGACCTCTTGACGAAACTGGCAGTATCAGCAATGAAAGGTTAATTTGTAGTAAACGACCACGTAAAAATCCGGAAGCCACTGATTCAAGTATTTTCCTAATTGTCATTAAGCATGAAAAAATAAGCTTATTTTATTTGGGTTCTAAATTCTTCAAAGCATTACATGCCGTAAGGAATCGTTTCTTCTTCAGAATCAGTAAAAACTATATCTTTTCCTTTTCCCAAAAGCCTGTTGTCTTTGTTCTAGCCTTTTAGATACTTATACTACCACTGCAATATCACGCTTACTTCTCCTACTCAAATTCATAGAAATCTTGTATAATCTTGGGGAAAAGAAGAATCGTTACCGAAAGTGACTGGTAACAAGAATTTTTCAGTAAAAAGGTGCTGTAGAAGTAGTTACGTGAGGCAAAGTGCAAGAATCTCATGGTTTTAAAGAAGAAGCAACGAAGTAGTGAGGACCGTAATGAATGCACCAACAAACACTTTTAGAATGAATTGAATTAACAAGTCTGAAATGGCTTGGGTATATACTAAGAAAGGCGGAGGAAAGATGGCCCGAGAGGCTTTATCGATGGAAACCATTAAGCAGAAGAAGAAAAGGGTTTACCAAGACTGTCGTGAAATGCGAATATTAAGGAGGGCGTCTAGAAGATCATAGTGCCCTAGAGACATAGATTTAGCTAAGATATACATGGATACTCTGCACACAACTTAAAGATACATTGTATCCCTAGCTTTAATAAAGCATGAAGCAAGTGGGAAGGAAAGGAGGGAGAAGCTAAAGAAAGCATGCAATTGGGTCTGGTGCATCACCTCTGAATTACGTCAGCTCTGATTCCTTTATATATGGAAATTTTTCTTTCGTAACACAACTGAGTAAGAAATGAGCCCAATTCGTGAACAACATTTTGCGATAAAAATGACGATCAGGGGCAAGATGTCCAAGAGTAAATTCAGCGAAATTATAACGCTATAAATGGTAGCTTGGTTTTACTTGTTACGCCAACTGGATTTCGTAAGGATGCAACCAAACATTTTTCGCAAGGCACTTCATGTGCCTGTCTATAGGCGGATCCAATTGTTGAAAAAATGGCAGCATTTTCGGCAATTTTCAGCATCACGCGATGCTTTTTGTCTTATGGATATTTTGGTATCGGATAAAGTATATTGCAACTTAAAGTTATAATAAAATAATAAAACGAATAAGTTGCTCAGAAGAACAGTTAAGTTCCTATGCAATATGTGAAACTTTCACAAGACTTTTTTGCGCTTGACAGAACCATAGAATCTTAAACATCTAAGGATACCTTAGATCCGAGCAAACCACACACAGATTGTACACGTAGAGTTTCCACCATGAAATTCAGGCTAGATATGACTTCCTCCACTCACTTAACCTGAATTTACGTTTGAGGAGCTCATACATAAATTTAACGAATTGTATCGCAATTTCGAAATCGATATTGGACTCAATGAAAATCGACATTGTATTCGCGCTGAAACAAGAACTTCCCTTTACTACTAATTGTAAGATATTTTGATCTCCTAAGTTACGAAATGAAATTTGGAAATAGCTACCATAACCAGGAAAGATTCTCAATCGATAGACCTGATTTGGACGTACTCCCAAAATTTTAATTCTTATTGGAGGGTGAGAGTGATCATAGCAAAGAGAAAATTAAGAAATAAAGACGAGAAACGTAAGCATAAGTTTAGATTAGAAATTTATTTATTTTGAAGGAAAATAGCCCACGTCCACAGATGATAAGTTTGTTCTCAAGTAAAAAAGCAAAGAAAACTACTCACTATCATATTGTATGTATTTACATACATGAAATGAGATGAATGTACATATATATATGTATTTCTTACTACATACATATGTACTGTTCGTAAATTAAATTTTTAGCTTATTCAGCAATTTTTTCGACCCGATCCCCTCTCTTATTTACGCAGTGTTATTTGCTTGTTATAATTTACAATGCCTCAATTTTTATTTCTGCATGTGAGCTAATTATTTTATTACGCTTCATTGAAATCAGCTCGCGCAGTATTATCAAGGATACGTTTAAAAATTCTCTTATTCACAAATCCTTTAGGAGCTGCACACATCGAATTGCCACTTCCATGGCGATCCCTATCCTAAAGAATTTCTATCGCAGCGTTATATCTATACAATTCCAATGATACCCTCAATTTCAATAGATGTTGGTCAATTCCTAAAGTCGTGAGAGTTCTCCAGAGTTTAGATCTTTGCACTATATCCTAGGTCTTCTTTAATAGATATAATTTAATCAACTGTTATTTATCAGTGTTAGTGCTATCTATGGTGTGTCTCTTGAATTTTCTTGCTTTTATGATGTATTCCCACTACAAAGAAACAGATCTTAAAATTTCAATCAATGTCAAGTAAGTTGGCTTTCATCTGATTACATCTTTTATCGGTTTAGGATCTACGAAATATTAGCACTTCTGGTGGTTATCTTGACTGTCGATTGACTCTTGAGAGATTGCTCATTTGCATGAAACTCTGTATAACATTTAGGCTAGAAAAATTTGTAAACAAGAAGTATCCTGTGACTCGAATTTCTTCTGCAAATAACATTTGCTGCTGTGCAGAAACATATGTAAGTGGTGAATCTTTCTGATTAGGTCACGGAAGATAGTGAACTGACACAGAAAGCAATTTTACATGGAAACTAATCATCCCAAATGTCTTGCAAACTTTACTTCTGAGGAACAAATGATATTTATATTAGTGTGTTGGCCCTTGCACCAGAACTTCGTTGTCGTTTAAATAGTGGAGTATGCTGAAGTACCTAAAGTTCGAAAACCTACGACAAAGGTTAATCCCCATAATAATTCTTCTGTTTTCCTTTTTAGTTCTCCAGTTGCTTACTGCCAATTTATTGTTACCAAACTGTAATTAAGCTCGCATTAATGCTGTATCTGTTAACTTCCTGTGAGCAAAATTTAGTTTCACCTCATAAAGCTTTGGAATGATCTGGTAGCATTTGTCACTTGAAACCTGCAAGAAAGTCAACATTTTCTGCTCGCGATTTCTAACGATTCTTTAGAGTATTTTGCATTTTCGGCAGCCGTTTGGAATAAGCTAATCAAATCATATACCCTTGGAATCAGCTCGTCAGAACACATCGGTTGGTCTAAGATTCAACCTCCTAAGTCTCATAGGTATCGAGATCTTTATGTGTCTTGGTTTGGGTTTGGTTACTCTAATAAAAATAATTTAAGCAAATTATATACCATTGGAATCAGCTCGCTAGTATCATCGATTGCTGTGCCAAACGCAGTTCGTCTTCCATAATCGTCTTTTCCTACGAGAGGCGCTTTTTGATACTTATTTTTGTCAAAGCAGTAGCAGCGACTTTCAGAACCTCAAGAAACTGCCGAAGTCTTCAAAACCATCACTTTGAGAAGTGGAATGATGTGGAAGTGCTGTGGAAATCCAAAGCTCAGAGTCTTCTATTTTGTCTCACTTTTACAACTCATACCTCAGAATTATATAGAAGTATTGGTATATTGTAATCTTTGTCATACCATCTCGTCGTATCTTTTGCTCCATCAGATTCCACCAGGTGATGATTCGATATTTTCGTCGCAATTGGATATCTTGTCAAAAATAGCGCCTAAATATTGATTATAAATTTTCACGATGTTTCATGCACTCCATTTCTGGTTCTAAGCCGGTACTTTTACACCAGACTGCCAGATATTTATTTTGTTAGTTGCTCATTTTCAATCTCCATCCCTCATATTCTGCCTTTCGCTTTCTGGTTATGTAGCTGGTGTTGCAAATCACTAATAAATACATAAATAATTTGGCATATATACGTAGGTTTTGTAGAATGTTATTTGCTCAGAATTTTTTAATTTAATGTCACCCTTAGGCTTCCAAGTTATTCCATAATATTTAGTCCTACGTAGTAATTAAAACTTGTGGAGCGCCACGCCTTTTCAATAAGAAATGAAATTGAAATGAAACTGAAATTTTAATAACCTCTACCACTTTTCCAGACAAATTTTCACAAAGAGAACTATACTTATGTGAAATTCGCTTCGAAAGGGGGCTTAAATAAATGCGATTTGGTAACGTTTAAGACGATCTCATTGGCGGCGCGTTCACCATTCGATAATTTTCACTCTAATAGGATTAGGTTCCTCGACGCGGACCTCTGTAACTTTCTCAGGGTGGTAAGCGCGACGGCAGGATTTACGGTGTTCGCTAATAATCTGTCTAAGTGTTAAGTTTTAATGAAAGCGTCGAGAAAGGGACCCGCTAACGGAACGAATAACCGCGGCGATGAAAGGAAAAAACGCCGGTGCGATAAGATTTCGCCCAGTCGTTCATAAATCGCGTTCGCGCGCATTAATTCGGTCGGATTGACGTTTAGTTACTCGTTCCAGCTTCCGGAAATCGGCCGAAAATAATAGGAGAAGTTACGATTCTCCTAATGACTTCTTGTCTCACCACCCACGGCGCTTTTAAGGTGTCATCGACGTTAAATGCGGAAATGGGGACAATTTTGGGTTTGTTTCCAGCCGCTTTTGGAATTGACATGCATAAATTACTTTCTGACATTACGTTTTCCAAAGAGCTAATTGAAAGTGGAAAGTTCTTCCGAGTTTAGCTGTGTGTCACTCTTTGATATCGACCGGTCGCAGTACATGGTAAAACCACAAAAAAGTTCCTATGCCCGATGCAAAAGCTTACGTAATAAAATGAGGCACAATATTCCGGTCCAAGTTCCACAATCTAAACAATAGCGGTCGTTTTAAACCCGTTACGTCTATTAATTCCCGTTTCTTCCTTTTTCGCTTCTTTATTTCCTTTTTCTTCCCGCCGTCGGGAAAGAACACAAGCGATTCAGCACTTGGAATGGACCGGCGGTCCGACCTTCCGGTTCTATTCGCATCTAGTTTCCATCGCACGTTCGCAAACTTAATTTGCGTCGCTTCCAATCCGCCCGTAATCACGAACGATAGGAATTAAGTTTAAAGAAACAAATCAAATCCTATCAGATCGAAGCGACTGAATATATGGCGGCGCCGGACGACTTTCGCGAAATACGCGCACAAACTAGATTGCCGTTCGCGTTTTAAATTAATGACGCCGCATTCATTAGTATAGTCGTTAGGTTAGTTTTAAAAATAGAAATGCGATTATTTCCTAATCGCTTCCCTGGCGTCATGTTCGTTTTGCTTTAGGGGCGAATCGACAGAAGTAACGAACGGGATTGCCTGTGATGTTTGTGATAAATTTCTGGGAAGGAGTTAATTACTCTAGGGTGTTGATTAGGGTATGTTTGTTTACACAAACGACGCAGGGGGCACGCAGAACTAGAACGCCTATAGAATTTTGTTGAATTCATTGCAGTCATTCAATCTTCAGCTACTAATAGGAGTGGTCAAAATTTCGAAGAATACTAAATCAGAAAGAAACCTCGGCTTTTATTACAACGCTTAAGACGTGTGGACATTAATCAAATTCATAAATACCAAGCAACTGCAAACTCCCTCTTACGAGAGAAGATTCTTGACTGCACCTCAGAGTCCAAGGAAACACAAACGGTGTACTTCACCGTTGAGTGTGCCTCAAGTAAAGCCAAATCGTTCCCATCGCCCGCAGAGATGATGACCACGGTTTAATGGGATTCACATGGTGTGATCTTTGTGGACTATTTGTAGAAAGGAAAAGCGCAAGCGGAACAGTACTACGCTGATTCATATGACCGTTTCAAAACGAAATTGAATGGAAATCGCCTTCATACAACAAGGAAAAAATGCTGTTAGATCACGATAATTCGCCAGCATATTCCATAGCAATTTCACCAAACGAAACTACAAAACTAGCCACAGCAACGAGAAGAGAGCCGGAGGATCTTGAAGATGTCACGAAGATAGGAAAACGGCATTCTATAATTCTAGAAGAAGATTGGTCTCGGAAAGACCTGTTGGCACATAGAAATAAATGCCTAGCTGCGCGTTACGGTTATCGGTGAAAAGAGATGGTTTACGTTCCCGATGAAATTTGCTAAGAACTTTGGCTGATGGTAAAAAAGAATTAAGGACGCCATTGGTATTTAGGGGTGGTTTTGTTTCCACTTTGTCGCGTACAAGAACCAGACTGTAACGTGAAGGTTCGACCAACAAGATGATAGTTTTACTGAAATTTCGCTAAGAACGATATTTACTTTCCTCTTCCCGAGTGTAAGTTCGTTCTAGTGTGCTTGGCCTGAAAGGAAGGGGGTAAAATATCCAAAGCAAAACGAGAAAAGAAGCTGAAGTATGAGTTTTGGAACGTTCAACGTTCATTGAGGAAAAGGGAAATCAAAACAAAATGGAAAATTGGAAAGAATTTGATAAAATATATAACAAAATATTTTCAGTAGCAAAAATATCACAGTTGCCTGAAAAGTTTGGAAATGAGATGTAAAGCTCAGCATTCAAGCAGTATAATAAAAGATTTCACAGATAATGAACGTGGGACTTTGAAATACGTTACTAACGGTTCTTAAAAGAAAGAAGATATGCCAGACCTTAATTTAGACTGTAACAACGAATTGCTGCAATATCTACTGCACTTTTCCCATTTACTCCAATACTACTGCTATTTACTCCCGAGCATGAAAGGCTGGCTCGGAGGAAACGGGTGTGCGTTCAATGAGGAAATCATGACAGAAACAGTGGTCAATTCTACAAAATTCGAAAAAATCAATTTCTTTGAAGGTCTTCAAAAAGTTGGAGAAACTATGCAGAAAGCAAATGGTTCACCAATAAAAGCGTTATATCTTTAAAATGAGGCACACTTGTAACTACAAGTAAGATGCAAGTAATCTTTATTTCATTCTGAAGAGCATTTGATGACAATTCCATGCTATTCAACAATTGGACCCGCATCTAGACAAGCACATGAAGTGTCTTGCAAAAAGTTTTGGTTGCGTCCTTACAAAATCCAGTTGGTGCAACAAGTGAGGCCAAATGACTTCTTAGTGCGTTATATATTCACTAAATATTCTCACAAACGTCTTGCCACTGATGATAATTTTTATTGCAAAATGTTGTACGGCAGTGAATCTCATTTTTGATTCAATTGTGCTGTAAATAAGCAAAATTCTCGTCATTGAAGTAGTTGCCCCCCTCCCCGCCTCTTCCAACTATACTATGCTGGAAAGGTTCACGTCCAATAAGGAGGTCATGTCAAAAACAGGGGCCAATTCTATAAAATTCAGAAAAATCAAATACCTTTTCGAAAGACTTCGTAAAGTTAAAGAAACTATGGGAGTAGTAAAGGGTTTACCGATAAGAGCGCTATATTTTTAGAATGATACACACTCGTAACTACAACTAATATTCGTGTAATTTTTATTTTATGGTGAAAAACATGTTTTGAAAATAAAGGCGTTGACTTGAATAAATTCTATTGTCTCAATTTTTGACTATATTTTCAAACCTAGTTCGTGTGCTAATATTCAATGGCGCGTGTGATGTTTTGCTTAAGGTCAAGAATCGTTTGTGTCTTATTCTTGAAGACCTCAGATTTAAAATAACTCCATAAAAGGAACTCCAGCGGTCAGTTTACATTATCATATCTCGAAATAACCCAACCAGAAAACATTTCTTGGAATAATTCGATGGTCGTAGTGAAAAATATCATTGCTGAAGTCGATATTTAGCCACCACAAATCTTTCGTTATCATATTTTTGCAGCACTCGTTATTAACAGTGACATAGTTTTCCTGCTAGTTTTCAAAAGAATAACAGTCAGTATCCTGTGGGCTCAAACACCGTACCAAACAGTGAATTTTTGAGCTTCGAGAAGCAATTCTTGTGTGAGAATGCATTTCATCTGATAAGATGATTCATGAATCAAAATCCGCATTGCCTTTCAACTGTTTCAGAATCAAAATCGCGAAAAGCCGACCCACACGATGATCAGATTTTTTAGTTTGTGTTTTTGAGTGAGCTAAACTTTATGTTTTCAAGTAAAGACTGTATTGCAAACTTTTTCACGTAATCTTCTAAAAAGGGCCGAATTTTTGACAACGTCGATCGTAGAATAGACTCTCGCAGGAGCAATGTTCCCCGCTGAACGGCTTATTCGCCTGGCACAAGAGTGTTAACTCATTGACCTTGTTGTTTCAAAAGTTTCAACGTGACAATAAACGGAGCGTTTACTTGGTCGATTACGTTGACCGTATATTTCTTCTAATGCACAAACCCAATATGAGTTATGATGATAAATTTTAATAATTTCCAGTCGTTATTGAATCCCGTATCTTTCCAGACACATACTGAAGACATTCAGTGATAACATGGTGATGACGTTCCAAGTAGTGGCATCATCGTATTATTTGAAATTTCTGACATTCTTATTGGTAAACCCTTGCTATCGAAGTACAGGGAGAGTATATAGAAAACTAAACGTCAGTTACAGTTTTCTTTTACAGTCAAATACGAGTATTTAATGATTTTCCCTCATACCTAACTGAATTTGAGATATTTGGAATAGGTTTCAAGTTAATTGGCATTGCCAATAACCACACGGCAACTTTTAACTAATTTATATGTTTCATAACATATATAATCAAAAGCATCTGTTTATAATGGACAATTAACCGTAATTATGAATAATGTGAATGTTCGATGAAAAAATCCTATTCGTTACGAATTCTATTTGCATTACATTAAATGTAATGTCAAAAGAAGTGGGCATAATGCGTTGCATTAATATTTACGCCCGAACATTTGGTATATTAATGGTTGTCATATTCGATATGCATATGAGTGAAGTGTTACGGCCTGCATCGCTAAACCCGGAATATAGTTACAACGGTAGTAGGTGGCGAAGAGATGAAATTTGTGTGCATGTTTTCGGCTGAAATGGATTTGGACCATTTGAAAGTATTGCTGGTACAAATCAAGTTTTGAAGTGTTTCTATTTATAGCAAATTTACAAACGAATAAGAAAGTAGAACATCTACAAGCATGGTTCTCTAGTTATGTGGATATCCTGTTCATTCGTACTTTTCAGTCTCTTAAGTATTTTTTTTTTTGAAACTAGTTTTCTGTAGTAAATTTGGTTGACTTTATTTCAAATTCTTTCTGCATTGTATCGTTAGTCGATTATATGAAATTTCGAGGAGATAATAGTAATATTTAAGCTTAACATTTAGAGTTCAGCATTTGCTGCTCAACAATTATTACAATAGAACAGCAGGGTTCTGTGTTGTATATTGCAAGTAATATATTTTGTATTTTATGTTTGCAGAAAAACAAACATCAATACATACAACGCAAAATTTTCACCAAAATGATTACCTAGTTATATTATTAACACAATGGTGCTGCATTTCCCTAAAATTGTAGGTGCTCCACATTTAATCTTAAATTAATTTGGATGAAATAAAATTCCATCATGCAGCGATCCACTCATAGTGGTGGCGGATCTTTGAACTAAATACGTCTAAATCTTAACGTAGAATTTCTAACTGTACTGTGCTGTACACATCGCTTCTTTACACGATACCGTATCTTTCTCTATTTAGTTAATTGTGGTACATTTAGTTGCATCACATTTTGCATTTTTATGGGTATTTCATTAATATAAATTTTGATTTACAAACACCATCCATTCAGACTCACTTCCGCTTTGAAAATTTCTAGATGTGGATACGACTTCTTTTGGACGTTCTGGTGGCTCTCAAGGTTTTATCTTCCATCTTCCATTTTGAAACTTACGTTCTCGTCGAACAGTTGGTCCTGGTAACTATGCGGATTTTCTTAGGAAACCTCTTCATTGGTTGAAACTCCCTATAGGATTCCACACGTGCAATAGAAGTAAAACAAAATTAAAAGATAATCTTTGAGAATGACGATTTGCTCAGCTACTACACCTAATCCAGTCTAGGTTTAACATTCTGTGAAACCTTTTATTTAAACGTTTAGTTTACATAAATAGTAAACCCAAAGCTGTTTTTAGAGAGGATGTTACAGATTTGATGAAGGAGGAAGGAGGAAGGAAGGAAGGAGGAATCATCCAGAGCCACAAAGACATTGGGTTTAATGTGTAGGTATATATACGAGGCGGATGAGTTTTACTTTGCTTTGCATGTTTTTCTTCCCGGCTTGGGAATTTTATATGCCTACGTTGACAGTCCATATGGGAACGAAATAGTTAGATCGTATCATATAGATAATTAATTCCGTGATATTAGTTTACGCGAAACATTAAAGAGATCGATACCTTCTCGCCTACATATTTTATACAGCAAATCGACTATGCATAAGTACATTTACATACATAGAACTCAATATCATTGCAGGCCCAATTCCCGCGACTCAAATTAACCCTTAGCTACTTATCCGGACATAAATCAGCTGGCACACAATCCGCAGGCCATTATCAAATCATCGGATTATCACGAATCTTAGTATTTACTTGCCGTGAGAGTCGAAACGCGGCCGCATATTTCACCTCGAACATGCCGTCCCGTCGGACCTTTTCCTTCCCCTTCGACCCTCTTCTCGCCCTTCCGGATCGCGTAAATCTTAATCCTTCGTCGCCGAAAATTGCTCCGACGTTAATACGTTTGTGTATCGAAATGACATAATTACTCGTTTCCAGCTAGTTATATTATCGACAGTCGAGTTAATCCTCATGCCATGTATTTATCATGTTTATGAGTTTGATGCTCGCTTTATGGGCGTTTGATCGTGCGTCGTTAACAATGATGAATGAGTTATTAGCCGGCGATTATGTAAAGCGGTATCTAAATCTGGTCGAAATTAGAATTCCAATCGAAAATACGTTTTGCACCCGCGAGAGAAGTTAATAGTGAATACGTTCTGGAATCGCGATATATTGCCGTACTTTTCGAATTATTGCGCTAAATTTAGCCAACTCATTTCTCCACGTAAATCGGAATTATTGTGTAAAAATTTCTAAATCTACACTTTCCTTATTCATTTAAATTAAATCTTAATCACACTTTTGCGACTATCACATTTTAGCCGGTCGATGCCATTCCCTTTAAGATGACCTTTAAGTTCCTATAAACTCATTTCGGGTTTCTAGCCGTTTCGCCTTTTTCCTCCTATTATTTAGTTTCGGTTCATTAATTTCTACGCCATTCGATTTCCCTCATTTACGTTCCGACGCCGACGCTTTTAATACAATTAAGATAGTAGCGTCCATCGCTCCGAATTAAATAATCGAAGTTAACAGTTAATTTAGCGTCGAAAGGTAACTATTTCCTGTTTGAGGTTCCATTAGCATCGACGTGCGAGATGAAGCCATCGAAAATGACGTCGTCGTTGCTTGTTTATCAAATGAATCCTTCGGGAGATTCCGCGCGGAAAAAACAAGGGTCTAATGAGGTCGAGGAGATAAGAGTTTATCAACGAAGTTCGCGTCGTGTCGGGACGCTTTTCATATATAACGCTATTTTCTTGGCGTTTGTGCTGGTGCTTATAAAGCTAAGGGCTGCTGGTAATTGATTTTATAAGAAGGTGATAGTACGAGGTCAAGGAGAAAGGTTTTATATAAGGGAAAGTCGCGTTCTCTCGATCTTTTTACTTGTTCAACATTTTGGTGTAAGGTCCTGAGCCACCGAGACGTATACATACGTATACCGTACCGCTTTTTGCTCGGTCCGTGACATTTCCTTACTTTCGCCGCCTATTAGAGGATACAAATCCATTTTAGGATTTTGACTTATATATAAAATTTCGAATTATTAGGCCAATACGTTGAGAATTCAAAGCGGATGGAACCTAACACAAAATGAGGGATGACTCATAGATGACATGCGATTGGGTATTACTTTGTTTACTTTATTTTTGGTGAGGATCAGATGATTCCTTTTTCCCTAGACATTGGAGGTGAAGCGTTCAAAATCCAGGGATTGTAGGATCATTGGGATATGGTTTGGTTTTGGAAGAATATGATTAGATGGATCGTTTTAGGAAAAAAATTGATGTGTGTTCATTTTGAGGGATGCAGTCCAGTCTTGGCAAATTGAAGAGTTGTGGGTTTGAGTATTATGGTTTGGCTTTTGGTAATTATTGGTAACACACTTGCTGATTCGAGACACTGGGGTTGTGTGGATTGGTTCATTAGTTGCAACTCGTTGCAGGAGAAAATTCAACATTGTACTTTATAGTGTGGTTTGGTTGTGTGAATAGTTAACGGATGGTCATTTGCTTTCCTTCATTCACTCCTTTAGAGTTGGTCACCAATAGACCAGACATTGAGCTCTCTTCATATCGTACTCTTATAACACTCTCACTTCCGTTCAAGGAACCCCGTGTCCTCCACAAAGGCTACTGTCTTGCTCCAGAGAAGTATTGGCTTCAATAGATCGTATGAATATTAGCGCCCTGTTGTCGTTCACATATTTTGCATCATCAGCTCTCTTAGTATTCAAATGGTGCATATATACACTTTTCTCTGCTGGCAATGTCCGGTTACTAGACCGATAATGGTTCTTATATGTCTTTTGCTTCTTCTGATTAGGCTGGGTAAAAATTTCGTATCTAGCGCACCTAAGAGTATCTTAGTGTGGATTTGACCCCTAGTAAATTTCCTTCCTTTAATGTTCTCTTTCTAGACAAAGTCGGATTTTATATCTGACCGGATTCTTCGATATTCGACATAGAGGTTCGAGTACTAGATAATTTTCCATAAAACCTTCTTTGGCTAGTTCATCGACAATAAAGCTGCTTTTGATATCTTCCTGTCCTGACAGCCAGATTAACTACACGGTGTTGGCGCGTGCCAGTTCATTGAGGACTTCTTCGCAATGTTTTACCAGTTTTGACCTGATAATAGGCTTCATTATGTTTTGAATAGTCGCCTGACTATCAGTCATTATGTTTAATATTTTTTCTACAGCCTCTGCTTGTGCAAATACCTCAGCCTGAAAATCGTCACATGTTTCTCTGGGATCAGTGATATTTTCTTTCAAAGCAACAGTCCGTAGATACCAGCCCTCGTGCCGTGGGTGTGTTGCGATATGTCCGTAAACCAGACGCTGGCACTTGAGCTTCTCAGGTTTATGTTCAGATTATGCCCAAATACTTTACTTCATTGCTTAAGCCTTCTAGTTTGATCTTTTTGGTAAAACCTACCGTCTTTGTTTTCTTGGGGAATAACTAACAGGCCCCTGCTAAGCGCCATATCTCCACAGTTCGCAGTGTATTTCGCATCCTTGCACCTGTCCTTGCACCTGTCCCCTCAAAATTTTTCCCTGTGGGATGGTATTGAAGGCTTGTTTTGATGATAATTGGGAAGAAATTTTTTTCTTAGAAATATATATAGTATAATATAATATAATATAGGATCAGCGTTTAGGGAGAGGGTTTGATGTTAAGGAAAATTGGGCGTGTGGTTTGGCTTTTAGGGAAATTTAGTTTGTGTTTAGTTTAAGGAAAAAAATTATCCTTCAGATTGCGGTATTCCACTTCGAAGATGCATTGGATTTTGTAACTTTGTCAGTGAAACATTGATTGTTGGAACCAATAGGGACCCTTATTTCTGTTTAAGCCGCAATACTGGTTATAACTTGTTGGCATCATTTTCCTTTTCAAGACGTATCTTTTGTCATCTCAACCTTAGGAGTCCACCAAAAAATTATTCAAATGTTCTCACCACCGTAACCAGATTTTGGAAAAAACGTTAAAGTTATCTCTGGCAAGGAATACCACTACTTCCGTGTCTATTCTGATATCCCCTTCATTTTCTCCATCAGTTAATAATATCAGTGTAGGACGCCTTGATTAAAGATATTCTCTAACAGCTTTATCCAAATGAAGGAGTTCTAACTATCAACGCCTCCACACAGCGTCCATCGCCTATTCCTTCAAATTGTATGTATCAGTATCCAAGCCACTTCATCTCCGGTTACCACAAAAATGTGCGCGATGTACAACAGAATTTCGGTAAAAAACATTTCTTTTTGTTTCTTTCCTCCTTCCTGTTATCGTTCGTTCGATAAAATGCGAGGATATTCAGTCCCTCGAGAAATACAAATGAAATATTGACTATCTCGTGGTACCGAATTTCCTTCCCCGAACGGACTCATATTTCAATTGCGTTGTAAGAATTGTAAGAACGGGAAAATCTACGAGTACTCCCAAAAAACGGAAAGTTTAAGGACGCCGATATGCAACGTCAAATAAAATACTTCGACATGGATTTTACCGTGTTTCTCGAACTTTCCCCCGTTTTGCCCATTTTTTTCCTGAGAATTATTCATTTTCAAATAGAACTGGGGCGTCTAGATAGTGGTGGTTTCCGTAGGAGTAAATTACAAGTGCGTCCTTATATTTTAATTAGGTGCAGATCGTATTTGTGGTGTAATTCCCATAAAAGAACATTAATGAGTTTTAGTCGATGATGAAAGGAACGGATATATATACCTTCGCTCGTTATAGTAGAGAGAAATGAAGGAAAAGTCGGTGATTTAGCGTTGCCCGGTTTTAAAGTTTACGTGCTTTTTACGAAAAGTGGAGCGGGACACGTCCGAGTTTTCCTTTTCGTTTTCTAAATATTACGAAAGGACGGTCTATTTTTCAAGGAGGTTTCTTTTATGTTTCGCTTGATTACCTCTTTTCTACGTAATTGCGAAGATACCGTATCGCTTTCCTTTTGTGTGTGGGGTCCCTTTTGTTAGTGGAAACCATTACGGCGATATTGAATTAAAATCGTCGTTGCTGACTTCTTTAGTAACGAGGAACTGCATTAGATTCAATGTTATACCATCTGCAGTAGGTAGCACCCCAGATCTTTACGAGAACTAATCTAGGATTAAATTTATCTAGATGAAAACATGTGTATACCTCGAAGGCGTCTTACCACATGAATATGTAATTTATTAAGTAAACGTTCTTTGTTAGTTGATGACAATTGTGTTGCCGTATTGCCGACTTAATTACAAAGATGGTGCCAAAGAAATAGTCCTTTTACAAACTTCGATTACTGCTGGCCAATTGTTTTTGTATTTAGAACTGGCGGCGAGAATCCTATGTAAATTGACGGACTTAATAGATTCTCCCTGTATTTAGAAATCGAAGCAGATATTATCCACGTACGGATTTAGATTAGTTCTAACCAAAGCATAAAATCTAAGCACAAAAGTGATCATCATAATAGATTAATACACAGAATGATTAGCAGCAGCATAAGAGTAGTCAAGACTTAAATTAAATCACAGATCCATTTGCGAAGCTTAGATTGTGGCTGACTTCTCAATCAGCATGATAGTATTTACGTAAATTTTTATGGTACCTGTCTATACTACAACTTAATTGCATATCTACTTGGGATCTTTGTCAACCCACATGCTTACTTAATCTTCATTTTACAATTGATTCTTTATGCTCTGTTGCAATTTCGACTAAGGAATCAACATCAAATTTGTAGGAGATGATCATGATCATTTCATTATCTATTTGGTCTTTGTTTTATAAGCACTGAAACTAAAAAATGAAAACGCGGTGATAAATGATAATCTTAAAGTGGAGATGTTGAAACAGATGGAAGGAAAAGAAATGCAATATGAAATTGTGGATAAAGCCTCGAATATCTGGGAATTAGACTATTGACACCATACTCCCTATATACAAGAACCTCTCTCAATATTTCTTAAGGACATTAGAAGGAAATAACTGTATTACTTTTCAAACTGTTTCATTTTGGCCTTACGTTTCTTAAAGCCATTTATCAAAATATTTCAGCAACACTTTTCTTGGAAACCGCATTTACATAGAGAATTATTTTTTACCGCGCGTATTTTATGTGATAACAGGTACCCATTCTCACAGCTCAAGGGCCGATTTGCCTTTGGTTTACCGTAAACTACCGACTTTTAGCCAACGGCAAGAGGATTGAAGCTAATGTGGTGGACAACTACGCTTCAATCGCAGAAAGCGGACTCCACGTACCCATTTTTGCATGCTCAGTGCACCTCGGATCCAAGAAAATCTTGATACTGTGGTGTAAGTGGAAATCTAACTCACTAATTTCGTATTTGTAGCAAACTATTTTTCTTTGCGACTTTCTATTTTGTCTTAGGCATGGACAGACAGTAAACGATCTTTAAATCGTCAAAGTAGCAGGCAAACGTTATATCTCTCAGTGTCAACCTTTTCTAATTTTGCGATCCCAACAAAATTTTGTCTAAACCCTTTTAGGGGTTGAAACACTTAGTTTGCGTGCCTCTGGTCTAGTGTTTTACAACGCAGCTACTGTGGACTTTTTATGGTATGAAGCAAAAGCTCAAGCATTTGGTAAAAGATCTAGATTGCCGCAGCACTGTGTGTTACCAGCTTGACTCTAGGTTAATGTAAAAATATTGTGATGCAATGAAGTGCCATTCAAAATAGGTTCTGGGCGACCACAAAGCAGTGCATTACTCGTTGGTGTAAAATGTATGTCTCTAAGTGTCAACAGTGTTTTGCTGTGTTTTGTGCAGGAGTTTAGTTACCCGTATATCGTTAGTGATATTGAATTCCCCTAGTTTAAGGTTGACAATTCAATTGCAGAAATACGTATTTGGAATTATTTCAGAAAGGTGTGATAAGGCTGATTTGATTTATTTTCTGTATTATTTTAACCACAGTATGTTTCTCTTAGTTGCAACTATGGCTACCCGGCCAAATATGTAGTATATATATATATACATCAATAGACAAACAACACTTTCTACAGGCGGATATTTGTATCTTTACTAATTATTGTCATTCCTTTGGAACCTTGCTTTATTGATGAGGCTGTAGCGGTCTCAAAATTAACTTTGACTTTATTATAGATTTTAAATTCACATAGCATTCACCATATATAAATATATATATATATATATATATATATATATATATATATTTATATGCATTTTTCGAATATGTACGCCTTCTTTTTGCATTTTCATCCTATGGTCTCCCGTATTTTACAAATTACTTCCGGCTGCAAACAGGAAACAATTATTTCGGCTGCCGATTAGCCTACGGGAAGTTAACGTTATTTGATGCGCGTAAAAGAAAAACGCGGAAAAGCGTTGCAGGCAATGATTCAATTCTTCTGGAAAGAGAGTGTGGGCGACGCTCCCAAAAAGAGTATACCGTTGACTTCGTCTTCCGCAAAGCCATTAGCGCCTTAGTTGGTGCTTTTCGGTAGTTTACGGTTACAATAAGACGAAGACCAAGAGATAGATCTATAAGCAGGTGGGATGACCACGTCTGTGAAGATATTACAAAAATAAACTTCACAAACTGGAGATAAAAAGTGAAAGAGAAACGACAATGGAAGAAAATGTGGAATCGATGAAAAGACATAACGACATTTGACAAAGGAATCAGACAAAACAGATTGATCCATGAATGAATATTTTCCAATCAATCCCCCTCCCCTTCTAAAGGACATGGATAATTTATTGCTTCCAGATTTCACCTGCTATAATGACAGTGTGTTTATGTCATAGCACGAATTGTGTGCTCAATAGGTCTCTTAGTGCCCACAAAGAAACTGTGATAAGTGCGTTCAATTCTTCTCTTTTGTTTATTTTAAAATATGAATTCCCCTCCTCCTTTCCGTTAATCTTTTCGGAATATTTATGAATAGGTATTTTCTAACATTGCTACTACCCATATTCACACAAGACTGTGATATTTCGCTTTTCTTGAGTTTGAGTTTTGTTCACGACGGGAGATTATTTGTAATATCGAACTCGAACGAAAATAGATCTCGAATAATTTTGTTGCTATCCGCTTGTCTCAAAGTTGCTTTAATTTAGTTGCAATCAAAATTACCGTGGAGCAAAAATTTGTTTCGTTTTTGAAACGTTGTTCGAAAGTATTTACTAAAATTAGACCATTACGTATCTATTGTTTTTCATTTCTCACTATTTTACTTGAAAGGTCCGAGTTTGTTCATTTTATTCGGTTGTTTTCACTGCTTGTAACCACACTCTCGCAGACTCGGCACTGCGAGCAGAACTTCATTTAGGCCAAGCGGAAACTTTGGGAGCCATCCTGTCTGTTTGACGACCTTGTTGTAGCAAAAATGTCATTCTTGTTCTCGTCGGGGTAAAAATACTTATTAACGTATTCTTTTACCGAACCAGTGGCGGCCATATTTTACTCGTGTTATTAGCCAGCGTTTAGAACACTTCTTTCGTCGAAAGTTGACTTCGTTTCAGCTTGCGATTAGATCTCCCGGATAATCTAACAGCCACTAAGTACTTTACAACTGCCGTATTCCAGTTTTTCTCATATCTGCGAGGGCCTCAGCAATTCAGTTGCTTTGCTTTTGGGTATTCTACTCTTTGGCACACCCGATATTAAGGAAGAACGTGAAGAACATGATTCGTCTGCTTTTTCATTAGCTTCCCAAAACAAAGTTAAGCTTGTATTAATTTCATGTTGCTCCAGTGCTTTCCAAAAAATATCGCATTGAATTTCCAAACGAACCCTTGAATTTTCACATTTTTGTCCTAATTCCCTAATTAAATTACGCCAAACGCCGTCACAATAACTAAGACGGAAGGAAGAAATAAAACGTTGTCGGACATTTTCATCATCATTTCTATGCTCCCCATATTTTTTTTCGGTAATTTTTACCCCTTGGCATACATATTGGAAACGTAATTTTAAGAAACATGCCGGCGCATAATAACAGCTCCAGCGGCTGCTGAAAACAACAGCAACGGCAACAAACTTACGGAATATCAAAGCGGAAATACGTTTGCACGGAGGGTAAGTGGGTTTCGAGTAGAACATTTTTATGCCCTTATTTACGTTAGGTTTTTTCTGCGCTCTCAATTCACGTTTCCTTTTATATTTACTACTTTCCAGTAAAAATTTTGTTTCTCGTACTACGTGGTGCTTCTCCGGTCTTCACTACTCTTTCTGTAAGCTTTCCCGGCGTTCTACGTCTTCGAGGGAGAGCAGAAGTCGACGTAAAGTTCACCGGATTATAAAACTTTATTGCTGGTTTTTATTGTTATTCGGTTAGGTTATTTTTAATGAGGATTTTACGAGGTTCTACTGTGTATAAGTTGCGATGAAGGAGTATTAATGGAAAAGGGTGGAGAATTTTGTAGGTAAAGCTGGAATTGTTTGGGAAAAAAATTGCAATTTGCATAACCTAATGAAATTACATTTTTCTATAATCATCGCATTGAACCTTCTGTGGGACACCGCCTACTAAAAGATTTCTTTTATATGTATGGTCGTACGTTGGTATTGACTGTCCCTAACTAGCGAGTTGTATCGATTTATTTATACTTATGTTACCAGGTCGACCTGCTAGAATATTCTATTCCCTTTTTCCAAGAACCAAAAGCTTATTTATCAACTCACTTACGTGTGAAACACCAACCTACTTTAGTAATGTGCCTACATACAAATATTTGCCCTAATTTAAGCGACTGTTAGCGGAATGCCGTATAAAAGTTCATTCAATTTTTAGTAGCAGTTCCCCATCTTACCTACAGACTTTTTATATGTATCATCTAAACCGTTACCATCTCAAAATATTAGGTTGGTAGCGGTCCGATGGAATAAGAGATCTCTAAGAACAGCTCAAAACCACCAACTCAAATTTCTCAAGGTCTATATCGTGCACGTATTTCTACCAACGCAACTCCACGTTCGTTATTTATTAAACATTCTTCGCGAGTTCCGCGGTAATTCTTGCCGGTATCGTAAGAAATTTTGTTTGCAATTAGCGAGTCGGTAATGAAGGGAATTCGAAATGAAATACCTGCGGCTAAGGCCGTACATTGTTAACGTATTTCTATAGCGTTATTGTATCGAACATGCACGAAACGTGCGGCGCATAATTCGCGTGTACTGTATATTCTTCTTCGTCTTAATTATGTTCGTTTTTTCACGCATATCGCACGAAAGGGAACTACAATACCTCCGAATTCTTTTTCCGGTGCTTTACCACATTAACCTAAATATCTCGAACAATAGTCAAAGGTAAACATACTTATCGGATAATTAGTAATGAAGGGAAGTAGGCCAACGATAGAATTTAATTGCGCACGAAAGCGGATTCAATTCAGAGCTTATTTCCAAGAGAAGTATCGGGTGTTGGTGTATCAATTAGTTGTTGCCTTGGCATTTTCTAAAGAATTTTGTGGCACGCCTATTGAATTATCATAATTATTGTTCGCCAATAAATCTGAGATGGCAGATAGGTGCCGTTTTATGAGTATTTTCGAATTTATTGCACGGTTATTTTTTCATAGAAATGCGTGGATATGCCATCTTTTTTCCTAGCAAAAATTACATGTAGAAAATGATATCCGTCTTGCCTAATTCAATCTTCACTTCGAGCTACGGGGCTACCCCAAACGCGTTCAAACATCTCCTCGCTAATGCTTAGCACTTCTCTATGAATAGCAGACTTCAAGTTTTTTAATGATCGGGATTTTTGAGCGTGAATTCCATGCTTCGAATACCCTCATAGAAGAAAAGTCATCTGTACATGTCTATGTTTGGACATCTTCAAACCTGGAAATCAAATGACCAGGGAACACGCTTAAGGAAATTCATTGAATTTCTGGTTGCGTGCCCCGTCTGCACATGTTGTTTGAACCAAACATTTTTCCAAGCCCAATACCTGAAATTTTAGCATGAAGAAGGTGTTTATCATGTCTATGTAAAATCGGAATTTAGTGTTACGGCCACGGCGCTGTCCACTTCAGAAAAGTAGGAATCCAATACGCTGTCAATGTCGGTGAATAAAAAGATATTTCATGGAGTTTCCTTGGACTTACTGGTGTCCGAAGTTTTGCTGGCTGACGAGTCCGTTCAGATGGAATTTGCCTTACCATTAATAACGATGAGCTCATCTAGTTCATGATGACGAAGAACTTGCATCTGTACAGCAAAATCAGCCTGCAGGCCATAATTTTCCTGAATGTAACTGTAATCTTATAGGGATGAAATCTGAGATCGGTTTCCAAAATAATCCTCACCGATTCGCATGCTTAATGTAACATTGAGACTACAACCAAACGTGTGAGACTATTGAGCAAGGCTGCTCTTACCTTCTCAACACTCCCAAATGTTCTCGCCATTCGCTAAGCCGTAAACTACATCAAGCACCCAAAGTTTTTTAAATTTTTAAAGCAACTCCTCAACTAGTCTTGTAATTCTCACTCTTCTTATTCCCAAAAAGTTTTGTGAAACATTTCTAAACTTTAGCCAAGCTTCTTTCTCAGTGTCCAGGTCTATAAAATTTCTTTTATTTCCAGAACTGCATTTTTACGCGATTTTTTGTCATTTTTGACGGTTTCTTGCAATTTGCCCCTCGACCCAACTATCTCTGACGAAATTCGAAGTGCCACAAGAGGCGGGAATAATAGCAAGTTTTCTGGGTTGGATTGTATTACTGTATTACTGGCTCTGAATAAATTTTCTCCAGAGTCTAGAGACATCATCAACACGGTACTCCAGCTCCAGCACTTTATTTCTTGCTGGAAAGAGTCTGCGGTCGTCCACAGCCGCAAGTCAGGGAAAGATCATCTTTATCACCCAAATTACAAGCAGATCGGGCTATTTAAACAGGGCAAATAATTCGAATTCCGATCTGGATTATCCATGGAATTCCAATTACCCTGTTCATTGGAATATCTCTATAAGGAGCGGACTCGAGACTATGTAGTCCTTTCGATTGAGGAAGCAGTTTTAACACATTCTAGTACTACGAACTGATTTACTATATGATGGGCTTTAGTGTTAGCTCCTCGATGGTGATAGTTCTGCACCAAACACAAGTCAAGTCGTGAAGTCAAACACACGCAGCAGCACCCGATCTGTCGTTCTATAAGGGGTTGCTCATTGTTTGATACCTCTTCATTGCCTTCATGTTCGATCTTACTTTGGAAGTTAGTTTATGCAGTGGACGCCGTTTCGATATCTTGCGGAAGCAATAAATTAATAAGCGTAGGTCTAAAGCGCGTCACTGACTATTTCTTAGGCTGGTCGTTGAATATAGCTGTGTAAACCTGGAAACAATGGCATGCTCATGAGAACGTCAACGTTGGCAACGTAGCACTGCTATGAGGCGCTAACGTTAGATATCTTGAGTTTACTTCGACCAGAATCAAATCTGGAAGAAGCGGACTGACGAAATCCAAACCTGAGTTTTTACTGCTCATAATGTACTACTTTCGACTAGGGCGAGGTGCATCCTTCAAATAAGTTGCTTCAATACACATCGATGCTCTTGACAACCATTGATCTAAGGAACTATAGCCTAGTTCATTACAACGCCAACGCACTTCTGAAGACTGGAGACCATGTAGAACGGGACTCTCCGAGTCCTCATCAATGGCCTTTGATACGCGAGAAACGTAGAAATTCATAGCGATCTGGTCATTTCGACTCCCCGAGAACATCTAGAGATGATTTTAAGGGCAGCCCGGGGAGTAGTTTGTACCAACTGAAACACAAATTTGTTCCAATGGAGGAATCGAAATAGTTGTTAATTTTGTATTGGGACTAATTGATGTATATATTAGATTCGCTTGAGATCAACTATGCGCGTCTTTTTTCCGCAGATTTGAAACGAATCTTTTTATATATTAAACACAACTGACGAACGGCTCCCGCAAACAGTAGTCCCATCCGTAAACAAGTCCCTTATCGATTTAAAAACTTTACGAGATACGAACGTCACAAACACAAACAAACAAACAAACAAACAAACAACGAAGAAACGAAGAGAGAGAAAAAGTAAACGGCAAAAGGTCCAAGGAACTTCCGCCCGAAAATTCCTTATTGCAGCTTTCGTCTAACAATGATTATCATCTGGATCAGGAGTTTTGAACTATCGGCCCTACCTACCTATCTCCCGAACGCACAAACAAAAGCATCGCACAACAAAATACGGAGGCGAACGGACGCACACACACGTAACCGTCGCGAACAATGACCGAGGTAATCGCATACATTCATGCGACGTACAGATAGAAAGAAAACGGAGAGAATGTGAGAACGCGAACACATCGTTTAGGTTCGTTCAACCGTGAAATCTTTTACGTTTCCATCTTTTCCCGAAGGAAAATTGTTTATCCTCGTTCCGGCCACCTTTCTAAAGGCACCTTCCGTCATATTAAGCCGACGTATTTTCTCACCATTTCGAA
Source organism: Chrysina gloriosa (assembly GCA_038088585.1). NCBI lineage: Eukaryota > Metazoa > Arthropoda > Insecta > Coleoptera > Scarabaeidae > Chrysina > Chrysina gloriosa. The sequence continues at coordinate 10,198,016 of CM076092.1, forward strand.
GCTGCGGCTGGAACGAGGTCCGGGGAGGCGTTCCACAATTGTCGATATCATTAGATGAATTCAAGATAGGGTGAAAAATATATATCTCTGTATGAAGGATTTATTGGATAAAATTGGAAATGTGGCGTTTGTTGACTTGGAATAAGTTTGGAAGCCAAAATTTAATCATGTATGAAACATAAACGAGACAAATATGAGATTGAAAAAGCTATTTGTATATGTATATCTACTTATCGCTTTTATAAAACAAAGAGGCGCATCCAGCCATTTAAAAATGCATAAAATAGGAAGTTGATATATACGAGGAATTGTTCGAATGTTCTAGGAATTTGGCTCTACTTCAATTGCGTAAATTTTATAGGTCACTCTATTGCTCACAGACAAGTATTACCACGTTCAAGAAGCCATTCCCGTGCAATATTGTTTAGTATACTTCAGCTACTTCACTGAAACAGGCGTATTTCTGTAACACTAATTTTGTAACCGTGGAAGACGTGATTAGATTGGAAAGAGCTAGCATTTTACTTTTTGTTTAAAGAGGTGCAAGGTGTATTTGATGAGTGTGCAGAATCTAAAAGTCACAGTTTATCGATGTGTCGTTCTTATTTATTGCATCTCGGTGTTCTTCATTCCGTAATCTCTTTCGGTGTAGTATTGAAGTTACCAGAAATGTTTCGGATGTTCTGGGAATTTGGCTTCACTTCAGTTGCGTAAATTTTAGTTTAGTAATATTGTTTAGAAATATGGCAGTAGGAAAGAATGCCATAAGATTGGGAATGCGGACCAATAATAGCAATTCATAAAAAAGGAGACCAGAGGCTGTGTAACAACTATAGAGGGATCGCCTTGCTAAACACAGCATACAAGCTGCTATCCACACTGCTGCAAAGGAGATTGGCAGAAGTAACAAAGGACACAGTGGAGCAATAGCAGAACGGATTTACACAAGGAAAATCAACGATAGATGCAATACACACAATAAAACAACTAATTGAAAAGGCTCAGCATTACCAAATAGAAATAGAATTGCTTTTCATAGATTTCCAGCCAATAGCATTAATAGAAATGAACTAAAAAGAGCGCTAAAGGAGCTGGGTATAGGCGCAAAATTGAGGAGGCTAATAATGATGACAATGGACAAAACAGTAGCGAGTGTCTTAACACAGAAAGGGGAGACAGAAGAGTTTGATTTCAATAAAGGAGTAAGGCAAGGAGACGCACTGTCAGCAACCCTATTTAACCTGGCTCTACAATATGTACTCCGAAGGATAAAGAAGGGGACATTAAGGACAAGAGGAGAACAGATAGTTGCGTACGCTGATGACATTGCATTAATAACAAAAAACAGCAGTAAAATGAAGGAGGTGCTAGAAGAAATCGTTACAGAGGGAGCAAAAATGGGATTGAAAAACTAAAATAATGAGACTAGACAGAGAATGCGAAAACAAGAAAATCCAAATAGGAAGGTATGCTTTTGAGGAGGTGGAAAGATTCAAATACCTGGCAGTGACAATCACCAATAAGTGCGAGCGTGAAGCAGAAATCAAAGAGAAGATAATCACAACAAACAGAATTTTCTACGCAAATAAAAAGCTATTAAAGAGTAAGATATTAAGCAAAAACAGCAAACTGAAGATTTATAAACCAATAATTAGACCAACACTGCTGTATCCCACAGAAACACTATCCATGACAAAGAAGGATGAGGAGAACCTAAGAATAGTGGAGAGAAAAGTAATGAGAACTATCCTGGGACCAATTAGACTAAACGAGAATGAATACAGAAGAAGGACGAACGAGGAATTGGCACAAGAAATAGAAATGGATGTAGTGAGAAAAATTAAGCAATCAAGAGCAAGGTGGCTCGGACATGTATGGAGAGCGGGTCCAGGAGCAGTAATATATGATGTGACAGAGTGGAAGCCGGGATGCAGAAGAAGGAGAGGAAGACCGAAGGGTACATGGCTGAAGGAGGTGGAGCAGGATATACGAAGGACAAGACACATCAATTGGAAACAAAAAACGAAAAACAGAAAACTATGGAAGAAATTATGTGAAAGCATATAATCAGAAGAAGGGGCTGATCTCCCAAATTATAATGATCTAGAGATCCGAATAGGAGGCTCAACCCCTTCGGGGGTGTATAGCCACAATAATAATAATAATAATATTGTTTAGCATATTTCAGCTGTTTAACGGACACAGATGTATTTCCGTACCTCTGATTTTGCAATCATGGAAGACGAGACTAAATCATTTATTTATTTAAAAAGTGCGGGACATCTTCGGAAATCATTCAACGGCTGTAAGGTGTAGTTGAACAGTTTGCAGAATCTATCTTGCAGTCTAGCAAGGAGTCGGTCATTTTAAAGCTAGCAGAACGTTCGTAGAAACAATCGGCGTAGTAAACACGACGTAGTAGTAGTTACTGCCTTGGAGAATCAACTGAAAATTATAGGTGAATACCTCTTCGCCAAATTAGTATTAGTCTAGGAATAGGTAAACGACAGGCCCCATGATATTTTACACGGTTTTGGCCCGCTGGGTACCAAAGCTGTTAGGAGCGAAACAGAAACGCAATAAATATTGGCAACGGATGATAACTATTGATGAAACGTGAATACCTTACTTCAATCCTGAGACCAAGAATCAGTCGAAATAATGGCGCAAACCAGAAGAAGGGCCTCCTCTTAAGGCAAGTGGTGTCCCATCGGTTGTATATATTCAGGAATTGCAAATTGACTATTTTTATCGATTACTTACATACCTAAAGGTACCATAATTAACCCAGAATTTTAATCGTTTGTCTGCTCCATTGTGGCAGACGCTTTGAAAGAAACAAGTTGGAATTTGCAGAAGTATCCGCTGTTACAATAGAATAGTACAGGGTCCAATATAGCAGGAAGAACGAAGAATGTTTTAAACGAATTCCGCTGGGAATTGCTTCCACATCCACCCTATTCACCAAATCTGGCTCCTATTGATTTTCCTATGCTTCCAAATTCGAAAGAACCACTACCGAGTGTTCGATATCAGACTCTAAATGACGTACAAGTAAAGGTGTTATAGATAGGTGGATTGCAAAGACCCCGGGAAAGTTTTCTGAGGACGGTTTGATAAATTAGTTTTATATTAGGATAAGTGTATTCAATCACATGATGATTACATTGAAAACCTAGATTGTAATTTTGAGGAAAATTGATGAAAAACGAAAGAATTACACCCACATTCTTCGAACTTTGGAAACATCCGATGTACATATAACGACAATAAGAATATTTCGTAATAGTTCATTAGATCCCGTAAGTTATAGTCCACTGTCTCTCTAACCAAATTAGATCCAGCCCCGGCCTAATTACAATTTAAACCGGGTTCAATTCCATGTCCAGTTAAACCGCATCCTACGCCGGTCGCATCACTAATGCAAGGGAAATTTAGCCAATTACTGGAATACATAAAATTTGAGAGATACACGCCGCATAATTTAATAATTTGTTCCATGAAGATACGTTCGTACTTGCTCGTTCAATATCTCAAGCTTATTTCTGTGCAAGATGTATATGAAGACTTTTAGACACAAGTTAACTTTAACTCTTTGTGTTATTTATTTGCTAGGATCCATAAGATGTTGCCAATTTCATCGAGAAAGCGAAGAATGTATGTAGTTCAGAATTAACTCGATGTCGTTAAGGTCATTCGGTTTCAAAGTATAGTCACTTGAAAATGACGAATCGTAATTGTACAAGACGCCTACGGTTCGAAAGAATATTAACTATTCCTCCTTTAGTTAGCGAATTCAGAACGGTTGGTATTGGTCGATGTCTAGGAACTTACGAAGTCTTTGGTAAGGAGCCACATCTTCTAAGCAAGAGCTCAATTCTGGTATTCGGTGTTTGACAGCCGACGTTCTATTCGCTTTACTTTAACATCGCCCATCGTATTGGTACGTAGAAGCAATCTTAATCTATTAGTCATCGTTTTATAAACAAATGTGTGCCCTGCCGAAATTATTAGAGTTGTCGTTATATATATGTTATAACTAATGAATTCTGGTTATGTATTCTGTGGATGTACAACTTTCCATAACTCTAGTGGGATTTGGCCAATATCGGTCGTTGTCTTCCATTGTGAAACGTCCTTTCAGGTCTTACTCCATACCCAAAATCAACGTTAATATAGTGCCTGGTACCATATAACGGATCCTTCGCATCGAGTGGACATCAGCTTGACATCTGCTTTTGGCTAGGTCAACGTATTGGACACAACAGTCCGTTTGTATTTATACATGAACTTTCCTCCTATTCTATCGTGCAACGAACGAATCACGTTCCTTTGCTTTGTATTAGTTTCTTGAAGATCGGTTTAGCTCGAGAAAGTAGTGCTAAGGATTTCACCAGACCTTGAGGTATCTGTCATACATAATACAAGCTAGTTTCATTTAACCTCAAACAATGTCATTTCTTTGTTTAACCAACTGAAGTAAGCTATTATTGTAAAAGGTACGTTTAGGGTTTGCTAATTGAGAGTTCAGGCAAGTTAGCCAATTATGTAATTTATTTCATTTATTTAGAGTAATTATTGAGTCCTCTGAAATAAGATTTCCTTGAGGTAGCCGACCTAAAGAGCACAGTGATTGAATACTGGGGCAAGTGGCTTCTATGTTCTTCTTTGCTTTTGCTTTTCCCGTAGTTGTTGCGTACTTACCCACAGTCTGCCCTATTCGCTTTCTCCAGTGGGGGTTCATGCGGATAACACATTGAGCTTTTAACTTTGTGGCGTATTACGTTACTAGCTACTTCGACCAAACTAGATATTCGGGTTTGAAAAGCCTAAGGAGAGCAGTAAGTGCTTGCCTTCTTTCTCTTATTCTTTATTACATTTATGTCCAAGATGAACTACCCTGAGTGTTAGATGTAGCAAAGTGCCAGAAGTAGTCATACCTTTCAATATAATTGTCTATAGTCTGCTAGTGCTGGAATTTGCTAAAATGATGCTCATCATAATTCAACGTCGCAATTAATGAATATCTGTATGAAAATGATATTTCCTCAAAAATTTAGTCGATCAACTTAGAAGTATTTCAACGGCAATCCGAAGAAACTATTAGCGAAAGTCGTATAAAGATTTACGTTGTTGAAAGATTACAAGTGAACTCAATGTTCTCGTAATCGCAATTTTGAACGGATTTTAGTTTGGTCTATCACCAAAACAAGATACGACAAAAAAGATTTACAAAAGAGGAAACTTTCAAATTTAAATGCAATATTTCCTATACTCACGTCTCCATTTTCTATTCTTCCATCAGAGGTTTGTGAAATGAAATAAATATAGCCGATAATGAAAGCTATAAATAATTAGATAATGATACAAGTACATATACATGAGCTTGAATTGTATGAATTTTACGTCGATACGGAACAAATCACTCCTAACGTTAACCAACGACAAAACACTAATGTATATAATAGATACCTTTTGAACATCACAGTGGTTCTCTAAGGCTATCAATTTACCGCGCTGCGAGCTTTTAGTTAGAAACTTGTTACAAAACTTGCACTTCCAAACACTTCAAAAGAATTTCTCTGATACGGACTCGCAGGTGGATATTTAACATACATGTAGAAGTGGTGACATGATGATATGGTGTTTATATGGTGACCTGTTTCCAAAAAGCGACAGGCTACTGGAAATCAAGATCCATGGCGTAGTGTTTGCCTGTTTGATGCCTTTAGAAACCTGTCGTGTGATAAATTCGAAAGAGGAATTAGCTAGAAAAGAATAATGGGAAGCAAGTTGATGTAAATTTTAAACGATATGTAGTAAATTGCAATGTGTTGCTTTGTATAATCGCATACATAATTTTGCAACATCATCGGATTTTCTGGAAAAATATATTTTCTTCGAAATGTTTTGAGAATGGTTGGGGATTATCTGTTAATCGTTTAATACCTAAAAGTTTAATATTTTCTTCTTTCTTTTGCTCTCATATATCTATTTACTGAATGTACATGTGCACGTCTTGACCTATTATGCTTATGTTCTAAATATTCTCTACTACCAGTGAAATATAACTAGAACAGTTATATTTTACTGCCGGAGGTGTACCGAAACGTTATTATCAAGCGTTCCGGAATATAGCAATTAAATAGCAATTTGTTGTTTAGTTGACCCTAAAAAGTCGTAGAGAATATTTAAAATATATCTAATTATTAACAATTATAACACAGTACAAAGTCAAATAGGTGATAGCAGTTTATCATTTTAGTTTTCATTTCATTCTGTTGTATTGAAGTATGTACTACTGTTGAATGATTATCTTCATACTCATATATTATATTTGGTGACCTTAATGTTTAGTAAAATGCAATCCATCATATTAATTTTATGAGCTAAGGTGCGCATTCCTCATTTTGATACATAACCTACTCAAAGCACGCTCCTATATTTATTGCTATCATAACTGTTATGTTGTTAGATTAAGATGTGTGGTCACGCACGAAGTCCGAGGGTGCTCTCATTCTATTAACAGGTGAATAATTCTATTTTGCTACGTTTGCAGTGCTTACATCAATTTACAGTATTTCACATATTTAGTTGGTTTAAATTATTGTTATTAATGTTTCTGTCAGAAATGTGCCTACGATAGGAGGATCGCGACTTTGAAATGGTATCTTATACGTAAACAATTTTAACACAATTCGACAAGTCACTAAATCCAAGTCAGACAAAAACCGCGTCAAAGTTTTTCACTTTGTTCGTTAAAGTTTTAACCAACCGATCGCTACAGAACATCTTGTTTCGACAACAACGTCTTTGCGGACGTAAATCAATCACTCTCAAAATACCCGGGGAGCGAGCACCTACCGTAAACGCGAGAAAGAAATTTACGGAAGCGCCAACTCCTAGGAAGCGTAATGTCCGTCGTATAATTTTATAATCAATTTAGAACTTTGTATGTAGCGAAGCAAGCTATAAATTTAATGGACGGGCATAAATGCAAGGTAGTACTGCTCGGGTTAACGTAGCAAACGGAAGGACGCTGCATCCGGACCGTTCGCAGGTTTACTGCACGCCTTCTAGAAATAGTAAAGAACACGACACGCTTAAAAGGCTTAACAAATCATTGTATCGAATGCGAATGTAACGTGAAGGTAATAACGGTCATGTCGTAATAGTCGACAGGATTGGTAATCAATTTTGGGAGAAAGTAGCAATGCATCGCGTCACAAATCAGTACCCAAAGAAACTAATGCGAGTAATACAACGCCTATACAAGAACAATAAATGCTAGATCAGAAAGGAGGAGGTGCTGTCAAAAGTCTTCCAGATACATGGTGGACTACGACGAGGCGCAGTACTAAGCCCTACACTATTCATTGCAATGATTGATGATGTCATAAGCAACATGGAAGATAAGTGTGCAAAGATTGTAGCGGGATACCATAAAACGAGTCCAATTACAATAGCGGAATATGCTTTTGCGGATGACGTGGTAATTTCAGCTAAAAACGAAAAAGGACTACAACGTAACCAGACAGCGTGGAAAGAAGAAGTTGCAAAGAGAGGTCTGAATATTAATATCGAAAAGACGAAGGCAGTGATGCTTAGGAAAATGAACAAATAAATGTTGAATTTGGGAATGCAAAGCTTGAACAAGTGACAACGTTCAAATATTTAGGAACCAACATAAGTAGAAACGGAAACTGAGAAAAGGAAATCGATGAGAGCACAAAAATGCATCAAGCAACAGCAACAGCTTGAATAAGTCTTTTATCAACAAAAAAGAAGTCAGGGAAAAAACAAACATATAAGATGTGTGTGGGTGTATAAGACTCTATTTAGACATATCCTGCCCTATGGCAGTAAGAGTGTTAACGGAAGCAATGAAAGGCAAAATAAATGATTTAAACGTGAAATACGTCAGGGATTACGAAGAGAGAGAAAATCAGAAATATTATAGGGAGAGAACAACTGAGAGTGGACCCGATTGTGAATGTACTTGAAAAGAACGCACTAAAATGGTTTGGCCACATGTGCAGAATGAAGGATGAAGGGCAGGTTAAACAAATACGAAAAGCAAGTGTACAACGTAGAAGGGGCGAGGACGAACAAAGAAGAAATCGAATGACGTAGTGGCAGAAATATTCAAGAAAAAGAAAACGTCACGTATAGAGGAGCGGAGATAAAGGCAAAGAATAAAAAGGAATGGGCGAAATTTGTGTATGAAACAACAGACAACGAAATAGCACCTAACAAATGAAATATGAAATGTAAACCTTACACCAAATGGTAGAAAGGTTTTAGATAATATACAACCTTATATGATAGAGATCTACCACTAATAGGTCAATAAAACAAGGCTGGTTTGAGCGATAGTTATATTTTCAGAACGTTTACAAACGTTTTCGGAACACCTTCGTCAGTGAAAATATAACTAGATAAATATATAAACAAACTTTTGTTTTTTATTTGGGACTATCAACAAAATAACTAGTGACTAGGATTTCTTGATATAGAGGATGTATAACCAACTTTTATATATATATAAATTATAAAAACTAAATTAATGTGTAAACATACATGCAAATTAAGTAAAACCTTATATCAAAAAATCTTTGTCGAAACCTTAACAATTCTGTTCAAGGACTAGGGAAAACCAAATTCAAAAACCTAGCCAAAGGTTTCCTTCTTAAGAAATGCAAATGTCATTTTAACAAATTGCTATATACATTACTTAAATTTTGAATATCGGTCCTGAAATTAATAGTTTTAGTGTCTTTCTGTATATTTATCATTTCATATATTAGTCTTTTTTTATAATTATTCTCTGTTTTTAATATAATTGTGTTTTCAAAATCAAAGTAATGCCCAAGATCTTTGTAATGTTTTGTTACAGCGGTCATTGCACCAAAATCATTATTTAAAGAATACTTATGGCTATACAACCTTTTCTTTAAATATTGTTTCATCTGACCGATGTAACAACCATCACAGTCTTTACAGTTTATTTTATAAACTACATTACTCTGATTTTATTTAATTATTTTGGATTTAGTATTAGTAAAAAGAGATCTGTTACTATAATTTGGAATGAAAGTAATGTTCATGTTGTTTTTATTAAATTCTTTTTTATTTTTCGCTTAAACCTTTTTTATAAGGAATAGCGCTATAACATTTATTGTTATTAATTTTAATTCCTCTATTATATAATTTGTTAATTCTATTTTTTATTATTTTTCATAAAAACTATTTGGATAATTATTTTTATCTAAGATTTCTTTAACTTCGTTTAAATTCTTTTCCCTAAATTCAGGATTAGCTAATCTAACCGCTTGATCAACTAAACCGGTAACTTTGATGTTTCTGAAAAATAATTTAAATGTCTTCCTGTATTGGTAGACTTTATATGCCAATTTGTTTTCACAATGCCGTTATTATGCATGACTGTCACGTTCAGGAAATTCAATGAGTTATTAGATTCTCTCTCATATGTAAATTTTAATCTATTATGATAACTATTAAATGAATCTAATATCTCATCAATATTATCCTTTCTTACGGAACAAAAACAAAAAGTAAAGACTGTGATGGTTGTTACATCGGTCAGACGAAACAATATTTAAAGAAAAGGTTGTATAGCCATAAGTATTCTTTAAATAATGATTTTGGTGCAATGACCGCTGTAACAAAACATTACAAAGATCTTGGGCATTACTTTGATTTTGAAAACACAATTATATTAAAAACAGAGAATAATTATAAAAAGACTAATATATGAAATGATAAATATACAGAAAGACACTAAAACTATTAATTTCAGGACCGATATTCAAAATTTAAGTAATGTATATAGCAATTTGTTAAAATGACATTTGCATTTCTTAAGAAGGAAACCTTTGGCTAGGTTTTTGAATTTGGTTTTCCCTAGTCCTTGAACAGAATTGTTAAGGTTTCGACAAAGATTTTTGATATAAGGTTTTACTTAATTTGCATGTATGTTTACACATTAATTTAGTTTTTATAATTTATATATATATATATAAAAGTTGGTTATACATCCTCTATATCAAGAAATCCTAGTCACTAGTTATTTTGTTGATAGTCCCAAATAAAAACAAAAGTTTGTTTATATATTTATCTAGTTATATTTTCACTGACGAAGGTGTTCCGAAAACGTTTGTAAACGTTCTGAAAATATAACTATCGCTCAAACCAGCCTTGTTTTATTGACCTATTAGTGGTAGATCTCTATCATATAAGATAAGTATAAAAAGGTCACGAAATATATATATATATACATTTATAATATACAACAGCATTCTACCAAGTCCTGCTTCAAATTCTTCTACCAAAGATGCAGCTTTTGCTAGCGGGGAAACCCTATGGCCCCATTGTATCAACCTTACGAAAATTTATGGAACAAAGAGATCTGAATCTTTAAGTAATGTTCTCGAGAGATATCTGTCCTCAGAAGTTTCCGCTTTTTTGGGTCTTTTGAATCTCTATTGTAGTAGTTTTTAAATAATTTATGAAGGATTTTATAACTTGCGAAGTATACGAAATCTAGTCAATTTAGAACACATCGTGGACTTATCGCAGATGGAAAATGTTATTTGCTTTCCATCAAAGTTTACAATCCAGTCAATAATAATTTGTTCATCCCTGTGTTATTAATACTCTACGAAATATAACATATTAATAAACTACCCATCCCGAGGTGTCACATATACTTATCGAAATTAATAATTCATCCACGCAGCTATTCCCTCTCCAACCTTTCTACACCTGCCCTATACAGTTATAACTAACGATAAATTACCTTTAATTGAAGTTATGTGTCGGGTAATATGTAGGAAGTTTCAACGTGACCTACAACTAACAATGGAGGCGTGATTGGTCACGATTCGAAAGCTGGTTGAAATTCATTTAATGTGTATTTCATGAATGCGTTGTTATCGCTATAACGACAGGGCCGCAGTTGTATTCATGTTTATAGAAATACAGCCCGGATACGTGGATCAATTAACAAATTACCCTTCCATATTGATTTAGCAAAAATTCGCTACGGGACGATGCGCAAGCAGCTAAAGAAATTATAAAATATTGGACGAACTTCGGAATAATAGCGGCCCGATTCAATATTTACTACAAACACCGCGATGTTTATTTTAAAATCATTGTCACTTCGACGGAATAGAAATCGGATTATTGCTTTTGGTTCCCTAAGCTTATTGAATTCGAGTTATTTTTTTTTCCGGATACGTTCTGATTTAAATGGAAACGACTGCGAGGGGCTTTGTACGCCGTAATTTCGAAAAAATGCGCTAGGTTAATACCGATAACCGAGTGTAAGAAGGAAATGTATTCTGCGTTTGCGAAACGGGAAAAGTGGAACGTTCGCTAAGCTTCGCTAGCCGATTTCCACGAATAAACAAATTTAATCCTGCCGTACCTGCAAATGTGAACACTTTTGTACGAATATCTGAACTGAAAAAGAACGTTAGTATTAATTCAAGCGGTTAAAGCGTTCGTAGCAGTAAAAGCTGCATATATCGTCGGGATCCATTAGAATTATATTATCTGACTGCCACAAAATGGAAATTGAGTATGATGTTATTAACGCAATTAAGGACTGCGATATATTTTTCTTACGATATATGCAAAATTCACGTGGTTACTGTTCGTTTATATTGCATTTGGTGACAACGGAGGTGTCTGTTGGATAATCTAATTTTGGACAGTAATTATGAGGTTTTTGCTAGGAGGAAATAACGTGTCAGTCACGATTAAAAATTGGCCGTGATTATTTGGAACGTATGCAAATGCCGAAAGCGAAATTTTGTTATGAGAGTTTGGTTAACGTACCCTAATTACAGCCAGCTTTTAAGGAATAGAACCTACATTCAACGAAGTTGTATTTACACTAATGCAAATTTTATGATGGAACTGCAGAGCTTAGGTGAAATTTATTAATCGTTTCTGTAACGAGAGCAAACGCTTCGGATTTTGATCATCCGACGTCCTAGATGGGCAGAAGGATAAGGTGAAAGAACAAGAAAAAGATTTTGATCAACCGTACAGGAAGGGAATAGCTTTTACGGATCGGGCAATACACTGAAGACAATGAAGTTAGATGCTCATCGAAACAAGGAAATTTTGTCATATTGATAAGAAAAGTGAGGTTCCAGATATTACTCAACTCTGTAACCAAGGAAAATCGTAAGTGATGCAAAGTTTTACTATAAATTCCAAATCTGTAGGCGGAAATTGGACTAGAAATGGTGCCCCCACTCTAAAATAACAACGGAAAACACAAAGCCACAATGTGGAGTACCAAGGAATGTTGGTAGGGTTTCCTTCCCACATCTTCTAACATTTTCCCTATGTAGCACATCCTACCAATATTTAACAAACTTTTATTAAGTAAATTTACATACCAGTGGCGTGTAGATGTGCAATTAGTAAAACTTTTGGAAAGACTAGGATAAAAGGTAATAACCATGGGGCTGCAAAAAATGTATAAGTGGAATGTTATCCTTTAGACATAAGAATAATTGCCATGTGATGTCGTAAATACCTAAGACATTGAGACAACTTCGTGATATCTAAATATCATACCAGCATAAAGTTCTAACCGGGAAACATTACCTGAACGAAGGAAAGAACTGAAATGCACTTACGTGACCTTAGTTGTAGGATGTGGTTCATATACATAGCAGATTGAGATGTAGGAGAGTTAAAGAAAAAAGAATCTTGTAAGGTATTACAATTCACTGGACCATGTTGGAATTCATTGAAAAAACTGGAACCTTTAGTTCGACGACGTCTAAGTGCTGAAAGCGATGTAATTTTCTATAATATTTCGAGTATTTGAGACAATGAGGTAACAGTCTTTCCAATAGCTGAGCCCTCTAATAGGAAAGCTGTACACAATTGTTTTGCAAGATTCAAATCTAATCTAAGTGTAAGGTCTCTTATATGATCATCACCACCATCCTAAAGAAATGGCATACAGAGCACATTGCCTTCCACTGCGTCTCCAAGTGGGAAAGATATTGGGATCTAGGCGAAATTTCATGGGTTTCCCGTTAGATATAAAATTTAATAGGAATATAGTGCAATTAATTGTCAAGTTTGGACATTTAGTCCAACGATGCTGAAAGTGCTGAAAGTGACGTAGTTTCCTTGGGATATTTTAAATATTGATGGACAACGAAGTAACAAACTCCAATATTAGCAGCTACAGGAAGTTCAGGGAAGGGCAAGATTTCAGATATTTGGGAAAGTTTCTCCCAAGATACTAAAGTAACTGATAATATCATGCCCCGCTATTGATAAATTGGAACCATTGGGCGTATGACGTGCTAGTGTTGAATGCATTGGAATTTATATAATAAGATCTTAAAGCAATGTTATTCTAATATTTACGCGTACACAGAATAAAACTTAAGGTGTTTTAATTACGCAGGGGCTGTTAATTAGTTAGGGTTGTTCATCGCAAATAAAAGGAAAAATTGATTGATTGACTGGCCGGCTAAACACCTCTCTTTACGCACTAACCTTAATAATTGATTTTATTTAGTAAAAGTGAACGTGGAGGAGTCCTATGCAAAAAGATTGAATAAAACTAAAATAAAACGCTTATTTATTTCATTCTTTGAGAATTCAAATACAGCAAACATTGTTCTTTGAGAATGTTTGTTAATTATATTAGTTAATTAAATGATGAAAGCAAAAGCAAAAAACCAATGATCAAATGCAATTGAAATTTGGAAAACGCATGGCAGTACGGGTTGATTCTGAAGTGGTTGGTGTCGAGTAATAATGAGGTAAGCGAAATTAGGTAAATTGGAACGATACGGTGTGACTTACAGCGTGATATCTTAGCTTGAAGATAGGGCTTCGAAGCGATGTGAGCACTTTCTGGGATCGTCTGGATTGTGTAGTGACTAAGTGAAGTAAGTAAAATTGGCGCAATTCGTTTTTGAATGGAGCTGAAGGATACGAGGTGTTCGCTGACGAACCCATGAAATAGAAAGTGTGGATAGTCACTTCTACAAAAATATTCCCATCCTTTATACCTCGTGGAGGAACGAACGGTCGGTAAGAGCGCGAGGTCACAATAGTATCAGGGAGAAATACTTTAAAAGATACTATCCCAAGAAAACAATGAAATTGTAAAAATACATTTTAAAATCACTTTCTTTCAACTGAATATAACACAGATGTTGGCTAAAATAGTAAAAAACAAAAATATTCAAGCGGGTATTTAAAATTAAGAATGAATTATTTTTGAGTTATATGAGGTGTAACAGTATAGACATCTTCATATGACGAAAAATCGAAAGTCATCTTAAATCTCTAAACGGAGACCGTAGAAACACGATATTAATGGACCAAAGCTTTCCTCTCGCTGAAATCAGCAAATCGTTTTCGGGTTATTACAACTTTTGAAGATTCTATTAAACTGAAAGAGTGCAAAGGTTGTTGCATCACCAAATCCATCTTCTGGTTCTTCGATGTCGATGTCAAAGAAAAATTAATAAGGTAGGCGTGCCCAGACGTACAATGGTATTGTCGTAACGAAATGCAAAAACTAGACCAACGTAGAGCTAGTTTGCGTTGTTGCTAATTAAGGTAGCAAATATAATTAATGGCTCCGAAATTGACTGGGATATTAAATTAATGTGAATGGGTAAACCAGAAACAAAATACCTAATTTATACAATTTCAGCGGACATATATTTTATATACAACACATTACATAGAAGCACGTCCAATCGAAATAGTTTCATTAGTCCACTAATTATCTGCTAGCAAAATACACAGAATACGAACAATTATTGCAGCAAACCTGTACAATTAACATTGAATGCGCTATTGCCCCATGAATCTCGAACGAGACACAAAGTCGAGTATTTTCTCGATAATAGCTGATTTACTCCTAAGGTTCCATCATATTTATTTCAGTTGGTTCAGTTTTTCAGTGACTAAATGTGCAGTAGAAAATTAACTTAGACTTTCGATCATGTTATACTAAAGCTTTTACGATAGGGGTCAACTGAATATTGATTTCCGAATCGGAAATATACTTATCATGCTAATGGTGACGAATGGCATCCGAACCTACATACTTACGTTCCATTCGTTGGTACACAGTTAGTGTTTAAGTTACGTCGAGTATCCCTGTTTCCTTGAGATGTCGTACATACATATTTCATTTTTGACGGGTACTTCGATGAGGAACCGTACCGTGTATCATTATAGTCTCGGTATAAGTAATATTATTAATGGCGACATTTGTGCCCGTGTATGTGATTAGGTCCGATCTAAAAATCAAAGGTCTAATAATCTAAATGGTTCGATCAATATATTCTTAGATTGATTAACAGAATGTGAAGTGTCATCATTTTTATGCGGATTGAATTTAGGAATGGTCTATTCAATAAAGTAATAGCAGAATTTAGTGCCAAATTATATTGAAATAATGGGAAAGGGTCCCAACAGAATAGCAAATAGGAACAAATCATAGACTGCTCGCTCATGTACACGTAGCTTCCTTTGTGTAGATTTTCTTATAAATTCGTTTATATGGAATAAGAACAAAAGGCTTTAGTTAAGTTCTTTACAAAAGGAATTTTTGAACCGAATACAATAGATGCTGTGTCTGATTTTAAAAATCATGAGCTTGAATTTTATACCTGGTAAAGTATGAGATTGTAATATTGCATTTCTGGCCGGAAAAGTAACACTGCACCACAGAAAAGTTCCGCAATATTTCATTAGTCTAATTCGATTTATTGTATGGCTCTTGTATGTATTTAATGTTATTTAAATATCATTTAAACATGAATTTCAGTAAACGATGCAATGTCTGATTCTTCGCTTTGTGAAGTACTTGTGATATAAATGGCCAATAAGTTCACACAGAGAACAGCCTTTCAGGCATTGGTAATTTCATATTTGACAAGCTTCCACTCTCTCTTCGCTTAAATCTGAGTTTGGTTACGCGATAGATGAAACATACGTTTCTTCATGTAGTGATAATTTAGTTCAAATGAAGCAAAGTATTGAGATATACAAAAGGGAAGGTTATGTAAAGTGACGCTTATTGGATAGATGAAGGTGCAACGGTCAATGTAAGTCTTCCTTTTAGCTGTTTAATTTATGAGTATAAATCTGTTGCACTTTTCTTCCCTGCCTATTGCTTTTGCCTTGGAAATTCTTCTCGTTCTTCATTGTTGTTCCAATTGATCTGGGGCCTAGGCCAACCTTCTCTATTTTTCATCTCTACATAATATTATTCTTCTTCCAGCGCATTTAACTGCAATTTGATATGAGCACGTGCTCAAATTTGTCATAATTCACAAGGACCGTCCCACAACATCGTAGTAGGCATTGCATAGGTCTTATACGATGTCCTGAGACTCTTTCAGGACGACGCTGAATGAAAATGAAGCAGATCTACTTCAACTATCCTCCCACTGATTTTGGTAATTTTATTGATAAATACACCCCAAGCTCTTTTTCCTGCCAATTGCTTTCATGGTTGAACTTGTTCTTTCTTGATCTACGTAAATTGCTTTTGTTCCGATGTTATAATTCGTAATAAAGTGACCTCGATCTGGAGAGGCTTTTTGCAACAAAGGTAAAGGTAGCTTCAATGATATTTTCGCGAGAAGGAAATGAGTCAATATTAGTTGGAAAGAAGATTGGAAAACGAGGAGAGCTGGTTGTGTCGGAAGGTGTTATCTTCAAGTTTTTACTATAAAGCAGCGACCCGAACTTTTAGCAGGAGAGAGAATGTTAATTAGCTCTGGTAATCCTTAATTCGAGAAAGGTGGCTTCCTTCTTAGTAGATTTACTTAGGAGAAAAACCGCCCAATTAATAGCTTAATCATTTCACCAAAATTTCTTCAAATTTGGAATAACTGGAATGGCAGGAAGACGATGAGATTCATTTTAATCAGATTTATTTGGGACATAATGATTGTGTCATTCTCTTCGAAATAAATTGGATTCAATGAGTTTCGTTCTAAAACGGGTGGCTAAATTTTGAATTCCTAACTAAGAAGAAGGAGCTCCTTTTTCTTAGGATTCGCTTTGAGTTTATTCCACGTAGATGGGGATCCACATCGGTGTTGCCATATCGTCGTTGTTACCGATTTATTAACACAGACAGCGTAGCTTAGGAGAGGAAAGGATGGTTTTACGTAATTAGTGTGGATTAAGTGAGAGGTTGCTACCATTTCTCGACATCGGTTCTCTTCTGACTCTGGTAACCAAAGGCGAAACTACATTGGTTATCAAAGTAAGGAAAGAAATGGAAGCCTTCGGCTTCGATAAAGTCAAGAACGCAGTCTTAAATCATTTGCATCATTCAATTTTATGTTGGCTATAGCGAACGCTGCATTCTCCGCTGATTATTCTCCGAACACTTGGAAAAGGGCGGATGTTGTCTTGAAGGAGGGCAAACATCCGGCGCTCCCGAAGAACTACCGTCCTGCCAGCCTAATATCAAAATGCTCTGAGAATTGAAGGTCGACGAGATCGCCCTCTCCCGTTTGAGACAAATGGTCTGGGAAGTCGAACTTTTCCCGTTAGAACAGTTTAGTCTTAGCGTTGGAGAGCTGAAGTAGGAGCTCCTTAGAATCATCGAGGCTATCCGAAAGTGTCTATCCAGGAGGGACACCATTGGCACTCGAGTTGTCTTCTTCGATTTAGTGTTTCGGGAGAGGTGACATCTTTCAGGTCGTCGCTTCTGAATCCTTCAGGCCGTCCTTTTCTGGTGAAGATTCGGAATACTGTTTGTTCCTCGTGAAGAAGAAGATGGTGGTGTGATTGCCCTAATTTTATCTGGGAAGTCACGACTTGATTCCCGGGTTTTGAAGGTGCATCGACTTTAAAGTTTTTCACTCGGACGATTTTTTAATTTTTTGTGCTATTCGATATGAATTCGTCTTTAAGTATTTTACACTGTACCTTAAGAAAGATGAGTAGCATAAATTTGGAATTCGCAGCTCTGTCAACAGTTTCCAATATTTATTCTATGATGTTCTTCCTCTATTCTCTTTAATAAATGACAACTTCATTTTCGAAATACAGATGTGTAACTTATCTTAAATCGAGCGAAGAGAGTACTTTTTATATTCTCGTCTTTTGAGTTTTACCCCACCTTCCTAAATACCATGGCTTCCTTTTCGGCAAGTTTCTCTTCCTCTTGTTCCCATTCTATAAATATTTTCTTCAATGGCGAGAACCAGCAATAATAGATAATAGCTTAGATAAAACCATTAATTATTACTGTTTAATATGATCATTTTAGGACATTTATTTCTAATCGTCTAATTTAATTTCGTACTTATCGTCCGCGTTTAGTAATTGTAACAGATATCTATTATTTCGTTTCTAAGTTAATAATACATATAGAAATTTCGAAATTTCGTAGGTATTCATTATATTGGGATATTATTAATAAGTTTCATTTAATGAGGATCGATCGAAACGTGTAATCGCGCTTGTTTGCACAGGTGGCACTAGGGTTGTTTCGATTGCACGGTTTTAAAGCACTACTTATAAGGGTTTTAACCTCGGGGTTGTACTCGATGCAACTTATCTGCTTAAATATTCAACTTTCTTGGTTTGTTAGTTTATTGATTTATTTATTACTTCTTCAATTATTACTCAACAAAATCACAATAGTCTAGCGGAAACCATACCAAATAATTTATTAACCGTACGATCATACATAAATCACAAGGAAGGATGTTTGTAGTAGACGCTATTTGAATTAAAGCGTCGGTTTTGCGCGAAAATAACATTCATGAGGCATTACGGGGTTAATTAATCCGCACTACATCATTATGTGAAGTAGTTTTCGGTAATGTTAAAAGCTTCCCGGTTATGGCGGCTATAAGCATATTTCTGTAGGTATGCACTGCGCGGTACTATTTTGCTCTTAATGATTCCATCCAAATACGAAGTTTATAACGTCGTAATTCATTCAGGGCGCGAAGAAATGGTGGCTTTATGAAATCGGTAAAATGGAAATGTCGTGATGACGGAACAAAATATTATATTTAATGGGAAAAATTGGCCAAATAATAATTAGGTTAACGTTGAGTAGATTTCTGTTGATAATAATAAAGTAGTAATAACGCGAGAACTTATAGCCTGCAAATGTTTCTAATAAAATAATGTTGGTCTGCGAAAGCGCGAAGTTGGAGTGTTGAACCTATGTACGTATGGACTGTGGGAAAGTCTCACACTTCAACAATCGTTTTCTCTTTGCAGGAGTCAACAAATACTGTCATGCACCTTTAATTAATTTAACTAAACTATTCGCTACAATATACTTAGAAACACAAAGTTGCAATTTTGAACATTAGCAAGTGTGCGGGGCGCTTAACGGCTAGGTACAGCTCTCGCAATATAAGTTGGCGAAGGGTGGGAATGAGTTCGCGCAGATAGAGAAGGGATAGATTGCCTATCATTCGTCCTGCAACGTAATGGTAATTCCTATGCACTATCTGAATCAGACAGCTGGGAGGTACGTGTCCTAAATACGTTTACGGTGCATCTCCACCCGCTCGCCAACTTATATTGCGAGAGCTGCATTGAGTTTGCAAAATAACTGACTAATTTGAAAGCAATTGAACTGACTGTAATGTACCGAAATAAGGTATCGACGTATACGTAAGACGTATTACCTGAATTGGGTGTTCTAGATCAAGTCTTGTACTCGAATCCAAAATGTGTGTAACCTAAACATTTGAAGGAGAAGCTCAGACTGTTTAGCCCACAATATTCTGTACTTAAGGCAGGTTCGGAGAATGGTGCCAAACATGGTAAACATATCCCTATTGGTGCAAAAAGAAAAGTTTCTGGCGCACATAAAATTATAAGAATTTCAGAAACCGAAATTTGGGAGAAAACACATTGAATGGAATGTTCTAGAAAGTTAGAGCAACAAACAAGGTAGTAAAGTTACGATTTAAGGTAAGGTAATTACAATTGCGATAATCAAAAGTTCCACCAATGCTGCCCCTTCTAGGTAAAGAGGTACCAAAATCGATTTCTGATAACGTTGCAATCTAACAATCAAGTTTACACATGAAACGTGACAAAGGAGGAAAATTGTCAATTATAAAGCTAAAATATAAATACCACATATATTGAGTTCGAGAAGTACCTTCGGTGAAATGTGTACATCTAAGTGAAGCTAGGTCTGATGTAAACAACGCGTTAACTACCTGTACACCTATCGAATCTTCAAAAATCCTTGTTTAATGTTCCTTAAATTAAAATTGCTAACAATGACGCACACTATTCAACAAACGACTAGTTGTTTGCGATTATGGTCAACCTGAGTGGGGATAAATCAAAAAAATATAGATTTGCGTGAAATCCCTTTGATTCACGTCAATGGAACAATTTGAAACGTAATTAGAGACATGGTCTTTACGTATACCTTAAACCCAGGAATTTAGCACTGAGCATCCGTTCAACTACAACACGCTTGCATTGTCGTTGCAATGAATAATAGCTCGGTTATCTCTTTGTAACGACGCGTCAGAGTTTGGCGAGGGCTTTCAGTTGTCGTCCGTATTAGCCGCAAAGGAGAGGCAGATTACACCTCTCGGAATTAAGGACAACAAAGCATTACGGAACGAGAATCGAATGCGAGCTGACGTGAGACTCGCTTTTCGCCAAACGACGCGACGCGAGATTCAGTTTCAATATAATGTGGGATTTTGATCCTAATCTTAAGTACCACGTCTACAGCTTCGTCTTATGTCGCGAGAACTATAAATACGACTAGATGCCAGCTTTAAACAAATATGACGTTGACCAGGATAACAGGCCACAGTTATTCTGGTGAGTTGTCTTTGTTAATACTACTGTACAAAATTGAGCTGTGCAAGGTATTCTCTGGAAATATTTCCGGAATTGGTACCTGTTTGAAATACACTAAAGTGAGTACATGAACGAGGAGCACCTTTTGTTGTTACAAAAACCAGGACAGAAAAATTTTGTTTTTGGGACAAATTCAAAATATTCGCCCTAGAAAGATAGTCTTCGCAAATTTGTGCAATTTATTTCTTTTGTCAATTATATTTTATTGTTAAAAGATAGAAATTTGAACACTTTGCTTATACTGTGAACGCACTATAAATATTGCCCTGACATATGTACAATACTGTCGTAATTTTTACGATTAAATACAACTGGCCTTTACTTTGTGAAGACCCATAATAATAAGTGTTACGATGTTTATCCTTAATGTGAATTTCTGTCATAATTTAGATTAGCTACAATTCAATATGGGAAATTATGGTGAAAGAAAACTCTTATCAGATAAAGAGATTCTGATGGAGACAGGAAAGCTGTTTGGGAACGATGTTGAAAGTGATATTAGTAACACTGATGATGACAGTAAAAGTGAAAATGAAGATTTTGTTGAATTTCAGCCATCCGAATCAGGGTATGTACCATTGGATGAGATATATTAGAGCTTTGAACATTTAACTGATACTCCACGTTGACGAAGACAGTCTTTTAGAAGAAGAGCGGCCAATATCTCAATGCCGTTTAAAAGGAAAGAATGGTCATCGCTGGTATACAGTGGAGAGGAAGATAACGAAAACACCAAAGATAAATATAGTTCATTCAATACTGGGACCTAAAAATTCTGCGGAGACTGCGCTTAAACTACTTGATCCTCGTAACCCATATACTGCTGAATCGGTTAATGACATAATCGTTACACCCACCAACACAGAAATATATACAAACATTAGCAAAATAAAGTCCGCTCTGGTAAAAGGGCCTGTATCAATAGAACCGCTTCCCCTTATTCTCATTCTAGCGTTACCTCCACCTCGGGTTTCATATTCGTCTTGGCCGCACGTTAGCTCAATGAAATAGCGTATAATTTGCCCGCTTCAAATTCAACGTCGTGCGAAGTGAATTTCGACGGTTTGAACTCGCGTCAGTAGTGAGGGTAACCGAGTTCCAGCAAAATTCTCTCTTCACCGGCCATAGCCGGCTCTATTACCAAAGACTGTACAAAGAACATTTTTCAGCTGCAATGAAAAATAACCATCTACCTATCATGGAATTTTATGATAAAAAATTGTGTGGAAAACAACAAAGAGTAAAAGCAGATTCAAATTTCTCATAAATGCTATTAGGCATGACGATAAAGCCACGCGAGGCTCACGCAAAGGAAACAGATGTGCTTGCTGCCATTCGTGAAGTGTGGGACACATTTATTCAAAGACGTATAAACATATGTATATAAGCCAGGAACATACATATATTGACGAACAGCTCATCGAATTTCGAGGTCGTTGTCCGTTCAGAATGCATATACCTAACAAGCAGTCAAAATACGAATTAAAGATTGTTACACTGATTAATCTACGCTGATTGATGGCATACTATTCCGGAAATACTTTGTCAAAAACTTGATGACAGCTCTGTTCACATAAGAATATAACCATGGACAATTGGTTTACCTGGATGAAGATGGATAATTCATTAAAAGACCCGTATAACCTGACACGTGTTGGTACCATCCGGTCTAACAAAAGAGAGATACCGTCAGGAATATTGACTTTGTCCAATCGTACTGTGGGCCACTGAAAATATTGTTTTGATAAAGGAAAGATTTTTGGTTTCATGCAAAGCTAAACCAAATGAGAACGTAATTTTGCTATCCACAATGCATCAAAATGGCAATGTTAACCAATTTTTGGACATTGATGTTTGTACATGTGAGAGGGATTCGATATGAATTCTCTCACAATGCACGTATTATGCATTTTTTACAGTTATTTTTTCTACAGAAGTGGACAACTTGCGTTGCCACAGCCTCCTGCAGTAACTGCAGTCGCGCTCTTCGGCTACCCGCCGTGGGAGAATTGCAAATTACAAAATTTTGATGATCCCTCTCACATGTACAAACATCAATGTTCAGACCATATATACATAAAATTTGTATACGAAATTACAGCTCTTGCAAAGCCGTACTGACGAGCGGTATAACCGCGAAACGTACGTCTACGGATGGCAAGAGAAGATCAAAATTTTGTAATTTCCAATTTTTGGGAAAATTTGAAATAATAGATACGTATAACGCGATTCTACGCGATTTCTACGCTGATTGATGGCATACTATTTGGGAAATACTTTGTCAAAAACTCTGTCAACAGCTCTGCTCACATAAGAATATTACCATGGACAATTGGTTTACCTGGATGAAGATGGATAATTTGTTAAAAGACCCGTATAACCTGACACGTGTTGGTACCATCCGGTCAAACAAAAGGGAGATACCGTCAGGAATATTGACTTTGTCCAATCGTACTGTGGGCCACTGAAAATATTGTTTTGATAAAGGAAAGATTTTTGGTTTCATGCAAAGCTAAACCAAATGAGAACGTAATTTTGCTATCCACAATGCATCAAGATGGCAATGTTAATCAATTTTTTGGGAAAATTTTAAATAATAGATACGTATAACGCGATTAAAGGTGCCGTTGATACGTTTGAACAAATGAATACGTCTAGAAAGACAAAGGCTTGACCACTTTTTCCATTTTATGGAGTATTAAGTATGTCCAGCATCAACTGGTATGTAATATATTGCCGAAATGTCATTAAATCAAGTGAATAACCACAAATAGAAGGATTTTTGGTTAGAATTACATAAAATTCTTTTACACTCATGGTTGTTGCAACGTTCGCAAGTCAAAAGGCGCTTCTTGATTCGCTCCCATATTGATTACATTTTATCGCCGTCTATTGATGATGAAAAAGGAACCTCTGCACCTTCGAAACGAAGCATGTGCTATGTTTTCCAATTTAGAAAAACGACGCCTGGCAACGCACTTTTGCAACCACTATCACCAACCGTATTGCCCTAACATCACACTACGCTTTGGAGAAACCGCATTAAAAATGTGTAATTTTCACCTTTCGTACTCTAATCTGTTAAATAAAAACTAATGAATATAATTACCTACTTTGACATTCAGAATGTGTTTCATTTTTTTGCTAATTAAATGTTTCAATTGGCAATTGTAAATTTTACGATGTTTACACCGAACTCCTAAGAGGAACACCTTTCAAGGGTTAAGATTTATACAGCTTTGCATGCGTTTGAATCCATTCTCGAAACATTTTTTCCACTTTGAAGCAGATATCTCAAAGGCGTCGTTTTTGGAGGCATTAACAGCTTCTTGAGATGTCGAAAATCGCTGTGCGCGCATTTTTTATTTTACATTGGGGAACCGAAAGAAATCGTTGGCCGATGTGTCAGGTGAATAGAGGCAGTAAGACACTAGTTCGATGTTTTTCTCCTCCAAATAATCAATTGTTGGACATGCTGTGTGAGAGGCATTGTCATGGTGTAAAATGATGTGGCGTTTTAGATTGTTTACCCTGATTTCGTCGATGACTGCTGGCAAACAAATTGTTGTATATCATTCAGCATTAACTGTTCTTCGATCGTCAAAAGAAATGGTTGCTTTGTAAAAGAACAGCTCTTGTAGGATTCAGTACGTCTTGCACCGCCTGAGCAGTAGACTGTTGCTTAGTTTCAGGTTCATACGAATATATGCAAGGTTTGTCACCCATGACGATGTATACGGATTTTGTAGTTCTTCGGTCGAATTTTTAAGCACTTATATCTAACACCAATTAACACAAATGCTCTTTTTGAGCTTTTGCGAAGTCCACCGGGAGCAGATCATTTTACAGCTAAATGCTCAAGCAAAATCTAATACATTGGAGTTTTCGATATGCTTAAGAATGTTTCTATCCCACTGTGAGTCACATGTCGACCTTCTTCGATCATTTTGCTCACAGCATCGGTGCTTTTTGGAATAACAATCGAGTTTGTTCAACCCTCAGGAAATTTATCACTGACGGATGCACGTCAACGACAAAATTCCCCAAATCAATTGTAAACAGTCTTTCCCTGATCGTACTTTATTACCGAATGTTGAACGAAGCAATTCTATGAATTGTTGTCCAGTTGGACTTATACTAGAATCGTAAGGAATCATACAACGAAAACTTTCACGTTAAATTTCCACCTCTTAACAAAATTGCTTTTCCCGAACGTTTAGTGGAAATAATCTACTAGGATCTACTTCGAAGTTGCCACTATTTTCACGAAATTTACACAAAAGTAGTAATGATACATCTCATTGCCAGTAAAGCCACTAACAATAAGTGGTCATTAGTGATAATATAAAAGGCGCCCCTCGTACTGTACTTGTAGCAAACTTTGCATTCACTTCGTCTTGCTTCCACAACCATCCGTAGAACTTTCCAACGTCGTGGCGACTTCGAAATAAATTCCGAACGAACACGCCGAAGAAAAACGGCGGTTTAAAAGCATCCGTACAAGAAGAATGCAATTTAGGCCACGTCGCTTAACATGGACGTACAGCTCTGGTGCACCGTACGACGATTAAATAGATTAGGGAACTTCAGTGTTAAATAAAGCGGAAAGGTTGACGCGTCGGGTAAGAAGATAAAGGAATAAAATACGAAAGTTTGCGTTTGCGATTTCTCATTTCAGTATAAGGAAAGAGTTTGTTTAGACGTCTCCTTTCAAATGTTTACGGGGTCATGCCGTGCATTACAGCTTAGTATACTTCAGCTACTATATTGATACAGACGTATTTCCTTAACGTCGATTTTGAAAATTAAGGAAGCCGGGGCTAAAGCACAAAGGGCTATAACTTTCTTTTGATTTAAAGAGGATGTGAGACATTCAGAAACAGTTCAGCATCTGCAAGGTGTATTTAGACAGGCTGTAGAATCTATTAGTACGGTCTATAGATGGGTTGATTGTTTAAAAACTAACAGAACGTCACCAGAAGATGATCTGCGCAGTGGACGATCGAGCACTTTTGTAATTGAAAGAAACGTTGCTGCCGTTAAAAATCTATGGACGGATTACAGCCAAATGACTAAGCCTGAAATTAGTGTTAGTGCAGAAATAGGTGCATGACAGATACATGAAATTTTACACGAACGTTTGGTCGTGAACAAAGTTTCAGCCCGTTGAATGTCAAGTCTGTTGAGAGGAACATAAACTCAACAGGTCCGACACGTGTCGCCAATTTCAAGAACTTCTAGCACGTTACGGTGACTAATTTTGGCAACAGATAATAACTACTCACGAAACATGAATACGTTGCTTCAAACTGGAGGCGAAAGATCAGTCGAAAGGATGCAGAAACCAAAGGAAGGGTCACCGCTTATAGCACGTGCAGTTCCATCGATTGGAAGAAATCAAGTATTTCGGTATCGAAAGGTACCACAATTACTTCAGAATTTTATTCTAATCTTCCATCGTTGCTGCAGATGCTTTACAAGAAATGACCTAGGAAATTGCTTAGGCGTCCATTGTTGCAACGGGCGCACGAAAAATAGAGGATGTTTTAATCGAAAAGCGCTGAAAAACGCTGCTACATTCACCCTATTCGCCAAATCTGGTTCCTAGTCAGTTTCGTCTGTTGCCAAGTTAGAAAGAATCACTACGGCTGTTTGATTTGAGACCTTAAATAATATGAAACTTGATATAAATAGGTGGACTGCAAGGATTCCGAAAAAGTTTTTTGAGGACGGTTAAGAAAAACTGTTGCACGTTGGTGAGTGTCTTAAGTTAAATGTTGATCATTGGGAAAACCTGCCTTCTAATTTTGATGAAAGCTGACGAAATAAGAAAATTCCTGGAACTTTGGAAACATCCCTGGTAGTTCTAAGAGTAAGCGGAGCCACAATAGAATATTTTGTATTTCCTTGAAATCGGATCTGTAGCACGGTTGCCAATTATTTCATTGGAAAATACATTACAAGATATTATAACAATAATGACCATATACTGACAATATAATAGTCAATACATCGCTCATTTGCCAAAACGTAACAGATATTACCGACCATCTCGTTTTCGTGCTTTAATGAACCGCTATTTGCTACAGGTTTCGAAGTAATTTCACGTTAACGCGGACATGGATCATACAAAACCGTTGTACGCGAATAATTGGTTACTATTCACATCGAATTATACAAAGGGGTAACATATATATTAACACGCGTTTGGTCCGAGAGATACCTTCATAATTCAGTTACAATGATAAGCGAAATATACAACGCAATTGTATAGGATTCCACGCAATCCCTTTTTTCCGGTTCTCGCTAGGCCGATGCGATGTTCCCCCTTTTTATCAATTAAAAAAACGGAGAACAGCGGAACGCAGAAAAAATACAGAAATACTGAAATTCATTAATTACTCTAGAACGCGCTTCGCTGTAGAATTTTCGCGCGTTTGCTTTTAGGCCATCATCATACACGCGGAAACCTCCGTGCTGGATATCAAAAGAATTAAGTTTCAATTTCTTGCCGCCGACACGCTTTTTGATTTGACATATTTTTTTGGGACATTCATTGGACGGGTTAAATTTATGTTAAGGGTTGTTCTTCATCTCGTTGAATTTAAAGGTGATGTAGTGTGAAAATTTATTATTTCCATGATTTTATGGGTATGTATGGTTTAAAGCATTTGAGAGAGATAGAGACAATTGTTTAGAATTTACAAGAAGAGGAAACTGAAAAGGCAATTACTTCCTAAAGTTTAAAATCTATAGGCAATAGCATTCTTATCTAATTAAGATGGATGCTTGCGAGGTTACCTCATTTACTCAGTTGATTTGAAGTATGAAGGAGAATAGAAATTAGCTTAGTGAAGAGGATGAGGAGCAAGCCGGGGAAGATACAGTTTACAGAAACTTAAAGCAATGCGATAAAGACGGTTCTAAGACTAACGCTTATGCGTTCATGCAATTTCACAAAGGACAGGACGTATGGGAATAAAGTTCTTGGAAAGAATTTAATTTGAAATGGCCAAATCAGATGAGAAAATATGATACATATGTCGAAGAACAAAATCAAATCAATAAAAACAATTACGTAAGAAGTATAGGTAGGGTGACTTCAACGTATTTTCAAAATGGAAAAGGAGGAACCAATTAGAAAAATACATGAAGACAGGCAAACAAGGAGAAGGAGGGCAGCCCAAAAAAGGAACTTGGATAGACGATGGAAAAGGGCAGCTGAATGGGAGGAGATAAGAGTAAGGTTCA
The DNA here is from genome assembly GCA_038088585.1 of Chrysina gloriosa. Taxonomy (NCBI): domain Eukaryota; kingdom Metazoa; phylum Arthropoda; class Insecta; order Coleoptera; family Scarabaeidae; genus Chrysina; species Chrysina gloriosa. The sequence continues at coordinate 10,226,183 of CM076092.1, forward strand.
GAGACAAAAGCCTACAAGAAATACGGAGAAGGAGTCCACAAATTTAATTTTTTGGAATCTGAAGTCGTATGATAGAAAAGTTCAGAAGCAAGTGAATGGGAAACGGAACTAACGGATCTTGTTTTGGTTGTGAAGTTGGTTACTACTCATGACAAAATAGTTCATGTTTTCATACCACTGACGTAGCCAGTTGCAAATTACTCGTATCCCAAACATGTGTCTAGACTGTGTATCTAGTAGCAGATAAAAAATGTCAAGAACAAACGCCACAATAATAATAATAAGTGTTTGTAAGTGTAAAAGTTGCACAAAAAGGAAAGTACATTTCATCTAGAAGAGAATAAATAATTGCAAATAGACAGTGCGACCTACTACCAAAAGTTATCTTTCCTTAACCATCTGCCTGACATGTTTTGCACTATTTGTATCGTATTCTGATTGATCGCCTTTATTAATTAATCAATAAGCCTGCTACCTGGAAGCATAGATGGGAGGCTCATAAATAATATAATCCCCATCCATCGCTTAACCGATATTCTAGCATTACATTCTGTTGAAATCTACTTGAAGGTTGCTATTCTTCTCATAGTATGGTGAAGGTGGTCATTTGGGTCCTCAAAAATGTTGCAAAAATTTTTAACTTATATTTTGAGATGAATATATCTTTTTACTATTTTGTTGTTTAGTGTTATCGTTGCAATGCCAGCGAGTTAGTTTGATGATCTGAGGACAGCTAGCACGTAGAGCAGTGTTCAATACATGATATTCTGGCGTATTGTCCAAAGTTGGTACTGCTTCTCGTTATTGAACTGTCGTTGGATGAAGAGTGTCAAATATCAAGTGTTTCATTCATTTTCTTCCTTATAGACTCTTTCCTCGCCAGATAGTTACCATTACATCTACTCCATTTTTCTAATCTTCTGTCACCTCTTCCAGCGTTATCATCGATACCTATCGATATGTTGTCATGTTGCCATGTCTTCCAGGTTTTTGTTTCCCTTTTTTTCTTTATTCTTCTTACTTGAAGTATTGCTTATTTCACTTTGTTATTTTCAGTTGTAGTTATAACTTCAATTTTCTTTCCTCTGTTATGTCAGTTATGGGTCCTTGTTGTAGTTCTTCTCTTAGAAATAATAATATTGTTTACAGTTTTATTAATAAAAGCGTCACACCATTAACTTAGTGGTAAGTTAGTTACATCATTTTGCATCTATTTTTGTAAGCGCTAAATTGTAAAACTTTAATCTCTCCAGAGTATAGAACTAACTTATTATATTAACAGCAAATAATATTTTTGATGCAAGCAAAGTACTAACGCTAACGTAATAACAATTAATATGGATAAGAAGTGCAATGGATTATCTACATACATATATTAAAAATCGTAGTAGCCCCAAAGTGGAAACTTGAAAAAGAAACACGTTCAATTAGTGAGAGAACAAAGGGATGTATTCATAACTAAGATGGCAGATGGAAGTGTTAAGAAGTATTACGGTAATAATCGTAAAAAATATTACTACCTTTTTCAAAAATTGGTTGGGATTGTAACCGACTTTCAGAACTTCGTCTTGGGGTTGACACAGTGCAATATCTATATACAGGGTGAGGTTGGCTAAATTATTTGAAATTGAAAAAAATGTAACCTATTGTATGGGTTCATAATTTAGAAAAGTCACACAAAAGCATTTTATCTTTTTAAAAATAACCACCAAGGTGGTTTCCATCGTCCAGTAAACAACTCCCTACAGCTCGCATGAGAGGATCCGTAGTCTTCCTCGCTATTTGTAATGTGTTGGGTTATGGTCATGATTGATTCTCTTAAATCTTGTTGTGAGGCCGATTCTCGTAGTCTTTTTCTGGAAACAGCCCTTGCGTTATTCGCAATGGGAGTTTTGTAATATGAGACGTCGTAATATCTTGTTGGAACCACATCGAGCGTAAATCAGCATTGTGTTGCCTTAGCATTGGTGTAGCAAAATCATACAGCATAGTCACATAATTTGTCCCCCATTGGTTTTTCGTTGACATCTCAAGAAAGATACGGGCTGAAAATCCCAAATAAACTCAATCCACACCAAACTCATATCTTCGTTATGTAAGGCCCAATATCTGGAATGTTGTTTATTGACATAACCGCTTCCATGGAAATGACCCTGTTCTGACATAATTAAATTGGATGAAAATTGCGGTTATACAAAATTGAACTCATTATTTTAAACGTCGAGGTAATAATTCTTGAACCACTTTTATTTTAATTGGATGCATGTGCAAGTCTATATGTAACATCCGCCTCTCCACATGAATAATCAATTTTGTTCTTAGGAAATGCACAGGCAGTCAATGTACACTTTCATATCCAGTTTAAAATCGTTTGATGTTTTAGGACTTTTCCATTTCTTCATATGCAACGCCTAAACTCACATTGCGTTACAGCAGCCGAATAACCATTTACAGGAACAAAAAATATATTTAGGGACAAAGGCACACAAGAACGATGTTCGATGGCAACTGAATGCTTTGGATATTTGTACACATCAACGATACAAATAGTTCTGGTATTTCTGATACCAATTTTAAATCATATAATCTATTCTGGCGCGCCCTGTATTATCAGAGGCCATTTAGATGTATATGTTTTGGTTTGGTTCGGAAGTTTTGAAATATCCTACAGTAATGTCTAAGTTGCCTTGGAAACTCTAAGAACCAAGGAACTTCTTAGAGGAACAGCATTTACAGTGATATGATACGACTCTAGTTGGAAAGGACTCAGCTTTTAGAGAAGAATTATATAGCTTCGAATACCAGTTACACAAGCACAACTAACAACTTTGCTGCACGAAATCCTTTTATACGACATAAAATTACAACGTGATTATAAATTGATGAATATCATAAACTCGAAACGTAGGTGACACGATAAGGACATTAAATTCGTCTGCAGATACGGCAGCATTTCGTCCTTTTCGCATTTAAGTACGCAATTTACGCTCGAGTTAAATTACGCGACGTAATCTTGTAGGAGACAAACGGCGCATCAACGCAACGACCGTCGTCATAAAAGTACAAGTTTTATCAGGACGCGACGTCGTTTATTTCAATATTCCGACATATTAACAACCCTTAAGCTGCTTAGATCGATGTCCTCGGTTCGCGTTACCAGCGTCGCCAGTGCATCGATACGACCGACGACGACGTACTCGTCGCTGAAGAGCAACGTTCCCTAATGAATGTTTCTGACCAACAAGTTTTACGGACGTTTGCCAAGAAAATTTCATGAAGTGGGTGGATGGAGATGCTTTAGTGGGTAAGGGTAGAAGAGGGTGAATGTAATACATTTGTGCGTTGGAGAGGATGAGGATACTAGGTTTGATATTCTTTTAGGAATCACATCTGTAATTTTTATATCTCACATTTCCGAAGATGTGAAGATGTGGTTGGTGCAACATCCTTGACAACCTTTTACAATTGTTGTACATTAACTTGGTTAGGTTGCAAAATACGTATTTCTCTAATTGTGGAGCCAGTGAAGATTGGCATTTACTGCTTTGGGACAAGTAGTGGATATAAAATGCTGTTACATCCAGAATATGCACGGATGGGTATTTTTTTATATCAGTGTAGTGGCACTTAGTATATGAGATAATTTAATTTAAGTTTCGTTCATGCGATAAGTCAGATATTTGAGGAAGAACAACTTCATTGGACTGGTTCCTATAAAATGTAGAACATTTTGAAAATAAAGGGCGTGATTCATTGCTTACTACACTGAAGCTCGTTGGCTTATTATTCCCCTTAGATATCTACTCCATCAGATTGGTGTCCTCGACGAAATCTACCACCTTGCTCATGGGAATGTTCATTTCTCTTTTCTGACTGCATAAACGGAGGTCAAAGGTGTGTAAGTTGAACACTTTTTTTTTTTTTTTTTTTTTTTTTATAATTGGCATCTCGGGATCATAGCCCATGTGCCTCAGTGAGTTGGAGTTTAACAGTTATTACTTTTGGAATCAGATGCGAGGGACTATAGGGTAAGACAGAGGGCACACACTTCACATCCCGGGGCCTATCGGGATGACTAACAACAATACAATACATGAATTCGGCCATCGGAAGGAAGGTTATCCCACAAAGGTATGATTAGGATGGTGTTGTCTTCGCATCTGGTTCTCAAATATTTAAGTTCATTTTGATGATCGTGTCAATAATTAAATCGTAAATGCATTTTTTGTTATAATGCATTAGTGTGATAATGCTGGTAGGTAGTTGCACTCCTTTCCTGACTAAATTTTGGATAAATATATTGAGCGACTTTTTATGTAAGGTACAATTTAGTACTAGGTGGTTGAGATCAGCGATTTCATTCCCACATGGACATTGTGGAGATTCAATGATGCCAAATTTAAACAAATGTGCTGGATACTGGCCATGACCAAATTTGATTCGTGCTATTGTAGAACGATAGTATCGTGAGATATTACTGTGTTCGTTGTACCAAGGCTTATTGTTGAACGACGGGTGGATGTACGCATATTGTGTCATTTTGTTATTATAGGATTTTTGCCAGTTATCTTCCCAATTACGATGTAGTACAGTTGACTTTATTATTTTAACAATTTCTAGAGAGGTGAGTGTTGGCTTATACAAAATTCCATTCCTACAACTCGATTTAGCAAGTCTATCCACCATTTCGTTGTAAAAATCCCGGAAAGTTGAACACTTCTCAGCCCTTGCCATTTACAAAGTACATGTAAAGTTTCCTTTTCCTCCCAAGGGGCCATAGAGGTAGGACCCTCCGTTCCTATAGTCTGGAGCAGTTCGTTGAGCCGCCTATGTCTTATAGAACGGCTGACGGCCTCTCCAGTTTGATTTCTATGCACCCAAAGTTTCTCGCCTTTTATTTCTTGAAAGTCCTTATGGGATCCTTCTGTGTTTATTGCGTTGCTCCTTCAGCAAGTTCCTAATTTCAGCTTTCAAGGTTCAATAAGTAGTTCCATATGCAGGTTTAGGTCCTAGGAGTTTTCTCCTTGTCCTTCCTCTTACCCGTAGGTTCGTCCTTTCGTTTCCTAGTATATCCAGGTGTCTTTTAATTGTATTTGGACGTACTGAATTGTTTTTACCGGGGGCTTTCTCCAGTACATGTAGGTATAAATTTTGTCGATAATAAGATAAGATGAAATTAGTTTCTAATACAACAAAGGTGAGGTTGTTATCTACCAAAAGTAATCATCCATGCATGGCTTCAACATATAGCAAATACTCATATATATCAACACTAATTGCTTCACATCAATATATATAAAATTATGATGGCGAAGCATTGACTCCTAGAGGCCATAGGCTTCTGAATCTTCTTACATCATTTCATGTGTTATAAATTTTTCGCTATCTATTGCCAGAGGATTCAAGTCTTCTTGTAAATCTCGTGGCAATATTTGGATCCATTACTGGTAAGTATCCGTCTGGTAGCGCACCTCAAGGAACATCGGACATTAACACCTTAGAATGGAAAGAAGCTCCGGTATCTTTCGCTTTAATGGCTCATCCTCAGCAATGGAACACGGTGTGAAATATCTGTCTGAAGTAGGATATTATTCATTTGACCATCGAGACGCTAAACCGAAGACGGATCGGATTATCCTGCAGAACGAACGTTGATGCTATAAGATGTTGGAAACCTCTGATAATTCTTAAGAGTTCCAGTCGGGTGAAATGATTGCAGATCAGTTCTTCAGTCGATTCTGAGCCGAGCTGTTTTGACAGGATGGGATCCAACATGGATAATTGCACAATGCTGGAGGGAGAAGACGGCACCGATTTCCACAAAACTTTATCCTGGGTTGGGCATATTATTTACGAATGGAAGAAATAGAATAGAATCTTCTGAACGGAAAATACACTTGCAGCAACATGCAAACCCTAGAAGATTATCTCCAAAGGGATAACTTAGAACGGCTAACTAATGATTAATACGTCAACGTTCTATGTTGGTCAATATAGTTTAGGGGCCTTTCATTAAGCAATGATGAAAATAGAGTTTACAGACGACGACAACATTTCTGTAGATTTCAATGTTAGCTCTTCTAAAGGTTAGAATCCGTCTAGCTACATTACTATGAAAGCATTATGCTTACAGATATTTTATTTAAAATTACATATTTCCAGAGCAGTGTGCTACATCTTACCTTATTCTTGTCTCAAATTTGAAAATTAAAAGGTAAGAGTGAAAGTATGTGACGCTTACATACATGGCTTTTGCAGTGAAATGAAATATTTAGTGAGCAGTTGTCAAGTAGCTTACTATTTTTGTATTACTTAATAAGTTCGCAATCAAGGGCATTTTACACAGAGACATGTGCTTAGTTCGAAGGAAATGCATCTCTAATATACGGCGAAAGTATTATACGTATACGTATTGAACATAGATTAATGTAATTATTTATAGTGTCAACTGTAGTAGCTTTGTCCATTTCGTGAGAGTATAAACATTTCCTGTTCCAAGCAGGTTATCTACGTATTACCACGTTCTTGATTAAGCTAATTTATTCTACAGGTGTTTTAAAGTTTTACGTAAAATTCATAAAAATAAGGACCGGTCTTTACAAGTCCTTGTAGACCACCTTATAAATTTATTTAGCTTGTAATTCTAAAACCCGTCTTCTCAGTTATTAGGAAAAAACACTTTTCCTTTTTTAGTTATAACCAAGATTACAAATAAGTGAAAAGACCACCCCTAAGTGTGGAGCAGTTTATAAGTTGATATTCTGCTCGTTTGTTTTCTATTTCAGCATAACGTTAAGTCTGATTGCGTTTTATCTTTCTGTTATATTTATTGCAGGACAAACAATATTAATACTAAACTAGATACAGTAACAAATCGTTGAGAGGAAGATATGTAGCCAATTGATCGCAGTGCTTACGCAAACAATGTTTCAGTCGGTGAGGAAACAAAATCGAGTACAGTTCTAGAAATATGAGTTAATAATTAGCAGATTCACATATAATATATTATTTAAACGATTTAAAACGTCCTTACATATAAACAATTTGAAGACCTGGACGCAATATAGAGCAGTGACGTCTTCATATTCACAAATTTGTGAATGTAAACTACATTTACGTACGTGACAATTCGCGCAGGCCAAACAAAATACTTAATACGAATCTAAAACGAAATTAACTTTTCTCTCAAGCGCCACAATCTCCATCTAAAATTTATCCGTAAACATCTGCACGAACACGTACCGAAAAAAAGAATAACGTTAATCAATTAAGTTCCTCGAAAGGCGTGAGAGAAAAGAACACGAATAAGAGAAAATCGACGAAGTAATAAAGCGATCGTTTTAAGCGCGTAGAGTCCCCGGGAACGAACTTAAGTTGAATTTTTTTGCCTTCTCTATCGCTTGTCAACCGTTGTTAATGATACCCGAGAATATGGCTATTACCGACGATCTCTTCATTTATTTTGCGTCCCGACACCGGCGTTTGCCGGCTACCAAAATCGTTTCTATCCATCTCCGAGAAACCGGCGCCTCCGCCAAGAAAAGAAAATTCGATATTAGTCCAATTTAATTCCTACCTGAACTCAGGCACGTGATTATGGCGCAGAACTTGAAGACGAAAAGTGAATTCATGCCGTCCTCCGATAACTTCTTGTTCTCTCCCCTAAATTGGTGCTCGTCGTCGAACACAAAGGACACTTCCTGAACCGCCTTTCAGTTAACTAGAACGTCTATTGAGCTTCTCCGAAGTTTTCCTCGCGCCGGACGAACTACGACGGATCGAAATCACGCGCGACCCGGAGGGAGGAATGATACCCCGACTGCACGGTGGATGGTTCGAAACTAGCGGTGGTTGAAACCGGCAGCTTGGAGTTGAAAGTAGAAGCGTCTGCGCCAAAAACCGCGGCACTCAGATAGAAAGATAACAACGCGAAGAAGTTAGATATAACTCCATGCTGAGAATAAAAAACAACCCTTAGAGGATAGAGAGGGAGGAGGAGAAGGAAGAAATAAAAAAGTAGGGATATCGTCGAGTTATGTAAATCTAAATATTTCGCGTTCATTTTGTATTTACGTCTTTCCTTTGGTTTTGTGGCTACGCCAGAGGACATATTTTCTGCAAATGCCTTGTTGAATACGTGTGTCAAGTATCGTTCCTAATATTCTCACGTGAACATAGATATAACTCTTCAAATTAATACGTAGAGTTAGTGGTAAATTAAAAAATTAAGATACTTTACTTTCGTCAACGGATTTATTTGAATTTCCCTTCGGCAAAACGTCAACGATTTTAACATTCTAATTCTTCGTTAGAAGTGTGCGCTTGTCGTACGTGCCGCGCGGAGAATCTATCCGGGTAAACTACACCCTAACTTTAGCTTCCTCATCCTCTACCCCGTCTGAAGCTCTACTTTCTTGAAACATTCTGCGGTGTACGCAAACTTCGAGAATTTACTCTCGAACGCGCTACATGGTGCATGGTACGCTGAGGTGAGCGATGTTAAATAATAGACTTATTTCATGTGCCGCAATAAATCCCCTTGGTAGCGGCACAAGTTATAGGGAGACATGAAAGTTTTTGCTATTGTAAAGGGATTATTTGTCGTAAGAACGAGGCGCACGCAAAGTATAAGACGTCTTTGCCTGTATAAAATTGGAAGATCGAGACAAGAAGTTGGTTGCGCACGCCAATATTCGTTTTAAAATAGCAAAATGGCGGAGTAAATGTTGTGGTTTAGTTTAATTCTGGTTAAAGCATGAAAGAGGGTATGAAAATGTGTAAAAGTTGCAATATATGTTTGCGTGTGATGGTAGTGTTCATTGAAGTAATCTCATTGTAAGGAGCGAAAATTTTCATGTTAAGGTTTGCGTGCTCTGTTGTACTTCGTCTAAGTGTGTCACCTATTTACCTATTTATATACTTTTAGTACTGCAATTTTCTGCTTTTTTTTTTATACCGTGACATATCTAGAAATATCCTTTCAAGAACCAAATTATCAGGAATGTAGATATATAACACAAGATTTGAACTTCGGACATTCAACAACCTTAACGTTTTACATTACGCAAGTAAAGTTATCTGCTCTGTAAACGGCAGGATTTCTTCGTTATCTCATCTTTAGCGGGTCTCACAGTTCTTTTAAGTTTCTATAAAATTCAGGAGCAATTTTGCATCAAAGACTTAAAGTTTGTATTGAAAATCAACGAATTCCTAAAAAGTTGTTTGCAACTATACCTTTATTAGTAATAAGCTCGTAAGAAAAAAAGTGATTCCTGAATGAAAATTAGCACCAGAGGGAATAATGGTCCCAACATGTGTTTACCGAAAACAGACGATTCACTAGAAATCAGTTGCCATTTTGAAAATAACCTAATGTATCAATTGTCAAAATGCTGGCGAGTTGAAACATACGTGTCCCTCATATTGTCGCGGTTTTCTTAGATTTTTCTCCATGCCACCGAAATCCCGAAATTAGTCAGTCGCTGTTTGCTTATTTAATGGGAGGCTATGTCACTGGTCCAATGAATTCTGTTTCAGTATGGTCTTTATTGTTAATGCCCAGATATAAATTACTTTTAGCTCACTTATTATTCCAATGATGTTACTACACTATGACAAACTCATTTTCAAGGTAAACATCATTTCAATAGATTAATGACATGCATTTGGCACTTCTTTCAGTAGAGACAATTTTGAGAAATGCAAATGTCCTGGAAATGAAGACAAAGGGAGATTGTCTTCAAATAAGTGGATGAACCCGCCAATACCAGACACTTGCCTAAAGCATAGTATCTTGCTGATATATTTTGATCACGGAAATTTCTTTGATGACTTCCCAATAGTTCTAATCTAAACGATTTCCACGTTTTTTGGTACTCTAGAATTGATTTTCAGACCGTTATCAAGGGTTATCAGGGTTATATTTACTACTAGGTACACAATGTAGTAATTGAGCGATTTCAGAAAAACATATGTTCATTTAAATTGAAGTCCTCTTTCCTGTTGCCAGATATTTCGGAGAAATCTTTACTTCTGCTCGTGTTGGTGTTCCTGTAGAAATCTACCATATTTAAAAATCCATGATCAATTTCTTGACGAATTTCGGTAGTTTCAAGACTAATACCAAGAATTTGCTCGATAAAATGATTTTCTCATTATTTTCCACTGCACACCAGTTAGTGACCAGAAGACCGGACTTTCATTGATTATGGAGCCCCCATTCAGTTGACTATTTTGTAAAACGCGAGGTTAAAGCTAGATTCGTCATCAGAGACTTCAAAAGAGCCCCGAAAACTGATTTTCATGTAATTTGCTAGACTATTTTAATATTCGGACAGACATATTTGTCCCCCATTGTAAATTTTGAGCGCAAATGAGAACTTTTCGCTTCCTTTGAGTATGTCTCGACGCGATGCCCCAAATGAGATACTATTTCGAACCACGTCTTCAGCAGTCTCACGGTGGCCTACAATGGGTTAGGATTGCCCTTTGTCCATGAATTACTCATAGGTAGTAGAAACAAATGGTAAAGTCTGTTGAAAAAGCGATGTGAACCATCTTGTGATGACATCGATTGTCTCGGAAACTCCGTCGCATTTGGAGCTGAGTGTCTTCCTGATGTAATACTTCCTCTTCGAGTGATCAGAGATCAGAGATTGAGACCGATAATTTAACTCAAATTTCATATGATTATTCTTTTCTCTGGAGTCGTAGTGGCCAATTTGCAGAAGTAATTACGTGACTGCTAGCTAAACCGTTTCGATGAATCCGCCTCGGTAATGGTATTTCCTAAGATTCTCCATTTTTTTTGTTCTGTGCTGTGGCTAGCTTCTCTCTATTTGACAGCTGTTTGTTTAATATTGTGTCTTCAATTTCGTAGGTGTTGCAACTCTCCATCTGTCCTGTACGTTGAGTGTGCTTACTATAACATCCGGTTAAAGCTTCAGTTGATTACTTGAAGATCTTATTCAATTCTAATATCTCCTTGCAATAGTGCTTTCCACTCCTACTTTTAAAATTTACCACATTGTTTGAAACGAAATTACTTCTAAACAGACAATTTTTCTTAACGATTTGTTTGATTTTGTTCCCTTATATTGATATCCACCTTCTGGAGTGTTTCTTCTATTTCCAAACGCACCCTGACGCTATGAAACTATTGTGTTCTTGTGTTATTCAATTTCTACATTCTTAAAAATGTTTGTCCTTTTCTGATTAACTTTGGTATGATGGTAAGCACACATTATTTGGAAATCTGAGATTCTGAGCTGTTATTTGTGGTGTTTGACATTATCCAGGTCATTAGGGGTAGCGTTTGCGCAAGTATCCAGCCTTTTGTACTTCTAATATTGATGCTTACTGCGTCTAATAGTTCTTCTGCATTTGCAATTCTAGTTATAATTTCATCTATTACTTTGATGATTACGATTTTCCAAGGCTTGTTGCTAGTTCGATAGATCAAGATGCTCCATCTTGAGAATACTCTAACATTCTCTAGTGTAGTAGCCTACCTTAGATGATAATCCCATTGAAAATTTGTAGGTAATAATTGAGCAGAGGTTACGAAATAAATCTTTCTAGACGGTAATGCTACCATCGAAGAAATCCGAACACATGGAGGTTATTGTCCCTATATTATGGAGAAATTTATTTCTGAGCTTGCCGAAATGTTCGTAGGCAACCATCTAAGATCATTGGATGACGCTTGATACTAGTACAGTTGGTATAGTTCATATTGTAAATATTCTCGTATTATAAGGAAATACTTTTTGGGTGGTTTCTCTCAATTATTGATAGCTTATTCGTATCGCGCAGTGCAATTTTTCCATTCTACACTTATAAAACATTATATTAAATAACCTTTACCACACCTTTCGGAAATAATTCCATTTTTTGATACGTATTCAAGCAACTAAGTTGCCATTATGAGTAATATTATTTCTGAAAGGTGTACTAAGGGTAATTTTATTTTTAATAATATTATTTATAATAATAATAATTAATTATAACACCGACACACAACTTAAGGAAAATCTAACTCACCAGGGAAGAAATAAACTTTATTTTACAAATTACGAAAGTGATCGTAAAATTTCAATTCAACTCACGTTCATCCACATCTCGCCTGAAATATATGCTCAATTACCTCCAATGAATCGCAAATGAAATTGATTATCGCGGATGGCAAGAAGAAATCTGTTTTCATCCCGTGGTTACTCACTTCCGCCTATATCTTTCGAACCTTTCGAGTTTAAAATATTAGTCCTGGCTGGGTTTTCTTATTACATTACTGGCATCGAGGGTGTGCTACTACATCATCGACTGCAGCTCTTTCTTCAATATTTCAACATCCACACATATATCACGCTAGTCGTAAAAGTCCGGGAGAAGTGAACTCATAAAACGAAATGGCGTTTTAAGCGTACTACTGTTGCAGGTTCAATGTAGCAGTCCATGATTCATAATGCGTAGTTGTAAATAAATTGAAGTCTTTAAGACGCCCTCGTCTAAACCGTTTCAAATTATCTTGAAGGGATGTTGTTTATTTCGCGAATAGTCATCGTATCGAAATGGGCCTATGTATCATTGGAAATTGTAAGCTCGAGAACAAAGATTTCGCAGCAATATAAACAGAGTGCTGCCATTTACCATTTATGGCGTAATTAATTTGATTCTATTCGGTGAATGGTGTTCTTGAGAGACGTATTAATCATCAGGTTTCAATTGGCTCCGTTTGTCTAACTTGGTTTTGTCGCTGACATCCCGTTATACGTCTGGAGCAGATATTCTGTCGATTTCAAGACATTGTGCTCGACAATAATGGATAATTACCATTATTTCTCCAATACTACGGAAGGACTTAAGAAATTTGATAACGTTTTGATAATTTTCAGGTTTTACTTTTGGAAATATTTTAGTTCACTTCTTTGCGTAAGATTTTTCGGGTGAGCCCCAGCCACTAACATACGACCGTTGATAAATCGCCGGGCTTCCTCGAAGCCGCATAATTTAATCAGCTATCGCCGGGTGTAATTTTATTCCGTCCGGTTATTTCCCTAGGTTCATTACCATTGAGTACGAGATGAGGATGTATTTTATGATTTATAAACCCCTAAATTCGGTCGTCGCGTAGGAACCACGCTTCCCGGTTTCCCGCAATAACGCTAAAATCGGACGATCGCCGGAACGGTCGGAAACAAAAGCGAAATCGGGGAAAGACGTGTGCAGGTTCTTTCGATCGATTTCTATTTGGAAAATAGGAAGGAACGGTGAACCCCTGAAAAGCTTGGGGAATGTAAGTAATTTAGAAGTCTAGTGATGAAGCTTTCCAAAGTTAATTTGCAAAAGTACGCAATAGAATATCTCCTTTTATTACTGGCAGAAGCATGGACAAACCTATGCTTGGATCTGTACAACTAAGTAACTAACGAGGTAGTCAAGAAAACTGAACGAGTAGGGAAGAAGATGTTGGTGACAGACAGGAATAGGAGAAAGTCTCAACTTGAACTTTTGCAATTAAGAAATCATTTGGAAGTGTGGAACGCAGAACTAATAAGAGTTGGAATGGAAATGAGCAAGGATATATTCAAGGTGATGATATTGGGACAACAGGAGTCAATAGAAATTAGAATTGATAATGAGAAAATAACGTAAGTAACCAGCTTTCAGTACCTAGGTGTGGAAGTAAACTGTAATGGAAAAATGGAAAAAGAGATAAACAATAGGATAGACAAAACGGCAAAATTGTACTAATTACTTAGAAACATCATCATAGATAATAGAACAGCATCTAAATCAGCCAAGCCGCGAGTATTCAAAACCATATACCGCCCAGTTCTAACTTTGAATGCGAAACTTGGATACTAACACAAAGAGATAAAAGTAAACTACAAGCGTTCGAGATGAGATTCCTAAAAAGAGCAAGAGAGGTAACCAAACTGGACAAAATAAGGAACGAGAAGATACGAGAAAAACTGGAAATACAACCAATGTTGTATATATTTCAACAAAACAACTAGGATGGTGGGACCACCTACAAAGATTAGAAGACCATTGACAGGTGAAGCAAGTGTGGATGGTAGCAACACGAAAAACAAGGGAATAGAAAGACCGATCAAACATACGACAAATGCGTTGAAGAGATCTTGAATATAGGAATAGAAAAATAGAAACGGAATACCCAGTTTGTCAAGTAGAAACTTTCCTGAAAGACGACTTAACATACAGATTATGTCCAGCACTCGGTAGCAGTTTGGTTCTCTTCGAATGCTTTTCTTAAAAATGAAAATGAAAAATACTTTACATAAAAAATGTAGCTGACAATAAATGTATTGAATGTATATGTATCGATGTAGTTGAGTATATAGGTAGCTGATATTATCTCAATCTAATTTTGTAGTTGACTATTTAACTAAAATTGTAAAAAATTGAAAAAGTATCAGTTTCCAAGGTGTTAACAGTTTAGGGTAACTATTTGACTCACAAGAGGATGGTCCCGGTTTATTAATTTTCTGCTGCGTAGTACCGCTTTCTTCATCCTTTCAGTGGACTTCAGTTTTCCCCATTTCATTTTAGCAAACTTTCTAGAACTCAAAATGTCTCTTCTAGTTCTAATAGCAACATAAATTTTATTGCTGAGCCACAGATGTTTACACTGTATAGAGTAGTAACTTCTTCACAGCTGTATAGATCGAGTTAAACTTACTGGGATTAGATATTCGTATACCAATTACCTGACCATTATAGGTAGATAATTTCAGGCGAGGAAAGGAAGTTTTCGAAGATACAATTCAGAAACCAGGGATGTTGAACAAACCTTTACTTTGCTACCACAGTTGTGGTAAGCATCACTTCTGTTGGTTTGTTGGTCCGCTTGAAGAGGAAGCATTTTGTTTTCAAATTCCACTTCTCAAATGGAAAAATACTGAAAGATGCCTCTGAGGGGAAGGTTGATTGCCTCTGAAACTCCGTCATATTTAGAGCGGAATGTCTCCCGGATGATATACTTCTTGCTGAAGTGATCAGAGATTGTCGAATCACTTTAAAGCTTATGATCGTCGAGGACGAATGTTTTTAAGAACATTGATTTGTTCTGAAAGAAATTCGAGCAAACAGATATTTATGTTTAGACGATTACACGCTTCTTCGTCAAGCGACCAGAGATTCTTGAATCACTTTGACGCCGATGCTTATTGATGACGAGCGTGTTTAAGAACATTGCTCCGTCCTGAAGGAAAGTAAAGCAAAATGCTATTTATCTTTAGACAATTCTAGCATCACCATTTAGACTCCTGAGGAAAAGTAGATACGTATATATTATGAAATGTAATATCTTATGGTACCCATTATGGTCCCACTCCTCTCCCCTCACATTATTATTAGGATTTATCCTTTTAAAATGACAGGAGCATGAGATACGTTGAGACTTTATTATCCTTAATACACCTTCTTCGTCGAAGATGTTTCTGATTTCAAAATTCACTAATATCCTGTATTTCTCATGTCCTATCACCTCTCTAGCCAGATTATTTTCTTTATCCGCCTCTGTTCATATATTTTTAGATGTGCTTCGCCATCAGTAGTGAGGTATATTATTTTGGCGGCATTGGTCACTACTAATTTTAGTGCTGCTTTGCATACTTTTATTTGTTTAATTTCTTATTCTGTACAACCTTCTTGTACCTATAATAAGGTATGCGTCCTGTCTGGATTTCTAGTGCTAGGTATTTATTAGCGTCCTCACGTTGACCTTAGTAGCTTGGGAATCAAAAGAAATCATTACTAATTGCTTTGGAAACGTAGGATTCTTGGAAGACGCACATTTTGTAATTAATTTTGATGAGGAGGAAGAAATTTATCCGCGATAGCTATTTCCCGCATTAATAGATAACGATATTAATTTTCAAAATTACGCCGGTATAGATTCCGATCTAGTGACTGAAAATCCAAGTGGCTGTCAGAGGCATCGATTTTTAAGCGCTAACATGCTCGAATACTCTTCAGAATGGCTTCTCAAATCGCTTGACCATTGTCCATGGATATTTCTGTTGCCTATAGTTAATCATGGTATTATCAACTGCTTCACAAGCTGGCTCACGTTGGGTTCCACGGAGGTACGATTAGGCTACCTCAGCATTCGTTTCTTTTACTTTTGCTTGAGGGATGTTAGGTTGACTACATATACGATCACTATGGGAAACCCTTCATCTTACCGATTTCGAGTTGTCACACAGAGAGCAGCCTACAATGGTGATTTAATTATGTGCATCAATTCGAATTCAACGAGCTATAGCGGTATATATCGCCTGGAGGAGCTTCCATGTGGAAACTCATCATTAATGAGTTAAAATGCGTTGTTGTCCAACTCATTAAGACACTTGGATTAACCTGCGATCATAGTGGGATGGTAGATGTCCAATTCCCGTAGAAACAGTCAATTAAATATTCGGGTTCAACACTTGACCATCATCTTATTCGCCATTTCTACGCAGTTTGAGTGCAATTTACATATGGTATGCGAAGGAACTCGCAGAACCTACGTTTGGACAATCCAACTGTGAGCTACTCAGGGCAGATGGATCAGCTTCATCCCCAGTATTTGTTCTTTAAGAGATGGGTTCTAGGAGCTAGTAGAATAGTAGATGTATTTTCCCAACCACCATGACGTGGATGACTTGTCAAAGTCTCGAACGACTCCCTTTGAGGATGATCTGCTCCTCTCATTCTACGGATCAATTTTTCTAATCATCAAGTAGCACGATAGAATCTGCCTACCGGAAGATAAACGGGGCTTTTGTGTTAAGAGATTTTCCCCGCCCTAGGAAACATGGGCAGATTATAACACACCTGGTTCTTCTACTAGCTGATTTTTACTTTCTTTATGGAAAGAGTTTTTTCGTAATTTCTAACGACAGCGCGTTTGTTAGAAACTGAAAGATATTTTTATTAATGGTGTGCCTTGCGCCTAACATTGCTATTCCTTAAACGAGGAATATACATTCAAATTTTTACAGGTAAAACACATGAAACATTACATGCAGAAATTCACAGCAATGACCTTCAGAAATAGAATATACAAATTGCCTTTAAAAATTGATGTAGAGATACACGTAATTTGTGATTGTGTATTACGGGTTTCAGGCTATGATAAGTTGATTCTTTAGCATACCTAGCTTCGGCATTATATCACATCGATAAACTCCTAACCAAACAATTATTTAATTAAATTGAGTGACTCCTGTTTCGTCAGTAACGAGGCAAGCATCTTCAACACGGTCAATTCCTTACTTTTATAATTTGTGTCTTCAGCCACTATAGTTTTTCACGTTTATTTTGATCCGTCTTTTATGACTTCTGTGTCACAGATTTCATTCTTTAACTCGATCTAGCATTTACAATTAATAAACGTCGATAAGAATTTACTACCCTATGGTCATCTTCATTGCAAAAGGTAAAATCTGGTGGTCAGTTATTATTCGAAGCAGTAGGTACATGATTCCTAAGTCTACGTACCTCCTTATCGATATCTTGACATACATAAATAGATCAACAGCTGACACGCTATTATTGTAACCAGTAATACGTTAAGCTCACCAGAACCTAATTTGAATATGATTCCTCTTTACCACGGGGTAGTGAACCGTTTCCGTTGCAAAATATCGTCCAGGAACGTATATTTTCAATTGAAATATGGTAATCGTTCAGGTGTGTAAAAATTGCGCAATATAAAGATGACTTATTGGAGTACTTCACGAAACAGAGATACGTACGTGCTTAAATAACTAGGTTGGAATATTTTATAGCGAAAAATACTCGGGTCTAGTGTTACGCTGCACGCTGGTATTTTAGAAACGTTTTAAATTTACTTTATTTTAGGGAATATTGATTCCGAACCGCGGCGCTTATCGTAAAGTTTCGACTATAAAAATTTTATTGCGCGATGAGAGAAGGCAAAAGTTCATAAACTAACGCAATGCATTCCGAATAAATCCTCGGAATTCTGAAATGCAAGATAGCGTGCGGATTTAACAATCGAAGATGCACGATGGAATATTTAAAAGTTATTGGGTCGAAGTTTCTAGCGAGGTTTAGTGCTGTGTGTCCTTTAATATTTCGGAGTAAATAAAAATAACTAAAGTTGAAAACACAGTTTGGTGTGGAACCCAATGATTTTTGGTAAAGATAATTCGAAATATACGAGGTGTGATCAAAATGTGTCTAGATTGGTGTCATAAGTCGGGAATCGAGCCACACGGTAGTAAAGTAACAAATCTTAACCTAGGAGAATACCGCGGATGTATTGCGAATCACGGCAACCTAATTAGTCTTGTTTGTTTACAGTAGCGCTTCGTTGTTATATCTGCGTCGTAGATTATTGTATTTGACAGCAAAAACTGATCAATGAATTTATATCAGATTTTGTACAAAACTTGTGAAACATGCAAATACACGTACTTGGAGAGGAACGCATGAGACACACCCAAGTTTACGAGTGGTATAAACGTTTCAAAGATGGCCGAGAAAATATCGAAAGTAATCCGGGCCTGCAACCAGCAAAAGTAAACCGAATGTGGAAAATGTGCGCCCAGCTGTGTTAGCAAATCGCCGAATCACTATTTGTTAGTTATCTAAAGATTTTGGTCTTAGTTCCTTACGGAGGATTTGGGCATTAGCGCATCTTAGCCAAATTTATTTCAAGATTGCTCTTCGATCACCAGAAACAGGCTCGTAACCTGCTTGAGTGCTGTGAAAACGACCAAAAACCTTTTTAAAAACTGCGATTACTGGCGATGAACCATAGATCTATGGGTATGATCCCGAAACTAAGGCTCAGTCTTCACAATGGAAATCCCTAACTCGCCCAAACCTAAAAAGCACAACAGAACCTCGGAAATATCAAGACGATGTGATTGTGTTTTTTGGTAATAGATTCCCCTATGTGCACCACGAATACGGCCCAGCAAATCAAGCAATAAATGAGGAGTACTATTGTCAAGTCTTGCGCCGTGCAAGGGACGTAGTACGTCGCAAAGGACCGACATTGCATGAAAGTCGTGAGTGGAAGATCCAATAAGGGTTTGGTGCAAGGCTATAAGTGCATAATTTAACGATTTGAGCAATACAACTGCAAAGTTATTTGGTTGTTGAAAATTCTATAGCGGAGTTAGTACATTCTGAAGAATTGTTGCAGACTGTACAAGAGCAAAAAACTTTTTCTTCGTGGAGCAAAAGTTTTCAATAACAGAAAAATTTAAAAAATTTGGTGCGCTGATACACTTTTTGCACAAAATAGTTTATTTTAGTAAGTCAAAATAATACACATTTCACGAAAAATGTAACTTATTTGAAAAATCAAATTATTCATAATCTGAATGTATATCCTACACGTCATCAGTATCAGATTCAACATCAACATCTGAGTTGGGGCATAGTACTTCGGCATCTTCTAAATTTTCTGTGTGCTAGTTTTTGATCCTGCCCTAGCTTTCTGGTTCTTTGAGGTCTTCTCGTGTGCTATACTGGTATAAAATGGATAGTATATAAGAACTATAAAACTAAGAAGATTTTGAAAATTAGACCACTTAGCAAATTTGATTTTAGCTAGATTATCCAGGGTTTGAAGAACTGCAATTATATTTGAGGAATCCAAAAGGATCTTCTAAAGTTGGCTCGAACTGGAAAGGAAACGATTTTGCATCTTTCTTAGATTGAAAATGAAAAATTTCTCTGAATTTTATAGCTTTTTCAGTTGTCTCTTTCTATGGATTCTTTATCACTGAATTAAGTTTCATAAAATAGTAGTAGAAATTTTCGTTGGTCATTTTATGTACTCAATTTTTTTAAGAGCTATTAATAACTTATCGCCAGTGAGTGGCAATAAATACTTGTGGATTTTTTAAAGTCTCGATCATATTTCATGTAAGTATGATCGGGTTCTAAGAATTTGTGCCAAATCTCTGTTATTTGGGTAGCCTTTAACAAGAACATGAACAATGTGCAAATATTTTTATCCTCATTTTGGCCCCCAAATGAATCACCATATCCGATTATCTTTGCTATGCTTGGAGGCAACGACTTGATATACTGTATTAAACACGATCCAATCTTCTGCGAGCCTTTAAAAAACACATTTTCATCTCAAGTAAACATATCAGCTTCCCCAGATATTCAATTATGGTATGGTAGGTAGGTAGGTTCACAGTTGTTTTGGGTAAAATACCTTTGATGCTGTAAGTAACGACATTGGTAACGTTTGCTGTAAATCAAAACATATTACTGCTGTATCGTTTGTCGACTGAGTTTCAATGTCAATGCTTCTTTTTGCACTATACTCCCCTTTTCAGCTTTCCTTTCATGTAACTCTACTTTATCTTTGCTGAACCGCACCATCTCTGCATTTTGTGAATGTGTAGTCTAATTTTGTCCCATTTTTTATATGCGTCAGTATGGCGTTTATAAAATCTTAAATTAAATTCAGTGTTAAGAATTTTTCGATAGTAAGATAATTTGGTTGCAGTTTTATTATTTCGAATGCAAAATTGTTTGTACAGGCAAATATCTAAACGCCTGATTTTCTGACAAATTGTTTTAAAGCGTCTGTTAGTAATGTCAAAAGTTTTGAGGAAGAATACCTTATAAATACGTTTATAGAAAAAATCATCTTCGTGCTAAAATTTCTGGTACTTGCAGCAGTTTTGTTCTGGGGACATCCTCTTTTCGAACGCAAGAAGACAGGAAACGTGTTTGTAGGTCATAGTTAGGCAGTTTATAAAAGTTATTATTTGCCTGTCTTCTTCGGAAATGTTTTCATTGCATTTATATCTGACTGTACTTTTGTAGTTTCCCACTGGGACGAACTACATTCCTACATATTCCTTTCCCTCAGTTCTTAATTTCTTTTTCTGATTTCGCCTCCATTCATTTTTACATCGTCGTTGTTTTCGCGTCCTTTTTGGAGTAACATGGCTTGCATTTGTGGCAAGTCTCTTCTGGAACATATTCGTCCTCATCAGCTGAGTACGGTTTTGAATTTGCGTTATCTGCAACATATAGAAATTTATTCGCAACCGAAAGAAAAGAAGTCCCACAAATTTTATAGGTTATGAAATTTACGACTAACCTTCATCGATATTTATGTTATAATTTTTCTATAAAACATTTCCATTTCATGAATTCAGTTTATACACTGATTAGTAGCACAATAACAGTGCAACAAAACGTTTAGTTTATAAATTTAGTTTATAGTTTAATAAAAATTTATAATTTCTGGACAACTAACCAACTTGAAGCTTGGCGTTCGTGCAAAACGGGTAGAGGTGTCTTTTGTTTTAGTTTAGAATGTGTAATATTTCTTCAAGTACGAAACTAATAAGTTCAAAATGCTCTTATACCCTTTTTGTATTAACAGAAGGTAGGTTTAATCTTATATATATGCATTTATATCAAAATGTAAAAAAACTCACTTATAGCCTTTTTGCACCAAGCGCAACTTATGCAGTATTTTCTTGCTAAACATCACATCCCACAGGGCTGATAGTGACCATATTTGCCAGATATCGCACAGTGCGACTTTTCCATCTCAAAAATTAAATACCACTTGAAAAGACGAAGATGTCAAGATGTTCAGGAAATACAAAACAATGCTGTTGGGATAGCTGTTCGCTATTTCCGAAGATGACTTCAGCAATTGCTTTATAAAGTGGAGACTACTCCAAATGAGACTAAATAATATACCTATAAGTGTTGTATTTTCCTTTTAATAAACCCAATTCGGATAGATTTCGACCATATCTCGTATTTGTATGTTATCGTTTGAAATTTTCAAATGATCTACCAACGCTGCCAACTTCAGTAAAGAAAATCGCTAGGGAAACTGAAAGTACAGTATTTATACTGGTTATTTCATTCCTCTTTCATTCGATACCACAAGCCTGGTTCTCACATCATCACGTTAAAATTATTCCCTACACATGCAGAACTAATTCGAAATGTCAATATGTACCGCATATCGTACACGTAGTATGTATATACGTGTGCAAATACAACGAAATTTCAGTTATTGACACGAAACAGTAACATATCTTAATAACAATTACGCTAATGAAACTTCCTACGCTGCAATAATGCTCTCCGTCCTAATTTAATACAAACCGCAATTCCGAAAATCGTGAAGGACGGATTCCGTTCCTTTTCGTCAAACCGTCGCCCATTCATAAGTTCTCCGCTCCGATAAATTTCAATTACTATTTGCATTAATATTAATATCAAATATTTGCTTCTGCGCTACTGCTTATCACGTTCGGCAATTGTACGTTTTCGATTGCGACTACAGAGGAGGAGGAAAAGAGATGTCGTCGAAAGCGCCTAAATGACAGAGCTGTTATTACATCCCATCTATTTACTTGGAGAGTTGTTTGGCAAGCTGATATTAGACCGACTCGGATGTTTAGTGGCTTTTGTGACATTTCTGAAAGTCAGCTCTATAACACAATATTTGCTCCAAATTATTGTCAGGATACTATTATACACCTTTGTGCATTGGGAAGTTGGAGATTGAAGAAACAATGCCACTTTAACGACACTTAAGAAACATGGAGGGCGTATAATTTAAATCCGAAGTTCAAGTCGAGCGAACTTTTTATGTTTTTTTAAGTTTAGAACTGATAATGGCTTTTCTCGCAATCTACACGTAATATCTATATCTATTATCTTGTAATTTCTCCAAAATTTTCGAAGCCCATTTATGTCAAAACCTTTACATCTCTGTCGGCGACTGTTTATTTCCTTACCAACATAATTCTATGCCTTGTCGCTTTACTGTGTCAAATCTAACCCACCTTATGCAAAATATTCCTCAAATCATGAATGAAAATAGTCAACTGGACGTAATGTATATAGATCTTCAAAAGGCATTCCACCAATTCGAGCATTATACCCTTCTCAAGAAACTTGACTCTTTCAAATTTGCTGATCCTTTGATCGTGCTGGACATATATGCGGTACCATGAGTCATCTGTCCTTTGTCCTCTGCAATATAATAATATTATTAATAATATAATTGCGAAAAGGATATTTTTATCGACGAACTTGCCGACTGAGCGGCTCATGTCTGCTGACGACTGTAAGCTTTTTCTTCTGTCAATTCCAAAGACGATTCGCGATCTTCTTCAAAGCAGTATTAATACCGTATGGAGTTAATGTGTTACCTGTAGATTATCTCCTTATATTTCCGAATATGTTCATGTGGCGTATAATAGAAGATTGCGGCCACCAGAGTATTCTTATAATATACAGGGTATCCGAAATCTTTAATTACTTTTCATGACCTAACTCTTCTTCTTGATCTCGATATATGAGACATCATCACGAAATGTTATAAGCTCTAAGGCTTTCATAACTTCCGCGACTTTCAGAATTTTCAAATTCTCCCTCCACCTTTGATAACATATTGGCCCCTTTTTATAACAATTACCTCAATTCCTTCGAAGTAGTCCAGAGAAAATTCCTAAAATGTATGTATTTATCGCACTATCGCCTATCCGGTTAGACATTATAATGATTTACTGTTTCTAGATGAATTTCATTTTGCCTTTTTACATACCCCTACATGAATTTGTTTAACTAAATTTCTTTACCGGACGATTCACCATAGAATTGACTGCTCTTGATTGTTGAAGTGGCATTTTTTATACCAAATCCTTCTGCACAAATGCACTAATTACGGCTCCTACCTCCCTAATATGCAATAACATTAAGAAATTGGCTAGTTTTTGTCGTATCAATGATGCCTCATATTGTGTCTGCAGTTCGATCTTTATCGCTAAGGAAACCCTTGTTGCTTCTATTAGCTTTAGGATACCAGTTTACGTTATATTTTCTGGTTTTCTGTCTAATTACTTCTTTTATTTACCTCACATTTATTTTTGTGTACGTGCACACCTTGTGTAGTCTTGATTGTATGGTACTTCCTGCAATTGGGTGGTTTCTATCTGCTTGACATACATACTTAGTTCTGAGCCGTTCTACCTCTAGATTTGAAATAAAGAATTATTATTGCTGCAAAAAACTTAGCTTTAATAAAACTTTGCATTGACGATTAAATGTGCTTATTTTAGCTCCAGCATTCGTATTTAAAGATTATAAAGTTTTACCAGTCAAAGAGTTTTGCAAAATTCGAAACAAGTGGTAAACAGAAGGTGCCAGATCGGGGCTGTTTGATGGATGGCACATCAATTCCCAACCAAGCTCCAATAACTTCCCACGAATTACTAAAGATGTGTGAGGCCTTGCATTATCATGAAGGAAAGAAGTTTTCTTGTGGTTTGACAATTCCAGCCGTTTTCCTTTGGTTACTTCATCCAGTTTGATTAGTTCTTAACAGTAAATACCCGACTTGATCGTTTGCTGTCTTTGAAACAGTTCAAAATACACAATACCTTTGTAGTCCCATTAAATTGGCAGCATAATCTTTTTCTGATGAAATTCCGCTTTAGATGTGGTTTGTGCTGGTTCATCATACTTATACCATGATCATTTTTGAACGATGTTACTGTATATGATCCATTTTTCATTAGCAGTGATGATTATTCAAAAAGGGACGACATCGTTGCGCATGAGATGCATATTGCAAATACTGATTCGCTGTGTTAAGTGAATATCTTCTAATTCATGTGAAACCCAAACATCGAACTTCTTAGTGAGTTCAAGACATTTTAAATAATTTTTAATTGCGGTGTGTAATACATTCAACGTCTCTGCTATTGCTCAAACAGTTATATGACGATTCTCTTGAATTAGGGCTTTAATTTCATCATCATCAACTTCAGCAGATCGACCAGAACCTTGGTCACTTTTGAGCATAAAAACCTCCAGAATGGATTTTTTAACCAATTCTGACACGTGCGTTCTGTTATGCAATTAATGCCATAAAATTTATATATCTCTTTGTAAGTCTCAGCAGCTTTATTTTCTTTACGGAAATAGCAAAGAAAAATATGGCGAAAATGTCCGTTTCTGCAGTTCATGTTGAAATTGACTTTAAACTAATCCATCATCGTCATTTCCTGCTTTGCTCTGCCGTCTTAATATACGACCTTCTTTAGATGCTTCGAACGTACGTGCCTCGGCGATCGAAATTTCACAAGATTTCACAAATGCTTGTTGTAACCGGGCTAAATGTTATTTTCGCAGCGAAGGTCCACATTAACGCGTTCAGAATTTCGTTGGAATTTTGAGTGAACCACCTAAACAGCGCTCTAACAAATAATTGTTACTAAGTTCCTTGTAGATAGGAGTGATTGCCTCTGTAACATTAGGATAAAGAGCAGATTTGTGAGTGTATTCACTTAGTTTATTTGTCGCCTTTGCTATCTGCCAGGAACACCAACAACTATAACTATAACTCAGAAACTAAATGGAATTTATGCTTGGGACCTTTACATCCATATTCTACAGGCTTCGAACTATTTTCTAAAGCAAAACATTTTTTCTTCGATCTTTTGAAAATTTTACACCGGTCTAACCCCTTAAAACTTTCGTTATCACCTTCGTAAAATACATTACTTATTTCTGACATTTTGGGACAGTCTATCACAAATAAGGTTCATTGAAGAACTGGAAGAGACGTCCCCTTACAACTGATACCAATGACTCTTGCCATGAACGAGATTATACAAATTTACTTTTATCCTTATTTGAATGATGAATTAGACTCGTCATCCGCAACTTAGACAAAACAAGTGCATAACGAGTCTCACTCGTCAAATGTACCCAACTACAACCCAGCTTCAAAATAAAGATAAAGAAATGAATGTCATCAAGCTAAAGTGCGTATAGTTCCAACAACCATTTCTGGGGAAGAACAATCTTTATCTTTCGAGTGTGATTGATTATTCTCGGAAAATATCCTATGCGAAATGGAGTAATCCCAACACTTAATATGGAATTTACGACGCGATAAAGTACACCTCGATTTTTTGTGGATAACGTAAGCGATCAGCCGGCGTAATTACGATGTAACTATCTTCGATCTATCCGAAGCCCGACGGCATCGACATCGACGCCGCGCGACGCTAACAACAACACGACGACAACCGTTCGGGCCAAGCAATAACAGTTTTCGACGATGTGGTATCGACCTTTCACTCTATCCATCTCGCTCGAGCGCGAATCCTCCGAATAGTAATAATTCTATAAGGGGCGCCGCTCAGTCGACGCCGGCGTCTAGTTTTCTCGTAGCAATTCGCAAAAGTGCACGGCAATAAAACTTCGGCGAGAGGAGCATAAACGAGGAGGAGAAAAAATCGCGAGGAACAAGGTGGTTGCGCCAGAAATATATAGCTCCGTTTTCTTTTCGTTTTTAAGTCTTCGTCATCGACTATGCATATTTATCCTGCGCAAGACCTCGTTAAACGCGTCGCGTATGAAGAGAGTCTTATCGAGGAAGTGCTCTTGGGAAATGCAAGGTAATTTCGATTGGTTCGGAAGGATACTCGATGGATGTAGGGCGATCGAAACGCTAACTACCGATGATCGCTTCTGGTGCAATGGTATTCGGCTGAATCGCGCTTTCGAGTTTTCTGAAGTTAATAAATTTCACATAACTTATTTAAGTCGGAGATTTTTGGAAAATTTATGGATTCGCTAGCTGCTATATTTCAAGCATCAGCTACTCGGGCGTTATTACTACGACTCTGAAATAGGTTGAACTTTTATAATAACTGCCCAGCAAAAATAGAAGAATATATATAGCATGATTTCATGTAACAACCTCGAGGAAACTCGCGTACAACAGAAATTCTCAACTCAAAGCTACTTATTTCCCAACCTTATTATTACAATTAACATTAAACGCTATAATTTATAATATCGTACCAATTACGATAAGCCGTGCACTATTAGCATATGTTCCGCACTTTCTAACAACTCAGTAGGTCATTACGAAATAAAATATGGCAATGTACGCGTTGCATCGTTATTTATATGGAGACGAAATGAAAGCAATTTTCATAGTAAATTCCCACGCGATTTTCGTTATCAGTTGCACGACTTCGTACTGTTAAAGAATGAAGGGAAATAACTTTATTACATTAATGCAACGCTCCCAGAAAGTACGCATTTATTTGCATAAAATGTTAATCAATTTAACGTACGCAACTGTTACCGCAATCATTATCATAATTCCTATAATCATTTCGTACCTTGACGAGAAGGTACGGTGGTAATTCTATGAAAGGGACGAAAGAAATTTCGTGGAGAAATTATTTATTGTTAGATCCGTGGTGTGTACGTGTAGGTAAAAGGAGGGTTCGTACGGTGTTGCTTATATTTTGGATGCCATAAAGAAAAGGTATTTTGTAGGATATTAAAATATTCCGTAAGGTCGTGTAAGACAGCGAGTTCAAAGTTGTTACTTTCTTTGTATGAGGAAATACGGTTCTGGTAAGATGAATAATGTACGGAAAGTTGCAAGGTATAAACTTCGAATATAATTGAAAATAGAAAAGTGCTGTTTAAAAATTCGGTTATTGAATATTCCTCTTTGATCTACAAGAAGCTAGAAATTTGATAGATGTTAGGTGAGCTACGCTAATTTCAAGTTCCACAAGGCAGAAAACTGTATTTGACTTTTGCTAAATTATGAGTTTTCTAGATAAATGATTCTTGACTTCTTAGAAAAACAAATGGCAATCTTTTTCATGGAAAGAAATAAATGTATTACTCGTTTTCCCAACATTCCTTCGCCATTTTATGAGGCGCCTTTCAAGTTTTTACGAAAGTTAGGAAATGATTTTTTTACAAACTCTTCTATCGTTTTCCAAAAGACTAATCATTAAGATTTATACACTTTTGATTACGTTCGAAATAATTCTCGCAAAAAATTTTCAACTCTGAAATTGGTATCTGAAGCACATGACTTGCGAAGACGGCATTTTGAGGTGTTGAAAATCGCTGGCTACGTATCTTTTGCTTTGACATTCGGGAACAGAGAGAAATGGTTAAGTAATAAATAAACCAGATGAATGCGGACAATGAGACATTAGTTCGATGTTCTTCTCCTGCAAACAATTAATCGCTTAACATGTTGTCTGATATTTGGCATTGCCTTAATACGGAATGAAGTGACGGTTGTGGCAAAGACATTATTGCATACTATTCTGCATAACTGTTCTTCCATCCTCTAAAGGAATGATTATGACATGTTCAGTACAACCGAAGAAACAAGCGACTATTTTCTGGGAAGGGCTTCGTCAATGAACAGCTTTTGTGAGATTCAGTCATCTTAGTCACACCCAAACACTGGATTTTTGCTTACTTTCCGGCTTATACAAACACCTCCTACGATGTTATATATAGGTATTGCAGTTCATCGGTCAAATTTTTTAGCATTTCTTTACACCAATCAATACAAACCCTTTTTCGAACTTCGGTCAAATTATGTGGAATTCATCTGGAACAGATCTTTTTCACAACTAAATGCTCACGCAAAATCGAATGAGGGGCAGTATTCGATAGGCGCAAGAATTTTCTATCTCAGTGTAAGTCACATGACGATCTTCCTGAATTATGTTGGCATGATATCAGATACAAAACTCCGGTGAGAGAAACATATAAAAATGAAAGGTAAAGAACAGTGAAATGTATTGGCTGGTGGAACGAACATCTCATCTATCAATCTGCAATCAGATGCTGAAACCAAGTTGAGTTTACGGTATGCAGCTATGGAACTGTGCAGTAGAGTCCCATATCTAACAGATGCAAGTAATTCAGAAAAAGGTGCTCTGATGCATAGTCGATGCTCCTTGCTACGTAAGAAATCAGTACTTCCACTGTGAACTTAACATCGCTTTTGTGCGAGATGAAGTAAAGAAAATGGCTGCCAACCATTTTCATATGTATCTTCTTCTTCTTAATCTTTTTACCCTTTCTACCTTTCGGTGTAGGGGTTCGGAGCCACCGAGCCGTATATGTACACGCATATACCGTACCGCTCCTGGCCCACCCAGTGGCATTTCCTTCATTTTCGCAGCTTATTAGAGGTCCAGATCCCTTTTAGGATTTTAAACTGCTACGCTCTGCCGCTACCGGGTCTCGAACGCCGGCCCTTCGCACTGTGAAGCGCGAGTTTTACCACTCAGCCACTGAAGGGTTCATATGTATCTGCCCACATAAATCCTGAATCCAGAATTCCTCATAACGAACATCCACCAGGACGAAAACTCAAGAGAAGGGGTCTTCCTGAACTAGTGCAGTGAAAGTTCCAGCCGCGACACATAACCGTGAAAAATTTTGCAAACAAATTATTAGGAGCCTTCACTAATTGTTTTTCATTACCAGAACTTGGACGAAGCGATTGTATGCGTTGGTCCTGGGTAAGGCTTTAACTAAAATCATCCAACAAAAACCTTCACGTAAACTTTCGATTCTTTCACAAAATTGTTTTTTTAACGTTTACTGTAAACAAACGAACTTACCGGTGAATTCCTAAGCTGCCATTGTTTTCACCATATCAAATTTTAGATTTTGTGAAAATAGTAATGACACATCTCAATAGTCCCTCTTATTGTTAGTGGTCGTTTGTAAAAATATGGAAAGCGCCCTTAGTATTCATTTATGCACCACAAGAACTTAAGTCGTAAGCGATTTGATTGTTAATATAGCTTTTAGGTAGCAACAAAAAGCTGCTGGAGAACAAAATAGATGACAAGGACAGAACTCTGATAAATGTTTGAGTACATGCCAACCAAATTCCAAAAATGCTTGTCAAGTGACCACAAATATCGGTCGGCTTGTTGTCATGATGAAACACAATACTTTTATGATTTCTCAATTCTGGAAATAATATATATATATATATATATATATATATATAATATAACAGCAAATACTATCTCAATTTAGCACATCGCGTAGACCAATGTAACTACTGGTGTTAAGCATTATAGGTGCGTCTTTAGATTTGTTGAACAATACCTGTTTATTTGCAAAGCAGTTATTAACAAGTTGAGGGTATTGCTGCATTCGTCCCGCATACAGGTTTATACTTGTGAGCAAGCAACTTTATTGTTCTAGAGATGTTTACCACTTGCTGTGCATTTGATAAGTAGCACCTACCTAAACGAATTGGTTGAGACTTCCTCAGCACCATGCACATGTAATCTATTCCAAAGAATATCATAATCCATGTTATCAAACTTATTAACTTAAAGAAATACCAGAAACAAGATGTCAATCTTGTAATGTTGAGAAAATTTGAGCATTATATTATAATGGAAGTTATTTCCATAAAATTCGCTAGAGTATAGCCATGCTGAATGTCATTGAAGGTGTTGCATTTATTAAGAAAGCTAACAAATCGAGTGAAAATTAAATATTCTCAAATTTTAGAAAACATATTTACAATGAACTAATAAGTACATTGTTACTTTATTCAACATAATCTCAGTTTTGAACAGAACTTTAGCAATTGTAAACCGCTACTTAAGTGTAGGCCCTTCAAGCTTGAAGCAAATTGAAGGAAAGTACAGGACTGCTCAAAGTTGATGTTTGCACTTTTCTTCGTCTGCCGAAGTACAAAATTCATTGATTTGCTTCCAAAGTACCAGACGTCACAATACGAATGTGAATGTCAAATGGTAACTCGGAATACAACAGAAAATCCAGGTCTTCAACACTCTATAATCATCACCATAGTAGGTTATATATTCCTCATCGAAATTTGAAACCGCTCTTTATTAGAGTTCCATTGATTCTTTTCCCATCGGTCTAATTGTTATTAGTTTCCATGCGCTCATTCTTCTTCTAGTTGTAGTTTCATTCGTTCCTCATATATGTCCCAACCATTATATTCTTAGGTATTGTATGAAGTTCACTATGTGTACCTCCTAGCAATTTTCCAACCACAAAACTCATATTTTTCTATATTTTCCATCTTTCACTCGTATATGTCCAATTATTTTTCTGGCGATTTTACGCTTCAATATGTGCAGTTTCTCCCACTTATTTTCCCGCGTAGCTTACTACTGGTCTAATAGCTGCTGTATAAATCTTCAGTTTCATTCTTTTGAATTTGTACTGCTCACTGTGAAAAGAGAATCAGATTTAATGTACTTTTCGATACCCTATGTACTGTTTACGTTATCTGAACAGAAGATTGCTGGCTTATTGATCATTTTTGATTAGAAGTTCTTCAATATTTTTGTTGATAGGCTATTTATTAATTCTTCCAAAAGTTGCACCTCGATTTGCCATTTGCATTTGATGTTCACAATACGTTTTCATTTTGGTAAACTCCTACAACAAAATATTATTTGAAATGGCTAGTAGCAGCAAATTGTCTGAAAACTTCCTTAACACTTTGGATAGTAGCTCACCCTAGCAGAGATCTGTTACTGGCATTCCTATTATTATCTTCCAAGTCCAGTGCATTTATTGCTTGCGTATTCATATAACCTTTTAAAAAGGCACAATCAAAAATTTATATATGTTTTAACGCTAAACATATGAAAATGGAGGATACAGTCATTATATCTACCACAACGTGACGTCCAGTGTGCTTTGTTAAACCTGACACTAAATAATTTCTTTGAAGTTCAACTAAATTGATGAGATGACGTTCCTTACATTAATTATACAATTAACACGAGGTTTAAATGTCATTTGGAAAATTTTCTTTGCTTCTTCATCTCTTTCAATCGAAACCTATTCCGGTTTACAGCGTATCTTCTTAAAAATGGATAATCGCTTTGTTTCATAAGTAAATCATGTGTGTTAGCGCACTTTTAAGATAATTTCTTCAATCTCGTAAGGAACCTATACATCAGGTATTTACGTACTCAAACTGTTATAAGTGTATGTCAATGCATGTGTGTGTTAAATCGAACTTCTCTGCAATCTGCATGCGCTGTAACATTATCCGAATTGGTTAGAGTTTTAAGTTGGTTGTCATCAATTCTAGCTGAACAACTTCAACCTTGTTCAACTGGGAGAGAAAAATCACCGTAATGAAATCTAGCTCTCCAAGTTTCACATACAGCCTGGCAAACTTTTAACCTGCGGTTCTCTGTGTGGAGGTAGTAAAATAAAAAATGATGAAATTCCTAGCTTTTGTCAAACAAAGACTAGATAATCGATCAATACAAGTTTTCCTTTAAGCAATATAATTAAGGCGATAACGTGGGTAGTGATATTTGCAATTACAGAAATGTAATCACAAACAAATTCTATTTACCCACAAACATACACTTAGGAAATATTTACATTACAAGATAAATACAAATCACCTTATTTACCTTAAACTTAGCAAACGAACGCGCATAAAAGGGAACTGATAACGCAGGTTGTACAAATCGACTTTAGAAACAGAACAAACACCGTAAATTTTAACTTCAAAATTAATCGTTTTATACGCCTTTATTGCGTTTCCCCTTTCCCGATTATTACCCATCTTGGCTCGAGTTTCGAGGGAGGTACAAGGCGGGCGTTGGCATTGTTTCGTTCTCAAAGGGTAGCGTCATGTTTTCAATAGGGCCATTTCTCCGGAACGTGTATTCGTCCTTCAATTCGAAGGCACTTATAAGGGCATTTATTACGATTAAGAGTCCGTTTGTGTAGAGTATAAAGTCGTTAGCGGCGATTGCGTTACCGTAGTTTTTCCGTTTGTTGATATTTAGCCCACCGAGGAATGTGCAGACGAGGACTTGAAGGAGCTGGAAGATAAGAGAAAAAATGATTAATTTTCATTTTTGCAAAATATTTCAACTTCACATACCTGCACAAAAATTGAAGCCCCAATCGATACTATCAGGAAATAGTAGAACCTATGGAAATCTCCAACTTTTAAGATAAAATTCAATTGCGATGCGTTGGCGGATAAAAGGGCTATGTCTATCAATCCTTGCGATATGGTTTTCTTGGTTGCGTACTCGTTCAAATCCAGCTCCATTTTAACCTGAAATGCAATTAATGTTTTCAGCGTAAATTGGAATTATTAAGGTATGCTTACCTCGTTTCCAACTTTTTCAGACGGCATCTTGGGACCATAAGTTTGAATACTTTGGGTATACCTTTGTCGATGTTCTTCTTGTCACACACTCGACTAACTTGCTTGCTGGTTACTGTGAATATTCCTGAATTTATTTGAACATTTATACAATAGCATCCAGTTCATTCAAAAGTGTTTACAAATTATTGCAGTAGCGATAAGTAATAATAAATTTAAACATTGTGTAAGAAATAATATCTTTGAGTTTTAGAATTTACATACTCGTGCTTTATACACGTGATAGCAATAAAAAAGCTATTTAGATCAACTAGGGATGATTGTATTAATTTGCTATTATATCTTGCAGTTTACACTAATTGCAAATAAAGCAATGCGAAACATTACTACTATCGTAAATAAATCAATATTGCAATGTAAAGTAAAACAAATTTTATCCACATTCACCATTATCACAACTTCTGATTCTCCAAGTATTTCGACAAGAAATTTCAATACGTTCCACAGTTCGAATGGAGTTTACCTTTCAAAAACACGAAATTGCTTTTAAGCATCGACGTCTTGCATCCTTCAATTACATCGTGTTGCCTTTTCGCGTACATTTCGTAATATTTGCCGAACAAACCGATAGTTTATGTTCATTCGAACAGGTGAAACATATCGAATTGTTTCACATTTGGTTCGTGATGCTTTCAATACGGTTGGAAGTTGGGGAAAGTATATCTTACAGAAAATCTGATGTAGATATTGTACGGGTGCTCGCTTTTGATAAGGAAACTTGTGCAATTCTAGAATAAAAATTTAAAATACTGCGATCAATGATTAAAATTTGTGGCTTGCGAGATTGAATCTGGAAAGTACGTTCTAGCTTCTAATTGCAAAATCGGAAGTAACCACAGATTTTAAAAAGCTTTTTCTTAAAAGAATCATGGTCTTTAGCCCACTCCTTTCAAACATCATGGTGTATTTGTTTCTCCCCTCCCTCCAGCTTATCTACTGCATCAGGTCGATGTCCTTGATAAAAGTTTCCACTTTGCTAATGGGTAGATGCTTTATCTCTTCTGGTTGTAGGAATTGAGGTCGAAAGTGTTCAATTCTCACACTATTCGGCGTATGGTACGAAATTTTCTTTTCCTCACAAGAAGTTCCTCCACAATCCTTATGTTATGGAGATATTGTTAAACCAGCTGTTTCCTATCAGCAGGTCCACTCTCTTTTCAATTTGGTTCCTGCTCATACCCAGAAATTTCCCTTTTGTTGCTTAGTAAAGTACCGCAATGAACAGACGAGACTATCCGAAATAAACACATTTAAAGAAGTGCGCTAACGGACAAACTTTGTGCGAGAACGGTTGACATGCTTGATCGACAACCATCGAATCACAATAACTTTCCCATACGTGGATCATGGTTCAAACCAATTCTAAGAGCAGCGAGATGGGTTAGGCCTAGATCGTGTTCAACTTTTATTGTTTATAAAGAAGAAAAGTCAATTATGATATGGATTGTTCTGATGGTTCCAACCCTCACAAAGTACATGGCATTGAATTCTGTTGAAGATCAAACCATAGGGATTTGAGATAAAACCTTTAATTACTAAATGACAATTATAGATAGTGAAAAGCTAAAGTCAAAGCGAAAGAATTTCCCAGGTTCAAGAACCTTGGAAGGGTTCTTTTTCTGGGTTTACAAAGCAAAAGATTACAGTGCCAATAATACTAATTCAGACGTTTGTCTCCATTTTTCACTCAGTGCCCTTAATGTGCTTGGTAGCTTTCTGATAAATTAGTTTTACTTGATAGTAGATGACTTAATCAAAGCATATGGGGTTGATTTTCTAAAGAATTGACCGATCTTATTGAAGGCCATTACTGTTACTCCCTAGCTGGGGAGAAAGTTTGAAGATAATTTCAACACAGTCTTAAACTAAACTTAGTTGAGAATGTACAGCGTACAAGCCTGCTGAGCAGAACTTGTTTCATACTAAAGCAAAATCTGTACTATTATACAGAAAATTATGCGCGAGTTGGGAGTTGGGAGAGCGGTTGTAGCTCTTCTAAAGCTGTTTTAATTATAAACGTCACGACTAAATACTCCATCTAATATTTCCGTAAAATGAAGAAATGAAGAATTTACAAGTAAAATTTTAATGATGAAGAATTTAAAACTTTAAATGTCATGGAATCTGTTCGAAATTCGATACAACTACCTGAAGAATTACCTAGCCTCCGCGGTACATTGAAAAGAATAACAAAGAAGAAGAATGATTCTTTTTAGTATAAAGTTAATAATGGGCTCCTCAGCAATTTCATAATTTTCACAAAAGTGTCTCGATTTGCAAAAAGAAAAGTGTAGCTAGTTTCGTTGAAGAAGATGATGACTTTAATTTTGTGTTGTTTTGTTTAATATATGTATTTTTTAGAAGAAACATTTTTTCGAGTACTTCTTGTTTGCTAATCATATTCTTGATTGAGAAATAAAACTGGTTTTGCATAATAAGGCCTTATTTTTATTATTACCTGGTTTCATGAATAAAGGTAAAAAGTCGTAAGTCCAAAACTAAAGGACTTAGTAGCAATAATATAAAATGGCTATCAAAAGATCTCATAGAGTTAATTAAAATACTATAATAACACATTGCATCAGTTATGGGAAGTTTCTCAAATTTTATAATTCATTAGCGTTTCCACTTGTTTTGATCATTACTGAAAATTTCGTTTTATGGACTAATAGTTGTTTACCTTTCGGCTATAGAAATACTCTTCCATATCCTAAACCACTAAAGTCACATTTTCGTAAACACACCTAACACATGCATATCTAAGCACATGCGAATTTTAAACTAAACCAATTTAGAAGATAACTATCCTCAGCGGTACAATTTGCATTCATCTCGAGCACTCACGGAGCGTCCGAGTAGCGTCCGAGACCGCATTATGGCCTCGTAAACCCGGAATCTGTTTCGAGATACATATTTCGTTATTTTTATGAATACCGCCGTCGCGTCGTGCGATCTTTCATGTTTACGGATGTCACGACACGGCGGCTAAGTCTCGCTTCTTCGCGACCAGGTTTGCTCGTAAAAGGGACGACCAACCGTCTCATTAGGAACTGATAAACTGCAGCGACGCAGTTATATTTTTATTCTGCCAGGCGGTCGAGAACGAGAGATCCTCGTAAAATCTTCGGGCTGTTTTTCGCAGGAATATCTTCTTATAAGTGTTGATTGTATAAATTGTCGTCCCCTGCGGTGTACGACTATCTGGTGATGGTCCTCCTGTTGTATACCCGATGGAAATCTTTGTTGGTTATTTTGAGTTTGCGATGAATTTATATACAATTTTCTTAAATTAAAATAAATTCGGCGAACATCGAAATACACGACGACTTTCGGCCTGGTGGATGGCATCACCTTAGGTAATTCCAGTAGTTATATCACAGTTGGAAACCTATATTAGGGTATAAGGAGCGAAAACAGTGGATACCAAGTACAGCCCGTACATCACAAAGATATTGAAACATTGGCAGAAGTTCTTCGATCAACTTTTAAATGAACAATCCAATGCATGTAATGAAACTGAGGACGAGAGAGGTGAATCTGAAGTGCAAACCACAAAGTGCTACGTAGATGAACAATCGCCAACGTTGACAGAAATAGAAAGCATCATTAGAAAGTTAAAGAACAACAAGAGAAGCCAGGAAGCAACTGCATAACAAACAAAATGGTCAAGTATGGAGGACTACAGCTGGTGTACATCACCCATAGATTATTAAGGACCATATGGGAGCCAGAAATAATAACAACGGAACGGAACGAAGCAATTCTATATCTGATCCATAAAAAAGGAGATTGTATAGTTTTCTATATCGTTACTGCTTTCTGTTTTAATAGTTCTATGATCCCTCGCTTCAACGTATGGCGTTCGTAATTGTTGATTCGATGAGACGGCCGCGCCTTGTTGAATGCGGCCGTGGTCTTGACTCCGCATTTTCCGTTGTAACGTTGCAATCAAATATTTGGTTTTCCGTACTTAAGTTTGTTCCGTTTGATCTAAATTGAGGATTATACGGGCAATTAGTACCGTTCAGAGTATCACTGAATTTTCGTCCCCAAGTTTTGCTAGTTTTACCTATAATTACGTTCAGTAAAATTGTAAGTGGCTGTAAGGCCTGTTGGAATTCCATCGACTACCAAGCGTGTACAATAAATTAATTGATATTTTATTTTGTTTTCTCTTTTCTTTTAACTGTTCACATCAAGTGACATTAAAGTGCTATTAACCGTCAATTCACGCCTTAGTTAATTTTCTATTTTTTTTGTTGCTGGTATTTAATTGCAAATAGTATTTATTTTCTATATAGACTGCTCGGATGACCCAGTTACACAATTGGAGAGTAGCGTTTTGTTAATTCTTTTGTACGATCTTAACCTACGCCGTTTTCACTGGGCTAGTACGGGCTGGATTGCCTTTATCTTTACCAACGTGGTGGGTTATCCGTCCTAGAAATGTACATATAGGTTCAGCACAGAATTTTCCTTTGTAGTTTCGGTTTAACCAAAGTGTTAAAAGCTAGTAACAGGATAACACAAAATGTCAAAACGACAGGAGCATAGCCCTGTTCAACGTAGTTAAACAAAGTATTAGCAACGCACGTTAAGAACAAATTGGTAGTGTAGACTGGTAGTATAATAGGTGAATATCAATGTGGATTTAGGGAAGTACGAAGTACTGCGGATCCAGTTCATACTCTAAGAGAAATACAGACAGAAAGGCACGAGTATTGCAAACCGAAAATGGCCTCATTTATAGACTTCAAACAAACATTCGACCAAATTGAAAGAAAAGAGCTATATAAAGCACTAAAAGACCTAAAAATTTCGCCAAACTTACTCAAGATGATAAAATTAACACTAGAAAAAAGAAAGAATATAGTAAAAATAAAGAACCTATTGACAGAAAAACTCGAGGTAAAAGAAGGGGCGAGGCAAGTTGATTCGCTGGCCTCCCTGTTATTCAATATAATTTAAAGAAGATAATACAAGAAGCTGACAAATATATCAGGGCTGATATATCATAAAAGGCTTTGGCCGATGATATAGTAATCTCGACCAGGAGTTAGGATGAAGTGAAGAATGTGACAAGAAGACTGGAGGAAAAAGGAAGGGAAAAGAGACTACATATAAATGAAACAAAAACGAAACATATAGAATTGAGAAATAAGAAATTTGTTCAAGGACAATATCTAACGATAACAGCAACGAACGGGGCAATGTACAAATTTGAGCAGCTGAAAAGGTCTGAACACCTAGGCGTCATATTCGCAACCAGGCCAAACATTAAAGAAGAATTACGCAATAGAATAATGAGAGGGAACCGTTATGTATATACGCTTAATAAATTGCTAAGAAGCAAAAACATATCAAGAGGGGCTAAACTAAGAACTTATAAGACAGTAATAAGACCCATTCTTACATATTCACCTGAGACCTGAATAGCAACCAAAAATGGACGAAACAATATTGCCAGTGTTGTAAGGAAAAGTACTGCGAAAGATATTCGGTAGAAAAATCGAAAATAATCGCTGGGTAAGGCGTACAAACAAGCTGTAGGCGTTATACGGAGAACTCAATATACTAACAATAACTAAGACGCAAAGACTCAGATGGTTGATGCACATATACAGAATGCCTCAGTCTATAATACCAAAAATAATCTTGTCAAGCACAATAGGAGGAAAAAGGAGAAAGAGAAGGCCCAAGACGAGATGGATCAGCGAGGTAGTAAAGAATATGCAAGATTTAAATATTTACAACTTTGGGCCGTGGGCCTACTACGCTCGCAGTGCTGATATATTATTATTATTATTATTATTATTATTATTATTATTATTATTATATAAATTGAATACCACCAGGATATAGAACAACGAAATACGGCCAGAATGAAGTTTATTAATTTTTCTGGGATACCTACAAAGTTACGTACATGGACTACCTCCACTTTTTCCCGCTTAATGAATTGAAATTTTTTCCCATTCTTTGGGCATATACACCATTAGTATGGTATCAGATTACAAATTAAAAATCCAAATCATTCTGTTGAGCATACTAACGAGCATAAATCCCGTCCAGCAGTTCGACCGCACGGCGGTTCTCGTCGATGGAAATTTTCCCTGTTCGCGACTCCATCCCCGGTAACCACCCACCCATGCCTCATGCATACATACATTTTAATGTAACTAATGAACTACTAATTTGAAAAGTTTGCCGCGGATTGCGGAAAATACCGACTTTTTCCGTCTCGAAATAGCGCGAAATGTCGTCGTCAAGCCCTTTATTAAATAGAATATATAAAGCTGATTAGAATATGTCAGCAAATTTCGTCCCCGAACTTTATCCGAGAAACAATGGCACCCGCAGTATTTCATTTATCT
This sequence comes from Chrysina gloriosa, assembly GCA_038088585.1. Taxonomy (NCBI): domain Eukaryota; kingdom Metazoa; phylum Arthropoda; class Insecta; order Coleoptera; family Scarabaeidae; genus Chrysina; species Chrysina gloriosa. The sequence continues at coordinate 10,265,615 of CM076092.1, forward strand.
TCAACTGATTATCTTGTCCAATATGAATGGCTACGTTCCGAGGATATTGCAAATTACTTCATTTTCATTTTTAACTGAGAATGAGGTTCATTTCTTCAGGACTGTGATTCCCAAAGTATGGATCGGGATCCCTTGAGGAATCGCGTTAAGGAACTGGGGAGGAGGGGGATTGTGAAAGGGTTTCTAAAATACAACAAAAATTGCTTGTTTAGTGATTCGTGTTCAGCTTGTAGATTGTAAATAAAGTATAACGTTTTAATATACTAAGTTACTTAATTACTAAGAAAAAAATATTAATGCGACGTATATACTCGGTTTTGGACATTAGCTTCTAGAATCCGGGCTTTGTATTTGATTCGCAGACAATGGTATTGTTTTCGATTTCCAGCCGATTCCTCATTTCTGTTTTGATAGCAGTCATCGATGAGAAATTCATACTCGCCTAAATTAGATGTTGCAAATGGAATCAAAACATGTAAGTGATTCCTTTTTCCAGTTCAGGGTATTCTTTCATTCTTTTGAACCAAAAACGCGTCGGATTCTGGGAAAGAAGTTCTAGTTTCAACGTTCCATCACCTTTCCATCACGTTTGTTGGAATTTTAGCATGCTGAAGGTAATTGTCCAGAAAGGGATTCGGTATCCATCTGTGACTGTCATAACGCAGCATTTATAAAACCTGCCTTTGATTCATACCTATATAAGTTTCCGACACCCAGACAGAAAAGAAAGAGGCTAACCAGCACTGTAAAGACGAATATATTTAGAACAATTGAAAGAGCAACACTAAAAGGCAGAATGGGAAGATGTTTAGTAAAGACGCAGAATGAAAAGCAAACTGTTCAAAAACGCACTCCAGGTACGACGAGACCGTTGGGCCTACCACTAAGGCGATTGCGAGAATGTTGAGCGACGTTGATCTAAGTTGATCGTGAGAACAGCAACAACAGGGCATAACCCTACGAAGAAGAAGAAGAAGAAAAAGATGTTAACTCCGAAAATGTTGAAGATCTGAAAATAGAATGCAGCTGAGATTCTACGAGGAGTGCTTTCGATATTTGGGCTCCCAAAGACGCGGGTAAACAGCGGTAATTACGAAATAAGTTACGACAGCTTACATATACACAAAATTACTCGCCAATTTAGTACTGAATAGAGTGTAGGGAGTCCGCGACGTTATCGTAACTTATTTCGTAATTGTACGCTCTTATCGCTGTTTGCCCAGCTTATTTCCCACCGAGACACCGCTTTTATATTCTAGGAGTTTTAGCTGGGAATTTTCGTTCAGTGGTTGGGACCACAAACCGAGAAAGTTGTAAATAAGTACGTCCCTTTATGGGCTGCGGAAAAAATGGTTTTTACATTGTACGATGAAAAGCCGCTGGTGGTAAGCCACGAGAAATTTGGTTTTGTTTAACCACGTCATATCGTTATGTGTTAGACAATGTATGGTGCTTATTAACAGCCAAGGGTGGAGCTAAGCCAACAAACATTTAAATAAAGGTATCTTACGGAGCGGTGGAGTTCAGGACGATTCTGCTGGTAGCGGGGTCGATTTTTGGAACTAACATCAGTACCAAGTTAGACGGCTGTTTGCTACCATATGTAGTGCGGGTTTCTTGCCTTTTAATTTTAGAGTACTTAGCTTCCAGTTTATATTAAAGAATATGAACAGGATGCCTCTGTAGCGTTGTTATATTATATGCATTTGGATGGCCAAACATACAACAGAACGTTTCTTAGCAGAGCAGTTAAAGCTAAAATACTCGAGTGATTCCCCCATCTTAAAGTGTTACACAAATCCCTTCAGAATGGCGTCCAGAACCATAACTAGAAATCATAAATTCAATCCTGTTCAACTTCAATACAAATCGGAACAAAATGGAGAAAGATATGGTAAAATAGGAATGATAAATTTATTATAATAGAAACATCAGATATTGAGGATGATTGCAAACAAACCTAAACACACAACACACTATAACACAAATCGCGGAAACTTGAGCAAATACAGCCGATATTCGTGGGACATTAAAATGAATGACTAGATATTAAAAACGAAAAATTGACATAATTATGGGTCGCTAATTTGGGTATATTTTGAAAAAGTGCAGCACGACTTTTGTCTGGAGTATGGCAGAAAGTAGGTACACAGATGGGTCCAAAACGCTCCACGGAGTGGGGGCAGGAATAGTGGGGCCTAGAACACACAGATCAATAACTTTGAGCAAGGACACCTCAATCTTCCAAGCGGAACTATACGCAATCTTGGAAACTGTAGGAATCCTATCCGAAAGGGGACACAGGGGAATACGAATCAAAATATTCTTGGATAGTCAATCAGTCCTTAAGGCCCTGAGCAGTTGTACAATTACGTCCAAATTATTATTGGAATGCCGCAACATTCTTAATGGCCTGGCCACTCAGAACCAAATCACCCTGGTCTGGGTGCCAGGACATGAGGGGCACGGGGGAAATGAGATGGCAGACATCTGCGCAAAAAAGGGGCTGAGAGAAACTTTACTGGACCTACCCCACCGTTCGGGTTTAACAAAGGTCTCCTTAAAGGTGAGATAAAGAAATGGACAGCGTCCATTACAATGAAACACTGGAATGAGACCAGCGGGCTGGAACATTCCAAAAAATTTCTGAGCTTCGACGCTAGGAGGGCGGACTTCGCCCTAAAACTGGACAGGGGAAGCTTAGAAACACTGACAGGGGCACTCACAGGCCACTATACCTGTAACAAGCACCTTCACAAAATGGGCTTATCCAACACGGACACTTGCAGATTCTGCGGTGAAGAAGAGGAGTCAATGGAACACTTAATAACTAACTGTGGGGCACTGGGCCACAGGATATATAGACTACTACATGCACAGACGCTGAGTGAGGAGGACCTATTTACACTCCCATTGAAGGAGCTGATCCTGTTCCTCAGCGTATTAAATAAATAAATAAAACAAACAAGAGGAAGCACAATAGATCAACGTGGTCGCAGTGCAAAGGGCCATTTTGGGCCAGACCCCACCTCATTACAATACAATACAATACAATACAATGGCAGAGTGTATACGGAAAAAACTGCTCATTATTTTAATTTCGATGTCGAGTGTACTTACTCTGTTTACGTACAGGATATTGGGAAAGACGATTAGAATTAGTGGTAGATTCCTTTAAAAGAAAACGATTTTATGCGAAACGTTTCTACCGAAACTAAATATACAATCCTACTTTCTTCGTTCAATTGAATTTCCAGTACGGACGGCTTATAAGGCTTTACCTTTCCGAACAAACACGAAACACGAACAAACGCAAGGACACGTTCCGGAAACAGAAAAAGAACTTCTAATAAGAATAAAAGAAGTCGGAAAGGAATCGCCTTTCCCTTAATCCTGTTTTCCTTTTATTAACTTACATGAATGTTAAATGTCTCCTTTTCTCCGGCAACCTAGAGACATTCCAGCTACCATAGAGCCTCCTTCCAACTTTAACACTATCGCCAGCGTGATGTTTTCGTTATACGCTTCTCGCTATCTTTCATTCTTTTTCGCCCTTTTTTACTCGCGATGTTGATGTCGTTTCTAATTTAGCCCTTGTTTCGCATAATCATAACGGGATTTAAGTGCGGCGCAAGCTGCGCCGTTTAAGGAAAACTGCTCAAGACATACGGCGGCGTGTTTATTAAGGGTCGGGTTGGTTTCGCAAGACGGCTATTAGGTGCTAAATTGAGAGGGCGGAGCGTTCATTTGCCCTTAGTTAGCTACTCCGAATTGCTTAATATATTCCAGATTACGCCCGACGTTTGTATAGCTTGCCGGATAAGCAGGTAATGAGTAATAATTACGGCGTGAGAGCTCTGAACCTGCAACTAATGACGATAGTTATTAAATTGGTTAGAAGACTCGCTACCAACTAAATAGGTTTTCTCCAGGAATATTAATTTAAAGTGTTTGGATGGAACTAACTTTTGGAACGAACTAAGCTGGTGATAAAGTTTTACAAGTACATAACTATGTTTTCTCAACTTTAATAATGATTGCTGGGATTGTGGTATAGTACTACGAACGCTTGATCACATCGGTAAACTATTCATGACAACTGGACAACTTGAAATGTTGGGCTCGTTACCAGTAAACCACCCACAATAATAGTGTGATGAACATTGTCAGATGTTCGTTGCTGTGGTTGTGCTGCTTAGTTTCCTCCTGTAATTAATTGTGCATAAAAATAAGCAAAAGAAAAACGGAATAAAACGTAAACACTTTATTAAAAGGCACAAAAGTAGGTAGAAAAGCACAGGAGCTTGTCCTTAAAGCTTATATTGGATTAAATATAATATTTACGGTTAATATAGCAAAAGAACTGGTCTCATATTCGCAATACTAATAAACACAAAAATGATGTTGAACAGGACACGCTTATACCTCGTGGAAGCTGAAATAAAACAATTAAGAAAAGAAATGAAGTGGTGACGACAAAGATAGTAATTTAGATGGTCTACGAAACCATCTTCGGTGTATGATAGGAAAGGAGCAAGTAGCCGGAGGAGAAAGTGAGCGATAGAACCAAACCTGGCGAGCAAGTCTGATGTCCTGGTCTACGAGGAATGGGGTTGAGAACTGTAGCCAGTTCTCCCCGAGAACTGCACATTCGGATCAATTAACGAGGCACGTTAAAGTGTTCGCAACGAATTTCCATTCTAGTAGTAGACTGATCGAATCGAAAAAGGATCGACTGAACGAGTCACAAGCACGAAGTCAAATATCACGTATGGATATTAAAGTACGGAAACGCCAAATTTCGAACGAATTTGTCTGAAGCTCGAACGTTTGCTACGCGAATCTACAGCACGAAATGATCTCGGTTTTTTTCCCAAAAAGGAAAGAAGATTTGAATGAACTACCAAAATCAACAGCAGCCAATCAAGAAGCGGACGAACGAAGAACTTATAAACATGGGGTTACAGAAGAAAGAAATAGCAAAAGAGATTAGGACGAAGTGGTGATTGCCAGAAATCTCCGGTTTTATCACGTCTACGTGTAGAGGAAAAATATTGACTGTAAAAAAGGACAGGAAGAAAACAGGCGGACACGCATCGTATGAGCAGCCAAAGCGGTGCCAGAAATAAATCGAAACAACGAACTCCCTGGGGCATTCGATTAAGAAAAAGAAATACAAAACTTCGATAAAGTTGACCATGTATTAATCAACAATGTATGTTGGAAAAGACCAGCAAAGGATGGTAAAACCGACGATTTTCAAATTCTTAAGAAATTTCATCTACAGTTACGTTCCATTACAAATCAAAAGACCCACTGGCTTTTTTAAATTGATTTGAAAGTGTGCGGTGAACGCAGATATTTGTGGTTTTATAGCTTGTGAAAGAAAATAAATTTTGATAAGAAGACGTATTGACAGGAAGAAAGATTTAATAAATGAATTGAGGTAAATACAAGTTTGTTCTAGTTCGGAAAGTTTAACATGCTAAGTACCATTTTACCATTTAGGTGCAATGTATACATTGCAGCACGCCATGTGGTATACCGTTGCATAAACTCTCAATTTGGAATTAAAGCCTGCAGTTAGTATTATAGGATGAACTGTACCATTGTATTTCTTATCCTAAAGTTTCCACAAATCCGACCAGATTTGCTAGTCATGATAATCGTAAATGCACCTGCTTTTAGGTTGCAAGTATTGAATTTTGAAGTATAAAACGTTTCAAGGCATTACAACGTAGACTTTCCCACCTGGATGCAATCTTCTCGGCCAAACGAAAAAAAAAATATTACGAAGATGCATTAGCCCCATTCTGTTCTCTTTATTTCCGTCGAGAGAAAATTGTTTACGAATTGAAGCAAAGCGTCCGCCGAAGTAGGTAAGAAATTTTTCATCGCAATTACCGCTACGAGGGCGTTTCTCTGTACCGTTAATGCCGCACCAGTCATCACGTACGGTAAGTTTGTGTCTGTTTTTCGTACTTTCTTTCGTCCTTTCACGTATACGTGTTCCGTTCTTTATTCCTTTCGAGGAGTGGGATGCAAAACCTTAATAAAAGCGCCTAGGTAGTTTTATTTCATTAACCGTATAGTTCGCCAAAGGATCACGTACCTGTGTGTTGGGCGGAGTTGGTACTTTAATACAATTGTTAGCGTCTGTGCTCCATCTCGGTCTTTTTCGCTACGTTTGTTTGTAGGACGGTTTTAGATTCGGAATAGAATGTAATGCGGTTTTGTTATTGCACGTTAACGGAAAAGAAATGATATTATTACATAATTGGGTTTATTACCCACACATGGGAGATATGGTTTAGAGAAAGAATACGAAAAGATAACCGAACCATAGACTAGTATGTATTAAAATAGAGAAATTATATTTATGGCTTCATGCAATCGGGTGAACTTATCCGATGGCATAAGGTCTACTTCTTTTCACATAGAATTTCTTCATGGCAACCTAACGATAACTTTATTCAATGGTCTCTGATTACAAAGTGTTTTCAGTAGTATCTGTATCCTGTAAAATGTGAAACGTTTGCGCGACTAAGGTGAAATCTTCGGCTCGTCATACGATTTTTTCCAATTGCATATAGTCCACATATCATTGCGAGTTAAACAATTATAAACCTTTAAAAGATTCTAACAGCTTGCTGACAATTTTATCTCCAGTGATACTTGATCAATTGCTTATATTGTGTCCGTTTCACATTTGAAGAAGAACGCACAATTTTCATTCAATTTTTTTGGGATATTCATTCTACTTCAATGATCCTTACTGCATCTAATACAATAAAGTTTTTACAAAAGTCATTTTGCTCCATAGTTTCACTCAAATTATCTTGATAGTTTGGATATGTTTGAATGACGCTTTGGTTCATTAGTCGAAGTAAACTGATTAAGCTTCCAGGCGGTACAACTTCCACACATACATACATAGGTCAAAACTCAACAAAGTCGCATTGCGTCACTTTAATTGGAATTTGTTTGCAATTGAAATAACACTCGACGTCAAACACAGTGGTAACCAAGCCGGTCCTCAAAAACGGTCGGTGTCTGTTACAGTCTAAATAATCGTTTGTCAAATTTCCGTTTTTTTTAATTTTTGAAGACGTATTTCGAAATCCTAAATTCAGTCTTAGATATATTTTCTTTGATAGCACTGTACTTTAGATTTCATTTTGAATACCTTTGAAAGGACTATACATTTCGCATCGCTTTGGTACGGTTTCCTCTCAAAGACCATTTTCCTATCTTTTTCCCTGACACTTTCGCCCTTTTAACAATAAACAGCACCGAATCACACGCTTTCAGCGTAGTAATTCGGTAGCGTCGTTTTACAGTATATGATTCTTGAGGACTTACCATCAAATAGCGTTGAGATGTGAATAGTCGTGTGTGGTAAAGTTGAAGGAAACGCCATCCAGTCCTACACATTCGATTACAAATTGACTGTGTTCGTTTACCGTTAATTTTCTGTTCATACGCGGGTGAATTTACCGTTTTGTCAATATAACTAGGGTTTTGACCCGATATTTATTTTATTATTCCAACGAATCGACGGAAACGCTTTCTTTTCTTCTCCCCGGAGGTTTTGTTTGGAACAACTTTTGAGCCTTAAGGAACTTCTGCATTTCGTTACAATCCCTCAAATTGACGTTCAATCTTTAGTTCATCGTTGTACCCACTTGTAAGGAACCCGTTCCCTTAGTTAGGATCTTTCCTTTACTCCATTGTACATTGTCACAACGACTCATCGAACAACGACGTTTAGCGCGTGTGTGTAAATACCGATCACGCTCGCAACTGAAAAAATTTTTGTTGTCTATGCTTCTGTAAACAAACAAAATCGAGGCCGATCTCCCCATATTATTCCTTATATTACTGGAGAACTGTAGAGTTGAAATTTCATTTAAGTTGATTTTCTTATATTGCCCTTTTCCATTTTTTTTGTAAAGATTAAGGTAAAATTTCTGTGGGTATTCCTTTTTGTTTAAAAGCTTTGGTCCTGCCTAATTTATTATCTCTTTTTCAATACACAGTATTTAAATTCTTTTCTTTTCTCCCTATCATCAAAAGTTTCATTTTCCAATCTCTCTAAATAAAATTTCTTGTACATTTTAATGATCGTTTAACTTCCTTAATTTAGTTTAGTTTCGTTTCATTTATTATTTTGTTGAAAATAAAAGAAGAAATGTAAGTAAGTTCGAAAATTATTGAGAAACCTGTTGATACACCATCACGCCTAAAAGCCAGTGGCGCCCTTATGCAAGTTTTCGTACCATTAGCCGGCGTGTTAACCTCTGTTTAGTGAAAGTAAACCTCTTGCTTTCCGCTTTTGAGACATCTTCTGTAACCTCCAGCTCTCTTAACGCTTGTGGACCTTTGTCTGACTAATCGCACGGTTGGTAAGTAAGCACGTAGCATGGAATCTAAAGTTTAGGATTTTATTTCCAAATCATTGGCAAGCTGGCTTTAGATTTATTTGTTTATTCTTTCTATTGCGATTCTTTTTGTGGACAGTGGTTTCTATTTTGAGAACTGACGTAATTGAGGAGACTCAAGACGTTTCTAAATTTGAATCTTTCCTTAGTCTCGATACATCTTCGGGCTACTCAGTAGCTCTTTTCACGACTTAGTCACACCGGGAGCAACGATTGATTTAAGATCTCTTGAAGTAAGTGATCTCGTACGTTACAATTTTTATAAGCAGTTTGTTTTGCTAATTCCGGTGTTTTTGTTCCACAATCAAAATCCCTAATCGTTTTAACTTTGCATTTCCAAGTTAGTGTTTTCCTTTGCTTACGAAGTGTTAAAAAATTAAGGGTAACTTCGCTTAAACCAGTGGTTCATAAATGTTTCTTTCGTCTATCAAAACAAATGGTTGTGCTTCACGTGTATGTACCAGGCTTGTCTGCATAGTTGCAATAAGCGAAGAGATGTTTGGTTCAATTGTAGTCAATTTCAGGCGCAAATTTGAATCAACATCAAGTCCAATCCGATGTTTATTTTCAACTTCCAGCATTGAAGGAAATCTGTGTTCATAAACGTAGGTAGTTGCAAATGTAATTATAATTTGGACAAAGCATGATATATATTTTTAATTACCAACCAAATTTCGGACAACTATAACTCAAGTCTTGAGCCTCCATAGCAAGATAGCTCTATGAAAGACACTTTCTCTTCGTTTGTCCCTGAATTCTCTCGAAAAATAGAAGGATACACAACCCTTGCATTTGGAGAGAATTCAGGAGGAATTCAGAGTAGTACTCTTTAAAGTAGTCTTCAAACATACTAATCAGCATTTGGCAGTATTGTTTTATTTTATTAATAAGATCGTCCTCCACATTAATTCCATATTCACTCACAATTATCCTGTAGGTTTTTATTTGAAACACTCATTTATGGTTTGACATTTCTTGATAAAAGCTCTAGTTTCGTCGTCTACCAAAAATCGGTCTTGTTGCTTTACCTTGCAAACTTAAGTTCAGATCATTCGATTAAACACGTATGCTAGGCAAGGTAGTATTTCAAAATTTAAAATATGTGAAAAGATAGATTTTCAATAAAAGAAATTTAGTCAATTTTTATTTTATTTAAAGTACACAACGCCTAGTATCTACCTGCGTCCCACCTTTGTAGGCCTCACGCACCACAATTTGAGAGTCATTGGTTTAGACGACATATTCACTTTTAAAATGTTTAATTTGTGTAATGAGAGCGACTCAAAATCATCCCAAGCTTTGTTAGTGTTAAGGATATACGACGGTATCTTGTTTGCGTGAAGCACATCAATACATTTTACCGCAAGTTCTCGACTTCGTGGTCGTATAAGAAAACCAAATACGATTCAGATTAAATTTCTTATAAAAGTGCTGGGAATAGTAAACTATTGAGGAAGAAACAGAGACAAAAGGAATACAGAAATTAAACCACCAGTTAGGACAAAAGGAAATTTGAAGAAATGGACAGAAGGGATCGAATGTTAAGAAAGTAAAAGAGTGTCCCAATTCAGATACACGTCTTCTTCTTGAAACGTGAACTTCTACATCATTACGAGGTCTAACTAATAACCCCGTGTTCCAATTTATACTATTTACGCCTTCAAGGTAGTAGTCAAGAATCGTACACACACATACATTTTAAACACTAACAATGTTCTTTCGTATTATAACGAACACGTAAGAAGGAACACTATGAAACTAGTTAGTACCCAATTAACTGTATAGATGTTTTAATACTTCCTTTACTAACAATATACGTTTGAGTTATTTAAAACAATATTAACTGAGGAGCACTAAAGAAAACAGGAAATACTTTACGCAAAGACGATTGTCGTACTCTCGGAAAAGTTCCGAGGCTACGCTTAATTAAGACAACTTTCGCACAAGATTGGATTTTAAACTTGCCAAGTACAAAACGCAAAGCGAAGTTCGCCAAGTTTCGCCCTCCAGTGAATACTTTTCTTTCATTTTAAAATGATTACCTCACATTTTCACGCTACACAGCCGTAGGTACCACCTACACAGGGAGGAATTTCTAAATGTAATGTGTCCATAACTTAATTGAAATATAAATATCTAAAGATATAACGGCACGAATATTCTCCTTTGCCTGGACGCCAAGTCCTATTAGCGTTCTGTCGTAAAGCGGTTTTCTTCCGGAACATAGTTCGAATACTTACTCGCCCGCTTGTATTTAACCGCAACTGTACTTCCGAACGTATTGCTGAAAATGTACGCTAACCGCTCTGACTCTCGCTTTTCACTTAATTTGCGCGACGGTAAAGTAACGCCAACCTCAACGGAACAGTCGAAATGAGGAAACTTTCGCAGTGACGTCGGGGAAAATCATGACAAAGACATTTTAGAATTTATGGCCTTTATCTCTTTATATGTTTAATTATAATATCTTCCGTGCTGAGGCGGAGATTTTACCGTATACTCCTCTACAAAGAATTCTGGTATTTAAAATTAACACGTCCTCGAGATAGTACTAGGTTTTACAACTTCGTTCATGTAGTAACTTCGAAATGAATTTTCTGTGGATGTAACCAATGAAATGAAATTACATTTCGACAACGATTTCGATACCCGCTTTGCCACGTTATTTGATCCATTAGAGTTTAAGCGATTCTTCCCAAGATTTGTCAATTTCAAGAATTCCATTTACATCGGGATAATGTGCAATTCTATCGAAAGTCATGTGACTTCTGGCGATAAAAACTACGTATTTTGTAGAACTATTTGGATTTGTTAGCAGGGAAATAGCAGTTGGTGCTGCCAGGCCCTACAGAAGCGCTTTAAAAATTGATATTTTCTTCACCCTGTTACGTATTACTCGTTCGCTTTGCTCCACTCCTTTACAACTTGCTCCTAGAGTCCTCAATTCACTTCGTCAAAGCTTTGCCACCTACGAGATTTCTATTTCAATCGTCACACTAACGTATTTGACACCTACGACTTCGCCTCTTTTATACAGTAATCACTCTTCCTAACCAGACATGCAGCACAACGACGTACTTCCACGAAACACTTCTACTCTGTTGTTTTATTAAAAACTTGGTAAGTGAAATCCGGAACTCGCGAGCTTTTCCTCTCGCAAAACTGGAAATCTCACCGCGCCGTCGTCTTTGAAGCGGCTCTTCGGATGTAATTTAGATGATAATGAGGCTATTAAAGTTTGCCATTTTGCCTGTCACACAGACTCGAGTAGTCACAATATTCGTTATAATTGGTGTCGCGGTATTATAGGCGATAAACCCTTTTAATTATAAGCCTTTCGGGTTTGCTTAAGACGGCGGATTTGTTTTGTTTCGTAAGCCATTTTAGTTGCCGGATTACCGCTCGTGACGCGAAATCTGTTTCTTGTAAAATTTAATAGGTTGGTCTTCCGTTAATAAGAGCTTGAGTGGAATAATGATCGTAGTTTTATTATTCATGTCATATTCACCATGACGACAATATTTATTTAATAAGTTATTTGAGTACCAAAAAATTGTTGTCAGATTCTTATTAAAGCTTCTATCAATATTGGCAAAAACAGGTTCCAAAGTTCTAATTTGTGCCCTTTGTAAGCTAATAGAAGGAATTCGTGTGATCTTATCACTATCACTGGCGATACTTCAATGCCCCAGTTTTCCATAGAGGATACGTACTTGGAATTAAAAGGTGTGATGAAGGTCATTTAATATCTTTTATGTACTATTTTAACCACAGTCTCCTTATTTTCATTTACTACGAGGATAAATTGAAAAATTTCCGGAAAGACAATGAAAACAAAATAATACGGATCCGAGTTATCGTTTATTTCCCAACATGATCCTCTCGAAGCTCAATGCACTTGGTCCAATGTTTCTCTAGCTTCTCGGTTTCCTAAGTAACTTTCTTTGCGGTTTCCAAAATAATCGCTTACAGCCTTTATCAGTTCTTCTTTCGACCAAACATTTCTTTCCCCTCAGAAATGTTTTGAGTTTCGGGCACACGTGGAAGTCTGATAGAGTTAAACCAGGTGAATACAGCGGATGCGGATGGATTTTGAACTTCAGTTCTGCCAACTTTTGCTGATTTCTTCCACTTGAATGAGCAGACAATTTTTTCTTTATCATTCCCGGGCGTTTTTCCTGAAGTGCTGCTTTGAATTTCTTGAAACGTGTTGTGTAATATCAGCCAGTAACAGTTTTGCTGTCTTTAAGATAACCAATTAGCAAAATTCCTTTTCCTTCCCAAAAAGCGGTGGCATCACATTTCCAGTCGAGTAAATGGTCTTTGATTTTTTCGAAACCTATTCACCGCGTACAATCCACTGTTTTAATTGCATCTTTGATTTTGGTGTATAGTAATAATTCCAGGTCTCATTCATAGTGACCAATCGTCGCTTGAAATCCGTTCGATGACTCGTAAACACATCCAAACAATCGGCTGAAGTTCGAGCTTGAATGCAGTTTACTCCGAATTGAGCAAATGCGGCACCTATCTTGCAGCAACCTTTCGCAAACCCAATTCATTATGTAAAATACGAACTACTCGATCATAAGAGATGCCTATGTCTTCCCCAATTTTACGATCTGCCAAAATCATGTCACGGAGTTTTCCACATTTTCTGGCGTGGTAACCGTTTTAGGACGTCCTGAATGCGACTCATTACTTGTATGCGAGCGGTCACGCTTGAATTCCGAAACCTCAAAAACTCAAGGTGAAGATGAAGGTGATGGATCCTCAAGAACGGCATCTAACTTTGATTTGATTTCCTTTGTGGTTTTCCCTACTAAATAGAAAAATTTGATAATCGCTCGAACCGTTTTCATCCATCATTGAAAACAGAAACAGGTACTTGACTTAAATGCTTGTCAAAATCAAACTATTTGACAAATGGATTTAATATTTGCAGTCAATTGCTGTGAAAGAGTTACCAACACAACGACATAAAGTGGAGAAATAGCAACCCCCTAGCAGCGATCGTACTTTTACTGCGTAGTAATAACCCAATCGAATAGAAGTAAATAGATATCGTGTTTCCTCTATCCGTACTACAAAAATTTCTTTTATTAAAATTCGCCATCGAAAATCCATTTTTTATACCAGTTATAGCGTAGTCCCGTCTCATAACCGGACCATAACTTAGTAAATCAATGAAGGGGAAATATTTGAAGTAATTTTTAATACCCGAAGGACTTGGTGATATGTTAGGGGTTAACACCTATAAAAGTCCGACCCGGGACGTGGGATGTACCGCTGTAAATTATCTTAATAGCTCGGCCCACGTTACGAAGCCGCCTCGATATTTATTACCGCTGTATGCCATCACGAACATATTTATTTCTGAGATTTTCCTAAAGGGAATGTATATATCTTCCACGATTATGTGTGGTTCTTTAGTCCAATTCATTTTATTTTTGCATAAAGTGTATTTAAGGGTTTTACAGGGAAGAAGGAAACCTTTGTAATTGTATTCCCAATCTAGTCTATATGAGAAATTGCACAATGTATCATTTTTGACTGAAAGGAATTGGGCATTCTATATTGTTCCCTACGGCAACCAAAAAGTACTTCGAAGATGAAGAAAATTTGTAAATTAGTATGTCGCTTAGGATTGTTTGCAATGTATTGAATATAACTGAAGGAGCTTCAACATCAGGATCTCTACAATCTAAGCTTGCATTCACAATATTTGTATCTGCAAACATACCAGGATTTCACGTTTCTATTAGAGTACTTTCTTTATCATAATATAGCAAAAGACATGCTTCATTGCCGGGATTTTTTGAACTGATATTATTTATATTTGGTGTACTGAATTTAGATGTGATAATAATTTCCGGCTAATGGCAGTCTCTTTCTAAATTTCAGCAGTAATATGCCATCACGTGTGTATGCCATCATCCTACATTGCTTTTCCTGGTAAAATCTTTCACACTGCTCTTCGCTGATGTCACCTCCCCCCCTCCAGGAAGGCCGCCCAAGTTATTGGGTAAGTAATGGACGTTTATGATCATGTTATATCCAAGGTTTATGAAGATACCGAGCATATTGCCTACTAGTTCAACACAATTAACAGCTTTGTAATTGCCCAAAACGTGTTTGACGACCAACACAAACGACGTTAACACACTTTGCTTCGGTTCAGTCATTGAATGATGATCACTTACGAGTTACCTTATTTGGGGACCGTAAAAAATTGTAGTTATAATTTTTTCTGCATATAATCCTCAAACACGGACCACCATGAGCGGGAACTTTTTCACTAAGTTTAGGAATTTGGCGAAACCTGATAACTCAACACTAGAATAATATTGACTTAAGAGGGAATGTTACAGCTGCTCATATGCAAATAAAGTGTTTATAAGTTAGTGGTGATGTATCTCGACAAATGTAGCTGATCGAAGGAAACGATTTCTGTATTCGGAATCAGTACAGTACAGATACAGTTAAGTCAGTTATGACATTCCAGGCAACAAACATTTTTTTCGGATTGGGGGTGTGTATTTTTGCATGCCTTAACAAAATTCAAAGCATTACTCCTAACGGTAACATAAAGCTTCTATGTGTTTTGTGTGAATATTTGGGAATAATTCCGTAACTTTTTTTCTGGAGAATGAGTAGCCCAAAACTATTTACATATAAGTGCACCAGATCTTAGACGGGCAAAATTTGCATTAGAATCTTACGTGTTCGCATTACAATTTGTGTCACAAATAGTTATGAACGAGAATGCGTAGTACAAAATGTGTGTATTAAATAACAAAACAAAACTCATGTGAAAAGTTGACTCAAACCAGGAGAAGGGTCTCCGCTTAAAACACGTAGTTCCGTCAGTTAGAAAAGTAACGCTTCGAGATTGCGAAGGGATTATTTTTATGGATTATCTGTCGAAATGTTAGCTTGATAATTTATCTGATCCATTGTAGCAACCACATTGCAAGAAACGGAGGAGGCAGTTTCATTAGCGTCCATTAATGCAAGAAGACCGTATTCCACACGAAGAACAAAATATGTTTCAGACGAACATTCTGATTTTATTATTTATTTTTCTTCTATTTACTTCTATTTGGGTAAAATAATGAATAGTAAGGATAGGCAATTGTTGTTTTTGTCTAGGGCAGATTAGATGGAGATACGTCCGTATATAAATACAAATGATTACTCGACGGGGTGACCCGTTAATGTTCGTGTTAAAGAATTCGAGAAGTTTAAAGTAAACCACTAAAAGAACAATTGAAACTAAATACGTTATTGGAAGCACATATTTGGAACGATATGGTTATCTACACGAAGTTCATAAAAGTTCAGGCCTCATTATTCAAAACAAAACGAACCGATTGAGCATAACTTTGGTATTGTCCAAACATTCTTTGACTTATTGGACTTTCAATTGTCTTTCCACCTCGCGATCTATGAGGACGGGCATCCCCCAAGGTTCCCTTTTGGGCCCAAAGTTATTTCTTATATACATGTCGGATCTACCATGAACACCCGCTACAGAGTTGGCCGTATATGCTGATGGTATGATGGTATACACCTCCTCCTGCGATGACCGACAAATTTCGCCCCCCAAAAAGCTGTTCCAATTAAGTCACCTGTAAGCGCATTCCTCCAGTCGATAATATTTTCATTTCCCATGGAGTTGTTTGACGAAATATCTCGGCTTGATCCTGAACCAAAGACTGACCTTCCAACTTCACATGAAAACCGTATTGGAGAAACTCCGGAGGACTAGAGACGTTTTCTTGCTTTTGGTTGGCCAGTGCTTTAGGCTGGACTAAAGAACGAAGTTTCTCATCTGCAAGACCTTCGTACGACCATTTACCACTTACGGTGCGTTGTCCTTTCCAATTGCTGGTAAGAGCCACTTAAATAGTTTGACTGAGTCATAGAGATTCTCATCCTCCGAGAGTTGTCGAGAATTCGCTGTCGTACTACATTGGTAAGTGCTGGCAACTCTAATAACCCAGTGTTAAACTACTTAGCACGGTTGAACCCAGATCGAGCCCCGCCCTTAAAATCCGTTAAGCAAGCTAAAGAGGTCAATGAATTAGAGTAGTCATAGTCTCCAAATATTTATTTCTGAAGTCCTCAAGTAACATTCCGTCCGGAAAGATGATGTTGTGAATTTGGTCCATTGCATCGCTTTCATTTTTTAATATGCATATAGACAATTAAATCTAAAAGGGCAACATGTCTTCTCGCTGAATTATTCTGATCGTTTTACCACCGAAATAGAGAACTGTTAGAAACTTAGTTTCTGCTACTTCGATTTTATTGTAAAATATTGCAGACATGAATATAAAGTTTTCATAATATCATCAGACAATGCTCGACAACATTCGGCAAGAAGTAAACTCAGGTTTCCTAAAACTTTACGTCGTACGAATCGATGTCCAAAAGTGACTAACTTACCGTGACGGTAGCATCCCGTTCAGACTAGACGGCTCCGGCTGCATTCTGCGCGGAATCCGGCTTGGCTCGCAACAATTCCACCCTGAAAAATATCTGAGTAAGGTCTGGTTCAAACGACTTTGACAATTATCTTAATGAAGCGCTCGTTATCTGCTCTCGGCGGCCGGTGACCGAAGAAATAATGCCCCAAGACTATGGCCTGAACTGATTTACGACCCGTGTCTGTTTTGCACGTTGCAGAATGGAAGTTCATTGTGCGTTTGATATTTGGAAATACTTTAAAGAGATGATTTTGTTTTCAGTGCTATATATTGTTTTTCTTAGAAACATAGATTTTGTCATTCAAAATCAACAACAGACATTGTGGAGATCGTTACAAAATATTACACCGCAAATAATAATAAATATGTAAAATAGTACCTACAGTAAAACAATATATTCTAAATAGAAACCGCGTGTATGTACATATATCTTCAATTTACATTAAACAGTACTGTTACTAGCACTAAGTTCCCACAAAATTTCATTAAAATCCCTAATTGTCGATAATTAACATTTTAATTAATATTCACGACAGTAAACTACGCAAACACGATCAATACACGTAATACGCCAGCATAATTAACCAGTGTTCAACAAATTCCGACTAATTCCGAATTACATACATATTAATATTCGACCGGGTAACCACGTTTAAACCGTAAGTTAGGAAGGCCCATTTCACACTATGCTAGCTAGAACGTCACCGAAGGCGTGTTGTCATTTACATTCTCGTTGTTGCGGTTCAGTTTCTTCGCATGTTCGCATTTTATTATGTATAAGCTGTTTAAGCGTCACGAAAGCGGAAAGAATTTAATAAGAGAAGGCTCGAAGCGATTACAAGGGAGTTTCTGGCGGAAAGGCTGGTTGGCATTATATGCTCGGATTGTGCTGAATATCGCTCGGATAATAAACCCTTTAAATCAACAATGTTGCTTCTAGCACGTAAAGATGCCGAAGGTGTTCATCGGATGTTAATCTAGATATAAATTATGTATTTCGTGCTGAACGACGATGTGGAATCTCGATTAAGTAGAAACAAACGGAAGGCAGATGCGAAGAGATCATTTAATATCTGCAAGTTATATGATGTGTACATTATAAGAAAATGAAGGAAATAACGATGGAACCGGCAATATATAGGATCTATATTATAGTTACTCGATGGTGTAGGGAAATAGAAAATCAGGAGAAACAGATAAATTGTAAAATATTAGAAGGGAAAACAAGCAATAGTGCTGTGGGTATCAAAAATGGAACAAACGAAGATTAATTATTTTCGTTACGTTATCAAAGAACTCTTGAGTTATGCAAACCCAAACAATTGTTCCAAGTCTTACCTTGAGGCCTGGAAAAGAGGAAATAGTTGTTTTTCACATTTAAGATGAATCTGATTGGGTTTCCCGTCATTTGATCATGTGCTATAATTCCGGTCCAGTAAATCATTTTTCATCTCCTTCTTCTGTGCTTTTCGCTTCCTGTTTGACTATGAAATTTTCAATATATGTTTTCCTCTACTACTCTTTGTTGTAAAAATGGTACTGTTTCCATTTATTATACAACAACACGAAATCAATTTTTATTACCAATGCATCTTTCGGTTTCACAGCTGCCACCTGCTGCGAACACAATCATTGAAAAACTAAGGAAAGCACAACGATCCATTTGGGAGTGCGGCTAATAGATAAGAAAGAAACTTGAGTACGAAATAAGACAAAGATGAAGAAGTGAGTGCAAGGAATCCCAAGTTTGAAATTAATCTGCGCGAGTCATCTGATTAGAACCCACGATAAGTAGACTAAGAAGCCAACAGATACCAAAAATTTGATGGAGGTGTAGGATCAAACTTAGAGCAAGATGAAAAGAAGATATAGGATACCCGGGTCAAACTGGATATAAGAAGTTCAATATCGATAGGAATGACAAATGCTTGGGGTTGCGTATGTCCTTCAATGGACGAATTAAGCGCTGGTCGATAATGATGATAATTTTGGGAATATTTACAGAGGAAGTCATTTCGTCTTCAGAAAAACTACGAGTTGCCCTCTGCACATTATTCACTCCTCTGATTCTAACCAAACATACTAGAAAATTTTCCATCAATTAGTAGATTTGAAACAAATACGACCTACCACCCTATCTTGTTCCCTCCTTATATGATTTTTACTTCAGGCTCCTTCTTTTATCTGCTGGAGATCACCAATTTATGCCACCATTCACTGAGAGGCGATAGCAATTACTCCGAACATAAAACAGAGCTGCTCTACAACATACATACAAGAAGAAATGATTGAAGAACAAGGCCCAGAAAATTACGAAGGAATAGTCAAAAGAAGAAACCTTAAAAATTCTAAAATCGGTCTGTACTGAAGTAGCACCGGAAATGTGAAAGTATGTAGCCTCAAAAACATTTACCTCTTCTAGTTCTTCTTCCTTTTGGTAGGAATCTATCTGCCTATTTCAAATTTATATGGATTCCCGCTATCTTTTAGAGGGTTCGTGGTGTGGGGAAGAGATCACCATCTTCCCTACCGGTCATCTGTCTCCGGCAATTCTGATAATTCTATCTTCCTTCATTCTCGCGATGAGGTTGTTCCTTTCTCTTCTTGTTGGTCTCGCCCATTCAGTTGTCGGCTATATTTCTAATTGTTTTCTGATATCTGCACAGCGTTCGTGGTCCCATAGGATCTTACCCAGTATTCTGCTAAATGTTCGCATTTCTTCAGTAACTAGTATCTGTTTCGTTTCATTGTTTTTTCTCCGATTTCCGCAATATATGTCAGTATTAGTCGCACCACTAATTTACACACTCTAGGTTTTGCTTCCGCTCATATTTGTTTTTCCAGATAATCCTCTTTTAGGGCTGCTTTTATCATTTGTTGTTTTACCCGATCCTTGACCACGTCTTAACTCGTCATGTAGGTTCAGAGGTAACTGAATTGAGGTATTTGTTCAATTATCTCTTCTATAAATTTCCAGTTTGCATCTTGCTGGTCCTTTACTTATTATCATTCAGTTAGTTTTTTTATGTACATTAAATATCTTCATGTTACATCTTTCGAAAGTTTGCATTATCTAGGACATTTCTAAAAAGGTATAATCTGGCCTGGAAAGTGAGGGAACTACGAGTAAAACGGGAAAACTAAATCGTCCTACCAATTCGCAAGGGAGGAGACAATGCGTTATTTAGGTGGCAGCTCAGGTTAATTAGTCAATAATAGAAAAGCGATCAAGGGTTATAATAGAGCCGAAATTGAGAAGGGAACAGAGCGGATTCGGAAATGAGCGAGGAATAAACCATCGTACATTCATCTCGCAGTAGTTTGCTGAAAGAGTCCTAGCCAATAATTAAAAAGGAGACTTCTCCTACGTCGTGAATGTAAGGAAAACTAAATAACTTACAGAGGGAAGAAATGTTGACTACAAAGTAGACAAGGCCTAGGATAAGGTAAACTAGAACAAGTTAAAATCGTGCAGTTAGATGGCAAACAAACTGAGAACAAGGATGGGCTATTGAAGACATTCATAATAAAACGAGAAGTTCGTCAGAGAGAAGTTCTTTCACTTCCTTTTATACGTGCCTTACAGCATATAATACGCGAACGCCCTAAAAATTAAAAGTACGCAATTTATTGCTTAGAGAACTAGTTTCAAGAGCTTGAAGAGAGTTAATAACAATCTACATAACCTCACATAAATGACAATAATTATCAACGGAAGGAATTGGCATATGCAATGTAGGCTGCAGTGCAGTCCTTGCACAACTTTCTGTTAAAGTTGCCGAATGAATGAACCTCAGTGAGGTCATTTATGTGAGAGTTATGTAGATTTTTATTTTTCTACTTTTTCTTAAAATTTATTGCTGTAATTTAATTAGTTGATGTAATTTTAGGTTGTTGGTGAAACATTCTCTGCGGTAATAACTATTAAAATACACTTGGTTTGGTTGTATCACAAATTCATTAAATTCTGGCAAATGCTTCGAAGCATTTCGCTTTATTCTCAAAGTACTATTTACAGTACAGTACTACACAAAGAGAAGAGGAGACACAACACAGTTATACAAAGTATAGGTAGAATTGGGACAAGGAAGAATTTAGGGAAGCAATACAAAACTTTATAGAACAGTACTTGGCAGTAAACGTTAGATTAAAACCAACACTTAAGTTAGGAGAAATTCTACAAGAAATAGAACTAAAATCTAAGTAGGTAATTTAAGAGAAAAACTAGGGATAACGGAAAATAAGCCTAAAATAAGAATTCGATGAAATCTGATTTTTGATAGAAGTAGAACGGGCGGCAGGAGCGAAAATAAAAATGAAAGACAGAGATTTTCTATTCGAAAATATGGGTGGATGGAAAGGGGTGATCGATATAAGAAAGATATAATAATATTGTGAAGTAAGCGGGAGAAAAGAATTTGAAAGCAAAAGGTTGATGCCCGTCCTATTATACGTTCTTCTTTATACTGAATGTTCCATAAACCTGGTAACTGATTGCATAAGGCTCAGTCCTTGAGATCCGGGACACATTAATTAAACTGAGCTAAAAGGAACGAATCGGGAAGCGGGCAGCTGCTAAGTTATTGCCCTTTGATATTTTCCAACTACAGAAAACTCTTCTCGCTAAAAACGCATCATGGAAGATGTGAAGTTCGAGTTAACGAAACTGGTGTCCAAACTAAATGCTGATGAAGACCTGATGGTCAAAGGCGGAGCTACTAAATCGTAATACAAAGTTTTCTTAATTTAACGGCGGTAACAGCAAAATTTCGAAACGTGCCAGATCCGTCTAGAAATAAGCTTAAGCTGTACGTAACTAGTAGTCGTCGTTCGCCATCCGTTCAGAGAAATCTATTGTCAGTTTGATTGTGGAAACGGTCAAGTTCTTTTGCTTGTGAAAGAAAACAAAAATTCAAAGAATCAATGATTGGTGTTCATCAATATTTGTAAACAAACATGAAATTGATACCAAAGTAGACAAAAATTGGGAATATATAGATAGAATGTTTATAAATAAATGCCACTAACTAGAGAAGAGCGAAATCACGAGCTTCTAATTCTGTCATAGAAAATAAATCTATCGCCACTTGTTCCATATAGAAAATTTGCGATATAAAATTTTTCCTACAAAGAGGTTTTCTCGTAATAACCCGGATTACATAATCGCACTATCCATTCTGACCTCTTCGTTGAGTGCACAAGCGTGGACGACTATTGCATCATGTTACTCGCAACTGTAACATATAATATATAATCCCATCTTCTACTGTGTGCATTAAAAGGCGTAAATTTAAAAAAGAAAAGAAAATACATTACAGGTTTTATGCCGTGGGGGCACGAGAGGTTTGTTTCGGTATGTCTCCTGGGCCATCCGCAGAGCAAAGTCTTCAGAAATGGGTGGTGAAAGAGCGTCTCATTCACAAATTCCTAAATGTCCTTTACTCCTTCCTTCAAACATGAGGCGAACAGTACAAACGGCCTAAAACATTTGCTAGTACAGTACACTAATTTTAAATGAGCATAAACTTTTCTAATGAATTTATGCTTAAAGCGTTTTAACACTCAAATCCACATATCAGAAGAATCAGTTTATTATTTTATGCGAAGTGATGCGAAGTGAAAACCATATTATTTATTATATAGTGAGCGTTTTCATCAAATACATTTGCAAAAATACACTTACACAAAGAAAGGGAAGAGTTTCTTTTAATTTAAGTAGTTCCCATTAAATGGAATGATTAAAATCGTAGAATGAAACTGAAACTTATAGAATAATTAATGGATTGTAAATAATGAAGCTCGGTAAAATCCAGAACCATCGCCCATTCACTAAAGACCTAATTGTTACGCTTCCACTTTGATACCATTCGAAATTTAATTTCAAAATTAATATATTGTACATGCATTTATTCTTCATGCCGATCATTTAATCATTATTTAAATTGTACTTCTTGTTATCACTCGCATTATGCGGTACGATTCTCTAATTGTATGACGATCATTACCTTTTCTATAGTGGTTAGAGCGGATGTGATTCAATTATTAATCGCCCCTTTAATATTTTATATCGAATAGAAATCCCTGTACCCAATTAAAATTTAACGCTCGAATTAAAACGGATTAAATCAAATATCATAGAATCGTGTTTGGGTTGCTTGAATAATTGAAAATAATTCAATTATGGTTAACTGCAGCGACTTCACTTGCAGTTACAAAGGGTAACTATGAGGGTATAAAGGAAGTTGTTGGCTGTGCCGTAGTCGATTACACACGTAATAGTTACAGCGCCGGGAAAAGTAATGAGAAGGATACCGTGCCGAGTTTTGTGCTTGTTTTTAATTGATTTGAAACTTGTAAAGCATTTAATATTTATAGTTATTAGCTTTACGAGTTTTGGTATTCTTTGTATTCTGAAGCGCAAAAATTGCAAACATTGGAAGGACATAAACCGGTTTAAAAAGATCTTAAGACAGGTTTGTTTCGCTTCATGAAAAGTTAGTTCCCAATATTTTTCAAATCAATGTATTTCATTCGAAATTCGAAAATTGAATATGAATGCCCATACATCCCGTTTCCAGGAATTTCAGTCTACTGTCGACATCCATGTTCCAGAAAGCGAGCTTTATATTGATCCTGAGCTTTTGTCGTAGAGTTCTCCTTTTATGCACCAGTGAACGGTAGATGTCGCTTTAGATAATAGGAAAGTACCCCTTCAGAGTGCTGAACTTACCCTTACTAGTATATTGGTTCCTGTATCTGAGAAGTTGATGCGCCCTTTCTCATAAGATACTGCAAGCCCAGGCGAATAAAGTATCCTGTGGTGATTTGATGAAGTTTCCTGTATAGCATATAGAGCGTGTCTCAATCAGAATGATAGGATACAGTCTGACGAAGCCATTGTGTCGAAGAAACAATTGTTACAATTGTTTGTTGAATATACTTCAGTGTTTAGTCTACGAGTTTTACTCATTATTATCATGGACCTTCCAAATAAAAGCAAGTTCTATTCTATTCTAGAACGATATAACTTAGAGTGTGAATGAGAAAACTACTTTCCTTCTTGCTTTTATAGAGAAAAACGGTTGTTAGCCATTAATGATGGGACAATATTTTATTTAAATGCCCGTCGCGATTTGGTATATTCTCTAGACCCCTCTTCGAATAAATCGACCGTTATTTCGTTTACATGGAATAATATAGGTTTTAAGGTATTCAACTTCTCTTGGTTGTTCTATGTAAACTTGTGACTTTAAATATTACCACAAGAAGTAATCCAACGGTCCAAGGTAATACAAACATGGCAGCTAATACATTCGTCAATTTATGGACATTAATTAATTGTTGCATTTCCGTTCCAACTAATCGATGGCTTCTACAGCTGTGTGACTCGTAACACCATCCTGTTGACACCACATCTCGTTCAGATCAATATTATGCAAATCTGGGAGCAAAAAATCCTGTGTTATTAATTCATAATGAACACTATTCATTGTAACATGCGCTCCGAAAAATTTGGACCGATGATGCCTTTTGCTATCCGCGCTACGCAGTCAGCCACCTGCCAGTCACTTTTTCAGAATCACCTGTGGTTTTCCATCAATCCATGTACTACAATTTTGCTCAATCACGTAGCTATTGAACCAGAACTGAGCTTCATCACTGAAACAAATTTTATGATAAAAAGACCATCGGTGTTGTGGTGTTCATAAGCAAAATCAGCGAATCTGTGACGTAATATACGGTCATTGTACTTCTTGTACCATTTAAGGATGTTTAGTGTATCTTTACATCCTTTGGAAAAATGTGCTATCTAGAGGACAGAGAGAGGTTCGATTGCTTTCAAAGGAGGCGTCGAATACACAAAATTAGAATTTTCACCAACATTCACTTCAACAACAACAAGAGTTTCAGCGCCCCGTAATGTCTTTGGTCTTACGAGTTTTTGGAATCGTGTGGTGTATATTATGATTTAGACTTTACAATAACAAGAAAAATGAGCCGCCCAGAAGGACGATTTTATCGATATTAAAACGGCCGAAAAAGTGAGCACGCACAGACTAATAATAATAATACTTTATAATTAATTTTTACTAGTTGTAAACGTTGCTCCAGCGAATTAAACTCCGTTATAATAAATGGCACACATTGCCGAAGAATAATATCAGTTTGGTATGACAGAAGGCTGAGTGGGTATAGCCGTGGCGGACGGTAAAGTTTGTCAATCATTGCTGTTGCAAAATCCTTTATAAAAACTCGTTCCAGTCCACCAGCTTGACTTAGAAAGCAGTGGCAATTAAATGTAGTTGCAAAATATCGACCAACGTATTCTGTATTCTAGAAACCTGAAGAATTTTTCAGTCGTTGTTTATGTGGAGCCCTCTACATTGTACGTCCTAATCTAAACGAAAAATCGATACTTCCGGGTGTAATAGGAAGGTGCAATCCAGAGCAGCTTCTGAAGTTACAGTTATAATCACCAGGGGCACCACTGTGTATTGAAGAACGCTGAAGGAAAAGGAAACGCTTTTCCTTGGGAGGAAACTACTTGTATTTGGAAAGCAACAACCACTACATCTGCATCTATAAACAACTAACACTTAAAATCTAAAATATTCGCAAACGCTCAATTTCCTTTAAATACACCAGTAGTTTCCTCTTCCCATTCTCTCGTGTAGAGCCCTCTAGATATTGACCTACAGGATTAATCAATATTCCTGGTTTTAGTAGAAAAATTTATCCTGATAGCGTTTTCTAATTCAAAGTTATTATTTCGGAACGAAAGGAATCGTTTTGTGGATGTCCATAATGGACGTCTCAGTACTACAAGGATGTCCTCTAGGGGGCAATTTCCTTGTTTAAGAAGCCAATTATCCTAATTATTTTTTAAGTAATCTTTCCAGTTTATAGATTTCTCTAGTAGCATTAATATGTCTGAACTTATCGAATGGTTACATTCATCAGAAAACTTTTAAACAGAAGATGTATGTTTTATGTGATAATAGACGGCGTACAATTAAGAGGGTTCACAGGGTAACAAAGAAGCTGGAGCAACTCAGAAAACAAATTTTAGTCGGTACACTTTCCTTGCTTCTAGTAGGAGTTGTAGCTATTACAAACACCTCCATAAGAAACCGGTGTTTTCAAAATTATCGTTTAAGGAAATACTTTTCTTTGCGGGTTGAGGGTTTACTCGGACATGGTCTAGATCATCGAGTCAGACACTGGGTGTTCGCATAGAGCTCGAACAACAATTAAGTTTGTGGTAAAGCAACTTTTATTTGTGTTAATAAATACAGAAAGGCCAAGAAAAAAGACTGCCTTAGCCTTGGTCTTATAGCGCTTTCAAAAACCTTGGATAGGGTCGGTACGAAGGTAGTCTTAGAAGTACCCGACCTAATAAGGAAGACACAGTAGAATTGGGAAAATGTATCTTTACTTTTCAACATAGTCTCCTATTAGTTCGATAGACTTTTCCCAGTAATTTCCAATAACTTTCTCGTGAGAACCGTCGACCTCTCCAAAATAGCCATCAACGGCACATTTCACATCTTCATTGTTGGAAAACTTTTATCACCAAGTTTGGAAAGAGAAAATAATCCGAGCAGGCTAAATCTCAGAAATAGGATGCATGAGGTAGCAATTTGAACTTTAACTCATAGATTTTGGCCACCGCGGTAACAGGCTAGTGAACTGTCGCATTGTCTTGATGAAACAACACTTTCATTTTCGCCAAGTGCGGCCGTCTTTTTCCTAGATTTCGTCACTCAGACGCTGCAATAATTTCGTATAACAGTCGCCGTTGATTGGTGTTTCATTTTGAAGATAACCAATAAAAATTATTCCACGCCAATCTCAAAACACTGACATCATGACCTTGGCAGCAGATAAAACTGTTTTCGGCTCCTTCGAAACCGATTCTTTCCTTTTAGCCCATTGTTTCGATTTCATTCTCGCCTCAGGTGTGAACTAATGGACCTATGTTTAATCCATGGTTATGAATTGATGCAAGGGCTCAACCTTTTTAGTACGAAACATCGCCAAACATTGAATTGAAACAGCCTCACGATACTGTTTTTATTCCATTCTGAGCAAACGCAGCATCCATCTTACGCAGGGCTTTCACACGTCAAAATTTTCAGTCAATATGCGATGTCCAGTACTTTTAATATGTCTACCATACCTTCCAGCTCACACACACAGTTTACGGTCATACAATACCATTTTGTGGCGTGGTCACCAATTTTGTCGACCACTGCGATGTCCACCTTCGCAGCTCGTACAGCCTAGTTTAAACCTTGCCATCCAATATTTTATGGTTGTAAACGAGGGACGGACTCCGCCAAAGTAGAATATATCTCAGCTTTGATGTAGGTTAGGCTCCGACCGTTCAAATGGAAATACTGTATTACATAATGATGACCAATTTCTTCCAAGATTACAAATTGTCCGACAGAGCTACTGTTCCAGGGATGTACGATAAAGTTAAGAGATCCTAATTCAGCAGTAAATACAAGGTCACCACAAAATGTTCGACTCATTTAAGCATTATAATAAGTTTTGAACTCTCAAAGAAGGTGTTTGGACATATGAGAATTCAATTAAGAATTTCCCCCAATATGTACTTAAATGCAGCTATTTAATTCTACAGAAGTGGACAATTAAGTTGTCACAAACTCCTGCAGTAGCTGTAGTTGCGCTGCTCGACTATTCAACCGTTAGTGCAACTTTGTGAGAAGTACATATTGAGGGGATTTCTTAATTGAATTCTCATGTGTACAAACATGAAACGTACTAGCATATATAGTGGTTATTTGGAAACGAAAACTACTCGAAAACTTCTCACAAAGTTGCACTGATGAGCGGTATAACCGCGAAACGCGTCTGTGAATGATAGTAGTTTTCTAATTACACTCAAAGAAGCTATCGTAGCGAATATGAAGAAATGAAGGCAGCTCTTAAATGATTATTAAGCATTTGCTGGGACTCAGACGATAGAGTTTCACTGGTGAAACACGGACAAGTTGGTCACATTTCCGATCCTTCACAGAGTGAATTTGCGTGATTTACGTGATATTGCGTGGATTGGTTCTCTTTAAAGTAACTGCCCTGGGTAGCCACGCAGCGCTGGAAACGGTTTCTGCAGTCCTCATTACAGTGCTGGGATTCGGATACTGAAACAGCTTTCAGCTGGTCGGTTACAGTTTGATTGTTTTCCAGTGCCCAAAGAATGACGTCCTTTGAGGTGTTGTTTCAATCTCGGGAAGAGGAGAAAGTCACAACGACTCAAGTCGGACCAATAAGGAGGCTGAGGAGCTACAGAAATATTCTTACTGACCAAAAAATAGTTTACTCAAATTGCTATGTGACAATGCAGATGGCCGTGATGCAATACTCAGTTTTCTTATATTTGGTTTCACACGCGCGACCTTTTCAAGGAAAATTGAGTTCATTGCGGGGCATTCATATCTCTAAGGAAAGTTGACACCAGGGTAAGACAATCGTGTCGTCCCAGCATAGCCCTAACAGCTGGAGAAGCCAATTGATGAATATATACGAATTTGAACTGCTTTGCCACCCGGAAGATACATATTTACGCGTCGCATCAAACAGGCGCGTGCCGAGCTCTGTTGGCTGTTCCAGCTGTTACGGATGCTGGCACGACGCGATTATCTTACCCTAGTTGACACGCTTAACTTTGCTGATGTTATCTTCTGCAGCGATAATTTGATACACTATTACCTTTCTTAGATTAAGAAAAATTTTATAACTTGCCAACTTCTCTTCTTATTCACATCTGTTCTTTTCTTTGTTAGCGTTAGATTTAGTGCTTAGTTTCTGATATTTTCCTTACCTTGCGATAGAAGTGCTGACTAACTCCTTGGCCTAGAGACACAAACCCGTTGCAAACGATTCCCTAATTAACAAAAAGCAAATCGACATGCTTTTGATCTTTGACTTACTCATTCTTGCTTTTTTTTGCCTTTGGAGAGCTTGAGGTGCGCCATTCCCTGTTCTGGAACTTGGTTTCCGAGTCGCACACTGTCACTCATTGCCAGAACACACCAGCGAAAGCTGCCCTACTAAAATAGGACAAACGGATAAAAGACGTGGTTCTTGTGAGTCTCAACTCGCACTGATGGCATATCACATGTTTACGTTACCCGCGTCAGCAGTGTGACCGATCGAACAGCACGCTACCAATCTTATTAGTGTATTTACACATCTAGTATTTGAAGAGTCTACAGAATCTCAAAGCCGAGCCTATCGACCTTTTGAACGTTTCAAAGCTGGCAGAAGGTAGCTAAGACACGATCTGCGCTGTGGAACTCATTTGCACCACAGTGTTTCACTTATATGAATTATATGTGCCAAACTTAATTTTTGTCTTGTAATTGACCAAGAAGTAGTAAAGCTAACCCAAAATATACATATGTATCTTATCAGCCTGTATCTAGCACGCCTCACACTCTATTTTGTTGATTTCGTTGTCGCAGCAACACGCCTTATTCATTTTCAGTTCCACTTCTGTGATCCATATAGATCTAAGATCGATGCTGGTTATATTTTATATGTAAATTCCTTTCTTAGTTTGGTGCACGTACTTTCAATAATTCCACATTTCGTCTATAAATTTCTCTGTTATTCCACTTCATCAGCTTCCAAATAAACATCCTCGAAATCATCCGACATTTGTGTTTGTCCTTCAAAATAGTTCTGAAAGTGTGCGTGTGTGTGACGATGACACGAACAGGATGTGATTTCTTTTCTGCAAGCTTACCAATACTAGTCGCAATCATTATTGGAAAATGTGATCTATCACAAGAATTTAATCATAAAGTTATTTAATACTTCGGAAACGACATAATACGAAGGAATGTCATAGCTGCATTCGCCTATGTCGGAGTAATAAGCGATGCTTTGTGAATTGAAGCCCATTGGTCCAAAATTATTAACCGTTTGAGCCTGTAGATATTCATCTAAAATACACGAGCTATGCTAACTAATATCGCGCACTTGGGGAATCTTTCATTAGCTTTATAAGATTATACAGGCGTAGTTTAAGAAGCATTTAGGATATATTCTAGTAAATTGTAAAATTTTACGGCATAAGAATCTCCACGAATCGACGAGAACAAGAAGAAGAGAGTGGAAGAACCACATCTCGGGAGCGCAGGAAGATGTGATTTATCAGCAAAACATTGCCGCTGGGGAGATCATGGGAGTCAGCCAAACGTAAAGAAACTATTAAGAAGAAATAGAAGAACTTCACCCGTGGAAATTTCAATGGTGGTGCGGCCTGCCTCTAGCAAGTTTTAGCTCAAACTAAAGAACAAAATATTTCAATGTATAGTAGATTATATTTGAAATGTATGAAACAACAACAAGGGGTTGGAGAGCAGAATATGACAAGATACCCTAGCTTCTGGTGTTAAACACACAGTATGTGAATATCAAACAACACTTAATTTACAATGCATCCATAATACAACACATCTAAATAGTAGAAAAGTTACAGGAATAAACAATTCGTACAAGTAATCAGCAGTAAGCAATGTAGGACAAGCAATGTGAGATTCCAAAATATGTTACTCCTATTGAATATCCAGTAACACCGACAAAACAATGCAATGATAAGGGAAACAATGACAAATAATACAAACAATGTTGAAAAAAGGTAGTACATAATTAGAAAGCAACAAAGTAAATGAACATTGTGATAAACGTGCTGCATGTGCAGGTCTTATTTTGAAATCGCTCGTCCTTCGAAACAGTAATAACTTTTTAATTTTTGAACAGGTGGAGGTTAACAAATTACCAGCACATTTTGAGAAAATGAAGTGTATATATTGTATATCCAAAAAGTCTTGTATTAGAGTCAATCTTTGAACGTTAAACTTATGCCTCGTCTAGGTTAGATAATCAAATGTTAACAGTTGAAACCACTGAAAGGTATGAAGATAAGCTTTCTTAAAGATAAATATGAGTATATAATTTGACAAATTAAGTTATTATAATAAATACCCTTGATGTTGCATAGTTTTCCATCGCTTCATATTATCAAAAACATTTACTAAAACGTTGTTAAGTTGCTCACAAAGTTGCCTAATATTCTTTAGTTCATAGCAAATGTATTGGAGTTTTAAATACAGCATTCCTCAAATTTGGAAACAAAAAGAAGTAATAAATGGCTAGCACTAATGAATCTTTTGTCGAGACAATCTCTCACGTCCTTATGATATTCATTAATGAAAATATTCAAAATCAGATTTCGATAATTTTCGGCATGTATTTTCGCAAAATGTTGGACCAATTGTTAGTCTTCTATACATAACTAACCAAACGCCATTTTAGCAGGTTGCAAAGAAATTTCTTACAGTAATTGAGGATTCTTAACGCCCCATATGCGCACGTTCTGAGGATTTATATAACGACTTATGTGAAACAAGGCTTCGTCTGAATAACATGTCAAATCCAATAAATTGCTGTTTAGATCTGAATGAAATCATTCGCAATATTGAAGTATTGTGTTGCAAGGTAACAATTAATTCTTGATACATTTGTCTTTGAAGATCCCCTTGAAAATGTTCTGGACAGTGGGACAACTAAAATTCAACTGCTGCGATAGCCTTTTGATGGATGTGTTAGCTGATTGATCCTGTACAGCGTTATCTACGTTATCAATTAGACTTTCTTCTCATACTCGGCGCTTTCCAGTTTTCGCTGTATTAACCATAGAGTCACTTTTTCGAAAGACATTCAACTAAGCAAAATACATGGTTCCGAAATTGACTATCATTAGAAACAAAATGAAATGAAAAAGAAAATGTCTAAATTCAGTGTTACAGGCAGCAATATTATACCGATACTCCCCATTTTCTAACCGCTGTTTGGTACGAAAATTTTCTTTGATTAAAAAATTTTTGTTGGACAGTATACACACTGCATACTACAGGACAGATGACACTTTTTCATTAAAATGTCAACGTCAATGTCCACTACCTTTTAGACAAGTGATACTGTTTTGTGACCTATTTGTATATCTATTTTTTGAGTTTTCGCTACCATTTTTTAAGTAAGTTTGTCGTTTATTTTGACCTAAGAAGTGGTAGAAATCCCGAGAGATATTTTCTTTCCTTTACAGGCATCTAAACGCGTTTACAAAGTGTGTTCGAAAAGTAAGGTGACATTTTATTTTTATCAAAATATATTTATTTACTTGTCAATATTCATGTCGTTCCCCTCAAAGTAACACCCCTCAGATATAGTAAACTCGTGCCACCGTTTTTCCAATCCTCTAGCTACATCTGATAAGCACTTTTTGGTGCAGCCTTGAGCTCTTTCAGCGATGCAGTCTTTATCTCCTCAATCTTTGCAAATCTCCGCCCTTACATGGGTTTCTTCAGTTTTGGAGGCAGGAAAACGTCGCAGACACCCAAACCCGGTAAATATGCTGGCTAAGGTATGATTGTGGTGTTGTTTTGGCCCAAAAAATCACTCACAAGCAACGATGAGTGAGCAGGTGCATTATCGTGATGTTCATGCCATGAATTTCTTATCTACAATTCCGGCCACTTTTTCGTATTGCTTCTCACAAACAGCGCATAATCTCAAGGTAATAAACCCCTTTCGATCGTACTACATTGTGATAGGAAGTCCTGAAGCACTACGCTACGGTAATAGAAGAAAACGGTGAGCAAAACCTTGAGATTTGATCGAGCTTGACGTGCTTTTTTCAGTCATGGCTCTGCTGGGCGCTTATATTGGGACAATTGGGCTTTGGTTTCGAAATCATAACCATATACCTATGATTTGTCACCCTTTTGAGCAAATCATGATCATCATTGACGTCATTCAATAGTTTCTAAGCGATGTTCATGCGACGGTCCTTCTGGACAAAGTTAAGCTGTTTCAGAACAAACTTCGCTGACACACATCGTATGTCTAAAACATCTAAAAAATTGCATGGGACGAGCCAACCGAGATGCCGACGTCATCAGCAACTTCTCTAATGGTGATTCGACGATTCTCCAACATCATTTTCTTCACTTCATCAACGTTTTCACCAGTTGTTGACGTGCTGGGGCGTCCAAAACGAGATTCGTCATTGGTATCGTTTCGGCCTTCTTGGAAGAGCGTTTACCACTTGTAAACAATTTGTTTTACTCAGATTAGACTCACCGTACCCCACGGTCAACATTATAAGTGCTTTGGATCGCGTAATTCCATTTTTTGCACACAATTGGATGCAAATTCTTTGATTAATTTTTTCGACAGCAGAAAATCGGCGAGCACACCAAACACTTGTAACCTTTATGCTTGTAACAAACAAACAAAGATTGCTATATAGTTGAAACTGTGAACATATGTTCGAGGCGAGCGTACCAACATAAGGTAAAAAAGAAAAATCGACGAAATTTAAAAAGCCACCTCGTATACATATTTCGACAACCAAGTATCCAAGGAACTGAATACTTCCACGCCGATAGCATTGTTGTGGAATATATCTAAAATTAGTGTGGAATTATTATGCAATGGGATGAAGAATTTTTTAACAAAGCATGATATGTTGTACAACAATCAGAATGGCTATATCAAACAGAGGTCTACTGTTCGTCCGACTTTTCAAGTGTTGGAGGAGGTGATGACAGGATCGAGTAACAAACAAATCACAGCTTGTACACTCATAGATCTGTCCAAAGCTTTTGATTGTGTTGATCATCGGACTCTATAAGATAAGTTGGATAAAATTAGTTTTAGGGTCATTTTGGAGTTGCTTGCGTGTTTTGCGTTATTGCATTTGTGGAATAAATGGTACTGTTATTATTATTATTATCATTATTATTATTATTATTAATGGAGAAACAAAAATGGGTCACTTCCGACAACTAAATTGGTATTGTTAGTGACGAAAACAAAGTGTGATTTTGCTTCTTCCTTTTTGTATTTTCTTCACTGACGATGACAATTTAGTTGAGGACATATCTATTTATAACTATTGAAATAGTCGTGAGTGGGTAATAGCTATTCTATTTGTGTTCCAAAAATAGCTTAGAAAAGTGTATAAATAATACAGTCGTATGCAACTATAATTACTGCAGTTAATTTCTCTTCCGTCAACGATATAAAATTTAATAGTTAATAAATATTTTAGAATCATTCGTTATGCTTCACACCGTATTCATAAGTATATGATTTTGAATAGAACGAAAACAGTGAACTTTCTAATTTCTCTTGTTGATGGCCAAGAATAAATAATATCAAAGCAATTTGGGCAACCTAAATTAGTTGCCAAAACCTGGACGGAGCCTTTTGGATCAGGAAACGAGAACAAACGCGAAGGAGTAGAAAATCTGCACGCATGCTGAAATTGCGGGTAACTCCTTATAACGCCAATTTACACGAAGTCAGCGCTAAAAACGGAAATTTTTATAATTAGGGACAAGTAGGTTGAAGTAATATCTCTCGACGAAGTTCGCGAAAGGAACATCTTAAATTTCTTTCAATTAAAATACCTGCATACGCCTTGGTACGTATACGTAGTTGATCCAAAGACGACATAGAGTGTATCCTATATATACATGTATATAGACGTATAGAGAAGAGAAATGGAGGCTGCGCTGAAGCTCTCCCGGAAAATGAGGTGGGAATTGCCAGTATAGTCCGGACTCCCGGAGCAGAGGCTGCACCGTTCGCAAAGACTTTTCGAACGCGGGAACGCCCACTCTTTCGAATTAGTTCGGATCAAAACCGGAGAAAAGTTTCTGCCGACCACTGGTTAAAATCGAACTCGACGATAACTAGCGCCGACTACGGTAACGAGCTTATTAAAACATCCTCGCAAGCAACGGGAGAACTTTCGAAATGCCGATTTAATTCCGATTTTCGAACTTCATTAGTTCGCCCCGTTCGAGATTGTGCGCGCTGACAGCGAAGCGACGAAAAGAAAAAGGATAAAGAGAAGGAAATAAAAGTTATAAAATGAACTTTCAATTATGTTCGGGTTGTATGTGCGCTGAACTCGCGAGAAGTGGTTTCCTCGAATTATTCATAGAGTAAAAAATAGAGGAGAAACTTTTTACGAACTTTACGCGAGAAGAAAACTTGAAGAAGATCTCGCGCTCGTACTATGCTGTAGACGTACGGAATCGTCTGGAAAAAGGAAATCAAACGAGAGAATAGGGAAAAATTAAAGACGTGATGAAAATGTCCGTTTGTGAAAATATTTGCGGTTTAATTTCTCCTTCCGGTTTACTGTGGCAAATCGTTAGCTGGCACGTTTGGATCCTGCTCGTTCTGTACACAGGTAGAAACCCTTCATTACCTTGCTAATATGGACGGTCCTCCTACGCGTATACGCGTCGGTTGTGTGTAAATTTGCCTTTGTTTATATAGAATACACTGGATATTTGGGTTGGTTCCTTGTTAGAGCGACATCTCGAATATGTTTTGGGGATTTGTTAAGGGCACATATAATTTTGCGCTCAATAAATAAGGCATTTAGAACTTGGTCAAGCAGAAACTAAACGCAGGGGCAAATTCTGTTAGTCTTTGGATTAAAATTTCATTGCCACTTATATCGACTAGGCTTAGTTCTTTGAATTCTTGGGAAGGGAGGGGATATCTATTTTAGTGTAGTTGGTTTCCTTCGTGTAATTAAAATTTTGCAATTCTTCTGCATTTCCTATTTAGCATCTACTGAGGATGATAATTTATTAGCTGAAACTCGTACCTAAATCCATATTAAATGTGATACAGTTCAGCTTAGATGACATCCTGATTTTATCACTTAGCGGCTACTGATAATAAAACATATCTGATTTTGGTACAAACCAAAATACTTCTACAGCATCTACGTAAATATAATCGAATTTTATTTCAACGATATAACAGTTAAGACATTCTTTAAAGGGTACGACGCGATGCTACTGCTTTTCTAAAAATTATCATTTGAAAGATATGCAGTTTCAATTGGCAAGGCAAATCGCAAATCCCACTCATTTCTCTCTATTCATCGAGTAATTTCCCGTAATTAAACGGAAGCTACTAAAATCATTCGAAACGCAACTATCGTAACCTTGTCAGCAACCTCGAAACTTCGTGCATATCTTAAGCTTTCTCGAAAGGGATCGAGTGAGAGGTAGCTTCCATGAATTTACCTCGGATCCGGCCCGCTTGGTTGTAAATAATCCGCCTCCGGAGTGGACGCCTTGCACTGGCGGACCTGTCTAAACTTCCTCTAAAGAGATTAGACCCTATGGATATGCCGTAAATAAATTTTTGATAAAATTCGCGGCTTAGGTGGGCCGAAGTTCGCAAGAGGCGGCCGAAACGTTGTTTAAAGTTTAATCAAGCGAAGGGCAACGTAATACTTTACACCTGTTTCCTCGAGAGCACCCGTAAGGGAGTTTGTATTTGAGAAATTCGGAAGTTATGTTCATAGAGTTGTATGATTTTTGATAAATATATCGCTTGATTTGGTAATTTCCAAACTGAGATCGGCGTCTAAAAATGAAAACGAGAGATCTTAAAATAAATTCTAGTCATAAGAAAAATAGAAGAAAAGTTAGTTACTATAATTGGTTACGGGTGGATCTAAACAGAGTAGAAAAAATGCTCAAAACACGTAAGACTATATGTAGGTTATATGAAAGATAGACTCCGGAGAACGTGGCTATAAAAATCGATGGAACAAAAGCTAATAAAGGTACAGGCATGTTAATGAATGTCTACGTCTTTGAAATTTTGACGTTAAGGAACTGTTAAGGATTGCTTTCAGTTTTGTGTTTATGTATTTATTTATCTATTCAGTATTCAGCAATAAAAGCTAGTTTTGTAAAGTTATGGAAAATATGACAGTGAAATTATATATCTAAATTTATAGTTGGAACTTGCATATAAAGTAGAACATATTTCCATATCATATACTGCTGATTTTCAATCATAACTTTAAGCGTGTTAATCGGAGTATATTGTTAATTTTAACACTGATATAGCACACAAAAATTGTGAAATGTATTTAGTATATAATTATTATGCGAATATGTGCAGAGCTGCTTTATATTTAATAAGGATTGTTGCTTTATAGACATAAAATAAATTTTAAATATTTGTTACTACTAAGAAATAATAAACCATAAGAAGCAATCTCAGTTCTTGTAGTCAACAGATGGCAGTGCAATCACAAAACAGCACCAATCTCTACGATACACCTTTCAAAGAACAAATATTCTTTTTAGCAACATCATTTACAACACCTAATATATTAATTCGAAGAAGAATCTATTTTATAAGGTACGTTATATATATATATATATAGCTAGCAAAGTAGCTGTGTTGTGAACTATACCGTACTGAGGATATTCCACGGTTGCAGTTCGCGATTAATAAAGCATAATCCCCTCCGTGGTTATCGGCATATGCAATTTGTGCTAGCTTAGTAAACCATTGCACAGCTACCTTGTACCTACCCAGTACCTAACGTACCCAATGAGGTTGTTTTGTAGGGAGTCATCTACACTTTTTGAATTAATGTTTTGGTTCTCATAATATAAAAACGAAGGAAGGTGTGGTTTGTTGTTGATGATGTTTGCTATTGAGATTGTGCGGATTAGTTCTCCTTTTTAATTAATTAACAAAAGAATAGAAAATAAGGCAAATCAAATAAAACGTAAACACTTCATTAGAAGCTGCAAACAAAGGGATTAAAGAAAACATATAAGCTGGTCCTAAAATATATTAAGCATAAAGTTTACGGCTAATAGAGGAAAGAAATTTGGTTTCAATACGTAAATAAATACTGTGGTCGTACCAATAATAACCAAAAAAAGATTGTATTGAAGATGACACGCTTAAGCCTCGTGGAAGTTGAAATAAAACAATTAAAGACGACAAAGGTGGCAATAGGAGTGGCCTACGGAACTACCTTCGGTGTAAGTCAGAAGAAATAGAAATCAGCTGAAGGAAAGGGCGTTTGATATAATTAAACCTTGAGTACAAGTACCACGCCTTCGGGCCTTGATCTGGGCCGAGGTACTGAAAACGCACTGCGTCGAAATTGAACCGCGGTTAGTGCACTGTAACTTAACAAGGTTCGTTAGAATGTTTGCAACAAATTCGCATTCTAGCACTGGACTGATCGAATCGAAAAGGTGCAGACTGAACGAATCAGAAGAGCGAGTCGAATATCATGTATGGATGTTGAACTATCGAAATGCTAGGCTAATGCTAAGTTTAAATATGTTTAGAGTTCGAGTTAGCTTGTGTCAATCTGAAGCACAAAATGATCTCCCTTTTTTCCAAAGGGAGAAGATTTTAATGAATTACCAAAAATCACCTGCAGCCAATCAAGGAGCCGACAAACGGAAAACTTTTAGACATGAAGATAAAGAAGAAAGAAATAGAGAAAGAAAGTGGAGCGAAGTGGTGATTGCAAGAAGCCTCCGGTTTTGTCACGTCTACCCTGCAGCTGATCAGAAGGCGGGCGAGTGGGAACCTTCCAAATATGGGAGTACAGAAGAAAACAAAAGAATTGGGGTATGTTATAGAACATATAATTAAACTGAAACTTCGAATGTATTCAGCCCTTTATAAACTAAAAAACAAATACAATCAAATATTGAAATAAATATTAAACAAATAACCAGAAATAACGATCGATACAACCAAATCGAAATAAGAACCAATAATTCGTTGAATGATACTTTTCGTAAGTCACGTTATTTTATTACGCAGAATAGCAAGTTATGGCTTTGAATGAATATAATAAAAACCACGAGTACCTTTGATTTCTATTTTCCCAGACCCTTTTCACGACTTTGGCGAATTCTGGTGCTCATAAACTCAGCGATTAGTAATTTCCTTTCCCTTACACTCCAACAAATAACAACCCGAGGTCATATTTTACCCCCACTCTCATTTTCATCGTTGCTCATCTCATGTATAATTCTCGACTTATCCTAAGAGGACTAAAAAATTATGTTATTTTCCTCGGCCATCCTTTTGTAAACATTTCTTTCGTTTGCTCCAGTAAAATACATAATAAACTTGATTGCATACATATATCCCTGATTCTCCTAATTTTCTTACCCTGAAACTGCAAACTACATTACCCACTAGGAATGAAAGTAACAAACCAACGTCCTAAAATTGTAATTATTTTATGTTTCCTGAATAAATAAAATCTCTCGATACTATCGATCGCTACAACCCTGTCGTGCTGCGATCTGCTGCCCAAACACCCTTCCTTATCTCTGTAGATTCTCGTATAGGTTTCCGCCCTACCTATCTGGTGCCCAGTCACGATAAAAATTGAGTACCTCTGTTACGCGCGCCTTAGGGGTAATACTCCTTCTCGGGGTGTCAATGCCTTACTTTGTTTTGCTGCTAAATCTTCTAACACTGCAATGTGAGGCCAATTTATTCTAAAGTTATTCGTGTTTCACATATCAGACATTATTGATTTGAATCGGTACGAGGATTTAAATTGTGCCTAATTTGGGTCTAAAGTCACAGGAGTGCGGGCAAAAACATACAGGGAGCATTATTGTGGCAATCAGATCAAATAACACAAGGGAATGAAAAGCGTAAATACGCACCTATCTACAAGCCTCACGCTCTATCGTATTCGATCTAATAGTCAAAGTAATGCTCTTCATTCGTCAACTTAAGCACCGCATTCGTATATGAAGCTATAATCATCAGTGCAGGGAACTGTACTGGTGGATAAATCGGTTATAAGTAGAAGTGCTGATGCGAGCCATAAAACGTTCCTTTTTCATAAGATCGGAGTTTAGATAGATAGATAAATGGGTAGATAGGTAAATTTATTTCATGCGCGACATTCTCAAATGTGTGCACATTCAAATTTTGAATGTAATTAAAACTATAAAAATCTATATGAAAAATAAGATGGTGGTATACCTAAACGTATATCTGTATACAACAATAGAAAAACAACATAAACGTTATCATCATTTACAAAATCAATTAAACCATCATTAGAAAAAATACATTACACAGATCTAAGCAATTTTGGCACGCATGAGCAAATCTATCATGACATAATTAATAAACGTAATAGGCAGCAAAGGAGCTAATGTTAATCCTTGTGGTACACCTTTTTCAAATGCAAGTGCAACCTTGTATTACCTAATGGTTTCCTTTATCTCAAAGAGGCCGAGATCTCGTCAAATAATCACGTACAAACCTAAATTGTATAATTCACGCTCGCCGTTTCGTAAAATTTCAGCCGAATTACCACAGCAAGTCACGATTTGTTTCGTAACGCGCGTCGTCTACGATTACATTTTATGCATCGTAAACACATGTGTGGTATGCATTCGCGTCTTAAATATGCGATCGTGATATTCCGTTCACGTAGGATAGAATCGAAGCTGCCGTTAGACGTCCGGAATCCCTAAAGTCGTCGTCTTCGATCCTACGGATGCAACATACGCGCAACTTCAACAGTTACCGGAACCATTGCGCCCAAACTATAGGTGTATTGGTTGCCTGTAGCGAAGAATGCTCGTTTCTAGTATTCATAACGATTTAAAATTCCGGATGATTGCAACGATACGATCGGATTCCTTATGCATTTTAATACAATAATGTGAATACGAAGGCAGGATTTTTACTTATGGGATCTTTAGGTGGGTTCCTGTGGAATAAAATGTGAAAATTGATGAAGTACCTGGAGGATGAAAGGTTAAATTTTTTTATTTTGCCAGCGATACTTATAATAATGTATAGAACACTCACATAGGGTGCAATGAAAGACCAGATGCTTGCATTTGCTGACAACCTAGCAGTAAGAGCTAAATCAAGAGAGAACTCCAAAACATCATACTAAAACTAGAAAAGGCTAAAGAATACGGTTTGGAAATAAACCAACTGAAGACAAAGTATATGATAATGGGAGAAATAAAGGAAAAAACGAAAACCAGCTACAGATAATATCACAGGCAGGGAAAAAATATAATTTCGGAAGAGTCAAAACCTTTATGTATCTGGGAATAATACTGGAAGAAAGTGGAAAAGAAGATCTAGAAATAAAGAACAAACTCTCCAAAGGAAATCAAAAGTATGGAAGCCTATCTAGACTGAAATCAAAGTAACGATCGAGAAGAACAAACTTAGAATATACAAAACAGTTCTAAGGCCAACAGTGGCGTACGCATGCAAAACCTGGATATTACAAAAGAGATTGAGAAAACGATGCTAGAAAGAATGGAAAGGAAAATATTGAGAGCTATCTTTGGAGGAAATAATACAGAGAAGGGTTGGATAGGAAGAAAAAATAGAGAATTGAAAGCTCTATACAATGAAGCAAGCATAAGTTCGTTTATCAGACCCCAAACGATACGGTGCTTGGTCGGAGAGATAATGGCAAAAATAGCACAATATAGAAAACGAATTAGTAAGAAAAGAAGGGACCACAAAAAGATGGTGCGACAGTGTGACAGAGTGTCTTAGTGATGTAAATGTGGTGGATTAGAGAGCAAAAGCGCTAGACAGACGTGTGTGGAGGTCGATAATTGAAGCTTCCAGGAGAAGTAGGAAATAACTTAATACTTTTAGGCCTTAATTAAGAATCGTACATTAGGTCATGGGCAAAATCATTAATATTGTATTATTGAGTTAATATTTTGTCGTAGCCCTAGGCCTTGAAGGCTGTAAAGCTGTATAATATGTGATGGGGTGACTGATGCACTTTGTCTCTTGTACAGTATATACGATAGCATAGCAGCGGATGAGTCCAATATATTTTTTCTAAAATAAGTATTAAGATGGCCAATTCCGCCTGTGGATCTAAGAATGCGGATATACTCATTAAAAATAATGTGGATACGGTATCGAATGCAATAGTTCCTTACTTACAACAAGGGAAGAAATTTATGCGATAATTTACAACATCAAGTTAAGTCAAGAAAATGCAGATATCTAGCCCATATCAACAGATATTTTGAGAAAATCTTCCAACTGGATTAACGGAAGTTTTGAATAAAGGCATTCCACAAAGCTATTTCCCCCGCGAAATAAAGCTAGCGAAAGTAGTACCGATATTGGAGAAGGAATGCAAACATCATATGGGGAATTACAGGTCAGTACCTATTCTGCCTATATAGTCCAAAGTCCTAGAAACTATAATTAAAGGAAGGCCTTTCGGTCATTTTCTTAAGAACAATTTTTTTAATCCGCACCAACATGGATACTTAAAGAGTACATCCACTCTCGGAGTAATAGTGGAAGTTGTAGAACTTATCACAGATGCTTAGCACATATATTATGCTTTTGACAAAGGCAGGGAGATGTTGATAGCATGTTGCAATCTGTCCCAAGCGTTTGATTCTGTCGGTCATGAAATCATACTAAACAAATTGGATACATATGGTGTAATAGGCAGTACATATCGTATGTTTAAATGAGCTTGAGATCAATGTCAAATCAACGGGAAAAAAAAAAATCAAAATTTAAGTTGAATCTAAAGTCGACAAATTTCGTACGTTTGTTTGTATTTTCGATTTTCGCTCTGGATTGCTTTTTATTGTCTTGTTTGAGTGTAACAAAGTTTTTTATTAGACTACTGTACGTTTGCTATTCATTACAAAAATTAATTTTTTGGCTACACAACAAAATTATGGAGCTCTGCTTTACGGAACGAAATGTCTTTATTTTAATAGTCTATTATAGTAGTGCCAATTTATATGCAGATTGATCTTGGACGTATGACTTGGAGTCTTGCATTCAGCAACTTATGACAATTTCCTAATGTAGAGTCTAATTGTTACAATTTTGTAATCACAAATATAATATTGTTAGACAATTTGAAGAAACGAAATGCATTTGTAAGGGAAAAGCCTTCTTTCGGGAAACCAAAAACATCAGTTTAATTAGGTACAATACATTAAACATTTATAAAAATCCATTTGGGCAGCTGAAAATCCATACGAACTTATTGAAACTTTCTTAGACCCTTAGAAGATTGGAGTGTTGATTGCGATATCATGAAGACGTACAGTAGGGCCCATTTTCTTTCAAGAAAGTATAATAGCCGAGAAATATACAACTAATATTTTGCAACAATTTCTTGCACAAATACACAAGGATGAATTACAAGATGGTTCCCTTCAATAAGGTAATCAAGGTCTTTGGCCCCCAAGGGCACCTTATCTAACAGCTTCAGATTTTTTAAAGTAATATATTCAGGAACATGCCTCATATTCTAGAAGAATTTCAAGAAGCAATAGCAGATGAAATTTAGAAAATAAGGGTAGAGCAACTTCAACGAGTATTTGAAAATATGAAACGGAGGGTTAATGGATGCTTATATAACGGCAGCCAACATTTTCAGCACGTGCTGTGAACCTTTTCAGCAACAATTTGAAAATAAATTTGGAATTTGGTGTTGATTGCTGCATTCTTAATGATTAATAAGAAAAGGTTTAATAAACATTTATTGTAGGGAATTTGTGTTGAATACCTACCCATAGTGTATGTTTGATTGCCTGTACTATTTTCTCAGTTTCCTTTTGGTCAGCCTTTTTTGAACACCTGTACGTGGTCAATAATAATAATAATAATATAAATACGTATATCAGTATGTATACAATAATAATAAAGAAGACAATATAATAATTATTATTATTCAATTATTTCTCCAATGAGAATGTCTATAAATTTTCTCCCCATTCTGGATCAATCCATATGATTCATTACTTCATGACATTCATTATAAGATTCGTTCATGTGGTTACTAGCGGAGAAGTATTACGAGCAGGGAAACGAGGCACGTGAAACTTAACCTGTGACATTCATTTTGCATCAGGTCATATTTAGCACATCGGAATCAAGTAATAGCTTATAACGGGAGACAGTTAGAGATGGTAGAGGCGAACTGCAAAGTCCAAGAAGGTTCAATAATGGCTAATTATTATTTATAAGCTAGGTGAATGATATGCCGCGTAGCATCACAGAAACGACAATGGTTGTCTATCGTGATGACACGTTCATTAAAATTAAATAAGTTGATAGTGATT
The DNA here is from genome assembly GCA_038088585.1 of Chrysina gloriosa. Lineage (NCBI taxonomy): Eukaryota > Metazoa > Arthropoda > Insecta > Coleoptera > Scarabaeidae > Chrysina > Chrysina gloriosa. The sequence continues at coordinate 10,309,586 of CM076092.1, forward strand.
GCATCATTATCACCTCGGTAAACTCCCGAGAAGATGAAGAAGCTTGAGTCGTTCCTAACAAAACACGTGCCACCGGGTTTAATAAAATAATTCTTGGGTGATGTAGTGATAAGAATTAGAGAGAAAAGTTTAGACAAGAAGAGCAATCCATTTATGAAGCAAGAGAATCGTTCGGCAGTAATACCCTCAAATTATAGGATAACCCGAACAATCCTAGTACATTAAGTCATACCCTCGATGTAGTGCCAGATAGATTAAGCTCTTTCCCAACAGGTTCTCATCTGGACCTGATGGTATTTCACCGTATTTTTTAAAACATTGCAGTCCTTCCCTATCCCTGCCAGTTTGTATTCCTTTCAATTTTTCAATTAGCACAGGAATCTTTCCCGAGTAGTGGAAATATGCTTTTGTTTTACTTCTCTTCAAGTCCGGGTGCACTTCTTTCTTTCATTCTATGGTATATGTATAAGCTTTATTTGTGCCCCTGTATTCTATAATTGAATGTTTCTTCTCGCATTTCAACGTTTACAGATTCTAGCTATTGGTTTATTGTAAATAAATAGACATATAAATAAATAAATTGTATGAAGAAAAGACGCACGGCCCTTATGAACGACAAAAACGAAGAAGATCATTTGTGTTTATTTGGATTCCACCTCTCTTGAAGTTTAACGGGGATTATCATGTGATTGCTGTGGGTAGCAAATTAATATCCATAATGTATGCTGTCATAGATTCTTATGCTCAATCTGCTGGTATTCGAGGTATAATTTGCAGCACCCTGTTAAACTGTGATGTGGAACCTCAGCTGTCTCCTTGTAAAATATACAGGTTATTCCCTATACCTAGTTAGTCTTCTTGCGGCGGTTCGTTCAACTACCATATGTAGTGTAGAACGGTCTAGCACGGCTTCCAAAATAAAACGAAATAGATACTGCTTGGAGACAAAAACAATGAGAAAACTCGTCACTTCTGAAACCAACTCCTTCAGCGTCTCCCCTCGTAAGAGTATACGCAATGAGATTACCACGCCGTATTTCACTTGATCGATTCTACCGAACTTTCTAAGGGATCCGGTAAAGAATCAACACAAATTTTTAATTACTACCTCAGATCAACTTCTAGTATTTGCTAAATTATTATGTGATTTTAACGAAACTCGCAGCGCGGATATAACGATTTCCCGAATCAAATTACGTTTTAATCAACAACATAAATATAAAACGAAAACACTCGCCGCCCTAACTTTAAATGGAACTTCTTCTCCAACTAAAGTTCGTAGTTTTCCTCAACTTCGCGGAAGAATCTTCTTCGTAATTCTTCAATTCGGTGCGCGGACGTATGCCGATAAATGCAGACATACTTTCGCGTAGTAAATTGAGACACGTTCAAGCGGTACGGGTAGTCAGTTTATTGTGATTCGTCCGTGGCCTTATGTTGAGTGATTTTTGGGCACGACTCTAACCTGATTATCTTCCTAATCCGATTGGGTAACGAGACGAGCGGGCGTTCGGGATGGAAATGTAGTTAGATGGAGAGAAATTGATACTAACGAAGGGACGGGCGTATATCGTGACGGAATATCTTAATTAGGAATTGAGGAAGAGGAAAAACGAAGCGACGGAAAGAATTATTCCAGTTAAGCCGTTAAGAGATACGGTCGAATGTAATTTACTGGAGTGGTAGGTGCTAAACTTATGTTTAGGTTCCACGTATGGCCTGCTTCTGGAACTCTGCTGGATGATATATTGGTGGGTTTAATATTGCCATGTTTCAGTAACGTTTTATGTTATGGAAATATGATTTTAGCGAGTTGAAAAGCAATAACTGTTCTCGAGTATATATTGAAAATGAAGCACTTCCAGTCCATCTACTGTTTTTCTGACGATATGTAACACCAAAGAGGGAATCCTCGTAAACATGTTTCTCGGATAATTCGCATGGATAGACTCAATCGTTAACCGCGTTGATCCCAAAGCCTAATTTTATGAGAAATCACAGAATAGCCTACGATATTACTTGCTACAGTATCGAGAGAGGAAGAAATAAGCTTCGCTCGGATTGCTTTATCACCCCGCAATAGCATTGCCTTCAATAGCGAACAACCCTCCTTTATACCTTCGCAAATATAAAATCCCTCCCATACCGATTTTTCCTTCACAACGTCCAGTCCACTAGACTTAAACCGCTTTGCTTTGCGCTTACATTCTGACCATTGGAAACGGTTCGCGTTACGTAGCCTCAAGAACGTCGTGAATGTAAAAGTGAACAAAAACGTTGATGGAAACGTCCCCGGAATATTGAATCCAGTACCTCTTTTACTACTTTAGGAAAATATAAATCGAATCGTACAATTTCGCGGTCTTACTTCCCTATATCGTGTAATAGTAAGCATTTCTTATTTCCTCCGGTATTTTCAAATAAGATACTTCCTAGCTAGTACGGGGTATGCTGGACATTTATCTAGTTGTTAATGGAAAAAGTTTCTCGGGAGAAAAAAAGCTCTGGAAGCGGGAGAAATCGATTCACGAGCATTTAAAGCAGAATTATGGGCGCTCAAGTAGGGTGCGAGGGCGAGGAAACCCCGGGACGAGGAAGTATACGACGAAGTTCGGTATTGTTCGAACTCAAAAGTTTCGCCTAATTAATATTGTATCCGTTGCCCTCTTTTGCGAAAAGATAAACAGAATTAAAGGAAGGAGATGGATGGCTTAAACGAGTTATGAGGCAAAAAGTCGGAGATCGATAAAAAAGAAAAAGTCGGTGGAAAATGAGGTTAACGGTATTTTGGGGGAAAGTTGTTTCTGGAAAAAATAAATTCCTAAATGATGTAAACGAAGTTGTATCGCCAGCACGGGATGTAGGCGTCGGTCCCGGATCCTTCTAGTTCAATAAGATACAAACACATATTTTGTTTATACCTGTCTTGTTTCTTCGAAATTGCGACAGTAAAGGCTTATTTTTATTTGCGTCGATAGCATATAATTCGATGATTTCCTACTGCATAAGAAACAAATAATGTGTTTTATTGAAGTTTATTTAAAAACCGTGGTTGCTGTATACATCAAGTTCTTCGCCGTCAGACGGATTCCGTTGTAAAACTTGGAACTAAATAATGAATCACAAATTAATTTATAACAACTGGAATCTTAAAGTTTTCTTTACAGAACGATGTAGATGGTAAGCTTAATTGTGTGTGTGTGTGTGTGTGTGTGTGGTGCAATGGAATTATATTTTCCTACTGTTATTTCATCCTTACCCTTTTTGAGAATTGCTTGAAATGCAGATTTTGAATAGATGGAGATGCCCTTTCACGAAAGGCTTATATCCAGCCATAAACACTGAGGTATACGTAAGGATAATGAAAGCAATATCGTGCCACATAACCAATTATTCCGTTTGAAGTTTCACGTCGGATGTTGAATCTGTTATATTTCACCGGCTAATCTCATGTTGTCTTTATAGCGACTTCGATAAAAGTTACTTTCAACTTCATCCCAACAAAATCCGAAATAATTGCCAAAGGATGTAATGCCGGTCTGATTAGGGGCGCAGTATCAGCCGCAATAGATTTTATCACCAAAATTATGGAACTGGAAGCATATTAACGCTTAACACGTTAGGTGGTCGAAGTAGTTCAATGAAGTCATCGCTAAAGAGATGATTCGATGGTGCAGAACTAACCCTAACATCTGACGTTTCGTCAACTAGTTTTAGGTTGTCCTCAAGATTATTTCAATAGCAAACACACTTCAATAATTCCAAAGTTCGAACGAGTTTGTTAATCTCAAAGGTAGCGACGTTTATCAAACCTTATTCATCACCTACCGGTCAATTAAGCTAGTATCCGCAGCGACATGAACAAGAAGGAGTATGTTAGTTTACAGGGTACTTGTCTCGTGTATTACCTTGGATTTGGGTGCTACCCGTTGAGGTATTCTAAACCATAAATCTGCCGCAATGAATAAATGAATTCTTTAAACAATAGTGGGTAGGCGACGTGGCTGCTTCTCGAGCTGTGGTTTTTGGTTGGCAATATCCAAGAATGAAATTAAATATTGTAAAAATGTTCAATCTTTGAGAATGTTTCGTTTACGTATTCCTGTCCGAGCCGAGTTAGCACTTTACCACCTATTAATGAATTTGGCTCATGAATATCGGAAAGTAAATCAACATCAAATGTAGAAGATTTATTTCAGGTTGGGAAGGATCGAGAAACAATCCGGAAAGTTATAGTTAACTTCCAGGAAAGTAGATGTTATCTCCTTCCTATGTGTAGTATTTATTTGTAGCTAGAAATACATAAATACACCGACTTTCAGAAATTCGAAAGATGTGGTCCAAATTTTTTTGATGTGACATTTAAAATAAGTCTACATACGACACCTCTTACTTGGTAAGCGTCTATAGGGTGGTGTTTGGAGCATAAACGTGAGAGACAATAACTGACTGATTTCTCAATTACTAGTTACTAGGTAAACCGGTATGCCTATGAAAGGTAACAAGAGAATGTACACACAAATCAAAAGCACTAAAATATTTTACCAGTCTATTAAAATTAATTTTTTAAACAGTCTCATAAGAATAGTGTGATAAGCAGGCTTAATTATGGTGGAGGTGCCTGTTACATGAACGAAATATGCTTCAAAATGTTTACTTTTAACTTACATTCAGTTTCCGGTGTTGGAAAGTATTCAATGCAACATTGTACAACTGTGATCTCACTTATAGCACAATAAAAGAGCTCTTTGGCACTCAACAATGTCATGAGATGTGATGAATAAATTGACCAGAGAAACTAATCTGACGTCGTAGAAACGAGAAGTCAACCAGACAAGAGGTAGGAAACACGTATATTTGATATACACTGAAAATAAACTTCGTCGAAATTAACATAATGAAGTCAAATGCGGAATAAAACGCGTAACATTGCGAACATATTCGCTTCGTAAACTCGGATTTTCCGGTCGGATGCAAATCGTAGTCTCGTTACATTCAAGTCGGATTCAATTTCTTCCCGTCCGTCGCAAGTTCTTCGTCTCACAAAGAAAATAACATTGTAGAGTATTTTCCATATGTAAAATTCATATTTTTCGCAGACGGAAATCGAGGCAAAGCAACAATGTTTAACATGCCTTCTCGCAGTTAGCGCGACAGCCGGAGGAAAGGAAGATGTTTAGAATGAAATTTTACGAGAACGCATCGAATTTGTTGCAAATTGGAAATTCCCAAAAGCTATGATGTAGATGTGAAATGAAAAATTCTGAATGCTTTTGCAATGTCGAGAATGTCTATTCAAACTACTGATAACGAAATGTATTTCAAGTATAAAAGCAGTTAGCTGGTAAATCCATTTGATGTAGTACATTACAGTTAAATTTCATACTAAAGCTTAAATAACAAAAAGATCAACATAGAAAGTACAAGAGCGAGCTAGTTTCCAAAACAAATAGGTATAGGGACAGTTTTAATGCTTCTAACTGTGTTCGATTGAAACGTACGTAAACTATAAATTAAATTATCACTAGTTCTTATGTACATATAGAAGTTACTATATATAAACCCTTATGTCAACTTCGACCTATATCGAAGTTAAGCCCATTATTGCTGTTAGCTCGCCCGAGGCGTTATAATTTCTTTAATTGTATTGAAATTCGGCAAAATTTGAGGACGTAGACAGTACTATCCACGTGATTGTTTAGTTAGCATTAAAATTCGAGCAAGCAACAAATTAATGAATATTCAAATTATATTCTGACGCCTGGCTGGCGTTGAAATCGATATTTTTCCTAACAAGCACCTTGCGAATGCGAGGTTGTTAACATTTTAAACTTCTGTAACAATAAGCGCGATCACGGGAAGACGCCCGCCTCGTTGTCGAATTTGCTTAATAACGTCGCCCTGGAAGTAATTGCCGGGCGTCGGGTAGACGTGTCTACGTATAACGAACAGTCGAGTAAAATTGTTAGGGTGAGAACTGAATAAAATTTCCGCAGCTACCACAAAAGACGTGTCGAGCTCGTCATTAGCCGTATTTATCTGGAATGTGTGGGCATTTGTGACGAGTTTCGAGTTTGTTTAGTTTATGGCGGGAATTATTCCGGGTTTTGTTGTTTTGTTGCGTTCAGTAAGCTCGCACATAAACGAATTTAGAGATGTGTTTAGGCATGGTGTTAGGCATGCGGCTTATACACGAATATGTTTTAATCCTCTTAAGTTAAAAGGCAAGGACGTATTTTACTAGGCGACGTGGTTGCTTCTTGAAATCTGGCTTTCGGTTTGCAATATCCAAGAATGAAATTAAATATTGTGAAAATTTTCAATCTTAGAGGATGTTTCGTTAACGTATTCCTATCTAAGTCTACTTATGTAATAATTCTAATTTCTAACTATTGGGGAGCAGCTGCTATCCCCAAAAGTTTTTCCATCTCTATTTTAAGTCCTAACATTATACAGCCAGTACTTCTTTTAAAAAAATTAACTCTTAGCTCACGAATATCGGAAAATAAACCAACATCAAATGCAAAAGATTTGTTTCACGTTGCGGGGGATCGAAAAACTTTCTAGGAAAGTAGATGCCCCCTGCTGTGTCTAGTATTTATTTGTAGTTAGAATTATGCACATAAATATAACACTGCTTAGAAATACGAAAGATGTAATCCAGATTTACTGGGAGTGACATTTAAATTATATCTGCCTGCAACAGCTGCTAGTTGATAAGCATACTTTTGGAGCAGACTAATTTTAGACTAATTTTATGGGCTGATTTTATCTGATTTTTAAACCGCTTACTAGTTGCTAGTTAAACCGAAATAAGTAGGAAAACTAACCAACAAATGCACACCCAAACGGAAGCACAATTTTTTTGACAACTTTATTAGAAATATTCACGGGGAAACAAGTTTAGATTAACAATATCAATAAAACGGAAAGATATGAATTCTATTCTTTAAAAGATAAGACTTAAAAGATAACTTAATCTATTCGATAAGCGATTGAGCAAAGTACTATTAACGAATTAACATTTATATCAGAGTACAGAAACAACTTTCATGACACAACTAATTAACAAAAACGTTACACGACAAAGCGTACTAAATGGTGGAACAACAGAGGAACAAATGATATGAACAGTACCAAGAATAAATAAATAAATAAATAAATAAATAAATAAATAAATAAATAAATAAATATAATAAATAATAATAATAAAGAAAATAATAATAAAATAATTTTATGAGATTCCGAGAACAGGCGAAACTAAATCTATAGTGTATTTGATACACGAGTCTCTCCCCATTTCAATTGGCTCACCTAATGAAATTTTAGGGTTTTATACACCAAAAAGCAATAAAATTTACATTAGTTTTGTTTTCATTCTCTGCATTTTAATTGAACTAGTTGTGTTCTAAAATATGGGCAGAAAGAAAATCACAATTTCGGGTAGGTGCTACGCGAATATCCTGTTAGAACAATCAGCAAAATTAAGCAAAAACTTCAGGAAGTATGCGATTCGTTCACACCACAGTTTTGCCAAAGCTTGGTTAGTTAAAATTTAATTTGATTAAGTAGAATTTCGGCAACTTACCTATTGAGAAGTCTGAAGGTTTTGGTTGTTAATTTTACGTTTGTTCACATTTTGTGTTAGTTATCCGTTTTAATCACTTATTTATTTTGATCGAGAATGCTAAAAACTAATAAATAAAACTATTTCAAGTTTATGTATTGGATTGGGGAATAAATTCCTGCCAATTTATCAGTTCTTTGTTTTTATAACGATTGTTTTGTCGTAAATCCGATTGTTGTATACAATTTTAAAGGGCTTTGTTTGGTTTACAAGCATGTATTAACATTTTCTTTATAACTAAGTGCTCTTGAAGAAGGACAGCCGTAAAACAAATCGGGAATTGGTCCAAGAGATGAATTGTGACAAAAAAACAATTTTGAATCACCTCCACCCAATGGATTTGAAGAAACACTAGGAATTTGGGCGCCACACGAGCTTACCGAAAGAAACAAGGAAAATCAGCTGCAAATTGCAACCCAACCTCTCACCCAGTACCGAACTATACGCGGCCACAAACAACGATTTTTGTATAGAATCGTTACGAAAGATGGGAAATGGTGCCTCTACATCAATTTGAACCAAAGGAAGGAATGGATGGCTCCAGAAGACACGCCAAAGCTAAGAGTGAAGCAAAACATTCATCCCAAGAAGACTGTGATCTGCGCTTGGTGGGATTGGGAGGCTCTAGTGCACTCGAAAATACTGCAGAAGAACAAGACGGCCGAAAGGAAACCTCTTTATAGCCTAATTTCGCGGAGGAAACGAGGCCATTAACTGAAAAGGTTCCACGCGCAAGGCCAAGGCCTTTACTACACCACAAAGATCGTCAAGGCCGCTCTCCAGAAGTACGATTAGGAAGTTCTGCAACAACCACCATACTCTCAGAACCTTGCGCCAATGAATTATCACCTTTTCCGCTCGCTGTCGAACCAACCGAGGGATGTTTTCTTCAACAACAACAAGGACCTACGTTTTGTAAGTCCTTGTTAACAACTTCTTCGAGTCCAGGCAAGGGGATTTTGTCGAAACGGCATCAACAAATTGGTCGAGAGGTGGGAGCCGATCGGAACAATGACAGAGAATGGAAAATTGGTAATTTTTTGATATAATTTTTGTAAAATATAAAGTTTTTTTAATAAATAAAGAAAGGGGAGAACATTTTTCTCAATCCAATAGTATTACTTATGTGTTTGCTTCCTGAATAGCGATTTCTGGATCAACTGAAGTAGGAAGGAGCTTGTAGACGCTTTATGCAATGGTAACTGTTGCCGCAACTTCAATCAAGTAGTAAAAGATCACTAAGGGGAATAAAACTTTCAAACAATAGGGAATGATGGATTGTAGGGAATTGTGAAATGTGAAGAAACGAACAGACCGCTGCAAATACACGCAAATAAGAATGAGTTCATCACTGTTTGCCAAAAATTAAGGAAGAATGTATAAAAACGCATAACAAGCGTTTAAGTATGTTTCCAAGTAGAAGGAAAGAAGCAGATCAGGAACCTGTGGAAAGGAACAATTCGAACAAAGTTACAAGTCAAATCAAGGAAACGAAGTCATGAAGAAATCGAAAAATGGGAAAAAATGGAAAACCATAAAGAACCAAATATTATTTTCTGTGTGATATCAGTCAAATCATCGTTATAGCACTCTTAGGGCATACTTTGCTCCACCTAGGAGGATATGGTTTAAGATGAATCAAATAAATCTTTTTCGACCTTGCACCTCCAGGTAGAAAGAAGGAAGCAAAGAAGATCGTTTTCACCTCAAACGAATAACTGAATGTCCAAACTAAATTATTTACAGACCATCCAATTATCGACACAATAAAGTTGATTACGCTATCCATTTACTGCTCCGCCAATTGATATATAGGTAATTATTGGTCATTGGAACGTTTAACAAATTACTGGCCTTTCAGCCGACGCACACGCGTAATGACACGTATAATTCGTAAATTATTTCATCTCGCTTTTCCTCTGTTTCGATCTTCTATATTTTATTACCCGCGATAATCGATCAATTCGTTAAAAATGCCTTAATTCGCCCTATCCATTTACACGTGTAGGCGAACTTACCTCACATCGGCCGGAGCACGTTCAATTAAATGCTTAACATTAATCTGCATGACTTCATTCGAAGCCGGACGCGAAACGAACGTGAACGAAAGGCGACCTCAATCGCTTCTGTCATACGTATCCGCTATCAGTTCGTTGTATCGTAAATGCACGCTTTTTCCTCGTGTCACGGATAAAATATACAGCATTCTCCGGATCGATTTCGGCTGGTGACTTTTTCCTCGTTTCCGAAATAAGTGATCGCACTGCATGTTGGATGTTACGGAACGTTAGCGTTGAAAAATGCAATTTATCAACGGATCGGATTTGTATGTCGGAATTGAAAATTTCATAAAAAAACAAGGTCGGAAAGATTTTAATTCGAGTGAGAGAGTGAGAAATTAAATGTTCGGGCTGGTCGGTTTTTTAGTTGTGTTGAAAATTTTGTCAAAAATCATATCGTCGTTGCGTCCCGAAACGCATAAATTTCAATGCGGCGCGAATTTAATTTAATGGTCTTTTGTGCAGATGGTTTAACCGAAGCGTTTTCCATATTCTGAGAGCGAATTAGTGCTATTATGATGGGTATAAGTTGACCGAAAATCTACAGTTGGCTTTGGGCTATCCATGGCCTTGTGCAGCGGAATATTGTACAAAATTTTGGTTTGGGGAAGCACAGACGATAATTAGGAAACTTTTAAATTGCCATCAAGCATGAGATGCTTGAAACCTGGAGATTACTTACTAAAGTAAGATATTGGGAAAAACCATCAATAATAACATTCATGTTATTGGAAAGCAGGTATCCAAAAATTCATTAATCGAGATGTAGTCGAGAGATGTAACATCCTACATTGTAGGGAAGTGTTTTAGATTTTTATTCTTTCTAATAAAAAATAAATAAATACTTTCTGTAACATGATAGATCTGGACTATGTGACTTCCTGGGGGATTTCACAGTTCTCACATGAATTGTGGGTCTTATGGAAGAAAGAGCAAACATTTTTACTAAAAGGTGAAAATAGTCCAAAAATGTAGTTCTTATCATCGATATTTTCTTCCTTTTAATTTCTTTCTCATTCTTCTGATGCGTTACCCGAAATGAAGAACAGCATCTGAAAGATTGGAGACACGCACCGTGTTTGAGATAGTTCCGTTTATTCGTTGCGGAACTTTAAGAAGCCAGGTCTCAGCAGCTGCTGCACATGAGTAGAAACTAAATTTAGGAGATAGTGGGCATATTGCCCGATTTCACAAACATTTGCATACGAGAGGAATAGAAGATCCTACCTGCAACACCTATTCTGCGGAAGAACGAACTTTCCAAGACGATTTCTCTGACTGCCAGGGGCTGAGTAAAATTAGCCCGAAACAATAAGGATCTCAATTCCTGCAACCAGAAAAGGCAAACGAGATTACCAACCTAGCAAGGTTGTAGGTTTCATTGAAGATAGTAAAGGAAAAAAATGTGGTGTAGAATACGGGCGGTAATGAGAAGCGATGCTGTAAGTGAAGTTAGTACGAAGTAGTCGAAACGAAGAAACATTTATGACGTTTCACGTGCAACGAGGAGTTCGGCGTAAGACGATTGAAAGCGGTGAATCGGTTTAATCTTTTTCTGATCCGTAGCACTCTGATATTCACCCAAGCTCTCCACAAAGATTAAGGGATGTCAACTACCACTTTGAACACTAAAATTGAAAAAATAAATAAAAAGACATCTAGACTGGGAGGTATTTGGTACCTTTTAAATATTTCTTTTTTCTTTTTGAAAATAAGCAATTCTACACAACAACCAATTTTTTCAACAAACATTTCTTGTAAAAAGGGAAGGATGTTTTACGCAACGAACTGTGATTCAATATATGCACATCTTCCTTTATTCGTTTATAGGAGACATTTCCTGTGCCAAGGACAACTCTTCCGTCTGCTTTCCCTTTGTTTACATCCTTTCCCTCGGTTTTCCTCGTTCCAATTACTTCTCTTGCCTTTTCTATCGTCGTTTTCTCTTTCATTTTCTTTTCCGTTTCTCTTCTGAAAGTTCTCACAAGTAAGATTCGGTCGGTTAGCAATTTTGGGTTATCATAATTTTTGCCAAAAGGCGCTGTTTTACGCTTTGCATATCGAAATAGATTTTCAAAAGTATTTGATCCCCCAAAAGTCTCGTAGAGTCTCAAATGGAATTGATATGCTTTCCGCAAAGAAAAAGGTGAATTTCTTAGCACGATGGAGCTGTAAAAATCTGGTTTTACTCCAATCCAGGCGGACTACATACTTGCGTTTCTTCTATTTTCCTCTATGTTTCAATTTCTTTTACCTCCTTTCACAGCATCTTTGTCCCATTCTTTTCTATTTCTCTTTCCTGATTTTAATCCTTTGTTTTATTTGCTTGGGTCATGACTAAGTTTGAATTGCCAATCTTTTGCCAAGGAAAAGAAAATTTCAGAAGGAACTGTAACAAATATTTTGAGATTTTTCAAGACACCCTAACAAGGGTTATGTGTATGAGAACGCGATTACTGTTTCTTCTCGCCCTGTTTTTCGTTCTTATTTTCTTTTAATTTTGTTACCACTTTTATTCTTGTCCTTCTTCATCTTAGCCTTTATTTTTGTGATCTTGCGGTTTGTCTTTTAAATTATCACAAGTTGGTTCCGGCTTGTATTCAAAAAATTTGACATGAGGTCATTGATCCCTTGATTCTTGAGTACCTTCTAGCAGCGTGTATAATATAGATATATGATTCCTTTCTTGATCGTGTTCTCTCTTCATTTCGCTTTTCTTCCTGATCCTACCTTTCTTCCTGCTTGTCTCGATTATACCAATTGCGAGTTGATTTCGGTTCACAGATAATTTCTAGGTGTCGTGCTTTTCATCAGTAAGTCGTAGTTCCACAGCAGGAAGTATTAAAGTGTTTGTTTTCACCCAGTGCCAGAAGATTGAGTGATGCAAATGTAGACCTTGATTACAACTGATCTGTTTTTCATTGGAGAAAATAGTAACTTGGAGTCGAAGTAGTTCAACTGAAATTTCTCAAACAAAAATTATACTTAAATAATCACGATCGATTATTTTGGTTTAAATCCAGGAAATTTTTTTATTGTATATTCTGTATTTATAAAACGCTCACTTCACCTATGGTATATGGCTCGGTCTTCGACATTTACGGAAAGAATTTCTAACATCGGTACAGTTCTCTTCAATGATCTGTCGTATTTAGATAGGAAATGTGTGGGTCTATTTCTAACGAGCGAAATAGGTTTACAGGGTGTCATACTCCTGTAAAACCTGCGTTTCCGGTTCTTGGTTTTGAAAAGCATATACGATTTGCTTAAGTTGTAAATAGTCACAGATATAAATTGCTATAGAGATTCATAGATTTAAATTGGACACTCGGCAACATCTGCCACTCAAATTACGTTGAACCATCAATTTATAGTAAAACATTAATCAATGTTACTATCTCCCAATTCTTAAACCTAAAGGCTGTAGGTCTTCACGAAGGAACATTGCCAATATTTTCGCAGTATCCTTCTGGATATTGTATCTCCCTCTGCGGTTAACCACGACGGCTTTGAACTACGTTCGAGGTCTGCGTTGGCCATCATGCTTAAAACTCCTAGAGCACATCTTCCTTTAAAGTTTAGAGTTTTAGCAAAGGTTATAGTCATCGGAGAAAGACAATTCCCACATCGTCGCACTATTCTGAAATTTGTTCTACCTCAACTTTTATTCTCGAGAGTATAAATACACGCTCGAAGTTTACGTTAGAACCTAACATTAGGAAGCACTTTTCCTGAACACCATTTACATCAATATAAGCACTCTTGTTCTGCAAGTATATAGGGTAGGTCAAATCACCTTGGTCACGTGATAGGCCCGTTTAGCTGCTCATTAATTACGTAGCTTTTCCAAATCCATCTGAAATGAAATCATTTCTAACTGTTTCTGCTACGTTTCCAGTGAAGTAAAGAGTCAAAAGGCAAATTCAAATATAGAAGCTTTCCTGTCCCATGTTGTATCGAAATTACTCGAAACATGAAAACCAAAGAAGAAGGAAATATTTACACACTTAAATAGTATCAGCGAACAAAATGGAAGGTAAAGTACAGGAAGAAGCAAGGGTGTTAGAAAATTAGAGGGAATCCTGGAGAAATAGTTTACGGAGGACGCGAGAATCTAGAGTCTGCGCCCGAATAAGACCTAAAAACATTTCAACATTTTAATGTCTTTCATCAAAAACTAAATTAACTTCCGCGCGCTGCTATAAATTGGTTGGATAATTAAAGAAAAAAGAAGTATGGAAGCAACGAAAGAAAAATAGTATTGGCACATCAAAGTTAATGTCAACTTATTTACATTTATATTGAAAGCGTTGCAGTTTTAGAAGCAGCGGACAATTATGTCGACCATTAGCGAGCTCGTATATTTCTTTTTGTCAGTCATCGAGGGTAGCAATTAATTTTATTCCGCTCATCTCTGTTGCCCATAAATATGCATTACTTTGATCGCCGGGGACTGTTTATTTGTACACAATCGGCTACAAGCGGATCGAAACGGCAGGCGATAAAAATCAACACGCGTTTGAGTATTGTTGCGTTGTTCGAAATTGTTACAGTCGGGATATCCTTATGCAAATATTATTTTCCCCGGTAATGAAATTATTCGTTGTGAACGAAAATATTTTCGTAGTATGTAGTTCGACGAATTGCTAGCGGTAATAATTAATATTGTTTGGTGTGCAATGTTCTTTAATTTGAGGTTTTGTATAGGTACATGTTGTGTTTATCTGATATTTCGAATTCAGTGTACTACTGTTTCTTTTTTAAATATTCCCGACGAATGAAACGAAAATGTTCCAACAACACATTCCGAAATTTGGAATGCAATGGGAGTGGAACCCCTGAGAAGAATTGCAGAAAAAGCAAAAGGAGGAAAAGTTAGAAACGAAGAAACTAGAAGAAGGGAAAAATAGTGATGAGAAACAAAATCCGAAACGAACAACTTAATTGGTCTGGTTATATAGGAAGGATAGCCCTATAAAAAATAGCAAAGGAAATAACACAGGCAGGAAAGGCAGGGAAGAGATGAAAGTATTGACTTGGGGAAGGAAGGAGTGGGGAAATTTGAATTCTAAATGATCGAAGACAACTACAGAATTCGGATACACAAAGAATATTGTAGTATAGTAATGCTCGAATGGTTAATTACCATTAGAAAATTTTCATTTATTACAATTCAATATATAAAAATTCACAGAAAATATTGGGGTTATGAATGTTTATGTTCAAATGACATTCGATTTATCTTTGGGTTCTACTTACACTTTTCGATAACACGCACACCACCTTTTAAGCATTTTATTACCCTACGGGTGCCAGCTTCTTATTTTAACTCCAGCCAGAGACGTCGAATGGGAGAAAAAAAAAGTAACTAGAAATAAAATAATTAATTATTATCAAAAGCAGCCATTAAAAGATAGAAAACTGTAAACACTCAGACACATACACTCAACACTTTCACATCACAAGAATTCCTAATAACCACTGGATATAAATAACCAAGGATACATAGACATTAACAACACAGATTCCTACAACATTATGCTTCGGATGAACTGATGTCATGGTGAATTAAAGGTTCGTTTCATGGACAACGGAGAAATAATGTTGTGTAGTCCTGGTTTCCGAAAAAAATAAAAGTTTTGTTTGATTGACGACGGAGAAAACTGACAAGATAGTTAAGTCAACAAAAAAGTTTAAAATATATTTTGGACCAAAGGGTTTTTGAAAGGAAGTACCAGGGAATAAAAGAACCTCATCACTCCGGAGAGGAAAAATTTTAAAAAAGGGAAGAATCCATAGAAAATAGAGCTGCAATACACATGTAGCTTTGGTTTCTTCATTTGAGATATCAAGATGCATAATGCAGTATATACTTTTATTTTAGCACAAAAGTACCCACCTCTGGTTTCTCTTTTTTACAAAACTTTCTCCTTTAATTATTTGTCTGGTTTATTTATTTGCCTGTTCTAGTATAATATCCCAAGTTTTAATTCAGGTCTTCTTTCAAAACATATAAAGTCTTAGGATTATCACCAGGTATTTCACAAAATCGTTTTACATCAGCGAGATTGTTTTCTTCCTTTCAAATCCATTCGCCTTGGAATTTGTTTACTAGAACATTCACTAGCACTGCTCGGTAAGCGTTTGCGTGTCTTTGAAATCTTGATAATATTTCACTAACATCGTCACTTTCTAGTTCGCTATTGTCTTCGAAATTTTCATCTAATAATTTATAAAATATTTCTCAGTCTCCTCTTTCACTGAAACTTTTGCTATCACCATTATAAGATATATTACTTATTTCTGACATTTTGGGGCAGTCTATCGCAAATAAGGTTCACTAAAGCGCTGGAGGAAACGTTGTCTTACAATTGATACCAATCACTCTTGTCATGAACGAGAATGTATATGTTTTGTCCTTGTTTGAATGATGAATTAGACTCATGCAATAACGAGCCTCAGTCGTCAAATGTACCCTAGAGGTTAATAGATAAATGATTCCGTATTACCCGATTCTCTACTTTTTCATCGTTTGAGCTGCCTTATCTGCTACTTCCGCATAATCACTTCTGATTGTTAGAACATTTGTGTCGTCGGCAAAACTAATTACGATCATATCATCGGAACGAATGGCTCGACCCATATCGTTTAGATACATTAGGAATAATGTCGGACCGAGCACAAACCCCTGCGGTACACCCATTTTTACACTAAGGCTTGATGATGTGCCATAGTCCGTCACGAATTGCGATCTGCCACTCAGATCCCACTCAGACTAAGAAGGAACAAGCCCCTGTAAATCATAACATCCCAACTTGTCCAGCAAAATATGATGTAACACACAGTTGAACGCCTTGTCAAAGTATATGAAAAAAAGAAACAAAGCATAATTCCCTCCGTTGATGATTATTGGTATATGCAATGCAGACTGAAATGCAGACTGAAATGCAGTCCTGGCACAACTTTCTGTGAAAGTTGCCGGATAAATAAATCTCAGTGAGATTATTTATGTGAGAGTTATGTAGATTTTATTTTTGTACTTCTTCTTCGTAAATGAAAAGCGCCCAAAAGAATTAGTTCCTTATCCAGTGCTGAGACCATTCCATAAGGGTTGATGGCATGTTAACAAAAAGTACAGATTTGGTAATCATGGATTGTATTGAAGAAGCACGTGAAAATGGCGCATGCTGGGTGACTTCAGACCACGAAGAACACGAAGCTGATGGTTTTTAAAAATATAAAACAAAAGTTAATTATGAACTGTATTTAATTATGGTAGTATTCATCCACCTGATGATGCCACAGTGTGGTGAAACAATATTGTAGTGGTACTATTATTAATTAATTTTGGAACCTACAAAGCCTTCTGATTTAATTAATTAATTATGAACTGCTTCAGAAAAAATGTAAGTATTGAAATGTCTCTATTGAACATGTATACTACGAAGTTTAGTTATGTTTTCACAGCGGTCTATAATAATTTCGGACAAATGAATAAAAGCAAACAAAAGCGTCCAAAGGAAAATCGACACATTTACGCATACCACAAGCTTAAACACAATAAACCTCGAAACAGTTATTCAAACGTCCAACGCCATTGAATTAAATCGAATTTATGGTAAATAAATCCTGTCGACAATTTGAAGAAGATTAAACGGTTCACCGGCGGTTAAAGGCAACAACGATCCGACCCGGTATCAAAACGGAACGTTTCAGCGACCCCCGTCCGCGGAGATCCTTCCGATTTCGGCTGGGCTCTACCGATTGCTACGCGATTACGGCAATTGCTATAAGTTTTCCGTAATCCTCGGGTCCTATCGTAACGATAAAACGCCGACCAACAATAATAACTTTCGGGGGCGCCGGAGAGCCGAAAAGATGGGAGTTATTCTCAATTAAGTGTGTCTTACCTCGCTTCGATCGCCGAAGCTTAAATCTGCGTGAAATGAGATCGCACTGTTTTGAGGCGGAATCTTCGATAAAAATTATGTAAATCGTCGTGAAATGAATCGTTAAGGCGCTTTTTAGAATGGAGGATCGATGAGAAATTTCGCTGAAAATTCGTCTCTGAGATTTCAAGGAATTCACTTCGTCCTTGTATTGCTTGCGGTTGCTTTATCTCTCTCTCTCTCTTCTGGTTGCGCGATTTTCGAACTCTACTCTCCTGAATTATTTAGATAAGACTAATTAACTTTGACAAGGCATAATGTTTCTGAAAATGATTTGAATTAATTCCAGCTTAAAAAAATTAGGCCATGACATACATCCTTCAGCATCTTCGTTTGTAAATTCCCTCCTCCGTCAAAGCTATTGAGCACGACCTGATAATGATATGATGACGTGCAGTAATTCTATCACCTTCAGACTTGGTGAAGCGTTAAACCATACAACAAATTTAAATTAAATTATATTACAATAAACTGGTAGAAAGAGAACAACGTACCTTCTATCTCAATAACAAGTCAAAGTTCGAGACGCATTATAAGATCACCATAATTCCTTGTGCACATCCACCCCGCCCTCCTAGTCATTGATTACATTTATCATTTCTAGTTAGTCAAAATCGCCGTCGTTCTTCTAGAACGATCCTTCCTGACTCACACAAAAGGACTAAGATCGACTTCCGTCGAAAAGTAAGAAAAGTGACAACTTCTTTATATTAAATGTAGCAGCGCTACAGGTCTTCTAGACGCTTTACTTCAAATCTCCTTATGATTTCTTTCTATTTCATTCTGTTTCTTGTCCTGGTTTGCCACTTCTCCATGCCTACTTGTTTCAGACTTGCTTTAGAGCTGATAGTCATTTCCTTTTAAGCCTTCCTCTTCGCTTCTTCCCTCCATCTCCAGTCGTGAGTACCCTTCCAACATGTCTGTTCTCCACCATCCTTGCAATGAGTCCCAGTCATCTCAGTGTATCTATTTTTACCGGTTGGGATAATTTGGATCTTCTATAGAAATCTTTAATTTCTTGGTTTGTCCTCTTTCTCCACCCCATGCCTATTACGTGTAAACTTCCGAATACCTCCCGCAGGAGTTTCCTCTCCCATATATAAATTTTTATTTCCTGCTGCTTGTTAAGAACCCATGCTCCTTATATAGCACTGTCAGTCTGATTACTGTGTCATATATTCGTATTTTTGCATGTCTGGATAGGTGTTAAGATTTTATTAAACTTGCAAGCACTCCAGTAGCTCTACTACCTCTAGCTAATCTTTTATTTATTTCGGCCTCTTCTTGGCACGTGTTTGTTAATGTTAAGCTAACTACTCAAACTGTGTCACTTTCTCGAAACTATACTCCTTGTTTGCTGTTTCCCATCTGATAGTCCAGTCTTGTATAGATGTTGACTTCACTTCCATATACTTCGTTTTACCTTCGTTAGTGGTTAATCCATAAGATCTCGAACATTTTCTTTAACTCTTTTCTACTTCTTGCCATCAGTGCTATATCGTCAGCGTAAGCTATGCAGAACTAATTGTAATTTATTTCTTGATATGGAGTCGTATACCTTTTTGAAGTAAATAAAGTATATATGAAGCTTCAAATTCTGTTCATATGTATTATGTAGTATTTGCTTCATTACAAAAATTTGGCCGATTGTCGATAATCCTCTTCTAAAACCACCTTGGTATTCACCTAGCTGCATCTCTTAATTTTATATAAGCTGGTTCTTATTGTGATTGCAGTTATTTTATATACTACATTTAACAGTGCTACGCACCAATAATTATCATAATCTATTTTTTCGCTCTTTTTATACACAGTGCATAAAACGGCCATGCTTCATGACCTGGGCATCTCCTCTTCTTGCCAAATCCTTCTCAACTGGACAATTCGTTGTTGAACAATTCCCCCATCTTCTTTCAGCATTTCTGCGGAAATTCCATTTTCGCCAGGGCTGTTATGGTTTTTTAGTTTCCCGATTATTTCTATTATTTCTTCCTGCTTTGGTTCTTCAACTATTATATGTGTTAGGGATTCCCTTTTGTATTTAGTTCTTCTCCGTTTTGTCGCACTTCTTTCTCTTTTTTCCTTTTCCAACAGCTCCTCATCCTCCTCCTTTTCTTGTATGCTCTCTAATTTTGGGTTCCTTTCCAACTTATTTGATAACTCCTCTTACTACTAATTTTCTCTCGCTATTATATCCTGTAAATCATCCACGTTAAACATCTTCTGTCTTCTGGTCCGTCTTTTGTTTGCTATTACTGGTATATATCTGCCCCTCTGAGCTTCTAACATCATTTTTCGCTGTCGCATCTTTTTTCTCTGTAATCACGTGATCTATCTGATTCTTAGCCTTACCATCAGGCAATACTCACGTTTTTGTGTCTCTATGATCGAAGGCTGTAATCATTACTTTCATATTGATTTCCATAGCAAATGATCTTTTAGCATTATCATTACTTCCTAAGTGTTTGCTTTTTCTTCCATTATATTTCATGCATACTTCTTCTCTTCCCACTCGGGCATTAAAGTCTCCTATCAGTATTTTCATATATACTTTGGTATTCCTTCAATAATGCGTCCTATTTCCTTACAGAATTCATCCTTAATCTCATATCTGTTTTCCTCTGTTGGGGCATGTAGATTGAGTATGCTTATTTTTCCTCATATGCCGCTCATTCTAGTGCCGTGTATTCTAGCATATTCTGTCTGTAAATGTTTGGAAATACTCTACTAAATTTATAATTCTATTATCGACTACAAGACCAACTCCATAGTACCCGTTAATTCCATTACTTTGAAAAATGGTGTATTTTTCAATCTAGAAGATTCCGGTGCCCACCAACTTGATCCCTTGTATTGCCATTATGTCTAACTTATACCTTCTCATACTTTCTGCTAATCTTTTTATTGCGCCCACCTCGAATACACTTGATGTTCCATCTACCTATTCTTATATCCTTTCTCATTGCCTGGTATTTTCCTGTGAGTAGTCTTCCTACATCCATCACCAGTTTTTTTGCTCCTTTCTCAAGCTTTCTTCTATCTGTGTTCCATTTCCATTCTATTTCTTCCATTACGATTTTGTTATAACGTACTTTGATCTGCCTACCGTTGGTTTTTTCCTCCCGACGTATTTCTGCATTTCCTTTTCTTTTTCCGTAAAATCAGTAATAATGTGGATCCATTCCTCTCTTCCCTCAAACCCTTGGTCATCTTTAGTGTTCTTTTGATTATACGCCAATTCATAAGATTCTGGATTCTGGATTCTGGAATCAGGCCTGGTGTAATGAGTTCTTTAGAAAAATAAGAAAATGTATTAATTTTTCTTGACTTATTTATATACTTATCGTTTAGGTCCTTTCTACTATTTTTTAGGGTCAATACAAAACAACAAAACAAATTATAAAGATAAGATAAGGTTGACTGTACATTTATTTATTTCTCTTCACTTTTCGTTCGCAAATGTGACGCGAATTTGTTTGGGAAGGACTAATAATAAAAGTTATAACATCCTATCACTGTCAATTGGATTTTGAATTACAAACTTCTAGCCTTAATAGTAAGGTTCGACAAATGCGCGTCTTCTTCGCTGAAGGAATAATCTATATACAGCGAACAAGACACGCGCTTGTCGTACCTTACTTATCATTCACAAGGTCACGCCCTGTTCGCTTGTTCTGTGGAAAAATCTGTACAGAACCACTCGCTGGTGTTTTTGTTTTGTGCATCCTTCTTTTACCGGTTTACAGATACTTTCATGATTCCGTGCTGAAATAAATCAATTTTGACTTTTATCTTTTTAAGTTGCATACTATTTTAAAGTATTAAAATTTGCAGAGTATAGTTCAGTCAATTAGTTTTTGAGACAGACTTAGTTTTGAGGCGGTTTCGAATGTCTTTAAATAGCCCTTCCTATTGCTTTCAGAAATTATAAGGCAGTAGTATTCCTGAAACCCCTACACCGAAAGGTAGAAAGGGTAAAAGATTAAGAAGAGGAAGTATTCCTGCATTCGATTTTTCACTTCCAAAGAAGTAACAGCCAATTGTTAGCTTTCAGGCTACCTAGCAAATTCCTTGGTTTGTAATAAAAGCAGTCATTCTTCAGGACATTATAACATATCTAATTACTTTCTCCTAAAATTTGCAAAATTTTCTCAAACTCCCAGAAAAATGAGAATCTCTTCGAGAATTAAATATCTGGTTCTAGAAGGAAAACAAAAATACTTAAGGAATTTAGGCTAATTTCTCAAGTTTCAACAACGGAAATCAATTTTCGCGTCGTTTATTCGTTTCTCGATCCGAAAATATATTCATTAAATTAAAGAGAAAAACGGGAACGAATAAAAGTTTACGCGCCGCTGAAGTTTTCAGCGAACAACCCCTAAAGCCTTAATAATCGGGTTAATTATGAGCGAGAGATTAGGAAAAAAGGCCACCGATTCAGTTTTAACGGGATTGACGAGCCGTCGATGAAAAAATCCTCCGGATTATTCCTTCATTTCGCTCATCGGTTTTCTGGAGAAAGTTTCAACAATGCCTCCGGCTAAATTGGAGACGGAGGCAATCCGAATATCGCAATCGCTAATTAATTTTAACAAAACTGTTTTCGTCGAGTGTCACGACCAAAACTAAATTAAAGTTCCTGTTCCCCTTCTTCCTACGTTAATTGGCCGCCTTTGTTGTTCTTATGGATTATTACTTCGCCGGAGACGCGAAGTGAAGCGGAAAGGAAATTGTTTGGGGCGTGGAACCAAAGTGAGGCGAGGAATGTTTCGTTATTTTACGTCAAATTGATTTTGTTCCGGTCTAAAATTACTTGATATGAGCTGAAGTTTGATTACGTGGTTATTTAGGAAGATTTTCAGACACGATCTTAAATTAGTTTGGTTTATAGCGTACAAACCATACAATTCATGAAGTTCAACGCTCAACGCTAATCTCTTCTCACTGGATACGTGCAAATTAAATGCGTACTGGTTTACAAGAAAAAATGGCAATCGTATCTATTTATGATAAAACCGACCAATTACTTATACATCCTTTCCGATCCTTTAATTACCTGAAACGGACTTTAAAAGCATCACAAATTAATGCCGTTTCAATTCCGATCAAGTTCTACCTATATAGGTACTACACGCATAAAACAGTCGAATTCATACTCCGACAATCCGAGGCACGACTATACGAATGTAAATGTAAACGGGACCGACAAGATAACAATCCAGGAACGTTACATGGTTCGATATCGAATCAGTGTATCGCTGCTGCTTTCGTGCAATCGCCAGAACCCAATCGGCTCCGAATAGGACGCATAAATATAAATTGATTCTGTATTTCTAACGCGTTCGATCGTTGTAAATAATATCTAAACAATACGGAAGAAGTTTGTTGGTTTGTTTTGCGCGTTATTCGATGTACGTGCTATGGTAAATACAATTTGATACGAGCGTTGGATTACAAGTAAATATAGCTCTGGAAAACTATAATGTAATTTGTTTTGGCAACTACTCATGCGGAAAGATCCATCAATTCAACTAGAAATTGAATAAAACAGAAAAACTTTAACTTTGGTATTTCTTTGATACCCGATAACATTAATGATCTTTTCATGAGATGCTTTGTGAATAAGAAAAGTTACCCACCAAATTTTACACACGACTGTACCCTAATACCAAGAGAAAACTGTACAAAGTTTGAAACTCTCTGTGTAAGGGTGAAGTTTTCTTCATAATAGTTGCAAAGGCTCAACTCAACATTGCTCCTAAGCCAAATATATGTACAAAATTACTAGTAAATCACATGCACTGCTTACCACACCACTGTTGATTAACTCTGACAGACGTATTCCCCAAATATCGGGGACAACTTCCAGTAAAATACAGTTGAAGCTGGCGAAATTAGTTCTGTGATGAAAAGTTTGTGGATGTGAAACCTTTTCGTGGAAGCTCTAAGGTTGACTGCTGACTAGCCCCAAAAGACTTGAAATATGATACATACTTGGTTTCTGATGAAGAGTTGGGCATTTATTCTTTGACGAACCTGGATTCCAACTTACCACTAGAAGCAGCAACATTCTGGAGGAAGGTTTTGAGTTCCAATAAGGATGACTACTTTTGGTGGTTATAAACACATTTTTACAATATTGTTCCAGTTTGCTAATAGTTAGCAAACCATTTCGTCATGCTTAAACTTGATGATTTCAAGCTGTTTCAACTTGATACTTGTGACTGGACCACAAACTACTAATGCGTTGGATCTTACACAACCTCCAACTGAAGACGGAGCAGCAATAAAGAAGTGAAGATGTATACGCAGATTTCTCTAAATTGTTTGATTGAATGTATTTAAAATTACTTATCTAGAAGCTAGATAATCTATCCTTTCTCAGATGGGCTTGTAGAGTATATCTGTCATGTCTCAAATGAGGACCTTTTAGTTTACTGCTCCATTCTTTCTCAAAAATATATTCACCTTTTTTATCGGATTTCTACCAAATAATTTACTTACCGCCTATCATCTGTCGAAAAACTGCTTCCTCTAACCCATTCATCATTGCAGAAGTGATATTTTCCGCCAAACAAAAAAAAAAGATGATTAGAATGTAGCACTTCCACACCGTATAAAAGATGTGCTTCCAATTTAATGTAAAACAAAAATTGAAGCATTATTCTGTGTTTACTTTATTAAACAGTGTAATATAGTTTACGAAGGCTCACAATGAGAAGGTCAGGGGTTCTTGTTGTGGTCGCTGTGGACCGTAGAAGTTTAAAATTATAAGGTGGATCTGTTACCTCCAATATATTGCAAATGTAAGGAAATGCTACGGATCGGAATGGGATTTGTACGAAAAAGTAAAAAATTAAGAAAAATATAGTTTACATCTGTTTGATCACAATTTACTCACCTCTTCTCGAGAATAATATCTAGAGAGGGATTCGAGATAAAGATTTATACCCCCACTAATGGGTTCATAGTAAAGTAAATAATCAGAGGTTAGAATGTGAGTACAGCCACAAATGTTAGAAACTATTTCAATATAAAAACGGCCACCGAAACGAGTTTATATGAAATCCAATAGGTACTACTTTCTTCTATTTAGATTTTAAGTTTCAATGTCAATCTAGTGTAATGCAATTTTATCAGGGGAACTGGTAGAACAAAAAATTATCTAATTTACTTTTCCCTGTTTCAGTATGCCCAATTGATGCTCTGCGCTTGAAAAGTATGAGTGCTCCTAGATTAATTGATTACAAGGAAGACATGGAATTGGATTGTCACTTTGATATGGGCAACGAAGAATTATACGCGGTTAAGTGGTACAAAGATGATCACGAATTTTTCAGGTGAGTCGAAATTTAAGATTTGATGAAGATTTGTATTTTATGATACTTTGCTCTAAGCATTATAATTATTAAAGTTGTATTAGCAATACCTAGTTTAAATCATATGAATTAAATTTCGCTCGAAAATTACATGAAAATAATTCAAATTCATTACGAAAATGGTAGATCTATAAAAACCACATTTCGCAAAATCGTGGATATTTTTGGTCGTTATAGTCGTCCATCAGGGCCGGCAACTAAGAATTTAGTTTGCATCAACTCGATTAATACGCAACGTGGCAATATCAAAACAAACTCGTACCGGTTGTTCGCAAGAAAATATTGTTGCTGTGAGCCATAATATTGAAAAGGATTCAATTTTATCAATTCCTTGGCGTCTTCAAAAATTGGGTTTGCCCGAGATTTGTCCCCAGAGGCCTATAAAGTACATCTGGTGCAAGAATTTAACGTCGAAAATTTCATTACTAAACAAGGTGTTGTGTTTTCAGAGAAAGCTCATTTTCAACAACTATTACATTCATCACCTATTACAGTATTTCTTAAAAAATGAGGCTGGTGCTGCGATTATGGTCAATGGAGTGCACCATGGGGACATAATAACCAATTTCTTATACCGCATTTTGGATGATGTGGTTTTCGGCGGCTTGTCACACAGCTCAACAAACAATCAATTTGACCAAACTAAATGTGATGGATGTTTGATCTCGCGTAGGGCAATTGGCCATTAACATCATGCGATCTAACACCGTAAGATTATTACTTCGATATCACATTTCATTCGTTTGACTTTGAACAACGATACGATCTTCGCTAGTTTTGATCTGTTTCAGGAAAACCTCAAGTGTAGACTTTGTGTTACACAAATGGGCGATAGATTGTTGTCATTATCTGGAGTCTCTTTGCTTTTAACGTCATTCATGATGATTATGCCTTCATGTTTAGTTAATAACGAAGAAAGTAGAGATTCACTACCCGAAAAATTCGTTATGCTGCTGTGTCGGACCTGGAGTAGCACTCGCAGTTGCCTTGCTTATCCCTTGAAAAATTACCTATTGAAGTTACCATGTGCATATGGCTTAATTACAAAAAGGGGATGGTACATGGGTTTATCAAAGAAAACTCAAAACTGTCCTACAGGTTGCTAGAAGATAAAGTAGATATTTCAAAATAAGCTATAAATTCAATAGTTGGACATAAAAATGTACAATTTTATCGATGAAACTTGGACGTTGTCTGGAAAATTAACTGAGGATGAAGTGAAATTCTAACATCAACTGCGGACAATATTTTGGCTGACGGTTCTGGCTTTCGTAAGTTGAATTTGCAATTAATTCCCTACAAATTGATCGATTTCCAAATATTTTTCGGTTATGGCGACGCACAGAGATTTTAAATAGAACCAAATTTGGCTCTTGGAATTTTTGTCAATTTCGCTAGATTTAATGTCTTGTTTCTTTCCTCAAACTTCATTTAAAAAAAAAAAAAAGAATCACTGCAAAGACATAATCCTGAATACCATTGCAAGGAACGATACCAAAGATTCAATTATCGAACAAATTCACAATAAAAGACGATGCAAAATTTAAGACAAGAACATATCAATCGCATCAATAACTTTTTGTTTGAAATCGCTTTGTTTTGGAGAATGTCTACAGATTCAATTGCTTGATGTTCAGTAAGTACATACAGTATTTGATTCAATTATAATTTAGACGGTCTGCGTGAAAGACTTTGTTCTTTTGGTAACCTCTTTATCGTTTCCGTTTTGGACTTCATGAGCACAACACACTACAATTGGAGACAAAGGGGGCAGTCATGTGGGAAAGCCTTCTTTTGTGGAGACCACCGAAATTACAATTGATTGATCTTATTGAATTACCAAAATATTCATTCTTGAAATTAGACTCGGGAAGTTTCAACAAAACGCTGGAATTAGTTTTCAGTTTTAAATAGCCTCTTTTACATATATACGACGAATTAGATTTATATTGCAGTCATTACTGTGGTAATATAATTTTAGGTAAGATTTGGCATGCAGCATGTTGATGGTGATATCATATTACGAATACAAAAAAAAGAAATGAAAAAGATAGTAATAAGGTTCCATAGTAAAGAAATTTCGAATCGTCATTGTAATATATCATCCCCTTCATAACGAAAAATGAAAATATTTCCTCAATAAATTCTATTATTCCCCATACACACGTTATTTAAACGCACAATACGTGTCGAATAAAGCCAATCGGCTGGCAAAAACATATCGCATCCGAAGAAGACCAGAAAATCATAAAAATATCATCTCGATCAAATTAAACGTTCTGTGGAACTAATATCAGGCTATATTTCGTGGAGTTTTCCTTCGGTGCCCTACTAAACCTATTTATTCGCGTCGGAAAAGGGGAGAGCGAACAGGCACGACATCCCCAAAAATTAATAACCATGGAATATTTATGGAATGTACAATCCATCCTCGTCGATATAAAGAAATTGTTTCTTTATAACACTTCTCCGGTGAAGCGTGAACTGAAAGGGCTGCGCGAGTGGGGCCTCCGAAAATATGAACAGGCTCTAACAACGTACCTACGCGATTTATGGGGGAGAAAAGGGACGAAAGAGGAATAGGAAAATAAAGGAGGCTGAGGGCAGTGGCGGTCCTTTTCTCGATACGAAACCGTTCGGGCCAATGTATCCTTTTTTTTGTTATAAGGAAATCTTGAGATTTTTCCTTCGCTTACGCGAGGTGTCAATATTTTATTTTTTCCTTTGTAAATTCAATTCAATATATCCCTCTAAGGATTATTGGTAGCTACGTTTTGAAAAGGCCTTAAGCGTATTCGGATGAAGTGAACCTAATTTAAACATGCGGAAAATATTTGACTGAAAGAAAGGAAAAAGGTAACAGTGTAGAATATTGCTAAATATACGAATTCTGGAGAAACCTCCTAGTGTTTGAAATATCGTGGAAAGTACGATACAGGAAGCGGAGGATCTGAGTAAAGTTATTCGTTTCCGTAGCATATGGAAGACGGTGGTTGCTTGGCTACGCTTTTCTCCATGGCAGGTTACGTAGCTACAATTCACTTACAAAATCGGAAGAAGAGTTAATCTCCGTCGGTATACCATCCACTTATCGATATATCAATAACTCAGCGTGTCAGCGGTTTCGGCGTAATCGAAATTGAGGGATAAATAGGTTATACATTTCAAGATGAATTACAACGACATTCCTAATGAATTCGAAACCTTTTAGCAAAGTATAACCGAGGGTAGATAGCGGTGCACAAAGCAATTTTCAAATTAACGAAATGATGAAAGTAACAACTGGATCATTACTAGAAACCGCTGAATTTTTAAAGACAATCAAGGAAATCTAAAATACGCAGCAAATGCGAGAAAGTGACATTGACAACGTTAAAAATTTTGACACTATGCCGGATTGAAATAAATTAATTGAAACGTTTAATGCGGAGAAGGGGATTACGACATTCGTGGCCAGAAGCTATAACGTTGGAGACAGCTAGAGCTCATCTTATGGGACCAGTCAGATTCCGGTATCGAGTTCGAAGCAAGGAAAAATTTACATTTGAAAAGAGTAAAACCGAGCTTTGGAATTCCATGCGATCACGAAGACAACAAGGAAGAGAAAATGTAAGTACCTATTTCCATGAAAAGGCGTCACTATGTAACGAACTAGAGCTATTTTTTGAGAAATAAAAGAACAAGTCATAATAACTCTGTGGTCAAGGGATATAAGCAATTATCTTATGGCAAGACCACATACAGATGTAGATGAACTTTACAAGGATACAGTGCCATATGACAGAGTCGAATGTGCCCGAAGAGCTGTAGTAACTGAACAAATTCAACCCAACATTAAAACGGAAGAAGTGACCACTTCAGAAACTACTTCTCGAATAGTAAGGAAGCAGCAGTAGTCCGAGAACAAAGTCAGTCCTGTGAAGTATTTCAATTGCCGGGAATTTGGACATATTGTTAGCGAATGCCCAAAACCAACTCGGATAGCAGGGTTACATATGCGGCAGCCAAGACCACCAAAGAAGTAGAGGTCCAGATAGAAACCCAGGACTAAAGCAAGATAAGAATGGAGGCTATACATCGTTGATGGTACAAGATGGACATTAGTCAGGAGCGTATATGTTATCTATCTATTTAGAAGGCAGGCAATTCCAGCCAAGTAGAGAAGCCATTATTGATTCAGGTAGCCCTATAAGTTTAGTTTCTCAAAATTTAGTTACAAATGCAGATGTTAAACCTTCAGAATTTAACAATTATCAAGGTATTCATGGGTCAGAATTAAATGTTTTAGGTGTAATTAACGTCCATTTAATCGTTTCTGATCAAAGTATTAATATAGACTTCCATGCTGTTCCCAAAAGTAGAATGACATATAATTGTTTGTTAGGCCGCAACTTTATTAACGATTGTCACTTGTTCATCCCCTTTGTTAATGGTGAAGCAGCAATTAAATCTGAAAATCAAATAATTGTACAGAAATCTGCTAATGTACTATTTCCAAATTAAATTTTAAATATAAATCGCCTTGATGATAATGACTTTCCTGAAATTAACATGAACAAGAATATAGATGCCCCGCCCATAAATAAGAAATGTAGAATGTAATTGTTAATAATTATGTAAACCCAGAATCAATACAGTCGAATGTGTGCCACATAGATTTCGATAAAGCTTTCGTAAACCGTATCCAGGAATTGCTGGTTTTCTAATTCTAAAAGGCTAAGGAATGCACTAAGATGTTACTAGACGATATGAAAGGTAAAACATCTAATCAAGTAGTTCAAACCCAACTTGGAGATAAGATTTATTATGACAAAAGGCATAAAGTTGCACAAGAATATAATATTGGTGATTATGTTATGGTAAAAATGATGTGTCTGATTATATAAATAAAAGACATACTAAATTCAAAGGTGCTTATAAAATGAAAAAAAAAAATTATCAAACGATAGATACGTTCTTTGTAACATAGATGACTTTCATCTTGCACAAAGTGTTTTTGAGGACTTCTTTGGCCCAAACCAACTAAGACTATGGGACTCGACTCTAGATGTAACTGAATGATTTCTATGTTATTACACTTTTATTTACTTTTGGTATACTGTATGTTCTTTTGTAATACTTTAGTATCAGCCTATACTGACGTAGAGTAAGTACTTAGTGTTATGATTAGCATCAATCATAGGTCAGAACTGAGTGAATAAAGTCGTTTTATATTTGAAAGAAGGATTAAAGATATACCAGTTAAGATTAGTATTTGTAGGTCATTAAATCCCCTGTAGACCAGAAATACCTATACCATTATTATTATTATTTGTGGTTTGTGCTGAGACTAGTTTCTCCCAATCCAGTGCAGATATATACGCATTATCCAAGATTTATCGATTCTCATTTGTTATTGCATTATACATAGTCTAAATCCTAACAAATAGGATTAGATTATCGTAAGTTTGGATTGGGGGCACGTGCCGCCGCTGTACCCGAATCGGAAGAAAATCAATTTAGAGCGCGCTCTCCATATTTCCATATTTCCGCATCGATACTCGTGGAAGGCGCCTCCTATTTATCAAATATTATCTTTTACCTGCTCGCGTTCCGCGATGGCACGTATGAAAGAGTAATTGATTTATTAGGTTTCCAATGCGCCGGAATATACATTCGCGCCAACGGATTCCGACCGCCGCCGGTTCTGATCCCTTCCTGTGTTTCCAACGCTTTATCTGCGCACGCGAGAATCCCGCTTGCGAAATTAATAACGTACAGTAATTAACAGATATGCTCGGATTATTTTGCATAGATCACCAACTGCCTAATGCAATTGAATTAGGGCCGACAGGACCGTAGTTCTGGACAATGCGGTATGCGGCCTGAGATATATGTATAATATATTATTAATATATAATATCGACATTGATCTATGTATCTATGTGCTGCCTCAATGTTTAATTAGCTAATTAACACCTACTGCGCGCGTTGATAACGCACGTTCGTTCCTCTAGCTTATTGTTGTTGCATAATAAATCAAAGTGGTAGCTATAGATAGGGTTCAACCACATATTTATAGGTTGCAATTTCCAAAAAGTGAAGGCGAATAACATGAAATTTCGGAATTTCAGTTTTCGTTTCGTTATTCCCTTCCCTATCAATGGAGGATTTTATAAAAACAAACAAAGTCGTAAGTATGAGTGGTATGAAAAGTATACAATGTGCGCCTCAATTTTGCGCACACATTATAATAATATGTATCATTTCAGGTACCTAATAAAGCGAATGGGAAACAAGCTTTAATTTTTTAAATTAAAAAAATATTTAAGATAAAAATATCATACTTTTATAAAATATGTCTATTAAACAAAATAACATTTAATACTTATATTTATTTTATGAGTCAGATGAATCTGAAGTATTACTGTCATATTCTATGGAGTCACTGATAGTATAATCTTAATTTTTACCTTGTCCTTGCTGCTATTAGTTGAATGAATCGAGGTTCATTTGATGCTGATGGAGATGGAACAAATTTAATAGAGCTGCAGGTAATACTGATTGTAGCTTTCGGGGAACATCTCGAAGACTATTTATGACTGGCTCAGATGTAATAAGCAACATATTTAATAAATCTCTATTACTTGCAATACGGGTTTTTCCTTTTTTTTTGAATAAGTCGTTCCCTATATCTGCGGCAATCTTTATTACGCGCTTCTTGAGCAACTTTGGGTAAATGTGCTATACGAATGTTTCCGAATATTGGTACTACGCAGTAAAATTTGATGTAAAGTAACGGGAATATAAGAGCATGGATAAAAATTTAGGCGGAGCTGCCTGGTGTCTTCTGTAAATTGCTGGAATTTTGTATAATTTATGCCATAACTTGATGCAAAAGTTTGTAATATAACACAAATTTCTTTCATTAATGTTACATCTATTCCAGTTATATTGGCGCTAGTTTCAGCATTTTTTCAAAATCTTCTAGCTGTATTGCTATCATTTGAAGAGGCAAAGGAAAGTTTAGCCCCATGTCTCCTTTAAAACGAGCTTGAATTTGCAATCTTCGTTTTTCTCACATTTTCTTTATCACTATCCGTTTCAACTCTCCATTTTTTTAGTATTCAGCCGGTAGCTGATATGTAGAAAATATTCCAGGCACCTAATCCATGTATGTAGGGTGGATAGACCAAAACCATAGCTTTCTTCTGAATCTCTAAATTTAGGATTTGGTTAATTCATCAATTTTGGTGTGGCTTTACAAATATAATACGTCTGGGTAGACCTTGTTTCAACCATTGCATTGCATATTTCACCATATAGCATTGTAATGATGTTATGATTTATAATAATTTCTTGATCTTTAAGTTTAATTTTGATGGATTGCAAACTTGAAATTTGATCTTTAATAGGTTTGTTTTTATTTTTGTAGTTTTATCGTCTTTTTCATAAGTATAAACTTGATAAGACGGCAAAGCATTGCGGAAGCTGGTCTTAGATTTTGCCATACGCACTGCTAGTTTTCATCAAGTTTATATAATTTACTAGGAACAAAGAAATACACGAACAGATATTCGTCGTCAGAATTTTGTGAAGCAAAATTTTGTTTATATCTACTGTGACCACTGCTCCCATCACATGCCCAAGATTCATCTCAATTACGTACATAAAATTCTCAATTTCCGTAAACTTTTACACAAATGTTTCTTATGGTATGAAATTAAAATTACAAACATTAAAAATGGAGTCACTAGGTATCTGGGACCATGTGTGCAGTCAAAGCGCGAACGGGACAGCCATTCGTGCTAGACGAGGCGACAACTGTCAGCCTAAGGCTCCTTTGATTTTCGATCAGAATTAGTTAGAATTTTGGTCGTTCGAATTTTAACGAGAACAAATTGACAGTTTACTCCTTTGGTGCGAACATTTCATTAGAAATCAGGGGACCTTGATAGGACCAAAATTTGAAATAAAAGGTTGGTTTGGTGAGGTGATTTTAAAACGGAAATATTAGGGCGGTAGATTACCTTTATTTGGATATAATGATCCTCAAAAGTTTGGTACATATTATAGAATGAAATGCAGTATATACGAATGCATTTTGGATCTAATCAGAAAATCTAAGGAGTAGAGAACGGACGGTGCTTCCACGAAAAAGAAACCGTTGGCATGTCACAATGAAGTAGAATAATAGTTGTCAAAATTATCTAACAGGTCCCATAAAGTTTATTCTAATATTCATTATTCCGCGTCCTTTCTGCAGCGATTTCTCTGTGTTTGGAAAATTTTTATAAATCATCTCAGAGATAATAGTTGTTAGACTAAATTTAGAAGACTTGCAGCTCATGTTAGAAGTCTAAGTGTAGAAAGTTGGAGATTTCCTTTTAGCAAATTTTCTTTTAGAGTTGGTCACCGAAATATCAGTCATTTTAGCATTATGCTCTTCGTTCCAATCCCCAATAACAAAAATCCAAGATGAAGATATGCTCTGGAATATGCAACAGTTCTCTAGAAAACCAATATTACCGAAAAAGAAGTCAATGGCGATCATTTTACCGTAGGCCAATGATAGAACTAATGAAAGCAAAACAGAGCTATTACCAATCGGTGCAAACTTTGATTTGCGTGGGAAGCCAAACACACCGTAGGAATGGGCTGAGGGTGTATAATTGGAAGATGTCATTCTTCACCCAGAAGACAAAACTAATTATTTGCTCCATTTATCTGTTTATTCATATTAGGGTAGCTCACTAATCGATCAGACACTTGATAATTATCCTCTTTGTACCGTAACACTATAACTTCTGTTGGAACAACCGCGGATCCTCAACAAAAGCCAGTAGCTTGCTCAAGGAAAGCCTGTGTATTTTTTATAGGCTCCAGTAGATCTTTGGAAAAATGCTTCTGGCTGAGTTGTTTCAGTTCGTTACAAGCGCAGAATAGTTGTACACTAATTTTCTCAAGTAGTTACCATCTCCTACAACACGCTTCGCTTATCATTCCCATGTTACTTTTTTCAAGGTGTAGTATCGGGTCACTTGTTCCTTCTGATTAGGTTAGCCGTAAATTTACCATCTGGGATAGCTAACAGTGTCTTAGTGTGGAATAGACCTGGAGTGAATTTCCATTTCTTTAACTGTTCTTCTTTAAGGCTGTCATGTTTGCCAAAAACTTCTGTTACCCCGCATACAGGCTCTGGCTCTAGGTTTCCTTTTGAGCCATCCTTGGCTAGTTCATCAGCAATTAGATTGGCTTCAATGTCCCCATACTCAATGACGAAAATTTTGTCTCGTGCCAGTTTATTGAAAATTTCTTTGCAATATTTTACCAATTTCTACCCTGGTGGGACTGGGGCTTGTTGCGTAAAATATCTTCCTAAGATCACAGCCATGAGATGCTTAATACCAATCAACGCGTTAGGAATCTAAATAAAAGTCATCTTAATAGTTCTAGTTGTTGCTTGTGCAACAGGCTTCGTTTCTGAACTAGCTTCAAATTATAGAAACTTTCATTTGGTTACAGTCATATTTTGTATATTCCTTTGTAGCTTGGCATAAGAATCTGACGTACTTACTTCACTTAACTTATAACCCAAAGTATGTGTTGATATCTGTGATGAAGTGCTTTATGCTTGAAAATGCATGGTAACCTCAGGTGTGATTTCGTTTTTATTGCTTGAAACACTACCGTATGCTGTTTACAATCATCATTTTACCATTAAATAAGTAGGATCACCAGTTGTACTTTAATAATAGAAGTGCTTCCTTCACTGTGTATATGTACATTGCAGCTTTCTTTCAGATATTATTCCAGTAATATAATTTTACGTTTCCACCAATGATATTTTTCATAATACTCATTTATTTTTAATTTTTCATAAATTTATTTGCGATATATAGCAACCACCAATGAAATATAGAAACATATTGTAAATATAAACGCCCATTGCTCTGAGTAATGGTACTCAAATTGTGCACTTTTATGTCTTGGATACCGTAAAATTTCCGTGTTTCTAACGTAATCAGTAACCCAGAGGAGTAAAGCTACAACTTCCAGAAAATATTGGCAACTATAGGCGTTAAGATCTTTATATCTATAAAGGTGATTGCAAGGACTGTGGTGTAATTTACTGACACAATTATCACATCGGTAAGCTCCTCACCACACAATTGTTTATAATAAAATCGGTGACACATGTTTCGCTAGCTCGGGGCAAGCATCTTCAACAACCGTATAAACCGATGTGATATTTGTGTCAGTCTTTATATCTAGTTAAACAGAACGCTTTTTGTGTTACCTCTGCCCGTCGAGATCGGTTATATTTGAAAACACTCAAATTGATTCTTAGTTCAGCTTTCACAATTCTTTAGCGATTCTGAGTGTTAATTCCCCATTTAAGTTTAAATGCTGAAAAAGTTTGAAATGTTACGATGCACCGATAAAGCCTCTATTATACATTTGATTTTATCGCATTGTTAGTCATTTGAACACCAAGAAGTGTGAAAGTAATTAAGAGAATTGATGCGTAAAATTTCCCTTTTATCACAACTACAGCGATAAAGAGCTTGCGTCTTTGACGTTTCCTCTACGTCCTTTGTGTTTACTGAATTTTTTACACCTT
This sequence comes from Chrysina gloriosa, assembly GCA_038088585.1. Classification (NCBI taxonomy): domain Eukaryota; kingdom Metazoa; phylum Arthropoda; class Insecta; order Coleoptera; family Scarabaeidae; genus Chrysina; species Chrysina gloriosa. The sequence goes on from CM076092.1 coordinate 10,345,204, forward strand.
CATCCTGCTCGTTTCAGATTTATGCCACATCAGAAACCCTACGAGATCTCTTATCCGGTGAATGGCGTTTTCGTCGAGAAAGAGGGCACACATTGCGATATGCACAGTTGTCATGTTCGCTTGACGAACTTGCTACGAAACGACAGCAGCGGCGCTTACCGTTGCGAGGTTTCCAGCGAAGCACCTGCGTTCCGACTCGCCTCCGAAACTCACAACGTTACGGTTGCCGGTAAGAACTCCTCTTTTTATTTTTCTGTTTCCTTTCTCCCTTTCATCTCCCAGTTCATGTAAACGATTGTGTTTCCCGCTGAAGAGCAACCCCTATAACCGGGGAAAATTTAAGCGTGTACAATGGGTAACTTCTGCGTTTATGACTGTTGTGTAGTTTCGTTTGTTAGACGTTTAAGCTCAGTGCATATATACAAAGAAGTCTCGGGAATTATTTAGGAAATGTATGCGAATTGCTTGGAAACGAGAACGAAGCAAATGAAAGATATGGGTAGGGATCCGGATATATTGTTTCAATACATTTTTTACATTTCCGGACTAAGAAATTCTCTCGATGTTTGTTGATTAACTGTGCATTTTAGGTCACACAATCAAATTAGAATAGACGATAATAGCTTTACCACATTAAGTCATGTAAAGTAATTACATTATGCACATATGGATTAGATATAATATTACGTACCAATATTAATCTGGCCCCTCAGGCAAGGCATAAGCTTCCATTCCTGCTAGGGTGTATACTGTACTCACAATCACGCCTACCAATTAAACTTAACTAACACATAACACAGATATTGTGCGAAATGAATAAAGCGGTCTGTAGCGGAAAATTATAGTTGATTCAGTTCTCCAGAGAACTATGTATAACGTAATAAATCGTCCGTGTTAAGTAACTTCTGAAAAGTTAAACTGTGTATATAATATCGATTTTCCTTTCCCATTTACTACCGTCGCGTTCAACATCTACGAAGTTCTGTTTTGGATTGGAGTATCTAGTCCGTTTAAATTACATACGTGCTCACGAAGCTGTAAATACACGTATCAGTTACGTTGTTCTGTAATAATTATTGCTGATATAGTGGTAATGAGTTTATCAAGTATTTGATGGTGTTGGAATTGGCATGGCATCAACTTTAGTGCGTGCTTCCTTATTACTCTACATACATATCTGGAACAACTTAGAATTAAATTAGCTTCGTAGGACATAGTCCTAAGAGCCAAATTATTAATTGCAATTGACTGTAATAGTACATATGTAATCACCAAAGGGTGATTGTTAAACTTTAAAAAATTTTAGTTTTCATCACAGGAAGTTAAATATAAATTTTAATGAGGGTCGTAACTGACTACAAGCGGGTAACTAAGTGCGAAAATAGTACGAAATAAGGACTGGGGGTGGTGAAAGACAGGATAAAGAAGAGTTTGCTTCCACACACAAAAATTCATCAAGTCAACAGTTGAAAATAAATAAGTTAAGTAATTTCTAAATAAATAAAATAAAGTATTAATGTCTAAAGATAAAGGTCGAAATTAATAGTACTATATAATAACTGAAGGGTCTTTCTCTGTATCATTATCGTCTCCAGATCTTATTAGGAGGGTATTATACTTATTTTATGTGGCGACTTTCAGTTTGATATGGATAAACGAGAAACGGGGTCGTTTCTAGACTTCAAGACTAAGATCGCACAACTTGCATTATAAAAAGATCTGAAACGAGAATACATAACATATTTACTAATATGAAACAGTATTACACCGAGGTAGTAGTTTCTGCGTTACAGATCTTTATGCAGAGCAGATCTCTTTTGATGTTCGCCACAATATTTGGTTAACGTCGAAAGCAAAATGCAAGTAGTACGATTTACTAATCATAGTTTGAAATTAGTTAAGAATGAAGTTGACGCAATTGATTGCTAAATTAATATATATTTGCTACAAAGCATTTCTCCTGATAAGTTGATGCTTGCGTCGTTGAAACCTATCCGCAAGAAGGGCGACAGCAGCGATTTTAATAATTACAAGCGGGTAGCATTGATATCAAACGTCTGTAAAATTATTGAGAAATTATTATACAATGGGATGAAGAAGTTTGTAACAAAGCATGATACACCGCGGAAAAATCAGAATGGCTATATCAGACCAAGGTCCACAGGGTCCCATTAGTGGGACTTTTCAAGTATTTGAGGAGGTTAGAAGTAGAGTTCGTTAAAACGGCGGATGACGTGTTATCATTAAGTAGTGCAAACCGATCTTTGTCTCTACTTACGTGCAAGGCGCGACATTAAGATTCGAAGAAGTAAAGGCGTAAGTTCGGTTTACACTACCTAATGATAGCACGTCATCCACCTTTTTAACAAACTTTAGTAATAAGCAGATCGCACTTTGTCCACTCATAGATCTGTCCAAAGCCTTTGACAGTGTACATCATGGGACTCTATTACGTAGGTCGGATAAAATGGATTTTAGGGGCGTGAGTTTGGAGTCGCTTGTGTTCTACTTGATTGGACTTTAGTAATATGTAATTTCATATGATGAATTGGGAAGTAAAATTTTGCTGCCCTGGGGAACCACTTCTTATGAGGCTCCACAAGCCTCCATTTTGGGTCCACTCTAATTTTTATTGCACATTTATGTTGTTATATGTTGCTCCATCTCCTTGGTAGTTGTACAATGCCTTTCTTGTATTGACTCCACTGTCGTAAGCACTTTTTCAACATTCTACCTTCTCTTTATCTGGTAACGTGGTACAGATTTCCATTGGTTGATAACTGTCTACTTGTAGTAGTAATGAAATTTTTCTCCCTGGGGTTTTAGTCACATTCTTGACAGATCCTTCCTCGGTGTCATTATTATTGTGTTCAGAGCTTATCGCGAAGGTCATTAACAAAGTGAACATGCCTCCAGATAGAGCCTATCCTGAATCTGCTGGCAAAAAATGGAGCAATGGAATTGGAATTGGAACAAGGCCCAAGTTGTGCAGCGAATTGTTTGCTTAAAGTCATCAAAGGAAATTATCGTTTTACGATGCCGTGAAGTGCGCATATCAGTATGTTTAAATCTTTGTGGGCTGACAACACTTTGTAGTAAGGATTCCTTACTTTCCCAGATTTAAACTACACAGTATCTTCAACATCATTATCGCTTTTGGAGCTTATTGGCAAACATCTTAGCTACTCGAACGTGCTTCTAGAATCAATTATACCGTTTCCTATTTGGTTATAAATCTTAAAGCAATGGCCGATCTCCTCCGAAGTGCTTCGATGAAATAGTGATGGGGTCAAATCAGCTTCCGTTTCTTTCATTGTTTAGTTTCCTCGATATCATCGCTGCAACATAGGTATCAGTGAGTAGATGCACTATTACTCCCAAATAAAAAATAAATTAGGAGATAGCTTCATTTCCTTCGAATTTCCTCAAAGAAGCAGCAATCCGTTTCAGATCAACATCCCTAGGGATTTGGTATCAGTCGATCAGTCAATTTAAGATATGACTGAAGTTCTGGTGACGAAGATAAACATCTTTAATATAGTCTTTCTAAGTCGACCCATCCCCCTAACTAGAATAGTAATAAGAACATTATTCATAGTCGCTTAAAGACCTATATCCCTTTTTAACGACTTCCTTAGCCTTAGAATCATTTCCAAAGATCTGTGACAACATTCTTAGCAACTGGAATGTCTTGTCACATTCGATTATAACATCTACCACCTGCTTCTCAATTACTAACCAGAGAAAGACCTCTTCCAACGATTCTCGAGGAAACATCCAAAATCATCAAGGATGCACGGTGTTACTATAATTGTGAATATTTTGTCTTCTTATAATTAGTATGAAGAACATTTCTGCAATACAGTCTACCGGTTATTTATTTAGAATTATATTACTCAACTGTTTTTTTGTTCTCTCTACTGTTAGGCTGAAGATAGTCCCACTCTTGGCAACACTTTTAAAGAAGTTTTGCCATATTGTATGTAAGGTACGGGTTTGAAATGGAGGGCATGTTGCATACTTGGTATATTACGCTGTTAATACACTGTGGTAATTTTCCAGTGCTCGGGGTGTTTGATTCTATGTCCATATACTCAATTCAGACAACTATTCCTTCAGCGGCTTCAGAGCCGCCTATGTAACATTTTAACTATGGTCTGAAGAAACTCTCGAGAGAATCATCCCGCCAATCCCATTTTTCACTCAACCCTATCGGCAAAGTTGAGACCAAAAAGGAAGGGCATCCTGGCTCCATCGGATTGAGCTTCGGATCTCGCCCTGTCCTATTGCTAATTAATCTAATAAGGGTGCTTCTTGGGATTCGTCCATTTGCCAGATGTAGTGGGGACTGGTCTAGTATTGCGTTAATTTCCGCAGTTGAGCAGCTCTTCATTGTCATTTAGTAGGCTTAGATATTTTAGTTTAACAATTCCTAGTTTATTTCCCTTTAAACCACGCAGGTAACTCGCATTTAGAAAATTTTTTACTGTTTGAAACATGCCGGTTGATCAAAAGAGGAAAAAGGAATTTGGGACCTACCCCAATAGTAAAGGAATTCACAAATTCTCTATAATTTTGACGTAATTTCCAGGTCCTTGTGGCAAAGTAATTTTTTCCAATTCCATCTTACAAGTACCAACATATATATATATATATATATATACAATATACATATACATATATGACAGATACCATTTCTTTATCTTTAAACAACCATTAGTAAATTATTACTGATATTAACCAGAAAACCAAGAAGGTTATTTGATTTTCAGCCAACAGAAAAGCTTTCTGACAGTGGAGATACTTTTAAATATGCAGCATACATATTATTAATTTTTCTAAATGTACTATAAAGGGTACAAGTTGCTGATAGGAGCTTAAATGTAAGGATTTTAAAGTTACCACACTAATATGGGTATCCTCCAATACGTTTTTCTCCATTGTCATTCTTAGTGAAGATCTATAGCATTGCATCCATTGCATCTTTCGCATCTTGATTTGGAAAATACCTATCAAATCGTTGGCTCAACACAGAAGAAAGTACCCAATTAGTGGTTGTAACGCATTTTATTTCCTTTTTCAACTCTTCTCGAATTTTCTTTGTTAATATGACTTCTTATAAACATATTTTGCTTTACTGAAAAGAGAAATGAAAGAGATGTATTCTTTCTTTTGGATAAAGGAAACAAGCCACCAAACAAATTTGACACGTCTATGTAGGTTTTAACGTAGGAGAAACGTAAAAATTCATTTGATCATTAAATTTTAAAAGACTTGCAAAATAAGACGGCTTATAACATGAGCTATTGCTATAAACAGAACGTTTCCGCGACAAATCATATTTTACCAAACTTTATGGGGCTTATGTTACTACGACGCATACAACTCTCGCAGGACGTATCTACAATAACTCCAAACAGAAACACCGCATTCAAATAATTTAAAGCAACAAACTCGCGACCCGACTCCAATCTCGGTCGCCGGCTTTCATCGATCGTCCGTCCAAAAAGGCAAAAAGTATAAAAACAACGAAGGCAAATGTCGCCATTATAATACGCGGCGTATTGAGAATTTGTTCTCGGTTATCGTACTTCTTGCATTATGTCCTCGGGGATATGGAGGAAGCGGTCCGAGGAGGAAAGCGTAATGGGCGTAATACGAGAATCGAAAACAATCGTGAACTTTCGAAGATGCAAAACTTTTTGATCTGCAAGCTATTAGTGGCTCCGAGGAAACCTCAATCCCTCACGATTATACCGCGGTATTAATGGTTGGGTTTTAAATAAGAATTTACTGGAATTAATTCGTTTATTTTTGCGATTTCTATTGAGGAACATAGGCAATTGAGTTTTAAGTGGGTAATGAAACTTTGTAACCTGGAAAAGGAGGAAATTGCTTATAGAAAGCTGCTATTTGAATTAGGACTTCCTTCAAACAAATTGCTTCGTACATTTACGCCACAGTCTACTGCAATTGTTCGGAAATTCTTCCCGAGGAATAGCTAGATAAGTTATCGGGAAATTAATTTATTCTAAATCTATTTCGATCCATCAATATAACTCTTCGTTCATCTCTTAAACGATCACTAATTCGCACTGATACGTATCATTAATATTATCACAAAACTTGACATTTGTGGTTGTGATACAAATTGGCCAAATGACTTACTGACTCTACAGTGAACGATTCAAAAAAGTAGTTTTGTTAAAGAATGGAAATTTCAGGTGAACGTTTTCGTTGGTTGCTTTTTCTTGCAATTTGAGCAAAGGCCAAACTCGACAAGATTGCATAAAATCGTTTCGCCCAACTTTTGGTAATGAAGGTTCATCAGGAAAGACTGTTCACATTTAGTTTGCATAATTTCGTCGTGGTCGTCATGAGTTTTGAGAAGTTCGGCAAAAATGAGTTCTTATCCCAAATAACATCGCATCTGGTTCCGAAAGATTCCGCGTAATTTGATCAAAGCTAAAAAGAAAGGTTTGTGTTATTTGGTGTAAGGAAATGCCCAAAAAATGGATCGAACAACAGCAAAATTCGTATATTACGTCGTAACAGGTGACAAAACTTGGATATATTCTTATGAACTGGAAACTAAGGAGCACTCCATTGTTTGGGTGTTCCAAGATGAACTGAATTCCTCTAAAAGTTGCTTCTTCAAGAAGCACTTACAAGAAACTAATCGCTTGCTTCTTCAGTTGTACGGTACATGTCGCAAACACTCCTTTTAGAGGATCAAAGACTAGTTAATGCTGAATAGTATACACCAATTTGTTTGCCAGAGGTAATCGACAAAATCAGGAAAGGCAATCACCATGCAGCTATTTGGAGGAGAACGACATCGAATATATTGTCGTATGTACGATTTATCGCGTAGCAGTTTTTCTCTGTACCCAAATGTTGAACAAAATCACGAGACGCTATCGATGCCTTCAGAAACCATATTTGTGAGATACCAACTTCAGGTTAAAAAAAAATGATTCCCAAAATTGGTTCGAACGCATGCGAAAGTGTTCAAAGTTTACTTTTGTAACAACCTAAAACCCCTCCTCGTAGATTATGCACATAAAAATATGTATAGTGTACCCATAAAATCGTATTCCTCCAGTTCCTCGAAGATTATCCGAATTTTCCACTTCCATTCTTTCCTGTTACGAGGTTTTTCATCGCATTTCCGGTCTCCATACTACGCGTCGACTTTCGCCGAATTTAGCTTAACACTGTTCGTAATATTCTAGTCCATTACCGGGCTCTGCGGTCCAAAAAGGACAAAAACGCGGGAAAGAGAAAACGAAGGGAAAGCTTCGGCCTGAAATCCGGCTCGCTTTTTCGCTTCGAAACGAGGAAAACCGTTCCGGCAAGGGGTTATTTGTATATCCTGTTATCTTGTACGGTGCCATCATCACCGTTAAATACGTCGTGAGTTGGGATGCGTTCCTAGACGGTCGAGGATGCGATTAATCATTCGAGAGACGTTAGAAACGATTACAAGTCGGTATCGCGCTTCCGACGTGACAAGCTAGTGTACGAGACGTATTTGTGTCCATTAATTTTTTCCCTACGAATGGACGAATGTGTTCGGAGTTGGAGCACTTAAACTTGTATAAATCTAACGGTAGCGAAGATACGATTTGTATATGTAGTACGTGTGGGTTCGGTTTAAAGAAATATAATTCACTGTTTCGATTACTCACGGACGAAGTACGCTTTTCAGTTAGGATGGACAGCGCGCGTACCTCAAGCAATATACTCGTAGAGCGTTCAACTATCAAGCTTCAGTCATAGTTAAATGGGTATATACACAAGGTTTTCAGTAATGCTCTTGTAAAGTATAGAACATACGTAAGATGCATGTCGAATTAAAAATTGAAGAAGCGGATTTTAATGGAATGAAAAGTTTCTCTTAACATTTCTCCTCGTTCCTGTATTTAATTTTTGCTTAATGCCTTTCTTGCAATCGCTGTGATCTAACATTTAAGGCTTTTGGCCGTGATCAATTTGCAATATCGATGGTCTACGCTGACTCACTCAGTTGCTGTTACTGGCTTTTCCAGCGTTTGGTGAAGTGTAAATGATAAACGGAAAAGTCAGAAACGCGTCCGATACAGAAGTTCGTCGTTACGGTTTGAATCACCTACTTCGTTGATGATAAAGATGGATATCCAGGTCGTGCTAGCCTAATGGAAACGGCGTAGGTTAAAGTTCGAGAAAGTAACAAGGCGCCACTCTCCAATTATACAATTGGATCACATCTGTGTATCACGAGTTAGGGAGACCGTTCATCTTCAGTAGTAGACGAATCGAGGTTATCCCAACAGTTTACGTTCAGTCGTGAAGCGACCAGCAAAATTACTTGAACACTCTATTAAAAATACCATGAAAGAAATAAAAAATTAATTGATGCGACAGATTGACGCTTAACCGCGCTTTATTTGTCAGTTGAGATGTAACCAGTAAATTAAATTCAATTAAGCTAGCTTTTTACCTAAGGTCTACTCACTCTCGGTAACCGTTGGAATTCCAGCGGCCTTACAGCCACCTTACAGCTTTAGCCGAACGTAATACAAAGAACATATGCAAGTGACAAACAACTAAACTAAACTAAACTAAGGTTGTAAGGTCCTTTCTTTCAAGATCGGTAAAACTTAAAAAAATTTATGCCAAAACTATTTTGAAAATTGTATAACAGACCTTTAAAAGTAGTGTGTGTAACGATAGAATACTAGTTTTTTACAATGTTGAGAGCTTCTAGAGCTTTATTTTTTATCAATAATAAGTGAAGAACCAGTAAGTTTACAGACCCGAAATTTTGCATACAGTGCATTTGTCACGATAGCTACGATTTGTCGACGAGCTTTTCTGTAAATTACTTGTTTGTTGTTGAATGTAGCCCCAATTAAAAAATAGAAAAATAACAATGGGGACTTCAAGAAAGCAGCGATAACAAAGGAATTTACAAAAACGCTCTTTGACAAGTCTTAACTACCGTATCGAATACGTGGTATTCAAAATTTCAAGCCTGAAACCTGCTGGTTCTTCACCTAATATTGACAAAAGATTGGACTTGCCTAAGCTCTTTAAATTATACACAATTAGTATTTTATCGTTATACATACATCTTTTAAAGCTAAAATATACAGCTTTGGAAAGAGTTTTCGAACCGACTAAATAAATAACTTTAAGCGATCTTAAAAATAAGTACCCTACAGCCACTTGTTCTGCTATAGTGAGTAAGAAACGTTTAGGCAGCTCTCACACGCTACTTCTATGGCAAGTCAAAATTGCAGGTTTAGATGGTTATCCATCACACAATTTTCGAAAATCAAAGTCATCAGTCATACGGAGATTTTGAAATACCCAAAAAAGGTGTACAAGCTAACGTGAAGTATGGATTCTTTGTAATTTATTGGTTAACCGCTTTCTTCAAATCTTCGGTAATAACAGAACACTGATCAGAATGTTTGCCAACTGAACATGAGGTACGATTTGCTGATAAATGCTTCATTTATTACGTGATCGCTATAGCAATATTTGTCTATGAATCTCACTAGGACGAAGTTCTTTATGCATTCAGAAAATCCATGACACATCGAATCCTGAGAGAGGCTTCCCCATTTTGTCGTGCATTTGAAGGTGTAAGAGACCAACTAATTTTTACGTTGGTACACACGATAAAGAGGAAGAGGAAGATCGGTGCACTTCTTCTCCATCATTTGACCTACATTGACCTAATGTCAAAGCACAGGAGGCAGTAGTGGTGGAGAATGTCCACTTTTCGTCACGTTCGAAACAACTCTGGTTTCTTATAACCCCTACATAGTATGCTGCAAGATAGATCTAAGAATTTTTTACTCATTGCAAGCCGATACTTCACTTTATTTAAAAAATTTTCCATAAACTAAATGGAAACCCATGGCTTCTTGAAGCGATTTTATCTCTTACGAAGTTATATTTCAAAGAGTTGTCTCGATTTAGCATTAGTTACTAAAGAGTGCCACGTCCTCGAATAAAAGTTCGTAAACAAGGATGCTTTGCCATAAAGACACAATAAACGCCGAACATTAAAAATGTAATTTTACCTATGTTACTTTGTCGTGGTTAACTAACTGCTAGGAATACGATTGTACGTCGATTCAAGTCTCACCGGACGAACCCGTAAGACCTTCCGTTTCGCACACCCTTTCGCCCCCGCGGAATTTAATTTGGAACATTTGCTCGTTACCTTCGGAAGTAAACATTCGTATTAAACCGGGCGAAAACCATCCATTTCCCGCCGGACGTTTGGATGTTAGGCGTGTCGATCATTAGTGGAGGAACGTAAGGACTAAGGATTAATTGAAAGTGGAGCCGAACGAAGAACGCGTTTCGGAGACGAAATTAAATTTCGGTTTTATTTTATTGCGTCAATAAAAGAAGAAGTCGAACTATTAGCACTTGGCCAGCACCATCGTTTTTCCTACTTCTCGCCGAAATACGCGATTATTTCTTCTACGTCGTATACTTGACCTTCTTTCTCTTTCCCCTAGCGATTTTACCAGCGTTCTTTCCTTTCCCAACTACTACGATCAAATAGTATAAAATAAAAGTGCGAAACGGCCTGGGAATTTGTTGGAAGTCCCATTAACGGATACGTGACTCGAATTTCCAACTGAAAAGGAAATTTGTTGTTCTCCATCTATTATAGATTACGGAAGGATGTCGGACGTGTTTTGAAGTGCCTCTGGTGCTTTTCAGTTTTAACGGTTGCGCCGGATTCGAAGCGGGTTGTGATTGGTCGATGTTTGTGGATCGAGGGAAAGGGGAAATGAAAGAATAATGCGATTCGAAATGATTGATAGGATTGTGATGAAGCGTCGGAATTGGTGAAAATAATGCAAATTGAGTATTGCTGCTTATCTCAACTTTAACCGCAAAATAAAGTATGTAGACCTAACTGTTCCTCTAAAAATGAAAATTTGAAAATCATATATCATCACTGAATCAATAAAAAGCAAATTCGCGAAGTTCTGGACAGTGAATCTAATTGTGAGCCCCCTTTCTTACGAATCATATGCATATCATTTCGGGAATGTAAAAGCTATCGCAGATCGATAACAACGGGAACGCAACGATACAAGCAGAACCAATTGCGTAATGGTATTGGCGGATATCAATGTTGGTAATATCTAAAATTGAGTCTTTCCTGTAGGAAAGACAAATCATGGAAGTGACGTGATATTACCGGAACTAGAATCAATTCATCAATTGGAAATACATGGTATAGAAGTGGTAAAAGTATGCTAGTCTTTTACTAGTATATACGCCTTCGAACGAGGAACTGCAGAAGTCCTACTGAAAATGAATTAGCTTTTAATTAATTAATTAATTAATTAATTAATCAATGAGATTATTGCCACGTTTGTTCCAACAGTTAATTAAAGCGGAATTTGATTAAATATCAATATATTTCATAACATAATAGGATACTTACTCTTTGAGTTGCTTCTACCACTAGGTTGGTCAAACACAAGACCAAACTTCAATTCGGTAGATTGTACGTAGCCGCCTTTTATGTTTTTACAAACAACGATTTAGTGGCGTTATTGAGATGTGTTACTATTCTCGTAAAATTCTACATTTGCTCTTGCGAAAATAGTAGCAGCAAATTCACTGAATAGTTCGAATATAGTGAGCGTTTTAACAAACAATATTGGTAAAGGTCTAACTCAACAACAATGCATACAATCACTTTGTTCAGCTTTTAGTAATGACGCACTGTACGAAGGTACTGTTCGCAGGTGTTTTTACACTTCTTTGCGCGCGATTTTGTAAGGACCGGGGAGTTTGCCATGAAACACAAACTGTTACTTATGTTATATACTTTAATTTCATACATAGACCTTTTATTTTGACCCATAGACCTACGATGCGTTTTTGTTGTGTTCTTGATAGAACTGTCTTCATCTGCGTTCGCAATCAGACTCGCCAAATTAGATTTCTTCCTACAAAACTAAGCCTCGTGCAGGAATAAGAGAATGAGTTCCATTCGTCAGAAAAATGAGAGGCGTTTGCCAGATACCGATAAAAATGATATCAGGAACAGTTTAAAATAGAATAATTGTATTTAATAGTACATCGCCGATAGTTACGTAGGTGGTCAAACTGGACTTATTGCCGGGCAATAAACAAGGGTAACCTATTCTAAAGTGTAATAGCAATGAATATCAAAAGTACTTAGATATCGCCCAACACAGATCAGACCAAATTCCCAATTGCAGGTAATAATACATTTATAACTTTAGACGACTGTACTATTAGAATGTGCAAACTACAATCAATCATCTGTTCGGAATAGCTCGAACACGCACCATCAGAAAAACCGTTTACAGTTGGTTTGCAAATTTCGTCGTCGTTGTGCATCTGTCAGTGATGAATTGCATGAAGGTCGATCGTAATTGGTTGTTATCATGATTGCAGATAACCGAAATTCGTATACAATGTCGTTACAGGTGACGAAATTTGAATGTATTCATATGAACCGGAAATTAAGCAACAATCCACTGTTTGGGTTGTCCAAGTTGAACTGAATCCCATAAATGTTGTTTGTTTACGAAACACTTCGAAGAATATGATCTTTGTTTTTTTCGGTTGTACTGGACATGTCGCAACCATTCCTTTAAAGGATCGAAGAACAGTTAATGCTGAATGGTATTCAACAATTGGTTTACCTTTCTGTCACAAAATGCGTGGACGGCGCTTTTCAGCACCTCACCGAGCTGTTGAAACCTTCAAAAACCATACTTGTGATAGCAACTTCAGAGTAGAAAAGTGTTTCGAGAATTGGTTTGAGCGCATGCAAAAGTCTTTAAATATTAAAGGCCAATATATTCAAAAGCAATAAAACAGTTTATTAAGAAAAAAGTTGATAGTCCTACTTGTTGTAACAACTTGAAAGATGCCCTCGTATCTCGGGACGGTAGTTTAAACTGTTTAAATTGTGATATAGATAGTTCGAAAGATATTTTTTAAAAATATGTATCTGTTTTATTTTATAAGCGGTAATAAGGAGTAATGGACAGTAATGGAAGGAACTACTGTTGAAACGGCGAAACAGACATTGGGACTAGAAGAGAGGAAGAAATCAAAAAAAAGTTCGACAAAAATTCAAACAGAAGAACAGACAAGAAGCAAATGGTTACCAAGAAAACGAGATGAAGAATTAAGCGAATATAAAAAACTAAAAAAGGAGTTGGCGAAGCTGTACAAAAAGGAAAAGAGAACTAAGAGGACCCATTACATTATTATTATTATATCACCATTGAGCTTTCAGTTTTAGGATCGCGGTAATTTCCTCGGCTTTCAAGAGTATTTTCATCAGCACGAGACCCAGTATGCCTTCCATGGCAGTGGTTCTCGTATTGTTCATTGCACCAGCTTTACTGCCGAGGACGCTTCTGTCCTTCCTCATCAACCTGCAACTCCGAATGTAATCCTTAGCATTATTACAACAGTGTATCACTGTTGGTTTTAATCTCCAGGTCCTCTCAACACCTCTTCTGCATTTGCTGCATAGTGCTTTTAATGAAATCAATACATCTAATTAAGGTGTAGCGGCCCAAATGTGAGGCTTGGCAATCATAGAAATATGTATGCGTACAGGGTCTAGAGCTGGAATCGATGTGCTAGAAACCAGGGTATCTTTCACTTTATATCGCTTTATTCACTAAAACAAGTTGCAATCGAGGAAGCTGCAAGAAATGCTTATTTTCCATCATACCATCCCGGCGACGAGTTACGTTATATTTTTAGGGAAATTGCAGGAAGCCATGTGCGATCAATGTTTCCTATTTAAAAGAAGTTCGGGAATAGGTGTAAAAAGTCTGAATGGCGAATGAAGAAGAAATTTGACTGTTTTGCAAACTAAAATGAAAATAGTTTTGTAGAAATCGTGTCTAGAGTGAATGAGTGCTTACTTGACATTCATATTTGTTGGGAATAAGTTTATCTACTTCGACGACTATAATAAATTTAAACGACACAAATTTAACGACGACAGTTGAAATTAGTTGAGATCCAAATATTACAAACTTAGTTACAGTCGGAACTCCGTTGATTATTACGATTCCACATTATTATTTATTTCCTTACAGTGAAAGACTAATGAAATGTAAAGATCATGTTCCACTTGCGCTTTCAGTATTTCAGTCGTACGTTTGCGTCTTGCTTACATGTTTAGTTTACTATGTAAACAGGAGACATAATTCAGTCTTTTCTAAGAGAACGGCCTAAATATTGTATACTGGAATAAGTTAGTTCCGTCGCCGGTCAAGCTACCGAAGGATATGTTGACCTGGGAGTGTGTTCGAACTAGGGATAGAAAAACCCGTTCTTTTAAAAGAACAGTTGCAACCGTTCTCGTTGTTTTGAAATAACGGTTCCAATATAACAGGTCATCGTTGTTTCGTACTCAACAGTTCTATTTGATAACGCATCATAAAATCAATAAAATATGCCACGCGTACATCAGCCTTTGCTTGATTTGATATATAGTTTGTTTTTCCCCGACGTTATACTTTCCCATCATTAGTTCTAACATCTTGGGTGATTCCCCGAGTTATATGAGTGTTTGTTGATGATGTAACTGTATCCTACGTACATTCAGTTTTTCGTTAAAAGTTAATAGGAACAATCATCAAGTAATCACAATTCATTCATCCGGAAGTTCCCAGGCAAAATAATCATCATGGAGGAATATTTAATAGAAAAGAGGTCGATGATGTGGAATTTCTTCTTCAACCGCGTACGGTGGAGACCGTCCGAAAGGAACCGTTCTTTGCCCAGCGAGATAACAGTTGCAACCGTTCTGGATCGAGAACGGTTCTAAAATAACAGGTAGTTCAATAACGACCCATCACTACTTCGAACCTGGATTGCATTTGCGTTTGAACCACCGACTATTGGACCGGCAAGGTAATCAGTCAGCCACACCGACTCCTTTGATTATTGCTGTATTTGGTCATGTTAAATTGGTAGACTATAATTAGTTTCGTGTTGAACGTTTATTCACAAACAATATATGAAAGATAACAAGTAGTACTACAATTGTAATATCTGCTTCTCGGGTGGAACTAAACTAGTACTCCAATTTTAATGAGGAATTTCTTCTGTACACTGTATTCCTTAAGCAGGCAATTCAAGTATGTTTAATACATCGAAAACCGCTTTGTAAACATTTTGTCTAGAAGATATAGTTCTGATCAGATAGATCCCTCAATGGTCGCTCTAACATAATCCGTTGCCATGAATCTATGTAAACACCTTTGTTTTAGCTCAGAACTAGGAGAGGACAAATTCTGGAGAAATTGCATTGTTCATGGTTTTAATGGACGCAACAGGCAAGCTTCCTTTGCACCAGTACACCGGTCTAATACTGTCCTTGAGCTTTTTCAATCGCTGACGGTATTGGAGCTGTGAGGTGTACTTCTTGTTCCATCTGGTCCAAAAGTGTTAGCGCATTTGCTGTATTAGCTGAAACTTGATTAGACGGTGAACCTTGTCTAATATGTAAGAAGCGTCAAAAATGGGTATGAGGTTAATAATTGCCTCTATTTGCGCTAGTACGGTGGCTGTTTCCTCAAACGTAATAAAGGTGTTGGTCATCACGCGTGTGAGGTGATGATTAGAGGATCTCACGCCTTCCATAATCTTCCAAAATGAGGAGAATGTGGGTGTTTGAAGCGTTGTTTATGTACGTTTTCTGTAGCGAAAACATTAGCATAAGTCTCCTCATTTGTTTTGAGGTGTTTGGCATGCCAAACTATGTCGATTCAGCACTTCAACTGAGTATTTCTACAAAAATTAACATCCCACTTCGTATATTGGTTTCCCCTATTTTTATCCCAGCAAATAGAGAAGTCAAAGTCAAGAACTAACATACTTTTAGAATACCTGAAGAAATTCCAGCATATGTTAAAATAATGTTAATGTATGTTAATGTATGTTATTAGGTTTTAGTAGCTTGCTAAAACGTCTTTCTTAATTGAATGCTGATATGAACAAACATCAGACGTAGTAGGATATATAGTACTTATCTGAAAATGAAAACTGCTTCTAACAAAGTCGCATTGATTCGCGGTATAACCGCGAAACACATCTGCGAATAGTGAAAGTGGTTTTCTAATTAAGCATTTAGAGATATGTATACTTTTCGTAGTTTATCAAATCTTACCGCCTGAAGTTGTGCTATGTAAGAAAATAGCTGTTTAAGGAAGATTACATTAGATCAGGCGTAGCCAACAGTTTTTGCCCCTGGGATGAATTGGAAAGGAAACTTCTTTCACTGATCGAACGAAATTTTAAAGTTTAACCATTCATTGACCTAAACAAAATTTTATTCTGAAATTTGTTTGTGAATAAATGTAGGTAATTTAGTACAACAAAATAACAAAAGAAAGTGTAATGTGACGTGTTGAGGCGCTTTGCATCACCTATTATTTTGTTAATATCTAGCTCTATACTTATAGTGGCTATTCTTAACACAGCCTCCAAATGTAAATCATTCAATCTTGACTGTGTACTTTTATTTTATTTATTTCATTAAAGAAAAAGTTTCCTTACAAATATAAGTTGAGCTGAAGATTATTAAATATTTCTTGGCAAGTTTTTAAATTTCGTACTTCCCATTATTCAGTTGCTTATAGAAATTGCCCAAATTTTCTTGCTCTTTGCGATATTTCACATATAATAATTCATCACATTGTAAACTAATTATCTTTAATTGTATATCAACAGAAAGGTCATCTACACGCACAGAAAATGGATTTAGATAGATAAAATTCCATCTTTTTTTTTTTGAAGTGATCGAATCGCTGCTCGAAATCTGTCATTAGTGCAAGGATATGGTTCTTCAATTCTTGAATCGTTTCTCTTGAAATGTTTAAAGATATGGTCTCCAACGTTGAAAAATGGTAAAATTTATATTCAACCAGGTTTATAGATACTTCATTTCAAAAGATTTTTACCTTTGTATTAAATCATTAGCATATTCCCGCATGTTGGCTATGCTTGCACTAGGTTAAGATAAAAAGTGGCAATGTTATTCCAAACATTGAGGAAATAATATCATAATTTAACGAACTTCTTGGTCGATGATATCATTAGCAGAAGATAAAATAAAAAAGGTTAACTAAATATCCCGACATGAGAGAAATTTTTCGGGGAGTTTTGTACTTGTTAGATTGAGCAGGCCAAAATTAGCAACAGCGATAGCGGTAAAAACGTTCGATGTCTAAGAGATTTCAAAGGCTGCTACTGGACGAAGTAAGTAAAGACTTCTGTTAGTCTCAGCAACTCGAGGTAAACTTCAGTTGTAGACCTTGGTTGATGTTTATACCTACAGCAGATATATCTTAGGAGATTGTATTGATTCTTAAACCTTTTATTAACATTGCGACTTATTGACGGAAACTCCTAGATAATCTAACATCATCCAATCATCTACCAGCTTGAATAGTACTTCCGCAGTAGTATATAGTAAGCTTTGTCAGAAATGTTGCTGCTTAGCCGTTTCACATTCTTCACACTCCATTATAATACAATGACATTGATTCGTTCTCCATATTTGTATTTACCAATCTATCCCGTATAACAAGAAAATAAGCATAAAACGAATCGAAACATTGTGAACCATATTTTTCCAACCGATCTTCCCAATATCACCCAAACGTCCGCTACGGAGCCAAAGGCATTTACGTAACGATAGTTTTTTCGAATCGTCGTCAATGAAAAATGAGAGCGCTTTCGACGCCGGTTAAAAGGAGCGTGGATGCATAACGAACGATAAAAACCCTATAATAATATTGCGCCGAATACGCATCCAATGATGGATGGATCTGGAGAGTGGACAATGAGAGGCAAAGCCTATTATGGAGCTTACAACAAAGAGAAACGAATAAACCGGGTAAACTCGCGCTACGAACGTCACATTCAAAGTCGGGGCATTATTGGAATTAGGACGTCGAACACTCATGCTTGCTATTTGCTCGTTGGGGTATCGCGCCAGTTAGGAGTAATAGCGCGCTCGACGGATAGAGCAAATTTAAATTAGTTTTTTCGATAAATAGAAAAGGATTTATCCGCCGTAACTATGTCAAACGTGTTGCTAACTGGATTTTGCATGTGTTGCAACATAGAACGGTTAACTACTAGATGAAAGAGGGCGTATCACTAAATTCACCAAAAGGTTATTCGACTTTCTTTTTAGGTTTTAATGTTGGGAATATGACCATAATACTCTGATTGGGAGCAGCAGAAACGTTATAACCGCTCCTACATTCTACTCGTTCGAATGATGTAGTCGGCGCGTGATAAGATGAAAATGCTATTTGACGGCTGTTGGGGATACTAAAGCACAACATTGTCGACTATACCATGCGACGTATCTCATATTTACGTTAGGTCAAGCACATAACATCCTCAAGAGAATCATTTACTCATGAACTAGTTCAGAATTCCCTAAGTCTAACTGCAAATAGTAATTATCGTAAATATTTCGAAACTAACCATCCAAATATTGTCCTAAGTAGCTTTATACTACATTTTCCATAATGTACTTCGCAACTTTTGTAAGAGTTGTTGTCTAAATTAATTGGGAAATTTGAAACTTGAAGTGATACTCATCGCCAGCGAAACTTTCCTCGCGTAGTTAGCAAATTCTTCCGGTACTTCCAGCTTCGTTTACGAACTCGTATCTCCGTGCATATGACACCGAATTAAGTGCCTCGTTTCTCCAATTTCGATCTACGTAGGTTACTGAAGAGTGGATGATAAAATTTCGAGATATAATAGAAGTGGCAAATAAGGTCGACATATTCATTTCAAAAACTTCTAAAAATATATTCGCTCGGAAAATTCTGGAGAATATTTCATTATTTTGTCTTAATTAGTTTTCCTTTACGAGTTTTTGAAATAGTAGTGCATCTCCCGTCTTTACAAGCGAATCCGGTCGTAATGTATAACGTTATTTGGTATCATCGACGGTACTATGAGAAATAAAATGATAAAAATCAGGAAAAAGCTTTATGACGACTATAAAACTGGAATGGAGTATGTAGTTCTGCATCGTAAAGTTTGGATATAACGCGGTATTGCTGTTGCAATACTCTATAATTAAAAGAGAGTCCTTGATATTAAACAACGCTGTTTGAGGTGGAGATATATTACTGTCATGTATGAAGCAACAAAGTAACAAGACTTATGGGTAGTTTTGTAAACCAGTACGCTAAGAGTTATGCAGCCATCTTTAGGGGATGGTCGCTTTGTATTTTCGAAGCTGATGTTGTTAATATAATTTCACTACTCGATACCTATAAGAAGATTTTCTTTTAGAACAACTACATAATCTCGATAGCTAACAATACATTAGGATAATGTTCCGAAAACAAATCTGAATTAATGTTGGCATATCTAGGGGATGAAATAGGATGATAGAAGACAACATGAATCGTCGCTTGCCCATTTGAAACACCAGAACACGTGTCCCGCAAATATCAAGCCATATAACTGGCTTTATCAACATCGATTTGCTTGACTTTTTTCCGCTTGTTGTAGATCTAATTTCTAGTTAGTCTTCCAACAAACTGCCAGATCTCCTTTAAAACTATCTCCTTGCAACCATCACCTAGTTGTTATCAAAATGTAGATTATCATTCAGTCCACTTCTGCAACACAGCTGTAGACATGTGTGTGTGTAGACGTACATCAGCCTAGGATATAATTTTTATTATCATTTAAAGTTAGTATTAATTATGTATGAGCGGCTTTTTGACGTACATCGATATAGTGTTTTATACTATCAGTTAATTAACTTCTCAAGCAGGTATTGTATATATTTAATGAATTTTTGTGGGGCCAAATGAAGAATGTTTTACGCTAAAATACTTTGTTGCTCCCTTTTACCGTTACGAGATTTTCTTCTTGACCCTTATCAAATTGGCACTGGTTGCTGTCCTCTTGATTTCCTAAAATAAATTCGAGGTTTAAGTCGATGGTTGATGAGATTGAAGCCATGAGGGAGCGTGACTTTTCATGATCTGATGGTACGATTCTAATGGCATTTCAAGCCATGGAGGAACTAACGATAGCACTCTAACGACTTTGGGGGAAAGCTGTGACCCGCATTTCTTTCGCTGGATAAAACTAGGAGGTATATGCTTGCATTGTTTGTTAAGGAATTATACTAATAACATGCACGTCGTAAAGGTAAAGCTCAAATCAATAGAAGACCAGCTTTTAGATCATTTGAAGGGACCTGGTCAGTGTTAGGGTTGTCCTTGGACCATTGACTAAAATCAACATTTTAGTGACTTCATCATTGGCTCATTCAGCATATTAGGATTATCTAACGTTGTTTATCTTCGCAGAATGAACTTCATGTGTCTCAACATCAATTGTTTGAGTTTAATTAACTTAGCATGGAGACAAAGCACACACAAACACTGACGTGGAAGTACCCTCGGAAACCTTCAGTCAGTTGACGAATAGCACTACACATAAGTCATACAGACGGCCAATTCTTATGTGAGAATTGACAACGAAAATCGACTACTAATGGAAATGATTTTTATATCACACCATGTGCTAGGAGAAGAAAAATAACTAGAATGAAAAACCATCATGATTTTACGTAAATGTTTTGGATGGCCTATCTGTATGATCTACCTGTGATAGTACTTTCGCTTGGACCAGCTAATTTTACATCTATATTTGATCTCAACACAATGCACACACACCTTAACTTCCGTTGCTGTAGATTAATTGCTGAAGTTTAAGAAGAATGAATTTCATCGATATGATGTGCTATCTAATTTCTTGCTGATTTTGGGGGCGTATCTCCGTTAACCAAAACTGCTAGCAATCATATTCTTCTTATTTTAAAGCCTGAAGGTGAACTTCTTAAAATCATGGCCAGTTTCCACCAAAATAGTAATTCTGGAGACGATTTGATCACAAGCTTTCTTGTTCATGATACAAGACACGTCCTTGTTAAACTTTCGGTTTCACTTATTATCCCCGAATCCCCACATCTGTGTTTCCTACCGTTTGTAAGCTTGCAAAAGTGACTCTTATACTGAAGATCAATCTCATCAAATTTCCTTAAAATCTTTGAGAATCTTATTTAACCTTGTATCTATACTAATATGAGATCCTTTATATCACCACATAAGCACAGTTTTATTAACCTCAATCAGCCCAGAGCTTTTTTTTGTGATTTTGTCAAAAATATGTTATGCGTTACCTCCAGGCGGAATGAGGATCACAAATATACATTTTGTTTGTTTCTCCTCCTCTAAAACTTGAGTTATGGTGGCGATATGGTCATGCTGGGCATGATTAGAAAAGAATTATATTTGTATGAAGAAATAGAAAATACAGTGATTACAAAGATCTTTGTGCTTTATTATTAATTTTTTCGTGTGGAAATCAACAAAATTTTAAGATTACACATAGATTATAGTATCGCATTCGACTCTGTCAACCATTCTCTCATAGCTAGAAAGTTATCATCATTCGGCTTATGTTCGTCTTCATAAATCTTTTATACTCCTATCTCGATAACAGATGTTGCTTTGTACATTGTAATGGTTATATTACAATCCTTTTATCCTAAATCGGGTATTTGGGTGCACTACTATTTATTCTTTCTTACTAACGATATGCTCGAATTTGTATGCTGCCTCTCGTATAAGCATATGCTGATGGTATAAAGATATTTACAAGTATAGAAACTTGCAATGACGTTTTATTTGTACACCATAATTTGAATATAATTTAATTAATTTAAAATCTAACCTAGAAATTTATGTCGGTAAGTGCTACTCTATTACATACGGCAGAAAGGTTAATTGTGTTGATTAATCATTCTCTCTCAATGACCAAATATTAAGAAACGTTCAACAAATTCAGCATTTGAGGTCTTAATTGATTTAATTGTAAGCTTTTACATAACGCAATGAATTTGTGTATTTCAGCTCCCAAAATGCTAGGATTCATATTCCATATTTCCAAATATTTTCATAAAATTTTTCTTTTAAAAACCCTCTTCTTTAGTTATATTCTGACAAAGCTTGAATATGCTTTACAGGCTTGGTCACTACACTAGATTTATCTTCAGCTTGTAATTGAAAAGGTGCAAGTGCAATGTAAAGCCTGCTCCAAAGGTCAGCATTTATGGTAATGTGTAGACGTGCTAATTTGTATTATAATGATATATTTTGCAATGGCCAATTGTGTGAATTTTTCTATTTTCATTTGTTTCTTTTATGTTGTGTACGGATCATTGTTGCAGCTTGTCCAATAATTGGTATTTAACTGATAATGGACAATAAATGATGACGGTGATTATTATTATTATTATTACTGTTATTATTATTACTCAACTCGGCTTTGTTGTTGTTAATATTTCCTAATATATGGAAAGCTATCAGAATTACTCTTATGTAAATGTATGTAAACTAAAAAATTGTCGAACAGTTGGCCCATCCAATGCATTTACGTCAAAATCGTAAAATCATTCGATTTGTGTACATTACAGCCATTTTTTCATTTCCAGTACATGATCCAACACAGGAATCGTTTCTATTTGAAGCCGATTACCGTTGTCAATTTTCGTTTAGGGATGGGCTCTCTGATCGACTTATTTGTGGCAATAGTTCTATTACGTGGGATTGGAAACGTATGTTATACAGTACATCCTCTGTTATCCGTCTGGGGTGGTACTCAAGGGCGAGGGATATGAAAAACGATAATGAAAACAACGTATATCTTCTTTCTAGTATATGAAGTATAAATTGAAAAGTACGTAACATATCAATTATAAACATATCAGAAAAATTAAGCATAAATTTGTTGGAATTTAAGTCAGGCAACGCTGAGCAAGGTAGGTGCGTACGAACGATCGAAGGGCGGATAATGGAGGTTGTACTATATTTCAAAATTCACTTACAGTTAGTTTTCGATCAACAAAATTCGTTGTTTGGAGTAATTCTTTAATATAAACGTTTCTTTAAAATCAAGACGGTCTTCATCGCGCTCGAATAGATATGTGCTAGACACACGGCAATTCGCGATATACATTCTGCAGTTTTTACATTTTAACTCTCAAGAAATTCCCTGTAGATTTCCTACGTCATATTTCTTACTGAAGTATGAATAATGGAACGTCAATTATAAAAAGTGATAAACGACAGAACCGAGGAGGAAATTCTCTAGCTACCGATCATATTTTACTACCTCATGTCTGCTACCAAAGCCGCTCGACGAAAGCTAAATTTAGGCTCTACCACCGACCTCCCAAAAGCACAGTCGCGCTAATATCAGCATATTTTCCTTCGAGCTCGCGCGAATATTTTACAATTACAAAAAGCTTCAGAGCATCGGAACGCTAATTTTGTTTGTAATGAGCGCCACATGTTCGGGTAATAATGCAACGTAAATGAGTTCGTTACATAAATCTCTCCAGTTCGTCTCGCTGTTCGAAGCTCGTACAGCCTCCGACACGCGTTGCACTAAAAGGCTCTCTGATTGCTTATCATTAAAATTGTTACGAACCGGGGCCCTTCCGCTGTAGCGAATTATGCGTGATTCTCCACTATTAAAATGCAGCGAGGCGATGGCTGCCGTACAATGGGATGTTTCTTTAATTAACAGGAGACAAAAGGCGCGATGCTTTGTTCAAGGATTCGGAGAAGAAATGAGAGAGTAGAATTCGGGTTGAAATTTACGTTGATTTTGAAAGGAAATGTACGGAAGATGTTTATTCGAATATAAAGCACGACATATATAAATTTGTACGTATGACTTGCAATAAGTTTTGGTAGCTAGTAATATTGTGGTTTCTATCAAAGGTTTGACGTAACGACAGGTTACCACTGCGATGGAAATTGTTTTCTATAGACGAACGTGATTCTCAAAATTGGAGGCGGTATTATCGTATATTCAAATTTCCCTCCCTAATTATAGTTACCTCGGGTGAGATCTTCTTGATTACACTGGTAAAAAATGTTTTTGTTTCTTGGACGCTGAGTACTGTTTCTTATGAACCTTTCGATGCTGGTTTTGAATCCGTCGTCAGAAATCTTCCGTGAAACACCAGTTTTCCTTTTCAACTGTTGCTGATTAGCTTTGCGTATGAAAGATATGCTTAACACCTTTGTGGAGATTTGGAAGTCGTTGACCCTTGTATTCGGTCTTCAACTATGATACATCAAATATTTTGCTAGTTCTTGTCCAACTGGGAAAGAGAGGTGAACAAAACTGTTACTTAAAAAGCAGTGGCCACCAAGAAGATAGCTCGTTCTAGGAACAAGAAATGTCGTCAGTCAGTCCGGGTGGATTTGCAGGAAGTCTACCTGCCAACTCTTGCATATTCGTTGGCCCTTAAATTCAAGAATTAATTAACAATCCTGAGTTTAATGCCAAGTCGAAATTAGAAAGAAGCAGCAGTGTGGGAGTAATTCAAGAAAGTAGTCCAGCACCATCTTAGAAAAACTTGACTTTGTAGATGAATTACTTCAATAGTATAAAGCTCTTGGGTGCAATATATCACTAACACACACACATTTTCTACGTTCACATTTAGATTTTATCCCGGAAAGCCTAAGTGACATCAGCGACAAGCACGAGGAAATGCGTTATCAAGGCAAGTTGGGTCTAAACACGCTGACCGATTATTGCTGAATATTTATAAAAGATATTCTTGCTGTAGAATGTAGAGGAAGATCATTTACCTTTAAAACCGCCATTAATGAACTATGTTTAGTTGTGAGCAAACGAGAGAAATACATGTTTTTTTAAATTTTAAACACTCGTTACTCAAAAGTTATGCCTGATACACAAATTTGGACAACAGATTCAGAATCAATAGGAAAAGTGCTATAAAGGTGACCTTGTTTGTTCAAAGAAACACGCATAAAGTGAACTTTCGTGTTATTACAAAGACTGTTCACATAAGATAAATATAGTTGTTATTGCTTCTTCATGTTGGGAGCGATATCTCTCCTTTAGCAAGTGTTAGTGTCCGTAGTTTAGATAATGAAATAACTACATTTAAATTGAAAAAAACTATACTTGGATGTATATTTCACTACCTAAGTTCATCTTGAATGGAGAAAATAGAAAATTCACATGTTTAACACAAAGTTTAGCTACGCAGTGACAGTATATTACATTAGCATAATAATAATTATGTCTATTCTCCGGGACTTTAGTGCAAAGTATGGAAATTTTCAAAAAAGTGTTCTGCAACAAGCAGATTAAAATCAATGCTGTGTAATTAAATTATTACACTGTCTGTTGTGTAAAGTTTCCAACGTTTTAGCACCGTACAAGCATCTCCACAGTAGCCCAAGTAGGGTCTATCTTGTACCAAACTCAAATTAATTGGATCGTTACTATCGACGTGATTGTTTTCACTAACAGTAGGTAGTAGGCTCGCCTGAGGATTGGATCGAGGTTCGTCTGTTCGTGGAAAATGTACCTGTTTAAAACCTCTTAAAGTTTCTTGTTTTTAAAATTTTCAAGACTTCCTATAGTTCCAAATATATTTTCGATATTTCGGGAGGCTCAAAAATTATGCAGATGACGTGTTCAGTTCTTGACCGCTTGCGAAAAAAATGGAACTTTAAAATTTGGAAAAAATATTTTCGCAATTGGGGTTGCTTCTTAAAATTCCTCTTTTAAAAATATAGACGACTTTGGAAAAGGTTGTAAAGTCGTTTTCTTATATTCAAGATGATCTCGCCAAAATTGAAAGGATGACTTTCAGATCTACTCCCTAAAACCCTAACACAACAAAAGTAAACTTCTTTAAGTCTAGCGAGCCCCTCAACTTTTGGGTGGTTTCCTCTCAAAAACTCTCAAAATTTCTTGTTTAAAAATTTAGATGGCATTTCTGAGTTGAAAACATCATTCTTGTTTGAATTAAGATAGTAGCCCCTCATTTGACGGATAAACTTTATAAAAATTGTAGGGCGTTTTCCTCTGTTTGAATTCACGATTTTGGTCAACTGAAACAATTTTGGGAAAAACCAGTTAAGCAACTTTAGGGGAACTCCATTCATAATTCGAGGGCTAATCAAATTTCAAGCAATTTTTGGAAGATTTATAGGAATTTTTGTGGATAATTGAAATTTTATAGGCTGCAACGATGAAGAAACTTGTAAGTATATGTTACTATGGGAAACTTAATAGACTCGAGAAAAAATTGATATTGAAAACAGTTTCGGGCAAATTAATTAAGTAGTTCTTCATTTTAGTTGAATTTATAATTATTTTGGGACCAATTTCTATGACAACTTTAGCATAAATGATGAGGAATTCATCATTTCCATCCTAGATATGGAGAACTGGTGTCGTTTCCGCAAATCTGTAAATTTCTAGGGAAAGAAGCTTTTGGCGGAAATTTCAAAGACGAGGTTTTCACAAAGTTGGCACAATTAAAAGCTTTGGCATTTCTGCCACTGCGAAATTTTCTGAAAGCTATGAAACTGATGCCCTAAGGACTGTAGATAAGGCGATAATGGCGATGAATCGACCTTTCCTTTTGTATGTGTAACAAGTTTTTGAGGGTTACTAATTTGAAGCATATTACTTTATATTGAGACTTTTGTATCGATGATATGGTTTCACCTTTGATTTTTGTTTGAGGGAAGTGGTTCTGGTTTTCCTCAGAAATTGCTGGATTTTAAGTCTATTCTGAAAGAATATGGCTTAATGTTGGGTTTCGGTTGAAATTTAAATTTCTTGTGAGACGGGGCTCAGTTGGAACTTTTATGATGCGAAACCATTTAGGCAAGAGTGCCTCCAAGGATTTTCTCTGAAATCCACACACTAGCCGCCATTCATTACTGTGATACAATTAATAGGAGTTTCATTATTCATTTGGGTATATATGCTTACACCATAAGGTAGAAAGAGAGGAAAATCCTATTCTAAATCGTTAGTTAAACTATGGAAACTAACACCATTTTAGGAAGTTTTGCTAACATCAAATCTAGGGAGCGTGGTATTGGTCCTAAAACGCACTGCAGTTTGAAACTGATACATTAATTAATTTAGAACTACTACTGTGCAGGGCGTCTGTATTCACACTGCCGCCAGTACGACGAAATTAATACATACAACAGAAAATTTAGTTGCAGCAAATTACCTATACACGCTCCCATCACCGTGAGACTGCAGCGGAACGGTCATCGTGCGCAATTGGAACTTCTTTAATTAACCAGGCACAAAAAGCGTCTCGTCGTGAACAAAACGAAAGATGAATAGAGCCCGGACAAAATTTATCCCGTGTCAGAATTTATGCAACATTCAGTAGTCCGCATGAGGTCGCACCAGCAAACTTTCCACATTAATATTTTCGCAGGCCGAACGTCGCCTGTCCCTTTCTCTACCCCATTTCGCCTTCTCCTCGTTCCGTCCCACATCCATATCCCAGCACCTCTTGTCCATCGCCGCATCCATTTAGTTTTTTCCCGACGATCTTTCGTTCTTCCGTTCTCGGTCGGTATGTGTTAAATTTTCCAACATCGCGCAAGATTCATTACGTTTTTACGATGCCGCTGAAAAAATAATCGAAAAAAGTTGAAGTGCATACATATTTTTGCGTTAGAAAATGTGAAAACTTCGGCTGTAGCGGCCGAGCGTCTGAGTAATTTATCTGCAAAAATTTCGCGAGAAATTCTGCATGCGCCGCTGCTGTTCTAAGCTCGATACGGGGCGCGGATGATATACTTCGTAAAAGTTACGCGGTAAAATTTTCACCTTCGTAACGCGAACCAGGTAGCCTGTATGCAATTTAAGTTAATGTGGACACCTGAGCACTTTCAGTAGATCTGAAATACGCAAACTTTATGAATTGAACGAGAAATATTAATACTTGGTGTTAGTGTGCTGGTGTACATTAGTGCCGTTTAGAAATGCTTTTGAGATTACGAAATACCAATCCATCAATCACGGAAATTGACGATATTAAGCTTTTGTGTGAACCGAGGATCCGCAGCAACGAGTTATCGAAGTGACTCGGAAAACGCGCAGATTAATTGGACAGTAATTAGGAGTCAACTGTTTACAATATTGTGAGTAAAGAAATCTACTACCGGAAGCATTGTTCTCGTTGGATAGGTACTGAAGATGTTCACCGAGAATTACAAAGCTTGATGAATTCCTTTAGCCGTGGCATTTCTTTCACTCTATGACAAGCAAGGAATTGAATTCTTTGGGATAATCGTGACAGGAAGTGAAATGTGGCTTGGCTTTGATAACACGGATGCGAAACAATAATCCAAAGAGTGGAAGCGCAACCTCACCTTAAAGAAGCCAAAAGAAAGTGAACATGCTTTTGACCCCAAGAAGTCTCTTGACTACAGTGTGTTGGAACTAGAAGGAAGTACTGTTCGTTCAATTTATTTAGACAGCAGCAACAATCACGAGGAACGTACTGTGGAACACTCAGAAGAATAAGGCAGACTATTCAAAACAAACGGATTGGGCATGGTCTTTTCTGACTTCACGACAATGCCCGGCCAGATGTCGCATGATAAAGCACTTCTTATGTGAATCTCTAATGAAGTGATTTCGTTACAGAAATCATCTCATTTAAGATTGCCATGAAAAATGTTTGATGGATGATCAAACCCCATAGATTAGTGATTTCCATCTTGAGTTGAGTGGAGAACGTTTTAGGATGAATGAGGAGTTGAAGCTCGGCCAGAAAAGTTAACTTCACCTGCTAGTGGGGGTACGACAAGTACGTTGACATGTGTGTGGAAGATAGTTAATTATGGTTAATGAAATGTATTAGTGTTTTTCTTCTCATGCTCTAGTGGTAATTCGATAATGAAGTGAACTTTAAACTGTATAACTTGAATATATTTGATGCTTTTTCAAAGAATTAGAACATCTCTCAAAATCCTCCCCTTGAACAACACTTAGTACTACCAGAAATACCACTTCAATCAATCAAGTTAATAGTAGCAACTAAACCAGAACAAAGGATCGAAAGATAAATTCGAAATAGTTTCCTCCTATTCGAACGTCGCCGATATCGTTCACTCTTAAACTTAGAAGAGAGCTTTCGTCTAGCTTCCCCGAAGACGCCCAAATTCCAATCTTAACCGCGCCATTGCCGTAACGGCCAGTTTACGAACAATTATCTAAATTTACAGCAAACTTTAATTCGTTCCTTCGATTTGGTCCAGGTCTGGTTGCGCTTTTTGCGCGCCGCATTTCGTGCCGGCGGGCATTTAAAACAAAGTTTTATTAGAATGGAAGGAAGTTCAAAGAGACAGGGTGCACCGAGTGAAAAGTACAATCGAATGTTTCTTTAATCCGAGTTTACGTTCGAACATAGAAAAGTTCAATTGCGCTTTAATGTTATTGGAAACTGTGTCAAAAGGAAAGGCGCGCCGGAATTTATGTAAAGTGAAACTTTATTTATCCGTTTCGAACGTAAGTTTTCGGCGAGTTACCGTTTTGTTTCAAAAATTAATTAGTTTAACGGACCAACATAGTTTGTCGGAGCACTATAGGAAATGCAGTTTTTGCGACGATGTGAGCCTGCATTGTTTATAAACTTTGTACATAAAAGTGGGGGAAACTTGACAGGGAATACTGGAAAGATGGGGTGAGTTTCCCAAAACTTAGCATATCAGATCGATTTTCAAAATAGAATATTAATAAGTGACTGTTAATCGTTTCAGCTTTCAAGTTCTGGTTTAGCACGAGCTTTCCTTTCCAATTTCGTGAAACTTTTTGCGTTTTATATTTCCAAATGAGTCAAAACTATTAAGAATTACGCGAATACATGCAATAGCAAAAAATTCGAAACATCAATGTGTATCATCCACGACACATCATAATTTCCGATATGACTACAGTTCCTTGAACCTATCCAATTACGAATTGATATTTTCGAGCCATCGATATCGACGAAGCGCATTTTCAACTATTTCATAAAGCCGGAAATGAAATATGACAGCGGTCGTTCCAGCGTTTTGATTTTACGCGTGAATAACGCCCGTAAATAATGGAACCATTTATCAAGCGAAGATTTTTGAAATTAACGTGGACAGACGCATTATTTAAAAAATTACCGGTGTGCTGCCCTAGGCGTATTTGTCTTCATTAAAGGTCAGCGCGTTAGGATAGGTTCCAATTTTGCACGCGAGTTATTTTTTTCCCCGAAAAAATCCGATTATTCCTGTAGCGATATGAAACATACATACATATTTCGGTGATTGAAGTCGTGTCATCTATAAATTTTGATGGGGTTTGTAAAAACCTATGCGTTTATTAAGGTCTATATGAAAGTATTTCACAACGAGCTCCAAATAGTAGTCCACGGAAACATCAATCGGTGTTTGATGATGTCCCTGTCAACGTACTTACTCCTCAATTGAACTAACAAGAAAACATTGCACAAGTCTTAGATACATATTTAAGTTGAACTTACGACCTAAAAGTTTCAATTATTGAAGTTATATTTCTACCGCCAGGTTACTATTTAATCGCAATATGCATGTTGAGCTTCTGGTCACACTCGTTTCCTGAACGCATCATCGCCTAGGGAATGCAATCCAAATGAAATATAAATTTGCAAAATGCTTCCACTATTGGTGGTGGATTTGATCACGAAATCAATGTAAGTTGACGTGAATAAAGGGGCTCTTATAATAGTGATAGCAATGATAATACCTGTTTCTAGCAGGACAATTTACAAGACGACAATAAATTAAGAAGCATAGACATTCACATAACCCACAGAAAAATAAAGTATTGTAGGTGTATAATATAGCAAACAAACAGAATACAAATAGATTATATTAAAAGAAAACGGAAAAATTACAGACAACATATTAAAAAGCTTATAGACTGAAAAATAGGGTTTCATTCCGTTATTAAGAGTATCACCTTAGATATTATCTCCGTTTGTCTGATGTAATGGGGCCACTCGTAGTAAGTTGGTTTTAGGAGTTGATAAAGCAAAAGTGCGCGCAAAATGAGAAGACAGTCGAGGAACACAAAAGTTCAAAGATGACAAAAGAAGTAGGAAGTCATATTCATCAATAAATCCAAAGAAATCGATTTCACCAATAAATCTAAATAAATTTTCCACAGTGACTTCTCAACAAACAAAGAGTGCATATTGTGCCTAACTATGAAAAAATTATAGTTGATATCTCTTGGAAAGACACCTCTTTCTTTCAGCTGACTGCTGTTCTTATGCCGACGTACACCGAAGGTGATTCCGTAGGCTCTTCCTATTACTACCTCTGTTGTTGCTACTTCTTTCCGTACTTTACTTTACGTTCTATTTCAGCTTCCACGAGGGCCAAACCTGCCAGTTTTACATCAATTTTATGCATTACTATTTCGACTGAATTATTTAATCACATATCGAAATCGTTCTTCCATTGGCCCTATTAACTCCAAACATTTCATTTTATTTGCGTGTTTTTTCTTAACTTTTTTGCGGCTTTTGTTCTATGTTCTAAGAAAAAGAGACCCTTGTAAGGAATTATTTAAAAATAAAAAATACTAAGATTGATCAGTCTATATATATTAGAATGTGCTCTGTTTACCAAACAAAATTATGAGTTTTTTCAAGATCAAAGAACAATTGCAGCGCATCTATTCCAAGAGAGGAATGCGATCGGTGGACCTTGTGCCAGTACAAACACGGAAAGTCATGGTTGATAGAAGTGCTGTTACACGATTAATTAAGTTGTACAACCATATTCCTCTTGGCGTAAGAGTCTTCAAAAAGACATTGTCGAGTATACTAACTGAAAAAGTATTCTATAGTATACAAGAATATTTCGAGTATGCCTTTTAGTTCTAGCTGTATGCATTGCTGGTTTGACTGCTAACTCATGCTCATTACCTTTTATCTCTGACAAATACTGCTAAAACGCAAGTCATGTTTTTATTAAGTTTTGACTAATTGTATGTTTATATATGGTTGGTGCATTGTATTTATCCATAACTGACACCTTCAGCACAGTATCCTGTACTAAAACTGAATAAATTGATTTTATTATTATTATTATTATTATTATTATTATAACGTGGCACCAGTCGGCGCAGTCTCAACAACTAACGACATACACAACAAACCCTCTTCATTTTTAATACCGGATACGAAAAGAGATAATTTGATCACCGCTTATACATTAAATTTCTCTGGTCTGTATCACTCACCAGCAATACAGTTACACCTTCACTTCTGGAGCCTTAACCTCGAGCAAAGGAGCTGAGAGCGGGCTGAAATGGCAAATTTCGAAGGTTAAGGGTGAACGTGTTTGAAGCTCGAGTTAATCTGTCGTGTCAGAAGCTCTAAATGACCTCGAAACTGATCTGCGGGACTGTCTAAAATAATACTTTTTTCTTAAAGAAGAAGAGTTAAAAGTACCACCAAAGTCAACTGCAACCAATCTGTAGACGAATGGAAAACTTCCAATTAGGACATACAGAAGAGAGAAAATAGAAGAAGAAGCTAACTCGCGGGGGCGATTGATAGAAACCTCCGGTTTAATCTTCTACGTTGACAAACAATGTAAGCTATAAAATAGAGAAAACGGGCGAATATTTCGACGGCGTAGTCGATATGGGCCGATATAAATTACAACTAAGAACTTCTAGGGAGGCCGCCGAAAACAGGAAAAACTGCGACAAAGTCAACTTTGGATGGGCGATGAGTACGTTGCATCCCTCTGTCGATTCGTATGCTGTAAAATAAAATATAGACGTACGTGCGGGCGACAAAAGAGATGGTATAACAATTTAGAAATCGTTTATTACTAGAGTTGGTCAATTTGCGCCAATAGTGCTACAACTATCTGATGCAACTGTACTATACGTTCTCAGATTCAATGTACGAAGCCATTTATATTTGTATATCTCAATGCTATTTTATTATAGTACAGCCGTTTCAGATAGTTGTAGTACTATTGGCGCAAATTGAGGAACTCTATTTGTTACATGGTTTAGAATGCAGAGATTTGTCCTACGTGAAAGACAAAGTTTATAGAAAGCATCTTATCAATTTGGCACGCTTAGAACGACGAATATAGAATGAAGCAGCACAAATATATGCCAACACTTTAAGGAATACTGTTCGTGCCTTTTGTGGCCGGGTGGGTTATTGTTTCGCTATTAATGGACAGCGTTTTGAACATTGAATTAGATCAAAAGTTTAATTTAGAACTTTATTTATTTGTTGCTAAACTTGCCTCTTATTGTTCGTTGTTGATACCCTTTGGAAGATTTCACCAAGAATAGCGGAAGAAACTGGAGATATAGAGGATATTCCATTTAAAAATATACACATGTTCTACGTATATTTTCATATATTGAATTGTTTTCACATCATTAGAAGTGAAGTCAACACGAAAATTTTGATACTACGCCAAAATATACACAAAATATTGTTAAACGATTTTTATTTGATACATTTTCTAATACAACATGTAAGTAAAGCTGTTGAATCATTATTCCACAATCTTTGGGAACGTCAAGAAAATAAATTGAACTCGAAGTAGCACCGTATATGGTTCAAATTATCAATTGTAGCTAATAGGTATATTATACTATGAGCAAGAAACTGTTTACGCCGTAAATTCCCCATTTGATAAGTATCTAATAGCGCTAGCATAATGCTGCTTACTAATGGAGTATTCAACATAAATACCCCAACTACGATGTATAAGTTTCCCTCACTCCACGCTAATAATGTTTTACTTCAACTCCCCGTCGTATTAATTAAACAATGGTGCCAAACCGCTGCCTGTATCATCCGCAAACGTCGTCAATCGGTCGGAAACGCGTTCCGAATGGAGGAACCAAGGTACCGGAAGGAAATTCACGTTAACAATGCGTCTAATAGCTTACATTCGGATCTTGTAATTGATTCACTTGTTTATCGCATGGGCGACATTGTTCGGATACAGGTGACAATGTACTCTAATATCGGAGAGCTATTAGAATGAAGAGGAGGAACCGTATAGGGTGGTATTACTGCTACTAAATCGAAAATACGATTAGTACGTATTGCCGGTTTGATTTTAGACGGAAACATTACGAGAAATTTATTGATTTATTTGAAATTTTTAGACTGAATCAAGATACTTAGGAAAACAGCGTATTTTAGTATGTAAAGTTTCGTAATTTTATTCTGAAACATCGAGGAGATTTATTTATGTATATATTACACAGAGAAAGTATAAAAACACTTTTCGAAAGATGAAAAAAAAACGGAAGTCGATCACTGTGGAAAACCTCTTATATTCTATTATAACTGAATGTCATCGAGAAACTAGTGATGATCAGAGCAAGACTAAGACCAAGATTCTTGGTCTTGCCCAACCCACCCACCCAATTCGATCTGCATAATAAAATCTTGCTGCAAGAGTCTGGCATCCTTGTGTTTTCGAAACTTTTTCGATAAAAATTATGAAAAACTGTATTTTGTAATAGTATGAGTAACACTGGTTAACAAAAAGTAACAAACAAGTACATAAAAGAACAGAGTAGTGCATCGCAGAAATAAAACGCATGGTAAAAGAGAAGAAAATCATTTGGAAAAGATATCTAGAAACAAAAAGTCTAGAGGTCTCTCTCCTCTAGTCTTGAGGAATACAAGGAGTGCCTTACATTGAAAGATGGATAGGCACAGTATTAAGTAAGCAAATAGGTACGAGCAACATTAGTGTTTTGTGCAGTGGAGTGGAGGAAAAATTGAGGTTCTTTTTATTCTCTCAAAATTATACATTGGCACTTTGTTCGAAATGACTCCTCTATTCCAACATTAAAACAAAATAATTAGATTCACGGAATGTGTGCACTGAGAAAAACCTTTCTATAATTCAGTTTAATATTTATCGAAAAGCTCATTTATTGCATTTAAATCCATATGTAACAGAAAAGATCAGCGACCATAAAAACAGTTTATTTGCAAAGTTGAAGAATACTACGTTTCTGCAAGACTGGTCGAAGGTACGATGTTGACCTTAGTTTTTGCTCTTGAAAGTCGACTCTAGTTTTGCAAAAGATGCAAGACCAACAAAGTCCAAACAAAAAGCCTCTTAATTTACTTTCGGAAAACGTAAAAGATATCAAAAGAATAGAATTTTAGCAATTACGCTATCAAATAGTGCACTAACCGCAAAGGCCGCTGGTTCAGATCCCTTTCTAACCCGAAGAAAGTGCAAATGCATGTTAGCTCTAGTTTGCAGTGCAACATAAACAAAGAACATGTCGTTCAGTGATCTGTTGTCACTTGTATTTGCACCTCGCCAAGCACACTCCCACGAATCCCTTTAAGTCGTCAACATCTCTAAACAATCTGAACAATCGGAAAAACTGTTGCCACTGCCGAAGGTGTTGGTGACTACGATTTCTTCTAATGATTACAGTCTGTCTAATACCCTAAGTGTTTCCATAACGCATTCCTCGCTATTCCTGGTTAAATAGATGAACTCTCGTCCCTATCACAGCGATTTTTCCCATTAAAAATACTTATTTCGGCCATTAAGTTAGTATCTTCAGTGGAGAAAATGGCATGAAAAGAAATCTTGACTCGTAAACTTTGGTTCATACTTCTCATAAAAGAGCACGTTTTACTATTTTAAAATTTCAGTCAATACTGAAATTTCAGTATTGACAATTTATTTAAGTTTGTTATGAACCACGTATGTACATAGTTTGGAGAGTTTTAATTTATATGAATCTCTCTAATTCTATTGTGTTGGCATGGTCATCCCTAACTTCTCCCTGTTAGTTTCCTCGCAGAACTGTATCCTATAACGACTTCGGTAGCAGTACCTCGGTATTCTTGAAGGATGAAATATCAATCGAATGGGGCTAACAAGTAACACTACCCAACTTATTCACCTGGCGATTGGCCTTAAGCTTTGTAGAGAATTTTGTGTTGCTAAAAGCATGTAAACTATGAGTATTTATAACTGCATAAAATATAATACAATACAATATAATATAATATAATACATTAAATGTAGAAGACTCTCTATAAACGACCTAATAATAAAAATTAGGTTCGTTAATGGGCAGTTAACAAGTAACCGTGCAAAAGCCTACCAAGTAAGCACAATTTGCATATGCCAATAATCCTGTAGGAAATGTTGACTATGTCAATCGCAAAACGCAACTGCAGACTAATTAGTTTCGTCCTCATTAGGACTCGTCAGTACAGTATATCGTTCTGCGAGTGATACAGTGAACATTTCCAGGTGATACGTCGAAATCTCGGCGAGATGGATACGGTCAAAAATAATGACCCCATCTTCCGAGCAGGAGATGTATTGGCATACCCGGTAACATCGCGTTCAGCGACGAATAAAAATAGCGATCGTGTTTTCGAGAGCCAAAATTTAATAAAATATAATACAATACAATATAATATAATATAATACATTAAATGTAGAAGACTCTCTATAAACGACCTAATAATAAAAATTAGGTTCGTTAATGGGCAGTTAACAAGTAACCGTGCAAAAGCCTACCAAGTAGTCTGCAGTTGCGTTTTGCGATTGACATAGTCAACATTTCCTACAGGATTATTGGCATATGCAAATTGTGCTTACTTGGTAGGCTTTTGCACGGTTACTTGTTAACGGCCCATTAACGAACCTAATTTTTTATTATTAGGTCATTTATAGAGAGTCTTCTACATTTAATGTATTATATTATATTATATTGTATTGTATTATATTTTATTAAATTTTGGCTCTCGAAAACACGATCGCTATATTTATAACTGCCTCAATTCATTCAATAATCTGTACACGAAGAGCCGTGCATTCCATGTAGCCATATGCCATTAATTTTCACATTTAACACAGATTATCTGCATTGGTAAGCAGCACTAAATTTTAGTTTCTAAAGCAAAGCTTTCACTATAGTTTTCAGTTATCTGTAGACATACCAACAAGCACATATATACATACCTATAAATGTAAACTAACAAACAATTTGTTGTTGTGCACAAACCGGCCCAATTAGTAGGAAAACGAACCATTACTGATGTAACTCTATTTGATTCCGAAGCATGGGATAATATTAAAATGATAATTATGTTTGCTTTTTCGAACATACCCAACCTCGAAAACATATGCGACATGTAGCAAACACGCATATTAAATCCCAACGCTACCAAACATTACGCAGTTTAAATAGGAAATCAGTGGATCTCTCCCTTTGGCCGGTGCGCCATCATTGTTATTTGCATGAGCAATTTAAATATTTTCTAATTAAACTAATCGCGTGGACGATAATTTACTCAAACGTGGATGTGCGACATATATAATATATCTGTTCGCCCATATGTGATAGTATTTGCATAAAATTATGTTATTGCTCGGAAATAATTTAAAATTTCGCTTTTAAACCGATACTTTAGTGTCTGGAACTGGAATGTTCGCGTTTTCAGGATAATATAAATAAAATATTGTTATAGTCGAGATTTCAGTGTTATTTCAGTTCGTAGTAACTTTGAGACATTTAAGGCATTTTACGTAAATCCTAATTTTTATGGTTAGAAGATATTCGTTGGATTCACAAGCAACTGAAAGTAGTACCGGCTTGGGAAGTAGTTGAAGAACAACAATTAGGACGAAGGGACCATTTACGTAGACTAGATAGTGATAGATCGGTTAGGAAAATATGGGAGGCGCGTAAACGCAGAGGAGACATGGAACAATGTGTTCCCAGAAATACTGCAAAAGATGAATTTGGGATGGATTGAAGCAAAAGCTTTGGCAATGGACAGAAAAAGTGCCGCAAGTTTGTGCACAACATATAAACTTCTATCCCGACGTCTCACGCTAAAGGAGAAAATGATTATATAGATATAATTTTGGGAAAAAGTTAAGGGAGTTAAGTTTCTCCAGAAAACAGATCCAAAAATACTTCTTTCGATGTACTGCGAGAGGTCTACTCTTTCGGCTGAGAATAAGGCTTTCTTTTGGTTGGGTTTTAAAATTAATGTTGTCCTAATGTTGGTCTTTACGGATGATGCACATTTGAAGTGGTTCCTTGAAGTTTTCTTCAACTGGAATCAGCATATCTGGAGGAATTCCGGCGATTTCCTCATGAGTGGCATCCTTGAGTTCTTGTAGTGTTCGAAAACGATGTTTAAAAACCTATGCTTTGAAATATCCTCATAAGAGAGACTGGCAGAGGCTAAAATCAGGGGAATGAGGGAGCTATTCAACGCCTTCTTTTAAAGAGATTAGTCTCCAGTATCTCGCAGCATTGAAAATCACAATTAAACTGATACCACCCTCTTCAACATGAAAGGATCCCGCGATGCCCACAGAGGACAAAGCACACTAAACGGTGACTTCTGGACTATGAAAAGGTCATTGATGTAATTCTCGGAGATTTTTAGCAGCCTAATAACGAAAACTCTCTTTATTCACTGTGTCAGAAAGATGTAAAGCGCTTTTCGCAATGTCCACGTCTTCGGCAATCTGTTGTACTCAATTCTTGTAAGGGTGTAGCGATGTTTTCAGGTGTCCTCATGGATTTTGGACGCCCAGTTGGTTCTTTAGAATTTACAGACATTGTTCTTCTTAATTTTTTGACCTATTTCTAAATCATCTTCGGATCAGGGAGAGCTTTGGTTGGATTTAGACTGAAACGTGTGCAAAATACCCTCTACGTCGCAGTTACAGACTCGACACTTTTGAAAATGCCTTCATCACGAAACCATATTCTTCACCCGACCACGGCATGTTACCAATTGAAAATCTTATTGCTCACGCCACCTAGCGGGATAGACCACCATCGTCAACCTGATCAGGGGCCACTTCAGTGATTTTCTAAAATATTGGGCTCCATTCTGCTTCACCCTGTAGTACACAATATATTGACAAACCATCTTTACTTACAAGTTTTAAAGATTTTACATTCAATGTGTTTTTGCGTCCTTGAAAACTTGTCTCTCCAAAACCGTTTTCTCAATCCTTCCACGTTAGGTATATTCATTTTGAAATGCGTTTATCGATTCTGCAGCCGATGTAAGATGTAAACCTCCCTCCGGAGCTGAGTCATGCCCGAAGATCCAAACTGCAGATTATTGCATTTTCTTGGGAGCATAGTGATATACTCCTGTTTCACCACATCTTATTATGTTGAACACTTGATGGTATACCATTGTAAAGGCAATTTATTGTAGACCTGTACCATTTCAGACAGTCTTCTTGTTCAGCCGGGGTCAAATTAAAGGGGATCGAACGGGAACAAAGTTCACGTATCTACAAATGCTTGTGCAAGATGGTGTTAGTTGCTTTCGAGCCAATGTTTGAAGTTTCATGAATAAGATATGACAAGCGAGTGCAACGTCAGAAGCGTGCTGCCCAAAAATAGGGACCTAAGATATGGTATTATTATAAAATAATATATCCTTACCTTTCTTTCTTGATGTCCATTGCAATAAAATTCTACTGCATCCGTAAAATAGACCGATAATTATCGAACGACCATTCCCTTCCACGGCTATCGAATGACTAAACTCTCCACTGACCTAAATCGATTTAAATCCTCTTTCGCCGCTTCTGCCGTGGCACGCGTTTGTCGAACCTTATTCATGAATATGGCTAAGAGTTTAGAGTAAGGCGTCGGTTCTCTTCAATCGCGTTCATAACAACACCAATATCTTTTTCGGTAAAGGCTGTTTTTGGCTTAGGAGCTCAAATACTGTGATTCGAGGGAGGTTGATCACGTTGAAAATCATTGTATCATCGCTTTATGGTAGCTCAACAACACAATTAGTCAGCAAGTACTTCATCGACTTCCTCAAACCATTGTTTACGGTTAAAACCACGTTTAGAGTTGTAAAAGATGATGGCTCGATAAAGTTCTGTGTTCAATTTTATGATTCTTTATGCAAAGGATCACTCATCCCTTTTAAGCATACTCAAGTAAACCTCATTAAAACATGTAAACAACTAACGAAAATGTCAAACAAAATTTGTTGGAAATAATCATGGTCTCTTAGATACACATCCGTGTAGATGCTACAGGGAACATAGAAGCGGAGGACAAGTCTTCGATATGGCTAAAAGTTCTGTTACGAACTATATTCTAGTTAGTAAGAGTGTTTTTTTATAATTTTAACCTTTGACACGCATAGAGGCAATTTTCCTGACAAAATCATTCTGCTTCAGTTAGAATAATTCCAGTATCTCAATTTATGTTATGTACTAATCTAAGCAATTTTTGTTTCAGCTTTACCAACCGAGAAACCCATCCTGAGCAACATCGACGATTCGTACTTCGTCGGTGATATACTAAGCGTAGTTTGCGATTCTCCACCTTCCGACCCTCCTCAACAGTTGACATGGTACATCAACGATCAGCAGGTGACAAAAATCTCTAGATAACTGCCACTTCTGCAAATTCCTTATCTCTACTTCGCAATCCTTCCTTGCACGTCCAATTTTAGCGCGGCTTGTTAATTAAGACAAATATTAACTTGACATTAATCATCTCATTCTCGTGGCGAGCTTAAACTCATCTATCTGCTCCTTTCGAAATCTAAATTCTGCAACGTCGACGAAACGAAAACTTTCTGTTTGACTTAATGCTAAGTTTAAATTTGTTTGGACAAAAATAGAAGTGCTTGCACGCAGTACATAAATTTCTGCGAAATATGTTTACGCTTTCGCGGTTTAACAAATACCCGCAGGCAACAGCGCTGTTTTGCATAGTAATTATTTCTGATACGTAAACAATGATAAATCAGGAAGTCTTAGTACCTAGTCGAAACTTTTTAAAACATAGATGCGCAATTTGCCTACTGTGGAGAGAAGACCTTATTAAGTTTTTAGAGCAGAAGAACTACCATTATCATCAAGTCTACGCTAGTTCAATTACTTCCCCGATTGATGCTTGTCAAAGTTCAATTATTTGAATTACCAATTATCCATGTGTGACCTCTCATTGTTTTGAATATTGTCAAAATCCCCCATCACAAACTATTTAAGTGCTTAGTTGTTGCTTCAATTAAGAACACCTTTAACGTCTCTATTTGGCGCCAATATTGTAGAAATTTGGATCGAAACGCAATTATTCAGTACAACAACGCGATTTACGTGTAAACTGTACGACAAGTTACTTCCAGTTGTCTCCCTCGATGTCTACAATTTAGAACAGTCATAAGAACCGCAAAATTGAACGCTGTACTCTAAACATTCGCAAACGGAATCTAAGTTGAGACGAAAACTATTTGCTTGAGGTGCATTTAGATGTCACGAACGCAGAGCAAGTGGTAGGTATTAAACTTATCGGGTGCTGCAAAGTTTACTTTCGTATTGTCGCAAGTTCAAGTAAAATTTTGTAATTTTGTTCTAAGTCATTTCCCAAGATATTTTACCGCTCATCTACTTCTTGCTTTTTTGATTAATTGAAGAAAATGTAGGAGGGTCAATAAGGTAATGTTTAAGTGGTGCGTGTTTTGTTTCTTTCGAGTTATAGCAACTTTAACTTGATTCATGATTCTTCGTGTCGACTTTTTAATTTCTAAAGCTACAATCTGGCTAAACGGCATTTCTTAAAAATGCAATTAGTAAGCTAATCGAAAACATACAACTTATCATCTTCATGATTCAAGTTACGAATCCTTCTCGCACATTTACACCGTTAAGACTAATTTATATCCCACGAAAAATTCATCGGTTCATCTCCCATCAACTTTTCAGCCACTTTGAAAAGCGCGAGGAAATGGAGTTTCCGCGAACGACATTAATATTACTGTTTTAATATATTCTATTATGGTCCTTTCGAAGTGGAGTGGATCTTCGTTTGACGAAGATTGATCATCCCCGAAGGTGCAATAACGGAAATCAACAAACTCGTTGCCAGATTAAATTTCCAAATCGACTCTGACAGTTCTCTCGCCCTTCGACCGCCGCGTATCGAATAGCGGTCGTCCGGATATCGTTCGGCAGAAAAAGTTGATTAAGTTGGTGATGAAAGTAGGGAATGTTTTTTCTTGTGAGGGTGTAGTGGGGAAAAGTTTGGTTTAGTGTGCGTGGAAAGTGTAATGGATTGGGTCTTATTATTTGTAGTACGATGCTTTTGATTATTTGGGAACAACCTCGCATTAATTTTCTTCAGACTGCACCATTTTTAATCGAACTATTGACGATTGACCTATCACTTAATGTAGTAACCACTTGCACATGTATTTTCGTCGAGTACAATTCTCTCCATGAAGCGGTATAAACCTAATTCTAGGTCATTCATTTCTCTAAGGACTTAACTTATAATATTTTATGTCAACCATTCGTGGAGAATTTGAGCCTCAAGTGTTTAAAAATTGGCTGGAATTGGATACTCCCAGTGTTGTCTCGGATAAACCAAATAGATCCTTTGGACTGATATGATGATAGGGAACTATTTACGAGAATCAAATATTAATTCTAAGAACAATGCAGATGACTCTGTACAAAAATTGGACAACTTGTAAAGTAGCTGCGCAATGGCTCATGAAGCAAGCACAACTTATATATGCCGATAATTATCACGGAGGCAACCATGTTTTATTAAGAGCGAACTGCAACCTATCTTCATCCAAGGCCATCCTTTCCCATATTTTTATATCTTGTGTAGCTCCCTCAAACCATTTGGTACGCGGGCGCCATCTTTTCCGTTTTATTTCTTCTCCTGTAAATAGCACCTTTGATATTCTGTAGTCTGTATATCTCTGGATGGGTCCCAGCCGTCGTAGTCTTTGCGTTTTTACAAAACAAATAATTGGTGGTGCTTGAAACAGATTCATCACGTCTCTTATTCCTTTTCTGCTCATCCATATTTCGCCTTCTTTTGTTGTCTCCCATTATCAGTCTCAATATTTTTCTTTCACATACTGCCAGTAGTTTTTGTTATTTTATATTGAGCGTCCACATCTTCTTTCCATTTCTAACCACTGTTCTACATATTTCTAATTTAATAGTGCGAGAAATATTCTTTGACCTTAGTACCCTTATTAAAGACCCTGCACATTTATTCCCTTTCATTATCCCCGTATCTACTTCTTCCTCTTCTTCTTCGTTGGCTTCTTCATTTGCTGGATTGCTCAAAATCATATTCATCTGCATTCACTGTTGTCGTTTGTAGACTAATGACTCTCGTTTAGCTCACGTTCATGTGTATATATTTTGTTTTTGCTGGATTAAATCTCAAAGCGTATCCTCTCGCAGGCGTGTGGTCTCTGAACTGTTTCTTTCAACGCGACCTTTGTTCTTCTCGTCAAAGTCAGACCATCTGCGTAAGCTATGCACTATACTAGTTATAGTATATATATGGTCCCAGTCGTTCTGGGGTTGCTTTTCCTTAGTGTGACTTCTAAAGCAATATTAAACAGCATAGTTGACAGTGGATCACCTTATCTTGTGATTCACTACAAAACCATCGGAGACATTGACTCCTACTTGCATCCCGTGCGTTGCAAGGTTATCCTCACCAAACGGATGAGCAATGGCAATCTTTCTTCATAACCGTTTTCTTTGTGTTATTGCAAATGTCTGGTCCATTACAGATTTTATTGGTCTGAACCTGCTGTGGTACTCGTGGGAATTTGGTTCCGTTTCCTTGTCTACTGCGCTTCTGATTACTGTTACGAATACTTTATATATTGTGTCTAGCAATACTGTGCTTCTGTAGTTTTCGC
This sequence comes from Chrysina gloriosa, assembly GCA_038088585.1. Lineage (NCBI taxonomy): Eukaryota > Metazoa > Arthropoda > Insecta > Coleoptera > Scarabaeidae > Chrysina > Chrysina gloriosa. Next base: position 10,388,927 of record CM076092.1, read on the forward strand.
ATAATGTCCTATCGTATTTTTTTATAAATAGAGCATGAAAGAACTATTTTCCATTTTCTAGGGGTGACATCCTTGTTTTTTAGCTTTATTAATTCTATCGATATTTCGTTTCCCCCAAATGATTTATTGCTTTTCTGTTTCCTTACTACCCCCGACACCTAGCGGTAAAAGGGGATTCGATTATAATAATAATAATGTTTCCTTACTATTTATTCCGAGCTCGGATTTCTGGTTAATTCCTATTCTGCATTATCTATGATAGTGCCTAGACTATTCACTTGCTCAAGGCCATCTTCTCCTTCGTAGTCTTTACTAAGCAATTCAGAGAAGTGTCCCATCCATCCCTTCAGATTGTCTCTCATATAACCTATTATTTGATGATCCCGAATTAATAGGATAGAATTCTCAGACGATACTACATAGACTGCTATATAAATTTCAGATATCGGATTCACCCAATGTCGTCAAATTATCGTATCTTTTACCATCATTTACTTGAGTATTTCTTGAAATAACATCATTCGATCATATGCATAGGCAGAATCAGTGCTGAAAAAAACGGAATAGACTCGGAGATATTTATAAGAAATTGATCCACGAAAATTCAGAAATGAACAGCAACGCGTGAAGCGTCTTTAGCCTTTTGGTGGTGAAACAAAATGCATTAAGTAATATTATTTTCATTTGTTTAGATTCAAGTAGATATTGCATAACAACCAATCGTCTCTTTTTCTGAATTGCTGATCATATTACTATCGTTACTTTAGACCAGGCACGGGCACATACGGTCCGTGAGTAAGATTTGTTCAGCCTGCTATTTAATTTTTCCGTTGCATATTAGCACGGTCCGTCAAACTTGCTTTATTAATATCAATTGTTTTTGTTTTGGTTCGAGGACCACCCTATTTCTTTTTATTTGGCCCTCTACAGAAGAAAAGGTTGGCCATGCCTGCCTTAGAGATTCATGGATCGATAAACGATAATAATTGGTACACATTTTGTTTGTCGGATGTGATCAACGAAGTTAGGAAAATTAATGCACAATATCGGACCAGCCTTCATCATAACAGTGCATCATCTCACACAGCATCACAAGCCATTGATGAACCACATCGTTTCCTACTTCTCCCTTGAAATTGTTTAGACTAAGTCTTGTAGCACGTGCTAGTTTCTATTCGAAAGCAGATACTATTTTTCAATGTTCTTCGTTATCCCGTAACTCTATGCTCCTTGTTGATGTGATTGCTTACAATCTTATCACTAACTACGTAATTTTTTCAAGCAATAAATTTCACCACAGACTAAGATTCTTACAGCTATTGTTGGAAAATGTATCTCCTTGCAAATCTTCTTCTTCTTTATCAGATGGGCACTTTCAGGTGTCGGATACTTCTATATCTATAGTTTGTCTAATTTCTTGGCAACCATTTCTATTTGAAACTTTTCATCTATGATTGTGGAATTTTTCCAGTTGTTATGTTTAACGTTCCCTTCTATTTTAGATCTGCATATTCCTACGTGCCTATGATAGACCGCTTATAACATGCTTCCCCCACTCTCATATTTCGTGATTTGCTCTTATTGTGCTTAACTAAAAATATTAACATAATTATTTATTTTCCACCAGCAGGTAGTTTTGTTCTTACCATAATCGAATTGAGGAAATAAAGTCCTGAATTTGAAGTTGTAGCTTTCCTAAGTTTCCCAGGTTTCTAAAAACTATTCACCTTAACTTTCTTAAATCAGTCAAAAAGGATTTAGAGCTTATCTTTTTTTCTTTTTTTTTCTTTCTTCTTCTTCCTTTTCTTCTCTTTCTTTTCCTTCAATTTTAATTCTTGGCGCTGCAGCTCTAAATAACTCAATCGAGCTACATCCGTACAACTGATCCAAACTATTCACTCAAGAAATGCGTCTTGTTGCTAGGTTCTTTTACTTTGTATTTTCCACTTTATTATGACCCGCAGCAGCTTATATTTATCTCCGTCAATCACGTGACCCCAAGATGCTTCTATATATCCACAACTCAAATGCCTCTATCCCGTCACTAATATCCTTCTTTACTGTCTAGGATTCCGTACCATAAAGGAATGCTGACCCAACATTTTTATTCTTAGCTGTAGACTGAAGTCTCTGATACTAAACATCCTTTTAATTTTATACAATACTATCCGAGCTTGGGCAATTCTTAGACTTACGCTTTCTATGTACGTTCCTAAATACTTTGTATTTGTATTTGTTTGTATTTGTCCACTCTTTCGACTATCGCTCTTCCTATCCGTAAAGTTTCAGCCGTTTCTGTGACTTCTTTTTTCCTTTTAATACATCCATATTCATTACATTGGAATTGGAACAGTACTGTTGAGGTTTTGGTTTGTTGCTTCCATGCAGAAACTACAGACATAATGTCATGTCAATATTTCAAATTTAAGTAGTAGAGCCCTGATCTCGGGTTTCTTAGATACGAATTGGTTAATCTTTAAACTGATCACTATATGTAATATATATAACTTTTAGTTTATTTTCCGTACGTATTACGTTAGAATCAAGGCAGCAACGACTCGATTTTGAACTAGTTGCTTTTCTGAATTCATATTACCTTGATAGCTCTTCCTAAATAATAAGTGCGATAACAGTCCTTGAGAATTGAACGCAGTTCCTTGAAGAATTAGTTTGAACTCATTGTAAGAGAAAATATAGCAAGGACCATTAACGTTTAATCATGCATGTAACATCTATGGTATCCCAGAATATAATAATCATGACTAGTGTGAAAGGCGGATTATTCCCTTGAAACTTAATTTCCAAGAAATGGATACGAAATCTGTGCAAAATATTCAAATTAAGGAATGTAAGATGTAATTCTGTGGAACTGGACTTATGGTGTAAAGAAATAACAATAATTATACTGCGATAAACTGTCCCTGTGATCTCAATTGGATTGTATGAAGACTAAGGAGCGACTGATTCTTTTTTATTAAACTTCTTAAACTTGTAAAAATACAAAGAAGTTAAACAAAGATCACATTAAACTTTCACACCTAGATCTAGACTACTAGTTGGAGCTCAACTTAAGATTTACAAAACACCATATCGCGATACTAACGGGTTTAAAACAAATTAAACACGAAATCTAGCGATTCATCCAACACACCCCTTTTCGAATCAAAACTCGTCCGGCACGAGCGAGCTTCAAATTCATGCCCTACTCTTTAGCCGTCGTTCGTTAGTTTATTTAAGCTCGCCGACGTACATACATACGACACAATACAAATACTACAAACGCCAGCAAATTCTAAGGATGGGATTTTAAATTCGAGACGTGTACCTATTCCAATCTATCCGGTCTGTGTCGAACAAATGCAGCCTAAATTACACCGTTTTGTCGTCTGCTGTCGAAATTGCTACCTCGGACCCGGTTCTCTTCGTATGTACTACAACACACAAATGCATGGTGTGCCGGATTGGATGCTCCTGTTTTACGACCTAGTTCGCGTAGGATCACCTAAACGGATTATGGTCGAATTCGACAATTGAAATATTTTCAATTTGAACGAAACCGACAAATATACTTGTACGTTTGTGATGCGGGTGATATATGCGATCAATTCGGGACAGGTGAAAAATGTAATTGCCAACCGACTTTAGACGTAAAATGCGTTGTAGCGTCGAATCAATGCTCTCAATCAAATACCTCTGAATATTGTTATGTTAATGCCTTTTAATTTAATGGATTCAAGGATTAATGGAAGTATTTACTTCCAGTTTGTCAGACTTCGTAAATGACGTACATCAATGGTAAGGAGCAATGAAAATCGATCTAAATAGCTTTCAGAAGCTCCATAAATGGAAAGATGTGGTGCGATGAATTAAGCTGCCTTTCTTCTTTAGCTCCTCACTTAATAAACATAAATACACCTACCTATTATGCTGCCCTTTTCAGCGGTTCGCGTCCTCCATGAATGTGCTCCATACACGCGATTTCTACAAAAGAAAAACACTAATAAATTATCTTGAGCAAGGACGTGATTGAATTAAAGAAAAATTCTGGTGAACGTAACAAACGCGAGTCTACACAAACACACACATGTGTTGTTATGTATATAATCAACTGAAGTGCCAAAAATACAAAAGCAACGTACCTACAATAGCACCGGAAACTATGAAAGTTTCGTAAATACGCTCTCGTCTCCGGTTGAAGTGCTTTCCTTTTAAAATACCTCATTCTACACATATAGGGCATAAAAATTGTGATATTCTCCTTTCTAAATATTTATATATTTTTACATAAACTACTCCGAAAATACTCAATATCCTCAACACACAAGATTACGTGTCCTTTTCGCTTCTTTACAGGTCTCAGATACAATCCTTCGCGATGTCAAGCCAACAGCTCCGAATCCGTACGGTTTAGAAGTAAAATCGCTGCAGCTTCGCTTCGTCATCGAACCCAAACATTCGAAAAGTGGCTCCATCATGCTCAAGTGCGTCTCGGCCTTTCCGGGAGTGAAGGAGCCCGTGTTGAGCGTTTCGAAGACCGTTTCGCTTTTCGATCAAGACTCGCAGATAATCAATAACCAAAAATTCTACTGGAACAGCTCTTCGCACACGCACGTATTCAACACTCATTTGATAGCGTTCTTGGGGGCCGTTAGATGGTACTTTCACTACTACTATTATTACTAATTAAGGATTAAAGTTAATTGAACAGAATATTTAAAAAGAACAAAAGATATCCTAATAAGATGCACACGTGTAAATGTTTTATATTTTTTTGTAAATACTAAACTTAAACTCACATATGTGAAGGTAATCAAAATAAAGGAAAATTTAAAACGATGATAAATTATGCGAGATACATACTTTCGATATCATTGACTCACCGATTATAATTTTAAACACACTTGAATAAAAATCGTTTACATAAATATAATCTACGTAAGTCTATATTTAAAGCAGATTTTAAATTTAGCAATAATGGAGAGATCGGTAAGTCCATAAAAGCGACTTACAAGGAAGCGGTTACAGGAAATATTAAAAATGGGATCGAAGATTTCTAAACAAATATCCGAAACTGGGGTGAGATTTTGAATTTTATTCAAATAAATTTTCGATTTGTCGATAGAAAAGTCAATAGGTATACAAGTTGAGACCACTGGGGAAATGCAATTATACTTTTAATAACGATACGGCCAAACGTGTACTTGAAAATACCAAGTTATATCGGCGAAAAGTGGATATCATAAACCTATTATTAGATAGTAATGTCGCATCTTTAAGTGTTAAATGTTAAATAACATATTAGGTAATGTTGATGTCATAATTAATGTACGATTTTGTTTTCGTTAGAGAATAATTTAAAATCTTATCCCACAGATGAGAAGAAATTAGAATAAATATAAGAGTTTATCAATGTACTATATTGAAATCTGTTGATATATATTTCATTATTTATGTTTCGGTTTTACGATATTAAGATATCACAATAAAATATATATGACACTAAGCAGTTGTTGGGTTTCTTCCCTACTCTCTTAACATCATTTAAAGCATGACAGTGACATGTAGGTAAGTTAGGATTGCCTGGAAAGACCGCTAGAAATCTATTGAGTGGTAAGTATATGAGTATTTGATTGCTAGAAATATAGAAATCAAAACATATGAAAGTATTTTCACAAAAACAATCTATTGCAGTGTATTAAAATTACCTGAACAACTGAAAGCTTTGTCTGACATAAAATTTAAGTTCATGTTACGTGTTCGTACATTCAAAAGTTACTTGTTTGCATATCTCCTCATATTTGTCCTATTAATACTTAGTAGTACAAAAAGAACGTTTGCATGATTTATAATTACCATTATCGTAAACGTATTTTTAGTAAACACAAATGGAAGTTATACAAGAAATTATAAATAAATGATTTATTGAAACACAATGTGACACAAATGTGAACAAAATATTCGAACAAAAAGCTTTAACCAACTAAAAATAAGGAAAGTAATAGATAGTGCAGTTCTTGATGAAGGTGACAACTTTATTTTTTATGTAAAAAGTATTTTTTATATCTTCTATTATTTAAACCGTAATCTTCTTGGAATTTTTATTTTTTGAATGGCAGAGATATTCCAGAGAGTAGGAAATTATTGAATTTTGATCAGTTATTAGTTGTAAATAAGCAACATTTTTAAGAAGTTTAATTTAACAAAGGAACGAATACCTGTGGTGTATACAAAATGAATTCAAACAGAATAGTTCCTATTTTTATTACACCCACAACACGCGGCGATAGTAATGATAATGATAATAATCTCGTCCTTGGTTCCAATATACAGAAAGTGAGGAATGCGCCATAAAAATAGACACCTACATAGTAGAATACAATTTTATAACAATATAAAAACAAAGAACTACAACGCAGAAATACACCCATCAATTTTTCCTGCAAGGAATTCATACAGAAAGTAAAGAGATTCTTTTTTTTTTACCTTAAGTTTGAACATTTTTAGTTCTAAATCTTTTAGGTGGCAAGAATGTTGATTAAAAATCTTTAGACTTTGATGTAGCATTTTTGTCAAACGAATGGCGGAGAGCAAAGCAAATTTGATGTTCCACATCTGCTCTGTGCTTGTGCCCGACCACCCACAAACTGGTTTTGTGCTGTGTTGGAACGAACCTATGATTATGCCGCAGTTCCATGTATTGATAAAATTGTTGATAACTCCTTTTCAGAAAAACCGCAGATTCAAATACGTACACATATGGAAATGTAAGTAACCTGTATTGTTTGAAAGCCCGAGTTTCCAAAGCCAAATTGGAATATACTCCTTCTGAATGGTAAGGACTGTACTGGAATCAACACCATCAAGTCGGAATACAACGCCATATCGTAATCTCGATTTTACAAAAGCGTGGCAAAGAGTGACAGCAGATAAAATTGGCCTAAGTAAAGAACCATAGGCTGCAAGTACAAACAACAAATGCCAGTCCTCCAAGGACAAGGACGTAAGTCAATCTTCAGTCCAAGGAAGGAACTACTGCGCACTAGTGTCAATTTCATAGTTATGTTATCCCTGGAAGTCCTCATCAGCAAATAATAAAATGTTTGTTTCTTGGGTATCCTAGTTTTGAATCACAAATCCAGATACTCAAAATTATTCTTTAATCTGTAAGCAAGTTTTTGCTATGTATTTGCGCACGTCACAAATGAAATATCGTCGATATAAAGCACAATCAGATTTTCAATAGCGTCTAACAAGTCACTCATGTATACGAAGAACAGCAATGGCCAAAGAATGGATCCTTGCGGGGCTCCGTATGTAGTCTTAATTTAGAGCATTTTGATAACCCAAAGAATCATTAACAGCAAACTCATTCAGCTTTAAATTGTGCCCTCAAAACTTATTCTCAATAGTTTTTCCAGAACCACGCCGTGATAAACGCTGTTGAAGGTCTTACACAAATCCATGAGGACACATACCGTAATCTCCCTGTTATTTATGCCATTGATTACATCTTCTATTAGTTAAGATGGGGCCCATGCCGCAGACTCAATAAATTCACTTTGATGATAACCTAAAATAGTGTGCTCTTTTTTTTTAGAAATTTCAACATTCTGGAATAAGTTGTCCTCATTATTCTTAATCACTTAGCTTTTTATTCTATTTTCTTATCTAATTAATAGTGCAAAACTAACAGCCTAAATACAAGGTGGGTCTTGTTTTTACCCATTTCTTTATTGATCTATTTAATTTCCCGTATCTCTCTTGCTGTTAAATGCTATTACTCGATCTTGTCCCCAACTAGCCCAAGATCAGCGGTTCCAATTGCCATGGTCGCCATTATATGCCCTTTCTGTCAGTTCAGTTTTTGTCTAGCATTGATGAAAACTTGCGAGAATCAAAATGGTAGAATTTTCTGATAAAATCCGGTCCTTTTTTATAATAAAATATAAAATAAAAGGATTTGAGTATCGTATATACTGAAATTACGTAAATGATCAGTTACATCAGCTTCCCACAAGGCACCCTCATTCGAAGAAAACGTAAACGTCAAAGATTATGTGGTTGTGCACAACAAGGCCAACCGTGCTGATGCATCTTTTCGTTTCACATATTCTACGATTACTGGATCCTAAAGATTAGAAGTTTCAACATTAAGTTCAGTTGCATTGCTACAAAATTCTCAAAATTCTTTAAGGAAGTGAAAGCTGAAAGTCAACCAAAAACCGTTTTCTCTGGATACGTCGAAAATATGTCAATACGGAGGCTGAAAGTACGAAGTACTTAACCAAAATCGATCACCTAAAAATGAAGGGTCTTTCGTTACAAATTACCTAGAAAAGGAATACCTGGAAAATTCGGGCACTAAAGTTCAGATAATACCTACAGCAACTAGCCCTTAGATTGAACTCAACCTCCAGAATAAAGAAGTTTTACTTTTACGATGGATCCGCTAAAATCCTTACAATCCTTCAAGAACGCCAATGCTGCAAATCCAAATAATTAGGAACACAATGAGATTTTAACTCCACTTATGCTCAAAGCAAAACAACTTTTTCTTTGCAAGTTACCTCTACCAAAATACATAAAGTCTTTCAGGAATGCAGGTATTAACATTGTAGTAGATGGTTCGCATGCTAAAGCGCTTTTACATCGACCAGCCACGCCTTTCCCTGAATATTTCCTCCAATGAAATTTTTTAAATTTCTAGTTGACTTAATATCCAGAAGAATTAAGCGAAAACGCACTTTTACCTAATACACAATACACATAAATAATTTCTTTTCCTTTCAAAGATAAATCTAAGTACTGAAAGTCATTCAAAGTAGATTCTGAAAGTTCATAGAGTTGGGACAGGAGAGAGCTCTCATATTGGCCTAATGCCTGAAAGTAGGATTCCTGTGTACAAACTGGCTCCACGTAATCTCCAGAATTTAGCTGGGACTAAAATTTTAAAAGCATTCCAGATTCCAACACCATAACCAGGATACGTGGATTTTAGTCTTAGAGAAGACAAGGAGAACTAGGATAATAGGACCATCAATTTTTGCATTTCGTAATCTATCTGTTCGAACAACACCAGACGGACGTCCAGATTGATATTAAGCATTGTAAAGTCAGGAGTATTTGCAAAATGTGATAGCTTGGAAAGAGAAGTTGTTACAGGAAAAGAACGGAAGTATGCAAACGGACGAGGATTAAGGGAGTTTATAAACTGACGTTTTTCAGCAGCCTATATAAGACGCCTCTTTTAAAATTTTCTAGCGATTGGGGAGAAATATGCAATTTCGTCGCCGAAAGTATGTAGTGCATGCAAATTTTAATTGACGAACAATTGATTCAAAATAGCACCAGAAAAGCGAACTAAAACCCGAAATAGGTGCATCTAATGACACTATTAGGAATTTAATATATATATAAAGATATTTAGCAACTTTTGGACAGCATTTCATTCCGCTGAAGATAGAATAACTGTGAATGAACTAGATTTGAGAAAGAATTCTTAATTGCTAGCTTAGAGCACTTGGTACTTAGGAACGTTGCGTACAAATTCATTCCATACTTTATAGTCCGACTTCAACCTAGTAACGATGAGTTTGATCGTTAAAGGCGGATGATGCTTTAGCTTGGAAAGAGATACAAGAGACTAGAGTAGCTGTGACTCAGCTCAGTGCGTCGTCCCTAAAGGAAGCTGGAGATTTTGGGGCATCCAAGGAAGCAAATCAGGAGCACTCGAAGCTAACGTGTAATGGAAATACATCGACGCAGGAAAGGAAATGGATCTCTCGGTAAACCTTATATAATTTCTTATTGTCGAATGGATAAGATGGATTCAACAACATTTGGTGTATTAAAGAAACCATTTCCTTTAAATTCGAAATGGCATTGTATTTTTTATTTTTCAAATAATCAACTTCGATTTGTATATTTTTAATGTCGTCCTTCCTCGGTGTAGTCTAATTGCGATATTGCACGAGCAGTAATGCGGAATTAATCGTAGAATATTAGACGGAAGTAAATCGCCATCAATCGTCCGAAGCCAATTCCGATCTCGTGCAGGAGGGCTCCATTAAACGTCGAGCCAGTGACCTCAACATCTCGTACAGAGGTGGCACCGATAAGCCCGCTTACCGCCGATAGTTGAACAGAACTAAATCCCGTAACCTTTCGTCGCATCGAATTAATTAACTTTTAAGCCCTTAATCCAATTACAAAGTTTAGATTGGCGCACGCTGGTATTTTTATTTTCCTTCGACGGTAGATCGCTTTATCAAATAAGCGATCGTAGATATTGGTCGATTATATCTGAGCCGGGTGAAGGTTCTCCGACATTTATATTCGTTAGGTATTACATTTACGTGATTATCTACGCAACATTGAGCATTCGTGCCAAGTTTGATACATTATGGCTAGCTGATTATTTTCCAATTATCTACTTGAGGAGACGGTTTTACATTCCTTCAGAAGACGGTACACAAAAAATTATAACTTTCATAAATAGGTAATATTTGTTAAAAACAAGAACACTAACTGATCACCCTAGAGCACTACGAGAGGAATTATACCTCAATTCATCTCAAGAATTCCATAAATTTTTAGCAGCATACATTGACATACTGCTACAATTATATCCCAATTAAGTATCCTCATAGTTTACGTTTTAGAACTTTACCGGACGGAGTAAAAATTACTTTTTAACGACTGCATTGTTTTAACAAAGGTTATACTATATACGTACGTACTTAATGCAAAATTATCTACTTGCTGAAACATGCATTTTCCATTTAATTCGGTTCGCCCAGTGGCAAGATGCGGGAGTATCCTCCCGCCCAACAAACCGGCTCCTCCACCATATTACTCTTTCTAATTTAATCATAACGCAACAAGCTTTCCTGACTTTTCGGGGCAGGTAACGCGACGCACCTTCGCGGCGGAACATTACGCGAAAAGAGTTTAATTATGTAAATCCCTTGGCGGTTTTTAGGGAGATCCGCGAGCGGCGAAGTTTTGATCTAAAGCCCGAACTTATTTTTGGGGAAATAACAAGGTCTTGTAATGGTCCCAGCAGACCTACACGTTGAGGTAGTGAAATACTGGGATGCGGCTGGCAAAATATTCACTTTATATGCGCCTGGGGCGATAAGTGCCCGGATTAAGGCGGATTTTTTCGGAGTTGTATCGGTCGCGTTGACTTCCAGTTTAGTTTCTGCGTATTTACCCTGTTTGGTTATCTTGAATGATTTCTTCCTTGTTTCCGAAAATGATACTGGCAAGCTTGGTGTTTGAAAATACGGTAAGCTTGTATGTATGTACATCATCTTTAATCATAGTGTAAGGGTGTAAGGTATGTAAATAAAGTAGTGATACCGATTCTTCTACTCCTTATAGCAGTGCTGGAACTTGGATACTCGAACAGCCTTCAGCTTGCTACTGACATCAAAACTTCTTGTTACTGGTTTCAAAACTCATAGTACTGAATTGTAGCAAGAGAGAAAAGAAATGATAATAGAAAAAAGTCGGAAACGTGACCGATACGGGAGTTAGTCGTTGCAATTCGAATAACTCACTTAGTTGGTTATAAAGATGAAGGTCCAGGCCGCACTATTGTAGCTCAATGGAAACGGCGTACGTTCAAGTTCGAAAATTTGTTAGTAACAAGGCGCCACTCTTCTATTATAAAACTGGATCGCATCTAAGATTCTGGACTCAAAGAGACCATCCACGAACCATCCGAACCGTCTACGTTACTGATTCTTTTATTCGGTCGTGAAGCGACCAGCAAAGTTACTCGAAAACTGTATTTAAAAAGACAATAAATGGAATAAATTAAATTGAGGTGAGAGAATGACCTTGAACAGCACATTATTTGTATCACTGACAGCACGCTTGGGGTGTAATGGGCTCAGTAAAATTCAAATAAGCTAGCTTCGTATCTTACTTAAATAATGCTTACACAACTTTCGGTAACCGTTGGAATTCCAGAGGCTTCATAGACAAATTACAGCGTTAGCAGACCGTAATTGCGGTGTGACAAAGGGCATTGTCGTGATACAACACCCAGTTATTTTGTTATGCTTGGTCGCATACGCCTGAGTCTTTTCGAAGTTTATTCAAGAACCTTTCGGCGAAAGTGTTGACTAACCTCTTGCCCTGAAGCTATAAATTGTTTGTCTCCTAGTTATAAAAGAAGTGAATCAGCATCCTTTTGCTCTTTGACTTGCTCATTTTTGCTTGGTTGAATATGGAGAAATTGGAGGGTGGCATTCCATGCCCTGGCGGTTGGCCAGCCTCATCACGGTCACACGCTCCAGAAAATGACTTCATGTCTTCATGTGTTTTTGGTCTTACGTAAGATTTCTTGGAAACATTTTCACGCAAATTTTCCTCATCCCCGATTCATTTCGTATAAATCTGATGAACTGTTGTGTGATTCAAACTCAACTCTGCTCCGACCATTCTGGCTGCCAACTAATGATCTGTTCGGATCATCTCGGACTCTGTCGACATTTACATCGTTTCTTAAAACAGAAAGCTTTACATTGGGACGTTCATCTTCAATCGATTCTTTTCCGTCTGCAAATGCTTTAAGCAACTGAAACATCTGGGCCTTTGACAAAGCATTGTCTCTGTAAGCTTGCCGAAGTTTTGCAAAAGCTTCCGTTGCAGTGTGTCCAAATCTGAAGTAAAACCAAATGACACACCACTGCTCGAAATTCATTGTCAGAACGTACAAGAAAGACCTGCTTTACTAAACCAGTCGATAGGGACAAACAATGTGATCCTAGGGAGTTAGAACTTGCACCGATTGCGTATTACATGTTCACCTGCCTCCCCTTCAAGTCCCGGGTTTCTGGTGTTCCCCGATGAAACACTACGCTACCAGTTCCATTACTTTAATTACACACCTCGTATATATAATCCTTTCACACTTTTTACCTTTCGGTGCAGGATTTTGAGCCACCGAGCCGTATACATATGTATTCCGTACCGCTTCTGGCACGCAGACGGTATTTTCCTTAGTTTCGTAACATATTGGAGGTTACACACCCCGTACTTAGGGCTCTTAAACTGCTACGCTGTGACCGCATCTCGAACCCCAAACCTTCTCTTCGTGAGATGCATACTTTTGCACTTTAACCGGGTAATAGTAATAATAATAATAATAATAATACAAATAACATTGTATAACGACTTCCTACTTACAGAATGCATAGAATAGAAGCATTATGGATACAACAGATATCACAAATATCTGCAGTAAACTACTAAATCAAATTATTACAATTGTCTAAAGGTATCTCATTATAAAGGAAACTGGTCACACAATTTTAAGACAAGCGATGCGAATAAGGCATTTATTCTAGGTAGCGAAAGTGCAAATGTGGAAAAACGTGAATTCAATCGTGGTATAATAAACTTGAATCTTGACAGCAACTACAAAAAGAACGTACCGTAAGTTTCTACAAGTGAAGTGTACGATATGCAGTCGCGTGTGTCCAGCAATAAAACACAGTCTGACGACGATTTTAAGAAGTATCATTGAATCTTCCCGATATACAGTTGCAGGTTACACAATATGTTGGCGAATCGTACTAATTTACCAATAAAAATAAAGATTCGCATTTTCGAAAAGCCGACATAATCGAAAAGATTGAATATGGGAACATCCACCTGGTCAGCTCTAATGCAGCTTGCCTGCTAACCTCAATTTGCGTTAGTGTTCAATCCCGATAAAATAAAAGAAGAAAACTTAAAGCTTCAGTCAGAAAGGCAAAGCCTGAATGGAGAAAACCATCAGTTTATGAAAGATTAAACTTAGCAGGACCCAACACATTGAAGTTGATCTTATTTATTTACTCAGTAGAATAACTCTCAACTGCTTCCATTCAGATTTTACACCCAGTCGTCTAAAATATGTTTAACCGAGAGACTTTGACCCTTATATTCCAAATCTTTCATCCCCAATGCTGTATCCCTTATCGTTCTCTAGACTAGAACGTATTTGTTCAATCTCGTTCAAAATACACCTGTAGGATAGATATCCACGAGTACATTCCAAATATGGCATTATGAAAACTCTAACTCCGGCGGTTATTAAGATGTCGACGTTTAAAAGGTTTGCGCCCGATCTCGACTTGACCTACAACAATCGATGCGTCTTGATAAGTTGACTTCGATGGCATGTGATTGACTAAGACCACTGCAAACGGTTCTCGATGAAACGCAAGAAGAAAAACGCAAAAAATAGTAAAAATCGCACACCCGCCTTTTCCCTTATGAAACATAGGAAATTCTCTCTTATCGGCGCTTCTTGAAGAGACGAGCTCACCGGCGTGGGCAACCACTCAACCACTCCAACGGTTGGAAGAAATAAACGTTATGAGCTTATTGGGGCACACTCAAAAGCTCCTCAGGGGGAAATAACGCCAACACTTACGGGTTTTTTCTTTCTTGTATACCTCGTGAATGATCCTATCAACTGTGAGCAAAAAATTAGTAGTGGGAAACATACTTTAATACAGATTGTTTTAAAGCATTGGCCTCTCTACAGAAAGCAGAAATAACTTTCGAATACAATATCAACGAGTACAAGTAAGGCCGATCTTAAAATGTACCTTACGAACTTAAATGTTGTAACACTGACATCTTCAATTTTGTAAAGTCTATTACACCCTCGACCATTTACAGACTTAGGAAAATCGATTGCAATGTTATAAAAAGCACAAGTTAGGATATTTGCAGACAATTCAAAAAGCAGTAATGACAGGAAGAAACAGAAATGGATGCGTTACCTTAACAGTATATATCGTGGGAGTAAAGACAAGTTCGGGAAAGAAGCAACAGCTACGTTTTGCGTAAAAGATAGCTAGATACAAGTAAACTTCAATCAAGTACAAAAAGAGCTCGGTGAAAAGTGGAAATAAAAGTTCGTACGATATAACAAAAGTTGACAAAAATAACAGCTTGAGCTTAACTGTAGTTAAGTTTTCTCAAGCTGCTATTTTTTTCAAATTTGTTGTTATGAAAAAGCTCTTGATCAGTGTGTTTCAGGTTGATATGTAGTATATAACATTTTCAGTAAGGTTTGATAAAAGGACTGACGTCCTTACTTCTCCGAATTTTAATGTCGCGCCTTGCACGTAAGTGGAGACAAAGACCGGTTTGCACTACTTCATGATAACACGTCATCCACTCCTTTATCAAACCTTAATTATCAGTGGAAAGATATTATTTGTGTCACTGTGCAGTGAGTCATATATAGGAACGCATTTCAAAGTCAGGTGCAAAATGTAAGTTTCCACAGCGCATATCATTTACCTAACGGTTGTGATATGACATTGAAGTGCGTTCCTATATTTGAATCAATTTTCAACAACACCGACAATACCTTCACACACATAATGTTGTACACTGCATATCAATGTGTAATACACTAATCAGGGGCTTTTCAATTCGGCGAAATTCAGAGAAGCGTCTGATAAGCTTTATATGCAGAATGTTCTCTTTGAAATAACATACACGGAAAGAAAGTTCCGATTAACGATTAACTATAAAACAATGAAAACGGAGCTTAACTTTCAATATCTCCTATTCTGAATTGCCATCCATTGAAAAGTGGACAAACTGCCTTGTCCACCCTGTCCTCCATATGGAGAATACGTAATCGGCCATACTAATCAAGAAACCAAAGAAATAATCGGGTATGCGGCCTATTGTGTAGTCAAATTAAATCTGTTTTGTTCAATTCTCAATATTTCGTCAACAACTTCATCAGGAGATAAACTAGGGTTAAGAAAAAGCAAGAATCATCTAATAAAATTTAAAAAAAATTGTTAAATGGTTCTGTATAGGGACGTTTTCTGCGGAGAACTTGTTTAATCCACATTAATAATATGTAACGTGTGTATTATCTTATTTTTCTTAGAATTTTTATTTACACTTCATTCTAATATATAAATTAAGAACTATGTCTGTTATGGTTGTTACTGTTGGGCACAAACAATTATTATTATTATTATTATTATTTTATAACTTGTCTAGCAAATATCACCTACTTAAATTGATTCCCACTGGTAAACTACTGCATGATTTCTAATGTTAAATACGGCACCGATATCTTCGGTGACCGCACGATCCAGGAAATGGACGCCTTCATTTAAGGTGACTAGTGCTACTAACACCTTACAACTAGCCCTAAGTACTCAGTAGTTGTTGGAAGAAGGGAATCGCTGTTATTATTATTATTATTGGACGTGAGTTTGCATCTGCATCTACATCTTATTGGCCATATGCTGTGATATCCGCCTTACAATGTATGGAAGCTGCAGGAAACCACAACAAACCACCGGCTATCACCAGTATAATAATTCAGAACAGAACTAATACGGAAATGTCGTCTTCGATGTAACAGTGGAGGGTCTTGCAATTGAAATTGAACCAGAATATGGAAAGTATTGGTTACATTCTAACTTCAAATTTCTTTAGTCAGCGAAAGTAAACCATCATTAACTCTACAAAAATCTAATCCGATGTACTATATTTAGGGATTGTCCTCCTTTTGAACAATACAGTTTTCGCAATATGAACAGATTTCCGTACGTAATACAAAAGATTACTATTCCTTAGAAAAAGATTTTCCATTTCTACATTTTCGTTTCCTTCCTCGTTCGTGCGGAGGTTAACATAAACATTGATTTTCTAATATCCCTTCAAAAATATAAAAAGGACGATGACCATTTCTAAGAAATAAAGGAACCCTCCTATATCCATTCTACGCCTTGCCTCTTCCCATTTCAGCTCCATTCTCGCCGGAAAAAAAAGCTCGTACTGCCGCGGAATCGAGCAAATATTTATTTTCGCATTTATTTCGCGTTTGTTCTGCGAAAAAAGTGGAACGGGATAAGGAAATAGAGGAATAAAAGGGAACAAGGAAAAACGCAGCTTTTAATATATAATATTTACGTCGTGGGGGGATCTTGTGTGTTTACGATTTAAAATATTTACGTTCTTGCCTTTGGAAAATTCGCCCAAGTGTAATATGTACGTAAATGTTGGAAATATTCAAGGAGCGGGTGGTGTCTAATAACGGCGGAGTATTTGCAGTACAGGGGCGTTCCGTACTTTCGCCGAATTTGTTAGCAGTTCGCCTGTTTGAGAGTAAACATGTTAACGGTTACGGAAAATTTAATCGTTTCATCGATAGATGTACGAGATCTCGTAGATGCGGGTGTAATTTTAAAACTTCGTGGATTGAAGACGAAAATGGATGACGGAGATGAGATTTATGAAATTCTGGAAGGCCGCTAGATTTCAGATTTTGGTCGAAATAACTTTACCTTGCATCGTTTGCATTTGCTTTATTAAAATCGTGAATGCCCGTGTTTTTGGTATACCTACTGTTTAACTTCATTGCAATGTAAAAATTCTGAAGATAAGCTTAAATAATTTTACGGGAAAATATGAAACACACAAACTCAAAGTTTCTATTCGCTTGCGCGCATCATCATTCACATCTTCCGGCTTGCCATTAATCGTTATGTTACATTTGAAATTAGACGATCGAGGCCCTGTGTCTCCTACTACTGAACTCGCGTGGTTGCCTGCGGCAGCATATTCACGGTGCGGTGTTGGAGAAACTTTCGCCAACAGTTGTGCCAACTGCTTAACTTCTCACTTTTCTGCAATACATAGTTCTTCCAATGACAAAAGTATATATCTGTTCGTGCTATATTTATACGTATACTGTAGAATCATCTCGGTTTGTAGTACTTTTAAGCATTTATGTAATTTCGAATCTTCTAAGTGGCGAATTAAGGAAACTTTCCAATGTATACAACTACAGCTTCCGTTCGATTCAATTTTTACGACCTCAATTACTACCACTGCCACTATTACTGCCGTCGTTATGTTACCTGCTACTCCGGAAAATCCGACGAATCCGAAAAAATCTGGATTGTAAACGGGGAATTTATCATCCCGGCAACATTCATAATGGCCATCTGAACGTTGACTAATGTACCATACGTTCGCAAAAGAATTACGGCGATAATTCTTTCCGTGAAAAATCGATAAATGGTTTATTTGTTTAGGGACTACGCGCCGTCGCTATTGCCCTTGTATTTCAAAAATTATTCGCCATTAGGCTAGCGAAAACGTATTATTTATTACCGGTACTAATTCAGAATGGCCAATATGCGTCACAATATATGGATTATATATTCCCATAACAATGGGATTTATGAAATGTGGTAATTACATTTCAGGTACTATTTTGGAGGAGAAAGCAAAATGCTACGTGTTAATGGGTAAATGTGTTGACAATATGGTCCTTGATGTAATGCTATAACAGAAACCAACGGGACAAATGGACTGTTCTCTAATATTTTTATTCAAATACAGAACATGGATATGAGCGTTAGGACGTGGACCAAACGTGCAACAAATATACGCCTAGACTTCATCGGCAAATGTTCACCTACCTCACGACATTTCCAATCATATTTTATATAATTGAAGGTGAACTTCGCCAATAACCGTTTCGAGCTCCGGAATTGCTTGTGAATCCGTTGCATACACTTTCCCCTTCAGAAAAACTGCAAAGAAAAAGTCTAATAGTATCGGATTATACGATACTGGTGGCCAATTAACATCTTTCCGTCTGGTCTGCAATAATTAACTGCATTGCTTCGGCCACAGAGTGATAGGTTGAACCATCCTGTAGAAATCAGACGTTGTCAACGTCAATTTCATCCAATGCAGGCCATAAAATATTGGATAGGAATAGATAGGAATAGATAGGAAGAACCATCATGAAATAAAAGAAATTACACTCACACACGCACAACACTAGGTAATTATTTTGATTTTATGTTAAATATTTCTCAAAATTTATAAATATAATTTGTTATAATTTATGCTTTCTATATCATTAATTAAGAGCTAGGCCGGTGCAAATTTCTTTACGAAATTAACTAATTTCTCAGTACAATAGACACTCTCTGTTCTGGTATGAAAAGTGTTCTGTGCACCTTGATTTTTGTGCTAAAACTCACTTTCTTCTTGTTTATAAACGATTTTACTAACGCATGAAAGACCATTTTGTCATATTTGTTCTATTATTTATGTTCCCGTCAATGTTTCCCCATTCAACCGTATTGAACTTAACACTTAATTCTCATCTTATTCATTATGTCGTGGTCTGTATTCTTATTCAACTTCCGTGCTAGCATCTCAATATCTGTTTCGTACGTTTCTGCCTTCATTATGTACCTTACGAGCAATGCTACTCAATTTGTTGTTTTCTTCTTTCTCATCTTGCCCTCTTGTTCGCGTAGGGCAAATTAGAATCACCGCTTCCGATTTTCTTGCCATTCCCCTGTTCCTCCCAATTTAATTTATAATCTCTCTTAATGTAACTCCGCTTTTGTTTCCCAGATATTTTCAACAATGCTGGTTTTCCCGTCGATTCCTCCCGATTTCCAACTTTCAGAAAATTTTGCGTCGTTTCAAATTCTTCTTATTTCATCAATTCCACTTCTGTCGTCTCGTCTAGTCCTGCTTCTCACTAATCATTTGTCTGTACCCTCCAGCGCTTCACAGAAGAAACTCATTTTTCTGTTAATTTCTTTCCACTCCTAACTCATTCTCATTCTCATCTTTGGTCTTCCTTCTCCTAGTATTTTTAAGATTGTGAGTATCTTCCCCATTTCTAATTCCACCTCTTCCTAAGTTATCGCGGAACCTTTCCCAGGGCTTCATTTTGAGTGTTCCAACCAACACTTTTACTTCCCTTGGTTTTGGTATTTAACACAGACTTCCCTCAAGTTCGTAACTAGCTATGTCTTACAAATTGCCTTCTTGATTTGTATCTTCTTTCAACTTGTTCGTTTAACACTGGCTTTTTTATGTTGAATTTCTTGCTATAAGTACAAATTTTTAGGAAAACGCTACGAAGAGATTACTAAAAAGAGGTAAAGAATGAACTGGACTTAAGGGAAAGAAAGTTTAGGTCGGAGGATGTGGAATCGATGGGGGAATAAGGAGAAGGCGCACTTCGAGGGGTGATAGGACACCATTCACACGTATTCTTTGTTGATTCAACCTCGACCTCCTTCCTCCCCCACCCCACATAAATTCCACATTCCTCCTTCCTTCTTAACGCCAGTCCATTCTTTACTTATTTTTGGTATTTCTCTTTGTAGCTTTTCTTTAAAAATCAATAATTTGTAACATCTACAAGTTCAACATGTGACAAGGGAGTTTTTAGCTGTATAATAGATATTTCCTTAATCAATTAGTTTCCAATACCCCATTAATTAATTTAATTGCTTCTGCCTCTTTCATACCTCAATATCTTTGCCAGTTTCACTTGTATTTCCCGTTAGCTGTATGCTGGAATCGTGTCTAGAAAGATTTTTACTTTTTCAGTGAACTGTTGTTCCTAAGTATATCTATTTCATCACATCTAGTACTTCCGATTCAATTAAAGAAGAATACATGAGTCGTCTTCGATTGACCGTTAATACTAAATCATCCTATGTTGCTATAATGTACGGCGGATTTGCTGACCTCAAACGTGGTCAAAAAAGCAGTGGGATAGTTGTGGAGATCACGGTGGTGTTGTTCTAAAATCCATTGATGTTGCACCCAGTGTAATTGAGTTCATAAGGACGTAGCACACGGTCAAATAGAGATAGGCATTGGCATTAATTTGATCCCAATACTACCAACATTGTTCGTGATTACAGACAAATTGATGGATGATCAGAGAGAGCTCTGTATCAAATAAAGCATGCTTAAGAAATTCCATCTTGGGGAGAAACGACCCGAATAAGCTCACATCAGCTCGAATCAAAGCTACATTGGAGTGTTTGCATCTTCAACTATAACTGACAGAAATTGCTGATTAGTGAAGCCTTCCGAAGAAACTGATTTCTGGTTTCACGCAAAATCAGCCCATGTTGCAATTGTGGCTTTAGAAGATGCCCAATGATTCTTCATCGCATTAAGGGTTTCAAATATTTGGCTATTTGGAGAGCTGGTGCCATTGGATTCTTTTTATTTAGAGTTACCAGAAAGGAATGCGAATTGAAGATTTTTCAGGGCTAGAAGAGGGAGGCGTATTTGTGAGGTGCTGACTTTAAAGTGAAATGAATGCTTCAAGAGTTGATTTCGACGAATGGAAAAGTGCTTGAACGTTAAAAGAAATTTTGGAAAGCAACATATATATTTTTTTAATTTATTAACTTGTGTTATTTCACACTTTTTCTAAAACCATACAAGGCAACTTACGTGGCCCACTACAGTTTAATTCCTAAAAACAAATTCACTGAAAGCACAGCAGGAATCATCTCAGTATACAACGTATCGTTACTATTCCGATAGACTTGTCTAGAAGGCAAACTACACAGTCAGTTAAACGCGACGTTGATGTTCCCTTAAATGCGATTTTAATAAAATTACGATCGCGTAACCACGTCTTACCGATTCCGATCCGGATCTCCTTCCATCTGTTTGCGATTCCTCCGTCGGTTACGTCGCGAAATTGTCTGCTACGGAAAGTGCGCTTCGATAATCCATCGTAACAGGATAAACGAGAACTACAAAATTTAATAGTCGCTTGCGTGTAAATGTCAAACCTAATAGCTGCGCTTTCCGCAAAAATGCTAATTTTATCGTTGCTAAAGCGTGGCATCCTGCAAATTACAAGCGCAGTATGCAATTTTACGGCTTAAGTGCGCTCGTCGATTCCACCGTATTCTTCTTATTGACGGCGCTCAACGATGTTGGACGGTGTCAACTTGCATCGCGGCTATTAGTACGTCGGAGATAATTAGGCAGTAAAGATTGGAATGAGATGCAATTCAGTATTTACATTGAAACTGCCAGCGGTATCTGTAAGATCCGGCATTGGAATTATCTTTTGAGTGCGATGCTAACTTAAGCTACTCACTGCTCAAGATGTTATTTGAAAAGATGGTCAGACTTGTTGAAGATTATCGGTTCACGATGATTAATTGAATTAAATGAAGACATAGTGTTGGAAAGATTTCCAGAGAATTTTACGTTCATCTTCTAATGTAAATAGGATAACTAAAAAGACTTAACTGCACGTTCTGGCTTTCGAGTTCTTTGGTACACAATCTAAAGAGGTAGTGTCACTTTTTAAAGCAATCTTAGTTTCCTGATTAGTTACTTAGGACTACATATTATCCAACTGAATGATAGAAGTTTGATCGTTTGTCACGGTCAATCTATTCCATCTTAACTCCAACAAACTGCTATTACTCTTCAGTAATATCTGCGATTTATTACAGTGAAGCTCAAACCGCTGGAACAACTAGTGAAAATTTATTACAAATATAATGAGTCTAGCTAGAAATTTAGACGGCTTTTCGGGATTGACAAAATCGTCTTAACAGCTTTTTCATAATGTTATTAAAAAGTTTTTGTCGTAATATACCCTAGAAGATATCAAAACACCCACAAAAGAAAACACATTTTTTGTTGTTCTGAATTTGTCAATTCCACATCGTTTTTAACAACCTCTCAGTGACATCCACATGGTGTATTTTGCGAAAGGATGGAACAATGAAGTAAAGCCAGATGACCATTTATTGCGTCGTAGATTTGCTGATTGTTCTTATGTACCTATGAATACCCTGCCAGTTGTCATTGATGAAGCTCATTTCTGGCTAATTGGCTATGTGTACGAGCAAAATGATCGGTACACGAAATAAACCACAGACAATCAACAGGTCATGCACCAGATCCTCTTGCACTCCAACAAAGTGACTGTGGACAGGTCTTAGGCACCATCTTCCCTATTTTTTTCAAAACGAGGCCGTAGGTCATGTTTGTATGAATGGTCCTAGCAGATTGATGGTAAATGACTTTCTCTTCAGATGTGGTTTCAACAGGATGGTACTACGTGGGACGGCCATTACAATCATCGATTCATTGGAGCGGAAATTCAACGATTCATTAATTTTCCGAAACGGGCCAGTCAACTGGCCGTCACGTACGTGCGATCTGACACGGTCGGATTACTTCCTGTGGGAATATTTGAAGTGACAGGTTTACGCAAATAAACCAGCAACAATTGACGAACTTAAACTCAATATAACTCTTTGTATTGGCAAAATAGCGGCCGATTAATTGGAAACAGTGACCAAGCAATTGGATCCGCAGTGTGTATTACACAACCGACAATCACGGCGGCGATTTAAATGAAATGGTGTTCAATCATTAATGGTAAATCTCCCTTTTCAATAAAAAGAAAATTATTTCCTACAAACTAGTAGCCTCATTACGTTCAACGTTCTATCACTCTCGTTATGAGACATGCTTTACTAACTGATAGCTCTTGTTGCCTTTGAGGTTACCATGAGTATTGCAAGTTTTTATATCCAACTGTTTTATATTTTCGGTTTCACCCTACCTTCGACGTTCGAAGTGCTCTAACTTCAGTAAGGGCTTCGGTGCCCAAGACAGAAGTTCAAAAAATTCTTTTTCAACTTTTGCTATAATACGTGGTAAATTCGCTTTTAAACCTCCACAAATCAATTTTTAAATGGACGTGTTATTATATTGTATTTACACTACTATATTATTTAAAGCACAAATTCCAAAGTTACTTGTCGCGAACCTTGCTAGAATTTTACAATTGCTTGTTCCAAAAGACTAGAAGACCCCACTGTAGAATATTAAAAAATCCTTAACTTTACTAGTAAATTACGAATTTGGCTTAATCCTGCAATCTATTCCGAAAATCTATTTATTGATTGCTCTTGGCAAGAATTAAGTGTTCCTGAATGTGTTTGTTTATTGCGTTGCAAAGTTTGGCATTTTTGTTTACTCATATGTATGTGAATAAATAGGCTTCTCTCCCCAATGCTCGAATTATCGACTGCCACTGAATCCGACGTTAAATAGCTCAGCACATTCTCGAATTTATATCCAAATATGGATTAGTAAGCATGTAGCAGTTCACGTTGTTTCACAAGGAAGTTCCCCATTAAAAACCGCTGTGATTTATTGCAAACATGAGAATGAATTTGAAAACGAAGGCGAAAATGAAACCCGTCTCTGCTTTAATGTTAAAATCGAAGGATAAAAATTGATTGAGGTTAAGATAAGGGACGATATACATCCTAGATTGCAATTACAAAATGACTACGGACTTTTAAAAATTAGTTTAATTTAATTTTAAAGAAATTTCAGAACAACTAACGAAAAGCGATTATTAAAAAGCACACACACAGACAGAAAAAAAAGAACAAAAACAGGTTTCAATACCAACAATCCGAGGGAATCTACAGCGAATTTCCCACTGTACATGTGTATTGTACATGCATTAAACAAATCAAAAAAATATTTTGAACCATATCACAACTTATCAATAATACCTATCTATGCTGTCGATATTATAACAATTTGAATTTTTCAATTCCCAGAACGATTTTTATCAGACAAAAATATTTTTTTAGTCAACGTTTATTTGCCATAAATTATCAGAATAAATTGGAAAATCACTGTATAAGGCAAGCGTAGGTATAAAACCTAGAATAATAATTAAATAATAATTATTTTTCATCATTTTACAATTCGTTATTTTCCAGAAAATTTAGAGCTTCCTAAAAATTCTCTACTTTTCCTGGCATTCCAAATAGAAATCTGATTTTAACAAAATTTAATTAATTGTGATATGGGCTTCTTCTAAATCATTTGATTTTCACCAACTTTATAATGCTCAGATATTATCATTTATCACTTTTAAGCGAGAAACTCACATACAACTCACCTTTGTTTTACACCCAGAGCTACCATCCGCGGGCAGAAAATACATATTTAAAATATGCTTTTAAAAAGTTTATATCAAAACGTTAATAAAATAGTTTTCAATATTAACAATTAATACAAATAAATTCGGTTCACAATATTCGTGGTTATATTCTCCAGTTCGAATTCCGTTCATAAAATATTTCTAACCACTATTCATAGCATATTTTAATTGAATGGTGGGTTTATGCGATTAAAATATTATATTCGATGAAGGTTATTGGCTGATAAATTTTCAGTGGGCATTGAACTACACTTAGTGGCAACACTAAAGCATAATTTATAAAATATTGATTTTTTTGCAAACAAGGAAATTAATTTCGCCTACACAGAAAATAAAATCGCAGTA
This sequence comes from Chrysina gloriosa, assembly GCA_038088585.1. Lineage (NCBI taxonomy): Eukaryota > Metazoa > Arthropoda > Insecta > Coleoptera > Scarabaeidae > Chrysina > Chrysina gloriosa. The sequence continues at coordinate 10,414,113 of CM076092.1, forward strand.
GACCAAACAGAATGAAACCAAAATGGGCGTATTTCAATGTTTATTGTGTCCTAATACTGTTGATAAAAGTGTATAATTTTTCCAAATTAAGTTTAATCCTTGAAAATTAATACACAACTAGTTTTTCGTTCCATTTGTTTTTTTCTGCTGCTTTTATTGTTGCTTAAAGCACTTCTTTTATTATGGGATCACCATTTGGTTCAATACAAAAGGTTGTGTATATTTAATTCTTTGAACTAAATAAAATATGTTTTAAAACAATTGTCAATAAAAACAAAATACAAAGATAACAACAGAAATTTAAGATACTTAGATGTTTATATACCTTTATTGTTAGTATTTTAATTTGTTTAGAAAAGTATTTCTTGCACTTACAGATATAAATAAATAACTGAAATGAGTAACCAAGATATAAAATAACTCTAAAACAGCTACATTGTCAGGGAAGTAGAGTTAATGTGAATATACCTATATTTCGGCACGAATGATCGACAACTCAAAGTAAATTTGTATTTTATTTTCGACAAGAAATGCATCTAATCCCCACTGCGTGCTCAGAAAACCAATATATTTTTGCTGCAAGATACATTTCTTTTCATTTTTCCTAATGAACTGGTAAACCAAAATTTATAGGAGGCAATTTCTGTCCTTTTTCATGTTTCCAGTCTGGTTAATAACTTACCTATTTACATAAATATGTACACCTGCTCACGGTCGTATTCGCATACTACCAAGAAATGAAAAAGAGTTGACTTGATGAACGACAAAAACCTCAAAAGTCTCTAAAATATGCCTAAGATTCGTATTCGTACAGATGGGTTTCTCTATTTGACTAAGAATAAGAACGAGGAATTACCCCTTCTTAAGATCCATTATCTAGTTTAACTTATTGTTCGTCCCAGAAAGTTTCTTAAAGCAGTATTAACAAAATGGGTAAGAAATGAAAGGAAGTTCCAATTAACATGCATGTATTAATCATTTCTAAATATCAGGGAAATATTTACAAGCATTTAACAGTATTATAAATATAACCGATCTATAATACATATATAATAAAACGTTTTAACGAAGGAAGAATACATAACAAACCAGGTAATTGAAGCAAACAAATTTAGAATTAGATCGAATTATGTAGAACATCTTAAGAAATGAAACCGCATCCGAAGACTTCAGCATCGTAATTAACAGCGATGATAGGAGCTGCAACAGGAAAGAACGCTAGCAAAGGAAAAGTGCAAATAGTGATAACAAATCATGGCTATAGTGGCCATGTGTCAAGGAGGAAGCTGTTTAGCATTGAGGTGAACAGACGTAAATGCTACAATACATTCAGGAAAGTTATAGGCGTTTTTACGAATTGAATTTAGATTCGTCCGTAAATGCGACCTTTTATCAAAATTCCTACGATTTACCTCCATACAAAATACAAAGAATGCAAAGGATTCTAAATTGAGCTATGCGTGTAATCCTTAGAAGTAGTAAATGTACACCAATCAATATGATGCTCAAAGTATTACACTTAAGGAGTGTTAGCTAAGTGATTTCCAATACTTTGTATTTTATTTATAAAATAGTCAATAAACAGCCACCTGACTACTTATCTAGGCAGCTTGTACCCGTGCAAGATATTCATACGTATAACACCAGAAATAATTTGTTTTTTTGTATACATTTTCTTAATAACCATAGAACAGAAAGGATTAAAGATATAATAAAAATAATAATAATAATAATAATATTTATTTATTTACCCAACAGTAAAACCAGTAACAGGGTAAATACAATAAGATAATGAAAATAGCGCATGTAATACACAAATAGATCATAGCAGTAATAAAGAACAGTAACTAACAAAACACATACAATGATATGCCGATAAAAACAGATATTCTAACATTTGCGAACTTTTCAGGTAACAATTGAGAGACTACATCATAAGTAGAAGTTTTAAGAAAGTATTGCATTTATGAGACTATTGTAATTTCCCATATTGATATGTTTCTAATAGCATTTTGCTAAATAAATTATTATTATGACTTTATAATTCAAATCCGCTCGTTTACATCTGCTCACCTCATTGATCACTGTAACTCGAATATATCCAAATCATATCAGAGTTTCAATTTATTTTGAAAGGAAATAACTGATGTTTCATACTAATATCACCAAATTTAAGAAAATGTTACATCGACGGAATATTTGGTTTCCATTTCATCCTGTTTATAACTAGTACAAGCCTTATTTCAAGTCGGCTATTTATAGTTTCATATCTTATCGTAGCAAGTCCACTTCACGCACATCCATCTCCTTCATGGAGTAAGATGTAACAAAAACAAATACTTTGCAATTTCACCAAACTTAATAGAACGAGCTAATTTATTACTGTAGGGCTTGATTCGGTCGGTGTAACATGAACAAACAAATTAATGCAACGCCCATAACTATATCAAGATGTTTGGGATCCTAAACTAATATTTATACTTTGACAGTCAAAGGTTCTAAATTTCCCATAGATTAGCAAATGGTCAGTGTTGAGTGAAGTAAAATCAGTATTGAATTGAGGAATTGGTGCATTGAAAGTATATACAATTTATTATTGTAGAGAATAATAGTATTAATAATAATGATAATAACAATAACAACAATGCTAGTAATTGTATGAATAATATTCCTATTAGCTGAAACATGAGGTGGGCAAAAGCTTTGTTGATATGAAACTAACATTGTGACTAATAATAAGATATAAACCAGTGCATAACATTAACAAAAATCTTCAAAATCTAATCGAAATTAGACAGTGAAGATAGGAACAATCTCAAAGAGTATGTAAATAAATTTTACCGCGGGGTCTTTTCGAACAACATGCAACATGCACACAAGTGCTCAACATGTTGCTGTGATATGGGTTATTGGTAGTCTTGACATCTGTACCGAATCTTAGAAGAGAGAGATTTATCCGTACACAAGAATACTGATGTTTGTAACATGACTTCGCACCTTTCAAACAACGGTAAAAATAATTATGGAAATTATGCTCTTAATAATTTTCTTTTGTATCAGACTTCCCATCAATCTATAACGCAATCTGGAATCTCTTACTTACCTACTTAATCTTTTAGCCACATGCTTTTTGGTGTAGGTTGAGTGGGAGTTGAGTCCCGTGCTTTCCTCCATATTTCTTTCCAATATCTCCTATTCCACACCAATTTTGGTATATCTTTCCGCTTTACTCCCCTCTGTTCCGTTGCCTTTCTTACTTCCCGGTTTAATGTTTTCCTTGGTCTACTTTTCGTCGTTTTTCATTATCTCCTGCTTCGTACACTTTTTTCACTAGTCTGTCTTGCCCCTTCTTTGTATATGTCTCATCCATGTTAGTTGTCCCTGTTGTATCATTTTTTCTGCTGGTATTATATATAGTTGTTCTCTAAGTTCTACATTTCTTATCTTATCTCTTTTTGTTTTTCCTCTAATCTTCCTCAAAAATCTTACCTCTGTTGCTGTTATTTTGCTTCTTAGCCTTTCCGTTGCCGTACAGCTGATAGGCAAATGTGAGTGGTGGATTCGCTACTTTTCTAATAATTTTGGCTTTTACCTCTTTCGGTATATCCTTCTTGCTGAGAAATTTTGTATTAATTGCACTGAAATTTCATCCTATTTTTGTGATTTTCTCACTCATTTCACCCCCGATTGATGATCACTTCCAGATAGATGAATTTTTCTACTTGTTCTATGTTCTCCGCTGCAATGCTGATTCGGTGTTTCTCCTTAGTTGGTCCTATTATCATTGAAATTGCCTTCTTGCTATTCATTGCAGTTCTGTTTAGTCCTTCCTCAAGATAAGTAGATCAGTTGCGTAGCATTGTTCAGTCATTTTTATATTTTCCATTCTCCAATTTGCAATATTATACTTTTCGTACGATAAACCAAAAACTACTCAACTGAAGGACGTTACAATAGAAATAATGCAGCATACAGGAGAAGGAGAGGGGTAGGTGAAGAAGATAAAATTACTTCACCCAACGCAGAATTCCAAAATTAAAGTATTGACTATATAAAACATCTATAAATTATCCAAACCGAATCTATAGAGGATTGCGTTAACATGCCGCATTATATTTCCTCCAAACTTTTACAGTTTACATGATTCATGAAACTTATACTTATTAAGTTAGTGTGTAGAAATCCCGAGAAATCAAAGTTAAGAGATTACAAAATTCGTAAGCCGCAGCGAAGAATACATCCCACATATTTAGAAACGCTTAAACAATCTTACCATCGCCACCCTATCCGGTCTTCTTTCCGCCAGCTACATTTGTCTTTCGTTTTAATTGAACGAGCCGAGATTACGCGAGAATATACATTAAGTTCGTCGAAAGTAATCCGTTTTCCGCCGGTCCTGTAGGGCTTACAAACTCAAACAGAAATATATTGCGGTCTGGATTTGGAGCAGCGAACTTAGCACCGAAGACGCAATACTAATATACAGTATAAACAGATACATATAGTTCGTATATATTTATATGTATGTACATATGTAACGTGCAAGAACGCTTTAATTGCATTGTTTCTGTTCAAAATTAGAACTCTTGTAGCGTTAAATGTTTAGATTAATGGAAAGGACGTAGAAGTTCGTTTTTGAACATGATTCTATGTTTGTTGTTGGTTTGTGCTTTAAATTAGTCGCTTTAGTGATACGTAACTTATTAGGAGATGGATTTAGTCCAAGGAGACAATAATACGAGGTGCATTCAAGTTATAACACCTCTGATTACCTTTTTCTCAGGACTGGAAGCAGCAGAAACATGCGGTTTGTTTTAAAATACGCGTGTACTCATTATAAATGCGTCAGAGAGATGGCAGCACTGTACGGCAAACGGAACTCTAGCGACAGCGAGAAGAGTGAGAACTCTTTTTGTCCACGTTTCCGTTTCAAGGACAACTTGTAACCATTCGTTTTCTCCATTTGAGTCGTGTGAAACCGATTGAAACTCATCACCAGTTGAATGAGACATGGATGTGTCTAGTATGAGTTCGTAGGTGCGACAGTTCAAGGCGAGCAAAACGTGGTGTGACAAAAGCAACAAAACCTCGGCCTCAAACCAGCTGGTCTGACGACATGATTGAGCAAACGAAGACAGTTATTTTGGAGGATCCACGAATAAGTGTGGAATACATTACCTTCAATGTTGGTATTTCCGTGGGATTTGTACACACAATCCTGCATAAAGATGGGAAAAACACGAAAAATGCAAACAATGTCGTCCAGGTGGGTGCCACAAGGCTGTGTGCGAGGTATGTGGTATGTTGGCAAATGGTGCTGGCATGAATGGGTCTCTCTTTACATCGATTGTGACAATGGATAAGACATGGATACCATTTTCCAATCCTGAAACGATGCTCAGCCAGCTCAAAGGAAGTACACAGACTCACCGCTACCAAAAAATGTTGGGTAAGCACCAGTACTGAAAAATTATGTTGGCCATGGTCTGGGACAACGATGGCGTAATCCTAACTCATTACATGCGAAAGGGCACTACGATGACAGGTGCATCCTACCAAGGTGTTTTGAAGAACAAGCTCCTTCCAGAATTGCGTGAAAAACGTCCAGGAAAGCCTCCACGTGTGCTCTTTCACTAAGACACACACAGACAAAGCACATCGGGGGAACGCGACGCCGCAATTTCTTCATGACAACAACTATGAAATTATTTTGCATGCTGTCTATTCACCTTACCTTGCTCCTAACGACTTCTGGCTGTTTCCAACAATGAAGGACACTCTTCATGCTTGCACATTCACTAGCCGTGGCATTATTGCGTGAACGATTTTTCAGTGCTCAAAGGAGGCTCCTAAAAAGCTATGATAGTGACCAAAGAATCATGGCGTTTACGTTGTCACAAGTGTATACAGCTCCAGGAAGATTACGTCGACAAGTCATAAAAGTTTTAAAGTTTTCGTGTGATTAGTTTGTGAGAAAAGAAAATCGGAAACTTTATGACTAGAATGCACCTCGTACATTTGTCTGTCTCTAAATAACATTATCGACCAAAATTTTAACGAAATACGCAATTTTTAAAAACAGACAACAGACAAACAGAAACCAGCGGTCTAACGATACAATTCTACATACGCCAAATCACTGATCCGTTCTTTACTTTTACCAGGTACTCGGAAACGTGTTTTACATTGTATTCGCGATTGTTAGCGTACAGAGAAAACAATTGTTTCCGTTTTCCGTCTGCCGATTCCGTCGGTTTTGTGCAACAACTAATCGAAAATGAAGCCGGAGAAACGACAAAAACATACGCTCTCTGTACCAAGCTACAAAGTATAAATAGGGTATATATCTACGTGCATGTATAATACCTTTTTCATTAATGTGTTAAAATCAAAGGTTTTCTCGTTAACAGTAAATATAGTAATTGTGTAAGGTATTATATCCCAAATATCTTAGATTGAAGTCACTCATGTATCATATGACCTCTAATGCCGGGAGGCTATACAGCGACATCTTCGTGAAAAGTTTACGGTAGCGACTGAAGCCTTCAGTCATTCTGTGCATGCCTTGAGTAGAGCTCGGAAATGTGCATTAAAAAATTGCAAAAATATGTATAGAAATATGCACCAGAAAGTCGAGAAACATGCTCTTAAATATGCACTTAAGTATGCTTTTATGCCAAAAAATATGCAAAGAAAGAGTTCATGTCAACAGAATTTGCACTTGTTACAAACCACAAAAGAATTAAGACATATTTCACCAAAAATAACGTTACATTAGAAGATGTTATTAGAACATATTTAAATTTACAAATGATGCTTGGTTTTACATGTAAAAAAATTTCCATTTAAAATATTTTTTTGTAAAGTTGCTTAAAACCAAAATCTTTTCCTGATACTGAACAATATTTCGTTTTATATTATTTGTGGCTGGCAACTGATCAATATGATCCTTTAAAGAATTTACAATTGAAACTGATGCATTTAAGGTACATCCTTTAATTTCTAACTCTGTAATTGTATCACAAACAAAACTGCTTTGAATATAAGCTAGCCGATTGTTTAATATGGGATTATTAAAAAGATTTACACATTTTCAATTGCTGCATTGCCACAATTAAACTCGCTAATTACCTTTTTCAATCCATTATAATTTTTTGATATAAACTCAACTGTTTGTAACTAACTGCCCCATCTGGTTAACAAAGACTCAGAGGGTAATGTAATTCCGGGCATGTTTTCTTTATAAACTTGTACACGTAAGGGTGCTTTTAGGAATTCTTTCTTAATATTTGATACTAATCTCTTTACAATGGGGAATTCTAACCAAACACTCTCGCCAATTCTATTTAAGCCATGAGCTAAACATGAATTAATTTGGGGAAACAGATGTTTAGATTTTGTGCTGGTTCTTTCCTACACGCGGGAGGATCAATTATCATAAAAGTACATTGTCCGTTGAAACTTTTTGTGGCAAATAAAAGTTTGATAAGCTCTCATTATACATTATTATAATATACATTACATCAAAAATCGCGCAATAGTTAAATTCTTTGTTTTATCGAGTTATTTTACATAAATCCGCATTAATACCCATTTCCCGGTCCATTTTCGTCCAAACTAGCAATAATGAAATGGTCGTAAACGTTTGCAGAGTTCCAGGAACTATCGTTTACCTCTTCCGACTGTGGAGGAGCCCACCCGAGCATTCAGCTACAATAATGAAATTCGTAATATATCGCCCTTTAAGATCAATTGTTTCGTCAACTGAGAACTAGATGCGTTTGTCTCCAATAATTCCTGTAATATTTGCCATCACTCATTAATAATTTAAATTCACATATTTCTTCCGTAAAGCTGAAGAACTGCTTCTTTTCTTGTAAGTTGTACTTCCCAAATGCTGGTCGACTTGAAATTTCTTATCGCAATCAATCTGCAAATAAAAAAATACAAATATATATATATATATGAATAATATGGTTAAAATGTTTACGTCGGGGCCGTATTTTTGTAAATTTATTTTATCATGGATACTGTGTTAAAAATTAGCTTGCCCTCTTATAGCATGGTGTGCAAAAAATGTGATTGAAGTCAACTATCTGGAAATCCTTTTTATTAGAGATCCTTCTTTAACAGGGCGCCTTTAGATATTAGAAGCCCCTTAGGCATTCTGATACTGAGACAATCAGTATACTATAAGTTTAAGAATACACCATTGATGTTGCTGAGTGACAATTGATTTGTAAAATTTGAATCTTTATTATTTATGAGAAAAAGAGGAGGGCAGAAAATTTACCTCCGCCAACTACAAGAACCACAACACAACAAGAAATAATTTCGCCTGATGTAGTCCTTAATGGGACTAGGTATTAATATTGTTGTTTACTTTTGGTTATCAGTAAAGTGGGAAATTCCCATCATTAAGTTCGGAAAAATGTCTAAAATAGGATTAGTACAGACGTATTTTACCGTAAATTACAAAATTCCGCGGATAATTTTTGGAAATCAGTTCCAAAAAGTATGCAAATCGTTTAGCATATGTATTTATAGCAAATGTTGAAAATTTGAAAAAATGCATTTATGCACTAAATATGCAGTTTGCATATTTGGCAAGATCTACATGTGAGTATTATCTTTTTAAATTAAATTTAGTTGTATTAATCTGTACTATTGTTATTATTATTATTTTTGTTCACTTATTATATTTATCCTGTTATTGAGGTTATCTGTTAGGCAATAAATGCGTAATATTATTATTATTATTACCATATCGTGATGTTTTCACAAATTGGCTCTTATTATTTAGAACGTAAGAATTAATTTCAAATAAATTTCCACTTCCCGAGAAGAATCAGGTCGAGTACGTATCCCAAACCATAATTGTGTCAGACGCTAAATAACATTTACGCGGAGTATCCGTCCAAGGGAAGGAGACAAGCAGGCAGTTTCGAAGCCAAATCAGATTTACCTGTTTGCAATTTAACCGTCGCCGGCGACTCGAAAAATCAAATTACGAATTAAACTCGTGCGGCGCGCTAGGAGATAAAAATCCACAGTAGTGTGGACTTTGCGGTGTGTCCCGGCGATGTGGACCGGACTAGGGCGGGCAAGGGGTCGAACGCTACGGTTAGGAAGCGCCTTTAGTCGTCGTCGTCGACGTCGACAAATATTGATTTTTCAAGTACATCATCCAAACGGCGCTTTAGCAGGTTCCACTACCTCGACGAATAACAAATATTTAATAAGCAACGTTGTTACCCGCGGACGACATTATTTACCATAGTGCACAGTACGGTAGTTTCGCACGACAATTCCAAATGGAATTGGAGTAGTAAAGGTTGGTGGATGCAAATGTGAAAATTCTAGTTAAAGTTAAAAAGAAAGTTAAAGAAGAAATTATGGCGGTAAAATCTCGAGTATTGACTTAATAATAATAACACCAACAATACCGACATTAATAACAACAATAAAGGGAAAGCAAGGCTAGAAAGGATTATCGAAATAGAACTAACTAAGAATCAATATTAGTGCATGTATCATTTGATATAGTGCATGATCGTAGTTACTATCTAGACACTGCTGCAAAAATTTTGGGAATTGGGTGTTGCTAGTGTTGCCAGATTAGCGTACGTTTCAGCGTCGCGTCGTATAATCTAACATTATTCCAGTTAATCAACATTTTGCAACTGAAATTGTTTAATAGCTTTTGTACAGAAGAAGAAAGTCAAAAATTTGAACAACAAACTTGACTACGGTCTTTCGCATGGTCTTTTAGTCTATTAATGCCTTCGGTGCTCATTTGCAACAAAAATGTCTGTAATTTTATCGGTAGTCGTGTATACTACACACAATTATTATAAAAAGCATCGATTAAAAGATAGAAAGCAACGTAACTATTTAAGCACACACATTCATCACTTTCACATCACAAGAATTCCTAATGATCATTGGATATAGAAAACCAAAAATACCTAAGCATCAAAAATATAGACCTCTATAACAACGTCGCGCCATGATAAAGTGTTATCCATGGTAAATAGTAAACAGCTAGTTATTTGGACAACGGAGAACTAATTTAATGTAGTCCTGGTTTCCGAAGAAAATAAGGGTATATTTGGTTGACGACCGAAAATGACAAGACAAAAAAGTAATTAAAAATTACGAATCTACTTTGTTGAAGGTGGATTGAAATAGAAGTTTCAACTATATTCGAATCAAAAGGGTTTTAAAGGAAGTAACCATTAAATAAACAGAGCTTCACCACACCGAAGAAGAAAGAATTTAAGAGAGGGAATCCATAGAAGATAGAGCCACAACGAAGGAAGAATTTAAGAGAGGGAATCCATAGAAAATAGAGCTGCACCGAAGAAAGAATTTAAGAGGGAATCCAATTACATACTAACACACACACAACATAATAGGTACTTATTTTCAATTTATGTCAAATAGTTCTAAAATCTTGTAAATACAATTTGTTATAATTCATGCTTTTATGATATCGTTAATTAAGAGCTAAGCCAGTGCAATCTTGTTAATATAATTATCTGAATTCTCAATACACGTGGCAAAGTTTAAAACATTTCTCAAGCATGATATCCGCGGTTAAATCAACAAGAATTTAATCAAGTTCAAATTCCGATTTTAAATTATTATTTCACTTCCCTTGTCATTCCTGCATTCTTCCAGATATTAGTCTCTACTGAAACAAAGATATGAGTATAAAACTATATTAATGCATTTCAAGCATTTGCAATATTTCCCTGATTATTACGTGTTTCAGTGTCCCTATCGTCATAATCCTCGTCTCTACTACCACCTCGTTTTCTTGGCATCTTGAAGTTCTATTATTAATTTTTTTATAATAACATGAAATGAAATTAAAGGAACTTTATTAATTAGCTTTTTATAATGAACTAAATGAAGTTAAATAAATTATATTTAGGGTGGTCCCACGTTTTGGGAGTCAAATTTGTACTCTCTTGGAAGTTTTCATTTTCTCTGTTCATTTATAACAGAAGGGTGATATCTATTTCCGACGGCAAATTTTGAAGATCTAAATCTATCTAATTCATCGTAATGTCTAAGAAGCACACAAAAATCAAAGTAAGTAGTTATCTTCTGAGTAATAATACCCTTTATTATATCAAAATCAAAATGTTTCGAGTAAAACTTAATTAACTCCTCCTCTAATATCTTTGGAGTCAAATGTGGAGCAATTGAAAACTTTTTTGTAAAATAAATTTGTCTTAGAGTACCTAACTTTGGGTTATATTTCCCATTAAATAAATCTAATCGTATTTTATCTTGACTGAAGTAAGAACAACCTTTGTTTAAAAATAGATCAGCAAACTCATCAAAGTTTTTATATGTGGCATCTACAATTGAAAACCAATCATTCCCCTCAGGCGATGATCTTACCAAATTTGATAGCTGATATGTATCTAAATTTTTGCTTTTATGTATTCTACTGTATTAGTAGAATAATTATGGAATTTAGGTATCAGTTGCTTTAACTCAAAAGTAGTTCCATTTGTATGATTATTATCATTTACATTTCTAGTTTCCTTCACAAGTCTATCCTCGATATCCTATAATCTAGTATTTAAGCTAATTAACTTGCAAAATTAACTTGTACTATCATATCTTCTGCTAGTTTTGATGAATCGTTTTGTACATCTGATGTTTCGTTTAATATTACAGTATTATTGATAATATTGCACGGCCCAATTTCAAGGGGTTTCATAAGTGAGTTCCTCTTCCTTTTACTCCTTTTTGCGGCCTTATCATAGCGGATGGTTTAACTTTCTTTCTGAACTTGTTTGGTTTCGTTTCTTTGTACATCATAATTATCTCGTTTTCGTGCTTGTTTTGGCCATAATGGTAATTCATGTGTTATATCAAAAACTAATTAATAATAGAATTTCAAAATGCCAGGAAAAACAAGGTGGTAGTAGAGACGAGGATCAAGATGATGGGGACACTGATACACGTAATAATGGGGGTCATATTGCAAATGCTTTAGAAAAACTTACGTTAATGATAGATTATTTAGCAATAACAGTGGCAATTAACCATATGAATAGTATTATAAAGTACTCTAATATTAAAATATGCAGCATCTTTAGATTTAGAAAAGGCCTTTGACAGTGTCTCACAAAAAGAAGTATGGAAGAGTCTAGAATAAGAAAAAGCCAGATCCAAACTAATACGAGCAATACAAAGGCCGTACAAGAACAATAAATGCCATGTCAGAAAGGAGAAGGTGCAGTCAAAAGTCCTCGAGATAAATGAAGTACTACGACAATGCAGAGTACTAAGCTTTACACTGTTCATTTCAATCATAGGTAATGTTATAAGAGACGTGGAAGATAAGTGTGCAAAGGTTGTAGTGGAATTTTAGCTAAAAACGAAAACAACTACAACATAACCTGACAACGTGGAAAGACGAACTTGCAAAGAGAAGTCTGAAAATCGATATCGAAAAGACGAAAGTAATGATGCTTATTTTACTTTGTCTCGCTGAGTTTTGGGAAAAATTCCATAGAATTATTTCATTAGTTTAGCTTTAGTAAGTCGGGGATTTGTGTTCGAATAAAAAGGGTTTCCTTACTTTTGGTATCTTATAGTTAACGATTTAGTAAGATGCATTCAATTCTGTTTAGTATTTTAAGGAGGGAGGGGGAGCGTTTACTTGTCACTTGCACATACTTTTTTAATTGCGTTCTGCTAATCTGTAATGTGTCTGTGAAACATCTGGAATTCTAACGGTTACCGAGAGTTGTGTAAACATTATTTAATAATTTTATCGAGACCCTATACATCCCAAAGGTGCTGTCAGTGATTAATAAAATGTGGCTCAACATAATTCTCCCGCCCTAAATCTTTACTTCTTTTATTTAGTTTCTAAATAGAGTTTTAGAGTAACCTTGCTGATCGCTTCATAAACGAATAAAAGCATCAGTAACGTAGACGGTTCGGATAACCTTGTCCAACTTAGCAACGAAGCTGGAGGGTCTCTCTGGCTCCAGAAACTTAGTGCGATCTAGGTTTATAATAGGAGAGTGGCGGCTTGTTACTAATAAGTTTTCCAACTTGAACTTACGCTCCGTTGAGCTAGTACGGTCTGGATCTCCATCTTTATAACCAACTAAGCGGGTTATACGAATTACAAAAACTAACTTCCGTATCGGTCACGTTTCCGACTTTTTTGTACAAAGAGTTTTGAAACCAGTAACAGCGCTAACAAATGTCGATTTTGGTGCTTGAAGCTTAGTCCATAACATTGTTACATGTGATACATCTTCAGTTTATTTGCATTGGCTTTAAGCAGAGCAATCATTAGGTGTTTGGATTTCCAAATACCTGATGATTACTTTGTTTGTATACAAGCATCTGATGGTTTTCGCGCTTAATTTCGAAAATCAAAATTTGAAGCTTTCCACCCAATAGAACCTGATTAGGCTAAGACGATTCCAGAGAGCTAAAGGGGAAATGAAATTATTCGGAGGCCATAAAGCTAATAAAACCTAAAACTTTCACCGATTGCATGCTCCTACTTTCAGCATTGGTTACGTTTTGGGTCTACTTTTAACCAACCACCTCTCCTTTCCTCCTTAATGAGAGCTTTTCCGGTCGGATGAGGTAACAGTCATCTGTGCTGAGTTAGGAATCGAGAACGTAAGAGGTACATTTTCTCGCACCACCACTATCACCGCAGCAACGGCAGTAGCCAACCCGGAGAATTCGACACGAGGAACCAAGACGTCGACCGTACCGAAATCTGTCTCCGCCGGAGTAACTTAATTTCGTCTTCGATAACATAGTGGAATTGACGTTGGATCCCCTTATCTATCAAACGAGATAGCATTTGTCGAAGGAGATGGGGAGCGGGGAGGTGAGGCGGGACGAGAGGAAGGTCACGGAGAGATGAAACCCGGACAAGATAAGAAAGATCGACCGCACTCCTGATTTATTCTCATCTGATGATATCTCGTCGACGGCCTCTACCTTCTCGGCTACATTTTTCGTCACCGCACGGCGTCCTCAAACGGAGAAGAACTCACTGGACAGTTTTAAGTATTTCGGGGAAATAACATCTGTATGGTGATGTTTATCTTAGGAACAAATTAAAAGTCTAAATATTACATTAAGAACGTTGGAAGAGATAATTGAAGAAGAAGAGATCGTGACGAAAATATAGATAAATTATTGAAGGGCGAAACAGAAATGGAATGAAGGAGGTGAAGAGGTTCTCATCCACGTGTCGATACAATAATTCACAAAAATTACTTCGTATCTGACTGCCCCCGAAACTTTTCCGTGATATACTGATAATAGTTACCGAGTTTGTGGTTTTAATTTTGATTCACGATTTGTTTAAAGAGGCGAAGCGTTTTATAATAAACTTCCGGACGTATAAATTGTTCCCAGGTAATATTTTATCGCTTAAAAGCGTAGCGAAAGGCGCCGAGTAACTGTCGTGTAACCGTATTTTTGAATTTGGGTCACCCTACCGGTCCCGGAGGCGATTCCTATTCGGACTGCGGCCGGTCCCTTTTATCTATATAGGTACGACGGGGAAGCGAAAAAGGAAGAATGCGAAAAATATAACAAACATAAAGTTTGACGTCGGCGCTTTGAAACAAAAGGAAGACTCGGCAGTGTTTCCCGGTTCCGTTGAAGCGTGTACGAGATAATAAGTGTGAAATAATTTAATAGGGGAAACTCCCTTCTGTACAGCGTTAATGGATCGCATCTTCGGTCCGGCGGGTTTATTAAAAGAATTTATTCCCTTTGCGTTTCGTGTGTAAATGTGTATTTTCAAAGGAAAAATATTTTCTTACAAGTTCGTTGCATTTGCCAATTATTGCAACAAAATATGGTAGAGGGAAGTATAAACGTTTACAAACCATCAGATTGATAACCCTACAAAACTAGGACATATTTGCTTAGAACTGGTAAATATTTTGGAAATCCAATGCTTCTTTACATTTTCGCGATTGCTCGTTGCGATACACTAAATATCGTAGAACATGAAGCT
Organism: Chrysina gloriosa; assembly: GCA_038088585.1. Classification (NCBI taxonomy): domain Eukaryota; kingdom Metazoa; phylum Arthropoda; class Insecta; order Coleoptera; family Scarabaeidae; genus Chrysina; species Chrysina gloriosa. The sequence continues at coordinate 10,429,150 of CM076092.1, forward strand.
GTACACAGTGTGTATTACGAAATAATGAAACCCACGTGACTTCTTTTAGGTATGCAACTCTTTTAACTGGGTGGTAATGCTCAAAATTAAAATTACTTTACGGATTTTCGGTATATATTAATAGATAAAATTTGGCAGCTTAGGTCTTGGGTTATAAATAATTATATACTATTATAACTATCTTCTACCATCGAAGCATACAACTTCTATGTATCAGAGTAGTCTTCATTGCAGAGGCTGCTCTCTGTATAATAAGTTACCAATAACTATTCGATCTGCAATGTCATTTTATTTGTTTAAAGGATGTGTAAAAGAGTAATTATTAGAAGGTAATTGTTATAGGTTGGACAATTACCTATTATTTTGTTCCTTTGACGTGTTTCTTTGTGTTCGTTTACATGTATTTATTGTACTGGGCATGTATTGGAATAAATGTCTTTATTATTATTACTATTATTATTATATACAGGAAAGGAATGGGGAAATAATTATTATACAAATACTTATTCTCCGTTTAAAATTTTCAAGTACATTTTGAAGTTCTTTTACGATGATGTTAGTTTCCTATCGCATTGCTGCTTGCAACTCTTCTAAATCATGTAATCAATTTCTTAACACTTTATTTTTTAAATTGTCAAACAAATAAAAATCCATTGGTGTAAGGTCTGGAGAGCGTGGAGACTATAAGTTCTGGCTTATCAGTCTATTGTTAAAAATCGCTTAGATGTTCCAGAATATTTGTAGCTCTATGGACTTGGCCATTGCCTTTCTGAAATTAACCTTGTTGTAGCTTATCATCATGTAATTGCAGTATGAATTCATTGAAGATGGTACCGTTTCGTAGAAAAATATTGGTCCAATAATTCTTCACCTAAACATTGCTACCTACACTCCTACTTTTATACAATGTAAATCGGTTTCGATAAATTCACGACGATTATCGGTAGCCGTTTTTAGTTCTGTGAATTAATGTAACCAGACAAATGGAACCAAGCTTCATTACTGAAGGAAGTCGGTATTGGGCATTATTATTTAAATGTTCATTAAACTACTAGCAAAATATTAGCATCTTCTCAAAATCGGTTGGATGTAACTGTTGTCCCACAGTTAACTTATAAGGGTGTGTGTGAAGTGCTTTGTGGAAAGTTTGCATAGACAGTCCTAAAACAAAACAGGACTGTAATATTGAAATTAAAACAAATATAATTAGTACCTGCCTGGTTAGCTAATGTTGATACAGATTTATGAGGACTATGTTCTATTCGGTCCCGAATGTCATCATCAAGACATCTTCAGTTAATTTTGCAGGTTTTCCAGGAGGTTTCGTTTTGCAAAGGTAATGACTATCTTCAAATCGATGAATTACAACATGTCTGTGGTGTTTCAGTGTATCATAGTTAACATGAAAATGGGGAAACCTTCGGTAAACTGATCGACACAACTTTGCAGAGAATGATTCCAACGACCATTATCGTCTGATGGACCGCTTCTGTAATGTACCCTTGAAAAAAGGCATCATGCTCTGTAGTGAACATTGTGATAACCTGAAATTTTGTACGCTATGATTCTTACTCTAATTATAATTAATGTACCACTGACTTACCATGCACAAGCCTTTAGCACTTTTTAGTAAAACTGTTTTAATTAACGAAGACGTAACAATAAAATAAAGACGCAAATAATTAACAATGTCAAACTCAGTCTATGAAACTTGCGATTCTGCATTTTATCATATTTGTCTATCACTGCTCATTGCAGTTAAATCATTTTTCAGCGATATGTAATTCCAATCTTTCCGGTAATCCACGTCCAGTAATTTTTCTCACGTGTTCATGTCAAAGTAAGCACATTTTCACTACAGCATCTATCACCGAAGTATTCATATTTGTTACCTACATCAAACTTTCAATTCTGCGTTTATCCATCTCTTTGAACTAATTCGTTTTTCTCTTTATAAATTGCAGGAACAGTTTGAAAAATAACCTCTTGCAGATTTTTTATTTCCTGTATTTTTAATTATGGTTCACTACTTTATGTGTTTTTGCTGATTTCTACGTTCTTTACTTCCTTTCCTTTATATCGTATTTGAGCTTGTCTTCAAAAAACAAACATTTTCGACATTTTATTTTTGAGCTTCATCGTATCCTAAGTTCCAGCGAGGCAATTACAACTATCAACGGTGTTTCCGCCGAAAACTTTATGGTCGAAACAACCGCTATATCTGGCTTCGTTTACATCACTAGCGGTGGTCTTTCTGTTAAGCTCCATGAAAAATGGCGAATGTGTTCGAGAGATGAATCACTAACTTTTGCTAGAAGACCATCTTCAGTAAACACCACACTAATCAGAGAAGAAAGGCGAACTGGATCCTGTGCACCAGCTTACATTCCTCTGATGTTTCAGTTCATTTTGCAAAAATTGTTCCTAGTTTTCGTTCTGGACAGAGTTCTGTGTTCTTTTTCTTCAATACTGCCTATACTTGAGATGCCAATGGTCAATTTTCGCACTATCAGGAGTTGTCTTCGTAGCCTCGTGGTGTTGGGTTTTAAAGTTTTTACTACTTTGTATAGTCAACTTTTCTATGTGATTCATCCAATATCTTCGTTTCTGCTCAACTTCTTACAATATATAATATATTGTCCTAACGTGTTCTCTAGTTTCAATTCTTGTTTGATTATGTAGTCTATAACCTGTTCTTGACCTGAGTATTCTCACTCCCATTGTTCTTAGAAATTACTTTGTTTGGAAGCTTCTTTCTTTTGTTTCTTTGGCTCACCTAATGACAGGTCTAAAACGGCCTACTTACTTCCCTACGAGATACAGTCTAGGATAAGATTGCAACTGCACTCGATATTTACACGATCACAACCACTAGGCTAAGGTGCGCAGTGGAAACCTACCTGTTGATTTGATCTTGAAGAGCGTTCCTATATTTGACTCACTGTAACGCCGTTACCGATGTTTACTCAGACTACTTATCAGCGGCTTTATTGACATTTTGCATGTGCACATGCAAAGATGCAGTGTAGATATTGAAAAATTACGGAAAACATTATTAGAAGCGACGAAGATCGCACAGAATAGATAGGAATGGCGTAGATTTGGTGGAAATAAAACTCGGATGCAGGCACTTCAATACGTAACGGTACAATAGGATGACCAACCATAACAAAAGATCATCAAAATTAATTTTCAAGTGGAGATTATGGAAGCTTTATTAGGGGCATCAATACAGCTTTATATTTTAAGAACGATAAGAATGTTCGCCATAATTGAAAGTATAGTAACGTATCGTTTCGAAAACACGGAAAATGACGAAAAAATATGAAAAAATTGATAACAATTAAGACAGATTTTATAAAAAGAAACTGCAGAATACCTCGCTTAAAACACTTTACAAACAACGAAGTGGTGAAAAAGATAATCATGATAATAATAGTAATAATAATAGTGTTTATTGTCCAAATTCATTAATTCTATCAAAGAAATGTTAAAAAAATTATATAGCACATCAGTCACATCAATATTGCTGTTTGTACTCATGCGTTTGTTTCGCCATATTATCACGTAAACACACAAATATTCTGAGCACCTTTATTATGTGGATCTGACCCTCTTCTTTTGAGTTTGCATTGGGTCAACGCACCTACGTATATAAATGTTATCACTTGTGCTTTTCTTCTATTGTAATCTGCAATTTCACTTCCTTTGAGCATTCTGGAAATTCTGAGAAATTTCTTTGTGTAGAAATGGGCATGTTAAACCTTGGAACCATTAATCTGAATGCATTGAACGGCTGCTGAAAATTATCTTCAGTTTCCGAGATTATGACCAAATCGGTCACATAATATACTAACTGTCTAACTTCTGTCAGCTGCCGTAATCGCTTTGATAATTTTGTAAATGATCATGCTCAAAAATGTTGAAAGATTGATATTGCCACCTTATCATAAAATTATCATCAAAATTCGTAGTGTTTCGGCATTACAACTGGAAGGTCCTTTAAAGGTCTATGGACCTATCTGGATGGTTTCTAATGTTGTGGATGTATTATTTCTTAAAGTATATTTATATTTCTGTTAGTGAATTCCAGATATTCTAGATATATTTCTTGGTATACTTTAGTCTTTGCTTTTCTAAGCCAAAAACTGCTTAAGTTTCGTTTAATTTCGTCAAATTTCAATCAATTGGTTTCTTAAATTTTCTTTGTTTTTCCTTCGTGACTTCATATTTTCTCTTTGATTAAACAAGGTTCGATTACGATTTCCTTTGTGTTATCCTGTTATTCATATTTACTTCTACTCGCATTATCTTTTTCAAGGTTTACTTAATATATACAGGAAGACTGTTCCTTTGGATGGCATTGAAGCCAATGATATTGCAGATTACTATTTTAGGAATTATTTGAGCTCTTGCTCTTTAAACTTCTGCACCGAAGTGAAATTCTTCCTGTCATCAAACCGTAATCCGAATCATTTATGTAACTTAGTTCTCCTTGTACCAGCACATCTTCACATTGTGTATACGATTTTCAATCAATGATTGATTTCTAGTGTCGTATCTACCAGTTAAATGTAAACTTCTGGATCCCATTACGATCTAAGAATACATTTCAAACTTCCTTTCGTATTTGGATTAGCAATGACTTTCCCATACGTTTCTACTACTCAGAAAATAATTAGAGGAAGAAATAGCTGTGGAAACTAGATTTACATTTAATTTAGTTTGTTGTTAGTGATACAAAGAAAATTTAACATGCGCGAAACTTCATGGAAAGCACGTCAGCTTCATAACAGAGCAAAAACTAGGAAGATGGAAAAATCCCAGAAGACACTCGACTTCAGGTAGGAATAAAGATCGGCAAAATTTAACAGAATGTGTTGCTAAGTTCAGAATGCTTGAAGAGGAGGGCCCAGGTTCCTGAGTCTGGCTAAGATGAAGATATTGAATTTATTGAAATGGAATCTTTTCTAAAGGGTTGTAGATTTTATTCAAAATCTAAATCTTATGGATACGATAGACTTGTACACAAGGGTTGATATCAGAAGATATATTTTCAGGTTATATTGATTGCAAGGAAAATTATTACCAAGCGAACCATTCAAAATCCACAATCTGCAGATTTATACGTATATATATATACCTATCAATCGCATAAAGAACTTTTCAAAACCCTTTCTATGCATAGTTGTTATTTTCTCTGTGTAATTTTCAGTAACTATAGGAAATACATGAAGAATGATGAACGTACTTTATTACTGCTCTATAAAAATGCTATTCTCAAAATTCTTCAGAATTTAAACGCTGCATCTGCACCAAAAGTTGCACAAATTGGAATTTCAAAATTTAATCAAATTATCACCTGCAGCTATATCTAACAATAAGTAAGTAAAAATGTAAGTCGCCTCGCCTCAATTAATCGATTTTCCCACTATATATTATTTCTGTGGTTCTGCTGAACGAAACGGTGGAATTTAATTACATCGCTGAAAAAGGCCGGCGCTTCTGTTCTTTCCAATTTTCCTCTTCCATCTTCACTGCTTTACGTGGCAGCCCCAGAGTACAATTAAACAGATTAGCTGGGAATTAATCAATAGATACAATTTATACAGTCTCGTGAAGCGAAATTGCTAATACCCAAGGTGCCTGACCCGCATTCAATGAAACCAGTAGTTCGGTGTGTGTTTAGTTTTAATCGAAATTATCACAAGCATATCGAATTTTCACCAAGTGTGTTTCAGGATCGAGTAATTCAATTAGACTTCGCTCACTTCGTTTATCGATTCGTATCCGTTTATTTCAGCAAAGATTATCAACTTTTTTATTCCGTGTCAAGACACATAAAAACGTCGGAGATATTTGATTATAATTTTATCGCGAGTCCTGACATCTTCACACAAAGAAACGATTTTTTATTATTCTCCTTCCGACTTAGATGTGCTCCTTCGCCGTCGGTAAATTTAATAATTTACAAGAGGTTTTACTACGGCAGGCCACGCAACTTTTATGTAGTTCTTATGTCGGTATCCCATGCGACGTTTTTGCAAACAAATTGGTGCTTTACTCCCCAGTTTTCTTTGCCGACTGCTCACCTTCGTCGCCGAAAATGCTCTTGATACGCGAACCTCGGGAAGTCTTACTCACCTTACTTTACTACCGCAGGACGTATAAACCTTTTTCCTGAATTTTACATTGTCCGTAAAGGTACGTGTACGAGAGTAATCCACTTTCTTCGCTTGCCGTTCTCTAAGAGAAAATCTCATGATTCAGACTAAATATAGCAAAGTTTCTCCGTGGAAAGTTTACCACTTTTACGACTATAGTCGGATATATTCTTGCATTCACGCACTGTAACGAAGCCTATTATAGTTCAAAACTCCTACAGAATTTACCGCAAATTGAAATGGTAAGACTTTCAGATCATAAACAGAGGTCTCCTAAATACAGTAAAACCTCTCGATCCCGACTACAAGCTTTTGCGGCAATATTGACCGTAATAGGGAAGTGAGCGCTATTTAAGGGGGTAACAGAATCCTTCTTTTTAAATTTTATTTTCAGAATCATCAGCCAATGCTCAATTCCAAGAAAGTCAACTCCTTTACTAATGTAAACTAGTGTCAGGGATCGTATCATAGGAGTTTCGGCTTTGCAAGAGACTATAGATTGAGACTTCGCCATTGCAGGTCTATTTTAAAAATGATCGTTATTGCATTTCATTATGCGCTAGATATATCAGGACACGTCCTACACTGTTTTCGACTTATCTTTTCCGCTTTCTTATTAAGTACACAAAAATTCCAAAACTTTCATAAATAAGTTTTGAAATAATGAAAACCACTTATTTATTGCAATCTCCCTGTTTTCGTTTTCAACGTATTTATACTTTCCAGGTTCGTTGATTAAAAATATATTTGCGTAGTTTCTGTCTGGTACTTGACTCGCGGATGTGAACACAATACAGTGCTCGCTTCCATAGCGCAAACAAAGAACAAGAAAAATTTTGCTCCGAACACAATCCATTTCGGAACGCGCCGTTTCGTCCATGTTCATAGAAATTTTTCATCAAAAGGAGACTCCGAGCAAAACCTATATATATAGCCGGCTTGCAAAATAATTAAAGTTATAATTTGATTTTAGCCCTTTTGTTCTTCTAGCCAGACCTTACCCCACTAACGTTTTTTTCCTTCCTTCCTTCCCAGACGACGGCGGTCGTTGAAAGAAAACGACCGAATAAATTAACAGCTGGAAAAAGTCGTTTAACGGAATTAAAAACAAAGTAATTAGGGACGTGTTATGATCTCATTACGAGTAACTTTATATTTATTACGCGGTATTATACGCGGTTTCTACATTCATTATATTTACGCGCGGTCGGCGTCTTTTATCCCGTTTCCGCTTTGATTCCCCTTTCGTTTAACTTTCCTTCGTTCCATCCCCAGCCGTAATGGAGGAAACGCGGAAACGTAAAAGGGAAATTCGCACGCAAAAAGAACGTTAAAATAATGCCCGGAATGGTCGGCAAGTACACCGGAAACTGGACGGGAGAAAAATCTGTTTTGGTTCTTGTAGCCGCTGGTGATCAGTACATCGTAACATCTGACAATCTACATCAATCTGATCCTCTAACAAGAACAGAGATTTTTATACGTTTGGATAAAATTTAGATTTTATCCCTTTCGTAATTATTTAATTTCTATACAACATCCTATCCTAACCGCATTAATAATTCCACATGAAACGTACTTGGATGAAGCTCATCTATTGGACGGAACTGCCGATTTAGCGACATAGCCTAACTAGTCAAATACGCTATGGGTAGATTTGCCAAATTAAACCAAGTAATGCAGGTTAAATTTTCGTTTATTCATTTCACATCTGCGCTAATCGGTTTATAATTTGTTGTCAAAGCAACTATAGATGCGATACCAATAGGTACTTTGACCACGGGAGCTATCGCAATTATTGTTAAATTATGAATTTATTACAGCAACTATTGCGCTTACGTTATTAATCATCTAGATATGTAATGCTTTAATACATTTGGTCTCGTTTCGATGCTATTAGTATAATTCTAATCGTCAATCAGCAATATCAGCGACATTTTCGTTGGCACGCGAAACGACAGGCACCGCAGGTGCCTTGTTTATGCGATTTGTGCAACTCGCCTAGAAATATTCCGTCCATTGATTGAAATGCTCTGCTTTATCACTAATCACGTGCTGATGGTATTTATGGTTTCTGAAAAAATGTGAAGCGTTCCAATAGAATAGAGGAAATTTGGAATCAGATGCCTGCCAAAGCATTGAAATGTGGATCATTTGTCAAAGAATGCGTACATATAAACACGTTGGAATTTCTTCTCAAAAGTTAAATATTTAGATTCTATTTCCTACAATTATAGGGCTTCATATCAAATGGGTTTATCTACATGGGAGTGGAAGCAAGAAAGAAGATATATAATGAGAAGAAAATAAAAACATAGTAAAAGGCAGTTACATATTTCACACGTATATAATGAAGCATAAACGTTATAAGTGCCATTAAGCTGCAACACTGGTTTGAGAAGTAAATAGAAAACGATACAACTTATATTCGAGAAAAGAGATTTGCAGTTTGAACCAAATTTACATGACGCAAGGTGTGCTTTACCCCATTTATTCTGCTAGAATCCCACAGTGGTCTGACGTCTTATTTAACCTTCCTATACTCACGCATACGGTCTGTGAGACCAATTTATATAGTATAGTATACGTCTTTCAGTTTGACGTGAGTATAGGAAGGTTAAAGGAAGCGGCTAGAAGCTCCAAACAGTTTTCCCTAAGATTGCCCTATGGTGAAGGTAGATGCTTTCCTGATAGAAAAACTGGAGTGGTAGGCTATCCCTAATCTCAGTTGGGACGAGTTGAGTTATAATTGAAACGTAGTTAGATAATTAAGATGCTACCTCATGAAATAAGTCTAAAATCCTCACTCGCCTGCGTTGTTAATCGGGGATAAGATCCAGATTATTCTTAGTTAGTAAAGTAATCACAATCTTTGTCCAGAATTCGCTCATTTAATTAATATTTAAAATCAATAATCGCTTGAATTGCTAAAAGAAGGAAATGGAAACACAAGAATGTAAAATTTGAAATCGCAACTTTCAGTTGGAAGGTTGGACAGTAGTGGTGTTAGGTACGGTACAATTAAAGCTTTCCCTAATCTGCCCAGCTATGTCGTCAAAAATACATTTGATTTCAATAAAAACCAAAAACCTGACGTTACACGTAAGATGAAACCGATAAATTTCAATCGCAAACTGATAAATAACGAAAAGGATCAGAAATTTATTGTGAGCAAAGTCTATAAAAAAAAATTTTGGTTTCTTACTAAGAGGCGGTGATAAGAAAGCTCAAGAAGAAAGTAAGCGACAATTGAGTGGGGTTTTTGAGGACACAACAAGAGCACGAGGTACAACAAAAGTGTGGAGCAATATGCGGAAAAATAGTCTTGTATGTTGTATTTACCTTATATCCCTTGCTAATTTTTCTAGTTATAGTGAATAAAATAACACGTAACCAACGTTGAATTGTTGCCGTACATTATCAGGAATGCTAATGGTAAATTTCCAAACGTACAAAAAAATATCTTTGTTTTTTGGGATGGAAAGTGTTGCAAAACCGGTTTAAAAGGCCCTCTTTGTGAAAATTGGAGAGAAACAGCTTAAGTTGCCTGAAGTATTACTACCGTGGCTTACATTTTTTAACTTCTATTCTTATCACGATATTCATATTGTTCCATGTACCCATCTACGGATCATCTAAGTATCCCATGCCAATCTACATCCCCACCCGAAAAACATTACTAAAAGGGAGCGAAGGAGCAAGGAATGGCCGATCTCGCAGTAGTTAGCATGGCGAGGAATATCTTGCTTCAACCCAATAGGGTAGAAAGGAATTCGATTTGGAAATCTGCCTGAACTGAGTACGGCAGAAAGAAGTCTGAACCAATCAACTGCTTGAACTGAGTAAAATGGAGAGCAAATTGAAGCTGAATATCAACCGAATTGGAACAGGGAAGAAGGCAGTCTGAACGTCAAACCGCGCAGTAGAAATCTGAAGCAGCAAGCAGAAGCAATACACGAGGTAACAGCTGAAGATTTCGATGAAAGATGATTACTACCTAATTTACTTATCGTACTTGTTTAGTCATCTATTGCTTTTACGCTTGGTAATATTTTTGTACCCTTTCTATAAATAATATACCTATGAATGTAAATACTTTCATACTTTTTCATAATTTCTATTCGTATTTTCCCTTTCCATATTATTGTAACTGCTGATAAACACCCAATGAAATAATATTTATTCAATGAAACTTTGGTGGAGGCGCCGGAGTCTATCAGTTAGCTTTAGTATTTTGGAGTATATTTTTGGTAGAAAAGGGCAATACCACGGAAAATTCTATTGTAAAAGAAAAAGTAACATCGTGTGAGTAGTAGTTCAATACACGCCTGACCTGCGTCAGCATCTTCACCGTGCATCGGATGTTCGACAGATGGACAAGAAGACGCTGATGAAGGATAAAGTGATAAAAAAGCTGTATTGAGGCACGATACAGAAGTATTAAACAGCGGAAAGTTAGAAAAATGGGGGGTAATGAGCAAGTAACAGAGTGGGAGTATAATTTGTGTTAGGATGTACAAATAGATATACTAGCAACAAGTGAATAATGTGTTTTCAATTATGAATACGTAAACATCGAGCGAGGGATGTAATTAATAACATAGTAATAGTTACAATAATGTAAGCGTATCGGGTAAGCGGGTATTTTGTGATAATATTGTAAAATCAAAAAAAAAAGGAAACGAGGTATGGCAAATAATGATTATGAATATGTAAACTAATGTATATTAAATAGATGAAATCGTATGTAAGAAAACGAAGCACATTTCGACTTCGTGATCAGTACTGATTTGGCTCACAAGTAAATATAATACATTTTAAGTTACAGTTAACCACTTTCAAATAGGAGCGGCAAAAAATTTTACACCACGTGTTCGAAGGAGATACTTTGTGCTTCGCATGTAGACACCATACACTTGAAATGTGTTTGATATAAAAATGTCTTCTTCATCTGGTCCAAACGTACCTTTATTTAAGCGTTTCAAAAGATTTTATCCCAAAGTAGATCAAAATAAAGACTGGATTGCAGGTAGAAAAAGTGGAACATGTTCTAGAGGTGGTTAAAGTTGAGATTGGCAATTTCATAGATTTATGTTTAAGAATTCAATAACTGATAACGATAATAAAGAGTTTTTAGTAGTTTCTAAACTTTTCATCGAATAACAAAACAGTGACATAAATTTTTATCGTCTGGGTGCATTCCATCATGCGTGTTAGATGTATAAAGCCAATTTATTATCTAAAAATACTTTCTCAATATCAATTTAAATTAACGCAAAAAGAAAAGGCAAGTATTGTCGATATAGACCTTTTCATTGTAAAACGGTATCAAAAACATGATTTAAAGTGTCATATGTGAACAAAGTACAATTTGTTGATGTAAAGCTTTGTAAATAACTAAGAAACGGTGAACATAAAAAATTGATAAAGATATATCTCAAGCCACAAGTCGTAAACTAGTAAACCATTTGTGGTATTTAAATACAGTCATTCTCGCTTTATCTTTCTTCGATGACAAAATTTCGGTTGTCACAAAGCGAACTATTCTTACAACTGAACTGAAAAAATTGAAAGCAAACGAAGAAGGCATTAAACGGTTGCTGATAAATTATGTAAATGACATAAGAAAACAAAGAAATTGAAGACTTTATATGCCATAATAGTAAACAAATTTTTGATAAATTAAGCTTGCCTACTGAGTCTTTAGAAACTGATGCAGCAGGTTGCAGCGAAAATTGTTCTCACGGTGTTTGGATGTTTTCAAAAGACTTAAGATTGTAAATGATGTAGCTGAACAAATCATGGAGAACTTATCAGTGAATATAATCCAATTTTAACAGAAAGAGTATTTGCATCAAGTTGTAAAAAGATAGGCAGTGGGTGGCGCCTTTAATGTACAGCTCTTTGGGTTTATTTAGTCCACTCCCTCGCCGACTAGCTGGCTGGCACCGTGAGTGATAGCAAACTTCCGTCCTGGGGCGAAATCGGTAAGCTTTCTGTTGCGGTTTTAAAATTAAGACTTAGATGAGTTCAGTCTTTAGTAATTAGATACGCTGGCGCTAATACACGACGTAACAACGTATACCTCTAATCACCTTCTTTACTAGCGTATTTATCATTTGTGTTGTGTTTCACCTTTATCGGGTATTGTTCCTATGCATATGTGAGGACAGGTCTAACCGTAGTTTTATAAACACTTGTTTTGATTTTCAATGTAATATTTGTTTTCCATATTATATCCCTTAATCAACTCCCTATTTGTTATTCTTTCACAGCTTGTTGTTTTATTTTCACTCTTAAGTCTCCGTCCTGCTTCCCAGGAATCTGAAATTATCAACCTCTACAATAGCTCTTCCCTGCACTTTCACCTTGTAACTCACTAATCCTTTCGAAGCTACCATACATGTTGTTTTAGTTAATAATAATTATTCTATTGTTTTATACTAAATGTGAATAATCATATTCATTTTCCTTGCTTTCAAACATCAAACTAAATTAATCAAATAATGAACATCGTGAATTTCTAGACTTTGATGAAGTAACTAACTTTTTATTCCTCCCTGCTTTATCGAAATTCCGAGACGGAGTGGTTTATTTCATTTCCGACAAATTCAGTAAATAAATTTCTTCTTTTCCGATGATTATGACTTTTTGCGAACTTACACTTGCTCGGCACTCCAGTCGAACTTTTTACAGTTTGGTGGTTTTTTAAGTAAACATCGCGTGTGACTTGGGCAAGAAAAACACGCGAGCGTTTGATTTGCAAAATCAATTTCGTTTCACGTGAATTATCCATCGATAAAACCCGACAAAATCGCGTTAAGCGTCCGTATACCCGGGCAAAGCGATGTAGGCTCGCTCGCTTTTTCGGTTTTCCGTTCAAATTTAATTTACCGTCGCCGGTTTTTCGAAGCTTAATCAAACGCGGGTCTCTGTGGGTAAGGAAATCGAAATATTGCGTCCGTACGGCGAAATTAAGATTGAAAGAAATTAAAATTTGTTTCCAAGATGTGAAAGAGCAATTTTTGAAATTTATGGATGGAAGTTACTAAAATTTAAAACTAGAATAGCATATACTTCTTGCAATAGAGCTATTGAAATGTGCTTGAATCGGTAACCTTTGTTCTTAAAAATATTACCTCTCCCACCCCCACCGACGTGTGGAAACACAGATTTCGAAAAAACTTGGTAATTATGTAGATGTATTTGAACTATGTAAAGTTCCGGTTTCTGGTTATGTGAGAAGCGGCTCAGAAGAGGTGAAAAAACTCCCCATTGGGTCGTCTTTTGCCGGTTACTCTGGAATTGTTTGAAGAAGAAAATATTCAAATATATGAGCATATATGTATATATAGCGATTCAAGAGAGCTGTTGAACATGTTTGAATCGGTAACCTTCATTCTTAAAAATATTACCCCTCCCACGCTCCCCCTCCCCTCCCCCGATATGCAGAAACATCACTTAGGTCTACATAATTACCAAGTTTCATCGAAATCAGCGTGAGCAGGTTGGGAACCTTTCCTTGTAAGTTGGTAAGCAATCAACTCGTTGTCCTGGATGAACTAATTATTGCCCAAACAATTTTGCAAATACCAAAGTCAATCTGTCAAGGGTAATACCTAGTTAATTTGAGTCAATTCGTTCTTGCTATGTTCTTTATTTCTTATTTGGGATATGTGGAATTATGTAAAGCATTTTGCTATACAGTTGGAATAAAACTGAAGGAAACCTATCAATAAAATTCTGATACTTTCGTAAGTTTATAGCCAGTTTCTGTATTGATAGTCAGTGATATCGACCACAGATTCCTCTTGCTACGTCTGAACGAAATAAAGACGCAGTGCTTCCGGCAGAATTATTCAATTTCACGCTGTTTTGAGATCCAGTATCGACGTGAAATCAGACAAACAAGCAGCGTCGTAACATATTCCGACGATATCATCAGCATTTTAAACAGCCAGCTACGCACGACTTCGGCTTTACCTGCCAACCACCGAATACCTACACTTTATCACCCTACACGCGCAACTCTGCCGACATCAAAATGCGTCGCACGACCTCGCAGATATGAGAACGTGATTTGGCAGGAGTCTTGGTGAGGCTGAGGGTCGCCGGAGTCACAGTGGACATGGATATTACGTCGACATGTCAACATGGCGTAATATTATTTCCCCTGTGACGGTCCCCGGCTCGGAACAATTGTAATCTCGAATCGATAACGGACGCAGGGACACCCTCCCGGTGGGTAGAACGATGGTGCAAGCGATCTCCTGCTTCCAATTCGGACAGATAAGGAGGTCAGACCTTGTTATCTGTTAGACGCCATTGCCGGTATCATTATGTCCGCCTCCCCGAGCTTCCCGTCCTTCGTATGGCGTGTCAAATCGTATTGTTTGATGTGTGTTCGCTGCGTTCGCTTCCGGCATGCAGATTCGTCGGCGATAAATGTTTTGAATTGCGTGCGGAATTCGGCGGCAGATTAAGCACACACACCTACCACGCAGATTCGGAATAAGCACGTAATAGCGGAACGGTACGGACGCCAGGACCCTTGTTATCGACGTGATTAGCGCTAATGGTTATGGTAATGAGCGCTAATTAATAATTAGTATACAAATCGGATTCGGATTGCGTCAATTCCCGATTTTCTGATTCTTGGCTTAATCCCAAACTGTATCGGGATTTAAAAATTACCATTGTGCAAGGATTACCTGTTAAAGGTGAACTGTTACTATCTAAATGACCAATTCCCAGTTAATCGCGATTTTGAAAGAATATTTTTGGAACAGTATAAAAATCTCGGGAATACGCCTATTCAAGCAAGAATATTAGACATTCCACAGAGTCCACGAGTGATGCTTTCCTTCCTAGATCTCTCTACTAAAAATGATGACTCAATGTTCGTGATATCATACAAATTACGGTAAAACTTCGTTATAACTCTCTTCTAGGGCGCTAGAAAAAGAGCACTATAACCGGGAAAGCGCTATTACCGGGCAATCTTAAAAACGGCTAAAAATTAACAAAATTTATTTTAAAACGTCTTTATATATACGTACACTTCCAACTCAAGGTCGGAAGGTCGAATTTCAATAAATACTGCTACTAATAACTAATAAAATAATACTAATAAAATATATGTAGTAGTACATATACTACATATATTTTATTATTTATTTATTTTTCTTTTAAATAAAGTATAAGTTAACAAAATCTATTTTATATGAAACTTGTACGTTAAAAAAGAAATATAAAGCAAACTATGTATACATTCCTACAAATTTTATTTAAGAAACCAAAAATCATCAATTTGTGTTTGTCTATAGTGACAGATGGTTTTTAAAAAATTGCATTTTCTGGTTTGTTCAGTTTTTTAAGGTTTCCTCTTCTACCTCCGTACAAGAAAAGAATGCTGTGATTGTTTTGAAGGCCTCCAAAACGTCGTCTGTATTTGGCGTAATTACTTCTGATGAATCTTCGTCCTCTTCATTTTTCACTTCTGATGGTGCATTGTAATCGGCGCTTAGTGTCTCAAGGCTTAAAACTTCATTGGTCACTAGCCCATTGTCGAAGTCATCAAAACTTTCCAATTCAGTCAATCTTTCTGCCATTTCTAAAAGGTCTTGCCAGCCTTCATCAATTTCTACCTCTTCGGTTTCATCTTCCCTTGTAAGGTTACCAACGTCTGCTTTTTTCAAACAATTAAAAGTGGTCTCTTTCATAATGTCTATCCATGCAGCGTATAAAAAGTGGACAGCATCAAAAACAAAAATTGTTGGAGAAATCGAATTTGAGATGTCCATAATCGATAGACATCGTTGAACCGTCCTTTTCCTGTAACCTTGCTTTAGAACTTTTATGATGCCTTGATCAAGTGGTTGGAGCTCACTTGTGATGTAAGGTGATAGGAAAATCAAGTCGATGTTTTTGAGATTTATCTGTTTCGGATGCGCAGCGCAATTGTCGACAAGCAAAAGTATTTTTCGGTATTTCAATTCGATGTTCCACTCATTAAGCCATTGTAGAAATCTATCTCCAGTCATCCATGCACGAGATTGAGAAGAATAAATGCCGGGAAGGGTTTTCACGTTCTCAAGGCAACGTCGCTTAGCGTATTTTCCAATTATCAGCGCAAAAAACCAAATACAATCGGTTACTTTTCACCTATGAGACATATTTTTTCTTCTTTCCTGATATGACTCCCATGGCTAGCGATTTACAACACACGACAGCACTTATTCATTTCTAGCATAATGGAAGAATGGTGTTCACGACATCAAAGCCAGTGAGAAGAAGTTAATGTCAATTTGGATAGATTAGAAGATTGTTTTTTCCCTGTTTTGTGATAGTTTCTGATTTTCCTTTCACTTCTAGCACTGATCTCGTCAAACTACTATTTCCTTAATTTTATTTTGTTTAATTGCTGGTCTATTGGTCGTCATAGTACAATTAGCTTGGTCCATCTTCCGGTTTCCTTTCGACCCACATATCCACTGTTGTTGTTCTGTTTATATCTACCTTTCATCTGTGCTTTCTTTGCAAAACCCTCAATATAACTTATTCTATAGCATTTGTGCTATTTTCAATAGATTGCCCACAAATTAATACAACCACTTTCCTCAAATCTATATCTTTCGATTTATGTACTAGACCTATACATACCACCACATAAGCTTAAACTCACTCATTTCTCGAAGTAAATGTAAATATTTTGATTGCCCCTCACGGTTTCTTCATAATTCAGTTACCGAACCGTTCTGTTATAAAATCGGCGGCGCAACGTCGTCCCTACCGCATTATCAACCCTCTCTCTCTCTCTGTTCGTTTCTCCATCTTCCTTTTATGAATGCCGCGACCTGAACATCCTGTCGAACCTGCGGTACCTCCCGCTTGTCTGTCTTTCGGTCCGCGCGCGTCTTAGTTCCCTCGCTGACATTCAAAAGACACACGACGTGAATTATTTAATTTCATACCCTTTTGACTTCGACTGAGAGGGAATTGGAAAAGTTTGTGCCGAAAAACACGCACGTCTAAATCAGTAACCCGAATCGTGAGCAGATTTGAGCTCTCGCTGTCTCGTCGGTATCCCGATGAAAGATAATAGCTAATGAACCCTTTCGAAAAGAATAGTACTCATTACTTTTTGAGTGGATAATATTCGTTCGGATTATGGACTTTGAAGCGGAAAGCGACTTTTGGAAACTAGGAAAGTTGGTTGGAAATACCTTTTCTTTTGCGATAGGTAGTTTTTGACGCTTGGTGTAGTCGTTAAGGCGTATAATCTGAGTTTAAACGCTGGACGTAGAAATAGGACTGTAATAGAAGGATTTGGGGTGCGACGAATAACCAAGAATATCCTATTGGTATAACACAGAATACTAAAGTTACGTTGTGTTATCTAACATAACCTAACAAATAATTCAGACCATTAACAGAACGTAAATTGCTTGTGGAAGTACCTTTGCCTTTTATTTTACATACTTTCGTAGCCAACTGAATAAGAGAATTATCAGACACCTTGATAAAAATTTTAATCTAACGAACTGTTTCATACAAAACATTATGTCACCCTTCAACGTCTTGACAACTATTAGTTTATTGCAGAATTCTAATAATATTCTACTAAACATTCATAGATAACTTAACCACAACGCAACTTATAGAAGTTTTAACTTATCTTGGTTGTGTAAACCTTACAATATCCCACCAAGAAATGTGTGATATGTTGTCTGGGCAAACAGCGGTAACAGCGTACTAAGTTATGACCCCCTTATCTAGTCACTACCACCCATTTAAGATCCAAATAGTTCAAGAGCTTAATGATGTTGATCCTGACCAACGTTAAGAATTTTGCAAAACCATGATAAATAAAAAGTCTCGGCAGCAATAGTACATGATAGAATTCTGGGTGATATTTTCTTTGAGGGAAATCTTAACGGCGAAATATATTTGGAGATTCCCAAAATGATCTAATTGTGGCAGTGGCTGCATTTTATGCAAACTAAGACGATCCTGATATTCCAAATGATGTCCATTGGTATCAATACGATGGCGCACCGCCACATTTTAGGCTTCCTGTTCATAAATCTCTGCACATTATTTTCCCAAAAAGATAGATCTACAAACGAGGATCGATGCAATGGTTCACAGACTTTTTCTGCGGTATTGCTTAAAATCAAAAGTTTGTGAAACAAAATCAGAATATTCAGAGGTATTGAAGTAGAAATCCTCAAAATTGAATTACTAATAACATCTTAGGTGAATTTGTAAATAGACTAACTTTCTGCCAAGAAGTCTGTGGCTGGCATTTGGATCATTTAACTTAATATTTTTCAGTTTAAAATGTTTCGCTTATCATGTTTTATAAGTTATAAGTAGACTGGGCAAATATGCGATATGATGAGTCATCTATCCTTTGTTCTCTGTAATATAATATTACATTGTGAAAAGTACAGGCGATTCATTATGCCGCATATTTGCCCAATTTAGTTATAATTACCGTACTATGAACATTAACTGCTCAGCTCGACTTTTCTCAGAATTTTTGTAATGCAACCTTATGATTTATTTGCATCGTTATAAACAGAAGAAAAGTCACCTTCGGATACTATTACTAAGAAACTATATTGTTATTTGAATTGTTTTATTATGACGTCATAATTAAGAAACAAACTTAAATCGTTTCGGCATGTTTAAGGAAACCAGTTGGATTCGTTTTTTTCTTTAATATTACATACTTTATAAAATATACATTGTATATTTTTAGTTAAGCGATGTGTTTGTGGGGAACATGGTAGTTTGGTTAGTAAAGTTTCCCCGTGTAAAAACTTTCTAAATAGGACAGGGTTACCCTTTTGATTTAGTAAAAAATGGTTATCTTGTATGTGGGGTATCATTTCCTCTATAAACGTTTATCTTCCCTCCTATACAACATCGATCTTGTTTACATCAAATATATTTTCTCATTTTAGGAATCTCTGCGTCTGACGTATTAGTTAGGTATTATCCTAGCATACAAGTATACCTTTTTAGTGTATGTGTGTCTAAAAAGATGCTGCTCCATTTCTGAAACGACGAAAGTGTTCGGGAGGAAAGAAAAATTGGCAAGTTGCGTAAATAAAGCTTGACGCTAATAATACTCTGACGTTTTGCAATATGAAACGAAGCAGAACCTTTCCTTCCCCTTTAAAATCGGTATATAACCGCCGGCAAAATTCGCCCCCTCCCTGGAAACGAACGAAGGAAAAAATCCATTTTCACATTTTCTATAATTCTTCGCGAATATTTGGTAAATACTCCCCGGTTATTGCCTAAATATTTTCGCCGACGCCGCGCCGTGCCGCGTATTATATTGCACCCTTATCCGCCTACCCTTAAAATATTGAAGTGCTCTTCGGAAGACGACTTTCCCGAAGTCGTTATTGATATAGAAATAAATTGCCTAGCACGCTTTTTACGCGACTTTGAACACTCAATGGCTTGGCGGGTAAATCGTCACTTCGGGCGAGGAGTCCTAATACGTCCTTACGTGCGAGGATGGCGTGTGTATATAAGGAGCCGTAACGCTGTATTGATATTGTCATATTTATGCCGAATAATAAAAGGAAAGTTTTGCGAGATATCTATCGAAAAGCCGATATCGAAAGCGCTCGTTCGGTACAACGAGCTGCGTGACGCGTAATGCTACTAAATATTTACAATGTGGAACTAGGGGGTACTTCAAACTGAAGAACTATTATTGTCTAGAAAGTAGCTGGAACTCCGCAGGTGTGAAATAAGTTACGTAGGCTATGAGGGCTATAAAATGAGCAAGTAATGAATGGGGGAAAGACATTATTTTCTGAATGAACAAACTTTGCGAAAGAAGCAATTCGCGCAAACCTTTAGATCAAAACTATGTTATCGTAATGACTGGAGTTGCTCAATTTGCGCCAATAGTACTACAACTATCTGAAATGATTGTACGAGAATAGCAACATTGTGCTATACGAATACATAATACATAATAACTTAAATGTATAGCATGAAGCCATCTGTATTCGTATAGCGCAATGTCAATATTCTAGTACAGTCGTTTCAGATAGTTTTAGTACTATTGGTATAAACTGAGCAACTGTAGTAATGACTATAGCTTAGTTTATTAAACACGACATCTCCGCAATCACACATTATTTCCATAATTACGTATAATTTTCCCAGATATGCTATTTCAAGGACACGAAGCCCAACATTTGGTTTGAAAATTCGAACAGGACCTTCTGTGAAGAAGGTCACTCTATAGATAGCGAAACGTCGATATAAAAAATAACTGCGCTACAAAATCCGAATTCCATATTTTACCCTTTGGATTCCAGCTGATAGTCAGGGAACTCGGTCTCATTTCCTGTGACTATCTTGCTCAAAAATTTCGACAGCTTAGCAAATTTCTGAACGTTTGGGCTTGTATTATTCACCTCGCCATGGATGATTTGATATGCAGAATCAGGACTAATTTACAGAATGCTACACGCCACGTTGTTGATGGTAACACGCCCTTCTGACGACATATTTCATTCAAGATAGATGAAAAGTAACTAAAAGGGTTTAATTTATTCTTTTTCCAAACGATTTCTGGTGAACGAATGCTTTTAGGAACAAGCTGCGCTCAACTTTGTCTGGTCATATAGACCGCTGCTGGATCATGGATTCAAACAGGGCCAACCGTACGTTAAAATACGGAAATTGTAAACGTAATTCATCCCTACACGGTTCTGGGATTGTAGGCAACGCAGTCCTAGAGAGGTTGCTGTACTGAAGTTTAAATCTTCTGCTAACAATCGCAAACGCCAAAATCGCATCCGCTTATTCTGCACACACTTGTAAATAGCCGAATATAGTTTTAGTTCCTAAGGGCAGTAAAGACCCCTTGTTTCCACTTAACATTAGACCTCTCGAAGGTAATCGAGAAAGTTCTGTGAGATCCACGTCCTTTCCCCAGAACAGTTTGGCTTTAGATCTGGCCCAAGTGCGGATTACCAGCTTCTTAGAGTAGTCGGAGTCATCCGAAGAGGTCCACTCAAGAGGGATAAAGGGCAGAGTCCTTGAATTTCAGCAATGCTGTCTGGCATAGTGGTTTTATCCACCAGATAGATGGCCTGCTTATAATTGGAAGAGGCACTCACCCGTTCGGCCACCTCTTAGACCTGCAACCACACATTTCAGGTGAAGATTGGCGAAATCCACATCCTTCCCCATCACAGCAAGGGTAACTCAACTCCTAAGACTAACTCCCGACTTTTTTCCATTATTATTTCGTTATTATATGTGGTATTTCGAGGACACCAAAGACGTAGTCCAATTTGATGATACTCCATTTCACACAAGATCTATCACAATTTGCATAGCGCCACCGACCATCTAGTGGACTGAATTTCGAAGTGAAAAACTATAATAAACAAGGTGAGTAAAGGTTCGTTTCGCCTAAAGACGTCGTCCGATCTACGATAACATTCTGGTGGGCTACAATCCAATCTCTTGGAGACCAGCGATCAAATACTGAGGAGTCGTTGTTGACCGCATTCTCACCTGGCGACTCCATGTGCAGTCGGTGGCAGTTTTCTAACGGCGAGAAACATCCTGTATAGGCCCTTAAAGCCACTTCGCCACCTGCAAAATCGCATCCTTTGGAGGATGACTGACTGCCCTTGTGTGAACAATGTCGTATAGATATGTTAGGACATTTAATATTGTGCTATATATATTGGGTCATTTTGTATATTAGGGAAAATGCATACGTGTAGAGCAGTGGAGTAGCAGTGATTTGACAGTGATTTGTAGGTGCGAAGAGAGTAGGAGTACCTACATACAACAGATATATTTTATTTGGCAGAAGTTGACACTGATTGAGTGAGAGACAGAGTAACGGGAGCTTGACGCGGAGAAATAAGACAAGTTGTAGAAAATACGTTGTAAATCCTGCTATATTTTTGTTTAATTAGTACGACAATTAATTACACGGACATGATCATTGGCACATCGTTCGCTGAATTATCGCATATTGCTTACTTTAAAATTGATGATCGGTTATGTTTCCAAAGAGACGACCGACACTTACCTTTACCACAGACGGATTAGACTTACTCAAACTTTACAGACAAAAAATGTAACGCAGATGACGAGAGGAAACGAAGTAACAGGCGAAGAAAAAGGCGAAGACGGCAGTGAAGTAAAGAGCGAAAAAATTATTCCCGAAGAGGATGAAGGAGATGAAGGAACACCTGAAGGTGAAGATATTGCAGAAGCCAAGGGAGGTGGAGGAAAAATTGAGGATATCCCTGAAGGTGAGGATGAAGGTGAAAATGTAACTAGCGGTGAGAGTAAACAAGAAGGGGAAGAAGAATTTTAAGATGGAGCAAAAGACAGAGAGAAAACCCAAAGAAACCACTACAGAGAATTTGGAGGATCTTGTAGAAGGTTTATTTAATAGGTAGCGACAACGACCAAGACCGCAGACACTTGATGATTATGTGTCATGGATATATTTGCTCATTTATTTATGTATGTACTTATGGCATAAGGTTTAATTTTAAGGTTAACATTAAAGCAGGATGGGCAAGCGTGAGCAATATCTAATAGATATATTTTATCTGAGAAGTTGCCACTGACTGAGTGAGAGAGAGCAGTTGAAGAGAGTAACGAAAGTTTGACACGGAGAGATAAAACGAAAGTGTAGAAAATATGTTCTAAAGCCTTTTGTATTTTCGTTCAGTTAAACGTACTAAAGCAAACGATGTTAGGTTTGTCAAGAGATCGTAGATGAAGGTGGTAGTTATCACTTGGTTCGTGGGACATGACGGAATACACAAAGATCTATTTCTATAAACATTGGTCGTATGGCACTCGAATCCCTTGGTGAGAGCCTGACGCATTAGAGGTGTGGGAGGATGATATCAAAAGCAACGAGGATCTAGGCAAGTGGTCCAGGCCCTATGCGTCAGAAGACGTAATATCTGTTAAAGATGGTCCTGTTTTCCAAATTTCGGCATAATTCGACCTATCTTCACCAACCATTGTACTACAAAGCAATCACTTTTGTGGATGTTAAGAGAATTAAGGGAACTACGTTTCAGTTCTAGAAAGTGATCTTCAAATCTTAAGGATAACTCGCCGTATTACCAATACCGTTTCTGTAGCTTACTGACCTTTCCGTCAGTGGTGGAGGTTGAGGGACTTCCTTGCTTCCTCTTCATGTATCGCCGTTCTCCGACCACCTATGAATTCATCGATCAACTCATATGCATACCACGTATTGTATTGAAAGACCTCCAACGAATTTTAGCCTTCGGTGCAGCGCCTGATCAGGGAAGTCGTGTCCGTGCATTTCGATTCTCCTTCACACAAATTTCTCGTGAATTAAATGACAGTAGCTGCCTTCCATTTGAAAATTGTGCTAGGGTGACTTGCACTAGCGCTGGATGTTCTAAGCATTTGGCACCGCTATCCAAATAGAACAGCTTATTGAGTACCAACGGGTAATATTTACAAAAATAACCTACAAGCACTACAAGACCAGCGTAAAATCTATTTATTTAAAAGTATTTTCAGTCATGGAAAGTTTCCTTTTGGTAGGTTTTATGTAGTAGTACATTGCATTCCTTTCGATAAATGAATTTCTTTTTAGGATATACTAAGTACTCATCATTTATATGAAACAAGTTCAGATGAAGATGAATATTTTATAAAATGCGAGAGACAAAGGAGCAATGGATATTGCTCTTGTTTGTCCTCTCCTTCTTTGTTCATGATATCTACATTTTAATCATACACTGTTATTGCCTCTCTAGACTGTCTTCCAAACTATATTAAAACGTTTTCCAAACAAAATTATAAATACAAAACAAATGTCAAATAAGAATCTAACCACACTTTTATAAAATGGTGCAACTAGCACTAGATTTTAGGTAGGTGCATCAGCGGGCACGAGAAGGAAATTTTTTAATACTTCAGAGCAACTTATTCCAGTCAAATGGAAAGCAGTTCAGATGCTTTAGAACAGTTGGTACTGTTCCCAGCTGCTCTTTTGTCAAAAGGAAAGCAGCTAGTACCAACTTCTAGCATGCGTGCGCAGATGACGAATTTCAGGATGTGTTTTGGCGAAAATGTGGCCAATTCATACTTTGTTTTGTATCTTTTTCTCTTTGTATGGCGTATCTCATAAAGGATGTTTGCGCTCACGTCTATCTATTCCTCTCTCGTATAACTGTATAAATTCGTAGGGCAGACAATTTCTAATGCACACCCTTTTCTTAACATGTCAGCTGAAGTACATAACACGAATTCCTCTTGTCCTCATAGAATAATTATTACAAAGTATACAATGCCAATTTTTCGCCATCTTCACAAAAGTGTATATCGCGACATCTTCACTTTACTCCGAAGAACTAAGCGACAATAATTGCCACGTAACGATTTCTCACCAAGTCGTTTCCCTTCGAACCCGAAAGAAACGCACACAATTCACGTACAATTCTCCGCCAGCTCCCTTCTGCGTAAACAAGAAAAAAATATACGAGCATTCCTCGTAATAAAGTCATTCGAGGACCTGGTTTATGGCGGGACACAAAAGGCCAACATATTGCTGAAAATATATAGTTATAAGGGAACACAAGAAGTCGTAAATAGGAAACTGCGCCGAGTTTCGCACAATCGAACAACACCGTAAAACCAATAAAGTGGCCGCTAATACCCCAATCGCTTTTCAAACAGAAAGAAGTCGTTTCTTGTGCCCACTTCAATCGACCCGAAAGCGTTCTTGAGCTCGTTCTAAAAGAACGTGTTGAATGGCGTTTTGTCGAGGAATCCTGCGAAGCTCCCGCGCTTTGAAGGTTAATCAATTGTGTTCGTACCGATAAATACGTATGAGTATTAAGCCTTGTCGTTGAATGACTCTTAATAAATGGGCAGTATTATGATATTTTCCTCATTTCTACCTTGAAAACCAGGCCATTATTAGGTGCTTCACGTTTCACGTTTGTTATTTTATGCGATATTGACCTCCAAATTTGCAACCTTTCAAAGTAAATATGAAAAGTTAATTAAATCGCAATATAAAATTTTCCTCTGCGTTCATTAAATAATGATTTTGTAGAATAATTAAGGATTATCAGTGGAACTACTTTGTTATAAGTTTCCACGTGGACAACCGAACAACTCCAACATAAACTACGTTCTAAAAAGCTGTGCGTTTTCGAATCTGCTGGTACTGGAAATAAGCATGTGCAATTGTATTTCGTTTGCTCACAGCGGAAACGCCGTAATCTAGTTAATTAATTTTTTATAAAACTGGGAAATTCTGAAAATATGGCTGTGTATGTAGCTGTGCATCCTGTGCGGAAAATACGTTAAAAGCTTCCCTCTTTTTGCAAATATACTGGTTACAATGCTGCTGTAAATATTTCTGTGAAGTTCTCGATGTGTATACTTCGTAATGCACAATACGTCGAATAGGCACGGAACTAAAGGGATAAACATATTTCTGAACACCAAAAGGAAATTACTTCGAATCTAGATTTTGACGGTATTCTTGACGCCATTATATTCGATGATTCTTCCGATAAAAGAAAACTGGAACGAGCCACCAAAAATATCGAAACCCGGAATTTTTTCATACGCTATCTGAAAGTAATAATTTTTCTTTTCCTCCCTTTTTCGCTCAACTCGAGAATAATATTTTTGATGTTCAAATAATAGCAAAAGGACAAGTTTTAGAGACGGACGATAAATTCCGTCCATTATCAGCGCGAGAATATTTCACGGCCGCCCGCAAAACTGGAAATCATCCAAAAAGCCCGGGGCACCTTTATCAACCTCACATACAAGTGATTATGGAAATTTATTGAAAAATAATTAAGTCAGTGAATTTGAATGGCGAATCCGAAAAGGAAGGAAACGTTAGAGCGAGGACGACGAGATTTCGTATCGTTCGCGGAGAAGCGGCCAAAAAACTTTTTGTACGCGCGATATTCCCGTGATTTATTATATCGTCGTTCGCCTCTAGGAGTTAATCGGAATTAATGATTATGAGGAAAGATTATGAATAGTAATGAGTATCGATAAGGAGGAGAAGTTTGCATAAGAATTACGTTTGGGACACACCGAGTTCAAGCGTAATACTATATATGTATGTAAATAATGTAAATAAGACAAAGGTAAAATTTAGGTAAAGAACAACAAAGTACTACATGAACTAAATGTAGATTGCACGAAAGGATCAAAAGATAAAATTATCCGACTACGATAAACCATCTTTCAAGGTTTTCCTTCTGTTTTTCTTTGGTTTTAACAACTTCTTGCTAATTATTTCTTAATAATTACTAGTTAGTGTGGTGACTCCGTACTTACAGTTGTTTGAACTTGGTTTTAACGGTGTTAAATCCACATACTGACCTTGCATCAATTCTCAAGTCTTCACTTACATTTTCTACCAATCACTACCTTGGCCGGTTCTCTCTTTTTTCCTTTTCCAATTTCTCTCTAATATTTCTCTGAGAATATTTTCAATTCGCTGTTCTATAAAGATATCTCAAACTATTTACTTTAATGACAATTTAGGCCTTCTAGGCGATAGGCATAACTCATTCCCTCTCCTCATACCGCATTTATGTACATTGAATACACATTTCTCTTTATAATGCTGTTTTTGTCAGCATCTCTGTCGTGCACATTAACGCAGGTTTCATCAATCTCAAATACACTTTTACGTTAACACTGATTGATACTAGCTTCGATTAATTGTGAATCTTAAATTATTGTAATATATGCATTTGATATTCTTGCATCGAAATCTTTACATTTCTTCTTTTGACTTCTTATTCGTTTTCCTTGGCGTTTCCTCAGTCATGCTCCTTCCCATTGTACTTACTATTTTCACAAAATAATTTGGCCAATTGAAGTGAGATTTTGTGCATATTACTTGCCAGAGCGATAATTAAAAATCTCGTGGAAATGGAACTCCCGTCTATTTCATTGAAATTTTCTACTCCCCTTCTTCATATACTCCGGCTTTATAGGCTAGCAGTGAGGACAGAATTGATAAAATTGAAATTTCTCTTTTCTGTTTATAATATTTCATGAAACTTATTTTGTAGACATAGTATTTGTAAAATAGCACATCTTTAGTTTAGATATGTTGCATCAGTTTGAAAGATATTTTGCAAATGTTCAGCAGAATTTCCCACAAGGGCGGAATGTTAACACACCTTCACGTTTAGCTTCCGTCTCAACGCAAAAGATGTGACTACTCGGTCTTCGGTGATAGCAAAATACCATTAAGGACTCGAAGAATTGAGCGGGGCATTGTGCAAAACGAAGGCAACGGCTTAAAACGTCTCTATGATACTTCCACTATCGCGAGACGCGAAAATAACCATTTTGAAGAAGATGGCTTCAGAGGCGGAGACCCAGTGTTTGGTAGGAAAGCATTCCGGCCAGAAGAATGAACAATTAATTGGGGATCTTCCGAGACTGTAATAGCAAAATTCAGAATAAAAGATGTCTAGTAATGCGTTGTATAAGTAATTGCGAGTAGTTGGGATTAAGAGACTCTTATTCTAGAACAATTTGTGCAGCGTGGGGTGTTGTCAGAAAATATAGTGAGACTGACGAAACAAGCTTTGGAAAATAAAAGGTAAGGAATTTCACGAAAAAGACAAATTGTGTGTGGAAATATGTAGTATCCCAAACTAATTTGAACTGAGAAGGAACACAAAAAGATTAAACTCCTGTTGGTGGCTTTCAAGAAGGCTAAAACGGCGGAAGTTCTAGTTGGGCCCGAAGCGAAGCTAACGGTATAAAAATTTTAACACGAAAGGTACAATGACTCAACCTCTACGGAGCAAAGTACAGGGATGTAAAAGGTTTCAGCGGTTTTTGGTAAATGCTGCTATTGAGTCTACTGAACTGAAACGTATTCTTCCAAGAAGGATTACATGAGCTCAGTGCCAGAAATGAGGACTCTCAATTTTTAGAAATAGAAAGAAACTTATTTTCAATAATTGATCACATCAAAGCTTGAATACTCCTTTATTTTTCTACATAGTTGCAATTTCGATTGATACATCTTTTGTAGGCGCGTTGGCAGATTCTGTATGCTCCTGTCATACCAAAATTACTTACATTCTATTTGAAAATATCATGACAGAAATAAAGAGATTAATTGAGGCGAGAGAATGATGTTTAACAGCACTTTATTTTTCATCTGAGTGGAAACGATTAAATTAAATTCAAATATCTATCATTTATCTGAAGTGTACACAATCTTGGTAATCGTTGGATTTCCAGCAGCCTTACAGCTTCAGTCAAACGTAATTAAAACAATAATATATGCAAGTGACAAGTAATTGTGACCCTTCCTTAAACTACTAAAAGAATTAGATGTTTCGTTCAACAAACACATTACTAAATTACCTGAAAACAAATCACAATTTTAAGTAAGAAAATCCCTGTATAATAACACACAAATTCCCGATTTCCTAACTCTAAATTAACTAAAAGCTTCTAGGGATTTTTTCCCAAAACTCAACGAGTCAAAGATATAAATAAAAGCGGGACATAACGTAGGTATTTCCTGTTGTCGACTTACGTACGGCGTGGTAATCGGTGTCGGGACGGAAATTGTCCAAGATGGCGGGCTTTCTCGCAATTGGTGGAAAGATGTCGGGAAACCAGGTTCTAGTTCCCAGATGTTCTCAAAAATAAATCTCAGCTCTCTACTAGACCTATACTCGTATATACTAGTTCTCTACTAGACTATACTACTTTACACTAGTTATACCAACCTACACTAGTTCTTTACAAAACGTGAAAGAGAAAATAACGCATCGTGGTTAACAAGAAAAAGAAAAATTCACCTCCAATCGACGGAAAGCAAACGTACAACGGCCGATAGTTCGAACAATAAAATTGGGGAAGCGAAACTTCCGGATTCATACAACAATACTATTACGCTTCCCAGAGTTGAACCTCCGTGTACATCTTCGATAAACGTGAGTTAAAAGCGATTACGGAATAACTTATCCACGGGAAACAACGTGTCCAACTGAACGTTAGAAGCAGAATAATCCTCGCACCCGCATACAACACGTGCAAGCCGTATCAGAAACTTACGAAAGTGGAGCGCCATCTACGGCAAAAGTCGACGCGAAAGAGGCCAGTAAGTAACAATTGCAGGAAACTGTAACAATTGGCCGTAATAAATTAAAAACAATGCCAAATACTCTTGCAATATTGGAAGGAAAGGAAGTTTACTAAGGTGAGTTGAAATATAGAATTGAAAGAAAACAAAAGACTAATGCAAATGGTGTCCTGTTGGCACTATATCACATTGGTAGATTACTTAACATACAATTATTAAATTAAATCGAGCGACACGTATTTCGTTAACAACGACGCAAGTATCTTCAATGAATGGTGATTTCTTAAACTCTACTCAAGAATAAATAGTTGTACGGGGACGTGTTCAGCGATGTGATATACTGTCTGTAACTATACCACAGTCCTTGCAATCGTTTCATCGTTCTATTGTTAAATACGACTCGCATCAGATGCAATATTATATAATTTCTACTAGAATTTCATTCGACTACAAGAGAAGGAGCGACAACAGAAACGTGTCAATTTGAAACCTACAACATCCGTTATAAGAAACCTATCGAATAATTCCTACTAGGGAATGTTCAGTTTCGGTACATGGAGAAGATTTCACGAATTCAATATGCATGTGAGCTTCAAAGTCTAGCCATAACGACCTGCTCTTTCGAACAGTCTGCGTTACTGCACTAATCTAATCAGGGAAATTGGAAACCTTGAATGGCTACCGTATTTACTCGGTGGATATTCTATCAAATGTAATTGGAATAAGAAAATTAGGTACCTCGAAACGCATAATGTAGTATTGAGTTTGGTATGGAATTAGATCCGTGGAATCCAAGCTTAGTTTATATAGTACAGATTCACTTAAAATGAAGGATTGGTTTCGTGTTAAAAAGTCGCGTAGACATAAGTAATAATAAAAATTAAAGGTCAGATCATCTGAATAGATCGTAAGATTCTAATTTTGTTGGAATCTATATTGAACTGTTATCACCTTTTTTAATCTGAGGCTATAATATATCTTATGTGTAGAAAAGCTGACAAACCTGTGGCATCTGGATAAATATCTCATATTTTCGAAATTTTAACCAATAAGTTTATATCTACAAAGTTATCGAAAAATCGGACCCCACTTCGTGTAATTAATTTAGTTTCGAAAGGAAGTCTGCTCAAATACAATTCACATCATCGGCGAGTACATTAATAAACTGTCACGTATTAGGGCGATTTTTAGTTAAAAAGAAAGAAGAGACCATAAAACTCAATATTTCTTCCGCAGTTCATATTTCACATATCGAGCATGACACCTAACCAACAAGAACGACAAGAACAACGAGATGGTGTTTCTGCAACAATTTATATGAAAAATTACATTAGATCAACTGACACTTAGTCGATATCGGAAAAATTTTACATAAATATCCCTCGTTTTTTGGGATATCCACCCGCCGTTTGAACACTAACCTTGAAAGCAAACTACCAGGAGGGAACGAAAGAAAGAAGAAAGAGATGCGGCAGGGGAGCGAGACATGTCAGGAATGTGTAATTACCTGGGCTTTTCCGGCGTTGGGACGCATGCAGAAATCGAAACCTCCACAGCGGCGTCGTCTTCAAACACGATTCTCGACCGGATGACGCGCGGGATGCAGCGTTGAGAGGGGTCCACGAACGAGGAAGGGCGGAGGTTATAAATGGCAATCGTCAGGATATCACGCCGAGGTGTTATAGGGGATGTCTTAGGGATTATAACCCTCTGCTACCTCGGCGTTTTCTACGGGTTCTGTAAGATTTAGATAAGTCGCTGGAATTATTGTAACTGGAATAGATTATTACGAGACGAGCTTGAGCTGGTTTCCGCGCTGTTTTTTCCCGGTTGTCTTAGACACGAACACTAATTGCTTTATAGCCAGAGGACATTTATTTCTGTCACCAAAGTAAAAGGATTGTGGAGTATAATGTTCTTTTATCGAAATAGCATTGTACTTTTCGGTGCTAATCCGAGTTAATTCCGAATGAGAAACCAGACGAATATACGAAGTAATTTGGATTAGGGTCGAACTTTTACTTCATTTGAATTTTTATATCTCTTAAGTTCCTAAAAACATACATTATCCTCAATAATATATAATCATGTTTAGAGAAAGTGGAAAGTGCTCTACACAAAACTGAAAGGGGCGATCTGAGCTTTTGTAGCTAGTAGATGGCACCACAATCTAAAATCAGCACTAATTTGTAAAATACAAATTTCAATAAACAAATATTACTTTAAATAAAATTGTTACTATTCTAAAAGTCACAGGCATAGGGAAGTTCCCTATACGTACTTTCAATCTGAAATTTGTACAGATTTCAAATGAGGTAAAAGTAACGAGAGGGCCGGAGACAGTAATCACTATCTGGTTGGATTAAATACTATTAGAAACAGACAAAGTAAGAAACGTGAACATAAAAAAGAGCGAAATGAATTAAAAATAGGATTGAGTGGAGCGAAGAGTATACAGATCTAAAAATAAGATCGAATAATTTCATAGAGAAAATAAATGAAGTAACACAAAGCATATGTAGAACAGCTAGGATAAAAACCCTGAAGCAGAAAGGTGCAACATGGTGCAACAAACCAATTCAACAGGAAATTAGAGAAAAGAAGCAAACATGGAATAAGTATTTAACAACAAGAAAGACCAAAGATTATAACAGATATAGAAATATAACAAAAGTGGACAGATTTAGTAAAAAACAGCTAAATTAAGTTTTAAGTTTGAACAAAAAATGGCAAAGGCTTACGGATAAAATAAAAAATTGATTTATGGAATGCTAAAACAAACGAGAAACAAAAACCACTCAAGCTAAAGAAATATGAAAGGCAAAAATTAAGGTATAATAACACAAGAAGAAAGAGTACGGAACAGATTGATAGAATATTTCGAAGATTTATTAGAAGAACATAAACGTAGAGATAAGCAAGATGAGCTACAGATAGATATGCACACAAGACCGACGAGCAACAGAGTTGCTAGGAGCTAACATGAAAGTGAATATAGGGAAGACAAAGTCAATAATAACAGCAAGATCTAAAGAGAACCACCAAATCAGCATCGTAGAAGAAAATACAGAACAAAAATTCACCTACCTGAGAATGATTAGCAAGCATGGAAGATGAAATTAATGGCAGAACAGCTAGAACAAGAAAACCCTTCAACGCAATGAATACAAAATTTCTCAGAAAGAAAGGTATACCGAAAGAGATAAAAGCCGAAATGATAAGAAGAGTATGTCACATTTGCCTGCAAAGGCTGAACGACAACGGAAAGAGAAAGAATCAAACTAATAGCAGCAAAGATAAGATTTCTTAGACAAATACAAGGAAAACCAGAAAAAGATAAGCTAATAAATGTAGAGTTTAGAGAACAGCTACGTGTAATACCAGTAGAAGAGACGATACAACGGGGGCAACTAAGATCGATGGAACTTATATAAAAAATTGGACAAAACAGATTAGTGACAAAAGTGTAAGAAGCAAGAGATAATGGAGAACGACGAACTGGAGAACCAAGAAAAACATGGAATGGCAAAGTAAGAAAAACAGCGGGATAAAGCGGGGTAAAGTGGGAAGATATACCCAGATTGGGGCAGAATAGGAAACATTGGAGAGAAATATGGAGGCAACCAAATGACCCAACCCCCATTCAGCCGTCACCGAAAAGTACTTGCCACAAGGAAGTACGTAAGAAATTTTTCATATGTTCTGAGAAGACATGTTGCAAGCATTGTAGATTTCAAGAAAAAAGGTGGCCATAGCAATAGCATAGTTTCAGAGTCTGTAATGTTTGGAGTATACTTTCTCGGAATATACTCATATAACATGTTTCAGATTGTAAATATACCATATATCTAGCTTGTCTCTGTCACTTTCGGAACGTTAATGACTTTATTAAAAAGTATGAATTTGTTGTGATTTGTATCCTACAGTTTAGTGCAGTCTTTAGATTGCGGTACTCTCTCTTGATTATAAAAACTCAGGTCGTCCTCTTAGATACATTGTGCTTTCATGGCCAATTGTTACAGTTTTCTGTATTGTCACGTGTGGCCTCTCTCGCTCCAACTTTTGCGGTACATGGCGCCTCGCTTTCGTAAGTTTCTGATACGGCTTGTGCCTGTTAGATGCGGGTGTGGGAACTATTCTGCTTCTAACGTTCAGTTGGACAGGTCGTTTTCCGTGGATAAGTTATTCCGTTTTCGCTTTTAGGGCCACGTTTATCGAGGATATACACGGAATATCGACTCTGGGAAGTGTAATACTATCGTTGTATGAACCTGGAAGTTTCGCTTCTCTAGGTTTGCTGCTCGAACTAGTCGTTCACGTTGAACATTTGCTTTCCCCTCATTTGGAGGTGAGTCCTACTTTTACAATGTCCTAATTACAATGTCATTATTATCTCTTTAACGTTGTTGTAGGGAACTGATGTAGGCTGGTATAGCTAGGATATGCTGGTGTAGGACTAGTGGAGAGCTAAGATTTACATCAAGTGCAATAAAACCCGCCATCTTGGAGAGTTTCCGTTCCGATACCAATTACTACGCCGTACGGAAGTCGACAACAGGAAATGCGTTACGTTAAGTCCCGCTTTTATTTATATTTTTGACTCGTTAAGTCTTGGGAAAAATTCTCTAGAAGCTTTTAGCTAATTTAGAGTTAGGAAATCGGGGATTTGTATTTGAATAAACAGGAGTTTTCTTACTTTTAGAAACATTCAATTCTTTTAGTATTTTAAAGGAAGGGATAAGACTGGTTTGCAGGTAAAACGAGTTATTCTTACGTTTGTTAATTAGTATTATATTTGTGGAACGACACAATTAAGTCTTTTAGTAGTTTAAGAGGGGGAAATCACAGTTGTTTATCACTTGCATATATTCTCGTTTCTCTTACGTTTGGCTAAAGCTGTAACGTGGTTGTAAGGCCGCTGGAATTCCGACGGGCACCAAGAATGTGTAAATCTTAAATAAAAAGGTAGCTTAATTGAATTTAATTTCATCCTTTCAACTCAATTGACAAATAAAGTGCTATTAAACGTCATTCTTCCACCTCAATTCATTTGTTTATTCCTTTCATAGTATTTTTAAATAGCATGTTCAAGTCATTTTGCTGGTCGCTTCAAGACAGGATAAAGAATCTAAACGTAAACGGTTCGGATAATCTCGTATCACCTACGAAAAAGCTGACTCCAGGAACACAGATGTGATCCATTTCCTTAATTGGAGGGTGACGCCTTATTACTAATTTATCGAACTTTAACATACGCTATTTCCATTGGGCTAGCGCGGCCTCGATCTCCGTCTTTATAACTAACGAAGTAGGTGATTCGAACCGTAACGACGAACTTCCATATAGGTTCCGTCTCTCACTTTCCGTTCATCATTTCCATATATCATTCTCATTTCACCAAAAGTTTTAGAGGCCAGTAACAGTGCTGGAATGCTAAGCATTTTAGATACAAGGGTAGATACAAATTCATGTTGCAAAGCCATTTCGTTTTCGACTAATCAGCTGGAGAAGATATCGTCATGGTTATCACCAGATTACAGCAAGACGCATGCAAGTGTAAAATATAGGAACAAGTAGAAATGCGACAAGACCTTGAGGAACGTATCTCTGTCTACTTACATCAATACTTCTGGACTTTTAGAACATCTACCAATCCGCGTATGCAAAGTAGTTATATTGCACTTTATGCTGAATTATAATCAACTGGAATCAAAGAGAGACACATTTGTTACGAAGATAAACACGATATTTTCGCAATCTACATATAGCATTGTTTTTCTCAATTCGAGCAATTCCCTAACAATCGAACCGTTTCCACCTAAATGCACCGAACTCGAAACGTTCTCGTTATTACTTCGCGTTCTAGTCGTGTCGCGGCTGGAAATTTACGAGTTTCCTTCTTCGTCGGAAATAAATTTTAAGCAGCGAATTCCGCGACGACAAAAATATGATGGACGTAAAGATAGCGACTGAGCGCTCGCCCGTCTGACTGACTGGAGGCGGAATAATAATGGTTGCGGCGAATAAACTTGCGGCTTTCCACGAAAAGTTTGCGGAGAATTCCCAATTTTCTACCTCTTTCATACACGTGTATGGAGTGTAGGTACGCGACGCGACAGAGTAGAGGAAAAGCGGTTTTTCGGCGGTCGTGTCGATCCAGGCCAAATTCCGGACGTGAAGAGAACAGCCATAGCGAATGCAGAGCACGTCAGGGCGACTGTTACGGCTGCCAAGATAGGAATATAAGAATAAGGAGTAAATATGTTACACCTCAATAAAGTGGAAATGAAAGTGAAACTGCAAATATTTTGTCTATTTAGGATCCGGACCTTATATATCCCCGCAAAAGCTGGATTATATACGAAAAAAGAAAGGAAAAGTCGTTTCGGATTGCCTTTTCCATTCGTTTTTATGACGGAAAGATTTATCAAAACGTGTCAATCTTTACGTTTACGTCGTTTTTTCTGTGTTTCTTTGTTTTTAACTGAAAATCAAAAGGGGAATAAATTTAACTAATGAAGTTGGAACGAAGTGCACGTATAACAAAACCAATGTGTTCTCTTTTTTACCAAGCATTATATAAATTAAATAAAAAGACCCTTATCACCCCTTTTTAACCAAATATGCTTAAAATTCTGAAAATAATAAATGCATGTATATTCCATATTTCTGCACCTCAGACAACTATCTCTTTTCACATTTTAATTGACAACAAAGTAAACAAGCTATTAGCATGAATCCTCACGCTAGTTTTACTGCCATCATCTTTATTTTGCTCAGTTTTGGATCTAAGATAAGATAATTCTTCAAGGCAAATGCTTAAATGCATCAAAAGTATAGAACGCGAGATTTCCTTCTACTGGGAGACAATTTCCAATTTGAAGCTGATAACGTCTAAAATCGATTAATTGCTGTCAAATGTTAAGTAGCTGTACACCAAAAGTTAGCTCTCTAAAATTATATAGACTTTTCTTTGTATTGAACATCAATTTGCAGGTGATGGAATTCATTGTTCTTTCAGGTGAACAATAAGTAGAGGAGGAACAATAATACGCTGATTTTCCAGGTCCGGGGGAAACATTTAACAATAGTTCGGATTTGGTTATTACCAATGCTAACGAAGATAGGAAGGGTCCTCGCCGAGTTGTATATACCTGTTTAGCAGTTTAAGCCCATAGACCACGAAAATTCGATTGATTTGACACGAACAAAAAGCGTTCAATGCAGATCGTTTTATCTAAATCTTTGGGAGCAACGAACAGATTGAGCTCTTAAATTAATAAACGGTAAGTTTAAGTTGTCTTTTGTGAGGGTTTATGCAAGTAAACCTTGAAGAAGAAACCTGTACAAAATTCTTCCTATATCTGCAACACTTAGAACACAAATTACTATGTAGTTTTCTGTTTATAGAGGCTGATAATTATGAACTTTGTCCTTAGTACCAGTCTTGAATACATAGACAATTCGTGACATTTTCCATTTTACTGCTATAATTTAGTGCAACAGTAATTTTCAAATTGACAGATTTAGATTTTGTGATGACGACCTTTAGTTGGTAACGAATTTAGGGATTTGCTGTTGCAATACCTTTCACTCAAGTTCCGGTCGCCGCGCCATCTGACACGTGAATGTAAATCAGTATGTAATAAAACGAGGGCACCTTTGTCACATGATGAGCAAGTTTGTATAATCCCATTTGTTATGGATCATCCCGCTTTGGGCATTTGTTATAAGTAGACGCAAGGTGCTCAAGTAGTCCGATTTTTTCCTTCCGATGCTAGTTTTTGTGGATTATAGGACCCCATGTTTAAGGTTCTCTTGTTTCTCATGTTTGAGGTGAGGTTAACCTTGAAGCCCCTGAATGAAAGCTAAATCTAACCAATTGCCATCTCGACCTGTATCATAATTCCAGAATTATATTACACATTAAGCCAGTAGTAATTGGAAGCGTAAAATTTTGGATCATTAAAGTTAGCAACAAGTATCAAAGATTCTTCAGTTGAAGATAGCAATTTCCATATATCTAATTAATGTTCCTGCATGAAAGCTGGCATCGCAAATATATTAAAAAAGCTATAATAGTAGAAAGGGGAAGAGGTAGTTTAATACAAAGTAATTTCATTTTATTTGGGTCCAAATGTTTGCAATTAACTTCTAGATCCCCACCCAGACTTCACTCAATAGCAATTACTCCACTATGAGCTTCAGACCATTCCGAAAAGTTATAAAGTCTACAGTTATATATGTCATCGCGAGCTAACCTGCAGTTAAAGCTGCCAATGAATAAAGCTGCAGTATGATAGTACGGAAACAAGCGGAATAACGAGTGAAAAGCATTGGTCCGTCACGTACCATGCTTTTTAGGGTTGAAATAAACTGATATACTCAAGATATTTTGTAATAGACGATTTGCTGCTACTTGTACTTCTATGCATAACAAGCAATTAACCTGTTTCTTGCAAGTAGGTGCAAGTAAATCCATAGTCTACGAAAATGGTAAGACAATCCGTCTATATTTTCAGCTTCGACAATTCGTTCAGAAAGCACAACGCTGGAAAACGAAATCTCGTAAACAACCTACTCAATCTTAATAATCCAATCTTCCTTTTATTTACTCCGCGGTTCATATACTTATGTACCTTTTACGTCAAGCCGGCATAAAACAAACTTAATTTTCCTGGCTTTTCGATCGATATTCACCGCTCGTATTTTTCAGGCTTTCGGTCTCGCGGCCGACATCTGCAGTCGATTGAATCATGTGCCCGGGTAATATATAACCTAAACACAGACGCGCCCGTTCGGTCCCCAATATTTCCAGATAATAAAGCACAATATTGACGGTAATCAAGTGAATGAGTCACATCGTTTTCACCTTCCAGACTGTTGTATGTTTATTACCGGGACAGACCTTCGCCAAATTGAGTAATGTCCCCCGATGGGTCGGGTAAGGGAGGCAACTTCGGTGCGACCTCTCCTAGGGTAAGGCTGGAATCTGTCACCCATCATACCCCATCGACGCTCGCCATTTATTATGAAATATAATGCTATTTCCCTTTCACTTACTTAATATTTCTCTTATCTTCCCTTTACGTAAAGTGCTGGATGTTACAATCCGGACAAACAATAGTTTTCCCAAGAAAATACCACAGGCATTTGAATCACTTTTGTATACGTATTTCGACAATCAACTTTTCTCTCCTTACGGACAAATTTTTAAAGAAAGATGCATTGCCTTCGAACTCTGGTTAATGCTTACCAAATCTCATGCATTACTTCTTCTTTTGTTGTCTTCACTTGAAGTTACTATTAACGCTTTTGACACCCTTCTGAAGTGCTCCCTTTCAACATAATAGAATAACATTGCATATTCCAAAACCGTTTAGAACGTAGATACGAAGGAAGAAAGGCCTAAAATTATGCCAAACTAGGATTTTGGTAGAAATTGACAATCATACCTCATCTATTACTCCTTCTGCTTTGTGTCGTCTCCACTGATTATGGCTCATCACGATTTTATTTCTTTCTGTAATGCTCTTCCTCATCATAAGAAAATCTGAAATATTCCAGAACCATTTAAAGAATAGGTACGAAGGCACTAAGTACTCAACTCATGTCAGAACAGCACTTTGGCAGTAATTTAAAATCAAGGGCCATGCATTAGTCCTTCTGCTTTACATCGTCTCCGTTGGATATGGTTCTCAACGTCTTCATATCATTCTGTAATGCTCCTCCTTAACACAAAAGAAAATCTACAATATTTCAGAACTATTTAAAAGATAGGTACAAAAAAATAAGGAGTAAAGTTATGTCAGAATGGGACTTTGGGAATAATTTAAAATTAAAGCTAATGCATTACTCCTTCTGCTTTGTATCTTCCCCACTGGATGTGGCCCTTGGCGGCTTCCATTTTCTTTGTATAATGCTCATCTTCATCATAAGAAGAAAATGTTAGATATTCCAAAACCATCAAAGCCAAGTGCGAAGCAAGGGAGGACACAACTCATGTCAGAATGGGACTTTGGCAATAATTTCAAATCAAAGTTCATGCATTACTCCTTTTGTTTCGTATCTTCTCCACTGGATGTGGTTGTGGACGCTTTTCATTTTCTTTGTATAATGCCCATCTTCAGCACAAGAAGAAAACGTCAGGTATACAAAAACCACCAAAGGTAAGTACCAATGAAGTAAGGACACAACTTATGTTAGAATGAGACTGGCAGTAGTTTAAAATCATAGCTCATGCATTACTCCTTTTGCTTTGTATATTCTCCACTGAATGTGGCTTTTGACACTTATGATTCTTATGTCAGAATAGGACTTTCACATTCATTTACATTTGTAAGTTATGATCGTCACAATTTGGATTGAATTCTTTGCTTTAGCGCTCTTTGGGTTCCTTGATCCCACATGAGTCCAGATTGGATTTGATTACTTTAGGTGGCAATTGCGCCATGCTCCAACCTATCCAGATCTATTGTGGTCCTCGTGCCTCCTTAGAGTACGTTCTCCAGCTTTGTTCCTTTAATTAGACTTAACAGCTTTGAGAGATGTTTTTCCGCATATTATCTCGCCTCGGGATATTTGTGTTCCATATGTGACAGTCGCGTTTTTGCCAACTCCTCGCATTGGCACAGTACGTGGATTGCGGTTTCTTCCTCTATTTGGCAGAATCTACATATCGTTTCTCCTGTTAAGTCCACTTTTTATTCATGTGCTTGTTGAGCTTGCAGTGCCCTGTTAGTGGGCCAACTATCACCTTGACAGACTTTCTGTCCTCCCACATGAGCCTAGGTCTTCCATTTAGAAGACGACACTGGTAGAAAAGTGACATCAAACCATCGCACCCATACAGGGTGAGGAATTTAGGAACCAGTATCATAATGATTGAACACCAGCTAATGCTGAACGACTCCAAAAGAATCTGCAACTTCCAACTAAAGCGAAGCATCGTAAATAATTCTCGTTCAATCCGACTATTTATGGCAAAAATTGTACGCCGACATTGTTACATGCGCAAAGATATAAACTCTCTCAGGATCCTGGAGACATATGCGTTACCGATATGGACGGAGAAATATGGGAGTAAAAGCACCGCCCGGTGTTCTTTGTGTGCCGTATTTTGTGTGCTGTTGTCGCCAGAGCATGACGTATGTTCGGAAGCAACGGAAAGGACTTAGGAGTAGATACGCGATGGAACTTTTTCCATTTCTCCTTGATAAGGATTTATTATTTTTGTTTCTGGGAAGTATCGATTGCCCGCTAGCGAGGAATAAGTGTTTTACATTGTTCGGTTTTGTCTTAAATTTTTGTACCTAGCTAGATGTAGCTCGGGTTAAAGTGAAATTCAATTTTATGTAAACTGGAAGATTATTGTAGAACTTTGGATAAGCACGATGATTACTGTTACTTGGCAGGAATTGGGAAAGTGGTTCACTTAATTTATATTGAAAAACTGACACAATATCACACCGGTAAATTCCTCACCATACAATTGCTCGTAATAAAATCCGTTCGAGCTTGAAACAAGCATCATCAACAACCGTATAAACCGAAGTGGACCAGTTCGGTTTATATGGTTGTGACGTCCACAGTCCTTGCAATCACCTTCATATATTGAAGAAAGCTGAAAAATACTTATCTCATAAGAACGTCGATACCCACGTCGACAAACCCATTCTTTCAATGCTCAGACGACGTTTCAGCAAAATTGATCAAATTCTTTGGTCTTTCAAGTCTTCCTCCTCTAGTTCCTTTAGAACGAATTATTTCCCTCCAGAATATTGAACATTTATTCTATACCACTAGTTGTAAATAAATTCGAAAATAAACACAGAGATTACGTCTACGTAATCAAGTCCAAAAGATTGCTTCTCGCGAACTTCATAACCGAGGTCGTCACTTCCATAAAGTAGTAATATTGTTTGAACTGTTTGTTTCTCGTTGCGCCTCCTAGGGCTTTTCATTATCCTGCAACTGAATTTATAATTCCGCTCTTTATGTTCAATTAAGTGAAATGGAGCTCGTAATAGGATCTATTTATTATAAACGAAGAACTCAAAAGTGAAATATTACAACAATTATTACGGTGGTTCCAAACAATGTCTAATGTTCGGAAGATTATCGGGCGGAAGTTTTTGCTGGATTTTGGCCCTTAATATATTTACTTGAAACGCCGAGGGTAGACTGTAACTATCATCTAGCTGGGAGTACCTTCTGTTGCATAATGGCACACAATTAACGAATTAGTAACTGTAACTTCTGTAACTCTACAGTTTTTAATGCACGTAATACTTGTAATTAGAGTTAATCACCCATATACAAATTTATCAGTGGTGCATTTGCTTCCACCTAGTTTTTACAATTCATTGTATACAACTTGGCAGTTTATATATCGCGTGCTTCCAGTGGGATTCCTCCATATCTTTGTTAGTCAGAGTTAATCCTCTTTAAACTCGTGTGACGTGCCTGGTATTTTTAAATCAAATAGAATGATATTTGTGATGTTATTAATTGTCTTGCGAGTTTACTTTGGACCTCATCTAACATTCAATCTTATTGTTGTCAAGGAAACTTTTATTTTAAAGTGACAACTGTTAATTAAAAACACTTTTTAGTCAAAGTGGTTTATTTTTTTGTCGAATAAATCCATTATTGTTCACTTTACATTAGGCATTAGCGCTTCTCGATATCACATTAACCACATCAGTATTGTTGCCAAGTTTTAAGAAGTAAGAACTTTTTCGGTAAAAGGGACAATGCGGACAACCAGTTTACTGGAAGAGGGATGCACCATGCGTTATGTTGTTCATATGTTAGAAAGATCACCTTCCAGCATAAGTCGGTTGATTAAAAGATTTAGCGAGACAGCATCTTACTCCTGAAGACCAGCTCAAGGAAGAAAATGCTGCGCAAATGCATGGGATGATCGTTATCTTAGACACTCCACTCCAAGAAACAGGAGAGTTACTAGCTGTTATACGTTAAAAAAATAATTACTAACTGCTCGAAATTTTACCGTTTCGTCTCGAACTTGAAGGAGACCTCTACAGGAGGCTAGATTAAGTAGTAGAAGGCCGACAAAAGAGTCACTGATCACAGAGCACAAAATTCAAAGATTGCGGTTTTCCAGATATCATGAACACTGGACTATTGACGATTGGAAGAAGCTTTTGTTCTCTGATGAGACGAGGGTTACTTTAAAATCACCTCATTGACTTGAGCGTGCCTGGCGAAGACCAGGAGAACGATTTGCAAGTTGAAATATTTCTGCAAGAATCCCTTTTGGGGCCGGCTCTGTAATGTTCTGGGGAGGACTTTGTTTCGACCCTCGTACAGTTGGTCCCTATACGAACGAGGTTCATGAATGCAGACTATTACTTGGAAAACATCGTAATTGGGCGTGTAATGCCAGTTGTTCCATTTGTAGGATCTAATTTTGTATTTATGCAAGATAATGCTCGTCCGCACCTAGCTAGACAAGTTTTTGAGTGTCTAGATATTAATCCAATTGGAAAAAGGGCCGCAACCGTACGCCTTCTCCTTTCAATT
The DNA here is from genome assembly GCA_038088585.1 of Chrysina gloriosa. Taxonomy (NCBI): domain Eukaryota; kingdom Metazoa; phylum Arthropoda; class Insecta; order Coleoptera; family Scarabaeidae; genus Chrysina; species Chrysina gloriosa. The sequence continues at coordinate 10,472,032 of CM076092.1, forward strand.
ACAATCAACCAGTGGAAGCCGTTGTTGAAGAACGGGGAAATATTCCACAAGAAATTATCCGTAATTTAATCTCATGCCAGAACGTGTAAATGCAGTAATTAGAAGTAGAGGAGGACATACTCGATATCGAAGTTGCACTGGAACTATTAATTTGACTTTTTAAGGTTAATCCAATTTTATATCCGTTTCCATATTCGGCGAGTCTTCGGTACAAAAACAAATTTTTAAGTTAAAAGTTGGTTAAAATAAGACTCTGTTCACTAGTTTTTCTGTTTTAAATAACTAATTTCATTCTTTACGTTACACTTGTGATTCAAAATGCTTAATTTAAGTATCATTTATGTAATTATTTGAGTTAAATGAAGGAGTTATACATATATAATACTATATTGACCATCTAGAATCTATGCCATCTATTAATAGTTGCTATCAGTATTTGCGCCTAATTCTAGATACCCTCATAAAATTTTTATGGATACATTCCACGGATGTTTTATAAATACATTCCGGGAATGAATGAATCTCCGAGCTGTAATTCTAGCAATGCATTTTGGGTAAAAGCACTGATTCAGGCACTGAATTTAAATCGAAAACCAACTATAATACAAATACAACTCTTCCTTTCCTATATTTATAAATACGAGTATATAATTTTTACCTTAAATACTGCTTTCCGCTTCAAATAGTCGAATGACTCCTGTGCAGTAGAAATTGTTTTTACTATAATCACAAAAGGGTAACGTAATGGACTACCCGAACTATAAAGGAATTACACTCCTGTGTACGGCATTCAAAATATATGAAACCATAATTAAAGTGGAACTGAGATTATTAGCAGAAAGTATATTGACGGAAGTACAAAGTGGACTTAGACTCGGACACAGCACTCAAGACCATGTCAATACTGTACACCAAGTGATAATGAAAAAGAAGACGAAGAACCAGAATTTATATATATGCTTTATTGACATGAAGAAGGCATTCGATAGTGTTAGTAGGAAGATGATATGGGGAAGCCTAAAAATAACGAATTTAGAAGACGATGTTATTGATGTTATACAAAGTATTTAGAAGGAAACATGGAACCAAGTAGGAACGGGAAATCTACTGTCTAAAAATTTTAAAACAATCAGGGAAGGTCCACTAGGGAACTGTGCTCAGCCCACTCCTATTTCTAAGCCAATGGATGAAGCTATGAAAGAGTGCCGAGATAGAATACAAAGATTTGTGGTAGGATATCGTAGGTCTGCAGCCCGTTTTCCTGGAGAGTTGTGCTTTTGCAGATGATATTGTACTGTTTACAAACTCGGACAAAAACGAACCTAAGAATCTGGAATGATGTACTTTTGAAACATTAACTGACAATAAACATTGAAGAAACAAAGGTCAGAACAATAGGCAAACCTGCAACGGCAACAACAATAAAGTTTAGCGAAGAAGAAATTGAAGAAATAGAAAACTTGGAGTACCTAAGAAGCACTATCAACAGAAGAGGAGATTTAGTAGGTGAAGCAAATGTGAGAGTAAGAACAGCAATTGATATATACTATGCACTACAGACAAGAATCCTCAATTGCGGCAAAATAACGACTAAGATCAAAATATCAATATACAAGACAATACGTGGGCGGGTACTACTATAGGGGAAAATCGACTACAAGCCACTAAGATGAAATTTTTCAGCAGTCTATTGGGGGTGTAAAGTGTGAACGACGTTATTAGAAAAGAATTAAATGTTGAACTAAAACGAAATCTGCTGGAACGAAAGAAATGGATACGGAGGGCCATCTACAAAGAATGCAGGAAGATAGACAAATGAAATAAATACGGAAGGCAAAACAAATGAAGAAAGGTATGAGAGGAACATGGAACAACGATGTAAGAATAATCATAAAGAAGAGAAGAAGCGATTTGAACTGAGTTAAAAATATTACAGGAGACAGAAAGAAATGGGGACGATTCGTACACTAAACCTAGAGTAGGAAAAGGACAGGATTATGTATGTATGTATCTATAATCACAATATCAATAGTTTGTCCGATACACGGAAACGATTTTCAACGAAAGAAAAAGCATCACAACACACTAATCCGTTCGAAAATTCGATTTGTTAAATAAACAACTCCCGACTTGAATAACCGAATCGAAATACCCGGCATCGTTCCACCTGCATTCCACTTCCCGTTCGTTCAAATTCAAAAAAGGAACAAATAAACGCGGAACAAGCGCGTCTCTAATTTGTTTTATTCACCAACTGGGTAAACGTCGATTACTTCAATCTGTCGTTTTATTCCCGTTTCCTTGTCCGGTTCCACCTGGAAATTGTCGAACAGGTTGACCCGTTCGAGTCATTAATTCAAGGAAACTCCTCATATTTTACCTGAAACTGATAGCGTCGGACTTTTACGTATATCCCCGCAGGCGTGAATAGACTAATGTAATTACTCCGTTCGTGTCGTGAAAGTTCCGGGTTCCGGTTTTAAGTGCTAATTCTAGTTTATGATTTTTTCCGGTATAGAGAGGGCGCTCACTTTCTCCCTCTGTTTTTCTTTATTTCTTTTGTTTCCGGTGCGTTGCCGTTGTCTGCGCTTAACGGCGGGAGTAAACGTGTAAAAAAGTATGTGGTAGGCGGTTAGGTGGATGTTATTGCTCTATTTGTTGTTCGGTACTTACGGTAAATAACGTGTAGCACTTTCGAGTTACTTTATGATCAATTGTAGCGAATGTACGTTACATATAAAACGATTAGGGGAAACGATTTAAACTTATTCATTTGCTTTTTGCGAGCGACAAATCCTTTTTGGTAAAAATTTAGTTTTCTGGAATGAGGTACACAGAACTGTTGGCGAAGTTTGAGAAGATTAAAATGACGATGGAAAATTTCGCTTTCGTTTATGATTATTGTTATTATCATTACTCTGCGAAAATAGTCATTGCCAATTATCTTAGGTTATTATGCTGGGAATAATAACAAGATATTGCAAGCAAGCTCTCTCAGAAGTGAAAATTGACAAAAAAAAAGAAGAAAGAAAAATACCAACTACTCGGTGATATCATGTAGTAATAAGAAAAATTTGAATTACAGGAAATAAAAGGCTTACGAGGAAACTTAGCCAAATAGGAATTTAAAAGTAAAGAATTGACGGAGAAAAATACAGATCTTCGGCCAAATTGCAATTATATACACAAAAATACAAAAATCAGGTGATTACAGTCTCAATGGACTGACTACAGTTGGAAAACTCACTGCTAAGATCACCAAGGGAAATAACAGAGTAGGTACTCGCACTCGGGAAAATGGAGATAGAAGTTACATAAATAAGGAAAATATGAAATATATATGAAAGGAGACTGACAGAAATAGAATTGACAGTAAAAGTCATGACGTTGAAGGGAAGTTTAACACACGACATTGCTTTGAGCAAGGCGGAAATGTCTTTATTTGAACTGATAAATATAGGAGACAATATGTCGAATTCCCGAAAGAATATTTACGGGATTCATCGATAATATATATAATCAAAACCCTTTTGTACCCATTCGGTGCAAGGGGCATAGTTTCCATCTACTTGTATAGAAACTCTGCCCTTTCGTTCGTGTTTGTTATCAGTTTCTTTGCCGTGGCCCAATGAGATCTTCCTTTGCTTAATAACTCTGCTATTTGGTCATTTCAGGCTTTTTGAACAGGCCGATTTTCCTGTTGCTATTCACCTTTACTTCCCATATACGTATTCCTTACTGATCTTATCTTGTTCATTCGAATCAGGTGCCCGAACCACCTTAACTGTTGTTTTTCGATCCTTTACTTACTCACTCAACGTCCAATTCTTGTCTGATGTCACCGTTCCCTATTTTATCTCTTCTCGTTACGCCCTTAATTCCTCTGAGGTATTTCATTTCTACTGGCTGGATTCTACTTCTCAGTGCTTTTGTTAACACTTAGTCACTTCCAAAAGTTAGTATGGGTACATATATTTATTTATATACTGACATCTTAGTTTTTCTACTTAGCTGTCTTTTCCCAATAAAGGTGTCTTTCAATATGTGGTACATTCGTGTGTTGTTACATATTCTGTCGTATATTTCATGATCCATATCTCTCCTATTATTCACTTTCACTCCCAGATATTTGAATAAGTTCACTTCTTCCAGTTTCTCATTGTTCATTTTTATGTTTGTATCCTTTTCTGTGTTTCCAATTAGCATGACTTTAGTTTTGGTATTGTTTGTTTTAATTCTTTTTGCCGAATTCTTCTTCCCACTCTTTGAGGTTGTTTTGCATGTGCAAAGGCACACTCCGATATTCTAATTTGCACATTTCTTTAATTATGTCCCCCATGATTATTATCAAGAGTATGAGGCTTACTACTCCACCTTAACGCAACCCTTCCTTTACCAAAAAGGTTTCAAATTTTCGATTTTCATATCTAACATAGTTCCATGTGTTAGTATACAGACTCCCAATTCCTTTTCTTAGTTGGAGTTTGACCCTTCTTTGCCTTATACGTTCTCATATTTCTGATCTGTGTACATTATCGAAATTCTTTTCAAGATTTATGAACGCCATGTAGATTCATTCACTTTTGAAGATGTGGTTTTATAACGATCTGACTTTCCACTTTGACTTTCATCCAGTTGACTTACTACGGTTTCCTTAAGTCTTTTATGTACTGTCATTTTATATAGATTACAAACTATGCTAAGAAGAAGAATTTCTCTGTAATTTTCACTTCTTCTATTTTCACCTTTTTTTATACGGGCACAATTAGTCCCATCTCCAATTCTTTGGTATCTCACCTTCCTTCAATGCTCTGCTTAATATTTCCTTTAGTATTAGTCTATTATTTACTCCGATATTCTTTATTATCTCTGATGTTTTTTTTTTGTAATGCCCAAGAGATTTTCCAACTTTAATTCTCCCTATGGCTTCTATTATTTCGTCCGTTTGTCTTTCGTCTTATTCTTCTGTGTACTTGCCATTTTCTACTTAATCTCCCTCCTTCGTGTCTGTCATATTACCTTTGATGTTTAGTATATATTTGTATTCCACCCATCTTTCCATTTTTGATCATTAACAAATGTTAAACCAAATATAGGACTACATATGCTAATCCAAAATGCTGCCCAGAAATGCAAAAACTTTGGGAAACATGATTTCATTGCCATAATTGGTAAAAGTTATAACATAGTGAATAGCCACAATAACGGTAGCAGCAGCAGAGTAATATATTCTCATAAATATATTATGGAGAGCACCAAGCACATCATCGTTACAGTCTGCACTATTACCTTTTAATTACGAAAGTCATAGGTCAAAGAGAATTTTTCAAAATACAAATTATAAAGTAATATGGCTTTATTGTTGAATCATGTGGGAGTGTTCAGGCTGAACAATGAAATCGCAGTTGAGGATTACGCAAGCGACAACATCCATATTGGGAAACGATAAGAAAGTCATGTGTGTAATAATCGGAATATGTCCGAATATGTTCGAAGAGCTAGCTACTAATTTTTTAGATCAAAAGTAAGTGAGTCTACAGAATGTAAAATTTAGATATAAGTACTACATATGGACATGAAGTGCTTCAACAATGACATTTCTAAACTTCACGTACTCTTCACAAAAACCAGTACAATGTCATCCACACTATAGAACATTGGTATGCAGCCCCAACTTTGTTGAGTTAATGTATCTGGTGGTACGACTCTATTTGTAAATAAGTGAATAGTAGCATGGGGTTATAATTGCATTGAAATATTTTTAGATTTGAATAAAGCTTCTGATCATGTGAATCACAAGAAGTTGCTGCAGAAACTGTCTTTATGGTGTAAGAAAGGTGGTATGGTGGTAGTTTAGAAGCTACTTAGAAAATCGTTTACATTATGTAGAAATAGGAACTGTAGAGCAAAGCCACACGCACTTTTTAGGACTGGCAACTATGACTGACATAAACATATAGCTCACTGAAGTACCTAAGCCGGAATTTATTTCATTTTGATTAAAACAAACAGTTAACAAACACACCCTAAAAACATACTACATTACACATTTTCATTGCCTTTTATACCATAATGGCATGGGGGAACAGTGGTCATCCTGAACGAATATTTTTTCAAAAAAGTGCAACACGAGCAATTAGTGGTGCCTACCCTCGAAGTAGTTGACATGAAACGTAACGTAATGTAAAACTTAGTGTTATAACTATAATATGCTAATACGCGACAAATACATTTTTATTGCTATTGTTTTCCATTTCCTTACTCTTAAATTTTTAGGGGACTCAACTGCATATAATCACCTTTCCCTCGAGCGCCCTTCTCTTCTTCTCACTTTGTCTCACCCTCCACCTTCAACTTTGCTACTCGTCCATTGTGCATTCCATGTAAGCATCCCAACCATCTCAATCTCTCAGCTTTAATGTTTGCAGTGATTTTCGGTTCGCCGTCATAATTCCATTAATTCCTGATTAGTTCACCTTCTCCACATATCATTATCTTTAATGCCCCCATATATTTTCCTTACCATCTATCGTTCCCTAGTCTCAATTTTCTTTTCCAGGGGTTAGTTAGGGGTCCATGTATTGCACGCATATATTTTGCTCTTAGTATTCTATTTAGCGATCGTGCTTCCTTACTTTCTTTCATAAGTCTTTGCTGTACATTTTCCTTTTTGCTTGTGTCACTTGAAATCACACCCCCATTATTATTATTATTATTATTATTATTATTATTATTATTATCAATCCATTAGCATTTTGAGTTAATTTCGTTCTTCGTACAAACAATAATTAATTGTTTTATCAGCAGAAGCGGACACCAAGGCAGACAATATTTCAAGCGAACACGGTATAGTACATTATTGATTAGCACAGGGAATAATAAGCGGTAATTGATAGGCTCTTTGAGACATCACAACATAAACAACTGCCCGAGTAAATTGCTTATTTCTCGACGATAGATCATATTTCCAACAAAATACTTACAATTTATCAGGCATTCTGTATCCGTGTTTAAAGAGTTTGCAGTGAAAAGAGTACGCAACATAAGAGATTCGAGGAAAACGATTTTTTCCTCGTTTCAATGTAGGATGTGCAAAATGTCTAAATGCGAATGTTGCGATGGATATCCTTTCCCCTTGAAAGTCGATAGCATTGAACGCCTATAGGTAATCAGAAACCTTGCATCAGATGTCGTTGATAAATTACACACAATGCCACGTCGCTATGGGAGAGTGATACAAAGACAGAAGATCGTATCCCCGAAGGCGTTTTTGTTAATTATCCAAAACTTTCCGGTAACTGTAATATGATGAACAGGTCGGGCGTTTAATCGACGACCGATGGTAGGGATGCCGAGCTAGATCCGAGCCCGTTCTCTCCCTATACGTATTATATAACATCAGATTGCGTGCAAAAAGAGCGACCGGGATACATACCACACACAAGTAGGTAATTTGTCCTGTTTGTCTGTGACACTCGCCGCGACCGCTTTATCTAAAACGTTATCGGGTTTAGTGTGAATCTGGCGCTGACAGCTTTACATTACGGGATACGTATACGTCGTCACGGGACACAGGTTGTTCGCGAAATAATGAGATGACGCTTATGAGATAATTCTTTATTTCGGGAAACAAAAGAATTCTCTAGAACGAGCGGTAATTTTCTTCTTCTTTTGCGGCGAAACGCCGGCGTTTCTGGGTCGAGCATCTAATTGAAACCAATAATGGACAGTTTCCTAAATTGGCTAATGTTCGTGTGTTAAATGGTAAAGAGGACATTTAAACTGAAGCGCAACAGAACTTTATTATTAGTTTATTGTGTAAAGTATTAACTTGCATGGATTTCTCATTATCCTCGGAAGTCAGATTATAATCTAAACTTACGATTGTGTACAAAACTGATTATACGTCATCATGGTTATGCATGAACTGGACTGAAGAAATGGAAACCAACAACAAAATTTGGTGCAAAACCAAGACGTATCAAAATTTTCGACTGCGATTCAGATTGAGGACTAGGTTTTGGTGGGGAATCACTGCAAAGAATATACCTTCTATAGTGTTCAAGCTTGAACATCGTGGCCAAGGACTGAAATAAGGTTCAGATAATCGATGGTGTGAGATAGAATGGAACGATGTCGAGCTGAGTAATTAATTGCAATTCGATCTGAGGATATGCCTCCGGAATAGGTATAGATTAGCATAGGTGAGAAAAGCATGGACAGAATTTGGACAGATTATACAGGTCTGCGATAGAAAAATTGCTTAAAATATAATTAGTGATTTTTATAATATTTTCTGCGCTGGTTACGGGGAACATAATGGAAAAGTTCCACCACGCACAGTTTAGTTACAAATTGCACTTAAAGTTATTCACAATTAAGCATTTTAGACAAGTAAGCATTATAGTATTTAACCTTAATTAGGAAAATACAAATAAAAAGAACCAAAGAAGCAAAAATTAGTCATTCGGAAAAATTTGGAAACAAAATGAAAGAAGACAACAAGGGAAATGCAAAGTTGCTCTATGGAACGCTTAAAAATCTCATGGGAAGGAAACCGGGGACAAAAGGTATAAAGAATGCTACAGAGAACTTGCTGTTGAGTAAGACAAAAATCATAGACAGATGGCAAGAGCATTTTGTGGAGGTTCTAAGACGGGTCTCAAATGGGAGAGGAGGAAATGAACTACGAAGTACTAGAATAATGAATTACGATTATGAGATATCCTGGGAGCAACTGAAACTGAAATCCGAAAATTAAAAAATTTCAAAGCTTTAAAAAAGGAATTAATTAGAAGTCTAGAAGGTGAAGGCTTAGAACTTTTCTATAGAATAATAGGGACCTGCTGGAACGCTGGACGAATACCAAGATATTGGACGCTTGCCACAATATTACCGCTCTCCAAGAAAGGTGACGCGCAAGTGTGTGCCAACTAAGGAGGAATATCATTACTGTCAAGTGCCAGCAAACTACACGAAGCAATTTTAGAAAATAAAAATTGAGAGAAGATATTGAAGAAAGATATGATGACAATCAATGTGGATTTAGACCCGGGCTTGGTGTGACTGTCGTAATATTCATTATAAGGCAGGTAATAGAAAAACCATGTAGGACAACAGCAAATTGTTTTTGTATTTTGGGGATCTAGAAAGAACTTTCTATTGTAGATGAGAAAAGCATGGGCAGAAATTGGATAGATTATACAGACCTGCGATAGAAAAATTGAGACATATTATCTCAACCGTGTGTTAATGAAGAAGACAGTGATATGAGTGACATTTGTGATCCCGGCACAAGCGAACATATACCTTTCACTCAGTCTGAAATGAAACATTTGGTCAGAGACTTAAGCTTTACAGAGGACTTAGCGGAAGTTTGATGTTCAAAATTGAGGTAAAAAAGTTTGTTGACTTCTGGTGCGTCTTCTTCCTGGTATCGAAATGGAGAAAAGATTTGGTCTCTTTTTCTTTTCTCAAGAAGTTGACCTCGTTTATTGTAACGACGTCCTTGGAGTTATGATAAGTTTCAGAGTTGAGTATGTACAGGAAGATTGGATACTAATATTGATTCCTCAAAAGAACCTTGAAAGCAGTTTTCCTGCACAACGGTAATAAGTATGCTTCAGTGCCTGTGGGTTATTCGGTTCACTTAAAGGAAACATACCAAACCCTTGAGCTGGCCTTCAACAAACTTGGCTATTCAAGCCCTAAATGGCCGATGCGTGGTGATTTAAAAGTAATTTCAATGTTGCTTGGTTTTCTTTGAGAATGGGCGGACAGAAACCAGCATTGCATTAAGAAAAATGGCGAGTCAGAGAAACTCTAGAGGTCGGTCCAAAGAATATTGAGAGGATGAGCCTTGTAGACAAAAAAGGTTTTGCTTCCCCTACTTCACATCAAATTGGATCGAATGAAACAATTTGTTAGCACCTTATCAAAGGAAGGGAAATGCTTTACGTACCTTTGTCAGCAGTTTCCTGGTTTATCTTAGGCGAAGTTAAAAGAAGGAGTATTTGTTGGATCTGACATCCAAAAACTTATGAACGATGGTAACTTTCAGACAAGGGCACAGAACGAAGTTTTATTGGGGAGCGAAGACGATACTACAAAGACTTTGAAACATGAAGATCATTTAGTTTTACTGATAAACTCTTTTTATGAAAAATGTTTGGTTACTTCTGATTTTAATAACATGTAAGATAAACATACATTCCATTATTTTTCTTATTTAGCTTACTGTTCCTAAAATACATCCGCTTTTTGGTGAAAATACCCTACGTGATAGAGTGAAACGGGTTTCGTTTTCGAGTTCTTCACTGAAAAACACTTAGTACAAATAAGTGACTGAAGTTAAAGCAACTTTCAAAAAGGTATTTTTGGTCGGCCTATGTTACTTTATGGCCATAACAACGGAAAATGTTGAGTGTCAAATTTTGATTAATTAGGATTTTGCTCCCCTAAAAGTTATTATTTTTAAAATCGATGGAGACAATAGGACCAAATTCGATTTATTAATGCGATAGAACGCAGAAAAAGACAAAATTCGTTACAGCGCAATTCGCACTGCGTATGCAAATATTATTTATAAAAATATTGCATTAACTCCTCGTAATCCTCTATAATCAGATTACAATCCACGTTCGATATAATCTCCACGGTCGAACGCAAACAGTACGGTTTGCCTGCCAGATCTGGTCCTCCCTAGCCATACGCAGCACAATGTTCGTATTCAATATAAAGCAAATACAAATTCAATTGTTCCCGAAAACGACCGGCGGGGGAAGAGCACCGTGAGAGAGGTATTAGTGCGTCTCCCTCCTCGACGACCCTCACGAGCATTCAATCCATTACACAATTATGAAAGGGTCGAGAGATGATAATACAGGGACACATAGACTGCGAAACATCAAATATCGTTACCGCATCGGATACCTCCGGGAACAGACGCGAAAGTAACTTAATTTATCTATTTCGCAGCGTCTTCTTCCGTAAATGTAAGTATATTTCCCGGTTTGCCATCACCCGCTTCGTACGTTGTATATACAACGAATGACGAACTCAACCGCCGTCCCTTATTTCGCACTACAACACTCCCAAGCCTTACCGCAATTCAAGTCGTTGTTTATTGTTGCTCGAAAGTTGGGAAAACTGTTCGGTTCGCACAGTTGGTGCTACATCATGTATCAGGGACAGCGCCAGCGACGTTCACACGTTCGTATTCGTGCACAGACGAAGGGAGGTAACGCGGAAAAGGGTGGCGCGAGACGGGTACGCCGTACTTAATATAAAAGTTTAACGGAAGTCGAATTCTCGTACTGCTGTCGCTTCCTATTCGACAATGCGAAAATGCGGGACAGCTTGCATTTTGGAGCTTAATATTTTAATATTAACGACGTTAAAGGAGATACTTACGAAATATCTTTTGAGCGAAACTATTCCGTTAAAGTTCAACGCCTCAGACGAAGCGCGATGCTTCGTCTTAACTTAGACCGTTGAAGAAATCCAACGCCGCATCGTGACAAGTAAACTTGGCGTAACTACACATCTTGATCAAGGGATAGTTCAGTTTTACAGGCTTGCCCACAGTAAATACGCCCACGCGATCAAGATGTCTGAAGAACTTATGTGCAATGAATGATGCGTGTGGGAAGCAACTCCCAGCAAGTTCGACATATGAGACCTGACCAGTATTAAGCGTTATTTTAGATACAACAATTAGATACAACTTTATACTTCTCTATGGTCCAGTGAGTCCAGTGAGTCTCGCCTAGAGTATGCTTGCTTAATTTGGTATCCCTACTACTTCACATACCGGCGTTAGTGTGAGCGGGTGCAACGGAGATTCCTGAAATTTCTCCACTTCCGATTGAGTGGTGTCTATCCGCCAAGGGGTATTGATCAGAGGATTTTACTGAATCGTTTTAGTATTCCATCTCTAAACTTCAGAAGAGTCCAATTCAGCATACAATTTCCTTATAATTTACTTCATAACAAGATTGACGTTCCTGAGCTTTTGGAGCTTTTGGAGCTTTTGGGTAGTTTAAATTTCAATGTGCCGCAATTTGCCGTTAGACATACACCAACCCTTTATCTACAGTTTTCAAGAACCAACTTGTTTCTGGGATTGCCCTTACATATCATGTGAAACAATATCAGTAATCTATAACTTCAGACATCCACTATACTTCCTTTAGTGAGATCATTACCGATATTGAGAACATCTCCAATATGTATGCGTAGTAATTATGGGTTCTAGCTCCTGAGCATTGGATTAGAGCTTTTAGCTTTTGAATCTATATTTAAATTTGATTTTGGCTTTAATGGTAAGTATATATAAATATAAACCTTATTTATTTGTACTGGTCTAATGCTTAATATACCATTACAATTTTTCGAATATTTTTCCACTATTATAATGTATTATTTTTGTTTTTGTACGTGTGTACGATTCAACTGTATTCTTTTAAATATTGCCCTGTTAATGAATGTAGAATCTATTGGACAAATAAACAGATTATTACTATGCCTGATATCTGAAGTCTTAAGATTTCTTATCAAAAAGGTGTCACATTTTATCTAAAACATCACAATGAAGAAGAGCCGAACCGTTGTCAATGATAACAATAATGTGATGTGGTACTACTAATAATAATAAAGGTGATAATCAAAATCCTCAGTGGGGGGTATAGCAAGAGATAAGAATGCAAAGTATTTCATTAATCCACCACCACAGAACTTTGAAGTCCACGTGTGGCACTTAAATTGCGTTGTTTGCGCTTTTCTGCCAAAGGGAAGATGACGAACCCGGAAATTCAAAAAAATTATGAAATTTTGGGATTTGGATTTTGGGAATTATGAAATTTGTAGATCGCTGATGTTCTGCGGAAAAACACTGAGTGGGTGAAAGAAATTTTGGAAATGGAAAATTTTGCACTAGGTGCATAACTCGCTAACGATAAAGATTTTAATTCAAAAATTGTATGAGTTTTATTCAATTTTCCTTTTCCTTTACCCACTTAGAGTGTTTTTCCGCAGAAAGAGAAATTGCGTGGTGCATACGTATATCTGATATACATGTTCCCAAAATTTCATAATTTTTTGAATTTTCGGGATCTTCCCTTGTGTGAACAAGTCAAACGACAAGAATTATAAAAACCTTTAGAAAATTAATTCGAGAAATTCAAGTTGCAATTCTACTAAATTTTCAAATCTTTCTCCAGGCCATCTAATTTTCTTGAAACCGAATTAGACATTCTAATATATGTTTGTACATCCTTCGTTTTACAATTTTCTCAAGGGATATCCGTAAATATGTAGAATCTGTCTCACGACAATCCGAACTTATTCAAGGCAGTCGCTCCTTCCCCAATATTGTGTGTTTCATGATTTTCAAATTATTAAAGGTCAAAAATAACGCATTAGGTCACAGTATTTTTGAGATATCGATCGAGAAAATGCATTTCGAGAAAATAACAGATATAAAGTTTTGCTTTAGACTTGGAAAAACATTTACTGAAACGTTCAATATGATAAAAGTGTCAGAATCTAAACGCCCCTGACAAAACCATTTACCTGCCATGCTACTATCGGTTGGTTTCTACGAAGCAGTTGTTTAAAGTAGAAAATTTTATTATTTTATTTGTGTTATAAAAAGAGTTTGTGACATTTAAAAAGAAAAACTACAATTAAAATAGTACAGTACTAAATTAGTAGGCCATTTATTCTTCTATTATTGCCTCTGATTTGTTATTTTTCTAAGATTTGTGAATAAGAAAATATAATTAGAATATAGAATATAAATAATTTGTATCTGCAAATAACTTTGGTATATATTAAAAAATGTCTCATACAATACCGAGGTTTTGTATCTAAAGAACGATGTACATAGATATAAAATACGAAATTCTTTTATATAAGCACTAAAAACAATAAATTTAAACCGCAGGAAAGGTCAGTCTCGTAGTAATTTGTGCAATGTAATTAAAACTAAAATTGTTACAAAATTCGAATGCTCCATACTTAAAACGTGTGTATCCTGTAGAAGAACCCCCTACAATCACTTTGGTGCAAGATAATTCGCCAATTCACACAGCGAAATATGTATATGCATGGTTGGATGAGCACAATGATGAAATCGAAGTGTTAAAGTGGCCCCCAAAATTTCGACCTGAACCCCATTGAAAATATCTGTGCTGCTATGGTTTCAGAATGGAATTCTCAAGCAGAAACCGCATTCATGTCACAAACGCACAAAGCATTTGTGATAATGTTCAATTGGTGTGGAAGATCTTCTTAGACAAGAACTTTTGCCAACTTTAGCACCGATGCCAGCAAAGTTAAATGAGTATATCAGCCAAAATGGATATTATACACTGAAATATTTTTATTTATGCACATTGTTTCCACAATTATTTAGTTCTTATTATTACTGTATTTGCTTTATCTGGTTATATTTTCCTCAATTTAATATTCTGCATGTAATATTTTATATAACTTTATCAAAGCAAATGACGCTAAATTTATTAAACATATTCTTAAACTTAGTACTGTTAGGATTTGAAGTTTATATGACTTTTCACTCTATAAATCAAGTTAATTTTGTATTTATTTAACTGTTAGATACAAAAATTTCGGTAATAAAGGGCACATTTTTTTAAATTATAGAGCAAACTTATTTGCACATATGTATTATTTATATTCCACATTCTAATTAAACTACCTTAAAAAATTATTTCAATTACCGAACCATAATTTTAATCACTAGCACATTACACTTATTTATCTATAGAATATATATTCTAGAAAATAGCGAATATAAAACAATAATACGACGAATAAGTGATCTATTAATTGACTATTACATATATTGTTTTAGTTTTTGGTTTTATTTTAACACTTCACACAAATATATAACACAAATGAAATAATAACATTTTAGGCTTAACAACAGCTATGTGGTTTTGGGAGGGGCGTTTATATTGTGACAATCGCGGCATAGTCGCCAGGAGACGGACATTTAGAGTATCCGTTAGTGCACACGTGAGTAGTATAAACGATTTCAAGAAGATCGTGACAATATAAAAGACCACGAACATCCTGAGTCAAGTCATACCGTGGTTACTGAAAGACAAAAATCTGCTTCGAATCCAACATTGTAAGGAGCTGATACGAGAGTCCAAAAAGTACGAAAAAATATTAATAATTAATAATTTCAGCCGTTACTTTGTGGTACTTCATTATGAATAGAAATAAACGAATTTTTTACTTTACCACTTTATAATAAAGTGGTATATACAAAGTAAAGAAAGAATTCGTTTATTTTTTATTTAAAAAAATACATACACGTAATGTACTAGGTTCATATCTTCCTTCTAAAACTCACTATACGAGTAATACGCGCCCGTACGTTATAATTAAGTTCCTTGTGTTTTCGTTCGTCGAAATTCTATTTGCCGACGTATCGGCTTAAAAAAGGAATCACACGCCCGCTTACCTTTGATGTAATACTTTAATTTATTCAAATACGCTAGATATTGCATGTAGCCTTTGTTGATTTTTCAATCTCCTTCGTATTCTCGACGGAAAGAAATTGAATATACCGGATGGTTTTCAACTTAATAATGTGCCAGGTGAATGCGATGGTAAACGGTTTCAAAGGAAACATATAATGCGCTTTAAAGTAGATTTTTTCATTAAAATTCTATGATAGACTTACTAGAGGATACGCAGGTGTCGACGTACTTCCAAATATTTTTCGACGGTTGTTGGCTATAAAATTTCTATAGATATTCTATCCGGATCATCGTCGTACATTTTCAGCCCTTTTTTCTGAAATCAATTGAAGATGTCACAGCACCAAATCCATTCGAAGGAATGAAACGACGCAAATTGAAAATGTCACGAAATAATGTGCTCCAAATATTATTTTTATATTTATTCCGTATCTGTTTTAACTTGCTGCTTCATGATACATACGCAGTCGTAACAAATTCTAGAGGGAGAACAATTTCTCTTACGAACGCCTAAGGAATTGAATTTGCTTATGTAAATCGGATTAAGTAAGAATCCATCATATGACTAATGGTTTTGCGTCGATCCGTCAATGTAGGATTAAGTTTGATAATATGACATCCTCTTCATTATGGATATATAAACTTGACTTCTCGTGGAAAATGAATTTAAATTTTCTACAAAATGAATGACTTATTGAATAATGCAGCATTTTTCGGAATAAGAATGTTTACGAAAGAGCAGGTCGACTTTATTTAACATTTAACATTATTCGCAGGTAAAATTCAAATCTTATATCATTTTATTCTCTTCATCGCCGAAGGTCCTGGTTAAATCTATAAGATCGGCAATTTAGAATTTTCTAAGGTAGTCAAAATCGCTTCTTTTTGAAAGGGTTACTTCTGCAGATTTTCTTTCAACTGAGACTTAAGATCGACGAACTGCTAATGCCGATAGGTACAGAACACTTTGTTGTTTGGAAGTTATCTGCAAATTAAATAAAAATCAATCACTTATCACCACGACAATACTGCTTCGAACACGCCTGTTGAAAAGGTCTAAAGACACAAAACGTTGCAATGACACAAGCTGCCCTGAAGGCTTTACAAAAATATATTTCTAAGATGCCAACTCCAAATTAAAATAGATATTGTTCAAATTAGTTCCATCGAATGGAGAATGTATGAGTCTTAAAGTAAATTACTCTGAAAAAGTAGCACACTTGATTAAGCTTATCAATTTCTCGTATGTTTTACTTCTTTCTAAAAATATAAAAGGCAATCACTTTATGCTTTTTCCACTACAATCGTATTAACATACAGTACTTGAGGAACGTTAAACCATGAAGAACAAAAGACAATCAATAATATTTCTAAAACGTAGAATGAAATTGAAATCCCTAATCAATAGAAAATATTTTCACATCTGAACGGGCCGGATGTACACCCACACCCTTCCTCATACTGTACGCAACCTAAAACATTCTAACGAAATCGTTTCTTGTTATCCCCGCTTCTAACAATTTACGTTCGGCAATCGTTCCCACTTTATTTACTAAGTAAATATCGCACAGTCTGATTAACGTCTTTACAATTTAGGCCTCCGAGCATTCTATCCCTTTTGTCTCCGCGCCGAGCAACCGACTAGATTTATAGCTCAATTTCCATCGTAATTACAAACAATAAAAACTCAATTTATTCCCTAAAACGAAATTATTTTATTAGTGGAATAATCTCTTTCGGTCGAATATCCACTGAAACTGCTACGAAGAGAAAACCTATCTTCCGTTCGTCGTTCTTTATTATCGAGGGAATCCGCGGGTCATCGCTCAATTTTCTTTCAGAACCGGAAGGGATGAAGGAGAAAATCCTCGAAGAATTGAATTAATTAATTTTTATTTTAATTACTTCCGAACTAATTTACACAGGGCGGTTTGTTGAGGTTGAAAGGAGACGTTTGTCCGAGAGAAAGAGAGAAGGAGGTTGGGGTGCGGTAAGCGGATACAGAACAGAGGAATAAAAATTACGAAAATCGATGTCGAAAAATAATCTAATCGGATTATATTTTTAATGACTCTTTCTTTGGCGGTCTAATTCGATGTTCGGGTGTGCTTTTCGGTTAATTATATCTCTTTGATGGTAAAGACAAAGACATCGATATTGATCTCCGTTATTTATAGGTTTGCTTAAAATATATTTGGACGAGAGCAGTGAAAAAAAACGAGTGCCCTATTTCTTGTCTGATGTTTCAAATGTTCTAAATTAACTACCAAATATCGACCCAGTTTGAATTTAATGAATGAAAGTTAGGTAAGATCTTAATCCAGATTTATTTTTTAAGAAAGATAGGTACGTCAAATCTGTTTCGTTTGAAATTTCCTTAAAAGAAGGTTTCGTAGACTGGAGTGATGAAAATCGGCGGCACTGCTGGATATATTAAAATGGTCGCTGCAAATAGTGTTTGCTACCCATTGGCAACTTTATTTACCATTGCATTTTAAGTCTGCCACTGTTCAGACCTCTAGATTATGTTTTTGGGCGCGAATATATTTAGTAGATACATTCTGCCAAACATAACAGAATATTATCTTGAAGTTGATGGATGATTAAATTTTCGCTGTTCCAGACCATAAAGTCAAGCCCAGAACGAGGTTCCTAAGCAAACCATGGCACATGTGGTCCCAAATTCAGAAGTGTTGGATTGCCTGTGTATGGTCGAATTTTCTTGCACCAATTAACACGAACCTTTGTTTGAGATTCGTTCAAATTATGCGGAATCCAACGCAAACAGATTTTTCCACAGCTTTTCCCATTCCTCATGCAAAGTCGAATGTATTGCAGTCTTCAATATGAATGCCTTTATCCCATTGTAAATTGCATGCAGATCTTCTTCAATCATGTTGAACACAGCTCCCATGCTTTCTAGAAAAACAACCGACGCACAACCACGACGATATTCTGCAAATCAATTGCAAACAGTCTTCTCTGATGGTGCTTCACTACTAAAAGTTGATCGAAGCGATTCCATGTATTGTTGTTGAGTTAGGTCTTTACCAAGATCACAAAAAATTATCCGACGAACACTTTGACGTAAAATGTCTATTCTTTCACAAGATTGCTTTTTTCAAGCTCTGTCAATTTCCAAGCTGCCACCGATTTTGCAATAACAAATTTAAAATTTGATGAGAATAGCAATGACAGATCTCACTAACGCCACCAAATGGTCGATTGTAGAAACATAAAATGCGCCCTTCGTATCAATCTTATCACTACAACCTGCTCATGAGTATCTTTGATATAATCTACTACCAGGCATACTGAGATGAGAACACACCAGTAAACTCTTCATCATACAATTGTGTCTTGGTTTCGAAACAAGTGTTTCGACGGCTCTGTTTTAGCATCCTCAATACTTCCAAATTATAACTCCCCGCGTTGAACGTGTGACGATAGTTAGCTGTTAACCACGCAAGATATCCGTACAAACACCAATTCTCCTAAAAGCACGATCTCTTCGCATTTCATAATACAATTTCACGATCGTTCAGTAATATAGAAAGGTCACGACTTCCTTCGTCCCAAATTCTATCCGAGATAGAAATCGACGAGGAGAAGGAGATATTAGTAAAAATACGCGTCCGAAATGAAGTCGGCGTATTTTCGTGGTAAATTGATTTCTGAATCGACTTCGTTTTCTCGCACATTCTGACATCCAGTCCGTAAGTTCATTTCGCGAGGTAAAAATTCCTCGGGGAATTTTAGATTGATCACCCGGCTTGTGTCTAGCCTCTGTTGTGCGCCGTACAAATACGAAATTTGCCGCCTAGCGTCGTATTACGTGAAAAGAACACCGGCGGAGAATGAGAAACGACTCCAGCCATTTTATTTTTAGAGAAGCCGTTAGAGAGAAAAGCGCGATAACGCTGAGGAAACCTCACGACTCCGGAAAGCCTCGCTAGCTTGTAAACGCAACACCGACATACTGAAAGTCGAAATTGAAATTTGTTCCGTAGTAATCACGGTCGTAATGTGAATCTCTGTTTTCGTCTGCAATAATGTATGTATGTATTTTTATAGTCGAGATCAGTATAAGTGCTTTGAGAAAATCTTGTAGGTATGCTTGTATTGGGATTCTTTTGACTTTGTGGTATGTGGAACGAATTTCTCTGATGAAATAATAAGTTCCTTAATCACATTCTTTGTGTGGAAGGCCTTTATTAAAAGATAAATACATCGCAATAATGGCGTTTTAGTCGATGCATAATGCACAATTTGTATATTTTTAGAAAGAAAGAAGTGCAGGGAAGCGACGATACAATTCCCTTTCATTCACTTTAACTTAATATATGAAGCACAGTTTGCATTTATCTAGAAAATTTAATCTGAGCTCCGTCTTGGCCTTACAGCAATCATTACTTATTCATTCAAGAATTCTTGAACCGTGCTGCATCTCTTACCCATTTCCATGTAATTCCCTCGCTAACAATCTACAGATTTCCTCCTTAAGCTCGCATTATATTAGAACAAATCATTCTAAATCCAAATAGATACAAACGTCTCCAGCGTTTTATCCTCTATTGTCTTTAATTTATAGCTACCGATAAATCCCTGAAAGGATATCGATTGTCAGACGAATTGTTGCGATTGAGTTGTGCGCTACAAAAGAACGGGTCGGTAGCAAAAGGACTAGAAAAATTGTCATCCTCGTAGACGACGTTGTTGTCCGAGAATTTCTTGAGCGTCTGGCTGACATGCCTCGACGCTTCCTTCGGCGTCTAACATCGTCTATATACGTAAGTAGTACGAGTTAGTGTGCGAAATTTCCTATCGCCATGCCGGTAAATAATTCAAGTGCCGCTGTTAAGAGCGACATTTAGACATTTTATGGCATAAAGGTGTTCGGGCAATCACTCGGGTATTAAAGTCGTAAAAAGGAGCCGCTCGATCGCGTCAAAACGGCGCTACGGCGAGATGAAAAATTCGCGACCTTCTACATGGAGTGCAAGACAAATGCAACGGCCTGAAGCGGACTCGATGCCGTCGCTTCCACTGCTGCAGATTTATTGCTTCCGAATTTATTTGGTACTTAGAGATTGGCAACGATTTATGCACGTGTTACGTTGTTGCCAATATATTTCGGATTTAAATTTAAGATCTATGAAGTGTCTGTGAAAACCGGTATGCTTTATATGACGCATTATAGGCCACCGTAAAACTGCTGCAGTTACGTCGAGATATATGTACTCAAAACACAACACCAAAATCGCATTCAAATTCAAAATTCCAAATGATGCACAAACCCTCCTAATTCTAATCCTAACTGTTATACCCTTCCGGGTGATGCGTATGTTGCAGTTGACTTCCTAAGTCGAGATTCTATCTCATGCTTCTCTCCATGCCTTCCATCCTGTACCTGCCTCCTAATCTCCTTCCAGCTTATGTTTCCTTTTTCGCCCGCATTTCCTCTGTCCAGCTTTTTCTACGTCTTCTCCTCTGTTTATTTTTAATTGGTTTGGCTTCAGAGATATATCCGATCTCCTCCCATACTCACTAGGTGCCTCAACCGCCTGAGCTGATATGGGCTTATTTCCAAGTTTTCCCTGATTGTACAATTTCTCATTTTGTCCATTTCCATTTTGTCTATCTTCCTTAGAAACTTCATTTCCCTACTTTTTATTTTTTGTTTGTTTCTTTGTTATTGACTAAACTTCCGAACAATAAGTGAGTACTGGGACCACAAAAGCGTTTGCTTTCACTGCTTGTAATAGGGCTCCTACCTGTACTTTCCATTTGCAAACCAATACGAGAGTAGATTAGAAAATCACAAATAGCCACCGAGGTTACCTCGGGAATAAAATCTATTTCTACACTCAGTACAAAACGGGTTCTTAAAGCATTTACTACAAATTCAATTTCACCATTAGCTTGAGGTCTATGCTATTTGCCGTGTTGAATTCATATTGTATTAAAGTGATTAAATTTAACTTTTGCATTAGTAACTATTACCAAAAAGTCAACAACGCGCTGTACAGCCTTACAATATGTGGCAGGTGAAGGTGAAGCGGTAACTTTGGCACAGAGAATCAAAACGACGAAAGCAGCTACGTCTTCAAACAAAGTTGCTAATGAATCTTCCATGTAGTTTAGTGACCAGCGGTTCGTTTATCGGGTAGTAATTGTTTTACAAACGACATTAGCCGATTACATAATTACAAAATTATTTAATTACTCTAGATATGTGAAAGCCTAGTATTCGCGTGATCATCTCACAGGCTGGGAGATTCGACAAATATATGCCCTTATTTTACCTTCCCCTACTGCAAATAAACATAGTAAATGCGTTCCTTCCGGTGTAACTGCTCGACAGGAAACCTTACAAAATTTCCTCGTTAATATGGTAAAATATGAAGTATTTACTCCAAAAAGCAACTGAAACTTCTATTAGCTAAAACTTCAAGTTCACTAACTGCGCGGTTTATTTCCTCTTCGTAACAAGCGATCCAATTACTCTTTCTATTTGTGTTTCGAACTTTAATTTCGCTTCTCTATTATTTCGCCTATCGCAAACCACGTAAATAATAAAGCGTGGCGGCTTTTGAAGCGCCAGCCTCCGATCAATAAATAAAACCGATTCTCTATTAGAATAACGAACTATTTCCCGCGACTAATCAGTTTCCCCGTTATCCCATTATTTAATTTTCGCTTATACCGTTGATTGAAACTGATTTTAAAAAGGTTTAATTTCGAAAGAAAGCCTTCCGGATCTGAGTCCCCTCGACACTCCTTCATAAATCGCTAATCTAATTTCATTTCGAGAACCATTCAGTTTTAAATATTGTTGGTTTTCAGTAAGACTAAAACGTTCCGTTTGAAAAATTCATTAAAATTAATTAGTTTCAACTTGGTGTCGTAGTTTTCCGAGGCGATAAAAAGGGCGCCTCTTCGTTACAAAAGTTAATTAAGTTTGGATTGGAACTTTTCATCTTTATACCGACTATCTACAAAGGAATAGTGAAGCAGATTGCAAATTTTAAGGAAAATTATTCGACAAAAGTTTAATATCTTAAGTAAATTGGTATTTGCCAAATGCAGACGCATGTACATTCGATTCAATGATTCAATTATCGAGAAAATAGGAACATCCTTGCTTGAAATGGAGTTAGATAAAATAATGCTTATTCTTACCACATGAATTTGGACACGCGTTTCGCCAACTGAGTTGTTATCTTCATTGTCGGAAGCACAAGAATTATGACTGACGCAGTTAATGAAATACAAATAGAAGACTAGTTTAAAACAGATTCTCGAGGGAAGCAAAATTACAAGCGAATAAGAAAATAGAATATCTACATAACTCTTCAATGAGCGACGTATCATTGACCGCTGAAGTTTGTTTGCTAGGCAACTATCGAGGAAAGTGTTGAAATTGCACAATTTTCTGAGAGAATTGCCTAACGAACAGTCCCGTGATGTTGGCACCGAATTTGTAAAAATATAATAATTTATCGAAGTTTCTGGTAGATATGAAATACTTCTAGAGTAATTTGTAGAAAATTTCAAGCGTTCTGCAAAATTGCGCAAAGAAATGGGAAATGCCAAAATTCAACGTAGCAACCGTTTTCAAGAAAACAGTGCGATTCGGAGATATTTCTGCAGCGCGACCATAGTTCTAGAGTTCTTGACCAATCCTGCGAAAATTTCTGCAACAATTTAGATTTTGAAAAACATTGTTCATTTTGAAAATCTATTCGCGGACCTGAATAGCACACTAAGAATTCTATCGAAGACCCGTACACCATTTTTTTATCAAAACTTTACTTTGAAAGATATGTACAATAGTGTGGGACCCATAGTTCTGGATGAAAAAGAAAATAGCGTAACAGTTCTGATCGCAGTTTCCTCTAGAACCCTAAGAGTTCTATCGAAAATACGTAAGATATAGTTAAGATACAGTTTTCCTGAAAGTTCTATATTCACAGTGTATATTCAAAACACACATTCATAATTCACAGTGGTTAGGGAATGTTTGTTTTAATTGTGTGGATGCTTGAGACGAATCTCTTCTGTTCTCGAAACGTTTGTGAAAAACATTAGATAATACTTATTACTTACAGATTGATTATATTGAAAATTCGATCACATCTGCCATCACTGACATTCCTGTAGAAACCAGCCAGTCATCGACAGATACGCTTATCCGTTTCGACGTCGCGACTCCCGAATAAATTCAATTTTTCTTGCCGAATGGCGGTCGGTAAGTGGAAAAGGCTGTAGTTCATATGATGCCCAGAATGGAGATGTCTTGTCAGTGAAAGTGATCCCATATATTAAAATACAGCCAACTCCGGCGGAAACTACTACATCACCGAATTCTCGGGCAAGACGTTGAAGAAATTGTTTCTATTACGCGTTTTCATCCAGCATGTCTGCGTTTTATCAAGCGAAAAGCGACGAGGACGATAACGAAAATAAAGAGCCGTACGTCGGCGTCGTCAAGGTTGGCAAATAACTCGTTTGTTCTGTGCGGACGAAATACACAGGTACTATGAATTATGACATACTTTCTGAATAAAAGCGGATGGCTGAATTATTTACAAGAGATGGTGCAGTTTGAGGTGTTTTATTTGGTATTAGTACGATTCTGGTTCAAGGAAGGTCAATATGTTACCCACACGGAACTATATATCGAAAATAAGTTTTGATGAGAAGGTTAGCAGTCGACGAAAAAGTCATCAAAAGGAGCATTTTTTCTAAAATTGCGCAGGATGCAAAACAATGGAATATAGAATTTCTTTCTCATCAAATCGTTGGATCTTTTATCTTTTCATCCACACCCAAAGTATCAAAATAGCTATTGCAGTTCTTTGAAGAAAATACTTGAAATAAATATAATTTACGATTACAATTAATCTGATGTTTTGGGTATAATTTTTGAAAAGGAAATTTTCTCAAAAGAATGTACGGGTTACTCGTTGTATCTATTACGAAAGCTAAGATAAAGAGAGCTTAATTCAACTATAAAGCTATCATGAACACCGTACCTGCTTATAGATGTGTTATGTATTTCTGGAATTGTTCGATATATACCATGAAATTTAATATAATAATACAGGTTTAACTGGAGCTTTTTTAAATTTAGAATCCTACAAAGCGATGATTTGTCATCTCAGCAATGCTGTGATTTTCATTGAAATAACTGCATTTAAAATTTTGATACCAATGATAAAATTTAACTGCTGAAGTCCAGACAGTTATTAAAGAAGTGGAGTAGGATTGTACAAGGTTTGGGTATGGTAATAAACACAAAGGGGAACAAAATTAGTGAAATATGTTACAACTAGGAAGGAGAAGAAGACGTAAAGAATCGCTTATGTAGACGTATTATTGTAGAAAGTAACAGCAATGGACTACCTTGCAACAAAAATGAGTAATAATGAAAAATTGAAACAAAAATATCCGGTAGAAAGGAGAAGCCCATCCAAATTTATCATCAGATAAGTACAAGGAAATGAAACTGAATTTGAAACAAACAGTGTAGCATAACCATATGTAATACGGTAGTCATACCAACCCTAACATATGAATACCAAACGTGATTATTAGCAGACAATCTTGAGAATAAAGAGGTAGCAGTAGAAATGAAATATTTGAAAATAATAGGGAGAAGAACAATGAGAAGCGAATATAGAAATGAGCAAAAGAGGGTAGTAATATAGTACCCAGCGAGAAATTAACGAAATAGCAGACGTAACACAACTGAAATTGTTCGGACAAGCTCAAAGGTATAGTTTAACAGAACAAAGTATGAAAGAAAAAAGACATGGAATAAAGAAGACTTACAAACAACATAAAAAGAATAAAGAAACTGACAGAAAGGAAGTGGAAAACAATAAAAATGACTGCAAATAGAAAAGGATGGACAAAAATGGAATAAGGCGCCACTTAAGCCAATGCTGTGAGGCAAAAGGCTTAAGACAAAGAAAAGCAATAAGCGTATGTCAATATTTAGTTGTTTTCAAGTTCCAGATATACGAATTAATTTGGTTAATTAATTACGTGTTGCCCAGCGGTTGGGATTGTAAGTAATGTTGGTAATCTTGTTAAGTTTATTGAAGGCAAACTAACAGATGCCACTTCCACATCCGCAGACACTTGAGTCACGGGACCACCGGACAATGCGTTAACGGAAGAGGGTGAAAGGCAAATTTCCTGCACCTTAAAACTGAAATACTTCGATCAAGGGAGACAATCACTGCAGGAGATCTTGATCCTCGAAGTTAGGGGTTGGGCCAAAAAGGCCGGTAATAAATTCACAGTAAAACAATTTAAGCGCTAAACAAAGCAAGCATCAACCCCTGAATCGTGACAAACATCAAACTAGACACCGATTAGTTACGAAACGAACTACGGGAATTGGAACTTGAACAGCACGGTATAACAGATAAGATAAAATACTACAGGAAATAAGAAAGTACGATTTGGATGTCACCATTATTAAGGAAACCAAGAAAGAATGCACGAAAACAGCGAAGTATCGGAATGATGACGTCCACTATTTATCGGGGGTAGATATATCGCAATAAGGGTGTTGTTGACTATCGATCTTGATCTAAAATCAATTGGAGATGTTCCTGAATATCAGTGTATCTCAGAGAAAATCAATAGTTGAAATGAAACTGTACAGGCATAAGGTTATAGTCAAAGGCGTACATGCTCCACACGACTTAGCAAAAATAAATTACACGAAGAACTCGTCTGACATCTACTGCGATGTGATACTAAGAGGTAACTTGGACCATAAAAGCCAAGCAGATAGTGAAGTAGTCCACGCTGAAAATTAGATTTTGATGTTTGTATAATCAATATAAATTAAACACTACGAATATATAATAATAATTATAATATGTTATAATAAAGTATATTAGCCCAACAGAATTACATCCAACAACAGAGCTTAAGTGAAGGTATGCGTAATATATAACACGTGGTACATGTCAATTTAATATGTCATACATAATAATATTAATGCGTGGTACATGGCAAAAGAGCAAAATAACTTTAGAAATGGTTATAAAATATGTCCTCATATATGTCATTTGCATCAATGGCACGGTGCACTAAAGGAACGTTGAGCAAAATGTTGGTCCTTGGTATATCCATTGCATAGAAGAATATCCATCAATATCATTGAAACCACGAAACTATGAAACTATCACTGAACTGAAGATCAACAACTGATGAAAATCACAGAGACAGAATCGGCATGCGGACTTCAATACGATCCTAGGGTCAGGTAGAAACCCTTAAACCCTGTCATCTCATTTGAGACAACTGCTGCAATCACGCAATTTGGGGGGTGATGAGGATTTACTTTATTAAGTAAATTAGACCGAAAAGTTAGAAAGGGCAACAGATAAAGATGAAGCAAATTAACTAAGGAATAATGTACATCGATGCTAAAGGAATCTTCTAGGCGATGGATCATCTCGAGGGGGAGTTCAATCTTGGAGATCGACGAATCGTCTGACCCCACAGGTTGTCAATTGCGTGAGTTCATTCCCACGCAACCTTCAGGAATTTTTCCAGATATTCTCGATGAATTTGCGGACTCCCTACATGATATGGGGTGTCGACTAGGATTGAAAATGCCCCATTCGGTAGAATATTCACCGGTCGAAAGGTCGAGGTGTGGAGAAGCAATTTTCTTCGACCTGGTTTTTTCAGGGTAGATTTTAGTCGAAGTATATTCGCTGGTACTTAACAACAGGATTCGGCGGAAGCGTGTGGTTGCCCAGTAGGATTTTCTAACTGGGAGGAGGAAATCGGCATTCTAAACATATGACACTAATTGAAAGGGAAGCTAACTACGGAACGAAGCATTATATGTTAATAACTAAAATAGAACATCCCATTTTCAAGCGAGCTTAAGGCAACGTAAATAAAGTATCCCAAATCAAGGAACTTCGAGTAACATTATACATAACATCAAAACCGCATCAAGTCTACTCGAATACAAAGCTATTGAAGAGTAAAGGATGCTGCAGAGATATCTTGTAAGTAGCGAATTAGAACAAAATATAAAACAAACATAGCTAGGGCAGAACATAAGACGAATAAGAAAAGAAATCTAATAATAATCATTCCATATACTACATTCGTACACAACAGCGAAGAATTAAGTAAAGGGGAACATAGATTATACGCAAGATACTTACTTAGAATGCACGCGAACAGATAAGAACTTGATATTCACATAAAGTTCCGAAAAAAGGGAAAGCTGAAATAAACGAGTTCTGAGAACGGAGGTAAAGTAAAATAAGTACATACGTAGGTCGATCAGAATCAACAGAAATGTTGCAGACAGTCAAGGAGATGAAAACAAATAACAAAGAGAAAAATTTTGCTTTATTTGGAGAGTTGAAAACAATATTACAAGTCGCTATTGATAGAAGACACGGAAGATGTTCTAAAATGAAAATATGAAGAGAGGTATGGAGAACTATAACACAGCCCAACGCATGTTATGGTGTTAGAATTTCTTGAGTGAATATGATCGATATTGAATGCAAATGTGATATCTATTATATTAGTTTTGGAATAACAGCTCTAATTCTTTGGATATGGTTTGGCGTGATTTATGATACTCCATTCTAAATTGAGCTTTTATGGTTTAGGAAAAGAACCATGAGCGCATTCCTATACGAAAAGCAGATTTTGTTATTATAATAGCACATACCACTAAACTAACTTTACAGAAGACTAACAAAATATAGGAAAGGTTAGTCGATGCTTAGGAAGCTTCTTCTATAGAACATTCTTGAATGAACTTTGTTAGATCAGTCTCTTTGCAAACTCCAGTAGTAATCTGGCATCATGTGTGTATTCCATATTCTGTGGTAGCGGTGCTCCATTCCTTTTAGTCCTGATAAAATCCTTCACCTTGGTCCTCGCTAATGTCCCACAGATTGTCACAAAAATGGTTCAAGTGACTGTATAACTTATGAACACTTGTATTCATATTATATTCAAGTTATTGAGGGTGTCGTTTATCAGCTCGTCATAGTTATCAGCTTTGTGATTAACCAACAAGTGTCTAACAAGCAACACCAATGACCTGGACACACTTTGCCCTGCTTCATTTATTGAATGTACGAAAGTATTACTTATGAATGAATTCAATCGGGGACCGTCAAAAATGTCAGCTCTAGGTTTTTCTATATTTAATTCATGTATTCGCCATCCTATGTACACAATGGATGGTCCATCATGAGCTGGAACCTTTAACAAACTTATTCATTATATCCTGGTCTATATACAAGATTGATAGGAATTTGGGGAGCTCAACATTTTGTCAATATTGATTCAAGATCGAATCTCATCGAATCAATACATTAAATACAGCCAAAATCACTACAGGCACCATATAAAGGGTTTCTTTCTATTGAACTGGGTAATAAACTCAAGTCTATCATACTGGAAAAAAATAGTAGTGCTTAGAAAGTAAACCTACACCGGGTCATATTGTTATCCTTTAATTTTCACCGTATACTACTACATAAACCTACTGTCATGTGCTTCCCTCCCAATTTCCCACGATAACAACGAAGTAAAAATAAAATTAGGGCTGCCACTTTAACATTGGTTCAATCCCATTAAATATTATTTTCTTAATTTTGCCTTTGCTTCCTGTATAACTAAAATAAAACATAAGCAGCTTGTCATATTTTTACACTACCACGTATATTAGTAAAGCACTCCCTCCCCTGCCTACAGCGCCATTTAAACTGGGAACTATTACAGCGAAATACCATCAAACGCGGAAACTCCACCAACATTGCTCGTATCTAGCTAGTTAAAATTGCTTGTTTTCTCAGTACATACCTCCACATCAAAAGCCCTTCTAAGCGGCACTCGCTTCTAAGGAGACACACGCAAATCGTAATTGCAAATTATCTTCGTTTCGAAATTAACCAATTGCTGTTTGTTTCTCCCAATTAAATTTATTAGTACAGTATAATTAGTCAATTAGTATATTACCGTGTGAGGTGCTCGAATAAACGTAAACGGTGGACGTCGAAAAGGCGCTACGGCGTAGTAAATTGCTGGCTGGCGCGTAGGGGTTGCAGATTGATAATTGGCCTGAAGAACGGGGGAACACTTCTATGCGCTGTCACTAAAGACGGTTTCAGTTTGCTACTTGGAAGTGCAAAATTTATAATTAGGGAGCTGCTGAGTAGTTTTGCGAAAAGCCTTTGATCGAATTGATAGCGTCAAGAACTGTAACTTTCTAGTATACGAGGGTTATTCCATTTCCTCTGAGCTTACTAAGGTACAATACATATAATATTGACAAAACACATTTATTTATAATTACCGTTTTACTGTCAATGCAAGTTTGTATACGTGACAGGCAATCTCCAAATCACTTCCTCCAAACTTTACGCCTTAGGTGGTTTATTTTTTCGATTCCCGCTTCTCTGGCAGATGGAAAGCGTAAACCCCGTTAAGGTTTACGCATAGAAACAAAACGAAATTAGGTGGTAGGTCCGGAGTATACAGAGTGTAAATAAAGTAAGGAATAATATTCATATTTTCCTTATTATCGCTGTTTCGAAGAAAAGCTCGGACAAATCAAATTTTTCCTTCGGATTCTATGGACGTTAATTTCAATTTCTTAGTTTACTAGTCTTGAATCTTTGACGTCATCAACTTTCTTAATTGAAGCTCTTCATTTTTTAGCAAGAAATAAAAAATAGATTCCCTTTATATCTGAGTTCAGAAATACTCCACATGTGGTACTTAAAATTAGTAGTTTTGAAGGACCAAGTGTACAAGGCTAAGAATAACAATTGAATTGACAATAAACATAAGGCGTAAAAATTTGTATACTTTAATCAATGAAGATTTGTAGGTAACGTTTTCGACATCTGCAATGGAGCATCTATCAGAAAGACAAATGATATCAGTGGAGATTGGATATGGTGAAAATGTTAGATCACAAGAAGAAGTTGTTTGTCTCCTTAACGAGAAATATTCTGATCGTTCAATAACTTAATCTTGTGTCAGCAATATTGCACAAAAGTTTGAAGCATATGCTAATATTCGTGATGTTCAGCGTAAAAGAAGACCTACTACAGATTTGATATTTTATTAGAAACTGCAGATAATTGAAAGAAATCTGCAAGAGGAGTATTGGCAAACCACAATATTTGTCACTAACACGTATATCACCAAAACGTTTTTAATGATTTAAAGAAGCAAAATGAAATCCGTACAAAGTGACGCAAGTTCATGAACTAAACGAAGATGAATGCAATCGTCGACTTGAGTTTTGTGATGTGGTGACAAACTCAGCAATTAATCAGATTTCTTTAACTATCCGTTCCCTAGTGATGATACTTCGGTTTGTTTAAATGGGCAAGTGCACAGGTAAAACTTTAGGTACCGGGCCACTGTAAATTCCCGCGCTGCATGCAAGAAAGTCATACACAGAATCGACAAAAGTTTAATTTTTTGGCCAGTTTTACCAGGGGTCCTATTGTGGATCCTTAAATGGAAGTGTGTTTGACTTTCTTCTTTCTTCTTTCTTTTGGATTAATACCTGCTTTAACCATATCATTTCTATAAAACGAAAACCCAGATTTATCTAGTTTTAATGTCTGGTCTCAACAGGATGGTGCACCACCACATTATTTACTTCGTGCTAGAACATACTTAAATGAAGTCTTTCCTAATAGATTGGAAGACGTAGTCCAATGGAATAGCCGGCTAAACCTCCTGAACTCACTTCACCTGATTTTTCTTTGGGGATATTTAAAATCACCTGTGTATTACTCAAAATATTAGGATATTGGAGAACTTAGAGAACAAATAAGGTTAGAGTGCAGACATAACAACCAACGAGTGTGAGAAAATGTTTCGGAAGAGTTTCAATTCTGATTTTGCAATCAAACGACAACACTGGGGGTAATTATTACCTCCAGTGCTGTTATTTGATTGTCCTTAGCGTGTCCTAATTGCCTTTGACTGTGGTAGAGAGAAATTAAAAAAGAATCTCCTAATCTAATGTGAGCGTGTCGTCTAGTATTGTGTGCAGTTTGGGCAAACAGCGGTAACAGCATACTATTACGAAGTAAGTTACGACAGTATCCCCGACTCCACGCTCTAGTCAGTACGCTGTATGCGAATAATTATCTGTGCATGTAGCCTGTCGTAACTTATTTCGTAATTACTGCTGTTTGCTCATCTATTTGTTTGATTTTAATATTGTGTTGGTAATTATCAGTTCATTGTTTATTTTGTGTAGCATTAGTGTTTTCTTTAATTTTATCATCTGTTGTATCCTTAGTTGTTGGGATGTTTCTTCAGAATTGAATTAAACTAATTAATGAAATTGAAATCAATTCCTTTATAATTCTATAATTGAAAAAAAAAATTATAACGTCATAGGTTCTAGAGTAGGAACCTGAAAACATAAAATTGACATCCATAAAATCTGAAAGAAATTGATAAAACTGACGTCTTCGAGCTTTCCTTCTAAGCAGCCATAGTAAGAGAAATATGAATATTGCTGTTTATTCTATTTACACGCTATTTAGGGAATGACTTATTCTTGCAATATTTTGAACCGTCAAAGCATTCAAATGATAGATTCCGATAGTCTTTGACGCGTATATTCCAAATATGACATTATTAAATAACTAACTGAAACTACCAAACAAAGTTTGATCTAAATATCATAACCTTGACGCCCTGACTTGATTGTTGTTGATTCAGGGTTAACATTTGAAGATCATGTGGAGCATGTCGTGGGGAAATGTTGATGCTGGGTTCCTTGATGCGTTCGTGCAAAGAATTTAAGAACACTTGTATACGAAGACATTATATTTTGCTTACATCAATTAACAGAGTTGACAGTATTCAGAAAAAATTCATTAGATTTATTAGCTTCAAAGGTAACTATACGTATGTCAACTACAATGAAGCACTTTAACGTGTTGCCCTTATACCAGAGAAGAAAACATCGTCACTTGCTCTTTTTTACAAACTAATGAATAATTTAGTTGATTGTCCTGATCTTCTGTCCTATCTTGATTTTTGAGTGTCCCCGTGTTATACTCGGGATAGTTTACCTTTTTACTTACCACGCCGTTATACTTATTCTTTTCATAATTCGTCAATGATAAGATATATCCATCTTTACAGTAACCAATTGCAATGTTCAAATAACTTGGATATTTTTAATTGTACTTTTAGATTTAAGCAAACTGTGATCAACAATTTTACTGATTCAATCATATAAACCAATCACTGTATTTGCATATTTATATATACATATATTTATATGTTTTCCCTAGCGCCCTCGTTATTTGACTATTATCAGATTCTTGCTTCTTGTTCCTTACTGTATATTTTTCGTAGTATATGTTTAATTTAAATTTTGTATTTTTTTATTATGTTTTTTTATAGTATCTTCACTTGATATCTTTGTGTTAATATTGTAACTGCAACTGCAATCAGCTAGTAATTGTATGTGTACAGTGTCCTTGGGTTACTCCCGTTACTGTCAGTTTACCAATAAATAACTAAAGCCGTTAGAAAGTCCCAAACAAAATATTGAGGGTATTGCTCGAGTGATTCTGATTAGTTGGCTTAAATTTGCTTTCTGAAATGGTACAGATATTAGGCTTACTGACAAATTCGATCGATGTCGCATAGTACTCAATGACTGAAACATGATAACATTATTTTGTATATAGATTCAAATATAAATAAGATAAATTAAATTGTAATCCACTGGTGTATGTATATCCATATCGATATGTTCGTTACACACGTGAACCAGCTTTTTAAACCAACATAGCACAAATGAATAGTACAGCATTCAATTATAGCCGAATTGGGTTACATTATTTAAAAGTTAAAACTGCAGGCATTTGTTCCTCCCGCCAACAACAGAGGTTAATCCGAAATGGTATAATCCACTTTGGGATTGGCGCGGCGCTAAAAAAATAAAACTTTCATCACGTACGGTCAGGAAATTCGACTAGAAAAAGACCAAATCAAAACGAATATACGTACATACATGCATATTCCTAATTAGCGGAACTGTGGAAATTAAATAAACTCACTTTATCAGGTTGAATGGTACGTACATCATTTTAGTTGAGATATAATAAGCTTCCGTCCGTCATCAAACGAAATCCCGGTAATTCCCTGGTCGCAATTACAACGGACCCCGTTCGAAATTAAATCGTTAGTCGCTAGAAACATCGGAGAAGTGGGGAAGGGAGACAACTATCTCCATTTCGATGGGTACCGGTCAGACATGTTAGATTGCAAATGGTAATCTCATCGCCGTAGTACACAGTTAATTACTAAAAATCGATAACAGTTTTAATTTTGAATGCGGAGTGGAAGCTGTAGTAACAGTAATGAAACTTTTTGCTAGCTTTTGATTACCACCTCTAAGGTTTAGACCGCTATTTCTCATTAATTTCTTCGCCTAGTTTGATCATTTGGATACTTAATTATCTTAAAACAATATTTCACCTGCGCTACACCATCATTTCATCTTGTAACATGTTAATATTGCAATTAGATTACGCCCCGCCATTAAGCTTTCAGATAGCGTCCGACTGAATATTACGCAACTACATCTGCGTCGTAATATACGTTCCAACATCGAATTTTCTTGTTTGCGTTATCACACTACTATATTAACCGTAGCCTACGAGAGATATCTTTTAATATACATACACCACATGGAGGAAGATAGCCTGAAATGCATGTTCTGAAGTGATCATATGTTGCTGTCGCTCCATGCAAGGAGAATTTATCGGAGGACATCATACATGCATGGGGGAAATGCATTGCTGCGGGCGTTATGAAGGGACGCAGCTACGTAGTTGGTTTCTCTACTTGCAGCGCGTTAATTCAATTTTCCCCGATGAAATTCGGTTGATATCCGAAAGATTAATGGCCGAAACTTCGCAAATTAAGTTTGAAAATGACGCTTTGGGTGTGAGTTTGAGAAGTAAAACAGGTTCTGTGCCAAATCGAATATTGGCTGGTATAGATGTGCTCCTTAAGCTACTAATTATAACTATTATTAAGGAAACTAACTAAAATAGGGAATAAGCTGTAGGAAATAAGTTGCTTCCCCCTATTTCTGAAGATCGCTGGTGCTTGGTTTACAGACGGAACGAAGGTAGATAGCAGAAATGGAATGGCTGTGCATAAAGCGAGACAAAGTAAAGGGTCATCATTAACCTGGAAGCCTACGCTATTGGTTCAGAAAATATGAAATTTGAAACACAACGAACTGCAAAACAGTTCCGAAGACAATCTAGAACGAATAAATACAGGAATGAAGGGATAAACTGATGTCCTTAGCTGAACGCAAGTGGGGAAATTCATGGTAGGTGCTAGAACCTGAGGTATACAAGGAAACGAATAGGCGCAAACGAGCAACCAAAGACGAAGCTTGTACGACCTAAACCAACATATGGAACCGCAAGGATTAAGACGAGAAATTTGCTGAAGGGGAGGCACGATAAACATTAGAGGACTGCAGCGGAAGTAAGGTACTATCACTTGTTCATTAAAGGATTTTTAGAGGAAAAAGCACAGCAATTGCTACGAATAAGTTGGAACCAAATTAAGAAGGAAAAAAAGTGAAAGATCCTACTTGCTGGGGCTGTTGTGAGTAGGAGGAAACTTCGAAACATGCCTTCCATGAATTCCAGCTGAGACTGAGCAATGTCAGAGTTGGAAGATTTGCAATTTTGCAGCGAGAAGTAGTAAGAAAGATTTCCACTAGGTAGTCAAGTACGTCCGATTTATATTCGCCTTTTTGGAAACGGTTTCCTGAAAACTGAAAAATATCACAGCTTCAGAATGCACAGTCCAGTTAGATCATGCAAATCCAACACTCATGAATTCTATACTGATCAAACACGCGACAAGAGTATAGGGAAGTGACAGGAATATGAATCTTTACATATTTCATAAACAATTTCAACACGATCTCAATATCATATGAAGGGGACGAATTGCTGCACATTTGACGAAGTGCAACCCTAACGTCTTCCTCTTCCTTGTAGTTAAATTATCGAAAACTGAAAACTCCTTATTCATCTTTCAGAACATACTCAAATAACATTTAATTTTCACATATCCTTATGTTAGGTAATCGGCACGCGTCAGATACATCAAGGCATCAATCACACCATAGACTTTCGTACTTTATTAAGTAGTGTGAACCTCTTTACTCAAACACTTACTTAGTCCTCAACCTCTCCACCATAGGCTGTTGATATGTATTTTTGGGCATCGTAAGCTGGTCGTCCATACTTTATATCTCTATTCCCAATCTATTGGTTCTAGTACTTCCTTATATTTTCTGCCTAAATTTCCGTGATCTGACTCTTTTTCCTTTTATTATTATTTCTATTAGAAACGTATCCAAACCAGTTTATGCAGTTATTTCCACTGACTTAGCTTCTTTCTATATATAACATGTCCCTGGATTGACTTTACCAGAGGCATAATTGCACAAAAATTATTGAACTTCATTTTAATGTTTAAGGATGCCGCCCTTCTCGGTCCGAAAATAATTTCAAGCACATTTTTACTTTTTAAAAATGAAGGTCGTTACAACAATTGAGAAAAATACATTTTCTGTCGAAGTAAAGTGCCATTTCGGTCAATAATGCGCCAAGATATTATTCAGAAAACTTGTGCAGAATATTAAATTATGATCCTATGCAAAATTTGTCATATATCGGAGCACTTTGACTAAATCAGTACTTTTTGGAAAAAAAGTATTCGGTATAAGTTGGAAAACCAAATTAATGTAAGTTTCTAATAAACCATTTTATTGAGGAAAAAAGAAAATACGTAACAATTACTCAATTTGAATTGTTTTCTGTAATTACAATGGAAAGAATACAAAATATTTATTTAATTAAAATGCTCCGATATTTGTGAAATTTTCTATAAAGTTATAATTTAATATTTTGAACAACTATTCTCAATAACATTTTAGTGTGGTATTGACCGAAATGGCACTTTTACTTTAACAGAAAATCATATTTATGTTATACGGTAATTCTCTACCACAATTAGGTCAAAAACAAGAGGGATTGAACTAACAGTTATGTTCTCAGAATGTTTTCGGAACACCCTCACCCTCACCCTCACCATCAGTGAAAATATAACTAGATAAATGAATGTATATATGTGTACATATGTATATGTGTTGTTTCTGATCCAGTTATTTGAGTTTCTATTTCCTTTTCGAAAAAACCCACGTTTCCATTCAGTTTAGTCTGCTCTTCTGACTTTATTTTATCGACCAGGCGCAAATACTAATTTCATTACCTTTTTCAACGCTTTTGATCCAACTGTTTGTTTCTTCCATTCGATTTGTTACTTCTCATTTGAAAAATTTGTCGTGCCTTCGTAAAGAAGCAGTTTGTGGATTATTTCCCCAAAATCGATCAGACTTGTGCGCAAACCGAAGAAGAAGCGGAGATAAAAAGCTTACCAGGAAATCTAGACAGACAGTGGGAGAAAGGCAGCAAACAAAGGTCTCGAACTCGGTCATCTTACTTGATCAAATTTTTCCAGGGTTTTCCTGTTTTTTCCTATTCTTCTCATTTCATCTAGTATTTCCTCTATTTTATCTTCTACCCCTTCTACTTGCTCTACCCATCCCTTCCTGGAGGGTCCGCGTCTTCCTTTATTTCTCTCTTAAACTTAGTTTGCCTCCTTCAGTAATGATTGCGATCTTTGTAACTATATACCGATACCAGAGCAGTTCCTTTCTATCGATGAAGGCTGTAGTCGACTCTTTTGACGAACAGCATTTCTGTGGCAGTGATCTCATTATCATTTTTTGTCGTTGCCCACGTGTAGCCAGTATACACTAAGATTCGTAGGATAACGGCATTGCCTACTTCCAGTTATATTCTTAGTGGCACCCCATCAAATTGTGGGAACTGAAAAGAACAGCCAACAACAAATGAATTCAACTCAAAACCGTCCTGCATGTAACTATTAGAAGGCCATAACCTTTTAACTTAAGTAGTAATTGAAGCAAGTGGAATTAGAATCCATAACATTAGAGGAAATTTGTATTTTTGAAGAATTAGTTATGTTTTGGTTCCCTTCTTCTTCTACGTCCAGTCGACGATTTATTCCTATAGGCTACGATTCCTTCTACTACTCTAATAAAACCGTTGCTTTTGCTTTTTTTGTAACTGCTTTCTAATACATATAATTCACTCGGTAATATTGCAGTGTTTGCGTGTTTTCTCTTCTTTCGCCCTCTAGCATTCATTTTATTTTCATCTGCTTTATCTGTACTTATTTTGTGCATTCCTTCAGCTGTGTATAATAATACGTCCAATAACTTTCTTTTGAAATGTTGCCTTTTGGACAAGTAGTTCTGTGTTGTATTAGTAATTAGTAACGAAAACTTCTCAACCAAATTATTCTGAATTAACAAACGCAGGTACAAACAATAGTAGATAACAAATCCGTATGCATCTATATTTGTGTATTGAACCGTTTCGATAATTTGATATATCTGACAAACACTTCTATCTGTATACATACGTAATGCGGATATTATTGTACACAAATTAAACAATACGACAGTATGCGCGTATCCATGGCATCCATACGTAAACTAATACCTAACACAGATATTGCCTTGCGCAAACATACTTGTGGTACAATTAGCAGTAAATTAAGATCGACAATTTGCT
The DNA here is from genome assembly GCA_038088585.1 of Chrysina gloriosa. Lineage (NCBI taxonomy): Eukaryota > Metazoa > Arthropoda > Insecta > Coleoptera > Scarabaeidae > Chrysina > Chrysina gloriosa. The sequence goes on from CM076092.1 coordinate 10,510,316, forward strand.
GCACAATAACTTAGGTCTTTACGGAAGCCGTGTTGTACAAATGTTGATCCTCAACTGGATGTTCATTATCAACGCGCGTTTTCCCCAGGTACGTTTAGACTTGAACAGCGCGTTAGATCTTTTGTTCGCTATGGAGATGTATTGAATAGAAATCGGTATACGTACGTGCGCGATTGGTTATGCATGTATTATAGTTTAATTGGGGAATGGTAACTATGTCATCTATTGATAAGCTCGAACTATATCGAATGATGATAGAAATGGGGCAGGCGGGAATATTATTTTCTGGTTGAGAATTTTACATGTGCTAATTTTTTGATCATAAAAGAAGCTCTCTTTAAATCTTCAGATTCTTGTTGCTTATAGGTTTTGTGACATCGACACGCTTACGTTTTGGTGTCGCTAATAAAGTTCATTTCTGACAATGTACGCACAAACTGCGTGTTCGACATGATGGAACATCTTCAAGATATACAAAGAAGTTACATGGCTGTATCAATTGGATGACTTTAATAATGGACGAGTTATTTTGCACCAATACGTTGCGTGAATATCAATACTGTTACATTTATATATGCATGGAAAACATGTACTGAAGAGAAGAAAGGAAACAGAAACTTATCACATCTGCTTAAGATAGATTGTTATAATTATTGATTTTCACGCACCGATTCTGTCCTGTCCGACAAACGAGGAACCTGTGATTGGTTACAGGAGATGGATCAGTGGTTTTGCAAGTAAGGGATTGTCATCCTTCACAGCTGTTGCTTCATTTGAAGACTGCAAATTGAGTGAAATAATGTGATGTTACCAATGAATGGGCATTACGTTTAGAGATGTAGAACAAGCGTTAAAGAATCGTCGTAGATTTCATGATTTCGTGTTTCGTTGTACAATAGAATATTCAATCAATACTAAAACTTATATCGAGTAGCATAGATAGCCGCCCATTCCCCAATTTCCTCCACTTCCATACAAAACAGAAGAAAGTGCAAACAAAATTTGTATGGGAAATATTTTTACTATCAGAGAAAAGCCGAAATTAATTTTTGAAGTTCCGCTAATTTCAAATTTGAGAGTCCCTGGCAGTATGTGATAAAGTGGTGTCTTTATTGTTTAGTCGTCGTAGCATAAATAGTAGTAAAATAGGGTCAAATATTGGAGGTACAAATAAGTCTCCGCCGGTTTTTATCAAAAATTGGGCATTTATTGTGAAAGAATGGTATCTTATGTTTTATTTAAAGCATCGTTCATTGCTAGCCACTACATTTTTCCATCTTTCTGGTAGCATATGGATACCGCGTAGGAAGAACGCTTCGTCTTTCGATGCTATCCACGAATCGGCCCAATTTTTAGTATCTTCATATGATGTTGAGTGCTGCCCAGTCAGGTCATGCGCCATCGATAGGAACAACCAATAATCGGAAGGGGGAATGTATACCGAATAAGGCGGGTAGGAGGGCACTTCCCAATTGAGTGTTTTCAAGTAGATTTTGACCGGCGCCGAAACATGTGGACGAGCATTATCATGCAGGAAAATAATGTTATCGTGTGTGGAGTAGTTGTGCGCGCGTTTTTTCCTTAAGTGCTGGGCTCCATCTCATCAATTGTGTTCGGTAGAGAGCCCCAGCAATGGTTTCGTTCAGTTGGAGCAACTCATAATACACGACACCAAGCTGATCCCACCAAATACACAACATGAGTTTTTGCCCAGGAATATTCGGCTTGGCCGTCGATGTTCATGCATGACCACGTGGTCCCCATGATTTCCCCTTTTGTGGGTTATCATAGTGAATCAATTTTTCATCACCAGTGACTATACAATGCAAGAAATTCTTTCGTTTATGCTTGGCAAGCAGCATTTCACATGTGCAAAATTGGCGTTTAACGTTTCTCCGCTTCAACCCATTTTCCTTATCTTTGAATTATTCCCAACGATTTTAAACAATGTACAGTTGCTTGTTGAGCCATTCCTATCGTAAGTGCAACTTCTTCTTGCGCTTGGGAGGAATCTTCCTCCAACAATGCTTCCAATTCCGCTCCTTCGTACACTTTCGGCCTTCCGCTACGTTCTTTATTCTCGACGTCAAACTCACCGCTCTTAACTTACGACAACTTCTCTCACTTAAAACAGCCTCACAATGTCCTTCAACAAGCAATCGATGCCCCTCAGCTGCAAATTTCTTCAAATTAAAGAACTAAATCAAAAGTTCCCGCAACCAACGCTTATGTGCCTCCAAACTCGACATTTTCGCACGAAAAAGATTATGTGATGCTGGTACAAAATTGCTATGGTGTTCCTGAATGTCAAAACCATACGATATGACGTACATCTGACAATTTCAACCGTAACTTATTGGTGGGGCCTTCATTTGTCAAACGGCGGAGACTGATTTGTATTCCCGATAGTTCGTGTTTGTGGTGTGACCGACAAATTAAGGCGAATTTTTCCAATTTAGGGAAAGAAATATAAACACTAGCGAAATCTGGAACATATGTTAAGCACATTGAAGCGTTTCTTTGAATAGAACGTTCCTTTTGTTTAGTTACATAGTCTGGATCATATGACTATATCTAACTAACAATAGGCTCAACGACCGCCGCCCTTCTAAATACCATTTGATAGTACATAATACAGTAGTTCTAAAACTAACCTCTATAACAAGGTTTGTAATAGCTAAAGCGCCAAATTTATTTACAAGGTTATATGAGATAAGTAAGTCGAAAGCACGGCCTATCAAAACATGCAGTTCACCTTGCTTGATATATGACCTGGATTTTACTAGCGTTTGTATCTTTTGCGCTAGATTGCAAATATTCGCCTTTATTTTTAAACCGTATTTCCGAAATCTTTCGACACGTGACAAAAGATCCACTTCAGCTTGCTGCAAATATGATCCAAACTTTACTAGGGGTTACATTTCTACATTTAAATAATAAACATCCTAGAGATTCTAAAAACGTTCCTTTTCAAACTTGCAAAACTTATGGAAATGATTTAGGCCTTCTCATGATAGGAAAATATTTACTGTTATAAATTTTGTTTTAGCTTGTTTGAACTTTTATCCGTTTTGATTGTACAGATAAAGTGCATAAACTTAAACTAAAATTGAAACTTTTGAATTTATTTTTACAAATAAGATTTGTAAAAATAAATTCAAAAGTTTCTATTTCGGGCTTCCATAATATATATATATATATATATATATATATATATATATATATTCAGCGATTTAGATATTTTAGTTAGCAGTTACAGTGTAAAGAAGGATATAAAAGCTGCGACAAGTTGCTAATAAGTTTCCCTAGAGGAAAGCATCATTAAAATTATGAAAAGGCTAGATTTCCAAATTCACTTTGAAAAATCTCTCAAATTGGGTTTACTTCCTCAAAAGTAGATGTGCCTTCAATCTCTTTCTACAATATGGCGTTCGGGGAAAAGGAAATAAGGGGAAGTGGGTTAAATTTCGCGTTTGGACTAACAGTGCGGCGGTACCCAATTAAAGAAGAGGAATAGGCGACTAAATTTTGTAACTGCTAGACCATTTCTCCGCAAACTCGTACAGATTAATCCATCTAGTTAAATCTTTGCTAGTTTTAATAGTGAACTAAGGTCCCACAAGATTGCGAGATCATCAGTTGCCGCCTCAATGTGGGACCGAAGTCACCATTATCATCACCATATTCAACTGGCTACCACAGGATGATCAAATGCCACCAATAATCTGAAGAATACAATAGTTGCGGCTAATTAGTATATTATATATTACGATATTGACCAATTTTAACTAAGCTAATGGAAGCTCAACTCTGCTGGTACTCGTTTAACAGCTAATCGACGGATTTATCCTCTCGTACTAGTTGCAACTTCTAGTTATATACTTTTAGACGAAGAATATGAATATAGTACAAATGCTTCTATGTACGACTATGTACCGCCTTCAAATTCCTCCAATGGTTGTTTGTCTTTTTAGTACTTTTCTTTACGTATTCATTTTACCGGACAAACTCGGTATCCGCACACGAGATAATTCAGCTGACTAGACAATTATCGATACACAGGGGAGCGCAATGCTCTCCTTTGCTACCCTGCGCTTGCCGATCGTCCATTTCGAGCAATTGAAAAGCGTTTCTGTTGAGCGTCAATAAAATCAACAAATTTGAACTAGGTTAAATCGGATAACAAACAGAACGATCGTTAAATAGTAAATGGTCATAAATATCGCATATGAACGGCATTCATAATCTCGTATGTGCAGATTTGATCCTGTATTTTATCGTTGTTTGGGTAATTAATACCGAAATTGATGATATACTTCACAGTCGTTGGAAATGTGAATGTTATGAGCGATTTAAATTATATATTGGTATGCATACATAAATATATATACTTTAGATGGAATAAAAATGTACGATTATATCATTATATGAATTGCACGTTGGTAATCATTACACTATTGCGTAGTAATAATTGTTGTTAATAAATATCAATCGTGTTACAATTACTATTGAAATTTGTATGGTTTACATGTGAAAACAGTTGCAGTATACGTGACGAGGAAATTAATTATTATTACATGCATAATACATAGATGAGTTTTGTTCTAATTCTCTTAGCAAACCTCAACCAATTCCATGTAGTTCTTTACAAGAAAGATGATCTTTTTTTTGATTTTAGGGTCTAGTTTTACCTCTGATTCTTGTATCAATTTGGTTTTCGTTCATACTTTTGTTTTGGTTAAGTTTCGATGCAATTCATGTACCAGACAGACAGACATAAGGTACTACTATGGTTGCTGTACCATTATGTAAGTTAGTGTCACGACATCCAGTTCTCTGGTAGTATCATGACAATAGTCAATCAATATTGCACGTGTGTTGCTTGCAAAACTAATCAACAGCGCGTAGGTAATCCTAAAATTAATTAGGAAGCATTGCTTAATTAAAGTTAACATTATTACATGAAGCCATACAGAACCATTTCTGTAATTCCTTTGAGGCAATGTTTAACAGGCGCAAAGTGCATATAAAAGACTACTCTCCCTTACTGGATGCTGGATTGTTTATAGCGGAAGATCAAAACACAGCTAGTGCTATTAAATTATACAATAAGGATATGATGATAGCAGTGACGTTGCAATTATGAATATCCTTAATGAACTATTTACTGGTTACAGTTGTTTTATGCATTACCAATTGTTGGAGAATTTATGATCGCCATATAATTTACCTAAAATTGACTAAAAACTTTCCGATACATTCAAGTTTCCCAGGCATACGAGAAGGAACGAACGAAAGCGATAAAGCTCACACAGCACCTAAAATACGTATCTAAGACAATGCCATACAGAGGAACTTGTTTCTCTTACATTTCCACACATCTTCCTTGTAAGGAATATATAATTTAGTGTACTAATTTCGAAAAACGTCTACGTTATCGTCAATCTATTTCCACCAAAGTCCACACCCGAAAATAAAATAACCACACGCAGTCCACCACATTTTCGGATAAGGAGCATGTGCTTGGGGAAATGAATAATAAAATAAGCGCTTCTAGATCGGTCACGTCCAGAACTTCGACGGTCACGTTCCTAACTGAAGGTAACCAGAACGACCGCGTCAAACTCACAAATAACGTTGCACGCGGACAGAACCGTCAAGAACGGAAGGAAAAAATGGAAGAAGAGATAGGAGAAATAAAGGAAAAGACAAGCGACCGCCAAATCCCTATCGACTTGCAACAGTCGATATCAAACGTATTTCTTTCCTCCTCGATTCGAGCATTTATTCCTTTTAGTTTTTTACTTATAGAAAGTAAACTTTCCATTGACCTACATGGACTTGTAATAAAATAGAACATATTGAGTTAGTTATGGTTTGTCGGTCACAGTTTTGGGAAAGTAGTAGGACTGTGGTAAGAATTTCAAATTAAACTATACACATAACTCTTTACGTGGTTGGGACAAATTTTGAGAGGAGTGTTTCTGCGATAAAGATGTTTAAATTTATATTCACTCATCTGGGCGATCATCAGTGCCTTACCTACGTTGACGATCTGGTTCTGCTAACCGGAAGTAAAAGAGTTGGAATACATTACTAAAAGCTTAATTTTGCGGGAGGAAAATGATGAATAATACAACCAACGCACATCATCCAATGACATCAACATCGTCCAGAATTAACATGTCTGGCCGCAATTCACTACCAACCATGCTAAGAAATCTGTGTACGCAAAGATCTAAAGATTTGCAATATTCTGATATGCAAAGGTTATGGTTTTCGAAAAAGTCGAAGAGATACCGATTAATAATCGATTCAGTAGGCATCGATGGATGGAATTTACAAGATAGATTGATAGACAAGGAAGATACCCCTCCTCTTTTTCTTCTTCATCTTCTTATTTTCCTTCCCCTATTTCTTCTACCTCACATTCTTCCTATTAACCGCGTCTCTTAATTCTGTTGATATATTTATATGTCACCTTCTGATGTTTGTATGCATTTATTGGGATAGGTCCATCTAGAAACCTATTCATCGTGGCATATTTTGGAGAGATAGAGAGATTTTCTTCATATTAACCTACTACTTTACCCTGAAAAACAAGGGTTCCAAAAATTGTCAACTTTATCTCAAAATTACAGGTACGGAGTGAACGTAATTACGTTCTTTTCTGGAGAACACATACATAACAATTCTACATTGTTTATCTCTTCTAGGACTTCCTTTCCTTATAGCGGCAGTGGGCAGAGCGCTAGCTCAATATTGTACATGCAACTCTATACAGTTTTACTCATTATTCCTTTTGGTGCTTTCCTATAGTTACCTTCTAATATTTGCTTAACTTTAGTGATTGTGGCAGGTGTTTCAGCTGTTACGATAAGTAGCAGCACAGATTTTCACAGAATTCTGTGGTACCTCTCCGTTCTAGACTTTTGTTCGCTTCTTATTGTTAGAAGTAAAATTATTACTTGATGCTCTCCAAATGGACTCATTACTTTCTTACAGTAGATAACGACTTTCTGGATTTTGTTCTGTTATACATAGCTACGAGTATAAATTAATGTAGGCTCGTCTATTCAATTTGGAAATGCTCTTAGTTTTCCAATTTTCGCAATGAATCAGAATACTGCGACAAAAGAGAGGTTTAGTTTGCATCCAATCAAGAACGTAGTCAAAGTTAAAGTAATTCTATTACCACTGCGTTTAAGAAACTCGTCGATTTTCTGCAGATGAAACACAATAATTATAATACTTATCTTTAGTTTCACCTAAATTGTGCTCAAAAGTATTTTTCTGGCTCTAAACTATGAAAAACTGTTTTAGAAATATGGGATTTTATCCGATGAGTGTTATTCCCAAAAGTTATGTAATGAATGCGGATGGTTTATAACTGAAACGTTGAAGCTGATCCTTTTAAAGGCTGCACATAGGCTGCTTCAAATTTTGCCATTGAAGCATCTAAGGCAGGAATTCCCAAACTTTATCAGTTTGCGACGTATTTACAGGCCTAGCACTTTGTGCCGGTTCCCTTGTCAATGACATAAATCAGGCATAGAAATGAAAACAACTCGTAAGATAAACCTCACAATGTAAAGTTTACTTTTATTAAAATTGATATCAAACTAAAATATGAAAGTACAAAGAAATATGGAATAAGTGGTGAAGACCTTCAACAAAAAGTAAGTTAATGTCAAGTGTGAGCTTGCTGATAGCCACACATTTTTCAAACCTCTCATTTCTCGTTCACATCGATTTTTGAGCGACATTTGCTTTTTATTACGGCAACAGCTGAAAATCCGGCTTCGCATAAATAAGTTGTCGCAAAGGAATGAGGTGCCTTACAATCTTTGACCTCAGAGTTGGATATTGAATTTTGATTGATATCCAAAGCGACACTAAATCGGAAGAAGCAAATCTTGTTTTCAAGCTGTTGTCGCCAGAAAATTCAATTGGACTCCTTTAGTTTTCCTCTTTTCTTCCTATGAAATTCTGGTGGACCTTCCTGAAGTATTTTGCAAACCAATCAGTGAGCTTTAAGAGGTGTTCCTTGAAAGTCGACAGCCACCCATGTGAAACAACGACTTTATTACAGGCCAGATATTTGTGCATTTCGGGCAAACAATGTTGATCGCCATGCCCATCGATTTTTCTTATCCACAACTTCAGCTTCTTCCTAAATTTTTTCCAAAAGTTTCAGAATTTGTATGTTATTGCTTTCCAGAGTGAATTTCTTGACATAGTTCGAATGCATGCGATAAGACGTTAACATGTGAAAACCATCGTGAACTGCAGTAGTACAGCAGGACCGTGTGTTCAGCTCCCATAAATTTTTGAAAAATCTGCCTTTTCAGTTGCCTGGCTTTTATGTACTTTACAACGTCTACGACAGGCTATAATACCAAATATGATGAGAGCCCATGAACTTTGGTGCAAGTGCTTCCCAATGGATTAAGCAACGGGTCTACATAGCATGTGCTTCTAGAATCTTCCACATCTTTCTAGAGTATTCTACAAGCTACGGGAAAGATCTAGTCTAGATGTTCTAGAAAGTTCCATTAGCTAAAAAGACGTTCATTGTAGAATATTGCAGGCCGTTATGTCACTTCCCCCGTGTTTACTCTCTACGGCTTGATCTAAGAAGTTTTTAAACTGAAAATTTTTAATTTTGGCCTATGATTTTCTAAACTTAAATTTGCAACAGCAAAAGTGAGCTTGAATATATTTTGAAAAATATTATATATACCTAACAATTACAGTTTGGAGTTAAACTTCCGTAATACAAGCTAAGATATTAAGGGCGCCGTAATATCCTTTATAATGGTATTCACCTAGTCCAATTCCCTGTATGCGCGAAGAGCTAAGTTAGTAGAAGTTTCACAACTTATACAATATTTAATAGTTCCTATACGTAGCGTAATAAAATTCAATTTCACTATAGGCTAGCCGTATAAATTATGTTGAACGACGCACACCGCCACGTATGAATATTACCCCTGAATAACTTTCTCGCGAACTAAGTGCTCACCCGCAAATTCGTATTAACGTTCCCTTTTACCAAGTAACAAATTTTGATTACCGAAGTAAACTATTAAATGAGGGAAGTGATCCGGTAATTTAATAAACCGAGATGTATGGCTTAATTTAGAGGAACGATGAAATAACTTTGTGCATCCGAAACGTAGTTAGAGGCACGGCGCGACGGTTTGTTTTCTTTTCGAACGGACTATTTCTAAATAAGCCGGTATAAATATTTGTAGGAGTTAATGTAATTGCTAAAGTTCGGTGGTTATTTAAAATTTCCGTTGCCGTACGAGTAGGAAACGCTACGGACTTTATTCTAGCTCTTGAATCTCGTTTCGAGCAAGAAGGGTATTTAATTAGGTTTCTATCTTTAATTTAATTATTTTATATATTAGAACTTGCAAGTGCAATTTTACCTTGCATGTATCTATTTAGGTAAAACGTTCAGGCCTCATATACTGGAGGACATTTATTTGAGGACGGATTCTTGCTTTGATGATGTACATCAAAGGCTATCCTTCAATTTGAAGAATTAATGAGAAAAAGGAAAGGTATGAATACCGAAGGACTATGAAGTGTTAGTATTGCTCCATGGTAATGGTGATAAGAATGGATTGGATTAAAACAAGAAAACAGGAGGACAGGAAGGCATATGAAACGGAAAGAAACAAAGTAAACGCGATATATGAAAGCAAGAGGAATGAGTGGATAAATGGAAAACTGGAAGAGATAGAACATTCAAGTAGACACCATAAGACAAGACAACTACTATACTATATACTACTATACTACTAACAACTATAGAAATATGAACCGAATAAACAACAAACCAGTAAGAACAAGAAGCCTGAAGGGTATAAACGGCAAAGCGGAACAATCACAAAAAATAGGAAACGTATGATAAAGAGGCCACGTACACGGAAGAAAACGAAAGGACACAACAGGATGATCAACAAATAAAAAAATCGAGACGAGGAAAAAGAACCTCGCAGAAAGAAGAAGATGCTGCAAGAAATCAGTAGGTTAAGAAATAACAATGCACCCAGAGAAGATATAATAAAAGTGGAATTAATCAAGTACGCAGGATATAAGTTACAAACACAAATAAGGGATTTGATTAAGGAAACTTGGAAGCAAAACAACATACCCGACGAATGGTGCACCGGAGTAATAGTGCCCATCTATAAAAGGAAATAGAGAAAGTTGCGAGAACTACAGACCGATGAAGCTGCTAAGCATCACTTACAAAATACTGGCCAACCTAGTGAATACACGATTGTAAAAACAAGCAGAGAAAATCCTGGGTGATTACGAAAACGGTTCAGATCCAACAGATCAAGCACAAATGCTATACATGCCTTAGATCAAATAATCCAAAGAGCACGGGAGCATGACAGAGGAATACATCTAAGGAATGGAATGATATAAGCAATGAAATCAATGGGAACACCAGATAAACTGAAAGAATTTGTAAAAATGAGTCTTAGGAAGGCAAAAGCTAAAGTGAGATACATGCGAACAACGACAGATTCATTCGAAGTAAACTAGGAGACCCGCTATCTCCAACAATATTCCGTTTAGCTTTAGAAAGTACCATTAGAAGAGCAAAATTAGGCAAAACGAAAATAATGGTTGATGGATTGCAAATAATAGCTTATGCAGACGACATCACAATAATTAGAAGCACAAAAATAGGAACGACAGGAGAAGGGGGTATCAAAACTGGATATGGAAATCAATGAAGCCGAAACAAAGCACATGAAGATGCCATGAGAACACAGAAGCACAAATTTGAGGAAGCTTCTTCGTTCAAATACCTGGGTGTAATAATATGGAGGAAACTTTGGACGAAATAAGCCACTACTGACAAGCAAAGAAAACAAAAAGGAAGATTTACAAGACCTTAAGGGGGAGACTGCTTTAGAAGGCTCAAAAAATCGATTTCCTTTTATTGCTCACATCTATTCCTAATATATCTGAGAATATGTATCGAAAGTTGTAGAGGCTAGCTTTGGCGAAATCAACATGCCATCAAATAATACAGCATTTATAGTTAGCGTCGAAATCAATGTTTGAAAGCGTCTATAAGAAAGCTGGCAAAGAAGAGCAAGAAATAAATGTAGAAAATGGGCGAACTGCAAATTTTTTTGAAAGTTTCCGACGATGGATCGTGGAAAAACGTGGCTTCATTTCATTTTTCGGTGTAAGAACTCTGATTGCATATTACTCTGGAAACGTAGTCGACCTTATCGTTAAAAGTGTGTACTGCTATTGATGTGCTCTATATAAAAATACATTAGACAATGACCAATTCCAGGAATGGTATGAAGATCATAAAGAATTATGCTCCTCAAATCAGAACGGTTCAGTAGGGAAGATGGAGGTGGATCCAATCGTGGAAATGTTTTTCAGATCTGTTGAAAACTTCGGAATAAAGTATATGAATTATATCAGCCACAGTGATTCCAAAACATTTGTTAGTATTATCAAAATAAATCCATAGGGTGACGATTGCCCTGTTACTAAAAATTAGTGCGTGGGGCATGCACAAAAGCGTATGGGTGTAGTCGACTCCGAAATAGAAGGAAGAAAGAGAATCTCAGAGGTAAAAAGCGGTTGACGGAGAGCATCATCAAAAAGTTAACGATCTATTATGGTTTAGTAATCAGAAGAATTATTAGTTCTGTCGAGGATATGAAGAAAGCTATAATGGCAACGCTGGATTACTATTGTTCGAGTGATAAATCTCATCGCCACGAGAATTGTGCGGCAGGCGCCGAAAGCTGGTGTGAATGTCGCAAAGCTGAAGCCACGAATTCTCCTGCGTCCTTCAAGCATCCTGCTCGATTGATTGACGAAAATATGGAGAAGCATATTCGTCCAATCTACGAAGAGCTCTCAAACGACGAACTTTTAACGCGATGCTTCCAACTCCACTGTCTGGCGCATGACCCCGAAACATCTGAATTCTGGCCAAAAAATAGTTGAAATTACTGCGAACATGGCTGCAGGAATGTTCAACGAAGGATTTTCTGCAGTTTGAAGTACCACGCAGCTGCTAGATCTAAAAATCGGCCAGATATGTAAGATATTTGCGGATAACGTCGACGCACAACGGATCTAGAGGGAAAGCCGTCGTACTTCTTTTTCCAGCAGGGAACTCCATCAAAATGAGGTTTTGAGGAACTTGAAGGTCTACTTTATAGCGCAGGAATAGCTGATTAGCGTATTATTACTGTAAGTAATCGAAAGTTAACACTTTTTCGAATCGTAAACCTTAAAGTGCGTTTTCCGATTTTTCTAAACTGGTGGGCGTGATTGCAAGAAAACTAGACAACCAATCAAAACGAACCAAGACTTATGTCAGCTAGTAGTTGTGTTCTCTTCGATTTGAACTAAAAAGATTCATAAAAAGAAAATTCTAAATAACTTTTTTAGCAAGTTGAAATGATTCCTTTTCCTGCAAAAAAGCGCATTCATTTTCAAACCTGAGAAAAATTTTAAATTTCACAGTTTCTGAGGTTTTCTTTTAGTTCACCTAGGAGAAGATATATGAGAATTAAGATTTTCTTGATTTTTTCTTTTTGTTTCAGATGAAAATTACGAGCTTCGTCTTTCCCACCAATTGTAGACTGCGACTGAAAGATGTTACACGAATGTGCATAAAGATCGACTAAATGTTTTCTCTCAAAAAAATGTTTCTTTAATGTTCAAATATGCAATAAAATACTCTAAAAAGTTCGCTAGACTTGCTTTTTCTGTCCTAAGAAAATTCCCCCAAAAAACGCTTTTTAAGGCCTCCTAAAGCGGGATCCCCCTTAATAAGGCCAGCCTTCACGCATGCAATGGAGACCATAACAATCGGCAGAAAAAGGAACAGGGAGACCTAAAGATAGCAGAAAGAAAACTTTAGGAGCAGTATGGATGCCGCACATCACAGAACAGGGATTAATAAAACCTAAAACTAACAAAGACATAGAGTATGAACTTGAAGGAGAAAATATCATAAGATACATTAAAGTTCAACGGCTCCAATGGGTAGGCCAAATCAGTAGAAGGAAACCAACGGAAGTGATAAAAAAACCCAGTGGCTTCCGATATGGCCCAGAGGTAGGAGACGACCAAGAAAAATGGAGAGATGCTGTGGAGGAAGACGTAAAGGCGATGAAGATAAGCGGCTGGAGATAAAAAGCAAGGGACAGGAAAGAATGGGGAAAAATAACGCAGCCCACTAGAAGTCATAGCAAACTCTAAAGAACAAGGAACAAAAGAATTAGTCCACCTCATCAAATGGAACTTCAAAAACGTCATGAGATATTAGCCATAGCCCAAAGAGCTGAAAGGCTTGATGATGATGATTAAGAATGATGATAATAATAATAATATGTAATAATGGTAATATTAACGATAATAGTAATAATAAGCAGTATAATACTGTGCCGCCCAAAAGTATACCAAATCAAACCATTTACGTAGTCATCGAATAGCTTCCTCACTCAGCAGATCTAAATGGGAAAGCTAAATATCAAGGTGCTCTCCTGAAATCCCAAGATATATACAAACACATCCCAACTATTAACTTATCATAATTGGTTTAATGAACGCTTAACATCGATGTAACGCTTTTACGGCTTCCTAAAACATTATCGCCTCCGCGCTCCTACACTATCGCTTATGAAGTTAATGTGTAATCTATATGTAACTAAGTTATTCCGATTGAAAACGCATTAAGACGAAGTTTATACTGACGTAGAAGTTTCGGTTTACATATATCCATACGTAAGAGATTGAGCGGGGTCGTCGCGAAGCGAACGGCAGTTTCGCTCGCGTAGAGTCTCGTCTACTTCAATATCTCGTGTAGCGTACCTACATTAAGTTAATATCCATCGCGAATGCTTGTTTTAGATGGAACGTCGTAGAAAGGGAATCCAGACAGCGAACGCAGAACCTGCTCCAAGCACGGTGGTGTAATAAAGTTTTGCGGGATATACGTGTATTTCAAATGTTACTTTAGGAGGAGAAGTGAAGGTTTTCCGTATACCGCAAATCTTAAGAAACTAAAGAGCTACTATATCTTCCAATAACAAATTCAGATTCGTTTTGGTACCAGATCACCGATGTATCGTACAGGAAATCCAGCGTTTGCTGAAAGAAGGAAGCATCAAGGTGGAGATTTTATGGTTTGTATGATCTACAGAGATATCAACAATTCCTGTCCACAACGTGACTACCAAATTAGGCAACCCGAATAACAACAGTTGGTAACACACTATTGCTTTATGTAAAACATTGCAGACGGTAGTGTATTATAAAATTTTAATTAGGGTGCGCATTTTTAAAATATAATATAAATTACTTCCTGGGTAATTAGAAAACTACTTTCATCATCCGCGGACGCGTTTCGCGATTATACCGCTCTTCAGTGCGACTTTGTGAGAAGTGGCTTTTATTACCACATACGCACTGCATATGTTAGTATATTTGATGTTTATACATATGATACTTTAATTAAGAAATTTCCCCAATGTATCCCTAAATACGCATTTTTGCAACTGTTTGATTCTGTAAAATTCGTGTACAATTTATAATTAATTATATAAAATAAAGAAATTGATTTTGCTTTCAGATGTACTGAGAATTTAGTTAATTTCTTAAACAAAATTGCACCGGCCTAGCTCTTAATTAATGATATAAAAAGCATAAATTATAATAAATTATATTTATAAATTTTGAGTTCTATTTTCTATGGATTCTTCCCTCCCTTAACTTCTTTTTAGGTGTGGCTCTATTTTCTATGGATTCTTCCTTTTTTTAAATTCTTTCTTCTCGGGTGTGATGAGGTTCTTTTATTCACTGGTACGTCTTCCTAAAATCCTTTTAGTCCAAATACGTTTATAAACTTTTTGTTGACTTATATATCTTCTCAATTTTCTTTGTCGTTAACCAAAACAAACTTTTTTATTTTTTTTTCGGAAACCAGGATTACACCACAATATTTCTCCATTGTCCACAAAACGAGAACTTTAATTCAGCATGATGTTGTCATAGAAACCTGTATCGAATATCGATGTATCCTTGGTTATTTATCCAATAGTTATTACGAATTCTTGTAATGTGAAAGTGTTGTATGTACGTGTCTGAATGTTTACAACGCTTTTCTATTTTTTAATCGATGCTTTTTATAATAATTATTAATGTTATTTCTAGTTACACTTTCTTCTCCCGTTAAACGTCTCTGGCTGGAGTTAACATTCGAAGGTAATACCCGTAGGGTAATAAAATGCTTAAAAGGTGGCGTGCGTGGTATCGGAAAAGTATAAATAGAACCCAAAAATAAACCGAATGTCATTTGAAGATAAACGTCCATAACCCCATTTTAACATTTGACATTTACTGTGAATTTTGATATATGAATAAATGATAAATTTTCTAACGGTAAACAACCATTTGAGTATTACTATACTACACAGAGCAGATATAAACTATTCTGATCATTTTCAATCCTTCATTGAGCGTGTGTCAAGAAATTTCTACTTCAGAAGTATGAAAGTATGTGCTTTAATTGTTTTTATAATACAATTGCACCATTCTACCTGAAACTCTCGATTTCATCATCTTTCTTTTCAAATTTCCCAAATTAATTCAGCAATTTTTGCTTGACATTTCCTTCGCGACACTTATCCAGGGGTAGACCACGATTCTAGAAATTTTCGTATTAATATCGGTAAAATAAGCACTTAAACATTGCAGAAATGAAGGTGCACCAAAACGATACTTTTCACGATTACATTGCATGAATATGGTCGAGAACACGCACACATACGTTGAGATACAGTTATGGTAAATAAAAAAGCGTTGAAAGACAGGTTCATACACTTCAAAGTAGTGAGAATGAAATGAAAATTTCACATAATGCCCGTACAATATTCTTCCTTTAAGTTCTTTTGTGCCGGGAAAAGCCGTATCCGCACTGCTAACAACTTTAGCCCTTTCAAAGAAGACATAAATGTACTATCCAGATGCGACAATGTGACGTTTTTCATGTCCTACCTTTAGAAATTTATCAGAAAATGTATCCCGTAATACGCTTTTATTTCCATTTTATCGCACATAAAGCAAGTGAAATGTATTTAAAACGTATCTCTTAAGTTGTTTCTCTCTTGGATGTTGTTGCTTGTGTAGCGGAATAGAGGAGATGTAATGAGTATTTCGCCGCATTTGTCGTTGTTGGCTGTAAATTCGTATTTTAGCTTTCAGAGAGCAAGTCAAGGGTTACGCTAAGATTACATATTTACGAAACTCCAAGAGAAAATGACAATAAGGGAGCGACATGTATAAAACAACAACTGAAATTAGTTAACGACAGATATTTCAAAAGCGATCGTCGTTGACCGCAATTGCCCGAACACACGGTGGAATTTCCATCGCCGGTTTGACGATAAATTTTGAAAAATGGTCGCAATCGAACGGAAGAGATAAAAATGGCTCACACTCTAAACTTCCATATTTGAGTTGAGGGTAATTTATTACAAGTGGATGTAGATCGGGCGACAGGAGCATAATGTAACGGCAGAGAGAGTTACGAATGACTCTGCTTTGTTCAATACTCTGCGGTCTTTTGAGGTAGTAGCTTGCAATTTTTAAATGTGGCATCTGCAGGTCGACTTTAAGTACCGCAATGCGTTTGACATGTAAATATACCCCTTGATATAAAAATTGCACCACCTAGAAGGAGTACGAATTTATGAATTAGATTCGGGTGAAAACCTTCAATTATTAAAACGCAATAAATTATTAAAATTTGAAGAGGAAAATATTTCAACCTAGGTTTTGTTTTTCACTCGTAAAGTACCCACCCCGGTTGTTTTTGCATTTAATAATACATCGTGGCGTCCAATTTACAAGTTTATCGATATTAGCTTAGTCTATTCCATTCCAAGTAATCTGCATTTCATGTCGCACAGTTTCCAAAGTCAACAGTGGGATAGATAAATTCGCTAGACCCCGTGGTCACAATGCTCACACATACTTTATCTCAGATTTTTTGTGGTTACCTTGGTGGCCAGGGTAAAAGATTGATGTGGATATCTTCGAAACAGTTCAACGTAGTCCTTGCACTGCGAAGACGAACATTGCATTGTTAAAATGTAGGATTCTCCAGCGTTTGAAGTAATGGAAAAGCATGGGATTGTACATGCTGCGGGAAAAGTGAGTTTCCAATTTAATTTAGCCATAAGTTTTGAACAAAATGAAATAGGACAAAACTTAATGTTGAAACTAAAAATATATTAGTTGTAAATTTTTTTACATTAATAAAATATCTGCTAAATGCAAGCCGTTATGATTTAAACCAGAATAACCTCTTTTCGTCAACTTTTCCAACACCTTTCGTACTGTTGCGACAGTTATTGGAGCAATTGGAGCAAAAGTCCCATTATTTCCCGCGTTATACGGGGCCGTTGCACCATCTCGTTGAACCCATATGCTGGCATCTTCACTCTGTAGTTATGGGAATAAAATATTTTAATACTTCGCGATGTACCGTTCACGGTTTACTATTTACGGAACAGCATTATCGTTTTAAAAAGTACGGCCCATAAATTCTTGTGCTAGTAATACCGCGACTCAGAAACTTGCGCGAGCACAATGCAATGATTTTTGATACAGCCTGTGGACTCTGTAATCCCCGAAACCTACAGGTTTGCTTATTAATAAAGCTATTTCAATAAACATGTGCCTCATCTCTCATCATAAGGCTTGACAAGAAATTTACTCATTTAAAATGATCCTGCAATACTATAAAGATTTGGTTTTTGCACCAGTTGAATTTTATAAGGGAACAGAGATGCAAATGCTTTTTTAAAATTCGCCGAAAGGTACGATCGAAGAATTGCAAATGAGTGGATCTTTTCCTGGTTGACGTCTCTGGTGCTTTGACAACACTCTCTCGTATTCGTACAATATTTTCAATTGAACGACCACTCCAAGGTCTTCCTGGGCGTTTGCGACCTCCAACTAAACTAAACTAATCCAAGTTTCTTGGCAATGCATAAAGCATAATATTGAAACTGAGGAGACATTTCTTACACCAAACAATCTGCAATATAATCTTTGGGTGTTCATTATCAATTCGACGATTTTCAAGAAATAATGTTACAATTTTAGCTCGTTATGCGATTGTATATCGTTCCATACTTGAAATTCCCAAGCTTTATTTATAATAGATAAACAGAACTAAAATTTAACAACAACTATGGAAACAGAAGGAACAAGTATTTAAAATACTAATAGTAGTTCTACCGCATCCTGTACTGCTTCCTGAATTTATCGCTGGGCGGTTATACTACCTCGAAAAGAAACCAAAGAGCATATAGTGCCATGGGCAATAGAACCACATGCCAAAACTCTCACACTGCGGTGCATATGTCTTCTCAACTGAAAATTAAATGTCTGCCTTTCCCCCATATCTTCGTCTAACTTTCATAAACCAGTCATGCATTCCCGAACAGTCATGCATTGCTTGATTGCTAAAGACGATATGATACCACTTCCTATTCCAGTCAAGGCTTCTTGTGTATTGGGCTGAGAGTTGTTGCCGGTATAAAGCCGTAAAAGGAAGCATATGTGGTCGAGAGGAGAGCAGACCAGAATATCTAATTCAGCGATAAACACTAAGAGGACATACTAAACGGCCCGCAATGTGCTTATCAGTCATATAATCTTAAAAAGTAGTAAACTAAATGAGAAAACTACCTACAGCTACTTAAAAATCCCTAGACACTATACAAACAGAGACCCAGGAGATTTTGATAGACGACTCATTGGTATAGAGCTTATGAAAGTGAATTGAAAAGCCTCATATCCAGAGGCAGTGACCCTTTCCGAGTTCTATTCATTTTATTTAACGCTATCTTATGTTTCTCCCTTGCTCTATTATACCTATGTATTTTTGAATTCTTTATTAAACCGGTCCTATTTCGATAGACAAGAGAAAGAGACTTTAGAACATAATACAGTTAAGCTCGTTTATCTGATGAAGACGGTCTACATGAGTCTATAGACCTGATATTAGCCATGCAACAAATTACTACTTTTTGTGCCAGGAAAACATTACCAGCCAATGAGAATATCAAACAAGTCACGCCATACGCCAATATCGATTGAACCTGAGCAAAGCAAAAACACGATAAATATTCAAAATCCAAAAGGTTTCAATTCCACACAATTTGGAAATCAAGTTGGTACAATGTGTCTTCCAGGATAGACTTTTACCAACAGTCATACCCTGAAAAGGAGCAGACGACGGCTTCTCAATTAGTATGTTGTTAGTATTTGATCCGGTGAGTGGCGAGAAAAGGGAGTTAGCAACGATTATGTTTAAGCTTACCTCTCCTTTCTGGGCCGAGAAGCAGTGTAAGATTCGAAACATGTACGCCTCTACGCAGCCCGAAAGCCTGGAATAACGATATAACTCCATGTTTTATATCGTTTTTCTACTCAAGAGCAGACATAAACGCATATTTATTCAGTTGATAATATCATGCTGGTGGTATATATGGGAAGTTAAGTCGGCAGTTTGATCTTGCATTTAATACCTAGATATTCAGTATTTCTTCTTAAACTGGGTGACACTAAAATGTCTAAATACGCGAAAAAAGGTGTCTTAAAACATGGAAGCAAAATGACAGGAAAATTATTCGTCTTCTTGGTAACCAATACACAACCAAGACTAGGAAATTGATTGAAGAAGGGAGCGTGCAAACAGACTACTTGTATCACCTATGATAAAAAATTAACAGAATATATATTTCCATGGCCTAATGGAATATAGACCGGTAGTTAGGAGCCGATCAAAAGGAGAAGATAAACAAGAAAAGGAACTGAAAAGCAACTTTTTCCTAGTTCATACGAAAGGGACAACAAGTGTGCAAGACAGTTTGTTTTTCGTTTGCACGCAATATTGATTTGCAGGCTAGAAAGACCGAATAAATGGTTGGTTATTGGAAACTTACCTACAGATCTGCGTGATAAACATAATAATTGAACGCATGTTTTTCCATCACACCCTGTTAGCAAAATACATGAACATATTGATTCGTTTCCGCGTAAAATCTCTCATTATAGTAGTCCTCAATAAGTTCACTACCTTGATTCATTTTCAAACGTTGAAATATGTAAGAGCTTGCCATCTGACGGCGACTTTTGATTTCTTCAAAAGGTCGTAGGAGAATATGGTCGAATCTACCTTTCAGAGGATTATGAAGCCATGATGCTGAGTTGCTGAAAATTAAAGCCATTTACTATTTCGACAAATGCTACAAAGATATAAGAGACTACAAAAACTGATGAAATTTGGAATATCGAATTACAGATTTAGTTATTGCAGCCTTATAGCTGGGGAATATCATAACTAGCGATTTCATTGGAGGACTCTTTTTCAATATTTTCACACTAGTCAAGTATAAAGCTTCTTTATCTTTACCTACTGCGCCATGTATTAAATTTTGGAATTTTACTATCACACAACCTTATGGATAACCATCAATGAAGAATTTGTAGACTGTTAGGAGTAAATGGTTTGTCAAGCAATATTATGCCTTAAGTTCTTGTATGTTAAATTCGATTTAAATAATAAATACATTTGCAAATACGCAGCTGTGTTGATTAAATTAGTATTAATAATTCAAATGCATCCTAATTTTAAAGTTAAGTGGGAAAACAGTACAACTTCACTTGGTACTTGGTTTCATATAACATCTCATGGTACAAAATGTAGAAATTCTACTACACATTCTTGTAGAGGACTCATTTGTCTACAAATTTGCACTGTGTCAAATTATTACGGTTTCCTAATAACACGCTTCTTTGTGATTATTTCATGATCGTATTTTTGCACTCATACCGTTTTCCCACTCACCGATTCATTTATATTCGAATCTGAATCTAGTTTAGCCTGCGCTGTATGGAAATATGTATATAAATTTTATTTTATCCACATTTCGACGTACTAAATTACAATGAAACCATAAAACTAGTTCTCCCATAAGTTGATTAGTCATTGACTGCATTTTTTCAAGGTTCCTCAGTGAAATTAAACATGTAGTTATCCGCATACATTGTTAACGAGAACCCTACAAAATCGACAATATCGTTGACATAAACTAAGAACAGGATAGGTCCCAAAATAGATCCTTGTGGCACGCCTATCTCCACAGGTAATAGTGATAATTTAAAAATTTGCATTAGGGGTGATTCTGGTGTTCGGTTATTATCCTTTCTGCTTCAGTTTCCCTCGCCCTTTTTCAAACTACCCTCGACAGATTCTAATTATCCTAGCATGATTTCCGATTAAACGGTTTGCGATTTCACCGAATGAGAAACTTCCTTCGCCCTAACCAATAATTCGACCTCTTCCGAAATCGTTCACTTGACTCTAATTTCCACGGCGTCATCTAAGCAAATTCCGATAATATCATCGGAAAATCATTAATCATAAAGTTATCATAAACATTGGTAATAATTACTCAACGGACGTAGATAATAAACACCTACAAATAGCGCAGCTTTACTAAACGAGAGAGAAGCACTTACGTACCTTTATTAATATACAATTCAATTCGGTTATCACAACAGAATTTAACGCTGCTCGGAACGCAGAACCGACCGGGGCATTGTATTCGGTTTTGATAAATTACTCCATCGGGAACGTTACGTTACCGTTTTAGCGACAAACGAATTGGCTAAATACGAATGTACCTATCAGGTGTATCAGTACGGTTACACCGTGTACGTACACGCCTATGTAAATAAGGTAATTTATATAGAAGTGGAATGTATGCCCGGCACGCTGGAAGATCGAAATATTATTTTCCGACAGTTATTTTTCCGGTACCTACTCGTACGTAGTGCATTTTGTTGGCGCGTGTTGCTGTCTATCCACTGTTAGGATAAATTATGACGTGCTCTCTTGACTGAATGGACAGTTGGTTGTGCTTCTGTTATTTTATCCAACTCAACATGATCAATTGCATTTATGATTTTAGGGTAATAGTTTAAGATTTAGATTTTAATTAGTAGTTGGATTGTGACAAATTGTTAATATTTTATTAGCAACGAGGTATAATATTTAATGGAAGATATGCTTAGTAGATGCAATAGAACCTCTGTTACCATCAGTTCTACAAGTCCAAATCTCCAGAATTTTGACTTTCAACGGCGAATCCGCCAAATGGTTGTTGAGATAATTAATTGATCTTTCTAGAGATAATTTTTAAGTAATATCCCTCCTAACAACGACCATCTAACCTCAAACGTTAACAGTAGCTTACCTAAAATCACCGTAAACACCTACCACTTTATTAAGGATAAAATTGAGTATAAAGCGATTAGTGGTTTAAGATCAGCAATGTGCAAATGGGGTTTAAATGTCAAAGCGAAGCATGGCTTTGAGCAACACCAACTCGCTTTGACTTTCGTCCGCAGTTTCTGCTTTAGTACTTAGCTAACTATCACTCGTTATCCCAAACTATTTCTTCGCATCTGTTACCTAAGTCTTATAAAAGTTTTTATATTAATTCAATCTCTTTCATTCGAAATAGTTCCCAATATACTAACATATCGGGGAAATCTGGGCATCTCTCAACGTGGACGAAGTTCGAGCTGTTATGTTTAAAAACATCTCACTAACCGTACAAAGTCAATAGAATATATCCTCCCCCATAATACCCTAACTAAAACCACTCGAAGTGCATCCAACCTGCTGGCTGGTCCAAGTTAGGTCTCTGCAGCTTTATCCCGGGTCATTTTGCTAGGACGAAATCGTCCGAAATCTCTAAATAAAACTATCGTTGTAGTAGTCCGAGCTTCATATACTGCGTCTATGTAACCACGCGTTCCCTTATGTACAGTCTGAATGTTTTGCGGAAACTCGCTCGTGTAATGCTTGACTTTAGCAAACTTCGTCTATAAATAAGCATTTATGCAGATTAGACGTTGTCCGTCGGATTCCCTTAATTAGCTTCATTACTTTCCAGAGACGGATACATACTCGCCGGAAATAATGTAAATTGTGGACGCGCAATATCGTCAAGAAATATATGCACACAACAAGTAATCGCGTGTTGGTTGTAAACAGGAATAATATCCTTTTGTGTTCATCGCTGGGAAATATCTCAAATAAAATCCGACAAGCATGTTGACTTGCCGGAAATATGTAATTAAGTACTGTACAGGCAAACGCGAAATATACATATACAGACTTTCGATATAACTCAAGTTGAAGAAGGAAGGACGCAGTGTTAATATGTTACATATGGGCATATCTTGAATACGTTGTTTGCGGTGGTTCAGATAAGCTGAAATATTAGTTAAATGCCTAGCCAAATTATTTATGGATTTATGTAAATTATGGAAACGTGATCCAGTACAATATTAAGCTTCCGGGCCTTGTTTTCGAGATTAGAAGCAAATACGAATGAAATGCGTATTTTCTTCCGGAGAACCGTAATAAGTAATTTAGTTGAACTAATGTCAACAGCGTGTTACAGTTTTCTGTATCATTACTTTTGGTCTTTCACTCCAACTTTCGCAAGTTTATGATACTGCTTGCGCCGGTTGGATGCGGGCTCGGGGATTCAGTTTCTGATATTGGGTGGAAACAGATCGGTTTCCGTTAATAAGTTGTTTCGTTTTCGCTTTTAACTCTCGTGTTTTCGAGGATATACACAAAAATTCGACGCTGGTTAGTGTATAGTATCGTTGAGTGCATTTAGAAGTTTAGTTTCCCCAAATTTTGCTGTTCAAACTATTCATTCACGTTGATTTTCCCTCAATTGGAAGTGAGTCTTTCTCTTTTTTGTTAATTATAATGTCGTTATCGTGTCTTTCACGTTCTTGTATAGAATTAGTATACCATACGCTGGTATAACTGGTGCAGCCTTGTAAACTAATGTGAGATAGTGTAGGCTAGGGTAAGTAGTGTATCCTAAGGTTTATTTTCAAGAACATTTGAGAACTAACATAGGAGCTAGAAGCTGACTTAGTTTTCAGGTTGCTGGTTTTCTAACATTTTTGCATCAAGTGCGAGAAAACCCGCCATCTTAGATTACTTCCGCCCCGATACCGAACACCACGCCGTACTGGCGTAGACAACAGAAAGTATTTGATTTTATATTTTTTTGACGCGTTGAATTGTGGAAAAAATTTCCTAGAATCCTGTAATTAATTTAGAGCTAGGAAATTGCGGATTTGTGTGCGAGTAAACAGGGGCTCTCTTATTTTTGGAAAACATTGAATTATTTTAGTATTTTTTTGAGTAAAAAAAGTTTCTCGTTACGTCGGCTATTTAGTACTAATTTAATTCTTCTCTTAGTTTAAGGAGGAAAGTACTTGTCACTTGCATATATGCTTTCTTTTTAATTACGTTCAGCTAAAGCTGACGTTCTTTTGTATTATTTCCATTTCACTAAAAGCTTTGGAAGCCTGTAACAAGTGGAATCGACACATAGTAATTGCAAAAAATATTTTGGACCAAACTTTGCAAACTACGGGTTACCAAAGCAAGGAAAAATACAATAATAGCCGCCGTTTTTTACCACTTTTCTCCTTTGAAATTCACATTTCAGTTTTAACATTGTCGCATTATCTCCCATATTCTTTTCTTCCCAACTAGCTATATACCATTGCATCTTGGAAAGGTATGGTAACAGTGGAAAATTAGCTGTAAGCTAAAATTCGGTGTGTATGAATTGATCAGGTTCGTTTGCTGCTTACTACATAGGTAGGGTAAAAGGATTTTCAGGAAAACGACTATTCGAAGTGAGACAAGAACTGTGTGAAGATAACGGAGATAGGTTCTTGTGATTTAACCTTCCTATACTCACGCATACGGTCTGTGAGACCGACTTATATAGTATAGTATACGTCTTTCATTTTGACGTGAGTATAGGAAGGTTAAGAAGTGAGGATATGACGGACTAACACACTGCGAAGTGAAGAAAATCGTTTATAGAGTGTAGTTTTGCGGCAACGCCCAAGGCATTTTTTGTTTTTTACTTATTATACTTCCCTATTTGCGACGTCTTCGCAGAAATGCTTCTCTTTTTTAAATTACCCACCAGATATTATTCAGGAGAAAACACAATGGGAAAAGGAATATTTTCTACATTGTCAATTGTGACGCGGTGAAGTGATTCTCTTAAAATCGTCCCTAATCAAACCTCGGGAATAATGGGTTTATTCCCTAAGGATAACCACTTGTGCGTCGAAGCACGTATTTGGAGTTTCCCTGAGAACTATGCGGTAAGTGTAAGAACAAATCTATTGCTTTTCTAAACTACAGTAATTGTGACTTTTCCCTTTTTATATATGTACTTGGTGGTATTCAAATTAGTACGAAGAACAGTTTAATTTGAATTATCCTCTTATCAACATTACTCTGACTGAAATCTGTGGTCTGCTATAAAAGTGAAAGAAGATTACAGTACTATGCTGTCTGACAAAAATAGATAGACTGTAGTAGATTAGAAATTTTCTATTAGAAAGTTATAAACATGTGAAAAGGATTAAGTCTTGTTGAAGCAATTTGAAGCATATTTTAAATTGAACCGTACAAATTTCAACAAATCTTTAGAAAAATCCACAGAATATGGATGCGTCTGTGACGAAATTGTAGACAACGATAAAGACGTGTAAGTATCCGAAAGGAGAAGAAATATCCCTAAATAGAATAGTGTTGGATATTAGGAATAAATGAATGAAAAGTGGGACACCTACATAACTTCCCATAAAACGACCTATAACTGGGGTGTGTTTTTAGGCAGGTCTCACAGAACCACAAACGAAATTGTATATTCCAACAATTGTCGGTGGTAAACACTTTAACTCTGATCAGGCACTGGACAAGGAATCACTTGAGAAATTTGGGTTTGGTGGGCTAAAGAACGAATATATACGATGAAAGTATGCGACGCATTTTTTGCCTGAGCTATTGGAAATAGCCGCCTGTGCTGAAGAAATCAGAGGGGAGACAGCGCAAAGTAGAATAAATATGATGACTGATAGCCAGGCGCCTATTAAATCCGCTATGAACTGCTCTAAACTGATAGAATATTGAAAAAGAAATTCTTACTGAACTGGCACGGTACATCATTTCGCTGATCTGGGTACTAGGACATGAGAACAATAAAAACCACTTAATTACCGGTGAACTAGCCAACAACACTTATGCTAACGTAATAATGGCTAACATCGGTGTCAATTAGCAAGCAGTTTTTCAGTTTGAAGTGTTAGATTCTGGCAGAATTATAACGCTATTAGCATTAACCTTAAAAAAAGTTGCTTCAAACTTATTTTACTATATTGCAACTCAGAAGGAAGACTTTGAAGTATATTGAGCGTTTTTGGTACTGTATCGATAAAAATCTCGCTACCTTTTAAATCTACAAACCTAATAGTACAGATGCCGCAAATCAATCAGATCTCGCCTTTCGTTAAGAAAAAATTACCTTCTCTTCTATATGATTTGGTAAAATTTACATATCCGCTGTCATTGAACAATAGATGCTATGATAAGGCGACACCCAGTACACAAATGAGGTGTCAGATTTCAGTTATGCACGGATGCGTGCAGAGTTAGTTACCACAAACACACTTGCTCACTAATTGTGTTCAATCAATCAAGTAGATTTGCCCAAGTGTTGTATGCTGATTAGTTAATTGCTCGTACTTAGCAGCAACGCGGTGTTAAGTGCAAATGGAGCATTAGATGGATTCAAATTTCACCCTAAGAACTGAAAAATAGACAAGGCAAATCGAAAATTGTACATAAAATTTAAGCTTGGGATCTTAGACGATTCACAGTATAAAATAGGAGTCTAATTGTAAATTTCCGAAGCAGATGCTCAACCATATAAAAGGTGCCAGAAAGAAGTCGAAGCTGTAGGTACTAAATCGACGTCTCTTGCCGCTCCTCCAACGAGACCTGCTGCTCGACTCAATATTTTGCTTCGATAGTGAAAACAGTTCTCTAAGGAACAAATAAATAGTGTCTATAAAATTTGTAAATAAACAAAAATTAAATCGCAAAAGAGAAATGATCAAATTTGGTAAAATCCTTAGCTTGCGTTAGATGTCCAACCAAACGTTCGACACTTTTTACGCGATTTCAAAATTACAGACCAAAGTTACATTAATATTTACGAAACCAATTGCATGTTTACGCCAGGAAAACTTATGAGGGCGCTCGTCAGTATCATTGACATCACTAGGCCAAAATTAATACTAGGTCTGTTCAAAATATGTCCGACCTTTGACCGGGTAAAAAATCGAACTGTTCAGCTATGAAAGCTTAATCGTCTTCGAAATACTCATCTTAAGACCATACACAACTATCCCAGTGGCGTTGCTGTTGTTCGAAGCATCCCTGGAAAGCGGTTTTTAGAATACGGTTCAGCTGCTCCGTCGCATTCTGCATAAGGTCCTCCCAGATGTCAAATCTTTTCACTTTCGACGGCATTTTCAACTTGAAAGAAGAAGGAAAAGAGCCAAAAGTCACAGGGAATCATGTCGGAGAACAAAGAGACTGACAAACAACTGGGATGATGTGTTTGGTCACAAAAGTCTGAATCAGATGAGAAGAGGGCACCGGTGCGTTGTCATGAGGCAGCTGCAAGTTCCCCGTGTCCACTGACCCGGTTTCTTGCGGCGAAGGGCATCACGAAGACGACAGAGGACTTGATGCTAGTACTCCTTGTTAATGGCCTAAGCGCGGGGAGTGTACTCATGATGAACCACTCCATGATGCTTGAAGAAAACTGTCAACATCATTTTCACATTGCTGCGAACTTACCGTGCCTTCATTGGCCTTGGAGATATTGGATGTTTCCATTGGTAAGAGTGCCCCTTTGCTTCAGGGCCATACCCATAAATCCACAACTCATCATCAGTAAAAACAGTTTTCATGAAGTCTGGGTCATCATTTACAACATGTTCTACGCAATTTCTACACGCAGTTTCTTTTGCTCCGCCGTTAGCAACTTCGACACGAATTTTGCGAACATTCCCTGAAAGCCAAAATCGTCGTTCACAATAGCATGCACGAAACCAATGCTTATTCCAATCTCGTCTGACAATTCTCTAATAGTGATACCACGGGTCTGCAGGACCTTAACCTTCTGAATGGTTTGATCATTTCGACTTGAGAATCTGCCAGAAAGTGCGTCACTGTCGACCCTAGTGCAGTCATCTTTGAACCGAGTGCAATTCTTTGATTTGTGTACTACTCATGGCATCGTCGCTGAAAGCTTGCTGAATCTGACGATTGGTATCGACTTGAGTATCACGAAGCTTCTGACAAAATTTGATACAGTGGCGTTGCTCCCATGGTTCTGTCATTTCAGGAAATTTGCAAACACGACAAACCACTTGCACAATATCGCACTCACATGCTTACCATTGCAGACGACCACGAGCTATGCCCGGAATATTTTACCCCTATGCGCACGAGGATACTCCACAACTCTTTACCAAAAATATCATCGTACTCGCTTTGTAACTTCCGTGGGAAATATGGCAGGTCGGATACATTTTGAACAGATCTCGTATGCAGCGTCTTCTACGTCGTGATCCCTCCCACACTAGTTAGACGCAAAAGTTCCTACCTTAGACGTTGAGGATGCAGGTGTGTACAAGACGACTGTAGGAGGATTTCAGCACTGTAACACTGTACAGATTACGATTTGATCGGATAGGGAAAAGCTGCTTTGTTTCTAACTTTAGATCTAAATAAATTCTAGAGTTTTATTTCTATTACACTACACTACGGGTAAATTTAATATAAACTTTATGGGACTTCTGGCCGAGAAGAGAAAAATTCCCTAAAGCTAAGTTTCTCCCATATTGCCAGTTTGTATTCAATTTCTCCTACGTTCTCGAACGACATACACAGAATAGGGTATACGGAGACTATTTATCATACGCCAGAAGATTCGAGAGAAAGTAACTATTTTTTTAGGGCGGTAAGGAGTCGATTAATGGCGGATGTGTGGGACAAAGAGGGTGGTAAAGAAAACATGGCAAACGGACGCAACGCGTTGCTTCAGATATACAACGCGAAATAAATTAAGAAAAAGAGAATGAAAGGATATACTCGAAACGGTAATAGTAATTAACTCGAACAGCAGCTTCGTAACTCAAGTGAATTATTGCTTAAACCGATTTCCATTACGGAAGAATGAAGCATTGCAAGCAGTAACAATAGTAACACCTTAGAAATGTGTCTATTGAACTCCACCTATACAAAACTTGGAGAAAAACGAGGTCTAAGGCTAAAATAGTGCTTTCATTACAGGAAACGGTCTGAAACCGAACAGAAACGCTTTTATCCTTTCTGCTGTAGTGAAGGTTGAAGTTAAAACTTTTACCTCGTTCCTTTCTTAACATTTCATAATAAATTCATAGCAGCTATGTGGATATAAATTCCTTCAACTTAAACATGCAAAATACATCCCTACACATTCATTTCTTCGCGTACCCGTGTCTTTCGTGTAAATAAAATTTTACGGCACCGACGAAATAAATGAAACTGTCTCGAAGCAGATGTTAAGCAAATAAGATAATTTCTCTTCTTGTTATACCTTTAAAACTGACTGTTTTTGTACGAGAACTACTTGCTTTTTCGTTCCTTCTACGAAGAAAAACGGTGCCACAGCACCCCAATTTCGCATGAGTTATAACTCCAATACAGCCGACAAAATACGTAGATGCATCATACGATCCCCACGCCACCCTAGGTAAATTGAGGCGTTTATCTCCTCTCGAAAGAAGGAGAACTTGCTTGCTTGTTCGCGACGAAATAGTGGTTGTAATTTACTCTTGCTGCTTATTTCGAAACGTTTTTCGCTGTGCCCCAAGCGAAGACATTTTGGTAAACATTAAATAGGAAGTGGTAAAGACCACATTCTAATGGTCTTATAATGACTTGAAAGTTTAATATTAACCCCCAAGTAGTCTCGTGTTTTCAAGTTACTCTTATATACTATGGTGCGGTGTTTGATACCCTACACTTTAATTTTACTGTTTTTGCTATTATCATTTTTTTCTAATTATAGTTATTTGTAGGTTTTAAAGCAATCATTTATCTGAAATCTTGATTGAGTAATATTTGAACTTCATTCAATGTTAAACAAAGAAAGTAACTTTATATAAAAGTGTATCCAAAGTGCATATAAACAGAAAACAAAATCTAAAAATATAAAAATCGTGTATCTTTATAAATGTCGTCTGTTTCGGAGTTTCCAAACTCTGTCCTAAAGACCTGTCAGAGAAAATTTGAGTTAGAACTACGTATAAAATTCCTGACAAGTATGTTTTCTCATCATACTTTGAAAATGCAATTTTTCAAATTACATGCTTTAGTTTAGACTCCACAAATTATACTCTATCTTTCTAAACATTCAAAGCACGCAATGATTGCTTTTGAGTTCGCTTTGTAGATGTTTTGGCAACATTCAGTTTTTACTTTCTGTACACATGTGACATCTTTTATATCTTCCTATAGGTCGTGGTTCTCGAGCTGGTGTTAATGATCAACTCTCTAAGTTTTGCATAATTGATTTTAGATCATCTTGTAATACGTTTTTTAATACGGTCGTGGATAAGTTCTTTTCCTAGAGTAATAGAAAATTCTCGTCGAGTCATTTTGAACGGTTTTTCTGACGTAACTAGTAGAAGGATGTAGCTGTTCAGAAGCAAAATATCTAATACTGCTCCAAATACGGCCATGGACCTTTGTCTGGTTCTTCTTTGGCACTAATATGTTAAGCACTTTTCATTTAAAGTGGCGACTCCCTCTTTGGTGTAACGATGTTATAGAAATTGATTTTTTTGGTTTTCTGTTTTCTTCTATATTGCCATTATGACGCTTCGAAGACACCAACAAAACACATTTACTTCTTAGCTGCACATATGAAACTATTGTACTGTCATGTGTAAATACAAATTTACAGAAGTTAACTGATGAATTGTTAATTTGTGTAAATGGCATATTCACTACAACTAAAATTATTTTTGCAGTAGTTGTTAAAAAATATTATACATATTTGATATTGCAGTAAGTCTGTTGCCGTTGTCAGTCCCTGTTGTCTGATCTTAGTGTTGACAAAAGACATTCTTCGAACATTGTCCCTCTAAAGATATTTCTTCCAGGACCCATATCTTGCACAAAGGCTTCTTCTGTCTTCATGATTTGATTTGATAATACCAGCTAAAATCAAAAGGCCCAAAAAATGCTTTCATTTCTGTTATATCCAAATGTCTTACGTAACTACATGTTGGCCCGTACGCAATGCTTGCGTCCATGATTGTATATTCTAAAATTTCATTCAGAATATCTTCGGTAAACAGGAGAGAACAAGCATAAAAGGGTGTTGTAAGAGAAGCACTTACCGCTGGACCTGTTACTCCTGGTTGATGATGAATTGGATTTGTCGCTCTAATCCTCGAGGGAACAGATCACTTGTAACGATTGCGACCACAACAATAATGTGCACTGGTGTCACTATCATCAACTTGACTTTGACTTCCTTCTTCTGAGTCAATTTCAAACTCTGAAGATGTGTTGTGATTACCATGTTCACTTGCTCCATCGCTCAGGTCGTCATCATCAACTAGTCACAAAAATTTTCAGCTTACCGTGCAAGCCGCTATTCAGTTAGAACCCTTGGCATTTTGTAAGGAATGTGTAACATAATAAACATTAATCACACACAAATCTGTGAAAACCAACGAAACGGCGAGGAGAAAGATTTGAGAATAAATAACTGAACAAAACCGAGGAATAGCTTTATATGTTGTATAAAAGTTAGGGAAATATATAATTATGAATTCCCTTTCTGAAACTACGATCACAATGCAGGGTACATGAGTAAGTCCCCGATGTATAACGCTCAAATACTATCACATATAAGATTCATTCACCCGAATCGGAAAGATACATTCATACGGCATGGAGTAATGAATCCAAGAGTAAATAATATTGCGCCCTTTTTAAAAAGTCCAACGCAACTACTATCGTGGTTAAAAATGAGTAATATCGAACTATGCCATACTGAACATATTTACGTTGTAGGAGAGTATCTGGAATCAATAAGTTGTAAAAAAAATTATTTAAAAGATAGAAACCAAAAACTGGTGTATGAGGCGCCAAAATATCCCACGATAGTACTTGACGGTTAAATTATTTACGCAAGAAAATATATCGAAAGATATTCTTAATGTAGTTTTTACAGCTATTCATCATAAAATAACATGAAGGAAATTCCTTTTGCAATTTGCAGATTTCTCTTTAATGTCATCACATGCCTTATTGGCTTATCCTCTCCTAAGACGTATTTCACTAGTATACCATCACGTATGTAGATATTCCCTAAAATCCATCCTACTCCAGAATCTATTCCTCTTACTATACACACGACTACGCCGGCACGTATCTTATACTACGCGCATAGACCGTAGCAGCGAAGGCATCTTAATGCTGATGGGTGTGTGTTTAATCTTATGATTTCGGATTCGTCCATTGTTTGTGTTGGCGGTTTCCCAATCTCGTCGGCTGTTACGCTGAACCCGACCGCCGCATAGATAATTATGAGAACTTGCATTTCGGTTCTCCCGCGCCCATTGAGTATGGGCTCCCGACTTCCTTCCGTACGGCAAACAAAATTCGCTTCCTCATCCCTGAGCACGGCTCACTAATCTGGCTTAAAGTTGCATATTACTTCCATACGTACAGGTTGGAAACATATAGTTCGGGTTGCACAAACACCGATAGTACATACCGTACACATTGTGCCGGTATGTGTACAAATGTAGACGCTTATTCTGCGAGTGTGTAACGGGAGATATAGAATTTATGTGATACCTTAAACGTACAACTCGAGCTTCTAAAGGGAAAACTTTGTCTTTCTGATCGATTTGCTCGTCCGTTCGAAGTTTGCGTGTTGCGGATATGAAAGTGGATTAATGCTCAAGCACCTAAGTCTATCTGCAGTTCCTTGATATATTCCCCTATATCGATTAAAAAGAATTTAACATTAAACATCTCAGTTTGTCAGGTCCATCAGTGCTGTTGTTGACCCTTCTTTTTCATAGGATCATCATATTTCTCTCCTGGCCAAAAGAGTGAACAACAGTATTTTCCTTTTGTGCAGTCTAAAAGTAAACGTGACAAAGGATGTTCTTTTGACAGCTTGTCATTCACTATTCCATTCATTAATATCGTACGCTATTTTGGCTTGGGGAAATTGTTCTTCGCCGAAGAGAATTTTTCGACCACAACGTAAAGCTGTCAGTGTTATTTACGGTTTGAGGTACAGAGATGATTGCAGAGGCTCGTTCTCTGGATTAAGGATACTGAGTTTTTCTTGCTTATTTATACTTATAATGGATGTTGTATGTCTACCGCAATTTACATAGTTTAATAAGTCATTGTGATGTGCACGATCATTATTGTCAAGTTACAGCCATTAACGCCCAGAATAATAATAATAATAATAATAATGATAATAACAACACTGGTCCACTAATTTGTCCTTTTTTCAGGAAAATTGAAGAAAATAGGTGTATATAAGTAATTAAGTATTTTGTTGTCCTGAATCCGAATAAATAGTATGCTAAATACTGTCATACCTACAATTTTCTTGTTATAGGAGTTGGTGAATGGATAAAAAAGAAGACGTCATATTTTTGCAATCTAATGTTTATTTAATATAAACGTGTAAAACATGTTAAATCTAAGCAAAGATATTTTACTGTGGATCATGTGCAATGAAAAATATAAACTGGTACATCAAGACATCGCACAGCGACAAAATATTTCACTTCTTTCTCTTGTCTTTAAGAGGACATGCCACATTCTAGTATTTCATAGGCTTTTCAGAGTTCATATAAGAGGGTTTTATAGTTCTTATTATCTAAAAATCCCTTTACTATACTTACAAAATAGTTCCAAACTTTCAATCCCTTGTCATGTAATTTTTCTTAATGAGGGAAATCATTTAAAAGTTGTCCTCTTTTAGCTTTCCATCACTTACAAGGGAGCACTAGGAACCCACTCTTCCAGATTTCGATGAAACTACACAGACTGAAAGAGTGCCTCGGTATAAGAGTATCATTTCCTTTTTCTTCGGAATCGGGGTGCAGCCTCCTCCAAAGATATGAATGATTTTCTAATTTTATCTCGGAAACTATAACAGATTTCTTCTTTTTTGTAGAATTAAATTTGAAGTATATTATATAGTCCCGAGTATGATTCGAATTATTGTCGGGAAACATGAATAACCTCATACCCCTACTTTCTAGAAAAACTTTTATCTTTATTTTCCACAAATAAAGTATATTGCATAGTCTCAAGGATTTGTGAAAAATAAAGATAAAAAAGGAAAAATTGAATGGGGTATCCGATCCCCCGTTAATAACTTTTCCCGAATATAATTCGCATGATCTTTGGGACAATGTAATATACTTCAAATTATATTCTACAGAGTAGATATTTAGAATCAAGCAAATCTTTGGAGTGGGCTGTACCCCGAAATCGGAAAAAACGGTGTTGCTCTTGTACCAAAGTACTCTTTCAGTCTGTTTCATCGAAATCTGAAAACGCGGATTGCCGGTATTGCCTTGTTAGCCGAGGAAATATTTCTTTTATGTAGTTGAAACCATTAAATTCGTTGTCCATAGCTTTAACCGAGCTTCTCATTAGCTCTAGAAGCACTCTTTTTGAACGAACAATGGTAGAACACCTCATGTTTGAAGTACCTGTTTCAAAAAAAGTCGTAGGGGGCAATCTTTCTTAATGAAGTATTCTCTTCTTCCTCGATTGGTCAATAGGTCAAGCCTAATTACATGACAATATATTATATAACAAAATAAACAAATCATTCATGTACCGATATACATATACAATGTAAATAAAGAAAAGAAGTAAAACTATATCTGGAAAAGAATATAGAACAAGACAAGATTAAATAAAATAAACTAATGTGAAATGTCCCCAATAAATATGTCATCATAAAGACATAGAAAGCTCTGTATCATAACGGACTGCCCGACAGCTCTCATAGCAAGTCATAACGTGCGGATATTATAAAGGACTGTCCAGGAATGTAGGGATACAGCAGCGTCTTTAGCCGAGCACAATAGATTAAATTTACGGTGGGGTCTACGATGCTGGTGTAAAAAGGAAACCAAGAAACGAACCTCCCAGTGGAGAGAGAGGAGAATCTGAAGCTACATACTAAATTTCTTCTCAAACCATAAAGACTGAAAGCAACTTGCTGAAGGAGCAACATGGTAAAAACTGCAGGACGACAATAGGGCGCACACAATTTATTGTTGGAATTTCTTAAGACAAAATGGTTACTGCGAACAAACAGCAACTACATTGCAATTGACGTCCTTACACCATGGGAGTAGTGCAGGATCCTATCCACAGGACCTATTGCGAAGAAGGAGAAGCTTCGAAAGGTATCCTCTGTGAATGCCAAAAGCTGAGCAGTGTTGGGCGTAAACATTTTGGATATTTACTTCCCCATCCAGAAGACGTAAAAATTTCCATTAGCAATATTGTGAGTCCCATCGACGACATAGACCTGATAAAGTATATATAATAACAATAAGTCAACGAGCTTCAGCGGGGTAGGTGATGAACCTCGCCCGCAAGAAGGAAAAAACTACAAGAATGCAATCTGGCAAACCAGAAAACTTTCCCGCTTACATTTATAACTAACACAAACGCTTTCCAGTTCACGTTCGTCTGCCTTCATGCTCAAACAGCACTTTATCGGATATTACAAATAGTTCTTTCTACTATCCACCGCCTTTTCCACTTTTTACCTAGGCCACGCCGTTTCGCTTTGCAAAGTACATACTTTATTCTATTCCGTTTAATTTGAAATAGCTCTCCGGACGTACGTGGAGTTCGTTCATTAAATAGTGCTTCGCATAATGATGATGTTTCCGTAAAAGCTGGTGCTTTCGGAATAGGTTTGCAGTATGTGCATCAGCTACGAAAGAAGACACGTTCTAAATGTAAATCGACCAAAACAAATTGATATGAATATAAAGCTGGGAGAGTTCTTTAGTGTAAAGGTAATTCGATAGTTTTCTTACACGTGTTCCAACGTAATATGAAAGCAATGAGAATTAAGCGATAGAAGTGAGCTTTGAGTTTCGATTAAATAGCCCCATTCCGAGCCGGTTAAAGAAATAAAATCAACGATGAAAAGGTTGCGAGAGTGGATGAGAGTCCCATTGTGAAGTAAGTAATGAAACCCTACTCATTTACTTTGGAAACGATTGGGCTACTATATAAATACAATTTCGTACGATAGTATAAGTGTTGCGGCGCAAAATAAATGCAAGAAATCAGCAAATAAACTTGTCACGCGATTGGTCAACTTCCCTATTAAGATGAAGGAAAAGCATTTTAGAAGGATATGCGGTTCAACCGATGTAAACCATGACATAACAGTTGAATAGAAATTTATTTCATCGACACCGAAAAGATGGTAAAAGGAAATGCAACTCTGTAAGCCGATATAGTCGAATTACGTTCGAAATTGAGAACTACGTACTTATACTTGCTTACTTTACCATTTAGAGCGCTCTTCTCGGTCATTTATAAGATACTTAATGACGCTTGAGACAAGCAATGAATTGAAATTGCGTTCGCCGGGACAGGAAGTGCATTTTTAGTCGAACCGCCGTAGTAAATATTAGACTAGAGTGGAGCACTAACGTCGCGCAGTTTATTTTTACGATTACGTAAAACCGTGCATGGAGCGCAGGCAATGTAAATAATTCCATGCAAAAG
Source organism: Chrysina gloriosa (assembly GCA_038088585.1). Classification (NCBI taxonomy): domain Eukaryota; kingdom Metazoa; phylum Arthropoda; class Insecta; order Coleoptera; family Scarabaeidae; genus Chrysina; species Chrysina gloriosa. The sequence goes on from CM076092.1 coordinate 10,547,202, forward strand.
GGAGACAATGTTTTAATGTTAAAATAACTTTTATACCGTTCGCAATAAAATAGACATTACTCGGTGTCATTATCTGCGGTTGTTTGGAACGACATTTTAATGGAATAAGCCAATTTATCTTGGGCGAGTTTACAGTGGAATAGAAGCTGCGGTCTTGGTATATTTGCAATATTCTAGAAGATAGTTTGTCTGAAGTTTCAATCATGAGCAAATCTTAACGAAAGAAATACATATATACACACATGCATATATATATATATATATATATATATATATATATATATATATATATATATATATATATATAGGAAGCAAGGAAAAATTGAAATCTAATAAGCTGTCTGTATTGGTACTCAAATAGGAATTGAAAGGGAACTCCTTTGTTCAAACTATCAATATTGCGCCCTTTATCGTGAAATTAGATCAATCTCTAGGTATTCATGATTTTATAAGATAAGTTACATCCATGATCAATAAAATTTAGTCAAATAAATCATTTCTCTTTTAGTATAATTTCTCGCAGATTCTTACCGCTTTTATGTAGTCCAATCGATTTTAGTTGTAACTAGTTCCTTTTCAATTCTTTTTCGAAAACAATTAGAGGCCGTTTTCCCGATATCAATTTACCCTTACTTACTAACGTAGTACGGTCGATGTAGTTCTTTAAACGTATATCATTCATTTATATTATTCATATATACATCTGTAATAATTAAGAAATGCAGTTATTTTATTAGCGGGAACATATAAAAGTCTGAATCACTGTAATTTTGTGTACATATTGAAATCTGAACTCTATTCAATGACCAAGTCGTCATGTGCATAGAAACTAATAAACATTTTATATACTCTTACGAAAGTTCTCCAAAATTTTCGTGCCAGAATTAATGATTGTCGTCACAGCCAAGGACGTCATTTGGAAGTTGTTTTCAGAAAATAAGTAGCAAAAACCAAAATGCTTTTAAATTTAATAGTTGTTCTTATTTTGAAATTACAAAAGTGCATTCTCTTCTAGGCCAGCTGTAGTACCTTTCGGTAGATAATCCATAAAAGTAATCCCCTAGCAATCCTGGAATACAGTAAAGATTACTTTTCTTGACCGACGAAACTGCACGGGCTTAAGCGAAGGCCCTTCTTCTGGTTTGCGCGATTCCTTCAGCTGATTTTTGGTTTCTGGATTGAAGTAAGGTATCCATGTTTCATCAATAGGTACCATCCGTTGTCAATATTGATCGCCATGACGTGGTAAAAGCTGTTGAAGTTTGCAAGTTGGACGTGTTGAGTTTCTGCTCCGATCTCAACAGCCTAGGTACCCAGCGGTCTGAAACTCTGTTCGTGTAATATCTCATGAACCTGAGGTGTACCTATTGCTACATTAACATTAATTTCGCGAATAGTTCGTTGCTTACCATCTCTGTTCTAGTGACGTTCTGCCAATTTTGAAACGATCGACCCATCGATAAATTATACCTTTAGATTGTGCAGGCTCTCCAAATAGACCTTGCAGACGCTTAGCGATTTCTGAGGATTTCACACTCCCTTCAAATAGAAATAATATGATAGTTCACGCCTACCGTGTGTCTTATGCGTAGTTTGTCCATAATGGCCTCAAATCCTCGGTTGTTTGATCTTGTCGTATTATTCATATCTCTCCGTCGCAACCATAATTCCTGTCTGTCTTGGTTTTGTGCTTCTTGGTAAACTATTCACAACTATTCATATAATTGTGTTTTCTCTATTCCTTTGCTTCCATATATCGCAGCATGTACATATATTGTTGCCATATTGTTTCAATTTAGTCTTATCATGAAAGCCGTCCAACACTGAAGTATCACCACTATTTTATTTTTCTAGATATTTGTACCGCTTTGCTTATACATTGTCCTGACATTCCAGAAACCTATGTATTTTATATTTCTCGTATTTAATTCCGTTGGTTCCTCACTATTGACCATGCAATTTTCCGAAGATTGTAGCAGTTTATTGAGCTACACTTGCGCACAACTTTTCTTTCGTATCTGAGCTTGGAATTGACCAGGGCGTAACAAAAAAACGAACAATTAGGACCAGTAAAAAACATACATTCTTAAGAGTATCTAAGTTGAAAAAATAACCAAGTTTTTACTTTCCCTGTAAATATTGAACTTTGTGAGTGGCAATTAAATCGACGATATTTCGAATATTCTAGGAAGTTACCTATACTTCAGTTATGTAAACTTTATCGGTCATACTATTGATCAGAAACAACTCTTGACACGTTTACGTTATCATTCTGTGCAGTATCGTTTAGTATACTTTAGCTACTTGATTGATAGAGACCTACCGCATAATTTGCTATCATGGAAGACGCAACTAAACAACAAAGAGCCATAATTCCCTTTTACTTTAAAGAGGATGTGCAAGGTATATTTGGAGGGTTTGCAAAATCTAAAAGTACAGTTAAAAAATACAGTAAATGAGTTGATAATTTACAAGCAGCAAAACGTCATTTGAAGACGATCCGCACCATTGAAGGCCGATCACCTTTGCAAATTAAAAAAGGTAGCGTGGAGCAATTGAAAGATGATAGGCGAACGACTATTTGCATGCAATTTTGTAGAAATGTTTGGGCGTAAACATGGTTTCAGCCGGCTGGGTTCCAATGCTGTTGGGACAGCAACAAAAGCTCAACGGGCTCGAAACTTACCGAACACTTCAAGAGCTTTTAGCACGTTACAACGACAAATTCCGGAAAGCCATAATAACTATTGATGAAACATGGAAAACTGGCGACATAAAAAAATATAGCCAAATTCCTAAAACCTTTGAAATATCGCCCGCATTATAGTAATAAAGTATTGCGTAATAACTACAACCTAATCGCCAGTTTACAGTGATTGGAGACATTTGGAAAAGTAAAGTAATTGTATTAGAAGGTGGACGAAATGTGATACCATTGTGTTGAATTCAAATATTCTACAGCTTCCCACAAAAAAGATAGGGCGGAGGAAGTCAACTATTCCTTTTAATTTTATGCAACTGTTTTGGGACCCTGTTCCTGTAAATTTGGATTGATAGATAGATGAGATAAAAAAATTCCTAAGAGCAAACTGATACTGTATCACATCTGCAAACTCCTTGCCACACCATTATTGAATTAAGTCCGGAGTGACATGTGTTTCGCTAGCAACGAGGTTAACACCTTCAAACCGTATTTTTCGAAATGAACCGTAACTTCTTTATACCTATTGATACAACCTAAACTTCCCCTTCTACAAAGTATATAATTAATAACAATAATAAGAATTATAATTCACTCCTTCTTCCATACGGATTCCTTATTTCATTCGTAGCCAGTATGTTTTCGCGCAGTTGACAACATTTTCTGATTGCTTGAAATGTTTACGAACATTTTCTACAGGCAACTTTTACAAATTTTTTAAAAATACGATTCTTCTTACATCGTTTAAAAACAATTTAAATACCCTGAAGCAATTTAATTCCTTGAGTTGGAAAGTTACAATAATCATTTGGTAGTGTTACTGACGCTACATCGGATCGGTAAGCTTCTCATAACACAAAATCTGCATGGAGAAAAGTAGTTAGTAAAGAGGGGTAATTATAGTTTGCATGAATAACATTTAAGAAAGTACGGTTTAAAATGTTAGCATCGTTGCAGGCAAAACACCTGTTCCCCGATTTAATTAATTTAATTTAATTTAATTAAATAATTGTATGGTGAGAAGTTTAGCGTTGTAATATAATATCAGCAGTACTACACTATAGTCCTTGCAATCATCATCAATACCTCACCACATATGTATTTGGCAAAATGCAAATACGTATTTCGACAATTAGGGTGCCACCTTCAATATAAACACTAAATGAATTAAATATTGCGCATGACACCAGCGAAGGCAATATCAACACTAAACAAATCAACAGCGTACAGCAAAATGGACACCCGCACGGCACACATCTAAGCATAACTAAACCGCTATTGGTATTGTGGTGTCATGCACGATATCTAATTCCTTTCATGTTTCCATTGAAGAGGACAACTTAGTTTTCGAAATATAATAATAATTCAATCCAAATTTTAAAAGAAAGGTTTAAAATAAAGGTGTGCTAAAGCATAATTTTGACATGGAATCCTTAGAGAAATTTTGAAATTTTGCCAAAGTTTCAAGGTTTCAACCTTGGGCATGATTTTGTTAGTTAAATACTATTTTCATGTTTTACTTGGGAAACTTTTATTTCAAAGCTAGTTTGCAAACTTTTACTTTATATGTAGGAACACGACTTTTGTTCGCTTTATTTATTATAGGTAAAAACAGTTAGTCAACATTCGCCGTAAATAACCTACAGGATTTTCTAATCAGCACAAACGGCACCACCTAGATACCATGGTGGTATTTTATTTCGAGTAAAATAATACATAATGCTCAATTTCCGTTTAGATTGGGAGCATCATATCGCCGTACAAACCAATGATTCAAGCAAGTCTAATATCCTAATAGAATCACGAAGAAGAAACAAATTTTAGGTATCATATTAATAGGAAATAAGCTGTAATAACAATTCCCTGTTTATTTACTCCTCCCAGATGTGATATAACCATCATATTCAAAATGAACCGCACGGATATAGAACAAGAAGAAAAACAGGCGCACATTTACATCCAATTCATCACGGACACCTCGGCAAAATTCACCTAGCGACCTCGAATGCGTTTTAATATTTAAAACACGCGGATATAAAACAAATAAGATTCATATTTCAAAAAAAAAAAAGTTTTCTTCTCGTAAACAGAGGCCGGCGGATGGTTTTCATACATAAAAAATATCGGCCGACTTTTTATCTTCTTCGTCCTGAAAGCTCTCCATCTCAAAGCCTTACGACCAAGAAGATGCCGTCCTTAAGAGAGGGCGGGGAAATTGGACGGCGGGTCGGAAAGGAAAAAAGGAACGACGGGAATATTAATGTATTTATAAATTTATACTCGGGCTTGCACTTAGGCATGTTGTTCACGTCTAAATGGTGCAAATTGTATTAAATTGGACGAGTAAATGTTGAGGGAGAAAATTTCGATGGAAGATTTTATTAGACGTGGGTTACATGATTTTTTCCTTTAAGTAGGAGTAACTGAAATCAGACACCACAGTGCATTAACGAATGAACGTCGCAACAACTCCCTAAGCAAGGCATTAATTACACAAATATTTTTAATACCGTGAATGGAATTATTACGCCTTGTCGAAAACCGTAAACAAGTTAATGGGGCTGAAGTGGTTCGAGTAGGTATTAGATCGGCTACCCATATCAAAACCGTCTCTAATAAAAGACTACTTTCATATAATATTCAAAGAGCTAGCGTCGGGTACGCCCTAAGATATTATTAAACGCGATCGGGATAATGAACTATAATAACTTTAAATTAAGTTATGAACGGGAAGCTTCGAAATGCGTTATAGCAACGTGTGTATATTGGAGAACGTTATGCGGCCGCTAATGATGTCGTTAATAATTCTGTTGGATTTATTAGCGTAAAGATGGATCTTTTGTTGATCGGATCTGTACTAATGATCATAACGATGATATGGCACTTACTGAAAGAGATTATGCTATAATTACACGTTCGTATGTCAATTTGAAAGAAGAAAGTTTTCCCATTGATCGAAGGAATGAATAGCATCCTGTTTGATGCTCCTAAAGAATATGGTACAAAAATAACATAATCTTGAAAACCATTAATTAAAAGTTTATTGTTTAAACCAGGTAATAGAGAAAACACAAATCAAGAAATGTCAATATCTGTTTATAATTTAAACCCAGACGGAGTAAATGTTCCACAAAATACTCTCCAACGGATGTAATCGTAAAGAGAGGGACTAATTTGAAATTGAAAGTTAGTTTACCGTCGCCGTGTTCCGGACTCAGAGCACTCGTGGGAAATTTTAGGGTTGTCGTATATTTGTCATTGTCTTAAATAATCTCGTTGCAGTTATTTGTCTGTCTCAGGTACATAGAGACTTGCATACCGAGGAAGGGGTAGATATTTCATGAACGAAGATTAGGAACGAACGAGCTACGAATTACGTGATATTTTACATAAGAAAATAAATCCGTTCTTTGTGTTCCTCGCACGTAACTACAACCTACGTATGTAGGTAGGTGTGGAATGCAGAGATAATTTAAAATGTAATAATGGTAATCGATGAAATGAAGTGAAATATACATATGTACTGACAACGGAAAATTGACGTCAGAATTTAAATAGGATTACAGGATCTGTTCTGAATTTCTGCTAGCAGCTGTTGAGCAGCTTTAAACAGTCCAAAACTAGATCTACAGAAAGTTACACTCTGTTCAACAAGAAAGTAACCTCGTTTTTCAAAAACTATTGAATTCTCTGTTTACAATCAAGTACATTTGAAGCACTACAGTGCATATACCTAATATATCACCCAATCCCCATATTTTTTCAAGATGGTCTGTGGGGAGATGGTGTATGGGACGAGGGACTGCTTCCTAGATAAAGCGCATGATCATCTGTACTATGTTTATTTCCTTAGAAACGATAAAGATCAGAACCTTTGTTTGAGTCACAGCACAGACTTTCTATATCCAATCACTAATGGTTACAATAAACACATAAAAATACATAAAAGAAATCAAAGATAGCATCCATGTATGGATATATAGTAGATTTAAATCTTGAAGCACTTAGAAAAAACAATAATACTAGATGAGTAGACAATCCTTATAACATGTCAACACTCAAATCAATAAACTTCTAGAGGAAACCACCACATGGTTGAATGCAGATCGTATCACTTTATCGTTGCACACATGAATCATCCTTAATAGTAAAAATCAGCCGGAAAAGACTAAATTTGTAACACCTAATCAATAGAGATTTGGGATGTTTTAATAAGCTGAAAGAGAAAGTGCACGGCAATGGGGACTAGAAACACACAATTATAGCAACAACTAGTATATGAATACAGGATATGGATTCTAGCCATCGCTTTGGAGAAAACAGAGCAGGCCGGAATAAAACGCTAAGAAAGTACAATAAACAATCACAGAAATTCTAAAATCTACCAAAATTATGAATATATAAGGAATGCGATGGCCAGAGAATAGAAAAGCGATTAAAAAATAAAGTTGAAATGGTTTGGGGTGGATTGTAATAATGCATTTGTAATATTATATTCTTCTTTTCCTTTCTTATGGGCATCTGTCTGCGTGTTTTAAACTCACATGAATTCCCACCAGATTTCCAGCCGTTCTAGCAATTCTTTAAACTAACTATTCTTAAAACTAAATATTGAAAATGTGAACAGTATTAGCAGCAAAATATATGGCACGCATTCAAGACATATACTGCATAGATTCTCTCTCAGTGACATGCATAATTTTAACGTTTACATCGTGCTCGTGACAACAGAAGCATTAACGACGAAATGATCAAAGGGTTGCAGATCGAACTCTAGAGCTTTTAAGAGCAAGTGTGTCATCTTCATCTCATTGACGGTGTACATGCGAGCAACAATTCAGGCACTAAATTTACTACTTTAATTATGAAAATGAAACTAAAAGCAAAAACGATAATTTGCTGTAGGATTGTAAAATCAATAGTGGTGAATGTGGTTACAGAACACAGTCTAGGCGGCTTTGATCTGTTTGGCAATAAGAAGTTATTACAGGTGCCGCCAAAGAAAAGTGCCAAACAGCAGCGCAGCAATAGTTTCCTAGGATTATAGAATCCCTTTCGCACTCACCTCACATGGGATCGAACCAGCAACAAACTTGAATTTTATGTAATTATCATACTCACAAACGCTAAAGGGGGTTGTGTAAACCTTCAACCGGACTCAAAATAAACCTTATATTACACTACATCGATATATCTTTCCGAAATAAGAGCTATAGTTTCAAAAACGAATACTTTTGAAACACGATTCAACAGGAAGTCCGAGAAAGTACAGCGATCAACTTATAAAAAAGAAAGAATAATTTTGAATCCGTGATACGCTACCGATCGCCTACGTTTTCCCGCTCTATATATTTGCTCGAGCAACCTGCAACTTCGTTAAGATATGATGCCCTGAAACTAAAAAGTGCATACCTATGACGGTTCCAAACGCTAATATTCAGCAAAATATGTACTCTATCTTTCCATCCATGGCAGTTTAATTTATGTCTACCACAAAGTGCAAGGTGACCTGTCGAGGAGATGCATAATGGAATTTAATTAGGAACACAAACACTAGTAGTAAAGCGCCTAATTAATGCCGACCATATCTAACTAACACAAGGAAGGTACTACAAGCTCCATTCTCACCAGGAGTTTGTTGTCTTGTTAAAGGTCTGACGCTGAACGTTCCGCGTCTACGCTACCTCCATTCACTTCAATATCGGTCAGCTAGCAAGCAACATTATTAGTTCATTTAGGAGTACGCGGAATGTGTTTACGTGAGATCATCGATGTTTAAAGTTTACCTGAGAACCGACACTAGTCAGCCGACCCGATTGGTGAGGGAGAATTTACTGATAATTTTGAAACGTACGTCTGAATTATGTAATTAGGTGTTCACGTTAACTGGAGTTTGGAAATTTCGTATCCGTCCGCCGGAGCCGCTCCAGCATTATATAGGGGTAAGTCTATAACGCCCGGAATTATGACCTAGTCAATGGAATTATATGAACGTGAACCGTTATTCCTTTACTGGCAGGGAAAATTAATGGGTAGTTTCTGAAGTACGACTTCCGAGCGTTGTATGCAACAGAAAGTGTGGATTCTGGAATGAAAAATGTAGCACATTTGATTTATGTTGAATTCTAAATAGAAATGGAACCAAAATAATCGATTTGTGTCATAAAAATTGTGTAGTAATAGAGAGCACATTCTGGGACCACAATATAGAAGAAAAAAAATATGCTTTTATTGTAATTGAAATAATTTCCAAATCCTTGATAGATTACATAGTAAGCTTAGGGGACCTAGCACAAACAGTAAGACAAATCGAAACATGAAAAGAAGCAGTAATAGGACCAAGTCATGGATTCATAACAGATAAAAATAATTAGAAAAGTATATGAATAAGAATATAGTAAAATAGCAATATACGAGTGAAGAAAACAGGGAGACATACCAACAAGAGATGGACAGGGAACTCACATTATCGGCAAACAAGAAACATATATGCGCAGGGAGGAAAGATGGGGAAGATGGGAGAAACATTATTGAAGAGGGCGGAAGCGGTACTCTAAACATGAAAATACAATTAGCAACTAAAGAGAACGCGATGGTAAAACAATGAGGTAAAGTACTTAATAAAACAAAAGAAAATAGAATGGGCAAATACGCAAAGGCACATAGAGAAACACAACCGAACGAGGAGTAAAACAAGCAGTATAGAGAGCAGGGAGAGTCCATAGAGTCAGCAATAGAAAATTGTGGATAAGAATCAATACTTTGAAGGAGAATAAAAGGAAAGAAATTAGAGCGACACAAGATAAATAGTACAAGATAAATAGTACCAAATAAAAACTGAAACGAAAGAAATACTAAGAGTCTGAAATGAATACGACGCAGAAAATTTTAAGAGAACACAGGGTCCGGAACAAACAAGAGCAGAAGAAATGTCAGAAAAATGCAAAGGAATAGATAAGGATGACATAGAGGAAGCTTTACAGAATACGAAAAGAAGGGAAACTGGGGGAGAAGGTGAGTTAGGGGAAACACAAATAGTGTGACAAGTATAGAGCAATATGTCTAATCCAAACCAGTTACAAACTATATACCAAGATACTGAAGAAAAGATTGAGAGAATACATGGAGGAAAGACTTGACGACACACAACAGAACTTAGACCAGGAAGACAAACTAACGACAACATATACATACTAAGAATACTCATAGAGAGGAAGAAAGAAGTAAATGAGCTATTCCTGACATTTACAGACCTAAGGGCAACCTTCGACATACTAATAAAGGAGGAAATATGGTGAGGCTTGTAGAAGCTATAAAATCCACATATGAAGAAGTGCAACAAGGGCACAATTAGACGAAGAAGTATCGGAACATTTCCAAACAAGGAAAGGAATAAATTACGAACTTGTAACATGAGCCCACTAGTACTCATAATCATAATGAACAAGATATCAAGGTTTTCAAATGAACAAAGGAATAAACCAAGGAGGAAGCATAAACACATTAGTACTGATAATCATAATGGACAAGATAATATTGTATCCTTAATATAATATCTTTATTAGCCGCAATAAAAAATTAGCACGTCAGAAAAGAAAGTTGTGTGAATGTATAGAAACATAACATATAAAATGGACAGAACATGAACATGATTGTATAAAGAAATATTACTGAAAGGAATTTGCGAAATCCTGTAAAGCATAAAAGCATGGTCCATGAAGTACTTCTTCAGGGTTTTCCGTGAAGAGGCTGAATGTGAGGCCTCAAAGTGGGGTAAAGAGGTAACAAAGAGAATAAGGTAAAAGGAAGGAAGACTTAACAGGTGAAATTAGGTGATTTCTACGCAGACGATTTGGAACTCGTATCAAGCTCCAAGACCAATATACGAAAACGGCTGAACTTGTGGACAGAAGAGATAGAAAACATGAGAATAGAAGTAAATACAGAGAAAACAAAATTAATGGTAATCAATAAAGAACAACCACATGAACAATTGTGGTGTCAGATAAAACCTAAAGGAAAAGTAGTGGAGCCAAGCAACGATCTACGAATATCTTGGTAAAGTAATGACGAACGTTGGAAGATTGGATGGAGAAGTAGCAAACAGGAGACACAAACTTACAGAAATTTACTACGTACCCAACAAGACAATATTGGGACATAAAGAAATAGATAGGGAACTAGGCTGCAAATCTGCAAGTCAATTATTGTACCAAGCCTGACATACGCAAGTGACAATTTAGACGTTCAGCAAAAAATAGGAGACAAAGTTCAATGCATTGGAGATAAAATATATAAGAAAGATAACAGGAGTAACCAAACTGGACAGAATGAGAAACGATGAAATTAGGAAAACCGTAGTGTTACCCCAAAACTTCGTTACCACTATCTGGCCGAAATAGCAACAACTGGAGGGGTACAATTGGCTAGAGTGCACAACACGACAGGAACAGCAATACGCGATACTTACACTTGTCGCAACAAGCTAGCCAATGCCGTGCTCAGCTCAGTGGGAGGTCGTGTAGGTTCCTTTTAAGATATAATAACAATACAGAAATACGACAATAATACAGAAGGTCTTGTCAGGAGAACAGAAAATATGGGCGCCAACCATGAACTTTGGGTCAAAGGTCATAAAAGCTTACCAGATACATTGTCATGGTCAAATAATCGGTATCTTTTATTGATCGAAAAACTATCTGACGTCAGACAACCAAGATCAGGTGGTAAATGCGCGTTGATTCTATATGCTTCTATTTCTTTACGTAAACAACAAAGTTCTACTTGAAAAACTACACACGGCTATTCAAGAACTTGTATATTTAGCCTATAGTTAGAATTCATTAATAAAATTGAAAAACTAAAAATATTCGTGATAAATTAGTTAAATAATGCGAACAATGCGGTAAGGGTAAGTCAGTATAAAATGTTTTATTGTAGACCTTCACAAGATAAAATACAAAATACGTGATCGACTTTATCGACCTATCTTTACGATAGTTCGATAAATCGATACACAAAACCTAATTTCACTCATCAAAACTCTCCCGATCTCGAAACAGTCTTTTTCACTCAGCTACCTAATACCTTCTTCTACTCTGTTACTACGTAGAAGCCCAAGATTTGCTTCGCGTCCTCGTGATTGGAGGAATTCGAAAAACTCAAGGGCAACTAACAACGCTGCGATAAGATTGGTTCAACGGAAAATATCGTTAAGAGAGACTAAGAAATAACTTTTGTCCGAAGGGAATAAAATTTGAGCCTATATTTCTAACAAGTTAAGTGAGATACGGAAACTGAACTAATGAAATTTGTGCACGTAACAGTAGACCAAAAAGTAATATCTGAAAAAATCAAAACAAAGTAATTTAAGTGGTACAGATATGTGGCGAGGATGAAATCAGATAGACTGGTAAATGAAATATGTGATATGGGAGGATCTACAGTAAGAAGAAAAGGAAGATCTAGAAGGAAATGGAACCAGATGGACCAGATCGAAGAAGATGGGAAGGAAAAAGAAAAACCTTAGAGGACCCAATAGGACTAGCAAGGGACAGGATAGGGTGGAAAAAATGGACAAGAGAAGCAGCGGAATCGCAATCTGTAACCTGAAAGGGCACAAAGGATCTAATAGAGCACAATAATTCAAAGTAGGTTTATTTCTGTGGTGTGCCCTTATTTTTGCACCTTTATAATTAACGATTAACTAAATACAAAGTTAGGTTGACATCGAACAAGGATGATACAATCCTTCACATTTTCTACTTCAAAGCACTGTTCTTTTGTTTGAACCTCTTTGCACATGTACAAAGATCGGACAAAAATCTTTGTACGAGAGGTGTTTAGTTTGTACAACATAATAATGGTAACTGAACTACCAAAAAAAATCTTTGTACAATGTACAAAGACTCTTTGTATGGAGCCAAAAGTGTTTGTCTCGTACAACAAGAAAACAGTGCTCCAAAGTATTATTTACCTCCAGTGACCTTCTTTGTCCCGCTTCATTTTCAGTAGGTTATTTTTTTTGGAGATTTTTTTGTTGCATTGGCTTCGAAAATAATTATAGTGACATAGAATCGATTCTGGAATTATAATCCTGAATAGGTCCCGCTGTTTAAACAATTTCAATGATTTACAATCAACTTATTCGTTCAACCTAACTTTTAGTATTTATTACGTGCAAAAATTCTGAGTAGGTCTCCCACGGACACGTCGAGTTTTCGATAATTTCCTAATAAATTCTACATTAAACATAATAAAAGGGAATCCGAGCCCGTTTTGCAAATTTCATCGCCCTTTTTTCTTCCTTCGCCCTTCTTTCGGGCGCAAGGAAGCAAGTGTCTAAAATTTTAGTATGGCAATCACCGGAACGTGCGTATATTTTCCTTCCGCCGTTCGACGACCACCACCTCCATATTGGAGGTTACGCGAAGGCGACTGCTGGCCCCCGGAGAACGGCTGTACATAAGTGCGCGCAGATAATGGAATACTAAAAATTGAAGAGGCTATATTCGGTAAGTGGTCGCATAAACGAAAAAGATTAATATATGCGCCGTTTTTTGGGAGAATTTAAAAAATGTAGGTAGTGGTAGAAAATTTGTTTTGAGTACGTTGAAGTATGTGCATAAGAAAACTAGTGGCAGCAGCTTCATTGCTACTTACGAACCAGCTTTTTACATACTCTGGAATTATATTACAAAGAAGTGCGGTGCTCAAAGGTAACTAACTTTCCACGGTCGTAACGCACTCACCAACTAACCGTTAACTTTTTGCAACGTGCTAATTGGAAATAAGCAAAGGAGTTGCAAACTCAATCTTGAGCGCACACTTTTATCATACGCATTAGCAATTCTATCGGAACACAAAGCGTAACACGCGCTATACATACAACCTGGACCACAAAGGCAACTGTTGCACAGGTGTGTATGTACGCAAATTGAACAAACGCTTGTTGCCGTCGTGTCAATTAATAGAGATTGGTGTTGCGGTGCCTGGTTCCGTGTAGCGACATTGTTTTGCAATAACAAACCTGAACGAAAGAGGAAACGATAGCGACAAGCGACTACGGTCCTCGTTGTAATGGCTATTTTACAAGCCATGATTTAGTTAGTACCTTCGCTAAGTAAAGCAACGCGATGAAATCACATTTTAGTTTATGAGTAAAAGGTTTGAAGGCGTCGATATCCGCAACTTTCTTTCCGCAAATAAGTCTATCGTTTATCAGAATGTCAATTAATTAATCAGTTTCCAAATAATAAGTCAGGCTGTGAGGCTCGAATGCAATTAACCAGAATCCTTTCATCTGTAGACAAAAACGAAGTATCTGATTCACATTATCGATAGACCTGCAGCATAATATAAAGGGTGAAAATACAACCAGTTTGCATGTTGCCATTTTGCTATTAGATGGTAAGACGCACATTTTGTGCTTCGTGCCATAATTCGCGCTATTTGTGCCCATCTCTTTGTTATTTTACTTCTTGTCAGCTAATTTCCTGCTCTTTTAAGACTTCTACTCTGCATTTCTGCTTTCCATATCGAACGAGGTTTTTGCTTGCTTCGGGCTCATTGCATTGGGAATTGATTTTACCTCGAACTTTTTCTTTGTTTGCTCGGCTCTGAGTTAGGTTTCTCTGTGTTGCACCTGACGTCTTCCTACCCCCTGTTTTCAGCCCTTTCGCGAGTACCCATATCTTGCAGAAAAGATTTTAATGATATTTTTTTCTGTCTCTTTCGTCTAAGCTCCTCCATACATCATCTTTCTGATTTTTGTCCAAATGCTTTTGTAAGACTTACTATTATCAACTTAACGCCTTCTTCTTCTATATTTTGAGTTATAGAATCATATGCTGATCACCTTCCACATTTTCTCTTTAATTGACTCTATTGGGAGTTCTTTGTAATTATACTTTTCTTACCTTACTACTACAGTACTACGGTAGTACAGTAGTGGTACTATTATTAAATATTTTTGAATCCTACAAAGTCTTTTGATTTAATTTATTCGTTAGGGAGTTTCAACAAGTGATTTCGGCATCAATTAATTATTTTCTATTTTCGCCAATTACAGTTGTGTCCTTTTCGTCCTCGGTCGAATGAAGGTTGCGTTAGTCGTTAAACCGTTGCCTTCACTACTTCGTTGGTTGAGCCTTCTCGCAAACTAAATCACCCTCATCTTTAAAAATTTTCTGTTTCCCTTGTCTTCGATAGTTGCTCCATTTTTTCCCACAATTTCTACTTAGCCAAAGTAATATTCTCCATTTTTTATTATGTAGTCGTACCTCCTTATGTCGATACTTCCAGAAGAATTGTAATGATGATATTTTTATCAACGTTTCCTTCTTCCAAAGTCCTCCTTACTTCACCTTTCGGACTTTTATCCAAATTGTTTTGTAAGATTTTTTGTTATCAACCTTCTTCCCTCATGTTTTGTGTTAAAGCATTATACCGTGATATAGTTCCACATTTTCGCTTTAATGGTCTTTAGTGGGAGTTCTACGGAATTATAACTTTCTTGCCGATTTTTGCCTGCCACAATTGTGTTGTTTTTTTGTCCTCGCTTGAATGAGGGTTTATTTACCCATGAAAGTGTTACCTTACCTTCTGCGTTTCCTTTGTTACTATTTGAACCTCCTCCCCAACCACATTTTCTGTCTCCCTTGTCTTCGATAGCTTTCTGAAATTTTCCTACAATTTCTGCTTAGCTAGCATAATCATATTAACAGTCGCTATTTCCAGAAGACGAATTTCTGCCTTCATCGAATTCTTCTGCCTTTAACTAGACTTTTCCTTAGTCAAACAATTTGGAGAAGGACATATAGATTTAACTTACATCTTGAACCAGACTTTTTTGACATCTTCACAGTGCCTCATATATCATCTATGGGATATCCTAAAACAATCAGCACAACTTGATCAATAGTAGTGATAAAAGTTAAACGAAGATCTACAAGCTACTGAATTCATATTCTTATGATTTAACTTCAACTTTACTTCTTTAACGGTTTTCATCGACACCGTGTTCATTACATTTGATATGATTGTTCCTTTCTGTTTTTTATATATATCTTTTTTCCGATAATACTGTCCTAAGCAATCAAACATTAGTTGAAATCATTAAATTATTATATCACATAGGGACCATGACGTAGAAAAAATAAAAGTAATCATGAGAAGTTGTGCTGCTGCATTAATTTACTAAATTTAAAATAGTGATTGTTTTTCTTCCCGAATTCTCGAATTCTCCGATCTTTAAAATGCCCATTTCTCATTATGCCACTATTATCTCAGACATCAGAATTCTAGAATTTCCTAATTCACATCGAATTTTCTAGGCATACACTTTTAAATTATAGAATTCTGAAATTGCTGATAAGGTATTCGAATTAGTTTGCTAGTTTGCAGGAGCCATTATAATGATTTTGAGCAAAAACAGAATAAAAATATCAACTAAAATTTGGGACCGTTGTCAGTAGGAGCCAATATTGAGCCAACATGCGTTGCATGGATTCAATCCAAACCACAAATAATCCCGCTCTTAGTCTGGAATAATTTCCAATTTGTGAGTAGCAGTTTAAATCGAGGCAAAATTTTATGGCTGTCATCCCAATCAAAACCTTTTCTTGTCTGCTGATAAGCTAACTGTGATGATAAAAGTAGCTTTCCAAACTCTATTTCAAATTACAACTTGTCTGAAGGACAACACTTCGTCAAACCACTCGTTCATCGAAAAGTTTTCTGTATTGCTGAATACTTTTGTTAGTAATACTTGACCTCTGTGACACTTATAATATATACATACATACCATTAATACACAAGTACATGTTTACGAAACAATACGTGCTAGTCTGGACTATTTTATAGTGAATTTTTTACATAATTTGTAACTAACATGCTATGCTGCTATCAATAAGTTTATGTTCTTACTTAGTTATTACCTGAAAATATATTTTCTCTAAAGTTAAATCTAGTATAAGGCAGCTTTTGTTTCCGTTGATATTTACAATTGAGAAGCAACATAGAACTTTAGCATAAACTTACAATTACAGAAAAATATTTTCTAATATTCTTAAGTCTATCGTTTAAAACAATTTTTCCAATAATTTAAATTATCGCCTAATAAGTTTTCTACATACCTCCCACAAATCTTAGAAATCTTTTAAATTTTTTAAAAGATCAATTAATTTAGTCCCATTTCATCTGTCTACTGATCTATTCACGAAGAGCGCTACACATATACTCTCATTGGCAAAGCTTAAAACAATTGTTGTGTGAACTGACAAATTTTGTTGTACAAACTAGCAGTATGCACAGACATTAACACAATTGCTTCGAAGTGGCTTCAATCCCGTTTAAACAGGTGTAATTAAACGGTAGTTTGTCAAAATAGGTATTTAAACTTTGCTTAAGTGGACGTAGGGCTACCTCAGGGCCCCAGAACCAACTTTCTTTCTAATTTAGTTTTTCTCAATTCTCTACGTTGTTGACCTTAGTTATTTATACTGTAAGTGCATACGCCTCCTCGAATTATACGTCAAAATACATTTGGTGGAGGCGCCGGAAAAGTATTCTCATTTATACATTGTAGCTTTTCCTGACTTTCCTGTTAGTTTTGTTACATAGAATCTTCTAAATTATTTATTGTTGTGCGATTCATTCAACGTTATCCTGTCTTTACTTCTATTTACAAAATAATTAATACTGGATGTGGTTCCCACTACAATAATTTAGAGAACGCCATAATAGAATTACAATACGGAAACTACCAAACATGATATACGACCACACAGTGCAATCAAAAATAAATAACACATCCTCTATATACATATATCCATAAAGATCGCGCGCACAGGAAGAGGCATATATCGAGCGATAAATAAAAAAATGACGTCCGAAAAGGAGGAAAAATGTCCGAAAACCAAAGCGTGGCCGTCCTTTCATGCCGGGATACCTACCACTATCTATACGGCCGGGGCTTCCATATTTCGTAGATATTTCCAAATAATTTAACTTTTTGTTGGACACCACGCCGAGCCAACGCCGGCGGTTTTCTCCGCTACCGCCGCCGTCGAGCGTCCTTCTCTGGCGGAGTTATTTATTCGGAGAAATAAAATACTGCATGGAGATTTATGAGTATCTAAATACAGTTGGACACAAGTCTGCACTCCGGGCGACCATTAGCGGTCACGCTGATGACAATAAATGTGACTCCATAAATTTCGAGACCCGCGAGGAAGAGGGACGGTCAGATAGAAGGAGACGAAGAAAGAGTGGTACTGGCGGCGGACATGGACGCGGATACTGAAGGCGGGAATGGCGAGAAGTCGGAAACTTTTCGCTTGGATGGTAATGGAAATTAGGTTGCTTTCATTTCCTGAACTTGTAGATTGTTTAGCATAGGATTTCTGTGACGAGAAATAGGAAGATCTGACAAAAGTAAAATGGACCAGTTCTTATCCTTACCATGTTAATGAGGGAAATTCTTGAACTTTACATAAATACGTATAGATATTATCTAGTGTATTTTAATTCCCGAAGGGAACGATGCAATACCATACATTTTTTGACTTAAAGCGAAGAATTTCAACCTCACTAGGCAGATAGATGCCATTTTTGTCAGGTAATCAATGGCTTTATTAACATAACAAACGATGTTAGTGTATTTTAAGGAATTGTGGTTGATGGCGAACTTTATGTGTTCCTTGCGTTACGTTGGGGCCTTGCCTGGCCCTCATTAGAGCTTTTGAGGTTGAATAGTTCAAAAATTATACTTGCCTTAGCCTAAATCCTTTTCGTCGGTGATTACTTGAGACGCTAAAACTAGCACGCCAGAATTTCTGAGTAGGATTTAATCAAATCTGTGAATGTGTTTCCGCTTCAAAGTCATCGCAAGATTTACAATTGGAAATAGCTAGCGGCAAGAAACCTTCGAAGAGTGTAACTAATTGTAAGTTACCTACATTTCCCTACTGTCTCGCGAACTTATACTTCAACTGTTAACTATTACTTACTTACTTAATCCTGAAACCCGTTTGACCGTGAAGCGTCGGGTTCTGTTAACTATTATGCTCCATATTCTATACATAACTAACTAAAAAAGGAGTTCTATATTTTCCGACAACTTTCTAGTTATTGGTATGCGCCTCAAGGCAGATATCTGAAAACTACATCTACTCTACAAAATAGTTGTTTACATTATTTGTCCTGCTGAAATATTCCCGGGTTACCTTTAGGAAACTTCTCCGCTATCGTTCAAGTAAACTTTCCGAACTAGAAAATAATTTAGGTAAAACACAGGTACGCCGCGTCGCGCCGTCGTCCGGAAAGATGTATAACGAACGACGACGAAAACAAAATTTAGTTAAGTATTCGCCTTTCGAAGAGAAAGTTTTTAATTTGGAGTCTCATATTTAATATTTACTGTAATTCTTATGGCGAAGTTATGTCCTAAAGCCGGTAATCAAATTACGTACTAATTTCAAAGTGTTAAAAGTTTTAACAAGGCGAGCGAACTTTTATTGCTTCCTCGGTAATAATAAAGTTATAAGCGATACAGAATGAAGTAAAAAGTTAAGAAACGCGGCCACTCCAGCTAAGAGACGTTAAATCAATAATTCTATTTTATATAGTTGTTTATTTGCTCTCAAAGTCACTTCATTTCTCTCTGAAATCCCTCAGACATAACAGTTTAAATCGGTAGAGTTTGTTCGCTTTGTACCTAGTTTTCTATATTTTAAAGAACTGTCATTGTAGCTGGAGGTTCAAATGTTCAAATGTATTTGACTTTCGAACTTCACTAATTTAAATGAAATGCATCCATTGGTTACTACCGAAAGTTAGGTGTAATGACTACAAAATCCCCCTTATACATTTTCGTTGCTGATTGAAATTCTGTCAAGTTTATTCTTTTTTTTTAGTGTCTGCAATTCAACAATTTAGTTTGAAAGACATCGACATCAGCTCCTCCTCGATACAGCTAAATACACAGTTAGCTGTTAAACTTTCTTCATAAGCATGGTTTACAAAATACTTTACAAAATATTGCACCAATTTGGAGCCGCGCTACGTATAAGCTCATACCAATGCTGCAGTGATAAAATTTCATCACTTAGGATCCATTTTCATTTTTCACTGGTTATGTAAGATCCATTTAAGTACCATTCTCATTTTTGTCTTGATAATCTCCAATTGGTCTTGACGTACTTCACAACTTGTATCCATTCTGTTCTATTCCTAGCCTGTTTTGACCCTTGGGATTACAAACTGTTTTTGACGCTATCCATTGATTCTTACTCGTTCTGCTTTCTAGAATCGCCATGAAACCCTACAATTTTTATGTTCGGTTGGAATTTTTGGCTCCCTCTAAATAATTGAGAATTGTGCTTGTGGCACCACACTTCTCCGTAATTTATTGCTCCAAAAATTCTCATACGTACTTTCTATGAGAGTCTGGGTCTTTGTCCTAACATAATTTGTTAGCAGTTAGTACTTCCCACATGCTTCGGGAATGTTACGGGCTTGTCTTTGAAAAGTATGGAGAACCATGTTGGTAATCTTCATCATTTCTTGTGCTCAAAAGGGGGCTAGATTTTATGAATTTATTGCACTGCTACTAGTATAATTGAAAATAAATGTTGTATTGCGCACACCTCGAGATCATCAGGATATCCTTTCAAATCCACCATTTCTGAAAAATTTCTTTTTAGCCTTTTTAACCTTTCCTTGCTGGAAAGATATTTCTATTGCAACGGAGCAGTATTTTGCGAATCATCAATGGCATGACTACGCTTTAGCATTGTTGGTCCAAATTATGTTGAAAAATAAAAAATTTTAAACCCTATTTGCTTCACTTCGACTCTCAGTTCCCGTCAAATCATCCTCGTATATCTGCACTCTATATCTTTATGTTTATCATCATAGCTCAGTTCCGTAGAATTTAATCCGGAAAATTGTTTGCCGAAAGTGAAAAACATTAGAGAAGCTATTCCAAGAAATGGACAACGACAAGTTTGTTCCACATCTACCTATAATAAAGTATAAGTCTTTCCTGGGTTCTAACATTCAATTGAACTATTTTCGTTCGATTTTCAAATACTGATTTTAGGACGGATTTTGCATGGAAGATAATACAGTCTTTTGTGGTAGTTTTTGGATATAATCAAAGCGGTCAGCCGTCTAAAAATTTTACGGTATTTAGACAATCTTCTTTTACATTAATACCCGGGCTTCCCAACGTAGTTCTATACAATTGCTGGGTAAAATCCTCCTTCTTATCCATAAAGTAATCATAATACAATACTTCAATATTCATTCATATTTACAACAACCAAACAAAAATCAACCATTCATGCATAACTCAAACGAAATGCCGACATTCAGTATCTATGTTTATACTGACTTTTAATAAAGTCGCACATCTCATTGCAGTCTGTGAAAATAAGAAGGACGCCCTCAATTTACGTGATTATAACTTCTAATTATTTTCGGCGCGAAAGGTAACTTTGTTGTTTCGCTTATCCGGCTATATTCATATAAAGTTGTGATAATACAGTAAAGCAAGATATATTACACGTTACCGAGGAAGCTACTGCATATCCTTATTAAGAATTATGTACAAAGTTTCGACTTCCCTGATGCGGATGCTTAATATGAGAACATAAACATTGATGTCGGCTGCGCTACGTTGCACATACTACACGTACTTATGTTAGTATGTATGTTCGTATCAACGCACACGTGCAGATGTGCGATATGTGCGCCCTATTTTTGGAAGGAGCCCCCTCGTTGTGGTTATAAAGAGAGATGGACCATGTGGGCTTCATTGGTGTAACAATATCGTCCTCAAGCTCGGATGAAGGAGAATTTTTAAATAAAGTTCGATGTATATTTCCTAATAAGAGCTAACGTTTACTAATGAAATTGTAAGATTACTAATCTGCCTACGCCGACAACACTCTAAATATAAATATAAAAGTCAACACGCGTATCATAGCGGATAGAGAGAATCTTCGTAACTCAACAAACTAGTTTTCCGATATAAAACAAACTCGAATAACCACCCTTCCCCTTCCAGCATGCCTTCACCCCTCTATTTGTCGGTCGGAGCTTCTACCACGATCTTTTGCCCACGCTATATACACAAGATAATTATTCCGGCATAATTCCAAATTAACGTCCATGAAAATGTAAATATAGCAGGGGCCAGTTCATCTATATTCATGGAATTTCCGATAAAATACCAGGATAAGAAATTACGCCCGGGGAACACGTTGTAATAAAATTTCGAACATACCGTTTAATCCGAATTAATTCTATCTACTTTCCGAGGGGGATATTAACTTAATTTGATTAGTCGGGAGACGGAATAATTCGTTCGACCGTCGGCGGCACCCGAAATCTCGGATAATTGTTTTAACGTCAAAATTGAGCAGATGTAATAAACACGTAGCGTGTCGTAAAATGTTTGGTGGATCGGTGGTGTGTATTCATATGTTTTATTACTTGTTTCGAATATAATTTAAAGCAGATGAATTTTGGGATGATCCTACCGATTAAACTGGTTAACAGCCGATATTTCATTAGACTTCAATGGAGCTTGGAGTTGATACTGGGCGGTTCGTTCCTTCGTTTTCGAAATAATCTCCTCTTTGGGGCGATGCATTTACGTTTCCTATCTTCCTCGCGTGGTTCATTCTGCCTCGTAGGTCTAGTTTTGATTGTAGTTCTTTGACTTCTGATTCGTTTCTTTTGGACAAAGGTGTATTCGACGTTTCACAAAGAATCCAACTGGTTGGGCGATTTAGACAGTTACTGTTTTAAACTATTTTAGCTTCCAATTGACTAGCGAGGATAACCTGCTCTTTCAACACCAATCGATCGAAAAACATTTATTGGATGACCGACTCATTTCTTCAAGACTTCCGCTAGCTTCTCCTCCACCTCTTCAACTTCTTGTACCGGAAGATAGACACCGCCTTTCTTTCTTAATTGATTATTTTATTCAGTGTGTCTCAAAGCCAATCAACTTTGTTGGAGTGCCACCTCCAAATTACAACTTCAAGAAGGGTAACTTGACACGTTTATATGATTTACTAAGTAGTAAAAATTCGGAATTGGTGTTGGGACACCAAGATCTAAATAATGCTTGTTATGCTTTTAATCACACTCTGAGTTTCTATTTATGAATGACTCTACCAAGGTATGAACATAGACCTCATAAGTATCCGTCATGTTTCACATATTACATCCTGTACTTAAATTAAAAGGAAATTAAGAAACCAATATCATCCGTATCATACAGATATCTTTGAAGATTTGTAGATTTGTGCATTGCATTGGTGTCAAAGTGAATCCAACGTACCTCAAAGAACTCAAAACCAAAAAACGAAGTTTTCTTACGTAAAATAGTAACTTAATGGTATTAAGTATTTTAGTTTTTTATAAATTTCTCTGCAAGCAGTACTATCGAGTCCTTCAAACCCGGAAAGAAACTGTGTACTAAGCAGTGACCTTCAAGCATCGCCAGTACTCATAGTTTACACTTGTCGAAGATAATAGCTTCTCTCCTATTTAACAATTCTATTACTCTCGTGCATGAAGCAACACAGTAACAATATCTCCACGGATCCAACTCTAGTTAAATTTATCGTTATTTTAGTGTTTTCCGTTCTGTTATATGCGGTATCCCGTTCGAAAAACCGGGACATTTACGTATAATAAATTTAGCGCGAGAAGCAACCGGAATCGAAACCGTGCCGGGAATCCGAGCGAGTTAAGTAAAACTGACTCGATTTCAATCCCGGAGGGTGCGGGTCGAAGAGGGACACGACGACGATCGCGAAGAACCACGCCCTAAATTTAGTTATATATCAAAGAGATAACGGCGTTAGAAGGGAGTTGGAGAAAAGATAACGACCGAGGCACACAGTTTGATATATATTTTTGACAACGGCTCGCGCCGGCAAGGGAATAATTTTTCGAACTTCCGATGATTAATTGAGATCGAATGGCCGATAGGAGAGATGTATTTTATGGTTTTAATTGTCGTAAATAATTTCACTTTCTGACGTCCAGGGAGAGTTATCTGGGAAAATTTTAAGGGTATGGAAACGGCTGAGAATCGATTTCGCCTTGGGGAGATGTACGTTACGATCTTCTTTATTTCTCGCGCTTGATAAAACGATTTCTAGTTTGAATGGGAAAAAAACCTTTTGGAGAATGTGATGATTACCAAATTTAGCTTCTTTCTGTAGTTGGGGTCAATACGTTTTATTGGAGTCTCTTTGTGAGTGAGCATAACATTAACAAAATGCAACTAATCAGAGGTATAAATATAATAAAAATATAATATAAAATAAATATAACCAAACTTCACTTGCACTTCTGCTTCTACTTTCCCCAGCATTCGTTTTAGTATTATGCGGTGCTAGTTAACAAAGCAAAATATATTTACGAAAAAGTATGCTTATCTCGCCTGGAAGCACACGGAAACATTTTGCAGAATCTTCCATTATGGCATGCTTGCAAATTTAAATGTCGATGTCTTTATACATTTTTGGACAGTAACCCAAATTAGCTCCAAATGTCCGTCTGAGCAATTTCTGCCCTAACTTACGTATATACCTGCAATAGTAGGATCAAACGTTCAGGCGGATTCAACACCAAATGCCTTCTTCTGCCATTCCATTGTACAACTAACAAATTTCAAGCATTATATTGACAACCTTTGAAGTAATACACTAAATGTCTTCATATCGCAGCACAAAGTGATTAAAAGATTTAATCCTAGTCTCCTGCTGGAATTGCTTTGAAAATCCAGCTTCGTTTTTGTGAATACTTCGTCTAAATTAAGCAACTTTCCAAGCAACAAATTTCCAACAGTAAAGGGCTTCGTTTAGAGACTACGTCTAAAATATTGTTTCATTATCCTCGAAACATCTCTCAAAATTTTGTTATGCACACTTGAAAATTGCTGCCGGATTCAATCACATCCTGATGAAATCTATACCAAATTTAGGTACAACTCAAAGCACGTAATTTTTAAAAGCTCTGATTATTTTCTTCAAAACTCTCTGCCGTCTATGCGCGCTATGTCAGCTAAAAACTAACCTGGAATTGCTTAGTTTTCAGAGAAATGTTTAATGAATCTAGCCATATCGTCCCAAAAATTTTTCTGAAATGTGACCCTACAATTTAATCTTAAAAACTATTCATGAAATCTAGACGCACAGTCTAAAACTTATTTCCAAAGTTTAGCTATTCTTAAGTGACTAATCCCTAAAAGTTTAACTATAATCTTAGAAGATTAGCCACATCTTCAAACAATTAATTTCCAGTGGTGCAGTTATTGTCCTAATTTAACAGCACCTTCCTAAAATCTATCTCGAAATTTGCATTACATCCACAGTGTTAAACACTTTCATATATACTCTTGAATTCTGCTTTCAAAATTTAGCGCCCTAATAATTTCCTTCTAAAAACTGTATAGAAAGTATTATTAAAAACTGCCTCTAAAATGCACCTACTTAGATTTTGAAGATAGTTGTCAGGTGGACGACAACTATCTTCAAAATCTAGCGAACCTCTCACAGCTGTTCCCCAACAGTTCAGCATTTGTTTTGGAAAAATCTGAAGCTATGGAAATCTGTCTTCACCTTCTGGAAATTGGCTTTTAAATTTGTATTTATTCAAATTAACGTCGAAAGCTGCTTTGGAAACATAGCCCCATTCATTTAATAACTGTTTCCAAATTTTCTCCTAAAACTTGTCTTCAAACTTTTCCGAATCTGTCTGAAAACTGTCTCCAACATGTGATAAAATTCGCCAAAAGTCACTGAAAATTTTACTAATCTGTTTAAAATTTTTCTATAAAATTATGTCAATTTCAGGATCTAGTAGTAATTATTGTAGATTTGTCCAGATTCTTAAAATTTGTCTTCAAAGAAGTACTAACTTGGACACTTAGGAAAGCAAATTATCCTATTCTCTCAATGTAAATCTGTTCAAACCTAGACTTATTAAAGCACTGACATTTGTTCACTTTCTGTTAGTTCGTTCATAAATGCGAAAGTCCAAAGGAGTTGGTGATAAATATAAATATTGTACAAGACGAATAACATCTTATCTTCTCCATACAAAATCTTAAGAAGTCAATGAGCGATCGCAGTGAGATTGATTTTAATATCGCGCTGATTTGCATATTTCTGAAAGTTGACTGTCAGCGGTATGCAGGGGAAACACTTCTTCTTTAACTTATCTACCAGTTTTAATTGAATTGAACTCGACAGGTGTATCACAACCGATTTCAAAGTTTTAGTTTAAAGTTAATTGTAAATATGTTACTATTGCGGGCCCCTTCATGACATTTATCTTGTGTGATCCATCGTCTCTGCTTTCTACGAATGTTGTGTCACAATTTCTAGATAGCAATAGCGAATACAGAAATTCGTTTGAAAATGAGCAGCCTCCACTTTTATAACTGCTACCAAACATCTACATTCGGCTTATATACTTCCACTGCACTTCTGATTTCTTTGATCTTCATTCTTTCCACAAGAACAACCTTTCTTCGATAGCCTTCATGTCCAGGCTTAAATCACTCAAAACTGAGAGAATCACGATATCCAATTTGGGTTGGAATTTCGTACGGTGTTGGTTTAGCCAATGTTGATAACTTCCTTAGAGCTGACATCTGGACGCATTGGGTAAGCTTGTGAAGTATATTGCACATTATCGCGAGGAGTTGATGTCGGAACTCAAAGTATTGAAAATGTAAGGATGGGCATCCAAAAGACACTTTGTAATTGTTGCTACTTGTAGCCTCACCACTACAACTAGCCAGCATGGCTTTAATGCTTCCTTCCTTTATGGATTAAATCTTCTATTCCTCATGGAAGCCCTTAAGATACAATACAGTACAATTGATATAATACATCAGAGACTGAAGAAAAGAACCGTGCTTTAATTGTTCTGGTGATTAACTGATCGATAGCCCCATTAAATGTTATGTTTACCACAACTTCATTCCTTCCACTCTATCCTTCTGCTTCCCTCTTTATCAAGACTATCAGGGAAATCCCAACTTAACCTAACGTAAATTGAGAGAAATTCAGATTTAACTGGCATTACAGACACGTACGATGAAAGAGAACAGCTTAGTAAATTGGAATGAAACAATATTGTCCAAAGCATAACTTTAGTAATTATTGTTTCATAACACACATGGAAGTTTTAATGATGAATAGTTCCACCAGGAATTGTTACAATTCTACCCCTTCTCTTACTGAACTCAGTTATCATTCTGTATACATATATATCTACATATATACCTCACTTTTGGCGACACATATAACTTGTAATGTAGTTCATTCTTTATTAAGTTTCTCAACAAATAAAGGACAATAACGATACGTTACGTCTACCTTGTGTCGGAGATCGTCGTGTACGCCTCAGTAAATCACATGACATCCGGTTATTAATCTATCTAGCAGGCTGCGTGCTAATATCAAAAAGATAAATCGATCCGCGTTCTTTGATAAGTTGAAGATTTATACGCGTTATTTCGTAGTTTCGGCGCGTTACTCTAGGTGGCTTTTTTAACGGCGATAAATTTTCGGTAAAGTTTGAGCAAGCGCAAGTTCACCAGCTGTTACAGCATGTAAGAAGATAATCATAACTTTTTTCTCCTCGGGATGCTTCCTCGTTGCGCGAAATATTGCGATAGCTGCTGCTAGAGAGGAAAAGTTGTTTATAAAATATGGATGTACCACGTACTTGCTTACCGTACGCTTTTACCGTACATCGAAGGAAAGCTATTTCGATCTAATTTAACGGCCGTGTGCGAAAGTAAGTGCATGAATTTTTGGTGCTATGGTGGATGTTCCTGCAATACTATCCACATCCTTGCTATTTTTTATCTATTTCCGGTGGCAACGTCTAGTTCCTTACGAGGTTTCAAAGTTCACTCGTGGAAGATAGATTTTCATATCGAAACGCGCTCTAAAAACTTTGTGGAGCTAAGGACTTTGTTTGGCAATCTAACTGAAAGGGATACAGTTAGATACATATTCCTTAATTAGAGATTGAAAATATCAAATTTTCCCTTTGTTTTTGGTTTAATTCTACGGAAGGAAATCCCATGTATTATTGAACATTATAAAAACGTACATACATTTAAAAAATCGATTCACTAGTTAACTTCGGCTTGCATTAGCAAAAATTGTTTCAATTAATCCAACTAAACAAATCCACTCAAACGATTATTGAAGCAGACTTTTCAGCCTAAAATAAATGGATTGAACCATTTTTTAAAAATGTGTGCGTCTAGCTCTGAGTAAAATTAAATAGATATTCATTCGTTGTAATGAAATTATAGCACGAAGCGTCATTATGAGTTTCGCTAATATTTAAAAATCGACAAAATAAAATAATGCCTGTGAATATTAAATATAAATCGACAAATGGGCAGGATTATATTTTAATAATGCTTTTTCATGAAATATGTATATTATATTAGGTTACTTGTAACGTAATGTATTCGTGTTTACATCTTTAAGCAATGATTTTGTGCAGTAGCAATTATACGGCAAAATCAGAATAAAATGCTGACATAAAATTTAAAATTCACGGCAAGCACATAAAACGTCGATAACTGAAGAATAGTACTATGATTGGTAGCAAGAAATTTTTTTTTCATAAAGGAATTTCCCTTATACATCTACTCCATCAGCTCGGCGTTCTACACTTTCGGGCAAATTTTTAACTCTGTCCCATTTTACTCTGTATGGTTTGATAAGAAATTTGCGGAAACATTCCGAAACAACCCTTGATTGTAGTTTCAATCATATATCGACAACAACTGCATTTTGATAAATATATATACAGCGTGGACGTAAAGATTGGAACAAATTCTGACACACATAATCGTCGGTAATTTGTTTTTAAACTATGTATGAAAAATCTATGTACATAGGGCAGAAAATCATATTTTATTTGTTATATTATAAAATCCAGACCTATTTAGTGCCGAATTTTCATTTATATTGATACAGAACACTTGGTAAGTAATGTAGTATTTAAAGTTAAAATGAGTTAATAAAAAAAAGCACATAATTTACAACGTCCATTAGACGATACGTTAGTATCTATGTCATAAAACTGTTACGTCAGTATTTATGGGGTAAGAGTTTATATTAACGCTTTCGCCTTTCTCCGCAAAAACCGTTCCAAAAGTCTAGTTCATGTAATTTAAATTTGCAGCAAATCCCCTTATACTGAGAGATCGGAGTTACTTATTCTCTAAGCTTCAAGATCATGTTTTATTTATGTATGTTCCAACAGTAGTCTGCCATCATGTGTGTATGCTATCTTCCCTGATAACGATTCTTTGCGTTTAGATCCTGACGAAGCCTTTCACTTCGCTTTTCGCTGGTCTTATACAAATTAAACGTTTATTCCCATATTCCATTCAAAGTCTTTGAACTTAATATGGTGTTTACTAACTCAACATAGTGATCGGTGTTGTAATTGCCCCAAAAGCATCTAACAATCAGCATAAATAACGTCCACTGTATTCAACTTCGGCCATTGAACGTGGGAAAACGCGATCACTTATGAGCTCTTATTTGTAGACCGGCAAAAATGCTCCCTTTTTCTGTATGTAATCTAGACACTTTTCATCCTATATATAGAAAGCAATGGCTCATGTTTGTGTAAGATCATTCGCAAACTCTTTCATCGAGCCTAGCTTTATATGCAGAAATTCTACGAATTTGGCGAATCTTATAGCTCAAAATCGAATATTATGTGAGGCTACTTTAGAGGTCGAAGCGCCACAGTAGGTCTGTATGCAGATAGGTGTTTTAGAATTAGTGGTGTTTTATCTCAAAAAATGTAGGGGATAGACGAAAATGGTTTCTACATTTGGAATCTATACACTCAATACAGTCAAAATTAGTTGAAATATTCGAGGCACCAAACAAAATGTTTCTTATTGTTGGACTTTAATTTGTTTTTTATGTTATCTTCTATAACATAACAACATGCATAATGCAATCCAATCTAGGAAACAATTTATTTAGTGACTCTGACCATTGAGGGTTATGTTATTGTGATAGCTGCAAATTCATAAGACAAACAACAGAATTTCAAATAGTATCAAAGTTAAAGTGTTTCCAAATCTTCTTAATGAGGGTGAAGATAAATTAATAATTAATAATTTCAAAGTCTATATTGTGGTAGAAAAATTGAGGTAAGACTACAATATCATCGCAATGCCGAATCAAAAATTTAGCATTTTGGCTGATATGAACTGTAATCCCTAGGACTCTAATTGGAAACTAGACAATAGAAATATCAATTAGTAGCACAGTGTAACAACAATATAACGGACTTTCAAAGCATTGCCATGCAAATTCCCATCTAATCTGATAATCCAATTTTTTTAAGAAATTCGAAACAAATCTGAAGATTTTTCATATTTTATTAAAGTTCATTAGTTACAGCTTTAAAAAATTAGACTTTTCGTTTTGAGGTTAGAAATGCAATGATGCGACGTCTTGATAATGATTGTTAGAACTCTAATCCCTTTAAGAAAGAAAGGTGGGTTTAACACATTATTTTTTTTTATGTGACTTATGAATGAAAAGCCCTGAATTTATTGCTGCAGGGATATATTTATATAAATAGTCTGTACGCCAAATTGACTTCACTATAAGTATTAAAAAAACATTTTCTATCGAAGTAAACTGTCATGTTTGTCAATAGTACGGCAATAATATTATTGACAAAAGTTGTTCATAATATATTCAAACAACGAAAATACACAAGAATTGCCCAATTGGAATTGTTTTTCTGTAGTTTCAATGGAAAAATAGAAAAGGAATGCCAATTTAATCAAAATAATCAAATATTCGTGAAATCTTCCTTTCTGAATTGTCATAACGGCCTTAACTTTGAAAACTGTGCTGGAAATACTTTTGCAAACCAAGCAGGGTGGCATTTCAAACCATTAAAACAAAATTAAAATATGTTTGATCAATTATCCCTATCGTGAAGTCAATGCGTATACACACACACACACATATATATATATATATATACACTGTATATACATATACATATTCTGTGAACTTGTACATCTATTATTTTTATGTCTACATGCATGTTTATCGTTAGTGGTGTAGAAAATCTAAAAGATTCGTATCAATGTTACAGAATCATAGAGTAAAGCCTAGTGTACTAAGAATTTAGTTAATTTCTTAAACGAAATTGCAATGGCCTAGCTCTTAATTAATGACATAAAAAGCATAAGTTACAATAAATTATATTCATAAATTTTGAGAAATATTTAACATAAAATAAAGATAATTACCTAGTGTTGTGTGTGTGTGAGTGTAATTTCCTATGTCTCCTCTCTTGGATTCCTTTTTCGACGCAGCTCTATTTTCTATGGATTTCTCCGTCTCTTAACTTCTTTTTCGGTGTGGCCCTATTTTCTATGTATTCTTCCCTTTTTTAAATCTTTCTTCTCCGGTGTAGTTAGGTTGTTTTATTCACTGGTACTTCCTTTTAAAACCCTTTTGGTTCAAAATATATTTTAAACTTTTTGTTGAGTTATCTATCTTGTCAATTTTCTTCGTCGTCAACCAAACAAACTTCTTTATTTTTCCACGAAACGAAAACTTTAGTTTACCATGACTTCAGTTCTTCTAAGGCATAACATTGTTATAGAAACCTGTATTATTAATGTCTATGTGTCCTTGGTTATTTATATCCAGTGGTTATTATGAATTCTTGTGATGTGAAAGTGTTGAATGTTTACCATGTTTTCTATTTCTTAATCGATGCGATTTATAATAATTAGTATATTTGTTTCTAGCTACATTTCTTTCTCCCATTAAACGTTTTTGGCTGGAGTTAAAATAAGAAGGTCACACCCGTAGGGTAATAAAATGCTCAAAAGGTGGTGGGCGTGGTATCGGAAAAGTATGAATAGAACCCAAAAATACCAAACATCCATAACTTCAACATTTACTGTAAATTTTGATATATTAAATTGTAATAAATGATAAATTTTCTAATGGTAATTAACGATTCGGGTATTACTATACTACACTAGCCTCAACCAAAGAGTCAAGAAATTCATTATACCTTAAAACTTACCGAAATATAAGGATTATTTTCTAGGTTTTCTTCCCTCAGAGGATTATTATATTATTAAAGGCTCGTAATTTGAAGGATAAGCTTAATGAACATATTAGTGACCTTTCCAATTTTGAAAAGGATTCTTGATTATATGTACCTTGGGTACTTCTCGACTCAAAATACCGAACGTGCTGACAGTAGGGGTATAATTTTTAATCCGATTCGGCAATAATAAAATCTAATTTCAACGCAAGTTATTTAATTAAACATCACTTTTACCCTCTCGAATCGGCAATAACGTCAAGACCGTCACATGCGAACGCGCATTACACGCGTATATAGGTAGTACCAACGCATTGCGTCCGGCTCGTTCGAATAATTCGAGGAGGAATTTTTGAAGCGACCGACCGGTCGTTGCCAAGCTTGTGCTTTCCGCGTTTTTTGCCGAACACGACGGCCGTATGGTAGCGTAACCTAGATGAGACCGTCATTAAAACGAAATTGCTTTCAAAATTAAACGAGGCCCCGGACTCTTTTCCATAAATTCGTGATAAACGTGTTTTTGGCACTTTTTTATTTAGTAGAGATGTCGAGCTCGATTATTCGCCTCGATGGAAGTACGAAGGAACTTATTAATATTTCTTTTTTCTCGGGCGAAGGCTGAAACAAGGGACAGATTGTATAGATTTTCGCGCGACAAGAGGATACTCCTGAAAACATGATGTAATTGGACACAAACGGAATAACATATGTATGTAATTTGAATTTTAAATTATTGTGAGTAGAATGAATGTCCAAACAATAAAAGATTTTATATAATTTATTTTTCGTATTTATTTTTGTAACAATTCCAACGAAACCTGTGGTATTTCACTCCAGTTTCACTTCTAGCATAATATTGATTTTATTTATCAGTGCGTTTTGAATTCAGTGCTATTTACTTTTTTGGTAAAATAGTCTGTACATAACGGCTCAATCATTGGAAAACAGGTACTCGCCGAACGCATAAAGTCATCCTAGTTTCCTTTTATTTTTGTCAATAGTCCAACATTTAAATTTTAAACAACACGCAATAACTAATCTCGTAACGATTGCAGTCATTTGTTTTTGTGAAAACCCAATCGCAAAGTTAAATGTTTAGTTGAAGTAATTTTGAACTAAACGAAAATCCGAGAATCACTAGAATTACAGTGGGAATAATGGTTCCATTTCGGCTCCTGTAGGTACTCGAAACCTATTTATGGCTTTATATCCGATAAATAAAGCGCATTTGTTTTCCCACTTATATTATTAAATTCTTCGCTATAGAGTTGTAGCACGCCTCGCCCGTCAATTTCGATCGGCTGTTTATTACGCCGGGATTGTTTGCCCAGTTTATGTACTTTCAACAGCCACGAACAACAAATTTTCGATACCCCATCGAACATTAATTAGGTACTTTCTAATTTTTCCCTTAGAAGATCTCGATTCGCTAGAAATTTGAACGTCATTAATCGAGACTTCATCTTATATTTTGATGTTTTAAGTTGTTAAAGGAATTAAGAAAGAATACGTTTTATAGTATAACTCATAAAGCAGTAGATATAATGAACAACTTGAGATATATGTACATAGATACATGTGTTTGAGACTATATCACAACTTTAACTACTTACGATATAAAATTAGCTAATTTAAAAATTTTAGCCCTTGCTTCGACATACTACGTTTTATTGGATTCTTATCGTCTTTTATAGGGGTCAGAATTTTCAACCAGACTTCGTCCTTTAACAACGTTTGCCTCATTATCGGTAAAAGCCCAAGTTCTCGTCCTAGCTAATTATAATTTGAACTTTTATACCTTTGTATAAAATTACTCTCTCCCCTGTCTCTATTGGAATTTCACGTGAGGCGATACTTCTGGGCGAAGCTACTACGACAAATAAATCTATATTTGCACCAGTGGCGTATGAATCAAGAACAAAAACATTAGCATGAAAAGGAATTGAAAACAGCGTCAATTATTGCATTGAGAAGATACGTCCAAACTTTAAACTACAGTTTCCATCATTTTGACAACCGGGGATTAAGTGATGATAGCTCTACTCTGCTGCACTAACACGTCGTTCTAGTTTAAACACTTTAAGGTGCCAATTCTTTTTTATTGTATAACTATCAATCTTCTTTGTCTTGCGATTTAACCATTCTATTGCCACTTCGGCCATTTTGACATTTTCTGATTTTCAATATAGATATATTGAATTCTGAACTTGCGATTATTTTTGAAAAATGCAAATGGACGATGGTGCGAGTCATAATACTTGAGATGAACAGCAAGGAAGTAACACGATCGAGGTTAGATGAGATCAGAACAGCAGTAGTAGGCTAAAAGTATATCCTTCGGATATACTTCTCAAATATATTGTAATTTTGGACTAAGGATAACTCCGATTTGTTTTTGCAAAAATGCAAATAGATGATTATGCAAATCAAAATACTTGAAGATGAACTGAAAAAGAATTAACACAATCGAGGGTATAGTGGGATCAGAAGCTACAAGCCGGCCAAAAAGGAGGGTACATGGAGGATGGTGAATTGGGTTAAAGCACCACTATTAGCACGAGCGCTTGTGGTCATCACTGCGTGACAAGTGAGGTAGTAATAAATCCAAGGGTCTGTTTAAGGTGAACCTGGCTGCTGTAGTTGTGATTTTGCACCCTGTGAAAATATGAGTTTATAAAACCAACAATGCGTGAATAATAAATATGGAAATAACAAAAATTATACGGCGAATTCCATGACCACAGTGGCGTAGATATTCAGTTGTATTCTATGGTTCGACATAGCTCATTGTCAGATATTTTAAAACAGTTCGCTTAAACTTTAACTTAAATTATCGTTACGAAGTGAAACTTCTTTCTCCCAAATAGGGTAAATGCAGAAGTACACGCGAGATAAGTGAAGGCAAAAGCGAGAGTGGGGGTAAAATTTGACCTGGCAACTGATATTGCCATTACTCGATGTGTAAGAAAAACGTGTGTAGTCAAACTACTCAGTCGTCTTGTTTCATTTGGCTGTATTGATCGGCCTGTCTTGTTATTTGCTTAATATTCGTTTCAATATTTGATTACACTTGTTTTTTTTTTTAATTTATGAAGTGCTGAAAATATTAGAAGATTCACTTCGGCCGTCTGTTCTACAACACACCGCAATTTTTGTTATATGTAATGGAAGTTTATTGAATCACTTTCTGACGTTATAGTAACACTCCTTTCAGATTTTGTTAATATGTGTAGTAAAATATCATATTTAGTGGAATAAGGAATTATACATACAGTTGTGCGGCATTGACAAGAAGCAAATATGGGCTTATATTTCAAACAAAATAACAGACATTCATACAGACAAATTCCAAATGCGATCAAACATTTTTAAATTATTTCTAGAATAGGTTCGTATTGAAGTATCCGGTCGTAAACCCAGAAGCGCCTGCGTTGCTCACTTTTGCAATTGCTTGAATACTCTACTTCAATCACTAAACTCTCTAGTAATGTCAGGCGTCAAAGTAGCTGAACTTGGTTTAAATAATTTGTTTCAGGTCTGCTTAGCAAACGGTCTGAAACAAGTGATGCACAAATCGACCGTTAGTTGAAGTTATTGTTGGAGTAGGCTATCCCAAGATCTGAAAGATGCTACTAGTTTCAGTTCAGCTCAGCACGGGTGTAGGAGAAGCAAATCTACAGTCTCTGGAATTTTGAGCTAATTTGCTAAAAGGCTTTAATTGCGTCAACCATAGTATTTCGCTTAGTAAGCTAGAATATTACGTCATAGGGCATAGCACTAAACCAACATAAAAGTACCACAAGTATCGAAACTGGGGCATTCAATAAAGCTCTGATGTAGGCAGACCTATCAACCATTAGTTTCATGTGTAATTAGAAAAGTACTTTCACCATTCGTAGATGAGTTTCGATGATATACCGCTCATCAGTGCGACTTTGTGAGAAATAGTTTTCATTTCCAAATAACCACTATATATCCTACCTTCTGCAGAATAAAATGTATATATATATGTATTTCGTGACCTTTTTATACTTATCTTATATGATAGATCTCTAATATATATAAGTAATGTATATAGCAATTTGTTAAAATGACATTTGCATTTCTTAAGAAGGAAACCTTTGGCTAGGTTTTTAAATTTGGGTTTTCCCTAGTCCTTGAACAGAATTGTTAAGGTTTCGACAAAGATTTTTGATATAGGCTTTTACTTAATTTGCATGTATGTTTACACATTAATTTAGTTTTTATAATTTATATATATATATATAAAAGTTTGTTACACATCCTCTATATCAAGAAATCTTAGTCATTAGTCATTTTGTTGATAGTTCCCAAATAAAAAACAAATGTTTGTTTATATATTTATCTAGTTATATTTTCACTGAAGAAGGTATTCCGAAAACGTTTGTAAACGTTCTGAAAATATAACTATCGTTCAAACCAGCCTTGTTTTATTGACCTATTAGTGGTAAAGATCTATCATATAAGATAGGCTTCTGCAGAATTAAATAGCTGCAAAAGTTCCCATTTAAGTACATATTGTGGGAATTTCTTAATTGAATTCTCCTATGTACAAACATCATTAGTTTCATGTTACGCAAGGACCAATAATCGGTTATATCTGCTCTTATGTCGTAAAAACCAAAATTTACTTTGACCAGCATAT
Source organism: Chrysina gloriosa (assembly GCA_038088585.1). NCBI lineage: Eukaryota > Metazoa > Arthropoda > Insecta > Coleoptera > Scarabaeidae > Chrysina > Chrysina gloriosa. The sequence goes on from CM076092.1 coordinate 10,583,754, forward strand.
ATATATAAAATAAATAAAATTACAATTGCCACACCTTTTGGTAAAAATTCAGATACGTATTTTGGCATCTAGATTGTCATCCTCAGTGGAAAACTGGGGAATTTAGTGTGACTACCGAATTCGGCTAATGTCCAAGACGAACACAACACAAGGAACCAGTTTCTTACGAGCAAACCTCTGCTTTGGATCGGGAAATTGTTTGTGGCAAATGTTTATTGATCAGCATGGAACTTTTCGGAACATGGAACAATAATCGTTTGATTTAGGATTACTTCTAGTTACATATATACAACAATCACATCTAAACTTAAACAGCTCAGCTTACTAGCACTTCACAATCAGCAATGTACCTTTATTGCTGCCTTTTCTTTGTTTGTACATCAGGATTTGAATTTCGTTTAATAAAAGAATCCACAAAGCTTTTGTATTCAACAACTAAACTAATCCAATATTTAGTCAAAAGCAAAAATACACAAATGAATTCACGCAACACTCATAATATGTGTAATACTAAACTATATTCAAGAGCCAAAATCTTAATACATGAAATCAGAATGATTCTCTATACGTGTAGCGACCTATCAATTAAGTACGTTGCTGGGAAGCTACCAAGTAAGTACAAATTGCATATACAATATAAGGCAAAAGTAATGTCATAATGTGAATATGCCTTAATTTTTGCAAATGGCGTCAAATGTGATTGTGCTTTGACATCTATGTTGTGGACAGATAGAGAATTAATCGATAACAAGCAATGGAGCGATACACACCTGAAGAACGTGGAATTGGTGTTACTGCTTATTTGACCAATTTTTAGTTTGTTGTTTTAACCCAGCATGAATTTCGTCGTCGTTTTCTTCGTCGTCGTGCAACACGTGCGCGAACAGTTAAGCGTTTGGCTGAGCGCTTCGTGCAAACTAGGTCCACTAAAGATGTTGCAAGAAGTGGCCGGCCTCGTATTACTCCTTCGATCGAAGACATCGTTGCTGCGGCCGAGGATGTCAAAGAGAATCCGCAAACATCGATGAGACGACGATGCACACAATTAGGCGTCAGCAGACGTTCGTTGCAACGAATTTTAGTGAAGGACTTGAAAATGTTCCCGTACAAAGTGCAAACCGTTTACGAATTGCTGCCTACTGACCGTCAAACGAGGTTAACTTATTACTTACTACTCTGTTAAATATGGTAAAAGAAGAGGAAGATTTTGTTTCCAAAATCCACTTAAGTGGCTATGTTAACACACAAAATTTGCATTTCTGGAGTACAAAGAACCCACATGAAGTGCAAGAAGAACCATTGTATCCCCTCAAAGTGACTGTTTGGTGTGGCATTTGCAGTGAAAAATGATTGGTCCTTATTTCTTTGAGGACGTGGATGGAACTAGTGTAACGGTAACTGGTAAGCGTTGGAGGCAGATGTTAAACGAGTTCTTTTTCCTGAAGGTTGCTGAATTGGTTATCTAGCATTATTGGTTCCAGCCGATCGAAGCAACCGCTCACAGAGCTCGGGTAACGATGGAGACTTTGAGACACCAATTTCCGGGCAGAGTGATCCCCCTTTTTGAAGATTTAAACTGGCCGTCTAGATCGCCAGATCTAACGGCGTCACACTTCTTCCTTTTCGGCTTTTTGAAATCTCGCGTTTATCACAACAAACCAGAAACTTCGCAAGTCTTGAAAGCTAACATTGAAGAAAAAATCGTCAATTTGGAGCCAGATGTTTTGCAAGCAACAATTCAAAATGTTGTAAAACTAGCACGAATGTACATCAACTAGTGGAGTGGTCATTTGACCGATATAATTTTTTGAACTTAATGTCATCAATTTAACGTCCTCAAATAAACTTTTCGTGAAAACAGAGCTAATTTTTTTCATTTCTAACAAAAGGGTAGCCAATTCCCATTATGACATTACTTTTGCGCCACCTATTATTAAGGGTAATACGTAAGGTTCAACAAACGAGTGCATGATAAGTTGTGTAGACGGGACTGACGCTGTCACGCATCCAAATCTTAATATCGCGCCTTGCACGTAAGTGAGTACAAGCAGTAGACTGACACCGTCAGTCCGGCTTACACTACTTATTTTATCACTTAAAGTGGCAAGTACGTCATTTTATATTTCGACATAGTTAAGCTACGAACATAATTAATAAACAGCATTAGTAGTCTAACGTGGTCTGTGTGATTTCTAAACAATGATGTTGGGCTGATCTCGGTAATGAGCAGAACACGTTCCACCGTCACCCAAACTAGTGCTAACTGGAAGCAGCCACAAATGTGCTCTAAGTCCGAACACTTCACGGATATTATCCGTCTTCCTTAAATCGAAGCCTTCGTCATCCGGTCCTGTAACGAACGTGCCGGGTAGGAGAGGTTCGAGTTTGGTCCGGTTATGAAAGACTAAATAACAGTGGTAACCAAACAAAGAACCTAGACTTATCGCGAACATAAGCGCGACGAAAAATAAACATAGTATATGGATACTGCCGACTTGCCAATCGTTTATAACATATTGCATTGCCGTTAAAGTTATATATATGCAATACGTTAAGGCGTATCCTAGAAATAATACGAAAAATTTGTAATTCTTAAATCCGATACAGTTATTAAACCATGGGCAGTGATGATCCATCTTTAAGATACACATTCTGCACACCGAACAGTGATGTACTCGATCCGTTTTCACTGATCTACACTTCTTGCAATACCTCACCGGTCTGCTAGTTGTGCAGTTCACATTTGGAAGACTACGTAGAAATTGTTCCAAGATTTGTCGTTTCATTTCTTCGTTTTCCGCTTGCATGAGCGCTTCATATTCGCTATCTGGTAGCCTAAACTTCTCAGGTACTGCGCTTTTAGTAGACACAGTTTGCCAATGTGACCACAGAAACATTCCAAGCAATACGTGATATATAATTAAATACAGGATTTCCTTCCACACGCTTTGTATCGTAGCAATACACAATTCCACAACGTACGCGTAATATGACCAAAACACAATTGTCAAAATAAATAAGACCGGCATCCATTTAGCGATGTCGACGCAAGTCCAAGCGAGTTGTTGCTTATAATGATCTGGTAATGCTATTATCTTCATTGTTTAAATTAAAATAACTTTCCGTGTTTCTCAAACTAAATTTTTGGATAACAACGTGGCATCATTGAGAGCGGAAAATTATTTGTTATCACAGCAAATAATAGGTTAAGCCTTCGCGCTGAAACTGTCACTTTAACAAAATCGATATTGTTTCTGACATCAAACAAAACTTGGATGAAAATCTTCCTATAAAAATGACTCTCAGAAAATATAAGTAGAGTTTGACACGGACACTGAATAAAGAAGTGCGACTGGGAGAACAGAAATATGTACATACTGGACATTGTCGACGGTCAGATGCGTTGTATTTAGGCCTTTGGTCCCGTTTGTCGGTACCGGCACTTTCTTAACATGACATTGTCATATTAGATATTTCAATTTCGTTTGAAAAATGACAGCTAATGAAATGTTATTCTCCAAATCACTTGACTCTTATACACTATGTTTCAAACCTTGGTATGTCATAAAATTCAACCTAAGTCAATGTAAGTCGCAGAGGGTGTTCGGTACTTTTTTCAAGATCGGTTAAACTTACTTTTTTAATTGGTTCCCAAACTATTTTGAAAATTGTATATCTTAGCTCCAAAAGATGTATGTGTAACGATAAAATACTAGTTTATTACATTGTTAAGAGCTTCTACAGCTTTAATTTTTTTTTCAATCCTAAGTGGAGAACCATTAAGTTTACGGGATCAAAATTTTGCATACCGTCTATTTGTTATGATAGCTACGTCTTATCGACGAACTTTTTTGTAAATTCCCTTTTTATAATTGCTTTCTTGAAGTCAAAAAGACGACGTTAAGCCGATGGTTATTTTTCTATCCCTTAATTGAGGTTAAATTCAATAACAAACTAGGAATATACAAAAAGGCCGCCGATAAGACGTAGCTATCGTAACGAATGCATGGTATGCAAAATTTCGAGCCCGAAAACAAAATTTAAGCTGTAGCAACTTTTAACATTGTAAAAAGCTAGTTTTTTATCGTTACACACACTATTTTTAAAGGTCAGATATACAATTTCCAAAATGGTTTTGGCATCAATAAAAGAAAATTAAGTTTAACCGATCTTGGAAAAAGTACCGAACACAATTCACACATTACTCTATGAACAATTGCCATCTTGTGTAGTTTCCGTTAGTTATCCTTGATTCAGTACAGTACCTCAGAAGAATATCACCTCGTCTCCGAATTACTTCGCCCATCTATATGACCATTTGATAAGTAGAATTGGCTGATACGCGACGAATACATGAGCATTACAAAAGACAGCAATTGCGGACTTGTATTACTAACATTACAAGGGTAGATTGAAAATTATCCGGAATGACAATGAAAACAAAATAATATGGATTCGAGGTATATTTTATCTTCCAATATAATCCCCTCGAAGCTCAGCACATTTCATCCAACGTTTCTCTAGATTCTCGATTCCCTCCCTTAAGTGACTTCTTTCGAGGTTTCCAAAATGATTGTTTACAGCCTCTATCAGTTCTTTATTCGACCATAATCTTTTTCCACATAGAAATGTTTAGTTTCTTCGGAACCAGGTGGAAGTCTGATGGACCCAACTTAAGCGAATACGGTGGATGTGAAAGGATTTGCAATTTCAATTCTATCAATTTTTGCTGATCGATTGCACTTGAATGAGTGGGCGCATTGTCGTTGTAAAACAATACTTTCTTCCTAATCATTCCCCGCCGTTTTCCGTGAATTGGTGCTTTCGATTTGTCAGGATTTGTTGTGTACTATTGGTCCGGTCCAAGTTTGGTTTTTTCAAGATAACCAATTAGCAAAATTCCTTTTGCGTCCCTAGAAAGCGATACCCAGCCCAATAGATGGTTTTCGCTTTCTTCGGAACCAATTGACCGCGTGAAATCCGCTGTTTCAACTCCATTTCTGTTTCTGATGTGTAGTTATGAATCCAAGTCTCATCCATAATCACGAATCGTCTTTTGAAATCCATTGGATTCCTCGTAAACAATTCCAAACAATCGATAGGGGTTCCAGCTCGGATGCGTTTTGCTCCGAATTGAACAAATGCGGTATTCATCTTCCAGAAACCTTTTTCAAACCCAATTACAATAAACAAACAATTACGAATTATTCGTTGATAAGAGATTCCCACGGCTTCCTCAATTACAGGCACTTTTATTCGACGATCTATCAAAACAATGTGATGGATTTTTCCGCAATTTCTTACGTGGTAGGTGGACCTCCTGGACGTGGAAGATGAAGGTAATTAATCCTCAAGAATGCCATCTAACCTTGATTTGGTTTCCGTTGCGGTTTTCCGTTCCAAATAGAAACATTTTATGACGGCTTGATGTTTTCTCATCTTTAACTGAAAACACAAAAGTTACTTGACTTAAATGCTTGTCAAAACCAGACTAATTGGCAGATCGATTTAACATTTGTAGTCAATTGCCCTGAAAGAGTTGGCCACACAACGACATAAATTATTTGGAAAAATAGCAATCCCCTAACAGCGATTCCGGAAACTTCTCAATCTACACTCATAAATTATGAAAAATTTTACTCGCATAAATACATATGTTGGTAATTTAATTTCAGTGGAAATGTAATGGGATTACCAGAAACCATAACTATTTCCCAATAGTAATAAATATGAAGTGTCCGGAATTGTAAAATCGGATCATCAAATAGCTTTATACTTGTATACCAATAACAATCATATCGTTGAGAAACACACAATATATTTAAGTACGCAATTTTTACGAACACACAAACGTAAGTGAATGTATATGTAAGAAGCATCTGCAAATACCTGCCAGCAAATTCGCACATACATATATCTAAAGAGGAAAGATCGCGAAATATGCGAGAGTGCAAAATTTCAGCGTTTTCACGGTAAGTAAAACATAGCCTAGGATATATAAAATACCTAAACGCGTGTTAATAAATAATTCCTCCCCTGCTCACAGGAGTATCTTAAAGAGATAAGTTATCTAGGCCAGAAGCCTGTTTTTATTATGTAAATCCTTAAATAGCTTTTAAAGTCATTCCTGCCCACCGTCTAACTAAAAGCTTAACCTAGTTATGCTGCTTGTGTAAAAGCTTTCAGTTGAGCACTTTCATAACAAATTATCTCTAATGCTTGCCATTGAATTTATACTCTCAAGGAAGTTTTAATCTACGATCTTATTCTTTACGGGATGATATGATACCGAAATTATATCGCAAAAACGCCTCGGCGTCTTTTCCGCCCGCTTTTATCTCTGTCGCCTCCTCCCTCGCACGCTTTTGCGTCTCGCAGCGGCTCTCTACCTTTCTGCGCTCGTTCATTTCATCGAATAAACGGCGAGACATTAAAATTTATTTGAGCTTCAATGAATTTTTAATTTAAACGTTCTTTTGAGCTTCAATACAAGGCAACGTCAACAACTTTATTGTCAGGGGGAAATGATGACGACGAAAACGACGCCCTCCATCGAGGGATAAAACGAGAAAAAAACAATCTTCTTTCATTTCGACAAGATGGTCATTCATATTTAAATAGATTTCGGAATGATTTCCATCGAATTTAATAATGAAATACGAGGCATATTCCAAATATTCCAGAAATTTAGCCCCAATTCAATGGCGTAACTATTAGAGATCACGTTATTGCGCAGACACAAGTCTTGACGCGTTTGTGGAGCCATCCCGTGCAGCACTCTTTAGTATATTTGAGCTGCTTGACTGATGGAGACAAATTTTAGAATCATGTAAGACCAAACTAAATTGCAAAAAGCTATCATTTCTCTTTTATACGAAAAGGCTGTGAAATCTTTAGAAATGGTGCAATGCCTGCAAAGTGTACTTGGGGAGTCCGCAGATTTTACAGCCATAGTCTATTGATGGGTCGATCACTATAGAACTGGCAAAACGTCACTACAAGACAATCGGCGTAGTGAAAGTTACTACAATGAATGCAGAATATTATTCGAACCTTTTATCTCGGCCATTGCGGCAGGCGATTTGAAATGAACGCCTGTAAAGTGGAATCAGCGTCCATTATTGCAACAGAACAATGCAAGACCCCACACAGCATGAAGAACGTATACTCATTTAAAAGGCATTGCGGTGGGAACCAGCCATATACCAGTATATGGCTCCTAGTCATTTCAATTTGTTCCCAAATTTGAAAGAACCACTACAGAATATTCCATTCGGGATTGCAGAAACTTCGGAAAAACTTCCTTGAGAACGGTTTCAAAAATTAAGTTCACGTTAGGATTGGCGTATTCAATTAAATGGAGATTAAATTGGAAAACTACATCTCAACTTTGAGAATTGACGAAATAAAGAGATTGTAGCCGAGTTCCTTTAAGTTTGAAGGTAGGGAAATGTCGTCCTCATCTAAGTTACCAAGATACCACAACAAAACCTAAAAGAAGTTTATAGTTTAATTTTTTCTTCTCCTCGAGTACGTTAGGCCTACCGAGCTTGCGACAAAGAAAAATTCGGCAGATTGCGTTCGAAATAGACCTGTCGTATAGGTCTCGACGAGCAGAATCAGGCGTTCAGTCCTACATCAATTGATACGTCTTGACAAAGCGAATTCAACGACGTGGGACTTTTACTTTACTCCAACGATTACCGAGAAAATCGCGAAAAAACTACGGAAAAATCGCAGAAAAGGCTCAATTTCCCCCTCGGAATAGATTTTTGCAAGCTACGATATTCCCTCCTACATCATTCGAAAGGGTTCGTTTTTCTGATTCAGAATCAACCACTGATCGGCTTGCTATCGTTTATAGTTTAGGCGCTACGAACGCCCTAAATTCGCCCTTGAATTAGGTCTATTTTATGCGTTTCGCCCCAACTTTGTATGGCGTTTTCTCGAAATCTATGCGTTCCACGTCCGAACCCGTGTGCTCTACATAATTACCGATTCAAATATGTATATTCTAACGCAAAATGACTTCGAAATTCGAACATTAATTTTTCGCCCAATTACAAAAATTTGCTCTATACTTACCCATTTGTACGGTCTATTTTACACGGTTTGGCCCAACTTCAGATGGAGTTTTCTCCAAACCTATGCGTTACACTTCCGAAACGATATGTTCTACGTAATTACCGGTCCGAAATTCGAACATGATTTTTCGTCAAATAACCAATTTTCCGTTAAAAATCGTGATTTTTGTTTTGAGAAAAACTTCAACTCGCGCTGACTACTTTATTTATTGTTCGATCGCGATCGAATAAAACTTTCTATAAGCATATTTTACCTAGGAATCGAATGGAATAAGAACGGGCGAGCTATTTGTAATAGTTTTCGCGCTGGAACGAAATTATGGTAATTTTAGGTAAGAAATTTTTCAAACTTCAAACTTCAACCATATCTCCGGAACGATAAGACCTAGGGGCCTGCCGTTCATTTCATTTTAATCAGCTCCTCGAGTACTTTAGGCATACCAAGTTTGAAATCTCAATATTATAAACGCTGTAGTCCAACCGTTACGGAGAGATATAGACGTTTAAAGTATACTACGTCAGATCGCATTCATTTATACACCAATCGACGCGTCTTGACACGCTGATTACAACAGTATATGATTCGTTTAGATCATTTCAAACGGTTGGCGAGAAAATGCAAAAAGCCGCATATTATTAGTAATCAAGATAATGTCAGAGAGTAATATGTCACAGTAAAAGTACAACAAAATTAGTTATCTAGAACAATCAACAAATTCCCTATAAGCAAATAGAATTAATTTACTAGAGCCCAATTTTCATTCAAAGTTTTGGGAAATCGCGGCTTTAATATATGCAGATTTATAAAGTGAATTAATATTCATTTCCGCCATTATCTCTCCGGGGCGGTTGAATTATGCGAAAGTAATATTGTGGGCTCGAATATAGAACAAATGCGAACTAGGGGGAAGAACAGAATAAAGGCGGACGTTTTAGTATGTTCATGACGTGATAAACAAGACGTTAGAAATATAGTTCTTGTACGAATCCATTCCGCGGAGCGCGAAATTTATATCTGAAAACACCCCTTCCCGAAATATCCTTAAATACGACGCGCACGCTTATATAGATATAGATATAAAACGCGAAAAGGCCTGCGGGGATGCGTTTAATGTATGTGAATTTTAATATTTATTCGCGTTGTTTGTGTGCTCCTCTAAATTTTCCTTTTCGTGCGGGAAACGGTATATGGTTTATTCGAAATTTAATACGTTTGAAATAATATTTATGGCGCTTGTATGTTTAGTAGTTTTGTGGTCGCTTTGAAATATTGAAAATAATATCTATCTGAAGTTGGAAGTTGTCGTAAATTTTATTTTATGCGTGTTATAGATAATTTACGATACGATCTAGGTCTAATTTTATTACCAATAATAACAATTTGAAATAAAATGGAGCCTACATACAGGCATATGTAGCGTTTAAATAGCCAGAAGGGTATCATTCGTGGAAGAGGCAGGACTTCGCGTAAACATCAAACGACTCTCACGTCTACATACCTCGGCTTGAGGACTAGAGAATTTCTACGTCCAAACTTTAGCTGAAAGTGAAAATGCCTGTAAACTCTAACTGACGATGTTTTCACTCGAGATATGACATTAAGATATCTACATGGGTCAGTTACAATTATACATAAACCTTTTTTGCAAGAACAATCAAATGCAATACATTCACTTTTGGAGTGGTTAAAATTTGACAAAACTGAAAAACGATCATAATTCTTATGCTGTTAGTAGGAACCTTATCTTGGGTGTTAATAGTGCCGATAAAAGTAAAGATGGGTCAAATTTGATAGCCCAGAGCAGCCAACGTAAACCAAAATCCTTCTTCGGTGCAAGGGGACAGTCTGAGGCTGAAAATAATCTCGAAGATTTCTATCATTTTCAGAATTCTGGCGAAAATCTTCTGACTGCAGTGAGAATCTCTAATAGACTGCAATTTAAACGATGCCTTGAAGTCCTCTAAGTAGACTGGGCAAATAAGCGGTATGATGTGTCATCTGTCCTTTGTCCTCTGTAATATAATATAACATTGTGAAAAGGACAGATGACTCATCACACCGCTATATTTGCCCACTCTACCTCTAGGTCTTCGACTATAGTGTGGCTTTGCAACACAAAGTAAAGATCACTTTATTCAAGAGAATTCGCAACCTCTTCAAGTCGGTAATCTGTTTATGTCAAATCAATCTTTTAGAAGGCAAATTTGATTTTTACCAAATTTCAGAAACTTCAACTAATAATTTTCTCGAACATTTTATATAAGCAGCACATCAACTTCATTTAATCTAATACAGACTTTGTCGTACTACAAAATAGCTCCAAATCTTCAAGTCTCTCATTATCCAAATCACTACCCAGTGAGACATTATTAAAGAGGTGCAAGAGCAAAACACAAAAGACGCAAGAGTGACATATTGCCTAAAGGATAACATCCAGCGAACTAAATATATGAGACTTGAAGGTAATGTAAAAGTATACGAAGTAGTGGGAAACCCAATAACGAACCTACGCCACCGGAACTAGAGATGAAATAGAAAAAGCAAAACGAAAAACATGAGTAACCGAAATGAAAGCAAAAGTTTATATTAAATATTTCCCTGCAAAAGGGACAAACCTATAATTTAATAACAGAAGGATCTGGGAACAATCTAGGACTTCATTAAATCATCGAAAGTAAGAAATAAGAGGTGAAAGGACCACGTGGAACGAATGGAAGAAAGCAGAATACGTAATGTTTGTATGAAACAAAAACCTACAGAGAAAAGTCTTCTCGGATGACCACAAATTAAATTATTACAAAGCTGGTTTTCCTTCCCAAGAAAGTGAGGCATAGCATTGTTGTCCATTGCTTAATAGAAAAAGTGCAGCTTGCCAATTATCAATAAGCCGTGATGTAGTCGACTGTGTTTAATCTGATCTCTCGTCTAGAACTATTATTGTAGTCCTTGCATCCCACAAAATAGATCCAAATCTCCGTTGGATGTTGATTAATTACCTATATCTCAATGAATTAACACCAAAATGGAATCTATTTTCACGTTATGGAGATGTTTATTAGCCCCTCAACTGACGATTTTCTTGTAAGAAGAATGGAAAATCTTATTTAACAAATACCTCACTCAATATTGTCCTTAAGTACCTGAATCATTTCCGAATTGTCAGCATAATAATGCTACCACTCCAGAAACCACGTTACACGCTGAGGATGCAATTGCTTCTCTACGACTGTTTATGGTTTCTCGGAACCCCAAATACAACAATTTGGGTAGCTTATGTAACTGCCGAGGTGAGAATGTGCCTCATGCGAAATTTTGAACTGCTCTAAGAAGCGACAAATAACGGAGGTGGTCATTTTGCTTCAATTCATGAGTCAGTTGGAGCATATACGAGAATAATCCGAGATTTTCATGCAGAAATCTAAGCTAGTGCGGCTAATGTTTACTTGCTGAAATCTGTAGCTAGTTGATGTACTCAGATTTAAGCGCACACTTTCAACAACAGCAACAGGATTTTCGGCTGAGCAGGCAGGACAAACACGAAGATAACTTGTGTGCCAATCTCACGAACTTTCTCCACAAACTTGCGTGCAGTAGGCGTGGTTGGTACATTACTCCTCAATTTCTGGCCAAAGAAAACCGATTATCGTGAATCTGTAGTGCCCTCCGATTCGACAGTAATGTTTTTGTCAGTTTCATCTTCGAAGAAAAGTATTCGAATAATGCTGCGACTCCAGAAGTCACGCCAAAGTTTCATACGGTGAGAATGTAGCGGCTTCTCTAAGACTATGTGTGGGATTTGCGAGATCCAAATACGGTAATTTTGCTAGTTCACATGGCCGCGGGCATAAAAAGGCATCTCAACCAAAAGGATGATTTTTTGCGAAAAAGATGTCAATTTTGATCCGCTTGTGATTCTCATCAGGTGATCGGTGACTTTCAAGCGCGAGATAATGATGCAAAGATCTATGGAAGCTCAAGAAACGTTGAACAGCGTTCGAAGGGACGCTGCGAAATACGGGAACGAAGTCTAATTACAATGCCTAATCGAAAGGATAGAAATGAATAATTTGTCTCGAAGCGGAAATAGCGCTCCGAGAAAATTAAGGAAAGCGTGTAGATAGGAATAGGTAATTTTTTCCTTTGTGATAGAATTAAATATAATGTATACATTTTAGACGAGGAAGTAAATATTTGTCCGACTTAAATCCAAACTGAGAAGCGATGACGAAGCTAGTGGCCATTTTACTTCAATTGTGCAGCCAGCTGGAGCGTGTAAAGGTATAATTAATTTATGCAGAATTCTACTCAGCCTAGTGTGGTCAATGTGACGTTGCTGATATTTGTGGCGAGTTGAGGTCCTTGAACCGATATTTTAGGCAGAGCATAGAGGACTAAAACACAATAGTAGCTTGTGTTATGAACTAGCATGCAAATATGACGAACTTTCTTCACAAACTCGCATGCAGTAAGCGCGATTCGTGGTATGATACTGAGCTTCTGTCAATTTCTTTGAACGCTACAGAGCTGCTTGTGTCAAAATAACATGTAATTTAAAAAGAAGCCATCAGATGGCCCATCCTTTATATCTAAAAGAAAAAAGAAACTAATTGATATTTACTTCAAATAGATTCACAAATCTATAATGCAATTAATTGACTTCTTACTCAATATTGGTTTTCAAGTTCGAAATTTATAATCAGAAAATGGATAAATGTTCAAATTTAATTGCAGCAGATTAAAGCAAAATTTTGCATCCACAAAAATGACGAACTCTCGGTTACGTCTTAAACAAAACTAGGATAAAAGTAATGACACATGCGGTTCCTTCCTTAAAGATAACCAAGATGGCGGTCCAGCTCCGTTTACGAATGAGGTTTGTTACTGGCTTCAAAAACTTTTGGTAAAAATGATAATACTAGTGGAAAAAGTCGGAAACGTTACCGATGCGGAAATTAATCGTTACCATTAGAATAACTCACTTAGTTAGCGATAAAGATGGAGATCCAGGACGTAGTAGACCAATGGAAACACCGTAGGTTCAAGTTCGAACATTTATTAGTAACAAGGCGCCACTCTCCAATTATAAACTGAATCGCGTCTAAGTTCCTGAGTCGGAGAGATCCTCCAGCTTCTTTAGTAAGTGAATCGAGGTTATCCGAACCGTCTATGTTACAATTCTTCGTGAAGCGACCAGAAAAACTACTCGATAATTCTATTTAAAAATAACATGAAAGAAATAAAAATAAATTGAGGGGAGACAATGACGTTGAACAGCATTTCATTTGTCACTTGGGGTGTAACGGGTCTCATAAAAATTCAAATAAGTTAGGTTCGTATCGTATGCTCACAAAACTCTCGGTAATCGTTGGAATTCAAGTGACTTCACAGACACACTATAGCTTTAGCAGAACGTAATTAGAAAAATATGTGCAATGGACAATTAAACGTGATCCCTCTTAAAATACTAAAAAGAATTGAATGTTTCGTCCATCAAATATCTAACTAAATGGTTAATTATAAGATAGGAACAGTAAGAAAAGCCCCTTTTTCTCGAACACAAATCCCCGATTTCCTAGCTAAGTTAATTAAATAATTCTGGTGAATTTTTCCAAAACTCAACGAGACAAGAATATAAATAAAGGAGGGGCTTAGCGTGATGTGCTTCCGGTTGTCAATTTTCGTACGGCGTGGTAATCAGTATCGAGACGGAAGCTATCAAAGGCGGCGGATTTTGTCCCACTCAGTGTAAAAATGTCGGGAAACTAGCCGAACACAGTCCTTCCAACTTCTACGTTAATTCTTAGATGTTCTTAAATAATCTTAGCTCAACTCACACTCTACTAGCTCCCTATGCTATCACCCTACAACAACATGAAAGAGAAAATAAGGATGTCGTAATTAATAAAAGGAAAACTCACCTCCAATAGAGGGAAAGGTACAACGTACAACGGCCGATAGTTCGAATAGCAAAATTGAGGAAGCGTAACTGCCAAATTGACACAACGATAATATTAACTTTCCAGAGTCGAATTTCCGTATATATCCTCGCTAGTTGCGCTAGTTGTATCGAAAACTAAGAAAGCGGGGCGCCATCTACACGTCAGAAATGGAGCGAAAGGCCGAACGTAACAATACAGAACGCTGTAACAATTGGCCGTAACAGGTTTAGTACATCAGTTACATCATGGAATTGCATGCGATCAGGTTTCATGTTCACCCTAAATAAATTGTCTGAATTTCTGATAATGATAATCTGGTTTAGGGCAAGTGAAATATGTAACTACGGATTGAAGCCCAAGCAGAAAAGGTGAGGAAGTTACAAAAGGAACAGTAGAGATAAGTCGGGTTCCACCAACATTACACGTTAAAAATAGCGCCGTCTTATATCAGTGTAACCGCAAGAAAACGAGGCTGTCAAACCTGATAAAGTAGCGTGCTTTTTGTTTGCTTGTAGTAGGGACAGAAGAAATGCGATTTCTGATGGTGCCAAGCGATTAATTCAAAATCATTTCTAGAAAGTAATGATTTCTGTGAAATTTTTAATATTTTCTTAACTATCGCAAAAATGTTTCTTCCTACAATGAACACAAAGTTTCGCTAGTTGAATGTCTCTTTTTCGCTAAAATGGCAAGTTGTTGTTGATACAGGTATCTAGAGACATCCAAACCGATATAAGTATAGGAACCCTTTTGAATTCATTGTGGGAGACGAACTTTTCTCTTGTTTTTAGCTAAGTACTAGTTAAATTATTTCTCAAGATTGGCAACCTAGGATTGAGAAGTTCCTCCGGTTGTTATCACAAGAAAGAGATTTTTTCGTAAATATACCCGCTATTTATTTACGTTTATTTCTCCTTTTGCGATCTCTACTATGTTTTCCTTCTCTTCGACGATTTATATCCGCTCTGTTAATGTTCACTGGTGGAGATAAACACGAATCACCTTTGTCTCATATTTGTGTTATTTTACCGGAAAAGTTTTATGCATACTCGCACTTTGATATGTCCGCTTCTATCGTCGCGGAAAATAACAGAAACTTCGAAATTCCTTTTTGATCTCGCGTTCGCGCTGGTAATTTTTCAGTTTACTTTCGTTTAGAATTCCCTTTAAGTCTAAGCGTTTTCCGTTTCTTTCAATCGTTTCTAATAAATTGGTGTATTTCTACTGATCTCTTGAATAACGATCCGTGCGCCTACAAAGACCAGAAGAAGACTTTCGTACAATTCAATATAAAATCCCACAAGAGCGACTGTCACTTCAAGCGGAAGTAAGCGTTGTAATGGAAACTAAACACTGACGCATTTATTTTAGTCAACAGCGGAAATACGTACGTATTAGGAACGTAACTAGAATGAAACACAAATAAAACTTATTGCAGTGAGATGCGAGTGAAATGCACATAATCCCTCAAGGACTATGACGGGGTAATATGTGTGTAAAAGGGCACGTGACGCCTCTGCATTTAGTTTTATTCCATTTTAACATAAATTCGTTCTGAAAGGATAGCTATTAGCTCCTGATTTATTCTTTGAATGACCTGGAAGTGGTAGGGAAGATATTTCAAAGATTTAACATACATAAAAATTTGTTCTCCAAGAAATCATCATGAGCGGTACCGCGTCAGCTGACTACGTCTTGACAATATTGATTTCATGAAATTTCTAAATGTTGTAGTTATCATGGATTTCGTTCATTACGAGATAAACTAAAATGCCACCTAAATATTCTTTATCTCCACTCCATTATCTGCAAATAATTTTATGGAAACTATTTGTCTAACGTCTAGATCTCAAATCTTTTAATGCTTACTAAAATCTTGCCTACAACCGCATACATTTATTATCCTTGACGCGTTTCCATTTATGTAACCAATTCTTTACCATCTCAGCACCACAAAACCAGCGGATAATCTACATCATTAATTTCAGCAGGTTTCCTTGTCTACGGTTCGCCGTAAAACGTTTCGGAAACATAAACATAACACACACAGCGACATACGCGTCGCAAAACGGACGGCACGCCGGGAAAAACTGCAGAAAAAGATAGAAAAGGGAATCGCGAAAAATTTTCCACCAGATTTAAGAAAGCACATCCCTCTATATTTTATTTATTGGGTAAAACGTCTCTCCCGATTTCGGGGATAAATGAACAAGGACACACTCACGGATACACGGCAGTTAGCTCCAAATTTATTGCTCTGTATTATTCATACTCTAAGCTTCCCCCTGTGTTGAGATTTAAGCACCCTCCCCTCCCTCCGCCCGTTGCAAGTTTTGCTGACAAATTACTTTTGTAAATTACATGACCAATCTTCCTGCTTCTTAAGTACAGGCGAATCCCCGTTTTCGCCGTTGCGGAACGGAAACTGGAGGATGAGACTTCCGCGATTTCGAGGCGTTCGCGCCCCTAATTTAAATAAAATGTCTGATTACCTTAATTGTATAATTCTGGATTAAAGACCGTAATTGATTCGCTTTGCCGGGCGCGAATTTACGAAAATCGGAGAGGACATGATCGGCGGGATTACCGAATTTCCCGTTACAGCTATTTGGAATAATGAAAGATGTTCTGCGGGGAATGGATGTTTAATTTCCTGATAAAATAAATCAACCGGATTCGTAGCGTTTGGGTCCTGGCCTATTGGAGAAAATCGCGATCAGGAATTAAGGAAGAGGAAAATATTCAGAATAAAGCAATTTCTTTTTAGATTAAATGCTTTAATGCGAACGTCGATGTTAAAAGATAGATTTCGAAATGTAGGACTGTAATGGATTTTCCGCTCGAATACGTGTAGATCTCGAAGAATTTGGAAACTCTGATAGGAAGATAGGTGGATTTGGAATTGCAAATCGGGGAATGTCCTTAAAATTATAATGGTTGGTTGGAGTACACGAGACCGATGTCTTCCTTGGTGCTCGCATACCACCGTAGGAATTAGACATTCCTTACCAAGCTCATTTCGTCGTTTATCGCCATATTTACATAAATCCACTTACATGCATGCGTCTTAACAATACCCGAAAGCAAAATGAGCAAGCAAGTCAAGTAATATTCAGTTATTAAACTTTTCTCCGTTACACTATGCACATATCACACATTCATGACCGTCGCATGTACTTGCACATACGTTTCGCGCCCGTTCTCCTCCTCACGCGCAAATAAATTATGTTAAGGGAAAACTTAGACGTTCTGAAATTGAGTCACGTTTTCATTGTATATTTATGTACTGAATAAAACAGTTCCGCGCGCTCCCTAGGCCGGCTAAGTGCGGCAATTCGGGGACGCCATACAAAAGGATCCGAATTCCATAAATGTTTCAAATTCAACAGATATAAAATGCCGGGACAAAAACGACTGCGGTCGATAAACATTTTATTTTAATGAACGGGAAGCGCCTTCGGTAGAATTGAATTTTAAATTTTCGTTTATTTATGCAAATATTGAAGTGGACGCGATGGATAAAGCGAAATGGAACGAATAAAGATCATAACAAATCATGTACATAGTTAAAGAACCGGAGCAAATGGTAATACGCATACCTAAATTGCGTTTGAGTGCAAAATACGAGAAAGTTAGTACAATGGGCTTTTGGGAACCTATGTGCTGCCCTTGCGGGCTATTCAAAAAATAAGAGGAACATTCCTTGATTTTTTGGTAATACAGCAAACAGCTCTAAAATTAGAAGAAGTATTAACATCTTCTGCCGTACTGGGCATAATCTCCAAAAGCATATACATAACAACATTCAGCGAAAATAAAAGTACGTCCAATGATTGATTCTTATATGCGAGGCAAAAACATGGATCACCACGCGAAATAATTGATTCTCGAGAATATACATATTTAACGCGGTAGATAAACAAGACTTGTGGAACCGAAGGTACAATTTTTTATTCTGCCGGACCTATAGACGGCATTTCACGTCTTCTTTCTGCTTCAGATATTATAGATATACGAAATCAATCTTGGAGCTGGCCAAAATCCGTTAAAAATTGCTTAATCAAGAACAAATTAAGGATTGCATTTGTGAAAGTAGTTGTTATGACCGCAACTTTTGACTACAAAAGGGATACCATTATAGAATGTTCCAGGGGAAAGCCGAACCTCCCGTTTCCTACAGGAACTACTTACAATTTCTAATTTTACCGTAGTAGAGTACATACACTGATCTTTTACGCAATCTTTTCGCTTGAGTTAGCTTCATTTTCTTAATCGCCCCCTCAGAAGGTAAAATCCTTTAAAACTGTGATATATTGCGTTAAATTACTATTGTTTACATATTTTGAGGGCTGTACTAAGTCAAAATTGCCACTAGACCAAAGGCATTTCAAATTAGAATAAAGACACTATGGCTAAAATAATGTCAGTATCAACAGTGTTTTGGTGTGATTCGCGCGTTCAGTGTGCTCATTGTGCAGTACTTTGGTGTTGTACAGTGTTCGTCTTGGGTATTAGTCGAATTTGCTAGTGATACTGAATTACCCAGTTTTCCACTGAGAATGGCAACTTAGTTGCCAAATAGCTATCTGGACTTTTTCCTAAATGTGTGCTAGATGTACTTAACCTTCAGCGCGGATCAATCAAATACCAGGTTGAATCATTCAATCAATTCATGTTGCTACCTATAAAGTTAATGCAAGTACAACAATAACAAAACAGAAAGATCTTATTTGTCGAGCTTAAAAGCATTATGAAGCATAATTTGTTGAGAGAACTTCAATTTAACGCTGGTACTCTTCGGCTGACTGAGAGATAAAGAATTCAGGACATCTGTTCTCGATATCATTTACATGACTGAATAACCATCTACGCAGAGAATGGGAAAGGACTTTTACCTGCTTGGGGTTGGGCCCAACGTCTACGTTGTATACAACGTGGAGTAACTACTATATTTTCGACTTCGTCGAGTGTCGCTTTTCTTTCTTGCTTTTTGTTACACGTTTTCTGCTGATTAATACTAGGCGATGGGGTTCCATCTTTCATGCCCAGTAAAAATTCTCCGCCATTGGATGTCTTGGGGATCGACAAGCAACTGCTTGCAAACGTCCACTCGCCGTTGGAACTGCAATGGTTCCAAATCACAGAGAACTTCTTGAAAAAGTCTGTGGATGCAAGTCGAAATTGGTGGATGTGTCAAGTGATGATGTTTCGGGAAGGACCAAGTTTTTCTAATAACACACGAATGCTGAAGTTCGACTGCTATTCGATGACTTCGAGGAAATGTTTGTTGCTCACAACTGAGAGCCATTTTGATAACGTCCAGATTACGTTTCCATGACTGATTTTAAATATACCTATATATATATATTTACGTATATTGTCCCCTTGTGCTTATATTTTTCGCTATTTTTTCTACTATTAATGATGCAATAAAAACAATAACACTGGAGTTAAGAGCTATATTTTCAGAACATTAAAAAAGCGATTTCGGATAACCTTCGTCAATGAAAATTGGTACGAATAGAAACGAATAGAAGTCAAACAAATATTTACAAGCAAAGAACGCCAGAGAATGAATCAGAAACTAGATCGAATTATCGAGATAATTTTGTAGACAAAGGAAGTAGAAACTTCTCCCAAGATGTTAAACATTAATTAAAACAAAATACAGAAGAAATTACATATTCTAGGAATGAAAATGGCGAGTTGATAGGTAGTATAAATGACAAACTAGATAGATGGGCAACATACTTTAAAAATCTTTTCAACGTAACGAAGGAAGAGCTGACACCGAAACTCAGGAAACCAATACAGAAAACCGTAAAATTAGTAAAGAGGAAGATGCACCTACCGAGGAGGAGCCGAAACATGCTATTGGAAGACTGGAAAATAATGAATCCCGGCGAAAATGGTCCAGCTGCAAAATTGATAAAGTAAGGTGGAAACATTCCACCGACAGCAGTAATTGAGCTTGTTAACGAGATATGTGATTAATGTAATGGTCTCTGATGCTATGGTGAATTCTATTTTTAAGAAAGGAGATATTACAGAAGGCTCCAACTACAGAGGGATTGCACTACAAGATATCGCATATGAAGTGCTTAGTAGAGAAAGACTGAAAGGTAAATCCAAACAAATTATTGGAGAATACCAATGTTGCTTTAGTCAGTGATCAAATTTTTACTATGAAACAAATCATGACCAACGCCTGCGGATATTGGTTACCGGTGCTTATGACTTTCATTGACTTCAAACAAGCATAAAATACTTTTGACAGAGATAAACTACGTAAGAAAAAAACTTTAAATACTAATAAAAAATAATCAGATTGATACGAATAACACTAATGAGCAATAATGTAAAGTATTTCTTGAAGGAAGATAGTCAAAGAAGTTTGAAGTAAGTCTAGGATTAAGGCAAGATTCCTCTTAGTCTCCTATTCTGTTTAACATAGTCTTGGAAGAAATCTATAGGAAAGGCAAAATTCGCGCAAAAACATTAATGTATAGCACATGCCGATAATCTCGTGTTGAAGACGAGAATGAAACTTTTAAACGCCTTTAACCGCCTAGGGAAAAGCTGCAAAGGAATTTGTCTCGCGAATCAATGAGCTAAATACATGGAATTAACATCTTGAACGGTCTGTAGTCGAGAGGTCTTTCAAATAAAAACAATCGGTTCAATAACGTACACCTTTGAGAAGGTGGAAAACATTTGCTAGCTTGAGGGTGATTTTGGCAAATACAACTGAGGAAAAAGAAGAACTGCAGAGCAGATTAATAAAAGGTAGTAGAAATATGGGTCCTTAATGAGGTTCTTAAAATCAAAAGATGTGTTCAAGGTAGCAAAGCTTCGTGTGTATAAAACTATTATAAAACACCTTATGTTGTATGGTCTTGATACCTGCATTCTTAAAAAAGCACTGAATATTTGGGAGTGAAAGCCTTTCAGACGAGTACATGAAGGACTTAAGGAGAATGATATGTGGACGAGTAGGATAAATAAATAATCAATGGAATTCTATCAAAAGCAGAGTATTGCCGTAATAGCAAATATCTAACGATTACGACAGTTGGGACATTTGGCGAATGAGTGATAGAAGAGTGACAAAAGTAGCTTTGGAGGTTGGCACTGGGGCAAAGAGAACAAGATGGTGACCCAAAACAATTTGAATAGATGGCGTAAAAGAAGATTGGCAAACCTCGAGAGTGTGTAATTTTAGAGAGGGAGCAAAGGACAGACGAAAATTGGTGATTCTAGAAGTGATTCTAGAAGCTATATACCAGCTTGGTCTTCAGCGCTGATTTATGTATTATACATATATATTGCATTTCCTCAATGACACATTTATTATAACTTTTGTATAAGTAATCGACTCTAACCACGTATAATTTATTGTATGGATTCCAAATAGTGGTCTAATAAAAAACATTTAAACCATTTCAGACCAAATATTGTTTCCAAATCTGTATCAGAGTAAGAGGTAATGAATGATAATGAAGCCTGAACATTCGAACGCCTTCAAAGTAATGCCATCTTTTTGTGTCTCACAAAATTCTTGGGTATTCCCACAATATTCTAAAGTCCAAATGGTTGATACGCTAAAAAAACGATAAGTTCTCAAAAGGATATGAAGAATAAATAGTTTCTAACAGTGATGTAAACGAAACGAAAACATTGTTTGGAAAAAGCGATCGATGTAATAGTTTTACCCAAATTTAGCACGATAAGACACAAATACCCCCAAAAAAGTATTAATTGTAAGTTTCACTGTGGGCATAGAAGTAGTGAAATATTTAAACCAAATCCGATACGAATGTCACTCGTATATCGTTCTATACATAATGGCTTGTATTAGCGTGACAGAAAGTAATAATTCATCATAATCGTATTTTAATTTAACTACTAACCTACGAGCTTTGCCAAAACCTTGTGATCAGGGAGTATGTATACGTAGCCGAGTTATGTACGTAACGTAGTAGAACATAAATATCTTAGAATGAAATAAAAGCCACCACCGCGAAATCGCCAAGTTGTAGCACAGAAAAAAATTGCGAATATTTATCACAGTTAACGGCCATACATGCATTGCGGCCTGTCAGTTTCTTCTTTCCCATCGTATAAACACCGCCCAAGCATAAATAACTTAGAATGAATTTAATAGGATTTAAATTCATTGCAACATTTATCACAACTAAAAACTTTTAATATAGTTGCCGCATCGACCGCAGGACGCCCAGTTTATCTCGCATACGCTTTTTTTAGTTGACTCTAGCGTGACTCGCGAAGTTGCCGTATATTTAATAACACCGACGAACATGAAAGCGAAAAAGGGACGTATTTAGACTCGCCGTCGTCGACGATCTGGTTCGTTCGTTTTGAACGAATTAAAGAATATTTTAAATGCGGAAGATCGCCCGAAGGACAAAAAGAACCGAAACTCAGCGGAGCGTGTTATTAAATTGTCAAGTTGCTAGTTTAATTTAGCAGATCCCATTCTTCATAATTAAAAAGAGAAGGCGACGCTATGCAAGAAAAATGACATACATAAGCCATGAATTTTAATAACGCTTTCAAACTAGGACAGGTTTTACTTTTTCATGCACACGTTTTCAAACGCGAGCTGTCCAGCTTAATAAATTTGATTAATTTAGCTTTATTGTTTTTTAACCCCATTTGTTGTTTCCGCATACTAGATACGTTCCTAAATTCAAATTTAACGTAGGAATTTCTAAGAGTAGGAATGCACGAGGGCAAAATGGTGGAAATATCATAAAGGGGATCGCATCTATTATGTTGTAACTTACTCAAATTCCTGTGGTTCTTTGGTTAGAAACCACTTATAACGATTTCCTAAATGTCACCAGCGCCTCCGCCATAATACATGCTCTTGTTTGGGAGGTTAATTGCATTTCATAATCATTCGAAACGGATGTATACAAAGTAATAGTGAAGCGATGCATACAAATTAACAACTACTAACTTCAACAATTCTCTGCAATTATATCTTTTTAAACGCTGAGTTGCTTCTAAATGAAATCCATGAGTTGCAGATATTATTGGATTAATTTTAGCATAGCCTCGACAATATTAATCTGTGTACCGCAAATTCGAAATTGTCGGAATCAATAAGATCGGGGTTCATCCGTAGAGGCAAGAATCTTGGAATCATAGGCGCTGAATCCATTGTAGAAAACATAGTAAGATTTTCTAAATAAGATGTGGTCAATTAACGGAGCAAATGTGAGAAGCCGCATGAGGAGGACCTAGACAGGAAAATTCAATGATCAGTGGTACCGCAGGCTTTGTACGAGTCAGTGTAAATTATGTCAATTTGTACACTCTTCTAAAGCACCTAACACACATATTAAGAAATGGTGGCTAAGTTTGTTATGGTGGGCCTCATTTGAAGGAGACCACGTTGACTAGGAGAAATAGAAGATTTTATGTAGAAGTAAATATCCATGTGCAATACCTGCTCAAATGTGTTAGTTCGAAATTATTGGAATGGACCGTAGTTCTGATCTAAATTTCACTCAATTGGTCCAATTAAGTCCACATTAGACTGCAAAAATGCGAATCACATGGCGCTAACAAATCTGACATCTGAACCCTGCTACGGCAAAAATAATATGGCAAAGCATAGTTTTGATGCCCGGAAAGCTTCAAGTACCACCGACTGGAATTATTTCGACTTGTGCCCCAATATTTCAATTTCATTCTTTCTCTTTGAATATTTTCTTGTATTTCTCTTGACTTCGATATTATCTGGATTTCCTACTGATTTTTCTAAATGAATGTTTCACTCTTTACCGTATCCTCTGTCTTACTTGCTTTGATTCTATCCTTAGCACAGTTCAAATTATAGACTAAGTAGAAGAATCTATTTATTACTGAACGCCTTCTGCTAGTTTAACTTTGGACATCTATATCTATATCTATCTCCAATGAAGCATCAAAATCTCATTCTCGACAAATTGCTAAATGTCCTGCTTTCGTAAACAAATTCCTACATACATATTTACTCCACTCGTCTTGAGAGAGACCGTCATTTTTCACCTTTAAAAGCCGCTAGAATTTCCCTGGATGTCGCCGAAGTTTAAGCCAGAATACCAGAATAGAATATATGTATAATGCAACAGCGGCACGGGGGATGCCCGCAGGTCCGGTCGGTTTCAAAGAAAATCGACGCTGTGGATTTCCCAACGGCGCGCGATCCGTGTCATAAATATCATGCCGCGGATAATATTGTAAATTTCGCGTGCTATATACACGCATACATACATGGCATTCGCCGACATCCATTATATTCTGTCAAATAGCTCGGAAATAAACGCGAGCGACAGATTTATTATTTGAAAAAGTCTCCCTGTCCTCAAATTTATGTCCTTCTCCAGAATAAATAACCGTCCGTAGGTCGAATTGGAAAAAAGAGCTACCGCGGTTGAGGAAAGACGAGAACGAAGAAGACGCCCGACGACGACGTAAGAAGTTCTTACCGAATATAAATTGTTTTTTAATGGCGAATCCGAAGGCTACGCTTTGTTGCTTTCTGAATTAGCGAATGGCCTAATTCTTTTTCGTGCGGGAGAGAAGTATTGTTCGAAGTTACGATAGAATATCTGCGAATATAAGAAATCGTTATCTGTTACCGGTAATAGCAAAGGTAACGTTTAATACATTTCTCTATTTGTTCTGATTTTGTTTTTATAACGCAGATATATACTATTCAACTGACTCCTCAAACTTTCCACGTTGAGGAATAAGACTGAAGTGGAATTCAACATCAGGCACTCCCTCTTTCTATATTTACGGCCACATCTTTCAGTTTCTGATTAGTATTGTTACTGGCTTCTAAAATATTTGGTTAAATTGTAATAATGAAAGAAGTCGGAAACGTGAGCGATACGGAAGTTCGACGTTGCAGTTCGAATAACCCACCTCGTTGGTGCTAAAAATGGAGATCCAGGCCATGCTAGCCCAATGGAAACAGCGTGAGTTCAAGCTCGAAAATTTAATAACAAGACGCCACTCTCCAATTATAGAACTGGATCACATCTAAGTGACTGGAGTCAGAGAGAACCTTCAGCGTCTTTAGTAGGTGAAACGAGGTTATTCAAACCGTATACGTTCTGGATCTTTATCCTTAGAGCTTTAGCAAACTTCTCAAAGCCAGACTATATGCAAGTGACAAGTAACTCTGATCTCCTCTTAAAGTACTAAAATAGTTAAATGTTTCGTTCAGCAAATAGAGCATTAAATAGCAAACGTAAGTTTTCACGTTTCTATGCGAAAACCAATCTGCTCTCTCCCCCGTTTAAAATACTAAACGGATTGAATCTTTCCGAAAATAAGAAAACGCCTTTCTACTCCAACGCAAATCCCCGATTTACTAACACCAAATTAACTAAAATGTTCTAGAGAATTCCTCCCACAACTCAACCAGTAAAAAATAAAATAAAAGCGGGATTTAGCGTGATGTGTTTCCAGTTGTCAACTTTCGTATGGTGTGGTAATCGGTAAAAGACAGCGCGTTTTCAAGCACTTGATGTAAAAATGTCCGAAAATTAGCCGAGCACAGTAAACGGAAGCCCTATCAACTCGTACGATATTCTTAAATAATCTTCGCTCACCTCGCACTCTATAAGCTTATACTAGGGCCCTATGGTCTGGCCACTCAGAACCAAATCACCCTGGTCTGGGTGCCAGGACATGAGGGACACGGGGGAAATGAGATGGCAGACATCTGCGCAAAAAAGGGACTGAGAGAAACTTTACTGGAGCTACCCCACCTTTTGGGTTTAACAAAGGTTTCCTTAAAGGTGAGATAAAGAAATGGACAACGTCCATTACAATGAAACACTGGAATGAGATCAGCGGGCTGGAACATTCCAAAAATTTCTGAGCTTCGACGCTAGGAGGGCGGACCTCGCCCTAAAACTGGACAGGGGAAGCTTAAAAACACTGATAGGGGCACTCACAGGCCACTATACCTGTAACAAGCACCTTCACAAAATGGGCTTATCCAACACGGACACTTGCAGATTCTGCGGTGAAGAAAAGGAGTCAATGGAACACTTGATCACTAACTGTGGGGTACTAGGCCACAGGAGATATAGACTACTACATGCATATCCGCTGAGTGAGGAGGACCTATTTACACTCCCATTGAAGGAGCTGATCCTGTTCCTCA
The DNA here is from genome assembly GCA_038088585.1 of Chrysina gloriosa. Classification (NCBI taxonomy): domain Eukaryota; kingdom Metazoa; phylum Arthropoda; class Insecta; order Coleoptera; family Scarabaeidae; genus Chrysina; species Chrysina gloriosa. The sequence continues at coordinate 10,609,971 of CM076092.1, forward strand.
GCGTATTAAATAAATAAATAAAACAAACAAGAGGAAGCACAATAGATCAACGTGGTCGCAGTGCAAAGGGCCATTTGGGGCCAGACTCACCTCATTACAATACAATACAACAATACAATACTAGGACCCTACAACAACATGAAAGAGAAAATAACGGCATAGATACTAACAAAAAGAAATAAAACTCACCTCCAATAGATAGAAAAACAATCGCAGCGTAATTTCCCAATTGACGCAACGATAATAGTTAACTTACCAGAGTCAAATTTCTGTGTATATCCCCAACAAACGAGACTTTAAAGCGAAAACGGATTAACTTATTCACGGAAAACGATCTGTTCCACTGAATGCCACAAAGCGAATGCCAACACAGAAACTTACAAAAGCGGGGCGAGATCTACGGCAAAAGTTGAACCGAGCGAGATTACAAGTAACAATACAGCACACTGTAACAATTTGCCGTAAGAGTATTCTTAGTTACTCCCACTCGATGGGTCAAGCAAATTGAACCATTCCTCTCAAGTAACTTGTCTGTTTAAAAATTTGAGGTGAATATATCTAGAGATTGGTGATATATGTTTGCAGAAACTTCCGATTGAACATAATAGTGACGACTGGGAAGAATTTAAACGCTATTAATACTAGTACAACATCCACGTGAAATATAAAAATCTCTCGTCAGCTTTATGAATGGAAATTTATGTCAAATCATCAACTGTATCCCTTACTGAAATTAAATTAAACACAACAAAACCAATAGGAAATGCCTAAACTAAGCACGAAACGTGAGAAACTAGCTGCGAGCAAAAGCTTTAAAGAGATATTTTATGCTTTCATAAGTCATAATGTTACTGTAGAACTGCAACAGCTCTGGTGATATCCGGCAATAAACTGAACTTTGCTTCTCTCGATGCCAGCTAATAAAACATTTTATTAAACATCTCTCGTTTCATTACGTTTCTAATAGCAAAGTGTACTAACTTATGGGGCTAACATTAACGACGCCTATTCAAATGGAGTAATAGTTTCAGAGAATAGTCTTCGGTTCGCTAAAACAAGTTAAAATGAAAGTTTCTAATTAAATAATAGAATTCTATACGTTTATGTCGTTCTTGTATTAGTATGTAATTTTCATCTGTTGGTCGATGACATTTCCAAGAAGTAAATGATTCCCTTAAAAGATTGTATAGGCAAATTCTCGCTGATACTTTTTTTAACAGAAACAGACAACTTTAGGTGAGGTGTCAAATTTGAATGAACAGAGAAAAATGTGGATTTATAATGGAGATTACATGCTTTGATCGGGAAACTTAGACATATGAAAACGTTAACAGCATGTATTAGTTACATTGAAAATGATTGATATTCGATGGATACAGTAGAATATGCACCTGACTGGGAAAAAATGCCACACTTAGACTCTGCCAGGATGTGACCCAAACTATCACGAATACTCCATGCAGTTGTATCGCGTTAGATTATTGGAATACCACCGATTAGGGAAAGGTTCTGTTCAGGATTTTCGATTCAAGAAGGTTCCCTTTTATTCTTAGTTGAACAGTGACTTCATACTCCAGGATGAAATTGGCAACATTGACTGCATCAATGAAAATGTAATCATCAAACTGATAGCATCGTTTCTGGTGTTGATTGCCCTTGGTATTCCAGCTCTTCTCTGATTTATTTCACAAGAGAGCTCAAAGTTCAAAACTATATATTAACCAAGTCAAGAAACCAAAAGCCAAAGAATTGCAAAGGGAAAAGTATCTAACAATAAGATAAGTTTGAGACAAGGTACACATCTGTTAGCCACTAAATAAAATAGACACGTTTGATATCGCCATCATTCAAACGTTACGTCTGCGGGCGTTGAAGGAAACTTACTACTTTGGAGGTGAACGGTCAGAATGATTTAAATTTTGCTTCTGTAGGCTCATCAAATGAAAACATATGTAATACCACAATCGACAAAATCTCACATCATTCTCCAAAATGCTCCATGTAAGGTAGGCGATTTCTCATTGATCTTACTAAAAATTTAAATCTAAATAGGTGTAGTGTTGTAATCGGCAAAATATTTAGTTTTTCCGGAATTCTAATGGCCATTAAAACGGTACCAAAGAGAGAAATTAGCAAGAGATTTAAATTTCCAGTATGAATGACAAGGGCAATTTGAATTTTGATCTGGCCGAGACATGTTGCATTACTTCTGTAATTGGCAGATGAATAGAGCAAATTTTAACCTCCAGAACGAAGTCACTGTTTGGCTGAGAAGACGACTGTTTCAGCTCAGGCATTCTCTCTTTGACGCAGCGAATATCTCAGGTGAAATTGGGAGAGGTTCGTACTGATCGAATATCACATTGAATTAACCAATCTTGTGAAATAGTTTCTAACAACTGCTACACGAGGGTGGGAAAGAATTCGTAGGAGTTGCTACTGCGTACAAAGAGAGATGTTACCTTGTTCATACCAGTTATCTCAACTTTCGAAGGAAATTATCATTTCGCAGGTACTATACATCATTTAGGTGCCCGTGTAGTAACTAGTAATAAAATTAAAACAGCTAAACTAATTGTTTGGAATATTGTTAGCTACTTTGCATTTACCTCAGCAGTTGAGAAGTTAATTATCTTTCGTTTACTGAATCCTAACCCAGCCAAGAAATACACCACTGCAGCAATACATCTAGTCATAGAAGAGGAAACTCCTAATTACATTTTGCGCATTCTTCGTATGCACGTATTTAAATTTTGCTCTCAATTCTCCTCTTCAAACGAAGCGGCGCTCAAAGTGGGTATAAGTTTAATTGAAATAGCTGAGATTTTATTTGATTTTCTACCATGAAATGGGGCTCCTACAGTGTTGGTCTTTCTCTCTCTCTCTACCACTCCCAGCCGTCGGCGCTCATTGTATCCATTCGGGAGCTAGTATCACAGAGATTCTTTAAGATAAATTACATTTAAATCTGTCTTTGAATGTTAGCTGCGTCGGATAGTGGAGGACTCCATTGCACACTACGGCCGGTTAGGGAAAAGAGGGATTTTGTGTTTTTGCGTTAATGTTTATTGCATGTTGTAGTTACTTATCTAACCGTGGCGCATCCCCTTTAGTGTGTACGAGCCCCTATTTTCGTTCGCCGCGGAGTAAATTTCCAGCTCGCTCGTATATACATACATAAAACCACTCCATAATCCACGAGAGAGACTTCCAGTTTTAACTTCCCTTCGAGTTTTATATTCAGCCGCTTATCAGAATAGAAATGTTAAGATGCTACGTAATGTAATGTTCGCTATTTATTATTCCCGCTTTCCTCTCGGCGTTAATGTATTAGGTATTAAAGGATAAATGGAAATATGAATTTGATCTGGAACCTCGTTATATTTACAGCACCTCATAATCGGACCAAATTAGGGAGAACCTGTTATGAATCTCATCTTCACTGAATTACAAAGAACTTGAACTAGAATTTGTTGGGATATCTATTAGCTAATGACGTGACAAATTCAAGACTTAATGACAAAATAATAGCCTAATCGCTTTTTATGTTAATGTTCCCAAATAATGATTTTCGGGCAGTAACCAGAGTGCCCAAATCAAAATTTGGGAGAGTTCCTTATATCATATTATTATTATTAGTTAAATCGGTCAACAAGCATGGAGGGCCTAGGTCGTGTTTTCCACTTTCACTTTTATTCACTTTATAGTAATCGGTGCATTGTTCATCTCCTTTCTTATCTGTCTCTCGCCTTTCTTTTCCAGACCCTTCCCATTGTTCTCAGGTCCATCTTCATTCCATCTTTTTCGGCCTCCTTCTTCTTTTTCTCCCAAATGGATTTCTTTTCGTTACCAGCTTCGGCATTCGTTCTTTCGACATTCTCTCTATATAGCCTAACCATCTAAGCCTTTGTATCTTTATGTGTTTTATTATACTTGGTTCCTTGAACAGTTTTTTCAATTCCTTCTTTTCCAGCTCTCTTCTGTCTTTCTTCCTCGATAGATAGCTGTTTTCTTTCCTATCTGCTTAGAGTATTCTCTTCCGTTTAGTTCAGGATCCACATCTCTGCTACATATGTTTCTGTTGGTCTTGTTACAGTTTTATATAATCTGGTTTTTGCCTTTCTGGATATATACTTGGAGGTCATCAGTGACTTCAAGCTGCCAAATTTTTGATTTCCTTCCACTATTCTAGCCCTCATTTCCTGCTCTTGGTGGCCTTTCTCCTCCATCAATACCCCCGAGTATATAAACTGGTTCACCCTCTCGAAATTATATTCTTCCTCTCCCTGTACTCCCACACTCAGATTTTCTCTTCTGTACTTTCCATCACCACGTATTTTGTTTTTTCCTGGTTCATTTCCAGTCCGTATTCTCTTGCTTCCTTTATCATTTGCCCCGTGATTTTTTCAGCTCTTTCTCGAGACTTGGCTATCATGGTTAGATCATTTGCAAAGGTCACTGCCTTATATTCGTTATAAAAGGAGTATCTTTTATTTCTAGTTTACTGTTTCTTTTTATTTTTTGTAGTACCAGGTTGAAAAGAATCGATGATAACCGATCGCCTTGTTTAAGACCCCCTTTTACTAAAAACTTTTCTGACTGAAATTCCTTCCATATTACTTCATCGTAAGTTTCTTCCAGGATCATTCTTGTTAATCGTATTAATTTCCTTGGCGTTTTCATTTCGATCATTGCTTGCTATATTTTCTCTCTGCTCATTGAATCGTATCCTTGTTTGAAGTCTATGAATAGGGCATGCACCTGTATTCTACGTTGGTGGTAAGCTGTTTGTAGCTCCTTTAACGTAAAGATTTGGTCCACTATTGATGTACCCTTTCTAAAACCCGCCTCATACTCTCCCAACATCCCCTCTGCGACCTTGTTTAATATCCTTACTAAGATTTTCGCAAATATTTTGTGGCTGGATTCCAGCAGAGTGATTTCCCCTATAATTCTCGCATAACAATATATTGCCTTTTTTATATATTGGACTTATCGATGCTCCTCTCCATTTTATTGTTATTATTATTATGTTGATCTCGACTTTTGCCATCAACCATATTCTCAACAATCTATCATCCAGGATAGACAAGGGTACGAACAATTACACACGCTTCGGTCGGTCGGATGACCCTTACGAAAAAGGGAAGGAAAATACAAAGTTAGTTGTCAAATTTTTCATTTGTTTTTTTGGAGTTTCCCACCAAGAAACTTTACAAACTCCGTTTCGGTCTTACACATGTTTTCCATCTATTATGAGCCGAGTTCTTTTTTTTGAGGGGGGGAAGGGGAGGGGAGGGAATAAGGCGCGTCACACGTCTTGCGGTGGAAATATATTCGATGAGTACAAAGATTAACCTCCAGTCCCTTCTGCGATGATGCATGTCTGTAGTTGGCAGTGTAATAACTCATGTGTGGAAACCTGACTCGAATACGAATGCGTCGTGGGAAATACGCTCGAGTTTTCTTCCCAACGGGCAGGAAGTGGAAAATTCCGTTGCAACGGGGGTATCAGTTGGAAGTAAATGTACATGTGAACGGAGCTGTGTTTTTCGCTATTTCACCAAGGATTTGTGGAAATTATAATTGCAGCGTACTATTTCAACAAGTAACTATTTGAGTGACAAATGTTTCAATTTTTTGCGGTGATAACACCGTCAACAGGTTTCGAATTTAATACCAAATAAATAATGTCAGTAAAATATAATACAATACAATATAATACAATACAATATAATATAATATAATATATTAAATGTAGAAGACTCTCTATAAACGACCTAATAATAAAATTAGGTTCGTTAATGGACAGTTAACAAGTAACCGTGCAAAAGCCTACAAAGTAAGCACAATTTGCATATGCCAATAATCCTGTAGGAAATGTTGACTATGTCAATCGCAAAACGCAACTGCAGACTAATTAGTTTCGTCCTCATTAGGACTCGTCAGTACAGTATATCGTTCTGCGAGTGACACAGTGAACATTTCCAGGTGATACGTCGAAATCTCGGCGAGATGGATACGGTCAAAATAATGACCCCATCTTCCGAGCAGGAGATGTATTGGCATACCCGGTAACATCGCGTTCAGCGACGAATGCCAATACATCTCCTGCTCGGAAGATGGGGTCATTATTTTGACCGTATCCATCTCGCCGAGATTTCGACGTATCACCTGGAAATGTTCACTGTGTCACTCGCAGAACGATATACTGTACTGACGAGTCCTAATGAGGATGAAACTAATTAGTCTGCAGTTGCGTTTTGCGATTGACATAGTCAACATTTCCTACAGGATTATTGGCATATGCAAATGGTGCTTACTTTGTAGGCTTTTGCACGGTTACTTGTTAACTGCCCATTAACGAACCTAATTTTATTATTAGGTCGTTTATAGAGAGTCTTCTACATTTAATATATTATATTATATTATATTGTATTGTATTATATTTTATTAAATTTTGGCTCTCGAAAACACGATCGCTAAATAATGTCAGGTTGGATAGATCTAAACAAAATTATCTACTTATTTAATCCAAAATTGACGTAACGATTTAGTCGTTGAATTGTTGTCCAGATCCATGTATTGTGTAGCATTCGAATTGTAAATGTCTGGAACATTAAAGCAATCACCTGCATCAACGCATCTAAACCTACCTCTACTTATAACATTTCTAGCTGCAATATAGATACACACTTTCCTGCAAGTCTTCGTTTAAGTTGAATTCAAATAGCATATTCTCCACTAGTTTATCTATATTTTTATAGGGATAGCACTAGTACACTAATTTTTACGTTCGGCTTATATTTTTCAGTAAATACTTCATTTGTATATTGCACAGTATTAAGTTGTGGTTGGTGTTTAGTTGTGCTTAGAGCATTAGTTAGTGCTCAGATACTACTATTTGTATCGGATATACTGCTTAGTTTGTTATAATATTATCAATGGTTGGTTTTTATCCACTTCTATTTGAGCATGTATATTTTTATTGTCATTTATGTATGACATAGATATTTGGACACATTTTCTCCTCGCTTAATTTCACATAGAGCACAGACGTGATACGCAATGATGATTCCTTGTCTTCTACTCCAGAATGCTTGGCTCGAGCATGTCAGTCCGGCCTTGCTAAACGTATACCACATTCGAATGTATCTAGATCGATTTTGTGAAGGACATAAATCTGTGCGAAGACTGCAAACAGAGGAAAAGTGTCCCCGAAAAATTAATTTTAGGTTATACAAACCCTAATACTAAGTTCGATTCTTATTCCTCTGCACTAACACCCTTGGTTGTAAATCCAATATTATGATGTGCTATCGCAAACCTTTTTAAACCGCCTACAAAATTTTGTAAGTTCACAAAAATGTGTATAAAAGTGTAAAGTGTGTTTCAATTTCTATGAGAAATGCGGTAAAGGAGGCTCTTTTCAAAAGTATGGGCTCCACAGATTTCACTTTTGCATTACACGGTTCATGACAGAAGCAGGTCATACAAGTTCGAATGGTAGTTTGTGTTACAAGCAGGGAACTCTTTCCCGAGGAGATTGTAAATTAAAACATATACTCATATGTTGACATTGTTTGTACATTACGTAAACTCTTATGTAATGTACAGGCAACGTGCACAAAGTTGGAGGTGGGTGTAGGAAATGGTTACAATCAACGGGGATACAGATTTGCGCAAAGTACTGTTTGCAGATGATTAATTTCTGATGGAGTTAAACCCGAAGTTTTAAAGAAAGGTCTCTAGTAACCAAGAAAATTAAAGCAACCAGGCTATAATGAGGACGGAAACACGCAAATTGGACAGACAGACAGTGGGGGTATGGTATATTCGTGGTATGAATCGAAATTTAATTCACATTCGCATTCAATTCGTTCGGTGAAAAAGGGCGAAGAATGCAAACATGCATGTAAAAAACAAACCACAAAGTTTCCAACTGGCTTAATAATTTGGGGTCGTATCACTTGGTAATGAAATTAGTTCTCTATATCTTGTAGAGAGTACCGTTAAAGGCGATAATTATATGAAAATCTTAGATGAGGTATTGCTTTTGATCAAGTTGCATTTCCGTAATCCTAAAAACGTGCGCTCTCGTGCAAAACAAGAGGTATTAATTACATACATATATCTAGTGCATTAATTTTAATCTTTGTTACTTTTCATATTATAAACTTTATTGTCCTCATTTATTCTCTTCAGGCTAAAGATCTCCCCGCTCGTAGGAAGCTAACTTTGTTTGTAGAGAATGATGTATTGATTTTCTCTGGACGCTACGAGAGTCTGTTCCACTCACGGTATCTTCAAGACTCATTTTCATCAATTTCAGATATCTTTATTTTTTTGGGTTCCTGCTGTCACATTTAGGTCAATTACGAAACAAAAACAATTTGATCAAATACTTTTAGAATTAATATCATTAGTAATTAGCATAATTAAGTTTCTGTTTCATAATTAACCTAAAAGTAGTAGAGCCCAAAAGATAAGAGAATAAGTAACGTTCAGAAATGTGTTCTATTATATTGCATTGTTGTTTTGTAATTTACCTAAAAGTAGTAGAGGGAACCCAAGAGATAAGTATGTAAATAGGCCCAGAAGAATATATATATTCTCTCTGCAAAGTGAGTCAAAACATGCCAAACAAAATGTTGCCCAACGTAAGACAGTTAATTTAGTAAATTATTTCTAGCGTACAAGCGTAATCACATGGAGACGTCCATGGCTTGATCACATTATGATTGCAATTGTAATGCTTTCTTCTTCAGAAATTTTGTTTTCGGGTTATAGTGTACCATCTTCTCGGTCAGATGCTGGATATTTTCTTCCATTCTCCTCTTTAACCTATTTTTCACTGCAGCTTTTCCATTATCTTCGGCATCTGTTGGAAATCTAGTTCCATCATCTCTAATTCTTGCACGTATATCGAGAACAACAAAGTTCTAAATACAGGAACTTGACAAATTTTTCTTCAGATACAGGGCCATTCTATGCTACTGCCTAACATCTGTCATTTGCCAAAATGTGATGCAATGGGTAACTCACGGATTTCATGAATATCACGGTAATTGGGTGGGAACTTTGTATGAGTGGTTTTTCGCATAGTTCCCCACGCCTTCCAGCGAATCCACATCATTCTGATCGCAGACCTCGTGATTCTGTTACCAACCATTGATCTTGAAAGAATACCCCAGCTAGCGCCGAGAACACAAATATGGGATTACATTTATTGATCTCTTGACTAACACAAAATTAACTAGTTTTTCAAAACTTTTGCTGAAGTAAAAACGGATCATTGGTCATAAAGTAGGCAGTTTTAAAACTTTAAGAATCATATACACAAAGTACATTTGATTTCATGCTTTTCTTTGCTCCAAGAATACTGAACCTTGCACGAAATGAGCTTAAAATACCTGCCAACATATGGATCTGCCACTGCTTAGGTCGATGTTGCCCAAGAGCTTTCTATCAACTGTAGGTTAATTTTTATGGCAGCATAAAAATTTATAGATTTAGCAGCACTAGGTAAAACAAGTAAATATTCGAAATAAAGTTGTCCTTTTCTGATACGATATACTATTGTATATATATATACTGTATGATACAGGAATTGGAACATCAAGAAGGGGTGCAAATTCATTGATCGATCAAGTGGTCATGGCATATCAAACATTATATCCAGCTTTTCTGGCATTACTGTCAGTTATGTTTCTTGCGATATTTTATTTAACTATCACTGTTTCCTATTGCTTTAAGTGTATTTAACTTGTTTCAGAGGGTCTCATTATGGCTATAGTGCACCAGTGAAAATTACCGTCAGTTGGACGATGTCGGCAGAGGTCGAATTCTTGGTTTGCACAAAGCTCGTTTTTCCATCAGGATAATTACAAATCGCCTTAACCGCAATCGATCTACCATCATGCCATACAACAATCATGGAGAAGGAAGGGCCAGCTATAACATCCAAGACGAACTGGGGCCCGAAGAAGAACTAATAAGGTACATGACCGCCACATTCGTCTAATGGAACTAAGAGGCTGAATCTCGCGTATTAGGTTCATTGCAGATCAATAGCTAAGACGTCCCGTGAACCTTCGAACCATTTATCCTTGTATCAGGGCTTTTGGCTTGCAATGCTAGCAGCTACATTTTATGCTACCACTTTCGACTCAACATCAACTGCAACGTTTGGAGTGATGTAGGTTGCAAATACACAGGAGCGTGGAGTCAATACGAATTCGGTGATAAATCCCGACTTTGTGTAAGGATGAACAATTGCCGCTTGGGGGTCAGGCAAAGATGTAGGGAACGTCGTGATCTTTAACTTTCCGTTGAAAGGCATGTGCATCCAGCCGTGGGAGTTATGGTATAGGTTACTGTAGCATATGGGAGTAGGTCTCAGTTGGTATTTATACGAGGCAACATGAGTGTCCAGCATTTCGTTGTTAAGGTGATGGAACTCCATATTCTTCCATATTTTCAGCAGTTCGAAGATGGGCTTTTTCAGCAGTATAATCACCTTCCCCATATTGCGAAAATTTCCTTAAACTGGTTCGAAGAAACCCATATAATATCTTGCCGTGGTCATCCAGATCTCCTGACTTCTCGCCAATTAAACACGTGTGGAACATTATGGGAAGAAAAGTGAGGACTATAGCGAATCCTCCGCAAACACGGAAAGCTCTCTCCGGCATGAATTGCAAGTTTCTTGGGTGACCATATCCCAAGAGCACATTAACCACCTACTGGATACAACGACACGAAGAGTGACGGGGTGTGAAACTAATAGGGGACTAAAATTAAATTTGTTTCTTTTTTCCTTTGAAATTTTAATCAATTATTACGTTTGAAGAGGTAAACGATTCTGGCAAGTTTGGTAAAAAAATTCGCCCCCTTCTTAGTGTTGTAATTTCCATCATGTAGTATATTTTGATTCTCCGTTAGTCTAGTATCTGGGCTTCAAATAAATTGGGAAGATCAATATATTTTACCATTCCCATTAACAACGCTTCAATTCACCAACTCCAAATAATACACCGATCTGTGTCTATTTTAAACCGTAAGTAAATACATATCGAGATCCATCCGATGATATGCAAATAGAACAAAAATATCCATCTCCTCGTCGAAGATATTTAGATGGTGGTAGTAACATTTCGACGTAATACCTCATGTTTATCCAGGACACGTCTCGTTTTTCGGTTCACACCATTAGCGATTTTTTCCCATCCTTTTCGTTAAGATTCTGCGGAAGATTCTGATATCCACTTGTCTCGCCTCTATTTGTAGACGGGGGCGGTGCGTCGTCCCATTTTCGTCTCCGCTCGCGTCATACGCCTTTCCTTTTGTCTTCTCTTCGCGGCCCCTACTTCGCTACGTGATCGCTCATGCGGAACGGGCGTCTCATCCATAAACAATAATTCCGCACCGAGGTGCCATTAAAACGTTGGCCGTTATTTATTTCAGCGAAACGTATATCGGTATCGAACGCCAGTAGGGCTATTAGCCATTACCGGATGGCGAGAGGATGTACTAACAAACAACAGCATTAATGGTGGTATTAAATCAATCGTTAACCTAAAGTTGATTGGAGAAATTAAGTATAGTACTAACAAGCCCGCTGGAAATGGATGATTATCGGTAAATTAAACGTAGGAAAATAATCACTGCTCGTAATAAGGTAAACGTTGCTGCGTCCAATTAACAAGCAATTAATGCTGAATTGACAGTAAAGACAACTGATAGAAAGCATTCAGATTATTTTACCTTACCTTTGATTTATCTCATGCAAAATTTAGCTTACGAGTATAACCTCGACATACTGTTCTTCATGTTTTTAACATTTTAGCCATTCAGATCGTCCATTTTGTTTCCCAATGGAAATAATTTCCACGTATAAAGTATGATACACCATCGCTTCGAACTTACAGTTAGATAGATACAAAGTCACTGTACCATAACAGAATTCAAATTGGATCATCATAACGGATTGTTTGTTCAAGAACGTGCTAACGCTCTTCAAGCGTATTTGCTTGGAATAAAGATAGGAACAAGGAAACAAATTAAGACGGAGAAGAAGAGAAAATGGATAGAATATCTGAGAACAAAAGATGTGGAAAAGTACGAGCAATATAAAGAAGAGAGGACGAAAGCTAAGGATATACTGTCTTGGAAGAGCTGGGGGGAAAATGGAAGACAATAACCAAGGAAGCCAGAAATTCTTCAAGAGAGATATAAAATCAATGAGAAAAGAGAGAGGTATACAAACTGGAATAATCAAAAACAAGGAAGGAGATATTTTAACCGAAGAAACAGAAATAATGAATACATGGAGAGAATACTTCAAAGAGCTGTTGAATGAAAACAGTATCACAACATCGAAAATCCAAATTAGAGAAGATGAAATAGGAATCAGAACCAATAGAAAATAAGGAATTCAGAAGGGGGAGATGGTAGAAGCAATTGGACTGATGAAGAATGGTAAAGTCCCAGAACATGATAAAATAACAATGGAAATGTTAAAAATGATGGACGAAGAGTGCAGGAAACTATTCCTGAAAGTACTTAACCAAGCATGGAAATCAAGGACAATACCCCAAGACTAGAAAGTGGGAGGAATAATATAAATCTTTTAAATAGGAGACCCACAGGGGTGTAAAAATTATCGAAGAATAACTACTAAGCAATGCAATTAAAGTTTATGAACGGATATTAGAGAGAAGAATGCGAAAAATTAGAGAAAGAACATAGCATGAAGCACAAAATAGATTCAGAGAGGGGAGAAGTGCACAGGACCACATATTCACACTGAAACTAGGAATTCAGAAGACCAACAACGATAAAAAGGGAACGGCATGCAAGGTATTTATACACATGGAGAAAGCCTTTGACCAAGTTAGAAGGAAAGAGATTAGTAGAAGCAATAAAGAGCTTGTACGAGGATAATGTAAACTATGTAACAACTAGGAATCAACAATCTGAGATGTTGGCAACAAATGAAGGACTTAGACAAGAAGGAGTAATAAGCTCGGTACTATTCGTAATCTTCATGGGCGAAATGATGCAAAAATGTAGAGATAGAGTGAAGCCATTGCACCCAGGATAGAGGGAAATGATGCCTATCAAAATGTGCGTACGCCGACGATATAGTGATTTTAAATGAGAGACCTACAAAATAACACGAATATATGTCAAGATACATTAAAATAATATGAAATGTCAATGAACCTACAGAAAACCAAGACAATGGAAAATAGGAGAGAAAACGGAGACGCTATTAAAAATAGATGGCAAAGAAATTTAAGAAGTGTAGGAGTTCAAATATCTAGGAGTAGTGATAGGCGAAAAAGGAACCGATGAAATAGACATAACCGGGCATATCAACAGCACAAACTATTTTTCAGAATCACCGGAAATTGGTGACCACAAATGGTTGTGAATGGTGGAACATAGAAAAGAGAGACATGGGACAAACACAAGCAGCCGAAATGAGATTTCTAAGGAGGACAAGAGGAGTGACGTTGAGAGACATAATCAGAAATGAAAAAAATAAGAGAAAACTTGAAAATAAACTCAATAAATGAATACATCGAAAAGAAACTACTCGCATGGGGGAGGGAACATAACAAGAATGGGAAAACGGAGACCAGTACAAATGATCTGCAGAGCAGGGGTGAGAGGACGAGACACAGAGAAAGATCGAGGAAAACATGGGAGCAAAACATGGAGGAGATATTGAGAAAGAGAAGGTGTACCTATAGAGAAGCCCTAAGACAAGCGAAAGACAAAAAGGAATGGAGAGAATGACCTAAGTAATAAGGAATTAACGAAAGTAGTCACTTACTCACTAAGTAATCAGTAATGATGGAATTGTGAACAAACCCACTTTTACAGATTTTACAGATTGAATGGGTCATGAGAAAGCGCAAAGGGGGTGATCCCTTTTGAAGTGCGTTCTATCAATATTTCCATTAAATTAAAATAAAATGTATATATATATATATATATTTCGTGACCTTTTATACTTATCTTATATGATAGATCTCTACCACTAATAGGTCAATAAAACAAGGCTGGTTTGAACGTTTGTAAACGTTCTGAAAATATAACTATCGTTCAAACCAGCCTTGTTTTATTGACCTATTAGTGGTAGAGATCTATCATATAAGATTAAATTAAAATAGACAAGTGACACTTTCTGTCTTTTCAGCATCTGAAGATGACACTTTGGACTTCAAAATACGTGTTTGTAGGCTTCCAAATCGGTCTAGTATAAGGAGTAAAAACTGTTACATTATCGCAATGAGCAGAATACAAAATCATATCCACTCCGTATTTTTCAACGGTCCACGTACATGTTCAACTCGCGAGATCACTTTTTCCTCTCTGTTTTTCCGCTTTTCCTCCGACGACGACGCTCATTCTGTCGCTTCGATAACGCAAAGCCGTACCAAAAAATTGAGATAACATGAGGAAATTTTACCGCTCCAATACAAGGGGAACGTTGCGTTCATTCCGCTGAAGTATTTAATCGTTCCTCTGCAGAACCGGCATTATGCAAAATGGATGTACGTAGTATGTACATATACGTACATTTGTGGAAGCGGAACCACCTCCGCTTCGTTTCGTTTTATTTTCATTAGTGCACGCGCTTTAATGCAAGAAAGGGAAAGAAAGAAAATAGGGGGAAGCGAACGTGCATACATGCAAATATTTTTGGATAATTGGTATGTTCCTTTGAGATTGAAAATTGAAAAAAGTCGCGTTATTTCTTTTTTTGTAAGTCTAATGTTGCAATAATGTTGCAGCGTAGCTATTTCAATTCACTTCTAATTTACTTGGAAAGCGACAAGCGTTTAGGTTGTTGACTCCGAGAGCATCTTGGATTTTGTGGAATAAAAACTAGTTGCGATGGCGAAGTGGAGCTGTAAGCAAATAATATTACAACTTTCGGGTAACACATTTTGCATGTTCCATTTCGGCGTTAGAACTGGAAGATATTATACCAATTTATCCAAAATAATTGATTAAATTTTGATGAATACCCCTTAACGTGCATATCATTCAAGGTATCATGCGGAATTGGGGTAATTATATTCATCTCTCATCCTTTAGGCGAAATCATTTTAACATTACGATTCGCCGCATATATTTAGTGATCCCTGCAGATAACAACGAATTAAACTAATATGAAGAATTTTATATCCATACAACGTTCTAATGCATTCAGAATATTTAGGCAGTAATTTTCGATTAACCCCTTATACCTTTGCTCCCAATCTACTATGCATTTCGTGCACTATTGCGCATACGGTAGATACGTGCGGTCCTTCGGGATTATGTTTACGTACGTGTGCGATAAAATGGCAACCTAAACTATATTCCCTATTTTCAGAGTTATAATTTCCATATACCCGTTAAATGCGCAGCCAGGGAAACTGTTATTCACTGGTTAACAAATTAGGAGTAATACAATGCGATGCTACTACAATAGCCTGGCTTCGTTTGTTATCCGAAAGGTACTATCAATAGAATTTTTCCAGTTTTAGAATGGTCTATTTGATAAAATATAAAATATAAGTATTATCCGAGAAATTACACGATATATAACAAAATTCTATCAACCAACTTAAGTATAGAACATAGATGTTTGTAGTAAACTACTTTCAAAAGATAAAGCACAATTATTGGCATATGCAATGTACTCCTGTAGTGCAGCCATTGCACAACTTTCTGTGAGAGCTGCATAATAAACGAACTTCAGTGTAAGTTATTCATTGAAGAGTTATGTAGATATTATACTTTTCTATTCTTTATAGATATTTCTGACTATTTCAACTTTTATTTGAACAAGGTCGCATAATTTCACTGCTTGCTACTTTTACTTCAATATGTAATACAAAGGAAATTATCTCATTAAATTTAACAAATTCATTCAGTTCCGTCGTTCATCTATTATTGAATGTGCTAGTGCTTCCCATACCCCTTGATAAGAACTAATCTTTGAAGACGTGTAGGGGTTCGAATCTGGAGATAGTATGAATACAGAAAATGTATCAAAAATTAGAGGAAAACTTAGTAACCATCTGATCTTGGGCATGTGTTTACAGGAGTTTGGGAAAAGCATGAAACAGATTGAAATTATAATGATTAACAGTGTACCTGTCAAAACACTAATCTAATCATTCATAACATGATTTTGAATCAAAGGAAATACACAGTTTCTTCCTTTAGAACATACCCAACTAGAAACTACAAAAAATACGTAAATGTTAACTAGACTTAGATAGTAGACATATAAGAGGTTTTGATTAGAAATTGAGTTATTCTATAAAAACCAAAGGAATTTGCAGAGGTATTGAATTATAAGTTTTTGAAAGTGATGTATCTTCATTCTCTGGTTGAAACACATCTAAGGCTGTTCTTAACCTTGAGTGTGGGGTGGCTCTTAACGACGGATATCGATAGCATTGAAATCGTGTAAAAGCTAATATTAAGACTATTACACGATACCAATAAATTGTACCTGGTCGAAATTGTTATCACCAACAAGGGTATTGTCGTTTACTACCAGATTGATCACAGATCTCACAGGTGTTTATTTCTAGACCTACTCTTTTTGAAGTTGGATGAAATATTTTCAACATTTCCGTTGCTTTATCTATCGTATCGACCTTAGATAGCTTACATCTTCTTTTCTTATTAAGATAAGATATCCGCTTCTTGTCCGGTGTGGAATCGTCACAGTAGGTCAGGTATCATATACTACTGTGACGATTCTTTGAATGGTTAATTTGAGTCTGATGATTGTTGACTTCGAGAGCATCTTGAATTTTGTGGAATGAAAACTAGTTGCGATGGCGAAGTGGAGCTGTAAGCAAATTGTATTACAAATTTCGGGTAACACATTTTGCATGTTCCATTTCGGCGTTAACACTGGAAGATATTATACCAATTTATCCAAAATAATTGATGCAATAAATAGTGAAGTATCTCTTCATATGCTATTGCGTTTGTTAATCACACCTTTACTGTCTGAGACTCCGAAGAAATAATATTAATCTTCTCCATTTAAGTTAACTCCCATGCTGTTTCCCCGATTTATTTATTTCCACGTGTATTCCAATACGGATGTAAACAGCTTCTAAACTTACTTGCATCTTTATGAAGACGAACACAAGCTGTTGCTACTTCATAGACGTTCTTCGCCAGTTTAACCCATTAACACGGAAAACCGATGATTTTTAAAAACTTATTTTCGTGCTTTATTTCCATATTTATAATAAAGAAATAAATTGAGATTTCTTTGCCAGAAAATTAAATATTGCGGATTTTCAATGAATAAATTAAAAAATCTACATTTACAACTTTTACGATTTCCCTTTTCACAGTAAAATTATGCAAAAATTGCGAACTTCGCCCAAACATCGGTGGACAAATTTGTTGAATATTAGCAGGATCTTCTTCTATATTCATGTTAATGACGTTTCTATTCGAAAAATGTTAGATTGCGATTTTACTATGCGTACAACCTAGAGACATTGGACTAGCTAAAATGTCATGAAATGACATATCTTTCAGACGTCTATTTTTCTATTAAATCTTATATTCTAACATTGAAAGAAGATGAACACCGCCGAGCAAAATCGGAAAATACGACAGATCAGAATCAACCTAACCGGTCACTTATATAAAGTGTTAAACTTATGTTTATAATGGTAATAATATAATGAAGACGTGAGTTGTGAACTATTATAGAAAAGTCAAATATTCTGTTGCAGGGGTTTTTTCGTAAATGCATGCGGTAATGAAGGATTCTGTGTTTGCTTTTACTTTGTAAGATTATCAAGATCCTCCCACACATTTTCATCTATTTACTGCAACAGATTCGCAACAGCCTTAATCCCTACCCGAAGTTATTGAGAAGGGTGCTTGAGAATTATATTGTTTCAAGAAAACCTTCCATTTAGAGGATTTTGTAAAATAATTTTAATCTGCCTTCAACTTTAGAATTAAACTAAACGTTTAGAATAACTTCCATATCATTCCATTACTCGGAAATTACCATACGTGCATGTACGAAGTTGGCTATAATGCGTCCCTGAAATAAACTGAAAATGCTTCGTTAATTATCCAAAGCCACAAAATACCGTTGTGTTGCAAGGAATGAATTAACTTTATTATTATAATTAACACCGCATGGTGCTCGATTTCCACACATTTCATGTTCCATTTCGAACAGTTCCAAAAGTCAAATATTTTCTCTTGCGATTATACAGTTTGTTTTATGCAGGAAACATAAAACGATATTTATGAACGCGAAGTTTCCTCCTAGCTAGGAATGATCCGATTAAGTTCTTTTTATTCTTCCGAACTTCTGACTACTTTCATATAAACGGCTCGTTCCCCGTCTAATTTATCTCTTTGTTTCGAAAACTTGCCAATATTTATCACGTTGTATGAAGACTCGAAAATAAACACGATCACACACAACATTCTCTAAATATTTCTCGTACTCTTAATATTTAATATACTTTGTCATTGACCTTGCATTAGGTAGAAACATTGCCCAAATAAATATATATAAAACGTAAAATACATATAGTATAAGACAAAATAACATTCTAAAATAAAAAAGACACTATTACAATCCTAAAAAGTAATAGCCAGTATTACTAATAATCAGAGTAGTCCTGAAGCCAATAAAACGCTTTCTCAATTATAATTACAAACGCTGATCATGATTAAAACGTTTAGTAATAAATATGAATTTGATTATAGAAATTAAACTGAAATAAGTGGGGTGTAATAGTACTGGTGATTTTATTAGCTGAAATAATTTTAACTTGTTAAGGTTAGGTGAAAGTAAGAAGACCTCTTCAAATTCAAAAATGAAAAGCTGGAAGCTCAGAAAGAATTTAACTAACTTAGCGAAAGTTAACAGGTACAGTGGAAATCTCGCTCGTAATTACTGTATACATAATAAGTCCTACTAAACTTATTGTAAACTGTTGGAAACTCGACGAAAAGTTAACCTGAAATTTGCACATTAATTACATTTGCAGCGAATTATCCACTGCTTAGTGCCCGCCGTCCGAAAGAAAAGTAGGTGACGATGTGTCAGTGAATGTGCTAATGTAATTACATAACTTTCGTCTGGCAGCGGTGGCCGCTCAACTTAACTTCCTAAGCGGGTAACGAATGATCTATTGCTGAATTATGATGTATTTTTCAGTTACGTGTTCCACGCAAACTTTTGAAAACTAATAGAAATTGCTGCAACATAGTTTCGTCTGGCGGATTAATATTTCATATACGTGTTTCTAGCACGCCGTCTTTCGAATGATGTGTTATCAACTGTAAGTAATTGGAAATAAATTACATTTGGTCGTTCGTGGTTAGTAAGGTGCAGTTTGTAGTTCGGTAAAATTGGTTATGTCTCAAGTCAGGGCGCAAACGAAATCATTATTAAAGAGAAACAGTACTAGTGATTGTAACGGACGCTTGATGATAACTAAGAATTGATTCACTATTCGGAACACGTGTTTCCGTGACGTTAAACCCAGCGCATTCAAACGTAGTTGGCTTTAACCAATGAAGTACATCCTTCTGCTATCTGAATGAGAGGAAGAAATGAAAAATGTGTGTTAGGCCTTGCGTCTAGTGGTACAACGCAATTGCAACTCGACTGCGAAAAAGATCGCTGGAATGTCGGACGGCAGTTGCTTGGGAGTCTAAGCCTTGGTGGGATACGCTACATCATATACTGACGCAACTGCAACGCAACCAGTTGCCAACCAGTAAACGACCAGTCCTACTGCCGTGTCAGTTGCGTTGGCGTGGTCATGTAACTTAATGCATAATGGCTGATAGTGGTCGGCCAGTCTGATTCAGATTTTAGTACGGAATTTGTTGAAACTGTTGGAAACAACTTAATACCTTTCTCCCAGTTTGAATTCGTTTTAGTGATATGTTAATTTCTTCAGCTGGTTTCTGGAGGCGTTTCCTGGACACCTATAAAATACTTTATAGAAATTTATTCATCTTTCTTGTTCACCTTTCACACTAACACTAGCAGTTGATAGTTTGGTTTTCCTAAATGATTGATTAGTGACAACTTTGACGCAACGTCAGTAAAATAAATATCACAAATATGCCTTTTCTTTTGTATTTTCGGAAGCTCTATTGGATATAAATATGATACATATCATTTTTTAACGTTTTTATTGCGAGAAAACCCAGTTAAATCTGTCAGCTTCTTCGATTGCAGTAATCAAAGTGCAATGGTTACACATCACACACTATTCAGGTCTCAACGTCTGAAGGGTGCATGTTGTCATGCTGCTTAGATAAAATGATGGTAGTTGTTGAAACTAATTGTTTGTGTTAATCTCGAAATTGTTTTTCGGTTTGAAACTGTCGATATAATTTGAACATGGCTCTCATTTCAGTCAGCTTAGATAGACTAAAGGTGGTAGATTTCGATGATTCCATTTTGACAAGACACCTACGATGTGCTTATAGCGGTTTTTAAATGAAATTCTGGTACAAAGGGGAGAAGCCAATCGAGTAGGTATTTTCCTCATATGTATGAAGTCAAAATTGATCGATTCGTTCCTGCACCCCTGCTGATTGCCAATTTTAAAGTATTTTAAATGTGTATATATATATTTCGCAATCTTCTTTAATTATCCTTAACTTCTATGATAGTTCTCTAGTTCTCTCACAATTAGGTCCATTGGACAAGAGCGATTGAAATAATAGTTATATTCACAGAACGTTTACAATCATTTTCGGAACACCATCATTCTAAATTCACACCTAACCCCCTTATAAATGTTAGGGATGAAGCGTTTAGTGGACGGCGTACTTCCTAAGCTATCGTACAGCTTGCTTATGATTGCTCAATTAACACGCCTAAATAATAAGTTCATTTTGTAGGGAGTCAACCAGATTGGATGAATTAATATTTTGGCCCTCGGAAATTATGTAGTACGACAGCAGTTCCTGAAACTATTGTTGCGGAATAAAATGGAAAAATAGCATAGTTTTTCGAAGAAATTGTAAAAGGAATATTTGACGTGGGGCATAGCACCATAAATCACCAAGGGGTAGAAATAACAAAGAAACTGAAGGAGCACAGACGATTTGTTTGTATGTATGTGTAAGGTTTGTAACCATAAATGTTTAAATGAGATCGATACATAGGTACACAACTCTATAACAAGGAAGTAATGAATGTGACAAAATGGCTCCAGAACAGACAGATTTTGTTAACGTTATTTAATATATACATATGTATATATATATGTCGTTAGTCTTTATGTCGAAACAAATTCGGTATATACTTTAATATTAACATTTATTTTCATAAATTATTACATATTCCCTATATTTAGTTTTGGCGGAGGAGCCGGTATTGATAGGAAGTTCTATTTTGTAATGCATTGATATATTTCCTAGTATCACACAACAGGTTTCCTAATTCCAAATTCCAAAATTTTACCTTTGGCTGGTTTTGACACCTATAAGGTCATAGCAAGTCAACCAGAAAAGATAAATGACCTTAATAATTAAAGAAACCCTTTTTATTACCAAACGAGATACCAAACATTGCACGAACCGAGTTAAATTAAACCCGAACGCATTCGAGGGGTAATAAATTTCACCTTAACGACACACCTCAAGATATAGAAACGATAATCGAAAACCGGTCGTTGCTGCAAATTTCTGTTTTTCTACTCCCAGAACTTTATCGGTAAAGTTTCGCGCGGTCCCAACTAATTTAAATACTTGTTTTATTTTCAGCGCGAGAAGTAGAGTGAAAAAGGAGATACACGATTGAAGGCAGAGGGAAGTAGCCAAGTCTCAAAGGAGCGTAAAGTTTTCCCGGGTAATGGCAAACTTTATTTTCGGATATCCGCCGTTTCGGCGGTTTTACATCGAGCACATGTCGGCAATTAAGCGATCGTTAACAGCCAGTTAAATAATTTATTCGACGTTGCACAGTTATCTAGTTGCACTCTCGACGCGAATTGATTTAGGAAGGTTTAGGTTTACTTGATGTTCACAACATTTATGTATGGTGCTATCAAAGCAGACAGTCGTTGGACTTAAGAGCCCTCTTGTGCTTGGAGGAATTAGATACAAAGATAGTTATATCTATCGTACAGCCGGAAAGGAGACTAGTAAGGGTGGTGTGGCAGATGTGGTTGACAAAATAGGACGACTAAAGCCTGCTCAGGATGCAAGTGGAATGGAGAAATGTTGAAGCACCTATCTGCAACAGATAAGCGTAGGATGGCATGAAGCAGTGAATATGTCAAAGGACCGAAGGAAAGTATCGAGAGAGAAGGACGATGAAGTATATCTAAGATACCAACCTTACCACTGACATGGCAGGTGAATAAGCGACAACTTAAGTAACTAGGTAGTATAGCAAAACTTTAGAAAAATGGGCTTCAAAAATGTTAATACAAAGATGTAATTTTAATTTTGCTTTATTATTTAGGAAGGAGCTAAATATATTACTGCTTTAAACAATGTAAACAGCGATAACTATTATTGTTGTTAATCAGCTATTTTAAAAACATACAACGAACAATAGTTCGAAAACTGTCGTTTATCATTTCGTTTTTATTGTTCTTCGCTTCGGATTTGGAAATCTCCCCTCTTTCGTAATTAACATAAAAGTTTGAGTCGAAACCCTATTTAGAATAATAACGGTCATGAATTTTCTGAGAAAATTAAAGCGAATTTTATGACTTATTTTGCTGATTTCCTGCCGGTGAACAGGGATGATGCCATTAATTTTATGGGATGGTTTATATATGGGATGCTTTCGAAGAATCCTTAAACTTTCCTAGATAGCAATAAATTGTCGAATATAAATACGCAATATTTCTTCTCTAAGGTTTACCTTCTCTTCTTGTAGACTATGAAACGAGGGAATTGTAGTCCCTTTGGAAGCTTGTAAATATTTCCGTCTCGTTATAAAAAGGCAGTCCAATTTAAAATTTTCTCTCTTGGACAGATTAACTAAATTTACCCCAATCAGTTTATTTTATCCTAGGTTATCCATAATATTGAAACATTCCGTAGAGAACCTTCAAGTTTAATTAGCACCCATATAAAATAACAACGACCGATAATTAAATTAAGCACGCGAGGGTCATCCGCATTGAAATCTCCACGGTATAATTGCAGCGGAATATGATCAAATATCACCAGAGGCTTCATCCATTAAATCGTCAAGCGCTGATAAAAATAATTAATACCCCAAATATGAATCCCTCCAATAGCCGAAACGTTATACGGACATATGTACAGTTACGGTCACAAAAATTAGCCAGTTCGATGCCATTGCAAACTGGCTCGACCACAATCTGAGATCATAAAATTTTGTCTTCTTCCGATAATTCTTTGATATATGTATTACGTTGTAAAAACAGTTCAAGTTCTATCCCCAGCCGGATTTTGGGATTGAACTGGGGAAAGTGGACCAGATGAAATTATTCAAGATTCTCCCATCTCATCTCACTGCTGAAGAATATGCCCATGTTCTTCGGAATATTTTACTACCTTGTGTTGGAGCGTTATATCCTGAGAAAAAGTGAAGAAAATTATTAATACGCAAGACAACTCACCCATTCATCTAGCAAAAGTACTCCAGAAATAATTTACCGACAATAACGAAGCTATACCATTAAATTGACAAGCGAGTTTACGAGACCTAAACCCTATTGACCACGTATAGACAGGAATGATCGGTAATTGGAACAATTATATAGAAACGAACTGATTTAATTAGATCGCTCAACAAGGCTCGAGGGCCTAGGGCGTGTTCCCCACTTCCACCTTTATTCACTTTCTGGTAATCGATGCAGTGTTTGTTTCCATTCTTTTCTGTCCTTTGTCTTTGTTTCCAGTCCCTTGTTCCCATCTTTATCAGGTCTTCCTCCACATTTTTAATCCATCCTTTCATCGGCCTCCCTCTTCTTTTTTCCCAATTGGTTTCCTCTCGTTACCAGCTTTGGCATTCGTTCACTTAACATGCTCTCTATATGGCTTAACCGTCTAATTCTTTGTATCTTTATGTGCCTTATTGTAGTTGGTTCCTTTTGTACAGTCTTTTCAATTCCTCGTACGTCCTTCTTCTACATTCCTCTTCTGTTTACCTTCCCCAGTAGATAGCAAATTAGTTGGTAAATATCACAAATGTAGACATTACAAGTTGTAGGGTGCATAATATTTGGGAAACCTATTGTGGTAGAAATTTCTGCGAAAGCCAGACTTGAAGAATGCATTGATGCAAATCATTATTATGCCAAATATTGGAAAATAACTTCACAAAAATAATTGATTAAATCATATATTTTATTAGAATTTCAGTTGTGTAAATAATATTAGCCAAACTATAAATTTATTTGATTTTAAATTTAATTAAGGCTTTTGTTTAGTTTTATTGTTATTGTCAATGAGTGCAAAACCTATATGTCCTTATAATTGTAATCGTTTCTAAATTTATCCTTGATATGCACTTATAGCACGCTTAACCACAATACACATTTCTTTATGATTTCTTTTTATTAAGTGTACAAACGGGAAGTAAGGGACATTGCCTTATTGATCAAATTTATACTACTTTCGACAATCGCATACAAATTTTAATAAATTCGGAAGTCTAATACTAACGCGTTCCTAATTGTCGCTGACCTATTTCATACATTTTCTATTTTCGTTTTGCAATTGCAAACTAGCAGGTCAACAATTATTAAAACACAATACGCGTATTAAAGAATTATTAGAAAAAGATTTCACGAACTTAAACTCTAACCGAATTGATTTGCAACCACATCGCATCGACCAATTTCAAAGGCCGCGACTGTACAATACCTATGTATACTTAGCCTCGTTCGCCTCAATTTAATGGATGAGATCTGTATGTATATTTCACTTTGATCATAAATATGACGTCGAAAAGTGGTATACTTCGGATATAACATCGTAGGTTCCCGGTGACCTACGAAATTCACATCTATTCAGAGAAATACGCTGTAGCTAAAGGATTCCCCTAGAGATGACAGCGTCGAAGCATTTAAGTCCGCCAAATTACGTGACTCAATTCGACGTTCCCAGTGCGCTAAATTCTGGGTGGAATGGCTGCTGTTGCTACTAGAGCGGTTTGGGTATAATACAAGTAGTGTTATATATATATATATATATATATATATATATATATATATATATATATATATATATATATATATAAACTTATACGGTGGATTTCTTAATGGGGAAATAATTTCAACATTGGGAAAATTTAATTTAACTGGCTTCCTCGGTATTGCACTGAACTCGTTTATGTATGTAACATAACGTAAATTTGATGGAAGAAAGAACCGTTAAGGTAATTCTAGGAACAACACAACTAATCAACTAACTTGAGTGAATTCCCTAACGTTGGGTATATACACCACCGACCAATATTTTCAATTACTAAAATGAATTTGCTAATTTGCGTTATGTAAACCGCCAAAACATGTAAAAGTACAAAATGGGTGTTCTCAATGGAGGAAGCTCTACACGTCATATTCATCACTGTCATACGAATGTACTTATTGTCTTAACTTTAGATGGATTGTATATAGAAAAAAGGGGGTATACAAAAAGTGAATTTACGACTCTCCAAATACTTACAAGGTTTGGGCCGAGAAAATATTTTCCATTCTTGAATGAACATCGGGAAATTATATTAAATATTTGGACAAAAATTAATTCAGCTGTTCAATCGATATCTAATTGAATTTATTATATTAAATTAAATTTATTGTACTACGACACCCATGATAGAGCTTTCATGTCCTGTGTATTACCTTTTACAGTCTTTCGTGACTTTTCTAACGGCAAAATTAAATTCACGGCCGAATTCCTCGATTTTATTGGCAGCCTGTCCTGTTTTAAGTATTGTTCCTATGATTTCCTCCTAAAAATTAAATTCACTGCCAAATTCCTCGATTTTATTGGCAGCCTGTTCTGTTTCAAGTATTGCTCGTATGATTTCGTCCTAATAATGCTCGATCAGGTAACATTGGAGTACATGTGGAGGATTCAACTCCTTCTGTCGAGCATACCTGATATTGCTGGTTTCCAGGAACTGTGACAAGTTTCTAGCCTTGTGTGCTGAGGCAAGATCTGACCAAAACAAAATATAAATATTACGTTTCCTTATAAAAGACCAAAGGTGCTACCCCACACACTCCTTACTGTAAGCTTGTTTCTTTGGTGATGAAGATCGAGCTCTTGTTGCCATAATCTAAAATCCTTTCCAAACAAGGTATTCTTCATAAAAGTTTTTAACTTCGACCGTCGTTTCGGATTGAGGAAGAATTTCTCCATCAGATGCAGTATAATATTTTGATCCAGAAAACGTCTAAAAGTCGTTGACATACGTTTCATCGTCAATAGCAAGGTGTCGCTTTTCTGCTCGAAGTAAATCATACAATATTAGTCATTCTTTATTAGTCAATAGTTCAACCAGGAACAAGACTTCGTCATATTGATACAATTACTTACGATATAAAATAAAATAAAGAGAGTATAGCATGTATATAGAATAAATACACATAAAACACATAATGACAACAAAACTACTCAACAAGCAGCTACTTTGCGCACGAAAGATATTAAGCTGTATTATACAACCTTTTATTGTGTAAGTAGTTCTTTAATTGAATCCTAAACTGTTTTGATGATTCATTATCTTTTATGACGCGTGGAAGCTTGTTATACCATTCTATAGCCCGGTAGTAGGGTCTCCTTTCGAATGTCGCTGTTCTGTGCCTGGGTATACTCAAACAACACGAGTGGTCACTGCACTGGATACCTCTCCATTAGCAACAAAATTGCAATTGTGCAATATTAATATTTCGTATATGAGTATATAGATTAAACAACGGTAATATATATAATTCTTCAAATAATGCCCTACACGAAGTAGTCGAAGGAACTCCCACAATACATCTAATTTCCTATTGAAGTAGAAATATCTTCTCGGCTTGTGAGACTGAACCCCAAAACACTAAACTATACCGTAGGCTCGATTCAACTATCAGGCACCCCTTCTGTTTTCCCGATACCCTTGGTATCTTTTTTTTATTTCTTCATACTATTCTTCATTCCTTTTTGTTTCATTGCCTTTTCGATCATACCGTGGCTCATCCTACATCTATTGGTCAAGCCTCTCATACATTCAAGGTCACTAGCACAAGCGGATCTACTTGTGCCAGATTTGATATAGACGGACAGTCTCAAAATAGTTTCTTGACCGCTTAACGCACCAATTAAAAGCGGTAACTTTTCCATCAATTTTTTATTCTCTATTATCTTAAGATAGAAAACAATATTAACCAATCGTGAACAAAGAGTAAAGCAATTGCACCTACTGGGAATCACCGGTGGCAGCTGCCTTTGGGTAAGAGGAAGTAAGCACAACACTCTCTACCCAGCACTTTTGGTTGTATTTATATCAAAAACCAACCGCCAGGTATCACGACTTCACTCGGTTACGAGGAAAAAGTCGTTTTCTTAAATCCGACTTAACTCGGTGCGCTAAGAGGTTAATACGAATCTAACTGATATCCGCGACATTTTCAGGGCAACGTTACCGGTTGCTCCAAATATTCTCACGATTTGACGAGAGTGCGTCAATAGTCCACTGAAAGTGAAGTCAGTGAATATTTGGGTTCAGGTCGAGTAAATAGACTCCCATACAATCCGCATGGCATCGAGTAATAAATTCTGTTTGGTGTCGACTCTGACAGATCTGCTGTTAGAAAAGTGGTTCCCAAGTCTCGATGAGTGGAACGTAATTGGCGAAAATTGCATTAATTCGGTCGCGAGAGAGTTCGAAGACTACACCATCTTGCTAGAACCTATCGAATCTACTTTCTATATCCAGAGAAAGAGTACTGGTTGCCCCGACGGCGTTTGGGGCGTGTTTATTCCCTGAGGCCCATTCGCAGGATGAAATTAAAGCTGCCATAGAATGTTCTAGAAATTCAATGAATGTCCAAAGGTCTTCTCGGGGATGTCCACCTTTTTATTCTGTATGGGCTACATCCGGTTAGACAGGGTGCATCCAAAAATCCATGGAGTTGCTCGGGCTATCCGTACCATTTAACCCCATGGTTCAAGATTTCCCAACAATGTGAAAGTTTTCAAAAGTTTCAGATTGTTAGGATAGCATCGATAACCTGCAAATCTATAAATTTTTGTAGTGATAACAAATTCTTTGGAGCTATAGACCAGCACGCTTATAGATGTACTTATGATTTGACCGTAAATGGATTTACGTTCAACATGATTGTGAATGTGAAAATTACTTTTACAATTATTGATATTGTAATATTGGGATGGTGCTTCCTCGATTTGAAATCCGGTTAGTTAGTTTACTATTTCATGGAAGGTTTGCTTCAAGTTGTAACACCTCCACAAGCTCAGATGCTTCAAAACTAACGGCATTCAAAATTTGTGGTTTCTTGCATTTTTTCCAGCTAGATACGTTCGTACAAAATCCACCTGCATTGCTAATATTTATTTCTATTTATATTTTAACTTCGAGATACTGGTGTAAGATATCAGCGCTTAAATAGCCACTTAAGTAAAGGTAAGGATGACAATCATCAAGCATAAGGTCCATTCTTGTATGGAATATACTAGAACAATTTCCAAATGAATCGAAACACCTGAATTGAAGTTCTCTATCCAAAAGTCACTAATACATTTAATAGAAGAAACAATATCCACCTACAGTTTTATTTCCCCGTCCAAATCACATTCGACTTATTACTTATTATATTCTATGGTGCTTTAATGAAAGCTCTTCAATAACATTGTACATATTTTCACTTCGCTAGCTTTCGTAATGTTATTTTTCGGTTATATACAAATCATAATTCATATAACAAGCACCTGGTTCCTTCTCCACGTCAAACATAACAACGTTATTTGCTGAGCGTTCGTCCAACAATTTTGCGAAACATTCCGTCTGGCGTCCTAATATTTGCACATCAACTTAATATCAATGTAAGTAGTTATTCTAACGGAAACTCGAGAAAACTGCTTACAACGACGGCAACTCAAACAATAACCGTTAAGTGGTTGTTCTTCTGTTTCCCATACGCCGATTCGCTGTTATAGCGTTCCACTTGGATACCGAAAGAGCGAGGTATGTAATTTAATATTAAATTAAAGTTTCGCGTTACCGGGAGGGATGAACCGGAGTGGCTATATTGAAAAATGCGGTATCATTGTCTGCGTATCCATTATGTCGGGAACGATTTCAGTATGTTTATCCCGCATTTTCGCAAACAAGCAGTGTATTTAGTTTGTTACGGGCGACTGCTGACGTACGTTTCGTTTTCCCTTTTTCTTGATAGATAAATAAAATATCCGACGGGATTATGAAAGGGTTTATAATGCTTGGATATAAATAGGGACTATAAGTCCGCGAATGTTGCGAGAGTCTCCTATATTTTAATAAACCTTATTGTTGGGATTCTATGATATACAATGGAAGAATGCCAAAATAAGTTGACTACACGATTAAACCGAAACTGTTCTATAATGTTATAACCAACTACTTTTTAAATGGAACTCGTTTTTATCCAATGCGATTCAAATTTGAGCGCTTGAACAAATCTTTGATGGTCAAGCAAATAAATTTAGAAGGTACCACAGTAAGAAAGGAAAATCGGACATGAGATTTGCTTTTCTTAGACCGTCCTTCCCAAATAAAATTGGCCTTATTTCATTCAGGTAGGAACAGTTTTGCTGATAGAATTGGTTTTAGTTTGCTCTTCGTTTGTAAGCCTAAATCTCTGACCTTTGTGAGCTTTCTCTTAAATTTAATATTTTTTTAAGTTATCACTTTCGGTGGAAATGTACCAAAATGAATAGATACCTGCCTAAATTCGTATTCCAAGTTATTCAAAATGTAACCAGGGATTTTCTATTTATTTTATTACATCTGAACCATTATCGGAAGCCACTCATTTTTTGCTTTAATAATAACTTCAAACACTTTTTCACATACCTCCGCATTCACATTAATATTGAAGGAGGAATTTCCTGCAACCGAGAGATAAGGCCTATAAACGCATTTATTATATTCTATTCTAAACTTACTCCAGAATTTATATCTATTACGTCAGCTCCGGCATAATACAGGGAAAACAAGCGGGCGCGATAAAGCGTCAACACGTACTTCGTCAAACAGTTGAACGAGCGTTCATCCGGTACTTTCAGAGAATTTAATATTCTCTATAATAGATGCAAATGCATGAATTATGGAAGCTCGTAAAAAACGCGAAGTAAGGGAACGCGACTTCGATAGTGGATTCATTGCGAAGGACAATGTACTCGACCCGGGACGCCGTGTCTTGTCACGTTACGTTCTCTGCAGAGAAGCGAAGAAAAGGAACGAAGAGAGATAAAACAGGAGGAGAAAGAAAACCCGAATAAAAACCTCTATCAACTTTTATTGTAGCTGAATACTAAATGGTCTACTGTGCAAAGATACCCGATTACTCCCTCGGGCAATAAAACAAAATAGCTCGCAGTTGCCGACGATCGTCGTAGTTCGAGATTTCACTTTTAACAGACGCTGATGCAAGCATCTTTGTATCAGCATCATAGAAGTATACTTAGCAACTATTAATTAAATTTAGAAGACAGACAATGCTTAAATTCCCTTTCTTTTTTTTTTTGCACTTGTGCCTTTGCTACACCTTGCTTTTTATAGAGCTACAAATAGCTTCCATCTAACCTAATCTACTACAAATGATACTATATCAGACTATAAATCAGGTACCACGATAAAGCACAAATTATAATTAAATCGCTCAATAAGTCTCGAGGGACTAGGGCATGTTTTCCACTTTCACTTTTATTCACTTTCTGGTAATCGGTGCACCGTTTGTCTCCATTTCCTTTTCCGTCGCGCCTTGGTCTTCCAGTCTCTTTTACCCTCTTTCCCAGATCTTGTTCTACACTTTCACTCCATCTTTTTCTCGTTCTCCGTCTTCTTTTTCTCCCAATTGGTTTCATCTTTGTTACCAGCTTCGACATTCGTTCATTTGACATTCTTTCTATATGCCTTAACCACGTAAGTCTTTGTATCTTTGTGTGTCTTGTTATGCTTGGTTCCTTGTACAGTCTTTTCAATTTCTCGTTCATCTTTCTTCTCCAGCCCTCTTCTGCTTTCCTTCCCCGACAGATAGCTCTTAGAATTTTTCTTTCCCATCTGCTTAGAATATCCTCCTCCGTTTTGTTCAGTATCCACGTCTCTGCTGCATATGTTACTGTTGGTCTTATTGCAGTTTTATGTATTATGATTTTTGCCTCTCTAGATACATACTTGGAGCTCATCAGTGATTTGAAGCTCCCAAATTTTTTATTCCCTGTCTTCTAATCTTGCTCCAATTTCCTGCTTTTCGTGGTCTTATCTATTCTATCACATCATTTGATTCACCCTCTCGAAATTATATTCTTTCTCTCCCTCTATTCTCACAGCCAGACTTTGGGTGTTCTGTGCTTCCTATCACCATGTATTTTGTGCTTTCCTGGTTAATTTCTAATCCGTATCCTCTTGCTTCTTATATCAGTTGCCCCACGATCTCTTTTAGCTCTTTTTCCGATTTTGCTATCATGGTTAGATGGCCTGATGTTAAGAATAGTTTATTTTATTTTTGGTTTACTGTTTCTTATTACCTTTTCTAGTACGACATTGAAAATTATCGAAGCAAACAAAAAATTGCCTTGTCTAAATCACTTCAATATTATTTCGTTGTAAGTTCCTTCCAGGGTCATTCTTATTAATCGTAATAATTTCCTTGATATTTCCATCTTGATCATTACTTGGTACATTCTTTTCTCTGAATTATATTCCTGTTTAAAGCTTATGAATGTTTGTAGCTCCTTGAATATAAAGATTTAGTCCACTGTTGATCTGCCCTTTCTAAAATCTGCTTGATACTCTCCCAACATCCCCGTTGTTGTTTAATATACTTGTAAGATTTTCGCAAATATCGATGAAGCACAAACGGTAGCAAATAGTGTTACTTACGTCATATTTGGAGCCGAGAGTTTAGTGCTAATACAAATGATAAGGTGGTGCGTATCACACAAAAACTGAAAATAAGCGGAAAATGGTAGGCTGAAAGTCACGTATATTGGAAACAGAAGTAGTGGTGAATCATGGATTAATGGGAACTAACATCCTATTTATTTTCAAAATGTAGTTGGTGGTTGTCAATATTTATTTCCTATTTTGGTGTGTAAGGTATCCTCAATAGATGTACGACACAGATTGTGGTTTTGTGAAATCCCCCAACCCTTCCTTTTTAGAGGTCTGCATTTATTTTGCTTTACGTACGTTATGTAGGGTTACCTAGAATTTCTGACCAATAAAGCACTCGGTACCTTCCTTCCGCACTTTTCAAAATCTGCTTTGAGAACGCATTAAAGGAATCAAGACGGCAATATAGTCCGATGGGTATATATAAACTATATTTTTAGGAAGTTAGTAGATGTATACGGAAAATGCCGTTTAACAAGAGACACGGACAAAGCACACTATATGATCATTTAATATCATGGGAAAGATCTACAAACGGATAGATATAAAATCATTCTCAGAGAAGAATATAGAAACCTAAGAGTCACAATAACATCCGACGGAAGAGACAAGACAGATATGGAAAATAAAATGAAAGTTCAAAAATGACAATCTGAGAACTACATCCAGTAGGTATTATAGAATGAGAAAATATCAAGCCAAAGCAAAAGACGGCTATTATTTACTTTTCTAGGAGGTAGCATCAAATGTGGGGCAGGAAGTTAGACGGTAAATAAAAATGTGCTGAAGAAATTAAAAATCAAGGGAAATGATGGAGAAGATGCTAGAAATTGACAATAATGGAAAATGGAAAAATCGCTGACTCTATAGTGCCTGCAGCGAAGAACAAAGTAATATGGCTTGGTGATATGAGAAGGATGGGTCACAGTACAATGGGACTATGGTAATTTAAAGCCACATCGCAGAAAAATGAAAGGGAATCCAAGAAGGAAGTGGCACATGGACATAACATATAGGAGAAATAAGTCCTCAAGAAAATGATATCCTGAACGAATAAATCTGGAAGAAAATGTGCGGCAGATGACTTTACAGCTGTAACCAATATAAATTTGTAGAATTTGATCCACCTCTAAAGATTTCGAGATGTATGTAGAATTCACATAATAACGCAGATCCATTCAATTAATCTCTGGAATGCACTTTTAAAAACCTCCCCTATATAATTTCTCCTCAGTTTTCAAAATTAGGCAATCTACCATCTATCACTTATAACGAACCCGTTAGGCTAAAAGATAGGTTCTTCATATTCGGTGACGTTACTACTTTCCGACAAACCCTCCTCTTGAGTCGGCTTTCTCTCTTTCTCCAATTAAGCTAATGTTTCGAAAGCTGATTATGATAATTTACCGACCCTAGATTAAAGTTAATTAATGGAGCGCGTTTGATGTATAATATATCATGCTAACGCCGAGAGAACATAACGAAGACTAACACGGCACGGACCGAGATTAGTAGTTTCAGTTTCATTGTTTCGAATGTATTACAACTTTGAGATTGTTAAGAAGTGGTTGTTGGGATTTGATCGTGTTGTATTGAAATTTTCGTTTGGATGAAGTTTTGCTAAAACCAATAGTAAATTAGCGTTTATTACTTTTCGCTACCCCTTATTGCCAATGCGGTTTCCAAAGGATAAGATACACTGTCAACAACGTTTTTGCAGACACAAAATTTAGGGAGAACTACTTAACATAGTAATTATTTACTACAAATAATTGGGCTATAAATTATACTGTCTCCTTAATAGACAGTACGCACTTTACAGATACATCCCTTAATTAATGGAATAAAATGGAAATAAAATGGAAGCATTTGTAGAAATATTTTTGAGATATGTTGGTCATCGTCTTGAAAAATGTGCTTTTCAGAAAACGCTCGGGAAAATGTACTAATTCCTTTTTCTACTTCTATGTTACCAATTATTTCACAAGTTCTTCTACAACAATAGCGACGTCCTTTGAATTTGCCTATAACGGGCATAGGATAGGCACGCTGCCTTTTCGCTTTGAGTATAGTAATATGAGTTTTGAATAACAATGCCTGAAAACGCCTTCATTGTAAATGCTGTCCGTAATATATGCTGATATTCCGACAATAGTGCCAGCGGTTGATATAATTTTAGGGCTGATTTTCAATGCAGACCTATTAATGACTTTTATTATAATTTTTTGTGAATCTTGTCACACATCTAGCTACTACTGTCTTTTCTTGCTTAAATCTTGAACTTGCTCAAAGCAAGCCGTATCCCTAGAAATTTTTGTCGGATCGTTTAGAACTTTCAGGGAATATCTTCCTAAATTCAAAATACATCAAGTTTCATATACACATTACTGTTTATTCGCCAGATTGCGTAATAGAAAGCTGCCTCGTGTAATTAGCGCATGTACTTTTAATCTAATTTCGCAAACGTCAAAAGTATTTCAAAACACGAAGCTATAATACCTTTATGAATTGAACCTATTTAAATTTGAATCCACATTTTCCATAGAGTCACGGCGCGCGAGCACGGTAATAATGACGACATTGTACAAGCGTACAATAAACACAAAAGGAGACAACGTAGCCGTTGGTGCTGAGCATTCGCAACCGTCAAAGAGAATTTAATAAACAGCTCGACTACTATCATAGTACTATTCCTTACTGTGCAACGGAACTCCGACCGGTCGGACCCCGACGTATTTCTTATTTAATTTCATCACAGCCAAGGCGGCCTTAGCGCGCCCGACCATTTCCAGCAACACTTCAACTGCAAAACAATCAGCGCCCTCCGCGTCAGACGCATATATCTCAAAAATTTATTATCTCCAGTTTATTGTACGACGCTCTTCTGACTTACCCCTCGTTCGGGAGCTCGTACACACAGAAGCGCCCATATATCGGTATGGTTGCTCGGGCGCAGAGTAGCAGATAATTACATCCGATATCTGTCAGATGCTATTAGTTGCAAAATTTATTGCTCGAAACTTTTTCGTTTTTCATCGTGATGAAAGCGGATCGCTAAAATTGTGCAAATATGAGCTTTCCTTTTCTTTTATTCAGAACAAAATGGGAATATTTGGAGAGGCAGATGTACACTTCCCCTTAGTCTAGATCTTTATTTCTTGCATTCTTCTTCTCTTGAAAATAATAGGTTAGGTGCTGAAATACGAATCAAATGGTGGTAAGTTTTATGTGAATTCAGTCAACAATGAAACGGCATCATCTATTTAGATCGAAGACTTGGAAGGTTCCAACGGCCAAAAGTAAATACACTATCGTTCATAAGTGAGGGATCACTAGACGTGTCTAAATGACGGTATTATTTATGAACACTTTATGACCTAAGACGCCAATCCTAAATAAAATAGCAGCTGGAGTTTAATTTCTAACAAAGGGAAGATCTCGAACCCGGAAGTGCAAAAAATTATAAAACTTTGGGAACATGTACATCACATATCTCATACTCATTTTTTTGCGGAAAAATACTCTGAGTGCGTGAAAAATATTTTGGAAATTCTGCATTCTGCCGATGCGCATGCATAACTCACAAACGGTAAGGGATAGAGGAAAAGTTTTAAGACAAAAATTGTTTGTTTGGATAAAGTTTGTCAAGCAGAGAGACAAAATGTTTAGTTTTTTTTTTTTTCATTAGATTAGATTGTTTCTTTTGTAAACGTTGTAGGTTATCGGAGAAAGCTACATTAGACCAATAAATAGTAAACATGTTTTTGTAAAGAAAATAGGCTGAATGAAATAAGCAATTACTAAAAGTGTATAACTTATTAAACTTGAAATTAATAATAATTATGGGTTGGTTACATAGCAGACTTGTAGTGTTAAAAGTGGTCGCCATAAGTGTTATAAATGTAACTCGTTCACTGATGGTAAAGTTCCAATAATAGTAGTAGCCAATAATAGTAACGGGTTCCTTGTGAATATCAACAAAATCGAATCGCACGAGGTAATAAAAATATTCTTCTCGATACTCAAAGAGGAAACATCATTTTCACTGCAAACTGATACAACTCTAGAATTTTTTCAACCGCACACACCACATTCCCTAGAATTTTTAGATGAGGTATATACACTCACAGGGGAGAAGCGTTAGAAGAAATATAAGCTGAAGAGGAAAAGTGTAGACCAGAAGAAGGAGGTATTGTAATTTTAGAATATAAAACCAACACTGTTACGTATTGGAAAAGTGGGAAGAGAAGACAACTTGCGTTAATTACCGTCCAGCAAAAGTTTCGTCAAGTTTCATCTATGCAGCAATTGTATAGGTAAATGTTGAAGTAAGACTGTGACATAGCAACGATTTGTTCCTACTTGTATTATCCTATAGGATTATTAGATTTTTTATCTAGGTGGGAAGAAGCAATGAATAAAGGTGGTAAATACAGGGGAAAATATACCACAGGATACTTTACAAAGCTGGTCTCAAGGTTGCCTAAAATTTGTAAAGTAATTATTAAAAGTAAGTGTAGCTATTTTGACGAAAAAAATTAATTAAAATTGTAATTGTTAAGATGAAAACTGTTATAAACATTATCAATTTTCATAAAAACTATATTTTTAAATAATAAACGCATTTTGTTTGGAAACTTCTTTGTTTTAATAAAACCACTACTATTTTCTTTAGCGATCTCTCACTTATGAACGGCAGTGTACATTAGTAAATTCATCGATAAGTAGCCCGGGCAAACAGTGGTAACAACGTACCATTACGAAATAGGTTACGACAGCATTGCCGACTCCCCAGTCTAGTCAATACTAAATCGATGCGATATGCGAGTAGTTCTGTGCATATGTAGGATGTCGTAACTTATTTCGTAATTACCGCTGTTTCCCCAGACTAGTGATAAGTACCCCAACCGTATCAGCATTGCTAAATCACAAAATTGTATCCGAGTTTCGTACTTTAGCTATGACAAAATCCACATGTTTCGTTTAGGTTGTAATAGGCTCAACTGCGGTTCTATCTGTTGAAAATTAATACAACACCCTAGGCCCATAACTCTTCGTCTCTTTCAAAATTCCACTCCGGTATTATCGAGTTTATTTGTCGATTTGAAATACGCTAAGACACGTTTGATAAATCATAAATACAGTCAATCATGTGCGTTTAGTATTGTGCGGAAACAGTGTAGGGAATAAATTATTCCTGACAGTGGCGCTTTATTCCTTTTTCATTAATCATTGTAAACACGAATGAGGTGGACCGGTTTGCATGTGTGCAAGCCGAAGCGCGTGCCACGCTTAAAATTGAATATTTATTATTAAGCGAAAACAGGGGATTACATTTTATTTGATTTTATTCGTAATAAATGAGCTCGCTTCGATTCTCGCATAATTGCGTAATTATTTACTCTACTTGCGAGTACGAATTTGAATTCGTTGCGACCAATTTAGCGCGGTATATTTGCCTAGTCTAATGGTTTAAAATTGCTGTCAATATTGACGTTATTTTAATAATTTGTCACTCATCAAATATTTATCTGCTACCATCTACTTTGAAAGGACCAAAAAGAATTAGGTAAAATGTAAACGTTTCGAAGTTAAAAAGTAATACGAGAGAACTGGAAAGCCAATTTCTTTATTGATCTGTTAGTCTTCAGATGCTACGGCAGAGCAACTACTACGAAAAAGCATATTTCAAATCAATGACGGGACATGAGTATGGTTTGAGGTTATCTTGAGAACCAGACAGTATGATTTTTGCTGCTGGAATGGTTACCCAATAGAATGAAAATATAAAACTTCCTTAAGGAAAACTACTCATCGACTACTTTCCCATTTTGCAAGCAACACAAAGGGTAAATCTACAAACCTAAAATGTAATTACAACTCCGAAAGTGCCATTACTACGCATCCATCCAAAAGTAAATTTCAACATAGTATGTATAGAACGTTCAAAATTAATTCGAATTCCGTCCATAATTATTACGCACACATCACTTCACATACGTGCATATATATCTTGCAGATTGTTATTGTGGTACGCGGAGAGATTTGGTCGGTAACTACGGGCCTCCAAGGTAACATTAGTATTCAATTCCTTCCGGAGAAATGTAGACGCTCCATCGCCAGACGTCTTTCAGTAATTCAATCTCCTATGAGTTATTTGGCTGATTCTCCCCATCGCATTGTATTTCGCGAAATGTATAGATGCGTTTCAGGACGTGAACGGCTTACGATGGTGAAATAGACAATAGAAGGGCGAAATGATGTTGGGTATTAATGAAACAGACTGTAAATTGTTACAGTTGTAGAGAGATATCGAGATTAGTGTGACAACCTTTTCTTTTCGGTGCTTTATTTTTGGCTTCCCTGTACAATTTGGTATTATAAGCATAGGCACTATTGTGTCACATAAAAAGTATGACACAAGGCTTTAGAGATAGAAGATTTTCTTCTTCTTCTTCTTCTTGTCTGCTTCCTTGTACCCATTAGCTAAGCGTCGGATATAGTATTAATTTTATCAGTCAATTTCTTCCACTCTCTCCGTTTTCTTGCTTGACTTTTCATTTCCTGTAATGACTTCCCTTTAGATTCCCCTCTTCTTGCCACCTAAGACATGTAAGATTTCCTGGGTCTTCCCTCACTTCATCTTCCTACTATCTTCATTTTCATAACTGTTTCTGGTAAGACTCTCTTGATCCATTCTTAGAACATGCCCATACCATTCTAAACATATCTTGCCTTCGTTTCCCAACAATGATTTGTGTTGTAGTGTCTTTCGGGTGTTTTCGCTTCGTGATCTATCAAAAGGCGTCATTCCTTCTATTTTTCGCAAGTGTTTTATTTCTATAGTAGTTAGACCAGTCTTCTTCCAGATTCGTGTTTCTTTTGCAGGGTTCATGATTCGCACCCAAGTATTAGTGTTGGTGTAGATATTCCAATAAATAATTGGAGTTTAACCTTATTACTCTTTCCCTTCTTTGCGAAAATGGTTCTATTTATGAGTATGAGTAATAGATTCTGGTTGTTAGATTTATTCTGTTTGCCATTACTATATCAAATTTTCCGCCTTCTGTAAGCATCACAACGAGATCCTCATGTGCTGTGACTCTTTCCGGTTGCCATTCCATAAGAAGGTATCGCTATTTTGTTTTCCAGTTTGGGATTTTGTAATTAGACATTTACTCTTCTTTATTTTAATTGGTATCAGCTGGTTATAACCTGCAATTGTTTGATGGTGTCTACTTTCTCCTTGTGTTTTGTGGTATCTTGTCCATGATCACTATGAATAGAAGTTAGCTCAAATTATCGCTTTGCTTAATTTCCTTACTCATTTGAAAAGATTCTAATCTTTTTCCATTGAGTATGATTCTTCCCTGCATCCCCTTATATATGCTTTTAACTATGTTCATTATTTTTATTGGAATTTTTAAATCTTCCATTACTTTCCATACGGTCCACAATATCGAAGGCGACTTTAAGGTCTATAAATAGACGGGTATAATTCTTTCCGTTCCTCATTCTTCTTTTCAATTACATTTCTGATTACGAAAATATTATCTTTATTATGTTCCTCTTCCTTTTGTGTCTGCGGTTTGTTCCTCTCCCATTTTATGTTCTACTAAGCATCTTGTCTCTCTTTTTATTATTTCAGTGTTAACTTTAGTATGCACCGTGACTAAACGTATTGCTCGATAATTGTCGCAGTCGGTAGTTTCTCCTTTTTTGTGTATTGAAATGATCAACTTGTCTTCCCATTCTTACGGTACTGAGTTAGTGTCCAATGTCCTTCTATATATTTCAAATATCCATTCCTTTTCATCCTCTGCCAGTCCTCCAATCATCTCGGGACTTATGCTGTCTGTACCTGCTGCTTTAGCTAGTTTAATTCTTCGTATTTCTTCTTCCACCCCCTTCATCATTATGACTTCAAGTTGTTCCTGGTCATCGCTTTCTGGCGATTCTCCTAGACTTCCTTCGAATTTCCTGTTATAACAGTTCTTCCATATTCCAAGTATTGCAGAGGTAATTGCTTTAGATTGGTTAGATTCATTCTTAAGTCCTCTCATTTCCTTCTTCTCACTACGCTTTAGCGTTCTTTTGCTGGTCAAAAATGTGCTGTTATTATTAGTGCGTAGTTTCTTGGAAGTTCTCCCAGCTTTTCTCGTCTTTTACTTCATTTTCAAACTGTATATATTTTAAGCATTCGTTTTCTTGGTCTGTGTTTATATATTCTTTCCATGCCTTCTTTCTTGTCTAAATTCGGTAAAATTTTTTGGCTTTCTAATTTTCGGAATAATTAATCAGTCTCCTTTTGATATTTGCCCCAATTTTCGATTATCATTAGCTTATGTATATTAGTCTCCATCACAGTATATTTTGCGAGATGTATAGATGCTTT
Source organism: Chrysina gloriosa (assembly GCA_038088585.1). Classification (NCBI taxonomy): domain Eukaryota; kingdom Metazoa; phylum Arthropoda; class Insecta; order Coleoptera; family Scarabaeidae; genus Chrysina; species Chrysina gloriosa. The sequence continues at coordinate 10,650,503 of CM076092.1, forward strand.
CCAAGACGTGAATGGCTTGTGGTGGTGCAATAGACAATGGAAGGATGAGATGATGGGTATTAATGAAACAGACTGTAAATTACTAGAGTTGTAGAAAGATATAACGATTACTGTGGAAACCTTCTGTTCAATGCTTTATTTGCCTTCGTTCCATAATTTTTAAGCGTAAGAACTACTGTTTCACATAGAAAAGTATATGACACCAGGCTTTCCAGCGAGGGACTTTGAAAGACTCAACTAATCTGATGTACAAGCTTCAGTTTTATTTAGAACTATCGGTTAATTTGTTATAATAATCTAGTATGCAGCTATAAAGATTCAGGGAGAGGAAATCATGATCTTTACTTGTAAATGAGACCGTTTAGAAAGTTAGTCGAACAACTTTTATTCCACATTTATTCCACAAACAGTGGACAATCCACAACTAGTCGAGTATCTTGTGTATATTGGAGCAATGTTCAAAAATATGCCCAAATGTACTTTGAAAAAGAAACTGAGCCAATATCTTGAGTGTCATTTCTTAAATAATTGCAGAAACGTGAAAAATGTAGATTTTACGTTTGAGAATCTTTATCGAAGCTTCATATTATTATGTCGATATTTATGGAGCAAATAAGTGTGATATTTTAATAACCATCGTTCTAAACTGAAGCAGTTGTTCATTGTGCTACTCCACTTGTATAAGTTCGATCCATTAATAATTCAATGACGTGATTGTGAAAATTATGTTATTATACAGTTGTTTAACTTGCGGGAACAACGCGAAGTATGTCTACATACTTGACTATTTGTGTGTAAGCTGCAGGAGAGTAATCTATTGTTTCTAACGTATAAAATACGTGAAAGTACGGACTAGCGAAACAATAAGCACATCCAAAATACTCGGTGTGAAACATGAATGCTTAAGAGATATAAGAAAGCCGCCTTGTGGTAGCGTCGGTGGTACCATTATCATCCATTCAAAAGGTCTCACTTTCTATATAAATTCCGCAAGAAATGATGATCTTGACATTTTCTGGGATATTCCCATAACTGTTCTGGGCCCGTATATACACATACATGGGTGACCAAATAGTTTACGATTACCTGCGTCGTTTATATTAATCTTTATAGTTACTGAAATATAATCTTCAAAAAGGAACGTTGAGTAGTGAAAGAACTGGTGAGGGATGATGACATAACCCACTTACCGAAATATCTATTCATTGCATAGAGTATATTACGTGAGTACTAACATTTTTTCTGACTAAAATTGCAGAAATTGTTTTAAGCCTAGAGATCCATTTGGTGCCAGTTCATGGTATATACGCTTAACTGGCTTCTGGTTACAAAATCTGTAGCAAGCTAGAAGTTATTTCCTAGTACCGATTACCTTGTCGTTGTCTTTCAGAAATTGTCCAATTTTTCACTTAAACCAAACGATTTAGGAGAAATTTTACATTTCAAATCAACGTAAGGAAAGTGTTTATTGTGGTAGCTGAATTTTGGCAACAGTTTTTACACTTACACACGAAATCGACATTATCATCTTACTTTAAGAATGTGCTTATTAGTCAAATTTTGAATTTGTAACGATAGTATGTAAAATTCAGCTACAAAAGTTCTATTTTTGCAACAATGTCAATAAGAAGTTAAACACAATTATCTTGAAAATGATCGTAATTGCTAAGTGGTAAGTACTAACATAGCTATTAATAATATTAATAATAAGGTCAATAGTGGTAAGTCGACGTCAAGTCATATAACTTCGATATGATCGCAAAACAGTTTAATTGCAAGATTATTATCTCGACATACATAGGCGTGCGAGAAAATGTTTTATACAACCCTTATCACAACTTATGCATCGAATTAAAACAAAAGATAGTTCAAACAAATTTAAACAAAATTTGTAAGAGAAAATATTTTCCTGCTGTCCCAGGAATAAATATTATAGTTTCATATGGAAGATTTATAGTACCCGCGAATTTCCATACCTCCAAATAGAATGCTTGTTATTTAGACGTAGCAACATAAACACTAATTGTGATTCGAGCTTGGAATTCGTTCAACTCGTTCGAATAAACTTGAAGTCATTATCAAGTGTTATGTCATGTCACATAACTCACAATGTTTACTGTTTAAACAGAAAAATGTTAACGCTAGTCCACTCGGGTCATATGTTTGCCAGGTTCAAGTGGATTTAGTTTTCAATGAATTACGACGTCTGCAATTATCCCACCGTATCTACGACTATATGTACTACGATAAGAAGCGATCTCCTATCTGCTAACGTATTTGTATTGTACTGTAATGAGGTGGAGTCTGGCCCAAAATGGCCCTTTGCACTGCGACTACGTTGATCCATTGTGCTTCCTCTTGTTTGTTTTATTTATTTATTTAATACGCTGAGGAACAGGATCAGCTCCTTCAATGGGAGTGTTAAATAGGTCCTCCTCACTCAGCGTATATGCATGTAGTAGTCTATATCTCCCGTGGTTTAGTGCCCCACAGTCAGTGATCAAGTGTTCCATTGACTCCTCCTCTTCACCGCAGAATCTGCAAGTGTCCGTGTTGGATAAGCCCACTTTTGTGAAGGTGCTTGTTACAGGTATAGTGGCCTGTGAGTGCCCCTGTCACTGTTTTAGGGGAGGTCCGCCCTCCTAGCGTCGAAGCTCAGAAATTTTTTGGAATGTTCCAGCCCGCTGGTCTCATTCCAGTGTGTCATTGTAATGGACGCTGTCCATTTCTTTATCTCACCTTTAAGGAGACCTTTGTTAAACCCAAAAGGTGCTAACGTACTTATGCATCAAAATAAAATAGAAGAAAATTCATAACAAATAAAACAAACTTTATAATAGAAAATATTCTCCTACTATTACAGGAAATCTTATAAGAATTTTTTAAATTGCTGAAGGAAATTATTTTCACGTGCACATGCAGTTTACAAAAATAAATGTAAACGCTTATAAAATTAGGTCAATATGTTGAGGAAGATCAGGTGCATGTTTTGTACGTGTGTTGTTATGTCCTTTACGAACAACATGTCGAGCGCTAAGTGCGTATCGCAATATCTCTAGAGGTATTAAATTAAACAAAATTAAATTTCTTGGTCTACCTTTTTTGCCTCAATTTGGCATTTCTTTAATACTAAATAACTTACTTTTACGTCACTCAATCTTATAAATAAATTTGACACAAACGTTGTCAATGTTCCTTTTTATTTAGATGGTGATAAATATTTACCTGTTGACCTTATTAACTAGTTCGAATAAGATTTGATACGAACATGCTTGCTGCACTACGATTGTGAACAAAAATGTTTAACTAACAAGATGTTTAAAAATTTTAACTTGAAACACAAGAAATAAGAAAAGATTGTTAAAAATGTCTTCGGCAAGTTTTGGTTTCAAATTTACTCATTAAAATCTTGGGCCACCGATACAGTGAGAGTGCCAATTTCTTCTTGCGATAAATCGTTCCAAACAACTTCAGTTTCTTACTGAAGCTAGACCAAAACTTGTAGATGATTAAATCACTCAGAGTTGTTTCGATAACTTACCATACTCAGCAGGGTTAAAATCGAGGTTCCAGGTGACCATGTTAAAACATTGGCGCTAATTTGGCTGTAAATTTCACAACTGTTAAAATTTTCGCAAAAATCGGATTACTTTGCGTTTAGGAAGACGGCATAGGTGTAACTCAGTTTCTGATCGTTCCTCACAGCATAAATAAAAATTTTACTCCAGTATTTTTGTTGTAGCTTTTTATTATATGCATCTTTGAATACCTAAAATGAAGATTAGAATTTAAAACTGATATGTCAAAATCGGAAACTGCGAAAACAATTTCTTGAGAAAAATTGCAGCACTTTCTTCTTCTCCCGCGGGACCTAATTCTCAATCTGAATACTTTGTTTGTACCTTTCAATTGACTGTTAATATAACGGTTCCTAGCTTTACGTTCACTGCTTTGCATCATCAAAATATGACTTCACCGCGGTCAAGAATGTCCTTTTTATAATGTCATAGATAAGTGAAACAGATAAATCATCCTTACGAGAGAACTAACAACGGTATATTGTCTTCAAATGGAAGAGATTTGGAAACGATTCCTTCGTTAGACCACGTGTTAAAAGAGAAGAAATATCTATAATCTAGGCAACCCTCCTAATTTTACTTAAATGCATTGAATAAGCTATCTGCTTGACTTATTTATTGATACAGAATAATACGAAAGCACAAAAGAGTTGTGGACCGTTTAGGAAGGAGCATGAAATATGTTGCCACGTTACAAACAAAGAATTATCTAGCTGTGAATAAAACAATGTAATAAATTATATAAAGTATTAAAATCGAGAAACTGTAGTAGAAGCCCGTCGTTTAGATGTTTGTTAAACTTTGGAAATGATTCTTCAAAATCTGATACTGAAGTTATATACAACCAGAGTAGTCCAAAGCAAAAAGCGATACATGTTGGGGATGATCAGATATACTTTTGATCAAACGAGGTCTTAAAAAATTTGACATTTATTTCATGAAAGCTTATGTTGAAGGCACATACTTATGCAACTAAACAGTAGATGCGATAAAAGTACTTCAGATAAATTGCGAAATTAAGGAAGAAAGGGATCAATTTTTCAGTAGTCCCCAAGGCGTCTAAGTTTAACTACTTCTTCATCTTCAACACCGCATATTGTTAACAGAGTTTGCGAGATATGGTTGGCATCTTGTTGTACATCCAAGATGTTAGTTATTATTTCAGTTTAATTTATCTCTGTTAGTAATTTCTTCAGATTTTATCGTGCCACTGGTAGATATCGACATTTTACTCTCCACATGGTCACTTTCTACAAACGCTGTCAAGTATTATTACTCCGTAACACATTTACGCATGCTCAAATATTATAAACCCCATAAAACAACGTGTATTAAGACGAATGCGCAAAAAAATCGTAAAGATTTTATTGCGCCACGATATTAGAATAATTGGGTCAGAACAGCATGTAAATTTTACAATAGATTTGTTTTAATCTCCCCGCACTGCAAGACATTTGTAAATTATAAAGCATTGCTCTACGTCGTGAAGTACAAGAAGATTCAAAGTAGCGCGACCAAACAACTATCATGAACATCCGACGTGGGAGCCTACGAAGATATACCTACATTTCGTTTTTCCTCACATTTACTAACGACATAATAAAGCGAATAACATGAGAAACACTTGCTTATAGTAATGTTTTCAATAGATCAACACGAGATAAAGCGATATTCACCTTCCATAATCAACACCTACATTAATTGTATAATTAATTTTAATAAAATTTCAGGCGCCACCTATATTATGGATCTCACTTATTTTCATCACATCCAAGTGGAAAACGGACGGCAACATTTTAATTAATAATCACCTCGAAAACGTGTAAAAATTAAAATTATGACACGTCCATGTCGAAATTACACCCACGCGACAATACCACATACACGAACATTTCCTTCGCGTGATCGCAACGTTTATAGAAGAATTTACTGCGAACGCGACTCTGTCACGTAGCCCTCATAAAAACCGGTGCCTTCGTTAATTTACCGAAGTCCTCTCTAAGCGAACGTATTCTACCTTAAGTTCGCCCCTTCGTTTGTCTCTGCTCCCTGCGTAGACTTCAATTTTCCCGTTTTACGACCTATAATCAGTTTCAGTTGTCGTCGCGATAATCAAGATGTTGATGTAGTCGTTGTCTACGACTATTGATGTATGTATTTCGCTCGGAGGAAATGAAATCGTCATTGTTTAGTTGGTTAGAACAGAATGAGTTATTTGATGGTGATTGAAAAAAGTAATGGTAGAAGTGAATAGAATCAAGTAAGTGTAATTTTTGGTAAATACTGCTTATGTATTTTAAATATAGATTTCGATGGTTATCAGTAATTTATTCTTTTAAATTTTCTTATGTACTAACTCCTGAATATTTCTCATCTTCCTCTTCAAGTTCCGTCTCTTCTAAAAAGGTTGGCCATTATCATGGCTATTTTAACTTTTCAAACAGTTTCTCTAAATAATTCGAGTTACACATTCACTCATTCTTTTTCGTCAATCTTCTGAACACCTTATTTTCTGGACCCAGCTTATTCTCAACATCGTTATGTATCCCTACATTTTAAATGCTTCTATCCGGTTACTAATATATTTCTTCAACGTTCATGCTTCCATGATTACATTACATAGAGCAGACATGGGCAACATTTTTGTAGGGGACCAAATGACTAGACTAGACAAATGAGAAACTAGAAGTTTTATGCTACGAGTAATCTTGAATAATATACATTTTTGTACTATCCTTATAAAGCAAGATTGAAGGGCCGCGCTAATATGCAACGGCAAAATTCAATTGCGGGCCAGATAAATCTTACTCGAAGGTCGCATGTGGCCCGCGGGCCTGATATAGAGCAAGACCGAAAGGACGCAGCATCTCAACATTCTTATTTTAAGATGTAGACTAAGGTCTGGATAACATCTTCTCATTTTGTTAAATACGATTCTGAAGAAGAATGATCTTGATTTCATTTCTTCCGTCCACTTTTTTCCATATCACCTCTTCCATCATTACCCCTTTGCCGTTTTCACCATTTGCATCATCCTGTATTGCTTTCTGTTGACTTTCATTTTCAAATAACTGTCGAACACACTCTGTCCATCTTTCCAACCTTTTGTTTTGATAATAGGGATTATTTTACCATTCTTGTCTAACGGAATATCACTATTACTATGTTTTTCGTACTTATCAATTCTTTGCTTCTCTTGTGAAGATTGAAATCACCATGCTTTCTTTGCAATACTTCTATCTCTAGATATTCGCTCTCAAGTCATTTTTCTTTGGCTATCCGCATTTCTTTCTTATTTACTTTTAAAACGCATGTTTGTCTTTATTTTTGTTTTCCACTTTCTATCAGTTAAAGTATTTCTGCTGTTATCCATAGTTAATTTGCTGTTGACTTAGTGATTAATTTTCCCTATTATTTCTTTACTCGTTCTTTTTCAACGCAGTCTTGAAGCTTTTCGGTATTCCACTTACGTTATGATCCAGTAATTTTCTGTTGCTTCATTCAATCCCTCGTTAATTTTTTGTGTTGGGTATTGTCTTACTGCTGTGCGCTTTGAGTGCACACCACTAATCTGTTGTTTTTTCTGTTGTTTCCGTAGTCTTTTCAGTTGTACTGCAAATCATACTACTATTGTGTTGTGATCTGTTGCAGCATTCGCTTCGGGATATGTCTTGGCTGATTTAATAGAATTGCGATATCTTCTATTTATTAACACACTCAACCTGGTTTCCCACAACAGAGACTTCGATGTAAAAGCTTTCTTTCATGCAGTTTGAATAGGGTATTTGCAATCAGCATGTATTCTTCTTGACAAAACTGTCTGTAGTCTGTAGTCTGTATCCCCGTTCATTTCTTTTTCCTAATCTGTATATCTTTCCCCAATTTTGCGTTAAAATATCTCAATGTAATAGTGATCTTACTGCTTTTCTGATGTCTACTGTCTGTTGAATTTCGTTGCATAATTGTTCCAATTCTTCTTTATTTTTATTAGACGTATATTTGAATGATATTTATTTGGTCCTCGATAGTTTTGTCTCTTAAATACTTCTGTACGTTCTACTTATTGTTAGTGGGGTTCTCCTTTATATCACAAAATTCAGCATAGCATTCCAGAAGTACACCGGCTTTCCGTTTGAAATTCTTAAATAATATTCTAGCGAAATGGAGTTCTTTAAAAATGCAAAGGTACTAACTCCTTTTGAGTAAATTCTTGGTGTTTTTGCATTCATTTTATTCCGCGATTAATATATCATAACTAGTTAGCTCCAACTTCTCATGTTTCGATAACTTCTCAATGTTTTCGATACACCTAAACCCATAAACCCGCAAGCACCAGGAAAAAAAGGAAGAAAAATCCGAGAACATTGGGAAGTATTGTATAAAACAATTATGACGTAGAAAATTTAATTCTTCAATCGAATGACTTTGAGGTTCTCTGAGCATAAACCAACACGATGATTAAACGAAAAGATCGACAAATTAAAAATTGTTTGTGGGCATGCTGAGATTGGATGAGAAGTAAAAATCTTCAGATTATGCAGATCAATTAAATAAATAATATTCTGGACCTAGACGTGGAAAATGTCATGTTCCAAACACGATTTTGCTAAACGACCTCAAAACGAAGGCTGCAATAATATATAGGTACGTCAGCGCTACAGACCTTGAAGGCCCCTGGCTTCTAGATTCAGAGTTCTTTTTCACTCTCTTCGATCTTGTGCCCTGTCCCTTCAGTCCTTTATTCCGATCTCTTCCAAATATTTTTTCACCACCTCCAACCATCTCCTCCTTGGACATCCTAGTCTCTTCCTCCCACCTTCTCCAGCCTCCAGTACCCTCCTCACGAGTTTCTGTTTTAGCATTAGAGTGATGTGTCCTACCCATCTTCGTCTTTGAGCCCGAATCTCGTTTGCAATACTTGTTTTCTGAACACATTCATTACGTCAGCATTTGTTCTTCTCCTCCATTCACCCTCAGCTGTTTTGACTCCCCGAAATATCTTTCTCAGAACTTTCCTTTTCCAAGCTTCCAGTTTGTTCTCTTCTTGCTTGGTTATTACCCATGTTTCGCTCGCATATAGTATAGAGGGTTTTATTACCGTTTCACATACTTGCTGCTTTGCAGTTCTTGATAGATTCCTTGATTTTAAAATTGTTGTTGGGGACCCCAGTGCTCTACTTCCCTTTTAAAATTCTTTAACCTATTTCCATTTCTTCTTGAGACTTGCTTGTCACTGTTACTCCAAGGTATGTAGATTCCTCCAGGTTTTGGAAGTTGCATTCCTTTTACCTGCTTTAAACCTGACATTCTTATTTTCTTTTGTCACCTGTACATGCATTTCCATATGTTTTGTTTTTCTTTCGTTCACTCTCAGTCCATACTTCCTTGCTTCTTTTTCGAAATGTTGAAATGCTCTTTCTAACTCCTTCCTTAATCTAGTTAAGAGGGCGTCATCATCTGCGTATGCGACGCATTGCTTTTTATGATGGAAGATAAATCCGTTTCTTCTAATTTAACCTCCTTTGATGGTTGCTTCTAAAACCCTTTAATTGTAATTTTATTACTTGTGTTTGTTAAGATCATTTTGGCAGGGCCGTATCAGTTTTTTGGTATCCTCCGATTACCCATTGCTTCGTAAAATTTACTGAGGCTTATCGAATCATACGTCTGTCGTTACAATAATGCTAAACTTAATAAAGTGAACTGAACTGAAATACTTAAACATATGAAATTCTTTGAAAATTTTGAATTTTTCTGATACTCAACGATAACAATACTCTTGATAAAATTGATTGTGGATGAACTGGAGATTCCAAAACCAATTGCGCTCAACTTCTTAGCTAAGTTTGGGGTCCGCTTTTCACAAGTTGACTAGCAATCTGAAACGATTCAATCACTCAAATTTTGGCGACAAAATTTGAGTGAAAGTCAAACGGAGATGTGTGTTTTAGCTTCTTCTTTTTCTTCTCAATGTTCTACGACAGTACCGGAAATGTTTAAACACAATTGCGAACAATATCCGAAAAATCGGAACAGGAGTCCAATTTTTACACTAATTGAGCACACCAAATGCAGTATCAAAATAATTAAGAGGAAGAGTATTAAAAACAAACAGTGTCAATAACTGCAATTGGCCTATGTTTTACTTTTAGCACAAGCTTGATTTCCTTATGAAATATTCAAAAAAATTGAAAGAAAAATTATTCCTATTTAGGAAATTACCTATACTATCCATCTAATCCAACAAATTTGTCTCTGATCCATTAAACCTACTTAAACTATCCATTAAATCAAACACCCTTCGAGGAAATTTATTATATTAATCTTCTCCCTTTTCGACAAATCAAAATTGACAGTAATAACACGTACGTCTCCGCTAACTTACCGTAGATATTTCATGCCTACACTATAATAAAAATAATGTCCACCTAATATGGAACACTGCATTACACCAACGTTATTATTACACCGCTTTAATATCCGAGAAAAAGTTTTATTAAGCGTAAAAGTCATAGCAGAACATTAGCCATAGCATTAACATTTATGTTATGACTTTCAAACTCAACTACACCGGCATCCTTTCCAGTTAGTTCCTTAGCTAGTAACGGCCATAGCGCGCGATGACGTGATCTTTTTCCAGGTTTATCTTCGACAAATGCACATCTTAAGACATTTCCTGCTAGTGCAGGTCGCACTTTGTTTGGATATCTTACACGAAAATGGAAAGAAGTCCGGGGAGATATTGAGACAGTTCAGCGATTACCAGGTGATAGTGCATTATGACAACACAACTTTCAATGATATTGGGCAGTTTTTCATCACGGATAACCTGGAGTCTATGATGTCTTTGTTATACAACTACGATGTGGGGCATTTCACATTGAAGAGACCTCTCGGATATAAAATGATGCACCTGGTTTTCTTATCCGATCCGTTTGATTTCGAGAAGTATTCGGCGGTTAGATTTAATTTGTGTTATTTGGATGTTGTAATATTGGTTGTTAGAGATTTCGTGCTGAAATTTGACGTGGAATTAAATTACCAACTTAAAAGCGTTTGGATGATGGATGGATTAGACAGTAGTAGCTTGGTAATCTTATACGACATAAACAAGGAGGATTTTTACTGCGTCAAATTTTATATTGGCACCGAAAGCGGGAAGCTCAACAAAATAACCGTAGAGGAAACGGGCGCGTTGCCAGATTTACCCGGTCATATGAATGAGTTCGAGGATTTTAATGGACATGTATTCTACGTCGCCTATTATCCCTATGCACCCTTCATCTGGTGCGAGAGGTAAGTTGACAATGAGCGTTGACGGTACGGGTCGCAGGGATAGAACGTAGGTCGCCCTTTGTTCTCGGCGTGTCCCGGACTTTAGGTCTTTGCCGCGTGCGTGTTATTTGCTTTTGATTTAGCACTCCGATGTCAGTCGAGGACGTAGAATGTGATTTCAACGGTTGCAAATTTACGTGTTCGGGTCGCCCTTAGATTTGTGTATTTACTAAACTTTCCGCCGATGGTGAGACCTTCCGAATAAATTAGCCAACCTGGATAAAATTCGGGCGGAAGGTTGAGCCTTGAACGATACATCTAGTAAAACGTAAGAAATATATGCTTGAAAGAGAATATGGGTAGGGCTAGGTTATGGAAGTAAACTAGTGATATATCCTGGTTCCCGCAATCGATATTGCTAAAGGAATAGAATGATGATATGAAAATTTGGTGCTTAAACCATTTACCCAACTCCTTATTAAAACTAAAATTCCTCTGTGTTTATTACTGCGGGAAATCAGACAAGCATCTTTCAGTATATTTTACTATGTATTATTATTTTTACTAAGCTAGTGTACTACACCCGAATTCGAGCATTTGAACGCAACCGTTTGGACGAGACCCTTGGGACTCAAGAACAAAAGGGCGCGGGTTCATTAGGGCACAGGGACATTAAGACGCGATTTGGCTGAATGTCAATACAAAATAGGAAATAAATAAGTAACAATAAGTTTCTAATAAGTTTGGAAGGTTTGGTGCAAGCAAAAAAGGAATAGGATCTTCTGATGTAATTTGGATCTGAGAATTCAAATCTGATAGAAAAGAAATTTGCACGTCTATATTCTGAAATATTTACCAACCTGTTCGTTTTTGTGTACTACAATTAAACACCTGTTTGCCATAAAAATTAAGTGCTTTCCACTCACTGATCGATAGAGCATTTTCTCTTTCCTTACCGCCAAGTAGTTTACATAAACTTTACATAATTAGACAATAACACACTCACAACAACAACTTTCCTAAAGGTACAATTAACTCTGTTTAGCACATTACTGGTTGACTTAAAAGGTGATTTCTAAAGGCCAATGGACACTAAGCAGAAAATCTTGACAACTAAATTGCAAGGAATTCTTTTAACGTACGTGGACACTGCCAACTTCTTATTTGAATTTGCTTTCTAAATATCAGCATTTCACTTGCTTGCATTTTGTGTTCTATTTGTGTTCTGCATTTTATCATTATTAAACCTGCAAGAATAATATTGAAGTGGTGCTTGCTTCACATTTAACAACTGATTGGACCTTGTATCCTAGATTGTTGTCGACACCAGTAGGTACTTATGATTCATTCAGAAACCATATTACCTTTAGCTATAATTCGATCGCCAATTGAAGTTATAAATGATGGAAATTAAAAAAAAGGAAGACAATCGTGGATGCGAAGATGGATAGAATGTGAAAGCATAAAGTCAACTATACTATTTTGGGTCCATAATGAACTTAAGTTTGAAGATACACTCTCATATAGAATTTTTTTACGAGAGGACGAATATTGTTTCCAAAAACTGTTACGTCTTGTCACTCCAGTAATTTCAAAGCAAGCCGCGGATTTGAGAAAAAAGTACCTCTGCTCGAGATAGATTAGCAGTGATTCTAAGATTTTAGGCAACAGGAGACAGTTACAAGAATCGTTTGACAGAAAAAACTAAGAAAGTATTTGGGTGGACTTCACTAATAGGGACGTTATAACAACGCCGGGATGCTCACAGCATTTGTGCCAGCGAGAGACCTGGAGGTAGCAACTGATGAAATGTCAATTGCAATTTCTCCAGAATTAGAGGCATTGTTACAATGGCTTGAAGATAATTCTGTAAGGGCAGCCAAATTGTTGTGGAAATGCAAGACGCCGTGCAATTTTTGAACGAGAGCTATGGTAAATTTACGGCCCCGTCGTCTAACACCGATAGAACAAGTAACCACGCCGAAGCAACTTGTCGACGCCTATAAACAGAGCTAAGGATGGATGATCCAACCATTTGAAAATTAATAAAAAGTTTAACAAATTAGTTGCTGGCAGTCACTCTCCACCAAACAAAACAAAAACAAATATCTACCGCTCGACCAAAGAATACAAAATCTGAAACAGATTATGAAAAATGTGGTAGAATTTTTACGCAAAATCGCCCACAACTATCTTTCTTTTTAATTGTGATATTTTATTTATTTTCCAGCAAATTCATTGTATAACAACTTATAAGCATTCTAAAAATGCTGAGCCTTACTGTCTTTGCACCCAAGTTCTTTCAAATCTGTACGCAGGTAAAAGTTTCCACGTCATCTAACATAACATGATTCTATCATTTCCATTGTAATATATACATAGATTTACTTTTATGTTCATTCATTTTCAGTCCCATTTTCTTCTTCCTAGTATTAAAAACGAAGGGATTTGTTGCGAGTGAATATTGACTACTGAAGTAAATATAATAACCCCTTCGCTTCCCTTGACGAGCTTACTCTCTACCCTGTTTATTTTGTCTCTTTTTATCCAACAACTGTTTTGGATTTTGGTGACATTTTAATTTTGATACCATATATCTGCTCAGTTTTCTGGCTTCCTAATATTTTGTCTTTGTTTGTAGATCTTTCTCCAGGTTTGTATTGTTCAAACGTCCAATTCTTTATTAGTTTCTTCTCGTTCCTTGGTTTTAGGATTTCACGCACTTATATGTTCCACCAATCTCTTTTTCCTCCTCTCCCACTTCATTGTTAAATCATTTATATGCAGTATCTGTTAACACTAACTGTTGGACCTTTTTCATTTCCTTGTGGTACAGCTATATATATCTAGGATATATATACATACATATTAGGTATATTATATATATATGCTTATCTTGTTTGAATTTTTCTGTCACAAGTTGCAAGGTCTAAGTTGTATACATACCATTACTTCTATCTTTTCAAACACTTTTCTTTTGATTTCCGATTCTTATTCTACTGAACGTCCTGAAGTACTCCTGATCGTCGTAATCTTTTCGATTATTTTTGAATTTCACTTTCCGTTGCCTTCTTCCATTCATAATGTTTTCAGCAGATGGGTTTGGTATTTAGTAGAGGTTACCTCATCCACGCTAAGGTCCGGCACTAACTAGTCTTGTCATTAAGTTCTAAGCATTACTTACAACTAATCACAAAATCTTTTCTTTCTATGGATATTTGGTATTTGTCTATGTTTAGTTAAAATGTAAGGATAAATTGAAATTAAAACCGCTTGTACGTTGGACATTTTCATCCCAATCCTCCAGTATCGTGAGTTATACTTGTGGGTCAAGTTACTTTGTAAAGTGTTTTTCTGTCCTTTCCTCTCGTTAAATTCTTCATCTCAAACATGCAGAATACTATTCAGCCATTGATGGTTTTTTTGTTTCTACTCTCTGAAACTACTTATGCTTGGTTGGACTATATTGCTACCATAACAATTTTTTTCCAGCGCCAAATATTTCTACTTTTTGCCAATTCAATGCTGACGCATTCCTGGAGAACTTAGTTTGGATTCACAGCCGATTTAGCTAAAATTCAGCCCTGCTCATTTTCACTTGTTAATCTGACTCAAGAAATTACTATACTACCATATTATATAAATTACATCCAAACAAGTATCGTATATTTACGATGCAGTTCGTTTAACTCAATATAAACTTACGGTGTATAATTCACAAAATTCAATTCCTCACCATAACGAGCTAAATTGTATTCAATTAATTTATTTCGATAAATAACCGAAGTTTATGAAAATTAAACGCCCGGCAATTTATGCAAAACACACGTATACAAATACGATGATATATGACTAGGTGCATCCAGTTTCAAAAAACCGGAATATGTTTGTTTATTTCCCACCCATTTCACTCATAATTATATACGCGCCCCAATTCATATAATTAATATATTATGTTCTAAGCGACTTTAATTAATTAACTAGTCCGCAGAGTTATATCCTGAAACTTTTAGCGAAATAGTGGACGGACCCGGATGTAACGTCAAGGGAATAGAAGGAAATATACTGCTGCTCCTAAGCAAATATTTAAATTTCACTTTCATCATGAAACATGCAGACAGCCAAACCTCGGGAAGTATTTGGAAGGATATGATTGAAGACGTAAGTATAGAATTCAGTCTTTACTTATTAGGCAGATTTGATGTAAAAATTAGCTATATCATTATTAGATAAATTAACTAGAGGAATTGAATGGATATGCATGTAAATAATACAGACAAACTTTGCGAAAATACTTAAGAAGCATGCATAAAATAGAAAAAACTTCCTTTGAGGTATGAAACCTTTTTATGTTCGCGAGAGCTAAGATTAGGAAGGAAAGGAAACATTTCTTGATTTCAGAATTTTACTGCAATATTTATCACGTCAACAATATTATTGACTAAAATCATTCATTCGAACACACTTGTAACTCCCCTACAGCAGCATAATTATCCTCCTCTAACGTACAACTCAGCTATATCGAAGTCACTTAACTTGTATTCCTGGCAAACTTTTGCTTAACAAACGTATTTATCCGAAGTGAGTTCAGAAGTTTCGCAAATTTCCACGCTTCATCGGTTTCCAATTAGTTATCCTTCTATCATCGACAGCACGCACCATTAATAACTAATCGTTTCCCCCGTCGTCGTTCTTCAACGAGACGACCTTATTAAATAAACATTTAGTATTTTCAATCCAAACACGTCGCACATTGCACTTTCTTTGTAAAACTTTTACTGAGAGTGAGGATATTATTTTTACGACGGTCGTGAGAAAAGGAATACGGCGAATCAATAGCTCAAGCGTTACTCCAAATGTAAAATTACAAAAGGGATTTTCCTCTTGCGAAAACTTCGAAGTTTCCAGCCGAGTTCAGGTTGTCGTGGTCTGTCACTTTTATTCCTTCGTCTAACTATGAATAGGTAAAGTTTTTCGGTGATAGGTACATTGAAGGACGCGAAAGTTTCATTTCTTTCTGCTTCTCGTTAGCTTTTCTCTTACTTTTCCTCGCCCCGTTAACACCTTTTATTTATTAAGGCTGATTATGCTATGTGCCATAATGGGGAGTTACATAGTGTATGGAATGGTGTAGAAAAATTTGAAATTTACCGCTTTTTAGTGGTTAATTGCTAGTTTTATCGCTTGTCTCGTCCAAGAAATGTTAACTAGAACCTTTTACAATGCCTTCAGACGTAGCAAAGTCACCCGGTGCCTTTGACGGCTTAAAAATATATTAACTAACTCTTCCAGTGAAGGATAAGTATTGGTTTAAAAACTCTAAAACATGAATAAAATAACAGAGCATCAATTCAATTGTTGAATAAAGGTATTGCAGTTATCGTTCCTGAGGATCAGTTTGATCCTCATTGTTCCAGACGAAGTCGTTATTACATAATCGTAAAAATAACGTAGGACTTATAACTACTAATCCGGGATTAGATGGTTTTGGCCACTAGCCGCTGCCGGAAAACTTAATCCACGAAATTATTTAATACCGATGTGTCTTCTCAGAGCCCGTAAAATAAAATAGCAGTTAGAGCCCTCACTGATAACAAGGGAGGATTGTTAGCGAAACCGCATTAGCACCATAAACAGACCGCAAATGGGCCGCTGAGACTGGCTCCGTATAAACAGGCAAATTGAACTTCGCAAACTACTAAACGCCGACTCCATTTTCTTTGTAGTTCCCGTGTATACTTAGTTCTGGGACGGAGTAGCGCGTTTCATTACAAGATATTGCTTCGTTAGAATGCTTTTGAAAGCGAACGCCGGAGTCCTCGAACGAGGAGGAAGATTGCCGGACGGACGAACGATGACCTTCCGTACGATTGTAATGAAATTGTTCGCATTATCCTTATCTGCGACGGGCTTTTTTCCCCATCCGGTAATTTCCTCTGCTCGCGTTACTACTATGAAGAATCGTACGAATTGCGGAATGATAGGAATCGTTTTATATACGCGCGCAATTCCGGTATTATTTCGGTTTACAGCACCATAAGCATTGTATTACAAAATATAAAACAAGCAGAAGTTAACGATTTTGTATACAAACTGTTACAAAAGTACTGTATTTCTAAAGGTAACATTTCTTTCTATAAGGTCAAGGTCATTGTTTAAGTTCTTTTCAACGAGAAATTTATTGTTAATCTCAAATTTGCGGTAACAATGGCCTTCGAGGTCTTTTGAAGGTCATTTTCATTGACAAATAGAGATACTTCTAGATTAGGGGATTCGGCCAAGGTTGAATAATTATTTCGGAAGTCGATCAGAGGTCAATTACAAGGTCAAATTCCCAAATTTGAGCAAAAACAAAGAAGCAAGAGAAGGAAACACTAGTGAAAACGAAAGTGCTGAGGGGAGGACGGGAGAGGCGAGGTAACCTACGCTAATTGAGTACCTCGAAACGTGAGAGGCAAGAAAACTCACGCTAATCAAGCACCTCAAAGGGAACAGAATTTAGTACGACAATGTCGTTGTTCTTGGATAATGCTGAAAGTAAATAGATTAAATTAAATTAAGTAAAAATAATTTGGCCTCGGCCGAATCCCTAGACCTACACCTAAACTTTTTCGCTTTGTCGATTTATGAACTCAAAGCTACAGGTTCCCATTTGTAAAAAAACATTGGCCTTGAAATGACCTTCACAGTCACTACCAAGGTAAGTACCCAAGAACGACCTTGACCATTTTGAAAAAACTTATCTAACGTAATATCGAGACCTCCGATTTTATCCTTGTGACGCCTTGCATATATGATTTGTAGTTTCAAGGAAGGTTACGTATATAATATTATAAATACGATATTAAATATTAAAACTTGATGAATAACTTGTGCCAATACCAAGCGATCTTTCTTCATGATGTATCTGAACAGAGAAGAAGAACATTGCACAGTTCTGATGTCAAGAGAAATATTTAATTTCCATTCATACATATCCCAAACAAATTTACAAAGTTTCTCTCTAGCAACTATACAAATCATAGTGCTCCAAGAAGTTCGGTACTGCAATTTAATAGTCATCTTCAGTGTTCCCGAATTTTATATTGAAGGATGCCATACACTGCAGATATTATCGGCAGATTTTACTATTTAAGAAAGTCACCTATTTCGGCATCTAAATTTCCTATTATTTTATTAAGACTAAATCTAGATAAACAACAACAGAATTGATACTGGTCTATTTAAATTTGGATCTTAAAGGATTTTTATTTTTTCTATGTTATTGTAGGCCACTAAATATATCGCTGAAACATGAAATGTTACTGCTCAAAATAATAATTGACTACGTTATAGAAAATGCAAAAGCAAATTGAGTGCTAAAAAGCTATGTGGAAACTTTAAGCTTATCTATATCTGGATCTTAGGAAATGTAACAAGAAAATAGTCTGAGAATTATAGGAGTATAGCTGTAATACGCGTACCCTATAAAACTCTGTCAAAATGCATCCAATATAAACTAACAAAATACTCAAACAATATGATAGGTGACTACTAAAACGAATGTCGAAAAAGTTGAGTATTCATAGACCAAGTTTTCATACTGGAACAGACCCAGGAAACGCACTACAAATATAACATAAAAAGCACGCTGTGTATATAGATTTCGAGAAAGCCTATAATACAGTAAGTATTATTAAGAGATTAAGCAAAGGTACGTATCTGTTGTCAATCATTCTGTTCAGCTTGGTATTGAAATCGATAATAGGGAAAAGCTATAGAACTGAAATGCAACGCTGAGAACCAAGAGTCGGCAAATGCTTGTATACATCAAAGATGTGGTCTTAATAATAATAACAGTAGTAAGAGTCTGTTAGTACATTTGCTGATATGGTAAATTGGGCTTCTGATCATTATGTTTGTTCTACAATTGGGAAGCTGGAAAGTTGTACAATGCCTGGATCCCGCTCGTGGTACATAATAACGAACATAAATAAACGTAGCAGAGGTGGTAGAAGAAGTAAGCTTAAAGATATTTGAGAAAGAATCAAATTGTACGATAATGGATAGACGACATTAAAGAAGAGAGACCTCAGATGGACTAGGCCATAAACAAAGGATAAGAAGGGGAAGGAAAATGGAAAAGGTAATAAGCGTAATTGACCTTTCGAACGATTATTACGGAAAATGGGAAAGAGTAAAAGGAGATAGATTTAAGAGTACTAAGCTTTCTACTTTATACCGAAAGATAGAAAGCGTAAAAGATTAAGAATAAGGAGAAGGAATAATAGGAAAGTTGGAGTTTGAAAGATCTTGGGGAGATTTAAAAAACGCAAAAGTACATCTCTATACAATCGCAATTACACCCACAGTTCAACACTGAAACCAGAACAGAGGGAGATCGATGAAGAGGTGGTAGGCTGGAACACTGAAGGACTTAACAAAAAGCGGTATTCAGATTTGAGAGGCAAAGATATCAGAAAGTAGAAAGCTACCTACCGGTTATGAGGCAATTATTTTCTATAATTGCTTACATAATAGTGTCCCCGGATGGATTTTAATATAGGTATAATTGATCAAAAATGGTTAAACTTCTTTCAACGTTTTGAAATACCGCCCTACTCGGTCTGAAATGAATTTGAAGCAAATATTTACTTCCTAAAAATTAATTCCGCCATTTCAATTCAGAGAAGAACATTTTTTGTTAAAGTGAAGTGGCACTTTGGTCGATAATACAGCAAAATGTTATCAAGGAAAGGTTGTTGATAATATGAAATTATACCTCTGTGCAACATTTCATAAATATCGGACCACTTTGACTAAATCACTATTTCAAATGGTTCTGTCGTAACTTCCAAATAAAATTCAGGTAAATTTCTGAAAAAGTATTTTATTCGAAAAAAGAAGATAAGAGAAGATCATCACAGATGGGGCAATATACTTGCACGAATGTAGAATAAAAATAAAAACATATGA
Source organism: Chrysina gloriosa (assembly GCA_038088585.1). Lineage (NCBI taxonomy): Eukaryota > Metazoa > Arthropoda > Insecta > Coleoptera > Scarabaeidae > Chrysina > Chrysina gloriosa. Next base: position 10,670,311 of record CM076092.1, read on the forward strand.
CAGAAAGGCGTTTCCATTTTTTGGAAACGTCACTAAAACTCGCATTTAAAGTTTCAATAATAGCAAAAATGCATTTAAAATCTACGGCTATTTCGACAGCAACGCTACCACGAGGTATAATTTTCGGGCAGAGTTTTGATTAGAAGCTGATTATAGCTTTCATCACTGCTCTGTGTGAATCCCCCGACACATTCTTCTAATAATGGTTTCTAGCTTAAATCTTGAACCACAATAGATTTGGAAAGGTCACAGTGGAACAGGCGTCATTGCCACCTCAAGTAATCTAATCTAGCTTAAATCTTAAATCTGCTTGAAGCACTAGTCAAAGCGCTCCATAGACGCAGCTATACAACAACCTATATCTCTAAAACTATTTCTGGAATCAATTTAAAACTTTTCAGGGGATGTTATTCTAAGTACCAACCTTTAGAACTATACAGTCACTCCATTTCTATCAAAATTTTAACACTGCACAGCACTGCTCAACCCATAGTTACCCAAACTGGTTTAGTTATTTGTTTCACACATATTCCTTTAGGCATAAAAGTGTAAATGTGTTCTTGGTACGGAAAATTGAATTTTCTAGTTCTCTTTGGCGCTATGGCTCTTCATTACAGATACATCAAGTTGCTCTGTTAATTGATTTTTTTGTTAACCTAAACGATAATTTCACTCTATTTGTGGAAAATCAATCAATGTGATATGTACATTATAGTGTACATAAATATATAAGAAAATGGAGTGATTCATACATTGTATCAATTTAACTTATTCACTTTATACAATCAGATTACATTTGTTTGCTTTTGAACTGCATGGTGAAACGTATATGGAGAAAACTGAAAGAACAAACACAACTGAAGCAAGTGTGGTATTTCCTGCTTTTGAGGTAATGGAAGGAAAGTTTATTATTATTATTAATCGCGCACTTATTAGATAATCAAGAGAAGATCGGGCTAAAGCTATTGTATGATATTAAAGAATATGAAAGGGATTGAAGGTAAGAAAGCTGAAGATGAAGGAGCTACAGGCAGCAGAACGGGTTCTAGAATTGAATGCAGAAAATTTGAGAAGAATAGAAAAAGAGAAGATTCAATGTTATAGCAAATAATGAATCTTACACTCAGTTCGGGTGAATTTTATGAACAATTTGAAAATAATTCGATAGTTCGATAATAAAGCACTTAACATGGGAGATGTGGTAATAAAATTGCAGCCTCCAACTGCGATGCAAGGGACAAATAGAATGGCTTTGTTTTATAGTTATTTCTGTACGTCTTTCCATGTAGAACTTGCAATAATTGCCTGGCTTTTTAAGTATGTAATTAGATACATTAATTTGCCTTTTATTGTTCTTATTTACAATAATTTGTGTCATCTAACAAAGTATTCCAGGCCGTGTATCTTTCTGCTCCAGAGGATAAGTACTACAAGTGGCAATAAATGAAGGGAAATCGTCGTTAATTTTTATGTGCGTGATTTTGTTTTTATTTTAGGGATATAGCATATGGGACTGCGTAAACATTAAGTTAAAGATACAATGCTTAGAGCCTAGCGAAAGCTACAATAAATAGGCGTATCAATCTGTCCCAACTCTGCCTACTATTTTTGACAAATCGTCCCTTAACATATTTTACTTACACCTGAAATTTGATTATCATAAGTAAAGCAAAGAGGAAATCGCTAACATCGTGATAGAAATATTGGAAATTGTTTTGAACGTATTGAAAAATATTACAACGTCTCTTTTTCGCTCTGTGTATATACGAATATTGTTTCTATTGGTAAGTTAATAACCATGCACCGCGTCCGCATCCTTTTCCCATAAATATCCCTACTAGATTTTATCGTTATCCAATACCGAAATTAAATCGAGTAAATTTAAACCGTAGCCGTGGGATTAGCGCCAATAGTTTATTTCTGTTACTATTTGAACCTGTAGAACAAAATTTCCCGGTCTATTCATAAAGCGGTAATAAAAATTCAGGAATTCGTCGAAAACATTTTCGTAAGAGAGACGAATTTACGCGTAGCGTATTATTCGAGTTTCGTTTCGAAACAAATGAATGTTTATGACCATTTACTCAGAGAAGGTACCCAGGTATACGAGGACGAGGAGAGCAGAAAATAAACAATATTTGCGCAAAATTTCAATTTGCAATGTTTACTTTCGGTAACGACGCAATACCGGGTATTTTTTTGTTCATTCGTACCGACCGACCGGGCGTGTACGTGAAATTTTAATACTCTTAGAAATGAATTATTCAGACTAAATCAAAATAAATTATGTAAAATACATTCGCCCGAAGGTTTTTTTGGTAAATAATATTGCGCCTGGAATTTCAATATTAGAAAGGGCAAATTTTGCGGTAACGAGTGGCTGTTGGCGGCTTTCGAAACTGGAAATTCGTAAAGATGAACACGAGGAATAGCTGGGCAGGAATAAACAACAAATTTAAAGCAGAGGAACTCATGCTAATTGCAGACGGATTCTATCCGTTCTAGTTTATTGACAATAGCATACCTGGAACCTGTTTGTCTATACCCGTCCTAGTAAATATGTATCCCTGCAGCAATACTTTATTACTAGATACGCAGCAAAATGGCATAAATACGCCCAAAGCCTTACTCTTTACAGCAACACTAAAAATTTCAGTTCAAAGTTGAAATAATCCCACGTAACATAATTAGTGCGTTATTAACGCAACGCGACACATTACATGAACCACGTAACACGACACTCCTTTTATCTTTAATCCTTTTTACGCTAAGCATAATATTTACTAAAGACTTCGACTTTATTATTAGATTACGTCAAGCAGGGCGTCCTACATTTCCTAACGGCCCTAACACAATTAGGCACCGACAAAAATATTATCCTTGCGTTATTTAATATCCAGGTATTGTGTCGGTTCTTCGAGTTATAGTCGTTAAAAGGCTGTACGCGAGCAGGTTCTCCTTCGTTTATCAATACCGAATATAATCCTCAAATAATTACCGCACACCATTTATTAACGAGAAAATGTAACCGGGGGCCAACGTTACGAATTACGCATTACAGTAATTAGATTAATAATGGTGAAACGCGCGAGAGCGGAATTCCGGCACATAAAGGGAAGAGGGAAAACCGTGCCGGGGTTCTAGCGCCCATTCACCGAAAGTCATTTCGGAATTAAAATGCAGAAGCTCAACTCACGAGCACTCGATCTGATGTGAAAAGGGAAGTTCGGCCGGTTCCGGCTTCAATGCCACTGGTGAATTTATAATTTTAAGTTATTTTATGCACTGGTCGGTTTGATGTACCTGTCCGGAACAATTTGGATCTCACTTCAAATGAAATTCCCTCGTATATGAGCATGGAAGTTACGACTTTGGCTAACAGGAATTTCGAAATTTTTGGTTCGACTTACTTTGGTGACATATTTCATAATTACCGAATCTGTATGGTAGATGTAAATGTTTTTATTGGAGAGGATAGTAAAAACTTGTCACTTAAAATATCTAGCCAGTCGTTGTATTCGGGAACATATCAATTCTATCTATATCATACACATATGGAGTCAAATGGAAATAAGTCTTTGAATATATTTATTAAAATCAAATAATCTTCAAATCACATTGGAGGATATTACTCTTAAAATTCAATAATTAAAATGTTTACCTGTTTCTAATATCGTACATTATGGGAGTAAGTATCACGTTCGTGTATCGTGCGACGGATTACATTCAAATATTCAAAAACTAGTGAATTTTAAACTTTTAACCAAAGTTCGAACTGACTAAGCTAGATAAACCAGTGAATACAATTCCAAGTTTGATTTGATTGTGGTAGCGATTTTCAAACGATAAAATCTAAAAGGATCATATATCCAATCACAAAGACATATTTCGCTTTTGCATCGCGATTTATGTAGATATTGTTACGTGTTTCCTCGCGTACTGTGTGCTCCACAGAATATAGTATCCGGAAATCGAAGCAAAGTTAGTTCTATCGACTGCCGAGGATGACGCTAGGGAAGAAACGCGTCGTTCAGGGAGGAGGTGGCTATCAGAATATCTGATGACACGCAGAAATGAAAATGGCTAGCTGCTGCGTTGGGCCGTGGAGTTAAAGTTCTCTTTAATGTTAAATTATTGTTACAAACGTTGGGTGAATGTGCAAACCCCTACACCACTGAAAAGGGCGTCACTTATTCTTGACTGTGATTCCAGGAATCAGATGGATATCGGGGCGATACGTCGAACAGACATGGTATTCTACTGAAATTTCGAACGAAAACGGTACTTACGCTCCTTTGCTTGACTGATTCTGCCTGAAGGGTAGGGAAAGACAAAATTACCGGTAGCTTTGCCAGATTTGATTGGTTAGACCGATGTCACACTCGCATAGTAATAAGAAAGATGTATACAGCGTACGGTAAATGGTGAACAGGGAATTTAGAATTTAAAAAATATGACATTGAAATTTAAAACAAAGCAGACATTATATTTAGGAGAAAACCAGAAAATCAATACGCCACTAAACATAGATAAATATAATCATCGAATAAACTTAAACGGAATTGAAACAGAACCCATTAGTAGCCTAGAACTATACAACGAAATCAAAGAATCAAAGGAAATAAACATGCTAAGATAGTTACAGCAACAGTGATGTATAAGTTGGAGATAGCACACTTACATAAATGCAATAGAAATGAGATTTTTAGCAAAATTGAAGGTGAAATAGAAAGAAAGAGACAAGAGATGAAATCGCTTGTGGAGTGCTTATGTGGCGTGGGCATATATTGCGAATATCCTACATAAACGATAGGGTTATGTAAGAATACTATAGATGGTAAAGGAAAGGATGCAATAATAAAATAAGAAAGGAAGTTGACCGAAAGCAGAAAGACAAAATGGAAGTAGCTCTGCGGAAAAGTAAATTAATTTACCTTTGTGACTCTAAATCTAAAAATTTCTACAATCACTTCAAAGAGGAATTGCTTTTTTAGTGTGTGTAAATCTGGTGACTACTTACGCAGCAAAGTATTAACAATCGTAAAAGCCTAGTGAGATCAAAATTACATTACGACCATTTTATCAAAATCGAATATTTTAAATTTGTTTCCACACTTAATACACTGTTAGATATTTTTACGCCTATAGCATTTAAATACATTCCATTTAATAATCAAAAATAGAAGCACACTTACCTTCAATTAACTAGTTTTATTTAGATTGCTCTAACAATTGTTTCGGTATGATTACCATTGTCAAAGAGTGGAATATGACGTTCCATTTGATTAAATAATCTTCACAGAAACTTCGATTGGACGTTATTGAACCGACGTTCTTCGAATATGAAAGGATGCACATACCGAGTGATATTATAGAAGAAAAATTAATTGAAGCATTAGCTATGTGAGCTATAGGATGTAGATAATATAGGGACATATTACAACCTCCTGCAGATCAGTCCAGAACTGATTCGGACCGTGAAACGATTAAACTATGCCTTCGTGAAGTGGTGAGTTGTACGAAAGTATTACTATACATTTCACATTTTCACTTAACAATTTTCCGATTAATGTGGTACTTGTTTCGTTATTTGGATAAACTCTTTGTTATATGTACTCCTCCACATTAAGACAAGTAAGAAGTAGATACGTGGATAGCACCTAATATGCCCTAGAACATTTGCATATGTGCGACTGTTCCTGTTTCATTTGACCAGGATTTCGTGAAAATTACTTCACGAGTTTGGATACATAAGTATGCACAGACTTTCAATATGGTCATTCATTTTTGGCACTTCCTGGAAACAGTACCAGTAAACTTTTAAAACTGGTTATAACGAGTGACAGCGGTGGGAATTTAATGATATTTGTTCGAGAAGAAATGAACGAGACCTAATGAAGGAGGCTCGAAGAAAACAAAAGCATTACCACCTGAGAAGAAGATTTTAATCGTAGTTTTTCGGGAGTGCAAGGACAAGAATAGCATCTAATTATAAAAAGTTACGATCGAGAAGAAGAAGCAGAAGCTTAGATTAACTTGAAAGTAACTTGATGAACTCCTAGAAAACACACATATGTACTTTCTATGGTAGAATATAGAACCAACTAGGGGCTGAATACGCTATAAACAATCTTTAAAAACTATAATATAATATAATAACGGATTAAAAAAAAATAAAAAAGCCGGCGCCTCCACCAGAAATGTTTCTAACATAATTATTGCTACTGTCCTAACTACGCGCACGTGGCTATTAGATTTGATACTAAGCAACTGATTAGTAACTGCCCTTCCACAACAAGCATTTCTTACTTCACATCTTCAGTAGTTCGAAGTAATTTTCCCCGAAAACACATCTATTATTAACCGCTGCGGTTTCGGCGCGCCCTACATAACATAAGTCGACTTATTAGACATCGTATTTTACAAACAATGTATCTCCGCATCATCCTAGGAAATTGGTTCAGCTATTCCCGAAAACGTCGACATTTCCGCCGTTACGTCGTACGTTCAACAATGAAACTTAATCATTTCGAACAAGCGGGAGCTGCCAGAATGGAAGTTACGCAAGTACAATCGCATGCACGCCGCTCATTTCTAGTCGCTCTAACGGATGGATCCCCCAAGTTTTGGCCGCCCTTAACATCGACATACATACCATACAAATATAAGTATTAAGTTTTACGAAACGCCGGTATAACGTCATAGGAAGCAGCTGAAATAACAATGCACCGAAGTTGGTAATTAATACCTCCCCGGATTAAACGTTCGTCGCTGAGTGAAATCGATTAGTGGTATTGTTTCCAGCAACAATGCGAAACTTCGCGGAACCGATATATGAGCTAATTGTGTTTGATGAAGTCGCAATGTCATTAAAAGACGCGGAAGAAGTTCAAATACATTGGTGCATCTACTACAGTTCGGAAAATTACGATTTGTAATGAAAAGCTGGTTTGAAATTGTATTAGTGTTCTATTGTTATCTTTTATTGTACTTTAATTAATGCCCACAAACATGGAAAAATATCTTAGCGACAATACAAAAAATAAGATGGGAATAGAACGACGTCCCGAATTTTATATTAGCCAGCGTGAAGATTGTGATAGAACATATAGCCGATATATACAGCGTGTAAATGAAGTAAGGAATAGTGTTCATATTTTTCATTTCTTGCTAAAGAATAAAGGGTTTTCATTAAAAAAAAACAGTCAATGACGTTATAGGTCCCAGAAAAGTAAGCTAAAAAAAGAATTAAAATTAACGTCCATAAAAACGGAAGAAAACATACAATTGACGTCACCGAGCTATTCTTCCAAACAGCGATAATAACGAAAATATAAATATTCTTCCTTACTTTATTTCCACTGTATATCAAAAGCTTTCCTACGACGTGTGACATGCGGGGGTTTGCTACTTAAAATTTTTAAATTGAGGTGGCGCCATATTTGTAAGGTCATTTCGACTCCACCTCGAAACTACTGAAACCGTTTTGAGTGTTTTACGATACCCCTAGAAACGAAAGAAAGCCCATTGAAGGTTTTCAAACAGAAACCCGGTCTATACCGGGTTTCTGTTGTACTATTACAACCGCAGTCACCATGAACCTTGAAGAACGTGTAGCACATTACAGCTACAGCAAAAGAGATTTATTTAGTGCGGCAAGGGATATAAGTAACAAGGAGGCCGACGTTTATGTCGTACATTCAAAATTGATAAAATGTGTGAAATCGCTGTAAGAATTGGATATTTACGGAGAAAATGCACCTACAAAAAGAAGAATCTTTTAAATAAGGTCAATCATAGTTTCAAGACTATTTCTTTGAGTTCCCAAGTACGTTAGCACTACAATATATTTTTGTACTTTTTGCATAACGCCTAGGTTTTGCTGTAATCCTCAGATTGTGAGCTATTTATTTATTTATTTATTTATTTATTTTATTTCCAACGGGTGAACACCCACATACAGGAGAAATACATTAATACAAAGATACATAAAAGGTAATGGATGCAGAGGAAATACATACATATATAAAATAAAGATAATTATATTCGAAATACATATATATATCATGCACATCCCAGAAAGCATATGTATGTCATCCCACAAACCTACAAATATGACTCATTGTGTCATAATGTATGTCGCACAATTCGGCTGTGGAATTGAAATTATTGCACATCGAATAAATAGGTGACTTGTACATAATATTTGTTCTACCCATAGGGCAATAAAATAAATTCCGTTGACGTGAATTTAATCTAGGCACATTAAAGTTAATTTTACTTAGAATGAAAGATGAGTCTACATTATTATTCAAAAGGTTATATAAAAATTTAACACTAGAAATTAAACGCCTGTCCGAAGAGATGTAAAATTAAAGTGGTTAAGTAAAAGTGAATGGTCGTAACCTCTTTCGGGATAAGAGCCATTAGTCTTGAACATGAGGTACTTTAAAAGTCTTCTCTGAACAGATTCGATATTCCCTTCATGCACAAGGTACAGAGGATACCAGATCAATGATTCATACTCCAGTTTAGATCTAACAAAAGCATAATATAAGGTTGTTAAGCATCTAACATTTTGAAAGTCTTTACAGTTCCTATAAATGAAACCATAGGATTTGTATGCGCTTGCTACTGTAAAGTTAATTTGATCAATAAAGTTTAATTTAGAATCGAAAGTAATGCCTAAATCCTTAATAGTTTTACAGCGATTCAATGGCGTGTTGTCAATTTTGTAAACATTTTCGATAGTAGTATTTTTTCCGTGAGAACAACAAAACATTGCATTTATTGATGTTCAGTGATAGACGATTCACCTTACACCATTCATCAACATTATTTAAATCGCGTTGCAACAAGGTACAATGTTCTGTGGATTCTATCCTGTAGAAGATCTTCATATCATCAGCAAAGAGTAAACTGTTACAGGAAAGTGATGATGTAATATCATTAATAAATAAAAGAAAAAGTAAAGGTCCTAGATTCGATCCCCGCGGAACGCCTGATGTTGGTGTAAATGCGGTGGATTTAGTATTACGGAATTCCACATGTTGGCATCTTCCAATTAACAATGACTTAAATAACTGAATTAATTTAAGTGAAAAACCTATTCGCGACAGCTTTGCAAGCAATATGTAATGATCTATTTGGTCGAATGCTTTTTGAAAATTAGTATATATTACATCAACCTGACCTTGTCTGTCCAGAGCTTCAGACACATTGTGTAAAACACGTTAAGTTGGTAATAGTGGACCGCTTGTTCAAGAAACCATGTTGATCATCAGATATGTAGTTCTTTATTGGACCAATAAAACGGTCATGAACTATGCTCTCAAAAACTTTTACAAAATTACATAAAATAGATATAGGTCTGTAGTTCAGCACATTCTTAGAATCACCCTTTTTAAACACCGGACAGATTCTAGATCTTTTCCATATATCCGGGAACTTGGAACTTTCGATGATTAAATTAAAGATGTGATGAAGTGGTTTTACAAGTATGCAAGCAGTGTCACGAATTAAAAAACTAGAAATTTTATCGATCCCGCTGAGCAAATTATTCTTGCATGATTTTAATTTATGTAAAATTTCCTGTTCCGATATCGAAAATATATTAATATCAGTACTGACATTAAGATCCAAACCAATATTATCACAGAATCTCTGATCTGATACAAGATATACACTGCTGAAATAATTTCCAAATGCATTCATAATGTCCTGAGACGTTTTTAGTTCAACTAAATCATAGAACATCGTGCCAGGTATTCTAGTCGAACCCTTTCTATTATTTACATAGGACCACAATTTCTTTGGATCAGCACAGATGGAATGTTGGATGTTGGTGATATATTTCTTATAGGATTCATGAATCAGTGATTTACACAAAGATCTCAGTGATTTAAATCGTTCGTAACAATACACAGACCCATATTTCCTATAACTTCTGTGGGCATTATGCTTACTCCTAACGCATTGTATAATATTCATATCAAACCAAGGGGGTAACTACATTTGTGAATCTTTGTTGAAAAGGATGGTACTGCATAATCCAGTACAGTATAGAGTTTATCATACAGTTTGTTACAGCCATCATCAACATCGAAGGACTGAGTTAAGTCCGACCAATCAATATTCAATATCATATTATATAGTAAATTATAATCTGCCTTGTAAAAGTTATACTGTTTCTCTTCATCATTATCTTGAAACCTAGTAGTACGAGATGAGGATATAATGAAAGTGATATCTAGAGAAGGGTGGTGAAAGTCCTCTTCTAAGAGAGGAGAAATATTCCTTTCATACTAAATCCAAGAGTCGGTTGGTTCTATTAACAACTAGATTGTATTGATTAAAATTACAAAACCGTTGAAAGTTATTAATCAGGATAAACTTATGATCATTAGAATTCAAATTGTACGATGGGATATTAAAGTCACCTAAAATAATTGTATTTTTACGACTAATATAATCCAATTCCTCAAAAGCATGTAAAAAATGTTCATAATCTTCAAATGAGATATTTGGGGGAATGTATACAACAAACCGAAATACACAATTATTATCATTTAACAAGAGTTTACATCCAACGATGTCCATTGTTGGTACATAATTTCTAAAATAACTTAAATCTAATTTGGTAAAACAAATATTACTATTTATAACCGCAATTAGGACACCTCCACCCTGTGAGACTCCAAGTGCATGCAAATCTCTATCACAGCGAAGAATCGAAAAATCATTTGAAAAAAGTTCATGGTTTAAAACACTAGAAGATAACCACTATTTTTTTATTTGTTTCTTCTTTGATATTTATTTACACATATGTGTGCTGGGTGCGGGTAAATTCTTTGAAAACAATTATTCGAAGGAATCATTTATTGGAAACAACAATTGTTCGAATGTAATTGTTCAAAAATAATTATTCAAAAGAAAATGAGCTGAATTACTTTTACAAAATTCTTAATTTATTTGTAATATTATTAATGTATTTGTATTTACCGCCACCCAAGGATTAGGCAAAAATAAAATTTGAGCGAGTGCTAATACCCCTAACTAGCACAGGAAACTGTTAACCTTAATATTTAATATTTGTTGCATTTTGAACTTTTCGAATAGGTACCTAAATAATCTTTTTTGTGGCATTTAGATAATTGTATAAATAGGTCGAAACAAATAAAATAGTGTCAGTTTCTTATCAACTGCCAAGTGAAAATACAATAAATAAATATTACAAATAAGTTAAGAATTTTGCAAAACTAATTCAATTTATTTTCTTCCGAAGAATTATTTCCGAACAATTGCATTCGAATAATTGTTTTGGAACACATACATTCTAACAATTGTAACTTAAATAGCTGTTTTCGAACAATTTATCTACATCCATGTGTACTTGTCTGTAGCTCCATTTTGTTCACTATCAATCTGTAGAGTCTAATACTAAAATTACCGAATTATAAGGCAATAAATAGAGAGAAACCTTCATATTTATACAGCCCAATTTAAACCTGACGTTTCTTGCTTTAATCAATAGAGATCGTTTTCCCCGTTGACGTTTCCAATCCGACACTCATCCCGTACACCGAATTATAATTTATTTGCCAGATAAATTCACGACGGAAACGCACCAGCACACTAGATAAATGTTACTTCGAAGTGGAACAGCTCGGAAAGTATTGGTAATTTCTCTAAGAGCCACCTTAATATTGAATCTCGAAGGTGAAAGATTAATGCAGTGTCGCCTTTGATTAAGTGAGCCAATTACTCAAGTAAATAAACCAGAATTTTGTACTTCCACCGTTCCAGATCTGGTCATTTTTTATTATCGCCTCGTCTAGATCGTTGAGGTTTTATTAAAAGATCACGGCGAAAGCGAAAACAAGCGGAGGAAATCGAAGCGAAACGAATTCTTAACTAGATTGAAGAAACGCACGGGATTTTTCTTTAATTTACTGTTACGGTTACTGTAACTGTATTTATGAGAAAATTGCATGTTTTTGATTTGCTATAGCTTCTTCACACAGAACAGAAATTTATACACCAGGAGGGAAAAATATCAACAAACAAAATGGAAATCTTTCAGTGCCTTTACTAACGATCAACGGCCTTTGTTTCTATTGTTATTTGGGGAGCAGGTAAAAATTCAGAAATTGTACACAGAAGCCATACCACAAAAACATCTAATCAAATATAAATCTCCGTCAGTTAGTCAGATAAGTGTTATCCTCCATAATTAAATATTTTCTCATCAATAGGTACATTGTGGACGAAGAAATTGGGCTGTGGGTGGCATGTCCACATCATCGGAAAGGATGCAGTTAGTCGATTTTACGACTATGCTGCACATGGAAAGTTACACTACATTTTACGTGAGTCCGACTATAGAAGCCGAAACGTGGGATGGAGCACTACGACCGTTCAGGGTTTCCACTTGGATTCAGCTCTTTATTGATATAATTTGCATTGGATTTGTGATCAAGTTCATGGCAATCGTCTACAATATTACGCGATTAGCACGTTTAGCAGATTCCATTACCGTAAGTACAATTTGAATGAAGTTATTGTTAGTCCTAGCATCATTGTGTAATGCTTTTGGAGATAAATTGAACAGTGTTGTTTCTTAACTCTTTGATACTTAAATACGAACAAAAATCTCTGGTATACGATTTCACGTAATTATGTAGCGGGTGTTTATTTCGTAGCTTTAAATGAGCTGTATTTTCTTAAGGACACTGTAAAATGTCACAAAATCTGTTCAATACTATATACAAGAGGAACCAGAATGATCCTACATATATTGCGCAGCTCGTTCAACCCTCGTTAAAATTCTTTCTCTTTCATTAATATTATCATTAAATAACTAACTGGTCCACTAAACATATGTAGTAATTCCCAATTCTATTAAATAGCGCCAAACAAACAACAATTGCTGTAGATTTATTACTACTTCTACAAGTAAAATAGAATATGTTTAATAAATTGTTGAGCATGTCCACAGATCCTTTCTAGATCATTCTATAGCCGATTTTGAAACCCCGCCTTCGCACTTCCATACGTAGTCCTAGAAACTGGAAGCCATTCCCGAATTATACGCTTACATAAATCATCAACTGATTCCGATGTGGTTTTATAAACCACCAACTTTAAACGGTCCCAAAAGAAAATAATCCATAGGCGTGAAATCTGGCAGTCTTGCTGATCATTCTATGCAATTTCTTCTGCCAGTCCATTGGTCAGAAAATCTGTGGTATCAAAATTATCGGACGTGCATTATGAGTAGGTGGAAATTTCCTCATCATCTCTTCACAAGATTTATGAAGCTCACTAAACCGATTTTGAACAAATCCCTGTTGCAACAGACGCTTTGGGAAGAAACGATGTTGGAATCGTTGCGATCTGTCCGGAAATCTGCGTACCTGAAGCCAAGCTTATGATCATAAAAAATGAGAAAAGAAGGAAATAAAGTAGTCCTACATGTGTACATTAAAAGTAAACAGAAAAGAATAACAAACGCTGAAAACTACAATGAAAATTTTTTTTTGAGACTGCTTTTAAAAGTGAAAGTTTCAAATAGTATTTAGGGAAATGAGATGTTTAGTGCAGTTTCCAGGCTAAGCAGAGGAAATCGAAGTTTCACAAAACAAGGAAGAGAAAATATTAATCCAGGATGACACCTCTGAAAACGACCAAAGAATTCATGAAAAAACCAAGATCAGAGCAAAGCAAGAGAAAGAAAAGAGCAAAGTAACGGAAATAGAATATTTCTATATCCTATTTCCGTGACAGAGAAAAAGAAGAATTGAGGTGGGATAAAAATGAGGCTAGAAAAAGGTAGCAAGATACGGAGAGGGTGGGAATATTGAAGCAGCTCAGGCAATGGGAATGGAAATAATTTGTGAAAGGGACAAGTAGAATAAAGTAAATTGGTATTGTTGATGAACTTGGAAATGAAACTAGAAATGAAAAAGAAGGAAGGAATGTAAAAAGGAGAACTAAATAAAGCAATAAAGGGGCACGCAGTATATGCAAACAATGTTGATATCGAAAAGCTGAATCAAATAGCGATGGAATTAGACAAATATAAAGTAGATTTGGGTGCCGCGCAAGAGATTACGTGGAAAGGACGAAGAAGATGAGCAGGACTGCAAATGGAATTATTCAGGAAATCAGAACCAAGAGCAATATGGCGTGGGATTTGTAATAATAAAAAAATTAAAGGATTAAATATTAGAATGAAAATCAACAGATGATGGAATGACCTACATCAGAGTAAAAGCAAAACCAAAACAATTAGCTCTAAGGCGCAGAAGGAAAAAACAGAAGAAATTGAAGTCAATAAAGGAGGAAACTAGAATGGCGTAGCATCCATAGTAGCGTTCAATCTTCCAGTGGAATAGATATGGAGAAGATTTGGCAAGGGCACACTCAGAAGAAAGGGAAATCAAATAATAACAGATTACATAGTGATTGTAACTAAAAGCAGAGAAGTGGTGATAATAATGCTCGTCGAAAGTAGAATAATGGAACTGCAAATCAGTAAAGGAAAAACAAGAACAATGGGATTTGATAAACAAATGACAACAGAAAACGAAAAAATTGAAGTCGAGGATTGTGCATTTGTGGAAGTAGACAGATTTAGGTATTTAGGAGTATGGTTAGAAAACAGTGGAGATGGAGACACAGGATAAACACAAAAAGAAAGCCTTTTACGCTACCAAGAAGCTACTAAGAGATAAAAATATCGATAAAAATGAAGATGTACGAGGCTATTATGTCCAGTTATGTTATGTTGTGAGGAGACCATAACAATGACCAAAAAGCAAGAAGAAGAATTAAGGATTCTAGAATGAAAGATATGAAGTATCATAATAGGGCCAATCAAAATAACCGATGAAGGGTACAAAACGCTTATGAACGTCAAATTATTGCGGGAAAATTTGTGAGGATATAGAGGTACAGAAAACTATCGGCTAAGGTTCGAGCTGGAAAGCGTTGTTGCTACTAATTGAGTAAATTCCGCACCCATCGTGCAGAAAGCTTTTTAAACCCAGTTCATTACGTAAAATGCAAACTAGTCGTTCATAAGAGGCGCCCATGACTTCCTCAATATCATGCACTTATAATTCCGCGCTTTGCCAAAACCATGTTATGGATTTTTTCACAGTTCTTGGCGTGGTAGCCGTTTTCGGACATCCTGAGCGTCGTCCATCACTTATATGCGTACGGCTACGCTACGCTTAAATTCCGAAACGCAAAAATTAACGGTGGTAAATTCCGGTAATGAATCCTCTAGAACGGCACCTAACCTTCATTTGATTCCTTTTGCGATTTTCTTTCCTGAATAGAAAAACTTGATGACCGCTCCAACTTGGTTTTTATCCATTATTGGAAACACACAAAAATACTTGACATTAATGCTTGCCAAAACCCAACTGTTTGACAAACAGATTGATTTAACATTTGCACTCAATTGATATGAAAGAGTTGCCAACACAACGGGCGTAAAGTTTCAGGATAAAAAGCAAACCCCTAGCACCGACTCCGGAAAGTTGTCAATACACTCTAGTATTCTGGAGCTTGCTAAAATCATAGATCCTTTAGATTTCATAAAAGTTTTATTAGAAGCATTCACATTATCGCATGTCTAATGAAGAATGCTACAGCTGGAGTAGATTTGCATTCTTCGAATGAGTTTCCGCTATTGACTTCCTTTTCTAGAATTAAAAGCCCATTCGCCTTCCAATAACAAGCACTAATAATTGGAATAACGACCTATTTATTCGTAGAGTTTTATTCACAGCGAATCATGACGAAATTAATAGTTCCAGAGATGATAATCCGGCGTTCTTTACTTCACCAATTTTACTTGCATTATTATGCATAGCCGCCATCATCGTATTGCACCGCCGGATGCAAACGCGAAAAATATCGAAACCGACGAAGAACAATGGGGTAAAAATTATGCGGATCGGAAACCGGGAAACGGTGCACGATTTGGTCATACGATCCCTCCGATATCTGTATTCAGGATATATTTCGTTATTGAACGTAAAATACTTTATTTCCGCGCACATATTCTTTACGATCGCTATCTACATAATCGCGTACTCTATTTGCCGGCGAAGAATGCAAAACAATGTTAGATTTTATGGTGGATCGTAAATAGAGGGATGTCTCTAACGGACGATGCAGTAGCTGATTTAATGTGCGTGTATCCTATTTCCGATCCTCACAATTAGATGCGTTTCTAGTGACGTAAGTAATTAATTCAATTCTTCGAGGTTGAGCAACACAATTTTTTTTTCAGCGTTAATTTTCGAGAGTTGTAAACACGTAAATTGATCCGGCAAATTTTCGCTTGTATACTAAAGCAACTCCAGTTTTAAGACCTAGTTTTCTATTTATGTACATCTGAGTTTAAATTTCAGATACCGTTCTACGTAATCGTCGAACAAAGCTTCCTGTCCAATTTACGGATACCGGTTTTCAATCTGAAACTAATCCTGAGCGTATGGTTTTTAATGTCAATCATCATAACTACGGCGTATAAGAGCAAGCTCGCTTCGACGATGATAAAGCCGGTCAAAAGGGAGCCCGGTTCCATATTGGACCTTTACGACGAAGGATATATGTTTCAGGTAACATAATACGTCCACGAGGTTTGCAATATCTGGTCGTCTCTTACCATTAGTTCTCGCTCGTTGTAGGCAATTAGTTCGCGATATTCTGTTCGGGGCATTCTTGATAAGCCCTAGTCAATGATATAGATATGCAGTGGCTGTATGCAGTATTCGAATTACTACTAAGTAGGTAGTAATAATGTACCAGAACTGTACTGTTCGAGGATTGTAGATTTTGAGCGTTTTTCGCTTACTAATGTTTAGGTGCAACTCGTTTCGAATCCTATCTTTATTTTACGCTTTCGCAACCAGCTTCACAAAAATCATGACATTCTCTGAAAAAAGAAAATTCTAATTAGTTTCGATTTTTCTTGCTCTTATAATTACCACCACTTTTGCGAAGAAAATACCCAACTATAATATCTTTCTTAGGTTAATAATGAAGATTGGAGCGTCCTACACGAAAATCTGGCAGCTTCGAGTGATCAACGCTACGTAGATATACTGGATAGGTGCAGAAATGATCGTGCGTTTTGTGAAGCTCTGGCGGTAGCGCTGGAGAGGAGGGTGGCCATTATCGATGAAGATACCGGAATGCAATATATTGTAATTCATCCTTTCAACAGTCCTAAATATTGAGGAAAACGGGAATTACTAAAAACATTTCAGATTTTGACCACATGTCGCAACTATACACCTTATCAGCTATCCAGATTTAGACGTGCAAAAGACTATTTATTTCCTAGTATACACGCTTGGCCTATGAGATTTGGGGCTCCTTATAAATATCGATTTTCGATCACGTTGCAGCGATTGGTCGACTCTGGGATAATAGAGTATTGGTAAGTACCATGTATGCTTTCGATGGATTCCTTATTTTTAGTAAAAAAATGGTGTTGTGGTTTCCCAAAGGAGAGTGCAAAACGCTAGTTTCACATTTGGT
The DNA here is from genome assembly GCA_038088585.1 of Chrysina gloriosa. Lineage (NCBI taxonomy): Eukaryota > Metazoa > Arthropoda > Insecta > Coleoptera > Scarabaeidae > Chrysina > Chrysina gloriosa. The sequence continues at coordinate 10,687,873 of CM076092.1, forward strand.
TCTTAGATTTTGTTGCAGAGTTGGAAGGGTCCAAATTACGTCTGAAATTTGGTTTCAGTTATTATAGGTCTTTAGTGTTAGTCACCTAAGAGATGAGTGCGTTTCTAGCTTACAACAGCCTAAATTTTGGAACTACAAGAATCTTCGCCCACGGACGATCTGATTATTCAGATTTCAGAAAAATAAAAACTTTCATGAAACTACACTGGCACACAATACTTATTATTTTCGATTGCACATCTTCGGATATGCTGCGCCTGTCTTGGTCTTCGTATTTACGTAAAAAAGCTGATTTCGATTAAAAAAGACCTGTTTGGAGATGACTAAATTAAGTAACAAGACTAATCTACTTTCAAAATGGAGGCTATTTTCCAGTTCTCCATTTAGTTTACTCAGTAAACTAAATTTATCATCACCATTTTCAAGGCTGCACGATTGCAGCAGTTTTCTTTCTGTGAGATAGGAGGGTGAAAGACGGTTTTCGCTGATTCTAGAAATTGAGTTGAAACTCCATGTGAAACAACTGTAGGGCTTGGACGATGTAAGCAAAACGAAAAGAACAACTGAGGTAAGGCCTGAAAGTTATAATGTAATTCATGACAACTTGCATGTCTACGAGAATATTCAAAACAGAATTTCAATTTTCGCGAATATTCCAAAATTAAGCGATTGTTCAGGATACTGACAAAATTAGTCTCTGAACTTCTGTGTAATTAGAAAGCTACTTTCACCATTCGCATACCGGTTTCACAGTTATACCGCCCATCAGTGCGGCTTTGTGAGATGTAGTTGACATTTCCAAATAAGCACTATACATGCTAGAGAAGCGAGATGCGCGACTACAGCTTCGGCAGGAGTTTGTAGCAACTTAGTTGTCCAGTTCTGTAGAATTAAATAGCTGAAAAATGCGCATTTAAGTACATATTTCTTACTCCTGACTTCGGTAGTCATCCCGAAAAATGACAGAATTAGTCTCATGAAAGGTACAATGCTGGAATTTTTAACTTATTGTTAGATAATCGTTATGACAAATGTTAAAATTCAAGGAAAAATTGATAACTCCTGCGTTGAGTGTGTGACGAAGATACCTACTCTTAACTTAAGTGGTCTAAACCTAAATTTATACTATATTCATCAAAGGTGTAATACACGAATTCCTAACTTAGACTTAATTATGACAAATATACATTTGGACAAAATTTGTCTTCCCGAATCTGTCGGGTGTGTCATGCTAACTCCCAATTTAGGTGGTCATCATACAGAAAGGCGATGTCTTTAAAAATTTTCATCGAAATCGTAATAAACAAATAAATAGTATTGAGCAGCACACAGTTAGGCATCTTGGAAGTTGAAATAAAAAATGAAAAAAAAAGGAAGGTAATGGGAACGACAAAGATAGTAATAGGAAGGGACCGAGAAAGCACCATCGCTGTACGTCAGACAAAAATAATGTATGACACAAGCAAACCTGGAATACGAGTCCTAGTGTCAGATCCACAAATAATGGGACTGAGTACGGCCTGCGCCGGGAACTAAACTACAAGTAATATACTTCATTCAATAAGGGTCACTTATACTTCGTACATTAAAATGTTGGCAACAAATTCTCGTTTTAGAACTAGACTGATTGAATCAAGACGAGGTCGACTGAACGAGTCATTAAAACGCATATTTTATCATTTAACCTTAAACTCAAAGTCTATGTCTACTAACAATAAATATAGGTACATGAGCTTATAACAGACATAAGTTTAATGTTTAACTTTTTGGATACACGTATATTAATAAACATATAACAATATCATACTAAATGCGTTGATCTAGCCAATCCAAGATCGCAACTAACAACAAGGCTAAAAAACACAATAGCGCCCTATGCTCCGTTAGAAGTTACAGGTTACAGGTCAGAGACAGGAAGAGACAATATCGATCGGTTTATCGACCTACAAGGTTCAAAGCGTTAAACAAATACTGGTTTCTAAGCACCTTCGAATTGGTTGACAATATGCTTCCACTCATAGCATCATAGCATCATTATGTCAAAAACCAAAATTATCTACGAAAACATGTATATTTCTCATCAGGCCTGTCACTCTTAAGTACATGTAGTAAATATCAATTAACTTTAAGACCTGTTTACTTGTCTTTACTATTTACTACAACGGGAAGTCAAAAAGAAAACGTTTACAAACAAACAATGTCAAAAAATCTTCTTTACTCTAAATTGCAACTATTTCTATCAACAGATATCGAACGAAAACGCCTATTTGTGGAATAGGTGTTTGTAAAACTCGTGAAGGCCTATGGAAAGTAGTATAATATTTTGATGAGATTCTCGTTTCAGAATTTCGTAAGGGGTACGTGACATGTAGCTTTCCGGCAATTTATACACACCCGATATTATTAAGAAAAGGAAGCAAATCAACTTAAATACAAAAATACGCCAAAGTTCTTCCTTCATTCCAATTACTACTACCAACTATAGGAAATAAAACAATAGAGGTCACTAAAGCTAATCTGAAGCTTCATTATCTCATGGCCTGCAGATAGAAAACTTATATGATATATATATTATCCAGAATACTAGTCGTACGCCTAGATATAATTAAAAAATGGTATTTAAAATAAGATTTGTTTGTTGTTTGATTTGAGAATTTCCCTCTTTAATCGTGGGATCAGCGTTTAATCCTTAACCGCCCTCATCATCGAAACCATTCAACACCAACATCGTTTAAACTTTCAGATACATTACACAAACTCGCCTCTAGTCGAGGTATGTCGTAGTATGTGTGTACCGAAACTACAACCGCTATCGACAGAAATCGATATTTTCGAAATCGCACTTAAAACCTCCCCAACAATGATGGGCCGGCATCCGATCCGATAGCGCCCGAAAAGTGGCCGAGATCGCTTTACAAAAACCGCTTTCTTATCGCGGTTGGAGCGGTTCGATAGTCCGGTCATCGAATGTCGCTACTCTACCGCCAGATAAGAGGCTTGTCTTTTTATGGCTCGGGTTCAACATCTTCGTTGTAAAGATTTACCGCAATTTCAGCGAGTTTGTTTCTTTGTTTTGCCTATTTTCCGTTTTCGATGTCGGTAACGTGGCGCGGCTAACGGTCGGACGCGAGAATTTGGAAAGTTATCGTCGAAAAATGTTTTCTTTTCTTTTATACTTATCGGGTTAGCGGATTAGACGAGATCCGAGTGTAAAGCAGATGTATGTTTCTGTTGACTAAAGAGATTTTCACATACATTTGTGACCTACTTCCATCCTTTTCATTGTAGAGGCATTTCTTTGTGAAAACGTAAAATCATTTTCCGTTTTGCTCATCATACAGTTAAATCCAAAATGATTGCCTGCGCCGCTTCCGTTAAAAAAATATTTTTTCAAAATATCGTGCTTTGTACGTGAGTGGAGACAAAGACCGGATTACACTACTTAATGATAACACGTTGTTCACTCTTTTATCAAACCTTACTTATAAGTTATAGTATAAACTAATACACACATTTAAGTAAAATGTAATTTTATTTCTATTTATTTCCCATATTATTTAATAAAAAATAAATAATTATATGTTTGTGTTCAAAGTATTCCCTATCATTTTTTCTGCAAGTATCTACCCTTCCTTTCTTATTTTCAAAAACGCCATGCAACTGCTCAAGTGTAATGCTTTGAACAGCATCTTCAATAGCACCTCTCAATTCTTCAATGGTATGTATCCAGTTTCTAAAAACTCTACCACCCAAGAGGAAAAAATTGGAAGGTGCAAGATCAGATAATTTTGAGGGCCAACGTTATGCACCCGCGACCTTATTTGCGTGTTGCTTGAACTATTGTACATTTGCGATATCGTGTTGAAAATACCCTATTTCTAGTTCATTGGCTTGCAGTTCTTGTACAGATAAAGCTAACATTTGTTGATATCGATCTGCATCAATGGTTTCCTAAAAAGCTTGGGCCTATTATTAGTCTTCTGGAATAGGGACCCATACTTAACCTTTGAGAGGATGTGATGGTCTTTCATGAAATACATATGTGAGAGCTCTCAGCAGATCCAATACGATAATTCTGGGAATTAATGTGGCTTGTTAAATTATACCAAGCTTCATCTAAGAAGAGAATCTTGTCTAATAAATCATTATCTCAGGTTAATATTAAATCAAGGACAAAATTGGAATCTTTTACCAAAATCTAGAGGCAAAAATCCTAGCATAACAGAAACATTATAGATGTGCAGACGGTACTTCCTTTTCGCAGCTTTTTGACAAGATCTATAGATTAATACTGTGATAAGATCCAATATTAATAAAACTAATGAATAAAAATGTATTAGAATAATAGTTTCAAACGCTTAGGGAGTTACAACTGAAAATTGCCGAATAAATAAACCTCAGTGAAGTCATTCACGAGAGAGTTATGTAGATTTTTATTTTTCTACTTTTTCTTTGTAAAAATGTACCTATCTATTATGCCGGCTGTTACATGGTTAACACTTCTTCGCACATTTTCAATATTATCTTCAGTATGTTCGTCCAGACGACTTGCCTTGCGCAACACTGCCCGTGCATCGAAAGCGAGTCACTATTTTGCTAATCTGACATTTAAAATTTTCATAACCATATTTTTGATTTGGAAACTGTTCCATACATTCTTCGATACCTATATTAATTGCTGTGTCCATTTCTAAATTATCACAAATAAAGTAACTAAGTAACGAAGATCCTCATGATGACCTGGCAATTAAATAGGTCTGCTGGGTCATTGCAACAAGTCACGAAAAAAGGGTACTTGGACATGCCAACGTGAAAATCATACAACTCCTGGACAATGCTCATGAAATAAGAAGACTAAGGCGTACCAAACCTTACGACCTTTTGTAATAATAAGTATAGTTAAGTGAGATTGTATCATCTTGGACAATGCCTTGCTTGACAGTTGTACTCAAGCACAATATCATTACTAGTAGTAAATTAAATTAAATTTTAAGATTGCTTTAAGCATATCTAACAAATAGAGGATGTTATTTAAAAACAATTCTAAAAGAACTCCCTAAGAGAGATTTGTCCTCTTTCAGAGCATAGGACATTGTGCTAACAGTTTGAAAGAAACACTTGATTTGATCACTAAAACAATAAAGTTAATATATCAATAATAAAAAATGTCAAGAGATATGGTGATAGTACTAAAATATAATAAGTTGCTATATTCAGTTAGGATTTCGGAAATCAATATTGATATCACCCTCTACGGTAACCCGTATTTTTTTCCGACAATCAATTTGGATCTCTCTGTATATGACGATATAATCTTCAGAACCATTTGTTGCACCCAGATACTAGGTAGAATGTTGTTTCCTTTAATTTTAAGTCCATAGTTCTATTGCTGCTATATAACAATATATTAAATATTTATTTTAATAAATCAGATTTCCACTCCAAATTGCAAATTAACGCGCATTGATAACCATTTTGTTTCAGGTACAATAAGCTGATATCAAAACCAATTCCGAAGAGTAACAGGTACGACTCCGACTCAATTGAAACTGGTGTTCTAAAAATCTCCAGTTATTACGGTCCAATGTCTATATTGCTTATTGGACAAATGATTAGTTTAATCGTATTAATTGCAGAAATATTGTATTTCAACTTGTATTCTAAGTGAACATGGTCGTTATTAGAATTTGATTGGATTCAAATAAATTTAAACTTTGCAATTAACTTTTGTTTCGCTTAATTGGTTAAAGTAGTTAGAAACCATAACCTTTTTACAATCTGTTAAATATTGTGGATTTTCCAGTTATCGAAACTCGCTTGTGCAGGTAAGAAACTGATATATATATATAGAAAACTAGTTCGTTAGATGGAGCCACTAGTTTGGTGAAATCTTGCGATATGATAAGCTCTTGCAACACTTACATACGACGGAAGATTGAGAAGTCTCTGGAATCGCCCAGAGGGAACTGGCTTTGTTCCAAATACTTTTTGCCGTTGTGTTGGCAACTCTTTCATACCAGTTTTAAATCGATCTGTCAAATGATTTGGTTTAGACAAACATTCAAGTCAAGTACTTTTTTATGCTTCCAATTGTCGTTATTTTATATAATGAATTGAATTCAAAAAGTTTTCTCACAAATGGGTGCCACATTTGCTCAATCCGGAGCAATAGCGCATTGAAGCTCTAACATCAGCCGATTGTTTGAAAGAGTTTATGAGGAATTCAACGGATTTCAAAAGACGATTCGTGGCCACCAATGAGATCTGGATTCGTCACTATCCACTAGGAACAGAAATTCAATCGAAACAAAGGATCGCACGCGGTGAATCGGTTCCGAAATAGGCAAAGACTATTTACTCGGCTGGAAAGGTGGTGGCATCGGTTTTCTTGGGACACAATTGCTAATAGTTATCTTGGAAAAGGCAAAACTGTTACTCGCCAATATTACATTGCCCTCTTTGGCAAATTCAGGAATACGCCCGGAAATGATTCAGAAAAAGTGTGTCATTCAAGTACAATCCTTCAGCAAAAATTGAAATTCGAAATCCTTTCCCATCCACCGTATACGTGTAATTTGGCTCCGTCAGACTTCCACCTGTTCCCGACACTCAGAACATTTCTGGGTGAAAAGGGATTGGGGAAAAGGGTTGAATAAAAATATATAGTGGCTGTAAACGGGTATTTTGAGAACCACGAAGAAGGTCACTTCCGGGAGAGAATCGAGAAGCTATAAAAACGTTGGACTAAGTGTGTTGACCTTTGATGGGATTATATTGTCAAATAAAATGTTATATATATATATATTATATTGTTTTTATTCCGAAAACTTTTCAATTTTCCCTCGTAGCTGTGGGGAATCACTTTGTTAATCGCAGAATGCTGTACCTTACTGAAGAGTCCTAATAAGGACGAAAATAGTACACGATGGCAGTCTACGATTTATAAAGCACGAGTCCCTCTGTTGCAATTATTCCTATATGCAATGTATTTTGCAGTGCATTGCACAACTTTCTGTGAGAGTTGCCTAACAAATGAATCTCAACGATAGCTCATTCATTGGAGGGTTATGTAGATATACTCCTTCTTTTATTCGGTGCCAGTATACGTGTTTACAGTACAGTTATTTTAAAAAGGACAACTGGCTCTAATACTTCAAATGAAGGATCACTGTTTTCACCTCCTTGTTAACTAGGTTTTAATTCAAAGAGACTACAATTATTTTTTATAATTGAAATTAGATAAATTTATAAAGAACTTAACAAAGAGGTGAAAAGGTTCCTTCCCAAGTGCTATAAGAATATTGCTTGGACGTAATAAAAATCCAACTCGCCACTTTTTGAAGCTCCCTCTCTCTCTCTATTATATCCGGAGAAAATTACACATAAATTGTGAAATCTTGGCTCGCCGGGACAATTCCGAGAACATTTCTCGATTTCCGACGATAAAAAAGCATCTCTCCCGAAAGATTCTATTAAAATGATTCATGCCGGAACATTAAAAATCTCCAGTGTAAAATATTCACACGGACAATCGTATATAAAATACATAAAAGATCCCATATATCTGGCCTTACGCTTCGCTCGCCGTAACAAACTGACCTTTTTGCTTTCTGGTTCGTATAACTCAAGATGTCATCGGGACATTTTTGGAGTAGTGTACGGATTAACCCTTGTTCCAGGGTGGTAGCAGTAGATGATGCATGTCTGTAGACGGCAGCGTAATAACTCATGGGGGACCGGAGCATGACTATGGGGCGGAAGTTAGTGCGGATATAAGATTTCAGCTGCAGTTTTCACTGTGATAATAATTCCGCTCCGTCCTACTCCGGTTCCTTTTGGACGCGTCTCGACATCGTTCGAATCATAACTGGAACACCCACGAAAGTGTCGCGTTATCAATTTCTTCTCCCTCATTCGTAGACAACCCATTCTTTACCACTTCGTGCTTTGATAGTTTTAAATGCGCAATAAACTGCATGTTCTGCTAACGTAGTTGATGAAAATGGAACTTAAAAGTAGTACCGTGGTGTGCTACACCTAATCAGACTCTGATAAGTAGGCGATCATTAAGGCGTTACTTTATTTAGCACGTGCAAGTACTAATAAACTTTCAAAGTAAAATGGCTTGTTTCTTTTATAACAGTACAGAAGTCGATATCATGCTTGCAGTTGACAAATTTTATTCCGGTCGGACGAACTTTACCCACTTTTACTGAAAGATAAAGAATAGGCATCTACTTGTTAACCACACGCTCACAAATACTTCACAGTAACAATGAATACCTCACGAATTGCCAGTCAAACGTTTTAGAGCAATTGTGGAAAGTATAATCACCTCGAGAGAGAGAGAGAGAGAGAGTGAAAATTGCTGTACATAAGGAAACAAAGATATTTATCCTAAAAAGTTTTTATTCTCATCTCTGATTTAGGAGAAGAATACGTCAAATATATATGAAGATGTAATCTGTAATCCTCGTTTTTTCGAAAAGAAGGATAATCTATTGGAATTAGTCCCAGTTAATTGTGAAACCAAAAGGAACCAGCGCAAAAGATGCTTACAGCATCGGCAGTTCGTGCATAAGTTGATAAATGCCATTTTAAACTTCTCTGGCTTACAACAACGGTGAAATGATGCTTATCTAAGAGGTTGTACCGTTATATGTTATTAGCAATGTCCAGAATTGACGAAAAAGAGGACTGCAAGATAGTACCGGCAGCAAGAAACTGAAAAAAATAGAGAAGGAAAAAGCCAAAGCACGATTTATGAAAAGGAAAGAGAGATGGCAACACGAATTTGCAGACGAAAGAAGAGGGAGGATTTGGAGAGATAATTGGAAAGAATTGAAAACTAGTACAAAAATAAGGAAATCGGAATTTCTTTCAGGAAGTCAAGAACAAGCCACAGATATCAAAACACTTTATTACAGAAATAATGAACGGTTGCTTCCGGGCGATATAAGAAAGGAATTGGAGAGGTGAGCAATCCACTTCGAGAAACTGTTAAATTAAATTGAACAAAAGGAACAGCAGCCAATAAGAACTAAAAGACTATAATCACTGGAGAATAGTATACGAAAAATATTTGAGAATTAATAAAACAGAAAATTAAAGAAATGATTAATGAAGGATTGAAGATTAATAAGAGTTCAGGAGAAAATGGAGTCTCCGTAGAAGTGTTAAACCGTCGAGGAGAAAGATTTAATAAAAGATTATATTTCTGAATACCAAGAATATGGTGAGAAGAATTAATTCCAAATCAATGGAATAACGCCATTATTTGCCCAATCTTCAGTGCGAAAATTATGAAGGAATTGCCTTATTGGACGCTGTATGCAAATTGTTGAAAAAATCATACGAACTAGGCTTAGAAGATCTGCGATGCAGGTATTAGGAAAATATCAAAGGGGTTCAAGAAGACGATACAAATTAATAGTTAGGGACAAAACTTGGAATTATACAAACTCTTTAATAACTTTAGGCAAGCGTGTAACACCTTTCATTAGTAGAAACGTTAGAATAGTTAGAAAAAGCAGATGTACAAACAAAATTGATAAGGCTGGTGCAGGTGACATTAGATAATGCAAATAATAAAGTCAGAATACAAGAAGAACTTTTCTAATAAATTTACAATGAACAAGGGCTTAAGACAAGGTGATCCACTATCAATTAACTCATGTAACTTACTTTACTTTACTCTACATAATTACCAAGTTTCATCGAAATTATCGCGTACGGATTGGGAACCCTTCCTTGCTAGTACTATAAGCAAAAAAATCCATACAATCGGTATGATTTACCACCCGTACATTGCACACGCGGATAACATTGTGCTATTAACAAGATCTGGAATAGAATTTAAGGAAATAGTTAGATAATTTAAAGAAGGTGCAAGAAAATATGGACTGCGGATGAACGAATGTAAAACGAAATATACGAAAATGCTTGCAGAAGTATTCGTAGGCAATAAATACACCAATTTCAAGGTTGGAGGAAAAGAATTCAATAGCGAAAGGGTGAGTGAATTAGACTACTTGGAAGTAACTATAACAAACAAGGCTCAAGAAAGTAAAGAAATGGAGAAAAGAATGTTAAAAATAAGCAGAGTAGTAGGGGTACTCGTAGCGATGCTTAAAGCGAAAAACATATCTAGAGAGCCAAAGTTACGGGTACATAAAACACTGACACGACCAATTTCACTATATTCAACCGAAATATGGACCCTGAATACACGATAGGATTAGAAATATGGAAAAGAAAATTATTACGGCAGTTCCTTAGAGGTAAACATCAGAATCGAGCTAGAGAAGAAGGACTAACCAAAGGATTATGGATATGTACTAAAGACGAGAAATAAGTCGAAATACGAGCGCAAAGAGCTAGTTGCTTAGAACATATTGTTCGAATCCCTGGGTACAGTTACGTAAAAATTGCAATACACGAAGGAGTAAGCGGAAAGGAGAAACAAGGATGTCTCAAATATAGATGTATAGAAAATAGGAGCAAACAGGTTAAAAATTTAGCGAAACACTGGAAAAAGTAGAAACAAGGCCTGCAAAGCTGACCTGTATATATAGTTTGTACCCAGATTGACTACACTATAGGTATAATTGATCAATAATTTTGGAATCATGTTTTAGTGCTTTAGAATGCTACCCTACTTGTTCGGAAACGAATTTCAGGCACATGTTTACTTTTTGAAAATCAAGGCCATCATGATAATTGAAAAAGTACATTGTCTGGTGAAGTAAGGCACTATTTCGGTAAATAATACGTTCAAATGTTATTGACAAAAGTTGTTCAGGACATGTGCAAGATTTAACAAATATCGCATGACTTTGACAAAATCAATATTTGCTTCGTATTTTTGCATAAGCTGCCGAATTATATAAGTTTCTAATAAAGCATTTTATTAAAAAAGAGAAAACATGTTATTCAATTTGAATTCCTCCAGGATCGATTTATTTTTAATTTTTTTATTTAATTAACGAAAATTCGAATTGTAAACAATTGAATAATAATTGAAAAATCAATAAAAAAGACGTAAATTGAATGGTCATTATCTAAAGCCCGTCTGACACGTCAAATTTTCTTGTACATTTTTCTGTCAATTTTCTGTTGTGTAAAAAATTGAAAGTATTATACAAAGAAGATCGTCAATGTTTAGTTCGGCAGTTAGCACTTAGAGCTACAGCAGCGCTAGCTAACGGCAAAAATTCCCCCATTATTTATCCATACTAAATACAATGTTACTTATATACTGTAACAACGTTTCACACAGCCTCCCGATAGGAGTGACATGGAACTCACAACTAACTGTGGGACTTTGTGGGACTATGGTGGGACTGACAGTGTTTCGAAATTTTGAATTTGATGCTCTTCGCTTGCGTTGATAGAAAAGTGGCACAAAAATGGAATAGCCCATGGATACAGAAAAGTTCTACTTCATCTTTTTGTATACATGTTTCTTTCAATTTTTCACACAACAGAAGATTGACAGAAAAATGTACAAGAAAATTGACCGTGTTGATTGTGTCGATCGTGGAGAAATTCAAACTGTGAGTATTAATTGTTCTTTTTTGATAACTTATAACAGAATTCCCTGTTTTTCGGTAGTTGCAACGCAAGAATACAAGACAAATACTGATTTAGTCGAGGTAATCTGATATTTATGAAAACTTGCATAACTTCATATTCAGAACAACCTTTCTCAAGAACATTTTGCCGTACTATAGACCGAAATGCTACTTTACTAGCACAGAAAATATTTTCATTCTCAATCGTCATGACGGTCTAAATTTTTGAAAAGTAAAAATATGCTTCAAATTCGTTCCGAGCAGGGTGGCATTCACATTAAAATGACATCCCAATTTTTTGATCAATTATACCTACAGTGAAGTCAATCCGGGGACAGACTGTATATGTAGTGACCCCAATAATAGTTTTTCAAAACATTTATTTCAGGTTACAGTTAACCTCTGAGAATTTTATAGCACTCGTACATTGTCTCAGAATCAAGCTAATTCTCCAGACAACACAAATTAAAAAATTTAGCAAACAACCATTTCCCAGTATATACAAAATAAGCACTAAATTTACCACCCAACCTGAGACATACGAATATGTGTCCACTCACCCAAAACTAAATAAACATACAGGTACCTAGTCATTACACAGTATCTGACGGTATATATACATATACTCCTGCTGGTTGCACTAAAACGTAATTCACGTTCAATGTTTCATATAATTACGTTGTTATTGATTCGGTCCGGCATATGTACAGGAACTAATATTTATCTAGAATTGAAATGGATTGCTTGACATGGAACCGCAGAAATGTTTTTACTAATAATTAGTTTTTGTTTGCATTGGAATTTTCGGATATGTTATATTTGTTATTGTTAATGCTTTTGTCAGGAATTATTGTCGGGTAACGTACGGTACTGATATTGCGATGCATCATTAAAAATAACAACGGCTTTTACGAGATATGTAGTCCGTTTGGCCTGTTGTCGAATTCATCTAATCGAGTTTTTCTCTCCTCTATTAGCAATCCCACAATTTACATTTCATTAGCTCATTTAATGTGATTTACAATACTTAGAGTTTGTGGGAAAGGTGGATGACGTGTATTATTAAGTAGTGTAAATCAAACTGACGCTGTCGCTCCTCCGAATTTTATTATTCAATGAGAAGTTGTCATTGATACATTATCATTGAATAATAAAATTCGGAGGAGTGACAGCCTCATTCCGATTTACACTATTTAATTGTAACACGTTATCCACATTTTTAACAAACTGCAACAATAATACAAATAAATCATTTGAGATAGCATGAAGGGGTCCATAGATTTCACCCCAGTTATGTTGCAGTCGGTGTAGCCGAATTTTTCTCAATTCTAATTGTATACGTTGTATAAGTAATTGCTCTCATGATGTATTGAAATGGTATTCTTCTAGCTTACTGTTGTGCCCTGTAGCTCTGTCTGGTGTTAGAATGCTTATAGGATTTAAGGTCGGTATCTAAAGTCCGCGCGTAAGCAATACGTCGCAAAATGTTTGATTGGCTTTCTGGAATATTTGCGAATTTAAACTTTCAATGGGAAGGTTGTGTGTAATTCATATAGCCATAAAGGCCATATCGGCCTAAGTATTGCTTTCTAAATAAGCAACTTCCTTGTCTATTGACAACTTGGGTTTCCGACCACTTAGGCAGTTGATTTCTTGGTACCTCATGTGTATTTGCTTCTCTTTTTTATTTTATGTTCCCTCCAACTCAACTTTGCATCAAGATTAAGTATTTTACTGTATTTGAACGAGGAACATTAGTTTGATTTAAAGGTATCAGAGGACTGTTACCTATTCTTAAAGTAATGTGATCTGATTTACCTTCGTTTATTTTTCACTTACTCATCAATGCTTCGATGATCTAGCAAGTGTTCTAGCAAATTCTAAGTGAAATTAAAATTATCCTATTCGGGATGCTGTTGCGGCTATATTCAGAAGATTGTCTAACGTTCTAACTTAATTGCAAGGAATTCAGTATTTTCAACGCAACGTTTCCATGATTTTCGGAGTTGTTAGCGAAACAATTCACAACCTGGTATATACAATCGGCTTCTTGGCCAATACCTTGAAAGGAATAATGTCTTGATGTTAACTGACTATCCACATTTCCATGGGTTCTATTGCTATCTTGAAGAATTGAGCGCTGATAACTACAGAAAAAATGAAGGTACGTACTAAATGGTAAGAACGACAAGACCTCTAGAAACTGTTTCGTCGAAATTCCAATAGGGGATTAGGAAGGTAAAGGTTGTTGAATGAATTAATCGCATTTGTTTGGGTTCAATTTATTAAGAGCGAAGGGGATTTCTTGAGATACGACGTCTTTTATAGAGAATGTGTTGGCTAGTTTCCCCTTGTAATTCATTTTTGAAAAAGGAGAAAAGACAAACAAACGCATGTACTTTATTAGAAGCTGCCAAAGAGAGAGTTAAGTAACGCAGAAGTTTGTGCCTAAAGCATATATTGGACTAAATATAACATTTTCGGTCAAAAGAGAGCAAAGAAACCACTTGATTTCCTACCTGCTGTAGAGGAAATAAGTTTTAATAACTGCACGTGCTGACAGAGAAAACGACTTTCTACTAAAGAAATAATAGCAATACTATTTTGCTTTAGTACGCGAAGTGTACCACATTGCTTGGGTTCAGTGCTGATGACTACGAAAGTGACAAAAGGGATGTACTAACAAAGGCCATGGCTCTATAAATAATATTCGAAGGAGCTGCTGACAAGACAAGACGGGCAAGATAGGTAATTTATTATACACTATGATTTCTTGAGTTCTAATATTAAGTTCTTTCCTGATTTCGAGAAAACGAGATAAAAACGACTTTGATGTGATAAAACATCTATACATATTATTTGGTGAAGGTGCCGATAATAAATTGGAAATTGGAAGTTGTTGAATTCATATGCGAATATTTCTTGTTCTCTTGTTAACTACCTTGAAGATTATAATGCTGATTGCCACGAAAACACTGACAAATATATGCTTTAGAAAGTCAAACCGTCAAGACCTTCCTTCAATAATAATATTTGGTGGAGGTGCCGGTAAGAAAATGGGAAATGAAGATTACTGAATTAATTGTTTATATTTCTTTCAGTCCTATTGTAAACTAACGTTACAAGTGGTCGTTGAAGGTAAATAGGCACAAAAGTGGATATGAAATATAATACATCTGCAGGATACAACGTTCTTTGAAATTATAGATGGCAACAGGCCATTATCAACTGAAACGTATAAAAAGTTTGGGAATAAAATGAACTTGCTTGTTGCCGAAACTAGTTCTGAACTATGTAACATTGATAAGGAAGAAAGAGGACCTTTTTAAAGAATGTTGCATGCATTTTCCTTACAAAATTGGTATATGTACAAGATGTCCAATTGAAAAGTTTGTTGAGCTGTTCGTTTTTGTGTCATAAAATGCTCGAACCCATTTCAGTAGCATGGTGTGCTAACCAAACTGCTTTACAAATATGGTGCCACTACCAACCTTCGCTCCGTGTGCACTCAACCTTGTGAATTTTAAATAGCAATCCCTCGCATGGGAGATGCCCTTGGATATCTCTTAAAATACGATTTCCATTGATACCGTACAAGGTAATTTTGGGTAAGTCATTAGTAACTGATTCGGGGACTCACTGTGAGTTATTTAAGATTTGGAAATTGCGGTAGCTGACGAGCGAGGAGTTGGTAGTACCATATTGTTCCCCCTCAATACTACCGAAACGCCATTGAGCATTTTGCGATATTTTAGGAAAAATACAGCATATTGTAGATTTTCAAACATACACCCGCTATGTATTAGTATTGGGTATATGATGGGTTGAAAATATGGCTCCCTCCAATAAAATATAATAAACATACTTATTAGAAACTAAAAATTGGATGTTATTGAAGTGATTATTCAAACCTTTTGAGTGCTATCTATTTCCCAAGACCTTAACGACGATGAGTAGTGCAAATGGGTACAGTATGGTAAGAACAAAAGCAACTTTAAAAATAATATTTGTTAGAGGTATTTACGAAGATATTTGTTAAAACACAATGCGAGGAAAAATTCTGGAAGAGTGCTTCTTAAACATAAAACTTGAAATACAGACTGAATTTCCACCTGTTTATTATTTATTCCTGTTGGTTTTGGATTAGACTTTAACCCTTACATCAGATTTCTTAAGGCTATAAGGTACTTTCTTTCATGGTCACTAAAACTTAACATTTTGGTATTGGTTTCAAAGCTATTTTGAAAGCTGTATGTCTTCGCTAAGAAAGTAATATGTGTAACAATAAAATAGAAGTTGTTTACAATGTTAAGAGGTTCTACGGCTTTAACGTGCTGTCTAAAAACTTTTTATAAGCCCCTTGTTTGTTATCCAATTTAATCGAAATTTAGGAATAGGAAAAGGTCATGTGTCAACGGTTATTTTTGGACTAACAAAGAGCGACGATAATGAAGGAATTTATAAAAGTGCTCTTTGACAAACCTTAGTTACTGTATCGAATATATGGTACTTCAAACTACGAGCCTGCAAAACATGTTGGTTCTCCACTTATTATTAACAAAAGTTGTTCGAGTTTTTAAAATTGTAAAAACTTTCCATTTTATGGTTATACATGCAGCTCTTAGAACTAAAATATATATCTTTCGAAATAGAATTAACAACAACAAGAAATAACTTTGAGCGATCTTATAGCCTTAAGGAGAAAGTTGTTTTGGTAGACATTTAATTACAATATGATACTTCTACTCTAAGATTAATAAAGTCAGGATCCTATTGTAACTTTGGTACCTTAGATTAATCTAAGGACTCACATATTAAAAAGTAACTACTTAGTAGTAGGATATGGACCAACTAAGAACCGTTTAAGATAACCTTTCATTATCATGGTGGCAACTGCTAAATAAGTAGTAAGTTCATTCTACATATACTTTAGGTTAATTAATTGACCTAACTGTGGTAGGGATTATCATATAAGATAAGTATAAAAGAGTCACGAAAAATATATATATACATTTTATATACTTAACGGGAATTCACTTATTATATGAATCACAGCGGCAGCATCAATTTAAAGACCATCTAAATTGGAGGGCTCACCACATCAGCAGTATATTTTAGTTTTCACGGCCCCTGTTTCTTTTTGGCCACAGGCACTACAGCTATCCCAACAGTTTTGAAGAAAGGAGATCTTCGGAAAGAAGTATTATAAATGAAATGATGTTATATATTGTACATTGAATTATATACAAATAATGTTATTTCAACAGGTATCAGTTTGAAATTAAAACACATCAAACACGTATCTATTACACCTCAAACATTCGAGTACTTCGATGGGAATACTTTCCACAATAAACAATCGCATCGCTAAATTAAAAGGTAAAAGGTCTTTGGTGACGACATCCACGGGTAATCGTAATTAATACGTACGTCCCAATTACGACCATCACGTCGTTCTTCACCTGAAAATTTGTATCTATTAATACGTACTCGGAACATACGAACGCCGATATATTATTCGAATTATCGGGGATCCTGCCGGTACACTAAATAATATTTACAAGCGCGTAACATTTCCCTGTAATTTATTATGTAGACGGTGTTAGCTAGCGGTTGCCGCCTCATTTTCGGTTTTGGTGTCCGACTAAATAATTGTACGCTGGTATGTACACCGGCCGCAAAATCGTTAAAAGCTATGCTAATTAAATACTGGACGAAATTCGCTGTAGAAATAAATTTAAGTCAGAAAAATAAACATGTGAAGGTTTCTACCTCGAATGTTATGAATTAGGTACAAACATATATACATATGTACCTTAATACAATATTGAATTAGTAGAATACATATGCGATGATGAGTTGCCCATTAACTCGGGAATCAATTTTGGTAGATAGAAGCTAACGTCAACAGAAAAAGTATGCGATATGTGATATGAAGACAGCGCAATTTTAAAGGCGAGATATTCTCAAAACTTTGAGTGACGTTACCAGTAAATATGAAAGCGCACGGATTCTATCTGATCTGTCCAAAGTATGTGCAATGTGCGATTTAGTCTATCAAATAACTATTACTCGTGCACAAGCGTCATCGGCTGTTGAATTATAACTGGAGTGCAACAAGAGTTACTCCTTCCAATTAAGACACGCAAATAGAAGCGGTTTATTGGGCATTCTGCATGATGCTATTCAATACCCAGCTTCTGTATGGATATAAGTTGCTACATACGAACAATCAGAAATATATCACAAAAAATCACAAATCCTACAAACTTGAATGTCAGAAATTCTAACCCAAACCAAGTTCAATTTTATTAGAAATCGTTATTGTCTTATCATCAAACTTGTATATCGTACCGAAAGCGAGAGGTAAAATCCTTTCCTGCGAATTAAAAATAAAACTCGACGTATCCCGTTCTAATTTCGAATTTCTCAATTTCCCCAATATCAATTTCCATCGGCAAACACTTAACTCGGAAAGTTTTCGCTTTCGCTCCTGTCGCTTTACGAACGGACGCGTTCATATCGTTCGAAAAACATCCTTAAGAACTAACAACTCTTCACCCGCTTGTTTAATTAACAGGTGCTTTAATCTGGCGAATTCTCCCACGACATCACCGGTTTCACAACTTCGCGCCGACGAGAGCGGGTTTCTTCGCTCGGAAATCGTTCTTCAATCGCATCGTCGCCTTTTTGACGCGACGAAATAAACGAAGCGGTCGGAAAAAAGAAAGGAAAATACCCGAGGAAAGAATGCAGCGGCGGACGACAAAAACGAACGGAAGAAACTTCCAGAAAACTTCAACCTCAATCTCACTTAATTAGTATTATACCATTTCGCGTCCGGAGAAAAACTGGAAAACGACTCCCGGCGAAGGAAAGAATATTGTGTGTATTTTCGAAAGCGAAAGCTGAGAAAATGTATTTTTCTCTTCGAAATGTTTGTTGTTTCGCCAACTCGGGAAAATTGAAACGGAAAACGGATTAAGCGGATGCGCGTATTTAGCTTTCCTAGATTGGTTTGTAACTTCGCTCTGCTTACCAAATGTAACAACTTATTGGGTGTTTGTTCTTTCGAAATAGATATAGCAAGATATACTCGGCCTCACAAGGAACTAAAAATAATGAAAATGATGCTACAAATTGTGATAGTCAAAAAGCAAAACTGCCAAGAGGTTGTGCTTGACAATTTATTCATTCAGCAACCTCCTGTAGACGATCAAGAAGTATATTCGCGATGGACACTTCTTTCGTTTCAGCACTCTTGTAATAGCTGACAGCCTGTTTATGTAAACACCGATAAAAACATACATATAACAGTACCTGGAAGAAGTTTCTACGATTTATTGGTTGGCATAAAATCAGTTTTCATCAGTTTCTACTAGTTTATCCAGAGAGCGTGCTTTTCTATACGTGGGACTGAAACACGATAGTGATAGTGATAGTGATTTATTTACTGTTACAAGAATTACAATAAAGGTCAAAATATAATCTATACAAATATAAACGCAAAGTAGAAATGAGGCATTTGAGAAAAATATTAGATAAACGAAATAGGACAGCATAAGAAATGAAGAAATTAGACAATTGACAAAGGAGTAACCAATAATAGACACAAAACAATTGAACTGGTACACACATATCCGACAGAATTCTGAAAAGCTAACAAAGCGGCGAAAATACAAACCTCGCCGAAGAAGAAATGGAGGTTAGATAGAATAGATGACATCTCAAGGAAAACGAGTACAAATTAAAAAAGAATCCTCACAGCATATAGAAGAGGTTGAAAGGAATGGAGGAAAGGGTTAGCCGCAATTCATGCCCCGGTAGGATAAGCAGAAGATGTTGCACAGTTTATGGAAAGCTGGTCATAAACAGTTATTGCTTACTCGCAAAACTCCAACGTCACAAAGATGGAGACCAAACCAAACCAACATCAACAAAAAATAGTGTGAATAATGTAAGACCTTGGACATATAAGTAGCTTTCTAAGGCATTTTCAGAAGCTAAATGTTAACGAAAGCTTTTAACGCAATACAGTTTAGAGAGATATTAGCAGTTAGAAGTGTGTATGAAGTACACACACATTGAAGTACTTAAGGCTGCTCAGACAAAATGGGTGCCAAAAGAGCTTACCATATGCTATCGCCTTAAATTTAGCGAAATCTACCGACGCTTATTGTATCTTTGTAGCAATGAAGGAGACTTTTTAACAGAATAATCACGGAAAGTGGAACGTTGTTCGATCACTATAACACAGAATCCTGCTGTGGCATTAAAGTAAACTGCTCCATTACGCCACAAAGTTACATCATAAAATATAATTGTCCATCCCACCTCTAGAGTATATTATTTAGGTAAATTCGTCGGAACTGCTACCAATTCCGTTATTTAGCTTATCGCCCATTAAGTTACCGTTTCAGTAACTAAACAACGATTAAATACCGTTCGTACACCTTGAAAGCCTCTCATTAAACACAAATTTGAAACTTTCAATCCCCATTTTTTCTGTCCGCGGGTCCAACACAAACACGATTAGCAATCTTTATTCGAAAACTTTTCCAAGCGCCGAAAAGAAGGTTTCCGTGTCGAAAGCGAAGAACGGGAGAGCAGGGAAAGAAGAAGAAGAACGCTTTCTTATTGTCATTTAAATTGAAAGGAAAGAGTCCAGCTTTTAGTTACTTAACCTGGCTCGTTTCCTCGTCCAGAAGAAACTGGAAAGAGCGGAAACGAAGGCACGAGAAGAAAATTAAGAAACCCGACCACGTCGCCCTGATCGATATCAACTACTGCGTTCCACGGCCGCGGCAGTTCGACTAATGACGCTTGTAAAAACGCTCTACGTTCCTCTCTTTCCAGGCCGGAACAGTGAGTAAATGTAATTCATTTAGATCCATCACGTTTCGCCGAAAAGAATATTTACCGGGTTATCCGATCTATTTTCTACGCGTTGCTTTGTACTCTTCTGTTTTCGAGTATTTTACCAGTTTATTCTAGGATGTAGAATACACTCAACTCAATACTTATAACTGAAGTTACGGCTTAAAATTTGATCTTTTTCCGAAGATATTCAAACAAGTTCGAGGGCAGACTTGAAGAGAAAACTTTTGTCCCTAGCAAGAACAAAATTTAGTCAAATTAAAAGATGTAGGAACTTCCGGACATCTAGAGAACTGCTACAATGGACCGTTTCACATACACGTGACAATCAATAGCTATATTTTCAGAAACTCCACAGACGTTTTCGGAACACCATCAAGTACCAATTTAATTTCAAAACTAATCGATATACGAGGTATAACAATTAAATAAGGTAACTTCTCAACTGTTAGGCTTGGTACGGGGCAGTGGTGTACGTGGTATTGATGCTTCCAGTGAAGGTGGTGCCTTATTCCGTCTCTCTATTTAGTTTTACAGTTTTACAGTTGAATAAAGGAAGATTTACCAAGTCCACCAATTATTATCATCAACGAATTAGAAAACGGTGAAAAGTTGCAAATTTTGTAATTTCCTCTGGGATTATTTTGGACGATCCAGCTGAATTAATTCTTAATAATAATAATAATAATAATCTTCATTTTTTCAAAAGCAATTACGATCAACAATGTTTTTGAAATATGGGCAACATAACATTATTCATTTACAACAATTATGCAGAGAAAATAAAAAGTAGAATGCTTCTGAGTGCATGCAAAATTATGCACTATGTTAATAGATTATAGTAAAAGAATATATTACAAACAAGAAAACATAAGTAGACAAAGAAACATTTAAATAGATAAAAGAAAAAATATTTAGGTGATTTACAATTAGTGGAAATAATAAATATATTTTACAAAAACTGAAAAAACAAACAGCGAGAAATCGAACTATTTGAATTAAAAGTCTTTATCGAAGTTTTGATTCTTAGCGGGGACATAAGTGTACCCCGAAGAACTTGCTGGGAACAGGAAAAGAATGAACACAATGCTTTGGTTGTAGAGGCAATTTCTAGAGGTAAATTTGAATATACCTTTTCCAACATAAATTTGGTCAATCACGAAACGTTAGACAGAGTACACAAATTTGGCTAAAGTAAGATCTTTATTCAAACATTTGAACAAAAAGTTTTTAAAGCATGCTCCAATTGAACAAAATCATTCGGCGGATGAAGCTAAGCTGCCTTATTTTTGACGCCATAACTGCAAGCTCTTTATTCATGGCAAACCTATTAGATGTTGCTATAAACTGTGGGTAGATGCGATTGATAAGACTGGCATATGTCAATTGGTTTGAACTGTACCAGGGTTCATCTACAACTATAAACATCACACAGCCAGAATCTAGAGCTAGTGATGGGATTGTCTTGAATATGCAGATGCGTTGAGAAACTGGTGGCCACGATACATGTGTGACCTGTTTTTCGACAATTTTTTACGTCTTTTGAACTTATAGAACTCTTAACTCAACAAAAATGATTGCCCCACTAGCACTATAAGGGAAAACTGTATACCACAAAATCCTCTCTAGTAGATTGAAAACTGCTCAAGAAACAAAAAAGGAAGAGAACTTACGATTTTCAGAAAACTCAGGGCCAACGTACAATCGCCGTGAAATCACACGATAACAACTGTGTACAGCTTTGTTCAAATTTTGCAGGAATACCACCAGTTCGTTTTGTGAAGCGTTACGCACGCAAGGAAAAGAATGAATATCCAGGTAATTTCACCATAAAATGGGAATATATGAACTAATCTTCTATCAGGTAAAACATCCGCACGTGATGAATCTATATAACGCAAGTTTGAGAGGACTGGAGTGGATGGAGTGTGATCAAAATATCCATCTCCATCGAATTTCGGTACCAGGTCGCTTCTCTACATGGATTTATTCATCCACAAGACCTGGCAAATACACAGCATCCTTGGGACAGTTTAGTTTTAGAAGACAAATTGCAGTGGCATTGTTAACACAAAATAAGGAGACTTTTCCTTATGCAACGAGGCATCAGCCAATTCTAACACAAGCTTACGGTATGATCGTCTTGAAAATTTAGTTGCTAAGCAAGAAAAACAAACAAAACATGAAGATTTTGTCTACATCTTGTTTATTTTTCATCAGAAGACAACAACAAAATGCATAAACTGCGATGGAGGAATTCATATGTGCTTAGTTAGTTACTTATTACAGAAATCGTAAAAATTAAAAATATATGACTTTGGTACCATATCTGCGTAACGTCCTGTACATAGGACGGTCGCCATTTTGTATTTCCTGATAAGAAGAATATATATTGAATAATAATGTATTGAAAAATTGTTTCAATATTAATATTTTGTGACTAATATGAGGAAAAAATCAACTCTACAGTTTTGAAGAAGTTTTACGCATATCTGCGAGTTTAAAACCAACATCGGGCACATGTTGCAATGCCAATTTTACACTGACGTCAATCATCTGGTAATTAAAATGAACCCTGTAAAATTTTTGCTGGCGTTTTGTATTTGCGGTTGTATTAATTTTTACCTGGTAAAAACCTAATTAATCATTACGCCGAATACTTAATTGGATAGAAGTGGAATTTATTGAAGGCACTTTTAAGCTGGTCCGCAATTAATAATGAGAATATATTTACTTGTTTTAATTCCGGGCGATGAATCAGAACTTGGCTTGAAATAATTACATCTAACTGGGGTGCTATCAAATTGGCCATGAGCTTTAGAAAACGATAGAACTATTATTATATGTATATAATAACAAATACAACAATTGTACATGTTTAATATTTTCGGAAAACGAAATATGTGATTTACTTGCTCGATTATGTTTTTCTGATACGTAATTTATGTGGACATATGTACAGCTTGTTCTTGGTGAATTTTGTGATGATAACATAAAATACATTGGGTAAAGAAGTAAATAAATTACATTGGGAACGTCAAGTGTCCTCGGTACTTACTTTAAATCGAGTACATCCAAAGCTTTTAACACCGTCTTTAATATACAGGATTTCAAGCCACGATAGAAAATAACGCTTCTGCTGGTTGTCTAAGAGCGAAGCTAAAATGACATGAAACAAATCTACGTCAGACGCTGTTAGTATCTATTTACGGATTGACCTTTAGCCCGCGTATATTGTTGGAGTGGGATGTAGGAAGAGTAGATGACTTATCTCTACGAGAGTTTATATACAATGGAAACTTTTCTTCTTCTTCTGAATACCTGAATGAATAATAAATTTTATGTCATGTTCTCATATAAAAGAAATTCCCTCCCACCTTCGTAGCATAAATGCTCGTCTAATTAAAATGTTTTAAAGGTAGTGCTGTAGTGTACTATGTGTAACAAAATTGTAACGGCAAATCCGTATTCGTAGTCGATTTGTGGAATTTTAAATGAGACAATCTCAAAGGATTACGTAAATTTAGTAACCAATCCTTTGAGTTTTATCTGGGCAGCACACCGTTCCTCTGTTCCTTTTACAATTTCAAAGAAACTACGTTACAAAATCAACAAGAAGAGTCTGCTTGTTAGATAATTTTGGTTAACCAAACTGCACGTCAGCTTACTGACTTAAAGCAATGGACGCAGTTGATAAGGTTTAAAGGAAGCATACGCAAAAAGACGACACAAATACCCTTTGAAGCACATTCTAGTCCCAGTACGAAAGAGACTTCCAACCGAAGAACCCGGCGCTGAAGACCTAAAATATACACGATACCAGAGAAATATCAAATGTCCAACTTCCATTTCAAAGGCACAGTGAGGCCGGTACCTTCTTTGAAATCGACTACATCAGCAACGTCGGATCCTCTGACGTCGCCTTCGTAATTAATAAATAAGTACTGCATAAAAACGACGGCGTCGTCATCAACGCTTCACCGTCCAAGAAGGACTTCCCTCTCCGGTCGTCGCCGATAAAGTACGGGCCCACCCGTGCGCCCGTATTGACTTAATTTCATTACCTTCGCCTCGCGCAAACAGATGTAAGCAAACTCAGTTTAAATTAACATTAGAGTCTCAATTTGTTCCGGGAGTCCTCGGTATAAAGCTGGAGATATTAGAGGTAATTGCAATGTTTTTACGTAATGAAACGTAACGGTTATTGCGAGTGGTATTTTTCGAATACAGGACCGCCCTGTGTGCTGATACTTGTACCTAAGGTAAGTACTTTTGTCGTGGATAAGTAGAGCTGGTTACAAATAGAAATGGATCCGACTTATCTTCAAGTAACTCAATTAACTTCTAAATTTAAAACGAGAAAATTGCTAAACCGCTTTTAGGGCGATTGATATGACTACCGTGAGTAGCTAGTACATAGCAAACCATTAAGGTTAAGAACATCGTATCACATCTATTTTCTAAGGAACTTATCAGAAGTCTATATTTAGCAATGTGGTAACACATTTCAAATGGAATATTTTAACCCCTTGATGGCCGATATTACTCTTTCTCCAACATTATCTGGCTTTTGAATATTTTAGGTAACGCTATGGAAAGCCAGTTCTGAAGTATAAAATGTTGATTCAGAACGTTGTATTGTATTGTATTGTAATGAGGTGGGGTCTGGCCCAAAATGGCCCTTTGCACTGCGACCACGTTGATCTATTGTGCTTCCTCTTGTTTGTTTTATTTATTTATTTAATACGCTGAGGAACAGGATCAGCTCCTTCAATGCGAGTGTAAATAGGTCATCCTCACTCAGCGTATATGCATGTAGTAGTCTATATCTCCTGTGGCCTAGTGCCCCACAGTTAGTGACCAAGTGTTCCATTGACTCCTCTTCTTCACCGCAGAATCTGCAAGTGTCCGTGTTGGATAAGCCCATTTTGTGAAGGTGCTTGTTACAGGTATAGTGGCCTGTGAGTGCCCCTGTCAGTGTTTTTAAGCTTCCCCTGTCCAGTTTTAGGGCGAGCTCCGTCCTCCTAGCGTCGAAGCTCAGAAATTTTTTGGAATGTTCCAGCCTGCTGGTCTCATTCCAGTGTTTCATTGTAATGGACGCTGTCCATTTCTTTATCTCACCTTTAAGGAGACCTTTGTTAAACCCAAAAGGTGGGGTAGGTCCAGTAAAGTTTCAGAACGTTATCCTCTAATAAGTTTATTAGCCAAGACAAATTGTGCTGAAGCAAGAATTATGGGAAACGTCTAAATGGTTTCAACAAAGTTCGGTGTATATTAATAGTGTCATTGTTACTTCTACTAAACTAATAAGTGTTGAAATTTTATACCGTGAAGGTTGGCGTATCCTATAACTTACCTTGTACTGAAGGTGTCCACAGTCCAGCAATTGCAGGATTTAACACCTATAACTGCACTACTTGCGATACCAAAGAAATATATAAAAAAGTATTACTCTTCAGATATATCATAATAATACGCATTTCGCCAGCTCTCCAGTTTGGAATTCGGGCTAGTTGCAGTTATGGAGCGTTCTATAGGACATTTGATGTCATTCTGAGGACCAATTTAGAGCTGCCTTTGTACTGCTGGACTACAGCAAAGCAGTTGACACAATCAACAACTTGGTTCCTGCTTCTATTCTAGATTTTATTAGATATAATGGAGTATTACTGGATTTACCCTAAGGTTTATGTAAGTATCAACGGGCAATCTGTTAAAATGTATAATGGTATGTTCAAAATAACATTCGTACCACAGCTCCTCAAAATTCTGCCCTGGGTCCCATATTGTTTAGTTTTCACATACGTAGTCTTTCTATTATAATGATTATTGCATTCAAATATGACTATGGCCGAATCATTTCATTTTGTTCCACAGAAATACGTCACCACTCGCCCCATACGCCGTCCTCCTATCAGAACTCTTTTACTTTTCTCTTTAAAATATATTTCCTTAATTGTGGCAATCAAGATTCGTTTCTAAAGCACGCCACGCTTCTTGTTTACTTCATACAATGGACTACACCGCAGGATCATGCTAACACCGTATTCCTTTCAGAGCACACAAGCCCACACTTTTCCCGAAATTGAGAACGACACTAAGCTACTCGATTACATTGACCTCTACTCTCTTTAAGAACACGGTGTTTTCCTTCATCGCCACCTATCACTCAATGTCAAAACAGTAGATGCTCGGTCTAACACTTGGATGAGCAACAACCAGCACTGCGGCCCGATGTGTCCGCTTGCGTCAATACGCAACAGTGTTGGAAGATAAACGGTTGGAAAAAAGGAAGACGACTGTGATGATGATGATAATTTTATTATTTTCAAGTTAAAGAAAAAATTATGAAGCTAGCCAAGTGCCGTTATGAAACTTAATGCATTTTAGAGCTTCTGGTCTCAAAACTGAAAGATTTCGAGTAATTACTTATAAAAAGCATCGATTAAAAGATAGAAAGCAATGTAACCATTTAAACACATACATTCAAGATCTTCACATCAGAACAATTCCTAATTATCACTGGATATAAGAAATCAAAGACACCTGGGCATCAACAATATAGACCTCTGTAACAACGTTACGCCATGATGAAGTGTTATCCATAGTAAATAATAAACACTTAGTTATTTGGTAAACGGAGAGATAATGTAGTAAACTTTGGACGGGAAAACGTCCTGGTTTCCGAAAAAATGAAGGTATGTCTGGTTAACGACCGGAAATGACAACACGAAAAGTCATCGAAGTACGAATTTACTGCGTTAAAGTTGGATTGAAATAGAAGTTTCAACCCAAAGGGTTTTAAAAGAAGTAACCATTAAATAAACAAAGCTTCACCACACCGAAGAAAGAATTTAAGAGAGGGAATCCATATAAAATAGAGCTGTACCGAAGAAAGAATTGAAGATCGCTCTTAAATTCTTCTTCCATAGCAAGAAACTCATCGAATAAAAGAAATTACATTCTGACACACACAACGCAATAGATAATTATTTTCAATTTATGTCAAATATTTCTTGTTAATATAATTATCTAAATTCTCAGTAAAATGGACATTATAGATTTCCCTGTTTCATCCAGGACACATCGTCAAGCAACAAAGCACCTTTATCTTTTGATGTGTCGAGTATAATAGAGAGCAAGCAGTTTAAACAGTTACCACAAGTGACCAAAATGAAAATGGAAGGAGAGGAAATTCAGAAGACCTCAGAACAGCAAAAATGGAGGATCTCAAGAAACTGAAAGGTTTAGATTGGAAACGAGCAGAAACTAAGTTATGGAATTATCTAAATTGGGCAAGTACTCCAGAACGAAAGTTGGCCAAAGTCTCCTTATAATATATTAACGTTATTGACAATAATCCATCAGAAATAGAATTTGCTGGGTTACTAATGGCAAACATTAGTAAGGTCCACTTCATGATTTGAAGCAATATACTCTGAAGGTTAATAGTATGTTGGGAAGATCTAGAAGAACAACTGTTTTTCTAAGCTTTAATTTACCTCCTTGCATTTCAAAAAACCAATAAACTCACATAATGATTTATCACATCACATACCTTTTTGTTATAGATTTTCAAGCTAGTTTCAATCTCATGACTACAACCTGCAGGGCGATACATGTAAACAGGCATTACCTAACTTCGTAATTCATTAGGATCTCAAAAATAGTTACTACCTGTAAACAAAAACTGGCCGGTAACATTTCTGCATAGAAAATATAGACTCATGTTCTAATTAATTAGGGGAGGGAATTGCATTGAACTAAACAGGAGCAAAACGCTCGAACCGGTTTTCCTTTCGTTAGAGCAGTAGTAAGTTGGTGGATAGTTCTTGTTTTAATTGCAATTCAATAACCAGTGAGCATTTCCAACCAGTTGATTTAGAAATTAAGTAATTACTGAACATATGCCGAAATTTATGTATACGTACTTAGAATTCCCTTTTTCTAGCAGAAGAAGTACGTCCTCGGTCATAAAGAATGAACCAAGCCGACCCTGCTAACAAACATTTTATTTCCTTGCTCTCCTGTATCCTCGCTTCCTTCCTTCATCCCTTTCTTCGTTTGGGCCATTTTTTGTATTATTTAAATTGTAATTTGCTTCATTAACACCGCCTCCGTCGTAGAGCCTCCGCTTCTTTACGAGATCGTCGCCTACGGCATCCTTGATGTTTCAATATTAATTTTTTCCTAATTAGGAGAAGAAGGAAAAAGTAGGTTCCACCGTACGCAGCCTACTACGACGACGATCTAAGGTTTACGCCGCGCGTAATATTTAAATTTCTTTTATGAATTTTAAGTGTATCCTTTCACTTATTACCAAAGGTCCTAATGTACCTACTTTGAAATTTTATTACTCAGCCGATGGATACGTGTAATCCAAAGTTGTTAATGGAAATGGACTGGAATAAGATGTTCCGTCCTTTTCGGAGCTATAAATGATGGATAAATGGCAGGAATATACTGACTTTGTTAACAGTACGTAGGTTTGCACATTTATTATATGAAGCAAAGGAATCAATGATTCGTACTTACTGCAAAAGGTGAATGACAATAGTTAGGAATTTATGAAAATTGTATCTCCTTGTACCTGCATCCCTTGTTACGTTTTCATCTCCAATAACTACGAATCTTAACGTTTATATTTTGGTTTCTCTATTTCCTCAACATCTTCGATCATTTTGCAGTTTTTGTCCATTCCTAACCACACCAAGGTATTAAAGCAAATTCTGGTAATATTACAGCGAAGGCCTTGAAGTACAATCACCAGCCCGCATTACGTTCGCAATTGTCCGGGAACATTTAGCCAATTAGAACTTTCCGTCTTCTAAATCTTTTCGGTATTTGTACGTAGTAGTGGCATTTAATTTTAGGTCCTTTCGAAAAAATCTCCACGCTTTTCTAACCGTCAGCTGCATTCGTTCCCGATAAATTTTGTCTCCAGAGAACGGAGTGCAGTCCTGACGTATTTAATCTTTAAGCGACCCGAAAGCGTTTTTCTAACTTCACATTCTGACGTTCAATCTTCTCTAACGTATTACCGGCCTTATTGGGACTCGTATAAATCAAGTGGATTTCCTGACTTACATACGCTACCGTGTAGGAATTTTTGTACGTTTAGCGAGCAATCCGTGTACGTATGTAGGTACTATGGGAACCACCTTTTAGGCTTTGTGTAAATTTGGTGTTAGTAAATGGAAAAGGAGATGTTACACAGAGAAATCGGTTGCTGGTGAGTCCGATAAGGAAGAAAATAGCTGAAAATTGTGCTGAAATAAAAACAAATTCTCTGAAAGATATTCTTTCAAGAAAAGGCTATTTATGGGATAAGCTCTGTGTGGTTTCATATTCTAGTGGTCAAGATCCATAGAATTTCGATTTCAATAAATTGACAAAACATAAACGTTGATCTTGTTTTCCCTCCTTATGTTCACCTCAGCAAAAGAAAAAAAAATTCCTTAATCTGAAATTCTCTTAACTCGTACGCCTACGAAATAGTGCGCAAATCGAAAATGTACCAAGAACTTTTTGACTTCGGATGCCGTATATATTATCGGAGTTCCTTTGCATGAAATTAATTTAAAGTTGTTTATAGAGTTTAGAGTTATTTGCGAGTTAAAGTAAATCGTACGGAGAGAGCGCGAAGCCGCAATATTGGACCGAAACAGCTCCCGACGTTATTTATAGACACACACTCGCACTATGCTCACACGTATTAGTTTCGTGGGAGTTGTGCGCTACTGAACGAAAATAGTCGAATGGGAAGCCGACGTATAGAACTTAAATAGCAGTTGGTGGTTGAAATAGTTGGATGGTCAACAATTACCACTACGACTCGGTGCACCCGAGAGAAATAAAAAGAAAACTGAGGTATAATTGAAGACCTGTAACAGATGAAAGGGGACAGTTCGAAAATATAAATATGAAAAACACAAAATTTCAGTTAAAATATGGGTCTTCGTCGTGAAGCACAGAATATTGGAGTTACAGGAAGACATCGTCCGAGGCACCAAGAAAGTCGCTCTCTCGTCGAGCTGAACAAGCAATTCACCAAGGCCGCCATATCCACGATTATAAAACGCTATAAGACACGACAAATCATCAATTCGTCTTTAGAAATAATCACGGCACCATAGAGCAAAGACACAGAATGGTCAATAATATACAAATGGATACGAATCGCAAAACGTACTGCAGTGCTGCATTTCTCGAAATAAGGCAGGCCTTCGATAAGGTGTGACACATGGGACTAGTGTATAAAATGAAGAAACTTCTTCCACACCCACATTATTCCCTGCTCATAAACTATGTAAATAGACGATACTTCGTTATTCAGAAAGGAAAAGAAGCGTCAGATCTACTATATCATCAGGCGAACCCTAAGCAAGCGTACTAGGCCCTATACTCTACCTTATTTACACCAGTGATCTTCCCACTACAGACTCAACCACGGCTCCAATATTCGCTGACGATACAGCGATACTGTCCTCTCATGAAAATCTAACTACGACTTCTATAAGTCTTCAAAGACACCTAAACAAAATACAAGACTGGCTAAGAAAATGGCGCATGCAAGTTAATGAAAATAGATCACACACTACATTGACATTGCGTAGAGAAACATGCCCTCACATCAAAATCAACCATATTAAAATTCCACAAAATGTTAAGTATCTGAGCATGTATTTGGATCGTCGTCTCACCTGAACGAGGCACATATATACGTAGCGCAAGCAACTAGGCATGAAAGTGACTCAGATATACTGGTTAATCGGAGGGAAGTCGCAGCTCTCTTTTGAAACCAAAATATTACCTTATATATGTATCCAGAAGTCCATCTGGAGTTACGGAATAGAATTGGGGAAAACTGCTGCAAATAGCAACAACGACATCTTATGATTCCAAAATAAAATCATGCGCATGTTCGTTTCTGCTCCATACTACATTCAAAACTACGTCATCCAACGCGACCTAAAAATGTCATTAGTCAAAGCAGAAATAAGAGCTCGCAGTGCTATATATCAAGAAAGAGTGAACGCGCATCCTAATACACTAGCTAAAGAACTTTTTCAACAAATAGAGGAGATGCCGAGAATAAAAAGATTTAGACTAAAACATTTAAGGGATAGATTTGTTTAAAAACTACCTATTGAGAAAGTACTACAAACTAATGTGCGTACATTAAATCATATATACGGTGTGTTCATTAGAATATTCTATGCATACTTATTAGTAGTACCTTACCATATTGATAGCTTATTGTTGAAATTGTAGACAGATTGCCGACTAAAGGATTTTTAAACTAAAAACAGGAATAAGACTCGAGGAAACATCAGGAAGATGTGAAACTCCGGTCCTCCCACTGCTATATCCATCGCGGTCGATAGGAACATCCCTGGGTTGTGTCGCGAGAATCTTCGACTCATTGTAATTGACATGACAAAGCACTTGCTTTCATATGTCAATTACAATAATTCAACTACTTAGTTGATCCAACACTGTTAAAACCATCTGTCCGGACGGTGCGACGTCGGCTTCAAACTGCCAATACCCATTGACGTCTTCCCAGAAAGAAGCCAATAATTAGCGGGAAGAACAGGAGTAGAGTGGTGAAAACCTGTCATCTGGACCAACGAATTGAAGTTTACACTCTTAGATAGTCATAGTAAAAAGTGGATTCGATCTCCATCAGACAAGTGAAACAATCCAACGCTGAAGCACGGTGGTAAGACTATGATGATTTGAAGCAGCATGTCAGACCAAGGAATCGGCCTTCTCGTGGAGATCGAAAGCACTATGGATTGATTCACCTATGTAGAGATTCTTCAAGAGCATATATGGCCATGGGTGAATCGTGTTTTGGGGTCGAAGATTTGTCCACTAGCAACACAACGATTCAAAACACAAGAGTAAGTTTACCGACGAAAGGATTAAGAAGCATAGGGTGACTGGCCCAGGGGCAATCCCCACTTGAACATCATCGAGCACTGGTGAGAGACTCTGCAGAAACGTTTGTTTTGGGGTCCACACAAAGAACAGTGATGGAACAAGACTGGTCAGTCCGAAATCGACCTTGCCTTGTGGTAATTGAGATATCATTATAAGATAATGTTTTGTTATAGTTATAGGACAGTGAGTAAAGTGTATTAAATATGTCATTGCTTGTGAATTTGAATAGAATATTTCACTCATACATTGTTGTGACAATGCAACAGGTACTGAATTATTAAATTGAAAATTTAAAAAAATACAGCGGAATTCCCACCTTGCCATGACATTGTTGCAACCGGGAAGTCAGGGTCAAAAAAGGAACATACTTTAAACACAATGAATCGTTTTGGGGATATCTCAGAACGAGGAATTGACTGGAATGGTATTAGAAGTTCGCCCAAAATACGAAAAAGAGCAAAGACAGTATTTGGAGAAAGTTTGTGTCATCTTGCGCCGGAAAAAATTACACATTCGAACGAGAGGACCCAATCTCCGAACTTGCATTCATTTTGAAAAATTGGGCTCTTACTACGAGAAAGCAAAATGATGAGAAATATACAGAACATACGGTAGAAATTGTTTGCAATGTTACTGCCAAATTAGTAATGGAAAAATATTTTAATGAATATAGAATTCAAATAAATCCCTTTGAACAAATTAAATTTGCCCGCGATGGAAGGAATGCCAAAAGCAAGCTTTACAACGCATGACAGACAAACACCAAGAATATACAACGTTTTTGACCTACAATTAACTAAAAGAACTAGTCAAAGCGTTTGAATGGCAACTGTCAGAAGCTCTACAGAAAAGGACTTTTTCTATACTATCTCATGAACTTGCTTGGAGACGCTATGAAGACGTAAGAGCAGAAATCATATTCTTTAAAAAAGAAACCAAAAACATTGGCGAAAAAAGAAGTAGAATCCAATATTATTTCCTTTTTAGAAAACCACACAAGGCGGTAGCTGTAAACTAGCTAATACAAAATGGCTTCTAAAGAATGATTTAGATACCAACTTTTGCCCAGACTGTTTCTAAAACTCCAAGATAATAGAGGAAAGCCACCAGCAGCCGACTATTTCCGGCTCCAAATGCACATTGGAGGATCACCGGAAATTGGTTCAAAAACAGTCCCCTACGAGTACATGAAATATCAACTTAATGTTAGACAAAAAGACAGCAATAAAATTAGGCTTTAACGCCACCAATAAAATCGCAAATCACTAACCAGGACTCGTCAAATCGGAATCTCAGAATAAAATCTAATAAAAATCATGGGCCATTCCAGTGCGAACTCAATATCCACTTATTTTCAAATCGACGAAGACCATCATAAGGAAATAATTGAAAAAATGAGGGAACACAAAACGGAACTTGAGTCTTACAATCGACAGAATGTGCCTCCTTCTATGGCAAACATCAACGGTTCTGCGACAATGTCGTCGCAAATTTAAAAAATCAATAAATAAATAAGGTTAAATTTGTAATCATACGTTACTCCTTCAATCAATAATGTACATCGTACCTTTGGATTCGAGTATTTTGTATTCTGCTTAAAGACCACGAGTGCCTAGAAATTAACCAGATAATTTTCATTCAAGCTCGTTGTCTTATTCCACTCGTTTTTCGAACTCGTGGAATTTATAACAACCCGCTTTAATGTATATTATCGGTAATTTTTAAGCACGCGTGGTATTACCTCCAAAATATTATTTAAAAATAGTACGCTGGTTCAAAAATTGTTTCGTAAGCGCATCGAACATGTCAGCAGAAGCAGAAGAAACGTCAGTTCAGGTTCGTCTTTTACAAAGATACCTGAAAAAAGCAAACTATTGACTTACTTATAGCTTTACATGTTACTAAAAAGTTCTGACAAATGTACTTCTTCTTCTTCTTGTTCAGTTCTCCTTTTACCCTGATAGGGGCGTCGGAGCTTCGTATTTTATTTTCTTTCCTATTCTCTCCATTTCCTTCTGTTCCTAGACGCCGCTTCCATCTCCCTAATTGTTTCCCCTTTTTCTTCTCCAAACTCTGCTATTTCCTGAATCCAGATGTTCCTAGGTCTACCACTCCTCCTTCTCCTTCCGGTCCTTGCCGTCATTACCCTCCTCAGTAATCGGTTATTGTTTATTATTGTTATATATCCAACCAAATTCAGCATTCTCTTCTCTTTCCTACTTCTTATAGATTCTTGGTTCAATTGCAGTCTAGTGTCTTCATTCCTTATCCAGTCGTATCGTCCTTGCTATTCTAAATTGTTTCATTTTTTGCAGCCGTTACCAGACTTTTGTATTTCTCCGTGTTCGCCCAAGATTCATATCCATATGTAATAGTGTTGGCACTGTTACCTTATCGTGTTCTTGGAGTTCCACTTGTATTGCTTAGGGCATAATAAATTCTTTTGGCTTTCTTGATTCTGTTTGCTATCCCTCTTTCCATCTTTCCATCCTCTGATAGAACTACTCCCAAGTATTTCTATGCTGTTACTTGCTCTATTTGCTGTCTTTTACATAGTAACCCATTTGTTTCCGTTTCCATTAATGTTTGTCGGTTTATTATCATATAACACGTCGATCGGTGTCTTTATTTTTTTCTTGTGTCCGAAACCAATACAACGTCATCTACGTACAATAATCCATTTAGTTTGATTGGCTATAGTTGTCTCAAGTTTTTTTGTTCTGTTCCTCTTGTTCCTTATTATTTTATCCATTATCACTATGAACAGTAACTGGCTGAGACTGTCGCCCTGCTTAATTCCCCTATTCATCTAGAAGCTTTCGACTATTCTGGTGAGTTTTTCTGCTGTCCCCATCCCTCTCATTATTTTCCAGATTACTGATCCTTCCATGGGGGAAGGGCCATACCAAATTCTGCTTTCAAATCTATGAAGGTAACAAGTAAATCTTCGTTTATTGCGTTCTTCTTCTGTAGCAGGTTTCTCAGAATACATACATATATACCTGGTGTTCGTCGTCCTAAATGTCTAAATGCCGTCAGTTTATCACGCAGTTTGTGGTCCACTAGTTCCCCAATTCTGAGTTCTACCATTTTGGTTCAAATTAGCAATTTTCAATTAAACGTTCGAATTCTACCGTACACTATCGCACACCGATATAGATCAAACTTGCGCCGCACCCTCTATACAAATGCGAATATAATAAATGATCCTTCGTGTAACATCAATTTACCGTGGATTCTCGCTGCACTAAATTAACGGAAACAATGATTTTGTGGTCGATTAATTTTTGAGTCACTTCATAAAAGTGAATTATTCGTCCGCCCGCCATTAGTAATAAGCGGTAATTTATGAACGCAGTCCCTCTAACCAGTTTATATTAACGGCGGAAAGTTTATGCCTCGTTATATTAAGGTATTAGAATGCCGTGAAATATTACGCTGCGGGAACCGTTAACAAAGCAAAAGCAAAACGAACGAATATTGAAAGTTTCGACGCGACGCGACGTAGAGACAGCACTTGATAGAATAACAAAAGGGAACGTTGCCATATACGGTTTAGCGTTACGCTGGTTCTAGAGGCAATTTCGATCGAAACAATGCAAACACGGTTCAATTCTAGCCGGGAAATTAGTTCGAAATTTTTCCTAATCAAACCTTTTGGTAAAAAATATCGTTGTGGAAACCGTGTGCTTGATTTTGTTCGCGATCTGACAAAAGTTCAAACAGAAGTATTTGTTTGATCTTTAGTCGTCGATTGTTGCAAGCTTTATGAAAAATTGCTTCTGCTGTACCTACTTTGACCGCAAATATAGGTGAAAATGTATATTTCTTCAGATGGATAAATATGTAGAAATACAAAAGTTAGTAATGCAGGTGTTACCCTCAGCGAGGGAGTTGCCGTGCACCAATTTATTCTGTGATGAAGTAGTTAGCACCACGTTTTACATAACCAGATTATTACCCCTTAACGACTAAAACGAGTAAAAGACCAACATGTTTGCAGACAACAAAAGACGCACCAAGATTTGACACTGCACCATTTTGTTGTGTCATCCACAAGTGTCAGACGCGCACGAGTGATAAATTGTAAAAGTGTGTCCATAGTGTTGAGTTGTGTTCAATATGTCGAAATTTATACCGAACAAAGAGGATTCGTAGACAGCATTAACTTTTTGCTTTCATTTGTATAAAACTGCTGCTGAATCGTACCGATTACTTCCAGAAGCTTATGGTGAACCTGCTTCATTGCGAGGTATGTGTGAACAAGGGTTTCGGCATTTCAAAAATGGTGACTTCGATGTTGCGGACAAGAATATGTGGTATTGCAAGCATTGTTCGACGAAGATGATTCGCAAACACAAGAACAACTCGCCGAGTAATTGGGCGTTAGTCAACGAGCTGCTTCCAATCGGCTACGAGTGATGGGAAAGATTCAGAAGACCGGTAAATGGATACCACGTGAATTGAATGGAAAAGCGCAAAAATGTATGTGACATTTTGCAAGAAAATCATGGGTAGACTCAGGTACAGCATCCACATCGACCGCAAGACCGAATCGCTTGAGCAAAAAAACGACGTTCTGTGTTTAGTGGGACCAGAGGGGTGTGGTCTATTATGAGCTGTTAAAACCTGGGAAAACGATTAATAATAAACGGTACCAACAACAATTAACCGATTTGAACCGTTAGTTGCTTGAGAAAAAGCCAGAATACCGAAAGAGGCAATAGAAAGTCATTTTTCTTCATGATAATGCTCCATCACATACCGAAAAACCAGTTCGGAATACGTTGGATGCACTCAGCTGGGAAGTTCTGTCCCATTCGGCTTACTCATTAGACTTGGCTCCTTCCGATTACCATTGCATCGATGGGTCACTTGCTGAGCAGCGCTTTGGTTCGTAGGAGGATGTGAACAAATGGCTCGATAAATGGTTCGCAGCAAAAGGGAAGATTTTTAGTGGCGCGGTATTCCCAAATTGCCCAAAGGATGGGAAACATGTGTAACAAATGTACTTTGAATAAAGCACTTTTCATAATTCTTCCGAATCTAACTTGTCTTTTTAGAAATAAATCCGCATTTCACAATTGTATACCTGATAATGCAATGAATAATATTCGGAAAAATGGTGGAGGTGCCGGCTAATTTGAAATAACCAAAAATTGCGCTTTCGTAGTGATACATTATTCAATTCTGACCCATCGCTTGTACATGGGAGACTAATGGACAATGAAACACACCAAGGAAAGAGTTGATAGTGGTAATAACAAAACAATTTGAAAAAAGCGACTTTTTTCCAACCGAAACGGTAAAGGTACTTTTCTAAAATCATCTTCATTTTTACTTAGTATTGACTTTATAAACGTATAAAGGAAGACCACAAATCAACCGAAATTAAGTTCCCTCAAACGTTTACGACATTTTTCCCTTTCCGTTCCTTCGCGATCGCGTTCGGTTTCCTTATTTTCGAACCTGGCGACTAAACAACACACTCAAGACGTCTACGACCGAACGCAAGCTCGCGCAACAATAAACACGCACGCACACACACACACACACACACGAACGCCATTCGACATAAATCACAAAATAAATAGATCGAAAACGTACAATGTTATCAACGGGATATTTGCGTCCCTCCTATCAAGATCTATACTTTCCCCGGCCGTTCCTTCCTCTATCGAAACTACAATAGGAAATTGGTTATCGTTTATTCGCTTCCTTCTGTCCGGGACGCCTCCCGCGCCCCTTTTCGTCCAAACCGCCCTCGTCGCTGTTAACTTTTATGTGACTGATATCTAGTCAACATTTCGAACGGAAAATCATATATCTCTGTCCATTTTTCTTCGGTGCTAATTTCGTGGTTTCTATTGAGGTCGGAATCGGGAAAGGAAACCGATTTTCTTCCTGTTCGCCTCTTTCGGTCGCTTTCGTCAGGAGTTTCCCTCGTCGTATACGTTTAATTTGTCGTGGATCTTTAAGAAGTAATAAAATGAATGGTGGATCGAAAATAATTTGGTGCACAGGAATATTTCAGGAATCTGAATGATGAAGCAAAAAATACAACTACAATTAACACTAAATGTATATATGTATATATATATATTACAGATCTTCCAAAAGTATAATTATAGATATTCCTTAAATAGTGATTTTGGTGCAATGACCGCTATAACAAGACATTACAGGGATATAAGTCATTGCTTTGATTTTGAAAACACAATTTAAAAAAAAAGAAAAATAATTATAAAACAAGGTTAATGTGGGATATGAGAAATATACAAAAAGATGCTAAAACAATTTATTTCAAAACTGATGTAAGATTTTAAGTAATGTGGGTATATATTAATTTCTAACAATGACATATAACTTTCATAAAGATGATACCTTCAGCTAAGTTTTCCTTTTGGGCTTTTCCTAGTCCTTGAACGGAATTGCTAAGGTTTCGACAAATATTTTTGATATAAGAGCTATTTCTTGTCTTTATGGTTTGCTTAAATGTACAGTTGCACATTAAAACTATTGTATAAATTTCTACAGGTCTCATATATCGAGATATCCTAATCGTTAGTTATTTTGTTACCTGAAAACATGATTTGAACATTTTGAAAATATAGCCTGAACCTGAAAGTGGTAGAGGAGAGGATATTTAAAAAATTAATACTAAGTGAAAAGACAGAACAAGAAAAATTGTACTTTGAAAAGGCTAGGTTAACTTAGAAGGAACTAAAAGTTATAAGCATGACCACATTTGAAAATATTATTTACAACATTATAGCCAACAGAAATAAAGATGATTCCGGTTGTTTCAACTTCAAGAAATTAACTCCCAATATTCTTATCAGCAATTATTTACATATCAAACAATGGTTCCACAAACGAACGCGCACACCTGGCAAGTGAATATAGAAGCAAGTTTCGTATATTCATGATCTTTTTCTAACGATCTCTTGGCGGATTACTGGGTTGGTGTTGGTATCTATGAGTATGCTTTTTCATTAATTGTAAGCATTCTACATCTGGTACGTTAGGGACATATTACGTACGTCAGAGGATTCGAGTGTTGCGTTGTTAGGAATTGTGACATCTTTTATTTTGTTGACTAAACATATGGGGTTTTTAATGCTGTAAGGTGATTTAGAAATCTGTAAGTTTTCCGAAAACAGTATTTGGTTTTAATTTTACAGCTCCCTTAGAAATATAGCCGTAAAATTAAATACTATTTCCATAACCTCAAAGCTTCAATTATTCTAATTATTTTTATAGAAAGAATCCAGCATATAAATAGTTGTTTAAGCATAGTTATAAGATGTTTCTAGTTTGACAATGTAACAGTCCTTTTCAGTAAAAACAAAGTGGTAGTATAACAAAGTAAGACAAGTGAAGCAAAGTAACACAAAGTAAAGTGGTTTCCTTTTCAGAAATGACCATGTCCTACCACAAGGTAACGGACTACTCAATCCCACATCTTATATGTATAGCAGCCACAATTTCCGAAGTACGTATTAACACGTACACGTACGTATATAACAGTATAATAGACCAAATTTGCGTGTAGCTTTGTTAATATGTCTACGCCTCTGGCATTTCCTTCGCGCAGATTGACATAACGTAATATGTACTTCTGCAAGTGTGACTACTAGACATACTTCAGAACTTCCACTCTACCCAATGCCCTGTTTACAAAAAGTAATTTCGATACAAAGTTCACTCACACTCTTCATATATAGGACCTTACTCCTCTTTATATAAAAACGGATGTATTGAACAACCACCAGATTATAATTATGGCGACAAATAACGCAAAATAAATAAATTGAATCCTTTGCGCTCGAAATACCGAAAACAACGTTACCAGGAAGAATTCCTAAATTACCATGAAGCTATTGTCCTTTTTTTGGACGAGCTACGCCAGAATTCCTTATTACAATTCCGTGAAACAAAGCAGCCGAATTTCTCCCGCTTCGTAGAATCGCGACGGTCGTCTTTTTCGTCAAATCTGCTTTATGTTATTCCTTCATCTCTCCTTAAAATATCTCATTTACATTCATTTACTATTCATTTGCCCTGCCACCTAATAAATATAGAACAGAAGCACTCGTCGACGATCGTGCCCTCTCTTTGATCCGACAAAAAACATCTGCCACATAAAACTAGCAAAAACGAGCGGAATTATTCAAACGTTTCAGGCGCCTGATTCCACGGTTTCTTTCACAGTCACGTTGCTTAAACAAAACTCCCGTTCTTTTTTATTGAAAAGAAAAGGGGAGAACGGGAACGTCGAATAAGAAAAGGAAAAAATTAGGGAAAGCGATGTCGATGAAACTACGCGTGAAGCTAAAGGATATTCTACTTTACTTTACTTTGCTCAGTGTATACGGCACATTTTTTGAGTGCTGACCCGAGTTATGATTTTAATATTACCAGTGGCTCTTCAACTTACAATCAATTTTTTGTAAAAAGTTAATACAAGATTCGCTGTCAAAATATTAAAGTGGTTTTGATAGGAGTGGGAGGTGGTTTGTATTTCAGAAAAAATACATACATGCACTGGACTTTTGTATGAAGTTACTAGTTCAGATATGAAACGTCCAGAGTTAAAATATGTTCAAGAATGGTGTGGCACAACCTACAACTTCTTTCGTTACCAGAACAAAGATAATATTTGACAAAAAGAAACATATGTCCAGGTATTCGAACTATTATTGAGGTATTCATTTATACCTGTTATCTGAAGAAAGGTGAGTAATACTAAAATTGAAAAAATCCTTTTATCGCTGGCTTCACTCAAATTCTAAATAGAGTGGCATCATCAATTTGAGAATTGAACCAAAGCTATCGGAGGAAGACAACACACTACTCCTTAGGAATTAAGAGGAAACGTTGTACGTAGATGTATTCCTGCAGAATTTGTATGTGATATTTGTGCACGTTAGCTAATTTGAAGGATTGCTGACGAGCTAATATTGTGATAGTTATGAATGAAAACTGTCGACTGAGTTCGTTGCTTTTGGAGACAAATTATCAAATGATTTAAGATATGATTTTAAGGGATATCATATGAGTATAGAAGCGTGAGCTCACCATTTCTAAAAAGTTATACGTAGGGAGTCTTTCAATTGGCGTCAATTGCATTTGGCGGCGATCATTTGAGTTTGATGATGTCGTAGTTAGGGATCGACTAATTTAGGACAATTTCCTTTTTCGTGAAATCTTCTGAGTTTAAAGCCACAAATCATATCCTAAAGCGAATAAGTGTGGTGCTGTCAGATTTTACAGTTGGTTAGTCAGTCGCTTTCATGATGTTGCGCTTAGACCTGTTTTCTGATTTCGTGAATTTCAAAAGTACATAATTTTGGAGATCGACCATGAAGGAGCAATTTTAGAAGTTTTAAGGGGAATTGTGGCACATTTTGAAAGAAATATTCTGGAGTATAAGTTCTCATTTGGGAGATTTTGGGGAAAGGGGACGAACTAATTAATTGTTCAGATCTACTTTCTTGATCTGGAACATCAATATTTTGAGGCATTTAGAAGATGTCATCTGATTTTATTAATTTCAGAGACGTAGTTTCATTCTTTTCGAAAATTTATGCGATCTTGACGGTAAGAATTAATCAATTTCAAGTAATTATGTATAGCAATGATATGAGTTTCCGATTTTTTGACGTATTCTTTTGATTTCCAAGTTCTTAACGGTAATTTTGGAGATTGACCATGTAAAAACAG
This sequence comes from Chrysina gloriosa, assembly GCA_038088585.1. Classification (NCBI taxonomy): domain Eukaryota; kingdom Metazoa; phylum Arthropoda; class Insecta; order Coleoptera; family Scarabaeidae; genus Chrysina; species Chrysina gloriosa. The sequence continues at coordinate 10,729,998 of CM076092.1, forward strand.
TTAGAAGAATTTGAAGGCAATTTAATGATGCTGTCATCGCCTCTTAATATTGTAGGATGTTCTGCGCAATTCTATTCGGAGGGTGCCATTTGATTGTAAAAATATTTGAATTGTAGGGTTAATGTCAAAAATTAAGGAAAACGTGTTTCTAAATAAACTACTAAAGGCTGGTCTTATCACATCGATCTGAATATATTCAAATTTGGGATAACTAGGTCATTTTGCTGATAGGAAAGATCAGACGTAAATGTCTAAGGATCGGTTTACATCTGTCCTGCTGAGCACATTTACAACTACTTTACTGAGCATGGCGATTTTCAAGATAGGTATTATAATACCCTAAAATTGATATGGAAATGTCATGAACAATTTTATTTTGAGTTGATATCTTTGCCTTGTTCTACAAACGATAGGCCTCTATGTCCCCTTTAGTTTTCCTGTAATTTGAACTTGAGTTTGTTTACTCTCACTACACGTTCCATACGTCAGGTGAGTGTGAATATAATGTGAAAAAAGGAAGGAAAAGGAAATGAGAAAATTAAACGTTGAAAGGGAATAAATAAATAAATAAATAGATAAATAGGATGCAAAACGGAACACAACGCAACAGTTTAAGTATTTTGAAGCAATGTAAACCCAAACAACTCACCAAGTCTCTGTTAGTTACTTTGTTGGCCGAAACCAATGCCTGCATTTTGTTGGGATTAGACGGAAGCATGATCTGATATTTTCTACATTAGAGGAATTTTGGAGTAATTTTCGAATAGTATTAGCACTAGTCCACAGATTTCTAACCATAAACAACAAACTTTTGTTGAGATCCTATTTTACACGTCTTCCCTAGACATTCGAAGAGCGATTTCCCCAAACATATACGTTAGGCGTTCGATTTATTATGTGCTAGATAGTTACTGGTCATTAAGGAAAAATTCTGATGCACAATATTTTCGGAATTCGCACAGGAATTCTTCGTCGACTGACCCAAATCGCGATTTCCATTTTGGCCGAAATTTCAAATCGGTTTTAGGCCTTAGCTTATGGCAATAGAGTAGATCTTCCTTGGAGCAGGCTCAGACATCATCTTCTTTCTCGTTTTTCTTTTTTAGAATTTTTTCCGCATATTTATGCTCTTTGTTCGTTCTACTGCAATCAATTGCATCCTTTACATTCTGCTGCATGTATATATAAATTTCTGCAAATATGCATAGAGGATGTGCCTGAAGAAAATTAAATGTCGCTTAACGAATATCAAATTCTAAAATATATCATTTCATTTAGTTAGCTAGTCTACTTTGGGCAATTTCTTTGTTGTTGTTTTTTCTAATTTTAGTTTTTAACGGAATTCACCCTATATGTAGATATACAGGGGCGTTATAATATGTTTGCAATTACAATTAATAATACAGTATGATGCCAACTAAGTTATTTTGTTCCACCTTCACTCCAATGATATTGATTTCTAGAAGTCGGTCCGAAAGCAATTCGTTTGAATTGTACTCGAATATAGACGCCCTCGAGATATACCTATTAGTTAGATCTCAACCCGTAGATTCCAAATAAACCATTATAAACGCCGCATGAAGCTGTTACAGTTGCCAGGATACCGACGTCTAAAGTTTCTTTGCGTCTGAATGCGTTCAAACCTACACTAGTCTAAGCATCTCTACGAACTGATTCCAATGGTATGTGATTTATTAAGATTCCAACGGTTGCCGAGAGAACGCAAAAAATCGCTAACAATTTCTAGGAATAGCCAAAATCACATACCAGTTTCTGCTCCTATGGAGCGTTCTTCTTTATACAAATCGACGCGTCTAGACGGGCCGAACTCGGCGGCGTTCTTTTAGATTAGAAAAACGATTGTCGAGAAAATCGCAAAAATCCACGAAAGATAGTAAATTTCTTACTCGATCTTGATTGACGAGAAAAATAACGTTACCTTAGTTAACTTAAAGCAATGGAGTTATGTAAACGCCCCGATAAACCGAAATATATTGCCCAAAATATACCCATGAATTAATTATATAGGGAGGACGTAACATATTCCATTCCATATATCATATTCCCGCTAAGAATATAACATTTATTTTTATCGTAGTAGTAATAGGTACCAAATATTAAAAATTCATAAAATTATTCCATTCATTCTCCATCTTCCCTTAAAGCAATCGCAATCGCTCATTAATTCGTGGCACGTACTGAAAATTTTACTAAAGACCTCTTCGTCGGAACCGTGGAAGCCGGTAGGGGCTCGGATTACTCGGTGTTCTCTTTGAGACGGTGCCAAAAGACACAAAATAAATATCACATCACATTATCGGGTGGATCGCCCGTTATGCATAATTCATAAGGAGGAATTGCCGCTGCGTTGGATATATTTGACGTGTTACTTACATCACCTACACCCCATTCTAAATCCTCTCGGTATATCATCGCCCTCATCTGAAAAATGCGGAGGACTTCCCTCTTTTTAACCCTCTTCGAGGTACGAGTCACAATTTCCATATTGGCTGGATATATTTACTGAACGCTCCTTTTATGGTATTTGTGTAAGGAAAAAAGGGATTCAGTTTTTCTCAAGTTTGTCCTAATCAATTACAAAATATAGTTAGTTACCTTATTTTCAATATTTTAACTGTAAAGTGCGAATTTAAAATAAAATTAACCCTTGTAGGCTTTTCTTCCATACTTATCGCTAGTACCTTCTGTTTCCTGCAAGTATTCTTCCTTCATCCATTAGAAATCTTTCAGGTTTACCAGTCGTCTTTGCGCCTTCGGTTCGGGTTTCCAGGAGATATATTCATACTAAGACAATAATTATGATAATATTCATTTCTCCTCCCTAAAAATATCGCATCGGTTCCATCTAAATCTTTGTGTTGTCAGCGAGTGCCAGAAGTTTATCACTAGAGTACCATAATTCCTCCTTCATAATTTGGAAGTATGGTTATATAAATTATGGCATGTTTATTGCCTTGTCAAAAGTAATTTTCGTCCTCATTAGCAAGCAAAAAAGACCAGCCGACGAACGTAAAGCAAATACGACATTGTCATATTAAGCCACGTTTCTCTCACTCCATTATCCTGATGCTTCCATTTCGGAGGCGGCAGCGTCGGTGGTGGCGGCGGCGCTGCGTAGGCACCGTCATTGTGCTAAGCAGAATGTTTTTAATATCTGATGAGGTAATATTTCACGAGTAACTGTGGCAAGTTCATAATTAACCCCAACGTAGCCGAATTACTAAAGCGAAACATAATTAAGTTAACGAAGGTTATAAATCACGGAATATAAAATTATACGTCTTAGTAAAATTCGACCGGAGCGTTACTGCTTACGTTGGCTTCTTATTCCCTTTATAGAAATTAAGAGATTAGAATTTCTCAATGGTCGAAGCTGAAGCAATTTTGTGGAAAATTATGCGATATCGTTGCTTCCGGGGTGTTATACGCTTCGTAAGTGCTGTATAAGCATCTGAAACTGTATCCGAGGATGTCAAACGCACTAAAAGTTGTCTTTCAACAAAATTTCCAGAACTGAAATTTAGGTCTTCTAAGATCTCGTTACAATTTTTAGAAACCGTAAAATCATTTAATTTTCTGAACGTAGTTCCCACCATAATTTCTCTCTAGTCTTCTCTTCTACTTAAGTTTTTCTTCTGATCAATAATCCGTAGTCCTTCATTTTTGTGCCATTTTTCGAATTCTTGGATTTCTTTTGCTGGCTATTGTTTGATTGTAGACGTTTCTTTGAAAGGTGATAACAGGTATGATCTTTCGACGAATGTTTCTCGTGTGCCATGACAGCATTTGTGCCATTGGTAAGTAACTGTCACGTGAGAATGGTGCAAGCCCAAACAAGTAGTTATTCAAGGCGTAATATTTGTCCGAGGATCCGTGGATAGTCTTCTTCCTTCCCTCTCCATTGAAGCATTTTAATATTGCTCTGAACGTCGTTCCTCCTTCTTGCCTGTCTGCTTTTAAGAAGTACGTTGCTTCTCCTAGTTTTATTCCCATCACCAATTCGTTCATGACGTCGTCCTTTTCCGGATATTGTTTTTGTATTTCTCCTCCAGCTAGATTCCTTCTTAACACATTGATTGCCATGGCTATCATATTTAATAGGCAGTGTTGTGTCCGTTTAAGCTTTGGCTATCAAACATAACCACGATGTATTCAAATGTCAAGGCATGGCTATCAAATATTTATCACCTAGACGTAAATTTTGTAGAAGTTTGACAGCTGCCCCCTGCGATGTGCTCAAATATGATAGCCATGATCCGCGGTGAAAAACTTGTGTTTAAGTTCCACAAGGGTCGCAACTAATTTTTCTTTTTTTGGTCACCAGGCAAAAATTCATCATTACCGTTTGAAACTTAGCCAGATATGAATAAAAACTCTTTTACTTAAATTTTAGGTTGGATATTACGTATTACGAAAAAATTATGGTGACTCCCCTGGGGAACATTAACACAATTGATTGGGCAGTCAATGTGTTAGATATTATTTCTGATATCTTGCCTTCTTCTAGTCTGGTTGTGGAATGGATGGTATTAAGATGTTTGTTACTTAGTTCCGATTTCTTACCCGTGGTTGGTTTAATTTCTTCGAAACTTCGTCTTCATTCTCTCAACAGTCCTTCTGTTTCTTCGCCATATAAATGACTTCTCAATTTTATTCAGAACATGTTCCGTCCTTCTGTGTGGAACACACGGTATGCGAGGAACCACATGACAACGTTTAATTTTTACTACACATCACCTTCGGTTTGATAAGATTTTCTTCAGTCTTAAATTTCCTCGTAAAGCACGTAATTTCTAACTTCTCAGAAAGCACAGAATGGTGAACAATATCGAGAGCATTCCATGTGTCCATAACTATATACGAACTCACCTTTCTTCATCGTTTATTCCGGTGATAACTTCTTCTCGGAACGAAAGCATATTGTTTATCTGCAATTTGATTATCTGTTGTGTATATTATTTAAAATTCGGTGTTCATTAACAAGGTTCGTTATTAGAAACCCTATAAACAGGGGCCAATAGATCTTAGTTTACTATAAAATCTCAGCTTTTATGGTAAAGCACTTTGAAAATCCAAGAAACTGCTTTATTCTCAGTACAATGCTAGGAATAATTGTTGATTTGTGAACCTATATAATTCGGAAACCAATTCCTTTTTGCACGCCTACATCCTTCTAGCGTTTCTGCGTGTAGTACGAAATTTGTTTCTCCTGGCTTCGTCTCCAATCCTGAACTATATTTAGTCTAAGTCCATCGTCAGTTCTTCCTAGGATTTTGGATATCTTCTACCCTTTTCCTTTTCAGTTGGATTATCTTCGCTCACATTTGGTTTCCTCCATCATTTTGTTAATCATGGTTTATGTAGGTTACCCACGCAACACCTTTTCGTAGTTTCGCTGAATTATTCCTTCTTTGTTTTCTTATCCAATTAGAAAAAGCCTCGATAGAAATTTGACCTCTCCATAGCCTCTCTACCTATAAAACGCAATTTCCCGCTCGTTCTTTCCTTGTATGTATGTAGTTAAGCTGAGTCCCTCACTGCTTTGTGAATTGCCGGATATTACCGTTCACATAATTCTCTAATTGAATGAATTGTTTGGACATGTCCTCCTAATCTTCTTGTATGACGTAAGAATTATGTCCTTCATGGCATCAGTTTCATCCCTGATCCTTATCTAATCTACGTCGTTCATTACTTCCACATAGTGCCCCTATAATTTTAACTTCTACAAAACAGTAAATAAAAACAAATGGATAAGATTATAACGTGAAAAAGTACTTATGGGTACAAATAACAAATAAGAGTGTAATACTCAATGAAACAAGCTGAAATGGACATAAACACACGTAAATGGAAATATAAAAGAAAATCTACAATACATAAAAGACACGAAGATAAAATAAATGCAATGAGAATGAGATATATGAGAAGAGAATCTAGAAGTGCTCACTTTGGACTTGACCATGGAGAATATCCCCTCTTTGGGATAAATATTTTGACATTGAAAAAATACGCACCTGAGATTTATTGTGATATGTAGCTAACTATCTTAGGACAGCGAATGGCAAAGATACTTACCAAATCTGTTTTATCACAAACTGGAGTCAGTCAAATGTTTATAAGCACGTAGTTGCTGCAGGATGTCGAAAATCAAATGATGTGGTAGTCGGTTAGCTGATATCCATTTTGATCAATTTAAATGGATACCTACTATGTAATGGTTTGATCATTAACAGTCTAAGCAAGATTTCCAATCTCATATATCAAATGTTCTCCGTTACCTTTCTTTCGTAATGACAATTTCTTTTTGCGAAAACAGTTTCCATTAAGCCAGTATATAAATAAAACTTTTCGCTGCGTACGTGAATATATATAAAATCTTCTGTATTGAAGTCGTGCGTCATCCGAAGCTCACACACTTATTGAAACTTTCTCCATCAAGACGGGCTTCTTTTGCAATTCGTAACTTAAAAGAAGTTTGTCACCCCAAACTAGATACTACCACCTATCCTCTTCTCCTTTGACTTTTTCTGCGTAAACCTATTCACTCATACACACGTGTACCACCCCAAATCGACGTGCTTGTATAGGACGCAAGCGGACGCACACAAACGCAACTGAAATGAAAATCTCTCTATAAACTTTTATTGTCGCCGAATACCAAATGACTCGGTGCGACTTGGTTCGTGTCAAGCGACTTTTCCGCGTCGTCGTTTCCCGCTGCTTCTGCCAGTACTGCTGTCGGTCGATTACCCTCCTGAGAAATAAAACAGAATAGCTCGCAGTTGTCTTTTGAGACCTATGACGGAGAGGGTTTCTTTCGATCTGACGACTTGATACAACTGGAAACTTCATTACGTATCATGTTTATATTCCTCGTGACTTTTTCTTCCTCTCCTGACAGCCAAGATGGGGCGATACGCTGCAGCGGACCCACCCTCCCGGACGTCGTTCAATCGTCGACGGGGTCCTTAACGCGGATCTCGTAAATTGCGGCGGAGGAAGGCGTACGGCAAGATGGATAGGGGAGGCGGCAATCTCATTTGAATGATGATTTATTCATTGTTTCTTAACAAGGTGCGAAAGAAACGGAATTTATCGCGGAAATATCGCCGCATTTCATAAACAAAGCGGTACAGCGCGCGTCCTAAATTATTAAGCATCGAGTCACCTTTCGCGATTTAAAAGGCAGATCTTAAGGTCAAGGTCACAATTCCTTCAGAGCAGATTTTATGTTAGTCGAAACTTTTGTAGAAAAGAATGTGTGGGTTCTAGCCAATCCTTTCATGCTACAAACGCTTATCACCAAACTTGTGATATGTTATTCCTTTTTCATGTATAGACATCTTGGCTCGAATTTATCTCTTGCAACATAGAATAATAAACGTGATGCTACATGTTAGTAGTCTGGTTCCACATCCGCGGTACAAAACAATTTCGTAACTACCGTTGCGGGTAAGTTTGCCGCATATAGTTAAATGGATATTAATAAATTGCTGCGAGCGTTATCAACTTGAGCGAGAACTACAAACCTTAGTTGCTTGGCGAACTGGGAACTTCACGAGTGCAATAAAACAATTACATCAGGCGACGAAGCGCGCCTCTTGTAAATAAGCCGGTGAGGCATGGTAAGCGCATTGTATGTATATGGGACACATCGACTGACAATGGAATTTACGAAACATGCATACTAAACGAAAATGATTCTTTTCGGAAAAGGAAAAGGAAAAGTCAGTACATTCGGAGCAAGTTTCACAAAGAGGAAAAATGCACATATGATCTGATGTGTTGTGCTACCATTGTGCACATTAACAGCGAAAAAGTTTACCATATACTTTTTACAGCTTTTGATTTGGTACTTAAATCAGATGAGCGATACAAAAAGAAACTGGGTCTAACAAAAAGAATGGGTAATTTCTATATCTACAATTAGGTAGATAAATTTGTCAAGCTTACAACCCCTGTACTTCCAAGACGGGCAATTTTTTAAAAATTTATGTCAATCAGGGGTCTTCATACGAAAGCAGAACAAAATCAAAATATTTAGAAACTTTGTGGCTGACTCCTTCCTAAGATAGGCTTACCAATAATCCGACAGTAGTAAGGAACAATAAATTAAAATCCAAGGAAACGATTTTAAAGATTACAAAAAGGGCTGAAGAGAAAAACTGAAACATTAGATGTAAAAGCACAGCAAATCGGTATAGAAATTAATCCTAGTGAAACAAAATATGTGATAATGAGAGCCACGGTCTGGGTAACTGAAAGGGAATTGGTAGTTCCGGCATGCAAGAGAAATGAGTGCAGATTTGAAAGATTTTGAAAGAATAAATTTGACAATTTAGGAGTAGTAGTAGAACAGAAGCGACACAAAAAGAAAGAATTAGCGGCAAGATTAGCGAAGGGTAACCAGAACTTTGAAAGCTTAAGAACACTAATAAAATCAAAATATCTATCCACAAATTTAAAAATCAGAATATACAAGACTGTTATCAAACCTACAGTAACTTACCGACACGGGACCCGGGTGCTAAAAAAATCAGAAGAACACACTGTAGCAAAATGGGATACAAATATGTTCCGCGCAATTTACGGTGATAAGCACGTAGAAGAGGAATGGCCAAAAAGAACGCAGAGCTAGGAATACTATACCACGAGATCAGCATGTGACCTGTGTAAAGGTACAAAGAGCTAAATGGCTGGGACATATGGAGAGAATGGAAAGGGAAGAAATGCCTAGGTTGGTGTTGCGCAAAAGTCTAATAAATACGAGGGAAGAGGAAAACCGAGAAACAAGTGTCGCGATGAGGTGCTGGGCGATATATAGAGGATGGGGGTTAAAGACTGGATAGCCGAGATGGAGAACAGACAAAATGGAGAAAGATGGTATCGAAATACATAGAAATTAAAAATAAAATCCGATGTTGATCTACCTAATTTGACATTGCACAACACCCATTTGTGTAACCTGCATAAACTACATTTCTAAAAAAATTGCGAATCGAGGGATTTAAAGAAGAAAAGTCTTCTAGACTTCTTTCAGCATTGTTTTATTGCTCTTACGACCACATATATCATCAAATTTCCTAAAAATTAGACGGTACCGCCCCGTACCACATCTCGGCCGATATAAGTAAAAATTTCTTTCGCCTTCTCCCCCACTTTAGCGAACATCAACTTAGCCAAAGATATTTTGGGAAAATTACATGTCTCTCTGATGGTATTTCTCATTTTTCACACAACCTTTATGCAATTTTTCGATCGCTTTTGTTAAAATTTTATCTGCGGAACAACTCGGCTAACTCCATTACCTCACTTACATTGAATTTTCTATTAAAATTTTTCGTTTTTAAAAATGCTATAGGAAGAGTTTAGTCGAAAATTATTACGATAATTTTTCAAAGAATACTACTAGTCCCATGTTTAAAGCGACAACTCCAACGTTTAGGGTTCCAAACCGAGTTTGAAGACTTTGTGGTAGTTCCAATATTGAAGTTTGGGTTTCTTGCTTAAGATGTATAGATTTGAAAATAGCTTTTGACACGATAGACCGACGGGAGATATTGAGATATCTTGAAGAAATAACATGCAAAGGAGGAAATGGTATCAACGTACCCAGTAACTAGACAATATATGTAGAAATAGATGCAGAAATAAGAAACAGAGCTAATAAATTATCTTCACCTTATTACTCGATAAACAGGGCCGCAGTAGGATATATGTAAACATATAGAAATGAAAGCTAAATTGAAAATCGATAATATAACAACTGTACAAATATAACATACGCCGCCAAAAACTGAACAATACGGAAAAAGCGCGAAGATAAAACGAATGCAATAGAAACTAAACACCTAAGAAGAATTGTAGCAGAAACCAAGCATAATAAACAAACAACAAACAAACAAAGAAATAAAACGAAACAAATAACAATAATGAAGAAAATCAGAAAGCAGCAACTAAATTGGTATGAAAATTCAGCCGGAATGAATCCCAGAAAGAAGAGCAAAGAAGATGACACAGGTGGAGATATCAAAGGAATTGCGCAAAGCAGACCACGCAAATAGTTGATTCACCAGATAGAGGAAATTAGAAGAAATAAAGGGGAAACATTGGAAGAGGTGAAAGTATTGGCGAGAGAAAGAACAGAATGGAAAAATTGGGTGAAAGAGGACAGTGACTCATAATCCGACGCTTCAGAAGTAGTGAAGAAGAAGAAGAAAAAGACGAGAGTTTGGAAGAGACCAATAATTTTTAATTCAAACCACCCAACTTTCGATGTTTAGGTTTGAAATTTGTCTTATTTTTTAAAAATGGGATTTCGCTATTTACGTTTGAAAACTGTCGACCAAAATTTGGAAATTTAAGAAATGCTGACCACTTTCATTTTGGAAATTGGGAAACTAAAATTTTTAAATTTTGGCAATTCAGCCAATTTGTGCTCAGGAACACAAATAGCCTAATTTCAAAATCTTCACGGATGGAAACAGTTAAGGTTTGAGAATGGCATTTTTGGGAGTGTAAATTTGAGCTTCAAGATTAAAGGAAAGGACTTGGTTCCATTTTCAAGATTTGCTTTTATATTGGAATCCAAGTCTTTTCTTTCATTTTGATAAGAAAGGTGGTAATTAGTGCACGTCATTAATGTATTTTACTATTACTACTACTACCTACTTGCAATTTTAGGAAGTAATGATCACCAAGAAGTATTTGAAATAGCATTAACTTATACGAACTTAGACTTCAAACTCAATTGTAATTGTACCGTGATGCGATTTAATTTATAATGATTTCATCTTTTATAGTAAACATGCAACAAAGAAAATATACAAATCATTTCCTACTTTCAAATTGAACCCCCTCCAAATACCGTTTCAAAAAGGAACCACTTCAGCTTGTATTGTTTCAGTTTAATATTCAGACGGAAACATTTCGTTCTCCAGTACATTAATTTCAGCGGAGCTTTCTTGTTACAACATCGTATACGTAGTAACAAGACTATATATACGTACATGCTTGTACATGCGAAGATAGGAAGAACATCGTTGCAATGCGGAATGATGGGCGTGGTTCGTTCTCCAAAGCCATAGCGATGCAGCTCTCCCTGTGTTCGGCGAGTTACTGTCGATTGCAAACCGAAGTCCGGGGATTTCCGCGTCAGCGCAACATCATGTAAACACTGACTCCATTAATATTCAATTTGCTTCTGTTCCCAGCTCTGCATAAATTCAAATACTTATAACTAGGTTCTCGAGAGAACGAATGGTCCTTTGTCTCTCGGAGATGATTATCTACTAAGCCACTTTGTTTTAGTTACGAGATGCATCCGATTCCGCTGAAGCGGTCGCTATTATGATATTACGTTGGAAAATCTTCACTTTAAACACCTAATTAGTGCTTTATCTTTCAGCTGACGCAGAAACGGCTTTTTTTTTTTGTTGGTTTTGATGTTTGAGATCGACAAGTTGTGCTTGTACACAGTTTGAAACATACCAACCACCGATTCCACCTTCGGATTTGAAAGAATTATTTTTGTAACAATGTTCGATTTATGATATCATCAAGTTGCCATTCAATAGCTTTCGCGAAAAATCTACATATTAACTTCATAACATTTAACCGGAGGTTCCCTGCTGGATATATTCATTAATCTTCTGCAAAAGACCCACTATTTCATTTCATGCCAGTGTGAGAGGGGACAAAAGCAAAACCCTGCAGACTTTGATAAACACACATGGTTGATCTTTGGAACATCATAACTCAGAATTTTTTAATTTCTTGAATAAGAATCTTTTAGTACGTATTTATAAAGAGTTCTCATTCCAAGCCTTGGAAGAATGCAGCATAACCAACAGTATAACTACTAATAAATTACGAAGAATGTTCCTTTTCCACTAAGCCTCTCTCGTAAAGCACGACAACAAATATTTGATACTCCAAGCTTGATTTCTATATATTTAATGACTGTAACTGGTGACGCATATACTTGAATATTTTTTAAACACACAAGTTTAAAATGATTCTTTACATAAGAAATTATAGAATTCAACAAAAAGCGTTATCAATCTGTAACTTCTTAATCCCTAAGCAAATTTTTGGTGGAAATCAATCGAGCATTTGGTGACAAGTTGTGTTTCTTAACTGCCATTAACAACCATAGGCGATGGTACAATGAATTGCAATGTGGCCGCCCTCCCTTAAATGACAGTTTTCGAGTTCGTAGGCAAAAAGCAGTCACCATGGAAAAGGTATTGGTCTCATTCCGAACATTATTGAAGGGGACCATGTTGCCATATTGCTTCGAGGAGTATTTAAGCGATCCTAAAGATTGATGTGAAAGTAATTAACACTATTTTACACAAGAATTAAAAGTGAGGACATCAGGTTTGTGGCCGTTGGGTTCCCCATAATTTGACCACAGTCCAAAAAGGAGTTTTGTGTGGAACGGAACGAATCTACACTAAATCGCTTGGAAAATTGGTAGTCCCATTTCGTGTAAAAACATGGCTATAGCGCTACAACTTCAAGAAAGAACAGTAATCGACAGCACGGGTCTTTCGGAATTGGTTGGCTCTGAAAAAGGATATTCATTAAAAAAGTTACTGGACTGAATGATCGCCGTACTGCTAATGCTGAATAGTTTGGTCCATTACAATTTGTTTACTTCAACGTCCAATCGTCGAAGAGGTTGGACATTATGCAAGTTGCTATCGTTCGGGTTCACACAGCTGCTTCAACGACTCAATATTTGAATGCCCAGAAGATTAAAATAGATGGCTTCTTTTTGTTTCCAAGCGTCAAGAATAAATTACGGCGGTTACGTTCTACATAGGCCAAGGAGGCGATTGACGCATTTATAAATGAAATAGACAGCTTAGCATGGGAAGATTGGAAGAAATGTTTCGGAAAGTTGTAATCACCAATGCAGAAATGCCTATAAAGCAAAATACCTACTTTGAAAAATTACAAATGAATAGATTACGTTGCGAGACTTGACGGAAAAAGAACAACTCTGTTGAACGTCTGCAAGCATTGAAATCATATACCAAAGAAACATCGTAATTCATCACCAAAGGGATATTTTGTGCTTGTAAGTCGACGTACTTCCAGCATTGTAATAGAGTATTCAAAATGAGTTGCATTTTACTACCTCTAAGGCATTTACTACTAGATTCGTTCATGTATAGCGCACGCAATAACGCGCAACTAAATTGTACCAGCAACTTTTCCAAAACCGTATTCCAGACGTTTCAGCTCTTAATCTTGGAGGCATCGTCTTCCAGGATATATACAAGGATGCATCAATAAGTGCCCGTGTTACGAATGAAAACGCAAGTTCTTCAGATTTTTATTTAGTTTTTAACATAATCTCCTTTTGAAGAATACGCTTTTCCCAACGTCACTGCCATTTTCTAAGCCCTGTAAACAAAACGATTTATTGAACTCCTCAAAACAGCCTTCTCTCTCGACAATTACCTCGTCGTTTGAGCCGATTTTTCCTCGTGCTACGTTTTCACGTTGGGGTACAGAAATAAGTTGCAAGGAGTCAAGTAGGGTGCGAGTACGGTGGATGCAGCAGCAATTCCTGGCGCAATTCATGCAATTTGACCGCGACGATTCGGGATAAGTGAGCTGGTTCGCTGTCGTGATGAAACAACACTTCTTCTTTGAATAGGACCGCGTCTACTTCGATCTTTTGTTGAATCGGTTGAATAATTCACTGTAGTACGGCCAGTTATAGTGCTTCCTTTTTCCAAAGAATCTAGGAGGATTATATTTGCAACACAAAAAAATTGTAGCCATAGTCCTTCCGACGTGGCCATTTTTGCCTTCCTTAGAACAGATTCACCTGAAAAAACCCTTATTTTGATTATCGTTTTGTTTCTGACGTGTAGTAATGGATTCAGGCCTCATCAACAATGGCACCTCGACTCAAAAATTCCTGTAGATTTCGCTTGAAGATGTCCCAACATTGTTTTGAAATTGACAGCCGTATCCGCTTATTATGCCAGATGAGCAATCGCGGCACCCAACGGGCCGACAGCTTTCTCATTCTTGACTTAACATGTAAAATGTTTATTGCCATTCCGTACGACACACATGGGGTGTCTGCTACTTCGCGCACTTTCGCTCGGTGATCTGCAAGAATCATGTCGTTGACCATTCCACCGATTTCCTCAGTAAAAAGTGTGCTGGACGCTCTTCATCAAAGACAGATGTACGGCCATGTTTAAATTCGTTAAACCAATACCAAGCAGGCTCCCTATATATAGAATGCAACTTCAATTTCATTTCTTCGCACGTTTCTCCACCCAAAATTAAAAAGCGAATGACGGATCGATGTTGTCCTTTTTCCATTGTATCGGAAAGCACCAAATATGTTTAGTATAAATGGCTGTCAAATAAAAACTAACTTGTGAATGAATCTGAAATTTTGTATGGTATTTTTAATAGGTAGTATGTAGTACAGCAATGCTAACTTCCCTCAGCAATGGCACCCGTTTTTAAACATAGATACTTATCGATTCCCCTTCCTACATATGAATTATTGAAAATGTTGGAGACAATTTTCGATGGATTTGAAGACAGGTGGCTCGTATTAATAATACACAACATTTAGAAATTGTTTTACCCTTAACACGATAAATTTGTAAGAGGATTTGCAAAATACAAAGTCATACTTTCAACTGACACAAGAACTTCGATTTGGAGTGTTCCTACACGAAGCAATGTACAAATTTTTCCAATATTGTGTGATACATCATTTCAATCGAGTTTACCAGAAACTATCTGCTATAATAATCTATTACCTTTAATTTCCTTTTTCATGAAAGCTGGTTTCGATCTATTGTCCAATATTGTTCAATTGAATGGATTAAATATTAATGGGATTGGACAAAGATCTGTTATGGAACCGTCATATTCCTCGGCTTACATTGTTGGACAATATGAACTAAACAAAATTACACTTTAACATATCAAGTGTAGACCAAACACATAACGGTTCATGATTAAATCCATAAGATTCATATGTGTATGTATGTACATGCATATATTTGATATATTTGCGATTATGGAAGTTTATATGCGGTCGTGTACACCCGGCTTATTCTCGAATGCATTCGCTTCCCATTCATCGAAATGATTAAGTTAAATCGCAGCTAAAATGAAATTCCGCGGTATCGCCGTTAGTTATAATGCGGTCGATTCACTTCAGCGTCGCCCAGGCGGCGTAAAATAATAATTACTAACAAAGAACCGACCCCATAATACGTATGCATTCATACATGTCGGCTTAGCAGAGTTTACATCATGTAATTAAGTGATGAATGCGTGTTTGGAGATTAACTAGTAAACCTTTGCCAAAATTGGTATGTCGGTGGCGGCGGTGGTGGTGGTAGATTATTTACTTGGTATGCACTTCGACAAAATGAACGGAAATGCGATGCATCTTCTTGAGGCTTTTACCGAGTGCTACCGCAAATTGAATTGACATTCCGCGATCTCCATTGCTAGATCCGTGGAATATTTGAGTACCCTAAATGAAGAAAATTGTAATACGTTCAATGCGCAATTATTAAATTCTGATATTATTCATAAGTTTGTGTAGATTGTCAAATATGCATTGCATTCAGATATTATGTTCGAACAAAATTACAACTTTTAATATTCTACAGAAACCTGCTCCAAGTCTATTTCTAAAACTTAATATTTGCTGCGCTTCACTTGAATAGAATTATTAACGTGTTCTTTTGGGCCTTAGTCTTGAAGACAGGTGGCTCGTATTAATAATACACAACATTTAGAAATTGTTTTACCCTTAACACGATAAATTTGTAAGAGGATTTGCAAAATACAAAGTCATACTTTCAACTGACACAAGAACTTCGATTTGGAGTGTTCCTACACGAAGCAATGTACAAATTTTTCCAATATTGTGTGATACATCATTTCAATCGAGTTTACCAGAAACTATCTGCTATAATAATCTATTACCTTTAATTTCCTTTTTCATGAAAGCTGGTTTCGATCTATTGTCCAATATTGTTCAATTGAATGGATTAAATATTAATGGGATTGGACAAAGATCTGTTATGGAACCGTCATATTCCTCGGCTTACATTGTTGGACAATATGAACTAAACAAAATTACACTTTAACATATCAAGTGTAGACCAAACACATAACGGTTCATGATTAAATCCATAAGATTCATATGTGTATGTATGTACATGCATATATTTGATATATTTGCGATTATGGAAGTTTATATGCGGTCGTGTACACCCGGCTTATTCTCGAATGCATTCGCTTCCCATTCATCGAAATGATTAAGTTAAATCGCAGCTAAAATGAAATTCCGCGGTATCGCCGTTAGTTATAATGCGGTCGATTCACTTCAGCGTCGCCCAGGCGGCGTAAAATAATAATTACTAACAAAGAACCGACCCCATAATACGTATGCATTCATACATGTCGGCTTAGCAGAGTTTACATCATGTAATTAAGTGATGAATGCGTGTTTGGAGATTAACTAGTAAACCTTTGCCAAAATTGGTATGTCGGTGGCGGCGGTGGTGGTGGTAGATTATTTACTTGGTATGCACTTCGACAAAATGAACGGAAATGCGATGCATCTTCTTGAGGCTTTTACCGAGTGCTACCGCAAATTGAATTGACATTCCGCGATCTCCATTGCTAGATCCGTGGAATATTTGAGTACCCTAAATGAAGAGAATTGTAATACGTTCAATGCGCAATTATTAAATTCTGATATTATTCATAAGTTTGTGTAGATTGTCAAATATGCATTGCATTCAGATATTATGTTCGAACAAAATTACAACTTTTAATATTCTACAGAAACCTGCTCCAAGTCTATTTCTAAAACTTAATATTTGCTGCGCTTCACTTGAATAGAATTATTAACGTGTTCTTTTGGGCCTTTAGTCTTAATACTAAGAACATAAATTAATCAACTCTTGCACTTATTAAATTGTACTTAATACCGTGAAATTTGCACCCATTTCTCTAGGAAAGGTATGTTTTCGAAAATCTCATCTTCATCCAACGAAATTGACATTGCTAGCACGTTTGGTGGGATGTTCTGTGGTGACTTGCATTAGAAAACTAGCTGAGGAACATGCATCGGGTACGTGAGTCATCACAACTTGACCAAATAGATCTTCCTTGTTTTCTGAGGACGTACTAGAAGTTGCAAGATCCATATCAGAATCTTTAAGTAGTGCTTGGCATTCAAGTGTAACACTATATATATAATAAATTTACCTGGTTGATCCTTCGACGCAGTATCTTTAGATAGATAATTTTTCTTTCTTGTCCTGATATCTTGATGCTTACTTCACTATGCTCGAGGATCATTGGATTCACAATCGTCAAGCCAACATCTTTCATTATCCATCCCTTGAAATGCGATGTTAAGATGTTAAGATGAAAACTGCAGGATCGAATCGTATGACGCGTGAATGTGAGCTGTTTGTTATTAGACCCTGGTGGTTGGGCTAGTTTTACCATTCGTTTATCATTAGTCAAAACAACTACTGAATCTGAATTAATCTCAGTCAATCTCAAGTAAATTGTTATACTCACTGGAGGAAACATTACAGAAAGATGCTACGTCTCAAGAACTTTACTCGCTAACTACTATTTCATTTGTTTGAAAAGTGTGATAAAAGGACGAGTGATTTACCTGCTTTCAATTGTCTCAAAAATGCGTTGGCCCCAACATTACGAAATGATCATCGCATAAAATCATACTATTGCTAACTCATTTCCCGTAATGAACCCTTCCTTTTCTTACGGTAGGTGAAGGCCCATCATGGGTTACAATTCTTCTCAACGATCGTTAGTATCTTCTGGCGAAGGATTGTACATATGTTTAACGGTTGCCATGGGGGGAGAAGGCACGCCACAGCGCATTTTGCCTAAAAACTACCATCTACGAAGTTGAAAATCTAACAGCATCTAATAGAAATGTGGTGGTAACGAGGTTGGTAACCGAGAATAAAACAAATAATGTGAATTTATTTGCAATTATAAATTAGAAGAAATACTCAGGTAAGAAGAAGTTTTAATCAAAACAAGAGCAAACATTTATAATATGATTGTAATATCAACACTGGACTTGTGAAAGTGAAACATAACCAAGAGAAGTAAGCGAACAAAGTTGAAACTTCCAAAATGTAATATTTGAGAAGGATTGGAGAAGTTAAAGAAGTACATATAGAAATTAATAAATTAGAAAGAATTGAAATCAGAAAATCAGTAAGTGATATTATGGAAGATGTCTTAAACCATTTGGGCATGTATAAAAAATACCACGTGCAAGAATTGTCAAATAGATATAGCAGCTACAAGGGCTAGAATCAAAGTAAGTAGATACTTCTTGGAAGGATACGGAAGATATAGTTGAGAATTCAGCAGGGAGTTAAATATGATGACGAGCATTATAAATAAGTGAGCATAGATTTGTTTCAAATTTAGTAATATTACATTCAGTTTAATTAAATGTAGATATATATAAATCGTGATCTAAATATTTATGTTTCGTTTTTACTGGATACTCTTCAAGTAAATGAAAGAACAAAATTGAATTTAACCGTATTTATCGTTCTAAAATAAATACTGCTCAATTCAATTTTGTTCTTTCATTAGTCTAAAAAAGTGATGAAGATTACGCAGTAAAAAGATTCGATTTAATGTCAGACGTTTAACTCCTGTTGTACAATATGAAGTAACGCAGTAAGCCAGAGTGGTTGCTATACTATGACAAAAATAAATAATTATAATTATTCTTTCAAGTTGCCTCTATCACTTTTAGGTCAAAATAATAGATAAGCATTCAATTTAACAGATTTTAATTCCTAGCGCTGTTTCATACCATTTTCCCTTAAAACATTGTCAGTAAATTATAACATTGGTAGAGTCAACTTGAAAAATTAGTATCCGAATAGATCACGAACTGTACCAATATAATAATAATAATAATAATAATAATATTTATTTGCCTAGCAGGTCAGGCTTATTAACAGGACAAAAGTTTCAAAATATAATACAATATGAATCTGAAATACATGTACAACTGCAACTAATATTAAAATACTCGGTATCTGAACTGGAAGAATTGTAGAACGCTAAGTTGTAAACTCATCCTTGGATTTATTAGCTAATTTACTCATCACATAGATCATTGTCCATATCATGATATTCGTCCCTGCAAAGAGGAGTCTGCAGCTGCAATCGCTTCTGGAGTTGACACGCGGTACGTGAAATGCGAGACATTGCAATAGAAATGCACCGTCGAGCTTTTTGTTCATCAAGTTAAGAACAAATTTTGTGCAAATCATATCTCTTCGTGATGACAGTGAGATCATACCGTGTCGTTCCAATAAATCGGGGTGCAAAATACCAACATCTGGATATTTTCCATCCTACTTGAAGTTCAGAAACAAAAATTTCTTCTATGAATACGTTCTAGTGGTAGATCGTCACACATGTATGAAGGATACCACGCCAAAAGTATGTACACCAATTTGTTAAAGACGAAAGCATAGTGTAGTACCTTGAGCAAGTCCGAATCCCCAAAATACGTCGACATTCGCTTCAGAAAACTTATGGCCCTACTTGCATCGGAACAGATCGATGATATGTGAGACTTGAAAGTAAGGTTTGTATTAAAAATAATGCCCAAGTTCTTGGCATCCATTTTTAGATAAATCCACTTAATTTATGGAAGGGTATGTCACAAGAAAGGTTCTAGTAAATGGCGTCACCCTGGCCGCACCAATCTAAAACTCCATGAAGCTAATAGTTGCTATATTTATAGGAGTGGAACGACCAGAAGTAAAACAATACTAACAAGCAGCAAATATACAAATAATAAATAACTAAAAGTGATTATTTTTGAGAAATTAGGCTTCACTGTAACCAAAAGCTTGGCACTCACTTGAATTCTGACATACTCCTCTTTAAGTAACTAATGGCATCCCGCTCAAATAACTTGCCTTTTAAAAACTTTGAATTTTTAGCGGAAAAACACATTTTTGATCTTTATTTGATCAACTACTAGTACAACACAAGTAGTATGAAACTATAACGGATGAAAATTTAAGGACTTCGCGATAAATCGCCCTAAATGGGCGAGCGCAATAATTTTAACTCAAAATATATTATATCGTGGGTCTCGGATGTTTGGAATATTTAGAACGCCTAACGGGTTACCCTTGAATTGTTAAATCCCCGAAAACAATCCTAAAACTTACCAGCGATATTTCGTTCGGAATGAAACATGTATGTAGGTACGTATGTAAACGACTACAATACACATAATACGCATAC
Organism: Chrysina gloriosa; assembly: GCA_038088585.1. Taxonomy (NCBI): domain Eukaryota; kingdom Metazoa; phylum Arthropoda; class Insecta; order Coleoptera; family Scarabaeidae; genus Chrysina; species Chrysina gloriosa. The sequence continues at coordinate 10,750,377 of CM076092.1, forward strand.
GTAAGAACGCACGTCGGTTTCTGTCAGTTAAATGGGCGAGTATACAACGGCAGAATTGTATCATGTTACATATGAAAAGGAAAAATTAAAATATGGAAATGAAGCAGTCGAGAGCTGTACATATCTAGCATATATTTTGGGCGTAAATATGCATTACTTACGTATACCTACAGGGAAATTCTGCTTTACTGTGTAGCACCCTACGTTATGGGCGCCTTTAATTGTTTAGGCGTCCCCAAAATCGGAACATTCCCGTCAAATCACGGTCAAAGGGCTTAATCGATCGAACACTATCGAGTTTCAATTAGACATCAAACGCAATCGCATATACAATGATTTACAAGGACCAAACGTCGAAATGCTTGCGACATTGATAGTAGTCAAGGCTGAAATACGCACGTAATCAAATACGTATGTATTAATTATCTGTGTTGATTTGGTGTTTATGTATCGGCAGAGTATCGATAGTAATCGCAATGGGTGTGATGTAATATCACTAACAGAATTATGAAGTTGCGTGACTTCATCACATTATTTAATTAAATCCGGTGACATGTATTCCGGTAGAACGCATCATAGCATCCTTAAATCGTATCTTACCCAATGACCCACGATTTCTGAAATTTATGCAAATTAAATTTCCCTCTCTACAACTTAGGGTCATATTTTTGTACTTACTAGGATGAAAAACTTTTCCGGGATGGATCACCCAGGTCACCTCAACTCTCTTAAGCACATTTCTTTTTACGCTGACAGCACGTATCTCCTTTTTGGACAATTGTTCTACTTACTGAACAGTCACGCAAAAGGCAAACTGGTTTCTATTTATTATTTATTTATTAATCTAAAATACTTGATGATTACCGTTAGGTGTTGAGATATAAAACTCGACTAGATTTCATTTCATCCATCATAGACAAACTTTACCCATTCCCATTTTCTTCTGGCCTTTGCCTTTTCTTCTAGCCAATTTAATTTACGCTCTTTAAGGACTTCTGGCAAACTGTTTCTACTTGTAACGAATCCAACATCAACTAGAAGCCCAAGACCCCATCGCCTTTATCTACCATTAACACATCAGCATCAATTCTAAATTCTCGATGTGTCCTCTGTCCTTCATGTGCTTGGCAGCATTCGACGAATCCACCATAACGATAGTGTTCCACATGTTGTTTGAATCGTGCAGCTAACTTACGCATCTGAACTGTCATCGTACAGGAGGGAACCAGTGAAATTTGGATGGAAATATGAATTTGCACGAAGATATGTCCATTTTCAACAGGACCCTCAACTTCACTACATAATGCTCGTTCGATAGTTTCTACACGACAGATATCCTTATAGAATAGACAGCAAAATCGATTTTACGTTTGCTGGATTTTTTCTTAAATTAGTGATCACTTTAACGTGGGAATAACCCTATCTTTCTAGAATATCGTTCAATTCCGAGGACTTCATTCGAAAATATGATAACGGAGTTTCAAAATAGATTACACTACTGTTTACAAAAGAATAGTGACGGTATGGAATAATTTATTAGGATTGTAAGGTACTTTCGTTTCAAATCGATGGGTAGACATTTTTTATTAGTTCCAAAACTATTTTAAAAATTGTATATCTGACTTTTAAAAGTAGTGTGTGTAACGATAAAATACTAGTTTTTACAATGTTAAGAGCTTCTACAGCTTCAATTCTCTGCTCAATAATAAGTGAAGAACTAGTAAGTTCACTGGCTTCAAATTTTGCATACCGTGTATTCATTACGATAGCTGCGACTTATCGACGAGCTTTTTGTAAATTTATTGTTCGTTGTTGAATTTAACCTCAATTAAGGATTAAAAAATTACCTTGGGCTTACCGTCATTTTTGGAGTTCCAGGAAGTAGCGACAACGAAGGAATTGACAAAAACATGCTCTTTGACAAATCTTAACTACCGTGTAGAATGTATAGTATTCAAAATTTCAAGCCTACAGATCTGATGGTTCTTGACTTATTATTGACAAAAGATTAGACCAGCCTGAGTTCTTATCATTGTAAACAATTAGTATTTTATCGTTATACATACATATGTTAGAGCTAAAATATGCAGCTTTCCAAATAGTTTTCGAACCGACCACAGAAATTAACTTTAAGCAATGTTGGAAATAAGTACCTCACAGATTTAATAGAAGACTTTGTTTTACTTGTAAAAGTAGTACTAAATCGATATCAAATATATGGCGTTGTTTAACAGAATTAAATAGCACGTAATAGTCCCTACACCTTATTACTTAATCGGTTAATAATTACTTACCTAAAATTATCCTTGTATGGTGTCTATGATAAGCATTCTCAAGATTTTGAAGTTAATGTGATTGAAGAGCAAGGTGTTGGGGTGACAGCACACTGGAGAAATCATTTTGATTCCCCCTCCATACAACTGAAACTATTTTGAGCATTCTACAATGCCATGAAAAAATACAGTTCATTGAAGGACACCGAACATATTATTAAGTAGAAAACAGCCCAATTCTATTTATTCCAAACTATCAACAAAGCATGGACAAATATATCTTCTTAACGAAACACGTCCCCATACTCTCGTAGAAAGTCACCAGGCCAGACTGTAAACCATATTAAACTGGATTTCGCGTATTTAGCAGTGGAAATGGACACCGAAGCTGCATTCGCCTTAATAATGAGCAGTATAGTTCGTAAGTTAAAGCACTATACTGCTTGCTACCGTTCCGATTTTCAGCGAAATTACAGCGGCTGTTACCGTACCGTATAAAACCTTCTTATTATGCAGGATCATGCCATTGAGAGTAAAATACGACGTTCTAAAGATATTAGATAATGACCGTGCTTTTACAATAACGTTTAAACTTATAAACTCGTTAGGGTGTTAACATTTATAGGACCGTCCTGCTTCGCCCTTGATTAACGGATCTCATATATTAAGTGCACAGATGGGAATGCGGTCCTACTTTTTAGAGTCTAGATTTAATATCACCCTAGCATCCACCGCTTAATGATACGTTAATCCCGTAGAATTTCTAACGATTATCACATTAACAACGTTCACAAATTGTTATGTGCTAGTGGTTTCCGTAGACTTTTTAATTGTTTCCCTTTAAAGTTTTGAAATGGATATATGATTCTTGCTTTTATGTTTATTTTTGATTAACAATTAATTTTCATGGAGAAAACTGATTAGTATAGTCAATTGTTAAAGGGGATTAAGGGCATCTATAGCTCAAAGTTGACCACCAAATTGGGAATTCACTTCACTAATACGGCTTCAAGAAAATTGTGACGTCATAAATGATTCTTAAAGTTTGGAACTGATAACTTGCATGCATGTTAGTTTTGGATTGTTTCTGATAATAGTAAACAGAGCAAATCACAGTAAAAAATACGTTGTCGGGCGATCTTCCATAAGGACTTTACCATAAGCTTTGGAACAATATGATAAAAGTACAATCAAAACATTAACCACACCCATGTCCTTATACATCTTCATGTTCTGTTGGATCAGATACTGTACAGATGTAAATTTCAAAAATATTTCGTATTCAGCACATTAAATGATCATAGTCATAATTTGTCATATTGGTATAGGGACTTTTACCAGACAGGTACCGTTCCACATACCAGGTCCACCAAAAGGAAAGACGTGAGAATGTATGTGTCCAAACCTAAGGAGTTTTCTGCTTAATAGGGTCTTACTTCCTTTTACCTTTCCAATGCCTATCTTCCAATAGTCTCCATTTCACAACTACCTCTGTCATATCTCCAATATCTTCAGAGCCTAAGTCCTGCCCTTCTCTCCGTGGGACTCCAGTCTATTATTTCCTTGATCCATCTGGCATCGCTGCCCCTTTGATATATTTACTTTTCACTTATATGATATATTCTCGATTCCCGTTCTTCGTTCAAAACTTTGTACATCCCAATTACTTAATTGATAGTCAAAAGAAAAGTATTGATTCTAAGATGGCCAACTGTTGGTCTCTAAGGAGAGTGTAACTAAAACAAAGTTTCTGATTTTTCCACCGAATATATTCAGTTGGTGGTCAAAATAAATATTTGGGGTGTCCTCAAAGTAATGTACCAAGAATATGACCTAGATTATTAAAATTTTTAAAGCACCGGCGTTCTCACTTTTATCCATTTAAAGGAAGAAGGACGCGCATTGCCCGATTATATGTGGAAAGAAGAGAAACTTCAACAAACAATACAAACTGATAGAGAAAGTGTGTCGACCATCATGGCAAAGAAAGTAGAGGAAAGGTGCGCTCATGGGAATGCCAGAAATAAAGAATGATTCAAGCTTGAAGATCTAGCCAGTTTCTTTGTTTAGAATCAAAAATGTCCTAGTCTGCTAGTGAATGCTTTTAACTTGTGTTTCATCCAGTAATTAAACATGCCATATTGTCTTTCCTGCATCTATTAAAGTGGAACTATTGCTTAAGTACACAAATTTCGTGAAGAAGCGAACGCTAGGAAAAAATTGGAGAATTTGAAATTGTTTCTAGAAAGATTAGTAAGATCCGACGAAAACAAGGCATAGTATGATTTGATTTCTTCCTTGCTTACTTAATTCGAAATCTTTCTACCTGGGAGCGTAAGGCGGGGGAGTTGAGTTTTGTAATTTTGCCTGCATTGTTTTCTTTCCATAATATTCCTCTTCTCTTAGTGTCCTCCCTCATTTTGTCGATGCACCATGTTTTCGGTCTCCCTCTAGCACACCCTCCCGGCAATGGCTTCTCAAACATCATTGTCTGTTCACGCATGTCCAAAGCACCCGAGTTGGCTCCCTATGATTTTGTCCCTTATGAATTGTATGTTTGGGTTCTATCTGAATATGTAGTTCCTTATTTTGTATCTTCTACTTACGTTTGCTATTTTTCTCAATAATCTCTTCTCCTTTGCATTTGCGCGGGATTCTTGCTTCTTTGTTAAAGACCGCGACTGGCTGCTATATGTGATTATTGCCCTCACCACTTTTTCAACACTCCAGTCTTTATGTTTTTTAGTACGTCTCTTTTTCCTAAAAAAGTGGTCTTCATCGTATTGTACACACTTCTCACTCTTCTCGTCTCTTCGTTTATTTCTCTTTTCATTTCTCCGTTTTCCTCGATGATTGAGCCCAAGTACTATAGGGGTACCACTTGCTCTATTTGTTTTGCATCCAAATTTAACTCATGCGTTTTCTTTGTATTTGAGACTATCATAGTTTTTGTTTCCTGTATGTTAATCTTTATATTTATTTTCGTGAGTTCTTCCTACATTATTGTCAGGTTACATTTCAGATTCTCCTCCATATCAGCCAGAAAGACCATATCGTCCGCAAACATCGTTTCGGTCAATTGCGTTGCCCTCACTTTCCAATATCCCAATGTCATTTCCTTCATTCTTGCCCTGGGATTTTTCATGCTTCGTCTAATACTGAAAACAAGAGCGAACTCAGTACACACCTCTGTTTGACTCCTTGTTTAATTTCTGATTCCTTGGACTCTTCGTTGTTCGCTTTTACTATGTTTGTGTATAAGCCTTGTATTATTTCTATAATCCTCATTCACTCCTATCTTCCTTAAAATTCCTTATATGTCTTTCCTTCGTATTCTCACAACGCGTTTTTAAGATCTATAAAGCGTGTATGCATTTCTTTGTTTTTGTTGAGTATTTTCTGCCTTATTTGAATAAGCATAAATATGAGGTCTTGCGTGCTTCTATTTCTCCTGAGTACGTTTTATGTATTCTCCAACTTTATCTCCATATGGTTTGATATTCGTTTTCCTATTATTCTTATGAATACATTTCCTGGGACGATTGAGAGTGGTATTTCTCTCTAATTTGCACAGTTTCGTTTATCTTCTTTCTTGTAAAGGAGCAGCATGATATCTGTTTCTCAATCCTTCGATACTTTTTTGTTCTTCAATATATCATTCGTCATCTCTTTTAGTTTAGCAATTCCTTCTGTTCCCACATATTTTATCATCTCTGGTGTAGTATTGTCTTTTCCGGGAGCTCCTTCTTGTTCAATCCTCTTCATGGTCTCTTTTATTTATTTCTCACTTATCTTTTCCACCCTTCGTTCATTCTCCTCCTTGTCTTCCCCTTCTTCGCTTGGTTTTCTGTCTCTGTGCTTGTTAGATCTTTGAAGCATTCTCTCCATCGTTCCATTATTCTGTTTTCTAGTTTAATTACTTTTCCTTTCTTGTTTTTCATGATTGGGCATGTTGTTTGCTCTCCTTTGTCTAAGTTATTTAAGTATTTTTTTAGTGAAAATTTTGTGATTTTTACCACAGTCTTGAGCCATTTCCTACCACGACTTCTTCTTTACCTTCTTGACTGCAATTTTAACTTTCTTCCTTTTATTTTTGTAAACATCACAGTCATCAATTCTAGTATATAAGCTTTCTTCCCCTTTTTCTTTATTTATTATTTACTTTATTTAAATTTTATTTTTATGGAATCAATTCGACAGTCCCCTAAAATTATAAGCAATTGCATTTGTGAAGTTAGATTGAAGTTAGAAGATTCAAACATAGTTTCCAACCACACTTTATCCCTTTCCTAATTATAGTCAGAGTTGCACGCCTAGTTTCCTTGATTAAAAGCGAGAACTCCCATTAATATTTATAAAAATACAAAACTAATATTTTCGTAAACAATAGCTGCATATAAATGAACAAAACCATCGCCGCTAAACACGGTAACCGCACAACACCACCGTCGAGAACAACCGGCGGAAACATCTCCGCCGATTGCGGCAACAATAAGAATAACATCGGAAACAACATTCTTTTGTCCTCGTCTACATTCATAATAATCTCGTCCCGTCGTTCGGAACGCGAAGAGAAACAAGACGGAAGGAAGGAATGCAGAACATCTCGCGAAAGCACAGATCGCGTATGCGCTGGCCATCGAACCTGGCAAACTTCGCTGGTCCACAGTCGTATCCCGATCCCGCGCGTAAACGGTTCTTCGCGTCCTCATCCTGTCCGAGTCGGTTGAAAAGGACGGGATCCGCCCACCCGGGAAATCTGAAGAAACGCAGACGGAGACGGTGAACGTTCGAGTTCGAGTCGCCCCAGACGAAACTCGCAGCTATACAATGGCGTAAAACAATGGATTACGTACTACTGCGTTGTTATTAAAAGCTTGAAAATACTTGGAGTTAGGGGAAGTACAAGCACGAACAAGAGCGATATAAAGCGGTGAATAGTGGGGAGGATACGTGGCGTAAAAATAGATCAGTCATCCTTGCATCGCTGCGCGGGTAGAATTTTTTGTTACCTTTCGAAGAAGAATGCGGGATAATTGACGGTGGGAATTCGTAATCTTGATTTATCGACGCACGAATACGATGTGAGGAAGCTTCCATACCGATTTTATTCGAACTCTTTTCTTCTTCGCTGCGATGTTCGCGGAAAAAGCCGACACCACGGTTGCCGCCGTTGTTCGAACTGCTCGCGAGGAGGGGTTGTTATCGCGCAATGTGCGCGAATGATTTTCACATTGGCTTTTGCTTGTAGTATAGGTAAGTCTGTACGATATAATTTATGCTCATATTTATGCTAAATCCAAGGATTACAGTGATTTTTACAACCATTCGCGTTATGGTCTTCAATAAAGAGAGATTTGTCATTTGCGTGATATTATTTCCACAAAGTATTTGCATTTCAATAACTTTCTCTAACAGAAGCTGAGTAGAAACCATTGTAACAACATTATCGCACCCCATACATATTCTATTTCCGTTCGATTAATAGAATCCTTCAGAGCATTACACCAGTAACAAAGTATAGAGCATCCTTCACTCGAAGTGGTTCTGAAATATTCGAAATTAGTATCTGGGTTACAAATTTCAAATTTTCATTACCAAGCAGACCACATCACAATCTACTCAACTAGACCCCCTGAGTATATTGTGTTTCATACTGAAACAATGGCCTCTTGTCGTTAATAAATGTAATTGGAGGTTCATTTAAAGAAGAACCAAAAGAATTAGCATAGCAGACAATAAAGAACCTATTAAAAGTAATCCTTTTTCGTCACCAGACATCAAATATCATACACTGATTCCTAACTATCGGAATACCTCCGCCAGCTTTTCAAGTCACATACAAGGTGGTCAAGTTAATCCAAAAGATGTGTCAAATATTTATATATCTTATTAAATAGGTTATAGTATTTATGAAATGGGTTAGCTATGTATCTAACCGATTTCAACGTATAAAACAAGGATTATGTGCTCCACACGAGTTCTGGTCAAATTCTCCAAGGAACGAGCAATACCTTAATGGACTTTATGTAGGCCATCTAATCTTTTTCGTCTCCCAACTGAGGATGACCATTTTGTTGTTCAGAAACGTATTTGAAACCCCAATCGTATTAGAAGCAAATCGTATATATTTACGAGTTGGAATTGTCCAACTATAGCAATGATAAAATTGGAATTATTTTATTTCAATTTGTGTCTAAGTAAAAGGATTTAATTTAGTTGAGAATGTACCAAATCTTAATATACAGGACTCTCAACATCAGCAATCGCGTTAGATAGGATTACAGCTTCTGCTCGCTCAGTTCAGAAAACTTTGCTGGAAACAGTGAAATATGTAACATAATTATTTTTGTGGTCTTCTCAGATTGTAGATTTCAAACCTGTTCCCAAAAAATTTTGATACAGTGTTACAACATGTTTCGGTTTGAAAATGATTCAAGTCGAAACATGTTGTACCGCTACATCAAACGTTAATCATACCAGATTAGGAGACTTTTGTTCTCCTAAATCTAAAAAGATTTAGGAGAACAAAAGAAAGATACCCAAAAATCGAGGATATTTTTGTGGTATTCAAATTATTTGAAAGAATTAGGGAAATCAACGATTTGGAATGAAATAAAGTAGCTTTGCTCGTACCACACCAATTTAGGAAACCTTCCAGTATGTGCCTTCTCAATTGCGCTATGATCCCCAGCGAAAACGAAAGGAACTAATACACAAAACTCTACAAGAAACTTCAGCACATAATAAGTTGATGCGACATCTCTTCCCATATTCCCACTGAGGATGAGAAGAAGGAAGACAGTTATCGAAATAAGTATTTGTTTAAATTAATATGATAAGAGCAAAGAAAATCTTACACTACATCACATCGGTAAACTCACCACACGATTATGTAATAAAAAATTCGGTGACATGTGTTTCGCTAGCACGAGGCAGACATTATCAAAGCCGTAAAACCAAAGTGCAAGCATTATCAAGGAAAATCTCATTTCATTCGTTTATAACCTGATGTTTAGTGAAATGTTGCTTCTCAAGTCCAGCAATGAAATGGTTTTGGAATAACCTCTACATGATTTTAGAGATCGATTAAAATATTTCAAGGTCCCCCGAAAGTAACTAAAATATTTTATTTCAACTCAGAAACATCATTTTATTCGTGTTATGTGAAATCTTTCTAAATTATCGTCTTTCTTGTATCCATTGGGGGTAATATGCTTTCTTCTATTCCTTGTAAATTTGCTCTTCTTCTTAGCGTCGAAAGTTAAATTTTACCCTCTATCCCTATACCATTTTCCCTTGTATGCTACGTCTAGAAGAGATATTCCTCTATAATTACTGCATTTGACCTCGTCTCCTTCTTTTAGTATTAGTACTATTGTCGCTATTTCCCATTCTTGTGACGTCTGTTCTTCTGTCCATAACCATTAACTTAAGAATTTTGTGTGTTAACTCGTTCCCCGCATATTTAATGTTCTCAATTGACATTACATTCTGTCCTGGGTCTTTGTTATTTTTCATATTACTTACAATTCCTTTTGCCTCTTCTTGTGTTGGTTCAGATATTTCTACACCGTCTTCTTCCATCCCTTGTTTTCCATATTCTTCGACTTCGTTGCTCAGTAGTTGCTGAAAGTGATCGTTCCATCTTCCTCACAGTTTGTCTTCATCACCTGTTAAGTTGCCTTCTTTGAGTTTAATATACACGTTTTGGTTGTATCTTGTTTTACCTTTCTTGATTTCTCTGTAGATGTTTCTGATTCCCTTCCTCTTGTAGTAGCTTTCTATCTTTAAAACTGTTGTGCCTTGTAAATTCATTTCATTTGCCTATTTATGGTTTTTGCTTTTGCCCCTTGTTCTTTGCATGATCCTCTGTCTTCTACCCGCTCTGTTCGGATTGTTTCAATTCTCGTATTATTTTCTTTGTTTTCTTTTCCAAGCTGCACTTGTCGTCCCACCATGCTCTGCCTTTCTAGTGTTTTTGGTATAATATGGTTTTCTCCGTATATTACTGTATAATATATTGTAATTAATAATAATAATTAGTATCCATTCTTCATTTATTCTCTCCACTCTACATTGTTCTACTTCTTGATATTTTCAATTTCTTCTCATATTCCTGCTGAATTTCTTTTATCTATCATTTCTCCATATCAAACTCTTTTTTTTATTTTTTGATAAACTGAGACCATTCTGGAAATCACGACGAATCCTTATTTCTTTTCCTATTCCTCTCTCCTGTATGCCCATATTTGGACATTTTCCGTAAGCCTGCTTTCTGATTCGCGGCATTTTATTTTGGTAGTTCACTAAAACTTTTTTCCCTTGGGAAAATATAGCAGATCATTTTCGATCTTCAGACAGATTAAATCAAGCTTCAAGCACATTCACAGTCAACATTAGACTCTCAACATTTCGATACTTTAGCAACTATTCGCGAAATTCGACTTCGTTCATGTGGCTCGTTCAGTCGCCTTCTTTTGGATTTGATCAGTCCACAGCTAGAACGCAAATTCGTTGGAACGAGCACTAACATATATTATTGTGTTTTCAATTTGCATAACGATTTACTTCGGGAGTGGCTTTATTACATGAAAACTCAAATAACGGACGAATCTGGTACACTATACGTATACATACGTTTTGGTACTTTCGAGTCGACGCGCGATGGATCGTTCTGCTTAGGCAATAGCGATTTTGATCCTAACAAAGTTTAAAATCGGTATATGTGAGGTTTATAAAAATAAATTAAAAAATGCCTATTTCTGGCTTGTAAATTTAATTTTAATTTAAGTTAATAATTAACACAATGGATACCTTTATTTTCGCTATGGACATACATTGCATAAAGGAGCTTTAATTATTTTAATCGAATATTTCTGTAATTTAAAATTTTCCCTTATATATCACTGTAATATGTATATATTTATCGAGAGCTAACTGTGGTCTTTATTATCCGTAGCATCTGTTTAGTTCAAAATAATTTACGGGCACACATAGAAAGTTATGTAGTGAGAGTCTACGTCTATCGATATTGAAGTTATTGCCTTTATAGCTGTACTCCCCTTTCTAAATGCACTGTCTGCGACCTCATCAATTTAAACACGAAGTATCTATCACAATCAAAACCTGGCAATTTTTTCGCCATTTGGAACAAAACAGTTTCGACTAAAAACAATAACTATAAAAGCCTTTCAATTACATTTGATGAATGCAATGGAAAAATTCCGAGAGCCCGCCTATAAACAGATAAATGAAAAATACTTCGTACGTATAAATATGCATACGGACAAATTTTCAATAAACCAACATTGACAGGTAATAAAACGTTATGAATTGCATACATTTGGTTAAATGGAAATCTAAATCATGAAAAATAGTCGCAATGCACATAAATGTGACTGTATGCGTAGTAAAAAGAGTGTAATATATAAAAGAACAATGATTTGATAATAGGAATGTCCCCTATTTTTTATAAAAATCTAAACTGTGATGAAAAATTTTGAAAATGCTCTGAAGAGTATGACTGGAAAACTACTAATTAGTGGACCCAATTTAATTGAGGCTAACTTTTTAAGACAAGTGCCCACGTGTATTTCGTTCTTTAATGATTTCTCTGTATCTTCTACTTTATATTCTCATTATACCATCTAGAATTGGGCAAAACCATTTCTAAACTAGAAGGGCGATTTTCGCTAAAACTAATAATTACTTCTCGAGTCAACTACTGCATTTCTGTTTCAAATAATCTACCTTAATATCCGTGACGCCTGAATACCGGTAGCTCCATGCGCAGTGCCTAACGGCGTATAAAGTGTGCCGTCAATTGCAAGCGGAGACCCCGTTTAGAACGTGTAATAAGGAAATATGTCTTTATATTATCAGAGCACATACTCAGCGAGGAAATATGTAAATAGTCTCTTCGCCCGATGATACGTTCCTTTGTAATTTCGCCGACAATCTTTACAAATGCGATGTCATTAGTATTTATATATGTCCTACACTTCGCCTCCATGCGATATCCTTTGACCTTTCTTCACCGGAAATACGTAAGATGCTAAGAATAGATAAATTTTGGTATAAATTGAAACTAAATTCCGTTCCTTCATGATGATTACGTCGTGTTGATCTGGGCGAACGAAATGGCAGAGGCGTAGAAAATTAAGAAATAAATATGCAATTTGGCCTATTGCTTCGATGACGTACTATGTACTTCTGAAAGTTTGGCGGCTATACATTCCGCGATTTGTATGATCGATGAATTTTAGAATTTTCTGTACGTGATGGAAATTCATAACTAAAGTGAAGTAAGAAACAACTTTCCAATGTTTTCTAATTTTCGCAACACTTCTATTTTGTTAGAACTGCCAGAACAAACCATTAACTAAAATGTAAAGCAACTTATTCCAATTGAGTTAAGGATCTGAAGAAGCCACACACACAGCAAAGAAACAGTTATTATAGAGTATTGCGGAAATTAAAAATACTTTAAAACAGCTTTCAACTGCATTTTATTTTTTATATACTTGATAAATACTTCAACGCAGAAAATGGTCAAACGGCTCCCTTTTTAATCTTAGCCTTTATCGAACAGGCGTAACGACAATTACTGTATATTGTCCATCATACCCATACAAAATCACAGGCCCATTTCCATTTCGTGTCATTCTGCAAAATTTTCGAAATCCTTTCGTCTCAACATCCTTACATCTTTATCAACGCCAGCATATGTACCTCTAAGCCAACATGGTATTATACGATCTCGCTCTACTGTATCAAATCTGTATTTTACGCAATATCTTTCACATTTTATTGATAAAAATGGGCACATGGACGTGACCTCTCTAGATTTTAAAAGGGTATCGGATCAATTAGATCACTATATCCTTCTCAAGAAACTGGAGTCCATCAAATTTGCTGATCGCTTGATCGCTTCTGCATTCGTACTAAATTAATAGAAACTTTTGAGTTAGGTATCGTAACCGCACTTTGTCCCAAGGTGAACTGATATTTAAGGTACCACAGGAGTCTACAGTAGGCCCTGTGCTCTTTCTAATTTTCATCAACAATCTTCTCGGTAACGAATCATGTTTGGTGACAACCTTAAGTATTGAGAATGTGGGGAGATAGGAGCACCTCATCATGTCCTGCGATAACACCAGAAAATATAAATCAAAAATATTAGCGAGTATTTCAAGGAAAACAAAAATCCTTTTAACTACTTCACCTTATTTACTTCCGATAAAATGGAAATCTATGAAGATATGTATCGCTTTTTAAGTGAAAGTAAAATAGTAGTTTGAATGAGGTTCCTTTGTTTACTTCACCTAGTAGGTTAACCTTTCCGTAGTTCAATCTGTTTACATCACATTGAATGCCCTGAAGAACTTCTGGACGGGAAGTGAGTGTTCTTGTTATTATCCTTGGTACGATTGTGTTCTCAGTATGAACGATGATGGTCATGGCTGGAGGCCACAAGCAAATGACAAAAAAAAAAAGCTTTTACTCTGCCGACTCTATAGGACTACTGTTGATCGTTTTCAGTTGGTGTTCTGCCTCTAGATTACCTTTTAATGTTACTAAATGTGTTCGTACTACGTAAACTAAAAATTGCGGCCAATAGAATACTTTTATAATATATGCGGTGTCGCTCTGAAATCTGTAGCTATTTGTCGTGATCTGAGTGCTCTTTTCGATACCACTCTCCCTTTTTCTAGACATATATGGGACATCATTAGCAAAAGCTGTAATCTCTATGGCTTTATCTTTCGTAACCGTCGAGATTGACAGAAGCCTGATACCTTCCGCATGCTTTTCTTCGCTTGAATAAGATCTCGACTTGAATACACTGTCCCTGTTTGGTTCCCTATCTATAATTGTCACATCAGTTCCATCGAAGCAGTTCAAAGAAGATTTCTTACATTTCTGCACTATTTATCGCATAACGTATATCCAGCTAGACAGCATGACTATGATGTACTGTTGCTATATGAATTCAATTTTGCCTCGTTAGATACCCGTGAGCTAATATAGTTAATCAAAATTCTCCTCATTGCTCCTCATAGGATTGACTGCTCTTGGTTGTTTCAGCAACTGAGCTTTTAGATTCCCCGATTTGGGCTAATATACTTAATCAAATTTCTTTACTCGATTGTTCCTCATAGGATTGACTGCTCTTGGTTGTTACAGCAACTGAGCTTTTTCATTCCGTGGATTAACTCTAGTTCAAATGACACTTCTTATACTGAATCCTTCTGTACAAATATACTAGTTAGAACGCCTGTCTCTTTGATATGCAATTACTTCAATAAACTGGCTAGTGATTGTGACATCAATGCTGACACTCATATTATGTCTGTTGCTAATGATGTTTTTCACACACTTTTCTGTCTTCCCCCATCAGACGGCGCTCTTATTAGTCGGACTCGAATTTACTTCAAATTCAACTTCAACTTATTTACCATCGGTTTCGAATTAAAATACGTTTTCTTTATACATTGTTTATTCAATTATAGAATTTACCTTTCATTCACATAAGTATCAAATGCGTAAAGAGCTTCGCTCTTGTCGGGTGTTCCACGACACCTTTTCTTTATTATTATTATCATTAGATTTTATTACTTACTATGTTATATATAGATAGTTTTTCTACCACTGCTAGATCAAATGAACGACAATGGTTGAATTAATTGTTTTATTTTTAGAATGTTCACACATGTTTTCGAAACACCTTCATCAGTGAAAATATAAGTAGACAAACAAACATTTGTTTTTCTATTTGGGAACTATCAACAAAATAACTAATGGCTAGAATTTATTGATACATATATATGATCTGTACAAATATATATATATATATATATATCAAATGTGCAAACAAATTATATGCAAACTATGAAAACACCCAAAAAAATCTTAACAATCCTTTTGTACATTTATGTATATTTATCGTTTTGTATATTAACTTCTTTACAATTATTTTCTTTTTTCAAATAATTCGTTCAGGACGGATTAAAATAACTGTTTTCGCGTGATGACTAAAATAAATAAACGGAAGGACTTCGTTAAGGGACTATTCTGCCAAACAATGGAAAGGTATATATATATATATATATATATATATATATATATATATGTGTAGTAAAAATGTATTTCGACCGTACTGTATAGAGTAGAATATATAAAATCGAGCGAAAAACTCTATTGGGGTGGTCGGTCCGTGAAATAAAAAGTCTCATTTGTTCAACCTCTATATTTCGTCACCGTTTGGTAACTTCATCAGGAGTATGCTGAAAAATGTGCTATCACAATGTTGCAACTTAAGGATTAAACTAAGACTTACAACTAGAGTAGATCACTAGCCCTCAGATACATATTAACGTAGTGTCAGACCATCAGATTTTGTACGTGTAATCACATGAACGCGTGGAATATGTATGAGTATTTGTTAAAATTGCAACGACAAGTATACATGTATACATATATACTTGATTTTATATATTCTACTCTATATATGTATATATATATATATACGAGAGATGCTTCCAAAGTTGTCATTTTTTATCAAAATTTCAATGTAGTTTCCCCAATATAATCTTCTGAAATCTTGATTAAAAGTGATAATAAATAAAAAAATTGTAACTTTGGGAACATCCCTCGTGAATGGAAAAATAACAAACTTGCTTTTTATTTGCCAAACGAGAAAACAACTGTCATACTTTTTCTTTTATTCATTTTGTGTTAGCTCATATAATCCGATCTTTTTGTCCTCTTGCATTATTACAGTAACATTCAAATGTAAATTTGAATTTGCAAAACCACGACTTACGCTTGAAAATCGAACAAAACGTAACGCGAAGCCATCTTTTCTCATTTCGCGGACGTTATAACATTTCCTTCCCCTTCATTTCCGCAATTTATTACTTAATTTCGCCCGGTTACGCCGCATTACCGGTTGTATACAAGACAGCGTCCGACAAAAAACATAACCGCGTTCGTAATTTTGGACGCCGCGGCGTAACTATTTTTCGGGCGTTATGTTATCTTCCCGTTTTTTTCCTCCGAACCGAAGAACCGACACGAATACGCCGGGATAAGGGAGGAACGGTCGAAAATGACGAAGCATCGACGTCGCATCTTAGCTTCGGATAAAATCGAGGCGCTCGCAAGTAATAAAGAGGCGGGTGCGTCCGTATTTTGAAACACGGCCCCGCAATATCGGACGAATTCGCTTATATTTAGGTACCGCGCCGATATTAAAAGACATTAATTTTCGAGCGGCAATGCTGCAAGGGAGCAGCTATTGCTCATTATTAAAAGGAGTTGTCGCTTTTTTCTTTTGATGGTCCCGTGGTGTTTATCGTTTTACAACGGCGAAATGAGAAACGAGGCGTTTTCTCGAAAAATTACGAAATAAAGTTGGGACGGGTTTGACGCTTAATATGACAGCAACATATACTTCAAGAGGATTGTAGCCAGTAGTAATATTTTTCGTCGCTATTGACGCAATTCAAAAGAATTACAGAAGTGAGCATCAAAGGAATTACCAATTCAAAACGGCATCGTCTTTGTTAGTAATACGTTCAAAGCAATACACAAAATGAAAATTGTGCTGGTATTTACGCACATTTTCACATCCCAATGCCATACAATATGCCGATTTCCCATAGTTTTTAATGGGCAGTAGGGGCGTATACGCGGACAGTTTGATGGAAGAGTGACTTTTCTATAAAAAGGTTATTTTATTGTAAAAGAATCAGTAAATCAGCATAATGTTTTAAATAGCCAATAAATAGAACACCTTTAGAATCCCAAAATACGGTGGCCATGACCTTATTGGCTGAGGAAACGCCTGTACTTTTGTTTCTGGGGTATAATCAAAATTAAATATAATAAGAGCATTCCCAATATTATATCTACTTTAAACTAGAGAAGTCCAACATTTCTCAAACTTCATTAAGCATTTATTATCAGAATGTCTGAGGTCTAAGGACTAAATGTACGAACTCACATATCCCTGTATGCTTTTTTCGTGGTAGATCAACTACAACAAATAGTAATAGTAATAATAATAATAATAATGAGCTTTATTGATCAGAACAGATGATAAACTTAGATAAATTTTTACAATAAATCTTAAAAGATTTTTATACAATAAACGTTTTTTTCTTTGCAATTCCAATCATATAGTTTGACGTGTTCTATACTTTTGTATTTAGAGAAGAAATAAACTATTATTATAATAATATCTGACTAACAGGTGTAAGATTCAGACAAAGTCTGCTATTCTTCCTAGCCATTTAAATAATATGCGATATATATATATATATATATATGTACACACACACACATATATATACATATATATACATATATATATATATAATAAGAAAAAGACCCTTGTTACCATTTCACAATTTATTAATCAGAAGTTGGATGAAGAGGGACCACAACATATTATTGTGGAAGCTGTCTGATTGTGAGTTAGGAAGTACTCCGCATTTAATCAAGCTATTGACATCGTATTTACATAATCGTATATATTACGTATTTTATGATGGTTATAAATCATTTGGATTTATCTCTACTACTGAAGTACCTCAAGGGCTTAATTTAGGACCGTTACTGTTTATTAATATAGTGTACTTTGAATGGTCAGCACCTAAAAAGGACTGAAATTGTTTGGGATTTTTGTGTCTTGTTCGATTCTCGTCTAGCAATTTCGACAGACATAACAATTCTTTGCATGTCTGCTCCTAAAGTTCTGGGGTTCATTTAGGTATTCACGCTTCTTTAATAATATTCCATTTTAAAGAAACTGTATTTTGCCTTCGTAGCCAGCAAGCTCGAATATGCTTCATCAGCATGATCTCCTCATTATTTATATATATACAACTTTCTCTTGGGAAAGTGCAATGACGCTTTCTGAAATGTTTATTGTTCAAAATGAATGGTACATCTAATATAATTTGTGTCTGACCGTCTGTCCCGTAATTTCTTGCGGGACAGACGGTTTTAGTTCGTTTTCTTGTCGCGAAGATGGATTTATATGGAAACTGGTACATCGACTGATTAACATGGACGGACTGACAGACCTGGATTTCTATATTCCCAGACTAAATTCACGTTTTTCGTCAATATTTTTCCTACCACTACCGAGAACGAACGCTCTGCATGGTTGTCCGTTGCCAACTATGTGCAGAAATGCGAATTTATTTCATAATGATATATTTTTTATAATATCAATAATTTTGTTTGGTTGATTAACATTAGGTTGTTATATATTTTATTTGTGTTACAAATATGTAATTTATTTATGTCCTGTAATTGGTACACTGTTGGACATTAGAGATATTATTATTATTAACTCAAGATTAATGTACTGCGACATATGGATAGAGAAAATCTCTTGGATTACGTTTGAAGATAGCCAAACATTCTTCTGAATTTTTAATCCGAGCGCAGGATCGAGAATCGTCATTAAGCAAACGCGGCACCCATTACATGGATTATTTTTTCATATTTAAACGTTCATACAAAATATTGCATACTCGTTCGGTTGAAATATTAACTTCATTAGCTATCTCATGTACTTTCAATCGATTATCGCTAATTACAAGGGCACTGATTTTGTTAACTATTTCCAGGAGAAGTTACAGTAAATGATCGTACCGGACGTCCCGCAAAAAAATGTTTAATCAACACTCGAAATTCTTTCCTTTTTTCATATTTATGTATGTACGCAACAACGAAAACAATTTTCTTTCAATGACCTATCTGTGAGATTTGTGTGAAATTTTGACAGTAGAATCACAAACATGGGGGAAGCCAACAACATAGTTACCATAGTTAAAGTGTTGTCAACGTTTAAAAATCACTCTTCCGTCAAACGGGCCTAGTATATTGGTGTTTCTTTTCTCTTTAGCAAACCACGAGATAGGTACTTAGTTTATCTACCAAAACCTAATACATAATTCTAAGGTCATCGTTATCAATTGCTTCGTGTATAGCATACGCCAGTATCGATTCCATTTCCATCATCCAGCATTAGCAATAATTCCCAAGATACTTAAATCTTACGCTCAGATTTTACATCGGATTCGCCATATAGCAGCCCCGTACGAGCATCGTGCTGCAGAATTAAACCCAAAACTAGTAAAACTACCACAAATCCTCGAATTTGTCTCCCTCGTGAGTAAACCATCGCTCGAAACGGCACACACGTATGAGATATGGAGGAGCATTCGCTTCGCCTGGCTCCGCGGATACATATGTATGTATATATGCATGTATTTATGTACATACATACATATTTCATCGAGGCCACGATGAAGGATTTATTGCTAAATATTTTACGCTATGCACTAACCGTACAAGAAATATTGCGAGACTCGAACTGAAAGACAGACTGGCTGTGCACTGCTCAGGATTCATTTATTTGTCGTCGTGCGGTGTTCCAGAAATGCACCGAGAGTTATAAAATACGTACTAATACGGCACGACTAATATTTCAGCCGGGAATTGCACCGGTGCTGTATTAAAGTCGAAGGAAACACGACGGCGGATATAGCGCTCGTTAGCTTTTTCGCTAACAATGCGCCCCTCTAGCGTGGATCGATTCCTTGTTGATCTAACGAGACGAACGAAAGACGTCTACAATCAGAATAGTGAACTGATTGTCGACAGGCCAACTCGTCTTTGCAAATTAAATGAAAAAGTTTTTGGATTTACTACGCATATTCGTATAAACCTTTAAATTCGTATTTCGGAAGATATGTTGTCATTCTCACAAGAAAATGCGGGTGAACGTAGCTTTGCAATCCGCGTTTGATATTAATCTTTGACTGTAAAATTGTAAACTACTAACCATGCTTTGCGAACGGGTGGTAGTTGTTCACTAGAGGAGAACTGTCGATTCAGTTGCTGGCAGGCTGTTTTTCCAGCTCACATGGAGAAGGATCAAGGATTAATACAATTCGAAGACTAAGAGTTGCCAAAAGAATGTCTTGTATTTGACATCTCATCCTTGGCTACAATCCCCATTAATTTCCATCAACTTTTAAGTCCTAACGTGTACACCAATATTTTTGCCCAATAGTGAATAATGTTGCTATTTACACGACGCAATGCAAAGGTAATGTGGACTGATTTTAAACCATTCAGTTTCATTTTCCAGTCCTTCACCCATTGGTTTATCTTATTGATTGCTGATTGTAATTTTTAGTTGCTCTTTCTTGAGATGCGTCTGGCTCCATGATGACAATATCGCCCGCAAATGTTCCTCTAACTGTCTCTTCTATTATGTGAATACCTGAGGTGTATAGCAGGTATAAAAGTGGTCCCAATATGCTCCCCTGCAGCACTCCAGCTAATATTGGATAAAGCTCTGAGTAGGCTTCTTCATGTGACGCCAATTGACAGCAGTTTTGCGGTTAAGTCCCTAATGCCATACCCTACCGAATGCCTGAGACACATCTAGGAATACCGCAGAGGAATATTCTTTTTCTTTTCAAAAGCTCTTTCGATTACAGATGTTATTCGTGGATCTAATGTTGAGTGGTGACTGCTGAACCCAAATTGGATTTGGATTGCTATTTTGATTAGGTCAAAACATAATAAATATCTTTTTGTTTTAAATACCCAATCTAACACATTAATAGAAAATAAGAACGATCTCAGCAGAAAAACGGTGATAATACGTCGCGTTCGCTATTAGAAAGAAATCGTCGTTTCTTCGAGGGAATGGATTTTACCGAGATACGGCAAGGCACGTGCGTCCACGTCAAGTGCTCGCTGTCAAATAGCAGACACGAGCATCCTTTGATTCGTTTAAGGAATGGGTATCGCTATTGAATGTAGAATACAATTTTGCGCCCAATTCTGCTCTGGTTCAGATAGAAATTCAACTGCGAGACTGTTCATTTTCAGTTCAAATCACAAACTTATGAACAAGGTAGTAACACGTCTTCTCTTCCTTATATGAACTTCATATCTTCCACATTTAACACAAGCAAAATAATTCAGTGCTCAGACAATGGATATCTAGTCAGCTCCACCTCCTAAAAGTCGAGCTGCATAAGATCGCAGGAAGCCGCCGCCGATGCCGCAAACAGTAACACCGTCCTACCGTCGTGCAACGCTACACGCGTTCCATTATTAAGATAAGGAAAGCTAGAGCAAGACGCTTATGAATTTATTAGTTTTCGAGGTGCAGGCGTGGGTGAGATCCGAGGGTTGGGGCGGTCGACAGCGGTCTTTCCTTACAACGCGCCGCTCGGCCGCCCTGTTCATATTTGAAAAGGGTCTAATGGAGCGATTGTTACGAACGGTTGCGTTGCGTCGAGGGTGCCGCGAACAAAACGTCTTGATAAACGGACGGGGTCGGTACCGGACATATTGATAATAATAAGATTAGGGCAGGATATAAATGATATTTACGTTCCGTGTCATCGATTAGCGAGGCGCGAGATAGAGGGTCGAGTAGTTGAATTAGTGACGTGCTCAAATTACCGCATAAATAAAGGCGATTGCGGCAACATTCCGACACACTTCACTATTCTGGAGATTATTGCCGAAGGTAGCGTTGATGCAAGTGGATGTAACCCCTACATCTAATAATTTGTTTTTGGTCCTGAAAGTGGTTATGCAGGGACCACCAGAAGAACGGGCGATTTTGAAAACGTAATAACTTATACACGCAATAAATTTGATCAATTTTGATTAGGTAGTGTTTAAGTGCATTTAGAAGCATTTTAAAGCAGTGCAGCCATTGCACAACTTTCTGTAAGAGTTGTCTAGCAAGCAAACCTCGGTGATAGGTCATTCATTCGACAGTTATGTAGATGTTCTACTTTTTTATTATTATTATTTATGCGTATTCAGCATTTACCTTACTAGTGTTGAGCACAGCCTATGTTGAATATGATGTCGGTAAGATGGCCACCGTTCCATTATACACATTCTTCTTCTTTGTGTAAGATTTAAATATGAATTGGTGTTATCTCATTTATTTAAGTGATAGAATGTCTCTTGGGAACAGACCACAAAACGCTTTACTCATCAGGTATCGCCAAGGGAAATCGTCACAAGCAGAGAGATCGAACAATCTTGTGAGACAAAGAATTCCCTAATTCCTTGAGGTGACGTGGTCGGGAAATATAATAATAGCCACACAGCTTTCATGGATATTCTTGCAATGTTGCTCGTCGCCCTATCTGGTTGAAACCACAATTCTTCATTCATTTGATGGTAAACAGCCAATTGAGTGATCACAAATGTGTCCAAAATTTGAACATGTTAACCTGCAATCATTATCCTGGGGCCAACGTCATAGAACGTATTAAAGAACATTACCGTAGCTTTAATTTGAATTTAAACAATTCAACTTATGTACTCTTTATTAGAAAATAAGCATACTTTTAATCCCAATTTCAAAAATACTTCAAACCCAGAACAACAGGAAACTTAATCTTTCAGAGAGTTTAAAAATCAATAAGCACAGTAAATTAGGGATATCATTGAAAGATCAGTTACAACCTTAGTAGGTAATAGGTAATCTGCCTAATTTATTTAAATGTATAAATTAAATCAAAGGACTTTTCAAAATATTTAATTACAGTACCACTACAATATTGTTTCACCACACTGTGGCAACTACTTAGGTACAAAACAATAAGGCGTGGGTAATTATTAAATTAGAAGTTTAGTGCTAGGGGGAGGGGATCTACAAAATTTTAATTTGCAGCGATCTGGTGTAATATTACTTCTTTTCCTTCTTCCTCTTCATCATAGTTCCGAGCCTCTCTACCTGTAGGTATAAGGTTGTAATATTATTTAATATTTATATACTTTTGGATAGTAAGTTCTTTCTCTGAAATTCATTCTGAAGGGCTAGTTCCAACAAATATCAGAGAAATGGGTTACCGTACTTTGTCGCGCTGGCCAACGCTTGTCTCAGATCTACAACACATGGAGTGCGAGCGAGAACGAATAAAGAACATTTGTGGAACAATGGGATCGAGGGGCTCTCATCTTATTCGATCTCATAATGACAGTAATGCTCCCAGACCCATCTTGTACATACACTGGTCGATAGTATATACCTCCATTATCGAACAGCTTTTGCTATAAACATTCTCGAACAAATATTTCATATTTAATTAAAGTTCTAATGGTAGCAATAAAGATACCAATAAATGATTTACAGGGCAATACGGAGTGCAGTTTACACTACTCCAAGCCATTCTCAGGCGCCTGTGGGGAGCTTTAATTTGGAGTAAGGTGATTGTCTTCTTTCTAAGAGATCGATTAAAAATATAATAACAAACTGACTTATGAGCAATGTTTCGAAAGTTCTAGGAATTTGGCTATAATTCTTTAGTATGTCAATTTTCATCAAAATTACACTGTAGGTTTTCAAACTAATTTCCATTTAATTTAATGCGCTTATCACAACGTGAGACTAATTTATTTAAATCGTTCTCAAATAGAAAAAAAACGATTGCTCCTTATGATTTGGTCGCATCTTCCATGATTGCAAAATCAGTGGTACCAAAGTACGTTTATATCAATCAAGTAGCTAAGGTATACTAAATAATATTGCACGGGATGGCTGTGTGAACATTTCACGACCTCTCTCTAACCATGTCCAGTAAGGGAACGATTAAATTCCCAATCAATTCAGAATGTATTCTCAGTCATATGATGGATTTCATTTACATTACGAGACAAGCAAGGAATATATTACTTTACCATAAGTGTGTCACGGGCCGTATTGATTAACTTTCTGGATTATTCAATTCCGAATCGATATAATTTAACCTACATAGGCTACAAGGAATATATTCTGAATCGATTTAATAGACTATAACCTGCACATATTATCCATATACATTACCTGTAGAACCAAAAACTTTAAATTCTAACGGAAAAGTAATGTTTTCATTTGATTATATATTTTGTTTTATTGCTTTGTATGAAAATGTATTACATGAACTGTTTAAAATTTGTTTTCATCGTGGAGAGATCAAATATTAGCCAATACTTTATCAAAATGTATTAAAATTTAGTACTGTATATAACTGCAAAAAGTTTAACGTGTTGATTCGATCATTTCAACAAGGAAAAGAATAAAAATTAATCAAAACTAAAAAAAAATTTTAATGCATCCCAATCACATGACAAAAATTTTGGAATAGTAGAATATCACATGAAATTGTGCACCGGTAGTCTAAATGATGTTCTTTAATCGGTTCCCTTTCAAGAACTACCCATTTATTGATATGTATTCTCATAGTATGGAAGGCTTTCCTATTTTTTTGGCGTAATCAAATCCAGGATGCGCTACAAAATACAATGGTTAAAATTGAAAAGGCATTGTCAACAACTCACTTACTTTTAAACAAGCTGAAAAGAAGTTTTCCATGTCCTCCATCAAAATTATATTCATAAATCAAATTTTCGCATAGTAATTTAACCAAGTTTTTTGAAAACCATGCTGATAAATTATCTTTTTTATTAATTATACCTCAATAAAGCAGATATATTTCCATATAAAATATTTATTATTAACAACCTGGCTCTTACATATGTAAGAATTAGTATTTTCATCCGTTATTTCATATTCTAACTGTTTCAACTGCTCTGATATTGCTATTGGGAAAATACTTTTCCTTATTATGGTGCTTCTGTAGTGTACTTTCTTTACTTTTTACGGTGTGGGTTAAGATTCCAATTAATACTTTATTACCGAATATTAACGATGTATGTACATACGTCGTACTTTAAAAACGGACTGATGCCAAACCGTAGCAAAAAGATCAACACTTGACGAAAAACCCGTGTTGGTGAGTTTGAACACAGTTTCATATGACACAAATATCACATCGGTAAACTCGTCACCACACAATTGTTTATAATAAAATCGGTGACACGTGTTTCGCTAGCTCGAGGCAAGCATCTTCAACAACCGTATAAACCGAAGTGTGTCAGCAAATTGCACCACAGTCCTTGCAATCACCTTCACATTCACAGTTTCATATGCATTATAAAGAATCAGAGTGCATTCAATTGATTCCTCTGTGCATTACCTACACGTAATAAAATTTGGAATCAATTCAATATTTTGCAATACGTTCTAAATTGAATCTTTTAGAATCAATTTAGGTGTTTTCCTACTGGGAGAGCGTGACCTTAATATTTAAGCAAATAAGAGCAAAATTCCTGGAACGTTCGAAACATCCCTGGTATTAATAAATGACAATACCAGGTACAATTTATCAATTTCTTTTACCCCGAATCAATTTTGAAACTATTAACACTTATCGTCCATGATTTAGTCGAGAGTAAAACAAATTCTTCATTTAAGCAGCGGGCTCCTGAGGTATTAATTACAACTGTAACATTAAATTCTTACGGTTGTAATAAAAGTGCCACAGCAAATGACTTACGGGGCAATATTAGAGCACATTATTCATTAACGTTATTTTAGATCGCCCCCCAGAGCTAGTACTCGTGAAAAGTGAACACCTGTTTCCGATATAATTGGAAGCACATTGTTCGTTTAAATAGAATATGAGTAATGCATTAGTTATAGCTTTAATAGTAAATTTTTAAGCTTTGTAATAATGGTGCGCTTAAATAATTTATGCGATGCATTCTATCGATTGGTTACACGAGGGATATCTTTTAACGTTGCGTATAACCGCATACAACTGAAACCCCAAGCGTCTAAATTGACTGTAATACGAACGTAACCTCAGGCTAGCGTTTTACCAAGGTAAGGCAAGAGATTCGGCCACAGTGAATTTTAAAATTTCAGAAGTCTTTGAAAGGAATAGAATTGAGTCGTGAAATTCATATATCTCTAAATATTTCTGGAACTTTCTTAGTGAATTATTTTACTTTACTTAATCCTTAAGCCTTTTCTACCCCTGTCCTGGGGTGTAAGGCGTGTGTGAAGCTGAGCCCCCGGGATTAATATTGCATATTTTCCTCCATCGCTTCCTATCCGCTACGGCTTACTGAGCTTCTCACCACGATACTGCCCTTCCGTCCAGTGCATCCATCACGTTCTCTATCCACATCCGCCTGGGCCTTCCTCTCGATCTCTTCCTCCTCGTCCTGGCTTCAAATACCTGCTTAACCACTCTCTGTTCCGGCATCCTCCTCACATGTCCATACCATCTCAGCTGTGCTTTTTCCATATTCTCCTCCATTAGTCTGAGTTTCAGGTTATCTCTGATTGTTATGTTTCTAATTCTGTCTCTTCTTGTTTTATTTACTATTTTTCTCACAAATCTCATTTCTGCAGTTGTTATCTTTCTTTTCTGTTTCTCAGTCATTGTCCATGTTTCCGCACCGTATAAAAGTATTGGCATAGCCACTTTTTTGAATACTTGTACTCTAACCTCCTTCGATATCTCTTCTTTTCCCAGAAATGTATTTTTATACAATTAAACAGTCTTCCTCCTGCTGTTGTTCTTTCTTTAATTTCGTCCTCTATCTTTCCGTCCTCTGATAATATTGAGCCTAGGTATTTCAATTTCTTTACTTGATCTACTATTTCTTCTCCTACTTCGATTGTGTGTTTTTACGAATTCTTTCCCACTATCATTGTCTTAGTCTTCTCTATATTGATATTCATGTTTATTTCCTTCAATGTTTCCTTGTAAGTCTGTATATTCATATTAAATGTTTCTTCGTTCTTTGCAATTATAACTATATCATCCGCATAGCTTATCTCCGATATTTTTATATTTTTCATTTTCCAGTAGCCTATTTCATACGCTCTTATTCCTTTCATCTTTACTCTCTTCATTGCCTCATCTAACACCAGTGTGAAGAGCATCGGGCTAAGAATACATCCCTGCCTGAGACCTCTGTGAATTATTTCAACAACAATTTCTCGGCAAGTCGGTTTCTGATTCGGGTGATCAGGTACCACATCAATCGACAATGTCCCGCTGGTACGATGAATTCCAACATGAACGCACCGGCCTCGTTCCTTCATAATTTAAGGAAATATTTCAATTAAATACAGCACTTATTAGAACGGAGAACTGGAAACTTTGCCTGCCCAAAATGTTTTATTTAAAATGTAGTTTTCTGTTTTTGTGCTCGATTCTATACAGTCCAACTGGTTTAGAGGTTTGGGCTTTAGAACTAGAATCTGAGCAATAGTTGCGGAGATGGATATACGTATGTATCTACATCTACATGCATTGTACGCCTATCGCATAAACACACTTTATAGCCGGAGGTTTCGCGTTCTAGCTATAACTGGAAGGGATTTAGGGAATCAA
Source organism: Chrysina gloriosa (assembly GCA_038088585.1). Taxonomy (NCBI): domain Eukaryota; kingdom Metazoa; phylum Arthropoda; class Insecta; order Coleoptera; family Scarabaeidae; genus Chrysina; species Chrysina gloriosa. Next base: position 10,777,951 of record CM076092.1, read on the forward strand.
ATGTCTGCTCTATCCGTTGTTGGTTAACTGTCAGTTTATGCTGAAGCTTCCGGCAGAATTAAACGCGACCGTACACTATGTGTACACGCTCAATTACGCTTAAATTATTATTCCAGACATGCCGACGTCTATAAAAGTAAATCTGCATCAAACTGCGGCCCCCGCCGCCAAACTTACAATGTTAAACCGCTCTCAGTACGGCCTTTTAACGAATTAAACCGTTCGTGGATTTAAACGAGGGCAATACGGGCATGAAATGGTAACGTTAAGATTTAAGTTTGTTAGAGAACGGGCGCCTTCGCTCATTGTCTTATACACAAAGATACCCGCTTAATTTACATTAAGCGTTAAAATATACGAAATGAATACAATGTTATCGAAATAAATTATTCATTAAGTACAGTCGGTTGTTGTGGTAGAGTCGATTTAATATGATAGTTGGTACGTCGCTCATTTAAATAGAAATAAATGGAATGAATAGAACTAATCTACTCCGTTCCATTAATTGTTATCCATCTTAATCAACTTTAAATGGTCTCAATGAAAATGCTGTGACAGCTTGGAAAATGTATATATAGAAAGGTTCATCAGCCTCCATTCCTTCTTATATTAAAATATGTTCCTTTTGGGTTGCAACGTTCTAAGTTAAATGAAAGGAGACTATCAAATTTATAGACCTAGAAAGTGATAGAGGTAATCCAAAGAATAAGAACGTATGTAAATAGTTCACGAAATATATACACATTTAATTAAAATAGTTTGTGCGTGCCGTAAATCAGATATCCAAATTAGAGCGTTGGTTATAATGATGATACATTAGGATTCTTTGAGAATGGCTAAAATCTTATACGATGTTCTGCGACTCAGGTATCCAGGTACCTCTATTATGTATGCATGTATATATGTTATATATATATATTATTGAAATGGAAACAGCTTGCACTTAAGGTTGTAAGATACTTATTTTCGAGATCACTTAAAGTTAATTTTTTTGGTCGGTTCGAAAGCTATTTTGAAAGCTGTATAGTTTAGCTCTAAAAGATGTATGTATAAGGATAAAACACTAATTGTCTACAATTTTAAGAGCTCAGGCAGGTATCTTTTCTCAATAATAAGTGAAGAACCAGCAGTTTTATAGGCTTGAAATTTTGAATAGCACATATTCGATACGGTCGCTAAGACTTGTCAAAGAGCATTTCTATGAATTCCGTTGTTATCGTTGCTTTCTTGAAGTCCAAATAGAACGATAATCCCATGCTCATTTTTCTATTCCTTAATTGAGCTTAAATTCAACAACGAACAGGGAATTTACAAAAATCTCGTAAATAAGTCGTAGCTATAAACGTAAACGTAAACTTATTGGTCCTTCACTTATTATTGAAAAAAAAATGAAGTTGTGGAAACTCTGAACATTGTAAAAACTAGTATTTTGTCGTTACATACACACTACCGAAGACACAAAGGAACTTTGAAAAAGCGAATTCTATCCGCTTTATCATGCAACAATATTAATCAATACATTTTGGGCGATTCAGAGATTTATTAATTTTGACAATCCTAATACGAGAGCAGAAAAACTTACGATGCACAAATCGGTTGCGATTTCCAATTTATGGGTGGTGCTAAATGAAAGTCTGAGAATGAATTATGTGCTAGCCCAGTTCCCAAATATAGGCGAACAATTGTTCCCATTTAGTGGAAAAACGAGATTTGCGTAATAGCCAAACCTACCAAGTATGTCATAAAGATGTGGTGGGAGTGTGACCCTGCAAATACCCATCCCCTTGCTGAGCAGATATATACGGGAAAGTCGTTGGATAGTCGAAAGCGAAATCAGGATGAGCGGGTAGTGAAGGATTTATGGTCCCTATATAAAAACAACAAATATAGTTCTAAACTGGTATAATATGGTTATAATTTCTTTCTGTTTCGACGTGTACGGGATAAGTAACAAAATTTACATTTTACATAGGTCGAACAAGGCGTGGGCGTATTTAAAAGTATTATAAGCAAGCTAACGCTAACAAATCGGAAAGAGTGCTTTAGAGATTTTCACAGAGTATCCTTAGATGCACAAACGTATTGGCCATTAAGGAAAATCTTTTAGAAAACTATAACTAAATGTATTTTGCCAATACAATATCTATTATTTTACTAATTCCTGCAAAAACAAAACAACTCAACAGCAATATACAATAGATAATGCGAGTTATCGCTATCACTACTACACCAAAGTAATTTGAAGACAGCTTATTAGCCACTATTTCGACGTATAAAGAAGGAACAGAAACGGCAATTTAAAATCTCCAGATATCATTTTTTTACGATGATATCGACAGAATCGAAGTAATATTCATTTAACGATACCTTCGGTCCAGCTATTTCAGTTATTACGTGCCTGTCTGGCTCGAAGACGAGGGGCGAAAAAGTTTGCGTTTTACGAAATTGCCCCGCCGAACCGTTCGGCCGACAAATTGGCCGATATTGACGTTGTTTATGGGGCATTTGCCGGACTTTTTCCTTTTGTTCGCTAGGTCGTCGGTACGCCGAAAACTCGCTAATTGAAAATGTTTAATTACTTCGACGCGACCGGCGCACGACTTTGGTGATTTTCGAACCGGAAAGGTTAAGCGTTCCTAGGGGTGCGAGACGAAGGACGACGTTAATATCTCCGAAAAAAGGGAGGATGATGGTCGATTTCTCAGACGCACTATTAATGTATTGGGTGTAGAATATTGCTGCATGATTTTTGTTATAAGTAAAAAAGCGGATAATTTTCCAAACTTTTATTGTATCTCTTAACATTCGTGTTTCCAAATACACAATTTCCGAATTTTAACGTTATATTGTAATTTAATTCGGAATCCCATACAACTGCCAGAGTAAAAAGCAAACAACAAAGAGAAACAAACAGCAAAGTGCTTGAATTCCATTACACGTGCGTTCAGTTATAGAATGTTAATGTTTGTATAAAAGCAGACTGTTTATAAAAGCTGCAATACATTCAGCAGAGTATGCATTTTAATTCAAATATTAAATATATTAACGCACGATTTGCATATAGATAGCGTAAGGGCGAATTCTAGTGGTGAAAATATATAATATTGCGTACTCGTAATTAGAAAAAGAGTGACACACATCGCTTGTGTGTTATTTTCAAATATATTTCTACATCTCTATGCTACTGGTGCTCATACATGGCGTATGTGTGTTTATCTCGATTTTCTATCTCAAGTATAACAAAGTATCAGGTTAGATACAACATTAGTGTGAGACTTTAACAGTTATTTCCACTACGCCCAGAATTTCTTTCAGGCAATAAGACCTACGAAATGAAGATGAAAAGATGGAATCGTGTAAGTTGCCAGTCGATTCCATCGCAGAGACAAAGTTTGTAAAAAATGAAGGCAACCTATAAGTACGACATTTTTGAGCCGAAGTACTTATCTCAGTCATAACTTAACCCGATTTGTTAAGAGTGATGAGAAACGTGAGGAACAAAAGCAAGAAAAGGTTGTAAGATACATACAAACCTTGCAACCGTAAAAATTGGAATAAACACTACAATAGAGGAAAAGCTGCAGAAGAGAATCATATCTGAGGAGCTGAAATATTACAGCTTAACCCCGTCATCGCCTTTTCTGCCAGGATGATGAGGGAAATGGTGTTTATGGGATATGTGAAGATATCATATCCCGCAAGTTGGTATCAATCGCACTGTAAAGACAAGGTCCTAGAAGAATAAAGTCGTTACATTAACAATTATCGCAACAATGCCTGATTGATATCCTTAGCCCCTTAGAACGTATTAGTCCTTCTTTATAGAGACGGGAATGCAAATAAAAGGGAACTTTTTCGAATAGAACCACAGTCGAACCTCTTTAAGTCAAAGTCTTATCTGCCACTCCAAATTGTTTGACTTAGAAACAATTTAAGTTAGAGAAACTTGTTGAAAATTATTTAACATTTAATGAATATGTGTTATTAAAACACATGGAAGATGAATAATTATAGAAAAGTTCGTTCTGAGTAAAATTGAAGCAATAAATGCTGAAGGTTGAGATAAAGGCTAATAGAGATCGTTTATACGTATCAGTCAATTGCTTTTCTATTTCAAGAACATGTGGAAAACGAGTAAAGCAATAACAATCGTTTGAGTATCCAGAAGAGGACGTAAATCGTTACTTAACGAATTTAAGTTTTTGTAAGAAAATTAGGTATTATTTATGTAAGAAATGTTCTTGATTTGGGAAGCTGTTTTTGTTTTGTCCAATGAATGTTGGATATAGAATGTGCAATTTACGTCTTTCTGTAAGCAAGTGCCATAATTATAATTCGATTTAAGGAGGGTTCGACTTAAATACTTAATTTATAAAGTAGCATTTTGAAATAAAATCGAAGAACCTATTTCATTTCTTCTAGTTGCAATCAACTAGACCTAAAGCTTGCCCTTCTAAGTGAACATTTCGTACTTGTGGGTGTAGTAAAGATTTTATCGTAAGACAGCAATGCCCTACCAATAATCTATATAAGTGCATTTTGAATTTTGTTCTTATAGATTAGCACTTTATAAATAAATCTCAGGAAAAACGTAATTATCGATTAATCCGGGACACATTCTTCGTTGGCAATGGCGGCAGTATCGTCAATCGTGTCATACGGTATGTGGTGTAAAGTTACTAATACAGGTTAAGGCACTCCAAGGGCAATATTCTTCATTAAGATGGTGGAAGCAATTGATAAAACTCGACATCACTAAAATTGTGTCCCGCATGATAGAAAGTTTGTAGATTCAGTAAGCGAGTATATGTTAAAGCTGTCAAATGTTAAATGTTAAAAGTACTGGGAAAAGGGAAACACCATTTGGAGCAAGTATGAAAGGAAAGTCGCAACATTTTGTCTTCTATAGCTTTCCTCAAATCCTTCACTGCTCTTCTTAGTTTCCCTGGCTTTTTATTGGTTATATTCCATTGACATTGATTAGCACTGGCTTTCCCACGCCGTTCAAACAATTTATCTAAATAATTTATGTTTTCTTCTCGGTTACGGTATTTTTAATTCATCATAGTTTTAGATCCATTGTAGTTTACTTATTTACCTATCTACCTTTCCCCATCTTTTCTGCAATTCTATTCATATTTCATTGCGGTTTCATATGTAGCTAATTTTCTTCGATTTTACCACTGCGTTATAAATGCTTGTTTTTGATTTGGTTTCAATATTTTCATTTCCAAGTAGTATGTTTTCAATGACATATGTACATGCCTAAACTAAATCCTTACTACTTTTGGTTGGGGTCATTCTTGGCACATCTTCATCACGCTTCAAATATGTTTCACTCTCTCCTTCCTTTTCTACTGAGGATTAGCCAATACATAAATCGTTCAATGGCCCTCGCATTTTTAAAATCTTTTGATATACGCTCAAGGAACTGTTAAATCTCCTCGCTCACTTCACAATATTCAAGAAAACAGTGAGATTATATCACTTTCTAGTCACAATCATATATTATGCCAATTTTCGCAATCCTAATATCATGAAGACCTTTACTAGAATTTGCACTGTTGATAATGTTTGGTATAGTCTCTTCGGCAAGTTCAATATTTCATTTTTAAATTGAAATTGTCATTGTTAGATGTGCTAATTGCAAGAAACGCTTATTCAGTAATTTTTACTTCGTTATACTTAGTATTTGGTAAAGACACAGTTTCAATTGTAAATATGTCCTCAGATTGTATATATGTATCCTTCCACACACTTTTGGAACACCTTGACGAAATCCTTTAGGGCTCTTTTTTTTGGCCATCTCAGATACATAGTTCCTTCCAACTTTTCCTGTTTCTTTCTATTGCTTTTATTTATTTTCCATGCCACAACAGGTCTTCCCGTAGTCCTCCGTCCTGTTAGTGTCCAGGTTTGCTTAATGTATGTCAAGTCCAAATCTACTTGCGTTTTCTTATATCATTCTCTATCGGAGCTTAATTGGTGTGTTTCCATAAACCCTTGTTTATGATGGTGCTTGACCAGAAAAGTCTTGAGATTTCTAGAGGCATTTGTTTATGAAAACATGTAAGTTATTTAGCATTTCAGCCAAGATCTCCTATGTTTTGCAACCACGTCATTAGAGTCTTTGCAGTACTATTGAGTATCTTAATATTGGTTCGCTTGCTCATCTGTGTTGATGTCTACGCCTTTGTCAGTTCTCTAAATGACTGTATTACTTTCCATAATCATGTCTGTATACGTGCTTCGGTTCCTCAGTATTTGATTATTGCGCTACACAGATGAAAAGATTCCTTAACTTGTTGTGTAATAATAATAATAATATAATAATAAATTCATTTTTGACATGTGAAAATACCCAATTACAAGAAATATATCATAGAAACACAAAGTGCGCCAAACACAAAAATTACTATGAGGAAAATAAGGGACGTAATTTAGAAAACGAAAAGAGATCAACTAGAAAATTCAATTGCAAAGAAAATAAAAGAATAAAAAGAATAGATTGTAAAAAGTAATAAAATCTAACAATAAAAAAACAAACATTTGTTCAGTGAAAGACGTGTGCCCTTCCCCTGACTCGTCATATTTCCTGTATGTTTATTCCACATATTCGCCCTTATTTTCTCTCACTTATTGTAACGTATCGTAAGTGAATATATTGTAAATTTTGTGTGTGTCAAAGAAGATAAGATGACGAGGGTGTGCAAGTTGAAAATGGTAACGATAGTAACCAGAATAAAGTATAGTAAAAATCTACGAACATCCAGAGCTTTATTCTTATAACTGCAAGACTAAACACTTACACTTATCCCTAGTCCTATTCTTGTTCCTTCTTTCTCCAGATTTTCCAGTATGTTTGCTCTATTTGCCTCGTGGTTTCTGTGTGTGTGAGATCAGCCAGTTTCCTAATCTTAATGTAGCCCCAAACTAACCTGTTTCATTTGTCTTTTACTTTCGTAAGAACATAATCTAGATAGATATTAAATAAAACATACCGATGAAATATAACCCTGATTAACGCCTTTCGAAATTTTTATTTTTCACTTAAATACCTCCTGTGGTACACTTGACATGTTGTTCCATCGCGCATCATTTTTATTACTATATATGTATTTCTTAAAGTATTCAATAACTTCCTAGTATACCCCATACGATGTCTTGCCTTATACTATCGAAGGCTTTCTCAAAATCTCTAAATCCAATCTGCAAGATTGGGTGCATTACCATGTTCTGTTCTATTCTTATAGGTGCGATAGCTTTCTGAGCAATCAGTACTAACTAGGTCACAGTCAAGAAGTAGAAGCCTAATTTCGTCTTGACATTACCTTCTACACTCTCAGTCAGTAATTTTTGACTTATCAATTCTTGATGGATCCTTATCTACCCCATGTTTCGCCTGTATATAGTCTGTGACTACACGCATTCCTCCATCTATTGACACTTAAGGTTTCAAGTTATGCCTCATTTATGTTACACATGGTTGAAATCTACTTCTCCAGTGGTCTGGAGTGCTAATAACGAGTCACCATGTCATGGCGTTCAACATCAGAATCTTAAAAACTCAAGAATATGTCGCAGCATGTTTCTCGGCCCTGTTAGTGTCTTACCGGTATTTAGTTTGAGTGTGTGTTGGACGCTTTTGTTGCAAATATGTTTTCACAAATAGTTAGGTTGGCAATTCATTCGTCTTCGGAGTTTGGCGGATGTTTCTGACTATCGTCTCATAAACTAGATAACATGTTCAATGCCATAGCTCTCCGATAGAATTCCCGTTGTGCAAACACAAGCGCAAAAATTTAAGCTGTAAAACGTCAACGAAACAATACGAATCAAATTAGACCTTTATTAAATTTTCGCTGCAAACAATACGTTTCTTAATTTACGGCTCCATTATTCCATCATAAAATCATTTCTCATTGTCTAATATATTTCCAGTCGCCTTAAGATATTGTTTAATACAATTTCGCCGGAGAACAGACACCGTACAGGCCGCCCTCCCCGTTAGGAAACCGATGCAGAACCCACCGCGGATGGAGCGAAGGAAATTTCTGAGCGTTCGCAAGAAAATTCGGTCACCCTCGCCCTTCTAACGTTAATAACCACCGCGAAGAATTTGAGCACGGGGCGCTAGGAGTTGATTTTCATATTCCATCCTCACGCGTTAAAGATTTATGCTTACTTCGTTTATCTAACGTTTTACGTGTCTTCATTATCTTTCGACTAATTAATTTATAATAGAATAATGTCGGTTTTCAGGCTGCCATATTGCTCTAGTACGTATGCATGCAAGCGTAGCAGTAATATTGTTAATTACCGATGTTAATAACACGCCCGCTAAATGGAGGCGATCATTTAAAATTACCTTCACCGGTTCGGTAATGCTTCCGTGAAACATTACGTTAGTCTAACACAGGTGAGACGGCATTTTCTAACGTCTTGCTTCGCAATTTGTGTTGAACAAAAGCATGTATTAGCTACTGATAATAAGGGCGAATAAGGTTTCACGGGTGGTACTTATATGTTTAATAAATAGATATACATCGCGTTGTTGTATTCAGTTTTTAAAATAAGATTGGGGATTCGGCTCCTGTAATCAAAATAACATAAAATATTCCAACAGCCAGTTTTCAACGTTTAAACAAAAATTACCGCCCGTTATATATTGCATTATAAGGCATTCTTTCACCGGCGTTTCCGACTATTACATTCGCCCTTTCTCCCTTCTCCCAAATCTCGTTTCCTTCTTCGGTATTTTCATCCGGTAATGCGAAATAACCGGGTCAAATTGCCTAATAAATTCCGACCGGAAAGAAAAGAATTTCCGGAAGACGGAGGAAGCCCTCGCACAAAAGGAAAAACACTTGACGCGTTTGTTTTTAAAATGTGGCCGCACTGCTGACGTTTAATATACCGAATAACTTCGATGTCTGCGTAATGCGTCAGAAACCTTATATTACCCTTCGCCAAACATTACTTTCGTAACGTCGGAGAAGTAGGAAAATAAGTCTCGTCTGATCATTTCCGAAAAAGCAATTGCTTTGGTATAATTTCGCAAGTTTTCACTTGTCAAGGATGATGACTGAAGATGACAATTTAGTTGCTGAAATACATATCCCAAGGTCTTGTGAATCAACTTTTACGGACCGTTTTTCATACAATTATTGTTATCGGAAGCAGTGGTCCTAAAATCGTTTAGAATAAAATATCCTTTAGAGGGGTTACCGATGCTACCACTAAAACTCTGCCGCGAAGTCACCAACAGATATTTATCCTGACGAACAAAAATTGGAATAAAATATTACCAAATAAGTGAACAAGGTCAAATACTTGATTTACTAGAGTCTTTCCAATTTAGCGCCTTTATCATTTGCATTGCACGCTCGCGAATAACCGACCATGCGAGAAAAAACCTAAATGAAACCGCCAATCACTTACGGGTAAATAGGGAAAGATCGAAATTACGCGAGTGAGAACATAACGGTGCCTTTTGTTACATAATTGAAAATTAATTGAAAATGTACACACGCCGACTGTTGACGGGCGCTGTCACTCGCGATCTTCAATTTATCGCTTTTAAAAAACTGTACGTTATCGAGAGTTAACCCGGCTTTAGATACGCGATGAGCGAGATTAATTTTGACGATGTGCGTATGAAATATAACGAAAATTACTTGCGATTTACGTCAGATTTTTAAACGATTTTTTCGCTATATACGACAAAAAGGACTCTTTCTGCAACCAGATTTTGATATGTAATTAATTACGGCTTTATTCGTGTTAAATGCGTTGCGGATTTCGGGATGAAAGAATTTTAATTAAACGTCTTGAAAAGCACGCTTCTCGTAAATGTTTCCCAGTTTAAAAAGTTTGCTTTATGTCTGATTTCAAATGTTTTGAAAACTACTGAAGAATGATGAAATTCGTTGAATTAAGTTAGTGGAATACAGGGAGTGCTGTATTAAAAGACAGACTTATTGTACTTCGCAATTACTTTCATTTCTATGGAAAAAGGGATACCAAGACTATTTCATTTACGTTGCAGACAATTCTTGGAAAGTACGCTCTAGGAAATATAGATCTGGTGCGTTGAAACAAGAAAATGAATAAACGTACAACAACGAAAATCGATTTTAAGGTTATACGAAAATTGAGAACTGTTCTTCGAAAACACAATCGGAGGACTCACAAGCAATGTGAAAGTTACAGATTATAAGAAACTCATGAAACACAAAATGCTGTGATTGGCTAGCGACATAATTTTTCTTAATTGTATTAAATACTTATGTAAAGCGTTAATTACAGACACAAAAAGTCATTACCTTTGCCTCAAGAATTATCTGTGATATGAGACGACAGTGAAATTGGATGAGTATTAGCTATTGGTAGCCTGACGCGATATGAATTCTGTGTCCGCTGTTTTGCATGAGTTATATAAGGAGTTACCAACTAAAGTAGATAGCACTAGGATCAGCCGATATGCAAAAACAGAGCCCTTATCGAGACATGCCAAATGTAACAAAGGTTGGCTTCAAAAATTGGTTTCAATCTAGTCAACCCATTGTAAGTAGGCAAGAAAAAAACGCAACAGCTAAACAACAAGAGATCGAGGACTATTCAGGTTGAAAACTGTTTTGGTCTATTAATGGACTATAAATTAATATAGTTCACACACATCTTTACTACAGCTATGAAGCTTTCCAATGAAGCCGATTCTTTAGGCCACACAAAGATGATATCTACCTATGAAATTAGCATGAGATCGTATTTTGTGAATGCACATAATCGAACGGTGTATAGTTCTTAAGCATCATCCAAAGCTAAGCCCATTTTCCTATCAGGAGACGGGCGGGTCTGGCTTTGTTGGGCTTTAATCAATACAAATCTTGCAAGCATGGGTTCACCGTGGGTTCACGCCCCCACATGTGGATGTATACTTATAGTAAAAGGTACCAGCTGTACAAGTATGAAATATGGATTTTTTCTAAAAAAAGAAGTTAAATGTTAAATGTTAAAGAATGATAAGAAATGGTTTATTCAAAATATTCTCCATCGTATGTTACACATTTCTCCCATTTGTCGGCGAATTTGTGAATACCACGCCAGTAAAAATCTTCTCCTTTTGCTGTGAATCATTCATCGAGCCATTTTTCACACCAAAGCGCGGGTCACCAAGTGCGTGAACCATCGATGCAAACAAGTGGTAATCGGAAGGAGCTAAGTCTGGTGAGTAAGCCGCATGGACTAGAACTTCCCAGCTGTGTGTTGCCTCTTTCGGTGTTCTGGCCTTTTTTCAAGCAGCGAACGGTTCAAATCGGTCAATTGTTTGGTAACGTTTAATATTAACCCTTTCCCCAGGTTTTAACAGCTCATAATAGACCACGCGCCCACCAATACAGAGCATGGTCTTTCTGCCAAAGAGTTTCGGTCTTGTGATTGATGTCGATTGTGCGCCTGAGCCTACCCATGATTTTTTGCAAAATGTCACTTGTGTTTTTTTTTGTTTTTTCATTTGCCTGTCGTTCAATTCATATGGTACCCATTTAACGATCTTCTGAATCTTTTCCATCTCTTGTAGCCGGCTAGTTTCTTTTGTGTTCGCGAATCATCTTCGTCCAACAATGCTTGCAAATCCATATCTTCGAATTTTTGGGCGGTTTTCCACGTTCCTTGACTGCAACTTCGAGGTCACCACTTTTGAAACGCCGAAACCATCGTTCACACGTATCTTGCGATGGAGCATCTTCACCATAAGCTTCTCGATGAAACCGGTATGTGTGAGCAGGGATTTTGTTCAAATGAAAACAAAAAATTAATGGTGTCCGCGAATGCTCTTTCTTCGGTATAAATTTTGACATATTGAACACAACAATATTACACTATGCACATACTTTTCCCATTTATCCCTTGTGCGCGTCTGACACTTGATGACACAACAAAATGGGGCAGTGTCAAATCTTTATAGCGCAAACTGCATTGGTGTGCATCTGTTCTCTGAAATCCGCATTTCATACTTGACACCTGGTACATGTACCGCAAACCAAAATTTTAGAAATTGGGTAATTCTCACTGATATTAAAACTGAAATTCTTCTTTCCATCATTTATAAAATACTCAGGACTACGATGATTATTTGTCCATTGAAATCAAGGGAAACGGTTGAACAGCATTACAAGCACTACTTATTAAAGTGTCTTTAACAATTTGCTGACCAAATTATCTTCTTTTCAATAATCAATTACAAATGTATTATTATTAGTTATTAACTAATTCAAGACTAAGCAGAAAAATACAGCGTGTATGGCAAATAATATAAATCGTTCATTATCCAACAGGTCCACCTCAGTTACATAACAAAATGAACAAACCATTCATGCACATATACACAAAATTATATCCAGAATCTAGAATAATGAAATAAAATATGCTGCTTTGAATCTGTTGAAATCATTCCCAATCGAAGCACGCGATCGGCAAATCCAGAAGAGGTCTGAATTAGAACGAATTTTGCGAGCTTCTGCATTGTCAGCTCAGTTAGTTTCATCAGTTTTGTTCATAAAAAAAAAAACAACAGTTTTGTGCGATTTAGCAGGTGCATCACAACAATGACACGAAACAGAACTAATAATTACAAAACATGATACTATAATAAAATCTAGACAATACATTTTACGTGATGATAAATTAATTATACCGCTAAAATGCCGATTTAGAATGGATGATATTCTCACACAACTGTAGGGCTTGGAAGGGTTTAATATATATTATATTTATTATTATAGCTTTTAGTATTTTTTCTGTTAAGTTTCACACCGTCCACATTCATATATGTACGTTTTGGATATGGGTTTTTAACTGAAGTTATATCTAAGGTACTTCCAAACATTTTACGGATTTTCGTTTATTTCTTTTCATACCAAAATAGTAGTACCTATTAAAAGGCCGCAAAGGGACACTAAACGCACATTATGCGATATGATGCTGAGTTTCCACTTCATTGAAAATAAAAAGGTATTTCTAGTTAATTAACTTAATTGCAAGGTAAAAACTGTAATATGACATACGCGTGACGTACAAGAAGTACTATCCGAGCCTATCTTGCTGGGCAACTGTTAATGCTATTGTGTGTATGGCACATTATGTCTCTTTTCAGACTTTTCTCGTCCAAGAAATATTCCTTAAAGTCTTACTTTTGAAGGAAGTATTTTCAGGCGGCCGCAAAATATCTGCAAAGTAAAAACCTTATAGTTTCTAGATGGATCATTGTTTAAATGTACACATGTTTAAGTGCTTAAATTCTACCTCTGTCCGTGCCGCCACTGTGTCGGCGTAGGATGTAATTGTGGGTCAGTTATATTTTATAGATACTCAACGTGTTAAGCAATTAAAGAACCGTTAGGCTCCGTCTATATCTACTACTGGGAATATGAATTATATCCACATTTATCCTGTATTACAGGAATTATAAAGTACATTAGCAAATGACCCTAAAAGGGCATATACTTAAAAGAAACTGTTGGCTACTAGTTTCTCTGGCCAAACCTGATCGATTTATAGATACCAAAAGCGTCAATTCAGCTTCGTTCAGTTGACTTCGGCATTACAGTTGATTAAAAGGATTTGCCTCGCTCTTCATATGATGGCGGTGAGTGTTAGTCGTCAAACATGAAGTAAATTTCAAAATAAAATGCTTATCGTATTATACCTTTGAACCGAAAACGATACAATATTCAGGAAAATTAACATGAATATTATCACATTCGGTAGTAGAGCTTTGAGTTGGTTACAACTTTATTTGAATAATTGTGTAAACATAAACTTTCGCTATTTAGAATATGAGTTAATTAAATTCGCGTAGCGTTACAGAACCCAGAAATATGAAGGTTTATATCTAGCTAATCAATCACTTTAAAGCGTTCTGAACTTGTTGGTGCCATTCTATGCAGTTAAAATGAATATTTTAATTAGAATACCATTTATGATATCCTCGCTTTAAGACAATAAATTTAACTAATGAAACATTCTTTTACCGCACTCGAGCTAGAAGATTATAAAGTTAGTACTCGCCATCTTTAATGAAAAAACTACAAAAAAATCTCTATTAGTAGTCGTCTTATTTGTATATACTTGTGAAGCACCTTTGCCTCAAGAGCAACAAATACCAGCTTCAACGCAAAATAATTAAATCAGCGTTACGTCTCGTGATAGAGAGGCACTGAATTAAGAAGAAGAAGAATTAAATCGGGAACAACGAGTTTTACTCCCACCAATATCCCGAATTTCCGAATTAGCCGCAAAATGTTCCCATTTTCAAACTTATTAAGCGACTAATGAGCCGTTCCCCTTTTTCTCGTGATTAATTTTCCTTAAATTGCTTGTAAAAACGATCCCCTGAAATAAATTTACATAAATTTACCTTAATTTCAATTCAGGTCTCTTATTTACCGACGAACTAAATTTATATGTTAATCACGCCTTTTTTCCGTCTAACGAGAAATTGATTTGAAAGTAATTTTTCACCGTATTTAATTTCTTTTCCTTTACACCCTTTCCTTTGTAGGTAGTAAATCTTGCGCCTTTTTTGGAAACGGTGGTAATTGGTTGGATTGGGGTTGACCAAGTTGTTATTTCGTCGCGTTATTTCTGTTATTGAATTTATGGCAATGTACAGTCGATTGAAAAGGATTTGAAATGCGTATTTGTCTTAAATCAAAATATTTCTTAACAATGTTAAAAACAAGTGAATGAACAAATATACTGTAAATAAACACCAATCTAAGGCAGGTTAACAAAGCAGATTTCCAGCTATTAGTCTAGATAGGCTGTCACCAAATAGCTGAATTCAATACATCACTTTACTACCGCAATTAATTTCATGATTCAGGTGAAATCCCCGTGGCGTTTTTATTAATTCACTGTCCATTAACCATCATCAATTTCAGTCCGTAATTTTAAACTTAAACCCTCCAGAACCGCACTGTTTATTAAAACGAAGACCTTTGCTACAGACTACCAGAGATTAGGCCGACGGTATTTTATTGTCGCAGTATAGCCCATACGCGATCGTAACTTACGCCGTACACCGCAAATTAACGATATATATATATTCATTACGATAATGAACCGTGGACGCGACGATTCCTCTAACATAGCGTAAGCCCAAACCCACGACAAAAGACATCAAAAGCTGTACGACTCATCCGCTGCCATTATATGTACCTACTTTAACGAATATTATTGACCGAGCGGTTTAGGCGTTTTCGCCGAGCTCTCCCGCAAAGCTCAGAGCTTCCTTCTTCATTCTCTCTCTCCGTCTCGCTCCAACTCTCTGTAATTTCAGCGAATTTCTATAACGTCGATGAAATTTACTGCACCGACCAGCGACCAACCAGCCTCGGGTTACTATCCGAAATGGCCGTAATAATTCGTCGTGCAAATTCAAAGGACGTTTATAGTTCCAGATATGGTTCGCGCCGGCCACCAGCTACAACTTTTCATCAAAGTTTAATTTGTACTTCAAATATGCGCCGATCGCTTCGGACGTTCCGAACTTCGGCCGGTGGTAGTCTCTATTAAATTTTCGTTTTCTATTATTAGTTATCAGCGTAGGGCGATTAAAATTCGTCGAAATGGCCAGCTAAAATCACCTTCGAGTCGTTCGATTTAATTACCAGTTTATGGTTTCATCCGTTGCATTAACACTGCAAGCAGTAATTGCTTCGTATAGATGAACCGATGGTGGTGGAATACTGGAAATGACAATAAGTTAATCAACTCCTAATAGAAGGAAATTTCGGATTAACAATTGTTTGCAGAAATAGTCCCCACTAATTAAATGCTTTGACAGGAAAAATTTCGATAGATGTTTAACGAGTGAAACTTAAAAACAAAAGTTTAAATAGTTTTCTCTTTTCCAATGAAAATGAAAACTCTACTAATCACAAAGTGTTTACGGGATTGGATAAAATTGCTACTACTACTATCAACCGAACGATTGTGGTGAATGTTTCCCAAATTATCCACATGGGCCTCATATACAAAGTGATACTAACCGAAATAGGTTTGAAGTAGTTGAAAAGAGTTTGAGGGTGAAAAGCCGAAATATCCAAGCACTGAATTGAGAGAAGGTGACATAAATCAACGCTTGATTTCATGTAGGAAAACCCAAAGTTGTACGCAAGATTGAACTAATAAGAGCACCAAACTTCTTTTGTGTTTGCTGCAACGGGGATAAAATTTAAAAATAAGTAAATGAAAGTATCTGAATTGCTGTACTAAATACAAGTATAGCTCGTTTCAACTTATTTTCATCTGACTAAATTAAGTGTGAACAGATTTATAGCACCTCTTGCGGTGAGGGCTTTATGAGGGGTCTACTTTGCGCACTCTTATCACACAGAGTAAACATAAACATAATTAGTTGCAGATTAAAATAAGTTGAAAGGAGCTATAGCATTTTGTTTGAATTAAACGAAATTTGTGATTATTCCATTGCCCGCATCCAATTCATCTAATCATTCTTAAAGGAATCTAAAACTTTCGAAGCTACAATAAAACAACCGTCATGGTTGAGATAGCGACTGTATAGTTTTACCGGTTTTGTAATACAAAATACATTGTCAGGATATTTTCTGTACGTTTCTAGTACTACACCTGCTGAAAATAGTTACACAACTTGCACTATTTTCGTAGAAAGTATGACGGTAAACACCATCAAAATGTAGCAAGGATTTTTGTTGTGCAATATGTACGAGGAGGGATCAAAAACTTTGTTACACCCTTAGCCTTCGAAGTGAGCATACATTGAACAAAAGAGAATATAAATTTATATAGTTTTCAACAATGTTGCCAGGTTTTTTAAACAGTTTTCATGCCGTGGGACTAGTTTCTCTATTCCACTTTCATAGAAATTTCGTCCGATTTCCTTGAACCGTTTAAGGACTATTTCATTCACTTTATCATCGTTACCAAAACGCTTCCCTTCCAGTTCTCCATTGAGAGGACCAAAAAGGTGGTAGTCGCAGTTTGTTAGATCAGAGCTGTAAGGCGGATGATAATACACTTCCCACTTGGAATTTTATCGCAGCTCCTAGGTAACAGAAGCTGAATGAGAAGTACCATTTTGTGTAAAAGAATGATACCGTCACAAAATTTTCCGGACTTTTAGCAATTTTTTTAGAGCCACACAGTATGATGTAGAACTAATTGTTATCCCACGGGACATAAATTCACTGCAAAAAGCTTCATTCAGATCTAAAAAGGCCGTCAGCATAACCTCTTAAATTTGTTGGGTTCTTTTCATTTCCTTTGGCTTTGGCTGTGGTACTATGTAGTGTCTTTTCATATCGTCATCCACATAAAGGATGCCTTATATCCTATTGTTACTGATACTGTGTGCTTAAGCTATATTAAGCACTATATTATCCTTCAGTCCATTGTAAACAATGGACTGAAGGATAATATAGTGGGGTTACATTTCAGCAAGTAGTACACAAACTAACCCGAAACAAACTAGCTGATAGTTTGTGCATCTCATTTAGGTATAGCAAACCAGTGCTTAGTATACAAACCCATCAGCCATAAAATGCAGAAAGCATCTAAAAGACCTAATTGAAAACTCTCACACTGATCCTAAATGTCCCCTGATATTATTAATACAAGTGGGTTTGTTGTGGTTGATGTGTTCGCTAATGCACCCATGTCGGCTTGTTTGCTCTTGTAATTAATTGATAAAGGCAAGAAAACAAACATACACTTTATTACATCTGTAAGAAAAGAGGTTAGAAGAAGAAAACATCGGAGTTTATTCTTAAATTAATTATAATAATTACAGTTAAGAGAAAAAGACAGTCGGGTCTATATCTGCCCAAGTAACGTGGCCGACACAATAGTAAACAAAATAAATGGTGTTAAACAGAATACGCTTAAACCTCGTGAAAGCTTAGATGAAATAATTAAAGAACAACAAGAACCGACAACGACAAAGTTACTAATAGGAATGGCCTACGGAGCTAGTTTCCGTGTACATCAGAAAAGCGCCAACCAGCTGGAAGAAAGGGTGAGTAACACAATGAAGTCCTGAGTACGTGTTCTAAGCTTTGGGGACCGTGGTTCACGAGCAAAGGGGCTGAGAATGGGCTGCGTTGAAACTGAACTACTGACTAGTGCACTGTAGCACACACTGGTTACTTAACGAATTGCGTTAGAGTATCTGCGAATGAATGAAATTCGTATTCTAGTATTGGACTGATCGAATCGAACGGAGGTCGACTGAACGAGTCACAAGAACGAGTCGAATATCTCATACGGATGTTAAAGTATTTAAATGCCGAATTTCGAATGATAACTGTGAAAGTGTTTGAAGCTCGACTTAATCAGTCTGAATCTCAAATAAATATTGAAAATAATCTGCTATATTTGGAGTTCGAATTAATCTGTGTGAGTCGGAAACCGGTAAAAATTTGTCTGAGTCAGGGGTCTCCAAACTTTTCAGCCTTGGGACCAAACTGACTACTTTAGTGAGTTTTCTGCGTATTACACTTGTTATTAAGCTTTACCTAGCAAGTAAATAAATCCGCGTTATTGTCATTCTGTGTTATTTTATCCAACTTATCACAACAACATTAAGCTATTAGCTGTCGCGGGCCGGATTGATGACACTGGCGGGCCGGATTTGGCCTGCGGGCCGTAGTTTGGAGACTCCTGGTCTGGAGTCTCAGAACTGATTTGCCGAGCAAGAAGCTCGATTGAGTCCTCTATTCCTAAAGAAAGAAAGGTTTTAAAGAACTACTGAAACCAATTGCAGCCAATCAGGAAGCAGACCAACGGAAAACTTCAAATTAGGGCGTGCAGAAGGGAG
Source organism: Chrysina gloriosa (assembly GCA_038088585.1). Taxonomy (NCBI): domain Eukaryota; kingdom Metazoa; phylum Arthropoda; class Insecta; order Coleoptera; family Scarabaeidae; genus Chrysina; species Chrysina gloriosa. The sequence goes on from CM076092.1 coordinate 10,796,813, forward strand.
TGAATAGAAAAAGAAACTAGAAGGCGGGGGTGAACGTTTCCACGTTGAGGAACAATGTAGAACTATTGTTATCAACTCTGCTTTATACTTAATAAAAGAGAATAAGTGGCACTCGATTTATTTTTGTTACGAGCGGTAAGAATGACGCAGATGCCGATAACTATTTCCAAAAACTTCGGTGGAACTCGAATTTGTAGCTTACTCTTTAGTTTCTGACTAATTATTTTGTGCTTCTCATGTCGACAGCCTTATATAAACTGACACCATAATATTGATGCTAGAATTTTCGATATGACTTTCAGTTCCTCTTTATGTGGGCATGTAATACTTGCAAGAACCTCTGGTATACCATCATTATTAGAGTTTGTTAAGAAGGTGGAAGACCTGTTACCATTAGGTTCTGTAAATCGGACTGACGCTGTCACTCCTCCGAATTTTATTGTTCAATGATAAGTCCAGATAACTTATTATTATTATTTATACTATTTAATGATAACACGTCATCCACCTTTTTAACACACTCCAATCATCAGGCTCTTTTCTTTGGGTTGTCAAACTGAATTTTACGAATAATAAATTGCAATACATTTCAAGCGCCTCCATAGCATCAACTAGATAATCTCCCCTTATAATTTGTTCTACTCGTATCATTGGCATTTTATATTTACGAACTTAAATAATATTGAATCTATTAGTTTCTAAAGTTATATGTTTTTCACTAGCTTGACATAATCGAGACTTGATAGCATATTAATTGATCTTATAAGTCAACTAATTTCTGAGACCATTTGGGCTACCCTTATCGACAGAAATGTGTCCAATAATATAGGATTCTAAAGATTAGAAATATATTCTAAAGCAATAAAAATTGCTACCTCTCCTTCAAAAATTTTAACAATTTCAGAAAGTATTATAAATCCGCGAGGTAGTCCTCACACTACCCAAACAGAGAAATCAGCCGTACACGTAATTATTTCCGATTTATCTTCACGAAAGGAAGCACCAAAGATTTCTTAATCCGCATGCAAAAAGCGTAGCGAACCTGGCCTCCGCCTAAAGCTTCTTAATCCCGATCTATTTCCACATTCGGATCTCGCGCAGCCCGAAACAGCATAGAACCTATCGCGATAGGGTGGCAAAGCCGATTTTATCGCAATTAGCTAATTCGCCGTATCCGGTACCGTATTCAAAACGGTTAAAAGATTGGAGGAGCTCGGTCTTCGTATAAATTTAATTTAAAAGCGATCGTTTTAATACGGGGTGCGCGCTCGCTCTTCGAGACGGTATCGGTTATGCTAATTCCGCGCGAGTTATTTTCTAATTTAAGTGAAATAATTGCGCGAATTGAAACTGTTTATGTAACACTTCTTTTGAAACTAATTATTCGAAGGTACCTTGAAAGGTTGTAAATTTGGCGAAATGGTCGGAAATGTTCGAGGAGCGGAAAATTGAATTGATTTCGAATACCCGGTAAGCAATGAATATTGGTCGATGAATATTAAATTGTTTGTAAAGTTAGTAACTGAAATGCATATTTCTGGATCTATCTATTTCATCCAGTTTAAATTCATGGTTAGATATGGTAATTTTATGAAAACGTTGTGCATATTCATATTTGCCAGGACTTGATATGGTGATTAAGTTGGTGACGCAAGAGAAATAAACAAATTCACTCGACGGAAGCTGTTGCACGCCCATTTCTAAGTGTTCTGGGTAACGTGTTTCATCATCGGTATTTGTTCTGAAATGGTTGAGCAAAAACTCCAATACCACACTGTCATTCCTTCATTTGTTCCAATGTGACTGAAACTTGTCGAAATATATATCTGCACCATCTTTTGAATTAGGCCTAATAGAAGTGACTTTATTTTACAAACTTGGAATATATCTGAAAGGTCTATATTCGAATGATTTCTTGATAGAAACTTCGTTAAGCTTCTTCATCTTCTTCACGAATACTGAAGTAGTCAGGAATGTTCATGAATACTGAACTATGAGTGAATAAAAAAGTAGAACATCTACATAACTCTCCAATGATAGACCTACACTGAGATTCATTTGTTAAGCAACTCCCACGGAAAGTTGTGCAATGGCTGCATTGTCATGGAGAGAATTGTTCTTTGCCAATCAAGAATGCTACACCGTACTGAAGAGTCCTAAAAGATTTAACCAAACTAGTGGCTCCATCTGAAGAACAATTATTGGCATATGTAATGTAGTTTTCAGTGCAACCATTGCACAACTTTTGAGGGAGTTGCCTAAGAAATGAACCTTATTGTTAGTGTAAGTCATTCATTGGAGAGGTATATAGATGTTCTACCATTTTATTCATTTGTAGTTTTGACTCTCTCGAGTAACCTTCTGAAAGTAGTTTTAATTTGGTACTCGAGTATACCTGAAAGTTATAGCGTTATAGCGACAGACTGAAAAGAGGTTCATACGGCGACTTGCTGCGAAAACCCATAAAAATAGAAATTGTTTCTTCTCTGCCAGCTACGAATTATTTGAGAGTTCCAAACCAATTTTCAATGTAAACCAAACCTTATCCGTCTACATGCTAGAACACAACTACGCACATATGCGGCACGATTTAATCTAACTCACCCAATCGTGAAAACAATGCTTTGCTGAAAGCAACGCGAGATTGAAACATTGAGTTCGACGTTGAAGTCGGCAAAAATCGTGCCCGGGCACTCGCTGCGCTTCGCCGTCCGTTATTAATATTTGGTAGCCGACAATTACGCTGTGATTGCCCCATTGTGGACGATTGAATAGCGCGCTATGCCTCCACATATACGTTTTTAATTGTCAAATACGAGGATTGCGGGATGACATAGCGGATAATTTTCTGATTGTAATACCAGCACGGTAAGTTATGGGCTATTATAAAATGCCGCTGAAAAAATCCATCGCGAATATTGCTTTCGCATTTTCCGAACATATTTGCTGTCGTTTCGGTAATAAATTGAGTTAAAACGTAGAGTCTCAAATTATTTAGTGTACATCGGAACGTACACGTACTATGAGAGTTATTTTATCAATCTACAACGTAAAGATCTTTGTTAACAAATCGATTAAAAGAAAAAAGGAATTGGCAAAAAATTAACTCGATTCGAAAAAATTCGGTCTAAAAGCAATAAAAGACTACGAAAGGTACAAGAAGAAGAGAAGGAAATTAAGGAAACAAGGTAGGTAAGAAAGCCAAAGGAAAACTCATCGCCAAGAAAGAATATGGTCAAGGTAATGAACGAAGTTCGGTTTTCTGCGATTGTGATAATGCTTACCCCGAGCTGGCGAAACACGTGTCACCCAATTTATTATGAAACAATTGCGTGGTGAGGAGTTTACCGATGTGACTTCGTAAAAACAGTTTTGCAAAAAACCAGAAACTCGTTCTTGGTACACCAATGCAAGAAGAACAGAGAGGATACAATATTCTTACAATGCGATTAGCATGAAAAAGGACTAGGTAAACACAATTACAGAAAAATGGAAGATAATAGTGAGACGCACAGAGTGCTTGAGAAAACAGGGAGATAAGTCAAATGTTTCTTATTTCTTTTTGCTTTCTACTTTTGCTGTAGGCAGTATGGCCGGCAACGACGAAATATTCAAAATTAAAATAACTTGTATATTCTCTTCGCTATTTAGTGTGTTAGTTGTACAAATAAATATTCGTCATTCCTAGAATTTAGGGATAGCAAATCAAAATCCTAAATATTCAAACGAATTAAATTGACAACGCCTGCCACAACCGGTTCTAGGTAAACTGCTCGAATGCAATTGCTCGAAGTCAGCTACTTGAAAGTCAGTTCGTCGAATATGTCTTTTCTCGAACTGCAAGTTCCTCGAACGGCAATTTCTCGAAAATGTTTTGCTCGAAAGTAATTACACAGAATAGTGCGGTGATTGTTATTGCAAAGACGGTATCCATATCATTTGCCATAAATCTAAACCAGTAATTGGAAGTAACATTAGATTGGCTTTATTGTAAAAAGTGGAATAGCACAAAACACGTTGTTTGTGTTTTTCATAATTTTTAACTTAATCATATAGGTACCTACAAGTACCTATTTTTTGTTAATAAAGATAATAATTTGTAATTTGTGTTTTTTATTATTCCTGGTACAAACTATAAAACTGAGGAATAGTGTTAAGGCTAGTCCGTAATTGCATTCCAATAATAAATACTTTCTACATCCCAAATTCGAGCAAAATAATTTCGAAAAATTGCCGTTCGAGGAACTTGTATTTCGAGGAAAGACATATTCGAGGATTTTCACTTTCGAGCAATTGAATTCGGGCAACTGATTTCGAGCAATTGCATTCGAGGAATTTGACGGAGACGGCCACAACCATCATCAATTTTGATTTGCCGCATCTTGCGACAATTCTAGCAACTACATTTTTTTCGGGGTTTTTCGGGTTACCTAAGAGATTCTTTAAAGTGTTCTTAGATGTCGAGTACTTTATGTTTTGCTCCTCTGGAATATTACAAATCCCTTTTGAAATCTTATCTTGTCCCCCAAAGTTAGCATTACCATAGGATCTGTGCACACAATCCTACATAAAGACCTGAAAATGCGAAAAGTGTCCTCCAGGTGGATGCTACGAATGCTGATGGACGACCACAAGGCTACGCCCAAGGCATGTTGCCAAACAATGTTGACACGTGATGTCGGTAAGAATGGAACTTCTTTTTCTTTGACTGTAACAATGGATGAGATATGGATGCTCTTTTTCAATTCTGAAACGAAACGACAGTCAGCTCAATGGAAACACACAGACAGCGCCACCAAAAAAATTTCAAGCAAGCACTAGTGCTGAAAAAATGATGGTGGCCATGTTACTGATTGCGTTCCAAATTACACTACGGTAACACGTGCATGTTACCAAGATGATTTGAAAGACAAACTTTTTTCAGTATTGCGTGGAAAACGACCAGAAAATGCTGCACATGTGCTTTTTCACCAAGAACACGCACAAGCAGATCGGGTGAAAGCGACGCTGCTTCTTCTTCGTGACAACTTTGAAATGAATTCTGTATTCTGACCTATACTGGCCCCTAGCGACATTTAGCTGTTTCCAACAATGAGAGTACTTCGCGGTCGCACATTCACTAGTCATGCATTGCTTCAGCGATTTTCCAATAATCGAAGCGGACTCCTGAATAAAATGTGGACGGCTGTAGAAAAATTATGTCGATAAGTAACACAAGCTTCACAGTTTCCGTGTGATTAGTTTCTGAGAACAAAATCGGAGGTGTTATAACTTAAACGCACCTCTTACAATAGAATTTTACCGCCTAGTGCAGTAAAACATAGCAAAAGGTGTCTCAGAGTTTGCGGCTGATTCTTTGTGTTTTATGTTCTCACGTCAAATTCTGAAAATGTTTATTTTTATTCGGAGGTGAATTTCGTTTACGCCATCGTCTTCTACGCGTCGACGAAGTACTTACATAATGGAATATTAACGCGGTACTTAAAACTAGATGCATCCAGAAACAAAGCTAGAGCGTTGACATAGTGGTCCCACGAGACAGATGACAGGCAGCTAGGGTCAAAATGCTCTAGATACCAGAGACACCGGAAAAAGTTAAGAGCAACAGTGGGCAAGAATTTATGGAGGACAATAATAATGATGGCCCAATAGATTACTTTAAGGTTCAGTTAAGTGGGGTTGAGCAAACCTACATACCTTCGCTTAATTAGCAATTTGTAATTGTTTTTAGAATATCTTCTATATCTTGTAGCAAATCGAATTTAATTTAAATTCTAACAGTCTGTACATAAAATACGAGTCAACATACACATGCATCTAGCATACACATATTCGTATAAGTATATCCATCTTTATCAACCTCTTCGGATCTAAAAGAAAATCAAGACCGGAAAGAACCCAACGTCTATTTGCTTTTTACTTTTTTCTACAAAAGGGATCAAGTTTAAAACTTTTCCGACCGAGAAATCTCGTCAGGAACTGTGAGCTGTACCCATCTGAGATCTAAGAGTGGAGGCAATATCGGTCCGGTCCGATCGGGACTCGGATAACGTGCAGTCGATAGATAATAATAAATTACCCATTTCTCGTGTCCTACTTTTCTTTGCTTCGTGTAAACTGTGCTCTTATGGTAGAGACGACGGACGATAAATCAACGTCACTATAACGATCAATTAAATTTTATGAACGCTCCGGAGGAAAGAAAAGGGAAAATATGTGAGATTATTGTACGAAATTTAATCGAACTAATATAATAGCTAGTTAGATAATGTAATTATTTTAGTAATAATGTCTTCCTAATTAAGGGTTATGATATTGAATCGTGATAGGGCTACAAAATTATTTTTGGAAACTGAAACTACTAGATTACGTTCCGAAAATAAATGAGGACATCTCATAAATACAGAGAAGTATAAAAGTATGTTCGGGTTTTTAAAAACTTTCTCTAAATGAATCTCTGGATCGCATCTTAAATATTACTCTTACGCAAGCCTTCTGTATCAAGAGAATTCTATGATGTTTTACTGAATTTCCCCAAAAAATACAACCATATCGAAATCTACTCTGTACACGTGCCTAATAAACAGCAAATGCAGACTCACCACCTACATACAAAACAAAAACCACTCAACTTCGCTTGAAGAATGATAATTCTCCAATAAAACTGGGAAACACCTATTTCAATCTTGTGTAGCCATGTAAAAAGAGCTGAACAAGAAACAAAGAAACAAATACTACAAGGAATGTCTGATAAGAAAGGTACAGTGAGTCAAATATAGGAAGGTGCTTCAAGGTCAGGAATGCATTCATTTACGTAGTGGTTGTGATTGTGTGAACATAGAATACAAGTTGCAATCAAACGATCACGATCACTAACCGAATTGGCTGCGCTGTGGAAATTTACATTTTGCCAGTGCACACCTCACTTTGAAGTGCCTTCCTATATTTGAATCACTGTACAGGTGGCTATTATACAAACTGTACATGCGCAAAATTGCGCGGGTTTAATAGTAGACTCTAAGGTATAGATGGGCAACCTCCGGCCCGCGGGCCACATGCGGCTTCGAGTATGATTTGCCCGGCCCGCTACTGAATTCTTTCGTTGCATATTAGCACGACCCGTCTAAACTTAATTCATAATGAATCATAAGGATACCACAAAAATGTATATTTTTCAAGATTACTCGCAGCATAAAATTTCTACGAAAAAAGGTTGCCCATGCCTGCTCTAAGGCAATGTTTCGTTCACAACTTAAATTGACTTTGTAAAAACAAACACTGCGTGTGTAATCGCGAAGTGTTCAAGGTTTGAGGTGCGTGGAGTTATCAGATCCTCCCAAACCAAAGAAGTTAGAACGAAATTCACAGATGACAAAGCTGTAATGACCACAATTTGGTGCATAAAATTGCAAGATGGACGAATAGAGCTGGATGATGATCCAGAGAAGGACAGGAGCAGACTAAGGACCTAATAGACGGGCGATAACTGCACAACTGTATATGTATAGTCCAGACTTAAAAGTGTAAGATACTTTTTTTCAAAATCGGTTAAACTTAATTTTTTTTATTGGTTCCAAAATTATTTCGAAAATTGTATATATGACCTTTAGAAGTAGTGTACGTAAAGATAAAACACTAGTTTTTGACAATGTTAAGAGCTTCTACAACAAATAAGAATAAGGAGATTGTGGCTAAAATAATATATAAAGAAATCCTACGAAATCGGTTGTCAGGAATGTGGCCTAAAATACATTGGACAAACTAGGCGATCAACACGGTACAAGCAGCATATTGCACATTTTCGGTTCAACAGGCCCGAAAGATCAAGTGTGGCCCAACATATTTTGGACAGAAACCACGCTATGCCAATTGAAAGTTTAAAATTAATTAAGGCTGTAAAAACAACAGGGAACTGGAAAGCTACGAAAGTATATATATTCATAAGAATAGAGAGATAATTATGAATGCAGATAGAGGATCTATTCCAAATTTCAAATTGTACCAGCTATTGAACTAAGTTTTAGATTTTCTCAACCGTATTGACACGCTCCATAGAGCATGAAATTTAGGTATTAATACACACCCTTTATGGGAGTTCAGTGTCAACAGTGTTTCGGTGTGTTTCGCACTTTCATTGTGTAATGTTGATTGTGCACTGTTCTGGTATTGTACAGTGTTCGTTGTGCGGTGTTCGTCTTGAGCATTAGCCGAATCGCTAGTGATACTGAATTCTCCAGTTTTCCACTGAGGTTGGCAACTTAGTTGCCGAAATACATACCTGGATTTTTCAGAAAGCTTCTATAGCTTTACGCTTTTTTTCAATAGTAACCAGTAAGTTTACGGGCTCCAATTTCTGCACACCGTGTATTCGTTACGATAGCTACAACTTATCGATGAGCCTTTTTGTAAATTCCTTGTTTGCTGTTGAATTTAACCTTAATTAAGGAATATAAAAATGGGCTTACCGTCAGTTTCGGACTTCAAGAAAGCAACGACAACAAAGGAATTTACAAAAATGCTCTTTGGAAAATCCTAACTACCGTATCGATTATGTGGTATTCAAAATCTCAGGCCTGCTGGTTCTTCACTTATTATTGACAAAAGATAAGACCGGCCTGAGCCCTTAAAATTGTAAGCAATTACTATTTTATCGTTATACATACATCTTTTAAAGCTAAAATATACAGCTTTCTAAATAGTTTTCAAGACGACCAAAAAAAGAACTTTAAGCGATCTTGAAATATGTACCGAACACCTCTAATGTTTATATGTTTTATGTTTACATTTTTAGAGTTCATAAAACGTTTCATATATAGAACTTTAACCGGTCTTTTGTGTTTTGCAACTTAAAGTTCTGTATTACATTCGTGTTACTTTCTACAACAGTTCAAACCGAAAACATTGCTGGCATCACTTTTATTCTCCTGCTTTCCCATATTCGCCCAAAAGTTCAAACATCAATCCTAGTCCGCACTTCACCTTACTCAATCAATATTGATACAAGTCAAAAACAAACACAATACTAGAAATAAATTCCAGTTCTTAAAACGCCCATTAAATATCTATTTCTTTTTCCCGTTCTGATCGCAGTTAATGGTAGACTTGTACGCGGTGCAACTATCCATATAGTACGTACATACTACGTATAGAAGGCATTTCGTGCCCTGTTTACTTTTCGAAATAGCCTATATTTTATTGAAGAAAACACCGAAATATTTACTCTTTCTCTGCCCATGCGAGGCCGTTCGAAAGCAAATACACCTCCAGATACAATATCGGTTGCGATATTATGTTTACTTTATGTCGATATCAAATTTACTGTTAAAACAAGCCCTGGTGTGCGAAGGCTGGAATTTCTACTTTCCAATAATCTATTCAACAACCTACAGAACCCACAATATGACGTAGGATCTGATATGTGCCCTGTTCTTGGCTAATCCTTCCAATCGGCTTCGATTTCTGTATGTACATATGTGTGCTTTGTCACAACTATCGATTGATTCTGGTAATTAAAAGATGAATGCTATGCTTGTTGGTATATACATCCACAGTGCCTGTGGGTAATTGCAAGAACATAATTAGGTATTAATGTAGCTTTTTGACGAAGTATTCAATGTCCTTGTAATCGACATAATTCAGAAACTAAGTTGAACGTAATTGCGAAGTTATAGAATCATTACGAATCAATTCTATAGGTATTTATGGAGTTTTTTAGGTTAATAAATTTTAAATCGCATTTGATTTGTCTCCCAGCTATTCAATGCAGAAAATCTGGACATATCGATTAGCAAACTTTCCACAAGCTATAATGTAGTATAGTAATACTCAAATGGTTAATAACCATTAGGAAATTTATGATTTATTACAATTCAATATATCAAAATTCACAGTAAATTTTGGAGTTATGGACGTTTATGTTCAAATGACCTTCGATTCATTTTTGGGTTCTATTTATGCCTTTTGCACACCATCTTTCAAGCATTTTATTACCCTACGGGTGTTAGCTTCTTATTTTAACTCCAGCCAGAGACGTTTAATGGGAGAAAAAATGTAACTAGAACTTATTAATTATTATAAAAAGCATCGATTGAAAGATAGAACAACATTGTAACCATTCAGACACATACATTCAACACTTTCACATCACATGAATTCCTAATAACCACTGAATATAAATAACCAAGGATACCTGGACAGCAACAATATGAATTTCTATAACAACGTCATGCCGTAAAGAAGTATTTTTCTATAATGAATTAAAATTTTTCGTTTCGTGGACAACGGAGAAATAATGTAGTGTAGTTCTGGTTTCCGGAAAAAAATTTTTTGGTTGACGACGAAGGAAATTGACAAGATAGATAAGTCAACGAAAAATGTTTAAAATATATTTTGGACCAAGAGGGTTTTAAAGGAAGCACCAGTGAATAAAAGAACCTCACTAGACCGGAGAAGAAAGAGTTTAAAAAAGGGGGGAAACCCATTGAATATAGAGCCACACCGAACAAAAGAAGTTAAGAGAGGAAGAATCCGTAGAAGATAGAGCTGCATCGAAGAAGGATTCAAGAGAGGAGACATAGGAAGAACCATCATGGAATAAAAGAAATTACACTCACACACACATAACACTAGGTAGTTATCTTTATTTTATGTTAAATATTTCTCAAAATTTATAAATATAATTTGTTATAATTTATGCTTTCTATATCATTAATTAAGAGCTAGGCCGATGCAATTCTGTTTAAGGTGTTAACTAAATTCTCAGTACAATAAACACCAACGAAAAGAAGTCTTTTTGGATCAAATCCAATAGAACTTTCGTCTTTGATATTAAGAAAAATCCATAACAATCATCCATTACAGCATTGCCGCCCATCGACCATTAAAAAGAGGAATCTCCCTAATTGAAGAAACTTCTATTAATAGGGCGGATGAAACAAGCCACGCTTGAATATGTTTCCGAGTAAGTGAGGCAAGTTTTATGCGTCCCACTTTTGTTTTCTCTTTTCTTTTTTTCCCTCTCCCCGACAATACGACACAGACACGCCAAAGCGGCCATGGAAGGAAAACATTTGTTCAACTTTGCGAGTATAATGTCGGGGGAAAAAATAATGAAGTGCTTGTTTCTATTAGTTTCGAAGTTAAGCGATTTCTTTATGGTAAAAGTTACCCCCGAAACATTTCCTCTCCGCTTGCTGCATACGAGCGCTTGTGCGTGAGGATATACGTATTGCGGAATGTAAGAGGAAACAATGACTCGATATAATAGTAATTTACCGTCATCTAGGAAAATTGCCTGCGATATTGCTATTAAGGATGGAGCGACGAATCATTACGCGATATGAGAAAATGGGTTTCTGACCGAAAAAGGGAAAATATGTTATTATCAAGATGGGAGTTATTTTATTGGTGGTATTTAGGATAAGGACAATGGCTAGAAAGGAAAGGATCCACGTCTCATAATGGGAATATGAAGGCAATTCAATAATAATACTTGCCTCGGTTACCTATTCGATTTTATTTTCATGTCCATTACAGTGAAGTAACCAGCTATCAATGGTCACATCTGTAAGTTGATTATCCCTGTTTGACGATCAACTCTTAATTTCTTAAAACTTATATATTTACTAGGTGACCCGGCAAACTTGGTTTAGCCCAAATTTTTGGACTTTTCTGTTTTCCTAAACCTTCCCGTAGCAATTACGAACAAACCCGCAGAAGGAAGTATCCAATTTGGTCCAGTCGTTTTCAAGTTTTAAGCATCCGAACAAACCACAATCCATTTTTATATATGCAGATAAAGAGTGTTGGTCCTTATTAATACCCAACTCCAACCAATGTGATCGTCGACACCATTAATAAAAATAATAATAATACATTTCTTAAATTTGTATTTTAGTATTTCAATCAGTACTTATGCATGTTACAATAAATGAATAGATACGTCATTGATTATCAATAATTATTAGTCTGGGTGCGTAGAAGTAACAGCCCACAATTACGAAACAAGTTACGAGAGCCTACATATGCACAGAACTACTCGCATACCGCATCGATTCAGTAGTGACTAGATAAGGGGATGTTGTAACTTAGTACGCTATTACCGCTGTTTGCCCAAACTAATAATTATACATACATAGTTCTTATCCGGACTAAATAATTTTACGCGGTACATTAGAACACTTCTGGTATTTCTCTACAGTAATTTCCATGGCAGAAATGGTTATCCATACATTCTGCTGATAATTTGCAAGAATCAGGATTCTTGGTAATATTCGACCGGTTCCAAATCGCCATTGTTACACAGCCTTTAGAGTGTGAAGTGTACAGCAACAGCGTGAAGAATATAATAAAATATAATCTCGTGTTCATTTCAGTTTCCTGCAGTAATTTTTCTTGTGACTAGAATCGATACGAACGTATCTTTAGTTGTCAGAATGACATACGCTTTTAGTTACTATGTTAAAAGACAATAATAGTCCAGTCATTCTGTCAAAAACTAAGGCGCAGAAAAGAAACTGAACCGGGAAAGCGGGGTGTTTAGAAAAGCTTGCACTTGATATTTCAGACCAAGATTTCCTATCTATCTAACCACTGAAAATACTGAAACGACTGAAAATACTGGAACCACTGAAAATACTGAAAATACTGAAATATAAGTTTGATAATATACTTTCTTTCGATAAGTATGAAGGAACAAGAGAAAACCCCGAAATACCAGATCAAATCTTTTTTATTTACTTTGTTATATATTTCAACAAGTAATAGGTAAGTGATAGGTAGAAAGTTTAAAGTTCCATTCAGTGGACTACAGTTTTTCATTTTTTTTGGACATATAAAGAAAGTAAATATGTTCTGTTGTATATTATTTGTTATTATTTCGTAAGCTCTAGGTAATGGAATTACCAAAGTCGAGAAATAATTTATTATTATTTAATATGAGTTTATTATTTAAAAAGTGTTTACAGCGAATCTTAATGTATTGAGGTATGCCCATATTACATAAATGTATTGCTTAAATTTTATGTAGAATAGTTAGAAATAGTAAAAATATATATGTATATCTACTACAATTACAATTTAAATTATAATAAATTTGTTCAGGTGATTGTTTAGATGATGTGTTCAAAGTGTGAACCACCATTTACAATACATGCATCAACTTGTCTTTTCATATTGTCGAATAAATTAATCAGCTGCTGTGGGGTGATAGCTGTAATTTGATTTTTCAATTCCTCTGTGTGTAATCTATTACGATATATTTTGCTCTTTAAATAGCCAAATAAAAAGTAGTCCAATGGCATTAAGTCTGGAGATCAAGGAGGCCAAAGTCCTGTGTTAATTATTCTATTACCATAATATTCTTGCAAATAATTTAATGTTACTCGAGCAGTATTACCAGTTGCATTGTCTTGCTGAATGTAACGATTACCAAGCTCATCATCATGAAGTTGATTAATAAATTGTTCTAATAAACCTCTGTATCGAATGACTGTTATGATCTCTTCAAAAAGAATGGGCCAATTATACGTCTTCTTGGGACAGCAACTCATACACCTATTTTTACTAGATGTAGTGGGGATTCATAAAAAATATGAGGATTCTCGGCTGACCAAGCTCTATAATTTTAAGAGCTTGTATAGCCAGATAAATGAAACCATGCTTAATCAGTAAAAAAGTAATATCTAGCATGTCATCATCTCTCAAATTATTATTAAGCCTTTTCCCGGGATCTAATGGTAGTAGTTCTTGCACAGCAGAAACTTTATAAAGATGAAGGTGCAAATTTTCCTTCACAGCTTTGCGGGCTGTATTGTAGGATACATCTAGAATAAAACAATTACATATTAATATTGATATCTCTTACTTACTTAACAAAAAACGCTATTACTTGTTTGTTGAGCCAGTTGGCGTAATGGTCTTGTTGGACTTCTTTCCATATGGACACGGAATATCATTAATTTCTTGTTCTGTTAGGATAGTATGACGTCCGGACAATTTTCTCTTACAAACACTCCCTGTTTGTCGAAATCTGGAAGAGTGCCTCGTTACTGAAAAACACAAGTGCGTTATAAGGTAAAGTCGCGACCAACGCTTGGATGATGTTTGGTCTTACCCCTGGTCTGCTGCTGGACATACTGTCAGTTCTTCTGAAGGTCGCAACTCACGCTAAAGTTAATGCTCGAGCATGAACAGCACCTCGAAAAAATTTCGTAAAGTATTTATATCAGGGATGACAGCTGGAATATAAACGTCCCTACTACCATTTTCGTTTGACATCATTGCTGCCCATCCACCATCTCCTCTCTTGATAACGCCGCATTGAAAGAGGAGATTATGTGCTGCATCCTGTATATTGTTGTTGTTTTTTGTCCATTTAGTGCGAAAACTTGAATCTTATCAAGTAAATTACTTAGTTTGCTGCATTATTATATTTAGTTGTCGATGTTGCAATAGATACAGTTGTTCTGTGTACAATTCTACGAATTTACAACTGTAAATGGTTGTTCCTTCGAGCTTCTCTTCCTCATTATTATAGTATAGTTTCTATCAACAAATACAAAGAAAATAATAGGTCAAATTAATTCTTAACATTGTTACTGTACCATTTTCACCATGGCCGAGGTTACAATAGTTGATTTGATGAGATGAGAGGCGCCGAACAGCGAGGACTCTTCCCTCTTGGTAATCTGTAGCATTGGTGAACTTTTAGGGGGCAAATTATACAATATACTCCCCAATAAAATCAAAAGATTTGGCTCTAGGAGGTTTAGTAGAAGTACGAAGAAAACTTTGTGTACTAACAATCCTTTGTAAATATAACGTCATTGAATATAAGAAAATATATACTAAAATGCATTTTACACAATTCGTCAAATGTTAAAATCAAAAGAGAACGATGTTTAGCCTCCGTTCTATCAGTTTATTTATTTGTATGTTTTTTGATCTTATTTGCTTGTTCTTTGCTTCGATGGTAACATGACGTAAGTAAATTACAAAGTATATGAACTGTTTTCACCTAATCCTCTCATCTGGCAAACCTACGACTCCTTTGACGTTCGATTTGACAAGAATATTCAGTGATGTTTGACAATTAATGGTCAAAAGTGGGTGAAAACGTACATAACTCTTGTGAACTTCTCTGTAAAATTTGTACTTTTTTACTGACTAATAAGATTTTCTGTAATTTTTCTATCTTTCTTTAAAATTCCATGTTAAAAACATATCCGATATTAAAACGGTACTTTTGGAAAGTCAAAAAGTGCATGTTTTTAGAAAAAAACACCTTAACACAAATGTGTTTGGGGGGTCAAAACTTGACTCAACAAAAGTATCAGATATTAGGTCGGTTTACCTTGGTAGTAGTAGTGGTAATCCGAGTAAATGTCATATTCGTCGTTTTTTTCTAAAAGTGAACTGGCTCGGTGGTTGGGCTGAACATCATCATATCAAGTGAAAATATGTGTGACAGTTCAAATCTTTTAATTCCTCGCTGTGCACAAGGACTTAATTTTTCAATTACTACAACCTGGTGAATTTTGCATACAAACCTGATTCTGTGCCCCTAAAAAGATTTAATAAACTCAGAAACTGAAGCCGGATGCCCATCGCAACCACCGTGCGTTTGCAGATTGGACGTTAGAACATCTCAAAGTTGATCCTAATTTTGCCTGAAAAATTATCTATAGCGGCGAAGCACAATCTTGAAACAACAATTCACAAGTGTACTTAAAAATTCTATTGCACCTGCGAAAAATCGCTGTTTGCTGTGGATTACAGGTTGGATACATCACCTTTCTTTATCGAGAATGATGACGACTGAGCTTTAACTATCAATGGAGAGAAAGGTATAGAGCAATGATTACAAACTGGATAGTACTGACATTAACCGTAAGTTCTTTCAACAAAACGGTGGAACAAGCCACAATATTGGCAAAGCGATTGCTCTTCTACGTGAAAAATTTCCTGAACGAGTGATTTCTCGAAAAGGCGATGTGAAGTGGGCACTGATATCCGTCATTTCTCAGCACGTATACTACTTCTACTGTATTAAATACACACAAGAAAGCCAGGAACGGGGGAAATACAAATTAGTAAATTATATTCACGCATAATTTTATTCATTTTATGTAATGGAGTCCGGTAATGTACCGACAAAAATTTCATTCGTATATTTGAATTATTGCTTATTGAGATAGACTCGGTCGCAATTAATCCAGATAATCGAAATTCTACTGTATATTTCTTGTCACATGCGATTTGGAAAATTCCCATTACATACCTACAGTTGAAAAATGAAAATTACGAGTTCCAAATGTACTTCGTCCTTATGTTGCTTCAGTCTTCAGGCATTAAAGAATTAATTACTAAACCAGCAACGTGATAATTAAAGTCAGAAGTGCAATCAATAAACGCTAAAAATATCCATCTCCTAATAAGAAAAGTTTGAACTCCTCTGCTTGCATCTTTACGAACTTCAATATAATCATATTCTTTATTTGACAGTTCGCAGTTATAGAACCTCCCCTTCACTAATAATGTATTATAACTCCCAGGCATTCCGTTATATTTCGTTTCATCCTGCGTCTCATTGCAATCTTATGAATGCGCGTACTTGTTAATGGTATATTACATCCAATGCACGAGGAAATATTCTTCATATTACATACCAAACAACGCTCGTTTGTGCTTATTAAAATTCTTTGCTTTTCCGTGCGTCTACCTTTCCACTAAAGTATAATGTTTCTTATTTAGCCGGATTTGAATAGAAAACCTTTTGACTAAGGAATCCGTTATTTTATTTACATGCATATACAGAGGTACAGCAATCCAAAAAACAGCTTGCTCTCGTTTTAATTTAATTATTACTTTCAACTGTCATTACCGCACTTCACAGGGGAAAAATCTGTAATTACCGATGCCGATATGAAGTCATTCGGCCGCAGTTAATGTTTTAACTATTGACTCTATTCTACTGGATAAGCGAAACGAGTTGCATGGCGTACCGGACAAATTTTGCAAAGGCTTTAATTAAATAATTGGGCCGCGACCTAACTTCGCTTTAATTAGTTTAATTAACAAAAATAGGGTCGGATTGCCGTTCCGTCGGTGGTGGCGCTACTTTCGCAGCACCGTTGTCTCGTATACCGCCAAATTAGTTTTTGTCTATCTGAAACTTCCGGAAGGACGCAGGAAGCGGTGGTTATTATCACCCTTTACTAATTAAAATCGACTGGAAAGAATTTGATGAGTAGTGTGAGGTAATTTACGAAGTATGCAAGTAATATACTTTATGATTGCTGTCATTATTTAGGTTCTTACGATTGCAAAGTTTGAGTTACATAGTTTAACCCTTATCCGGGCAGAACACTTTACAAATGTAGCCGGGCAGTTGGGGGCCTAGCAGGCCCGGTGTTTTGTTTTCGCTTTTTTGTTACGTAATTAATAAAACAATGGGTATATGTGAATTATATATTTAAAGACCTTTATAAATAAGATTAATTACTTACACATCAAAAATATTACTCATTTGCTACAATTATAGCACACAATTTTTGATGTAGAGTGTTCCTTACAAATGTTTTGTTCGCACTCATCACAACACTGTTTTTGTTTCCTGTCTTTAGTTTTGGGACACATGTAGCACCTTCTTCTAGCACCTGTTTTAGCTTCGGTTCTTGTTCTCTTTGACGGTGTTGCTTCTTCTGCAAATTCGCTGACACAGTGTCGAATGGCACGCTGCAGTCCTGCCGTCTTTCTTCTTCGATTGTGCGAAAGAACTAGGTTTTCAGATAAATCTACTAGAAACAATCTCCTTCTTTCATGTTTACTTTTATTCCAATTTGGGTTCAAATTGATCCACGTGACATATGCTGCAATACCGCTTACTTCAACAAGGTTCGTAAAAATGCAAATGGCCAACGATTTGTTTTACGTTTACATGTGTATTTGTGAGCCATTTGATCTAACGTATCTACGCCGCATTTGGTGTTATTATAATACAGAATTGTTCGTCACAGAGGTTAGTATGATGCATGGTTGAGAGAACTAAAACACTTCGGTTTTTCTTCGACACGTACGACACTAAGGTTGCTTTTTCTGTAAATCCGAAAATGGACGTTTGTTCTTCACGTTTTCTGTTTGGTAAAAATTCCTTTGGGATGAAGCGTTTATTTTTCCTTACCGTACCAACACTCGTCAGCCCATTGGTCAATAACGCCATTGCTAATGATAAGTCCGTAAAATAATTGTCGAACGTGACATTTCTGTTTGTGTTATAGTATGGTTGTACAAGCTGCTCCACTACTTGTGTTGCGAGTCCCTTGACAATTTGATTTCCTTCCTTTCCAATATAGGGACTACCATTTAGAGGATAGTAGGTTTGAGAATCACACACCCACCAGATCTTCATCCCATATTTATCTGATTTCGAAGGCATATATTGCCTAAATGGACATCTTCCTCGAAAAGGTACAAGTTGCTCGTCCACTGTGATATTTTCTCCAGGGAGGTAATGCTTTTTCAGATTGCTATTTACTTTTTCCCAAATAACTCGGATAGGTGCAAGTTTATCGTTTCTCCTTCTTTCGGGACGCGTTGCTTTGTCATCGTATAAACCGCAACAAACTTTTGAAACGTTTCAATCCCATCGTTGCTCGAAAAATTGGAGGACCATATAATGAACTCCACAGAACATCGTAGCTGGTATCATTAGCACTTAGGTGACCGGCAGTTAGAAGCAAACCAAGAAAAGCGCGAATTTCGAAGTTATCACATGGTTTCCAGGGGACATCTAGCAATACCCTCTCTGCCATCTTGTTTGTGTATGAAACTATTTCGTTGAGTACAGTTTCATCAATAAACAACAAAAATGCATCAATGAGATCTTCAATAACTTTTCCGGGCGGCAAGATAACTTTATGCATCTTGGATTTTATTATGTTACATGATCGAACGCGTCCTGTAGAAGGAGGCTGGCTGCTCCACACTGAACCATCTTTAGCGGTAAATTTGGAAATACTGGCAACAGGAGTGTCGCATAATTCTTCAATGTCTTCTTCAGCTGCTTCTTGAATGTCTTCCGTTTCACTAGCAGTGGATAAGTGGTCTTCTTCGTCTTCATCCTCGCCATCCGACTCCAAGTTTACAGGCTCCTTGTCGTCGTCCGATAGATTTTCTAGTATTTCTGCGAGTTCGGCGTCTGACAAAAATTTTCTCGATATTGCTGAATGATTATAGCACTACCAAGATAATGTACAAACTAAAAGCAACCAAGAAATTGTCGTATTTATATATACAGACAAACACATAATTTCCACTTCACCTAATTACAATTTCTTGGAAAAAATAAGGCTCATCTAATTATAACTCATAAATGTATTTACTTCACAAATGACCCAAAAATGTGTGGAATGCCTAAATACATATAGAGAATTAGAAAACTAGTCGTTTATAAAATAATCAATGTCCTTTACTGTTTGGGCCTCCTAAGCCCGGTTTGCTCGTCAATGGGAGTTTAAGCACAATATAGTAATTACTCGTCAATTATAAAGCATTTTTCAAAAACTACTTAACAGGAATACAGTAAATAACATTTCTGAGGAATTTTAAAGACGATTAACCCATAATAAAATTACTCACTTAGTAATTAGTTTTGCTATCATTGCTCGGGCCTGATAGGCCCCCTTGCCCGGATAAGGGTTAATTTAACATATTGCTACCTTGTTACAATGATAATAATAATAATGATCATAATAATAAGAACCATTATTATCCAACAGATGAAAACTCCAATATATAGCTTTATATATAGCTTTCTACATAAAATAAATGACAACGAGAAATAATATTGCACACATACACGATAAGAAAATCAAAAATATATAAATATTAGTGCTTTACAGAAACAAAATATATATATATATATATATATATATATATATATATATATATATATATATATATATTAAAAATGAGCCGTCACGTCTGTAATTTACGTATTTGAAACAACACTTCTAAACCCTTTCAAGTACCATCTGTTGGTATATATAAAAAGGTACCAGACATTAAAACAAAATGTCGACGGAGTATTAAATTGCCAACAGATGCGAATCAAGAAACTCAAGGATTTGGATGGTAATTGTAAATAATCGGGAAACCTTAGAATATGTGACCACAGCACATTCATTTACATTTAAAAGTAATTTATTATCGCTGCACCATCGCCGTACACTAACTGTAAATTGCTTTGTAATCTGTTACAGTTTGCATAGCTAGCAATCTCCACAAAAATCTTTAAATCATCGACGTATAACAAAGCGTCACAGTCCAAGAAAGTTAAAAGATCATTACTGAAAACATTAAATAGTAGTGGCCCTAGATTGGTACGCTGCGGCACACCAGATGTAGGAGTAAAATGAAACGAGTGAAATCCTTTGAAACATACATGACAAGAAGGATGCCTCAAGTAGGAGGATATAAGTTTCACCAAAGTTGGAGAAAACCCAACGCTGTCTAATTTACAATCAATGTTTTAAGTAAGTGATTTCGAAAGAGGCCCAATACTTGGTTTATGCGATGGCGATTCTTCATTTAAGGGTATTGCAAGCCGCTTAAAGTGAAATCATGCTGCCATAATTAGATTTTGTCGAGGGTTGTTTTAGGAAGAGTGACAATACCGCCAAGGAGGTACTAAGGCCCAAAGAATAACAACCGAACATCAAGATCTCCACTTCAAACTGCCAACTATTACAGATTATATATGAAATTCTGAATATATTTCTACCTTTAAAACGTAATTGTCGTCATGTTTATCCAGCATTGTTTACGTCTGAACATATAAACAACATTAAACTTAAGGATAAATTTCTAAAATGGTATAGAAAGTATAAATACGCTGAACATTTGGCCCATTTCCGTTCCTTACGTCATAGCGTTAAAACTAATGGCAAAGCTTTATACAAAAACTATATCCCAGATGCCCAGAATGCTATCGGACATAATCCAAAAATGTTTTGGACTTAACTTATTAAATCTAAACGGAAATCCGAGGGCTTACCCAGCAGAATGAAGAACGTTGCTGGACAAGACCTTACCTCACCCTTGTTCATAGTTGGGGCCTACCAAAACTTTTTTAATTCCGTTTATATACATGCCAATGTCTCCAATACATTGCCACAGCCTGCTGTAAATTCTACCCCTATTATTATTAAACTTATATGATAGATCTCTACCACTAATAAGTCAATAAAACAAGGCTGGTGTGAACGATAGTTATATTTATTGACCTATTAGTGGTAGACATCTATCATATAAGATAAGTATAAAAATGTCATGAAATATATATATATATATATATACATTTAAATTATTATTAAACACGTTACTCAGTCCGATATTCAGCAAGCAATATATAAAAGTGAAAAGTTCTCTAACGATGAGCGAAGATGACACTCCCAGCTTTTTGGGAGTGTCATCACGGCTCTTCAGCTTTAATCCAATCGTTGTTATATATTTTCAATCTTTCGCTTACTGCTGAAATCTTTCCTGATTGATGGAAAACTGTACGACTCACTCCTGTTCACAAAAATGGTGACACCTCATTGATTGAAAAGTATCGTCCCATAGCAATTATCAATAACTTGCGAAGATTTTTGAAATGTGTCTGTATAATACTATTTTGCCTTTAGTGAGACCTTTTATATCTGAATATCAGCACGGTTTTGATGATAAACGATCGACAGTAACGAATCTTGCTATTATTACACAATTTATTTCGGAATGCCTAGATAATGGTGTCGAGGCGTTTGATCGCATGAACCATCTGAAAATGTTGGAGAAACTTGACCGTATGGGTTTTTCACCCGCAATACTGTCTCTTTTTAAGTCTTATTTAGGCAATAGGGTCCAATATGTATCATATAAGTGTTATAGATCTACCAACTTCACTCCCTCCACCGGAGTACCACAGGGTAGTAATTTCTCTTCCTTGTCTTTATTAATGACCTGCTTTTGAATCTGAATTGTGGGAGGCTAATATTGGCAGATGACTTGAAACTGTATTCAAAAATCATTACAATTTCCGATTGTGTCAATCTACATTATCTACACATTATTATTATTATTATTATTATTATTTCTCAATAGCTAGGCTAGTGCCTTCAAGATACAAGCCATCCAGCATTTTTTCGCGCTGATTATCGTCCAATCCGATCTTTCGACTAGCGCCCCTATCATCCACATTCAATTCTTCCCCTATGTTGTGCCATAGTGTCTGTAGTGACAAATCTAGATTTTTTATGGGAACGTACGCCAGTCGTATGAAGGTTAGAGGAAGGTTATGGAGAAGGGCCAACATTCTATCTTCAGCCGAGTGATATATGCACCCTACTGTGGGGTTATGGTACTGGGCTCTATTGCCGATCTATCACCGTAACCTCTACAACAGGGTGCATTTTCTTTGGTATTTATTCTAGACAATATCATCGCTGAGCAACACATTCGGAATCTGTACAGCCCCTTACCCTTTCATTTCTTCGAGCACTGGAGAAGCCTCTTTTTACCAAGTCCTCACATTTTGAGGACTACTTTCAACTGTTTTCAAGAGGACCATGTCAACATTTTGCCCTGGTTACCAAGATCTTCCTCCATAAAACACGTGTGGAATATTATGGATAGGTAGCTAGGGTAATTACGTAACCCTTCAGTCAATGGGAGCTATATGACATGAAATGCAGGTTAGTTGGGATTCCGGAGATTAAGCTGGTATCAATAAACTTTCAGATTTAATGCCATGACGGGATAACTTACTACGTAAATAATAACTCAAAACATTATAAAAAATAGAAAAGTACTTCATATTCTATCAAATTGGAATCACTTATTATTATCTATTTTCAACACTTAAAGATTTCTTCCCAATTCATTCAAAAAGTTCTAACACCCTCTAGGTGGTGCCATTCCTATACCAACTAGTATACTTCTGTCGTAGATTTGTCATTCGCAATGGTCCTAGTTCCGCCCTCAACAATTAGGAAATTTTCCCTTCTAGTTCACACCATACAAGATTTCGCAAGTTCCTAAAATCAGAATCAACTAACAACTTCCAATCTCGACATTTCAGAACTTACACCGCAACGGTGCCATAATGTATGCGACGCAGGTTCGTCAGTCTATTATAGCAGCGAAACCGTCCCTTGTGCCGCGATAACTGTGCGCGCAATTAGCTAAACTTTCAAGAAAATGTATTCCCCTAGTTTCCGCTGAATATGTATGTAAAGCAAAAGCCGCCCCCAATACGTATTCATTCGCTTAAAGCGGAAAACGGCCAACGAATCGGGGGCGTTGGACACCCGCCTAAAATTTTATTCGCCGACCTGAAAATTGAATTCAATGAACTAGCTTCAAAAAGAGACTGGAATTATGAACGGTCTCCTGAAAAAACTGAGCATAAAACGTTTCGTGCTTCCTCGGAAATGTCAAAACTAATTTGCAACTATTAATTTCGGTAGTTAATGCACATGTACTTCTTTCAAAACTTTACCCAGAAAAGGTATAGCAGTCAATATCACACTCACAAGCGAACACTGGCAACTGAGAAATTATGATTTCCATAAAACTGTACAGACTGAAAGAGTATCTTGCTATAAGTACAACGCCATTTTTTTAGCGGCCGAATCCTCCGATTTCGGGGTACAGCGCCCTTTGAATTTTCGTAAATATCTTGCAAACTATCACAGATACCTTTTATATATATATATATATATATTTTTAAGTATTACATAGTTTCAAAGATTGTGTAAATTATTTTCGGAGAGATTAAATAACGGACGACGGCCTCCTTTTCTTCTATTTATCACAAATAAAGTCGGTTTTACGTAGAAACCGGTGCTAAATAACAAATTTAGACAGCTAAAACTAACAATATTAAAGAACAATAATAAAGATTCAGTTGTCGTTGATTGATGTGCATAGATAAGTGTCGTCCTAAATATAAAATGTTTTCAGTTACTAATTATTTCGATAACATTTGAAAGAAATACGAAATATATTCAAATAGGTATGGATGTGAAAGTACTTAAGTACTTAATGTAGATAGATATCAATAAACAAAAAATCTGATGAAAAGCTGTGTCGTAGTTCATAAAAATCACTGTATCATAAAAGGCGCTGATAAATTTTTTCTATAATCTAAAACCAAACACATATAGAGGTTGTACCATTGCTGTTGTTTCTTTAGGGATATTTAAAATTTCTACAATTGGAAACTTTTGACACCAATTTCCGAAATTTGTCAACACAATGCCCACTACAAGAATCAATCAAGAGAACACCTTTTGGTCCGATATTTGGAAAGAATACATCTGCTAAGCGGGCTTTGAAATGATTTGAAGTGAACGTTCCAGACGTCGAAGAATAAATATACACATTTACAGGTCTAAACAATGATTGCGCAACCCGATGCCCAAACGTATTTGTAGATTCCTTTAATATCAAAAATAATGGAGAAAGTTAGGGTCCATCGGCTAAAATGGCTGGCAAAATTGTACAACTGTGTTGTTGAGTGCAAAACTTGCACAATAAAAGTGTTGTGCAATTTTTGCACGGTTTTCTGACCCTTCACTGCCAAAGTACAGGTTTGACATTCCCAATATTTTCATAATTGTCATCTTCTACTACATCTTCCACAAATTGAGCCTTATGTGGTTTTTCTAATCGTTCAAACTCGAATCCTGTTACATATTCAAAAGAGAAAATCTTTTCTTGTTAAATACTTAAATCATATTCTTCAACTCAGGTTCTTGAGACGTCAAAGGAAGTACTACGATGATAGCTACTTGATACGTTGCTATTAACATATCTAACATGTTACCTATATTAATCGCTGCCGTTGTATCAAACTATAAGTTTACACTGCTCGAAAAAATGCGTATATTTTTTGTTTATTGATATCTATCTACATTAGGTACTTAAGTACGTAATCCATATCTATATGAATATATTTCGCAATTATCTATGTAGATCAAGCAATGACAACTGAAACTCAATTATCGTTTTTTAATATCTTTAATATTAGTTGTCTAAATTTATTATTCAGTACCATTTTCTATGTAAAGCCGACTTTATTTGTGTAAAGTAAAAGAAACTAATAAAAGAGCGGGGTAGAGAACGCCTGAGTGCCCGTTATTTAATTTTTTCCAATAATATACTTCGAATTGTATCTACGATAGTTTCCGAGATATTTAAAAAATTAAAAATCGTGGATATTTTTGGAGGGGCTGTACCCTGAAATCGGAGGACTCGACCGCTAAAGGATTGCGTTGTTCTTATAGCAAGGTATTCTTTCAGTCTGTAGAGTTTCATCGAAATCAGAATTTCTCAGTTGCCGGTGTTCCCTTGTGAGTAATACTAACTGCTACATTCTTTCTGGGTAAAGTTTTGAAAGAATTAGAACCTAAACATTCGTGCAAGTAGATATTTCTTCGATTATCAACGAAGAATCGATAAAATTATGGGTAGCAGATCCTACAGATCTTTTTTGTATTTAGAGAAATTCATCAAATTACAAATCGTTCAGTATTAATCCTACTTAGAAATCAGTTTCTAATGGAATTAAAATCCAGAAAAGTTACATTAACGTTAAAAAAATATCTGACATAAATTCAAACAAAAAATGCTTTGCATCCGAACTGCTTTCTTATCATCGCTACAAAATTCACCAACACACTATCAATAGTACCATATTCCCACAACCCCTTATCTCATTTCCGTGTTCTGAAAGCGATGTAATGTCGCAAAAATATAATGCGAGGAAAGGGACGCGAGATAAATTCAGATTCCGGTACCTTTCCGCATAAACGTCATAAATAAATCATTTTCCGTGACGGTGATGCCGGAGATGTAGACAACTGCTTGGAAACTTATACCTCCTCTAGGGTGACGAATAAACTTATAAAGTTGATACTACATATCTATGCGAATTTAGATTGGAGTATTATACCTCAGGATATACCGCATCTAAATGAAAGGAAAATATGTTTTTAATTCGGAATATATGTTAACCTTTAGTTTTTTAACGAAGTTAATGACTTTCGGGTTTACCACCTTGTTATATTGTAGAACGCTTGTCAGCGTAAATTTCATAGGGTGGACCTTTCTTATTTGTTGTGCAAATGTAAACTCCAATGAAATATTTGTCAAAAGATTTTTTAAAACAAATAATATACTCTATTCTCAATCTAACCGCCACCTAAAAATCTTAAATAAGGAAATAACTCATTTCTGCTTTTTTAAGTGGATAGCATTTTTCAAAGGCATCACAAAATTCTCAAAACTGTTTCGATACTATAGAGGGAGAACCAAAATGAATGATCAATAAACATAAATTGGCAAATATTGGAAAATACCCAGGAATAATACTGATTACTATATAACTATTGTTGGGAAGTAACTCAATCAGTTTGCCTCTGTTTTAAAATTTGTATCCCGTCTCCTATTACTATTCTGCCCGGTTCTGTTGTTGAAGGGGTCCAGATGTTATACATTCTTATCCTCGATCTGGTGATGGTCCAAGTATCAAACGCTTGAAATGGTAATATGACATATGGCATATGACAGCATTTAGAATGGAATGCATAATAGATCCCAACAAAAGGTTTTATCGGTTTTGTTTAGATATAACATGTTTTAAATTTTTGTTTCAACTTTTCTCGCTTAGAAATCGAGGTGTATCTGGTTTGCGTTTTATAATTCTAAAGAGCTTTAAGTTATTATTTAGTTCTTTCTTGCTGTAATAATTATTTTCATCCATATTTGTTGGCTATAGTATAAAGATATGCTTCCACAGTGCATTTTTCCCCAAAATTAAGAAATGGCCCAATCGATTTCACTATGTTTCGTTTTCCTATGGGCACATAATTGTTTTCAATATGTTATGTTTTTGCTTCATCATGAAATCGCAAATAATTCGATTAAAGCTACGAACCTTTACCAGAAACAGTTATTGTAGTTATAGCAATTTCAAATTTCTTTGGAAATAACTCTCAAGTAAAGAACTTACTTGCCTTTAGTACACTTTCCATGTTTAAGATTCCAGCTGGATCATAAGTTTCCTTAATTGCATCTACTTCTCCTTGGATCTTTTCTCTCTTGGATCTAATAGTTTGAGTGCGATATTTTAATGAACACTTTGGTGGTTTTAATACAAAATGTCAAAATTGACTTTTGCATCCATTCTTGACCTAAATAGTTTCCAGTTGCAGACACTCCAACTCCGAGTCCTCATAAAATTTATCACCAATTTATTTTCACCAAAGTCTTGTATATCGGAGTAACCTCTTTCATTACAAAACCAGGGAACTAGAGAAACACGTGTCACCGAATTTTATTATTAAACAATTGTGTGGTGAGGAATTTATGGATGTGGTATAGTATGCTTTTTTATTTTTTATTAGTATTATTATTGCTATTATTATAACTTCTGCTTTTAGGTTGAATTGTTACATCTCATAGTATAATATTAAAAACATATTCTTATCATTATTGTTATTTAGATGAACGAATTTTTCGTTCGACTTCAAGCGCGCTGCATACTGAAATGGGAGGCTTTACCCAACTACTGCATAAAGTGATACTAGAAACTTTTACTATATTTCGAGTTGGAAGTTTCGCCCTTAAACTAACCCCAACAAGCTAATTGCGTGCCATATGCCGCGCGTAGCATATTCCACGAAACATTCACGAATATTTGTGAACATTCATACACATACGTCTTGATTTCGAAATTTACCGCTTTTATCGGAAGATAATTACGAAACGTGAACGTGAAACATGACCACCCGCCCAGATTTATTGGTCAAATTGTTGTTGCCGTTTTAAAACTCGCAGATAAATCCCGGAAAACATCAAAGATCTTATCTTCGGGACGCGATATCTGGATGGCCGTTTTCCCTAATGGGACTCCGTCCCGCTGTTGGGCTTCAATTGTTCGGTCAACGTCGTTGCACATTGTGAACATAGGCGAGTGCAAATCGCCCGGAGGACGTCGAACAAGTATCCCCTTACTGACCGGACGAAGATAAAAATAATTAAATAGGGATTTCACCCCCTGGGCGATAACGACGGACGCTTCGTGTTTACCCGTTCTGCGGGTTCGGACATTGTTTTTACGCGTTTAATTGTTGTAGTTAAACGGCGTTTAATTAGTTTGTTTTGAGCGGGCGCTGGCCGCACGCTAAACGCTAATTGCGTTCTGAAAACGTTAAAAATATTCGCACATGCTGCGCGAATTAAGTTTTTAGAGAGGTAAACGACGGAGAACGCGTTTAAAGTGTGAGGATATGAGTTTGGGCTCCGGTAATAATCGTGGAGTAATAAAATTTCCGTCGCAAAATAGAAAATTATGTCTTGAGGTCTTAGTTGTCGCAGAATGTTTATGAATTTTGTTCCAATCGTGTTTCTCAGATATAAATATAAATTCGTTTCAAAATTCGCGTACAGTAGGAAGAGTATTATTATTACATTAGATTTGAAAGATATTGCGTACAATTACCTTTATTAGTGCTGAACTTATTAAAGGAATACCGGTTTTAATAGCCGGTGAAACATTCAATACATCGGATGCTAAGGTAACAATAGAATCTGTGAGTTTGAATGTGTTGCTCCTGAAGGCAATTGCAACCTCCAATTAAAGAATAATATTTAGCCAATACCTTTTCAGAAATTCGCCAATATCCTCTAGATTATAGGCGTCTTGAGAAAAGCAAAAGGAAACAAGCCAAACCTAATTTGTTTATTCGACGCAGTTTTGGACAAATGACTGAAGGCGAGAAAGTAAAAAGGCGGATAATTTTCATTAAGATCCGCTAGATACTTAGCATCCTCTTTCTAATTAGCACTCCCAGAATAATTACTTTGTAATATTGTTCGTAACACGAACACTTTTCCATTTCGCAATAACCATTTTCGGCGTCTTTTGCTCTTACCGAAATTAACATCACAACGGCAACTGTACAGAAGTACAGCAGTGAACGTTAGGTATTTCCAAGATGCAAGCAAGATCACGGTGCTATCACCTCGCCGAAAATTAAGGAGTCGCATTTCCTTCCCGAAAATACCTACCTACGTGTGTTCGTGTGCGAACTGTCTACGCCCGTGCAACCGGCGGCTGTTTTTGAAAGTCAGATTAATCAAGTGTAATTGCTTTACTGTCTGTACCCCGTAATGACCGTGCCCGTTATCCGGTTGCTCCGTCTCGAGATATCCTTAACTTGACGAATATTAATGAGACGTCGCGTCGGTGCGCCAAGAGGTAAAAATTCACGAGGATAAATTGAATTATAATAATTTCGTTGGGGCTAACGAAATGCTCGAGAGGTGCGAGTCTACGAAGGAGCCCTCGCTAATTCCGTCTAGTGTTGGAGTTTTAATTTTGATGAAGTTTTTATAATCGAATATGTAAGTAGAAGCAATTTCGAGAAAGTAATTGCCGCCTGTAGAAGAGGCTGTACGCCATAACGTTCGTTAATCACTTTATTTTCTGCCTTCGCCATTATACTGGTAGTAGTATAACAAAAATTTGAATTTTTCTTGTAATGGAACTTCGAGACCAGGCTACGTAGGGAACTAATCTCACCTATTGCTTACATACTATCCCAGTCTCACAGACATTCGAATGTATATATATATATCTATATATTTCGTGACCTTTTTATACTTATCTTATATGATAGATCTCTACCACTAATAGGTCAATAAAACAAGGCTGGTTTGAACGATAGTTATATTTTCAGAAAATATAACTATCGTTCAAACCAGCCTTGTTTTATTGACCTATTAGTGGTAGAGATCTATCATATAAGATAGACATTCGAATTGCAACCTTCAATCACAAATTAATTTTGTCCAAAATTAAATGGAATTGAAAATTGCAAAAACAATCCAATACATTCCTAATTGATACGAGATCAACGATACGGAATAACTAGCAGTCTGATTAAAAAGCCATGCTCCTTCGCAAGACGTTAGCCCAGTACCATATGGCTGCTCCTACATTGGGTCAGAATGTTCACCAATTTTGGTCATTGAAATTCTCACAAAACCGAGTCTTCAAAGTTTATAACTCTAATGTGTGCATTTCATCAAGAATCAAAGGCGAAGTGCAATTTTGGACAGTGTGTACGAAATGGACACAAGTGAACATTTATTTTTTGGTAGAAAGTTCTAAGATGAATAGAAGATTTTTCAATAAAAGACTTCGGTTTCGTCAAGTATTTGTGAAACAGGTAACGTCTTTAATTTCATCGTCCTGATTCCGATTTAAAGAAGGAACTTCAAAGATTTAGTACATATTACAGAATTAAATATAGCACGAATTTAGTCAAAATACCGATTTAAAAGTTTACAAATTTTATAGAAACAATATCCCCTAGTATGTACCTAAATAAAGGATTATCATTAAATTCTGAGGTAAACTTTTGATAGATTCCATTGAAATCGAATCGCCGAAAATCAGACGAAAACAGTTACCCCAAAATTCTATGTTTAGAATGGGACTCATCGCTAGTCTGGACAAACATTGGTAACAGTGTACAATTACGAAATAAGTTGCAACAGCATCGCCGACTCTCCGCTGTAGTCAATGCGGTGTATGCCAGTAGTTCTGTGTATGTGTAGGCTGTCATAACTTATTTCGTAATTACCACTGTTTGCCCATGCTACTCATCACACGTTTACATCAGAATCGTACGACCCAGAATCGCGTAAATTCAGACACAATGTGCGAGCAATCCTATAGTTTTGTGTATTCACTTGATAATTCTTGCAAAGACTGCGGTGTAGTATTACTGGTATTATGTTACAAAGATAATAACTCGTCACAATATAATTATATTACCGAATTGTTCAATAAACCACGGGTTGAAGATGTTAGCCTGGTTTCCAGCGAAACATATCTCACCGGATTTAACAAATTAATGATGATATAGTTTGTGTGTTAAAATATAGTGAATAATGTATATGAGACTCTAATATCCATGTCCTTCGCGAAATGCTATGGAGAGCAACCTGAAATTTTGCAGCCCTCGCAGAATAGACCCAAGTGAATACATTTGGATAAACCTATGATTAAAACTGAAATGTTTTGCGATGAAGTATTGAAAAACAGAAAAATGAGTAGGAATACAATGAAGAATAAAAACTCATGGTTCTGCAAAAGCGTGAAAATTCTGGGAATTGAAAGGGAGTAACATTTTTCAAATAGAGAAAGTATCAAACACCTACCCAACACTTATATGCAAGTAAAACGCTACATCAGGCAGGATATAAAAATTTTACTACTGGGATAATGGAATAATGAAAAGGGGAGAAATGAAACATAAATGGTGTACTAAGGAAAGTGTATCGGTCGGTAAAACTCAAAAGAAATGGGCACGCAAAAATTATACTGGAACGTCAGTTGCCTAAAGGGTTTTCGGCTCAAACCAAAGTAAACAAAAGTTGTCCACTCGGAATACCATGTAAACTAAAAGCCAAGCACGAGCACATGACAAACACTAAACGAAGGGATGGCAGCATTTATTTAAAAAAATTGAAACTCACAATAGCCTAACGGAATTCAGAAATGTTTCAAATACGTAGGATAGAAAAAAATTAGTCACAGAGCTTCATAAATTGTTCGAAAATAAGATACAACAGGAAGGAATATTAATATCTAGAGCCCATTTTGCTAAAGCATCCGAATGGGTAAGAAAGTAGATTTTTCAACAAAACTACTAATAGGGAGGATCGGCACAAATTCTGTAAGCGACGCGAGTAGCGACAAACCCAACAGAAGTGATGTGGTGTAATAAATTGATGGGCAACGATTCTAAGCCTTAAATACAACTTAAGGTAGCGGATGGAAATTGAGCCGTAACAAAATGTACACCATAATAACCAAGCCCGTTAAGTTATTATGTTCTCTTAAGTTACTAAAGGAACATAGAAAAGCTATCTTGAAAGAACGCCACCGTGTTGTTCACATTTTTTGAACGAGAAAGTAAGAATACGATGTACAAAAAGAAAATGTACTGAGGGTGTTTACTAGGGTACGTATATCGACAAAAAATATACAATGGATATATGTAAATACATGAACCAACACAGAATGAAAATATAGGAAAACAGATTATGGGATCTATCCATACAAATAATATTTATATTCCGTGACCAGGTGCATGCGTCTGATTGATACATTTACAATGAGAATAGCTAAAATATGAACAACTTACATGTGTTTCCTTCCATTTGGCCATTTGTATAAACGGTTCCTTACATTTGTATACATCTATTGTCGAGAGCTCTCTGAGATGCTTGATGTTGAAATTATTTCCTCGTCCATTTAGTTGCGGTATCAGCTTTCTCTCCTTCCACTGATACAGCTGTGATTTGGTAGTTCTCCCTATTCGTTCGCGCTTTCTATTTTAGTAGGGAATAAATTTCACTTCCGGTTTCTTCTTTTAGATTAGCTACCTTAGCTAATTAAACAACAAACTACTATTACTTTTGGTACTATATCCTCGGCTATCGCCGCTTTACTGGTTGATTCGTCGACTTCGACGGCCAGTCGGTAAGTCCTTGCTTGTCTCTTCTCGCTCGTTGGTTTCCCAGCGTGTTTCTTCAAGTTTCAGCACTCCCTTTTGTTTCAGGGAAAGCTTTTGAGATATCGCCAGGGCGACGAACATTACAGTCACTCCAATATCTCTCACGTGCACTTACCATTGTTCGTTAGAATAAACACTGCTTTGTATAATATATACTTTGTTGAATAGTAAATCTAATTCTAATAATAAATGTATGTTTTATTATAAGCACTTCCTCACAATTTTGCTTCAAATGATAAATTCTAGTTAATCGAAAAGAAAAATTAAGATTCTAAGTGACGTTATAAGTGCTTACCGTTTCTTTGAGAGTGTGCTATTTAGTTGCTTCAATTTAAACCGTCGCCAGGAACGTTAGGCAAATAACGTGATGAAACGTGGCTAATTCCATTTGTACCCCATGCTTGTTTCCAATTTTTGATAACAAAATTATATTGAAATCATAATCTACTATTACCTTTTACTGAAATCTGCACTGAAATATGTTTTATAATAACACAGCGTTGCCTGCACGGTAGCTCATTTTTCATTACGTTTCTCTTCTTTCCATTTAGCTTAAAATCACCAGCGCATTGTTGTTTATTCTACAAAGGCCTTATTTTGCGCTTCGTCGAATGCCCTCTTTGTATTCCGTCCGTACCTCAATCTAAATTATATTTCCCATTTAATTCGGAACGATTAATCTTTTCCGGAATGGTACTCGGTGAATGAAAATCAATTACACCGGATGTGATCTATCTTAATTTAGAACGTTCAATTCGTTCCTCACACAATTAGTAATCGATAATTGGTTATTTCCGTTCCAGTTGGCAGGACGACGATGGCCCTGAAACTGACCAACATGACGGCACCGGCGATCGCCGATCCGCGCGAAGATATGAATCTGGACTGTCACTTTGATATGGGCATTGAAAAACTGTACGCCGTCAAATGGTACAAGGACGACCAAGAGTTCTTCAGGTGAGTGGGTAGGGGAAAGATGGTCGCTTATTAGACGGTGACGACGTCGGCGAAGTTGCACCGCTAATAAACTTAGATAGGCAGTCGCGGCCTTAACCAGCTTGTTCACTTAATTACCTCCACATAATCTCGCCGTCGTTGTAGTAAATTTCCGCTGGTAGCGAGCATTTGAACTACCTCCTAAGTGCCACACGCCGCCGGTACGATGCTTCATTACGAAGAACGGCAACTTGGCGCGAAACGCGAAAGCAAATGAGCGTTTGTTTTCGACACCGCCGAAAAAGCAACAAGATCTAATTAACTCGGAAAATTTTTTACTCGTGTTGAATATACTGAGAATGTGAAAGATACTTACTTTTCAATATTAAGACAGGCATTTTTTTATGGACGTTCTAGTAATAATCGCCAAAAATTTGTAGAGTACTAATTACACAGCGTGACATTAAAAATTGCAGCTTAAAACAGCTGAATTTAAATATTTCAAAAATTCTGATTCCAGAAATATCGTTCTGTTTCTTGTACCAGTTCTAGTTGTTGAGATAGACAAAAATTTAATATTTCATATATTTTCATTCATATTGCTGCCATAAACTTCCTGAACAGACCTTTTTCTCAATTGTAGTTGCTTATTACAGTTTTTACTTCCCCAATCTTTCTAGGTCGCAAAATTTTTATTTATCATCTTAAATTCTCCTAATTACCCCCAATGGTTTCCAAGAATACCTGCTTCGAAGTGTTTATGTAATAAACAATTTTCAAGAATGTACGTCATGAAGGATGTGTGGAAATAGCGGTATAAGTGGTATTTACGGTTCACTTTCCAGTAATATCTGCATAAGTAACTATAGAGATATCTGCGCCATTTTGTGAGTTTGTGAAAAAGGCATACATGGCCTATTTTGATGTTCATCCAATAGATCAAAATTAAACATGGGCGCCACATGTTGCCTGCAAATCCTGTGTTGAGAACCTGCGCCAATAAACAAAAGTACAAAGAAAGTGTTTGAAATTTGGGACTCCAGTGGTATGGAGGGAACCAAGAAACCATTTTGATGATAGTTACTTTTGTCTAATGAATATATGGGGTATTAATAGGAATAATCAACATAAGTGTACATAGCCCAATTTGGATTCAGCGAGAAGGTCTATTCCACATTCAGAAGAAATACCAGTTTAGTAATATTTAATAAGCTACATATATTACCAGAGGATGACGATAAAATGTCTTCTTGTGAACATGGCAATAGCTACCTTGAAGGAGACTCAACCTGCTCAGGAAGGGTTACCCAGGCAGAATTAAATGACCTTATTAGAGACTTAAACATTTTGTTGCTTGCTTCTAGATTTAACGAAAAATCTTCTCTCTCTTTCCGGAAACAAAAGCTACGTATTACTGTAACAGAGAAAAGGATTTGCCATTTTATTCTCAACTGGAGAGAAAGTGTGTGAACAGCGGAGAAGGGCAGGTCAGACCGAGGAAAATCTAGCCCGAAAGCATTGGCTTGAAACGGCCGCCAATTCTTGTCTAAACGCTCTTTATACCCAAGCGTTCCCAGAGACAGGTATGGATAATTGAGGCTATGTGCCAAGCATGAAAAATAAAAACACGTTTTTTTCGACGTTTCGGAAGTGCATATGTGAATTTAGCCGAACCAGGAAAAATTTGTTTCAGAATCCATATTTTACTTTTGTTTTTTCATCCAGGTAACTTTTATCTGTTATTACAGGCTTCCGAAAGATGAAACTGGCGAGAATTCTATTGAAAATTTTTTTATTATTATTTTATTTTATGTAAAGTTCAAATTGTCGATTGATGCTAACCGGCACTATGCCACATGGATCAATACCCATGAAGCATGATTAAACGAGTATCCCCTAATCTTCATTATTAAATTGACTTTAAAATAGCATAATGGTGCAGAACTCATAACGAAAAAAGGAGCCAGTGAGCCCTGCGAAATTAAAGGAGGCAGTTTTGGCGTGAAGAATGACAAAATGAAGGTCCTGACTGCGGAGAAAATATTCAAGGTTCCGGAAGGCAATGCCACGATCGTTCACATACGAAAATATTGCCGCCAGATTCGAATGCACCTGTATCGCCGCTTTCAATGCCGATATTTTCAAACATTTTGAGTTTCTTCCGAGCTCCGCGATGGATAGGGAAAATCTAGATTCCTCTCTAAGTCAGAGAAGGCAATTAACTACATGTGGAAATATCGGCAATATTTTACAAGAAAATCATTGTCTATGTCCAAGAGCTGGACCGAGAAAGCATGATTGCCGCAGAGGTCGCCAAAGCTGGTGATGTGCTGTGCTTACGTCACCTCCAGTATTGAGGACCTTAGAAATTGAGCGAACTATATCAAAAGGAAAGAAACCCAAGAAAGAATCCACGAAAAAGAGTGAATCTGTGATTGCCTCAAAAGAAAGATCGAAAAAGATCTTTCGCTGCGGTAGAATCTCAAGTACCATCTACAAGTTCTACACCATTGGTCAGCACAAAATTTGTAGCAAAAGCACCACGAAAAGCATGAGGTAGAAAACTGCAAATGGCATCAAATCTCGAAGGAGATAACTAAGAACTTTATTACGTTTGCCCAAAGAAAATGTGTCCTAAGAGAAATGACCTTGAATGCAGCAAATCAGGATACGTCGCTTCCGGACGTCTAACGACAGTTATTGAAACACGTTTGCGACGTTAAATTTTCATTCTTTTTAGTAAAAACTGTTGCCTTCTGTTTGTATTAGATCAGATGACAAAAAGTGTCGGATTTGCTCCGGGCATTTTTGGGCAAATCACATTTCAATGACTTTTTTACTTCCAAAAGAAATTTAGCTGCTGTAAAAGAAAACAAAAGGAGTTTTGGAGCCCACGGTATATCCTTTTACGTCATACATTTCGTTTTGCAAAAAGAACAAATTTTGTTATTGAAAATTCAATATGAAGAGAAAGTGCCGGATCTTCCTCGATCTCCCCTACATAGAAGAGACAATGGATCAAGTTGGATGTAGTTTCCAGCTCTAAAAAATGTCCTGAACACTAAAATTTGCAATAAGTTTCCTACCTCAAACGGTTGCGTGAAAATGTAGTTCCAGCAACATACCTCTCACGGATTTGCAACGCTAAAGTTGCTTTAGAAGCTTTTTTCAAGTTTGGTCAAATAGAAGTGGTCGTATCGGTCCATATTTACTTTAAAAGTTCAACACTCCCAAAATCCAATAATTCCCTAAGACGCTTCGACGCTCCCGATCAATATTATTTAAAATATCCCTCGGCGAAATTAAACTAAACTCGCGTATATGACTCTAACCAGGAAAAAATACAAATGAAAAAAAGTCCACCGTGATTACTTTTTATTATCCATCTCGTTCTTCCTCTCGCAAATTGAAATATCTACATACAAATGAAAGAATTCATTTCCCTTGCAGAGAAAAGCCATTACATTCGAATTAAATATTCAAAAGTTCTATTGATTTTGCAACGAAAGGTCAGACCTGAGAGAGTTTCGAACGTCTCGTCCGGACTAAGGGAAAATTTATATTAAAAAGAGGGAAAGCCTGCCCGTATTTTTCCAATATTGATGTTTTATTAAAATATCCTTTCGTATGAAATTCAAATGGGAGAATGCTTTCGCGCAAGTTATATCTATGAAATTTTAAGTCGAAAAGCGGGAAGACCGATTTTTCTCGTAACTGTCGTATGCTTTTAGGAAAAAGGAGCCGTTGACGTAAACGTATTCCGCGCTTATCGAAAGAATGCTCCGTATTAGGTATGGAAACAGTTTCCCGATAATCTAAGTCTGAGAGGAACGGAGATAATTGAAAATATTACTATCCCCGCCGTGCTTTCGTCATGGAACGAAAACTGAGAAATTGTTTTGTTTTGTTGCTTATACTTCACTTTTCCCAGCTTTCAACGTGCTTAATATACCGAAACAGTACACTATTAAATTATAAACTGCATGCAGCATAACGTCTGGCGCAAGTTTCCAGTTCGACGAGCGAATAACTGTAATTAAATTTGCACTTTAATTAACTCGTTCCGTCACTCTCCGACGTCTCGATTAAATATTCTTCGTTCGGCGTCTGTCTATCTGTTGATTCGTTAATGCTGCTTCGACTGCGACTGCAAATGCAACAACAATCCAAAGAGATATTTTGTTACAAACGTATTCCCATTTCTTAGATGGATGACACCAAAAGCCTAGAAATAGTGCCCCGTTAAAGTCGATAGTATACGCGCAAGTTTTCCTACCTACAGACGTATAATGCACGTATCCACTTATCCCTATGCACCAGTACTTTCATATTGAAACCAAATAAAATTTAAAACGAAATAGATTCTTCGTGAAAGTCAGTCGGTCGATTCCTTTTGTAATTCAATACGTGAAATGAAATACGCTTCGAAACAAAGAACAGAAATTCACTTGAAGGAAGCATCGTGTGTCGTCACACGTGAGACAAAGGAATCGAAAATGCATTGTGGGTAAAATATTACTTATCTTTACAAAGATACACTTCAAAATGGTGAATAATTTTTTTAAATGCATTTAAGGAACTATTCGTTATAAAATCTAATTATATAGAACTGTTACTGATTTCGTAAAGCAAAGTGATATGAGACATATTCAGGGAAAGATGGAAGTCAAATAGAACGAGCTCTGACGATGGGCGACCAAAACCATGAGCTTGTCTGCTAAAAACTATTTTACAGAGGGCGTTATAGGCTGGCACGTTCGTCTGGTGCAGAAACAGCTAGTTCTTTTTCACAAATCCGATCTCTCCTTCCTCGCTCATTCCTTCGCTCTGGTTAGCACCTCAACATTGTACTCGCTTACATGATCATGCCCTCGAGGCAAAGAGGGAAAATGGTCAGCATTGGCTGTGGGTATTTTCCAGTGTAGCGATTGGCGCTTAGTTTCCGAAATATCTTTTTAATTTGACAAAGATTTGAGATGAAATCGTTGCCCGATTTTTGAAAAGGTTACGCCAGAAAATAAATATAAGAAGCATCCATAATAAACACTATGGAGGAAAACGATTGATTCTTGTGACTGATTATGAAAAGTTGTCTAAGTACTATTAGAAAAGTCACCTTGTGCTATTAACCTTGGTAGTGAATAGGGTCATAAGTACCATCCCCATTAGAAAGACTAGAGGTAATCAGAACAGAGACCAAATTTCGATTCCCCTTTTCGTAATCATATAATCGAAGACGAAGCTTTGAGGAAGACTTTTGCACGAAAGGAACAAAACCTACAGTGTAGCGACGTATCCACCATACATTCTGTCAAACTATAAGTCATAAGGTAGTGGCCTAGAAGACTAGAGCTCGAAAACCATTGAAGGATTTCGTGTCAAATACTTAATATGTGTCAATCGGAAAATATCACAGGAGAAAAGCCATACTACTGGAATACGTATCCACCGACACCAACCTCGAGAAGAATTCCAGAAGTCACACGTGATTCTTGCAGATTCCTTACTTCATGAACATATTGTGCCCCACCGCCAGAGAAGGACTATAGCTATCAATCTATTTCAAGTTTTCCATTGCAGGAAGTAGCTAAAATCTTGATGTCGTTGGAAATAGAATGAGTTCTACTGGTGTTTAAAAATTACGTTCCTCATCATCGACGTGAAGAACCTGCAAATGTTGTGAATGCGAAAACGGGAAGGAGGGTGAAAAGTATTGCATTTGTTGACCTCCCAAAAACATGAAGGACAAAAAGAAGAAAGCGCTGGAAGAAATAATAATAATAAAGATGACAGGGTTAAAGACGTAAATAGATAGACGTTGCCAATGATATCAGAGGAGGACAAAGCTAACGAGATGACTGAGATAGTAGAAGATACAGATGGGCTGTTCGACCAGAGTCATATTTTTTTATATGTTGGCATTGGGTTAAACGTACGCTAGCTTTGTCGCGTACGTCACAACGCTCCCACCTGCCTGCCATAACCATAACATAACACAGAGTGTATTATTTACAATAAAAGGTGATTGTATATAAGATTGTGGTTTTAAAAATACAGAAAAATTTCATGTAATGTAATAAACGAAACATCAGTTGAACTCATCAACGTTCATGCAGGAACGATTACAGTAAGGGGACCATAGATGCAGAACGAATCATCGAGATAGAAAGCTTGCTAATACTGTTTATTACGGAAGCCACAGCTTTCCACATGATGAGCTTGTTATGCTTTCTCCTCCTCCAAATATGCAACCCAAAACTGGAAATATAAGTATAATACTGTATGTAAGTTTGTATGAACGTATAATTAAAGAAAAAGCGAGTAATAAAAAAGTTCGGGTCCATGGCGTTAGCTAAAGGCGGTGATATAGGCTTCGGTTGTATATAGAATCGAAATTAATTCAATCCAATAGATAAAAATATCAAATAATAAAGCAAAAGGTTGACCCAATCTAGCTTAGATAATGGTTTTCTTGCCAAAACATACAAAAGCATCGTAGAATCAAAAGATAGTTGAGGGCCACGAAGATTTTAACTGAAGATCATTCCGAAGAATGAAGATCAAGATTACTTGGCATGGGTAGAGTTTGACGAAGTGCAATGTCTAGGAAATGAGCAAGTCACCACATGTGGAAAGGAAGTTTCTTTTACCATAAATAGCTCCCTTTGAACGAATAAACGCAAATATCTGAAAGATAGTAAGGACTAAAAGTCTTCCAGGACTGTCGAATGTTAAGAACATAGAAAAAGAGACAGTCAAATAACAAACAGTTGTTATCTTTGTCAGTTTTGAGCTAGAACACGACTAAACGAACTTTAAATGACATCCTTCGTATATCGATACTTTTTACTCTAAAATCTTTATGTTTGAGAATCAAAAGTTTGAAGATTCTGCTATGGAGATAAGTACGACGTGGCAAACTTTCTCCGATCTCCAAATTGCTGCTATTACTGAGTGAGTACCCGGCAAACGAGAGAGACTCATGTTAGTACAGAACTGGCCGGGGAGGTTACTAAATATATATATATCGAATAGAAATGGCTTTTACTTGGTAAAGGTCCATAATAATAATGAATAAAGCTCGTAGACTAAACACTTCACTATATTTAACAAAAAAATTGTAACGTCCGTTTCGCATACGCAGTGGCTTCGTCAGGCTATACCATCAAACTAACTCTATTACACAGATGATAACTAAATATATACTAATAACCTTAACTATGCAATAATGACATCCAAGAAAAGTGCAAAAGAAACAACCGAAGTTATAACAATCAATCATAAAAACCTTTTCCGGGTATTTACAAAAATTTTCATAATAGAAAGGTGTCATAAAACTAAGAAAGAAACAGATATGTAAGAGATAATGACCAAATTACTGATTTGTACACATCTTTTTTGTAATGGAGAATTATTAATGTCTATTTGGTCATTAAGTAAAAGTTGTGTATTTCTTAGTTTGATGATTTCTAAAAATTCAAGAATATTGAACTTCCTGCCTTTGTTTTCTAAAGATAAAATTTGGAAATCGTAATTGAAGTTATGGTTGCACCAAAGATAAAATTAATATACTAGATGATATTGATATATCCTTTATGACAAATTTATTTAGAAAATATTGGACATATGTTTCGTTAGCAACAACGCCAGTATCTGTAAACTGTATCCCACTGGGATAAATGTATAATCCTTGGAAATAGATGCACCAGAAATATAAACCCAGAAACTGAAAGGAGGGAATGAGCCACAACTAAATGAAAAAGCTCTAACAGAACAAAGCAAACAGTGTGGAGAAGAATGTATAGTTCAGGATTTCGAAGGGAAGTACGAGTTCTAGTTTCAGTACCGATTACGAAATAAACCGGTTTCCGGGTTTCGTCAAATTATTTTTCTTCAGCATCTCGCAAATACTCCAGCAATTACCAATTAAACATCTACTGGAAATATGCAGGTGTCTCCTGTTAAATTTTATGTGTAAGTGGTATTCCGAAATAATATCTAATTAAGCGGTTAAACTCGACTCGCCATTAGTTAATGGCGACCGCAACAATAAAGCCGTATCCACCGATAGAATGACGTTATAAGAACTTAATAACCTGTCGA
Organism: Chrysina gloriosa; assembly: GCA_038088585.1. Classification (NCBI taxonomy): domain Eukaryota; kingdom Metazoa; phylum Arthropoda; class Insecta; order Coleoptera; family Scarabaeidae; genus Chrysina; species Chrysina gloriosa. The sequence continues at coordinate 10,838,488 of CM076092.1, forward strand.
TGACACACCGTCCCAGAGCATTGGCGGTGCTGAGCAAGCAGTCGTTGACTTTTTGAAACTGACTCTTCGCCAGTAACTTTAAAACTAATTACCAACTTAAAATTAAAGCAGAAATCACGAATCGATGGGCTCCACGAAGCGAAGAGAAGAAGGCAAAACCCGGATCGACGGCGTCGCCAACGTACGCCGGAACGGAGCGAACTTTTTAAAAATAGGCGAAAGCGGAAGTTCTCGATGACTAATTACAGTTTCAGCAGTAGTGCTGATATTAATTAGAAGCAAGTAATTATATTTTCTGACGCTCTATTGCGTCGAGTTTACGCTCGGGTTTATACCTCGCAAAACAGCGAAAATCTGATCTGCACGACAAATGCAGACGAAGAACCATGAAACTGAAATGTATACGGAATGTGTTTCTCAGAAATAATATTGGCAGATTTAATTAAATTCACTTGTGATTCCATCATCTGGAAGGAAAGATTTGAAATCTCTGCGTGCTGCAAATATTACAAGCAGCTTCCCTGTAAAATCGGGATGGCAATACTTTACTACCTCTACAGTATCTCTTTTACATATCAAAGAAGTGTTAATGCCCAGTACAATACTATGTATTATTTGGTAAGGTAAGGTAAAGTACGACCAAGGAGGATTGTGCGTTTGGGTTGACTGCTTTTTATGGTGATTCAGCTATGTTAACTGAACGTATCTTTCGTGGTCGTTTTAACATAGGAAGAAACGGACGAGTACCAACACGCCAAACAATTTCAAATTGGGCAGGAAACTTTAAGTTGACTGCTTCTGCATTACCAAAGAAGAATCCTGGGTGTACACGAGCAGTTCGTACTCCGGAAAATGTGGAGGGAGTGAGAACGGCTTTACTGCAAAATCCACAACATTCTGCTAGACGACATAGCACTAAACTTATCCTACTATTTGATAATGTTGTCAGGCTGATACACAAGGATTTGCATTTTCATCCATTTAAAATGCAGGTGTTTCAACAATTACTTCTTGGAGATTCTAATCACCGAATTGACTTTTGCAGACAATTGTTAGAAATTATTGGAGCACAACCACAATTTTTATCTCATCTTATTATGTCAGATGAGATCCATTTCCGTTTAAGTGATTATGTCAATAAGCAGAACTTCGGATATTTGGCACAGGAAAACCTTCGTTTAATGTATCAATGTCAATTGCATAACGAGAAAGCAACAGTTTGGTGTGGGGTGAGTTCATTCGAGATTTTCGGCCCATACTTTTTCCAAGGCGGCAACGGAAGAGTTGTAACGGTAACATCTGAGCGTTATGTCACCATGCTGAACGATTTTCTTTTACCAATGCTTCGACAACAAGACGCTGACTTACGCTTACGTTATGGTTTCAACAAGATGGCGACATCTCACACGGCACGACTCTGAATGTGATCTCCTGCTTTGGCGGTATAATATGGCCCCCGCCCTCACATGATTTGACACCATGCAATTTTTTAAGGGGGTATTTAAAATATAAAGTCTTCCAGAAGAAACCTCGCAACATAAACGACTTAAAGGAATCAGTCACGACAGAGATTCGACAGATACAATTACAAATCCTGATTAATACTATGGATTCTTTCAGGCGACGTGAGAAATGTATATTCAGACAAATGGAGTCCATCTTAGTGATGTTATTTTTAAACAATAGTGCTCACATAAAATGGTTTTCTATGAACTTTCCAGTCGTTTGAGCTCTATAATCTACACAATAAAATAAATTATCTATTTTACCACCTAAAGTCGTTTAATTAATTATACCGCACCCTGTATTTTGTTGACTATGCGAGTGTCCTCTCTTCCCTGTATATGGCCTAGCCATTTAAGTCTTAGCGCCTTGATAAATTGCATGGTATTGGTTCCTCCATATAGTTATTCCAAATCTTTGTTTCCTTGTCTTTCCCCATATTTCACAATTTTTCTTCCCTCCAAAAATCGTTCTCCATATTTTCCTTTCCCAAATTTCTAACTTATCTGCGTCAACTTTATTCATAACTTATGTCTCGCTGCCATGTGTTACTCTCTGAACATTGTTTTGTAGATCCCTACTTTATCTCCCATTGATATGTTTTTCGGTTTAATTAATTTACTGAGTACCCCGCTACATTTATCTCGCTGTATCATGTCCTTCTTCTGTCATACATACTCCCAGATATGTAAAACTTTTCGCCCTCTCTACTTCTATACTTTGTTTTTTCTGCGTTGATTATTAGCCCAGATTTCCATGCGTGATTCCCCAGTGATATCGTCCGCATACGTCAAGAATTGATGACTTTTATTGTTTTTTGTGCCTGTTCTATTGACCTGACTGTCTCTTCTAACTTTTTCCAAAACTAGATTAGAAAGTATCGTTTACAACGGACCCCTTGCCTAAATCCCATATTCGCACTGAAAAGTTCTGATGTCATATTATTAACTTTGATTATGGTTACGGTCTTCTCCAATGCAATTTTTATCAACCTGATCAGTTTACATGGAATCTCCAACCTCCACATTGCTTCGTATAGATCACTTCTTTTTACCGAGTCGTAAGCCCTTGGGAAATCAATAAAATGGCCGTAGCATACTGTCTGCAACTCCTTTAAGATAAAAATCTCGTCCATTAGTGGTCGGTTCTTTCTAAATCCGCATTGATATTCACCTACTGCTTTTTCTGCGTATTTTTGCAGTTTGTTTCTTACAGCAACCACTAAAACCTTATACTCACTATCTAATATTGTAATCCCCCTATAGTTTTTACGCAGCATCCTGTCTCCCTCCTTTGTGAAGGGAACCATTATGCTATCATCCCATGACTGGTTTCTGTTCCTTTTTCCATATCATCTGTATCAATTCTATTTTATCTTATTTATCTTTCAATTTCTCTTCTCCATTTTTGATTAAGTCAATAGGTATACCGTTTGCACCCTGAACAATTTTTCTAATATTTCCAGGAATTCGTTATTAGTTGGGAAGCTATATTCAACCACGGATATTTTTGACGATTTCTTTATCTTCAGTATTCTTCTAGTCTGACCCAGGTACCTACCAACATTTTTTAATGTTCCCATAAATGAAGAATTGACTGCGTGGTCAATTGTTCCTCTCGTTGGAAGAAGTAGTCGATCGCTCTAAAACAAAACTGAGAATTAAAATGAGTGCTATAATATTTGGTTTAAACAAATGAAGAAGTGCAGATATCAATCATAATAGTGGGGTATTTTGAAAAACAATAAATCCTAGCATTGCTTCGTTGTGAAAATGCTTGGGAATATTCCTTCCAATAAAACATCAACAATCCACCCAATAAAGATTTTCGTAATAACTTTAAAGAATTGAGGCACGTATGCTTACCTGTAAGTGCTTAACAAAAATCTATCTTCCCGCAGAATTGTCATCATACATTTCATAGTTACAATTCAAAGACCGCCCCTTTAACAAATAATAGTAGCTATATCTTTGTGGCTCCACATATACCTGCGATCCATGTCGCTAATAATGATTTAGTAATATTAGTGGATGAAATGCGAGCGAGGAAGCTTTACGTTGCCTAGCGGTAGTTAATTAAACTGCCGGAAATGAGGCGAAAGCCGTTCTCCGTTCTCCTGTTCCGCGAATAACTACGAGAGATCCATCCTCAGCAATAGCTGCTTTCTGCAGGCAGCCATCCGCCAAACCGTTTTCGTTCCGCTTTCCGATATAAATCTCTGCTCCGTTCGTTTATTCATTCCGATGAGGAAGGAAGGAGAACGGCAACGGCAACCGAGATGAAAATTCAATATCCACCACCACTACTACGAACGACCTTCCTTTCTAGTACTGCCAACCTCTTTTCGAGAGCAATGGGAAAATTTCTAAACAAGCGGATATTATTTTATACTCGACTGTTCGATTTATAATTTCTACCCCTCGATGGCGAACCTCCGTCATTACGTTCAGCTTCGCGATGACGATGTTGTAGTTGAAATTCTTCAAACTCGGTCGTTTTGTTCCCGATCCGGATATTCCGGTGCTTATTCCTCGCTAACTCGTTCGATTTCGCATCGATATTATTTCGTACTGGAACTTAAATTACTAAATCGGTTGCTCAATGTTCGATACGGAAAATTTTTAGACCGCACAATCAATAATCGATGGTTTTGTTCACGGTAGTAAACGGGTGATTTGATTTGAAGTATTCAGTTGAATAAGCAACAAATATTAACATACAAATCCTATTTGCTTACTAAATGCAAAACTATAATGAAACAAAGTGAAACTTACGATGGAATTGAATCAAATCTTGAATCAACGTGAATCTACGTGAATCGGATACAAATATATATCTGATATTGCAGGCATTACCGTGTTTGCTGTGAAAAAGACTCAAAATAGCATTGCAGATAAATAGAATCCCACTATGTTGACAATTATGTTAATTTCGATACTTTTTCATGTGTACAGAATGAAGAAAATGTAAGCACCGCAGGTAAATATATTCAGACATCTTTTTAAATATGTAAATCCAGAACATCCAGATACGAGGGATAATCTGAATTATTGAGAATAAGAAAATCTAGTAGACTGTGAAAAACAATCACGCACTGTTGATTTAGAGCAAATTTCATTTAACATTTACTTGTTGCGGTTACGTTTGTTCTAAGTCAGCTACTTATTTTTAAAAAGCAAAATAAAATTAAATTAACCAAAGAGCACTTTCCTATCATAATTTACTATGATTTTGGGACAGGTTTAAGCGCTTGTGAGTGCAAAGAGGGTTTAGATTAAATTTCTAGGGAACAAGCACCTACCTTCTGCAATTTGCCGAAGGTATAATAAATTTTAAGGCGAAAGGAATTCTGTTTAACTTCAAAAAGGAGCAAGGCGTCCTCCTACGGCTGTTAACGTCAAGAACTGCTGCTGTTAAAAAAGAGAATTGAAGAGGACAATAAGGTCACTTAGGTGGAATAGAGCATCAACTCAAGATTGGATCCTCGGCTGTTAAAACAATCATACACGATCACCTGCATTTAAAAAAGTGATAAGTCGTTTTGTGCCGAATCACCTTTCTGACTTTCAAATATCAGAGTGTGTGAGAATTTGCCATGAAACTTTAAATGTATTAAATAATGGCGGGCGCCAAATTTTTTCCAAAGTGGTGAGAGGTGACGAAACTTATATCCCCTTTTTCGACCTTCCTACCTGCCCAGAGAGTCCTGTATACACTCGGTGGGGAATCTCCTACAATGACTAAGAAGCAGCGAGCTATGAAAAGGATAATGTATGCGGTATTCTTCAGAAGTACGGGCTTAGTAAATGCAATTAAGCTAAATGGACAACAGGCAGCTACAGTTAAAAGGTATATTTGCCTGAAGTATTCAATAGAGTGCCAGACAAGGGAATTATGCTCCACCATGACAGTGCATTGTCCCATACGGCTGTTTCAACTCTCCAGTTTTTGGCTGAAAAAATTGGAAAATAATAGAACATCTTGTGTACTCACCTGATTTAGCAAAATGTAACTTTTGGTCATTTTTTGGGGGTTAAACGAAATTTGCGGGGTAGAAATTTTTCGCTTGAAAAAGAGATTGATAGCGCAGTTGACGCTCATTTTGAAGGAATTTCGAAAGAAAATTGGTTGGGAGCTTGTAAACAGTGGAAAGAAAAAATGGTCAAGTGTATCATTGCTGAAGGGAATTAAAATCCTAGAGAATGTGTACCGTGTTTTTGTTTTCAATAATTTCAATTTATCCTTCATATTAGGGTTCATCCAAAGGTTAGAAATGTTATATATGTAGTTGCATCTTTAGATGGTATCTTTATAAACTGTAACATTATTTTCTCTTAGGTATGTATTTTTTGTTGCTCTGAACATACTTATTGTACAATACCTACAACTTGTGTCTAAGATGAACGGATGTACCAAAGCTATCCAACATACAGCGTCATCTCCAAGGGATAAACCGAATCGTTTTCCTCAACTCATTTATATCTCTAAATATCATCCATTTCAATCCTGTGCTCAGCTCAAAATACGACTTTTAACATAAATATCCCATTTCATTCATGACAATGATGACCCTCGACATTTATTATTGAGAACCTCACATATAATACAATTAAACAAACTTGACTTATATATCAAACCGACTAACTTCATTCTTCCTCCTACGACCATTCAAAAGCACCAAGCCCAGAAATATTTTCGATCCCCCTCGGGTGAAAGAGAAATTTGTTCCATATATTTTTGGCGAATTCACATTACAAAAGGAGAGCGCGGACGAACCGCTGCAGGTAGTCCATTGTCGGCGAAGCATTCCGGTCTGTTATTAATGTTACATTAATCTTCCAAATGGATTTCGTTATGCCGGTTGTCGTTTGAATCGCTTAACGATGTACGAAAGGGCAGCTACTCATTTTATTTGTGCGTTAAGAGTACGTTATTTATTTTGCAAGGGATTACCGTTCCGTGGGATATTTTGTTTTCCTTTCAGCGCGTCCATTAATTTTAATTTATAAGGTGGAAGAACTCGCGACGATACGATATGAATCGTAACATGCGATAGATGTAGCCAAATTAATATAAGTAATAATTGAAAAGAGGTAATGAATTATTCAGTAATAATTAAATATGAGAAACCTATTGTGTATAGGAGGTTACCGACTAAAACAAAAATTATTTAGTACTAATCATAAAAGCTCCAGAATGAATGCGCTTTAAAAATCCAGCACACATTCAAATTTTACTGAGCGTACAATTCTTCCACGCAGAGAAACAACAATTTAATACCGGTAGTAACCTTTCGCAAATATTTTTCCATATCGTAATGAGAATTCCTCCGGTGCCCGCATCTCTCATGTGCGCAAGAGAATCGGAAAATACGGCAACATAAAAAGGGGAGAAGGGAAGTTCCGGCGATGCAAATGCATTGTTAAGGGCCAACCCAATCCGGGTTGGCAAAACTAAAAACGATAATGTTTTATCTTTGTGGAAAACGTTAAAAAGTACAACATCCACTCCACGTGTATTAAACAAAATATCCATAAACATTTGCGGTGTTCGCTGAAGAGTGCAGGAACTTTTTATAGGCGAGGTTGGTAGCTTTTTGCGCTCGTTGAAGCATCGAGCGCTAAAATTGCAAAACGTTTTAGGGAACAAATAGCTAGTTGCAATTTCAGAAATGCAGGGCGATAAGGTAACCATCGCATTAGGCCGTTGCGTTTATCTATTTTACGTTTGAAACCGTTTCAAACTCGTCGAAAGTTATAGCTATCACTATTTTATTTCACCATTAAACGGTTTTTCTGCTAACTAAATCCGCGAGTGAACATTATAAAGAATCAAGCAAGCGCTAGTAAACCACGCTTATTTATTTTGTTGCAACCTATACAAAAGCATATGTAGATTCGTTTACGTTTCTGAACACGCAACTTTTTAAAAAGCATTGCCGAACTTAGTAGCGCTTTGTACAAGTTTAAAATTTCCCTCATCGAAATGCTCGATACGGCGCGACGCAAAAACTCATATATAAATCAAAATCGTACGATTTAAAATTCTAAACTTTTCCACTTCGTGTTCATGCGAAGTTTAAAAATATTACTTTTGTTGCGAAAGGAGTTTAATTCGCATTAAAAGTTCGTAAGTTGACATCGATCGTATTAAGCACATTTTACCTAGCAGCGACAGAAACCTAAAATCAGCAAGAATAAGTATTTCCAATTTAAAATTTGATACTTACTTACTGCATGTAAAAATATAATATGTGAAATTACTATCCATTACACTGTTATTATAACAATAACCTGAGAAGTAACTATAATATATAATTTAATGCTGAAGAATCCTCCATGCTATCTTGAAACGGATGAGAAACCCAAAATAAGCGACATTAGAAGATATAAAAAAATAAAAAGCGGAAAAATTCTTACTAAAAAGGGAGATATGGGAGGATTATTTTGAAGAGTTATAGGAGATTACAGGGAAACAGAGGAAGCAGCAAAGAAGAGGGGAAAAGGAGATAGCACAAAAGGGAAATAGAAGCTGTTTTGCAAAAAGTAAAAATAGGAAGAGCTCCAGGGAAGATCAAATAACAGGGAAAATGAGAAAATTTCTAAATAAGAAGGGAAGTGAAGAATTGTTAGATCTTCTCAATCTAGTTAGGATGGAAAAGGTAACACCAAACGACTGGAGAGTGGGGATAATAGGGCCTGTTTTTAAAAATGGTGACAGTAAGGAATGTAAGGCTAACAAGCATTGTGGGTAAACTGTTCGCAAAATTTCTACAAAACGAATTCCGGAGAAATCATAGATAGATGGAAGAAACAAAATAAGGATTTAGAAAAGGAAGAGGGATACATGATCCGATTTTTATCTTCAAACGATTGAGTGAAAAAGTCATATCTACTAATAGGCAGTTACATCTACGTTTTATGGACAATCGAATAAGAATAGAGGTTGTTTGGAACACTCTAAGAAAGAAAGGCATAAATCAAAACCTCATAGAAAACGTCAAAAATCTTTACAAGAACAATGTGAGTTATACCAGAACCAAAAATAAAAAATCTGGATCATTCCCAAATAAAACGGGATTAAAGCAAGGGTGCATTTTAAGCCCCATGTTATTTAACGCAGTATTAGATGAGGTGGTGACAAATTCTAAAAATACACTCTGGAAAGGTGTACGTAGGAAATTGGAGATTAGAGGCGATAGAAACGTCAGAGTTATAGTACGCATATGACATGGTAATTTTCGGCAAGAATGGCTAAGAGCTACAACCTAACATAAACGTAGACATAGAGTAACTCGACAAGCATTAAATGAAAGTAAAACAAAAACAACAAAAACGCAACACCAAGAACATATAAAAATAGATAGCAAAAGAATTGAGGAAATGGAGAGATTTACATACTTGGGAGGCGCCATCAATAACTAAACAACTTAGATGACGAAGTAAGTGGGAGAGTAGATAAAACAGGTCGATTACTCAGTGCCATAAAATTTAAGTTTTTAAATAAAACAGAAATTCCATCAGGAGTCAAGGCGGAAGTGGTCAAGAAAACAATAAAACGAAGCCTAGCAAACCTGCAAAACCTAGAGTACAACGGATAGACAAAGAAGTAAATTAATGAGTGCAGAGATGAGATTTCTGCGAAAAATACAAGACAAAATCAGAAGAGACAAGATCAGAAATAAAGTATAAAGAGAACAACTGAATATCATGCCAATAGAAACAACTATACAACAGCGACAACTCAGATACTTTTGACATATACAAAGAATGGAGCAAGACAGGGTAGTAAATACAATATATGTAGCTAGAGAAATAGGAAAAATAAAAAGAGGTAGGCCGATAAAAACTTGGAGAGAGGAAGTTAAAAAAGCAGCAGACAAAGATGAGTGGAAGGGAAAATATCCCAAAATTTACCCAAAATAGAAAACTATGGGAAGAATCTGGGACAAGAAAATCGAATAAAAAGAAACATGAAAGAAACATGAAAGAAAAGCAAAGTGATCGATACTCGATTCTTGATCCATACATTAAGTAAGCAAGAATTGTAGAAATTGGTGGAGACGCCGGGAGACATATTTTATAATCACCGTCATATTTTCCTAAGTTGTAGATCCTGAAATATTTTGTAATAATAGAATTTGACCACTATCACTGTGAAACTTACGTGATCACGTTCACGCTAAATCGATAGGAATTTTCGGAATGGTAGCTGGAGTTTTGTTCACAACTACTATAATCCTAATTTACGTTTCCGCACCCTACCTCTCCACATATGTTCGATCCGGCATAAATATTCTCTTTGGATAAGAAAATAAAATGCACGAAATGAACGAATGAGGTCACCGGACGGGCATTAGCGTCTAGTATTTGTTTTCGAGCGAAAAACAGCAGGATAAATTTGTTATGATGCGTCATTTGTTGGGATTATGATGCCCATTTTTATGAGAGCGCCATTGCCGCTACGATCGTACGTAAAATCCAACTATAAATAAGAGAACATTTTACATCAACAAACAAGGGGTAACGGATTTGAATATGCGCGTATGCATAAAGACAGACAATGTAAATTGAATTAATACCAGATACGCGCACATGTTGTTTCCAAAATGGAAAGCAAGGTAGTCTCTCTTTTTTTCAAAAGGAAAATTAAATTATATGAGCCAATATAGGAGAGAGAGGGCAACCTCAGCCCCTATTAAGTGCAAACATTTTCCAATTAACAATTCTAATCGCCCTAAGGGTTAAATATCTTAAAAAGTCATTTCTTCTTTTAAAAATTTCTGTAGAAAAATTTATTTGAGCGTTGGATAAACCATAATCGTTTTCATCATTTTCATCATTTTCTCTTAGTTTCTCCTCCCATTATCTTCTATTTTCTTAGTATCGCTGGAGTAGTAATCCTGGCTTCCCTGTTCAACGACATTTCTCCCGCGTTTTACTGGGTGAGCAGTTTCTTTTATAGTATACTGGACGTACCTACACTTCACCCAATGTTGGTTTTCTTCCATTTATTTTTATTTCTCGTGCAGTGTTAACTTTATTACAGCAATTTGGATACCTTCACATGCAATGTCGACAACAAAGCTGTTATCAGTATTGTACAACATGTAAAAGAGTAAAAATCTAAGACGGTGCGTGCACATTCCTACTTTCCCTTAAATTTGATTCTTAGTGTTCACCTTTTGATTTGTCCAATTTTGTCATCTTACCCGGATCTTTGCCTTTATGTTTTCAAATTAGATTAGATTAAATCCTGATACTCGACAATATGTGCCGTTTACTTACTTCGTCCTTCACGAGATGTATTATAATATACCCTAACCCATATTTAGCGCTGAATTCCTTTGATGAAGACTATGAGACTTCGGGGAGAAACATTTCCCACTGTAGCCGGCTCGATTTTGACCTCCCCTAGATAGTTTGTCCTTCAACGAAGTACGCGTACGGATTCACATAGTATGTGCCCCAAGATTCCTGTTTTATAATTTTCAAATCTAGGTGACTAACAAGTGAAAACGCCTGTTACTATCCTTCAACTTTCTTTTTGTAGTTCAAGCAATTTCTTGGTCTTCCTGACAGAAATGGTAAAGAATCTTTGTGCTTACATGAACCCTGAAATGTTCCCCGAGCACAAGGACTTCTTTCTTCCCATTCTTATATTTTCCGCACATAATATGGTCTCTAGTAATGCCATTAAATGGTTCTGATCTTAAGAACGGGGCCGCAGACTCTCCTGTATCGAGGCTGTTAACAATTTCGTTACATTTTATTCCTTCATGCCCTGGTACTTACAAGAAGTTGTTGCTGTTGTTGTTGGCCAACCGTATTGGAGACGATTTGCAACTTCACACAACTTTCAACTCGAAAACAGCTTATTTGAGTATCTGCGCAAATACAAATCCTTGTCCTTGGGAAGCTCCGTTGGACACATTGCTGGCCACTGGGATGGGCGCCTTGCTTACATTTTCCGCCTAGATGACAGTTGGAGAGGTGTCCATGAATTTCGACAAGCGAAATCCAGGCCCAACTATTTCTACTCCAACCCAACGACTCTTCAAACGGTTTTACTTTTGCAAGTTCAACGGGCGGTAGATATTTGATTTGTGGATAAAGCTCTGAACTAAATTCCAAATATTAGGTATGTATTTATCCTTTTATATAAATCATCTCTTAAAAACCAAAGTTTGTAACACTAAGAACTGTCTGACGATATTTTCACTCTTCCAATTCCTTCAAATTATTCCTTATATCTCTCTGAACTAAGCTCCGAATATTCTTTTTATTTCAGTTGCTCCTGCATCTTTGTAATAACGGCAATGAATGCCCAGGTAACACTTATATTTTTCATTCTATCGTCTCAATATCTTAATTGTCGTATTCATTTTCCACATATCTCCTACGGAAATAATAACTTTTCCTTCGCTTTACATATTTTTGAAAAATATATAATTAAACACTAAAAATACTGACTTTAAATAACACATAGGAGAGTTGCAGCGATGTAGAAGAAACTAAAACCATGCAGCACAAACTTAAGTCAAAATACATTATTTGTTGATATAAGGCATGTAACTAATTCCGTATGTTATATTAAGCACATCATTTCGATTCAGATCCAAAAGATAAAAGCGCAGAAATAAGCAATGTAAATGAAAATATTGGCTCAGGAGAATAAAAGAATTATAATATATATAACTCAGCTCCTAATGTCGGACATTGTTATCGTAATAAACGCGAAATTCGTATCCTATTCGCTCCCTTATTTAATCGTGTACGTTAACACGGCGCCGACCGCCCTCATTTCTGCATCAAAAGTTTATTTGCTCGTTTTTGAAAGGAGAAAAGTCCTCGCCGTCCGTTATCTGAAATAATGCAATTTAAAGGCGCAAGTTAACTTCAAGTTCCGTATAATTGTCGGCCGGATTATTTCCATAATTCGAAACCGGATTATTTTCGTGTTTCGCGTTTCCGAGCTTTTTAAGAGCAGAGCCGCGGTGGCCGGTAATATCTACATAGTTTGGTGTAACTGAATTAAAGCAGACACTACGATACAGTGCGATATTATCTAAAACTGTGAAAGCTAAATAGCAAAAACCGAGCGTAGTATCGCCCAAATTAGACAGCAACAGGAAAGAAGCATTATGATGTTAAATGAAATTATTTTTTAAATCTTTCAGATGGGAGTTTTCATATTGTAATAATTGTTGGATTTTAAGCATCATTAGCTACTCAAATTTACGAACATATCTAAATATGCTTTTTAGATGTACAATCCAGATGCAAACGTTACAAACTCGCCGGCTCTGGTGGGAATTCATGTTTATAGCTTCTTATAAATAGTTTGATATGAACCAGTGCAGTAAAATTGGAGTTGTTGTATGCAAATTAAATTCCGTTTAGTTGTTCTAAAGATGACTGGCGTAATATCATTGTTCACACTAAATTTGCAGGGAATTGAATGCAATTGCTGTCACTTGCAAACCGGATTAGGCATCTTTCTAAACAGTTGTTGTAATCCTCCTAGATTTCTGCGGAATTTACGTAGGATAGAACTTATGACTGAAATAGTTTTGATGGTAAAATTATTATAGAATAAAACAAAAATAGAAATGGAACAACTACAAGTCGGTACCTAATTTTGTAATGGAGCACCGATCGTTTACATAACTGCGTAGAAACTGAAAGACAACGTTACAGCTGTCACCAGTATTTCAAGTCGTTTCGGTTACTTTTCATGTGGCAGTCATCATAACGGTAAGAATCTGAAAGACAAATTTGACGCAAGAAAGTTTGCACACAATAATCCTTGTGAACCGGGGACGGAACCCATTTCAATTATTGCTTCCCAACTAAAATTTTAGACTTAGGGGATTTATATTTTTCTAGAATTAATAGTACATAGTCCCTAAGTCACAACTACGGATGGGGAATTTTAGTTGTTACGTCGTGTATATGCACCCCCGTTTTCTACTTTCAAAGTCAGAATTCTCCAATTTTGCCCCAGGAATGCGGTTTGCTCACAGGGTGCCAGCCAGCTAGTCGGCGAGGGAGTGGGGAATTAAATCAAAAAAAACTGTAACTTAGAGCGCCACCAGCTTTACACTGTCCTGTATAGCCCTGAATAAGCAGGAATCCTGACGTTGTTCAAATCTGCCGGTTTAAAATTGGTAAAAAGGGGAAAACGCAATAAAAAAACGAGTAACAAATAGCGTTGACGAGTCTTTAATAAATTAAGATTGACAAAACGAAAAACAATTTAAATAAAGGAAAGTACGTAAGTAATGAATTAATTAAAAAATAAGTAATGGTTCCAGAGAGTATACGTGTCCTAAATAATTAATAATAACTACCGATTTCCCTGGCCAACGAATTCTTTGACAAAAATAAAATCAATTAATTAAACATTTTAACAATCAATCTGCCTATTTTTAATTTAATTACTTGGACTCGACATTTACAATTTTTCTTTCAAACTGTAAATGAATAAACTAGTTAATCTAAGTTGGATTCCAAAATTTACTGACTCTAATAATTAAGAAACGAGAATAAACAAGAAAACCGAACAAAAGTTGATAATAGGGACTTAGCTGTATGTTCCCCTCGGGGATTGGCAATGTGCGATGTGGGATCATCTCTTTGTTCTCCCGTCTCCCGTTCTTCCAATGTAAAATTAGAATGGCCCAGATAGTTAATTAAACGGACGAGAACAGGTCCAGGATTAACTCAACCAAGACTAAGGCGGATCAGAATAAAAATAGCCCGGAAGAAAATGTCCCAAAACTAAAAACGGCCCAAAACTAACAACGGCCCAAAACTAACAACGGCCCAAAACTGAAACCCCTAGAAAAACAGAAATTCTAAGAATGCGATACTATACAGGATACAGCGAACATCTTACCGTTATAACGGGGTAAAACACCCAAAATGGCTGCGGATGTCACACGTGCTTCAATATATCCGAGATTAATCGGTTTCGAGCCTTCATCAAAATCCAACGCCGGTTTGGCGATCCAGAAACGATAATAAGCCAACGGAACTGCGAAGTATTTTCCCTAATAACAATAATAGATCCCTCGGAAGAAAATTCACTTCAACGAACAACGTGTTTACTCTACCAAAGTCTACGATCTTCTGACTTAACCCCGCAGATACGTCAAACGGAATATGGAAATTAATTAAGCATGTAGGTTCACTCTACCGTGAAAATCGATAAGTTATCGATAACGTAGGAATATCGACCGCAAGATGACTCCCAAGACCACGAACAAAAATTAAATAAAATAAAGTAACGACAGAAATCACGGCACGCACGAATAAAAAACGTAACATAGTATCTAATAATGCAAAAGATTCTACATGCCCGATCCAGCCAATGTCCTCAATTATCGACGCTCATTGAACCTGAGGATTCGTCCATGGATTTCGATTTCTTATCTCGTTTCTGTACTATCCCTACTATTCTTCATCCGTCTTTCTGTAGTTCAAGCAATTTCTTGGCTTCTTCGACAGAAAACCAACCATTTTGCTTATATGAATCCCGAAATATTCCTTCAGCAAAAGTATTTTCTCCTTCTTCGCATTCTCGTGTCTTCCACATAATGTGATCTTTAATAATGCCATTAAATGGTTCTGATCCCAAGAACGGGGCCGCAGACTCTTCTGTAGCGAGGCTATCGGCAATTTCATTTCATTTTATTCCTTCACGTACTAGTACCCGCAAGGAGGTTATCTTGTTATTGTTGTTGGCTAACCGCGTTAGAGACCATTTGTAATACCAGGCAGCTTTCGCACGTAACTGTTTTGAGACCGTTTTAGGCAGTTCGACTGTCTACTCAAGTCCTTACCTTTCGTGCTCCCCGTTGGATGCATTTCTAGTTACAGAAGTAGGTGTCTTGCTTAGATTTCCGCCTGAAAGATAGTTGGAGAGATGAATTGCTACAAGCAAAACCAGGACCGAAATATTCCAATTCCAACCTCATACCCTTTCAGAAGTTTTCACTTTTGCAACTTCAACGATCGCTAGATATTTGATTTGTGGATAAAGCTAGGTCACGCACGCCGTAGGCATCCTCAATACGTTGTTACAAAAGGAACAACATTCCCTACACCTCACTGCGGATATAGAATTTTAGTATCTAACAGTGCGAACGATAATACATGCCCAAGACTTAATAAATCCAGGCAATGTCCCAAGTTATTGACGCTCACTGAAACCAAAAGAAAATAGCAGAAGTAGAACAACTAACTCGAAAGCAAGTATTTTAATTCAAGATCTTGGAGACTGGTTCATGTATTTGGCTTTCACAACTTGACCTAATTCTCCCGAGCAAAATTCTTAGTTATAACCCAAATCGTTTCGATTTTATTAGGAATCAAATAAAGGGAGATATAAGCAACGGAGAAGATTACGTTTCCACCTTTAATGTTTAACGTTATACGGTAAACCGCGCAGATGAACTTCGTGTTCGCGCGCGGATAAATTCCCGACCACCTTTCCCGTTTATCGGATCGTGGAAACGAATGATCATCCGTTTGGACGTAGAAGGAATTTGCATAATAACCGCAACATTTGCGCGTAATATCGGCCGGAGAAAATACATCAACCGCAGTGCCGACACTAGCAGCGTACCACCGTTATCGCCGACGACAACGGTATCAACAACAACCAGCACACCAGCAACGACAAAGGTAATAGCAACTCACCAGTTATACCGACGTTCACCGAAGCACATAACTTAGAAGGTTCGAAATACAACAGACACTTCGTCATAAATACGGCTTATGAAGAGAAACGTGCTATAAACACAAACTCACTGTTGGATTCGTGAACGAGCTATTAAGATGATTATGTCCTCTGTGAAAAATAAATTAATTTTCATGATGTATAACTAGAGGCTTATATATAATCCGATTAGAGCTGCACATCTTCCTAAATGCTCCCATTTACTCTATATGATATTCACTGGTGGGCACTATTTTTGTTACTTTATGAACTTACTTGTTGGTATGGAAATAATAATGAAGACTTGGGAGTTGTATATATAGGCGATTTCTCTCAAATTTCTCTCTATTTTCTCTCTTTTCCGTCCAGTGCTGGATTTTTTTTTCTGATTTAGGTCATCTTCCACAGCTCCCATCCAGCGTTCTCTAGGTCTTCCCCTTTTTGTTTCACCCTCTGGTACCATCCACGCAACATCCTTTACGTCTCCTTCTTGTTCCATTCTTCCTAAATGCCCAACCCATTGCATTCTTCCTGCCTTGATGGTGTTGTTAACTAGTGCCTGGTTAGACAGTTCATACAATTCTGGGTTTATTCTTCGTTCGCATCCCAGTTCTGTCTGCTTACCTCCGAAAATTCTTCTCAGAACTTTTCTTTCCCAAATCTTTAACTTTTGTTTTGTTTTATTAGACATTATCCAAGTTTATAATGCGTAGGTTAGCGTGGGTCTCAAAATAGCTTTATAGATCCTTACTTTTGTCTTCCTTGACACTTCTTTCGATTTCATAATTCTCTTTAAACCATCTGCCCATTTATTGTACCTCGCGATCCTCAAGTCCGGCTCCGTTTCTTCTTGGCACTCATTGTTGATCAGTACCCTAAGATACAAAAAACCTTCTTCTTTCCCGTTTATACCATTCTTTCTTATTACGCTTTCCAATGCCAAGTTAAACAGAGTTGTTGATAGTGAGTCGCCTTCTCGTAATCGTTGATGTGTTTTAAAGCTGGTGCTTTTTTATTCATATTTTTTATTTCGTTCATTGTACCTTCTAGAGTAATTTTTACTAGTTTTATTAATTTCTTTGGAATTTTTACATCTATTAGGATATGAATTAGTTTGGACTTGTTTATACTATCATAGGCTCTTTTAAAATGAACAAACAACATCTGTGTCTGAATCTCATATTGATAGCACCTCACAGTAATTTGTGTTAACATAAAAATATGGTGAGTTGTCTCTCTGTCTTTCCTACATACTCCTTTATACTTTCCCAGCAACTTCTCACCGTATATTTCGAGTCTCCTCTTTATAACAGCTACGTCTAGCAGAGCGACTTGGGAGTTGCATTTAATTTAAATTTATTCATATCAACAAAATTATTTCCTCCGGTACTAGTCTGATGACGTTCATATGCTCTGAACTGAAGTATTCTCCTCTTGTTTGGTGTGCTTACTATGCTATACTAGGGAGCAATCTGTTTGGAGTATCTATAATTTAGAACTAATCGTTTCTACAAACCCAGAAGATCTAGAGGATTATTCGTTAAGAGTTTCCACATTTTAGATGAAGAAAGAAACACCGAGAACAAGAAGGCCAATTGATACACCCGTATCTTTTGAGATTATGAGGCCTGGAAAACGAGTTTGGAATACCGCGATTGTTTCTCTGGCCACGTGACCGGTAGCACCTTCTTGTTGGTACCATACGTCATCAGTATCCAAATCTTCCAATTGGTGCCATGAAAAGTCGGTTAACATCCTCTGATAGCGAACACTATTAATTGTAGTCGCATTCTCAGCATCATTATCGAAGAAATACGGACCAATGATCCCTCCATGCAAACTACCACACCAAACAGTCACTTTTTGGTGATGTATTTCCTTTTCGATAACCGTTGTTGGATATTCTGCTCCCCAAATGCGACAAATTTGCCTGTTGACGAAACCATTCAGGTGAAAATGGGCTTGGTCAGTGGAGATAGTTTTCTTTGAAAAAATCATCCATCTCGTTGTGAATACACGTCGCAATTGCATTTTGTAAGGCTACAAATGCAAATCCATGGCCAAGATTTGTTGTGTGATGGAATAAGAGACTCTCAGCTGTTGAAATTGAAGGTGAAACGATAAGGCTGGTTCTTCGGCCACCTTTTTTCTGGACGCTTTCAACGAACGAACGACGAAAGTGGTTGCATTGTGCGTACAAGGCCAGTTCGCTCAAATGCCTGAACCAAATTCCAAATTGTGCTTTTCGAAGGTCGATTGCTTTCACAAAAATATTCACGTAATATATGAAATGCATGTTTTTGCGAACACGCATTTTCACAATAAGCCTTAACCATATTAACACGTTGTATGTGGAAAGCCTTAACGAGCCAGCCTTTACTTGTAAATTATTTTTCTATGATGACCATTAAGAAAAGACCCGTTAACTCATATCTTTCTTTTTTCTATGAATTGCTTCACAGCAATTAATTGACTGTCAATTAACTGCTTGAGGCTGGTTGGGTGGAGATAGACCATGTTTGATGGGTGCCATTGTATATATTTTTTAAATTATAATCATATCATCGTTACTTACGTATCGTAGCTGAAGATCAAACTACCCATCTCCCAAGGACAAAAAACAACTTTTGCATGGAAGTTTGTTCAAGGCAAAAAGTACGGGATGCCCGCCAAAAATAACAAATCCCGTGCAAGTGGCTGCATCCTTACCCAAACATATGAGATAATGTGGGCCATCTCTAAAACCAATAAAAATCTTCCCCTGATCTCCGAACGAAGCATGTCAAGAAGAACATTTGGTGTAGCCTACGGAAATGAGACGGGGAGAAGAAGGTGTAATTTCGAAACATATGGTCAATACAAACAAATAGCATATGGAAGAGATCTTGTACCCTTTATAACGGTTCAAATAGGTTAATCACCTACCAAGGGCATGTCAAAATAACTCTCCCAGATGAATTTTTATGGCACAGGCTGCGGGAAGTGGGCTAAGACGTAGGTCAAGGTTACAGTCGAAATATGGGATGAATATGATGGCAGAAAGATAGGTGTGCAAAATTGACAACGTTTATAAATGTGTAAAGAATGATTGACTACAGAATGTAGGACTGTAATCGAATAGAACTGACATTTATTTCGTGAATATCCATAATAATAATAAATAAAACTCGTAGGATGTAATATAGTGAAGTGTTTGTACTCTACAAGTTTCATTTATCATTTAAATTGTAGTGTTAGTGATGATAATTATTAATTGTATTAGTATTATTACACAGTGCTCTAAATTATCGAGGCATTACACTGGTGTCCCGATATACTATAAATAGTAATCCTAGTAAATAATAATTGCAGAACCTTCCACAAGGATAGTACTGATAGGTATCTGTAAGAAATGTCGGAGACACTGGTGCACAAAACAAGAATCAAAAATAGAAAGCAAGAATCTGATAGACCTTCTACCTAAACCTTGATATTCTCGTAGGTCTTAACGGTCTGCGTCAAGGTTTCAAACCTACTTCTAGCATTGCATGATTTAAATTTCAAAAGGGTCACTAATTGATAATGTCGCAATTTACGCAACGAAATTTTACTGAAGATGAATATATTCCTGTGTACGATTAGTTAGAAATTTTGTTCAAAAAACTGCACAATTCGGTATGTATATTGACAGAAACTCGCAGGTTTGGCAAATGTAAGGGTTAAAAAGTGGTCTACAGTCAGGCCCGGGGAAGAACAGCTGTCTTTGTTTGAGGCTCTGTTTAAATTTCCCCTGTTGGAGTTTTTAGAGAGAAAAATTGTATGTTGGAAATTATATTAGGCCATATATGTACGATTCCGTTCTTGATTTTCTTACATTGATTTTGACGACTTGTTAGCAACCACGGACGTTATCTACTCACATTCGTGAACACCGTAAAGAGAAGATCGTTAGTGGTTTGTTCGCTTTGAATGTACCACCATTAGCCTTGCAAGTTGCCGTCCTCAGCGTGGCGTTCTCAAGACGAGCATGCTACGTACGCCGGCAAAGGTAGTCGAAAAACCGTTAGAAGTTATTGAATACAACCTGACTCCCGTGACATCATGAGAGAGGGAAGACACATATAAAGGGAGTGATTAGTTCCATAAAAAATTAGAAGAGCAACAACAATATCCACAAACTAAGAACCAGGGAAACAAGATTTACAAAGGTAGTAATCAAAAAACACTAAAATTTAGAAGGTCATGATGTTTTGCAGATAAATTTTCTTCGTACTAACATTAATAGCAGTTTCAGAAATCTTTAAGCTTAAATTCAAACACAAAAAAGTTATCGAGATAAATCATTGTTTTTTGTTTTTTATTTGCCTAGCATCTATAGCAGTCGTAATTAACAAGCATATTTAATTATCTTTTGTGATCAGATAAACCCTAGCGAGTTGACCGTTCGGCATCGAATCCATAGAAACATTGCTAGTTTCACAAGTCGATATTGCCTTGAATAAAGAAGCTTCGACTCGCCCAACTCTCCGGCAATTATAGTTTGAATTTTAATTAGGCGCACGTGAAAGAGTACGCCTCGAATACACAGCTCCGGCGTGAGCCTGGGCTCCTGGGTTTTGTTTTAACTAAAGCTATATTTCTGCACTAGTTATTAATTCACTCTAAATACAAATACGTACGTGTATGCGTGCAGATGCACTTGTTGTACATGTACACATATCCCTACCCATGTAATTACATGAGAAGTTGTATGCAAATAAATGAAAGAAAAGCCCCGTATATATGAATGTCTACATGCACATGCATGCATAATGCGTGGACTTGTACGGACCTAAATTTCACGTTCACCGTTTGCATTATTTATCGCGATAACAATGCACATTATACGTATGTAGATACCAGTTGAATGTACGTACGTGTATGTAAATGTTCATTATAAAAGAAGCAGTTGAGGAACGCCTGGATGGTATTTGTACGAATATGAAGGTAGCAAGGAACGGAAAGAATGTTTAATAGAAACATTCGAATTTAATTTTGGTATTTCTGTGAGACGAAAGTTTTTCGTAATTTAGATTAGCATTTTTATACATCGCTGATATCATTCTTGCGGTATAGAGAGGAAATGCCTCTCGTATACTGCTTTTACCTCCACAAAGTATGCGATATTTGATGAATTACTAAATGGAATTTACAATTTATAAATAAAGTTCACCTGAATTTAAAATGAACTAACCATTCTATCATGGATTCTAGTATAGCTAAAGAATTCCAAATGACTAAATTCATGTCTTGAGATCCACTCTCAATCTAACGAAATGCAAGATTTGAATTAGTCACTAGCGGATAATAAACGTCAATAATAATTGGCTTGGCTAGGTCTAACCGGCGCCTCCACCATTTCTTATAAGATCGTGTTAATATCTTGAGAAGAACAATATTGGCATTATGATCACCTGCGCATGATATAAGGGACTATAATCACACATATTATTATTAAACATATCCATAAGTGAAGGAAAAAGGATCTAGTAGTAGCATCCATTTTGTATGCAAATTGTATGTAGATTATTTTACAATTAATTGAAACTTATAACATACATTAAAGATTTCTTTTCGAAATAGAAATACCGACTTTATTGGGCCCACTACAACCGCCCTATTATCAAACTTCCTCGAAGAAATGTTATTCACCACGTTACCTAACACTACAACCAACCCTCGAAATTTTACCTGTTTGTTATTCCGCGAGAGGTATCCGAAGGAATCTCTTTGGCGGAATTAGATTTGCATGGGGTTACAAATTGTAATTCAGGGTATATCCTGATGTCCAACGCTCATTTTATACATCTGTCGATGCTCAGTCTCCGTAATAAACAGATTAGGAACACACGACGGGGACGATCGTTGTCAGGGATGAATTTGTTAAATCCGATGTCGCACTTCGAATGCATATTAAGTTTATAAGATTTCACCCAGAGCAACTCGAAATGACTCTGTATGACAAGAAAATATAATTTTGATTGTAGAAGATAGTGTCTGTGGTATCTGAAACATAAATAAATAACAATACGTTAGATTTATTTCTTACAACTTTGGATAATCAAGAAGTTTTTATTTTGTAAAGTGCTAAGCTGATTTGAAAGAAAGATAAAGAGGAATTGTAGGAATAAATTGGTTTGGTAATGCTTCAACAATTTAGTATCTTACGAAAAAGATTTGAAGTTAGAATCAACAGTAACTAAGACTAATCGATAAACAATTAAATGTACCTATTTTGTAACCTATTTCGATGCTTACGTGAATAAGATATCAAAGCATTAAATGTTTCTACAGCGTTCCGTCCATACCCGTCTTAGAAACTAATATCATCCTACAACGATTCGAACGAAATTGTCCGTAAGAAAAATAAAGAAAAAAGTATGTACATTCCTTTCGTGCAAGTAACAATTTTCAACGTGCAACTAAAGCCCTACTTCAGCTGTAATAAATACATTTCCCTTATCTGCTTGAAATAGGTATTTTGTTCTCGAGGAAAAGAAGCATAACACGCTAAAAACGTGGCTGTGAGTTGTCGGTTCTTTTCGGTGAACGTGCTGCGAGCCGGACGATAACACCCTCTTGATACATAGGGCGCTGTATCTGCCAGACAACTTAAAGCAATTAACAAGGCGATATCAGCGGGCGCCATTTACACAGAAGGTCTTTATAATCTGATTTTTATAGTTTTTATTGCCGGAAGCGACGTTTCTATTTCCCTTCCTTTTCCTATACTCGTAAAAGTGCAATTCTCGAGCTGGTATTTCACGTGATCAGTGGTGAAATAAATGGGGTTATCTTTGAGCTAAATTCTTGTGGCTCTATTTATATATTTTGCAACTTTTATTAAATACAAAGCAAATTCTGAGAGAATGTGTGTATATCAGGATGCACAATTAGCTATAGAGGTCAGTTTTTTTACCTTATTTGACCCTAACTAACCCCCAGAAATTTTCGTTTTATTATCGGAACATATTTTTCAAGAGTTTAAAGTGATCGTATAACAGAAAGCCACATCCGTCCTAAAGTTCTTTAAGTTTGAAATGGTAACATTGGTTTCCATATAGGTAGCAAAATATATTACTTCTAGGTGGATTCGAATGCATTCTTGTACGCTAAATCTAAGTCTGGTTATAAAACCATATGAGCCATTTTCCTGAAATAAGTACGACAACTTTCAATAGTATCTATAATTTTAAATATCTGAACAGCACTAAACAGCCGTATGCAAACTTCTATATGAAATAATTTCAGTTGTATCCTTACATGTTTATACCTGCTTACGATAGCATAATTCATAAACTTATCATTTACATTGACAACAATGCAATCGAAAAATACCCGTTGAAGGTCACATGCCCTGTACTAATGAGGGTTAAATCTACAATTATATATCTCATCGGTGCACTAGTTAGTGCTTCTTAAGGCAGTTTATATGTACATAACAATGGAAATAAATAAAGTTAAAGCTTCATAATATGGATGAATCTCCAGAGAATTTTATCACACCGATACATGTGACAGGCTTGGATACTTAGCCAAGACTGCATTTGCAAGAAAGCGGCCCCGATGCAGTTCTAACACTTACAGCAACTGCTAGAAGTCCGAAGCATGATGGAAATAGTTTGATAATAAGCGCACCTTCTAAACACACAATTTTTTGGAAAATTTTGAATGCCAATGTATTCCTGAGGAAAAGATCCTGAAGGATGGAAGAACAACCCTTGTTGTAATGTTGGTCTGAATATAGAACATGAATGTTGTTAATGATTCGGCAAAACGGGCGGTTAGACTCAAAAGCATTTGATAATGGAAGGTGTAAAATTTTTTAAGGTAGCTTACTACTGCTACTTCCACCACACAACTGGCCCTAAATACTCAGTACTTTGTGGCGGACGAGAATCGCTATTATTATTGGACGCGATTTTGCATGAATATATCAATTATTTTAAAACAGAAACAAATTGAAATAACTTTTCTAATAATAAAATATGCAATTTTCTGTGATTTATATAAAGAGCATTTTACGTATACACGTAAATAAGAAATAAGTTTGAAAATTACTGTATTCAAATATATAGTTTCCGATAAGAATATATATATATATATATATATATATATATATATAGTTTACAAACTTTGTTCTGTAAAATTAATGCTGGAAACACATCGCCCTAGTTCTCTAATGTTTTCTTTAAAGAATCTAGATAAAATGTTTGTATAATTGTTTGCAATTCCGATTGTGATTTCATTAGTACTGAAAGTCATCAAAACCGTATTCTTTCCAGAACAAAGATCCATATCCCAAATGCCTATGTTATTTATGACAATTTTATGATTAAATTTAGATTTGGCCTAAAAATTCGTCGGGATCCACCTAATAATAACACACTTTGCTACCCATATTTAAGTAAATGTTGCTTTATGTGAAAATTTGATATATTTAAGCATATTTGGAGCAGTTATGCCACCCCTTCCTGTTAAGCGATTACTCTAATTTAATGCAAAATATTCATACCAATAAGAAAAAATATTTCTACGGAAAGTTATGCCCCAAATTTTGAAATTAAAAAATAGGGTACATCCTAATGTATACGTACGTCATGAATTTACTGGTGGTATGATAGTTAAAGTACTTCCTTAATCCTTGACTATATCTACCACTATATTTTGATTTTCATAGGTACAATCGAATATCTCTAAGTTAACGTGTCCATAGCTTGAATATAAGCAAATTTTTGAGTTAGCAGGAGAACTAAAATGCAATTTGAATAATTTTCTCTAATTCGAACTCTCCCTAAATCTACCGCTTTTGAGAGGCAGATCAGAATTTCACTTACAATTAGAGAGGTCCGACTGTGTTTCTTTCTTTTCCTATCACTCTTATCTCAGCCGCAAGCAATTTCTAACCTACACACCAGTTTATACTCTAGTGAATGTACCAATATACGCAAAATGTATTGCTATCTTCATTTCTATAAAGACGCACACATAACTTTATTTTGTCGCCCATTTTCCACTGAGAATGACGTGTTTGTCCAAGTACTCATCGAAAATCGGCTGAGATGACATAATGATAATAATTAACACCAATGATACAGTTTACCATCAAAAGCCCCAGTGTATTGCATGTGGGGACGATCTTATTTTATTAACTGAAAGTCATGGGGAACTGAACAGGAGTTTTCAGAAGATTGGTGGAAAAAACCAAAGAATACGGTATAGAGGAACGAAGAAAAGCCAAAATATATGGAGCTAGAGGCTAATAAGAGAAAAGTTTGGTCAACCTTTTAAGGTATTCGATTATTTTGAAGTTACGTTAACAAAGAGAAACGAAGATAACCAAAAAATGCAAAAAGAACAGCGAAAGGTTGCAAATATGCTGAAAGTTTAAATAAAATATATAGTTTAAATATCGGTAATGCAAGGACAACCAAGAATAACGACTATAGCTAAAATAGAAAAACAGACGTATTCGGTGACGGTACTAATCAATTTAACTAGCATTAGCCTCTATTCCTCAACCCCCTTCTGAAATTAGGCCCACTTCTGAGTTTTGTCTAGCAAGACCTCTCAAAGGCACAACCTAAATATTTTCTTATACGTCTGGTAATGAAATTTACAATATGGGGGTTAACTTCATCCGACACTTGTCGAAATTGCCCTTTATCCTACAAAAAATCACATCCTAATTGTTATTTTACAAATAACTCGATAATGCGACTTCCTCAAAACCGAACGAGCGGACACAAAAATAAAATGCTGAAATGCAATTTTAATTAACCATCGACATTTCGACTGTCGCTTATTAAAGCGGACAGGGAAATCTGATAATATCTCACAAGTATTTAAAAAAAAGCGATCGAAATTAAATTTTGCCCTTCGTATAAAACCTCCCCATCTATCGCTTTAGGTCGAAGCCGAACTCGCTGGGATCGGTATTATGATAAAATCTTAAATTCGAGCTTTTAATGAAAGAAAAACAAATCTCTTATTAAATAATTAAATCGCCGGACTTATTATAAAAGACCGAACGTTAAAGGAATGAGGGAAAAGGTAAACGGCGCGTTTCGAAATTCGAGGCGCTTTACCTTCGCGAACTCCCAAAACGTCGTCGGTTATATTTTAATTTAGGGGCAGCCCTCCCGATCCATCTTTTTCCGTAGACCGACGAAGCAGAATCAACAATATCGCTCTTTAAATTTAAGCGGGTACGCGTTGCATTCTCCCTCAGCAGTAGCTTGTTTTTAAATTCCTTATTATTCATTAGTACAAGAACAGAAAACAAATTCATCAACATTTCTTATTTTCTATTTTGTTGCTCGATAGTTTCTATCCAATTACTTCCAATCCAGGTTTGCGAAATAATTTAAGCTAGGCCTTTCCACAATTATATTGGCATAAACCTCGTCTCGGCGCCATGCAAAACGCCGTCAGGCACTATACAATAAGAGCTTTATATCAAATTTGTTATCGGGAATTCATAAAGATATGTAACTGAGTAATTAAAAGTGCAATAAAGTAGTAATTCTGTTTGAATTAAATATAGTATTTATGATTTAAGATAGTATTGCATTCTTGTCCATGAATAATCTTTTTAGTTGTGATTTAAAAGGAAGCCATTAAAACTTACAGAAAAACTTTTATATTTCAATAAACAAAATCATTTATTTTCCTTTAACTAGAAGAAGAAAAATATATTTTGAAAGAAGGTAATTAGAATTTTATTCAACATTTGAAACACGCAAATTTTTGTAGAAGGAATGAAAATCTGGCTTTATTAGATTTTTCATAAGTTCATCATCTTGCTGATGCTCAGTTTTTTCATTATAAGCTTATTTTAGTGGTAATCTCAAAATTTGTAAAATGTTAGATTTGCGTTTTGAACGAGTCAACCGAATTTCTCGAAAGGTCTCAAGTTCAAATTCGGTTTTATAGAAAATTCTGACAGGATCCTGCTTTTCGACTTTCAAAATCTTGATTTGGGTCCAGTTTACTTTGCTTCCACCAGAACTGAAAGAAGAATTTGTTCCTTTCTCAGAGCTTAATACTTTTATATCGCTGATATCAGTCTGTTGCACTTCGTGTATTACGTACGGATTTCCAGATTTCTTTCCAAGTGCTATTATTGGTATCCACTGGCTAGTGATTTTCTTATCTCCTTTTCGATCGCGGGATGCATGCTATCACCTTCGTTTTCTGTGTGACCTGTTATTAAAAACTTGTGAGTTAGAGATTCAATACTCAACTTATTCACACAAAAAGGTACATTGCAGCAATATATCTATTTTTAGTTTGATTACAACAATTAACCGAATAGAAGATTACACTGCTTTCTGGATTAGTATTTTCAACAATATTTTGTAGATAATTGTATAAATAACTTTCACTTTCATTGTAGAAAGAAGGGGTTCTTTCTAGAGTTTAATTTCATACATAAAATGTTCTCCTTTTGTCACTAATATTGTGAATAGTAAAATTCATAGTTGCTAATTTCCTAACATAATAAAAATGAGAAGCTTGGGCACATGAAGTAGGTGAAACTGTTTGCATGTCATAAACTGCAACTTTTAAAGAATTAGCAACATCTTCCATTTCTTGTTTTCGGCATACAGATTAAATCATCATGTGATGATCTAAATCATTGTGCATTCTGCCTTTAGCCTTAGCCTTCTAATGATGCATTTTTACGCCAAGTGCACAGGGAGCATTGATCCTTTTTAGCAGTAAAAAATCCAATATTATATTCATATTTAAACACTTTTTCACAGTAGGGATGGATTCAATGTACTCATTAATATCATTTTCATACTTTCAGTGATTTTTTGTTTTTCATGTTTGGCTCATTTACCTACATATGAGAATTAAATTAAGAAATTTCCCCAATATGTACTGGAATGCGCATTTTTGCAACTATTTAGTTCTACAGGAGTGGACAACTAAATTGCTACAGACTCCTCAAAATAAGTACCTGCAAAAATGCGCATTCAAGTATATATTGGGGAAATTTCTCAACTGAATTCTGATAGGTACAAACATCACACGTACTAGCATATATAGTGCTTATCTTGAAATGAAAACTACTACCCTCAAAGTCGCACTGATGAGCGGTATAACCGCGAAACGCGTCTGCGAATGGTGAAAGTAGTTTTATAATTACGATCCTTTACCTAATTCTAATTCCCTATATATATTATATTTATTTTTTGCTACTCTTGTCATCATTCTACTTATTAATAAGGTATTGCGAAACTATTTTTACACACTTTCATCGTTTCATTTTCTATTTAAAAATAATATTCATAATTTTAGTTTCTATTTCCTCTTGGGTATCTGTGCTTAGGCCATTTTCTTCATGTGCCTAATTAAAAGTTTCCAGTGCCTGTTAATGTTGCCTAATTTTCAAAACGGAATTAAAATGTTTTGTCGTTGCTTGTTCGCTTATTGAAATTTTGCATTGACACTTACAACATTCTTCACAGCTTCTTTTCTTTCTTTTTCGCAAAAAATGTTTTGCCGACAGAGTTACCGCAAGCTTCTCCATGATCAACTTTGATTATTTTTTTAATAGTTTAATTTTTTTACGATTCATTTCCAGGTCGCAGATTTTGTGATACGTTTCTCACTTCAAGCAGTCTCATTTTATTCGTTGTTCTTAGCAAATTTTCCAAATTCTTTGTTCTAAATATTTTTAATACAATATACATAAATGTTAACAATTTAATACTCACAGTATTTAAGTCAACACATTCGTCACTACTAATGTCACTATAATCTACCAGTTTCGTAACAAAAGTCATTTTATTAACCGTTTGGACGGAATCTTTGTAAATATCAACAACGTCAAACAAAACAACAATAAATTAATAGCACACCTTAGAAAATATAATTGTGTTTCTCATCATTGCATTTATTTAGAAATGTGATAGTCTTGCACCACGTAACATTGAAATCTGCTCTGATGCTATGTAAACATTTTATAAAATATTATTTTTTTGACCAAAGTAGTATTTTAAGACTAATTATGATATGATATCTTAAAATGCGATTGTATTTGTAGTTGATCCAAATTTTGATTTGCGATAGTATTGGATTCATAATGCAAAATATTTGGAGGTAATTGGCTGAAACATTTTGGAATCTAAACTTACAATAAGTCCTTATTGCTACTCTTTTGTAAAATTTTAGTTATCCAATATAGCACTATTGGAGAAAATCCTTCGACATAAAAAGTTTTCATCAACTTCTCGACTAAAAATGCTTACTTATTGAAAATTACCTCCTACTTTATTGCCTATCTCTCCATAATGCAATGCCACTAGCTTAAAGACCTAATCCCTATACAAATCGATACACTCTGTAGGCGGACTTTATCCCAATTCCCTGCGATTTAGCGCGTAACCGATAAATTATCCTCGATAAATTAACGCCCTGTTTGTTTATTGACAGGTACATGCCGTATCAGCAGCCACACGTCAAGACGTTTCCAGTAGCCGGCGTTCACATGCTCCCGCACGAGACCATTTGCGATCAAAGTCGGTGCAAAGTAAGGCTAACGGGACTTACGAGGGATCACAGCGGAGGAGCGTATCGCTGCGAGGTATCCAGCGACGCGCCAGCCTTCAGATTGGCTTCGGAAACCCATAACGTCACCGTTGCAGGTTGGTGACTTCATCCGCTTCGACTCTCAGTAGTAAAGTGGCTAATGCTGAAATTTCGTGCCGCATTACGTCCTGCATTATTAAAATAGATGCTCGCTAACCGGATCGCCTTCTCTTGAACAGAATTTCAATTTTAACGTATCGGTGGACCGTGAATTAATTTCAATTCGATTAAGATTTTGCTTTAAGAAGTTTATATTTTTCTGCATAAGCGACACTTTAAAATACTCTTAGCGGGGAACGAAGTTCGTACGTGGTGCAATTTTTCGTTTCATTTACGAGCAGTTTCATTGGTCTGAAGAATTTTAGTTGTTACGTTGTATTTCTGATATATTTACGGTATATAAGAGGTCGCTTCGGCAAGCACAACGAAAATCGGAAGTTCACTTCGGATAAATCTCATTGGTCGAACTTTGGTTCGAAACAAATAACAGCGTAATAACCACTTCTAAAGCAGTTAAGGCATCAACTTTACTAGGAAATTATAATTATTAGTGTGTGAGAACATCTTGCATTTTCTCCATAATGCTCTACATCAAACTGTTTTAATGAAAATTATCTTAATCATCAGAAATTAAATCTCGATTTTCTAAGGAATATGCATAATTTGATTGCAAGAAGCGTCCGCTGTGAAATTCGTATTGGGCACTATTTTATCAGAATTATTTCTGTAATAGTTTCGAAAATGGCCAATTCGAGGTACCAATTCCTTTGATTATATCCATTCCCTTCCATACTTTTCTATTAACCCTAGGATGCATCAACCGGACCTATCAGGCCCGGGGTAATTTTCGATCGCTTATAATTTATAATAAAAATATATTTAAATTAATGCGGATAACGAATTAGGATGAAAGCGAGAAAAGACCATAGAAGAAATGAGGAAAATGAGTACAGACCGGTCATGATGGAAAGAATGGATTAAATCGTCGTAGGATCCAGAAATAACCCGACGCTGAAAGGCATAAGGATTGACGAGAAGAAGAAGAAGAAATTAATGCAGCGTTCTGGTATGGTATAAACAGGTATTTGTATTATTTTTTAAATTAGAAAATAATTCTAATTTAATTATCAATATACTGAATATTTGAAACAAATAAATCTGCATGCTTATACAAGTTGGAACCTGCATTATTATAAGATGTAGAAATACCCATGCAGCATACTTTGCCATTCAGTTGAGTCGCTAGATGCATTGAATGAAGTTAAAAAGCAATAATGGCATCCAAAAAGTGTGAAATATGGTTGTTTGAATTTTGAGGAAACGTTGTTGCAAAGCGCAAATTGGTGCTGTGGTCCACCTTCTGGAGAAAGTTATATTTCAAAAGTATAAAATGAGGGCATAGACCGCAATCACACAACAAATTGTGATGAGTTTTCTGGATCCAGTAGCGATGACGATGATAATGACACCAATACACAAAATATTAGTTATAGTTATAATCTACTAAAATATAATATGTAAATAAATCTAATAAAATAAACACTTGGGAACAGTGATGACGAAAGACGGCAGATTGGATGAAGGAATCATGGCAAGAATAGGAGCAACTGGAAGACTATTCAATGGCATTAAAAGTGCCTTCTTAAGTAAAAGAAAGATGCCAAAACCAACAAATGTGCAAATATTTAAACGGGTAGTAACACCAATTTTAGCATATCTAACAGAAGTGTGGGCAATACAAAACCAAGGAAGCAAGTTACAAAGCATATAAATGAAGTTTTTGAGAAAAATCGAATGTAATACGAGACTGGACAGACTCAGATCTGAAAGTTAAACCGATACCAGTCACAGTGGGGGAGAGTCAATTGAGATGGATAGGACATATTTTCAGAATAGATAAGAACAAGATGGTTAGAAGAGTGTACGAGGCACGAGTGCCGAGGAGAAGAAGAAGAGGAAGACCAAGAAAAACCTGCGCAGAAGAAGAAAAGACTGCGGCTGAAAAAGGAAATATGAAATGGATCCTGGTCTTGAGAGAGGAAATGGAATGACAACTCGACAGCTCAACGTCGCCGCGTTACACTCAAAAGGGTGAAAAGGCTTGAGGATTAGTTACTAGTTTATAATGTAAACCAAAATATTGCGTTTGCAAGTTGTTATACTTCCCCGAGCAACCTGAATTGGAAAATGGAACCACCAACTTGACTAGGCATAGAAAGATATAGGTGATGTACCAAGAGAAGCTTTTCAGTTATTTGTGACTAAAATTATTATGTAGGAAATTGTGCCGCGTGCCAACTTAGAAGCAGGACGTATTTACAGTGGGAATTCAAAAACATGGGTTGATGTAACTGTTGATGATCTTTATGCATTTTGTGGATTACTTATTTAAGCTAAAGTAGATAGAAGCTGAGATGTTCCTTCAAAGGAATCTCTTTTCTCAGGAATTTGCTAATCTCACATATCGAGCCAGAATGTCCATACCTTAATTTGAAGAAATACGAAGATTTATTAAATTTGACGATAAGGCCATCCGAGAAACACGTTTAGAAACCGATAAATTAACACTGGTATCTCGTATCTTTTTGACCTGAAAATTGCTTGCATGTGCTAGTCTAAATCAGGGTTTACCCTTGATGGTTTAGTTTATGTTGGTAGCCAACTTGGAGAACCTACGCTTATGGAACTGGTATTTAATATGGTGCAAACTTCAGTGCTAGTATTCGTAATCCTGGTCGGAATTTGATAATTAACAATTTTCTTACGAGTGTTAAATTGGCAGCTTATCTTCCAAGAAAAAAAAAATACTTTTGTTGGTACGGTACTTCAAAATAAGCTAGATATTCCAAAGGATGTAAAACCATCAAAACATCGTTTAATTACATCATCTTTCGTTTGCTTCGAAAGCAAGGTAAGCATGGCAAATTACTCACCTAAGAAGAATAAATGGGTAATTTTACTAACAATTAGTACTATGTATCATGAAGCAGCTGTCAATGACGACGCTAAAAAGAAATCCGAAATTATCTCCTACTACAGTAAAACAAAAGGCGTTGTCACCAAATTGTAACCCTGATGTCATTCACAGACGCAGAATCTTTGTAAAAGATTTAGAATTTATATCCTCCCTTTAACAAATTTTACTGCTGCTGCCTTTGTGACATCTCTTGCTCTAGTCTATCTAATTTTCTTTCCTTGCGGAGTTATTTGTGCTAGTTCTACTTCTTCCTGTTTATCTCGTTTCTGATCCAATTTCTTTTATTCCTCCGAAAGCCACGGTGCCATAGCATTTACTTCAATCTTTTGTTCTTTGTTTATATTCCAGTAATTTAATTAATAATAATTAATTGTTATCATTTCCACCAAGGTGAATTTAAAATAAATTCCACCTGTTTGGATTTCAATGCAACATTCAAATGTAACACCCTCATTTCCATGCTATTACTTGTAGTTAATCAACTCAAATTTCACGCGCAGTAAGCAATGACCATTAACTAAACATAAGCACTTCTCCCTAACTAAATCAAGCCAAACCGGTTTACCTCATAAATCACCGCTTTTGCATGCAAATTTATCTATTACAATACACGTCGAAACTTAATTTATAACATCTTAGAGCGCGCGGAGCAACAAAATTTCCTCCAGTAAATTACCCACTTCCCTCAATACGACGCCCTTTCCGCAATCACACCTTACCATGTGCCCATATACGTAGTACGTAAGAGCGAACTTCTTATCACTTAATACTCGTAGATAGGCGGTCCACTAATTAAAGGTCTCGCGCGAGTAATTATGCATGTTTGCTGAATTAGACCAATTTCGAATCTAAATCACGGTCAGCCGGTCGCCGAGTCAACCTTACCGCTTCTCGCGCTTTATCTCTCCTTTCGAAATCACATCTTTCGCGCCCGACCCTCCTCCGTTGCATAACTAGAGGTCAAAAGTTGAAATTGCTGACCATTTAATATAGTTCTGTCATTTGCATGTGTAAGGGTGGATGCTACCGACTTAGCTAATAGAGAGCCGGCGTTCCGATGGGGAATTGGGGAAGGCGGATGAAGTTTAAATTAGTATTTAACTGGCAATTATTTAATAGTTTCGCCATCTGATATGTCTGAAACCGAAATTTTGTTATGGCAAGGAAATCGATCGAATAATTGGTTAAACTACCTATCTAGGAATAGAAGCAGAAGCAAATAATAAACGAACACTCATTTCTATAAATAACTGATCTGATACTTGAGAACACGTCCATCTTGATAAAGAGCGATCAACTGCGAAGGCAATAAGAGGACAGATGAGAAGAACAGCACTGTCCTCACAAGCTCTGCAAGCATACTCTTAAAATTGTGAAATCCACTGTAAAGGCGAAGATATGGCCTTGGGTTAAGGACCAGCTTCGATCCAATTAGCCGAAGAGGGTAATGGTCAACTGGGGTAGATTAGTATAATGGATTCTAGAGGCTCTGGGTGCTGATCCTCCGAGCTCTTCCTTTTGAAGTTATACTTATATAGATATTATCAACTACTCTGTAGTTGCGCAGGTCTACGTTACTTCCCAAAATAACTGCAATATGATCTGAACAGTTCCGATGGTCCGGTCAAAGATGAAGGGAGGAAGTTTCTTGTTCGAAAGGATGCTCTCCGAAGGACAAGGATAACTTCTAATTTCATCTTAAAGTTATAATCAGAATTTATAAGGCACTTCAAGGATACAAACAAAGCTTCGAAATATTGGTAACGAAACTGTGTGAAAGACGCAGAATTTGTAGAATGATCTTTTCTTGTATAACGACAATGTAACAATCAATGAAGGTTTCAAACTAGCAAAAGTCGTTTGGCTCAACAGTAACCAGCGGTAACGTATCAGCGAAAGATTTTTTCGAGTTACTATATAGTCCTGACGGTCGTTTTACAGCACCAACATAGATTTATAAAAATTCAGATTCACTTGAGTTCACGTTTTTGCTCGAAAAATACAGCTTTTACGAGCAGCAAAAACCATTTCTGCTTTCCCGCACTAATTCACAAATAGGTTCAAAACCAGGAGGAGAAATAAAACCTTTACAACAGGAAAAAAGCATATTTCGCCTTACGCTACTTCGATGTTCGCTATGCATATGTATGTATTTTCCAAACGCGCCCGTTTTCATAAAACATTTAGAACACCATTAACCTCAAGCATTGTTACGAAACGAAATTTTAGCAAACTTTTATTTAAATAATCCGTTCAATGCGTAATGCTTCTAACGATCCGATCGCAGAAAACCGGGACGCTATTTCGCCCCGAACTGAAAAAAGTTCCACGGTAATTTATTATTCAATTAAAAGACGGTAGTTCATTTGCAAAACGTGATATGTTGGAGCGAAATTCCGTTTCGACCCCGAAAAAGCTCCCGGTATTGATGAGGCTTACTAAACCCAATAATGAAAACAAGAAAGATGAATTATTGCCCGGTACATGGGGTTTCGTACAATTTTAATGAAGCAGGTTCGGTCATGCTCGTCATTCATATTTATTGGAATTAAAAATCGATTGGATGTTGTTTGCGCTCAACGTGGAGGCCTTCGGGTTTAAATTGGAATGATATGTCTTAGTTTGTATTTACTAATGTACTTTAAGCGGTTGTATATCTTTATGATTACAATTTCTTGTAAAATTCTCCTAATTATTGTACAAAATCACTTTTTTTACTTTATATAGAAGCCACAAGGAAACAGGCTTAAATTTTATCGCTGAAATGAATGTTACTTAGTTCGCTATTCGATCTCAACATTTGTTTATATAGTGATGCAGAATACCTTCCATAACTTCCTCTTTATTTGACAGATTGAAATGATCGCCAACTAACTAAAACATTGATTGCACTTTCTTTGTTACAGCACTTCCCAAAGAAAATCCAATGATCATCGGCTTACAAGATACCTACCAGTTTGGGGATACCTTGGCAGCTGAGTGTAGATCATCGCAAGGAGATCCAGTACCAGAATTACATTGGTATATTAATGACGTAAAGGTAAACGTTTTACACCGATTGGCTCCAAATACAATTCAAAAGCAACTAAATTTTATGGATGGGGTTATTACGTATCTATTAATTCCTTGGCCATCATGGTCACCAATGCTCATTGATTAATTGAAGTCCTATTTTTTCAAAATAATCAACTGTATATCCATCAAACACTTTCTTTCGAAATATGCCAACCAGAAAATTAATAACGTATACCACGTAATCCACCTTGCTAGTACTCAGCCACCTTTTCAAGATCCACCCTTTCGTGCTTACAAAAGTGCTATTTTCATTAAACGATAGAAGAACTCTCAAAACAACAGGAGAAAATCGCATTTGTACTTAATTTTCAAAATGGTGCTGCAATATGGTCATTCGAAAATTGAAGAAATTTAGCAAATAAGATAAAACCGATATTCGTGTCTGTTTTGGTCACTGATCACTAATCTGATGTTTGCCTTTTACAAAATGACTCCAAATGGAGATGAGGCTCAAAAATCTACGAAAATGCGACTTCCCTTTGCTAATTGGTGTGCAGTGAGAAATTATGAGAAAGTCATTTATGGTACGAAATTGGGGCTTGTAATTATCGAAATTCATCGAAAGATTACCATCCCACTTAGTTTTTACAACATGGCAGTTCATAAGATTTAAGAAGTTCGATTTCTACGTTAACGGATACTTTGGTGATTTTGGGGTGGTTTGTATTAGTTTTCTATTGTTCAATACATCAGATTCTTCAGTTCTTCAGTCAAAGAGTACATGCTTCAGGTGTTAACGAGCGTGAACGCAACAGAAATTTGATCCGTTTTACACATGCGTGGGCGTATGTGTAATTCTATGTATGTTTGTTAATATCATGTGTGTAAGTGTATTCTGTGCGATTTAATGCACAAACTACGAGGCCCATAACACATCTGCACACCAATTAACGGCCAAAGAATTGGATTCTGCTTCAGTTTGTGGCGCCGGAACTAACATCAAATCCGTTATTGGCGACCCAAATAACCCCCAAACTACTATATTTTCGTGTAATTTGCTAAACTTCTCCAAATTTTCGAACCACCATTTTGAATTTTGAGCGCAAACGCAAATTTTTTGTTTGTTTTGAGTAACTTTCCAATACCCCAAATAAGATACTATCTGTAATGGGTTAATCGTGTTCGTTATTTGTGATTTTGGCAACTGGGTTAGATGGAACTCCTTCTTAACTCCTAATATCGGATTAATCGCTATCTCTACAGATTCACCTCCAGAATGCTTTAAATCCAGGTACTATTCAGTTGAACATCACTATTATGTGTATCGCTGAATGGTTGTTCGATCGTCCTGATATCATTCATCGTTAATAATTCAATATGGACTTTTACGACCTTCATAGGATGTAGAAATATTCTCGGAATAATTTGTCTATCAATAACGTCATTTTTTGGCGAAAAAAGAAGAAGAAAATGCTCGTCAAAATTTGTGCATTTCTCTTAATATATGCAGTTCTAACAACAGCGTCTCATCCTTTTGATTTTCCAAACAAGCTAGATGACAATGATCAGAGTTACTAGAAAAATTGTAACTGTTAAATTCTGTAGAATCTGTAATGAAAGTATTTATTAGATTGAAGATATATTATAATATATCATTTGGAAGCAAATGTTCAAAACATATTGACAACACACAAAGCATAATGTCGCAAACTTTGGGAAATAATATTTGCTCTTCCGCTGGTTGTATCACCAGCTTCTTCAGAAAGTATCTAAAGAGAGGTTTTAGATTGAAATATTATTTTTTTCAATGTTTATATCATTACCCAAAGAATATTTCTTCCTTGCTACATGCTTCTAATAAAGACTACAATTGGGAGAGGATCTTCTGTACTTCTTCGCTAGACCCCGTGATCTTTTCCCACACAGTTCCATGTGGTCAAAAGAAATCGAAGTGCAAAATCAGTTCATCAGTAACTTTATTTTGCCACTAAAATATAACCTGATTAGTGGCACGCTCTTAGTATCTATTTATGCAGTGATACAAATTATGTACTATTTTATGATAAAAGGAAATTATCTTATTATCTGGACGATCATGCGTTTGTTTCTGCCGCAAACCTGCATCCAACATCAAATTACCATGGGCATCTCAATTTTCTTTTCTCTATTTAGCTTCTTGCCTTCTTAGGCGTCAGATTGTCGATACATATTTTCTTCCATTCCTCTTTTTTCAGTCGCCAATACTTTCATCTCTTCCAATATTTTCTCTTTGTTTTCTCCTATTTCCTGCTGCTCATTCCATTGCTTCGCTGATCTGAATCTGCGTAGTTTCTTTGATTTCCCCTTTTTGTACGTTATTGGTATTTGTTTTGTCTTTTCTTTGATGATGATGGTGGTTTCCTCCGGTTGAATTGGAAAGATACACAACTCTTTTCGACTCGAAACCGGTATTAGCATACTGCGTAAAATTTTTGTGTGCAATAACATTAGATATGGAGAAACGAGAAAACCACAGAAGAACATGTAGAGTAAAAAGTATCAATGAATAGATATTGAAGAAAAAAAAAGGAAACAAACGCTTAAGCAGAATATATGGTAGAAAGTGGTAATCGCAATTCCTAAAGGGAGAAAATCGGAGAAAATGAGAAATTTTGCCTAATTTTAAAGAAATCGGGAAATAAGAATAGGGGCATGAAGAAGCCAAGAATCTTAGCAACTCAATTTCCTGTATACACTGAACGGTAACAAAGGAATCGGTTGTCGTTATCCCTGAGACTTTTCCAAGTACTAATTCCTAGGAGATCATACCCTATCTGGAAGATGTTATTCTTATTGGAGTCTTGGGAATCATTGAAGTCAAGCGCTTCTCAGTTTCAATTTTGATGTGCTCTAGAACGAACGATTTATTGCTCTTGCTCCAATGGCTACTCAATAGCAAATGTACACTTCCAGCTGTTTACAAAAGAAAGTGTACGATTCCTTTGGACCTCTGGTAGGATTGTAAGGTATTAAGGTCGACTTTGAAGGATTACAATCGTGCAACACGATTTCTCCTATTTACCCAATATCTTTTCCAAATTCAAATTTCCAGTTGTGCAATCTCCTCCATAAATTACAAGAGAACTGTGATGTTATAAATTTTTATGATTATCAAGTTTTTGTCTAATTCTCAGCAAATTGAGATAAAATTTCTATTTCATTATCACATTATTGTAAAGTTCCAGTAAGGTAATAATCAATGTCATTTCTTTATAATTTCTCACTATTTATTCCCATCCTTTGCTATTGAATTCTTTAAGCTTCTGTTTCACAATTCCTGCTATTTCATCTTCAGTTTACTTCACATTCCTATTCTGTCTGCTCCACTCAGAAAGTAGTTTCCTTAAACGTCCTTTTCCTAAGATTCTAAAAAGATATCCCCGCCACCGTAATCTTGATATTCCTTCAGACTGGAGTTACTGCACAATTTTATATCTTTGTTTTTGATGCTCATCTAAGTCTAACAATTTCTTCATAGCATTTTCCTTTACCATCTTTCCAGTTTCTCTATTTACTTTGAATAAAATTAGTGGAACAATACTGTCTGTTTTCTAGATGAGTTGTTATTTACTTGTCCCATTTATTTATTTGTTTCATCTTCTCCTTCTTCTGTTTTCTCTTCTTCTTTGTGTCCCCCTAATGGAGCATAGGGAATAAGCAGCAATTGTATGCATTAGGTTCCACCTTTCTTATCCTTTTGTATTTCTTTAACTTTTTCTACTACTTTTCAACTACCAATTTCCTTGCGTGTAGCAAGCTCAATACTTGTGATGCTATATTCTTGTGTGATTGTTGGTGCCTTACCAATGTCTACTATATATTTGTTAGCGAGTTTCATTCTAAATGATCGAATTCCTACTTTTTTGCTGCTATCTTCATGAAT
Source organism: Chrysina gloriosa (assembly GCA_038088585.1). Lineage (NCBI taxonomy): Eukaryota > Metazoa > Arthropoda > Insecta > Coleoptera > Scarabaeidae > Chrysina > Chrysina gloriosa. The sequence continues at coordinate 10,878,249 of CM076092.1, forward strand.
TGAAGGGACCTAAGATACTACATGAGACGACAATACAGACGTCACTGTAGAGTTTTTGTGTAGCCTGTATGGAAGGCGCTCTATTTTCTTTTTGTAAACAAGGAAAACCAGCAGAAATCGTTAAATGTTGGATATAAAAATATAAATAGACGTGCACTTCAGTTCCAGGACATCTTGATTCTAACTATCCACTCACTTTTGGCCAAAAATTTCTATTACGAGCAATTTCACTTAAGAAGATACACTGCATTTTATACGTAATCAGCATTTCTGGTTACAATAATGTTGACAAAATTAAAAAAACAATAAAATCATCTTGGAAGCACACAGTATCATGAACCGGAGATCTAATTTATTTGATATGCAAACTTATTCATAAATATCACAATGCTCATAACAAACCTATTTCCAGAATTAAATCTGGTTATTAATTCTACCATAACACGATTCAACCTCCAAGGCAGTCTTGTCTGACCGCAGAGTCCCCTGCCAATCTTTTTGAACAAAAATCCGATTTTCCAAATAAAGAAACCAAAAGCAATTTCCTTTTCCAATTCTCAAATTCTTGTTTATACGAATTTTAATTGTAAACATTAATCCGACGACCGTATTCTGTCAACGACTGAAGGCAAAAAGAAGAAAAACACCTGAAAAGTATATTTTCCTTCTCATCGTCTTCTCCTTATATACACTTTAACGAAAATGAAGCGTTGTATATTACACCAAGCTTGTTTAGACACAGTGCGAGTCGTTGCGCAAAAGTTTCTACTTCGCCGGAAGATTTCAGCGGCGAAACTTCTTTAATGTTTTCCAATACTTTCTCGGCTGGAGATTAAATCTTTGTTTCGGTCTTTATTTAATACGTGCATTCTTTGTTAACATCGTAAAATTTACCCGGGCGACTTAAGTCGAAATTAAATAAAATACCTCGTAAATAAAAGAATAAAACCGGTGGACGGAGGACGGAAAATTAAAACGAATCGGCGCGTCGTTCCTTCGAGTTGAAAAACAAGGTGAAGATACGGGAACCGACGATTTTATTCGTTTCCCGCTATGAAAACAAGCTTGAAGGTATTGTTTTCTATATATTAGATTATGGACGTGCTTAATTAAATACCCATTATTTAATATGTATGGAGTGGATGATTACACCTTTTTCTAAAAATAATACTTTGCAACAACTCTAAATCTTTGGGATCCTCCCACAGAAGCCCCGATGGTCATTGGATTATATTTAGGTTCAGATTTGTGCGCAAAATTGGAATGTAGCAAATATAGGCGCATGTGCTAAATAATTAGGTATGGCAGTTTCATTGAGTTAAGGAGGAGCTAACACCTCGGCTTGCGACTCGTTAGGTGGGAGTGCGCCTGATGGAAGAGGCGCAAAAACGGCAAAACCGGTACGAGGTTTTCGCTCCTGCGTTAAGCACCATGATCTCAATTTGGAGATGGAGATTTTTGTGTAGACCGGAGGCCGAGTTTGCCGTTGCAAATTTATACGATTGATAAAGGTCGTATATTTAGTAGGCAGAAGAATATATTACCCTAGGTGATGAATTACTGATCTGAGGAGTTAAAGGTTGAAAAATTTAAGGCAAGTTACTATCAGAGAACTTTGCCATTTTTGAGTGTCAAGTTGAATATGTTATTTACTGTCGCCTGAAACTCAGCTGATTGTTTTATGGCGATATCCATTTGGAAACCGTGGGATATGTTGTGTAATCTTATACGACCCAATACTGAATAAAAGTTTTATTATAAAACAACAGTTTTATACACATTGTAGATTAGAGGAAATCTTCAATTGACTTTTTGTTCTGTTTAGATTGCTTGACCAAAATTTTGAGTTTCCTCAGTCCAACTGGATATCACTCCCTCCCTCCGAAAATAAATTACTGGTGCAAAGAGGAAGATCTTATAATGGGCATAGTTAGGAGATGCATGTCAAGAAATACATAAATACTTTTAAGCAGGACTTAATTTACATTTTAGCGATAACTCGAGTGGGAGATGGGCAAAATCGGTTTCAAGGTCTTTCAAAATGAAACCATTGACTTCCACATTGAGTAATCAGTTTATGAAATTCAGTATATTTTCTGAAAAATGCATATCCATAGAGGATGGTGCGTTATTATGGTAATCATTATCTAAAATACTACTTCAGAAATCGATAAATGGATAGATAATGTGTTATGCAGGAACGGGGTATTATCATCGAACGGAATTACATATGCGGTCGAAGACGGAAGAGGAAGGAATAAAGATAGGACTAAAACCGTTTCTTATCGTAGAAAACGCGAATGCTGTTGCTAATCAGTCGAACCATACTTTCCCCTTCGACCATTTCTTTACCATCTTTGACACGTCGAAATAGTTGAAAATAGTTGAAGGAGGAAGGCGTAATAGCCACTGGCACAGTTCGTTCTAACCAAATGAATGTTTGATAAAGAATAATAAAGAACTAAAAAGTAAATATCAAAGTCCATTTGATCATCAATTCTATTACGTTGTGTAAATGAATAACGAACTTGTCAAAATCTTATCCAATCATCAAGATTTACTACTTGCTACTTAATATAAAATTTTGGAAGATGCTGACAATGTGACCAGAACCAACTGAGAATTGCAGAACCGCAAAGCGTAAGTTCCTACAATAAGGGAGAGGTTGATAGGTAGATTGAACAGAATTAGAACAGAACTAGAACAGAATTATAAATCGCAGAAAAAGGTGGTATTTCCCAATTTTTACCATTGTTAATGACGTAACGGTTGTCATCTCTTATACTTTATGTTCCCAAGTTAACACAAATACGAATCTGCTGGATGTTAGGAGGTACATTGCTAAAAATTATCTGCGCTTTACATCTATTTTAGACCTAAAAATGCGCTACTTTACAGACGCTTAGACAAAAGCGTATCCTACAATATGTATGACAATATTTATTGGAGCAACATATAAATGAAGAAAATTAACGCAAATAATTTGCAAAACTAACGTACGAGAAAAATATGTAAAGTGCAACGTCGGATTATGTGTGAAGTGTTTTTCGGATTGGCACAAATAAATTAAACAGTACAGCTTGTAATTCATGTGAAAATTTAATGAAATAAATTTGCTTTGTGAGCGTAATTACCTTTTTCATTACCACGATCCCGAATTGGGTCCTCATTGTAAACCCTTCTTTCTTGGAAAGTGAGTGACAACTATTTTTTATATCAGAGTGCATCAAAGTAAATCAAAAGTTTCGAATTAAAAAATTTGATACTTGATACGCTAATTCAATGCAATTCTCATCCTTAACTAAGCACATGCGTCCATACTCGCTGCACTGTAAGTTAGCACACAATTCTCCAACTGAATATAATCAAACGACAGTCATGGTTTCTGTGTGAGTTGTAGGCGATATTTCGGACCTCATAATTACTAGTTTACTTGAAACACATTGAAAATGCATTGTTCGCGTGAATAGTGCTTCAGATTTCTTAGGTTAACATTATCATTCAAGACCATTGTCTTTCACTTGCCAAATATGGTGATATAGATGCGAATTATTATTAGGAAGTTCTATTCAAAGATCAGAATTATGCTCATGTAACAGTCTAGATACTTCTGTGTAGATGGTAGATTCCAGCTTGCAGTGAAGATGACATTAATCGCATATGAACTTCATTCTTGAAGAGAACTCTGTAGGTTTGATATAAGGATTGCTTTCATCTTTAAACCTTCTCAAAATTTACACTAGAACCAGTGAGCGGTACATTGCTTGATGAGCCAATAAAATTTAAAAGCAAAAGAGCTTCATACCATATATTTCGGTAAATTCGGATACAAATTTATAAATGTAATAAATAAGATTCGACAAACGAGTGCAACGTCAGAGGCGTATCGCGCAAAAGTACAGTATTACTAATAAATAATATATTCTTACCTCTGTCTTGATGTCCACCGCGACAAAATACTACTGCCCCGGTAAGACGCGTAACACTGCAACATAAGCAACGCTTCCATTGTCGATTCACTTAGCTTTCGACGTTGGTTTGATAACGTTTTCGTGTATTTCGAAAATTTCTTTATCTCTTCTGTACTCACTTTATTTTCAGTAATAGACCGAATATTTTGTAACTTTTGTATTTTTATTTAAAACTGGACGAAATTTTAAACGACGGATCCTATAGATCTAGTCCTATACGATCCGTCAAGCTTTCTAGCGCGGCCTGTAAATTATCTAATGTAATTAATAAGTCTCGTAAAATTAAGTGACTGTTTTGTTACAGCTTGTACAACTGCAGAATAGTTTATACAAACTGCATCTATTTGTAATTGAACGTCCGAATTGGAAAAAGTTGCTGACTTTCTGGAATCGCTACAGATTCATTTGATTTAAATTTTAAAATCACATCCTTCACATTTGCGAAATATTTATGAGAATAAAATATTGCCTAGGACCATATTCCCGATCGAGGTACTACAAGCTGAGGTGGTAGTGGAAGTTTCCAACACAATTGTTTGAAAACGCGGATATACTTCGGAGGTTTCACAAACACTTTTTTTGCTAGATGCTATAAAATTATCCACCATCGGATACTTCTTTCGAATAGTTTCTGCAATGCGTGTGTGACACATGTTATGTGAAGAAGAGTCGGAAAGCATATTTTCAACATCCTATCAACTTTCAGCATTTTTGCAGCTCGATCAGTAACTGACATTGTGACTCAAAATTCTCTGAAGTAATCTCTTATTATCTTCACAACGGTTTCAGCATCACCTTTTCCAATCCTTTTCAGGTTAATAACAAGGTAGCTGCTAGATCATTACGTCTAAAAGGACGCGCTATAACATGAATGACGCTGTGTTTCTGTGTATGAGTTGTTTCATTCACACATCTACAAATTTTCTTATTTTTCAACTCGTCTACTACACAGTTTTTTACTGTACACTTCAGAAGTGGCAAATTGTATGATAATAGTCTATTTGTTGATAGTTTCCACGAGGGAACATATTTATTCCAAATAGGACGAAAGTGTGAATTATCTATTAGGCGCTGTGGGATGTTGCACACACTTAAAATAAAAATAAAATTACCTCACTTGATGTTTTAAAAGACGCACACCGATATACCGATAATTATTATTTAATATTTCGTATTTAAAAAATCGTATGTCTATGTACCTCTCAATTTTCCCAAACAATAATATCTTGTATAAGACGATAACCGTGTTCCTCGTTTGTTTAACCATTCCCTCAATGTCCCAGCCCCGACAAAACATTAGCCAGAGCAAAAGGTAGAAACTAGAAATAAACGTCTTCATCATTATACGTACAGAGCGGGGGCGTAGGTACGCCGAGAGATATTAGTTTTACTTATTTTTAATTACTGTGTGGAAATGACTGTAAGCCATGAATAAAACATGAAATTTGAGAGAGTTGTTGGAGTACTATCCCGCTACCGTCATTTTTATGAATATTTAATTCGGCCGGTTTTCAGGTGTAGACTTACTAACTGTAAATTAACCAAACGAAACACGACAACGAGAACGCGAACATTCTAGGATTATCTTTTATTATTTAAATTAGCGGAAGCACGGTAAGTCGTTTCGTGCTCCTTTTTAGCCATACCGGTAGAGGCACAAATATTACATTGGATTATTCCAACTTGGAAAATAGGAGTGAAAAATCATCGGATTATGTATTTTTGCATACACTTTTTTATAACTATAGTATTTGCTATTTCTAACTTTTTCACGACTAGTTAAAATTTTCAAGAAAACACGAGAGAGAAGAACGCTGAAACACTGAAGTAGAACCAAATATACAAAGATATTTATTGAAAGCGTTCTTCGATGTACAATGCAGCAAATTTTAAATTTTTTAGGCCTATCAAAAGCGGTGTTTATTTTTGATTTAGTCTATTTTTACTTTAAGAAGTCGTACGATCTTCTATTGTTATATCTTCTTCTTTTTTATAAAATGTGAAAAATATGTGAGACTACCAAAAAGGGTTTTATTCCTGATTTTATTACCCATTACTTTTTCCTCCCGTGGCGAGTTGAAAAGGAATTACTGAAAGTATTATCGGCGATAAAGTGTTGCAAGTGTTTCGTTAATTTAACTAATTCGTCTAATCATGTCATTAATCTTCGATGTCTTCTGATACTTATGAAGATTATTAAAAGCGGCTATTCTTTATCTATAATACTGCTACTGTCTTTTTCCTACAACGCGACGCATGAAAAAGATATATAGAAATACGGAGAGTTTGGTTTGAGATGAAATATAACAAGTGTGATTTCTCAGATTCATTAAACTTATTAAATTACTCCTCAATAATTTCTAAAATTAATTTCCCAAAATTCTAGTTTCAATTTTATTCCAAACTCTTACAGTTTGAATCTCTAAAATTATAGTCAACGCCTTCAGGTACTACCCAAGCCTAGCAAATGAAAAAGGGTTAACTGATCACTTAATTCCTTCATATTCGGCCTCACCGTAGACAGAATAAAGCAGAACTTCCCAAAAACTGACGAACACAAAATGCGTAACACATACTTCCACATAATCTGCTATGCCAATGGCGCGGTTATAATTTCCGATTCAGAGGATAATTTACAAAAGATACTTCATGCCTTCAATTTGGCAGCAAAAGAAACTAAATATGATTACTAACACAACTGAAACAAAATGCGTGGTAACTGCAAAATAATTTGTGGGGTGCAAGTTGGAAATGTAGGAAAGAATTATTAAACAGGTTAATAATATCAAATACCCGAAAACAACGATAACCAAGCTACGGACAATTAAAGGAAGAATAAAACAACAAACCATGGAAGTATCGACATAGCGGCTTGCGTAAAGGATATATCTGGAAAAACAAATACCTCGCATTGGGAAGCAAAAGAAGGATATACAAAGCTACAGTTAGACCTAATGCCGTAGAAAGATCTGATAAATTGTAAAACAACACAAATGATGAGCACGATAGGAATGAAGGTGATTGGAGACATTCATAGAAAGACTATTCACAACAGAATTACAGGACGTAAAGATCTGAATAACACCCACAAAATATCTAAATGGACGACAACTAGAAGCAAAATGTGGAAAAGACACGTAGATCGAATGGATAACAGCATACTTGTAAAAAAGCCAAATTTAGTAAACCACCAAGGTGACAGGTAAATATACGAACGGAGAAGAAGAGGAAGGAAGCTCTCAGTGTATCTAATGAAACAAGAAGAAGAAGATATTCATGTTTGAAGCATAATTTGAATTTGTTTATTTTTGTTATCTCTATGTGTGTCTATGAAATGTGCAGAATGATAACCTGATAAAGTGTAAAGCAACACAAATGATGAGTACGATAGGAATGAAAGTGATTGGAGACATTCATAGAAAGACTATTCACAACAGAATTGGACGTAAAGATCTGAATTACACCCACAAAATATCTAAATGGACGACAACTAGAAGCAAAATGTGGAAAAAACACGTAGATCGAATGGATAACAGCATACTTGTAAAAAAGCCAAATTTAGTAAACCACCAAGGAGACAGGTAAATGTACGAACGGAGAAGAAGAGGAAGGAAGCTCTCAGGCTATCTAATGAAAGAAGAAGAAGAAGATATTCATGTTTGAAGCATAATTTGAGTTTGTTTATTTTTGTTATTTCTATCTGTGTGTCTATGAAATGTGCAGAATGATAACCTGATAAAGTGTAAAGCAACACAAATGATGAGTACGATAGGAATGAAGGTGATTGGAGACATCCATAGAAAGACTATACAGCACAGAATTGGAAGTAAAGATCTGAATAACACCCACAAAATATCTAAATGGACGACAACTAGAAGCAAAATGTGGAAGAAAACACGTAGATCGAATGGATAACAGCATACTTGTAAAAAAGTAAAATTTAGTAAACCACCAAGGAGACAGGAAAACATACGAACGGAGAAGAAGAGGAAGGAAACTCTCAGTGTATCTAATGAAAGAAGAAGAAGAATATATTCATTCTTGAAGCATAATTTGAAATTTTTTATTTTTGTTATTTCTATCTGTGTGTCTATGAAATGTGCAGAAGAAGAATAAACCTTAGAGACATCAAGGGCTCAAAATATATAGACGTGACCTAGGCCCAGTGGAAAAAAGGGTCAAATATCTTGTGGTTCTTGATGATCAGATCACCTTAAGAAGCCATCGGGAATGTTGCATTACGAAAGCTACAAAAGTCCTGTGAGCTGGTAGGAAAGCAGTTGGAAAGACGTGGAAACTAAAGCTAATAACAGTGCAGTGAATATAGACCGAGGTGGTAATATGCACTTACACTTCACTCGCGGGGCTGACATAGGACTGTTTGCGAGAAAAGTGTTCTTCGCTTGAAATTTAAAGTTTGAAAGCAAACGGATATCATCAAAAAATTTCCTCTACTCGAAAACACGTTAGTCGTAAATTATGCTGATGATACAAATGTTTTAATAATTGGTCAAAACGAGAAACAAATTTTAACTAATCTTGGAGCATCTTTTAGATGTATTCAGCAATGGAAAAGTTCTTATTTTTGGTAAGAAAAATTCGTTAGAACAGATACACTTGGTTTGGTCCAATACGTCAATTCCGGTTTCAAATCCTGTTAATCTATTAGGCCTTGCCATAGACGATCGGTTAAATTGGAAGTAACATATTCATTCTTTATCTAGTAGATTACCAAGTTTTGCTCTGAAAATATTCACATATTTTATATTCTCTTGGAATTCGGCTCTTTTTAAGAAAAGTTTACTTAGAAAACTACTTTCACCATTCGCAGACGCGTTTCGCGGTTATACCGCTCATCAGTACGACTTTGTGATAAGTAACTTTCATTCTCCATTTAAGGACTATGTCAGTACGTTTGATGTTTGTAGATATGAGAATTCAATTAAGATTTTCTCAATATGTACTTAAGTACGCATTTATTTCCAACATTTTACTCCACAATAGTGAACAAATTGTTGTCTCAGGCTCTTGCTGTTGTCGCGCTTATTTTGATTACCCACCGTGGGAAAATGTGTAATTAGTTTCATTGGCTGTATTTTTCATCCATAGCTTGTATATTGATAAAACGAAGATGCTTTTCCTTTTCTTAGCCGCCTCAACAATGTAAATCAAAGATATTATCTTGGAATTCGGTTTTTTTTTAAAGAAAAGTTTACTTAGACCACTATTTTCACCATTCGCAGATGCTATTAATTAAATGCGCAGTTAAGTACATATTGAGAAAATTCTTAATTGAATTATCATATGTACAAACATCAAACATACTGACATATATAGTCCATAAATGGACTGAAAACTATTTATCACAAAGTCGCACTGATCAGCGGTATAACCGCAAAACGCGTCTGCGAATAGTAAAAGTAGTTTTCTATGTAAACTTTTCTGCAAGAAAGCCGAATTCCAAGAGAATATCTTCGATTTACATCATTGAAGCGGCTAAGAAAAGGAAAAACCTCTTTGTTCTGTCAATATATATATATATATATATATATATACATTTGAAGACGTACAAAGTCAGCTACCAAAAACTTTCACGAGAAGTTTCATTGTTTCTGCATTAAACTGCTTTTTTAACGCTGCACAAACGAAAGTACTTGGTGCTGTTTTGTTAATTCTTCTTAGTACAAGAAATATCAAGTTTCCTTTGGCTTAAACATCGATTTCATTTACGATATCGACCTAATAGAAACTTTTTCGATATTCCATTCCTAGTACCATTCACTATATCTATTCTATCGAAAATCGATAAAAGAATTATTTTTTAAAATGCATTCCTGAAGTTTCTACACTTTGGGCATTAAATCGGTAAATAGAAATCACATCCAGACGCGTAGAAGTATCCTTGTAATATCATTCCTACTCGGCTATTAGAGATTTCGAACCGTTAACGATCGTAATGCCTCATAATCCCCACCGTAAATAGACGCGGGAAATGGCTGAAACGAGAAAGCCGACGACGTTCATTTACGCTCGCGCTTTAAATATAGATATTTCGAACGTCGGCGTCGACGAACTTATCCGCATCCTCGATATACATATACGACCGATAAAACGCGATCATACGTATGTTTATACCGCGGAAAGGTTAAACGTTAAGTTTAAATGCATTGGACTTTTATGCGGGCTCCTAGTTCTCCTGAATCGATATCGTTTTATCGGGCCAACCGACGGATCGCTTTCCCGCAAAGAATAAACTTAACCCCGCGATGATACCGGCGTCGCGACGTTTTTATTTTGATACGGCTGCATTTTAGTGCATCATATTCGGGCGCTCGCGCTTTATTCCCCGAAAGTTATGAATTCGATTCCGATTCGTCGTACCGAAAGGAGGTTTCCTTTCCTTCGAACGTATCTGTATTGAATGGGTTCGGAAATGTGAGTTTTATTACGTTTTATCGCTTAAATTAAAGCTGACGGTGTTTCTTCGGACAAATTCGATTATATTGCGGGAATATTTCTCGTGTTTTGACAACTTAGATTTGTATTTAGGAGAAAATGTTTTGGCCACTCTTTCTTCGACCGTAGTATGCAGGAAGGAAATGTTTTAAATTGTTGTGTGCAGAAACAAATTTATGAGACTAGAAACTTTTTGTATCTCTCTACTAAAATTGTAAGTTTTCTATGTTTTCTTGGCTTATAAAATGCGGTTTCGGCGATTGATTACTCAATACTCGAAGCAAATAAATATGACGACGAAGCGTGTGATGGCTTCTACTCTATTATTTATAGATTGTTTGATGAGTCATTCATCAAGGACGAATAAACGCATGTATCCAATATGGTATACACTTGATATTATTAACAATATTAAACGCAAACAAAGGATACACAAAAAATGCAGGAGAACACGTTCAAATGGTGATCTCCAATCCTTTAGACGACAACGTGCCTTTATTAAACAACAAATGTAAATAGCGTATAAAGTATATACATATGTGTAAATTCTAAGGAATTCTGGAAATTCACTGGATCGCGGAGACTCCATAGCAGAATACTAAACTCAATGTTTAAGGAAAACAGATGTTATAAAGACTCACAGTCTATTGTAAATACTTTTTGTGGCCACTTTTTGGTGTTTTTAACTTAGCCATACCATTTACATCGGAATCTAATTGCTTTACATCAGCAAGCGTTACTTCATTTTCAAAAACTGACATACTCATTGGCTATTAAGGCGTTAAAAGATAAGTTAAATGCAGGCCCCGATCAAGTACCAAGTTTCGTACTAAAGGATCGTTCAAGTGTTTTTGTAAAACCATTCATAACAATATTTAGTTTGATTCTGAAAACATCTACTTTCCCAAGTGTATGGAAAACCGTAAGGATTTGTCCTATCTTTAAAAATGATAATAGAACTAATACTTCCAACTACTGAGGCCAATACCAATGTTGTCAAACGTGACAAAAGTATTTGAATCTGTACCTTACAAGCAAATTTATTCTGCAATGCGTTCACAGATTTCGTCCCATCAGCATGGTTCTATTCAGGGTCGATTGACAATCACTAACGTGATCATTTCATTCCGTACGTTTCTGAAATTATTGATAACAGTGGCCAAGTTAACGTCGTTTGTATGGATCTAGCTAAGGCGTTTGATCGTTTGTACCACGGAGTATTATTGCAGTTATTCAGGATTTTGGATTCAGTATTTCACTGCTCGAACTTCTTCTGTCGTATTTACAAAATGCGCAGTTATTTTATTGCTTGCAACGGGTTTACATCGAGCATAAAAGTATTTCTTCTGGAATACCACAGGGATCCAAGTTGGGCCCATTACTTTTCCTACTTTTTATAAACGATTTAACAGGTGCTACAAACTCTAAAGTCCTAATGCATGCAGACTACATAAAGATATATACGTCAGTTAATAATATTGACTGTCAAAATCTATAAACCAACCTAAATGGCATATCAGAATCATGTATATGAAATAGACTTACATTGAATCTTCTTAAATGTACCTGTTTAATTATTCCGTCCAAGATGAGGCTCCTCAATGGTGTGGTAGATTCTATGATTTGGGAATTCTATTCGATTCAGACCTGACTTCCAATGAGCATATTGATGTCATGGTAACTTCTGCCTCGAAAACCATGGGTTTTGTACTTCGCCACCTTAAGGAATTTACGCATTTGTCTAGTTTGAAGGTTCTATACCGTATTTTGATTCGTTCCAAGCTTAAATATGGTGCAGTTGTGTGGAATCCGATCTACCACATCACCAAGAATCCTTGTGGAATCGTTTGCCCTTCTCCTCGCTACAATCGCCAAGATTTGCAGGAAATCTCTCTAAATGACTGTGGAGGTAAATGGTTAATGCTCATATAGCAACCCAAAATTTGAAAGTTATTAAGCATATGTTCCACTATTTATTCGTAATTTTCAGACTTATAATCACCAAGAAAATTTGGACAAAAGAAGACATTGGGTTCAATTTCAATTATTGATTCTGTGAAGTATCGGTCTTTTATAAGTTGCTTTATCTGAGGTCCATCAAATATTCCATTTTGATCTAAAGCTGTCACAAATTGTTTCTTTAGGCCTAGTTTAATGTGCAAGGTAAAATTATTTTTGTCGTTCTACTAAAGCTTCATTAATAACATTGACTTTTCCCTCTACTAGAGCGTCTTTGTTAAGCCAATTTCTTTTTTCCAATGTTGATTTTCGCTCTGCTGTCCCAAAGACACAAAAAAAACAAGGATATTTTGTATATCCACATTGCTGTCCTAAAAGAAAATTTACCATTTTTATATCAACACATGTCGTCCACTCATTTGTGCAGTAGTTAATTTTTTTCGTAAGTAGAGATATTGTTTTATAATCCTCTTTCATCTTTGTGGAATGCCCAATTGGAATACTTTCATATTTGTTTCCATTCTGTGGAAGGACACATTTCAAAATTCTGTTGGAATTATATATAAAAAGTCGCCAATTACTTGATGTGTACTCTGACAATCCTATTATATCATTGCAAAATACCAATCTTTCTGAGAATAAAATGGCGGAAGATATTTTCCTCTGTTACGGCAATGCATAATTTTTGTTTCTGGAAAAAGAGGATTCCTTTCATTAAGTCTAGAAGCAAACAACTCCGCCATGTCAAATAAGGTCATTTAATTTTTCCTGGGTAAACCTTTCTAGACATGTTGAGTTTCCTTCAAAATCGCTACAAGTCATATTCATAAGAAGACATTTCATCATCATCCTCTAGTAATATATTATGTAGGTTACTAATTACTCGTTGAATACAAATTGGGATATAATAATAATAATAATGTTTATTACCCAGCAGTTTACAAACCAATTACAGGGTAAGAGAAAGATACAAAAATTTATTAGACTGTCCACTTATGTCGATTATTCCGATTAATACCCTTTATATTCACTAGACAAAAGTAACAATCATCAAAATGGTTTCTTGGTTCCCTCCATACCATTAAAATCCCAAATTTGAAACCCTTTCTTTGTCCTTTTGTATACTGGTGCAGGTTCTGAACACATGATTTGAAGGCAACATATGGCGCCCAAGTTTTATCTTGATATCCTACGTGAACACCAGAATAGGCCATGTACGCCTTTTTCACAAATTCACAAATTGGTTTTCTACTTTATCTTAATATATATTAGCCACATATATAGCAAAAACCTCTGGATGATTAACACAACTACGTTGGCTTGTAGAAGCCATGATTTTAATAATTCTTCTCGAACAAACACACTTGTAAGGAAGCTTAAGTTTAAACTGAATCAAGGGTTGACACGTAGATATCTTTATAGTTATTTATGCAGATATTATTAGAAAGTAAACCTATAATTGGTATACAGCGCTATTTTCATAAATCCTGTATGACGTACATTCTTAAAAGCTGTTTATTGCATAGGCACAATAAAGCCGGTGTTCTTGGAAATCATGGTGGGCAATTAGGGAAATTTAGTATTATAAATAAATAGTTTCTTACCTAGAAAGATTAAGGAAGTAAAAAACAACTGTAGTAAACAACTAGAATTGCAAAGAAGATCTGCTCAGAAGGCTTATTGTAGCTACATGAACGAAAATATATGAAATATTTAATTTTTGTCTATCTCAACACCTAGAGTTGCTACAAGAAACAGAATGGTATTTTTGGAATCAGAGTTCTTGAAATATTTTAAATCAACTTTTTTGATGCAGCATTTTTTGTCTGACTGTTATTATTAGTATTGTTATATTTCATGGGACAACTCTATTTTCAAAGCAACGTGTCTACAAATGCAAGTTAAAATAGGTAGGCAAGAAACAAAAGCAAAATAACAGAAATCATAAAAACATACTAAAGCGAATAACCGTAAAAGTTTTCCCCTCATCTTTTCGCACTCTGTTTCTTTTCTCTTTTGTATTCCAGGCACCTTCGAACACCGTAGGCGATTCGATCGGCGCCCAACCAGACGACGAACAGGGTCTATTTCGTCGTACTGTTACCCTGCGCTTTCAAATAGATCGAAAATATACACAGGGGAATTTTATACGGTTGAGATGCGTTTCGACTGTGTCGGGGATTCCCGTAGCGCCGCAAACGGCCAGCCAGACCGTAATTGTCAAAGCGCAACCGACTACTCAAGTGAACAACGAAATGCTACATTGGCCGGACGCGTCATCCAATAAGGCCAAATTGCAAATTAACCCGGCGATACTCGCATGCAGTGTGATCGCGTATCCTTTCTTCGCGAAATGGTGAAGGACCGGAAATCAGTTTCGATTCGAAAAAGGGGAAGAGATCGGTCGGCGGTGAAGGAACTAAAGGATTACGGATCGGATTACTTTTCCCCGTGTTTCGTATTTTAAGGGTATTCTTAGAGGAACGATCGCCGCCACTACTATTAAGTACTATCATCGTTGCTCATCGTATCATTACCGACGTGCGAGGATTTGTGAAAAAAAAAGGTTTTTCAGGTATGGGATGTTGCGAGAGAATCGGAATGCCATCGAAATCATTGTAGCGTTAAGAACTGTATGTCTGCTCATCATCCTGTGAAAGTGTCATATTTATTTTATGAAATAAATGGTAATTTAAGGCAAATCGCATGTGTTCTGTTATTTCTACCCGAAACTACTATTTCGCAATAATTCCAGTATTAATAGTATATAAGGAATGACGCTTGCTCGAAAAATCAGGTTGAAAATGAGTGAAAGTAGATTGATACAATATAGAACTGTAAGATTTAAAATCTCTGATTAATTTTCTGAATTCTAAATTGATTCCCCATTTCAATTACTTTAAAGTTGTAGAAAGTAATTTTCAACGAGACCCTAAATAATAATTCGAAGAAAAATCTATATCATCTTTTCTGAAAGGACCTACTACTTTGGGTGCGTTAGGCAATCCCAAAAAAAAGTGCAATAACCTACAAAGCAGCATCAGTGATAATTATTACCATATCCAATTTGTGCCTGTGTCATTTAGGTTTTTCTTTGAATTGGCGTTGGTTGCAAACATTGACACCAGAAACAGCAAACATTTTACCAAATTCAAAACCTTCGTTTTAAAGGAAAACTAACAGCCAGACTTAAATTTTAGAATTGACATAATATTATGTCTAAAATATTTGCTGAAAGCATTGCATTTCGTCACAATAAAGAAGAAAAATCTCTGTTAGACGCATTAAAGATAGAATTATTTATATAGGTCAAGGAACAGATAGAATAGAATCTCCGAAATCTCTATCATAGATTTGAAAATGGTTCTAGATTTTATGTAATTTTGCGTAATTAAACACACAATCAGTAGACCTCTAAAAACACGACCCTCACCACAAACGCTAGATTATTATGGAAATCCGACAAGAAACGATAGTTACAAATGAAGAGGTAAGTGAAAGCTAAAAAATTACTAATATTATAGACAACTATGCATAATTTTTATTACATAGGTCTTAACTATTTCTTAAAATTTCTCTTGTTCAATACAGTCACTCGCCAGTTACGATAACGTAAGCTTCCAGGAGCAGAATAAGTTCCTGAAATGCTTCGGAAATTATAGCGTATCATAATATTTTTTGCCCCCTCAACCCACCAAGGGGTATATGGTATTTGTCCAAGCTTTCAACCCGACACACACTTTCCTTGGTCGCGGGTCCGACTTTCGGAATGAAATGAAAACATAAATGCAATAATATTATTTAAATTGAACTAATGTACAACGCCCTGCAATATTGTTTAGTACACCTCAGCTACTTTAGTTTAGTTTAGCTTAATTTTTAGTTGTCAAAAGAAATATAAAATTGACTGATTTTTTTGGTTTTATTGTGAAGTTCACAATATACTTAAAGGAATTACCCAAATAAATTTTAGAAAAAATCCAAAGAGCTCGGTAAAAATATGCTTATGCTTTGAGATTATTGTAATTCGCTAAATCACTTCATACGGAACAGTATGATTTCACATTGGAGAGGATGTTTAAAGAACTTAAGGCACTCTATCCACTTCTACAAATTCTAAACTCAGAATGTCCAATAATGTATTGAATTTTGCCACTTGGTGAAACATTTTCAAATTAAAAATTAATAAAGCACTTGTTTCATAAAATCATATTAAATAATACAATTTTGTGAGTGTTTTATTAATTTTTAATTTTGGAAATGTCCATTTGTGTTTGTACAAAAGTTGAGATTCAATTTGAAGGCTTCCTAGTTTGGGCACAGCAGGTGTAAAAGGGTTAAAGGAACATCACTTAGAAATTACATTGCACCTGGCTAAAGTAAAGCGCGAAAGATCGGCCTCCAATCACATAAAATGAAAGGAGCTCAGCCGAGTCACATTTTCAAATACACACACATACACAAATTTGGGGTGAAAAATCGAATTACCACAGGACACATAAACATAATTGACTATCGGAAATCCCATCTGACATCGGTATCCACGTGTATCACTGCTAGTAAATTAGATCAGTCTTCGATTACGGGGACGCCCACGCTGGTGGCGTGCACGTTCAAGTACACGTAAAATACGCCAATACGCGCGACCTAAGATCGAATGATAATTTGAGCTTTCAAAGGATCGGACAACGCCTGAAACAAAGCACTCAGAACGTGACTGTAGGGTATGTTCGGATGACCCAGACGGACCCTCTACATATAAAGGCTCTTTAGCCTCACTCCATTACATTTCACAGGCTATTACGTTTATCGGGGAAAACCGTCATCTTTGACAATATCGTACGATAAAAGTCTGAATAGGCGCGAGCTTAATGGTAAAAGGCGGAATATTTTTATTGTATACGAGGACGTATTTGTCGTTAAAGAGATAACGCCGTTAGAGGGGTAGTAAATAAATGCTGAGAACACGATCTTTGTTTCTCGAATCGCTAGAAATATGACACTTCTATTAACATCTGCTACATAATACGCTTGAATAGCGGATTTATGTGATAAGTTGACATTAAAAGGATTGCAAAAATATTTATAGCCTGACATAAAGCACATCCTTGTTCAGAATCTGAATTAGAAAAAACGCAAGCAAATACAAGAAAAGAAATTATATGAACTTCGCATACGTAAATAAATCGTATTATTTAAGTTCTATTCCTGGGCAATAAGCGCTGCTTTTTCATCCTCCTCGTGAACGCACTCGCTCCTAATTGAGTCTACTACCTAAATGATTATAATCTTTCTAATTAATTCCACAAAGGCTTCCTCCTCCGAGACACGAAACCTTAAACTCTAGAACAAACAAATTCCTCAATGCTTTACTTAAGACTCTCCGCTCCAAACAGTTCCCCTGTATGTACATCTAACCGCATTTAATTCAATAAATGTTTGAACTATAAGTTTACAGTAAATACAGACGTAATTGAATGTGTACACACTTATTCTATGAAGATGTGAGGAAGAATAATGGGAAAACGCAAAGTAAGAAACCTGTATTCTTTACTCACATACTGTTCTGCTTGGTATAATTGTAAATTAATTAATTCCTTTTAACACTAGATTTACCACGCTAGTCAAAATGACTGGTTTTACAATTTTATTTTCAAATTCTCACTTTACCTTTAATTTTTTTAAACGATGTCATGACATTTCTAGCGATAATTAAGTGAATAATATTGGGTAGTTAGTTTTATCTTTTGTTCAAAACCAAAAAGTTTTCGATTATCATTGGTACCTTCACCAAACCAGTCAAAGTGACTGATGCATTTTTCTATATTATAAAATGAGTTTTGCGCAGTTATAATAAATTATAAATACTGCGTAATTACAGCATAATAAGAAGAAAGTTATGTGGCTGATATACAAATATGATGACAGGATTTATGATAACGGTAAAATCATTATCCTTATTTAGGAAAAGATGAGACACGAGATTTATCAACACCTATTAGTGAATTTGTTGTTCTCAAACTTTTAGAACCATATACTATGAAAGGTGGAACCATAACAAGAGACAATTTATTTACAAGTTTTCCTTTGGCGTTCAAATTACTGTAAAAAAATCGACACTGGTTGGAACAATACGTGGAAATAACAGTGGTTTATGAATCAAATGGATGTACATTTGCTATCTATAAAAGTAAGCAGCAGAAGAAAGAGCTTTTATTAAGTACAAAACACAAAGACGTCAAAATTGATAAAGCTAACAAGAAATTACCCGAATCTGTGTCCTACAACAATACTAAATTTGGCGTAGATATGACTGACCAAATGGCACGGAAATATAGTGTCAAATCAGATTCCAAAAGATGACCACTTCAATATTCTAGATTTAGCTGGAATACACAGGAAACTCAAATACCAACAGGTGATGTACCAAGTTCAAGTAGCATTCTTCATACACGTAAATGGTGTCAAATAGGACATTTCAATAATAATAAGAGCACGACTATTTGTAATATATATGCACAAAATATATATGCGGAAAATTTACAAAAACAAAGTCTACGTATGTAAAAATTGTGGCAAATTCAATACTACCAAGAATTGAAATAAAATTTCGAATTGCTATTTACGTTATATATATACTATATTTCGTGACCTTTTTATACTTATCTTATATGAATTTTTTCCTAAACCTTCGCGTACCAATTACGAACAAATCCACAGAAGGAAGTATCCAATTTGGTCCAGTCGTTTTTAAGTTTCAAGCATCCGAACAAACCACGACCCATTTTTATATATAGAGATAGTATAAAAATATGTATATACTTATATGATATATTATGGATTTGAAATCACAGGACAATTAATTTATGTTTAGGAATTTGAATATTATTATATTACAATTAACCTCAATAAAGCAATTTATCTTTTTTAAAAAATATAAAGGTGATTGGAAGGACTATGGTGTAATTTACTGACACAAATATCACATCGGTAAACTCCTCACCACACAATTTGTTTATAATAAAATCGGTGACACTTCGGTTTATACGGTTGTTGAAAATGCTTGCCTCGAGCTAGCGAAACACGTGTCACCGATTTTATTATAAACAATTGTGTGGTGAGGAGTTTACTGATGTGATATTTGTGTCATTAAAAACTATAAAAGATAGGGCACTCAATTTTTTCTAAGCCTAGCCATTTTGAGGAATGTCGGTAAAAATTGGTATAGTCAAATTGTCGGTATACTATATTTTCTTAAAATACAGCTTGAATTTCTTCACCACTAGTTTAAGATGCAGCCTGAGGCTTTAAAAAAGATTTTTCTCCTTCGTTAGAATCTTTCTAAAATTTATTTCATTATTGAATTTATCCTCTAAAATTATCAAAAGTAGTGAATTTTATAGAAGTATCTAAAACAATTGATCTACTGCCTTACAAGTTTTAAAATTTGTTGGGTCCATTAAAGAATTCTCGAAAACGATAGATTTTCTTCTGTAATTTTTTTTGAAAATCACTCGACTTCCCTACCCGAAATTTTTAAATAACAGTTGACATCTTCCTCGGTAATTGTAATAAAGACAGTCAATTCTCCCCCTTAGAATTCTTAATTCATCCGAAATTTTCGAGAACGCTGCTTGAGGATTTCCAATAATAGTCATCATTAAACTTCGATCTGGGAATTTTCATTAATAATCGGGCTGTTTAGTCGACATTTTCGAAGACAATACACTTCCTCCCTCAAAATTTAGTTATTTGCACTGCTCCCTCAAAGTTTTGGAATCAGTCGGCTCTTTTGACCAGAATTTTTGAAAATAGTCGAGCTTCCACCTAGAAGTTTCCAAAAAATGGTTGAGTTCATCCCCAACGATATTCAGAAACAACTGTTTTCCTTAGCCTTCCTTTCCTTCCTTTCCCAAACAAATCCCAAAATTTTCAAACATAATCGATTTTCTCTCCTAAAAGTTTTGAGAAACAGTCGAATCCTCGTCTAAGGATTTCTAAAAGTGACTGAGTTCCTCCTATCGAATTTTCGAAAAGAGTACAGTGCTTTTCCCCAAAAAGTATCGAAAACGGTTAGTGTTAAATACGCGTTGGGATAATTTTAGCCAACATCTGTGTGTTGTATTCAGTTGATGGAAAGTAATTTTAAAATTTATATTGACAATTTTATTGCTTCCGGGTAGTACATTTTAAAGTATTTCTACCTAATGCTATTGTGACCTTGTACCCTTATACTCCGTTCGTTTCTCCAGAAAGTAGAAATGGCGTGAATATTTTCGATTTCGTCGGTGCGTTCGTTAACTTCTCGCACCCTTCACCCCTATTTAAAAACGAATCGCACATATTTCATGGGCTAGATTTGCGATATACGTTGCGAAGTGCCCCCATCGCTTCGAAGCACCATCTTCAAGCTAGGGTACCACGCAGTAAGTCACTCCCGTATCGTTCCAAATTACCTCATTTCTTTTTTTTTCTTCTTCACTTTTGCTTGATTTAATTAATCAATTAATTAATATTATTAATAAACGTTCTCGAAGGATAATGTTTGTTGAATTTGCGTTATCTATCAATCGTGTTTCATTTTGGTTTAATTTTAACTTTTTCTGCACAGCGCTGCTCTCTATTCACCTTTTATTTAATTAACTTACTTATTGCTATTAGTGCCCAAACGGAGGTACCTAGCTAATAAATCAATCAATTTTTCTTTCGGTTTACAACGATTGACTCCCCTACTCATAAATACCCCGCTAAGTAATAATTCATTACTTCTAAATTCCTAGATGCTCCTTCCTAATTAGAGATTATTTCTTGCTTATCCTTACATCTACAGTTCAGCTCCATTAGCATAAATATAGCAGTTAATACCCTTCTCCTGCAAATTTCTTAATTACCTCTGAGGCAAGTTCCACATTTTTGTTTTCGTTCGTAACATTTTAATTCGAGGTACAGTTCTGCAAATCCCAAGACATCCGCAACGGTTTACTCTGGTAACGAATTTACATCAGCTTGCAAAATTGGAAACGATTCCGCCAGTGCGAGAGATCTTCATCGGACAAGACGTTTTCCTCCCTTTTCTCTACCTATCCACCTTTCTTCCCACCTTTTTCTCTCTCCTCCACGGCACATAATCTTTTCTTTCATCCCTCGAGTACATGTAATCTCCTTTACAACTAAAATGGCAAGCTCGGGTGTGTGTGTCATATCCTCGGGGAACTCGTTAAGTTTACCTGAAAGGCGAGACCGTGAATTCATTGTCAGTCTTGGGTTCGTCTCCGCCCACACGGCCGCCGCCCGACGTTTCCGAATGCCTTTTCCTCTCATCCCCACGTCGTTTCGGCGTCCTACCCGCTCCTTCGCCCCCGTTTCCGTTCGACGGCCCTCCTCTCTCGCAAACAAACATTTTTAAGCTGCTCACGTGAAAGATTCGCAGAGAACGGTTTAATGGGAAAGGCGATTGCCGCAGTCCTTACTCAATTATACAGATGACAAATTTAAATTGCTAATTGCGTAGAAGACCGCATAAATATCGGTACAGGTTTCCGATAAATTGGTCACGGCGAATATACGATGCCAGAAAAGTTAAAGGACGAAACTTAATAAGAACTTTGTTTCGAAATACTGCATTACCCGTAGGAAGGAGTCGTAAAATAATTACTAATTGTTGAATTTTTCACACAAACATTTGTGTCTCTTAGGGTGCGCTTATAGAATTAGTTACCGTTGTTGTTTAGTTAATTGATAGTAATTGCAAGCACTGTGGTGTAGTATTAATGACACCATATCAGGTCGGTAAACTCCTCATCACACGATTATTTAATTAAATCCAGTGACACGTGCTTCGCTAGCAACGAGGCTAACATCTTCAAACCGAATCTTACCGAATGAACCGTGATTTCTTAAATTTTATTCATGCACACTAAGCTTCTCACTTTACAACTCGCGGGAATATCGGAGGGTGGGTCAATAAGTATCCGCGTTAGGAATGAAATGCCAAGTTTTTCAGATTAAACATAATCCCCTTCTAGGAGGATACACTTTTGCCAACGACCATACGATTCTTTTGAACCCTCTAAGAAATACGATTTGGCAAACTCTTTAAAATGTGCTTTTTTCCCAATGAATTTCTTCCCCTCGAACCACGTTTTTATGTTGGGAGACCGAAAAAGTCGCAGGGAGCCAGATCGGGCGAGTACGTTTTAATACAAATGGCTGCCAAATCGAAGCTAACCTAGGAGTCAGTCTGAAATGTTGTATGGTTCTTTTGAAAGATGGTAGTATGCTATAGTAATGGCAACTTCCCTCAGCAAAGCCACCTGTCTTCAAACAAGAATACTTATTAATCCATCCCCGTATTTCTAGATACTAGGATGAAAAATTATTCCAAGTCTCTATCCACGTAATTTCAATTTTCATAGACGCATTCAATAATGTTGGCGGTACGTGCCTGTTCTTCGGATAGCTTTTCTATTTACTACACACTACCTACTATACCTCACTATATAATAAATCAAATAGTAACAACAGACGCAAGGGATCATCTTTGTTTAATAAATTCGTATTTTGATGTATATGTATCGCACGTACGCCTTTAATTCTCCGGGCGAATTTACACATTTTATCAATTTTAAATTCTTCTGCCTTGTGTCGTTTACATACTTTGCAACACTCGACGAATCTGTTCTACCACAACCACAATGTGCCACATATTATTTAAATTGTGTAGCCATTGCGCATCTGCGAATTTATCATATTTCCTACGCTCAATATTGTAAATGCCACGAGCGTTGTTCTGAATTTGTTTTGTCTTTCAGACTTATTATGTATCAATATTAAATGTTATCATGAAATTGGAAATATTTGGAATTTCTTATACTTAATCGTATCATAATTGTTTGCTAGGATTTTCCTTTTAGTTGAACAATATTCCTAAAATGAATTTTTTCCGAAGGTAAAAATTTCCATTCATTTTCTTACTTTAAACCAGCGTAGGAAATATGTCGAGACTTTCCCTTGTAAAACAACGAATAAAACGCCATATACACTCCTGTACATCTCCCAACAAAAAAAAAAAAAGTAAAAAGACATAAAAAATAATGGATATTTATTTTCACATATCCGTCCCAAACTAGCTGCAAATTGAGTTTCCTATTGCAAGCGTCTCCAAGCGAACATATTTGTACAGCAACTTTTAGAAAGCTTTTAAAGTTGGCGAACTGTTCCTGTAGAGACGCCATTTGAATGAGAAATTTCATTTGCTCGCAAATAACACTTATTGACGGAGACACACGCTTAAGCAAAGAATACATCTGTCGAGTCCGACGAAGAAAAATTCGAGTACCTACCTATACTACACATTAGCTTGCTTTAAATTTATCATGTGCTTCGTCTGTACTTACGTATGTACATACTTCTCATACGAACGAGATAAAAACGAAGCAGCCATATTTTCGAAAAGTGAGGGAAATTGAAGCGGACGAAGTTATTACTCGTTTCTATTCCATATTCTCATAAAATGAAACTTTATGCATAGGTTCCTTCTCGTTATAACCGAAGGATATTCATTATAGAATTGGTTTCACTACAAAATGGTAAATTATTTGGATAAAGCTGTACAAGTTATGTTTATTAAATATTATATTGTGTCTTCATTTATCTTGTATTATAAGTAAAGCACGTACATTTCTAAGCGACTTATACGTCAAATTTATTTATTAATCATCATCGAGCTTTCTAACCCTGTTGGGCTATGGCTAACGTTTTCACGTTTTTTGATATCCAATTCCCCTTCTGTTAAAGCCCTATTTAAAGTTTCAAAATAAATCCTTTCGTATTACAGTTTAAAGGGAATAACTGATTTTTACTTCTGCAAGAACTACTTGTATATATAAATTAGGGCTACACATATCACTCCAGTTTTCAATATGGAAACATCGCATCATACACCGTATATAGAACCAAAGCTCCATTCTCTAAGACGGTAATAAACCGCGTTGTTCTCCTTCATCCTCAAAGAGCACGCAGTATTATACTCATATATAGAGACTAAATGAAGCAGACGTGATACGGTAACAATGGGAACAGAGAGGATATATTTTCAACTTGTTGACGGCACCATTTTGCATGTCACGGGTCGGTTTTACTATTGCCACCAGACTGTTGCGGCGAACCTGATTTATGGTACTTAATTTCCGTGACAATAAATTGAAGCAAGTTTTTGGAAGTTCTCTACCGGAACGAATTCATATCCAGATAATGAAATCTCGACATGCATGGAAGAGAGCATGCTTTTGAAGTAACTAACAATAAGTGCTATTTTAAATAATTGTGATGAAATAACAACTTAATACCTTCATAGTTTCTCTCTTTGTAAAAAGTGTGTATTTTGATTTGGGTATCGGTCAACTTTTTAACATTCCATATATATCTTGAAAATGCCTGACATGAGTAATAACCATTGTAATACGATAATCGATGTTTTATTTGTAATAATAATAATAATAATAACTTAATCAATTGATTTACTTGGTCCTGCGGTGTTTATACCCTTAGAAACGTAAGGGAAGCAAACTTGAATTTCTTCCTTGCTATAGTTCTCGTCTCCAGTTGTTTATTTTATTTTTGCCAATGTTTGCTCTTTCTTCTTTTCGTTGCTCGCTTTCGTTTCATATATTCTTTTCATCAAATTATCCCCCTTTACCCCCTTTAACTTGTAAGCTAATAAACTCGGATACCCCTTTTCCACAGTTGCTTGTGCCACCAAAGTTTTAAATTAATACTCGTAACATGATTCAGTTATTGGACTAATTCATTAGTTTCTTTAATCATAAGCTGATTTGCGTCTCAATGAACCGTAAGGTTACCAACGAACAGAGTCAGATATTTCAAAGAAACGGGTTAAAACGAAGCCTAGGTTGCTCCGTTTCGCCAGCACCAGTGGTTGGACCAAGTCACCTTTCTCATCGCCTCCAATAGCTTTATGTGAAGGATTACCAGAGCCTTAAAAAGAAAAATCGTTTAACCAGCACCACTCCTCATCGGCACAGTGAGCTAAACTACAAAAATCGTAGCAAAGCTAAGATCATGGTAACTTATATTCAAAATGTCCACAAAATCTGAATTGAGGCCAGGAACTGCAAACGGAAATCGAGAAGATCCTTGGCCGAATTCAGCAGTGTTGTGCGGCTTTAATTCCAACCAAAAACAATAATGCTTCTGGTCATGGTGAAATCACAAACACACCCTCAATACTTATCATCATTAATTCCATCCTGACAATGAGTATTTTTCCATCGATCTGAAAAATATTCAGCGTGGTGAGAAATCCAAACCAGGAAGTTTCCACAGAATAACTGCTCCATGAATCCACTATTAGAAGTATTAAAGCCAGGACGGAGTCAACCAAGTATTTGATATCCTAAAGAATAGTGAGGGCCTTTCCCTATGAAACTTGGGAATTAGATTCTCTTTAACCCGATCCATCATGGCATGAGTACCCCTGCTCCTTCCTTGACCGGAATTGTATTTTGTTTGCCTATTTGACATGCCGCGCATTGTCGACTCCAGAGCATAGTCTATGTGATCACGGTGTGATCGAACAAACGGAAGAACATTTATTTGGCAGAAAGTAGTACTTTGATTTAATCAAAAGGTCTTGTACACTACCCTTCGCTTAGTCATATTTAATCTTGATGTTGTGTCTTATAGTAAGGAGATCATAAGATTAGTTGGCCGCCAGTATGTGCCAGTTCATTCTGTGTTACCAAAGATGCACTACGAGGAGACGGACATTTTTTGACACTTTGTCGGCTTTGAGGAAATAGTATTGGAATGCTTATAGTGCGAGGATTGATTCCAAGGTCTAGGAATTTAACTATAATTCTTTTGGTTCGTCCAGTAGTTTGATCAGTTGCGTTGAAGTTGGCGGCATGTTTCGGATCTGTTAAGTTTCTGCCCCTTTCCCAGCAAGTTTTGTACCCAACGAGCTGAAACATTGTTCACGTCCAATCGTCTGTGTAGAATATCATGAACCTGTCGTATCCCTATCCCTTTACTAACACTAATTTCACAAATAGTTATTTACCCATAATCTTTCTGTAGATACCCCAAGTAGCAATGTTTCCTTTCTTTGCAGAAGTACTCGACCATTGACTGCGCGAATCGTCTTCTAATGACTTTCTGCCAGCTTTAAAATGATTGACCCATCGATTCTGCAAAATCCCCAACTATATCTTGCAGAAGTTGAACGACTTCTAAAGGTTTCACACTCTCTCTAAATAAAAAAATGATAGCTCTTTGATTAGTCGTGTCTTTCATAAAAAATCAGCGACACGGAAATACGTCTGTATTAGTCAAGTAGCTGGAGTATTGTTAACAATATTGCACCGAATGGCTGCATAAACGTAACAACACTTATCTCTGATCAATAGCATGACCTAAGATTTACACAATTGAACTAGAGTCAAATTCCTAGAACATCCCTCGTACAAGATATAAAATTCTATGCAGAAACTCACGGTGTGGAAAATAATAAGAACAAAACGTGTGCCCAATCTTTTAAATGAATATTGGCGTGTGACGTAATTATCCGCAATTACGCTTCTCGTTCTTCAAAAGCTTTTCTGATACCAAATATGTTGCAGTATTTAATAAAGCTATCCTCAAGGCTTTATTTGAAAATAATTGAAGCTAATCTATTAGTCGGATTGGATCAGCCAACATCTCCCCTTTAGATCTCCCATCCACCTAAACACAGTTTTGCACATATCTCCTTGTTTATCTCGTGATTTTCTAAAATTTCCCTCCGTAGCCTTTTCTGACGGCAAGATTGCATATCTAAATGCGCCATTTTTCGATCACGACTGATTTATTCTGTGCGAAAAGTTTCCTTCCCTAAAGTTCTACCACCATTTTTTTTCCATTTGTTTCCGCAAATAAATATCTATAGAACGTGCGTATAACGTTAATTTTTCTTCGAACATTATTCCCCGAAAAATCCTACAAATATCGAATATAATTCGAAATAAATAAAGGACTAGAATGCAATAAGTCGAAGTTTCGGACGGGGCAAACGTTACGGAACCGAGCGAATTTAATTTACTCGTCTTCGATCCGGAAAAATCGAAAACGAAATTGAAATTTAATATCAACCAAACAGATACCTAACTCGCCGCAAATACATATATCAACATTACGGCTTATGAGATTTTCCTCTCTAATAGAAAAAGTTGAACGCTTCGTAGGGGAGGGAAAAAGGCAACCGAAACTGGATATAAATTGTAATCACATCAATTTCGCAACGGAGAATTAAAGTAACGGCGGGGCAGTTAAGGAAAACGGAAAATCTATTTTTCTTTCGTCCGTGATGCTATATTTTTACGCAACGGCCTCTGTTCTGCAACGTTTATCTCGATTAAAGAAGGATAAGTTATTACGTTTTAGAGACAATGTCATAATTAGCGTCTTGTGAGCGTTGAAATATACCTATAAAAGCTACCAGAAAACGTCTAATTTATGCCATTTATTGTATATATAAAGAGAGATTAAAGTTATATTAATATTGGCGTCATGAAAGGAATATTTTGTAATTGTCAGAGTAAAATGGGAAATTTATTAAATTAAATTTCTGGTTTAGACGTAACAAATGCAGCATTGTCTTCTGTCTCTAAGATTACTGGTTTGAAGGATATCTCAGATCCCTGTTTCGGAAACCAAGTCCTCATTTTAAAAAAAAATGTATAATTTAACGAAATTATATCCCGAGTACTACACATCCAAGGATATGACCTCCTTGTGAGCAAGCTGTAGACTTGGAATCCTGACAGTTATGTGTGGCGTTCGGGTCATGCTGTTTTTCAACGTTATATCGTTGTGTTCTACTGGAAAAGACAACGTGGACTATTTTCCAAACTATTCCATCTCTCAAATCCAAATTATCACTTCAACATCTACCTCGAGCTTATTTGTACGGTTTGCCTAACTTTTGGTCTTTCTATTCTCTTTATAGTCACAGTACTCGTTCGAAGCGTAATGCGAATTATTTTTTATGACTTCTGGTCTTCTTATAGATTCCTGCAATTCTTCTCTTTTCAAATCTGATCGTACTATAACTAATCCTACTATCCCATATAATGTTTGTATGAATCCATGATTAGCGGAGATGGACCTGAGGTTATATATATTTTGTAGAAGGTATAATGCCTCAAGAACAATACATAAATGTCCTGAGAAGCATGTTATTGCCACACTTTAATAATCCCTTGTCCCATGTGGTAGAAAAGGTTAAGCACTTCTTCATATAGAACCGTATATCGCTTTTAAGTTAGTCACCGAAAACGCCTGAACTCGGGTTAAAAGAAGATATACGTAAGCAAGTCTTCCATTCATAGTATGTCCCTCAGAATTAACGACGTTATAAAAGGAGGTAGGTCACGTACCAACTATTAACAATTTAATATTGACGTACCTCAATTTCATATTATTATAATATTTTTTGTAAATAGAAAAAGAAATAAAAGAAATTGCGATGTGTTGTAGAAGACACGGCTGAAGTTAAACTGCGAATGTGTTCAGCACTTCATAAATTGAGAAGAAGGAAGTTCAATAAATACAATCAAATATTGACACAAACATTAAGCAAATAACAAAAGAAGGCCATCACTACAACGAAGTAAAGCAAGACGACTCCGAGTTACGAGATCAGCTGTCATCCCCACTCCCGCTTTTGCCATCACTCATCTCGCGTGTAATTCCGGATTTACCCTAACAGGAAGAAAGGAAGTTTCACGTCAAAAATTTAAGGCGCGTGTGATTTTTATTTTATTATTAAAAAATAGCAGATATTGACTATTCCAAGTAATGTGATCATATGCAACTCTGAAGAACTAAATCAATATGGTATGGGTAAGAATCCCTCCATGGACTTCTACTGATGATTCAAGTAAGTTTAAAGTACGTTTCGTCACTAACTTTATGTACCATCACGGACTTTGGCTATGTCCGGTCTTTTGAGGTACAGCCTATGCTCCTGTAACTGTATCGGTTTTAACGTCAAGGAGATTTCGCACATACACCCGACCTTTTATGTGCGAAATTTGCTTGACTCTAAAACTGATACAATAACAGGAGTACAGGCTGTACCTCAAAATTCCAGACACAACCAAAGTCCGTGATGGTACATACTCATATCCTTGTTTAGCATACCGTACCGTTCCAACCAAAATGGCAGGAATTACATCAAGTTCTTTTAGTCTTTCCTTTGTTGTTTAAAATAAAAGCATTGTTCGCGATAAAATGTTTTTCCTCAAACAATTTTATTTCTGCTTGTTCAAATAGAGATCTTAAATATAAAGTTCTTCGTTCCTTCCATACGCCAACTCATACGGATCCGCAGAATAAGGTAGAATGCGCCCGGCTCTAAGTCTTTTTCTACTTTATTTGAAAATTACACGTACCGCGTACGAAGTAGAATTTCTTCCCCGAATTTAAATAAAAAGTAGTTCTCATGTCTCCCGCGTGTTTGCTCTCCTGTTCTATAACAATGCAAACCCGCATGCAGCGCCCGCTCGAACATAATTTTAAATTGATCTAGATACCCAGTTTACATGAGATTACGTTCAAGACAAACATTCGCCGTATCTTTCAATTTTGCATCGGGGTAAAATTCATGCATCCGACGATCCCCATATTTACATAAGGACGGGGGAAAAATCGGGATCACACGTTCGCCTAACGAACGGATGGAAAGATTGCTCGAATCCAGGGCCGTACCACGACCTCCGGCAAATTGTATTGGTTCTGAGCTAAAGGCGTTTGTTTCTCCGTACATATTTGCATAATGAAAATTTTATTGTTTCTAGACTCCGTTGGACGACGTAAGGTATTGGATTTTATTACGCAAGGCACCCATTAAATTGGCTAACTTTCGATGTTAATATTCAGATATACTGTTTCCTAAGGCCCTATAGCAAACATAACTCGTATATTTCTTAAACTCTGAACATTTGACTGAATTTTTTACAAACGTATTCTAGTAATAACACGTCACTCCGATACTCCACAATTATGGATGTGGGATTTACCATGAGATTATCAAAATTAAGCGCTTGCTGTCCATTCATATAATATACATGTACAGACCCTGAAGGCAATCATTGTGCAGTGAAAGATGACTGCAATTTGCATTTTCTAAAGCAAGATATTGGGGAACATAAATTCGAGGTAAACTTAAAAAAAAATAATTCGATCAAAATCGTATCTACATATCACAGCTTCCTACTTCGTTTGTTGAAAAACAGCCACAAGAAAATCTAATAAAAAAGGAAATCCAAACCTTCCATACCACACGAAGAACGAAGTATTCAAAATACGAAAATAGCGATGGCGACGCTTAGCCGTCGGCACGAATACAAATTTAGAGAACGAAATGAAAGGAACGCTAACGGTAACGAATGGCGAAAGGTCTATAAGAGGAGCCGCTTCAAAGAAACCATAACGACCGGGATAAGTTACATTAGTAGGAAGACGTGCGGTTCTAGATGGCAAAATTAAAATACGCGCCATTGCTCTAACGTATACTCCTGCATAATTTTAATTTAATCGCGGGCTTCAATTCGACCGCTTGCTATATCCCTGTGACGGTTTCTTAATGGTCGCTCTCGGTTTCCGCAGATTTTCCTTTTATTTTATATTTTTCAGAGGGAAAAGAAATCACCTCACGCCAATATTTTTCTCTGTTTTATTTCCTTTTAAGAAATCTGGAGGGGGCATTTTTAGCATACCATTTACTAATAGGCTGATTGAAATGCAGTATGCAGGGACTGTTCCCTTTCCTCTGAGCTTACTAACAATAAGTAATGTAAAATACATTGAAGAAACATATTTATTACCGGGTATTCTCCGTTAGATCCAAAGTATTTTTGCACTCGTAAAAATCCATCTCAAAAACATTTTCCCATTCTTCCCGCTTTAGATTATTTATTTCGCTTTTAAATGGGTTCGACCTATGTAAAAAGTGAACTTCATAACCTCACCTTTGCATATGGAACCAAAAGGAAATCATTAGGTGCCCGGTCTGAACTGTATGACGAAAGACCTATTATTTAAATGGTTTAGGCATTGGAAGCTTCAATCGTTCAAGAAAACTTGTGAGCCCAAACGTTGTTAAAATGCAAAATACTATCAGTTGCGCCTCTGCAGGCATGAAACTGCAGTGAACTATCCATCAATAACATAATATATCTAATAATTAATATCTAATAATTCCAAAAACTGTGACAACCATCCTCCCGTTTCAACTCTTGTCACCAAATTCTTGCCAAATTAAAGCCGACTCATTCCCAAAGACTCAAACTTCCGATTCTTGGTTCTTTTCGAGATCAAAATGATTTAGATTGGTACGGTTTTCTTTTTGGAAAGGGTTCAAATTGTGGGGAGTCCGATGGGAACAAAGTTTACCTGCCTTCAAACACTTCTCCTAAATGGTGTTCATTGCTTTTACATTAATCGTTAGAGTTCCTTAAATACTCCTTACATTAGTATGTCGGTTCTATGGTCTTTTATTACATGAATGTTCGGATTTGTCGTATTAATTTTAGCTTGGCCTCGTATATGGCTTTCTATTAATTTTTTGTTTATTTGATATATTGGAGTTGTTTCGGTTTAGCTGATTTCCTTTTACTTTAGGTTTTGTTATTCCCCTCGTGCCTCTCCGTGCTATAACTCGAAGGATGAGTTTATTCTTCGTAATGGAATATTTGATACTTCGGTGTTTCTCTGTATTTTAGGGTTGAGGCGTGGTACTACTCTCTTTTGTGCTGCTATTAGTAGGTTTCCTTTCAGGCGTGACGTGGTATCACACCATACACTGTACTTTACTTTGAGCCCGTTTTCCTACAACCGACGAGACTATTACCACCGATAAATTATAAGCTTAATACTGACCATGGCACTGTTTTAAGGTACCCCGTTAGCAGTTTATCATTGATACTATCATTAATCTCAATTTGTCGTTAGTGTACAGCTATCACTTCTTGTTTTATTTCTTTTTCCATTCAGTAGATAGATCACTGGTACACGACACGAAAACTCACCAAATCTCTGGAAAATAAAATTGAGACTTAGGAGCGAAAGATGTTAAGGGGAAAGACATGAGGATATTAAAGAAAATGATATAATAATAGTAGTAATAATAATATCTTCTTTATTTCATAATGTATTGGATCTATAAGGTATCTTTTTCAAAAATATGGCTTATTTCAATTACTCATCAATGAATACATTATTCAAAGTATTGTCCAACGCAATCTATAGCTTTCTGCCAACTCTCTGGTAATTGTATGTATACCTTGACAAAAAATACATTCACCTTTTGACCCAGAAAGAATGCACCAAGCCAATTTTTGATACCTTCTGTTGAAGCAGATCGTATTCCTGAAAGAGCGTTCTGCATTGACCGAAACAAATGCAAATCAGAAGAGGCTAGTTCTGGTGAATACGGCGGGTGTGATAAGACTACCCATTCACAGTTTTGTAAATAGTTTTTAACCGGTGTAGCAACATGAGGCCGAGCATTATTATGATGGAAAATTACGCACCCGTGTTTAGACACATATTCTGGTCGTTTTTCTGCCAATGCTCTCTTCAAACGAATCAATTATTGAAGGTACAACTGCCCGTGATAGTTTCGCCAGGTTCTAATAGCTCGTAGTATATCACTCTCTTCTGGTCCCACCAATAACACAACATCACTTTCACACCATAAATATCGGCTCGGGAGTTTATGTGCCGAGTTGGCCGGGCTTCACATATGATTTTCTGCGTTTACTTACCACTCGATGGAGCAGTCACTTCTATTTGGGCGTGCGCGAAGCATTTTGATATGCAAAATCGCCTTTCGACATCGCGAGACTTCAACTTTTTGACACCCAGTTTCCTTGCTTTTGTATGAAGCCCAATGCTTTCAGGCGCTTGGAAATTGCTTCTTGTGTTACGCCGAACGGTTATTCAAGCTCTTCTTACGTTTAGCACGAGTCTGAGTAATGCCTCCAAATCTTTGTCTTCGAAATTTTTGCTTGGTCAGACTGTTTCGTGTCTTCAGTGTCAAAATTACCACTTTTATTGCGTCGAAACCGAAAATCCCATGTTTTCAACGACTAATATATATATTCACCGTAAACTTCTTACAATGACTTCTAGCAGCACTTTTTTAATTTAAAAAGAAAAGCCAGACTTCCCTCAAATACTGTTTTTTTTTGGCACGTACGCTGACATGTTTGAACACGAA
Organism: Chrysina gloriosa; assembly: GCA_038088585.1. Lineage (NCBI taxonomy): Eukaryota > Metazoa > Arthropoda > Insecta > Coleoptera > Scarabaeidae > Chrysina > Chrysina gloriosa. The sequence goes on from CM076092.1 coordinate 10,911,915, forward strand.
GAAAATTAGAATGCTTACACTTCAGCGAATTGACATATACTGACAACTAAAGCCATAGGATGTAGCATTGCCACGAAAGTATTTGCACTATGATTCTGAGTTGTCTACTACAACTTACGCGATCTCTTGTAAATCCATCATTTTCAAGTTATACACCTGATATATAAAATAAAAATGAATAACAAACATTGGATACAATTGTTTCCAAAAGTACATTAATAGAACACACAATATGAATATGTTGTACAGCGAAGTTGTCATTATTGACATACAAGATCTTATATGAAGAAGACGAACTAATCTGGAATTAATGGAATAGTATGGACAAGTAGAAAAGTTGCTGGTGAAGGGAGATGCAGGAATTAGAAGAAGAATAGGGCTACCGAGAAAGAGGTGGTTGGATATCTTAGAAGAGGATCTACAAAGTGTGGGAGTAACAAGATGGAGAACAATAGCAACCAATAAAAAGGAGTGGAAAAAGGCAGAGCTAATTTATTATTAGATAGATAATTGAGGCTCTAGGTTTTGGGATTTAGACGATTACCCAATTAGATTAGTTGCAACTTGTTCCATAAGACATACGCGCTGGTTTCTCCGCTGTCAGTTTAGGTGAGTGTGGTTGTCATAACAGTGCAAAAGGTTACACTTGGCAATTTCTATTCTGCCACACGGTCTGACTTAAAACACTCTATTGCCCGTGGCACGCTTTTGCCTTAGGGGCTTGAAGACTGTCCTCACCAATTACTTGATTAATTTTCTCAAAATGTTATTTACGGATTAAGCCATGCTTGAAATTGCAGAAGAACAATTCGATAATGCTCTTTGTTCAATTCCATGATTTCTCATGCAAAAATCACTTTAGTCTGTTGTATTTTAAGAATATTGAAGTATATTTGTCAACATGTAAGCAACTAACTGCTGACTCGGTGGAAAGAGAACTTCCTTCGTATGTTCCTTATCTTTCATATTTCCTATCACTTATTACTTACAATGCTACTGGCAAATTATATCTTGTAAAATTTTGAAAATATGTTGCAGTTCTCTAAGATTTACTTTATAAACTACGTACATACATGTTGGTTTCAGACGATTTTCAAGCAATTGTCCGTAGGTAAACATGAAAAGAGACAGGCGGTGGTAGAGTAAATTTTTCGCAATGAGTACAATAGATATAAAGTCCGCGGTGTCACATCTATTATCAGAGAGGGCCGCTAATGGTCGGGTCGAGTGCAGAACTGTGTCCGACCGCTCTCCCAGGTTCATATATCACCGGGCGAAGCCCATTACGGCGGTGAATAAGCCACATAAATGATAAAAACAACCTAAGAGTGGAAGGATCGTCCCAACAATTTACGCTACATCAACAATTCGGTGTCTTGCCGGCGGCGGAATAGCAGAAATCTATTTCCTGCAACGCCGCTGACGTTTGCTATTCGCTCTGCGTCGTCCAGCGGCCCTTTCCAAAATTCCAAACTTACAAAACGAATCGTTGAGAGGCAAAATCCCATAAAGTACGCGGGAATTTACATTTTCAGTTGGACTAGGATTATTTATTCGATAATTATTTTTATGAATAGTCGTAAAATGAACTAAGATATTCGAAACAAAAATGGAACAGAGATATGAGCACGAAGTAGTCGGTATTTGCATATACATAACGTAAACAAGATAATAAATTAAATTAAATAGCCTTGGAGTATATTAAGGGAACGTAATAAGCTGTAGTTCCGACTGCTTTTTATTATTTTCGAATGTTAGCTTTATTTTTGTGTTATCTTTCGAAAATACTTTAAGAGTACTGCAAATTCACAGTGGTACTCGCACTAATAATCAGAGGACACTAGATAACACAACAAATATAAGGAATATATAAAATGAATAACATTACCCGTGCCACACTTTTCGAAATTAATTCCAGATACGTCTTTCGGCAACTAAATTGTCATCCTCAATGAAAAGCTGGGGAAATTAAGTGTCACTACCGATGTCTAGCCAACGCCCAAACCTACCAACGCGCAACGAACACTATACAACTTTAGGGCATTATGCAATAAGCATCACACACTGAAGACCCGCATGAACTACACCAAAACACTAGTGACACTGTCAGTGGAAGTCAACTTCGTCAAGAAAAGTAAATTCTAGCTGTCCATTATTCGACATTATTAAGATGTAACGGTTTGGATAGGATAACTAAGTAGATGACATTGATATAAAATTATCTATTGAGGAAGAAAAAGAAAGAAGAATTAGTCGCACTGGACGATCGACACACACCATGACCCGTTAAATTCTACAATCACGACTATTTATTTATGGAAAGTAACGGTTAGCATGACGGAAAGCTTCGGTAGAGCTTTTTTGATAGTTGACTTGGCAAAGACAATAGTCGCTTTCAGAGCACCAAAAATGTAGGGTGGGATGAACAACTTGGTATTCAATGTTAATTTTTTTCTTTGAGAAATCGTGAGAAACGAAAAAAAAACATTACATTGAATTTACTGCAGAAAGACATGTATGTGCATCTACGCCTCCTTCATCGATTTCTACTAACGAGAGATAAAGAGTTCAGTTTGCACACAATCGAAAGTGATACCCCATTAATCATGATAAAAACTACATCCCTTCAGAAGTGTACTCCTCAAGATCGAGCTACATCTGAAGCCAAAGAAGATATCCTTTCGGAATTGTATAAGGTCACCGGTACTGATATACAGAGCATCCAAGAAACTTACCGGAAACAAACTGCTACAAAACCAAGTACGCGAGACATGAAACTGACCACAGAACTATTACACCACGAACGTGGGAGTGTGATAGTTGTGAAACTTCAAATCTTAGTTTTATGGATAAAATTGGAAAATGCACTATAACCCCGTATAAAATCTAGCAATCAAAAGTTCGTACAATTGATTACAACCCAATCAGTTAATCCCAAATCAAATTTTTAAACATATGCATTTTAGTTTGTTTCAAATGCAAATGTAATGTGTGTTAAATGAATAGATTATTCCTCACAAATAATAGGAGTGATTTTAAGGACTGACTTTAAATGCAGCGAATTGAGGTTATTTTTCACAAACTTCGTTAACTTTTCTCTCAGAGCAGTGCTCACACTTTTGTCTTGTTATTAGATCTACGTTTTATTGGGCAAATAAATGGTATTATTATTATTAAAAGAGATACGGTATCTTTTCTGGATTATGGAATAAGTCCGCCTCGAGAGGGAGTCTCGCTTCATGCCCTCGTAATAAAGCTCATCGATACATAGAGAGCACAAGCGTCTACATAAAATTCAGTTCGGTAGCCTCAAAAGATTGGTGCTAAGAACTAATACGGTACTGAAACTGGGCGGTGCAGGAAGCATCTGGAATAGAAGGAAAATAATACTCCTAGCACTAAGGCGTTGAAATGCTTCTCTGAAACAGATATCTGTAAACAAGAGATACTTTGAGGAAAGTAGAATGAAGTGGCTGTAGATCTCGTGGAAAAAAGTGAGTAGAAAAATTTTCCCTTAAAGTATCGGGTAATATTATAGTCACGAACGTCCTATAGATGTTCCCCTGTTACTATTACTTTCACATCAAAGTGTAGGCTAAACGGGCCGCAACTTTAAATCTGAGCGAGGTGTAAGCAAATCGTAAAAGAAAAGCTTTAAAGCTCCACCTTCTGATATTTGTCAGCACATACAAGTTCGATAAAGTAAGAAGAGCAAACGTATGAAGAACATTAGAGCAAAGAAAAATTAAAAAGGACCTAATATAATACCCATATGAAAAAAACTGAAAATTATGTAAGAGTACGAAACGAAAGACAGATCGCTTACGTTTGTCAGTGAAACAAGTTTGATCTAATTTTGGACGAAGTAGTGAAAAGATGCAGAGAAAAACTGAGAAAGTACAATGTATGTTGTGGGAAGCTCAAATGTATAGAAATGACCGAATTGTGTTACACCCATGATATAGGATATATTGGAGTAAAGTACCAAACAACTACAAGAAAATATAAATCTCTTTCATGAAGATCTAAAGAAGAAACATGAAAATAAATTTAAAAAAAGGTCCAAAACAATGATACTCGGAAAAGAGCAGAGAAGACATAACATAAAAATAAAAGAAGGATAACTTAAGCAAGCGGATAAGTTCCAATACTTTGAAGTAATGAAAAGCGAGAATGGGAAAGTCAACGAGGAAGTTAATGAAAGGATAACAAAACCAGTAGATTCAGTAGTAGAATGGCCAGTACTGAAATAGGATTTCTGAGGAGAGCAGAAGGAAGAACGAGAAAAGATAAAATAAGAAATCAAGTATTCAGAGAACAACTGGAAATAGATCCTATTCAAACAATTGTAAAACAAGGATAGATGGCTCAGATGGCTCGGACATGTAATAAAGAGAGATGACCATAAACAAGTAAAACAGATATTTGAGGCTAGATAAATTCGAAAAAATAAAAGAGGAAGACCTAGAAAGACATAAGATATAAGGGATAAGGCCAGCGACAGAAAAAAGAGGAACAAAGTGTGCAGATGTAATGACGCTGGCAGAAGAAATTAAAACGAAATGTGGAAAGCTCAACTCAAAACATAACTCGACACCCAAGAGATACGAGAGTTCCTCTTTAAATAAGCAAATTTAAGGTCAGTTGGCAAAATACCTATCTAACTATTATACCTCAAATTTTCTCATTCCTAGGAAAGTCCAACTTTATTTAAATAGTAAATTCTGATTGATCAACAAGCTTGACTCCAATCTCGAACAATATAAACAGTTTCCTGTGATACTAAAGGACGTAGTTAGCGAAAAATCGTGGGAACTCACATAACGATGCGCTCCAGAATTCCTTGAGGATCTAAAGAAAAATAGAAAGATAAATAAAGTTTATGATGAAAATTGCGTTAGATAGGAACCGATCGAATGTGAAGCAATCCAACTCTGGAACCTTGAGAAGAAACTTAATCAATCCCAAAGAAGAAAATTAAGATGCCTCCCAACTGCCACTAAATGGAAAAACTAGAAAGACATGTAAAGCCCCAAAAATCGATAAATATCCTAACCACGAGACAAACTACCTATGAACAATCGGCGTTCACTTGGAAAAGGTGCAGGCATAGGTGTAATACATATGCACTGAACTGATGAAGTCTCTGGGAGCGAGAACGGAGCCCTTGATTCTACCAACGTACACAAACACCATTGCCTCAGAGAGTAGACCAAAGAACTTGGCCAGCCCAATCCTTCATCAAATTCTCCTTGGAGTCTTTTGGATCGATTAGTTGCTGTTTTCTTTTGCTGTATTTCCCTATGAAAACTGTGAGCTTTGATGCGGTGGTTTCCCCATTTCCGATATTGAACCAAAATTTTGCACATAAACTGTCCAAATACGATAAAATAAAATACTTCTACTAATGTATTTAGGCTCTCCTCCAAATCATGCAGTTTCATTAGCATATAAATTCTTTAAAGAAGTTAAAATGGATGTTCTGCCATTAGCACCTAAATTCCCCGATTTCGATTACATTATATATGGGTGGGATGTGATTTGCAAAATGCTGATCAAATTGACAAATTTGGATTTCAATTCAAGTTGGAGGGGCTAGTAGGTAGCAGTATTAATTTCTTTATTGCAAATTCATTGTGTAAGGCCAATTACGAGAGTCTCACCGTATGATTCTGATATGAAAACTGCTTCGTACCCCTATCTTCATCATATCAAGTCATCTTCTTAGGACTAAGTCCTGCTTAATGCAATAAGCCTCGTGGAACTTTGTTTGAAGTTCACTTCGCCCTGTCTGTGCAATGTCTTTGTTGATTTGGTTTCCATTTGCCATTATCCACTCCATATTTCTTAGGTATTCTTGAGTTCCTTAGTTTGTGCCTCAGACTAACAGCGGTTTTTATCCTTAGTGCCTTCATCTTCATCTTCCTCATTATCTGTTTTGTAATCAAATCATGATTGAACAAATTTAACGAAGTTGTGAAAACAATGAAATCGGTTACTTTCATTGATCCAAAAGCTTTAAGTAAACCTGGTACCGAACTAGTGGGTGATAGATCTTTATACTGTGATATTTGTATTATTTTTTGAATCGTTCAGGATTTGATGTATTGCAGATGGCACCAGGTGAAAAGTACAACGAGCCCACACTCAGTGACCGTTAAGGCAGACTGTAAATAACAACCAGGCTGAAAGCAAAAATATTTCTGCAAAAGTAAATGAATTAAAGATCGGCCGTCTAAGCAATATTTCAATTAAAATACATTAAGGCGAACGAAGGATTCCGACGACGAAGCGATAATCGTACACCAATCGCAACATTAAGAGATAATCCGGTCTTCGTCGCCGCATGCTACGTCATATTTCCACGTTATCGTCGATGCGAACAATCGAAGTTCTCGGTTGATGTTTTCGTCATTTCTCCCCCAAGTCGAAGTCAATCCGAAGGCCACGCGAAGTGAGTCCAATGAAGTTAGGACGACGCCGGCGTCTGCTTTCCGTCTCTCCTAGCGTATCCATTAAACAATTACGAGATGTCCCGTAATACACAGCCCATTAGCTAAGTTAATTAAAATATAGTGACCTGGGAGTGTGACGCGTTCTCGAGGATGTAATTAAAGAGGGCATACTTCTGTAACGGTGTGTATGTATGTGTTGTTAGCTGGAAACCGTGCGCGAAGGAAACCGCCGATCTCTGCTTTTGGTAATCTTTATAAATACGAAATGAGGTGCTGCCCCGTTAATAATGGATTCGTCTCCTGTTGCCAATTTCGATTTCCCTAATTGCAGTGTGAATGTAGTTCTCACCGTACCTGTTTGTTTAAAGTGAATATGTCATGAGTTCGGGGTGAAGCGGATAAAACGGCAAATAGGATTTGTGATAGTGGGGTGGGTAATTGGTAGCTCACGATTGTTTCAATGAAGCTTCCGTTTTCCATTTAGACCAGATTTTTGCTAGCTTACGTAAACGCATGTTACCTACAAATCAATACCTGATTGTTCTTTTGTACGAGAAGTAGATGTTTAGTAAGCTGTTTACATGGATACTTAATTTAAAAGTACGAAGATAGATTAAAAAGTTTCTGAATTTACAAAGAAAACTAAATAAAACGGATTCAAGTTATATTTTATTTTCCAATATAATCCACAAGTTCTTCCTCTAGCTTCTCGGTTCCCTCTCGAGAGTGAGTTTCTTCGAAGTTCCCCAAATAATCGTTTTCAGCCTCTATCAGTTCTTCATTCGACCAAAATCTCTTTCTACCCAGGAATGGTTTGATTGTCGGGAACAAGTAGAGCTCTAACGGAGCCTAATCATGCGAACACGGCGGATGGAAGGATTCGAATTACAATTCTGTCAACTTTTGCTGAACAATTGCACTTGAATGAGCGAGCGTATTGTCGTGGTGACACAACACCTTTCTCTTAATAATTTCCCGGGCGGTCTTCCTGAATGCCTAATTTCAATTTGTCCAGAAGCTTGTATGGAATTTTTTCCAAATCTCAACGAGTGAAAAATATAAAATCAAATGAAAGCGGGACTTACCGTAATGTATTTCCCGGTGTCAAAGTTCGTACGGCATGGTAATAAATCTTAGGTCTCTACTAGTCATATACTAGCATATCTTAGCTATGCATTACATTAGTTCCCTACAACAACGTGAAAGACAAAAATAACGACCTCGTAATTACCAAAAAGCAAGAGTTACCTCCAAATGAGGGAAAAGCAAGTGCTCGACGTGGACGATTATTTGGAACAGCAAAATTGGGAAAAGCGGAACTTGCAGATTCACACAACGATACTATTACGCTTTCCAGAGTCAAATGTCCGTATATATCCTCGACAAGCAAGACTTAAAAGCGAAAACGGAATAACCTATTCACTGAAAACGACCTGTTCATCGCAACGTTACAAGCAGAATAACCCCACATGCGCCTCCAATAGGCTGAAGCCATATCAGAAACTTACTGAAGGAGGGCGCCATCTACGGCAAAGGTGGAAACGAGGGGCTAAAAGTAATAATTAATGGACACTATAACGAATGGTTGTAACAGAACTCAAATTCGGTTTTGTTCAGAATTGAACAATCTTGCAGAGAGCTTTTTTAAACTCACTTCATTATGTAAAATACGAACTACTCATTCATAAGAGATGTCCACGTCTCTGGTTCACGCACTTTATTTGGCGATCTTCCAAAATTATGTCATGGATTTATTCCAGAATTTCTGGTGTGGTGGCCGTTTTCGAACGGCGTGAACGTGGTTTAGCACTTGTATGCGTGCCGCCGTGCTTGAATTCCGAAACCCCAAAAACTCACGGTGGAAAATGAAGGTGATAAATCTTCAACATCTAGCCTTGATTTGATTTGCATTGCGGTTTTCTCTTCCAAATAGAGAAATTTAGTGACTGTTCGAACTTCGTTTCTATCCATAATTGAAAAGGCAAAAAGGTACTTGACTTAAATTCTTGTCAGAACCAGACTAATTGGCAGATCGATTTAACATTTGCAGTCAATTGATATGAACGAGTTACCAACACAACGACATAAAGTATTTGGAAAGAAAGCAACTTCCTAATAGCGATTCTGGGAACTTGTCAAGCTACCCTCGTAAATCGAAGAGAACCAATTCGCATCTTCTTTTTGGTTTCTGCTCCGTCGATGCTTAAATATCTACGTTTTAAACTATCCTCACAATTAATTCAATGATTTAATATAATAAAGGCTTTTCTCTTAACCTATTCGCTATCAAAAATTATTTTACTTCGACTCCCAGAAGTTCGCGTAGTACAATTAAAATTGGAAATTAGAATAAACCGGCTGGATAGAATACATATACTAAATATACGCGGCTTGATTATTCTTATCAGAACAATATCCTCTAGAACCTGAAAAATTTACCTCCATATACCTTTGTTTACTCCTGGATCGACGGAACAGCCTCCAATAACATATTAACGTATGTATCTTACGGTTTACAACTTTGAATAGCATTTTACGTTTGATGTCATATATAGAGACAACGAGAACAACGGAATTACATGCCCCAACTAATGCTATTCAGAAGCTACTGTGCGTTATGGCGAAGCACCTGTGTAATGCGAGTTAGTAGATACGACCATGTCAAATTTGACATGAGGGTTTGATATATCATGTGCAGGCTAATGCGGCATTTGCATCGCGGCAATGAAGATCGCGTTCGGCACCGTTGTCGCTCGCGATGCATCAGCAATGACTAATTATCCCATCAATAATCCACAAAATACGCGATCGCGTCGCGGTATCTAAGGGCAAACGTAAGACATCGTAAATTGTTACCGCATTGATTATTTGCAGGTATTTGCAGGATTAGATGCACGTATCGTATTGTCGTCAATTAGTTTTTGTAAGTGAATTACTCCAGAAACAATATTACAACGTGTTAGGTACAATTTGATTTGGTACGATTTGAGCAACGGAACATGCAAATAGATTCAGTTAAGCACTGAATGTCATTTAAGAAAGGTTGTTAAAAGCCTAAAACATTAAATACTGAAAAGAAAAAGGTTTCAAGCAAAGTCTAATTTTTTCTTCGTAGCAAAAAAATTTAAATATCATATTATAGATTATATACCTACTATGACAATGTTCCTTCCACTGAACAAGCCCCTCACCTGTAAACTGTATCCTAGATTTCTCTCTACTAGAATTCTTAAAATGCTGGCTGTTAGTGTGAGCCAAATTTAGAAGTATTAATAACATTTGACAATATAATTGGCTATTTTATTTGTTACAAAAATATCACTATCTGAATCTTATAGTATTTTTCACGCTAACTCAAAATCTGTAAGGTGTAGGATTTCTGTTCATCGTTTTTTGTTAAAAGGAAAGAAGCACGATGGTATAACAATATGTGCCTCAAATCTGCTTCTTTAGATTTTCTGATGTAATTTGCTGTAAGTATATCAGTCTTTAGATTCCAACAGTACTCAGCCAGCATTCCTAGGTTCTATTTAACCTTGTAACGTGCTTGCATGGTGGATATTTTCTATTGAAAACCTTCTCCATGTTCATCATTAACAGCTCCAAGGAAAAATGAAAGTCTAAGCAATGAATCTTTAGTGACATATTACAATCAAGTGCATTATAGCTTTGAAGAAGCTCAATTGTAAGTTCTTTGTAGTTATCAGTCTTGTGATTTCCACGGAAATTTACAACCTTTTAATAAATTTCCAAGCGGCAATCTCACAGTAATTTGCACTCTCTTCAAATGCAATATCATTCATTAGTTTTCATATGTGCTGTCCGAAGGATATACCATTCTTTATCGTAACGTCACGTATACTAAAAAGTTGCTTTCTAGAAATTAACAGCCAGTTCCATCACGATTTATTGCTTTAACGCAATTTTTCATTAAATCTAGCTTAATGTGTGTTGGCGGAAAGTAAACTTCTTCAGGTTTTATTAGTACTGAACCCACAACGTTTTTCTCCCCAACAGTCATTGTTTCTTTTTCGACCACTTTTATTTTAATGTAATGATTGTTCCTATTTCAGCTGTCCTACACACACATAAATAGAATCTAATATACTCAAGTTGTAAACCTATTAACAATACTATCATCTTCAGGTTTCCGCAGATAAACCACAAATGTGTCCCACATTGATCATATCCAACACAAGTTTCTTCTTCGTGTGGGCAGCATAAGCACATTTTTCTGTTCTTCCAAGAATTCTTCTATAAGACAACAGCTCAGAAACTTACGTTATTGTCTGAGATTCTAAAATAAAGGATAAAGCAAGATAATAAACTTAAATCTGACTTTGTACGTCTTCGAATGTGATCTAAGTTAGAAAGAATTCTCGCATCCAGTTCGTTTAGGCTTTCTGTGATAAAGGATCCTGCGTATCCATAATTCAAACGTAGTTCTTGAGGCGCCAGTGATGAGTTTCGTGAAGGTCGTCATCATACTCGTGCAAAACATTGATGCCAAATCGATGGGGCATGTAGTAAATCATAAAATAGAGATAATCTTAGGCATTAGTAAGACTGCAGTACAATCAATATTGTGTGAATATTTAGCTATGAAGAAACATTATGCTAGGTAGATTCCATGCTGGTCGATCACTGATCAAAGAAACACTCGGGTTAAATAGAATATGAATATGCTCAAGAAATACAATGGTGGTGTTTCCAAGAAGATGCACAGCATCGTAACAGGAAATCTAATCTGCATATACTCAAATGAGCACGAAATACAGCGACTTCATTACTCAATACCGGAAGCATTGAGTAATATGTACAAAAGTAACTCGTTTTGAAGCACTGCAGAGAACAGCGAAATGCGCAAATAAAGTAATGACGCCTGTTTTATTCCGATATCATTAAAATTCAACATTGTTTCCTTCAAACTAACTGCCTTGGGAACCCACATGGCGCTCGAGACGGTTCTTCCACTTCTCATAGCAGCACTGTAACTCGAATAGTGGAATAGTCTTCAGCTGATCGGGTACAACCATTTGAATGTTGTTCAAGGCCCGAGAACAACGTTCCTAGACGTGTTGTTTTAATCTCTGGAACAGGAAAAAGACACAATGACTCAAATCGGGCGAATAAAGGGGCTGAGGAGCCACAGGAATGTTCTTATTGGCCAAAAAGCGATTTACTGAAATTACTGTGTGACGAGGCGCATTGTCGTGATGCAACAACCAATTCCTTCTGATGTTTAGTCTCACACGCAGGATCCTTTTTCGAAGTCCTTCAAGAACTTTTCGGTAAAAGTGTTGATTTATTCCTTGGTCTGAAAGAAGCTTCTTGGTGTTTTATTTGCTCAATCGTAACGTTTTGTGGTCTTGAAGTTTGGAATACCTTGTTCTCCTGCTTAGTTTTCGGGTCGTACTCAAACACTTAAGTCCCTTCACCATAATAACACGCTCCAGAAATTGGAAATCAATCGATTCCAAAAACTCAACGCACCTGTTCCTTGTCCAAATCGAAAGCAAACCTTGATCGCACATCCTTGGTCACAATTTGTGTCATTCATTGTCAGAACTTACACCTACACATACAATTCCTTTCTCACGACATAACTTTTACCCTTTCTTTGCCAAGGCAAAGTTTTATATCTCGTATTTGAGATTTACTTGTTCTATACCGTTGCTACTTTAGTAAATCTTCTATTTCATTTTCAACGATGCAATAAATATATTATATACATATTGTGTATTTAGTTTCAAGACTCAATTTTTGGCTTCTTTTGACAATTCATCTCCTCACTGGCCTACATTCACGTTTCAGCTGCAATGAAAAGGTGATAACAATAAAAGAATTTGCGTTGTATTTCAATACTAGAAACGCTGACAAAATTTAAAAAGTTTGACAACTAAATTATTTTTTAAATTCTAAAGTTGTAGTACATCTTGTAGTAATTTTTATGTACGCCACTGACATTCCTTCAACGGATTCTCCTCGTCGCGACGACATAAATTTAGACAGCGATCAACAGACGACATCTTCATGATAACACTATCTAACTCGTACATCTTAATTTTTAAATTAAAATTCACAATTACACATTATAAATTTATCATTACGACACCACTTGACGTAGAGGACGCGACCATTTCTCGTCCGGAATTGCTTGAACTCTGAATGCCAAATTAATCAAAAAAAAAAGAAGAAAACGAGGGGAAAATAAAGAAGAGAGAAGATAGAACGGACGACGTTCTCGAATGCGAAGCGAAAATCATGCTTGCCTCTTTGTTCTAATTCTTTTCTTGTTATTTTCTTTGTCGTGGACGACAAATTCTAATTTGAGCTCATACGCAAATTACAAAGGATGAGTATGGCGAATTCGAATTGCTTGAACTCCGCTTTCAGTTCTCCCATTCCTGCTTTTTCTCATTTTTTCCAAGCATTCTCCCGAATCGTAAATTTAATTACACAGAAGATGAGACGGCACAATACCTTAATTTTGGTGGAATTACGTTTTCGTTATTGAAAATTGTTTTATGTTTGAGATAAAAGTGAACTATATTGCGAAGACGTACCTACCTTCAATTTTATCGAACGCTGTCCACTGTTGTTCACATTTTAATAACCTTGATTAAATTACAAATCTGCTTTAGATCATTACTACATATTTTTGTAAATAAAAAGAATAAATAAATAGTACGCCCATTTTCACGCTCTAAGAAATGTGCGGTAGCTCAAAATGCGACTACATTTGCTCGAATTTAAACCAACTCATAAATTTTAAACTACCTCCGCTTTTCTTCTCTTCCATCTTGCCTTATTTCCATATTCGTCAATATCTTTTCGGGTCACATTATTAGTCGAGGAACGGGAATAAAGGGAAAAGGGACCTAAAAAGAGGAAACGAACTTGACATCTCCGTGTCACATCTATTGTAGCTCGGCGCGAACGGTTACCGAAGCGGGAAGTGCAAATCCTTGTCTCATCTTCGCATAAATTACTGTTTTATACTCGAGATACATAACTTCGATCCGCGCCGTATTGATATAAAAATGATTTAACATCCATTTGCACCCGCATTATTAAAGGGCGCCCCTCAAGTTGGTAATGTACTTTCGGAGGCGGTGTTTTAGAGCTTTTGTTTTCAAAAGGAATAAAGCGTGAATGGATTTGGAATAAGCACATAAAACCTTATTAAGTTTGGTTGAGTGTCAGTAGCTTTCATAATAAAGTTGGTTTAACACTTCGCCGAATGCAATATACTTCATTACACCGATGACCACAGGGTTTTCAAATGCTGATGTGTTACATAACTCATACATTCTTATTTGGATCGAGCAAGTTAAACTTCCATGATCTACAAAATTAGGTGCATTAATTGAAATATATGAAATGTTGATGAGAATGGGTACACATCAAAATATCCTTTTATCCATAAAAAAAAATGAAGCTATCCCCCAGCTAATCAGGAAATGTTTACGGTATCGTGAGAAGACATATGAAGAACATAGTTAACTGTTCCTAGAACATGCCAAACAAGAGGCTTAGCAGGTTTTTTCCAAAAGCAAGTTACCTAGCTACAATTCCTTTACAAAAAGGGCTAATGCTGTATAGTAAACCACCCCTTATGGTCAGTTAGCTACAATTTATCCGCACGAAATATGAGCAGTCATTGTTGCCACCATTTATTTGGCAAAGGTAGTACTTAATCAATCGAAACTAAACACAACCCTTGACTGAGAAAAAAATCAGAAAATCATCTGCTCCCACAATATGTCGGACAAAATGGCGCCAAGGATTCTTCCAAAAGCAGGTCATTTAGCCACAATTCATCGACAAGAAATAAGAACAGTGAATGTTATGCAATTCATTGCATAGTATACCACTATTTATTTGGCAAATGTGGTGACAAATCAAACACGTATTCCTATGGACCCAAAATTAAAGGTCGATTGGATGCTTAAAAATGAGCAAGAGTCAAAGAAAGTTAGTTGTTTCTACAATACCTCGCGCAAGATGAATGTAAAGTTTTTCCAAAAGCGGCATGTAGCTGCATCGCCTTTACAAAGAATAAGAACAGTAAATGTTACATGGTATACCACCGTTCATATGCCAAAAGTAGTAACTAATGAGTTACTTATTTCAATGACTTCCAAATTATACGTCAACCCCTGATTAAGAAAAGAATCAACAAAATCATCTGCTCCCACAATGTGTAGGGCAAAATGCTTTCAAAATTTCTTCAACGAGCAGATCAGTTACCTACAATTCATCTCCAAGACAGAAGAACAGTGAAGGTTACATAGTACACCACCATTTATTTGCCAAAAGTGATTATTCCTATGAACCCGAAGTTGCATCAAAATAACCAAAATTTAACGAAAGTTACTTTTTCCCTAATATTTCACGGGAAATGTTGTTTCCAAGGACCTGTTGTTGGAAGAAAATATCTGACCCAACACATTATGGAAACAAATCATTTTCCTTGAATTTTGCTTATTTTGAAGCTTCCAGTCAGGAGCTGACGTTTAATTTCGTGTTCATAGTCCTTCATTTGTCATTAATTTTGGCGTAGATACAATTCCTTTACAAAAGATAAGAACACTGAATGCTGCCTGGCACACTACTAGTTCCGAAAACTAAACCAGAACGACGAATCATCTTCCATTAATTGTAAGAAAATGAGGCTTCATATACAGCTCGAAATATGGTTGAGATATAAAAGCAGCAAAACATCTAGTTGTTAGATCATTCGCCGTACAATACCAACCTGAACTTTTTTATGTTCTCAAGGTTCAATATTGTACTAGGTGATCAATAGCTCAAGTCCCCGGAAGAAGCACTGAAGGCGTCCATTGCTTCAGAATAGAAATTTTAGGAATTCCAACTGAAGATTGCTTCAACATTTGGTTTCAATCTATGCAAAAGTTTGTTAATCTTCGTAGAAGATCCCTTGAACACTTTCATATACCCACTGTTTGTTTTTGATGGCTATATTGAGCACTACAGAGATAACCCTCAGACTATGGAGATATTAAATTTGCACTAAAGCTGAAAGGGAGAGTGTTCCTGGATGTTTCCATAATTTGAAGTATACGTCGTTTATTTATGCCATTAACATCCTCAAGAAGTTTCTCACTAAACTACCTCGTATTTTAATAATTGGTACGTTTTTTGATATAAAACTCCTAAGATTTTCCTACATCTTCAGTTTCAATTTCAACACCGTCCCTTTTTATTTCAACAAAATGGATTTAAGAATACCATTTTCCTCAAATAATAGTTTGTTCAACCGGGAAGATTCTCTATTTTTCCTAATTTTCATGATACACATCCATTACGATCGTCTCTGGAGAGAGGTGCGGTAGGTGGCTAGGAACAAAGACGGCGTCAGGCAACCGACGCTACGGGCGGCAGTATCCGGCGGCGGTTAGTAATCTTTCATTTAAGATTTTGTTTTTAGTTCCACGCTCAGGTTTTCCCATTTCCAAGCGAAACAGTTAATATCCGGTGCGCACGCTAACGCCTTCTACACGTGTTCTCACTGCACAAACATCCTATCATCTTTCAGTCTATATCCCATACGATGTATAAATAATACAAATAGGGGCGCCGTTAGCTCGCCGGGAAACCGACATAATGGAAAAGTGTAAGGACAAGAACATTTAGCTTACAATTGCCGTATGAGATCGTAGACTTTTTTTTGTCAGAGAAAGATTAGCAAAATCTTAGAGTATCGTAACGGGGCTTTGCAATAACTTTTGTTCCCAACGTTTATGATTATGTCCGGCTGTAACATTTCCTCCAATTTTCTTTTAGCAAAAGTACTGACTGTACAACGTTTGGACTTACATTTAAAGATGGAAAAAGTATTATAATTTTTTATTTACATATCTTGAACTTGGTTTTGGACACAGTCCCTCCGTCTTTCTTTGGTCCAAATTGACTTTTTTAATTAACGGACAACTAACTTATTGTCATTATTACTCTTTGCTTTTCGATTTTTCATACTTGTATTAAATTTATAAATGTCAAGGTGGTTTTACTCGCACTGCACATTACTACCTTACGGTACTACAGGTTCCTTCTTTTGGGAAACATTGTACGCCCTTACATTGCGTTAGTTACTTTGTAACTTCATGATCACCAACTTGACGGTTCTTTTTGACTTCCTGTTCTAACCTTATAAAGCACATGTTCCTCAACATTTGCAAAACTTCAATCAACCTAGAAGTTAACTTAGTGGTTCTCGAATGGTATGTGTAATGAACAAATTTTTATTCAATTTTATTTAATTACATGTAAATTTCAAAAATACTTTAAATTTTAACTTAAATTTTAACTTATTTCAATCTTACATATATTACGATGTAGTATGATTTTGACATCATTCTCTTCAGTTTGATTAGTGCTTCTTTTTCTGCTGATTGCTATTGTCTTTAGGGATAACTCTCTAATGAAAGATTAAATGAATTCGAAAGCTTAGAGTTACTGAAAGAGAGATTTTTATATCAACTCATCCTTGGCTACAATCCCCAATAGTTTCTCCATCTTTAAATTTATTTCCTCCAATGTTTGAGGATTACTAGTATATTTTTATAAAATGGAAAATACTGCAACTGCAATTATCATGCAGATATCGGAAATAGATTTTCAGCCTCGCATTGCACATGTCGATTATAAATATGAAGTGTTTATAAAAATATAATGTGGATAAAGGGAGCAAAACAAGCAGTAGAATGACTTACAAGTAACACTACAATCGAGTTCTTAAAGAACCTCAACTTCTGTAAATATTCTTTTAAAGATAGTTTCTTAAACACCAAAAAGATAGAAGGGGTGCCATTTCTTCCTTCCATTCTCGGAAAGTTGCAACGTTGATATTGATTTTATTGAGAAATTTGATCATTACCTGACAACGGAAATCCATTCATACATCGATCTAATTGAAATCATTCGTCGCCATTCTAGAAAGAAAGGAAATATATGTCCATTCATATGTATGAATACCATATATATATATATATATATATATATATATATAACAAAAACATTAACAAATGGGTTTGGTCAAACGTGCGTACGACGTTACAACTGCGTTGGTTTACAAAGATGTACATAAAATTCCAAAGTTTCAACGATTTCTGATTTGCAATTTTAAATATATACTAAAAGAAAAACAAATAATCGATACTATTAGCACAGAAAAGGTTTATAACAAATATTACTGGCATTTCATTAAATGTTGGACTGAAATGGTTCGAATAAGTAGCAAATAAATACACGACAATTTATGGTAGTGATTTCATAGCTTTCATTGACTGATTCATCGGTGGTGACTTGTTATTTTCCCAGCAATCAAAGTTTGCCTAAATTTAATTAAGAGAAATAACGTATTGAATTTACGCTTAGATAATAAGAAGATACGAGATTTTACCTAAGACGATGTCAGGGTAATGTATGGTACAGTAAGACATTAATGTTTTCCAAATGCAGAAATAATTCGGTAATGTTTCTATGTAGCACGCGAAGTTGAGGAGTTAGTTTAAAACCCTTGCAATCAGGTGTACTAATTTGTGGAGCCAAGTTTTATGGAGGAGTTACACAATAACTGTACAACAAAATGCACCAAATTCTCAACAAACACACTGCACTGTAGGAACGTCCAACCAATAATAGTTCTTAAAATTTGATTATGTGTATCTGCAAAATTACAAAAGGGGGTCCTAAATAGCGGGTGGCAAGCGTGAAAGGGGTTATGATGTACGTGAGAATTGCAATCTTAAAGGTTTCGCACGAAAAGGCGCAGCATGTATACAGAAAACGATTAAGGAAAGTTGTCTAAACTACATTTAAACAACCTATTAGAGATAATAATTTCTCACAGGGTGAAATTTATGTATGAAACGGAATAATGTGTAAAGTTTTCAACACTGAAAGAATTATGTGCGAATTTAGTGTGTGTACTGTACTGGTAGATAAAAGGTATCAATATACAGGGGCTTTTTTAATAAAAAATATAGGAAAGATTTAAACTTAATTTTTAAAACGTAACACGCCTCCAAACCTACACTCGCTATAACTATTCCGTACATCTTTGTCCTTTCTGCGACATCGCTGATAACTGATAAACCACATTTAAACTCCTCGAAGAACTTTTGTAAAGTCTTCTACACTATAAGTATAACATTATATCATTTTTTTATTACTGTTATTAGTTGTGACTTTTTCTTCCTACCGGGTTGTGTTCGACAAACAATAAGAAGATCTTCACTAAAACATGTTCTGGTTTAATAAATAAATAATAAGAAGAAATAAATTTAAATAATAATAATGGTGAAGTACAGAAGCCCCATGAAGGCGTAAGCGCTGCCAAGCGGGGTATCAAGAACACCGTTATCTTCATTCTCACACCCGGTTGCCACGCCCTAATCCATTCTAGAATGATACGCGATGATGTGGATAGGCATCGCGCATTAGACAATCGCATTATTACCCCTTGTTCACAGTGAATACGAGTGGTACTCAATTTTTAACGTGACTCAATGGTCCACCCAATAACATTGTTAATACTTAGTCTGCTTTAATACTTTATTAAAAAGTTTCCATGTTAGGTCAAATGTTGCGTCAAATTTACTCAAGAAATCCTAGGACCTAATCCTCCGCCTATCCTGACATTATACCTAAGCAATATATGATCAATCAATCGTTTATTTCTTTTACAGAACATTAGGATTAACTTCAAAAACAAGCGGATTGTATGTATGTAAAAGGTAAACCACGAACAGATGTGCGAAATATTGTCGAATAGACTGCCTTCATTGAAATTATTTCTGAAAATACTTTCCCATTTGGTATATGGATTTAGCCCGAATTATATTTACTTTTCCATATCACAGGAATTACCAGTTGAATTTCATAACCGTTCGCTTAACATCTCGAACCCTCCTTTTAAAATCGCGAATTTTCCAACCCAAAGCACGCAAGTGCTTTCTATAAAGCGACTACGCAACTCGCAGCACATTAAAATTTCGTAAGGCGGGTCGACAACTTTCCCCAAAATAGGTTTAGTTCAGTGAACATTGGCCATTCGCCGCGTGCGTCGATATTCGAATCTATGCCCGAAACTATATAATTTAATCATCCAATTTATGTTCGAGAACCCCAGAAACCGGCATCGGAAAGATCCCTAATAAACGAAACGCGTCGGCGATCTAAATCCCCCGACCAACCTAGTTCGGGTTTGGAAACTTTTAATGTGCAGTTAAGATGATATACGCATAGCTCGACCACATCTTTAAATCCAGACAAACTATCGAATCAGTTGATTTCTATAAATGTTTGGTAGTAATACGAAGGTTTACAGAATTCGGAAACCTTTTAGGAAACTTCATCGGTTAGCTAATGTATATGGATG
This sequence comes from Chrysina gloriosa, assembly GCA_038088585.1. Taxonomy (NCBI): domain Eukaryota; kingdom Metazoa; phylum Arthropoda; class Insecta; order Coleoptera; family Scarabaeidae; genus Chrysina; species Chrysina gloriosa. Next base: position 10,931,778 of record CM076092.1, read on the forward strand.
GAATAATACGAGGGCTATCTACTTTCCGCTGTGACTAGTAAAGCACTATACAATATATTGACAAGACACATTCATTTCAAATTTTCAAATGTATTCTCCTTTACAGTGAATGCTTTTTTGTATACGCCAATACCAATTTCCAAAAAAATGCATTCTCAAATATGCACATCGCCTCTTCGTGACTTACCTTTCACACATGGAAACATAAAGAAATGATTAGCTGCCAAGTTTGGATTATATGGCGAATGGTCCATTACTTCAATTATTCGAGCAAGACTTTGAATCCAAGCGTTATCTAAGGACAAGATGATGCTACCTCGAGCACTTTTCGCAAGCATTTTGGAGAACTTGAAGTAGGCAAATCATTCAGCATTAACGGTGCGGCAACCATCCAGTCTGTTTCAGTGTTTTTCACGAATAATCGTTTTTGGAGTCAACTCATTCCCAAAGACTCAAACTGCCGATTGTCACCTTTCTTTCAGAATCATAGCGGTATACGCACGATTTATTACCTATAATCATAATGTCCACAAGATGAAAGAATCCATTGTCAAAGCAATCTAGTGTAGGTCTGCAGCGTTTCAAACTGTGGTCAAATTGTGGAGAATTAATCAAGAAAGCTGATGCAACTTCAAATGCTTGAGTGTAATTCTGTAATGTGCTTTCACACGAATGCTTAGAGTTGCTTGGATACTTGAATTATATTCCAAGTAGCACCTATGTTTTTGTGGGTAATGGCCATTCTTTGGATTAAGAGCTTCAAGTCCGTTATTTAAGGAAAGTTGACCATATTGAAATTCATTCCTCCATCGCTTTGTGATAATTGAGGAACACAACTTGTGGCCAAACACTCAATTGGTGTCCTCGATGCGTTGTTTACGGCTTAAAATTGTATAATTGTAGATGATCTTTCATGGAAAGAATCATTTTGAACTTAGGTATTTTAAGGAAAGTGGAATAACGAGTACAACTACAACCTTCAGAAGTAATAACGTGTTAGCCTCTCGGGGAGGTCAATACGAGAAGACTTAAATTTTGTTAATATCGTTTATTGCTGCTACAAACGATAATAACAAAATTTAGGTCTTCTCATCTTGACCTCTCCGAGAGTCTAACACGTTGTTACTTCTGAAGTTCTTAGATATTTTAAAAATATTGAAGTAAATTTGTGAACTATTATAGTCAGTTAGCTTAACGTGTCAAACAAAATTAGTTGAAAATATCATGGCTTTCTTGGGAGGTTCAGCGGAAAGGAAGCAAACCTCATACATTTTTTTCTTTATTAAATAAGTATATATACAAATACACTTATAATTCACTACAGAGACTATTTCCAAAGAAATAACGATCTATTCTGTTCAAAAATGAATTTCATACGTTGAGATCTGTGCTAAGTTTCTATCATTGAAATTGGTAAGAACGCGACTGTTAATATGAGAGACGAATATCCCGAGGCATCTAATTAAAGGAACAAAGCTAGAGAACGTACTCTAGTGAGGCATGAAGACCACAATAGATCTGGAAAGGTCGCAGTCGAACAGGGATCATTGCCATCTCAAGTAATCTAATCTAATCTAATCTATCATTGGATCGCTTAATTGTGTGAAGATGTCACCTCGAACGGTTTTGTCCGCTTGAGTCGTCTGAATGTGAATCTGGACATCATGAGTCTGATCACCTTTTTAATAATGTGTGATTTCAACCTACTCTCGTGGGAATCTGCATATTTTTCAATGGTGTCTGTAACCATTTCGACACCAAGTTCTCGCTGGGGCTCAGCCACTCAAACGTACTTGGGGGCGTTGACGATGTTACGCAATACTTTAATCTGAAAGCTTTGGATCTTGTCGATGTGGTTCTTTTTGACGCATCCCCCAACCTGGACACCATATGTCCAAAGTAATCGTAGGGCCTGTTTAAAGAAAAGTATCTTGATGTGGGTTGCCAATTCAGAGTCTCTCCCGAAAAGTCACTACATTATTCGGAACTTGATATTAACTTCCTCGACTTTCTTCTTGACGTGCTCACTCCAACGGAGCTTGACTTCAAGATTTATGCCAAGACACTTTGCTGTGTGGGCGGGTTTTAGGCAGACTCCATTGGTGGAGATCGTTCTTTCGTCGATTCTGTTGTTTGTAATGTTGATGTACGTAGACTTTGTCTCGTTGAGATTGAGTCTGCATTTCTTGGTCCGATTGGTAACATTGTCTACAGCTTGTTGAGATCTTCTGTGTAAACCCTTTACTCCTCTGGACTCCATTAATGTGGTATCATTCGCAAAAAGTTGCTAGTGTTGTGTTGAACGTTTTAGGTAAGTCATTGATGTATAACAGATAAAGCACTGGTCCAAATACGCTTCCTTGTGTGACTCCAGCGCAAATGTCCTTTAGCTCTGAATACGCGTCCCCTTGCCGGGTGTGGTATCTACGGTCAGTTAAGTACGATTTGATTAGCAAGTAAAATTGTTTCGGTAGTATTGAGTTTAGTTTATGCAGCAAACTTTTATACCAGACACGGTCAAGACCCTGTGACATATCCAAAAGATTGCCAATCAGATCCTTTTTCTTTCAAATGATTTTTCAACTATGCCATTCTGATCCATTGTGGAACGTTTATCAAATCCAAATTGATGCGCTGACACCAGATGAAATTTGTCGTTGACTTTTTCGAGGCGTTCAAAAACAGCTTCTCAAATAGCTTGGACATGTTCGGCAACAATGGGCCGATATGACTCTATTTCGCGGTGGTCTTTTCCAAGTTTTGGCAATATTATTATCTCTGAGACGTTCTAGGAGTTAGAAACATGTTTCAGGCGAAATGATGCATAAATTAGCAGCAGTTAGTCGAACTAGTCCTTTTGTTTGTAGTTTTTTCAAGAGCATACCTCTGACCAGGTTAAATCCAAGTGCCGTTTTTGCATTGAGGTACCGAATATTCAGCTACTTCTGCAGGCGCGACCAATGGGATTTCTTTTATTTTTTGGATTTGGTTGAAATTGACTTTCTAGGTGCTTCACGAAGGTGTCAGCTCTTTCTTGGTTGTTTCGGGCCCAGTCGCCGTTGTTTTTCTTAATGCTGGTATCTACGTATTGAGTCGCCTTAGGTACGTTGTTGGCAAATCCATTAGCCTCATACATGAATATCAGAAAATCAACTTTTTCATGTTCAACGCACAATAATGATCTCTCACTATTTAAATTACAATCTCTTTTCGAATAAGTTTTCAATTTCAACTTCTTGATATATTTCGGACGATATTTTCGTCGAACGCCGTTTTACTCTTTCGCGTATTTGTACGTACAAACCCGATAAATTGGCGAATTTCCATTTAAAATTTCCCAATTTTTAAACTGTCAATCTTTGATCCTCTCATCGGATTAGGTGTGTGTGCCCTTTTCCCGTAGGTATATATCCGTAAATATTTGACGTTGGCGGAAAATTTCCAATATCGTCGGATCCGGCGATTTCATAATATAACGCGGTTTATTTAATTCGAAGGCGGGCAAAGAACCAGCCTCCGTGGGAGGTAATTGGCAATTTTGAACGATTTCGTCTCCCGCGTTATTTAATTCGTAGTAATTTCGCTGGCAACATTGAAGGAGAATTTTTATGTTGCCAGGATGGTGAATATTTTTTGTATATATTTTTTTATATCTACCATTTAGGTTCTAAGTGGTTACTGTAATGAGCAAATAAGCACGAAATTACAGTTGTCGTTTATTTTGTCTGCTTCATGTTTTAGTTAATGCTGTAATTGATTGTAACGAATTTTTCGTAACTTTTGAGCTAGCCATAATCGGAAATTAATACTGTCCCAAATTTGAAAAGAACTTTTAAGGTATTAATAAGATTCTACAAAACTTTGTTTCACAATGTACATACACTTTATCGAGCATTCGTTTCTTCTTTTATTAACCAATAGAACGCAGGTTTGATATGACTCCTCGTATGTATTTTATTATTTATACCAGATTCACACTTGATACAAATTTTCCCCGTAATACTTCCTATCTATACAGTACATAGTTTCCTTCATGTTTTCCACTTCTACATCTCGATATGTAGAACGAGTCTGAAGCTGGAAAAATGACAATAAATCGTGACCGTTTCCGGCTGCTTTAAGAACTTGAGGACCGTAACGTTGTCGGCCTTAAGGATCGTGAATTTCTATTAATAACGTAACATCTCGCTACCTATAATAATATGAATTGATGGAGAAGATCCTACCCGCAACGCGTAATAAAATCGAACATATCTTTTTGATATATGTACTTGGTTCGGAACGTGCCTATGAAACGTAAAATAAAATAAAATAAAATAAGCGAAAAATGTTTTATTCACGTCCGTACTCCTCCTGTACGCCGCTTGATTTCCCATCAGACACGCCACTGTAGTGCGTCGCTAGGCGGAGAGAAAGAATTATTGCCCTATAAAAAGGACCTTTAAATTTGCGGATAGTATATAAAAAATGTCGAAAAGTCTATTACAAGGAAGCCGGTCCCTTCAAGCGGCCTGTATTTGAAGCCCTTCTCCCCTTGACTTCCCTTCTACATTATGCTTTCATCCTGTGTTCCGACTTTAATTACGTTAAAGTGATAGTGTATTTACATTTCGGTATCTTTTGCATAATTAGTTTAGGCGAAAGCGCCGCTAAATCCAGCATCTTATCATTGCCGCGGCATTGTTCGGTCGTTTCACTTGTCTGCGTGTAGATTTATGTGTGTTCGTTGTCGGTATATGTATCTATGTGCAGATATACATTTGCATGTACATATTCATACGTATATAATTTACATTCGGACAATTGTAATTCATGGGAATACAGGTCGGATTAGGAACGGTTAATGAAAGAGTCAATGGGCACAACATACAATATCAACAATTCAAATAGGTTTTAACAATTGCAAATTACTTCAGATAAATCTACAATAGTTACATCAAAATGTATAAATCGAATTTAAACTTTCACGACAATTGTCGAATATAGAAATCCCCTCCGGATAGTAACGTGCCCATCCGCAGAATATATTTCATATTTCGTTAGTCTTGCTGGCGGGTTACTTTAGAAGTAATTTTAAACCTTTAGAGTCATCTAAAGTCGTATGAAAGCATACTTAAACTTTTCGTCGACTTCCTGCGAATTTCTTCTAGAACAATCTAAAATTATCCAAACACAAACTTAACATAATGTCATACTGCCCGTTGCTTCGCAGGCAACCTAAGATTTTGAAATTAATGTAAGGTCATTCTGAAGCAAACCGCTGATTAGGTTACCGGGTTCATCAGAAGTAACATAAAGTTCTTGGATTAATATAAAGTTCTTCAAAACTATAGTTAATATTTGACTGACCATGCTGCCACCTCTTTGAGAGGAAATCTAAGGTCTTTACATTAGTGTAAGTTCGTCTAAAAGTATGCTTAAGATTCGGTACCACATTGGAAGTAACCTAGACGTGTTAGGTCAATGAAGAGTCGTCCAAGAACGATGCTAATATTTCACTGTCTATGTTGTCAACTTCATTAGAGGTAGACTGAAGTCGTTAGATTGATATGCAACTGTACAAAAAGTACTTCTGGAATGAGCTGATATTTCATTAGCCACAATACTTAGCTTCTTCAAAGGTAATCTAAGGTATTGACATTAACTTCATCAAAAAGTATACTTGATGTTTTGCTGGTCAGCCTTCTACCTTCGAGAAGCGACTTTAGATTTAAAGTCTTTACATTAATGTAAAATCGCCCAAAAATTTACTTAACATGGGTTGCTGGTCATACTATCAGTTTCATCAGAAATAACCTAGAGGTTTGAAATTAGTCTAATATCAACCAAAAACGTACTTAATGTTTCACAGTTCATGTCTCCAGTTTGTTCAGAGGTAATCTAAAATCGTTAGATTAATCTAAATCTGTGTAAAAATAATTTCTTCAGGGAACCTGTTATTTTGCTAGTCACGTTACCGGCTTTTTCAGTAGTAACCTACTAAGGCTTTGCCTTTTTAATGTATTTCACTTTCCATTTTCCCGAGTACCCGATTTTTGCATTGTTCAAGTAGTTCAATAAATTACAAACTTTGTTATAAGTTAGGGCAAGGGTTTTGTAATATTAGTTGATGTGCAGAAATTTCTTACTTTTGTTGTGATTGGAAGTAGTTCATTTGTAGCAATTACCAACTTGTTAAGAAGTGGTAGAAGTTAGATGGTTACACAACTTGTTCGGTACTATCTGACTTTAAGATTGTGGGATAAGACAAGTACAATAGACTAAGGACATGACACCCCCTTTCCATAACATTGTTAAGCATAGTCAAATATGGTATATAGTATAACACATAATAAGAGATCTAGCACATCATATGGTATAGTATATGGTAAAGTACAATGGTAAAGTAGTATGGTATATAGTCAAATGTCATAGCCCTAAGCGTGTGCATAAGACCCCGAGCATAAAGATGGGAAGCTTAACTTGAGGGAGGAGCAGTCTTCAGAAAACAGTGAAAATCTGTTTTTTTCCGAAGCGTTATAGTATTTTTAGATATCTGGAAATTCAGGGGAAGATATACCCTAACATTATCAATAGAGATCGTATGCCTAAACACACTCGAGTATAAAGGCTAAGCACACTATCCAGAAGAGGGAGCAAGCTGCTATTAACAGTAGCAATGTAGGCAGTTGCCCTCCCCTAAAGCTTATGGTTCTCGCTGAAAAATCTGGACATTCGGAGTTTAAGGGAAACTGTGTCCTAACGTTGTTAAGCATGGAAATCCAAGATGGGTTCCGAGTTTAAGCCCTCGACGAGAAAGGTTAAACAGCCTAGCGAGAGATAAGAAGAAGGAAACCTTCGAGCACGTTGACAGCCCAGAAGCCTGGAAATACAAATTTCAACCTAGGACGTCTCATTGAGTGATCCTTTGTTTCTATTCGTCATCACTGAATTGTATCCAGCATTTGGTCACCGTCAAATATAATGGATAAGTTAGAATCAAAGGCATCATTCGATAAGCCTAGCTATAACAGCTTGAAGATGCGTTGACAGCGTCTCTCTCCAAGGATTTATGACCTTTAAGTCCAATAATTCCGGACGGATCATAAATTAAGGTTATACTACATCAGAGATCTTGAGAAGTTGAGGTAATTAAAAGGCACACGTCATCCAACGACCAATTTCAAATCTACAGTCTACAACTTTGAGTGCATTTGTAATGCTTAAATCATGAGAGGCAAAGTTTCCATAAAGTTTATTCTTCAAATTTCAAGTCAATACCAACTAATATGTAGTTACCTTAAATCCAATGATAATGAATAAAAAATTTGTAGGATTACTAGATATCAGAGGTATAATTCTCTAAGAACAAGAAAGCTGGTGCTATTCAACCAAAAACTCGACATAAAATACAGTCTCAAACGTAGGTACATACATATCCTATCCATGCGTATAATGTGCAACCGCCTGTCCCTACCCGTCTCGTTACATAAGTGTAGTATCAGCCTATGAATACAGATGAAGTTGATATTAATATAAAGTTGTTGTGGCAGAGAAAATACACCCTGATGAATAAATTACGGTCGAGTTTAGTGCATGAATTTTACATGCGTGAGGTGTAACCGCGAGAGAAATATGCGGCAAAAATAAGCGGCGGTGTTGTACATACAATATACGAGGTAGACGACAGCGACAGAAGGGATGGAAGGAGGAAAAAGCGAGTCGTTTAATCTGGTCCGTTCTGCCGCAAACGCCAGGTATATTTACGAATTATAAATGAGAATTATGAATTGGGGACGGATTGTATCAAAATTGGATTACGGATCTTGTTACGTTTTATATATTTAGAGGGTCGTGTATTCCGCCCTCAGCAACGTGTCCAGAACAGGTGTTACACGAATGCAATCGATCTTGTGTCGTGGGGCAACATGTGGAACTTGTTAAATAATGAAACGAAAGTAAACAATGTAGAACTCGTTTCCTTTTGGTAAATTTGCGAAATAGGTGAATTTGAAATTGGTGTTGGCTAACTTGTATGCCCTTTCTTGCTGGAATATTGTGTAACACTGCTGTTGCTACAATTACATCCATTGCTGTTTCTAGATGCACTTTCATCCCCAAACTGAAAATGGGAAAATCTCAATCTCAAAGTGAATATACTTGCATGAAAACGTAAGACAAGTAATGGTTGGGACATTGGTGGTATACACCCTCCTCTAAAATATATATATATTTATATATATATATATATATATATTTATATATATATATATATATATATATTTTATATATATATATATATATATATATATATATATTTTAGAGGAGGGTGTATACCACCAATGTCCCAACCATTACTTGTCTTACGTTTTCATGCAAGTATATTCACTTTGAGATTGAGATTTTCCCATTTTCAGTTTGGGGATGAAAGTGCATCTAGAAACAGCAATGGATGTAATTGTAGCAACAGCAGTGTTACACAATATTCCATAATATATATATATATATATATATATATATATATATATATTAGTAAAAGTGGAATAATGTTATCACGAAGGAACTCACCAACCTCTTGGCAGTGAAATTAAATGTTCATATTTTTCAAAGCAATCTACTCTGCTTCTGTAAACTTTCAGTCTTCTTACAACTATTTCTACCTCATCTTCTGACGACGAGCTTAATATAGCTATATATATAATAAACTAAAGTGTACAAATTAAGCGATTCATTTTACATCAACATTTCTTTCCGTATTCAATTTGTTAAAATATTTATTACAAAATTTGCGTATCAAACGACAAAGCAAATTTAATCATTATTTAATCCCGATCTGCATTAATTAATATAATAGGTATCATTTGCAATTTGCATTAATTAGCATAATTAATTATCCGCCTAATTGAACTATGCACAGTTCAAATACACGTAAAATACCAGGAGACAAAAGCTCGATCGAAATCATATTTTATTTACAAGCGAACGGAAATAATCGCTTGCTGGATATTTGTCTTTCGTACGAAACGTGAATTTGCGAGACTCCAACCCTCCAACCAACAGCGACAAAAGCGATTACTCCCAAGAAGTACAATAATTCCGGGGTAGCGACGAAAGATAAGAGAAGAACGCCGAACGGTTGATTTGTGTTCGCGGACTGTTGGTCCCGGCATTCATTTTAAAATTTATTCGTCGTGCGTTTGTTACGCTGTGCTCTTTTGTTGTTGTTGTGCTCGGTGTTGGAGCGTTTCGAAAGCGGCAATCGGGCGTATTTAAGAAGATAGTGGTTGTCGAAGAACGTATTATTGCTTCCGTTTTCCTCGCTATTCTACCGTTTTCGACGGAAAAGATAGCTTCCGTGTTTTGTCGGTCAACCGTTTAGTTGGTGGTAATTTAGTATCGTTGATGGTCGAAAGGTACAATTTAAGATAAAAAGGGATTATCAACCCATTATCTAGATGTCTATCGCGTAAAATAAATGACACGCCAATTATAAAGGAAATTTTTAAATTGAAATATCTGGATAGCATGGAAGATGCCTAGTAGATCATTTACGTACCTATTCAAAATCTTTCCATCATTTTCAACTATTGAAATCATTACCTTCTAATTTTCAATTTCTAGTCACCAGTAAGATCATGTTAATCAATCATAAAATAGGAGAATATGAGGTTATCCAATGATAAGGTAAACTAAGAAAGACAGTAAATGAAACAAAGCAACAAAAATGGCAAGCATTAGAAAGAAAGTAATCGTTCAGGATCAGTTGACAATCCTCACAACTTAAATGTAAAGGCGGTAGAAGTAAGCACCCAAGCGCAGGATTTCATTGTTTTGCATTAAATAGACTTATAACCACATAAACTGGGAAAATGTCCCTTCTTTGTAATTCATAATATCACAAAATTGAAAACATTTTGTCGTAGCAGAGTGAAAAGCCTTAATCCGGTAAAGATTATCAGGGTACTGTAAATCCTTGAAGTTCAATGCGGTAGAGTATGAGAAAATTAGAAACAGCCTGAAGTCTAGGAAATGGAATGATAGAATTTATTCTTATTTTAGTTTCCTCAACAACTAAACACATTCCACGTCTTACAATTAGACCGACAGAGCGTTCGACTGCGATATAATATGCATGTAGAGAGCCGTTGAAATTGCCCGAAATCACTGGAAATTTTCTTTAGAAAATGTTGAGGATTGAGATACCCAGATTTCGACGACTTTGCTGCAATCTAAACTTGAATCCGATTCCAATTCCAAAACCTTTTATTTAAGTAGAAAACAAAGAAATCTGGAAAATTGATCGCTCTATACTTTTACTTTTGATACTAGAAGTACGGTGTAGTAGGTAGTCCTCGGATTGTTTGACAATGTTTTGAAACACTAACTTTTATCAATTTTTAAAAAAACATAATTTTTCTTACAAATTCTCTGGAGTGATCTAATTCTTTGGGCTGGAGAGCAGATATCTTATGTCTGCAACACATGAACACTAAATTTACAAAAATACATGTAGGGTGTTGTAATATTTTAGTGTTTCAGCATTACTATTTAATGTATTGACCGTTCATTAAACTAGAGATTCTAATATAATTTTTAGAATCCAAGTATCATTAACCGTTAATCTAAGTTTTGAAATGAATAACACAAAAAATAATGAAATATCTTAAATCTGTAAGTGGTGTGTAAAATGTATTCGAAGAAGTGCAAGGGGTATATCAGATGTCATAGTCATAGTCATAGTCGAGTCAGTTATCGTTCTTCAGGCCGAATGTATACCTCGTTTGTCTGATTGTATTTATTATGTTTGGAGATTTATACGATTCAGTTTAATAATGTCGCAATTACGAAAAAAGCTACCATCGGTTTGCAAAGTAAACAATTTTGTCGTAGAATTTCCACATTTAAAACGCGATGGAGCTTAATTGCTTTGTAAAGTTTGTGACAGAGCTTTCATGTTCCGGAATAAATTTTGATGTAACAAAACACTTGGATGATGCACAGCACAAAGAAAATGGCGTTGGATTGCATAGCTAATTTGTATTTGATTTAGTATTGCTTTCGTGTAATGTACGGTTCAATTTGTTAGACAATGAATCATTTTGCTCTTTCTGGAAGAAGTACTCGAATTGGAAATTACCTAGTCGGATAGCTTTACAAAATAGTGCAATGTCAGTGCGCGATAGAAATGAGCACTGCATTAAATCACCTACTAACAAGTATAAAAGTATTGTTATGTGTGGACGAATCGGTTTATCGCCAAAAAAATTTGTTGTTATGTAATGGTACGTACAGTTGAACCACTAAAATCGTTAGTTTCATTTCTACTAGCTAGTAATGAGGTGTTAAATGCCATGAAAACATGGAAACAGCGAAAAACCGACTTGTAATGTCTCACAAGATTGTGTGAACTTGTTACATCTTACGTGTAAAATACATACTTTATATCCTGTGGCAGAAACTATTCTATTCTAAGGCGTTATCCAGAGGTAGATGGTCTAATAGCGCACACAAAACCAGTTTCTCAAATCCTCAAAACTTATTCGCGAATTTCACAGACAATATGCCGACATTCTTGAACCTCCTCGACCGATTCTTATACACTGGTGACCAGAGTTAAATGCAGCCATTTCCAACCAATTAAATCTTTAGTTTCACAATTTGATCCCACCAAAGACGAGACAAATTCGACGATGCTCAAGTTGCAGCTAGAAATTATTCATAATAATTACTAGTTGAAGTACTTGAAAAGTTACAAAGATCTTCGTTGTCATTGAAGGAATTAATGCGGATACTGGTCACTGTACAAGCACAGCTACGTGCAATCAGTGAAGCAAGAGATATTAGTGATTTTGCTGAAGTAAGTACTGTGTTAACAAGAGGTTAAGATTTTACTAGATCAAAACAAATTTTTCGTGGTAGCAGATCTACAGATCCGTTTAGTATTAACAAGAATTACTTTAATTAGGCAAATGTTACGTCAGTAGATGTCAAACGGTCGTTCTCTGTATATAAGAACATTTATTCCTCTCGGTGAACACGGTTACATGAAGAATTTGTTGAAACATGATGCTGAAAATCTTTAACCTAACCTGACCTACGTGTTTGTTTAGATATATTACACACTCAAGCCCTTGTAATTTTTCAAAGGGCGCGCTACTGGCCGAACGCTGGCAGTGCCAACATTAATTATGTGTAGTTTGCCTTTTTAAAAATTATGTACCACTGGTTCAATGTATACCGGTTTTTGCTTCCAAAAAGTTAAGAAACCAGAATTACGATTATTAGGATACTTCGGTGTATGTTTATAGGTACCCAGGATATTATGGAAGATTTAAAGATAAAATCGACAATACTTGCGTTTGAGTAATATTTTAAGGAGCTTTGAGAATTTCCTCCTGCGATAAAACTATTTGGGAAATAACAGGAACGTGTGCAACAAACACCAAATAACCTGTTTAAAATGGTTAAAACACAGCTGCATGTAAATAACGCCCCACGTTTATCGGTACATATAACCAAAATAATTGTCAGACAAGTATTTAGCGTTGAGCATTTAACACCGTTGGATTGTTCAGCATGTTACATCCGGTGTCTAACAGGAACGTATTTCGGCTTTACTCGGTATATAAATATTCAAGTAGGTGGTTGCATGCAAACCGCCGTCTCTGGTTATATCCCGGCCGAGGTCTATTCTATCGCTTCGATTGTGGAATGCAAAAGAGTTCCTCGTTCAATGGCGTTGAATTCGTTCTGTACTATTTGAAATGCATCGCGATGATTATTGTTCGGCGGAAAAACAGAAATTACCCGTTACGTCACAACGAGGCATCTGTCCATGAATGGCGCGTTATTTGCCGAAGCATCGTTCACTTTTATCGCAATTTTGCCCCGTTTCAATCAAAAGAAATACCCCTGGAAAACGCGCGTGATTTTAATTTATTTCGCCAATTTAAATTGGTGTGACCGGACACAACGGGATATTTGTTTTCATGTGCGAGCCGGATGTACTTTGAGTTGTTTTTAGATAATTCGTTTTAGTTCATACCGCTAGGGGGTTTAAATTCGTTCGTTTGTATTTTTAAACACAAAATTCAGCTATGACTTCAATTGATATTTGCATTGTATAATGATGTGGCATAAATGCATCAAAAACGAAATTTATTGCATTTCATATCATACCGTTCGTTGTTATAGCAAATTGCGATTTGCTTCAGTTATTAGTGGAGCTAACTGTACAATAAAACAACTTTTTTACGATTTCAATTGTAGCTATCCATCAGATCCTGTACTTATTGAATGTAATGTTTATCGACTATTACAATACAGGGAAAGTGTAATTTAGTCCTACTCATGAGATGCATCCAGTGTTAATAATAATTCTATCGCACTAAATTTATTCAATATTTTGTATTTGAACTTGAAATAATTCCCAATCTTTATGTAATTCCTCTGTTTTCAGAACAGAGTCGCTGTCCATTCTATGTCGTCCAAAACTTCTTAATTCAAGGTCAAAATTGTTCCTCCTGTTTGATTTCTTTTATTACATCCTAGCACTTCACATCTACACAGCACAACGCCGACCCGAATATTAACCAATTCCTGAACGCAAACGTAATAAAATCGAAAATTTCCAATTCCTTTCGGTCGAAAGAAATCCTCCGTTTTCATCGGTGAAAGACCACTTCTTCCACTTCCAATGTTCCTTCTTCTATTTCTATTTCTACTCCTTCTTCTTCTTCTTTTAAACGTTTCACTTAGAAAGTTAGACCGAGCAGCAGGGGCGGTTTTCGCAATTTTATCAGCCTCGCTCCATTTCCTGTTTCCGGCGTTCTCTGCGAAGCCCGGTGTCATCGAGTTTAAAGTCGTTCGAGCTGGTTTCCAGCACGAACTCTGTCCGGACGCGACGGCGCTCCGTTCACGCGATAAACGCGAGCGACGGACCGTAAGGTTTCGAACCAATCAAGAAATCGGTTAATTACCGTAACTTACCGCAACCTACCGCTACTATCTGCCACTATATTACGGTTGAAAGACTGACCAACAAAAGCCCGGCGCTATCTCTTCCGATGGGAACGGAAAAGGAAGGCGAAGAGGATGCAATAATACGTTTTCTAACAAACCGCTGTCTTTTGAAGTACAGTCTATTGCCTTGCGGTGTAAGTTTCAATTGGAGATGTTAGAGGAGGACTTAATTTCGTTCGTACTTGCAGACGAACTTTAACTGTTAATTTCATATGTCCATTATATGTCTAACGAATAGGAATGACAAGAATCGCATTATAAGAAAATGTATGTATATGTGTTTCGTGATCTTTGTCCTTACCTTTTTTAAACTCTCCTCTACCACCTTCGGATCAATCAAACAACAAATAGTTTGATAGTTATACTTTCACTGACGAAGGTTATCCGAAATCGTTATTTAAACTTTCTGATATATATAAAATATATCTATTAACTCCCGATTTGTTGTTTAATTGACCTGAAAGTAATAGAGGAGAGGATGTTTAAGAAATTATAACAAAATTAACCAAGCGGCAGAACTACTTGCATTTTGCGGGGGTGAAAGGCGACCGAGCCATCACCGAGAGGGAAAATATTTGTGCATGCACACGCATCGTCCAGTAAAAAGTGGGGTAAAAATGCATGTTGTAGAATTTTTAATGTTAGAAATTTGTCACTTCGGTTTATACATTTGTTGAAGATGCTTGCCTCGAGCTAGCGAAACACGTGTCACCGATTTTGTTATAAACAATTGTGTGGTGAGTAGTTTACCGATGTGATATTTGTGTTAAGAAAACACACATAAAAAATATGTAATTTTCTTTTACTGAACCTGGAATCAAAAGAGGTTTCGATCAAAACACTAAAAAAATTATACAGACCTCTGCCTAATTCCACTCCATCAATAATTTTTTAATCAACGTTTCGTTGTCCAAATTGCCAACGTCTTCAGGAACCGTGGAGCTGGACAGCAAATGGTTGATGTCAGACAATAACACATCACAAACTCCTGTCACTAGCAAACTTGAAAGCCATTTTTTAGAAAAATTCAACATTCAAAGATACGAAGGGCGCCAACATCATTAGTATAGCAACCGCGTACCTTCTGCGGGATTTATTTCACAAAACAGTAATGGGAGTGGGCTTAGGGCCGATATTAAATATATGAGAACACTTGCCAGCATCTACTAGCAGCCCAAAACGAGGAAAAAGTGATCTATACAAATGGTGGAGGCGCCAGTCGTTTAGAGGAAAGCATGTTTTTCATAATTTAATAGCAAAATTTTCTTCACCCGTAGTTTATTATCATCATCCTATTCCAACTTTTATCTATTTTAGTTTAAACTGAACGAGTTTTCTACTGGGAACACGATGTTATAAGAAAACTAAAGTACAAATGAGATATGTCTGATTCTTAGTACACCGATTTGGTTACTCTAATTATATTGCGATAACTAGGTTGTCATCTTCAGTAGATGAGAGGAAGGAAACTCAACTGCATATATATATGTATATATATATATATATGCTACATATGATTCCTGTTGCATTACTATACATCATTCACTCTAAGAGTGCAGTGTCGGTCTTATGGAGAAAGCTTTTGTAGTTGCCAAATTTGTGAAAGACAACTATAGCTAACTTTTGATTGTATAATATACCAATATACAAAATAAAATCAGAAATTATAAACAATAATAAATTGTAATAGCCTCGTTTTTCTTGTTCTCAGAGCTACATTACTACAAAACTTAATACTTTAAGGTATTATTTTATAAATTGTATGTGTACAATAATGTTTATAGCATATTTATACACTTAGAATTTTGATATGGTCGAAGAAGAGGTCGTTGACCTATCTGTTGTCCCGCCCGCAAGGCCATCAGAACTCCTCCGGAGAAGCAGAGTGGTACTAGGCAAAAGCAAATGATTCCAAATTTATTTTATTTGCAATTAAAGCAACAAAATTTTAAGACAGCCTCAGTCAAGTTGACTTCTACACAACTTGGGGTAGGAGAATGAGCACTGTGGGAAATTGTGGAAGAAATGGATCCTTCTGGAATTGTTAGTTCATCTCCTAGAAAACGGCTTCGCGAAACTACGTATCATCATTTGGACGAAGCACAGAAATTAGCTATTCGAAAATATATACATTTGCTTATCTTGAATAATGAATTGTCTACATGTATAAAAATATTAAGAGAAAATATTAGATTAATTTCATATTTAAACCAATTTACCAAACTATTGCAGGCTATTAATGTAGATGACTCTTTACGTGAGTTAAAGCGAACAACACTTTGGAAAATCTTTAAGAAATTGGGCTTTAAGTGGCAAAGGCACAGCCGAAATAATGTGTTATTAGAACGACGATATATTATTTTATGGAGACGTCGCTATCTAACAAACATTAGAAAGTTTCGTGAACAAGGTACAAAACTATACTACTTAGATGAAACATAGGTTAATGCTGGTCACACCAAAGAAAATGTATGGAAAGATACAACGATACTTATGGCAAGACAAGCACTTATTAAAGGAGTACCAACAAGATTAAAAATCCTTCTAGTAAAGGGAAACGGTTGATTTTATTACATATTGGTAGCGAAGATGGTTTTGTTGAAAATGGTCTACTGGCTTTTGAATCAAAAGAAAAGTGGATACTTTCATGAAGATATGAATGGCGAAGTGTACAATGTTGATGATAAAAATTTTGCCATATCTTGAACGTAACGGTGTTATTATAATCGATAATGCACCTTACCGTTCTGTCAAAGCCGAAAAACAACCTCTCAAAACATAGAAAAAGGACACATTAATTGAATAGCTTTCCTCAAAAGGAATTATCGTTAACACCTCTCTTTTAAGATTAAAATTCTTGAGCTTGTAAAAAATGATTTATGTGCTAATCCAATACCATACGTAATTGATCAGATGATAAGAGATAGTGGTGGTACAGTTCTACGATTGTCGCCAAATTATTGTAATCTAAATCCAATTGAATTGGTATGGGCACAAGTGAAACACCATGTTACTGCCAATAACAAGACCTTTAAATTAGCCGAAGTAACAACTTTAGTCTATGAAGCACTTAAATTGCCTAAAACATACCATCGCAAAAGAAAAAAAATATGATCTGGATAATATAGTTGAAGATAAGATGGAATAATTCATTATTACTGTAAACACAGGATCATCATCCGAAATATCATCAGAATTTGATTTTGAATTATAATTAGTTGAAAGTGAATGAAGTATATATAACAGATGGAATAATATGTGATCATTTTTGTTTTATAAACAGTGTGTAGTGCTACGTTTAATAAAGGTTCACTTATTTATTTGTCTTGATAACAATTTTTGTAATTGAAATTGAGAGAATGTGTTTATATTGACATCGTCTGGCATATTTGCTATTTTATAAATAGAATATTGAAGTAATAATAATAATAATAATATTTACTATTTTAAATTTATTATATTCATTTATTAGAAAACAGTTAAGTATCCTCTGTTTTTCAGTCACAAGGAGGTGTCATTTTTGGTTCTCTCACTTCTCGTTTTTGCCTGGATCTTCGCAATAATCTGATATCAGTGCTCGATAACGTTTTCAATATTCACTTATTGTTTGATTTTATTCCCGAATTTTTCTCTTCTCGCTTTTGCTTTGGATTTTTCTTAGCTAATTCCTTTCTCTCCCTCACAATCAGTTATTTTCCGGCTTCATTTTTGAGTCTCTTGTTTCTCCTCTTTGACTTTGATTATCACAAAAATCTCATGTAATTTATTCTTTCTTCATTCAGTTATTGTCTGGTTTATTCCTGATTTCGTCTCTTCTCGCCTTTAGTTTGAGTTTTTATTGTTAATTCCTCTCTTTCTCAGCTATTTTCCCGCTTCTTTTTGGATTCTCTCATTTCTCGTTCTTACTTGGGTTTTCCCAAAAATCTCCTGTCAGTACTCGTCAAAATTCAGTTATTATCAGATTTCATTTTATCTTCTGCCTCTTCTGCTCCTTTACTTGGATTTCTTAGCTAATTCCTTTCTCTCCCAGCTACTTTCCGGTTACATTTCTCGCTTTCAGCGCTTGATAATAAATTATTCCTTCAACGTTTAGTTTGTTCCTGAGATTCTTTTCTCGCCTTTACTAGATTTTTTAGCCAATCCCTTTCTCACATAAGGACGTGTTGGATCACAGGTTAAACTTTTCTATTTACTACGGACACTTATGTAAATGATAGTCAAAGTTCTGTACAGAACGACCAATACGAGTATAGATGATTTCGATTGAATAAAAATAGCACATAAAATAGCATTAAATAATTTGCCAATAAATAAAGCTGTCGTAGAGACAATTTGTCATTTGTCAGAACAGTTTCACCATCTTTATAAATGAAAAATGTTGAATAGAAGACCAATATAAATTTCTCAAGAAGGCTAGTGTTAGAACGTGATAGTGCTATACAGTTTCTTCACAATAATAAAGTAAATACATAGCCCTATAGAGCCTGCACTGCACTCTTAAAGTGATTGAATTATAGGAATACCAACTCAGTTATCGGAATGTATATTGAAAACTCTCCGCACATCGTTTCTTTTAAATTAATTTTCCGTCAGTGTTTGTAAGGTGTTCGAAGTGGAATTGCATTGGGGAAGTCCTTTCTAAATCATGCGAAGCTTTTTTAAATAAAAAAGTTCCGTTAAGCTACATATCCTTGAAAAAAAAGCATATATTGAAGAATATTCTGATAAAACGTAGAACGATCATCGTTATCGCAAACTTGTACGTAGCTACGAGTGTAGCATTAAAAGAAAATAACGAGAGCAGAAGATCCAGACGGTTGTTTGCAATCTGTAACGCCTCTCGAGCACCGTTCGACAAGACACGGGACTAAACGCCAAGGCGAATGCCGGGCGCGAGACACAGACCCTTAAAAAACACCCTTATCACAACTACCCATGTTATTTTAACGCGAAATAATGAGCGTTTTAATACAGCACACGTCCACGGCAATATATCAACGTCTCGCATGTGGGAGCCGCACAACATATGTCGACGTCTGGCGCTCTCGGGTTATTAACTTTCCGGACAAAAAGTGTATGAAAATACAATGCTATTTACAAGTTTTCTTGTTCGTCTCGGTTCGCAAACAACCCGTGAATCATAAATAGACGGGCGCAGAAGAAATCCCTCCCGTTCTTCGCCGGGTTGTTGGTGCACCATCATCCTTCATCCTGACTCCGTTTCCTTTTTCCCCTTTTGTGCGCCGCCGAGTTATATCAGATTTATCGTGGTGTGTAAAGCGAATATTATTCGAAAAAGTTTATCCTATATAGAGTAGATATCGGACTAATGAAAAGTTCGGCTCCCGCCAGGAAGGGAGAATGAAAAGCTTCGTGTTAAAAACTGGGTCAGATTCTGTTCGCGACGGGCAACCTCTTTGAGTGTGAAGGAATAGTGTTAATGTTTTAAGGAAATGAGGAATTTCGCGTCGGAAACTTGGTAAATATTTTTGATAAAATCGACCGTGCAGTAACGCGATGTACGTATATCAAAGGAAACAAGACAAAATATACAAAATATAACATAAGACCATCTATTACTTACATATAATAAAAAGCAATAATCAAAACTAGCTGCATCAACATAAAAGTGCATTATGGATAATGCAGTTTTCTGTTATTATAAAAAGAAATGCAAGGCTGAAACTTCTCAAAAATTTATAAATTCGGTCCTCATGCTGCAGTACTTTACTCACAGACAACAGACAAAATTCCGATAGGGCTTCTTAAAGAAAACTGCTGCAATTAAGTAACAGGAGGAAAAATACTATATTTCCTTTGTTCCTTTGTTCATATACGGATGGGAATTGTCTTTCTAATGGAAACACTAGATTATCATAAGACAGCACATTTACTGTTATCAGACGTAGTTTAGTGAAAAGTTACTAAATCTGTTTAAGCAAAAAAATATGAAATTAAAAGCCCTGTTATAAACGGGGTTAATCTCACCCGTACATTAGTTAAAATATATAATGGAACATATAGAATACACAAATAAGTTCAATGAACTAATCTACATTTTCCGTGTAAAATAGTCACAAATATAATTTTTAGGTTCATTCCATTCAGAACACTGGGAGTGGGCCAACAATCCACATAATGCGCACTTATACCACATCTCTCCACCATTTTCGAACTTCTCGGATATAAAGCACTTGTCTCTACCACCTTCAAGATCGTCATCTGAATTATCGTCACATAAATTATCAAAATCACTCTCACTGTTGAAACAGTGACTCAAACTCTTTCGAGTCTTGTGTTTTTTAATGTGTTGTTTTGATTATTTTGTTTTGATCTTTTCTTCCCGTTTCTTGCTTTTCTAAACCTTTTTCCTTCCTCCTTTCCTCTTTCCTCATTTTCTATTCTTCCAGAACCTCATGAGTGTGACAGTCAAAATTTGGGACTGTTATCTCTTGCGACATTGTGGGTTAGTTTCAGCTGTGCTGGGTCCGGAAAATGGCGATATGCATCTGGAAGTTCTCCATTTGGAACATTCTGTGTTGATTTCTGACGAAAGAGATCTTCCGGAAATACATCACCAGCGAGAGAAGGGATACCAGTTCCCGATCAAAGTGACATTGCCCCAACGTATAGACGTCATTACAGTGACAATAAGGAGCCAATTAATAAAGCTCTAAATCAAATTTAAGTGGCACACAAAAATTAACACTTTTCAACAACCATGCAGATTTTAAAACAAACAATGTAACAGAAAACTTACATTCGCCTTTCCAGGTGACCTTTCTTATAAGAAAACGCAAAAAAAAAAAAGATTGAAAATGATCCTTCTTCTACAAATAAAGAACCACAACGGGTTTGAGAATTCGTAGAATTTTGTAGGGAATTCAGTAAATAGATTTCGATCATCTTGAACTCGTCATTAGGTAAGTTATAGAGCTGAATGCCCAGATTTACAATTTCCAAACTTTTGTCCAATGTTTTTATAATTTTTATAATAACCGTCCAGCTTTGGGGTATTGGTAATTGACTTTCATATCAAACTCAACCTTGAACCTTTCAGGTATAATTTCTTGGTTTGGGAACTGGTCGCCGATGATTAAAGTGCTGAATAAAGTTCTGAAATTGACGAAATTCGAATAAAAACAAAATAAAACGAACAAGCCATTTTTTTAATTTCGCTTTAGAAACCATCAGGAAAGAGATGATAATCTTATCCTACGCCTGAACTCATTCCTCAAGAGAAATGCATCGTGTAGGACTATGGGTTTCGGTTCAATTAACTCGACATCCTCCATAAGCTAATAACTTTGATCCGGGTGGAGTATTATGTAAAGTGTAGGTCCGATATACGTTA
Source organism: Chrysina gloriosa (assembly GCA_038088585.1). Classification (NCBI taxonomy): domain Eukaryota; kingdom Metazoa; phylum Arthropoda; class Insecta; order Coleoptera; family Scarabaeidae; genus Chrysina; species Chrysina gloriosa. Next base: position 10,953,133 of record CM076092.1, read on the forward strand.
TCATCCTTCGGTGATCAATACATTGTTTCAATTTCGACAGAGAAGTAAATCATGTGGAGTTCGCTCCAAGGAACATGTCTCGCAGACTTCAGCACATAGATAACGAATTTATCAACTGCAAGCATAGATGGTATACCTTCATCGTTATATTCACCTTTGAAGGTTACGGTGTGCCGTTTTTCTGGTATACTGCCATCAATTTGAAATACCGGACACTCGTAAACGTTTCGGACACGATTTAAAGCAAAGTACGCGTTTCCCAATCTGAGAAATTGGGGCCGTTTTTTCTCAAAAATTTCCCAACTCAACTTGAAAATCGGTAGGATTTTTTTGTCGACTTAAGATGTGGGGAACCAGCGAAGTTAATGATCAAACTACCGTCAGTTTCTTCAAGCGCACTAACTATCACTAATATCACTCATAGAATCGAATGGAATAGAAGCAAAGATGATTTGTTTAACGGTTTTCGCATTTAGAGAGTAGTAAATACGCCCAACTTTGTGCAATTTGGTTTGCAGTCGATGCAATTCATGTCATCCAAAACCGAGGATTGGAACATATAGGGTACGATTTCTCAAAAGGTGCATATATAAATTCTAAAAATTTACGCTGGAAATTACCTAAGTTCCAAAAAGAACCCTTCCACCAAAGTAATTTCAGAATGGACAGTCAAGGAGTCGGAAATTTGTCCCCTATTTTTCGTCAGTTCCTTCTATCGTGCTACCTATGTGCCTATGTGTCAGTGCGCAATTTTCGTACGTAACACGAATAATCCAAAATAGAAGGCAATCACTTGAATAGTTGGTTTCGCCTTACGACCTATGAATGGTCGAGGAAATGATGACTTCAACTTCGAAGCACAATTTCTCAAGAATACTATGTCCCATTGAGGTGCAGTTTTTCTTGCATTTTAATGAAATCGACTGTCTCTACAGCCTTACCGATTTTTCCCCTCGGCACCCACAACTCTTTGCGACGATGCTGGATAATACCAAGGAACTCGCAGACGCATTTCTAGAAAATTTGTCTGTTTCTCGTTGAGACAATTGGGCGCCTATTTTTTCAGCGGCCGATTAAATTAAAATTAAATTAAATTAAAATATCCAAAAACTGTCTACCACAACTATTCGAACACTATTTTTTGAAAATGGACACTTCGTTAAGCTTTAAAACGAGCAAAACGATATCAGGACCAGAACGGATAATTTGCTTCGATCATGAATTGTATGAATGCATCGATTCGCATCCTACTATCCTACTAAGGTACTAAATATAGAACGAGCTGTAATGAAATACAATTTAACAAACTTCCTCAAAACTTGTCACCAAAAATCAAAAATCTTTAAACCCCTAAGCAGTACAAACGGCAATAATCAATAAAACGAAACGAAAACATGAGCGTTACAAAAGGGAGCAATTGTGGGCTTGTATTACTAATATTAGATTACGACAACTTCTACTCGCATAAATATGTGGGTTATTTTCTTTTAGCGGAAATTAGTGGCATTACAAAAGGCGACAAATATTACCTAGTAGTAATAATTATAAAGTGAAAAGTGGTTACTTGTTGGAAGTAGTTTGGGTAGGAAGTATCGAAATTTATCACTAAAAATGTCTCGACCGGTACAAAAGACTGTTTGACATTCATCAAGTTAAGATTTGCAAATTTTAAGTATGAACCAATGGCATTCAAAAACAGGCCAAGAAGGATTTTTCCGCAAAGGCGAACGTAATTTTTCAGCTACGGGCATGTAACATATATGTACACATATAATATTTGCACGATGACTACGAAATGGCACGCTATTGTTTGTACAGTAACTTGATAGTTCTAGTGCCGTATGAAAGGTACAGCACAGAACAGGTCCATTTGTTATCAATATTCGTACTAAAATGTGAAGCGTGCTATGTTCTTGCATCCGTTTCTTCATTCATTGTGAACCACAATGTGTTAATTTTTATTTCAGATTTTAAATTTGCTTCTACCATTTTTCTATGCGCAGTCGATGATATCGCAGGGTGCTTTTGGGATATTTACTACCAAGCACTTTACTTTCACTTCCAAGGGACTTTAAAACAACAAATGAAATCGTAGAAAAACTTCGAAAACAGTAAACTGCCTTCCTTCTTTTGTCTATGTTTTGCAATGCTCACATGGGCATGCCTTTTACTTACATGGTTGTAGTACAGTTCCACATTACAAAAACACAGTAAGCCAATTTCCTCTGTATTCCAATTCTGGAAATCGTGGGACAAATTTTTATGGGTGCAAAATATAATATGTGAGGCATCGGTAAATTTACAAAATGCGAAATGCATAATATGAATATATTGTTTCAACTAGAATAGAAAGTGACACACCGACAACATATAGGTTTCGTGGCACCACCCGCGACTCCCTACAGTGGAGTCACTGATAGAATTGAATCGCTTTTGGTCAACTCCACTATTCAAGCAGCAACAGAACTGCAATGACATTACCAATTAGAGAAAGTCAAAGCCTTCGAGAATGATAAAGATTATTTATAATTTGACAATCCTAATCAATTGTAATAAACCAAAATATTGCGGACGAATTTCTCTACTTTACATTATACCATCTTTGTAGAGATAGATGTTATTTAAGAATTATGCGGGTCTACTCTCAAAGTGTTAGAAACATAACAATAACATAAGTAATTTTCTCGACTGGACCACGGAAACACTTTCCCGTTTAGATCTCGCCACGATTTTCCCTTTTACTCACTAGAATAGACTTCTCCTGTGTGTAGATCGTCCTAACCGAATTCTCTCTCTCTCTCTCTCTCGACAAATAAGTTTCCTTCTTACAAATTCCATTACAGTTCTTCAAGGTCAATTAGGCAGCGTAACACACCTTTTTTATAATTTAAAAACCTCATTAAATCGAATGAAACGTGCAGCGTCTCGAGGGAGCACCAGAAACTTTTGCGCCAAAATTAGGGCGAATTTTCTTAGGGACAGTAATTGCTTGCGTACGCTGAAGTCAATATTTAAAGCGTTGAGAAAATAAAACACGAATTCTCATTTAACGTTTTAATAAATAATTATGGCAAGCAAAATTTGTTAAGGAAATTGCGAATGAAAGAGAAGAAAACTGGACTAAGTAGAAAGCAGAATCTTATAATTAAATCGATGTAAATCATATCTAACCGCCTAATATTTGATCTGATGGCAACATTTCCCATCCAATTGCTCAGTTTCTAAGATCCTCATTAGGTTCCCAAACAACATCAACAGTTTTTTTCTGAATGTGTGTGTTGTAGTTTCATTTATTTCTTAATTGTTGTGTTGCAGCAGCTATCGATATTGGTATTGGTGTATCTCCCAAACTAATAATTTTGTTTCAAATCTCTTTTTTGACAAGATAGTGTATGTTTATAAAGGCGATAAATAGAAAATCTTGTCGTTTATACAGGGTGCCCCAAGAAAACGCTAAGCATCAAAGCTATGTTTTTTCAACGGAACCCGATATATTTTTGCTTTTTTCCAATTGCATAGAAAAATAAATGCGAGTTACTTCAATGTGTCCTATACCTATCGTTTACCGTTTTCGATGTATTTGCGGATTTTCGAAAAAGTAAAATGTATTGAAAATGGAGATAACAAGCAAACTAATTGAAATTTGCAAATCATGTGTTTAGCCTTGATTTGGTATATCTTGGGCTACTTATTTTCAGGTATGTAACTTTACTATAATGTACAGAGTGGTTCCTTAGATTGGCTTTATTTGTCTCGACTTCAATCACGTATAACTTTGTTATTTCTAATTACAAAAGTTTTGATCTTCTCTTGCCATCCGTAGACGTACGTTTCGCGGTTATACCGCTCGTCAGTACAGCTTTGCAAGAGGTGTAATTTCGTATACAAATTTTATGTATATATGGTTTGAACATTGATGTTTGTACATGTGAGAGGGATTCGATATGAATTCTCTCACAATGCACGTATTACGCATTTTTTTACAGTTAATTTTCTACAGAAGTGGACAACTTGCGTTGCCACAGCCTCCTACAGTAACTGCAGTCGCGCTCTTCGGCTAATATTTCTAATGGAATACCCTGTATATATTTAGTCTCGAAGAATGATTTTTCAATTCCTACCCAAACCTTATTAGGTGTCTCTTGGATAGACAAGTACGTCGTTGTAACAATACCTCAAGTAAATGTATTCCATTTGAAATAACAAAGTTATACACATTGATTTTTACTGAAACAACCAAAGCTTCTATAAGAAGATGTTTTGTCTCCCTCAATTCTACAAGGGTTAACCAGCAAATATTTGCTAATTCTACTCCGGTGCGTCCTGGTATACATTGCAAGAACACCTTGTTGCACTTACCTAGAGCATTCAGTTTCTAGTGTTTTTCACAGACCAACCTTGAACTAATGATTCGCAAATTCAGCGCTTAAATGGCTGCTTGACTACTAGTTAAGTGGCAATCTCCTGGTTCATGTAGCTTCTTCTGATATTAATCTCGGTACATATTCCTATAACGTAAGCTTCCGCTTCAAATACGCTAGAATAATTCCAACTCCAGGTCCTTGTTCCTTCAATGGCCTTAAACCCATTTATATACTTTAGTTATGGTTCAAAAGAGCTTTCGGTGGAATCATCGCACCAGTCGCTCTTTTAATTGCTGGTGTTACTTTATTATCTACATATAAGGACGGGAGTTTCCTCTTTTCACAAATTTTCATGTTAAATTTTATGGAACCAAGTTACTAAACTTTAAAAGCTAAGGAATCGTATTGTGCTATAACCTAAAATTTACCAAGCACGCAAGAACCACCACAAAAATGCCTTATCTGTCGGGAATAAAACCTATTCGAAAGCAAAATTTTCAGTAAAGGTTTTTACGTTTTAACCTGACATCCCGAAACGGATGAATAATTGTATATTAAATTCTGAAGTTAATAAGACCTTAATCTCTTTTACCCGCCGCACGAATCGCTTCACCGAATTAAAGTAGAGAAGACCATAAACGAAATTCTCTTTCTTACGGTGTACTGAAGCGAAGAAAGCAAAATTATGAATATTTACGCCCGGTGAAGATAAGAAAGGAAGAATGAATGTCCCGAGCGATTTTCGTACGTCAACCATCGAGATTTGCACCTCTCTTCAGGCTTTTAAATTGTATCGTTGTTTACGCGACGCCTTCGCCGATCAAGAAGAAAGAGAGAAATGATGAGCTGGATTTATTGCTCCTATTATTCATGCATTAAGCTTCGTGCCCTTTGCCGCCCTTCGCTTCGCCGATGCCCTTTGCTACCCTCTCGCGCGTTCTAGGCTCTTGAAAGTTAAGCGGCTTACCGGATTTGACAAATTGAATTTCGGATTTTACCTACGGTTGTATCAACGGGAAAATGAAAATATTTATTGTTTAATCTTGCGGTAATGCCGGCGCTGACGACGCATTTTTATCTTGTCGACAGTTTTTAGGCCGACTACCTCCTCCGTGTTCTATTGCCCTATACTTCCGAAAAATAATTCATTTTATTTCTGTCGATCCATTGTTTTGACGTTCTTTTTCCCGGAGGGATTTGAACGACATTTTTATGGACTTTCCCCGGAAGATTACTTGAATTTTTTAGCGATTAAGATAACATTTCTTCTCGGTGAAAAATGAAAATGTAAAACAGATTATCCGATGTTTTCCTTAGAAAATAGAGAAATAAATAAAAAGGAAACATCTCTGAGGAACTTGTTTTCTTAGCGTAATATCATCTCTTCCTCTGCTTTATATTTCATGTAATTTTCACTAAATTAATAATAATGAATTCTTTACTCATAAATCTTTACCTTATCATGCTTACGTTAAATGTATTATAGCTTGTATACACCGTTGCTTCCTTTAGTTTCACAACAATTGAAAATATACGACTTTCTTACACGATACTTGCGGTGGTCAACATGACAATGTATTTTATCCTAAAAATGTTCGTACTCAAGAACTGACTATTCCTAACTATATCACTCTATAATCCCATATTTGTCCCATAAGCTATTTTTCTCTCCAATTTCAATTAAATTCCGATTTTTGCATTTTTTGAATGATATTCAAAGATCCTTCTTTTTCTTATTTAATGATCCAATGTAGGACAAATTCTCATGAACAGTTGGGTACACACTTGAATTTCAAGCCAAAAGCATCCGCTTCCTTACTGTTTTCTACAATGTTTTCCTATTTTAGTCCATACTACAATATGTGTTTGTCGTTTTTGCACATAATTACTCGTTTTCCTAGTTCTCTTTTATTCTACATTTCCCAACTGTGCCTCGATCTTTGAACTTCTTGACTGCACTTGTCTGGTTAAGTCTCACTTTAGTTTGTCAAACGCGCGTGATATCCATATCCATTTCCTCCATTTAATAAAGATTTTTGATTATTTCCTAAAGCAATTCATTTCTTTCTTTTCATATCATAAAATTGTTACTTTTGATGCTGTAAATAACAAGTATTGTTACTGTCATTTCAAAATAATTTAATCCACATAATATTGAAACTTTGTATTTAAAAATTTAAAGTTAAAACTGTAATCTCAGGAAAGAAATGTTTGCATCAAACAGGAAAGACAATGGTATATTAAATATATTTTTCAAGATAATGGTACCCTAATATAGATAAGACCGTAACATTTACGTCAAAATGTTAGCATGCATACACGTGACTTCTGTGCTGCACAATAAGAAAATACGACCTGTAAATTTTTACTTTCTTATCTTAAATTCTACGGAAGAAGATTAATTAATGATAAATATTTACTGAATTTATTATGCTATATATCACGTGTAAATGTGGAATGAGTATCACATGCTTGAAACTTTGCAGGAGTCTTTGTTTTTACAGTGACTAGTCTGGAAGAATGTATGGTTCTGGTAAGAATAGTTCAGCACCAACTGCATTTGAAGCTGCCTACAATATCTATGTACAATTATCCCAAATTCTTACATATCGAATTAAAAGACTAGCCGAAAAAGTGCAATATGATAATTTCCGCAGAGAAAATATTAAAACTATAGTAATCTCGAAAAAAACTTATCCAACCCAAATTAGCAGTTAATAGATGATAGAGCAAGTCATGAAACTTGCTTATCTCACATCGTAGATATCAAGTGACAAATAGAGGAAACAACATTGTGAAAGAATGTACGTCAACACTACCTACATGAGCACAATATATAGTAAGATTTGACGAAACCTTCGCAAGATTCGTTTTAACATGCGCAGCTGAAACCAGCGCAGAAGGAGTGAAAATCGGAAGATGAAGGAGAATTGCTGAAGTGAATGGTAGGACGAAAAAGGAAAGTAATAATAGAAAAATAGTTCCAAGGCCATGGAGATAGCTATAATTACAAAGAAAAAGTAGAAATATAAATAAAAGTCTACATAACTCTCACAATCCTCCTATATCAGACCACCAACATGGGTTTGTAGCTAATAGCTCAACTGTGACAGATGTCATGTACTTCACGCGGTATAGTTCTAAAGTAGTCGATCAACGAGGGCAGGTAGATTGCATAATGGTATTCTAGCAAAACGATTTGCTTTGACTATAACCATAGTCTAATGTTACTAATAAGATGTTACCTGAGGGGAGAAGAATTCTTCGTAGCAAATGACGGATTTAGTTCTCCAAAACGGTCCGTGCTTTCTAGAGTCCCGCAAGGATCTAATCTTGGTCCACTGTTACTCTTATTATTTATTAATGACATGTGCGATATCAAAATGTAAGACACTCGTTTACGTCGATGATTTAAAGTTGCTTCATGAAAACGTTACAAGAGGATTCCTTAAGAATCTTTACTTTAAAAGTAATGGTGGTTAGTCTAGTAGAGGATATCCTCATGAGCAACTGGTATTGTTATTGTATTGCTCATCACTTGCTTTGGAAGTTGGAGATATTACTACTAAAACAGCTCTACAACATAATTCACGCCAATCTGAACTGCCCAAGAATTCTTCAGGACATTTATTCTACATTTATATACTTATTCCCAGACAATCTCAGCACTATTATTTTCGTGTTATCAACCAACAGTTCATTCCAATATACTACAAAAATCGCCTCTCGTTTATGTGTGCTCCTACTATAACGCCTTGCCACATACCTGAAATATATGTAGCTGTACTTTTTGGGATTTAGGCAAATGTTACTTCGTTTCTAATCCTATCATTCAGATATTGGACCTTTGCTTAACTTACTTGTAATTTAAATGTAAGTAGTTAAAGCTGTTCTTAATATTAAGGCTCCTTGTTTTACGCTGGTTATGTTTATACTAAATTCTGTATTTGTTGATATTTTGTTTGAAGAATGTGCTGGGGTTGATGTACTATTAATTGACAATCCTGTTGTTTCTGTTTGATTCTGTTTGTTATGATTTTGTTACCACCTTTCCCGAGAGTTGTATTGAAAACTTGAAGTTAAGATTCAAAATGACCCAATGTTAAGCTTTCATATTTGGGTGAGGTCCTTCTTATGTAAATTTTGCATTTCCTGAAAAGATGATTTGTATGCAAAACATTCATATTAATCTCGCCTTAAGCATTAAAAGAGATTTGCAATTTCACGTGATAGACTGTGATGGCAACGATGACATATAATATAACAGTATATGTATAACACAATGATGAATTTTATTGAGAGGTACAGCATTCTTCACTATAATCAGAATGGCTATATGAAATCGAGATCAACAATTCGAGCTATTTTCCAGCTGCTTCAGGAAGTCGTAGTCGGTTTGAGTGGGAGAAGCGACACGGCATGCATTTTTATGGATCTCAGTAAGGCATTTGACAATGTCCATCATAAAGTGCTTTTAAATAAAATTGAAAAAATTGGTTTCCGAGGCGTTGCTTACGATGGGATAAGGTCCTACTTATCTGACACAAATCAATGCGTTTTGATGCGGGACCGCTCGGGTTGCGAAATGAAGTCAGATTGACAGAGAATTTTGTTCCGAGTGCCACAGGGATCCATTCTGGGACCTCTGTTGTTTTTATTGTACATCAATGACTTACCGAAGGTCATTGGGAACAAAACAGTTTTATATGCGGATGATACTGCATGTATTGTGCGTGCTGACGGTGTTGAAGAATTAACCCATAAAGTAGTAAATAGTCTGGACACTTTGAACAAATGGTTTCAATCCCACAATTTTCAATTAAATGCTGACAAAACGCAGGTTTTGATATTTAACAATAGTGCTGAGGATATCGCAATTTGTTACGAGTCAAATGTTCTTGATTGTGTAGGCGTGTCGTGCTTTTTGGGACTTAAAATAGACTCGGGGCTATCCTGGAAACCACATATAGATGATCTTCGAGCGAAGTTGAGTGATTTTTGTTACTGCTTACGAACTATTTCGCGGTGTGTCGGTGTTAGGGCTGCATTGGCTGCGTACTACGCATGCCTGCAGAGTAGATTTCGATATGGTCTTATCTTTTGGGGAAATTCGGTGGAACACCATAGAATCTTCTTGATAGAGAAAGCTTCTGTAAGAGCTATATTTAATCTAACACCCAGAGATTCATGTAGAGAAATTTTTAAAAACCAGAAGATACTTACTTTATCATCTCTTTATATCCTAGAGTGTTCAGTTTTTGTTAAATGAAATTACGATTTTTTTATGAATCTCGAACTCACACATGAATATAGCACGCGTGGTAAACAGGATCACTATTTGGTTTTGCCAAAGACACATTTGACTCAGGTTCAGAGGCAGGTAGTCCATCAATGCCTCAAAATATATAATCACCTCCAAGATAACCTGCGGAGGTTGCCTTTCAAAAATTTTAAAAATAGCGTAAAGTCGTTTTTAGAAGCACTTTGCTTTTACGATATCAAAGACTATTTTATGCGTTGATTAACCGCTAAGTGGCATTTTTGATATGTGTTATATGTATGTTGTTTTTACATTTATAATTTTTTTTGTATGTGCTTTTCTTTTTAAAATATGACGTTTTCTACACAATTCTTGTACTATGGAGAGAATAAAGTTTATTATTATTATTATTTATATAGTTTGGAAATATACATATAGCTGGGGCTATTTGTAATCTATCATATCTATTGATACAAAATCCCTAACGTTTTAGCAACTTGCCTACTGCCCTTTTCAAAACTGCCGAAGACAACTCCAATTTGGTAATAGACTAATTCTTGTCTAAACTTCCCGTCGAAACATAATATATTCAATACGAAATAAACAATAAACGTAGTCCAAGCAACAGAGGCACCCCGAAAAGGAATAATGCTAAGCCGAGCAACGCATCAAGCACACAGGGCTTCCTTCAGTTTGTGATGAGTTTCTGAACAATGTCGGCAGTATCTTTAGTGATATGCGGTCTGATAACCAAATATTTATCACTAACCGTCTCGGACTAACGAGGACTATTTATTCTTGAGTCTCTTTGATTCAAATATTCTCTATTCCTCTTTAGTTTAAAAAGAAAGTCTTGGTTGATACACTACCAAAACTTATGAGGCATATCCAACCCTCCACAGCAACGATCAAAACGGAACAGTACGTAGCACCCTTATAGTTAACAAATTATAGTAATTTAACGCAATTGAAAATTTTCCTTTTGGACAATATCTTCTTGACAAGTACAAAGCATTCATCCAAGAATTATTAAGATTATCAAATACCCGGTCTGGTTGAACGAAATCAATTCTAATTCTTATTCAAACATGTTCCGCAAATCCAATAGAATTGAAAGTAGAATTGCGAAGAGCAAAAATATTAGAGAAAGCAGACCGCATTCCGCATTCGTCCGCATCTTATTTACGTAGATTGCGGACGGGAGAAGAGAAATTACATCATAAAATCGAATTGAAATTATCCAACGTCCAGAAGGAATCGACCGAAAGACGAAACGAAACGCTCTTTCCAGTCCGAAAAGCGGCTGCCGTCGTGATAAAGATCTTAAAGGTTATTTCCTATCTGGGAACGAACCGAAATCCGCCGGGAAAAAAAAATTGTAGAGAATGCAAATTGGGTGTCAATTGTAGGCGAACCTTTAATATCTTTCATCTCGAGAATTGGCGTTGTTTCGTAGCGAAATTTTGCAAAGCTTGCAAAAAAATGATAAAAAAGATTGTGGAAATTTATATAAATCATAGCTGCTTTGCATATCCGAAAAAGGACATGCGACGAAAAATAAAAATTAAATTAATCAATTCCTGGACGTTTCTATATTAACTAATATAAAACAATATAAAACTATTGAAAGTAAGTATGAAATACTTTTGATCCTGGAAACATACAATTTTAATTAAACATTTCTTAATTCATAAGTAACTGTTCTTAGTATCACGCATTTATATATTCATTCTAAAACTATATTTCATTCAACTAAAATATGTTTACGTCTTCTAATTACTCCCATATTAAGTATTACGATGACACTTCGCGGATTAATGCGTATTTCTCCAATTAAGAAGCATATGCTCAGGGGGAATTTCGCCTTAGAAGTATAATAAGCACACAGTACGAACCAGAAGCAACACGTACCAGCTCCGTCCCGCGAAGTCTTGAAATGACTGGATTCTAGCAGATACGAATTCATTAATGCGAGATGTAAACTAAACATCTGCGTTATATTCGGTGCATTGTGAACGTGATTGTGATTGTGGCAGAGAAAGCGTGTTTACTATACAAAAAGGGACGCAGATAAGGTACATACATATGTATATACTAATTGTTTAAAGTAATAATTTCAATTATATAATTAATTCATTAATTGAGCTTTTCATCACAAACAAAACAAATTCTGATTTACCTTTTTTGGGACTTGCTTTTTGTATATTAACCGATTAGTTTCTGTCGTTTGTTTCTTAATTTTTCCCCAAAAAATTGTACCATTATTATCTCGATTTAATCATTTACACCTCGTTTCAGCGTACAACCTTCTGCTAAGCTAAGTAAATGTATATATATATATATATATATGTATGTATATATATATAAGCTAAGCTAAGTATAAATATCAAACAATCAAAAATCAGAAGTTTTTGGCTTGCTCAAGATTTTGTTTAGCAGCTTCAATGAATTTCCAAAAACCGATTTCTTTCACAGTTTTAATGCAAATCTTCAATACGATTCGATTCAGCCTTCTTAAAATCTGGGATAATTGTATTTCAACAAAATCTAATAACCGGAGAGGACGAGAATATTACTGCTGCACCAGTAACCCTAATTGTGTCAGGTGAATTGTTGAATATGACGAAATCTTCTAGTAGAATGTTTCAAAAAAATAATTGGTAGTAACCAACTTTGTTGGGCAATAAGACCTGGAAATAATGCTAACTCAGAAATAATATTAAAATGATCACTACCCAGAGGTGACTATGGTTAAAGAAACCTTGATAAAGTTGTGCAATACGAACTAAAGAATCATATCCAATTACGTGTGTGTAGATATTTATTAAACGCAAGAGAACAAAATATATTTTTAGTCTTAAGACCCTTTGTTTCACAATTGGCGGTTGTTTCACATTTCCAACTCTCGTGAGCTTCAGCTTTGCATTCTATTGAAAATTTCGAAATGTTTATGACCACATTGCTGCCCTTAGAACGTAAGGAAGCTTTTCAAGTTTTTTAAACCATTGCAAGCTACCATGAAGCTGCTGAAGATACGATCCGGGATAGTATCTCATTTGAGGCAGCATGTAGAGATATACTCAAAATAAAAACGAAAGCTATATTTGCAAATAAATACAAAATGGCGGTTTAGTATGACAGCTCGAAAATTGGAAAAGTTTAGCAGGTTACATGAAAATCAATATGCCGACCGTTTTGCAATATAACCGACCGAGAATGGCACTCAAAAATCGACTAAAATGTGAGTTTCCTCTAACTAATTGTTGGGCAGTGAATGTAAATGATGAGAAAGTTATGTTATAGGGCGAATTTGAGGCACCAGTCTCGTAACTATTGGAATTCGTCAAAAAATTGCCACCTCATTTAGATTTTCCTGCAGGGCAGATCAATATGGCAGACCAAAAATTGGAAAAGCTTGGCTTTACTCGCAACTCTTGATTTCCTTTATTCCATTGGCTCTCTTATAAACGAAAAATGTGATAAAATACAATGGTTTCATCAACTTTATTAGTACTGGATTCACAATCTATCAAAAATGAACGAGGGGATTTGTCGTTGGCTCCAGAAGTCTAGGGACACGTCTTACACTTTCAGGAAGCTGTAATATTGTCAATATTTATTTTACCTTCAAACGATGATCAATGAGGACAATTTTCTTAACGGTAGCAATGGTAACTGGAGCAGAGGCGACTCCTATTAACCATTGCTGGCCAACAATGCAGCTCATCTTGACATTCTGTAGCTCTGCAACACTACCGGAGGAGTCGCCTCTAAACTGGAGTCACCACATCAACAGAACGATGAAGATGTTTTTCATCTTGGAAACGACAGTTTTCTATTGAAGAAAATGTTTTTCTAATTGGCCTATAATAGTAGAACTAATCCAAAGATAAGTGTCTATTATTTTGGTTACGAAATATACTATATACAGTGAAGGCCAAAGAAGAAAAATGCAAAACTGCAGTCCACAGTGTTTGGTGTGTTTCGGGCAGGCGTTCAGTGTGTGATGTTCATTGTGCATGCTTTAAAGTTGTGCAGTGCTCATTTCGTAGTGTTCGTCTCGGGCGTTCCGTATATCACTAGTGATACTGAATTCTGCCAGGACGTATCTGGATTTCTTTCCGAAATGTGTGATAAGGGAACAATTTAGTTTCTTGGCTGGATTATGTACGGATTCCCAAGGCCTCAATATTACGACAACTATTCGGGACAGCCTCTCTAGACGGGAGGCCACTAGAGCGATATTTTTTGACTTCAAGAGAATATGGCACGAAGGTCTCCTCCATATTGAATTCGATGGAGAACTCATACGCCTGATTGCATCCTATCCCTCTGGTCGCACGTTCTGAGTGCGTTTGGAAATCGTAAGATCAACCCAGCATAGGGATTTTTCAGGGCTCGTTGCTTCCTCCCAAACTGTTTCTTCTATTCATCGTCGATATCTCAGCGTCCAAATCTGAGGCGATTATTCATCACCGCCTGCGAAACGCCATCTACCAACTAGTGGACTGGGAGTCCAGTGACGAAAGACCGTTAACAAATCAAAATGTATACCGCCCACTCAAAAACACGAACTTCTCGACGAATACGTCTCTGTGAACCCCAGCCACCTCTCCTAAAGCTCGATGGCTAGGTCCTACTCTACAACTCGTTGCTGCACCCCATTATAAGTATGAATTTAGGGAGTATGAACATTAGGACTATTACGTTTGTTTCGACTGATAGGTAATCAGCAACATGTGGAATTTCTTCAATTTAGCGATAAACATTTTGGTTTCAATGAAATGAACACGATTTTCAATAATACAATTATTGCTAGGATTAAGAAGGCGATAGCCTTTTCTATTAGTGCTATAACCAACGAATATAAGCTCATTAGTGTTATCCCATTTTTTGCGATTAGTTTTATACTACGGAAAATGAGAAAATGCACGACAGCAACACGCACATAACTGACAACTGGCTTTTCGCCAGTCCAAGCCTCAAACGGTGTCATACCAATAACTGCGCTTGTAGAGGAGCGATTTTTGCAATAATTAGTGGTGCAAACGGCTTCTGCCCAATATTTTTTGTCGAGTTGAGCATGCATTGAACGTGCTTTCGCAATTAAAATGCCATTGCACCTTTCGGCTACTCCATTTTGCTCAGGGGTGTGAGCAATAGTCAGTTGATGATGTATTCCTTTTTCACAGAGATATTTATAAAAGATCTATTCACATATTCTGTGCCACGATCAGTGCGTGATGTTTTACTATTTTTGATTTGTCAGTCAGTTTGATTTGTCCAGAGCGTCAGTGCCATATCGAATTCTTCTTCGTTTAAACTACACTGCAGCTTGGACTTCTTTGTGTTAACTCTCTGTGTATTCTATCCAAAAAATCAATAAAATAAGTATAAATCAGTAGATTACATTAAAAGGCAAAATATAAAACAATTTGAAAATCATTTTAATACAAATTTCAAACAAAACACTATCTGGAATGTTTCATGCAAATCGCTTTATCCAATCCATCATTTACCCTGTCTGAATCACATCATTCCTTCCTTTCCTTTTTTGTTCCTCGCATTGCAGGAAAGGAAATCAAATATTTTCCTCTATATTAAAAATTATTTGGAACGTGTTAACTCTCTAATTCTTTGTTACAGCTAAACACAGACACCGGTTTAAAATACGTATTAGATTCCTATCAATCGCAACTTGGCGCACCTTATTGTCTTTAGCGATAGACATAATAACATTTAAACGCAAATCTACGAGAATTCCTTTTATCAAAGATTAAACATTGACAGTATGATGCTAAACGCGTCGGAAATATAGCAAACACTCAATAATTGCGTTAGATAACAAAAAGATCTGGTCGCGAATTTTTGGAAGTAGTCTTAAAATTTACACTGACGAAAAATGTACCTATCCTTGTGTTTGAAGGAATCCAACTTTTCCCTGTATTTTTCGTGTTTTATCGGTAAATTGGGAACGGCAATTACAACGTGAACTTGCTTATTTTCGATTTGTTTTCAGCAAATTTACCTTTAATTCTGGCTGGATATTGTATAGCCTGGACGACCATAGCGATACCTCGTTTGGATGGTACAGCAGGCTATTTCTATAATCCACTGAAGGTTTCATTACAACCAAGTCAGAAGGTATGGATCGTTTCCGTAATCCCAATCGCGGCGGCGATCAGCTCATTACTCTCGGGATGCTTAGCAGAGAGGCGAGGTAGGAAAGAACTTTTGGTAGTATCATCATTATTCACCACGCTAGGCTTAGCAGCCATATATTTCTCCCAATACGTCCCGTATCTCCTTCTTGGTCGTTTCATGTGCGGTTTAGGAATGGGAAGCGCCTTCACGATAATACCACTATATTTGGCGGAAATTGCTGAAGACAAGAATCGCGATTCTTTAGGAATGATGATGGGAACTTGTACGAGCTTAGGGATGTTAATGGCGTATGGATTTGGCTCATTCATGACGCTGAACGAATTGAATATAACGTTTTTCGTCATCTCGTTTGTGTTTCTGCTCCTCGTGGATTGGTGCCTACCCGAGAGCCACCATTGGTTTCTATCCCAAGACCGATCGAAGGATGCCGAAGCATCATTGAGGCAGATCAGAATATATTCAAATGGGGATCTTATCAACGAATTAATCGTTTTGAGGAAGAACATCGCAGAAATGAACAACGCAAGAGCAGATTTAATAGACATCTTCAAGAAAAAGTATGTCCTCAAATCCTTATGTATTACTTGCAGCCTTATGTTATTGCAACAAATCGTTTCTGTTAGTGTTGCGTTGTTTTATATCCAACCCATTTTCGCCGAAAGATCGAGTTCCCAGAGAGAGATGCCAGTAACGCTGTTAGTTGTAAGCACCATCCAATTTGTATCGTGTATATTTTCTTCCATTTTCATCGATAAAATCGGAAGGAAAGCCTTATTGATCGCTTCAACGATAGGATGTGGGTTATCTTTAATAATTCTAGGCGTATATTTTCACTTGTACAACAACGCAATCGCCGTAGTTTATTTAGAAACAGTCAGCGTAATTTTATTTGCGATTACTTACGCTACAGGTTTAGGACCGATACCTTCCATAATTATGGGGCAACTTTTTTCGACGCATGTCAAAGGGCCAGCTGCAGCTATCACCATTTGTATTTGTTTCATTTCTATAGTTTGCAGCGCTGCTGCATTCTTACCTGTATTGAATCTTATCGGTGAAGCACCATCGTTTTGGATATTGGCAGTAATCTGCTTCATCGGTGGGCTGATGATTTATTTTTCGTTCCGGAAACGAAACGGAAAAGCCTGCAGGAAATACAAGATGAAATACGAAATTGATGATGACGATAGTTAGTTTTTGTTATTTCCGAAGACAAAGTACATACTTTATATTATCATTTGATTGAGATGAATGAAGAAACTCCTTCGTGTAATGTTTCAGAAAGCATAATACTCTTATATGACTTACTCCAAAATGTTTAAACTGGCATTGGAAGAAGTAATTTGCGAAATTATTTGAAATATTGTACCCTCTGTCCAAAAAAGAAACCGAAACAGTTTTAATCTTGAAGATCATTTATTTCGGTCGATATGCCCTCTTGCAGTTTCTATGCGTTTGACACAGTCAATTATTTCGTTATATGAGTGATCTATATCGATTTTTGGAATACTATTGAAGCGTCCTGGTCACTAGTGTTGAAGAGGCTTTTCTGTCCTTTGGAAAATGATGTTGCGCAAGGGAATGAAGCCAAAAGTTCATGTGGCGCATGTTTGAGCAAAACTTATTGACAATTCAACACTTCAGTCAATTTTTATCAAAGCGGCCGAGTCATCTCTGGACCTGAGTTAATGTTCTTGGCCCTAGGACATCACCACCATTAATAGTTATCTTAATTTTATCATAGTCCTAGACTCGGTCTTCCTTTCGATTACTTACTCTCAAGAGAATCAAATTTATTACCAACTTGGTGAATGACATTAGGGCCACGAAGGAAGAATCCTCCAATTCCGATTTTGACGACAAGGCCAAAGTTTCGCTCAAACCAACATCGGATTACACAGCTTCCCTGGTTTTAGCCAAAGTCACAGAAAGACGAGTTATGATTTTTATAGATTGAATTTGCGATTTGTTTCCCGCAAGCTTATCCAGGACCAAAATTAACAGCTCTTTAATCAAAAATCGTGTCGACGTGTTTGATTACTCGTCACATCTATTTAATTTACATGCTGTAACTTGTGTCTCTTCCACGACTCCACTCTCCGAAAAAAGGAAACCACATGACACTACTACAGATATTCATATATTAAGATTGTTGTACTTCGCTTGTTTTGACTCGGTGTTAAGATATGGAATAGTTCAGGGAGGCGATAGTGTTGGCATGCATATCGTGGGTGTGTTTTTGTTTCCAAAAAAGGGCAGTAAAGGCAGTGATGAGTCTTAGTATTTATTAACTCAGCAAAAATGTATCAACAGTATGAGTATGAGCTCTTACCAATGACAATATTGTATTGGATTTCTAGACTGCTTTTTCTGTTCAAATTTGATCCCAAATATTTGAATCTAACGACGCAAATAACAAATTCCTAAAGCGTCAGAAAATGTAATGTATTTTAATTTTTATTAAATTCAGTTACATCATTCCTTTACAACTTAAGGTTTATTATGTTTGCGATTTTGTTAATAACGTTAGTTTAATCCAGTTAAGTCTAATTTGTGGTTTAATACAAGATGTAGATAAATATAAAAATGGCCAAATATTTTATGTTCTATTTGTCATGAAAGTGAGATGTAGATATGAAGCTTTGACTTAATATTTAAGTCAACAACTATCTGTTAAAAATAAACTAATGTAGATTTTATCACGTATGTATACATATTTTTTTACATTAAATCAACAGGATTCCTTTGTTTTAAAGTAACAATAAACTAATTTAAACTAAGTAAATCGTTTAATTTCGTTCAACATGTTAACCAATGTTAACTCCCTTTATGTATTTTAAATCGAATGATTAAACAAAAAAGAAAGAAAATACTTAAAAGCCGATTCCGTTTGAATTACTGAAAACAGTTAAATATCTTCTCGTCCCAAAATAAATCTATCGGATCCCTTACAGTGATTTTACGAGGATAAAGTTCAAGCAATAATCTCCATAACTGCCTTTTTATAACGCCGTAAAAACTAAGGTTATATCAAACTGAGGGAGCAGAAGCTGAAATCTGATTCTCGGCCGTCGTGACCCGCGTACGAGTTCATTGTAATGTTTTGGACAATAAAATCGACAATTTATGACCGTAGGCAGTATGATTTAGGTCGTTCAGTTAAAAACTCTTGGCCAACCAACGAGACGTAATAATTCGCGAACGTCGTCGGAGATTTCCACGATTGCATATCATCCGATATTATCTCCATTATATATTTACTAATGCCTTCAAACCAGGTCACTGAAAACCGAAACTGTAGAGTATACGTAGGAATAGTTATCCCACTATCACAATCGGGATAAGCCAAGAAACGTCACTTGGCCTTTTTGCTTCCTGGAGAAGCTATGAGCCTAAGAAGAAGAAGAAACTGTACAGTAACAGCATGCAAATGATTGTAACAAAACTAAGAGAATTCTGAAGAAGGAGAGTGTGTATATGAAACTACTAGTTTAGTTAGCTTACAATTAGAAGGGAGAGCCCAAAGGACGGCACTCAGCTTCTGTACTAACCTCCCCTATCCAATACTCTCACGTCTTCTTTTAAGGGATTATGACAGTCTAGAGAAGGTTTTTGAAGGGTGATTTTGGGAATGTTTTTTACATGTAAACAACAGTTTAACACAAAAATTGTTTTGGGGCATTATTGTGCATATCTTTGAGAATAAAAATGCATGTTTTAGATAAATTTTCAAATCAAAATGGTGGCGTGAATGATCGATATCTGGATGCCTGTTCGTTGACAAGTGCTCCGGGACTTGCAGCATAAGTGCCACAAATGTTGTATTAGAACAGAAAAACAAAGAGTGCCTTAAAATATCTTAAAATAGATATAGAAATACGTAGGGAATTTTGAAGATTTTTTCGTTTATAAATGGCAAGCTTTTTTAAAAAGAAATGGTGTGAATTGCTGTACACAGTTGTTAATAAAAACAAAATGTACAACATATCAAAAAGCAACTACGTATTTTGTGGGGAATTCAATTTTCTACATTTTGGAAAAATTTTAAGTAATTTGAATGAAATTTGTTCGAGTTATGCTGCAAGCTACTTTGAAAAATACTGTTTAGAACAAAATGCATTTCCTGTTTTAACAGAACGTTACCTTAAATCTGCAATCCCTGCACAATAAAACTGTTCTTCCAAGTTGACATTGTCGCCCTCTTCTTCCTTTCTTGCCGGCTTTAAGGACTGCCGAGCCTCTCCAAGTGTAACACTAATTCTGCGCTTTGTCAGTTTCACGCAGTTTTCGTCAGTTCCAATGCAAAAGTTGTAGCATTCATGGCCTACAGCTATTCTTAGGACCCGCATGACTCTCATTGCATTAGTCATTCCGTCATTAAAAATATATACTGCAAGATCAGTTGCAATATCTAGGTTTTTCTTGCCATGATTTTGGAGCAATCGTCCAAACTGTTACGAAGAAGAATTCCTTGCTTTTCTGTGTAAATGCACCTAAGCAGCGATTGAGTAAATAATCGCTGCTTAATTCTTCATACTTTGGTTGAATGTCTCGAAAAGCTTCTTCTACAAATGGTGGTTGGTGCTCGTATTAAACGAAAATATTCGAAATTTTAGCTTGTTGCCACGTGCACCAAGGATCTGGTTCTATCGGGCAACAGTCATCTTGTGGCTCCTCGTTAGTTGAAATCTTGTGATATAATGTTGCCCAAATATCATTACATATTACATATCATCATATCTTTTGAATGGAGTCAGGGTTTCTTCTGATTCTAATATGTATATATTTAGTTTGTCAATAACTTTTTCAGCTTTCCTTTAGCACCGAATTCCCTTTTTGTGAACGATCATCATATTCAATTCAGAATAACTTTGGAAATAATTTTCTAATCGCTAAGAACCAACTGTACATTAATCTTAACACCATGGAGTTCACTTTAAACAAACAAAAATTTTTGGCCAAAGGAACTTCTAGACTGTCATTCGCAAAGAGTTTTGTGCCCGTAGGCCAAAGGTTAATCAACATTTTTACCGAAAGGTTCTTGAAATACTTCAAAAATGACTGGTGTTTGAATCCAAACTTTAAAGAAAACTGGGTGATGCATTACAACAATACGCCTCGTGACACATATCTGTGCCTCCTCAGCCTCCTAATTAACTCGACTTGACTTTTCCCTGTTCTCGAGATTGAAACATCTCAAGAGACGTTATTTTGATCTATTGGACAACGTCCAAACGGTTGTAACCAACCAGCTGAAGGCCATTACAGTATCCGAGTTCCAGCACTACTATGAAGAGTGGCAGAACCGTTTTCGGCGCTGTGTGGCTTTCCAAGGCAATTATTTTGTAGGGGAAATGTTCAATTGTAATGTTATTGGAATAAGACAAGTGAAAATAGATCGATCTCACTTTATTTACAACTTCGTATGTGTTGGATATGAATGCTCATTACAGACGTGTTCCATCGCAGCGACAATTTCTTGTTTCGACTTCAATTCGTGACGTTTTTAAGCCAGATATTTTGGGAAGAACGACTCAGTTTACTATTGCAACCAATAACTAAGTTATCAGATAATAACGGTCTACCCCACAGCTCAAACAGCGAAATGTAATATAAAATAAATTAAATTGCCACTACCACACCTTTCGGACAAAATTCAGACATATTTCAGCAACTAAGTCAACTAAGCCATCCTCAGTAGAAAACTGGAGGAATTCGGTATTACTAGCGATATCCGGCTAATGCGCAAGACAAACATTACACAATTAACTACGTGGCTATCCCATTGAGGCTACAGATGTATCAGTCCCAACATCGAAAGTCCCCCATCGTCCTACGGGACAATGAGGCGTGGAAGGAAGTTACTAGATGCTCAACCGCGATTGCACCAACTTCTCGAATACTCAAAACACCCGCGATGGGGTCCTCTTTTATCCCTTCTACGTAAAGGACTTCAGAGCAACCACAAGACTGTTTGACATCAACAGGATTCCTCCCACAAGTACAGATTTCCCTCGAAGATGACTCTGATGGTGGTGATTAGCGGTATCCCGATGGAGACGATTGTTGACGAGAGACCACACCAACCAGCCCATGCCATTAATCATATTGAAGCACCCAAAATCCCGGAAGTTGATCTCCGTTAACTTTTAGGCATTGCCACGCATTGACAGCCCAGCTTGACAAATTGCAGATACCAGAAATTCGAGTATGCTCGATTCTACTGGACAGTGCCGGTATGAGCATTGTACGAAGAACTGCACCCGCAACAGCGGATATAAAAACCACCTGGGCGAAATGCGACAAGAACCATACCGTGACTACCTGGGCTGTATCAGACGTAATAATCCCCCATCAGAAATTCCAGCCGACATATGGGCCGGTATTTTAGACTCATCCACTTCGCTGTCGCAGATACCGGCGTCTTCATCTCCGCCAAGCACAACAAGATCGATCCAATTTCGGAAAACCTATACCGGTATAGCCCCCGGCAATCCCAAAGGATCCACCCCACCAGTAGTTGATGATTGGAAAAGAAGTCATAGACCCTCAGTTAAGATTTGCATTTCCAGATGTCCAGCTTTCCGGGTCCTCTCCTTCTTACGGAAGATAGAGTTGTCAGGTCAATTCGTGGATTAGAGTATAGCACAGCGAGTTTCTAAAGGCCCACGTGCTACCCTTGCAAGTTTTCCCCTTAATTGTACTAGCAATTTTTCAAGTTCAAAACGTTAAAGGAAAGCAAGGTCACGCATACATAAGTGCTATATATTTATTATTTATTAACGTACATAGAACAAAAATATTTATTACATACAATATTGTAGGTAAATTGTATAGATATACATATCGCTAGTATTGATAAACGTTGCCATCGCTGTCCTGCCTCGAATAACCTGCATTTGTTTGTGGGGAGTGGTGCGAGGAGTTCATTAGCTTCACGTTACTTGGATGACGTCTTTCAGTAACACCTCCGATGTACACTGGATGGTCCTGCAAAATGCATCATTAGAAAAATCAAATAGAACAAAGAAGGAAGTGTTCGATGTTGATCATATCATTATTGGGCAAAATGCAATTATTTCATTGCCACGCCTTATTCTAAAGTGATTTTGATAAAAATCGAAATTCGCAACGTATTTCGACAAGAACATTCCAAATATGTGCGCATTTTGATCACTAACATAAGTCATCATACATGATGACTTAGTGAGCAAAATACGTACATATTTGGAATTTTCTAAAGAATCGGTGTGGTAAGTATCAAAGGTAATTTCTGTTAATGCTATCTTCTTCTGTGCTGTTTACCTCATTATATTTTCCATATCTCATCTTTCCATTGGTCGGAGCGCAAACAAGTGAACCAAAAGCAGCAGCTGCAGCAGCACTTATAGCATCTTTCTCCGGTTTTATATCTCTCGTGTTCCTCAACCTTCGCCACGTATCGATACCGAGCGTCTCATCCTGTAGCACTACATCGACTTTGTCGGGAAAGACATCTTCATTGTGATTGTATGAGGAAGTCAAAACAAAGTCCAAATCATCTTGGGGAATTAAAGATCTGCAAACAACAAAGCAATGCAGTAAGAATATTGAACTGGTTTGGAATAAACTCAAATGAAACAGTCCTTGTCCTTACTTATTTCAACAATTACGTCGTCAGACGCAGTAAAAATAACAAACAGAAGTAAAAGGGGAACGAAGTTCATGAATGACACTTTCCGTTTCTTCCATTGAAGATGACATCTTAGTTATCCAAATAATTATTTTTAAGATGTCCAAGTTGATAATGTTGTAAGACCAAGAACTATTTTATTTCGAAATACAATGCGAAAAAGAAATCCAAAAAGCTTACGTGAACGGTTTGAAATGTGCATATCTTCGAACACTAGCTAACGTATGGTAGCCGTACAACCTTTGAAATACCGTCAAACCATCGTACCACACGCCGTTTTCTCTTCTTGCTTCTTTAGAAACAACCGCAGGCAATGGTTTTGTAATTTCGCCCTCGGTACTTACATAAGGAAAACAACCGCGGTTCCTGACCCTGGTCACCATTTTTTTATTATCTAAGGAATCGTACACAAAAGGAAACACAAAAATCGTTTCTAAAACGCACTGAAATATGGGGGTTAGAAATGTCCAAATTGATAACAACGTCGTCTTAGTTACTCGCTGTTTTATTGATAAAACTTGTACGAGGTTTTTACACTAACATGTTATATTGATGGGAAAACTATTTTGACATTGCGAAAATCAAAATTTACTATGACCTAAGGAAGAGAACCTTGCTCACGAGAACATTTGAGATGAGAAAATGGCATGTAATCAATCAGTTCTGGATATTTACGATGAAGAATTCAATAGATATCTAAAATTAGCTAAGGGCTTGGTAGGTCAAGTGAAGAGGACGTCTGGTAAGATTATTTAATTTTTAATACATACAGATAGGTCTTAGAAAGTAATAAATTTCATACGAGGACTGTTCCACTTTCCCCAAGCTTAGTAATAGTAAAACACACTATGTTGACATAACACATTTATTTATAATTTTTCAAAGTATTCCGCTTCTTAAAGAAAATTAACGAGGCAGGATTGGAAAGAAATGGAAGAAGGGGAAGACCGAGGAAGACATGCATGGAGGAGATCCGCAAAATAGGGGAGGAAAGAAAGAATGATACGAGGAATATGCAGGAACTAACGCATAACAGGAAACAATGGAAACATTGAGTAAAGGAAACCGGTACTCCAAATCCGATGCTCTAGACAGACAGAAGGATAATGTGAAAAAATAAAAATTAACTAATCCCCAAAACAGTTCTGAAATCGTCCCAGGTGCGGTTGTTCAGTTTTCGACGCGTTCATCACTCCTTCGGCTGATGTAAAACATGAACTTGGGAACTTAATCTTCACACGTGGAAACGATAAAAAATCATTAGGCGTTAGCTGTAAACTATATGGCGAATTGCCATTATTTCCATGTTTTGGACACTCAAATCCTCAATCGTTCAAGCAGCAGTGTAGGTGACAGTTTTATCGAAACGGAAGATGATCCCTTGGATGCTCTTTACGAACATTTTAAAGATCTAAACGCATATAACTACGGTGAACCATTCAGCATTATGGCGATCCTTCAGTGGTACAATAAATACCCATCCAGTAATTCCAAAGAAATATGGCAACAATCACTTTGTTTCGGACTTTTTCAGGAACAACCTTTGTTGGAAGCCCAAACTGCTGTTTTTGTACTTTTCTTCCGAATCGTAGCATTATACTCGTTTCAGCACCTGCAATGATGTATATCCGATGAGACGATCCATTGTCTATATATCTATATATTCTATTTTCTCTTACCTTCTACTCTTCGCGGCTGGCAAAAACAAGGAGTGAAAACAGCCATATTCTCACATTTTCTATTCTTCTGCCTTATCTTTGCCAGCGTATGACGTTTTGTTTCTGGGCTCGCGCCTAATAACCGCGCATTGCGCAACGAAACAGATAAGAATCATTCGAATGTAGTAGTGGACAATGGATTCAGTAAATTCATTGGTCGATAATGATGATTGCAGTCCGAATAGAAAGATCCTTTTAGCAATTAACGACAATCAAATTGTGGCACCGTAATTGTCGGCGTCCTTGTCGAAATTATGTTTCCTTCATTGTCTTTCTCTAACACCCAACGAGAGGCGCAACTACGTATTTGCGTATACTGCCACCAGAAGTTACTTGATATTCAACTTCACCTCATTTACTTGATTAAATTAAAATTAATATCCATCAACTTGAAAATGAAATACTTTTTTCATACACTATGCTTATTCATTTATTGAATTTTACCTTTTACTCAAAGAGCTTGACTCTTACTGGTCTCACGGTACCTCAGGAAATTTCTGTACCTGTTGCCATTGTAAAATTATTAAATAATAAATCAAATTTACTTTACACAATAAATTTATATTATTATTTCTTCATTATCGAAAACTATAGGGAGATAATCAACATCAGTAAACGAACAGGTCGTTAAAAATGCCTTGATACTTGGCAACCGTCTGCATAATTGAGAAAGCACTAGAAATTACAGAGCTCACTCTTTTGCCAACCGTGATAGTAAGTTTGTTCTGGTAAGCATCACTAATCAGTGACCAATGGAATCTCAAGAAAACAGTTTGAAAACTATTTGTAAATCCTTTCCACAAATCACATCCACCCTTACTAGTTTCTGATTGTTGCTAGAACAAGTTTAGTGTAAACTTTGAGAGTAGAGTCTCGTTAATGTGTATATTCTTTTTGCTGTTTCACATAGACCTCGATTTAAGCACTACCATCGCGCAATGGTCCCTGTATGCTCAGCTATCGCACAGAATTGGATCCCTTAATGATTCCTTGTTAAGAAATCACATTTGGGAGTGGACGCACAGCCGCGATTTACGCGTCAACGACCTTGTTTTCGAAGGTTCGTTTTCTTTTGAAATCGATAATTGTAGTTTGTTAAAGAGGTGGCAAAATTCGGAGGAGTGACAGCGTCAGTCCGATTTACACTACTTAACTACTACTAGTACTACTTTACACGTCATCAGCCTTTTTAACAAATTCTACTAATTAGTCATGCTAGTTACGCGAATTTAAGTGGCAATGGCCGATTGAAGAAGTCGAGCAGATATGGTTTTTTTACCCGTTTCCTAGTCTCCGATTAATCAAACTACAGAAATGTTTCGTTTCTTCTCCTTCAGAGGATAGTTTTCGGAATTGTCCAGGCTGCAAGGTCAGCTAGAACCTAGTACGGCCACGCCTCATTAACGTTTAAGAAACACTCAACTCACCCGACAACTACTTATAAACAATT
The DNA here is from genome assembly GCA_038088585.1 of Chrysina gloriosa. Lineage (NCBI taxonomy): Eukaryota > Metazoa > Arthropoda > Insecta > Coleoptera > Scarabaeidae > Chrysina > Chrysina gloriosa. The sequence continues at coordinate 10,979,762 of CM076092.1, forward strand.
CCGCATCCCTTGTGTAGGAATCCTTCTTTTACGCCGTATTTCGATAAACCTCTTTCACCGCACGCCGTGGGACGGAACGTCATAGACTTCGACGCATGTGCGCATCTGTGTGTGGGTTTCACGCCGAATTAGCCAATCCTATTTATTTATTTACTTTTAATGAGCAATGAAACGAGCTCGTTCAGTATTATCTCATTATACTAGAATTTTATGTTCTAAATTTAATAAACTTTGTGTTTATCAATCGTACTTATTATTAGTTATATTTCTTGGTTCGTTTTTTTTTGTGTATTTTAACCCCTACCTTGCAGGCTGGACACCTGGAAACTCTATCATCTAAGAAAGAAGACACACAAGTACAATTTTCATTCGTAACTTCGGTGAAGCACCCCGGGTGTTTGACGTACCGCCGTAGTAACAATCCGATTCTTGTACGCGACAGAGTAGAAATACCAAAATCAGCCCTACGATTCAGTGACGCCCCTTTTAAATCCTTGTCAAATTATCGTTAAATTAATTGCTTCTGCGTGTTATCAAATTTCTCCCCCAAGACATTCTGACAGCTATCTGCGCCTTGAACGCTGTGTTTCTTCCTTAGTATCATCTTCAGGACTCGTTTTATTTTTCTTGGTATTTTTCACTGTGGAACACATAGGACGCGACAGAAAGTACGTCACAAATTGACATAAGCATGCCATTGTATTGTAGGATGACTAGGCTTAATATTTATGGCGCTGACTGTACAGAACGAGAGCGTTACATTTTTCTTTAGCATTGGTGTGATTTGTTCCTGATTTGCGCATTTCAAGAAATTATGCTTTATTTGACAAGCTGTACATTTACAGGATTTATAATTAGCCTGGGCAAACAGCGGTAACAGCGTACTAAGTTACGACATCCTCCTAATCTAGTCAGTACTGAATCGATAACTACTCGTATACCGTGACTAGTTCTATGTATATATAGGCTGTCGTAACTTGTTTCCTAATTGTGCGCTGTTACCGCTGTGCGCCCAGACTATTTATAATCATTATTGACTACTTTTTCATATACAATACTGTAGCGAATTGCAAAACGAACTTTTCATTGCATCGTTTCTCCTCATAGAAAAAATCAACTATTTTAAACTACTACGCTACTACAAATAAACTATTACTCACATTAAATAATATCTTTACTCAGAAATAACAAAATATTAACAATATGAATTGAGATTAATCCGACGCCCTGGACAGGCAGAAGGATAATGTAATAGAAGAAGAATTAAGGCAATTTCTTCGCGGTCTCAGACAGTAAGGGTGTGATTAAGTAGTTCATTAACCTTCCTATACCCACGTCAAAATGAAAGACGTATACTATACTATATAAATCGGTCTCGCAGACCGTATGCGTGAGTATAGGAAGGTTAATAAAAAATAAAAATGGACTCTATTCTTGTTCAAGTATTCTAAAATTTAACTTTCAGTACACCAGATATGAACTGGTAGAACTACCACTGTGACAATTCTTTGATTGTTTAATTTCACCCTGATAATGCTATGCAATAAATAGCGACATGTCACTTCATATACTATTGCACTTAATTAATCACATCCTTACTGTCCGAGACTCTGAAGAAATAATCTCAATTGATTCCATAGGAAATGGATTTCATTTGTTAATTAACAATATGGGGTCAACCGGAAAGCACAAACATGTAATACCTCAAATAAGTAATACAGATTTACAATCCAATGTAAAAGTGCCAATAAAATGACGTGCACATAAAACCAAAGGGATGCATTTACTCGCACTTGCATAAAAATATGTGAAAATGAATTGTATCTTTAAGTGTATTCATTTTTTAACTAACAACTATGTGTATGTGTTCAATTGTAAAAATATACATATTCCCTAATACGTGTGCTACACTTATACTAGCTAAAAATATCTTATTTATTTGTCGTTTTTGACGGTTGTATCTGACAATTTTCGAGGATTACCGATGCGTAAATACTGAAAGAAACACCGTAAAGTTAGATACCCCGCAAGAATTAGCACTTTTACATTGGATTGTAAATCTATATTTATCTGGGATAGTAGATTCAGGTGATAATGCGCAAGCACACTTTACAAGACTCTAAGTGCAACTAGAGTAGAAAGTTACAAAGAAATAAAAGCAAAAATAATAATAATAAATGAAGCAATAGGATACTCAACGGTATTCTAAATAAATAGAATCGTGAATGTTAATTACTTCAATAATTGCGCAAATTTAATTTGTTTCAAATAAGAATTTTGTGCTTAAATTTAACTGTATCAAATTCAGTCGTATTACAATCTTATCTGCTTTTAGAAAGGAGGATATGTACAAAATGGATAACGAAACTGTGTCAATTGGAGTCGAACGATCCGGTGGTTAAGAGAAACAGGAACGATTTCTTCAAATATATGCTCATCATTTTACACAGGTCATTAGACGAAAGGCCTCACGAACTACGGATTTCCTCAATATGATGCTAGGGTGCTTAATTTTGTATTGTTATTAAATCTGAAACAGTTATGGAAATTTTGAGATTAGATAAAAATACTACGATACAAATGATATTATTAAGCATTGGAAAGTGGGGGAATAAACTTATGTAAATCGTACATCGATGAACGCAGCGGATAGCGCCATGCATCAATACATTGGATTGGTCAGAAAACGCAATTCGCTGTGTTCACTAACGTACGACTTTACGTTTATCCCCCATTTACTAGTCTTTACATATTACTAGTCGGGGCAAACAACGATAATTACGAAATAAGTTACCACAGTCTACACATACACAGAATAACTCACATACAGCATCGATTTAGTAGTGACTAGACTGGTAGTCGGGGATGCTGTCGTAACTTATTTCGTAATTGTACGCTGCTACCACTGTTTGTCCAGGCTACATATTACACATGCAAAATACATTTTGATTGATCTCTATTTTAGAATAAACTAAACGAAAGCATAGGTGGTAAGCCGTTTTTGAGTAGATGGTCACCAGATAGAAGAACTTACGTCGCAATAAAACCTATACCGCAAGGTGGCGCTTTGGTATATATGGCTGTTGCAAAAGATCCTTCATTAGGTTGGGAATATACACCTAAATAAATTGGCGTTTGAAATCGCGTTACACATTCAAAAAATTATATAAATATTTCAATTCTGTCGAACACAAATAATATATTTATTTAATAAAGGAAAGTACTTTTGAACTCTTGTTCATTGAAAGCGTGCGGATGATGTTTAAAAATTGGGGTAGAAACGTGCTGCTGTGTCATAAAACATACACGCCGTATTGAATTCTATCATTGCTAACAAATATACTCACCACTAAAGTTATATATACAGTACAGAAGAAGATTAATTTAACGACGTTTTCTCCCGGACGATTTTCCCTTTCTTGGACCACTCTTAGGTTTCTTAGCCGTTTTACTTCCCTTATTTTTACCTTTGCCCTTCTTTCCACCTTTTGGTTTGGGAGTTGCGCTTTCTTCCGAACTTCTGTAAAATCGACAAATATTTATTACATGTATATTTACACACGAGAAATCGTTATAATACCTTAAGTGATCATTTACACGCCTATTTACCGCTGTCTCCACGTCGATTTTTGGCTTCTTGTTCAAAACAGATTCGATGGCATTTAAGTCTTCTGCTTTCTCTTGATCGCTCGAAACTGGGGCAATTTTCCTTTTCCTTGATGCGCCGGGCGTAATAGCAGATACTCCTCTGGCTTCTTTCTCCTTAGGTAACGAATCTTGAAATTTACCGATGCTAGCCGTTGATGATTTGGCTATTGTAACTGCCGCTTTTAACTGAGAATAAATATCAGCTGTTAATAAGTATGTATTTTCTTGATTTTATTTGATTTTATATTTATATATTTAATAAAAACCTAAGCTATTAGAATACAGAATTATATAAAGACGACTATACTAGAGATGAAAATAGATAAATAATTTTAACTGTGACAAAAATATTTCGAAGGATTTCCAAAGGGGATTTTTGTTATCATCAAATATTAGGTAAGTAAAGGTAAAATGATGAATTTTTCAATATACAGAGGCATGATAGATACCATCATATTCTGATGATAGCGCTCAAAAACCGGAAACTGCTGCTGTGTGGAACTATGTACGAACAATTTTCGTTCGATAATCAAATACTACAAACTATATCAAGAAATATAGTAAATTTAAGGCTTTTAAAAAACTTGGATAAAAACGACAGACTTCAGGAAATTGTCATCCCAATTAATGACCAAGAAGCTATTCAAGATCTTTCTCATCTTACTTTGAAAGTGGTTTGAGAAGAGATTAGAAGAAGGTTAACATCTTGGATAAGAGTAACAAGCTGTCCCCTATTTTGATCACGCTGGAGCTAAATACAATAAAATAGTTGATAAGCTGGAAAAACAGTCATTAATGCTCTTTACAGGGTAACTAAAATTGGGTCGCAAAAATCCGCTGAAATCTCTACTCAGGACAAAGGAATTAGCAGCGTTTGTGCTTATTCAATGGTGCTAAAACTACTATTATAATATGTCAAAACTACCTGTGGCACGATTTACATGAGCAAACAAGTGGGTAAGGTTGAGGCTGGTTTAAAGACATCCTCAGAGATGAGGGTGGCAGGGGATATGTGACAAGTTTTTAAAATTTTAATGCACTTATTGCCCAGCACAGATGGGCTTTACATGCTCTGGTGATCTCATGTACCACCCACCTCTGCTAGACAGTAACAACTATCAATATAAAGTATTAGGTCAATAAGTTAATACAATGACAACAACCTAACAATGTAAACAATCTGAGCATTTAAAAACTTACATCTTTAGCAGTTGATATATCTGGATTCAACACACCCATCCTCGGTACCTTGATGTTCTTGCTCTTCGCGATATTCCTTAACCGTTGCAGTTCATTCTTAGCAACAAGTTCCGACTTCCGCTCGCTCTTTTTAGCGAACTGATCTTCCATAGGATCGACATTTTGAGGCACCTCCAGCAACCAGTCCTTATTCTTAACCGCTTGCGCTCGTTTAAAACCGAATAAGGGAATCCATTTCTGCAACTGTTCGTCCCAAGATAACTTCGATTTCTTCTTCTTTTGTATTCCTTTCAGCTTGGCGAATTCCTCCCATTTAGTGAGCGGTCTGGGTTTTGGGATATGCCTTGATCTCGGCAAACGGTATGTGGGTTTGGGTAGTTTAACAACAACCACATCGTCGACTTTTTCGGTAGGTAACTCCCAGACTTTATTCAGAAGTAACTGCACGTTGTCACGCGTTAGGTTCAATAGATAGTCGTCTTTCTTAGAACTAAAACGGAAGGGTAAACTACGCCTTTGTGAACGGATTATAAATACTTACTTTAGGAGTCCCAGATCGATTTCGTTCACATCCTCGCAGAGTAACGTCCCGAGATCTAAATTTGCGTGTTTTTCCACCGTTATGCTCATCTCGCCCATTATATGTTATTGAAAACGTGTGCTTGTACACCTATTTACTTAGAACTACACGTGTTGAAACATGATACAATCATATTCTGAGTAATTATAACTTAGTCACTAAACACTAATCACCAGAAAGCAAATTATAACAATATTAAAGTTTCATCTATTACACATATTCGAACTATTTAGTTAACAATTTATTAACCAGCTAACCCCATAAGGCCATGAAAGTTAAATACAACGAGCAGCACGTTCAGATACTCGTGTATGTCGCAAGTCGCACGTTACTTTATAAATATGAAAGGAATTTATTGCAGTTTTAATAATTAAACCGTGAATAATAGAGAAAAATTAAGCAAAAACGCTAATATAACATGTTATTACACATTTACTTTCCTCTACACAAAAGTATAAATTGTTTACTTCTCCTTCCTGATTTCGGAACGGATCCAGTTTTCGTCATATCCGTTACCTAACGAGCATGTGCCTTACCGAATTAACTACATCAGCGCCCTCTACATCCGCCAACATTCATTCTATTCTGACATCTTTGAAGAGCAGTAGCTGTTCCTTGCGTTACCAAACTTTTACGTGCAAATATTTAAATCTGAGCATTTATATTAATTTTAAATCAAAATTTAACGCAAATCTTACATAATTAACGTCTGCAAAATGTCCTATACCAGGCGTGCTGGAAACTTTGGCAAAACGAGTAAGTATTGATTTTTACTACACCTACTCGTAATGGCGTGATCCGGATTGTGCTTCGCTAATCGTAGACATTTTTTTATTCTTCGAAGAGTATTTCTATACCAATAAGCTAAACTTTTACTTTAATACCTAGATGCACCTTTGAGTTCTGTTGGACAAAGAAGACCCGGTGGAGGAAATGCGTTTCACAATACACAGGTAAGTGCAGCCATTAGAGGCTTGGTATTTCGAGAAAAATCGTCGTTTGTGTATATCTGACCATATACGTTACAAGCGGAGCTTGCAAAGGCCCCTTTGTATAGTTTTATCTTTATGTATTAATGTCTTGTTATCTTTAGTCATATAATTTTTGCATTTTGCTGTAGTACCGATTACTATTTCACCGGTCATGTTACAGGGTTAATATTGCATTGATCAATTGCTATATGCAGGTTTTGTATTCATATATAAAAAAACAAAAAATTGCAATATATGCAATACTTACTCCAACCCTCAATTTTACTATGTTTAGGCAAAATTAGTACTTTCACAAGTGTACATTTTTACCCCACTGCAGTTTTAGTATTTGGAAAAATAAAACAGTTAAACCACTGAATTTTTTTAATTAAACAAAAACATTGCGTTGGTATACTTTATATATATATATATTAACAAAAATAGAATATATTCAGAGCAGACTCAAAACAAGAACAGTGAGACACTTATAAAGGTATGGACGAAAATATAAAATCAGTGGTAAAAATTTATCCCACGAATGTCATTGAGGGTTAATATTAATTACATACTACTTTACACAAATTGAATTCTTAAGCAGTTAATTATCCCGTTCTCTACTTTATTAGCCACTTATGTTCTATACATACACTCCATGACACTTAGTTGGATGCAATACTGGGAACTTAAAGGGAATTTAAACTAGTTTCGATAAGAGAACCAAAATTAGAAAGGAATAAAAAAATTACATAACTCCATAGGACAGCCTACAACTGAGGTTTGTTTATTAGGCAGCTTTCATGCAATGCCTATGAAAGCTGGCTAATAAACGAATCTAAAGTGTAGATTGTTCTTTGGAGATTTATTTAAATTTTTATTTTTTTATTCCAAAAGAAAATATTACCTATACCTCTATAATCTGAAATTATTTAGTTGTACTGAGTAATATATGCATAATACTACTTATTTGCATGTCCTTGTTTCTGTTTGATCTCTGATTCTACCCATGCTATTTTCTTTAATATATTTCCTTAAATGACCCAACTACTGGAATCTTTCGATTTTACAACTGCATCAATGTTCGATTCCTTGTAGATATTTCATATACATTTTTAAACAATTTATCGTTCTGAAGTTTATTATGTTTTTACATAAAATTATACTAGAATAAAATTTTGCATGTATTTGTCTAAATCCATTCAAGTTCTCAGTCCTTGGACTGATTCACTGCAGTTTGTCACAGCATTCGGTTAAAAGCTTTTTTATTCAATTTCATGTATTTTGTGCTCTCTGCCTTCCATTGCCTGTTTTACGTATTAAAGGACGTCCTAAAGGGCTTTTCCTACTATTATGTTTAGTATCGCGTTAAATGCCCGATTAGGACACACACCTTATCTTCATTACCTGATACCATAGTGTTTCTTTTTTCCCTAAATTTCCAAAATTGTTTCCTCTTGTTAATTTTAGGTATTAAATTATCTGCTTGTGTGAACTTTGGATTATCGCCTCCACACCGTTTTCTATAATTCCTTTTGTATTTTACCACCCCATCACAACACAATAGAAAACACTCATAAACTAGTGTGTTTAATATCTCTGCAGATTAAGAAATAGGCACAAATTTAGTTTCTTTTCCCGGTAACAAAGTTTTCCATAAATTATTTTAACAGTTTATATTTGTATCTATATATTGTGACCTATTTAGAGTAGAGTTCCTTTATTTAGTATTTGCTGCTTTCTGCAAAATTCAATAGCATTTATAGATGTTACTGCAAATTTTATTCTTAAATATGGAAAGCTTTACCATCAATTAGTTACGAAAAGATTAAAAAAATTTATGAATGTTCATGATCTTCACAATGCTCCTATGGAGATTTCTTGTTTTATAACTGAAATTGGGTGTTTTAAGATTTAATGATCGGAAATTAAAATTTTAAATACGAAGGTTTCTGCAAAAATTTTAGGGAAATAAATATGGATCAAATAAGGTGGAATCCATCACATTTACAATTTTTTAGCAGTTAAATATTTAATATCTGCATATTATGCACAGCATCGATGTCTTTTGCAACAACACCGATTAATAAACAATCTTCGTTAAATTCTTTATTGGGACTACGAATACTAGCGATCTGTTCCTGTTTTGAATGGTTCTTAAACATTAGAAATCGTTCCACGAATATTTTTATGCTTCAATTCCATCCTTTTATTATTTTTTATTTTTTGAAGATTTTTAACTTTACTGTTGCATAAAAACGATACTCAATGATTTTTTGTCAAATGTTATTACCACTCTACCCAACAAAAAATATATATATATTTTACGATTGTGAAGTTTATGATATTCCAAAATTTATGCAGCAGCCTACGGTACCCATCAATAATTTATTATTATGCAATGAAATGGATTTGTGGAAATGATTTTCTTCTGCAAAATAACTAATATTCTTTTTGTTTTCTTTCCTTTTAAAGACAGGCGATGGCTAACAGTACTATACAGTTCCTGATGGGTAGTGGTACTGTTATAGGTTATTGTAGTGAACTTTTTATATTGAACCTTAATACTAAGCGAACTATCTCAATTTCAACCAGGGTCAGTTAGAGATGAAGTGCCCTTTTTAACTAACTATAAATGCAAATTTTTCTATTTTGTTAAACATACATTCCATTTAAAACCTAAAGTATTTGACTTCTTAATATGATTTACAACATCGATAATTGTATTATTTGTAACTCGTTTTAAAAGAAGCAGCCCTAATTGACCAATTCGGTAACCGGAAAGGAACAGTATGATATTGAGGTATTTTTTTAGTAGTAAGCATTCAGATGAAAAGTTCGTATCTTGACAGTTTTTGTGTTATTTCCCAGTATTCAGATTTATTAGAGCTCCACGGGCTCCTGGCAGTTTCGTACGGTTTCTGTGGTTTTAAGTTTCAGAAACCGCGACAAAATTTGCGAGGGCTTTTAGATCTCTATTAAATGATAAGCAGTGCAATAAGCGTCAAGATATATTGCGACGGTACCTTTTACTGAAACGATGGCGACATCTTTAGTAAAAGGGGGCACCTATACCGGTGTGCACGGCCGCCATGGTAAACTTGTGTAGTATATTAGATGATAACCATATAGAGAATGAACAGCAGTTATGTGCAACCTGGCTTCCAGAACAAACAGCATCAACCATTGAATCAACATCTTCAACAAAATCTACAGGCGCAACAGCAACAATTTCAATCCCAGCTTCAACAGCAGGAAAAAGCTAGAGCTGCTCAACAGCAGGTTAGTAAGCCACATAAAAAAGTGCTTAGATCTTCACTGTTGATAAAATTTACGAGGGTAGACTGAAAAATTTTCGGGATGCCAAAACAAAATAATACGGATTCATGTTTTTGAATATAATCCCCTCGAAGTTCAACACACTTGGTCCAAAGTTTCTCTAGCTTCTCGATTACCCTTCCGGGTGTAAATTTGTTCGAAATTTCCAAAATAATCGTTTACAGTCTTTATCAGTTCTTCATTCGACCAAAATCTCTTTCCACCCAGAAGTGGTTTTGAGTTTTGGGAAAAGGTGGAAGTCTACCAGAGCCAAATCAGGCGAATATGGCGGATACGGAAGAATTTCAAACTTCAATTCTGTAAATTTTTAGTAAACGATTGCACTTCAATGAACATGCGTATTGTCGTGGTGAAACAACAGCTTTTTTCTTAACCATTCCCGGGCGTTTTTCCCGAATTGCTGCTTTCAATTTGCCCAATAGTATTGTGTGATATTGATCTGTAGCAGTTGCCTTTTTCAAGATAACGAATTAGCAGAATTCCTTTTGTATCTCAAGAAATCGATGTGTCATCACCTTTACAACCGCGTAAATAGTCTTTGCCGATTTGGCGCGTGCAATCAACTATTTCTATGGCATTTTTATTTCTGGCGTGTAGTGATGAATCCAGGTCTCCTTCATGGATGCGAATCATCTTGTGAAATCCGTTGGATTCCTCGTAAACACTTCCAAACAATCGGGTTCGAGCTCGAATGCGTTTTTATTTCTTTTGTTCTGGCTCCAATTTGATTTGCGTTCCAAATAGAAAAATTTTATGACCGCTGGAACTTTATTTTTATCCATAACTGAAAACACAGAAAGGTACTTAACTTAAATTCTAGTGGAAAGCAGACTATTCGACAGATCGATTCTTAACATTCACACTCAATTGGTATGAAAGAGTTGTCAACACAACAACATAATGTATTTGAGAAAATAAAAAGCAACCCCTAGCAGCGATTCTGGAAACTTTTCAATCTACCCTAGCAAATTATATTTATTAAAATATAAATATATTATCGTTCCACATGGAGTCAGCAACTTAGTTTCCATTTCAATAAACTGAGCAGCGTTACACCTGTGGTAAATCAATTGTCACTGCAGAATTTCGATGGTGTCTCCGTGTTGGTCTTACTGTTGTATAAATTCGCAGTGACTATACCTCTGAGAGTTGACATTACTATATATTACTGTCATAGATAAGAGGCGCACATTCCTTCCAAAATTCGCATTTCAAAGTGATTGTAGTACAGTATAACTGATACTAGACTGTATCGATAACTCCACGCTCCGTAATTATGAATTAACTGTTGTCCGGCGAAATACATGTCTAAGATCGATTAATAATTATGTTGCGCGAAGTTACCTATACCGTTAAGAGTCAAAATTCGCATTTAAAGACGGTGCCCACATACAAACGCGTTTCGTTTTAATAGGCGTTACAGAATCAGCAAAACAAACAACAAATGCAGAAACCTCCGCAGCAACAGACAATGGCTAAACAGCAACAGCCTGCATCGAATACGCAACAAGCGGGAGTTCAAAGACCGGCTCAGCAACAACAGAAGGTATCTCCGCAACAACCGTCGCCTCAACAGCAGCAATCGGTTCAACAGCAGCAATCGGTTCAACAGCAACCTGCTCCACAACCAGTGCCCCCAACAATCTCAAACTACCTTACAGCAGGCTGCTGAGCAATTGCTTGCAGAACAAAATATGACAGAAGATAAACCGATGGCAAACACAAACTCCGACCAGAATTTGGAGTGCGCAGATGAACCGATGGTAACAGAATCCACAACAGAAAATGCGGTACAACAACATAAGCCGAGACCGTTTTGGATGAAGAGAAATGGTAGGTGCTGATTCTAATATTCCAATTTTTTCCAACATATACATACATACAATCCATACGAAACTTTGCACTGGAAAACCCTCCGAACTTAGAAATGCGCATCTCTGTAAAATTATCATTCAACAGTTTGAACTGGCAACTTTCTGGATTTATCAATTTGCAAATTAAACGTCATCATAAGTTTCCGGAGAATTTTCCGCCGCGAAAAACTAGCACTTAACTTTAAATTATTAGTCTGATGACATTTCACTGCGCAAATTTGAATCTCACATAAACGTTATCTTAATTATGCTAATTACAAGGTAATTTGTGAGTCATGTGAATAACAGTTCTGAATAAGAACTTCTGTATATTCAAGACTGGTAGCAAAAATCAAATGTAACTTTTATATTTTCTTAGGACGAATCAATAGGGCTGAAAGGGCGAAGAGACGTAACGTTCGTTTACGTAAACTACTACAGCCCAAAAACGCCCTCATGATCATCAATGAACTCGTCGGTCACGTTACATTTGACCTTGCCGAGACAAAAGCAGGCGAAAGTTTTAACGAAATGTACAAGGCTTCTGTTGCTATCGAAGGCAAAGACCATATTGGATTTGGTGAGTTCCTGAGAAATTTTCCGGCTGTAAAGAAGAGGTCACAAATTTTCTGTCGTATCTGTTTTAAAAATGCTGAAATACCCTAGTGCACAACTAAGTCAACTTTGTAGAATTTGTTTTACATAGTGTTACGTTTGTGCAAGAGAAAAGCTTGGATGGATTCGCTAACACCACAAGGACTTAGCGTCCTATGAGTGGAGTTTGATAGTAGCCTTCCAACAGATTCAAAGATAATCGATGTATGGTACCGAATAACTACTATCCGTTCAAAGCCACCGCTAGCTATTGCTAGAATTGGAGGTAGCAAGAAAACTGCCAAAGATCTTGTTGACCTTCGTTTTACTTGTAATTAGCTAACCATCAGTGACTGAACGGGTAGCAGTTGTTTGGTAAACGAAGTTATCCTTTATGTGTAGTCAAGGAAAATCAATACGTTCATTATCTTTACATTTATCTAATTGGTTTCATCTATCGAAAAATACTTGTCCGATAATTTTGTAGTTACTTTTTTATTTTTTCCGGATCGTCCCAGATAAGCGCAAACGTAGGCAAAATATCGCCTAAGTTTCCGCTTGTCGGGCACTTTCGATAATGGAATACCTTCGTAAATTCTAGGCAAAAGCAAAGCACTGGCAAAAACAGCTGCAGCCGAAACAGCTGTGCGATCAATGATACTAAACAAATTGAGGATAATTGCGCAAATATCTCCATCACCCGCTTCGGGGCCAACGGAGACAGCTGCACCCGTCGAAGACGACAATAGAGATCTTAAAATGGAGGTATCAGAGGATAATCAAGATGATGTTTCGTGGACTCACATCGCAAGTTTCGCGATCCATAAATTATTTTCCAGTTGGGGAGATGACGGTAACGTAGCCGACATGGTAAGATTACATCTCTATTAGTAAACTAGGCAAATATGGGGTGCGCTGAATCATCTGTCCTTTTCACAACGTAATGTACTGACTCACACCCCATATTTGCCCAGTATACCTATTAGAATAATATAATCCTCAGTTTACGCTTATAGATTTCAAGAGCCAGTTCGGTTGGTAGTCTTATTGAGAGTAAAGATTCGTCAAAAGAGGGAATTACCCCAATACATACCCAACCGGAGCAAAAACCAGCGAAAAAGTTACCGGAAAACGCAGCGTTGATGAATCCTATAATGTTGTTGAATCAGATGCATCCATCTGCTAAATATGAGGAATTAGGTAAAACGGGAACTCCCCGCACATTCAATTCACTATCAAATGTACAGTGGATAATCAATCGTTCGTAGGCACTGGTAAGTTTAATTAGGAGTAACGAGAGTTATATTGTATGGGAATAATTTATTGCAGGGCCAAATAAAAAGGCAGCTAGGAAACAAGCAACTTTCGAAGCGTGCAAGGCACTTTTAGGAATTGAATACCCAATGGAAGTTTTACAAGGAACATCACCAGTTAAAACCGCTCCAATGGAAGTTGCTTAAATTTCTCACTTTATATTTTCAGAACGACAGGTTTTATCACTCGTTGATGACTGACATACATAAGTAGGTGTTGTAATATCATGTAGATGAGATTAATTCGGCATTCTTTATCTTTATAAAGTAGGAAGACATCCTTAAATTCTTGCAATTATTTAGAATGAATTATTTATGTATTTTATATATAAGTATTTACATATTTCGAATATCTTAATTGTTTCTTCTTATAAATAATAAAACTAGTATGAATAATTTTTATGTATTTTCATTTTCCAACTTTTCCTGTGTTAAATTTACTTGAAAATAGCACAACCAATGTTTTCAAAACACGTTACGCATTACAAAATTCAGAGACGAAACGTTTGTTTAGAACCAATAGGGGCATTTTTAAGAGTGCATATTACTCAAAATAAGAATTTGTATATTGAATAATACAAAACTTATAGGTTAGATTGTTTACCCTGGGCCTTCGAAACAACCTTATTGAGTATAATGTGGGCTTGATCATAGTAGGGATTGGTAGCTTCGCGAACTCTATCCATCCACGCTTTTAGTTTTGGGCGCCCTTCTTTAGGATCGTAACCAGCTATTCCTGAAATGTTTCTTTCGTTATTTTGTATAAATGACCTATACCGTGCCGTGAAGATGAGAATGTATTTACAGTCCGTAAAACGAAGAAATGGTCTACGAAGGAGATTCGAAAAGTAAGTTCCGTTTGTTTATTAAGGAAACCAATACATGAAGAGGTTTTTATTATATACAACTTGAAGCTACTACTTTCAGCTATTTTTCTACATAGTTGTGATTGAGACATTTGTCATAGTGATGAACCAGCTTTTTAATGCCCTCTTCATAGAACTCCGCCGGCTGTAATTTAAGCCATAGTGTAACACTGTCCTGCAGCTGTACGTGAAATTTGAGGGAAACGGCGCTTAGTTCTGTCATTGTGAATCTCTGATTTTCACGACTTTTCTCTTCAACATTACCCAAAAATTCGTCCTTCACAACAGTTGGTCTTCATGGATATTAGTTCGTTCTTATCGAAACATACGGCACCATCTTCAAACCACACTGTTGCTTATCACATTTTCACCATAAACCGAACGAAGTTCACGATGAATTTCGGCAGCCTTCATGTATTTTGTACACAGAAATCGGATAGCAGCACACACCCAATTGGTGGGATTTTCAATTACCGCAATCGTTTTAAACGTCCAAAACAGCACCAAAGAATGTCCGAACAATTATCTCACTAGCACTGCCAGACTCACGTTGAACCAGACTACACCGCAGTCGATATTTCCACTCCTGGTCACTAGGTAGAAACAGAACTTACTTTACGAATTGCCCTCGAATATGCAGTAAGATGGTACAAGGGATGTTTCCGAAGTAAAAAATTTAGCTATAATTTCATTTTGTCAGTTTTCATCAAAATCAATACAGCAATAACAAGCCTAGTTTCAAACTATACGACGCATGCGCACTCGTTTCTGAGCGTTCAAACCAATTTTCAGTACTGTTTTATGATCAGTAGTTTGATGTGCAAGCAAGTAATGTGGATGATTTGGGAACTAATTGCAAACTGTAAATACACACGTCATGCTAGTTTTGCAACATAAACCGTCAATTGCAATCACTTGTTAGACAAATTTATTGATAATCATTTCACTAGCCAGGGCTTGTACGCGTTTGTTGCTTCATTGACCACGCATTTTCAATTATATTCGCATCTGAAAACCACGCCCAAAAGCTAGAAACACTCATAACTAGAGTTTGTTAAAAAGGTGGATGACGTGTTATCATTAAGTAGTGTAAATCGGACTGACGCCGTCACTCCTCCGAATTTTATTATTTATATCATTATTCGGAGGAGTGACAGTGTCAGTCCGATTTACACTACTTAATGATACGTCACCCAAGATTTGATAAAGAGTGGACGACGTGTTATCATTAAGTAGTGTAAAACGGACTGACACTATTACTCCTCCGAACTTTATTATTATTATAGTAACTTATAAATTATCATTGAATAATAAAATTCGTACAAGTGACAGCGTGAGTCCGGTTTACACTACTTAAAGATAACACGTCATCCACTACTTTACCAAAACTTACTTACAATACAGACTACGTGCATGTACAAATTTGGGAAACATTGTACTAACTCGGTTGTTCTATTTCACAAGCGGCCCAAATATCGGCAGCCGATATTTCATCGCCGTTAATAAATTTCTTCTCTTGAAGCCACAACGGTTCCATCTGGTCTAAAACATCAACCATTTTAGATTCAAACAAAGTCACCATATTTTCGTCACTTGGTCCTCCAGTCATTCTTGGAAGAAGATACTAAAAAAAGAGAATAAGAAAGAAACACTCCAACATTTCGATTATTGGCTGAAATAATAAAAATCTTATATTCAAATATCGTAAGACATCTTCAAAACAATACAAGATGACTTACTTTCAATTGAAAGAACATTGCACAAAATAGTCTCAAGTTGTTGTGCTGCCATTCCAAAAATTCATCGACGCGTGCTTGCTTCTTGCTATCGGTAGGATAGAAATTTTCTGGTAAACCTCTTTCTCTAGCCAAATATCTCAGGATCGCTATACTGAAAGAAATAGAAAATTATTTAAATTGAAAAGCTCTAAACCACCCCAACAAATATTCAATAAAGTGGGAAATTCAACCTGTCTTCAATCATGACTTATTGTTTGTTAAAAATGTGGATGACGTGTTATCATTAAGTAGTGTATAGTGTAAATCGATTTACACTACTTAATGATACGTCATCCACTAATCATGACACGCTAGAGGTATTTTTTAGAAAAACCTACACCTTGCCTATTTTGAGTTTTTAACTACGTCATTGTTTTGTCATAGGAGTAAAGACAATCTATTAATTTGCCTATCTTTCGCAAGTGCTGCCGGTGAAAAGAGAAGTACAATTTGCGCTTGTCTCACAGCCAAAGATTTTTCCATTTCCTATTCCAAAAAAATGTTTCTATTCTACATAGATAACAGCTCGTTAACGACATGTTTCTCGAATCCACGGGAGTAAAAGACTATTTAGATTTTTGAGCTAGGGATGTTTAGATAGCAAGCTGTAACATATTTTTCTAAATGGTCATCGATTCTACAGGCTATTATATTTCGAAACTAGCTTGTGTAGATAACAAAAGATGATTATTTGCGTTACATTTACATGTGTTAGGAGCGATAAAAACGATGCGGATAGCGATAGCCGTTGTCGTATAAATCGACTTTCTGCCGAGTAACAATTAATTACATTGCATTCTCATATTGAACGAACTCTAGTCAAAACGGAACTTATCGACATGTCCTCGTATTATAATATAAGCGATAAGATGCTAATCACGAACGACACGAACCTTTCAGTCAGTTTGTAACCATCGTCATCGATGACTGGCACCTTTTGGAACCTTGAAACCTCATTTTTGTATTTATCTGTTAAATGCTCGCCTAAAAGGTTAATTTCCAGGTTATAATCTCGGATTATAGGTGTTCTTACCTTTAAAAAGTGCCACAGGGCACTGTACGAACGGTATTTTACTTTTTATTTAACAAGATAAACATCGCCCTGGATGGTTGGGACATAAAATCGAAATATAGTTTTAAAGCCATTTTGCTTATGAGGTGTGGTGCTCCTATAACAGGAATAGTGCCAAGTACACACTATACTAGCGACTAAACTGACGAATATATTACTACAACCAACCGGTTGCATGTGAGACATGTGAGTCCAATGTTTACGTTCGATGCAAGTGTATATAATAGATAAGCCCCATGTTTCGTCTATAATTATTTACGAATCAAAAACGGACCAAAAATGGTAATCCCAGAATTTTAAATCTTAATATATTGGTAACCAGATAAACAAGAATCTGTAAACGGTTGTATATGAATGCTAATGATGCTGAAGTGTACCGATATAGTCAGAGGCGGCTGGTACATGAGAGCACAAGAGCACGTGAATCCCCTGGCATGCTGGGCAATGATTATATTGACATTTTAAACTATCACTGAACTAAAACCCAGTCGCAAAAAATGTCGACGTTTCCACTCAATACAAAGGATTTAGCGGACTTTGTGATCACTTAATGCGTTTAAAACTACTATTATATGAGGTGTCGCTATACATATATATATATATATATATATATATATATATACACCCCTCTTTTTTTTTCTGATTTTTCACGGAGTTGAGCAAGAATCATAAGGTAGTAAAGCTGATTAAGAGTTTGACCTTCAGGAACCCAGTGGAAGTACATAATTCAATGAATATTTGAAAAACAATCATCATTGCTTTGAATTTTGATTTGCCCATTCGAGCTTTCTAGCTCTCGGTGTAGATGGGCTGTTTCAATGCATGGATTACTGCTTAGTTTCTGGATCATAAGTGAAAAACCAAGATTCATCACTTGCTATGACTACAGTTCGTTAAAAAGGTGGATGACGTGTTAAGTAGTGTAAACCGGTCTTCCACTTACACAACATTAACATTCGGAGAAGTAAAGTCCGGTTTACACTACTTAATGATAACACGTCATCCACCTTTGTATCATACTCTAGTTATGACTCTTCCCTAGAAGTTTGGGTCATTTTCAATGGCATTAAATTGTCAGTACAAATATTTTCAAGAGCATCTTTTTTATATTCGTTTGTGAAAATTTTCGGCACCATTTTCGCACACACTTTTTCCATGTTGAAATTCTTATGTACAATTTGTCTTAAACATTTTCTGTCAATTCCTACAGTTTCAGCAATCGCACGAATATTTAACCGACGGTCAGATCGGCTCAGATTACCGATTTTTTCATTATTTTTATCCGTCTTTGACGGAATCTTGGAAACGCTTAAAAGCCCGCGCACGTGATAGATATTCATCGCCATATATATTTTCTTAATAAAAGATATGTTTCAGTAGCGGTTTTTCCAAATTTTACAACGATTTTCACGACAATTCGTTGTTGTACTAAAACACAAAAAGTAGATTTTATACAAAGGAAAGCCACCGCCTGACTAATATGTCCATAGAGACGGACAGAGGCGGCAATCGGAAAAGGGGGCTTCACGCTACACAGCTGTTGATGACGCGACTTTGGCGCATGCGCAGATCGTCTGTAGTAACATCAGTCTCGTTATTTTATAGCCGCACCTTGTATATACATACGTAGAGGGTGAGGCGCGGAAACTGCTTTAAAAGCGAAATAAAAAAGAACTACATGTTCCAAACATTTTTATTCTTATTCCCTCTATCGCACAACATGGAAAATTTGATTCTATATTCTTTTAAAAAGAATGTCAGGTAAATACCATCCTCCATTATCAATACACCGATTCAATTCAAAATTCGGAAGATTCAGCCCACTTTTTCAAACATGCCGGCCAGTATTTTGGCAACTTCGGCTTGCGTGGTGTTTTGCAAGGCTTCCAGAGTCTGTGGGATTTGAGACACCCCCAGAAAATAGTCACACCAATATCAAGTGTAAACCATTTGAATCAGAATACATTTCACTGATTTTTACACATTGATCAGACGTGTTGTTCCCCATAATCAATTTCCACGGTTCAAATGTCAAAATTCGTCAACAACATGCAAAAAGGTTCCAATATTTAAAAATCGTTTATGGTTTAATATTTAAAAACTCGATAATTTCTAATTGGAAGATGTTTCTTAACAATATAATATAAACTGCCGAGGTATAAGAGAAGGAGATGTACTGTCATCTTGAGATGGTATTTCAAATGGTAATAATCCGTGAGAATACGCGTGAATCGTTTTAGATTTTCTTTCTGTAGTTCGTGAGATTTCTTGGCTTTTTTCTGGACAAAGAGTGGTGAACCATTTTGCCTGCCTTAGCTCTGAAATATGCCTGCAGTAAGAAGTCTTTGTTCCTTCTGTCCATTGTCGTATCATCCCTATAACATTGTATTTCGTAATACCATTACATGGTCCCGCTTCGGAAGAACGAGTCTGCAAATCCTTCTCTAGCAATTGCTCAAGAAATTATTGGCAGTTCCAAACCGATTTCAACACGACTAAGCGACTAAATCCTTGCCTTTCTCAGTCCCTATTTGAATACATTCCATTTCAGAGAAATCTATTATGTAGATCTTCGCTTAGTCGTATCGGTCTGGACATGTCCATTAAACCTAAAACGAACACGTTGTGTTTGGAATCTGTAGATACCCAAACAGATCGACTTTAACACTTGTCCTGCATTTTTAATAATTTCACCACTTTTCAATTATAAAAACTGGTCCACAAAAAAACATAAAAAAGCCCCATTTATACAAACCAAACAACAAATTAAAGAATATTTAGGCTCTCGTTGGAAATAATTTTTATATAAGGAATATGATTATAAACTTAAATACAACAAATATTAATAATAATTAAAAATAATAATACAAATGGAAACACGGCCTATTTCTTGGACATCTGCTCTATTTTATAAACCGCACCATGTGCCTTATCGTAGGTTGGATTAAAATGCTCCTGCACCTTCGCAATCCAGGCTGTTAGCGTAGGTCTTCCTTCTCTCGGATCGAATCCACAAATTCCTGAAACATCTCACGTTATCACAAACCACACAGTCCAACCAAACTCATATCTCACTTGGTTGCTCGATTTCGCAGGCCGCCCAAAGATCGGCAGCTGTAATTTCTTTACCAGTAATAAAAGGGCCTTGCCCCAACCAGACCCTCTCGAAAGAATCGAGACATTTGATCATTCCCTTTTTAGCATTAGCCACGGCTTGTTCGTCGATCGGTTTCTTGAATCGATTGGGTACCAGAAACTAAAACCGGATAGCTAGTGAGATAAGTAACAACCACGGCCTAATGAAATAATAATGCACCTTTAGAATGAAGTACATGCCGAGGAAATATCGGATGTTATGATGCTGCCATTCTAAATATTCGTCCACTTTGAATTGCTCCTTTACCTCTTGAGGATAGAAGGAATTTGGTAGATTTTGTGTTCGTGCTATGTAGCGCAAAATGGCTATACTACGAGTACGATTTTTAGATGGTTTTGCAAAGTATAGGTTGCTTAAGTGACACAAGAAATGGACATCCAGTATTTATTATTAAATTTTCATTACCTTTCGTGCTTGTACTTACTATTGTATATGATGTTTTCAAGGCCGTGCAAATACTGTTTAAGTTGTTCTTCAACTTCAAGTTCAGTTTATTTTGCTGGTTGTTGGTGTTCACTTTAATAAGTTGCTATGAGTAAAGAATGTAAACGAAGAAAATTTAGAGAATTCAATTAGTTCAACAGGGCTCAAATCGTAGACATGCATGAGCTAGGAATATAATTTCTCGGCGTCATCGGCAAGATTTAGAGGAGCGTTTTCTTTGTAGTTAATTATCGATCCTGCTTTCAAAAGACAGGGAACATCGAGGAGGTACAGAGAACGTTCAGCTGGAGGTACAGAAAAAGTTGGGCTGGAGATACAAAGAAGGTCATTGTCATCATGGGCAATTAGCAATACGAAACCAACGGACTGTATTGCCACTCTTTGAGAAAATGCGAATCAATGTTCTGCAAAATACCAAAACACTCATAAGGCCACCACATCACGTGGTATTGAAAAATATTGCTATCGTTGAAAATCAAAATTTGTCAGTTCCACGCCGTTCTCGACAATTGAGCTTGTTTGTGACCTCCGTACGTTATATTTTGCGAAAGGGCCTTTATTTACTTCCTTATAAGATCCAGTTAGTGTTAAAAGTGAAGCCAAATGACCATTTATTGGGTCATAAATGGGTTGATTTTGGTCATTAATCTTGCCGCTGATGGCCATTTTTATTGATGAAGCGATGAAGCTTATTTCTAGCTCAATCACTACGTGCACAAACAGTATTCTCGCATTTTAAGTGATGAAAATCTACAGGTACCACACACAATTGTATCCTAACAAAGTGATAGTATGGTGTGATTTACGTGTTGCTGGAGACAATATCAGTTCTTATTTCTCTCAAACGGAAACCAAAGCGCATGTTACGGTGAATTGTGCTCGTTATAGATCAATTCAAAATTTCTTTTTCTTTCCAAATATGCATAATATTAATCTGCACAAAGTGTGGTTTTAACCGGTTGGTACCATCGAAGCCATCAATTTATTGAAATAGAAATTTAATTTATTTATTTTTATTTAAATAGATTTTTTAATTTTCGCCCAACCTCTTAAACGTTTCACGGATTTTGTGGTTTTATTAATTAATTAGTATTGCGAATGTAAATTTAAGTTTCCTCCACCATCCCAAAGTTGTGTAATATAATACCGTTAAAGTCCGTAATTTTTATTCTGTTTAACTTTAAATTTATTTCACTTTTATATCAATTACCTCCAAATTAACTAAGTTTGATGTTTCAACAGTATTTTGGTGTAATTCCTTCTTTGTTGTCGTCTTTTATGTATTTAACCCATTCGTTACAGGCCAAGACGCCCCGAAATGAGATGGTCTAAGAGACAAGGAATGTAACTATCTTTTTCAGTTCAGTCTGTTTAACGTACCGTCGTGTTTTCATTCTGGTTCTTTTACGCGACGGAGGAAAAACACTAAGATCATCCTCACATATATCAGTAACGCCGCTTTTAAGTTTTTGTGTTGTCAGTCAGCGTTTCTAACACCTTCTTGAAGTAAAACCTTAATCCCTATCACCCAACGCTGCAGCTAGTCGTTTTCATTTCTGCATGTCGTCAAATCTTTCCGTGATAATCCTCTCCCGTTATTTTTGGCTAAGGACAACTTTAAACCGTTTTAATGATGCTCAAGTTGGTCACCGAAATTTCCTGATTTTTCACCAAACGCTTACGTAAGGAATTTCATGTGATTGAAGACTGACAAATTTACTCCAGTCACCACAGAAAGTTCTTCGGCATCAACTACAACAGCAATGGGATGAGATGCCAGAAGAAACCATAGATTATTTAATTACAATGAATATACCTAGCTGAATCTAGGCCATCAATTAGAGGATTTCGTTCAAGCCTTGATCGTTTACGTCTTTCATCAAATTAGTCAAAATCAAAATATTCCGAACTACTAAATACTGGATGTCCAATTTTTATATCACTTAGGGTTTCAGGATATTTACCTTTCAATCATAGGAAATCCATTATCTTCGATGGCTGGTAATTGTTGAAATTTGGAAATGTTCTTAAATTCTTCAGTTTTGTTCTCACCTAAACAAAAGATATATAGGGACGTCAAGTATTTAATTAAAACAACAATAATAATAATAATAACAGATATAATAATTAGTCACAACTTTATTATTTTAAATCCATTATATTTCTCCATATTTTCATAGTGTTATGTTGGCAACACAAAAGCAGCAAATTTAAAAACAACGATATTTAAAATCGTTATAAAAATTTATATCACACTAAGGAAGCACCCTCGTATATCTTTAACAACTGTATAAACACGTCCAAAGTTCATTTGAGGTCGTTGCCTGTAAAATCTCGCAACTTTATCTATATTTACACACCTTAATTTTTATTTGGATATGTAACGTATCTATTCGGGCCATTTCCTTACCTTTTACTATGTTCGTAAAGATGGGTTGAAAAGGAATTTTGTAATGCGTAAGTAAAACATACAACGCCCTACTAGGTTGAGACATGAGATCATAATATAGTTTTAAACCTGCCATATTAGAGAGAAACAGTAGTTAAAGCTATGCGTTTTTAAGAATAAGTAACACAGAGTAGGGAGTATTATTCGACATGCGCATCCAGCTAATGTTTATGGCCAATGTCGCCAACTGCCTCTTTAGGGATTGAATTATTGTAACTAAAACTTTCTATGGTCTCCAACTATGTATAGTTAATAGAGAATATTTTCGATCACATTGATTTGAAATTAAAGTCAGACACTATAAACGAATAGCATTGTCAATAAAAAATTCAGCATACATTTTCTTTGCATTCTTATACATTTGATAGATAGCTCTCTAAAGTATCATAAAGGATTTTTCAATAAGACCTTTTTTGTAATTTTGTAAATTGTAAATAAAACACGCACTTAGAATATTTTAATTGAAATATGTTATAGCGACTACAGTTTATGAATGAAAAATATCATCGATTCTTTTGACAAAATTAAAAATTACGTTTGTATATTTGTGGCTCAATCTCATGAATTATGGTTTGAACTCTGCAATTGTTGGATTATCCATATAAATGTCATCTTTCACGTAGCCCCAGAAGAAATAATCTAACGGTGTTAGATCGCATGATCTTAGTGGGCAATCACCTCTACGCGAAATCAAACGTCCATCAAACTTGGTAACTTGCTCGTCCTGTTGAAACCACAAGTCGTTGAAAACCATATTATCCAAAATAGGTCAATGGTTATCATATCTCGATAGCGCACTCCATTGACCGTAATGGCGGCTCCAGATTCATTTTCGAAAAATACGGTCGAATGATACCGCCAGTGTAATGATTGTTCAACAACGGTCCTTGGATTTTCAGGAGCCCAGATGCAATAATTGAAAATAAGCTTTGTTAAAAGAGATGATTTTGTCTGAAAATCCAGCATCTTGTTCAATGATGAAATCAGCAAATTGTCGACGTCGATCAAGACCTGGTCCCAATTCTTGCATCACTGAATTTTATAAGGCATTAGCCCCAAATCCTTGCGTAATATACGCCCTGTCGTGCTCGCGGTCAACCCCAATTCTTGACTACGCTATGGAATTCATAGATTTGGATCCTCCTCAATACTATCGCCTACAGCAGCAATATTTTGTTGTAAACGACTGACATGAGTACGTTTTGGTGTTGCTACGTTCTGTATTGACTCAGTTGACTGAAGTATGTTTCTATTAAATTCTTAATTGCAAAATTGTTATAACAGTATACATACGTAAATTGGAGAATCAAGTACGAGGTTGCCTAGTATTTCAAATTGGTGTGTCACAAATCGCAACTAATATTACCTTTCATGTGACTTTGCTTGACTTTACTGTTTCCATCAATAACACAGCTTTTGATTCTTCCCAATGAATTCTTTAAGGTCGAATTCACGTAGTTTTGTACAGATGAGAAAACAGTAAGATGAATTTCATTTTGGCAAATCTAATTTGTGATACGTACCAAATAACTGTACAGAGGCAATTCGCGAACGGATACGGTTGTGGTGCAAGGTGGTGCCGGAGATATGCCAGATGCAGTCGCTGAAAGGAGACTTCAAGGTGTTCAAACGGCGACCCATGAGGCTTATATAACGCTGAAAGAAACGGGTAACGTTTTGGACTCCGTTGAACGAGCTATCAGGATTATGGAGACCAATGAGGCTTTTAATGCAGGTGAAGTTTTACCTTATTGTATAAAAATTTACCTCGAAAAAAAGGAAAATATGCTTATCAGTATGAAGTCGTGTACGTAGGCGTTTTGATAAGTGGACCTGTCACCAGGTCATTTACTGTACACCTTGTAGCCCCCAGAAAATTATTGGTTTAGAAACCAAGCGAAATCAACCATTTCTGTGAACAAAATTTTGTTCGCCAAAATGTAAAAATTAGTGATAAGGCTTTCCTACAATTTGCTTTGATGACTGTCGTAGATTGTAAATTTAGAACTTAAAAGAAAATTTTACAAATTCCCATTACTCCAGGATATGGTTCGTACCTTACAGAAAAGGGTGAAGTCGAAATGGATGCGTGTATCATGGAAGGAAGCGAACTCTCAGCCGGAGCGTGTTGTACAGTGAAGGACGTCAAGCACCCTATAACGTATGCATCAAATCAAATACGAAGAACTAACTTAATTGCGTTTACGTTTCACTTCAGTTTAGCCAGAGTGATCATGCTGAAAACTAAGCACGTAATGCTAGCTGGTGAGGGTGCGATGAGATTTGCGCACGACAACGGATTTGCCAAAATGAAACCCGGAAGCTTAGTATCCAAAAGCGCGCAGGAATACTGGGAAAAGCACAAGTCAATGGTAGAGGAGGAACCGGGATCAGTGGCAGCTGTGGTACGCGATAAGCAAGGAAAGATAGCAGCAGGAATATCCGTCGGAGGCCGAAATAGAAGAATTTCCGGCGAGTGTAGCGATGCGTCGTACATCGGTTCCGGTGTTTATGCTGATAATTTAACTGGAGGCGTGTGTTGCACTGGTATACAAAATGCTTTTTAAACTGATTTGATGTTGGCTGCGTCCTTTATTAATTCTCATGTTTTTGAAGGCTAACCGCATGTTCGTTGATAAAATGAATAGATTGCTGTAAATTTCGGTCAGTATTTTGTCAACTTATCTATCTTCAATCTTCAGTTTATGATATCAAAGCTCAAATTGTATGTTTAGTAAGGACATACGTTACAAATTTGATTCCTGCGCCTTCTTATAATGTTCAAGCACTTCTTTGAGTTTGTGCAACAAATTACACGTTGTTGTCACACGTTGTCTTTAGCCCCTAAGCCTCCAAATTAATGGTGGTTTTGGCACAAGAATTTCTTACTATACAGTGGTTAAGATTTAACTTTGCGTCTGTCCCTCAGGTACCGGAAACAGTATTGCTAAGTTGTGCTTAGCCTTCGCAATAGCGAAAAATATTACGAATATGCCCCTGATGGAAGCTATCCAATCTCGGTTGAAGGTGTTGGAAGCACGTATGCAACAGAAGGCCGGTACGTTACTCTTTCAGACACAAACCTAACACATTTCTCAATTGTACATGGCTTATTGCAATTAGCGGTCATAACCATTTCTAAAACCGGTGAAGTCGGAATCTCCTTCACTACGCCTAAAATGGTGTGGGCGTACCAAAGGGGTAGAAGCATTTTCTATGGAACGAAACAGGACGAGATACTCGAAACGCAAATGTAATGGACAGAACTGCGACTGTTGGTCAATACAATTAAATGGAAGAATCCAAATAAAGTATATATTAAAAAAAAGTATGTTGTGTCATTTTCTTGTTAAAACTAAGCAATCAATAATTAACAAATAGATGTAGTGACTCTCTCATTGCGTGATTTTATCGCGATACAAAAATTGAATTAGTAAAAGGATTGGACGAGAGTCCTTTCTTAGTATGACAAGACTGAAGTAAGACAATGGGATAATATCAACAATTTTATTCACTATAGCTTGGTAATGGGCATGGGCAGTAATTAAAAGTTGTAGTTGGATATATAATGAATAAATCGATAAGTTAGTTGTATATGCTGACGTTTTAGCTACTAGAGCAAAAGGTAGGAAAAGACTTGACGAAGCAAGAATTGTGAGCATGCAGAAAGAAAAGGTAGTAAGAATAAAGCAATGGAAAAGGAAATATATGGAAATTGAAAGAAATGATGACAACTGACCAAAAGAAATTAAAGATCAATAAATTTATATTTGGTGGTTATAATTTTTAAATACTTGAAAACAATGATTAATAACAGGAATGGCAGAAAAAGTTAAATGAAGTAGAGAATGCCGAAAGAACATAAAGCAAAAGTAAGTAAATAAACCGTAAAACAAAATTAAGGGTCTATAAATCAGAAATGAAGATGCTGCTGGTGGTGGAAGCAGTATGAGGAGTCATTTGCAATGAGGATGAAGAAAGTTCAAAAGGAAACATAATAGAAAAAATATATGGTTCTTTAAGAATAACAAATGATCCATACCGGATTAATGACTTACGAAATATATTGCAAAATGAATGTAAACACTATAAAACCAAAAATAATGCGATGGAATAGCTATATTAAAAGAGTAGGAAAAGTACAGAATGTTGGAAGAATTTTAGAATGGCGATCTAGTGAGAAGAGATAAAGAAGCAGACCGAAAATTAAATGGAAAGTACAAGTTTGCAAATGATATTAAAGTATCAAGAGTAAAGTATCAAGGGTAACATTATGATACAGGGCAGGAGGAAATGGAGGAAGATAGTAGACGTAGGAGAAACCCATAATAGGATGAAGAGGAACTTAGAAGAAGGAACGTGGTTTGACCTATCAAAGTACGGTCAGAAAAGCTCAAAAACTGAGTGATAACACGTCTGGAATGTAAAGCGTGGGTGAGCACTGATCACGGGTAAAGTCTGAACTCAGGGAAAACAAGAATCAAATCGACCATAAGAAAGTGGACCGAGGATAAATCTCGGGAAAGGTGGAGGAACTCCCCAGACGAAAGATCGGCGAAACAGTTCCTTGGAGAACAAATGCCGAAGCTTACAAAGGACCTACTGCGCAGGGACAGAAAGTCCGTCAGAAGGATAGTGGGCATACTAACAGGGCACTGCAGGCTCAACAAGCACATGAATAAAATGGGCTTGACAGAAGAAACAATACGTAAATTCTGTCAAATTGAGGAAGAAACCGCGATCCATGTATTGTGCCAATGCGAGGGATTGGCAAGAACGCGGCTGTCACACATGGGAGACGAATATACTGAGGCGAGACTATATGCGGAAGAACCGCTCTCAAAGCTAATAAGTCTAATTAAAGGAATAAAGCTGGAGAACGTACTCTAAGGAGGCATGAGGACCACAATAGATCTGCAAAAGTTGCAGTGAAACAGGCAGCAGTGCCACCTCAAGTAATCTAATCTAATCTATTTACCTAACACATCAGACTTAAGCAATACCTCAGAGGCAAAAATTTATTTTCGATGCAGAGGTGATAATGGAGATGTAAAATTTGTACCATCCAAAAACTTCAGGTTATTTTACACTGCTGGATTCCAAAATTAAGAATATGGTTCCAATTGAACCTGCATCCATAAGTATTCTTGCAGGATATATGAAGAAGTTAAATAGATGAAGTCGTAAACAGATATAAGCTTAACCGATTTCTAAAGATCAGAGCGAATTTTCTTAAGCAATGCATAGTAGTTGAACACGTTGGGACGACTTGGGTCATTGTAGTCGCCTAAGTATTTTTAGTTTTAGTTTCTAGAATGCTTTGTATTTTTTCCTTGAACAATTAACAAGAGTAAATAAACACGTACTACATACAACAGATTTATCAAACATAAAAACACAAATAAAAAACAGTACGTGTATAAATAAGAAAATAATTTGTTTGGCTCCCATTATCCATTATCCCATGTACATGGAATTGCTGTGGCCATGTCTGCTCTACACAAACAAAATATTACACGCAGTACTCACAAATAAACACTTTGTACTCAGCATTTGTGCAAGCTTTATGTGTCCACATTCCACAGAAAACACACCGCAAACCCAGCTCTTGATTTCTGCCAAACTCATCACAGAACACACATCTTCCACATTCTTATCATTTTCTTCATCATCATCTTCACTCCTTGCATCTAGCTCTCCATCTTGTACTGTGTGATTTTCAGCCTCTATGCTTAGCATCATTATCTTTGAATACCTTGTATTTCTAACTTTGTTTAGTATTATCTTGTGATTGCTTTTCTTTTCTTCTTTTTCTTCCAAAGCGTTTTTGTTGGGAGTGGACATTAAAAGTATGAAATATTGTTTTCAACGTCCCTGGAAAACTCAGAATCTTCCTAAATGAAACTTGAGACAAGTCGTCTTCATTCTTACCATACATTTGTGAGAATTTTTCTATTTTAACGCATAATATTAATCTGTGATGGAAAAAGTACTGGCCCTCTTTACACTAAGAGCCACAAGTACCGCTTTCCCTCCCTTCATTACAGGGGATGTAGTTCTCATGATGTACTTCTACCTGAAATTATTAATGAAATTGTGGACATTAGTTTCCAATATACTGTCGTGTCTACATCGAAGATTATTTTTGATGTTCTTACTTTTATTTTACTCTGGGTAGGAGTATTGCTAGTCCTCTAATCTCCAAAGATCTGTGTAAATTATTAGAATGCCTGTCTACTGTAAACTAAGCTTCTTTGCAAGTGCTATAAGCTTTCTTGTCAAATATAAGAATTCGAATTAATTACACTGTTTCTGTCTGGTTTCTCTGGTTTTCTTGCTCTTATCCCCGCAGAACACAGTGTAGGTGTACAGATCTATTGTTGTTTACTTTTGCGGTAATTGCTTTTGATACTGGCAGGTCATCTGTGCAGATTCAAACCATCATCTTTGAAATGTAAAGTTTGACAATTCAACTTCTGGAACTCCTTTATGACTCTCCATGTTCACATAACGTAAACAAACGTAATTGGTTCATCTTACTGCAACTGCCTTTGGATAAGATTTACAAAAGGAACGGATGAAGTTAGTCTTAATTTGATTACCAATGGTTCATTCCCATTTCCAAATAAGACTTTTTCTTTCCCCAAATGTATCTGAAGCTATGCCATAAGCTACGCTATTATAATATGTCATATTCAAACACCCAAAGCAAGTCAGTAACTGACTTTTAAATGACGTCTTTTTATGTCATTAAAATACCTCATTTCCATGTTTGATTCGTACCCTCTTTGGATATGCTAACGTAATTTCAATTCCGCGTAGCACATTTTTCTACTGCTAACTATGCCTCTTATACTATGAAACGTATACAAATCCAACGATTGCTGCCTTATAGAAGTAGACGGCTTTGTGCAGATGTTGCGAAAGAGTAAGTAAATAAGAGAAAGACATGTTTCGTACAATTCGTGACCTCTTCCTTTCTGCATCTAAGAGGTAAAATAGAACCCACAATAATGGTGCACGGCGGTGCTGGAACCCTCTTTGATAGTATCGTTATTTCGAAGATCGAAGGTGTGAAAACGGCAGCTCAAATTGGTTATAAAGCTCTCATCGAAGGGACCGCGATGGATGCCGTCGAACAAGCTATTTGTTATATGGATAATTCTGAACACTTTAATTCTGGTTCGATTCAAGTTGACTTAAAATCTACGAATACGAATTGTCGATTTTTTTTTTTTTTTTAGGTAAAGGATCTCTACTCAATACGGACGGTGAAGTGGAAAACGATGCTATTATGATGAAAGGTGATATTACCATAGGTGCTGTTTGTGCGTGTCGAGATATTGAGCATCCAATCAGGTACGATCAGAAATTGTTTATCCTTTTGGACGTCAAAAAATCTTTCGACACAAATTGTAATACCTTAATTCTCTCTGCCACATCTCTTAACGTTTTTGGCATGTTACTGCATGAGTTACTCCTTAAGAAATCTCTTTATTTGTATCCTATTTCTCAAAAAGCAAATCATTTCTATATATAATCGGTTTCCCCTTCTACCCTAAGGTGTAGGGATTTTGCCTTTTCAGGCTTCTGTTTCTCCTCTACTAAATTTCTTCCACTCCTTCCTATTCATTGCTAATTCCTTGGTGTCCTATCGTTTCTAGTGAATTTGTAATAGTCGTTATGTACATACATTTGCAGTTAATACGTTGCTCATTTCCAGCTTATCAAGATTAATAATGGAAAAGGCTTCGCACATTTTACTCTCCGCAAATGGAGCATTGGAGTATGCCCGAAAAACGGAATGAAAATTCTACCACCGAAAGCTCTTGTTACCGAACGAGCTAAACAATTGTGGAAGGAGCATAGGCAATTCGATGGACAGGAGACAGGAATTGTTGGTGCCATTGCTTTAGATAAATTTGGTACTTTAGTGGCAGGCACTTCCAGCGGAGGAGTAAATAATAAATTGCCAGGGAGAGTATGCTGCTGTTTATCCGGATGTAGCGTATATGCCGATAACACGATAGCGGCAATTGCTTGCACAGGTTTATAAAATCCCCAATTCTCTGTTTCTGTGAGAAAAATGGATCGTTTTTAGGTGAAGGTGAGTCTATACTTAGGGTCTGTTTAGCGTATACGATTGCGCATAATATGCAGTACGGACTATCACCGTCGGAAGCCATACAGAAAGGTTTGTTCATGATGGATATGCGACTGCACACAACCGGAGGTAACTCTTTCACGAACCGTATTGCGTATGATCATGGAAATATTTTTTAGGTGCTATTGCTTTATCCAAGAACGGAGAAATAGGTTTCTATTTTAATACGAAACGTATGGCATGGGCTTATCAAGTTGGCAATACCGTTCACTACGGTATAGAGAAAGGAGAACACAATACAGAAGTGATTAAGGCATAAGTCTATTTCTATTTTTAAAATAATATATGTGTAACATAATTATTTGATGTTGTTTTTAATTTTGGTATGGAATGATATTTAGCCAATTTGGAAATTGATAGGAAATGTGTGTAGTATCTTTTCGAATGTCTAGGTTATGTCCAAAAAACGAACCAATGCAGTACTCTCTCCCTTCTTATGGGAACCACACTTTAAACCAATTTTTCAGTACTCTGGGTGGATCACATCAAAGTGAAGGTGAAACTTTAAAAGCAAGAATTTTGAGTCACTGTGAATGTTCTATTGGAATTGACAAGAAAGTAATTTCAGTTACCACATATCGAGAGCATTGCAGTTATTTTGAAAGACTTATGTCAATATTATGGCTTTCTCCTTTTGACATGTGATATCAATCATTACTAGGTTACTTTAGAAGCAAGTTACGCCTAATTTTGTTTGTAGCTGTTTGTTTAAGATCAATCTTAAATTGGACTGCGAAAAAACGAATATTTTCGTCATATTTTACTATTTTACTTCCGTAAAGAAAAGGAGGATGCTGAGGCTCACAAAGAGATATGCGAAATTTATGGTGTTGATGGGAAAACAGAACGCCCGTGTCAGAATTGATTTAAAACGTTCTGGTCGACCTGCCGAAGTTGATGATGACCAAATCAAAGCCTTAATTGAAGAGAATCATTATATAACTGTTTGAGAGATTAAATGTATCGCACACGACAATTGAAAATCGCTTAAAATGTCTTAGACTCGCTAAGAGGCTCGAAGTTTGGGATCCACATAAATTGAAAGAGATTCGCTTAACACAACCAATCAATATTTGCGATATACATCTCAAGCTCAATGATATCGACCCTTTCCTGCAAGAAATCATCACTGGTGATGAAAGATGGGTTATGTACCGTAACATCGTTCGAAAACGATCATGGTCTAAACGTGATGAACCAGCACAAACCACACATAAAGCGGAGTTGCACCAAGAAAAGATTATGTTGTCAATTTGATGGGACGACAAAGGTGTTCTGCATTTTGAGCTGCTTCCAAGAAACCAAACGATCAATTCGGATATTTAGTATCAACAACTAATGTAACTGGGTGAAGCAAAAAAGAAAGATGACCAGAATGGGCAATCGCAAGTGAATTGTGTTCCATCATGACGGTGCAAGGTCTCACACCTCTTTCGTAACTTGTGGATTATTGGAGCTTGGTTGGGAATGGATGGCGTATCCAACATACACCCCTGATCTGACACCATCTGGTTACCGTTTATTTTGAAGTGTACAAAACTCTTTGCATGATAAAACTTTCACATTAAATCGCATTTGGTTCTGATGTTTAATGTTCAGGACCGAAATTTCTATAAGCGCGGAGTCATGAACATGCAAGGAAGATAGCAAAAGGTCATTGAACAAGATGGAAAGTACATAATTGACTAAAGTTTATTCCTTGTTTAAAAAAGGAGAGTTTTATTTCACACTACAAAGCCGAAATTGCTTTCCATTGCAAACCTAATATTTCGTACATGTCTAGTCTCAACTACAATATGAGTTGGTTTCCTGGGACTTTTTCTCGTGGGTTGATAACTTGTTTACAGTAAAAGATGGACGTATAATGAGAGCCATACAAGCTAACTCTTGTAGACCATCATTTGAGGAGTTGACTACATTTCCTCTGTTTTCAATACACGTACTCAAGGTACTAATTTTATATAAGAAATACGAACAAAACTTTATATCAAATCGCAATGTTCACGTTACAATACTTACCCATAATTGTTGTAAGTTGCACGCGCCTTATTAGAGAACTTTATTGGACAAGGTACTTACCATCAGGCCATACAATACGTATTTTGATAATGGTAATGGTATGGACCCTAAACAAGAAACGACTAATTAAACATCTTAGAAATGATGTTAATAAAGAAGGACATGTATAAGGGCAATTTTGGACGCGGGTACCAAATCAACAAATAAGAAACATATCACAATTATAAGATTGAAAAGAAGTAACTTTTATAGTACGAATACACGGAGGAGGGCGCATATGGACGGATTACCACGATGCGTACGGAATTGAAAGTCACAGCGGAGAAGGGAAAAAGGAAGACTTGGAAATTATTGGAACGATTTCTATAGAGACAAGAAGGCATGGAAGTGAGGATGCGGTAAGAGGCCATGAGAACCGACATATATTATGTGACTTGTGAAGTTATGTTTTTATATGTCTCTTGATCGTCGATGATGTCCATGTTCGTTTGAATCTCCACTAACAAAACCAAAAGAAGAAGAGGCAACTCTTGAACAATGTTGTACATCGCAGCTATTAACCTAAACAGGATAATGCGTAACGTTCAACCTCTATCCAAAAAAGCCAACGCGGAGCATTTGGTAGTTTTTAACGAAATGGTGCATTATGGTCTTCACCAAGAGAATCCACGACTACATGCATCTATGTAAAAGGTGCTGAGAAAGTTTTGCAATCTTCTTACTGGTGCATGCTGAAACATGTTCATACTTGCACAGTGACCGCTGCGCCAGGTTGGTGGGCGTAGTTATTCGTTAGCAGTGATAGCGTAAAGTGACTGGCATCGTGGTCACAAAATGAGATACGAGCAGTTTTGCAATATAACTTCGCGCGTGGTTCAAACGTGGGCCAGTGCTTAGAAGAAACGATTTTTGTACTAGGTGATATTTGTCCACATCGGATGACTATATTACTGCTTTGAAGCAAATGCTTGACGAAGACAGGCGGCAGGTGACTTACCAGTAGATTGAGGGTCTCTTACCTTAACTGCGTGAGAGCCTGCACTGTAATATATTACCACTACAGGACTGAAACATCTTGAATACTCTTCTTACAGTCCACACCATGCTCCCTGCGACTTTACACTGTTTCCGCATGTGAAAATGAAACTGAATTGGATGCGGTCTTCCAGTGATGAAGACCTTGTAAGGGCTTCGGATAACGAGTGTGCCTTACTTCCTAGTGAAACTTGGCAGATCTGGTTTAAGGTTTGGTTTCGGAGGATGGAGGGATGTATTGAATGTAATGGAAATTACTTCACTCCCATTGTAACCCCGATTTGAACCTTTGGATTATTATTTCTTCCACGCTGAATGGAAAAAATGAATCCGAAAATTCTAGAGAAAGAGACGACAAAACATTGTATAACAATTTCGTTTAAAAACATATATTTCATTGAAGAAGATTATTATAACATGAAGAATTAACCACGTGCCGAGTATGTGGAAGCATTCTTGATGTCTTCAAAGTATAACAAATGAACTTTGGGTTAATTTTCAGAAACTTTATTAAAAAAGTAACACAAACAGACAGATACATACATCGTTTATCACTTAGTATACTAAAACTCGCGTACATATGAATGGCACACTAGGAACATTGCAGGCGCAACCACTTTTTAAAATAATACGTATTCATTGCTTTTTATTTGCATTTCTACAGAAATATGTTGGTCAAGTTTATCCATCTTTCTTTCTACATCAATCAAGTTCATTCACATTTCTTCTCATTTCTCAGGCAACAATTACCAGACATATGTATAATATTAACTCTAGTTTCACATCTTTCGAGATCAGTCAATATACTAAAAATAAATAGTTACTTAATTAAAATACTAACACAGAAAGTAAACGGCATTTTTCTGCTAATATCTCAAAATACTAACTAACAATAAGTAATGTACATATGCAAATATATTTAAGTAACGACACGAAAATTTATTTATCTTCGATCATTCCTTTTCGATGGACAAACAAATCAGTTAACGATCAGCCTATTTACTTATAACTATTTGTAGTATTTATTCCGCACTGGTTAATGTTCGGTTTTGGTACTGGCAAACGCTAGAAAAGGATCGATTGTTTCTTAATCAATTTATGAACTAAAGATACTTAAATGCTTATGGCATGGCACATAGTTACGTTTCGTAATTACCGCGTTCAAATTCGCCAGCTAAGTTGGTTCCTCGACAATGAAAACGTATTAGTTGAAAATTATAGCTTATTGCATTAACTTAACGTGCACCAATCGTATGGAACCAAATTAATTGAGAAATATTGGAAAATTAATCGACCTTCGAAAGAAGTACATCTTCCTTAACTTGGGAAAATTGATTTCTGTTATATTGTTGACTCTTGCCTAATTTTAACTAAATTTGTCTATTTCGCTTATTTTATCTAACCGCAATAAGAATAGAAATAAATTCAGCAACCATCATCTGTTTCCCTCATTGTTGGAAGACTGGGCTGCTAAAATAATTTCTAAATAATGAGATTTCCCCATTTAATCATTTATAGGATACAATCCTTTCCGATTTGTGCAAACCACAAAATCTCACCCATGACGCATAGTTCAATATACATGTGTAACCCCCATCTTCGAAATTTGAACTACGTCTCTGAACATACCTCACGAACCTTAACTATAATTATAACTAACGTTTCTAGCATTTACCAGTAGAACACCATCACGTATGATTCCGCTTATGAAGTTGATTATACCGAGACTCATCACGCTTTTTTGAATTCGCCCTATCCTCGAATTTCCTCTTGGTATATTCGGTAAACTTCTTATGATAGTCTTTCAATCCACTTTGATTGAGCAACTCCAAAAGATGTAGAACGCTATCGGCTGATGGAATTGCAAAATCTGCTGTTTCGTCACGAATATGTAGAAGTCTTTGAAATCCTTCGGTATCAACGGTAGTCGATGGAGGGTGCTTATTTCATCCACGTATTCGACGGGTCCTAAGCTTTCTTTTTTCGATAACACGCCGATTTCGTCTTTGATCAGTTGAGAGATAAAACCGTTGGTGTTGATGGAATCGTTGTAGATCGATTGTAAGCTTGGGATCGGCGTAGATGGAGGACGACTTCGACCTTTTTGGGCTTCCGTAAGCGGAGTTGAAATGGGAGGATTAGGTTGAGTTTGAGATAAATGTCTTTTTGTAACCGCTTGTCGAAGAAGTTCTTTGCTGTTAGGAGGTGGATGCGGGACTTTAAATTGGTGAGTATATCTACTCTTGAAGGTGTCTGCTATAAAAGAAAAAAAAAGATATTAATATAAGTATACGAATAAATAAGATATTTTAAGAACTTCTCAAGCGGAACCTTCAGCATTTATAAAAAGAAATATTGAACATTCTATTTTAAAAAGAAAAATTGGCAATCGCATAATATTCTAGTAAATCCCAAACAAGCATACAAGTAATAGACAAATGGAAATGACAAAAATCAGTATGAAACAGTTTCAATTTCCCTGTTTATCGGTAATATTTAAAAATTTGATAGATTATTTTAAATAAGACGTGATGACACCATCACATTAATTGCTGTAGCGCTTCATAGTGAAAGTAATTATATTTATTTATGTTCAACATCCTCTCTTTTTTATAATCACAAATGGAAGTTAACCTAAACAAGCACTATCATCAACTATTCTTAATTGGAGGAAGCGTAATACTTCTATCTTGCCAGGATGCGGTTATCTATGCTTTAAAAATAACATTGTCACCAACTTGATTGCGTCGCAAAAATTTACTCTTTTTTTTTAAATCGATTTTACAGGAAATAGAAGATAAAACAGCTTTTATTTCGCTTTTCTAAATTTTAAAAAGAATAAAATACGTACATACGTCAGAAAGGGCGTAAACTTTAAATAACATGAAACCTAAGTTTTTAAGTAATTTTAATATCTAAATCATCTTGAACTTTTCTAGTTTTCTAGTTATAGAACAGTAATTGATTTGTTTGAAAACATAAAGCATACTTTACAAGAATTATTTCAAAATTAAAAGAATAAATAAAACAATTTGAAATAAAAAAATATTTTCGAAAATTCTACACTTTAAACGGCATTATCTAAAAAGTTACAGTCGTTAATAATTTTTCGCCGAATTATTTGAAGAAAATTTTAGTAAAAGGGGTTTGGAAATCGAAAGAAAGGCAAAAACAAATCTCAAAAACTATAAACTTCAAGTATCATTGAAGTTAGAGTTTACAGCTGTTTGGGAATTTTTCCCCATTTTTCAAAGGATAGAAAGAATATTTAGTAACGATTCTTCCAAAATTAGGGAAAAATGTAAACTTTATGTCACAGCAAAACAAAGTAAACCACAAAAAAGAAACTGTGAATTTTATATCACGTTGAACTTGAATTCTACAGTGTACCATTGGGAGAATATTTTGTAAAGATTTCTCCCAAACTGAAAATAGAAAAGCGGTTAGGATGTTAATTTTTTCCTTTTCTTCAAATCATTACAGGAATATTTTGTCGGAGTTCTTGTAAAGTTAAAAAAGGAATAAAAAATCCTCGGAAAATGTAAACGTTAAGTCAAAGTAAAGCTGAGTTTTTGAAAGGCTGTAAACTTTAACTTAGCGTTCACAGTTAATTGAAAATTCTTCCCCGTTTTTTAAAGCATAAAAGAATATATTGTAACAATTCTTTGAAAATCAAAAAGGAACATAAGAATTCTCACAACCTTATCACATTGAACTGAAAGTTTACAGTTTCAGATCATTTTTCTCTTTATTAGTACATTAGTTGAATTATATTTTAGCAAGAAATTAAGTGAGAAACAGAAGAATACTCGGAAACTAAACTCTACGTCCCATTGAAGCTACATCTTACAATTATTCCGGAATTCTTTCCTATTTTTCAAAGTGAAAGAGGATTTTGTAACGATTCTTCCAAAATTGAGGCACAGTAAACGAGAGTTTTTAAGAATTATGTTTCCTTTTTGAAACCATTGAATGAATATTTTGTAAACACTCTTCCAAAATTGAGAATACAAATTTTTTTTTTAAAACTGTAAACTTTGAGTTACATTTAACTAAGAGTTTACAATGTTTAACCGATGCTGAAACGGTCTGAGTTTGATTTACATGCTATAAATATTTATGCTAAATCGTGCGGTCGCTAAATTATTGTGTATATAACATGGATATGTCCACGTGTCCGTAATAAAAAAGTTATCAATTGTATAATCCGCGTTATCAGCAACCAAAAAGTATTTTTAATAAATTATGTACACGTCCAGATCAATTTTTTCACTGTTATTCGTATGCATCGAGCAATGTTTATATACAATTAATTATTGACACGCTACTACTACTATCTCAATCAAGAACAAGATAATTTTATCAGCAATTTTTCTTGTTAGTTTAAAGTTTATTTCCACACACTTTATTCGAAATGTTTGGGGTGATAACAATTTGCTTGCATAAAATTACATCAGTATCAACCACAATAAATTTTGTATCAAGTTATGGATATTTACGTCTGCGGGGGCATTAATTATTTATTTATTTGACCTGCGACGTGTCGCTCTCCGCCACTAGCCACCACATCAATAATATGTAATATCGCATTAATCTGCAATTACGTTTAATTTATAATGTTAATAACTCTAAGTGCTCTAGATAAACGCGCCCGATAATAAATAACCTAATACATACATACGTAACGGGAGCAATGTTTAATAAATATGGAATGCTGCAGTTTCTAATTCCGGAATTTGGATCGACATCAGTAAAAATACAACCATCTATATCTAGGAAAATTTCGCAATTGTGATTACATATTTCTGTTTTAGATTTGTAAATGCATATTTTAAGTTCGGATGTTATCTCTTTGATTACGCACTTATTTCTAACGTATTGATTGCAACAATGTTGAAGCTGTTTTGTCGGAAAAGTATGTATGCATGTAGACCGCTGTGAGCTTTACTTACTTTAGTGTTTCAGATAATCTCCACCACTTTTTTAGACAATGTCTTCCATTCACCTAAATAAGTGGTGAAGATTGTCCTGAAGATAAGTAATTAGTTCACGATTTATATATATACATCTTATTTAGTGTAAAACGTTGCCCCCTAACATAAACAAATTTACTTTTATCTTGATTAATTATCGACGTATAATAAAACGTAACATTTATCATATTTCCAACATATTTAGAACTGATGTAGAAACATACCTGCATGAATTCTAATTGTTGATATTGTTACTAAGAAATAAAACAATTTCATTGAAATCCCCTGTGTTTAGTAAACTATAAATATCCTTTCAAATGGAATTATTTGGTAATTCTATCACCTCAGTTGTATTATATTTGAATACCAATCCTATTGAATTAAAAACAGTAGGAAAGAGAGACATTTAAAGGTAATTCAACCGAAATGATTATTAGGTTTACGACACTATTTAGAGTCTTCATCATACATATATATTTTGAAAGTTACATTGTTATCCCCAGTGAGAAAACCACAAACGAAATTTTCATTTTCTTTAAATGAATACGAGTAAACTTGGGAATCCCCTAAAAAACAGAAACCGAGATTTTTCGACTATCTCGTTGATGATCAGGGATCAAGTAATCTTGACGCTTTCTTTCGCAATTTTATCGCCATTCTTTTTTGGAATAGTAGCCGACAGTTCGTATTGTTATCTTTAACTTAGCACCAGTATAGAATCGAACTTTTACTTTCCATTCCAAACGGTCGAATTTGGCTTTCAAAGCATAAATTTCGTCATGATTCACCAGTCGATCAGTATTCACACTATTTAGAGTCTTCATCATACATATATATTTTGAAAGTTACATTGTTATCCCCAGTGAGAAAACCACAAACGAAATTTTCATTTTCTTTAAATGAATACGAGTAAACTTGGGAATCCCCTAAAAAACAGAAACCGAGATTTTTCGACTATCTCGTTGATGATCAGGGATCAAGTAATCTTGACGCTTTCTTTCGCAATTTTATCGCCATTCTTTTTTGGAATAGTAGCCGACAGTTCGTATTGTTATCTTTAACTTAGCACCAGTATAGAATCGAACTTTTACTTTCCATTCCAAACGGTCGAATTTGGCTTTCAAAGCATAAATTTCGTTATGATTCACCAGTCGATCAGTATTCTTTTGGGACGAAAGCTTACAGATCAATTGAAAGTTCCTGTTTTATTCAAGATTTTCATGACGAAAATTGTTTCATTAACTCAATCGTTGGACGCCGATTGGCACTTTCTTTAATATTAGGAAGGACGTGAATTGGATCCCGCATGAATTGTGAAATGATAAGAAATTAAGCGGTCTTGCAATTTGTTCCGAAAATCTTATTAGTCA
This sequence comes from Chrysina gloriosa, assembly GCA_038088585.1. Classification (NCBI taxonomy): domain Eukaryota; kingdom Metazoa; phylum Arthropoda; class Insecta; order Coleoptera; family Scarabaeidae; genus Chrysina; species Chrysina gloriosa. The sequence goes on from CM076092.1 coordinate 11,020,581, forward strand.
ATGAAAACGAACCTTTCCTTGATCGATTGCTAACTTGTGCTGAGAAATGGATACTGTAATCTTATAATAACCGTTCGTATCATTGGTTGTCATCAAAGAATGATTTTATTGGGTGTTTGGTGGACAGCAGCCGGAATTCTCAATTATGAGTGTTTGGATATGGACCAAACCGTCACTGCTACAGTCTATTGGGAACAACTTCAGCGGGTACAAGCAGCACTCATCCAGAAACAACTTGCTGTAACCAATCAAAAAATTCATATTTCTGCACAGCAATGCTAGACCACATACCGTACAATGACACGGGAAAAAATTCTGAACCTGGCTGGGCAACGTTACCACATGCCCCTCACCTTTCAAGCGAAATGCTTCGTCGTAAGGCAAGCTACGAAGGTGGATTAAGCAGATTATTTTGCATCGTCATTTTGACTATATACAGTAAGATATACATATTTAATTCTTTTATACAAACTACTCCTCCGATAAGCACTTCTTCCATTGGATCGGTGATTCTTTGTTTCCTTCACCGAAGAAGGAATGAGGACACAACTGCTTATGAATCCATTGATCTCGACGATCTAGAGTCTGCACTTCAAATCCGACTCTTATCGAAGTTCTTAGATTCTTTCGTGCCTCTGGCCGCCATTTTAAAGTTGATGCTCTTTCTAGTCATAGCAATCGACACTGTTTCTCCTATTCTCTTGGATCTTCCCTTAGATTTACTGCTTTATACTTCCATTCCCAATATATTTGTCCACTTCGTTGTCCACTATCTGATGGCGACATTGACGTAGCTGGTATTAGTTTTCATGGTCAAGGTGAAATCTTCCCACTTCATTATTCTTGATTTTATTTTTCATACTTACACTCTTCGCGTCTTAACGCCTTCTGACATGTATGAACATTAAGTAGATATTTATTTCTTTGCTAAATCCTACAATTCACTAACAGAAGTTAGAATTGGTGGTGTGACTAGGCTATATATCATAAGTTTTACTTTTTAAAGATATATTCTTCTAAAAAGACTCTATTAATTGCGTAACATATTTAGCTTCCAATAATATTATTGATTTTATTTTGATATTGAAGTTGCATCTTGGTTCACCTCCTCCGGGTAATGTCGCACCGAGGTTAATGAACTCTGTGTTCCTTAATTTATCTGGAACACGATGTTGCCTTCAATTTGCCAAACGAACGAGTGAAAAATTGTGCACTTTCTATAAGTGTTGAGTATCAATACGGCTCAAAATTAAGTGGAAACTCGCTATGTGATTAGCATCTTTTCTTGTCTCTTGGCAACTGTATGAGCTATGAAACAGTCAAGATGATGTAATAAATGCAGTCCGTCACCTTTTTTTGGCAAAATTCGTAAATTTCAATAATACCGACATATAAAACTTGGTGTCACGTTGACAAAAGTGAGTGTGATGGTAAATACTTGGATGGATGTGAATAGCGTATTTCTGGTTTGTAATAAATTTTTATATCGTAGCATCAAAAACTGCCTAAATTTTTTTGTTGCCTAATTAAGCAATAGCCAACATTTTTACTATTAATAGTCGAAATTTTATTTTTATCGCATTAATTTCCACTTCGAACATAAGTTGACCAAAACTTCTTTGGAACAGAAACAGAAGATGCTTCAGAAGTGTTTTTTGTTTAAAATTTCAAATTACAATTGGAATTTCTCCGAGTTTCATGAAGTCAATGATTGGATATCCATCAATTTCTGGTATTTTCGGAGACACTATTTAAGTGGTCAGTTTTTCACATTTAACCATACAAGCAGATTTAGGACTGAACCTTCTTTTAAGGCGGTGATAATACGTTTGGCAGCCCTATAGAATGAAACTACTTTAAAATATGTTGGTAATACCAGGCGTTGTTTTCAAATTATTGTTCCAGACGTAATCTTGGGGTAAAATCAAACTATCTTATTCTATTCTGAATCGTTATAGGTTAATTTTCCATGAATGAATTTGGTACTGGATCTTAGTTGAAACTTTTTGGGGAGAAAAGTCATTTAAAATTTAGTCTTTATTAAGAAAATTTCATTACATTGATTTCAAAGATATAACATTGAAAATTGCATTCAGGAAGTTTCCTGGCATTTCTCTATTTTGAATGTAATTTGGAAATATCAATGGAGGTCTACTACCATACAAGCGCTCTCCACATTATGAAGGTTTTGGATTTTTGTACCTTTTTTTGTTATGGTTTTTTTAAAGGTGAAACACGTTTTTGACATGACAAGAATGATTCCTTCTTCAATTCGATCATGACTTTAGGTTTACTTTAGGTGAATTACTTGTCCATTTTTAATGAGGTTTGTTTTAGGTGAATTCCGCGTCCATTTTTAATTTTCTCTAGTAACAAAATTGGAAACACAAGCAAGGCGCACTCTATAATCTGAACCGGGACAGATTTAGCTGTCGGATTAAGAGTAAAGATGAGCAAAATTTTATTTGAGATCTGTTTTATCAGAAACAGAACATTCATACTTTGGCATCTGATTGCGTGTATGTAATCTACATTAAACGTGGTGAAGATTTCTCTAAGAATATATTTCAAATGTGGGCAAAAACTTAAGTTTGCAGATTTTGAAACTAGTTTTCTATCTAAATTGTAATTAAGCAACTATTTAATAATATAATTAGTCAAAATAATTTACAATAATTTGTACAAAACATTCTTTTAATGATCCGACTCACGGAAAATGTATTTGTTCAAAATTAAAATTGTTCTAAGTCTCGATATAAGGAAGTTATCTCTTTCACACTTTAGACTTTGGAAGGGTGCAATTTTCTTAATTATTCCTTCCGTTCTCTTGAGGTTTAACACCAATATCGGAACGAGGTAATTCCATTCCGACACGTGTTTTCCTTTCAGATGTCAATAGCATAAGGAACGCCCGGTAAACGTCTGGAAATAAAGGTGGGCGAAGTATTAGTAGAGAAGAAACTAGAAGAAAGTGAATGTTCTCTAGGCGAGCCCAATAAAAAAAAACACCAGTGAAAGCTATCTCCGAACGAAGTATCAAAACCAGAACAGCAGAAGTTTATTGTAGTTAAGAACAGATCGAAAGCTAAATAAGCGAAGTAACCTTGCAAGTAAATTATATAAAAATTATTTTACGTCAAGGCCATCGAGAAATAACTGTCGAAATCAAAACCAGATCCGCTGGTGGATTGTTGTTGTTCGTGTCCTCCTAGGTAATGAATAACCTCAAAGATTGCAATAATACTGCATTTCCCGCAGGATGTATGAGTTTTACAAAGAATCTGCTAAGCGATTACGTAGCTCATTATAGATTATTTCTGGATACCATCAAGACAAGAGATGACATAAGTTACACAGATAATACTCTCAAAAACAGATCATCGAGCATCAAATCCAATAATATTGGTAATTATTTGAGCGAGGTTCATGTCGACGAGCAAATAAAGAAACCTTCTCAGCATGCAAGGCATGCAAGTCTCCTCGAATGTACTCGTTGGATTTATGGTGATTGGGGGCGCGACAAAATTGAAATTTTGATGTAGATTGCGATTTGTAGTTTGTCGTTTTGGTACTTCTAATCGTCACTCTAAGACTTTTACCACAGACCAAATAGATTGTACACGGAGTTAGGGAGGAGAGTGGTGTGTGACGTTATTACGTAGCGCTACTGACAACCAAATCAAAAACCAATTGTTCAGATTGCGGTCCTGAACAAAATACACGTTATATTTTCCTCGTGTTCGTAGTGGCTTCGCCCGCGGCTCTGCCCCTTAACCTCCTGCACAGTATATGGTGTTATATCTTATGTGACCGATAAAGCAAATTAGTTGAACCGTACTACTGTATACTGCTTTTGTAAGCATGGTATGTACAACAATATACTAGATTGCTTAAGAATGCATATTACAAAAGATATCTTCAGATAGTAGAGAACCGTGGTGGCTGGTGATGTCGTGTATTGGGCGCTGCTGCGACGACAACATTGGTTCGTATATCGGCAGCATTTACCATAATGCAATTACCACGGATATACGCGTATATACGGACTAATGCTATTTACGCAACAGCTCGTAATATACGGCACCACCATCCGTCGTTGGTAGCGAAGGAAAAGAATCCAATGCTAAAACAAGAGAATCTACAATCTATATTGAAATAGGAAAACACAATAAGCAATCGAACTTTACTCCGGAAGACGTGCACCACATCCTTCTGGAGAAAGTGTCTACCACAAATATTGATATGAATATTATAATCAGAGCGTTATCAATATCTTCAAGCCAAGATGATAATATTAAGAGTACTTCGATTCTTCCAAATATTACATAGGCATAAATAAAGTCGGCAAAATCTTTCCAACTCTGTGAGCGTTACAAGAAGGCGCAATTGTGTTGGTGTAATGTCTACGTTATGATAACTTTTCACTGACTGCTAGTCATTGGTAGTGACCTACATGTTTATGCGAGCTTTTATCAGAGTTTAGAGATTACTAACTCTTTATCTGCTCCAAGAATATAAATACGTTTATATTATATAAAAATTGCGCTTACCATACCATTCGGAAATAAATCCAGATACGTATTTCGGCAACTAAGTTACTATCCTCAGTGGAAAACTGGGGAATTCAGTATCACTAGCGATATCTGGCTAACGCCTAAAACGAGCACTACACAACAAGTACTGCACAACTATAAAGCACTGCACAATGAACATCACACACTGAACGCCCGCACGAAACACACCAAAACACTGTTGAGACTGAACTCACATTACAAAAGAAAGTGTATTTATACTAATTGTAAACAATGTAGAATTTGGAATAGACATTCATAATTCTCTTTCTATTTTAATAAATATATATACTTTCGTAGCTATCTAGCTCCGTGTTATTTTCTATGGCCCTTAATTTCAAACTTTTTATTTGGAATAGCATGTTTTTGCGCAAAATATGTGGGGCCACATTTTATTTTTCCGGCCTGTTGAATCAAACATGAACACAATGTGCTTCTTGTATCGTGGTAGGATTGATCGCCTAATTTGTCCAATGTATTTTATGCCACATTCCAGACAACTGATTTCGTAGACACCTGATTTTTGATTTGTTTCACCTTTATCCTTGGCGTTTCACAAAAGATAATGAATTGACTGATTTACATGCGGCCTGTAAATTCAATTGCTTGAAAACTTTGGGAAGAGCCTTAGTGCAATAATGGAATGGTAATTTAACGAATTTTTGACTTGTTCATCCAAAGTTGAACTTGTGAATCCCTAATCAAGATTTTTAGTTTTTGTTTCCTAAGTAACTTATCAATCAATTTTTGGTTTGAAACCATTGTATTCGGCTATGTTTCTTATGTATTGAATTTTTCTTTGATAACTTTCTGGTGTGAGAGGAAGCTTTAATACCCGATATACTAAAAATTAAAGCCAGATGCAACTTTTTGTTGAAAACTGTCGTTAGAATCCTCAGTTATTAACCTGTTGACATTGATTTACTCCTGACTACTAAAGTATCGAGGAATGGAAATTCGTTATTTTTCTCTTCTTCTATCGTAAAATTCACTGTATTGAATTTAGAATTTTATTGTCCTGTAATTTGTACACTCGGGAAATACCTAGCATCTCTTTGAAGTTGAGTCTCAAAATTGCTCATAAACAAATCAGCCATATATGGTGACAAAATATTGGTCATAACAGCCCTGCACTTTTGTTCAAAATATTTGCCCTCAATTTGGAAACAGTTGAGATACATGCAGTGTGTTGCTAATTTGCTATATTCTTCGATTTTTGTTCTGCTCATATCATCTCTATGAAGTAAGTTTTCCAAATATTTCAAAGTGTCAGGAATAGGTAGTGATAGAAATAATGAACTGATATCGAAAAATACCAACTTCTCGCCTTCTTTTAATTTATAATTTTTAATTTTCTCAATGAATTCTGAGGAATTATTTACTGCCACACTTTCAGATTTTACGGCTACATTTCTAAACTCTTCTACAAGCCACTTGGATATCAAATATGTCGGTGAGTTAATTCCTGATACGAATGGTCTTACTTATTCGACAAATTACGAATGATGTCTTAAAATATGTCGCATACAGCATGCATCGCATTATAAATGCACATCGAAAGAGTTAATATAAGTTGGTAACTGTCCCCTTCTTGTAACGCTCATGGAATTGGAAGATTTTTGTACGATTTAATCATAAATAAACGCAATTAGCGTAACACAATATATTTTTTAAGTTTAACACCTTCGACAATCATCAGCATACTGTATATCATTTACAATTATCGTACTCACACATTAGTGAGTCATAAGCATACACATATCTAAATTATTCGCAAAATTATGTAATATTTAGTTAAAATATCTCTAGATGATAACATCGATACAGAATTATATACGCCATAATTATCGTCCTATCGTTTTATTTTTATTACTCCCACCATTGTTACATAATCGTTTCCTAATTTTCTCTTATCGCATCATTCTGACATTTTACTCGCTATGTAGATAATTTGTTGAATATGACAAATATATTATATCGTTACATTGTGAGACAATGATGTACAATCGGAAGTTATTTTGGAATTTACTCGGTGAAAATTTACTAAAGAAGCCGAAGGCAATACTAGGAAGTAAAGTGGTAGAAAGAGTTTAAAATTAGCAGGTTCTTGCAATTTGGAAAATCGTTTTAGGACTAAAAGTTAAGAAGCAGTTGGAAGGTCATGATCACAGTTAGGCGATTGGGATTGAAGTGCTTTGAATGTAATCCTAGCATCTCTAGTGAATCTACCTCCAGCATCGTGCGGTCGAATTTTTAAACAGGTTGATTGTAGTAGTAACAGAGGTGAACGTTACTGTCTACCACCTGAGTTCATAAATGGGAGACAGGAAACACCGAACGCCTAACTGTAGTTATAAATGAGGTGTGACGAAGGTAGCTTGGTGCAAAAGTAGATTCTCACGCATACAAGAAGGGTGACTTATGAAGACATGAAATGATTCAATGAAACTCTTTTATAAAAAAATTATCCTCAAAGACTGTTGGGAACTACACAAGCTCTATGTGAATCAAACCTCCCAATTGTTCAAGGGCAAAATGAAAGTGCGTTTTCCGAGATTTACACAGATTTTAAATACATACATAAAGCATAAGCAATCCGCATCAATATTAACAAAATCATTCTTACCGGTACGTGTTGTTGTAACTGGTATAGAACTCTGGCTGGTACTCGAATCCCTCGTGGTTGAACTAGTGTACGTCGTGGCTGCAACCTGTCTTGCAACTATTCGTTGGGCATCAAAATATTCAGATATCGCAACTTTCGCTTGCTTATTGTAGTACATACTTTGGTCCATATTCTCCGAAGAATTTTTATGCGAAACCACGTTACCACCACAGACTCGCGATGGTATTCTTCTATCACTTAGTGGTACTGGAACTGGTACTTCTTTCACAGGTTTGTTGTCACATATCTTCTTAACGGCGGGAGTAACCGGAACGAGGTGATTTTCTGGTGAAGAAACCTTAGCGGTAGTCGAAGAGGGAACGATTGAACTTGCAGCTATAGTAACAGGAGGAATATCTTCTTCATTCACTGGAATGTTCTCGGTTGAAACAATTGAATTGATTTGGTCATCTTCAGTGCTCCTTTTACGTTTTGAGCAACAATAGCAGCTTTATTGTGCTCGCTTGTATCTGGAATTATATTATTTTGATAATTGCTATCAACTTTTGTGTGCGTTGCTTGAACCTGAGGTGTTTCGAGAAGTTGTGTGTGTGCATCGTCAGGAACGTGATCAATCGAGTTGGTTTGAACTTTCTTCAGTGGTTTCCGGAACGAAATCAACTTTTGCGTCGCAGCTTTATCACCATCAGCTTCTTTTCCGTTTTTATCTCGCAATAATTGATTGCAGTAGATTTCGGTGATAATTCTTCGTTTAGCGTCCACATTATCATTTGGCTCTTTCTCCAAATCGTATCCCGGTGCATTTTTATCATTTTCCGATCCATTTGTAATTATCGCCGCCGCTTGCTTCTTGCTATTTGCGTCAGCGTCCTTCACATTTGGCGTTGCGATTCCGATAAGTTTGTTGTCGCTGTTATTATTTATTGTCGACGTAAATACGGGCTTTGTGCTCGAGGAAATTTTGCCTATATTCGAATCGTTTGGATCGAGTATTTTCTCAGACTTCTTGGAATCCATTGCGGGTGGTATTTGTACTTTTGAATCGGTTTCTCTTAAATAGGTTTGGATTGCTTCGATAGTTTCGACGCTGTCGGAATTTGTTAAAGAACGACTGCTTCTCAAAGAATTTTCAACATCATTTTGAAATTGATCTATATAGTTTACTTCTCTTAAATTTTGTTCCATTGATTGGATATGAGGAATTTCATTTTGAATTTTGGGAATTTCGAGTTCACTCTTGATCTCTTTCATTTCTTCTTTAACACCCGCTTTGACTAATTCCCTATCACTTTGGTCCGATTGCTCTTGATTCATATCTAAGTCCGTCTGGCTTAACGATTTGATGGAGTCTTTAGACGATTCATTGTCCAATAAGTGACGCGATACTTCCTCATGAACTTCTATATTTGTATTTGTAACCTCCACGCTCGGAGTTAGATTTTCGTTTTGATTCCGTTGAGTTAAAATGCTTTGATCTGGACACAACCTTTTATTTGTTTCGGAACTCTCATCGATGTTTCGTCGTTTCATGCAGTCATCTGCATCCCCGGATTTCATGTCACCATCATCATCATCATTATCTAAATCAATTACGTGGGTAATGCTATAACTAGTTATTGGTACTAATTTTTGCCTTTTGCTTCGGAGAGCATCGTCGTTGTTTTTCCTTTTGTTACACACCGAAATATCTTCCTCCGAATCACTATCTATCACGATTAAATCAATATTGCCGTGTACATTTGTTCTGATATCTTTGACCCCTTTTGCATCTCCTACCCGACCTTCGTTTCGAAATATTCTATCGCAGTTTTCCAACTGTGAAATAAAACTTTTAAAATTTTCATTACTTTCCTTCTCGGCGATGCATCTTTGCTTAATTTTCTCGGTAATTAGCAACTGTTTCTGTCGCATGGTAGCAAACCTGACATCATCGTTGTCACTCAAATTCGTTTCGTTACCGTGTACATTCGAAGCCTGCTTATTGGTGATGTAGTTAACGTAATCCGGAAATCTGGTGCAACAGAGGTAATCGTACAGTTGTATAAAAACGTCCCGATAAATATCCGCTTCGTCCGAGGAGATGAGATTTTCTTTTCGCGTATACCCGGAATCCAAAATTTTTGGATTCTCTCTTTGAACACTTCGAAACACCCAAGCATGAATAGGAAAAAATGATATATAAACGGATCTAGACCGGAGACTAATTTTTCGGCTTTTTTAAGGAATATCGTAATTCCTCTCAAACTCAACTTGATCTTCTGGAGATTTCCGACGGTATCGACTGGCCACCAATCGGAATTGTTCGTGTTTTGCATTTCGTGGATGAGGTTCAACATCACGAAGCAACTCGGCATTATTTTGGCGAAAATCATTTCTATAGTATCGCTTGGACAAATTTGCATGTTGAATAGGAAGTTGTGATTTAAGTCTTTAGCTTCGCATTGCAGAAACTCCCTTTTTGTTTTTATATCAGCTTCGTTTTCATCGCTTAATTTGTCTTTAAGGCTGCGATTTGTTGAGATGGTACTTTGGCTTGGGGAAGGTGACTTGGGATTAATTGCCGCATCGATTGCTTCATTTGGCAAATTTTCGCTTGAAATATCACTTTCAACATGATGGTTGTCATATGTAGATGGAGGCGTAATTTTTACGATTTCGGGAGTTGCTTCTGTATTTTTGGATTTTGATTTGCACCACTAAGGAAAATTCTAATGAGAGATTTCGATTCCGTACTGTTATTGGTATTACGTGGAATGTTATTTGAAGCACTTTTACTCATCTTTAATACAGTATGTTCGTTACACGCTGCATCAACTCCATTTGTTTTGCAAGCTTCCGTCGTTACTTCATCGCCTGATGGTGATGGATAAGGCCTTAAACCATTGCGTCTTGTATCTGTTAAGTTTCCTTCTGTACTGTTAGACAAGATTTCAGTTAAAAGTCTTGGATATCTTGGAAAGTCGTTTGAAGTATCCTTCGACAGAGCGCTATCGTTACGGATTGGAATTCCATCTCCTTCATATGATTTGTTCGTTGATATTTTGTGACTTGGCGATGTATGAAGCCTCACACCATTTGGTTTTATATTCGTTGGGTTTTCGTTTGAACCACTGGAAAAAGCTTCAATTGGAGACCTACGTTCCAAGCCTACATTTCTTGGAATGCCATTTGAAGTATTCTTCGTCATCTTCAATACGCTATTTTGATTACATGTCGTATCAATTCTTTCTTTTCTATTAGGTTCAATCGTTGTTTTCTGAAGTAATAATTCGTGAAGTCTAGTACCGTTCAATTTTGGATTTGAAACGATAGGAAGATCATTGGTTTGAAGTCTCGGTTCCGAACTAGTACTTATGCTTGTTCCCACACCTCTTGAAATTTTGTTCGAACTATCTTGACCGGCTTTCAATACACTACCCTTGCCATACGCTGCATTAATTTCTTGTGCAGCTTTACTCTTTGCACAAGGAGATAGTGACGTATGGGGTCTATCACTGCTTGCGTCTTCTCTTTCATAAACTTCAGCTAACGATGTTTGGTCAAATGGTGATGCATTGAATCTCGAACCATTGCATCTTGCATCCTTCGAATTTCCATTTGAACCGTCAAGGGAATGTTCAGTTGGAGTTCTACGTTCCGATCTGTCGTTCGATCCATCTTTAGTCATTCTCAACACTGTATCTTTGTTACATGTCGTACCAATTCCTTCTGGCACATAATCTTTAATCGTTGTTCTATGAGGTGTTCGAGGTCTACCACCATTTCGCTCTTCTTCTTCACAAACTGTAGTTGCTATAGTAGTAATTTTACTAAGCGATGATACACGACATCTTACACCATTCGGCTTGGTATTTGCCGAGTTTTGATCTCCACCATTACAGGGATCTTCAGTCAAACGCCCTTGTTCCAAGCTTATTTCTACATCTCTCAGAACTCCTTTGGAAGTTTCCTTGCCTGTTTTCAATACAGTTTCGTTGCCTACAATTCCTTCCTTTTCACTAACTTTAATCAGTGATGTTTTGCTAGAAGGTGGTGCACATAATTTCTCATCATTTATTTTAGTATTTGCCCAATTCCTACGTTCAGTTGGAAAACTTTGGTCAGAACTATCATTTACGCTTGCAATACTACTTATCGTTTTCAGTACAGTACTTCCGTTAGATGCTGCACCAATTTCATCTTCTTCGTAATTTTTAATTGTCGATGATTGGCTAGATGGTGTTGCATTAAGCCTGATACCATTTGGTTTTGTATTCACTGAATTGACATCTAAGCCATGAGAGCAAACTTGTATTAAATTATTGTTCACAGTCGGCATATCACTTGAAGCATCTTTGTTCATCTTCAAAACAGTATTGTTATTAAGTACCGCATCAATTCCTTCTTTTGGCAAGTTTGAATCGGTGACCTTTCGCGTGTTGGCGACGCATAAGATCTGGCACCATTAAATTTTGGCTCAACAATAACTCGCGTCAGGTGCCTGAAAGTATTTCCAGAATTCTCTACAGCAGTTATAGTAGGTTTATTTCTGTCAAAATCGCGACTAATGCTCTGACTCTTCACTTCGTTATTTCTATCTCCTATACCATTTAGGGGACTGGTAATGTGAGTAATTGTAGCATCACAATTCTGGCTCACTGCTCTCTGATTCTTATTGGCGTCATTAGAGGACGGCGAATTTAAAAAATTTTCTATCCTATGACTGAAGCTTCGCGCTTTCTCTTTCGAGGACGTTACGACGGATGGGTTCTGTATGATTACGCTTCGCGTGGTACCTACAAATGGTGTTTGGGCAGATACATTGCTCTTTGCGTTATTTCCAACGGGAATGGGATTATCATCTTTTTACGGAAAACTTCAGAAACATTTTCCCCAATCTTCTTAGGAGATTCCGTTGGAGGTATCATCGTCGGACTCGGAACCAATTTTCCTCCTACTGCTATTTGATCGTTCTTGGTAGGCGTTAAGGTATCGGCCAATTTTAGGAAATCGGGCAACGGAAACTGTTTAGGATTTCCAACGGGTACGCTGGGATTATTTCGAGCAGCAACAGGTGCATCCGGGTATAAGACAGTCTTGGTACACTCAGATTGGCCTTTAGCATTTTGAGATTCGTAATACAAGGTACACGTTTCATTAGGATCTACGACCTTCAAATTGTTAACGTTGGGAATAAGAGAGGGAACGTTTTGATTAACGTTTAGCGATAGCATTGGATAAACCGCTGGTTGTTGATGACGATATATAGCTTCCATGGGGTAAGGCGGAGGAGGTCTGGGATTCGAAACCGATCTTTGCTTTCCTAAATGGCGGTTGTTGTTGACATGTTGGTGTTGAATTTGCTGTATTAAAAACGGATACAAACTAATATCTCGGCTAAAAGGAATTTGCGGTAGCGTAGGACTAATTCCATTAAGATGGCGGTAAGGTATCGGTTTATTATTGATGGGAGCTTCTGACGTGTGTCGATTTTCTTGATAAGAGCTTTTTCTCGTCGGGGTTGGGATTATGTTATGTGGTTGGTTGTAATGTGGTGGTAATGGGTACGGAGGAACGAACGGAGGTATTATGGGATCGCTGCCGTTTTGTATCGTTTTATTTATTTGATTCTGAACACGATCCTGATTTTGTGCTTCTTGTTGCGTGGTGACATTAGTTGGCATTTCCGGTTTCTTTATCCCAGTTAAATGTGTAGGATTGTAAGAAATCTGTGGAGCTTTCGAAAGGTGTGAGGAATTGTTCGGTACAGGATGCGCCTGGGTAGCACCAGCTGCTACGGAATCCTTCGAAATGGTGGAAGGCGTTTCAGCATTTGTGTTTTCATTATTTCGTAATTCAGACGAAGTTTCCTTGGGCACGTCGGATTTGGATAATTCCCCGCTGGAACTTTCCGGTTTGATCCGTAATTGGGAATTTTTATCTGACACAGATGAACTTGTCGTGACCGTGCACGCCATGGATAATAACTCTAACCCATTGCTTATACTCGAAGGCGGTTGATTCAATTCCTTTGGCGTTTCTAATATTTCTTGACCTTTCTCATCTACTAAGGTTGATCTTCGTTTAACGGGTGGGAATCGTTTCCTCCTCACAGCACTTCCAAATAACTTCTGGCTAAGTTTTTGTATATCACGGATGTTTGTGTCTTTTTCTGCTTCTGCTTGTACTACAACGTTGGGATAATTCGTATCTTTCGTCTCCAAATTGTCTTTAGATTTGGGAGGAGAATCGCTGGTGGGGTGATTATTCAGCGGCATGGCCATGCGGCTATTTTGCTGTTGAGGAGTCATTACGGTTGGTAGAACGTGCTTACCGACGGCGGATTTATTTGATTGCAGAGAGGAATTTTTCGTAATACTTTTTTGAGGTGATGAAGTCATAGGCCTGTTTATCATTTTGTTTTCCAAAACCTATATGGTAGGAAATTATTCGGAATAAATTAAATCGAATCGATATAATTTCAGTAATAAAATTTCTTAGAATATTTAAAATTAGAACTCTCCAGAAGGAAAACGAAAATTCGACTTGCGAATATGAACTAATTCGCCACGCTTTGATACAGAGTAAAACTAAAAAATTCCTTAGGAAAATCAATATTCATTAAAATTACATTTGCCCTTTAACAAGCACATTTATCATCGATCAAGTATCTAACCGACTACGATGATACTCCTATAATTATCCAGCAATCAACAACTGTTGTGGAAATAGAATCATCACCAGCAATCTGCATTACCCAAAACAATAGAGGTATTTCGCTTTTCTGTCAAATTTATTAGACTACCAAATTAAAAACCATTCGTTTATGGAAGCTTAAGGTGGGTCACAATGTAGTTATTGTTGTTCGCAATATCCAGATTGTGTTTGAAGATGATACGATTAGTAAGTGGACATTTCAATGATGAAAATTCCCCTCTAGAGATGACAATCTGCAGAATTAAGCTCATAACAAACCATTACTCCTCTAAAATAATGAACAACTCCTAGTATGTTACTATTTATGTTATGGTCCTTCTAAAAGTTTATGCTTCGCGCTAAAGACCTTGGAATGTCTCCCAAAACTATAGGTAACAATCTTAAACAATTCGGTAGTGTAAGGAAGTAGAGGGAAAAGTAAAGAAACTGGGTAAGCAGGTCACTAAACACTAAAATATCATTCTAGAGGAAAATCGTGATGTGTTATGCGAAGTGAATTATGTAGGATAACAGGGACAGATCAAGCCTTCACCGCGATGGATATCTTAAATGTTTGTCCAAATCGGCATTGCGTATTCAAAAAGTTATGGTGACTATGTGATGGATAACAAAAGCTGTAGTTCGTTTTTCCTTCCTAGGCCTAGACAAATAATCGATTCGGAGTCATATTCCCAAGAAATCTAAGAAATCCATAGAAAACTAACCATAGATCTGGAATTTTATATTATTATTTAATATTAGCACACATGGGCTAACCCCCTCACACGACACGGCATGTCGCTAAGATGACTGCTTGTTTCACAGGTCATAATGCAAATGAAGCCGTAAGAATCTTCATTGTAGCGCCTTGTTTCCTGTTTTCTGGACTGAACTGGATACACCGTTCACTGGAATAGGAAGACAGCATCGTTCTTCTCTCTTCTAGGTTTTTTCAGACCCTTAAGGACCTCAATATTATCACGGAATAGCGATAGCTATATTTTAAGTATATTCTAATGATGGTCCTGGCCGAGGGTTGGTCTAAGTCCAGTCGTACCAGATATTTTATTACCCGATGTGCGACATTTCCACCCCCGCGACTGTTGATCTACAAAGTTTTGCAGCATAATCTCGAACGGTGAAAATTTGAGAATCTTCAAGAAGTTGAGAATTTCAAGCAAATGACGAGGCACCACACTACAAGGCGGTTGATGTGGTATCAATCTTGAGCCGGAGAAGTGTTCCATTGGTGATGTAACTGATGTTACTCGCTTGAACCTGCGCAATTCAAGGATCGACTTATGTATTTTCAAAGGCATGTAAACACAATAAGAACTAATCGATATTTGTTTCGCGAAGAAACTTAAAGGTGGTAGTTTTGGTGACATGCACTAAAGAAAATCACTGAATTACGATTGTCAGAAATAATTTGTTTATAGTCTAGGAGCATTGAAACGAAGCTTTGGAGGTCTACAACGGCTTTTGTATTGATAAATGTGGGAAAAGTGATAACTGAAAAACTTCTTCGGTAAATTAAAGCACCTTCTCTGCGAAGGGAACGAATCACAGGTACAGGCGATACCTGATCTAACAGGTTCCACTGTTAACAGAATTTTTGACTGTCGAAGATTCTTCCTTTAGCAACAATGAATATGAATTCAGCTAACGATTCTTTTAATGGATGCACAGAAGGTAGCAAACATACACGATCCATCCGTTCCAGGAGTTTAACTTTTTGGTCTACAAATTTGTGAGAAATGAGCTGACCAAATTGAGGAAAAAATCAATAAAACATGTGATGTTCAAGAAGTGATGCTACTACTACTACTACTGGAAAGAGTTTCAGTTTCGGCTACAAAGTGAATTCTACTAAGACTGAAGTCAACAAGTCTTGGTCGAAAATAAATGCCTGAATCACTTTAAAACGTCCTAAAAGAGGAAAACAGTTCAGTAAACTTTGGAGAGATTTTTGGCTTTTCTCTTAGCAAAAGATAAAGAGGCCAGATGTTGAAGAAAAGAACACAAATATTGACAATTTGGTAAAAGATAAACAATGACAATATTTTCAGTGTCAGTGTAACAGTGTAAGAATCGAAATTTTCCTTATACTTTTCATTCTCTTCTATCCAATTAGATAGCTATCCATCTTACATCCTTTGGTGAGTTTTTGTACATTTATAATGTACTCTTATTTCATCTTTAGATATTGGGAAGCACCCAGAACGAATTATACGAATATCTATCGGAACCTACGAGAAATCAAGTTTTGACTAACGAAACTTTCGGAAATGAGCATTTTGGGTAAAGTATGTGATTTCGAAATTGTTAACAAGGGTTTTTATCAGTCAAGGAGATGGTAAACATTATCCAGAGCATTTAGAAAATAAACTCATCTGAAAGGCAGAACAGTCCATTGGGGCTCAAGTAGACTAATCGTAGAAAGAAACTGAAGAATTTGAAGAGCAGTCGACGAAGAGATTACTCACCAAACTGCAAGATGTAAAGAAGAACGAGAATGTAAAGTTAAATACATCAGAGGATTGCACGTCTTCTTAAGGACAAAAAGGAATTATAAACTGTAAATTGGTAACAAAAAACGAAAAGGGAGAATGAGTATCTAAGATGGTAAAGGGAAAAACAAATTTATAAAATCTAACATTATTACAATACGAGGGTAGATTGAAAAGTTTCCGGAATGACAATGAAAACAAAATGACACGGATTCAAGTTATATTTCACTTTTCAATATAATCCCCTCGAACCTCAACACACTTGATCCAACGGCTCTATAGCTTCTCGATTTCCTCCCGGAAGAGACTTTCTTCGAAGTTCCTAAAATAATGGTTTACAGTCGCTATTAGTTCCTCATTCGCCAAAATCTCTTTCCGCCCAGAAATCTTTTGAGCTTCGGGAACTAGTAGAAGTCTAACAGAGTTAAATCAGATCAATACGCTGGATACAGAAGGATTTCGAACAATTGTGTAAATTTATGTTCAACTATTGCACTTCAATGAGCGAGCGCATTTTCGTGGTGAAACAACACTTTCTTCTTAATCATTGTCGGGCCTTTCTCCTGCATTGCTGCTTTCAATTTGTCCAAAAGTGTTGTGTAATATTGGCCAGGAACAGCTTTGTCTTTTTCAAGATAACCAATCAGCAAAATTCCTTTTGCGTCCCCCAAAACCGATGCCTTCACCTTTCCAGTCGAGTGAACGGTTTTTTGCCTCTTTCGGGACTGATTCACCGCGTTCAATCCACTGTTTTGATTACATTTTTGTTTCTGGCGTGTAGTCATGAATCCATGCCTCATCCATGGTCACGTATCGTCTTTTGAAATCCGTTGGATTTCTCGTAAACACCTCCAAACAATCGGCTAAGGTTCGATCTCGAATGCGTCTGTGCTCCGAACTGAGCAAATGCGGCACCCATCTAGCAGCAGGTTTTTTAAAACCTAATTTATTATGTGAGCTTCCTCAATTTCCCGCACTTTTATTCGGCGATTTGCGAAAACCATGTCATGGATTTTTTCACAATTTCTGGCGTGGTAGCCGTTTTCGTACGCCCTAAATGTAGTTCATCGCTTGTATGCATGCTGTCACGCTTGAATTCCGAAACCCAAAAACTCATGGTGGAAAATGAAGGTGATGAATCCTCAAGAATGGCATCTTACCTTGATTTGATTTGCGTTGCGGTTTTACCTTCCAAATAGATAAATTTTATGACCGCTCGAACTTCGTTTTTATCCATAATTGAAAACACAAAACGGTACCTGACTTAAATACTTGTCAAAACCAGACTATTTGACAGATCGATTTAATATTTCCAGTCAACTGATACGAAAGACTTGCCAACACAACGATAAATATTTGAAAAAAAAAGGAATCCCCTAGCAGCAATTCTGGAAAGTTGTCATACCTCTATCGTTTTGTGCAAAGAATTTTTTCATTCAGTCATTGGAGACTGATCAGGCGCAAGGACAGCCAACGGAAAGCATTAGTGGTTCTCTCCGAGTTAGTCTTTCCTTCATAATTTAGCATTTTACTTAAAACCACAGCTATCTGTAAGTCAACAAAGCTAGTTACTTATCGTTAGTAAATGAAACTATGAACGTATCTATATTTAAAAACCAATGCTTCCCTTTGAGCTTTAGGGGTACAATAATTTCATAAATCTCCTAGGTATATGTATAGCAGCACCACAATCTGTTATTCAAGAGAGGATTATCATTTTAGACTTACCACAAATTTTGTTTTGTTTTTGCTTGACATGGTTAACTTCGTCCTATCCAAGGGATGGAATGATGATGAAGTATGGACGGGTGGTGTTGAGTTTTCTGTAATCAGTAATTTCACGTTTAAATAAGCTGATACGTATATAGCAAACTATGAGAGATCTACAAAGTGCAATGAAATGCGAGAAAAGACACAAACTAAAGAAATTATTAATAATCAAATACCTGAAAGTATTTGAAATTTGATTTATTCTCGGTTACGATACAAAAGGTGGATTTGTGATTATAATTCGTGTAAATCCTCAGAAAATATTTTAATTGTTACGCCTACATAGTTTATGATTATTAACATTATAGAACTAGCATTTTTCAAATAATTCTTGACATTTTTCATTTATCAACCCATTCTCAGATTACACATCCGTCGCACCACCGACATAAATGTATGTAAGTGGAGAGCAGCGCTTGGAGAATTTGATACGCCGCTGATTAGATAACTCTACGAGTAGAGTATCCTGCTGGAATTAGATCAGGAAGTTTTTATGCCTTGTTTATCGTTCCTGGTGATAAGAGAGTTAGAATTTTCTTGAAAACACGTCAGGTTTACACAGCTTATTTCGTTGTTGATTATCACAAGCGATAATTCAATAGACAGATGTATGTATTTTACGTCCATATCCAGTGTGATTAAGAAATTGATGCAAAATAGATCGATTTAATGATCCCATAATTCCTCTTTTAGATTTGTGTAAGTAAATGCTTAGAATCCTAACTTTTCAGATATTAAACTAGATGTGATTTTTTTTTGTACTGACAAGTCAAAATATCTTTTTTCTGTCTCAAGTTTTGATTTTGGACGTTTTCTTTCATTCCTTTAGTTTAGTAACGTTAGAAAATTTGTTCAGATATGAGAATTCCTTCGAAATCAAATAATTTTATCATCTTCCCAAACAAAACCCAAGTAATTTACCTTTTCTGGTCCGCGTTAATTTAAAATTAGAATCACCTAGAAATCACTTAGAAGTTACCTACTTGTTTTAGGTGCTGGTGCTGATAGTACTTGAAAGTGCTGCCGGCTCTCAAGATATAATCCGAAAAGATAAGTAATCTTTGTTGTTGTTTCAATAGAATGCAATATTAATCATTTCTAATTTTGTAAATGCAATTGCACAAATCGCTTAGTTACGGATTTTAGCTTATCAAAATATTTCCGAAAAAGAACCTTGTGATTTATGGCAAGTTCAACACAGTAACTCAAATAATAGACTAATCTAGTTATTGATTGTTTGGAACCTATATACATATTCCATTTGTAAACATAGTAAAACAACAAGGTTTATAAAACTTTAGCCCAGGACAACCATCGTATTTTAAAGGATAATGCCTTCCAGATACATGATACTACTTAGGATTTGGGTAACTTTTCTTGGGTGCTAGATACATCAATTCAAAATTATTCTGAAGCAGAAAAATGTAGAATTAATTTTGTTTCGTGTACCGGCCACTTGGAGTTGGAAGAATGGGCGAGAGGCTGAGGAGGTAGGGCTGGAAAATGTTGGCTTCGTTGTCAATAAAACATGTGTCCCACAAGTGTAATCAACAATTATGTGGTGTGTTATGAACCGATGGAATCTAATATAAAGGAAATTCGAATGAGCATTTTACAGAACGGGAAAATGTCTTCCTTCCTGCATCGATTTGTCAAAATATATACTCAGATTAGCAATCACAGAAAAATATTCATCCCCAGCTTGTTTCGGAGATGCAACAATAGTTAAGGGCTTTATTCGTTTTTAGGGAACAAAAAATACCGAGTAGATGAAGACAAAAAATCGAGAAAGCTGAAAATCATGATAAAAAGGATTCAAAGAACAGACAAGGAAGGTTCAAAGGAAGCCGAGACGGTTGGGGATTTTGAGTACGTCAAAGGGGATTACAACAGGCCACAAGGCTCTGGACAAGAGAAAAACGCCAATACTCCGAAGTCTAAATCTAAAGACACAGTTCATTGGAGAAAAATCAAAATTCGAGGAGAGGAGGACGATGAAGAGGATGATGCGGTATGAAGATCAGATAAAATACGATGAGGAAGGTGTTGATTAAATCAAATTTCTTATGTATTTAATATAATCCCCAGAGAAATCCAACAGTAATACTGATTGTCTAAAGTATAGATGGGCAACCTCCGGCCCGCAGGCCACATGCGGCCTCGAGTAAGATTTGCCCGGCCCGCTACTGAATTCTTTCGTTGCATATTAGCACGGCCCGTCTAAACTTAATTCATAATGAATCATAAGGATAGCACAAAAATGTATATTTTTCAAGATTACTCGCAGCATAAAACTTCTACAAGAAAAGGTTGCCCATGCCTGGTCTAAAGAACAATTATGGACAAGAAAATAACGAAAGCACTTTATTTAAACCGTGATAGCCCTACCACCTCTCCATTTCCATCCATTCTTGCATATTAATAATATAAGATAAAATAACCCTTACCACGCCTCGTTTGGAGAAAATCCAAATACCTATTTCGACAACTAAGTCGTCATCTTCAGTGGCAAGGAACAACACGGGATTCATTCTGTTGTCGTTGTGCAGTGCTCTGCTGTTGGTGTTTGGTGAAAGACTATGTGAAACAGACCAGTCTCATGGTTTTTCCTACTAAAGATGACATCTTAATTCGTCGAAATACATACACGGATTTTCCCCGAACTAGATGTGATAAAAGTAATTTTATTTGATTATGTCCAAACTACACTCTTGAACAAATTGTTGATAGAACATTCTTGCAATACTTGAAGCGCCATTAGATCAATTATTTTCATGACTTCAAATAAAAGTGTTGGATGCTGACATCAGTATTTTACTTTTACAATTTAACAGTTTTCGGCTACTTTAAATGTACTTTCGTATAGTACGATAAATTTTATCGTACATTTTTCTGCTTCCATAGAATGAATGTATCGCATACGTTACTCTCCCAAAATCCGAACAAATCGGATGATCTGGCATTACTAGTGGTGGGGAGAGAATTGCCCTTAAATTTTATTTACGAAATCCCAGGCAGATAGCTTTCAAACGCTAAGCTAGTTCAAGAAATAACCTCAATAAACATAAGAACAAAATAAAAAGAAACTAAAAATACCTTTCTGATCATGCTTATCGTCTTCGATTGATTCGTTTCCGCTTTCGCTCTCTGACCTTTCATAAGCTTTTACGTGCCTGTTATGGCGGTAATCTTCATTGGGCTTTGCCAAAGTCGATGGCAACCTTTCGCGAACCGCTTTCGAATGTTTGTCTATGATCTTCTTCTTGAAATGGGTCCTTCTATTCCGATCATCCTCGACGCTATCGTTGCAACTTTCGTTACAAGAAGGCGGACTTTCCGGTGAGCTTCGGTTCGGATCCAACTTGAGCACGAGTATCGGCAAATTTGGGCGATCATTGCCACTACGACTGCAGTCCACGAAAGTTTTTTGGATGATCTTAGGTGATCGGGGGCGCACTTTGGCCTTCGACCTCCGTATCTTCGCGGGTCGATGTTTGCGATCGGTGCTCCATCGCCTATTCAATTTGCCGAGTCGGCTTCTCGGAATTCGCACCAGAATCTGTACGTTTTTCGTACCGGGTGTACCGCCCGTCAACACTTTAGTCATTGTACGTTCTTAATAGTAACGCACGGCGTTCGTAAATCGTCCCTTTAACGTGCACTTCTTCATCGTCGCGATCGTCGCTTTCGAGATAAGTCATCGCAGCACAAAACCGGCGGCGATTCATTTCTTAAATGGCGAACAACCGCGGATTGAGAACTCACTCGTGTTCATTCTTATCGGACGTTGTAAGCGTTTTTATTTTGATACACTTTTAGAGAAACGGTCGCGATAACTGCCAATCCGTAACCAGATAAGTGCGCATGCTGGAAAAAAGGAAAAATAACGCAAATGTAGATTAGAATATCGTCTATATCGCGCCATAAGTCGAGACGATACGCGCACATATTCTTTCGTATTTTGCGTGTGCGTACAAATGCACGTTGATCTTAATAACTTTTCATTAAAACTCTTATCGCTTTCGATTGTTCTAGGTGAATTCATGTTACATGGTGCGTTGTAATCGAATAATACACATAGGCACTATTGTATTCGAGAGTTTCAAAAGAACAAGCGACCAAGGCTCACATTCGATACGTAAGTTATTTCTATGATAAGCAATGCCATTCGAAGAAGTCTTGGCATGAATATTGAAGTGTGATTATTGATAAGGAAAGAACGGAGGTAAGTTTTCAACGCAAGCAATAACAATGAACTATGAATTTACTGATATTATGAAAACCGCACAGTTTTAGGTAGTTCTTTATTAAAATGTTTGTACTTTAAACAATTCATTTCAACAAATATTCCAACGTATAACAGCTGAAAACTCCTTCCTTTGCTATAGTAATGTTTATCACTAATAATACCTTGGTAAAAACAGAAAAATATCAACATGGATTTGAGTTAGTACGAGTTCCACCCAGAAGATGATTATTCTTAGTAAGATTTCTAGGTTTGATAACTGGTAAGTACGAGGCTTAAAGATAAACGCAATAAATCGGTTCCTACACCCACAAGTCTAATTTTGTTACAAATTGATTCAGAAGAAATGACAGATTTCTCGAATGGAATTGTCTAAAATAATTGTGGTTGAGACTCAATAGCTGCATCGGTCGAAGTGTTATACCAATTCGGCCAGTGCTTAACTTCGGTTTGCCATGTACCCATGTATATCTACAGGCTCGTGTTTACCTTGTTCGATTTCATTATCACAAAAATGTTCTTTATTCATTCTCGCTCGCACTACCGCACTTCCGCGATTCCAGACCCAACTTAAGCACTAGCCGAGCCGATGTATTGATTTACTTATTCCAATGTAAGACCAGGACTGTTAAACTTTTCCCAAACCACATTAAAACAGATCAAACATTCGATTTTACATCAATGAAAAAGACAGGGAATAACAGTTACCGAACAAAACTTTTGGGTATACTTCTTATAGAGTTTAAGCAAGCCTATGGGTAAGTTTTTGCGTTATAAGCTCCTTCAAACTTAAGAAATACTGAAAATACCAACAAACTAAATTTAGTATAGATGGCTCTAACAATCACTAGTAACAGAATTATTGTTGAAGGAAATCTTTCAGAACGTTTCTAGA
The DNA here is from genome assembly GCA_038088585.1 of Chrysina gloriosa. Classification (NCBI taxonomy): domain Eukaryota; kingdom Metazoa; phylum Arthropoda; class Insecta; order Coleoptera; family Scarabaeidae; genus Chrysina; species Chrysina gloriosa. The sequence goes on from CM076092.1 coordinate 11,043,874, forward strand.
TGAAAACAAGATTCGGGCAAGGAGACCAAATGTCAACAGATTATATTGAACAATGAGAGAAGGTAAGATTCAGACGTAAACTATATTTGCGGCAATGATTGGTTGGGCACACAGACGATAATATCTAAACAAGAACTTTACAAGTTATTTCAAAAGTTGGAAGATGGGCTAAAGAAGTATGGAGTCTAGCAGAATGAAGTTCTAAGATGCAACTGAGAGAAACAAGCACACGGCATTAAGAAGGTGAACTACTTCGAACATTTGGCAATCGTACTAATAAACAGAAATGAAGAAAGGGAATATATAGAAAACGAAGTTAACAAAAAGGAGCAGAACGCTGGATGCGTCCGGATCAACACTTGAAGCAAAAGATGTTTTAAAGAAAAAGGTGTTGTAATGTATAAGACAATCATCCGACGGTACTGCATGCACGCGAAACGTTAACGATGACTGAACAAAGTGAAAAAGCAAAATTTAGATCTGGGCGAGGAAAGTTTTACGTTGAATCTATGTAGGAGTAACAGATGATGTGTGTCAAACAAAGCAAGAATAATGTAAGTGTACGTCAAATAAAAATTGCACACAAGCAATTCGAACGCAGAGAAACAGGTGGCACAACCTTGTCATGCGAATGACAGAAACGACCAAACATGAAAGCAATTTTGTTTGACGATGATGGACAAAAGAGAAGACGATGGCGTTCGAAGATATGGAGTTTAGAAGCTGTGAAAGGGAACGTAAACAAGATAGGTATGGTGAATCGGAAAGACAGAGCAACAAACTGGAAAGGATGAAGATTTCTAACAAGTAGATTGAAACCAGAAGACGTACGGGGCTGCTCTATATATCCACATATATTCGATCTTACTTTAGTCTATAAACTAACATTAAGTGAAGATCACTTTAAGCACCATTACAACTTCTTTTAGGTCAAATAATATACACAGTGGCAAAATTTCAGAATTTAACATAACGTTATCTAAATATATACGCATATAAACAATAATTTATCACTTAAAGAAATTCGTCTAGATTACTCAATTTGCGTAATTCGTGTCTCTAATCATAAATTTAAAGGATGTTTATGTAGACCTTGAAACACTTATCTCAATGGGTGTCGACAGTTTAACAAACACGATAAAAGTTTTAAAATTAAAGTTGAAGATTCTTGTTAGTTATAAATAGACCACGGAAATATAAGGAGGTTTATAAGAAAAGCATTCCTATCACTGATAAACGTTCCGCCTCCAAACATACGGGGAAGGTTGGTATGTAGACGCGTTAATGTGTTTCGTCAATCGCTTGCGACGTAAGTTGCTAACGATAGGGGGTAACTCCCTAACTTTCCGAGGTCTAGTTATAAATCACGAGCTGTCAGAAGTACGAAAATTGCTGCAAAAGTTTCGGGAATAGATATATATATAAAATCGGAATGCAGTAAAAATGTATTTATTGTTTTCTTTCTTAGAATCCATAGACCTTTCCGTATATTAGAATGACTTTTTAAAGGACTTGTTCCATGCAGAAGCTGGTATACCAGAAACGTGACTCCAGAATGCTTCCACGCCCTGTATTTGGTTACAAAGAAATCGGAACAAAAAGAAATGATTTGGACTTAAATCAGGATTATATGAATATCGAGTCGTTCATTCGATTTTTTGCTTTAAATAATTGATTGTTAGGCACTATCAGACGATTTGAAAATTAAAATTATTAATCATTCCGTGCCACCATAGTTCCCTTTGATTTTGTCAATGAGTTGCGGCAAACAATTGGTTGTGTGGCAATCGGCTTTGATCGTTCCACAATTCTCTAAAATTATGATAATAACATGATCCGATGCTAGGCTTCAGTCAAATTGTATATAATCCATCGGGTACTTTCTGGCTAAATATTTATAAAAATACTTGATTTCTTTTGTGTCACGTCAATGCCAAGAGACCATTTTATTCTACGATAAGTCATATGTCGATGCATCACTTCAATCTTACAATCCATTTTTTGAAACACCACTTCTTATTAGCGACCATCACGAATTTTATCGCTAAGGCCCGAAAACTAGCGATAAATTGCAATTTTGGATAGTAATTGATCACTAAAAGTTCAAACAAGGTAGTTCACACGTTGTCGTTCAGGTTAACTACTTCTAAAGTCGTAAAAATATATTGCAGGAAGATGTTCTAAGTGCAATTCCATTTTCGAAGAAAGCTCTGTCAACTTTTGCTGAACAATTGCACTTGAATGAGCGGGTGCATTGTGGTGGTGTAACAGTACTTTCTTCTTAACCATTCCCAGGCGTTTTTTCTCAATTGCTGCTTTCACTAAGTCTAAACGTATCGTGTAACATTGGCCAGTAACAGTTTTGCCTTTTCCAAAATAACCATTTAGCAAAATTCCTTTTATGTCCTAGAAAACCGATGCCATCACCTTTCCAGTCGAGTGAATAGTCTTTGCCATCTCCGGAACCGATTCACCGCGTGCAATCCACGGTTTTGATTGCATTTTTGTTTCTGGGATGTAATGATGATGCAGTTATTGTATTACTCGTAAACACTTCCAAAAAAATCGGCTAAAGTTCAACATCGAATACTCCATTGCTTCCTCAATTGCTCCAAACTGAGCAGATGCGGCACCCATCTTGCAGAAAGCTTTCTAAATCTAATTCATTATGTAAAGCACGAACTACTCGTTCATAAGAGATGCCCACAGCTTTCTCAATTTCGTGCACTTTTATTCCTCGATCTGCCAAAACCATGTCAAGAATTTTTTCCACAGTTTCTGGCGTAGTAGACGTAGTTTCGGACATCATCACTTATATCCTTGTGAACGCGCTTGAATTCCAAAATTCAAGGGTGGAAAATGATGGTGATGAATCCTCAAGAACGGCCTCTAACCTTGATTTGATTTCGGGTTGCGGTTTTCCTTTCCAAGTAGAGAAATTTGATGACCGCTCGAACTTCGATTTTATCCATAATTGGAACACTTGACTTACTTGACTTAAATGCTTGTCAAAACCAGAGCATTTGACAGACCGATTTAACATTTGCAGTCAATTAATATCAAAGAGTTGCCAACACAACGACATAAAGTATTTGAAAAATAGTAGCCTCTTGGCAGCAATTCCAGAAACTTTTCAATATATCCGCGTACAACTACCGATGCCACTTTACCGAAGAGATGAAAAATTTGAAGATGCTGAAATTTATGATTCTCTAACACCAGTAAGAATATCCGATTCCCGAAATTTTAGCGGCAGTTTAGGTACACTAATCATTGATATTTTGTAGGCGGAGTTCAAATGTTTTGAAAAGAAGCAAACAGCAATAATAAGAACGGAAAATCGATTACACAATTTTTTTTTAATTACAATCAATTTTTTTATTGCAACGTCCAAAAATATTTTTATGTTTGTTTGATTAATTCCCGATGGTATGAGAAACCATTATCATTTATTTTTAATTAAGTTTGGATCTTGTGTAGAAAACGTATCATTTATTACGAAAAATTTTAAATAAAGCAGTTCTTGCATTTAGCACTTCGGTTTGGATAGGATGGAAACCTAGTTTTCGGGGGATATATCCGAGTCAATGTGGTAAGGGTAAGATCCATTTCCTTTTAGTCTACCCCAAATCAGATTTTCCCACTTCTCCCACAATTTTACCACCGTGTTTTAACAAAGTATATTCAACATTTCGACTTCCTAATACCAGAAGAAAACAACTAAATTCCTTACATTTTCTTCTAATAATTGCATCTTTAAGACAGATATGATATTCGTGAGAATACCACAAAAATGATGAACAGATAAGCAAGTTGGACGGATAAAATTACTGTCGACCACTTACACAACTCATCTACTTAGCAAAATATCTCCTAAGAAGTACCGGTACAAACTCCTTATTTACACAACGAATATCTAGATTTAACTTCTGTTCATATCTGTTTCTTATTCACAATGCAAACTTACCAAGATAGCAGCGAGACAACAACAGCAAGCCGCATGCTCGTTTCGACTGATTTCGAATCAAGAGTCTGCGAGCGGGATGGGATTTATCGCAGGTATGAGTAACTCTTAATAAATTCACGATATGATGATGACTATGTTAAATGACGATTGTTATAAACAAATCGACATACATAGTTGTGTGTTAAAATATGTATAGAATTTTAAAATGTGTTACAGGCTGATTAAAAGAGCGGTGGGAATGTGATAACGTGGCGTGGTAAAAAGATAAGGTGGAGAACGCACATGTAAAGTAACTAACAATAATCAAACAAGTAGATATGAATGTATGTAAAACCACAAGCTGGGTATACACATGGGGAAATCCTCGATCTTAATTGCAAAACGTTTTCAATCTAAAAATACAGTTAGGAGGTATCTCTTGGAATTTCCAAACCTTTACGTAAAAGGTAAAACGGAAATCATTTCATTGATTGGCTTCCATAATACAGGATGTGTTGGGAGATGGCAGTGGTTTAACGTCGAATTATACCCAAGTACCTACTTATATAGTGTTTAATGAGTTGGGAAAATATTTACAATAAAAGTTTGAGGACTGAAACAGGGAATTCTTATTTACCCTACTTATTGAAGATGGAGGCATTATTTTGGTAGAAACTTGATTAACTTTTTGGCGATCTACGAATTTAGACGAATATTTAGGATTAACTAATAATAGGTAAGTCAAATAAATAAAGATGTATAGAATACCAGAGTTCTTTTACTTTTAAATCCACACTCAAGCTTAATCGTTGCAACTATGTATTTTAAAGCTCGTCATATGTATGTATTGCTTTAGAGTTAATTTTTCTTTTATTTTAGGTGATGGTGATATATTCGAAAAAATCAAAGAAGCACATAATACTTACTTTTCCTCCGTCATCAATCCATTTATAAAAGGATCAAATCATAATTTTTAAAGGTCTCCTAATCTTAATCTTTTACGAAGCGTTAATCATTTTATCGCTATTATAATTTACCCTGAGATGATTGGATGATCATCCAAGTATCACACAAGCATCACCAATGGACCTTAAGGATTATACGGGCGACGTCGTTCACAATTGCTTTTAAACGCTATCTAGAAACGCAATTATTCAGTCACGAATGAGGAACGGCTAACAATAATATATTTTACGAGTTCGAGACTAATAAAATATGATAAGTAATTTGAAAAACAAAATAGACCACAATCTTATTGAACAATCGTGTACGATAAGGATCTTTTTCTGAGTAACTGGCCATTATTAGTCCAAACAGGTAGCGTGTTGGTTAGGTGGCATGTGTTTCTGTAAAACCTCTACATTGTATTCCAATTAAATCACCTTTCGATAACGTCGACGATGATTGTTATTTGCTATATTTGAGGTTGTATCTGCGCTATCTTATCTCTCGAACGATAAGATTAGCGCGTTTTATGACTTCTTTGTTCATCAGTTGTATGCGTGTATGTAGCGACGATCGCATACTAAATTTATCACACTTTTGTACCATGTAGGTCTACAGAATTCATTCCTATATCGATATTGATATACGTACTTTTTCTTTTGTTTCTTGTATTTCAATATTCTAAAAGGAATACCTGCCGATGGGGCCTCCATAAACTTAGAACGCAGAAATTTTCATAAATATATATCCAATTCAAAGTGTTCGAAAGCTCAGCAGTAAAAAACAACCGAATACTTTTATTTTTAAAAAAGGTAAGATAAGAGTAGGTACAATTCTGGATAGTCCAAAATACTAAAGGTGAAGTCAATTGCAATAATTCATAAATAAAAGCAATATATCCTAAGAGAAATGCTCGTGAAACTGGAGGAACGAATATTTACCCGCAAGAGATCAGGCATCATACTAGAGCTTGCTTCTCTTGGAAGACGCAGTTGTAGATAGAAACTTAATGCAAGAAGATCTGATGAGATAAAGGACAATGCGGAATAGAAAAGGATGTATTATATAAATTTTTCTAGTGGTAGGTACTTACAAGCCTTAATGGTAAAAACTTGAAATGTTTGTCACTAATAAAAAGGAAATTCTCTAAGAAAATTAATCTTTGATTCTTGACGAAAACAAACAGAAGGTTGCATTGCAAAAAAGTACCTATCAATAAAGTTGTGGAAACATAAATTTGAAGGAAGTTGATAGAAAATTGAACAGTTTGAAGCTGATAGCATATGGCAGATGTTTGAGCACAAAAACTAAACCCATCAAAAGGAAAAATCTAACGATTAAATTGCGCAGAATTTCGTGAATTGGAATCTTTGATTCTTGGGGAAAACAAACAAAGATTGCAGCGCAAAGTGCATAGAAAGAGGATCAATAGAGTTATTGACACATAAATTTGAAGGAATTAGATAGGAAATTGAATAGTTTGAAGCTGATAGCATCTGGCAGATATTTGAGCACAAGAGACCAAATCCATCAAAAGAAAAGACTAAATAGACATGGAAAACATATAGAAATAGTAATAAGAACAAAAGTTGATATCATTTCAAAGAATAAAACAGTTTAATTTTCCGTACAGTAGACAATTCTTATTTGTTAAAAAGAGTCTGAACTTCTAGAAGAAGGTATTACAGAATCAAAATCATTGAATAACGACTGTTTAAGGGCAGACGTAATGTTGTTGAAAGTTGCTTGGAAATGATAGGGATTAGAATGACTGATTGCCTTGAAGAGATTTGAAAGCATAAGAGAACTAAACGCAGACAAAATGGCGTTAAATATAACAATAAACAATTTGCAGCTTGTGGCGATTCGAAAACCCAAAATGTTGGAATTGGAAATTTCTAGTTATTCCCGAAGAGCAAGAATTACTAATTACGGATTTGGATGTGAAGGATCACTGCCCAAACATCAATACTTACGAAGAACGTGTTACTTAAGCTTCCTATACTCACGTCAAAATGAAAGATATATACTATACTATATAAGTCGGTCTCACAGACCGTATGCGTGAGTATAGGAAGGTTAAAAATAAGTAGGAACGCAAAAAACCAAATTAAAGCTGCCTAAAGTCAAATAGAAACTTGTAATGTTTGTGTTTGATAAGGAAGCTACCTCCGACGAATACGGAAACTTGTTCATCGTTTTGGAAAAAATGTCGAAGTAAAATGAATATCACCCACGCATTTGCCAGAAAAGTTGCTCAAGATGTACACTATTTTTATCCTAACAAGACAGTTACGTCATTAGTGACGTACTTCGGGTGTAGCAATATCTTACACTATATGTCTGTCACCACGTACTGGAGGTTATGTGAAAGGTTACTTCAAAGACATCTTATACGTTTTATAGATGAATGGCTTACTTTAAACGTAGGTTACAGAAGTAACTTTGTTAAATAGTTCTAGTAGATATTCAAGTCTGGTACGACTAAAGTTACTTCAAATGGCGTAACTGTCTGAAATCCCACTTAACTAATTCTAAGTGTAAACTAGTGATACTTTTGATCAAATTTCAGATCTATTCTCATTTTTGGAAAATAATTACAATGAAAATTCAGCTAACTCAAGCAGTGGCAGGAAAAGAGAACGGGTTGAAATGACTTGAAAATCACGAAAATGTAATACCAAATAATTGGTAATGGTCTAACTAGAAAAGCTGGAGATGTGTGTTTGAATGATAAGAAATATTGTATTATATTGATGCTGTTTGTACTGGAGGAAATGGGGCGCGGAAGTTGTAACAGGCTAAGGATTTAAAACACTCTCCCCACAATCCAGTTTACGCCCACGAAGGATGGACAACCTATGTGTTGTATAAGCCTTCCCGGGACATGCGAAGCTTTATCTCAATTGACCTAACCTTCTCTACCTATATAAAGGATATAAAGATATGTCCTAACAGTGTAAAGCATTGAACATAGGTCTCAAGCATATGTTTAAGTTTTTGAGGGGAAGTTTGACGAGCCTAGTCAGAGAAAAAAGAAAGTTGCAACGTTGTAGATAATGTCGCTCCCTAAAAACTTATGACTTTTGTTGATTATCGGGTAATTAGAGAATTTAAAGAAAGATGTGCTTTGTTACGCATGAAGATCAAACGTAGGGTTCGAGAGATGTCTAAGTTCTCAACGATAAGACCTGAGAAGCTTCGTTATGTACATTACAGCTTTCTGAAGCTTTTTCCTTCCTCTGGCTAACCTCCGCAGGTCTTATCCAGGGGATCCTACAACGTTTACTGAAAGCTTTTCCGATTGACGGCTCCAAAAAATATTTGACTTAGCATGAGAGTCAAAGGTAGACCTCGAACGTTAGGTTTGGGGGCCTAGAAAAGTCGCGAAACAATAGAAAGTGTCCCTGTCCGAAGACTTACAGCTTTGAGCTTTAAGAAATCGGGGGCTGTGTATTGTATTACAAAAGATTCGTGATTGCTAAAGGTATTTGAGAGGCGCATGTTGCCGAGTACTAACTTTAATTTAAATTCTGTTAAAGGGAGATCAAGAGACGAATAATCTTGGAAGAAATCAGGAATTCAAATTACAGGTTACATAAAATACGACTTCAAATCTTGAAAATTGCTGTAGTTCTGTTCATATCAAAGTAAAATTATTCAAAAAAAAAAAAAACTTTTAGAAACAGCTCAACTTAATAATCTTTATTTTTATGAACCTTCTACAGAGCTTGATTCTTTAACTTGAGAGAAAATCATCTAATTAAGAATGTATTAAATTGGAAGGTAGGAATCCAACTGGATGGTATTGATATTATTTTGAAAACCAAAAATCGCCCAAAATTGCATTGACATCTTTAGCACATATGAGAAAATTACATACATACACTACCGTCCAAAAGTTTGGAAGCAGCGACGCCAACAACGGATTTTACAAAAAAAAACAGATAAAGTAAATTTTTATTGTGATTATTAATGAATGTATGTAACATACGTCACTATCATCCATAAACAGTAAATTTATTCAAAAATATAATAATATATTAGGTAGTAAGTCTATTTTCGTCTATATGACTACCTTTAGCTTTAATAACTGCTCCACAAATTTTTGGCATTCTTCGAAGCAATTTTTCAAGACAGTTCTCGTCAATTTGTTGCCATGCGGTCCGTAAATATTCCCATAGCTGTTGGGTGTTTTGAGGCTGTTGCTGTCTAGCCCTTCGATCAAGTTCATCCCACAAGAGCTCAATAGGGGACAAATCCGGACTTTGAGGAGGCCAAACCATTAACTTTAGTTGATTTAATGCTGCTTTCTCCTCTAAAAAGTTCTTGCAGATTCGAGCCGTATGTTTGGGGTCATTATCTTGCTGAAACACAAACGGCTCGCCAACAAGACGGCTTCCAGACGGAAAACCATGATTCTGCAGAATATTCAAATACTCTTCTTTCCGCATTGTACCACTAATTTTTACTAAATCACCCGTCGTTCTTCCAGCAAAACAACCCCAAACCATAACACTACCACCTCCGTGTTTAACAGACGGCACTAAACAGGCCTCACTGACTCTTTCCCCGGGTCGCCGACGAACAAAAACTCTCCGTTTCGTACCGAATAGTTCAAATTTAGATTCGTCGGTCCATAACACTGTCTTCCAATCCTCCAGTGACCAGTTTGCATGTTCTCTTGCCCAAGTTAGCCTTTTCTGCTTATGCACATTATTCAAAAACGGTTTTTTGCGGCCGACGCACCCCCTTAAACCAGCTGCCAATAACCGTCTCTTGACGGTGGTAACAGAAACATTTGTTTCTCGTTGCGTATTGACGCGCGATGCGATGTCCGGTGCTGTTAGACGTCGATCTCGTTTAGAAGTTGTTACAATGAATCTGTCATCAGCTGCAGAAGTCACCCGTGGCCGCCCACTTCGTCTCCTATCAAGATTTTGCCCGGTCTCTCTTCTCCGGGCCAAGGTATAATGCACACCCTTCGGTGAAATTCCCAACCGTTGTGAAATTTCTCTTTCGGTATATCCTTCGCCGCGGAGAGTACAAATCGTACAACGTTGTTCTGCAGTCAACTGTTTGCGTTTTGGCATTTTTACGCTCAGTACTTCACCAAATTGTTTTAATTCCGCACTGAATTCAAAACACTAATTCCGCAAAGGAAACCGATACGACACAAAAGTTTTAATACTTCTACCACACGCACTCAACGATTACTGAAGTAATACTAAACCATTTGACCGAAAGCAATTACTGCAGGTGTCCTACTCATCATCGCCAAATAATAGCTGTACTCTTGGAAAAGAGCAATAAAACGTATTCGGGTGAAATTTGTACCTAAATGTTTGGAATTTACGGATTATGAGTAACGATTTTATAATTGCATAGAATAATTTACAATAGGGATTAACGATTTCACGATATGCGTAACAGTTGTATAATTTTAAAGGAATTTCACCTTGCTTCCAAACTTATGGACGGTAGTGTACATATATAAGAAAAGGAGAAAATAAAACATACACTAAATGCATTGGGTCCATATATGAAAGAATAATATAAGCTACGTATATGTAAGTTATTAAAAACAGTTATACATTAGGCGCCACCAAAAACATAAAAAATTTTAATAATTGAAATACATCGCACAAGATTGTCATTTGATCATTAAGAATGAAATTTGCATCGAAAAAGAAGGTAAACCTTTGCTCCCATTTGCGTATATCATGTTATTGTTATTAAACAAATGCCATTATTCTTGTTAATATCCAGCATTGTATAATATGCCTTTCATTGTTAGCAACAGTTATTTCAATCTCTATTATTCACGTCAGCGATAAGCTACTTAATCACCCATTGCAAAAACAACATTTATGGATATTCATCTTTTATAAAACACAGCATTTCCTACTGCTACATATTTTTAGTTCTAATGAGCTGAAGTAAAAATCTGAATGGATTACATCTAGAACTATCGTGTGACTATAACGATGCAGTTAACAAGAGTAAGCTGTGAACTGCGTAATTTAATTATCAGTTTATTATCTGTAGCAATATTTGTCACAATGATGGATGTCAGAAATATAAAATATGTATCTCAAGATAGTTATTAGATTGAATGCTATCGCATTAGCATTTTTTCATGCGTCAAATTGTTTGTGCGTATGTACTTACGCATATTTTCTAGCAATGATAAACAGACTAACGGTGACAAAAATTCCAACAGAAACTATTTCCTTCTAATTTAATTCCAAGCCCGAAGATAAGAGGAGGGTTGAGCATAGAGCATAAGATTAAAAAGTCGACCATGTAAAAGCAGCTTTATTACTAAAAATAACAAGAAAACTATGGTCAATGGAAACAGGACCTGAGAATCGAAACTTTAAATGGAACTGATATAGAGCTAGAATAGCAATAAAAACTGTAAGTCAATTTGAAGAGATTGGTATGAATATCATAGCAACTATATTTAACCAAAAGTACATAAGCAATCAAAGTTGAGCTGGTGATAATGGAAGAGCACGAAAGCAGATTGACTATGTCCAAATTAATGCCGGATAAGGTAGTAATACTACACATATTCAGAAATTTACGAGGTTTGTAAAGCAAAACTATCTCTTAAGAGAACGACTTCCATAGCTACTTTCAAGAATTCCGACGGGATAAAGAGATACCAACCAGAATTAAAGGATTATCTGAATTCAAAAAATGGTGATATAATGTTGGTTACCATTAGAAACTCAGTACTTACAGTAAGGGAAACGAAAATTTAAGAAGGCACTAACGACTTGACAAGGAATGTAACAAAGACCTAAAACTGAGCAATCAGGACCCGCGATTAATGCTTTGGGACCCAGCTGATGAAAAAACAAAGAAATAGGATATAATAGGGTCATTATACCGAAAGCTAGAAGAACGGCGAAAGTCAAATGAAGTAAAGATCCTTGAGGAACTAAAATCAAACATAGTAAATGACAGAACTAGAAAATTATTGCAAGAAGTAAAGAACATAAAGAGTAGCTTTAAAGCAAGATTAAAGACAATCTTAAGAAATGACGAGGACAACGACCAGCGGACAGGGGCTGTGAAAATGGAGACCTAGAGTGAAACGTAAAAAGTTTCCAAAGCTACTCGGCCCAATTTAATAGAAACCTGAATATAAGCGGCGACCGAACCACAATTAGGGACAGGTGGTCAGCAAAAAGGGAAGTAAAAAAGCAGGCAAGGTGGTAAGTTTTGTCAAAGACAGCAACCTAATGGCGTAAAGTAGCTAAGGGGGTACAATAAGCCATTGAACTCCAGTGCAGTGCGCTAAGGATCACATCCTTAAGAGAAAAGCAAAACTGTTGAATATGGAAATAAAAGTACTGCGTTCCAAGGAAAGTGCTATAGTCCCTATACAGAAAAAAGGTGACAAAATGTGTTGTTTTAACACTATTAACTATTGGGGTATATCTCTCCCCAACATCAGATATGAAGTCTCATTACTTATCCTATTCTAAAGGCTGACCACTCATGCAGAGCACCAAATAAGGGCTACCAATATGGTTTCGGAAAGATTTGCGCAGTTATTGATCAAATTTTCCGATGATTCATGGGAAACTGCTGGCAATTCGACAAGACATCACTTCATCATTGACTTCAATCAAACATATGAGAGGATCATAACAACAGAGCTATGAAACACAATGGTAAAACTTAACTCGAGAGTACACCATGAAAAAAACACTAAAACACTCCTGGCTGGAAAACAAGGCTTCCCTACCATAATGGGCTCAATGTTACGGAAAAACTCATTAAGCCACCCATGTAGGTACGATTTGGAAATTTTAAATATGGATCAATGTCACTCGGAAACACACTAGGAAGCTTGACGTAATCAGGATCTTTCCGCCAAACTGAACGTAATTTTTCAGCTACTTGTTGGCCTGTATCATCAATCACCTAGTTAACGAAGCGTGGCGTTGCACGTTTATGTGAATGTTATTGATCGTACCAATGGCAAAGAAGTGTCGTGCAAACTCGTAATCGAAAATGTTGCACAAAAAGTTTTATAACTGTTGCAAATTTGTAATTCTTCAAACTACCGCTTTCTTTAATCGCGTTCGCATTTTACAACTTTAAAGTTAAAACTACGTTTTTCACAGAACTACACCAAGCCAAGTTTCCCATCTGGTTATAAAAGGTTATGATGGTATCGGAATTGCTGGACACAATGGTAATGTGTCAACTGCAGAGTAACGCTGTCTAACAGTTTCGTATACAAGATGCAGAGAATACAGTAAATATATTATATTAAATTAGAGAAACGTGTTTTCAGTGACCTATCGGCGTTAAGCATGAATGAAGCTCCATCCGTCACTAACATACGCACTTTAGGTTCCACTACAATTGTTTTGCAGGGTGACTGTGAAATGGGACGCTATTGTTTGTGCAGTAACTATGATAATTCTAGTGCTGCGTAAGAAATACGGCACAGAAAGTCTATAAGTACGCCATTTTTTACATCTGTTGTTTCATCCCTTGTGAAACACACCGTTTTAGATTTTAGATTTTAAATTTACTTCTACGATTTCGTCTATTCACCATAAATGATATCCTAGGACGTTACAGGTTGGTAACTTCCAAGCAGGTACGTATGTCTTCCAAAACACTTTAAAAAGTCTGTTGTCAACTACATGTTAAATAAAAGCAGAAAAAAGAGAAAAATTATATCGAAAAAAATGTTGAATACGGTAAACCACTTTCTTTTCTTTTCTTTATATTTTGCACTGTTTATATGGGAACACCATTTGCTTATATGATTATTCTACATTTCCATTAAAAAAAAATACAATACATCCAATTTCTTCTACACTGCAAATCCGAAAACCGGCCGATAAATTTTTGTAAATGTGTAATAAATGGCACACGTTTCTCACGCGATATCGGTAAGTTCGCGAAATGCAAAAACACAACGTGAATACCCCGTTACAATAAGGAATAGAAAGCGACGTAGCGACAGCATATATGTGTCGCGGCGCCACCCGCGATGCCATGCGAACGAGTTACAAATGGGATTGAACCGATTTTGGCTAACTAATAATATAACATATGATGAAAACAAGCGAGAACAAGACAAAGGCATAAGAAAGTTGTCTACTTTGAGAAATGTTTAAATGAATCCTGCATTAAAGTCACATTAAATTAGCCGATAACTCCCAAAAGAATACCAATGTATGAATCCAACAATGGACGACATTAAACTCTATTTTAGAGATCATGGAATCTATTTCATAATTATATTTCTAGTTATTTCCTGCACTACAATCTGTCTAGAGAAATAGACTAGAGGATGATTAGGACTTCTACGGAAATAGTTGAAAAATTACCAATTGAATAAATGCTACTGTACCCTAAATTGTTGCCGCAACAAAATTTCTATTGAAAAATTACTTCCAGGCATTTCTGCTAGAAGTCGTTACTTCGTCAAATATTTGTTTTGATAAAATTTTGTTGTCCTTTATACATAAGAGTTTGCTCGAGGTACACACTGGTTGCTCAGTATTGAATAGATTGTCCAATAATAAATATTCCAAATATTCTAGACAGAACTTATCATTACTCATTCAATTTACTCAAAATTTATGAACCAACAAAATTTATCTGGTGAGAAAGCAATCAAGTTTGTTAGTGGGGCGTATCAGAACACTAGACGCTACATATTTATAAAATATTCTACTACCCCATACATACTAGCAAGTGTTCGCGTTAAAATATTTAACGAAATGCGGTCATTATTGCTGAAAGTAACGTGAGTCGTTCGTACAACTGATACGACTTCATAGCTTTAATTTTCTTTTGTGTGGACCGGCAACGGAAATAATATATTTACAATAACGTAAGCATGCACTTAAATATTTTATTTATACGTTTCGGTTTTATATTTGTGTTCCATTGTGACGATAATCCTTTTTTGTTTATCGAAAAGGAAATAATTAGGTAACAATTACTACAATCGCATACAATTAATTTAGCATATTTTTCCATTAACTGTGGAAACTTTAGTATTTTCTCCGATTGGTTATCGAATCTAATCAAATTTAAAATTAAAAATACGTTCATTTATCTCTTGCTGATGGCTTTATTATCTATGGTTCAGTAATTGATCAGGATACTTCTTACATAAGTGATAATCTATATATCATACATATATATGTATATTTCACGTCAATATTGCCAGGTATAAACAATCGTTGATTTTAGATAGTGGTCCATAGGATAAATCCAAATTTATATGCACTTAATCCTAAATAAGCTTGCCTGGAGTAAAAAGTATAACAAGTTGGGCCATTTATTACGTGAATGTGAAAAAGTTTTTGATAGTTACTTATTCCTCCTTCATGAAAAGCAATGAACATTTACTTTGAAACCTTTCACGAATGCATGACTTTTGTCAGATTCGATTCATCTCGAAATACCAAAACATTCTATTATTGTTTCGTTTCAGGCTCAGACCAACTTTCGTCATCTGTAAAGATGTTATAAAGCAGATTTGATTGAATTTTTTGGGCATTTGCTTCCTCCAGTTAACACAAGTCACTTTTTGAGTTTCAGTCATATTGTGTGGAATTTATCGAGCACAACATTTTCACCAATCTAAGAGTAGTGATCACCAAACTTCAACAAGAGGTTATATACAAAAGAGCATGAGTTGCTCCTAATGGAGAAAACATAATCAAATTGACTATGCGCTGATACGTCAATAACATGAAAGAACAAAAAACTGTAATATAATACAAGCAAAATGTAGTCAATCCCGACAAACCAGCCGCTCACATTGAACAGCCGTGCTCCACAATTGAATGTTATGTTTATTTATTAGAACGAGGGAAAATTAGGAAGTTGACGAGAAAATCATCTCTACCACTAATAAATGATCGAAACCCATACAAGGGGAGTATGCAGACGCGTTGATAAGATTCGTCGAGTGCTTGGAACGTAGATTCTCGGCGTAATGGCTAAGGATCAACCTCCTTCAACATTCCGTGGTCTTGTGATGACCACGGAACGTTTAAGGAGGTTGATCCATTACTTAGAATTAGTAATAACGAAAATTAAAACAGGAAAGGAACGTAAAGAAGAAAAATGGTCGAGAATACAAAGCAACTGCATATGTCGGCTTTAGAAAATGAAAAGATCAGAAGCAGATACCAAGAAGAATTGAAAAGGGAATGTAAACATCTAGAGAAGGAAAACCCTAACGAGAAATGGTCACAGTTTGGAACAGTTCCTAAGATCTTGTCAAGAAAGGAAACAAACAATGAGGAAAATTTATTTCAACGAAACATGAAACAGGAATATATAAAATAAATAAAATTACCCTTACCACACCTTTCTGAAAAATCCAGATACGTATTTCGGCAACTAAGTTGCCAACTTCAGTGGAAAACTGGGGAATTCAGTATCACTAGCGAATCCGACTAATGCTCAAGACGAACAACCACGCAACGAACACTGTACAACACCAAAACACTGCACAACGAACATCACACAATGAACGTGCGAAACACACCCAAACACCGTTGACACTGACTTTTCCACTGAGGATTGCAACTTAGTTGCCAAAATAGGTATCTGGATTTTTCAGAAAGATGTGGTAAGGGTAATTTTATATGTTTTATATATTATTTTAGCCACAGTCTCCTTATTCTTATATGAAACCGGAAGTTGAGAAGAGAAGAGGATGCGAAATGAAAATGCTACAGACAGCCAAACACGAAGACAAAAGAAATTTGAACAAGAGAGGATCAGTAGGACACGCAAGGAGAAACATCGAAAATAAAATCAGAAAAGTGGAACGATAATTAACTAAAAAGAAAAGAAAGAAAAAGAATTGCGGATGACGAAGCAGAGCTTTAAAGGGAAATAATCCTATACAGAAACTGATGAAATCGCATTAACAGTAAATGAAGAAGAACTATTACCAGTAACCATGGAAAAACTATAGTTGACAATTTAAATAATAGTAAAAGTGGAGGAGGAAATGGGCTCCACATGAAACTAGTGACGTATTAAAATGAAAACATGCTGAAGATAATGAGCTAATGAAAGAAACAAAGGAGAGATACTGACAGCTTGGGAATTAACTGAGATCTCTGGCGTTGAATTTCAAAAAGGAAATACATGATATTGCGAAAACTAGAAAGGTATAACTTTAATATACCTAGCGTGTAAGAATCTGGTAAAATCTATTTGAACCAAATTAAAGAAATGCGAGTACCAAGGATTCGAAACAGATAGAAATTGTGTTTTTGGATGGTGGTTAATCGTCAAAAGTCGAAAGCAATCCAAAAATTATAAATTTGATGGTAACGATTTCCAAAATTTTTGCAATAGCCTACGCATAATAACTTATATATATCAAAACATAATTTCTGAATAAACTTCAACTGGTTCAGTCCTTCTTATTTAGTTTTCACAAACAATTTTTTTTAGAATGATTCACTAGAATCGTAATGGTACAATTTCAAGTAGTAATCTAATTACATAATCTCCACTGTTCTGAAGGTCAGTTACGCGATTCTATACATTGCTTTATTGTATTTTGTACAGAATTTATGCAGATAAAAGCAAAATTTCTGGAAAAAACTTATGACTAGTTTGGTGTTTTCTTCGTAAGCAAGCCCATATAATATTTCATTATGGATTGTTTTTCGGTAAGTAAACCAAAAATTACGCAATTCATTATTCTCTAAAGATTAATTACACGACTTTCTGGACAATTGGATTATTTTTCAGATGGAATTTGTCGAAATAGAAGCATAATCGCCGAAATAACTACTTCTGACAATCTTGATATCGCCAATTTTGAGGCAGTTAGAGATAGTTAATTACAGATTTTCCCCAATTGTTCACTCATATAAGTTTTCATTTTCGCTACTGTTCTACTGAAATACCACCATTGAATGAAACAACAACAAATTCAACGTAAAAATATTCATTCGATTTCAAAAATTTTCAAATATTTGCACGTGACATAAAAGTAGTTAAAATTAACATATCTTAAACAGATACAAACATGCAAGGTGAAAATTGCACGCTCAAACATTAAATAAATCGAAAAATGTAAAGTGCGCTTTATTGTGGAAAAAGTTATTGCATGAAGAAAACTTTGCGAAAAACTTACGTTTTGCTAACGGGTAAACTACTAATGGCGAGTATGTACAATCGCTTTTCTTCGACGCGCTTGGCACACGTGTACCGGAAGAATATTAATCGGAAAATGCTAAAACTATAATGTTGTTGATCGTGTGTACCTGGCTACTCTAGAGTGGACATCACATGTGTCCATACATAACGAGAAGCAATTGTGTTTAAGCCACGTCAGGATATAAACATATCGATTTATACCCAACACTATATTCTAATTTTAAATAAGTGTCGAAGTTGATCAAACGCGTTTCTCGTATTTTATACGTCGACATCTACTACGGGATTTTCTCCCGTTACCGTCAGTTTACTGGTGCACAAATTTGATCTATTTTCTCAACAGAATGTATTCTATAATCTTATCGTTCGTATCTTATCAGTTTGTGTGTGTATTTTAACGCGAGATAAATTTTTTTCTCGAGCAGAAACGGGAATTATAATGATAGAAAAGATTTTATTTATTTAGTACGTAATTAAAAAGATTGTTAATCTTAAGTCGCGTACAAGATAAGATAATAGATTTTAGAATCGAATAATCTTCTGGAAATTCATATATTTAGAATGAAATCATTATTAGGACCATTCTATGTTTCAACACAATATTCTATTTGGAAATTCAAATTTGTTTACAGTTTATTACTGTCTCCTGAGACTTTTGTGTATCAAATCGGGTATTCACCAAATACGAAAATGTCATCTCTTGATGTTGGCACCAATGATTTTCTGATATACTTATTTGGCAAAAATATCCGATCTTACCTTGCAAATTTTGAGAACATTAAGTTCAGACAAGACGAGCAATATTTAAAGCGAAATACAATTTTGTTTGGTGAGGATTTAGCACTACATGCTTATTGGTCAATACGAACTGTAATACACAGGAAATAAATTCGACTTTTCATGAATTTCGGATTCCATAGAAGGTTCTACGAAAATATTTACAGATTGATCAGTTCGAGGCTCTCTTAAGTACGGAATAAATACAAGGTACCTATACAAGGGTCACTTTCTATTTAGTCAGGAAGGAGAAATTTTCTAGCTGAACAAGTCAAAATAGGAATGGGACACGTTCGAAGCTATTTGTGGGAAGTCCCGGTCCTCCCACGAATGCTTCCAATGTATATATAAATAATGAAGTTATTTCGAAAATTTTTTATTACTTTGACACATATATGATGCATGATACTAAAAATACAATCAATGTTGTACACGACGCAACATTAATTACAGGTGTTCTATTTGAAGACTTCGAGAAAATTAATGATGCGCAAAAGCTTATCGCCCTGTACAGTTTTTCAGTAGTCCTGAGTTAGCCATCGCATAGTAAAACAATTAAACTGAAAATTCCGTGGTTAGCTTTTGATTGCATACGTGATTTTATTAAAACACAGTATTGTCGTGAAAAGAAGATTTTTTCTTAATTGATAATTAACTCCTTTACTAGTAACTTAAGGCACATAGTATCTTACATATTTCTTTATCAACATGTAGAATTCTTTCAGAATTTCTAGAAATATACAATGTGTTCCATAAGAAAAACATCAACTTTGGTATGTCATGGTAATACAGATTAGTCTGTGTATTCGAAACTAATTTTAGCTAGTGCTCCTAACATATAGCTCTATTAGTATTATTAACAAGTTTCTTGTATATCTTAAAAATAACTTCGTAATCGTTCTATTCACGGAATTTTAGGCCACCGGTATAGTCGAAAACCCATATAGTACCAAAGTGTCCAATATAAGCGTAATATTGTTATAAAATTATACTTCAATGTAGAATAAGCCCCTGCAAATCAAAAATTATTGCATGTTTAAACATTTTTTCCTGATCAATGCCTGAATTGAAAATATGGGGTTTTTCTTGTATTGGCTGTAGTGATTCTCACATCTATCTCTAAAAGGAATATTTGGCGTTTTCCTATTAACCAGCCTGACTGTCAAGCTTGACACATGTTTGACCCTACACCATTTAATTCAACCTAACCTCACTTTAATCAATATATTGACTGTTTATCCACATGTTCTATTATTAGATATTTAACACCAAACATACAAAATGACGCGATTTGCACGAGCTAAAGGTTCAAAATCATCTAACGAACGAGTCCCCGAAAATGCAACTCCTTGGCAAACTATGAAGGAACAAATGGAGCAGAGAAATCGTGAAATATCAGAGAGGAAGGAACGTAAAGAAATGGAAGAAAAACGTGCGAAGAATTATAAAGCTTTCCTTGAAGAAAGGGAGAACGACGTTAAACATGAATGGGCTGAGTTTGAGGATTCTTCTGGTAAACAAGAAAGTAGCCTGAAGACAAATAAGAAAAAGAAGAAGAAAGTCAGAGAAGAAAGTCACGATATCAATGGGGATTCAAAACTAGAGGGAATTATAGGTGAAATCGAGAAAGTATTGGAAAAAGAAGGTAGTGAGAATAAAAGTAAAAGTAAGAAGAGGAAGAAACTGAATTTGTTGCAGAATATAGAAAATGGGGTGAGTAATTTAGGATATCCAATGAAGAATAATTCTAGTGTTGAGAAAAAGGTTGAGGAAAATGAAAACCATATAAAGATTCATAATAAAACGGATTTAGATGATAACGCTCCGAATGAAGTTGCTGCTAAAATTCTCCAAGACTCGTTACCAGTTAAAAAAATAAAAACCAAAGTACCTAAGAAAACATCACCAGAAATCCCATCCACAAATGAATCTGGCTCTGAAAAGGTTGTGTTGGAAGATAGCCAAGTGCAAAATGATATAGAAAAAGAAAGCAAACAAAAATCATTGAAAACCAATAAATTAAAGAGGAATCCGAAAAAGAATAATAAAGTAGATCCCCCAAACCTAAGAAGTCACTCGATGAAATGACTGAAGATGAAATCAAAAGAGTGAATAAACAAAAGGCTAAAAATACGTCAACTTGAAAGTAAAAAAATGCATAAAGCGATGGAAAAGGATAAAGCTGCTATGGAACAACAAACCCAAGATGTGAGCATGAAGAAACGTAAACTACCCAAACCTAGGGATAACGAAGAACATAAAAAGAGGAAGCCCAATTCCCAAGTGCATACAATGACCATAAATGGAATTGATATTGAAATTGACTATTACGATGGTTTCCCAATAAAGAAAGAAGATGCAGAGCGACTACGTAAATTAAGGAAAGAAATGATCAGTAAAGGTATCCCTAAAAGTGAAGTGCAAATATCGCTAAAATTGGAAAGAAGGAGGGCTGAGAAAGCGTTGGCACGAGAAAAGAAGAAAGTTTGCTTTAATTGTAGAAAATCCGGACACAACTTGTCCGAATGTCCAAATTTAAATGAGAACTCGCAACAGGAAATAGCCGGGACAGGAATTTGTTTTAAATGTGGTTCGACAGAACATACTCATTTCGAGTGTAAAGTTGTTAGGACTGATAATTTTAGATATGCTACTTGTTTCATTTGCAAAGAACAAGGACATATATCTAGGCAGTGTCCCGATAATCAGAATGGACTCTATCCGAAAGGGGGCGCGTGCAGGGTGTGCGGTGATGTGACGCATTTAAAGAAAGACTGTCCCAAATACCAAGCAGATCAGGAATCGCAAATTTTAAAGTTAGATACCTTGGATAGCGATAATTTGGAGGGAATACCAGGGGAAAATGTAAATGGAGCTAGGGGAAATAGCCATAAACCTAACAAGATTGTTAAGTTTTAGATTAATAAATGATATTAATCACATTAATGTTGTTTTTATCTCTTTTGATAAGACCTTGTACAGGAAACAAACCGATTTACTTGATTTTTCAATTAGACTTAAGTGGTGAAGATATAAAATTTTCAGTTATGAACTTAATGTAATATGCCTTATTAATATTTTTTAAATAATTTTATTTTCGCTAGCTGTATTATTACTATCTTGGCGTGTACATGCATTATACAAAAAGAAACACAGAAAAATACATACCCGTTACATTTTTCTATTGAATAAATTCAGTATATATGTATATATACAGCTGTCCCATGAAATGACTGCCACAGCTTAAAGATATGTTACTGAAGCAATTTCAAGTACAAAAATGTCCAATGAACATATGCCCAAAAGTCTATCGTAACTCAGCTACAAGATCTGAAATTTTAAATAATCCTAGTAGTGCAGGTATTACGTACCGCTGCAAAAAAAATCTCATTGGAAATTCTTTAAAAATAAGTCACTTTATTGAATTATTTGTGCAAGCCCTGCTAACAGTCTCTCTAATCTTCTACAGTGATATCTTCAATTACATACAGTATAGCTGCTTATAGCTTACTAATGTTGTGTAAGCGTTGTCTATACACTTTGTTGTTTTAGATAACCAAAGAAGTAAAAATTTAGGAGTATTAATCCGATGATCTTGCAGGCCATCTTCCATAACTAAACGATAATCATACAATTGTCGTAAGCATTCAATGCAGTATGAGCTATTGCTCCATCTTGCTGAAATATTATACAAATTTTAATAACGATTGTACGCCTATGTTAAATGCTAGTATGATCCTAGTGATATGCAAATACCATAAATCTATGAACACAAAAATCCCCAGATTTAAAAAAATTACTGATCACATGGTAGACAATCATTCTCGATAAGTCTGTAGTAGTCCTGGCATTATTCTTCCTCCATACGTTGATTTTCTCACACTTTCTTTTATCGTTCCCATACATATGGCGAGTAGTGTATGTAGAGATTTGACAGGCCGAAACATATGTCCACCACTTTTGACTATCACCCGCATTTATGTCTTTGTATCTTGCGGAAGTTATACTTGATAATTACACCAAGCAAACCGTGCGTTTATCTTATCTCCAACTATTTTTAAAAATTAATTATAAAGTTTTCTAAAATATTTCTGTTTAGCTGGGAAAGCGCACATTCGAATCAAGCGGTAAACGCGGCTGAACGCTACCCACAAATGTCCAAATCATGCGTGTTCTTCAGTTCCGTTCCTCAACCCCCTTCGTTTCTTCTTTGTATACACACACAGCTGATGCTAAAACGTAAATATACGTAATATGTAAATATTTTGGTGCAGTTTTGATTAGTTCTCGTTGTATAACAGTCTAGAAGGATCCCAGAAGGTGCTTGGTTAACTCTTTTAAATTCGAAGCACCGATTAATATGCTTTTCTAAGTTGGGGGTTCCAAAGAATGGACATCGATCGAGACGTTCAAGAGGGGTCTTCTGATTTTGAACGCGATATGCCGATGGAGAGACAGGGCAGGTAAGAATTCCATCATTTTTAACTAAATAATAATACAGGTTGTAAATTTATTCTTATATGCACTTTGCCCAGTGTTCATTTTTGAGAGGGGGATTATTTTTGGTCTTCCTGCTTTTCATTTCCCTGATATATTTGCTTACACTAACTTTAAGACGATTGTTTTAAATCTAAACAATGAATTTTCGTTTACGATGGATTTATACATTGGTAGCACGAAATATCAGGTGTCTAGTCACAACAGTTACATAAATAAGATATAGCATTTCGCTTGAGGCATGGAAACTATTTTCAGCTGTTTATTGCTACGATATGCTAGTCAAAATTCACTTGATGAAAGCTCCCAGAAACATATTCCTAGACCCAACAGCAAGGACAAACCTCCGTATCGAAACAACCACCATACACATCGCGCATTCGATGTTATGAACCACATGAGACAGTAAGTTACCTTCCTCCCAATACATCCCAACATCATATAGGCATATTTGTGCATTTATTTTTAAGGGAATTACTTTTGTGTGACGTAACTCTCATAGCAGACAATGTCGAAATACCAGCCCACAAGATGGTTCTCGCAGCGTGCTCACCGTATTTCTACGCTATGTTTACGAGTTTCGAGGAGAGCAAACAGGATAAGATTACTTTGAAAGAAATCGATAGCCAGGCTCTTACCTTGCTCGTTGAATATGTTTACACATCTGAGGTGCAAGTCACCGAAGAAAATGTGCAGGTACAGATGGATTTGTTGGTGTATTTCTGTGCTTGTATAAATGTGATTATCGCAGGTGTTGTTACCGGCTGCTAATTTGTTGCAACTGACCGATGTTCGTGATGCTTGTTGTGATTTCTTGCAAGCTCAGCTTCATCCATCGAATTGTTTGGGTATTCGAGCGTTTGCGGATCTTCACGGGTGTCTAGATTTGTTGAATAGTGCTGAGAGTTATATAGAACTACATTTTACGTAAGTTTTTGTTATTAAAATGTAAATCTGTGTGTAATACCGTATTTATTTCTTGCAGGGAGGTAGTCGAATGTGAGGAGTTTTTAACGTTATCGCACCAACAGGTTGCTCGTTTGATATGCAGCGATCGATTGACCGTTCCATCAGAAGAAAAGGTGTGTGTTATGAATAGCGACCAGATGGTTTGTAGGATGACGCAAACCTGTACTGTCGCCCCGACAAAACCTCTGGTTGTTTTTGCTATATTAATAATCTAAACTTGATCGGTTCACCACACTGCTCTTCCCTCAGAGCCAACTTCAACATTATCCGACCGTATAAAGGTGGCAGAACATGTTGTCTATCAGATGAAACTGTCGTTCCTGAACCGTTCAGGCGTGAATTTCTTTTTACCTAGGGACGCCAGACATACTTCCACCGACCTCACCTCTCTTCCCTGTCTCCCCATTATGCAGATGATAAGGAGATCCAAGTTATTTTTAACTTTGTTGGGTACCCTCGTTCCCTAAAGGACTTAAACATACACTGTTAAACTACTTTAAAGCTTTTTCTCTCATTACTTCAAACTTGGCATTGTTAACATTGTTATCGCAATTTCCGCCAAAAATGAAAACATAGATAACAAAAGTGACCAGAAAGCACAAAACTGCAAACGTGTACCTTAAACCTACTCCTTTGCTGACCTACGTGATTTTTGACCAAAAAGATGTTCCAGACGGTGTTCTTAAAGTATTCCAAAAATATGTTTGAAACCTTATTACGTTGTTATATATATGTACTTAACAGTACTCTTAAAAGTTAAAAAATATCGTGTAAAGAAACGATAGTAAGAACACGATACAGCTAGGAATTAAAGAATTTAAAATTAATGAAGATAAAGGTGTTTAGTTCGAAGATCGGCCACCACTAAAAGTATATCGCTGCATGTACGGTCTATACAGGCGCGGTCAAAATTAACCAAATACAAATGCGGTCTAAAATAAGGTAACAAATAGAAAATAGGAAACTGATCGAATTTGCTCCAAACTTAGTACTTGGTAGTATCGGGGGCGTAGAATGCCATTCTGAAGTCCTTATTCACATAGGGCTAACGATTCGCACAAAATCAGTTCTTACTCGAGGAACAGCGAAGATTTTAAAACTGAAAGTGATTTCGCCATAACCTTGGCGTCGAGAGTTTTTATTTGATGTGCGACACTACCCATTTCCGAACATTTCGATTTTTTGCGAAAAAGAAATGGCGTCAATATACGAAAGTGCTCGAATTTCCTTCAAAATTGATATCACGTTGTTATCGAGGACGTAGAAGGCAATTCCGAAATCCCATTAACGTTAAGGGTTCACTCAAAAAAGATTAGTTAGAATTTTAAATATAGTTTCATTCCTGAAAATTTCCAGATTGAATTATCTTGATGTGAAATAAAATGTAGTTTTCTTTGTTTAGGTTTTCGAGTGTGTAATAGCTTGGGTACAGCACGATTTAAAATATCGACAGGAGTATCTTTCCGCTTTGATGGAGCACGTCAGACTACCTTTGATGTCGCAGGAATACTTGGTGCAAAGAGTCGAAGAAGAACCTCTCTTAAAAGCCGATCTACAATGTAAAGATTTCATCATCGAAGCTTTGAAGTACCACCTATTAAAAGGGGATGTGAAAACCTGCATTAAGACACCAAGGACTAAACCGAGGCAACCGGTCGGTCTACCAAAGGTAATAAATAGTCGATAAGCAATTTCATGACGGGGAGTTCTCAGAAATATACCCAACATGGAAACGTTCTAGCGTTTATTCGAAACTACCAGTGGCGTGCATCGTCATGGAATGGTTGGGGGTGGTAAAATATTGGACACATGCAATAGTTCGTGATACGCCACTGGTAGTTATGCGAATTTGTCAAACAATAGTAGTTGGTCTCTCATTTTGGCGATGGAAAACGGTGGAAACGAACAGGTTAAGAAATAAAAACAATGTATGCCAATTCCAGAGCGTATACTTATAACAATATCTTATTTAAAAAAGACTCAGTAGTGTACCATTATCAGAGAATAAAATATACTAAAGAAAGTAGGATTATGCTGATATTTATAAGGTACGTCATTATGACAATTAGTTACTGTATCTAGTAGTGGGGTATTTGTTAACTATGTTCCGATGAACGCAAAACTTACTTCTTTCGATGCTAAAACCATTTTCACCTCAATACGTACCAATAGGTTACAATTAATCAAAAATACAATACATAGAGGAAAATAGCGATCATGTAGAACATTTATTATAATACTTGTCATTTAAAGGCATATGTGTTTCATTAGCAACTTTTTAAGATAGTTGAAATAAGAAAAAAAATTACATTTCCAGGTTCAGCAGCTTCGATTTAATTTCAATCTAAGTAAGATATAACGTACCTTCAAATTTCTCCAAAACCACAAGAGATAGGTATAGGAAAACCTAATGCAGTTTGGGTAGGAATTGAAAAACCTTTCTCCGAGTTTAAAAATATACAGGGTGTTCCATTTCAAATAACAAAGTTATACACTATTGAAGTTGAGACAAATAAAGGCGATCTATGGAATCACACTGTATATTGCTGTAAAATTACATAGCTGAAACTAAGTAGGGCCAAACACATGATTTGAAAATTTCAATTAGTTTGTCTGTAATGTCCATTTTCAAAACATCTTACTTTTTCCAAAATCCTCAAATGCTTCGAAAACGGTAAACGATAGGTATAGGAAACATTGAAGTAACTGTACTTTATTTCTTGTATATAATTCGGAAAAGCAAAAATATATAGTGTTCTATTAAAAAAACATAACTTTGATACCTAGCGCTTTTTTGGGGCATTCTTTATAAAAGACAATATTTTTTAATAATGGCCTTTATAAACATACACTCTCCTGTCGAAAGAGATTTAAAAAATAATAATTAGTTTGGGAGCTACAGTCCGACGCGTTAGTTGTGAGCCAGCCTGTATAAATTAGTCAGACTTCACCTGTCACTGTCGTCACCATAAAAACATGGCAGATTTACAATATAATGCAAACATTTTTCGCAAGTTGGTGGTAGTAGTCAAGTCCCATTTCTCGTCAAATCATCGTCGTAAGTATGTGTATGATGCCAATAGCACAATTCTCCGTTTGCGTTGAGTGAGGGGGTGGGGAGTGTTTGCCGTGTTCTTACCGAAAATCCCACGTTTTTAATCATTAGTAGTGAGCAGATGGTTTGTGGGATGACGCAAAGCACTACACCCGCCCCATATAACTGTCCAGTCAGGTGTTGATTATAAACGCTTTGTATGGGGTGCTGTGTACGCTTGCGTCATCCCATAAACCATCCGTTCTCCAATCATCACCTTTCTAAATTAACATTTCTTGTATTCAGGTTTTATTAGTAGTAGGTGGTCAAGCCCCGAAAGCAATCAGAAGCGTAGAATGTTACGATTTCAAAGATGAGCGTTGGTATCAAGTAGCCGAGATGCCTAACAGACGCTGCAGAGCCGGACTAGCGGTCATCAATGGTAAAGTTTATGCTGTAGGCGGTTTCAACGGTTCACTAAGGGTCAGAACGGTTGACGTTTACGACGCGTCTTTAGATCAGTGGAGCAGCTGCGCTGATATGGAAGCGAGACGATCGACTTTGGGCGTCGCCGTCCTGGGAAATTGTATTTATGCAGTTGGTGGTTTCGATGGATCCACTGGCCTCAATACCGCAGAAAAGTTCGATCCACGAACCAAAGAATGGCGTACTATCGCAGCAATGTCCACACGAAGGAGCAGTGTTGGTGTTGGAGTGCTAAATAATTTATTGTATGCAGTATGTATTTTTTGATATTTTAAAGTTTATTTGGAGGGATATGCGAGAACTGTTTACAGGTTGGTGGTTACGATGGTGCTTCTAGACAGTGCTTGAATTCTGTGGAATGTTACAATCCCGATACTGATGTTTGGACATGCGTGGCTGATATGACTTCACGTCGTAGTGGTGCTGGTAAGTCGATATCTTGCGCTTAAAGTATTTAGCAACTACAATGTGATGAAAATTCTCGCCAAGAAACCTGTTCTTTTGTTCTTTGAAGTGGAACTTCTATAGGCGCGATAGAGCAAATTGGCCTGATCGTCACGAAAATATGAAACGCACACTGCTCACTAACTCGAGGAGAAGGAGGACAGAACATCGTTCTTACTTTTTCCCTCGTATACGATATGCTGAAGGCCTTGAGCATGCGCAGTACGAGACTTCTCTTCTACCAAACAAACGCGGCAGTTAGGACGATAGGGACGCACAATCCTCCCTACTCTCTCTCTCCCTCTCACTCTCGCCATGAGCGCGTCTACTGTTTTTAACGGCAGTAAGGAGGATAGTGAGGGAGAATCGTCCCTCCTCGCTCACTCTCACGCAATGATCGCGTTTACAGTGTTAATGCGTTGCGTCTCAGCATGAAGTGATTGTTAATAAGTAGCGTGAGAAATGGAGAAGAAAAAATAATAATTAAAATCTACAATTGAAAACATGCAAGTTTATTAACAAGAACGCATTCCCATCAGTACCCATAACAATTAAGTAGTTTATACGTAGAAGTTTCACTTCCAAAGCGCGAGAGCCTCACGCACCAAATTGTTTTTATTTGAAAGCTTTTGCTCGGTAAAAACTTTTGGGTTCATACTGGCCATTTTCTCAGGAACACCGAAACAGCAGAGTTCGAAAGAAGCTTCTGCTATTAACACCGGACGTGAAAGCCTACGAATTTATTGTTTTGATTTTTTAGGCGTTGGCGTATTAGACGGTATTCTCTACGCTGTAGGTGGTCATGACGGTCCTCTAGTTCGCAAATCTGTTGAGGCCTATAACCCGGAAACAGGTGTATGGTCATCGGTGGGCGATATGGCGCTTTGTAGAAGAAATGCTGGAGTTGTGGCGATGAATAATTTGCTATACGTCGTTGGTGGTGATGATGGATCCAGCAATTTGTCTTCTGTCGAGGTGTATAACCCGAAAATGGAAAGCTGGACGATGTTACCGAGCTGCATGAGCATTGGACGAAGTTACGCGGGCGTGGCCATAATAGACAAACCCATTTGAAGTTTTGCCATTGCTGGTAATGGGGTCGCCGCTGGTGGAAGGTTAGTGTTTGTACTGTTTCACCCCTACCACTATTGTATTACTATTACACATTAGTGTGGTCTGTGGACGCACATATTCGTTTGGGAAAAGATTATCAATAAGGTTTGACAAACGAGTGCAACATCAGAGGCGTATTGCGCAAAAGTAGGTACGTGGAGTACAGTATAATTAAAAAAATATGTGTGCAGTTCACACGTGGTAGAGGTGAAACCTTCAGAAAAGCAAACTGCGAGAGAATGTGACGAATGCAGTAGCAGGAGTGGGATAATTATAAGGTTTATTTATTATAATATTGGTACCAAAGCTTCGTAATACGCAGGCGCACACACACGTACTAACACGTACAAACATACACACAGAACGCTTTGACCAAAGCAAGTAGTGATCGGAAAAATCGTTATTTTAAATAAATTTTATTTATTTAAAATAACAGTTTCGACGGTTATTGTTATTTGGAAATAACGGTTGCAAAATAACAGGTGTTATCGTATTCAACAATTCTACACGATAACAACATGGTCGTTTCTGAAGATTAATTTATATTATAGGCAGAGTTTTACTTTTTTTTTTATTTATTTATATTAGAATTATGTTATTTGGTTCCATATTATATAACGGTTTTTTTTTCTAGTTTTTATAAATAATTTGTTCATAGCACATTGTTCTTTTCTTTTCTTTTACATTTTATAATTTCAATGCATACAATAATTTAGAGAATATTTCTATAATAAACGTCGGATTCGATGTTAACTAGCGCCATAATTATCGTCCGAAAGTTATTTTTGTACGGGCGTTGTAACTGTGGTCTCAAATCAGACAGTCGTAACTTAAGCAATAGTAAGCAGTGAAATATAGCTACTGTACTCACTATACGACGCCTTTTCTCTCGGTTCGGCTCGATAATACGCAGGCGCACACAAGCACACATATATACAACGCTTTGTAGACAAGAGTGGGGAGGCTATTCTATCTCATTCTCTCGCAGGATTAATCCTATAAATGTATATGTTTGTTTCTTTTTAGTGTCGCTTTTGTAGTTTCATCGAGTTTCAAATCATTCACAACGATGCTAAAGAAGTTTTCACTTCATAAATAATATATTCTCACCTTTTATTGACGTCTTGATGTCCACTGTTACAAAATACTACTGCAAGCGACCGAATTGGGAAAAGTTCGCATTGGCTTAAATTACCTCTCGGTGCTTCTGCCGCAGCACACGTTTGTCGATCCTTAGTTATCAGAGTGGACGCATATGTATGTTTAGCATTTGTTTACATATCTACGTGGAACATTACAAATTAGAGTATTTTGTACTTATAGAAATGTTGCGTAATGAAACAAATTGACAAATTTTTGTGTGTTCGTCGGCTTGGTGGCACTTTAAGGTTATTTCATCCATCCTTATAAAATCCTTATTTCAGGTATGCAAATTGTGACGATAATAGTAACGCAGAGGGCGCAGTGGGTTACGATAGGTTACCCTCGCCCAATCAGAATTATGAAAACGTATACGATGCCATCAACAACGACCCCACTGGCAGCAATACTTCCGACAACGAGAACATCTACGAATCAATCGATGACATTCCTATACTCCGACAGGCCAGGCTCAGTAATCTCGAGCACAACCCGACACCGGGCCCGTCCGACGTCCCTCCGAGTAGCCCCTCCTCCCTCCCAGCTCAAGATCCATCGGGTATATCGAGTATTAACGATCTTCCAGGCTGTAGCAGTACCTACGGTCGTATCGGTAACGCGTACGGTCGCATCGATATCATCGGGCACGGCATCGGTCGAATCGAGCGCCATCTATCATCGTCTTGTGGGAGTGGCATCGATAGTAATCATTACGCGATCGAAAGTTTGTACGGGACGACAGATTCGACGGGTAGAATCAGCAAGGTTTCGGTGCAATGGTTGTTGGTTAACAAGTGGCTACCTTTGTGGATTGCGAACACGGACAACGGTCGCGATTATCGCATTATCGATTTCTTGTTGGGTCAACGCGAGGAAGAGAATGGATCTTCTGAGAACGGCGAGGGAAGCACGGATGGAGCATTGCAACCGCCTCAAGAAAACCCCCAACCCCAACAACAGCAGCCACCTCAGTAGGTTATCTAGGTAATAGTTGAAATAAGTGGAGTTGTTACCATTTGTTACGTATAGAGATAGCAATCATCTGGTATTATAAATTTGATGATTATGTGTGCACTGGGCAAATAAGCGGTATTATGAGTCATCTGTCTTTGTCCTCTGTAATATAATATTACATTGTCAAAAGGACATATGACTCATCATACCGCATATTTGCTCAGTTTAATTATGTGTTACAGGGTTGTAACGATAATGGATTAGATGTTAACGAGTTGGATTTATAATTGGCTCGAAATGTTTTTTTCTACTTTTGTTGGTTAAATATCGTTCCATTTCTTCAAAAATATTTTTCGTTACAAATCTAGTCAGAAGCATCACATCCATTTTCTTCTAGTTTTGTACTTTTTGAAAGCGTAGCTTGTATAATTTAATGGAATACAATTCGATAAATTATTATTTTGTAAATATTTTATGTGAAACATTTTCGTGCAATTGCAATTACAGGAAACTGAAACACATACGTGTGAGGTTGGTGTTATCAAAATGTTTGAACAGAATTTTCTTGTTTTTGCGTAAAATTTGATGTTTAAAATCTGATTTGGGTTAATCTAAGTATCTTCGTGCTTCTTCAAGTTTCGAGTATCGAATTACATAGTAATAAGTTTTTTGGTTTATTTCAGTTTTATCTTTCATCCTGACTGTACACTTATGGTCATCTACGGTGTGTCCAAGATCGAGCAAGATTGCATAGGTAACTTAGTAATTGAAGATGGATTTTTGGTTAAAAGGGATGTCTTGCAGCTTTATGTGCTGATTTAAAGTTTGTTTGAAAAGTTAAAAATATCAGACCCGTCAGAAGTTAAGAGAATCAAAAAAGACAAAAAACTGTCACTTTCTTATACATCAAATATCTTTGTAAGGATAAGAGATACGAAAGAAAGTTTCATATGAAAGTCACTGTTTTTGATTGAAACTAATTTAAAATTCATGTGGAACAAAAATTCAAGGTGGCCGCTTCAACCCGTATCAACTTCCTTAAGTTAAATGGCCCCCAAATTGGATTTTCAGGTCACTGGATAACATTTTTATTCTGATTTCAACGATGTAAGATAACGTCTGATTGAATAAAAAATACCAGTAAAATTAACTTATTTTATATATTTCGACATGAATTTTAAATTGGTCTTATCGAAAACAATGACTTTCATATGAAACCTTTTTTCGTATCTCTTATACTTACGAAGATATTTGAAGATTTTTTCTAATAACTTCTGAACAGGTTTGAACTTCTCCAAACAAATTTTAAATCAGCATATAAAGCTACAAAACATATCTCATTTAACCAAACGTCCATCTTCAATAATAAAATAGTTGTCCATGCAATACCACTCGATCTGGGGCACATGGTATATAGGTGACATTGACGATTTTTCTACCCAAATATTTAGGGAATTGGGATATAAAAAGCTTCAATCTATACAACGGACGATTGTGATAAAAGTAAAAACCCTGGAAAAAACAGACTGTGTATGTTTGAAACAGTGTTGAATGATTAGCAAGCATTTTACCTGCTAAGGAGTTCAATCGTCAGCGAAGTGATCGTACTATAACACCGTGAAGTGGTTTCCGTTAGATTACATACGGAATCTGACGTCACTTGTTATCCGTGTTCAAAATTCTTCACAAATTTAATACAAAATCTGTAGTGATCTTAAATCTTCAAATTGTTATACAAAATCCTCTCGAGGATCACAAGCTTCTGCCCTAGTCAGTCAGTATAGAAATTTCCAGTTATGTTAAGACAGAAAGTATTCAAAGGAAACCAAATGAAAATATTTCTTACTCTTATAAATTTAAATACTAGACGAATACATGTTTCGAAAATTATTCTATCATCAATTGGAGTGTACAATTCACCAATTTCACTTGGCGTATGGCCCTAAATTGCGTAAAAATCAAGCGAATCAGGGAGACGCGTCTTTGCTTGCCAATTGGGGGTACAGTCCTTTAGGAAAGTCACTATTATAATTACTTTCCAGGTATTATAACTTTCTCCCGTAATTCTTATCGTTATTTACTATTTTAAATTCACATAAAATGCAAATTTAAAAAAACAAGACAAAATGGATAATAAAAACTATAAAATGGATATTAAAAAAACGATGGTACTGTACGACAATTACAAGGAATTTCTTAATTCCCTGTCCCCATTTATTCAGAATCAATTTATAACGTGGAATGTACTTTAAGCTGGTAATTACCTGCCCTATC
The DNA here is from genome assembly GCA_038088585.1 of Chrysina gloriosa. Classification (NCBI taxonomy): domain Eukaryota; kingdom Metazoa; phylum Arthropoda; class Insecta; order Coleoptera; family Scarabaeidae; genus Chrysina; species Chrysina gloriosa. The sequence continues at coordinate 11,077,641 of CM076092.1, forward strand.
TCTTCCTTGCAATTATTCTGTTACTTTTTACTAACGCACCTCAAGTGAAAATTGGAAAGCCGTAGTCGGGGTAAAAATTCTAATTACAGTGGAGTCGCGATTATCCGACATAAACGAACCGGTCGAAAGTCGGATAAGCAAAAAGCTCGAATAATAAGGATAGAAATAAAATGCATACTAATATTTGTTGACACATAATATATTTTTACACCAATATATTATTTGTTTACAGCGCATACAGTAAAGTCAATATACAGGCTGTCCCATGACATAACTGCCACAGTTTAAGAGTATGTTATTGAAGTAACTTCAAGTAAAAAGTGTCTAATGACCATATACCTAAAACTCTATCGTAACTGAGCTGCAACCATTCGAATTTTTTGATAACCCTACTAATAGCAGGTATTATGACCGCTGCAAAAAGAATCTCATTGAAAATCACTTAAAAGGAACTCACTTTATTGAATTATTTTTTCAAAATGTGCACGCAATTGCTGTATACATAGTCCAACTCTTAGAATTGAAGAGGTAATCAAGATTTTTCAGTTTTCCCTATAAAAAATAATCAACGGCATTTAAGTCTGGTCATCTTGTTGGCCAAGCAACTGTTGAAGCTTTTCCAATCCAGCAGTTCGTATTATTTTGATTAAGAAAATCTTGTTACTTGTGTACCAAGGTATGGAGGGCGTCATCGTACTGTATACGTACGTAATACCTGCATTAGAAGGGTTATCTAAAACTTCGAACGCTTCTAGCTCAGTTACGAAATAGTTTTGGGCATATATTCATTAGATATTTTTAACTTGAAATATATTCGGTAACATATCCTTAAGTTGTGGCAGTTATGTCGTGGGACACCTGTATAACAGATTACGTATGTTCAAATAAACTGGTAATATGTATTTGCTTGCCTATCGAATTACGTCTTCTCACCGCCATACCTTGCAGGAGTTAAAGTAACAGGACGTCGGTGCTTATCGAATCTCTTGCTCCACGAAATTTAATGTTATTTGAAGGGCTTGAAGTCTTTCGTTCTGGATAATCTCAGTTTCAGATTCATTGTTGCTATTTTTCGCCTTTTTCTGCGTTGTTATCAGTGCCGTTGACAATATTGGCGATATCTTCATCAGTCACTTCGCACTCTTGGGCTAAGGCCAAGCACTCGTTGGATGTCTTCAATCGCTCGCCATCTTCGCATCCAGGAATTTGTTTTAACAAAGGGAACATACTTTTATTTTATTTTGCTGAGGCAAAGGCTTAGCAATCGTGCCTGCACCGACATTCTACCAGGATTTTGCAACAAAATATGCTTCGCCTTTTAAAAATTCATCTTGCGCAATTTCTCAATCCTTGACGTTAAACGCTGCCGTAAAGTATTTTCGCCTATTTTTTGTTCTAGACGGAGGGATATGGAAATGTATAAATCGATACCTGATTTATGTTTTTTAAAAAGAAATTTTTATTTGAAGACAAACTAATAAAACAACACTATTAACGCAATGGTTACAATGATTTCTAAACTAGCGCCAGCGTACGAATGCTAATTCATGATTAGTCTGGGCAAACAGTGGTGGCAGCGTACAATTACGAAGTAAGCTACGACAGCATCGCCGGCTCCCCACTAGAGTGTACTGACTAGAATCAGTACGCTGTATGCGAGTAGTTTTGTGTACATGTAGGCTGTCGCAACTTATTTCGTAATTATCGCTGTTTGCCCAGAATATGAATGATGCATTCAAATAATGCATCCAGAGGATCCTGACTTTTCCCAGGTAATCCAGTTACTCTCATTATTGAATTGTATCTTGTTTCTTGGATATTTTTGAAAACTTGTTCCAAGCGCAAAAACGGATTGCAAAACGGCCCAAATTCATGGAAACCGTGCATGTACGGATAGGTCCAAACTTGCGCAAGAGCACGTTGTGACGTGACACCGGGATCTTCCCATTGGATAACTTTTTAGTTCCCTTTGTACGAACGAATTTCCGTTACAACCTAATAATCTCTACTGATTCTTACCCCTAAATCTGAACGTTTAAGAAGAATACGCGGAATTAATATGTATGGACGCAAACAATATATGTGTGTTTCTTGGCACAAAATACAAAATACTATAATTGTTCTAAATGTTGAATAGTCTAACTCTAATTGTATAGAAATGTTACTAATTTCGAATCGGGGACAATTAACGCGATTATAGATAGCACCTTTCATTTTACCACGTGCCTTAAATATTCCCAATGTTTCGCATTTTAATTTTAACGTCGGTGTTGTTTATCGAAAAAGCAGTCCGTCTTGATTCCGCATTACGAACAATTTAGAATTAAGTTGACCGAGTTACTTGTCCCTGGTTATAATCTATGTCCTATTACTACTATTACCTACTATTACTACAACTACTACTCTTATTGTTAGTATTAACTGACGTTGGTTGTTGAACACATTCATAGGTGCTATATAGTATATAGTTGTGATACTTATTTTTCTATTAACCCCTTTATCATCACCTTACAGCCAAATCCAAACCTAAATCATCATTCTTCTCTTCATTTCGTGCAGTATTCTCAACGTGGAACTATTATAACGACAATACCGCTTCCCGTTAGCCAAATATTGTTGAATCTCGAATTGTAGAATATGTTATAGTTATGATGTATTGTAGATAGGTTCGATGAAGCGAAACTTACATTCTGTCACTGTGACATTATTTTCTTCTTTGTGATACGAACGCTGATATAGATTGTGTCTCACCAATAACTGTAGTGGTATCTATATATTTTAGCATTGTCAATTTACAATTTAGGTCGACAAAATAATTTTAAATTATTGGTACTGATTGTTAATTATAGAAAACACGAAACTGATAATAAAAACGATTGATTTACATTTGTGTGATTTTATTTCACTTAATTTCAAGCATCCTAATCTTTTAAATAAAAATAACAATAATAATAGCCCTTTATTCCCTACAGGTGTACACCCAAGTACAGGAAATACACATTCATATGCAAAAAGAATGAATAAACAATGCTTAATTCGCTATCAAAGCGTTAATGTGAGTGAAAGCTATCAAAATGTAAATCAGAATCATGACATATTCTATTATAGTTCGTACAGCCACAGAATAGATAGATGCGACAAAGTTAGAAAATCTTGTGGTCAATTTTGTATGCGCATGGCCGGGAACCATGTTTTAAATACGACGAAAGTGTTATATTTGGCTCGCTTCATTAATGTTATTATTCTGGGATGGTGTGTGCATATTAAAATTAAAATATACAGTTATTGTTGTGTATCACTGACTTAACTTTTTAGCAAATACTATTCTTTTAACATATCCAAAACTCTAATATTTTTCAATTAATACGAACACATGTGCGCCTTTCGTATTTTCAAAATGGGGTTAGCTACCTTCTGAGCTATTTCGAGGACATTCAAATCGACCACATGAACATCAAAGCTGCCGACACGCCTTGCGCTCCTGTCTACTCTGTGGTACAGCACATTGAAATACATGACTTATATACAGAGTGTAAATTAAGCGATAGCCTTCATTTCAGGGAGGGAGGGAGATTCCTTGTCATATTTTATGAGAAAAAGTTCATACAAACATGTGTCTTACCTCGCTTCGTTCGTTTTAGCGTGCAAACACTATCATATCCTGTGAAGTAAATATGTGCAACGTCAAATTAACTCAAATTTATTTCATTTATGGGCTTGGAGATAGAAATGCTGCAGATATCCTAAGAGGCAGATTCCATCACGAAAAAGTATTCATAAGATTACATGATAGATTTTGAAATTGGTTCTCTAAATAAACACGCTGAAAAGTAAGTGAGATACGAAAAAACTCGAGAAGTAAGAAAGTTGCATTTTTAATTGTTAAATCTGATAAAAATATTAAACTTGAAAGAAACAGTGGCCTATAATCATATTGACAATAAAAATTAATCATCGAAATCGTTGAAAAGACTTTTGAGTAATTAAAAAAACGACTTTGTTACAATTTTGACACCTGATTCTCGAAAACGAAGCAAGTTAGACATGTTTGTATAATTTTTTCTCATAACACATGACAAGGAGTCACCCCCTAGAATTAAAGTTATTACTTAATTTACACTGTATATAATATATTGGTTAGATTAATCTCAATAAAATGTGTGCTGCTGACGAAGATTTATTTGTCCTGGAACGTTAAAATTCAGTCTACTCAATAGCCACACACAATTAGTCTCATTATACAGAAAGCCATATTGGAATTTAACATTGTGAATAGTATGCCTGGTATTCAACCAAGCAATGCCAAATCTTGTGAGCATTGGTAGATAACACAGGCCTGCCGATTAGAAGCTTTTTCTCTTTCTTGGATTTGCATGCTGATTATCAGGATTTGGGACCTCCTAATTACGAATCTGAAATCCGCTTGTATCTATCACATCCTAAATTGTTTCTATCCATGACATCCAAAATCCTGCCAAGATTACACAATAATTGGGGTAAGTACTCAAGTGAAAAAATCATAATAAAGAAAGGGAGTAAGTAGTTGATACCATCTTTATTTATGTTGATTATTTACATGCCAGTAAAACTTTTAAAATATTATAGAGGTTTGTGGAATCTTATTTTTGTTCTTCAAAATTTCTGTTGAAAGATTTTCTTTTGTGAGCTTGGTTAGGATCATCACGCTTCAGCCTCCAGCAGTAGTCGACCATCATGCTTGTATTCCACTTGCCCTGGTACCTATGCTCCATTTCCTTTATATACTGGTGAAATCTTTCATCTTGGTCTTTACCTACAGCTCCTAAGTTATCAGAAAATTTGTTTAAATTAAGGAAATGAAGTTTGGGGCTCATAAGGCAACCCAGTCTTTGAAAATCTTGGAACATATAATTTATTTCTTGGAATATGGGCTTTTATGGGTTCCTAAGAAGTTTTTAATTACTCCATTTAACCCATGCTGCTAATTCAGTTCAGTCTACTATTGAAGTTTTTATCTTTTATCAGGTCCGATAAAACTACCTTCCTTTAGCTTCGCTTCGGACAAAAACGAAACAAAGGGCTAGGGATGCTATAGGATTTTTTTAATCGCCGACCTACGTAAAGCAATATTACACTTCGTTCTAAAAACATTCGTTAGGACGCGAGTAAAAGCTTTGACGATTTCATCATGCACGTTACACGAATAGTTCTATTTTTCCCTCTCCGGCATTTCTCTACGGCTTTTAGACGCTCACTGGGCGGAAATGTGTTTCTTGGATCCCTTAACAAAATCCTAGTACTCTATTTTTTCTTCAACTTTTCGTTATCCCTTTCCTTTCAACCATTTTTCCACTCCTTTCTATCCCTTGCCAAGAATTTCAATTCCTCTATGCTCTTCCCTTCCTATATTCTGTAACTGATTTATCTATATATACTTCCCCTTTGGAAAAGAGCTACTTTAATATATTCAAACTGAGCTCTAATCGTACGTTATCGTAATTTCCTCTGATCTTATTTCCATTATTCATCCTCCAAGTATTTTTCCCTTTGATAGTTACAAATTGATAGAATTAGCAAGTCAGGTATGTATTTTATACGGCACTAAAGGGAATGTTAATTAGTTTACATCTACGAGAGTTACTTTTAAGTTCATTCGTTCGTACGTGCATAATTATTATTTCACTCATTTATATTTCTGCAGCATTTATGTGGGCACTATAACTTTAATGTCTTTTAAATGAACACGTAGTGTCATGTAATGATACGGCCGGCAGTAAATCATTGTTATGACTGCGGCAGAGCAGATGTTAATAGCGTAATTACCTTCAACTATTGTTGTACAGACTTCAACCAACTCGTTTTCGATGCTTAGGTGGAGACGAAAAGAAAATGTAAAAATTTTTAACATTAAAAGGATATCTAATTATTAGGGAAGGAGCCGACCATTAATTTTCAGTACTTACGCTAAAATAGTCGCATGTAATTAACATCTTTAAAATTAGTATTGTATAATATTACCAGTGTACTATTTAGTGTTAATTTGAGTACCTATAAATATCAGGAATAGTTTTTAATGGCGAATATAGCTGCATACAAAACACCACGGAAGAAACGCCTATCAACATTAACCGCAATATTTAGTTAATCTAAGGTCATCGTTCTATTAAGCTCTGGCAAGTAATTTAGCTGTAGTGAGTTTTTAAAGTTGATGAGCCGCCTGAAAAAGGGATTTGAGTCGCAAAGCCTATCGCATCATAATTTTTTATGATCTTAAGAAAGGGTTATCTCAATAACACCACGGAAGTTGGTTTCCGTTTTTGGTGATGAAGCCCCCATATCAATTGAGAATTTCCTGTCGATACTAGGAATTCCAACGTGGACACCAATTTCAGCACAATCTTGGGACAGGTCGATCAAGGATAGGAATCACCCAGAGAAATACAAAGCTGTGTTTGATCACAAAAGTTCGACATGTGTCATATTGGGAAATTGAGCCATTGGTAGATAAGACCTCGGTCTAAAAGGTCCTGTATGATGAATCGCGTGAAAAAAATTTGCTTGGTGTTAGATATCCCTTCTTTAAATTAAAGAGCGAAGAGCGTTTCGCGGTGCCGGAAAAATGTTAAGATGGTTTAACAGCCGCAATTTAAAAGATGCTTGCAGTATAGTAAGTGGTAAATTAATTTATTCATATGTACTTGAAGGTAAATGTGCATCAGCTAAAGGGTAATTCAACAAAGCTTATCTGTTCCCGCAGTGTTACGAAGCAGAACATTTCTTTGTAAAGTAGGTCATGTAGCAACCATTCCCTTACAAGATCGAAGAGCAGTTAATTACGAGCAGTGTATAATAATTTGTTGCAGACGTAATCAACGTGCTCTGAACAACAAACCCAGAGCGACGATCTTCTTCTATGATACCAAAACAGTCCACGTACAGTTCGAGAAGCAATTGAGTTTCTTGCAGCAGCAAGACTTAAGTTCCAAAGATTTCTTACGGTTCGAAGGATGAAGAATGGACAGCGCGGTCAATGATCTCGTCACCGGAAGAATCCGTTGATGCCTCCAAACTGGCAATTTTAACTATAACAACTGAAACCTGGAATAATTGCAGGGTTAACCCTCTAACCGGCAAGACCGTCTTCAGACGGTCTTCGATTTCTGGGCTCAACTGCTGCATTATAAATTTTTTCGCTTTAAAATAGTGAAAAATGTCTGCACACAACACTTCTTAACATTTGTTATACTCTCCAAGACATTGTAACAAGTGGTTTGTCAGCTGTGATCAATCAAGTGTAAAAAGTACTTGAAAAAAATAGGCTTCGTCCGATCATTTTTACGGCCTTGCCGGTTAGAGGGTTAATAACGTTGGATTTGAATGAATGCAAAAAATCTTAAACTTTGTGGAAGATACTTCGGAAGACAACGAATTATTTCCAGCCGATTGTTTGTCGTTTGTTGCTATATGTAGCACTCAAGCGACTATTTTGGTGGAAATCAATCTATATAAAAGTTGCTCGTATGAGGGTATATTGACAAGTTTCCGGAATCGCTGCTAGGGGGTTGCTATTTCTCCAGATACCTTATATCGTTGTGTTGGCAACTCTTTCATATCAATCCATCGCAAATGTTAAATCGATCTGTCAAATAGCTTGGTTTTAACAAACACTCAAGTCAAGTACTTTTTGTGTTTTCAAATATGGATAAAAAAATTCGCATGATCATCAAATTTTTTAATTTGGAAGAAAAAACCGCGACGGAAATCAAATCATACTTTAGATGCGGTTTTTGATGATTTATCACTTTATTTTCCATCGTGAGGTTTTGGGTTTTGGAATTCAAACGTGGCCGCACGCATACAAGTGATGAACCGCGTTCAGGACGTCTAAAAAGGGCTACCACGCCAGAAATTGAGGTAAAAATCTATGACAAGGTTTTGGAAGATCGGCGAATAAAAGTGTGTGAAATTGAGGAAGCCGTGGGCATCTCTTATGAACGAGTACGTCGTATTTTACATTGGATTTAAAAAGCTTTCTGCAAGATGGGTGCCGCATTTGCTCAATTCGGAGTAAAAATTGCATTCGAGCTCGTACCTCGGCCGATCGTTTGAAAGTGTTTACGACGGGATCCAACTGATTTCAAGAGACGATTCGTAACCGTGAATGAGACCTGGATTCATCACTACGCACCAGAAACAAAAATGCAATCAAAAGAATGTATTTCACGGCGTGAGTCGATTCCGAAGGCGGCAAAGACCATTTACTAAGCCGAAAAAGCGATGGCATCGATTTTTGGGACGCAAAGGGAGTTTTACTAGTTATTTTGAACTGTTACTGGCTAATATTACACAACACTTTTAGACAAATTGAAAGCAGCAATTCAGGAAAGACGTCCGGAAGTGGTTAAGTAAAAGTGTTGTTTTACCATGAGAAAACACCCTCTTATTCAAGTGCAGTTGTTCAGCAAACATTCCTGATTTGTCTCTGTCAGGCTTCATCTAGAAACTGAAAACATGTCTGCGGGGAAAGAGATTTTGGTTGAATGAAGAACTGATAGCGGTTGTACACGATTACTTTGGGAACCTCGAAGAAAGTCACTTCTGGGAGGAAACGTTGACCCATGCGTGTTGAGCTTCGAAGGGATTATATTGAAAAATAAAGTATAACTCGAATCCATATTATTTTGTTTACATTGTCATTCCGGAAACTTTTCAATCTATCCCCGTATTGCCAACATTTTAAATATATTAATACGCTTAATTTTATGCACTTGACCAAAATTCTGTATTTTAAGATGTTAATTATCACCGCAGATTATACATTAAAATTTGAGAACAAAGCAACATTCGGGTGCAATCAAATTACTTCAGCTCTGATTTCAATTTCATAACTTTAACAGTAGATACACCTATGTATGTTACAATAGAAATAATACAAAATTATTTCCTCTTCGCGTGTCGGCAAATAACGTGTGAATTAAACAATTTCACGCGGCAACAAAAAGATGTAAAAAAGGCGATTAATTCTTTATAGTCTGATAACTATAGGTTCCTCCAATTAAACGAAGCAATTAAACTACTGTTCATATGTGGATCAGTATCTAATTACACATTTACATATACACATGTACAATGAGCGTGTTAGGAAGAGAAAAGTGCAGTTTGATTATTATTTTCGATTGGATTCGGTGAAATATTCGAAATTAATGAATATCAGTAATTTCGTTCCGTTTTCTCATTTTTGTTGCTGGATGATAATTACATGCAATTAGATTCTAATAATCTTATAGCTTTCTATCTGAAGTACTCAATTTAACACCGACTTGCTCAAAAGATTCGACGATTGTTGTGATGAAAGAAAAATTACGTGAGTTTTTCATCCTTCTCCTTCTTCGTTTCAGGTGTGCAAGTGTTTTAACTTGATTTCGAGATTTTACTGGGCACTGCACGTACTATGTTTATTTTTTATGAGAGCTGGTAGTAGCCATCCACTAACTATATAAATTTGGAGGACCAGAGTTTTCTGTTGGGGTCTATTTCCTTTGAAAAATATTCTTCTTTTGATGGGGCGGGCTATTAATATAAAGCAAATGTCATGAATTATTCATCCCAACCAAGCATTTTACTAAAACGTCGTCCAATTTTTAATTCATGCTTTCTTTATTGATTCCTCATACGTGTCTTCAGCAGCCAAACTTTCATGCTTTTTCCTAACAAGGAACGGCCGCGTATAACCAGCATATCAATAACATTTGGATCACCTACCTTAACATAATGCCAACTCTTCCTTACGATTTAGACTATTATGTTGAGTTAGCTTAGTTAACCTAAACATTGACTTAGAGAAAACGGAGGACTTGACAGAAGGAGAATGAAATACAAACGATTTAGAAGCCGGCGAAAGCTTAGTGATAAGAGGTGTAACGAAATTCTAAATCAATATCAAAAGATTCAAGAATGGAAGAAGTCATAAAAATTAGAATTGGACTAACAAGAACCTATATAAAACAGCTAAATTTTGTGTTATGGCACAAACATATTAGAAAAGCGACCATAAGAAGATTTTCCAAACTCTGATAGAGACTATATGCAAAAGAAAAAACATACATCAACCGAAATAATAATTGATCAATGCTACGGAAATGCTGGATATGATGGTGCGGAACAATAACTTAGCTGGTGGAATTCCAAATGATGAAATAAGAAGAAGAATAATCATTGACAAAGGACGTGGTAACCATCGAAGAGACCTGTGCTGGTATGGCAATGCTAAAAGATGCAACGGTTACAAATAGAAACATAAAATAACCTAATTGAGCCTTATGAGGGAGAAGAAGAGGTCGCCAGCGAAAATCAGGGATGGATGACGTGGATGGAGCTATGGAGAGAAGACGATTAGATAATGGAGATTGAGACAAGGAGGATGAATGGAAATTTTGGTTAACGGAAGGAAGCGAAAGTTGTATTATCTTTATATTATATTCATTTTATGTGCAGAATAATGTGCCCCATATTTTCCCATGATTTTAATTTTTTTGAGTATTTAAAAAAAATTTAGGTATCTGTTCAGTTAATATCTGTTCGACTACAAATCTGTGTAAGCCAACGAACGAATCCTGAATTTATGGAGAATGATTTCGTTTGCGAAAAGGTGTGCGGATTCATCATTGATCTTTCATGCTCAGAAACTCAAAGTGAACATGCTATTTGGTTAGCTCCAAGCTCAGCCAGGATTCCTTCTCCAAATCGTATTAAATTCAATTTAGATCGTGATGTAATCTCTTCTGAGTTGCACCTCCTAGTTTTTGTATATCATATACTTCTGTTTATGGAAACGTATACCGTCCGTCCTCATAACCTATGTCTCAAATTAAAACAGTCGAAAGTTCAATCCAAAACAAAACAAAATTTCTAAGAAAAACAAATTCTCTACTATTACAGGAGAGCCGTAATTAATCTCTTAAATATTAAAGTTTCATACGAAGGATTTGGGGTACTCCTGCTTATACCTTTAAGTCGCATGTCGTTTATACGTAAAAAATAAACAATCGGGTGATAATAGTACGATAGCCGCATCGAAGGCAGGAGTTAATTTAACTTCAAGTCTTTTGACGGTAAATAACTTCCAGTGTTTGCTGTTTACACGAACAAATGTAAACGTAAAAATCTAATCATTGTGTAGCAGGCTCAAGAGCGTTTAAGGGCTCGAATCGTTTGAATGAGCGATATCGATGAAATATTTCATTACGCGTCGATTTTACGCCAACAGAGTTCACTTACTTAGATTTACTTCATATTATCTTCTAAATGAATTTTAATGATTTTTTGTGAAAACATCTGCTGGTTTTCATAACGTATGCAGCTAATTATGACATAAAGAAGGTCATAACAAATAAAACAAAATTTGGAAGAGGATACATTTTTCTATTATCACTGGAAAGCCCAGAAAGAATTTGTATAGTTGCGGAAGGAAATTATCTTCATATATAGATAGAGTACAATAAACACGTAGTATGTTTATCGGCATTCGGTGATTTAACTTTTCAATCCACTATTCGATTTCTTTCTTGTGACTCGTTCAGTCGACTTTTTGGATTAGACGTATGTTGCCTGCTTGGACAGAGAAATATAAACGCTTGTAAAATTAGGTCAGTATGTTAAGGAAGGTGAAGTAGATGTTTGAATACGATGTTTACTTCTACGAGAAACTGTCGAGTGCATATAGAGATATAATAAGCCAATGACGAGAATAGATGAAGAAGACCTAAGAATACTGGAGAGGAAAATTTTGAGAACAATAGTGGGCCCAGTTAAGGTTGGAGAAAATGAGTATAGGCAAAGAATGAACCATGTGCTGGAAAAAGAAATTGAAAAAGACATCGTAAAGAAAATAAAACAACAAAGGGTAAAATGGCTGGGACATGTATGGAGGACGGAAAACACGATAATAAAAATACTATTAGAATAGGAACCGGGAGGAGTCAGAAGGAGAGGTAGACCGAGGACAAGGTGGTTGAGGGAAGTGGTAAAGTACCTCAGCAAAATCGGAATCAGGAAATGGAAGGACAAGACAAAGGACAGGAGGGGATGTAGAGACATAAGCCGGAGAGTGTGACCATGAGAGGACTGGATGATCGGAACTGATCCGCCCCTAACGCTGGATTTAGAGAGCTCCTAGAAAGCGGCGTTGCCCCTCCATAGGGCGTCTAGCCACAATATATGTATAAGCCAGCGGTCTCAAAACAACGTTTATTTGCCAATTTCTATTTTGTTTAAATTTCTTTTTTATTTTATAGCCACAAATTTCCTTTTACACCTTGTAAACAAAATTGATATATTAGTTACGACAAACCCTGTATATATACATAGAATGTGCGTATATATTTTGATAATTATTGCAAATTGTCGTTCTCAGAAAAAATCGCGAATGATACGGTTACATTTTTGAACTTGATTGAGTTGATTGCTAAGTTGTTGTACCTTATTTCCATATTTATAATCCACAATGATATATGTATATACATAGATGTTCTACCCCTACATCGCTTGTTTCTGACGTTTTACATTTTGAGCTTTGAGTTGTTAAAGCATCATTTTGACAAACCTGCAAAACGACTCGTGAGTTCATTTACAAATGTCGCTTGTCAAGTAGTGCTATATGCGTCTATTTATATTTCATATTTAGATAAATTTTGGGATGGTGGTTTTGTTGGATACTACCGGGTTTAAGGTGAGTAGAAGTAATCCATAAGAAAAACTAATCTTGCAATCAGAAGATATGCGTGCTAATTCCTAAGATGAAAATCATTTTTGAGATTTTTCAACGATTTCGATCATTAGCAATCTAAGAAAAGTAGGAGTAGCAGCGTGGTTTTTGGAATGAACCCAGACAATCATTTTATTTCAGTTTATCATTTACTCCTATCCACTTTCAAGCATTACAACTGTCCTACTCGACAATATTAGAAAGCTTATACCATATTTCTATTAAATTCCTAATATATGTATGTACGTCGAACAGCTTACAATATTGCAATGGAACTGTTCTTATGAGATTGACAACTGATGATAATTAAAATTCCAAGAGAAAAAGAAAAATGCAGTTTCTGTATGTTGTATATGTCAGTTGTAAATCAAGCGATACGTCTATGTAACTGGATTCGTTAATTATTTTAATTGACGCATATGGCGGTGTTCACAGTTGAATATATTCGATTGGTATGGGTTTTATTGGTGTATGACCATTAGTTTCAGCGAGCTACATTCTTAAGAATATTATACGCTGTTCCTCGACGGATTTTTCGAACAATCGATTAGAAAACGCGCTTCGCCGCAAGTAATAGAAACAGTATTCGTGGAAGAAGTATTAGTGTAACGATTCTTTATGTACGGTTGTAACTCAGAACAATACAACTGATTGCGTTTACGAGTATTATTTATAGGTAATTCAGCCGACTTTTCAAATGACTACTGAACAAAAGTGTTAATTGCCAGGTATGGGTACCTACATAAATCAAGCTGAATAAGGTGTTGAGTATGTTTTCGAAAGATTTCGTACATATTTTACCTACATCGATTAGGTCAATAGTCACATTACGATTAAACTTTAAATTATAAACTTACTTCTAAAAGATAAGCTAACTGATTGTGGATTGAAATGTATGGCTTAGGCATTGCACCATCTAGAAAGCGTTGGGATTTTTATTAATTTTTGGCTGAAACTTCTAACTACTAAGAAATAACAAATTTGAAAGAATGATATAAAATAGTATTCTATTTTTTAATTAGTAATGTGCTGAACCGCCTCGGTTATTTACGCATTCAGTAGCACGTCTCAAAGTCCCATGATCTTCAAGATCATATCCATCGCTATTGCCATTCTCGACTGAGGATCCTTTTTCCAGATCTGGAAGTCCTTTGACGTCGTGATGATTCCCAAAACCAGGAAAGGATAAACGTTCCCCCAGAATTACTGCCAGATCAGCCTACTATCGAGGCTATCAAAGACGGTAGAGACGAACTGTTCGAACGTAAGATCAGTCAAGACGAACACCTCGGTTTTCGAACGAGGCTCCCAACAGACTTTCAATTATTCCGAATTACAGAAACCATTAATAACACCTGTGGTAGACATGAAATAATCGTGGCGGTATTTTGACCTGGTCAACGCTTTGGATTCTGTTTGGTACGACGGGATCATCGTCAAAATGGCCCGTGCTGGAATAAATGCCACTTTGGTGAGAGGTTAATAACATCATACTTGAGTGGGAAATCATTTTCCGCCAAAATTGGGTACCATCTTTCCATCGCAACGCAGACGAGAAGTGGTAGCGCAGGGGTTTCTCTTGAGCTCGGAGTTTTTCCTGGCTTATATGCTCGAAACCTTCCACAAGGCCATTGCGGCTGCAGCTGTCGGTGTATGCTGACATCACAGCGTAATGTACGTCATCCAAGGCTGCTAATGACGCACTCCAGGGATGGAGAAAATGGTGATAACTACGAGTAAACGCTGAAAAGTGTTAAGCGGAACACGAAAAATGATTCTGTCAAATGATGTTTTCGTGGGAGATGTCTGCTTACCCTGAAGCCTGTTTTCGAAATATTTGGACATGGTTCTCGATACGACGCCGACTCTTCGACTTCACATCTCCCACATCCTAGAGATGTTCCGGGTAGCTAGACAGATCGTGCTGCCGCTAATTTGCCGAAGTTCTTCCTTGAAACTGAGGATCAAAACGTTAATTTATAAAATGTATTAACGTATAAACCGTTTTGTGCTAGCTTAAAATAAGATCATGAGCAGGATAGCAGGAGCATCCTAGTTTGTCCGAAACGCACAGGTGCCTGGCGACTTTAAGATCCCAACCTTTTGGAACTTCGCGAAGTCACTCGCGAGAACAATGCTTGAGAAAGTGGGCTCTATGGACAATCCGGTGGTGAGACAACCAGCTGAGTTGGGACTGGATCGACCGTCACCTTGGTATATCGTGAGGCGGGTCCAGGAGGTACTACGCCAATCGAAGGAATTGTTTGGCGTGGATGACGCTGGTGAATACTGAAAGACATTATCGACTCCAGCAGAGAAGGCGGTAGCTCCGTATGATCTATACCCATCTCCTTTCTGCAGCATGGTGGTGGCTTCTTATTGAAGGCTTAAAGAGTATATCTATTTCCGGCCCTGTGCAAGACGAACAGGCCATAGAGTAACACGTCGTAACATTGAATCTAAAAATTTGTTGACGTCAGTTGATGTACTGCATCTCAAGAAATATGTATTTCATCTCACATGGCTTCCAAAGTCAACGATGGGAGAGGTAAATTCTCTAACCTCTTACCCATAATATCCCATACGTATTCTATTGGCGAAAAATCAGGGAATCTTGGAAGCCAAGGAAAATATTAACGCGGTTCTCTTCAAAACAGTTCAATGTAGTCCTTGCAATGTAAGGGCGAGCATTGTCTTCTTAAAGTTGAGGCTTTTTAGCGTTTGAAGAAATGGAAGGACATGGGACGGCACTACTTCCCACATGTATTGTTGGGCGGTCAAATTATCCCGAATGGAAACCAAGAATCTGCTGTTATGGGAAATAGAGCCCTAGACTATACCCCAACAGTGTGCATGTGTTTCGACTGGAAATTGAATATCGTGTCTTTTTCCACGTCTCCGTCTAACCTCCATATGATCGTCATGCGTTCCAACAGACAGAATTTTGATTCATCACTGACGATGGCATGATGCGACTTTATTTACTACTGCAATCTCCTTCTGTATCAGACTAAACGCTGTTTTCGGCGTGGAATCCTAAGGATAATACATGTGGTTGTTAGGGACGTAGACCAATATATCGAATTCGGTGCTCAACAGTACGAAGACATACTGGACGCCTTGCACGTTTGAAACATCTGTCAATAATGGATCTGGTTGATGAACAGCGATCTTGAAATTCCAGCAGTCTTAGACGGTAATCTTGGTGTTCTTCTTTGCGCCCGAGCCTTCCACGCTCTTGCCATTCTTATAGTAGCAGGATTTCTGTTAAAGCGGTTTTGGGATTTCCTGGAATGAAGAGCGGCCTTAAGACAAGTCAGCTCTAAACTAGTTGCAAAACTACTATTGAGAAGAATAAATTCAGGTACAGGTACTATAGAAAGGATACCGTGGCACCAGTTTGGCTTTGAGGAACAACACTCTATGATACAATAAATCCATATAAATTAAGCTCTACAACAAAATAGAAATCTGCACCTCTGTATTCTTAGATGTAAGTCCTTTGACAAGGTTTAGCATCCAGGACTGTTGTATAAGATCAAAAGATACCTTCCGAACATCTATTTCAATTTACTGAAATCTGGGGGAAAAATCAGAACTAGAGTCAATGAACATACATCTGACAATTTCCCAATTTAAAGCCGGAGTCCCGCAAGGAATTTGCTCACAAATAGAGCGACCATTACAGGTACATTCGCAGATGACACAAGCAATGTTCTCGCGAGCAATGTTGATCCCGCAACAATGTTTCAAAGACTAGACGAAACACAGACTTGGTTGCAAAAATGAAAGATCAAAATCAATGCAACTAAGTCAGCCCAAGTAATATTTACTAAAAGGAAAGGTCAATGCCTTCCAGTTTACTTAAACAACACACTAATACAAACGATCTAGGAATGTATTTAGATAGAGGATTGACTTGGGAAGAACACAGTCAAAGAGCGTAAACAAATGTGCCTAAAAGTAAAATATATATCTTACAAAATACTCATTTACAAGTCAATAATCTATCTGGATGTACGGGGCTGAACTCTGGGGGTGCAGAAGCAAGACCAACATGACAATTATACAAAGAACCCAATCGAAAATACTTCGTATGCTAACACACGCACTATGGTACGTTTCCCACCAAACACTACATGAAGATCTGAAAGTAGCTTATGTTAACGATGTCATCCAGGAGCAAAGCACTAAGCATCACAAAAAATTTGAAACTCACACAAATACACTACTCCAACCGCTATTAGAACCATATTTCGAAAGAAGACTTAAACGAAAATGGCCAGCAGACCTAATAAATGGCCGAAGAAGACTTATTAGTGTAGAAGACGTCGTCATGTCAAGGGCATCTAACCAGCGTCTTCAAGTCAACACACTAGCCTATTGTATACTGTTGCTAATGCTATATAAATTTCCTTTTTCATCATTTATTACTTTTCAGTAGTTAAAAGTTACGACCAAAGAAATTTTTAACGTCTTGTAGGTGGTGTGGTTTCCAAGTCAGATAGTATTATTCAAAAATCGGTATGGCAAGGACAAGGATCGTTTTGTTTGAGTTCATTCTAAACCACAGGATTTCCTGCCTTTCTTTAATTCATTCCGGATTACAGTGAGTCAAACATAGGAACGCATTTGACCTTGCGCCAACTGTGTGAGAAAAAGAGGTAAAGCCTAAGATAAGATTGCCACTGTACTGGATGTTCACACGATCACAAGCACCAGGTAAATGAGGCGCGCTGTAGAAGCACCTGATCTTGAAGTGCGTTCCTATATTTGACTCACTGTACATTGGTCCACAGTACAATTTACTATTTTATTCGATTTACTAAATGCATATATGTATGCACTTATTACTTAAATATTCTCTCATCTACCACTTTGTTTATTGACCTGAAAGTGGTAGATGAGAGGATATTTAAAAGATTCGATTTACTGTCTTATACAGCATACAGCAGACACCGTTTCTACTTTATTGCCATATTTTAAGTCGAACTTGGCGGAAGTTAACGCACTCTTATTCACTCAAACCCGAACAAATTTATTCATAAATTAATTAATAACGGCTATCGAGTCTGCGGCTGTAGTAATATTTTAAACACATTCGCAGTCCGCATACATGAATTACATTTTACGGTATATTAACACATCATATGGCAGATTCCTCTTTTAGAACGGATAACTACGTAGTTAGATAAATACGAATACATAATATACATACGTATTTTCAGGAAACATAATTATAATAAATGATATGACGTGAATGGAAATTTACGCCTGTTTATCGCCGAGGAGAACGCATTCGGAAACTGCGATTTATGAGAGAAGACATAGAAATTTATGTGTCGGGAAAATTAGTAATTTGGAAGAAAACCGAGGGGATCTTCATCTCGCAACGTATTTACGGACAAATATCCTTAGTAATATTTTAGGCGAGTCGTCTTCGGACGATAGCGAGGAGGATTTCAGAGATTTCATGAAGATTTTTACTCGTAAAAGATTACGAAAAGACGGAACGTGGTACTTAGGAGAGATTTGGAGCAGATATCGGAGCGGTTCCGAAATTACAGCAGCGGATTTTGCAAGGGAGGTGATTGCATAAATTCTATGAGCGAGTCGGAAAAATCTGAAATTATTCGCTTGTCTGATTTGGGGAAGAATCGGAGGAAAATGCATTCTAGGCCAAGTAGCTCGTATAGTAGGAATGGATCTATGTATTCTTATTCTCCTGATTTCTGTAAAAGGTATAGGGTAGCAAGTCGAGAAGGGAAACATCATACTTACATGAATGGTGTTATACAGTAAGTCTAATATTCTTTTTAAATTATAAATAGTAGAGGGCACTTGCATAGATTCTGTAGGTAAGGGGCCTCTCATTTTAGTGTTACATGTAGCTACAAGAAACAAACAGTAGACTTACTGACAGTGGTTTATTGTTTTTCAATGCATCCTCCACAAAGATTGATATACTTTTGCCTTCGTTCAAATCAAATATTATCGCAGTTATTCCAATCTTCTATTAGAATAGCCAAATTGTTATTTTAAAGGCATCTACTGTTTCTTTCGACGAATGGAATCGTTGATTACGTCCTCCATTCTTGGTCTTTAGGGATGTATAAAAGATGATCTAATAATTTGATACTGCTCGAAAAACTCAATTATATTTCGAGTTGCATGCTGCTGTTTTGAGTTAGATTCTGAGAGCACGGCAATTACTTCTGGCAAACCATGATGATATACTACTTGGGTTTCGTAAAGCAATTGTAGCTGTATCACTTTGATTTTAAAGGATACATTGCCACCATTATCTTCGATATCCTGCGGGAACGAACAACTTTTGTTCATTCTCTTCCTTTTGAAACACTCAAACAAGGAGTTGACATTTATTTCTGGATTTATAGATATGAAGCCACCAGTCAGAATGTTGTAAACGTTTTGTGAACTTCCATTGTGGAATCGGTTGAAAATCTTTCGGAACCAATTGACGTAAGCTTGCCTTGATCCAGCGGGGTAAAAATGCGATCTCCAACAGGAAACTAACTTCCTCACATCCAATTCATCATGCTGAACGCCTTAGAATGAGACCTTTCAAATGGCAAGTATGTTAATATCTCAGTCTTGCGATATGTCGTTTGTCAATCCTCCAATCCTCAGCAGACGCACAGCTTCGTTGTTTCTCTGAGCAACCACTATCTTTTGTGGACTTGTCCTGGGAATGTCATTGAGACTAAGGCGTTCATGTTAAATTCGCAGTATCAGTGAAAAATTGTCGAGTGAGATGATGCCTCACCACCAAATGCAGAAACCAACTCACTGAGACATTGTTGTCGAGATTATGCCTCTACAAAAGTTGTAAAGAATTATTTCGCGATACGTTTTCCTACTCACATCTATCTTTTGGGGAGACTTGTCAACTTTGAAAATGCACTATGGCTTAATAAAAAGGTGACTTTAAAATAGCTAAGTATGACGGTTAATTTGGACGCTTACCGTTTCATTCCTGATGCCCAGACATCTGTCCTATTTATGAACGCCATTGGTATAATATTTCCTATAAGCCTTGCAACCTGACAATATAGGAAAAACCGGCACTCACTTCTGGTATTTTCCAATCTAATTTTGAACACTGTACTTACCACTTTAAAAAATTTATCGTTTCCTGGAAAATAGTTATCATACCTTTTATAACAAGCAGGATGCAAAATTTCAAGTAAAATTTTGAATGAACGCTTCCTCGTACACAGTCTTGTGCTCCTTATAAAGGTTTCTTTCTTCTCGTATTTTGAATTATCAAACACACAAAACATAAAATGGTGGCTTATTGTAGTAGTTATTCATAATATTGTGTAAAGACAGCATAATACTATATTTTTGATGACAATAAGTCGTTAAAATTTGATAAAAGATGTGGGAGTATAATGTTCAATAGAAAAATAGGCTGTGATGCGTCTATAGATTATACGGATAATAGAATGGTAAACAATAATTTTTGGAAAAGAAATTTCATTAAGATGAATATGGAAAAAACTTCTTGCTATTGAATTTATCAAGTTTCCTGGAAAGCAGTTATCACATCTGTTATAAGAAGTAGGATGCAAAATTTCAAATTAAATTATGAACGAACGCCTCCTAACACATAGCCTACTGCTCCTTCTAATGATTTCTTACGTATGTGGAATCATCAAACACACAAACTATATATTTCAAAGTGGCGGCTTTTGTAGTATTTATTAATAAGTCGTTAAATTTTGATAAAAGATGACAGAATATAAGGTTTAATACAAAAATTGGCTGTGATAAAAGAATTCCTTCTAAACGTCAACAGTTTTGTACACCGATGGTGGGGCCAGATCTTCAACTTTTGCGCAATTTCGTTGTGAAAAATCATAAAATATGAAAATATATTTCTTTCATTTTTCATTTAAAATTCGCCATATTTAATTTTCTGACATAAAAATCTCAACCGAACACGCATTACGGAAGAGTACACCCAAAAGCACTCGCAAATATTTTTTTATTAATTTTTCATTGGAAACATGGAAATGAAGATTGAAAACGAGTTAACAAATCAACGATCTTCGGCGTCTAGACCTTTGAAGCTTGGCATAGATATTCTGCCAAGACTTGCCCTACTCCTTTTGGGTTTTATTGGGTATATTTTGGTCCCACTAGTAACAGTATTAACAACTTATTATTTCCCTGTTTTGATCTATACGTTCTATTATTTCTGTATTTTCCAACCCTTTCTGTCAGTGCCTCAAAGTATTCGATGTCTTCGTTATTGTTGATTTCTCTGGTTGTCTGTACCTTTTTAGGTTAATTTAATAGACCAATATCAATTCAACAGATTATATTTTACAACTAATGCGTTAAATTTATTTATAAGATTCTATAAGCCAAGTAAGTGTAAAAGAGAAACCAAATTGAAGCAAAAGAACTAGGCAATGAAGTTTAGTTTTGGGACCGCAGACGACGCAGACCCAAGAGATATCACGATACGCGCTCGGCGTTAGACGCGTTATTCGTAGAATTAAGTATACGCATCCTATCTAAAAATCCAGTTGATCTTTCTCCATATCGATCACATTTGTCTAATGTTTACATTTCTTTATCTAAACAATAAACATACGCCTTTATTTTACTCTCTGTGCGTGGGAAAATAATTTTCTTCCGGAACTTCAAAGATTCTTTCGGCTTTCCTGTGACAGTAATCAGTATTTTCGTTTTCATTTTTTACAAATTTTGTTCTACTTATGAACTTTCTTCTGCCTTAATTTGATGCTTAAGTTGCGAGAAAGGTCAGGATTTTTCACAAGATATGCGTCAAACTCATTTCTAATATTATATGAGGTAAATATAAGTCAATAAATGTAAAAGAAAAAGACATCGCCTGTTCTACTTAACCGTTAACATTCTACCTGGCGAGTTGCTCGCATCGCATAGGTGATGCGATACACTTTCGATGTGACGTTACCGCTCCGTAGTGGCAAGTACATATGTATGTTGGAAGGATTCGAAAATATACGCCCTAATTGGGTGAAACCCAATATCTACTTGAACTTGCTAAACAAATGGCCCGATTTTTACTAGCGTTTACATTTCTTTGTCTAAACAGTAAACATTATAGGTGTTTAACGCGGCACATGACTTGATAATAACCGAACAGACTCGAAGTTGAATTATTTCTGCATCCGATGCGCCCTATGGTGACATCGCACTTGAGGTTGCTAAAGATATAACCTGAGCCACTACTATCGTTTATGTTGTTAAGTCTAAATAATAAACATCCTGCTTACGAGGCCAGGGCTTATGAAAACTTTTCCGGCGAACTTTTAATATTAAAAAAAAATTACTGTTTTTGTGTGTTGGTAAGGACATATTTCCTCTGACGGATTTTGTTTTATATTGTTTGAACTTCCTTTTGTTTTAATTTGTTGCATAAGTCGTGAAAATGACGGTATGTATTTCGGTTATTATCGATGTAAACATCGAAGCTTGCTTCTGCTCTTACAATTAAGCCTTTGGTGCTTTTTAGGTTACCCACATGGATCGTAACTTTTATACTAAGTGTATAATCTCTTACCTTTTGTGTTGGTTAATATTGATCCGTCTATTTTAATTGTCACCTTCCTTTACCTCTTGTTAAAGAAATTAGTTTCGAAATTATGTTACACACCATAGAATAAGCCTTCATTTCAGTTGGTATTGTGGAAAATCCATTTTGGGGTGAAAAAAATAGTCAGTAGCTTTTAACACACTATATTTCGAAATAGCTTTTATTGAGCCTTTTAAAGACGCAATAGGGTGTATTCATATTTTAACCAATGTTTACTTTTACCTGCGGTTTAATGCAAGTTACATGATCTGTACATATGCCCTTAACTAAATAGGTTATAATTTAATGTCAAATTGCGTTGACACATTTATATACATATTTCCAGCTGCTTTGACAATCAGTCAAAATACAGAGCCAACAGATACAGATCGCTTAGCCCGAATTTACCTAAGATACCTTACTTGGAAAAGCCGCCTCAATATACTAGTCCACTTCCTACAACCCCTCAAAGGAGAGCGCGCATTCTCTTCAAAAACAAAGTTTGTAAGGAGAACGAGAAACCAAACAAAAATGGCTCGAAGAAGAGTATTCCCGACCATGCGTTGATGAAAAGTCTGCTAAGCGGTCTCAGTATATTTGATAATGAGGACGAAGTGAGAGGATCGAATTCCAAAAATTTCCACAAACACAAATCGATGGGGAACATTAAGAGCTCAACCACCGGGAATTGCACTCTAAGGGGAAGTACTAGGAGCAATGTGGATTTTAGAGACAGTGCCGTTGGGAATTGCGGTGAAACGTGTGAGAACTTTAAGGATTACTGCGCCAGTTATAAACAAGGTTACAATAAATGTCACTTACCGAACGATAAAGATGAATGTTGCCAATTTAACAATAACTGCTGCTACATGGATTCCCGCGATCGTTTCCTCGACGAGCCTCAGAGGAATTTCGCCAAAGAAAGGGGCCATATCCAATATAGATGTGAAGTTTCACCTGTCGAGTTTCCTACGAGGCGCAACACGTTAGTGGAGAGGCGTAAGAATTTCTTCGAGAATCGTAAAAACAGATCGAATTGGAGAATATCAAGATGAGACCGACAGCTTTAGTGATTAGTTGCGTGGAGAGACAGGTACAGAACGATTTTGACAAGTCCGATGAAATAACCGAGCTCTATAGGAATCTTAGAAGTGTTCGGAGTACTTCAACACTCTCGAAACGGTCAAGTAGTTTGCCACCGATAAATAGATTTAGGAGATGTGGCGCTAGAAATAGTGACTTGTTTAACCCCGATTATAATTTTTGTTATGAAAATAACAATAGTAACAACACGATATTTAAGAACTCGATTATAGAGAGTATCAGGTCGAAAATTTTCCAAGCAAATGGTGGGTCGAAGTCTGCCTGCAGCGGTAAGTTCCAATGTGAATACAAGCTGATACTAGATCATATCGGTGATCTCCTCGCCAGAGAATTGTTTATTAGTTTTGCGACAAGTGTTTCGCTGGAACTGGAGCCAACATTTTAAAACCGTATTTTCCTATTATTTGCGTGGTGAAGAGGTGGGAAGTAATGCGATGTTAGTAATACTACAGCACAGCTTCTCCACTTGTAATCAATATGAATAGGTTTTATTCAAATCTGAGCTAAATAATTAAAGACATTACTTCATGCTAAAGCATAATAATTTATTACAAGATATACATTTAAAAATTTCCTGTCACCTTTGGCCATTTCTTGCCTCTGATCTCCGTTAAGAACTGAAATCATACACTGATTTACATCATCCTTCATGGATCTTTCAAATTTATATTCTCTAACTTCACCCCTTTCATCTCTATCCTTCAGACAACTGGAATTCGGAACCGGTTTACATTCCAAAATTCCCCAAAGAAACTAGGAGAGCCATGTCGATCATCTTGAGCAATAAAAATTCGAGCATTTCGTGCAAATTATGTCGAGAGAAATTCCGGAAAAAGCAACTATCTCACATCGAAACCCAAACGTCGCCGCAAATTTCTCAACACGAAATCGTTCCCGAATCATCTGGAGATACTTCCAAACTTCCATGTTGCAAAAATCTCCTTTGCGATAAAGGATATCACACGGGACGGTGCGAGGAGAGCGTGCGAAGAAAACTGGACGTCGTTTGCGATGAGTATTGCGATTGTAGGGACAATCGAATCGTTCCCGAATGTGAGTTTTGTTGAAGTTTGTCGTATCTTCTAGTGCAGTGATTTCCAAAATCCTTTTTTGTTTTTTCGTTTCGGTTTCGATTTATTCTTATTATGGGGAAGGCCATCTCTCTAGGAAGTATTACTTACATTTTGAGAATCTCTGCTCTAGTGTTTTGGAATGAGTTTTTAACCTTCGTATACTCACGCATACGGTCTGTGAGACCGACTTATATAGTATAGTATACGTCTTTCATTTTGACGTGAGTATATGAAGGTTAAAGCGTTGATATACTTGATGTAAGTGGTTGCATTTTTTCAGATTGCGGCGAATCGATTTGGCCCGGACAAGCTGTACGTCTCTGTAAGGCCGATTATCCCCATCCAGAAGAATTTTTAGGAAAGATTTATCCTGATTTAGATACGTCTGAAGGGAATACCTCTTGCCAACAGATTGGTGAGTAAGCCAGAAATAAATCATCAGTTATCCATTACTCAATTCCAATTACCTGATTAAATGCTATAGAATATATAGATGGATCGCACTTTTGGCAATAAACGGAAGTCGAGTATCAGCTTGTTTCATTCAAACCAATTTTAAGAGCATAAATAAAACTTTTACCAATTTCTTTTATACACTTGATATTGCTGCTATCGTAAATATAAAAATGGGAGACACTGCTTTCAAGATCAAGTTTGAACTTGGATATCCTTGATTTTAGAATAACGTTTACAATTGCACTTTATTGAATAATTTTTCATTTTTGGTGTCTAGGATTCATTTTGTAAAGTTGGGGATGAAATAACCAATAACTGTAGCTGAAATTATTTATTTCTGAAAATTGTTTCTAATACTTTGTTACCATAATTTCCCGCACTCAGATATGTCTTCTTTTTCTCTTGGTACTTATCTTCTTCAGAATACCGGACTTTAAACAGAAATGTCAATTTTGATAAAACTTTAACATATCAGAAAATAATTATTTAGAAATGATATACAAATCAATACGTTTAGAAGAAACTTATTCGTTACAAAGATTGAAGCTCCAATTCCATCTCATAAAACGTTGCTGTTCCAAATTGTTCCGAAGCTAACTGTTCTGTTCTTCGTTTAACAAATTGGAGGTGCAATCTTGCACGATAGATACGCTAGACGTGAGATCAGTCAAGATATAATAATGGATCCAATTATTTTATTTTGGTGCAAATTAGCAGTAAGAAACGGCTGATGTACGCGTTCGGTGGAAAACAGAGCATGTAATACATATGTATGTATGTATTTGTTATCCAAATGAAAAATATACAGGTTAGAAGTACCGCAAAACAAAAATTGTTACCAGAGATGGCTTAAGATCACTTCTAGGTTTCTTATTTCGATCCAATTGAGGACGTATTTTACCGCTTTGTTGCGGTGAATTGTAGAAGTTTGATTGCATACGTTGTATATCATTGTGTGACTCAATGTACGATGGATGTTTCCTAAGTTCTAGAAATTTGGCTGTAATTTTATTATTTCGTCAATTTTCATCAAAGTTAGAAAGTACTTTTTTAATAGACTCTCTTTACTTTAATTGAATACACTTATGCCACCTTGAAACTATTTTTTAACTGTCCTCAAAGATTTATTTTGGAGTCTCTGCAATCCATCTATTTACAGCAAGTTTTACCTCATTTCGGGTTTCACATCAAACACCCCATAGTTCTCCTTTCAAGTTTGGGAACAGATGAAAAGAGTTACAAGACAGATCTGACAACTAGAGTGGATATTTGCAGCAATTTGTTTCAAACATCCTTCGTTATTCTTACAGTATAGGATCTTGCATTGTTCTGTTGTAACAACGGACGATTATGCAACTTCCTAAGCCATTTCTTGGAAAGCACATGCCACAATGGGCCAGATAAAGCTTTAGAATAATACTCTGTGTTAATTATAGTACATTTCGGTAGATATTCCATAAAAATAATCCCCTCGCAATCCCAGAATACAATAAGCATTACAATTCCAACTGATGGAATTGCACTTGCTCTAAGTGGAAGTCCTTCTCGTGGTTTTGGCCTTTCATTGTATTGATTTGTTACCTCAGGATTGAAGCATAGTATGTTTCACAAGTAGTTATTATCCGTTGCCAAAATTAGTCATCGTAATGTGCTAAGCGTTCTTGAAGCGGGCGACTTATGTTGGAGCTGTTGAGCTTCGGTTTTGGTCCCAACAGCCTTGTTCACACAAGAACAGTAACATTTCATGAACCTGTCGTGTATCTATTCCTACACCAACATTAATTTCACGGATAGTTATTCACCCATCATCCTTCAATTTTCTTTTTCAACATTTCTTTCATTTACAGAGGTGCTCAGTTGTCCTTTGCGCGAATCGTTTTCTAGTTAGTTCTGGCAGCTTTAAAACGATCCATCCATTGATAGATTGTACTTTTACATTCTACAGGCTCTCCAAATACACCTTGCAGGCGTTGAACGATTTCTGAAAGTTTCACACTTCCTTTAAATAAAAATAAAGTGACCATCTTTGTGCGATTTAGTCGCGTCTTCACTGATTGCACAATCAGCGGTATGGAAATACGTTTGCCAAGTAACTGAAATCATCAAACAATATTGCACGTGGTGGCTGCGTAAAAGTGTCAAGGCTTGTCTCTGACCAATAACATGACCTATCTATAAGATTTTCGTATTTGAATTAGGGCCAAATTCCTAGAACATTTGAAACATCCCTCATAAATGAATTATGAGAAATCGTAAATAAGTAGAATTATACCGCAAACAGGTTTGTCATCATTTAAACGGCCACTACATAAAAGCAAAATTTACCTCTCATGTGGATTCTATTAGAACAATCTGAGGCTATCGGCGTGACTTTTTCGTGATCTTAGCTATAGTAAATTGTTAAAATGTCTACCTGTTCTTTGAATGGAACGACTACTGATTGATCATTCATAACAGGCGGAATATTTAACATTTCCCCATTTCAAAGGTCAACTGTGATGGGAGTAGGGTACAGATTTATAGCATAGTTGCATGTAATTGTACTTGATCTTTTGGTTTCGATGATTATTGCTTTCTATCTTTTACTGAATTCTTAATACCCTTGTTCTTTTTATTTTATTCGATTCAAAACTCAAAATTAGAACTAAGACCGCTTTGATAACTTTGTGGATAGAATGGGTGGCTTATGTAGAACTACATCCTGATTACATTTGAAACTTTAAGTAACTAGTTGAATTGATAGAGTTTTCTTTTTTAGAAAATTGTGAAATGTTTGAAGAAAATTGACAGGCAGTACGCTGAAAAATGTAGAAAACATAGCTGAAATGCAATATTCATTAAGTTTTAGAGTTGGCAGCAAGCATATAATTTTGCTGGCTTTGTTTCCTCAATATTGTCGATTGGGCTGTCTTGTGTTTACCAAAATATGGACATTCGTACTGGACGGTTTTATTTTTTTATTGCTGATTTATTTTGATGATGCTTTTGAGGATGATTATCAGAGTTATGATACAAATTTAAGGTATTACATGGAACCCTTGACAAAGCTTAAATATTGTTCCAATATTAATATATCAGATTTTATCCAAAGTTTTCTTCTCAAAAATTGACCAAAATCAGAGTTTCTCATGGTCAACTTTTGTCCAGTGAATGTGTCTGATGAACAAGTCATGTTATGGGACGAATTCGTCGAAGAATTGCCACCCCAATTAGATTTCCCAATCAATATGGAGAATTGAACTTTATTACATAAAAATCAATATTCGGGTTTCTTTTTAGGTCGTTGATAACGGATATCACCTTAGTTTCACATTTGACGAAATAACCGACTGAAGATGGCGTTCCAAAATCGACCAAAATCTGATTTCCCGCTTTCTAACTAGTGTGCAGTGAAAAATTATTATGAGTAAGTCCTCTTATGGGGCAAATTTAGTGCATCAGTCTTATAACTATCGGAATTCGTCCAGAAATTTCCACCCCACTTGGATTCTATAACATGGTTGATCATAAGATTTGAAAAGTTCTTCGATTTTTATAGGCACTGGTATTTTTGGGTTCCTAGGGTCGCTGATGTTACTTTTACATTTTTCAATATATTCAGTTAAAGAATAAATACCTTCGATTTGAATGAGGTGCAACCTCTACCTTTACTCTAATTGATTTCTACAATTTCATTTCTCTTCTTGCGTGAAATACGATTTTGATAAGTTTGAAAGGGCCATCTTGGGTGGGCCATTTTGAGAGACGCGAAACTAACATCAGATTCATGTTAGGCGATACTGCTTCCTTATATTGCTCCGAAATGTTAAAAGCTCCAAGCGGAGCGGCAATTTTTCGACGAATTCCGATAATTACGAGGCTAGTACCCCAAATTTGCCGCATAAGATGATTTCCTTATAATTTTTCACTACACACCAGTTAACGAGCGGAAAATTTTGATCGATATTGGAGCGGCATTTTTAGTCGGTCATTTTGTAAAATGCGAAACTAACATCAGATTCGCTATCACCGATCCCAAAAATACCCGAATACCGGTTTTCCTGTAATTTGCTAAACTTCTCCAATTTCCAAACCGTCATATAGATCCGCCATTCCGAATTTTGAGTTCAAATTCGAATTTTTGTTTTTGGTATGTTTGGAAGCAATGCCCCAAATGGGATACTATTCCGGACGATGTCTTCAACAGTTTCACGGTGGCCTATAATGGGTTAAAAGCACTGAATCCAACTCTGTGTTCTTCATTACTGATAAAGTTTCACGGTCTCTTAATCATTAAGGAAGAAGATCTTCATCGTTAACGCGATGTGATCGGTAACCTGGGAAAAGAATAGAACAAATTTTATATTCCGATTGGAATTTTTTTATTTCACCTTTACAATACATTACTGCTACATGCAACCATAATAAAATTAAGAATAGTTTATTTCCTTGCCACTGAAATATTGTAAAACTTCCGTACGACATGTAGCAGTTTTCTTTATATCAGAATACGATTTGTCAAAGTTAATATCAGAAATTTGAGGGATATATGAAGCAACTGAATTGCAATAAATAGGTTTGAAATTTAACTTTTGAGGCACTACTAGATCGGGCCTCCCAAATTAGTTATGTTTCGGCAAATAATGTGCCATTATCTCCAATGGTAGCTGAAGATAAAGATAAGAGCAGCGATTAGATGAAAGCAAAGAGGAATAGTGCAAATCAATAACTGAATTGCAACAAGTAAAGATTTGGAGACGCAAATAACGAATAGTAATCGATTTGAAGAAAACTTCAAAGTCGGAATGAAATTGGTTAACTAATAGTTCTGATTGGAATTATTTTACAAAAGGTGGCAACTTGGCGGCCAAATCGTTGGATATGCACCACCTGATAAACGCTACGCGCAATCCAAATAATGCATCTAGTTATATTCAATCATCAAGAACGACACGTCACGCTTTAGAGAAAAGGGGATCAAAAAGTAGGTATTAATTGGGATTCCAACCAAGTCGCTAAAGTTTATTCGAATTGAAATGAAGAAATCCAAAGTTATCGGGAAGGCGTTTACAAGTGCAAAGCTGGACTGAGCTTAGATTAGATTTGTAAGAAGAAATAATCAATTAAAAGACGAATGCTCCATCGTTGCTGGCTGGAGACCATCGAGTTTATTAAAAAAGTAAGAATGTTAGGAAATGCAAAGTTGGAATTAATTTGTCAATAACGCGCCTTGAATCTTGAGCGAAATGTGTTCAAATCGGCGGTTGAAATGTCGAAAAAGCAGCCTGAATATACGTCCATCGTCGAAAATTGATCACATCTTAGCAGAAATGGATGGACATTTTGATGCTATAAGTACCAAAGCAATCATTCTGTGGAGGAATAAGTGGGTAAATAATTTTGACTGTACTGCTGTTAGCAATCGGATATCCTATAAGAATTTAGAACTATCGGGAAGGTTCTTGTGGGTACGATGTCGGAATGAATTGGATAATGAGCAATTCCGATTGAATTACAGGATCATTCAAGAAGATGAAGCAAATCTAATTCGAGGGTCATTTGACATTTAGATGTTGAAGTTACATTTGTTATAACTCGGCTACTTATATTTTAAAAGTAAAATAAAATCGAATTAACCAGAAAGCATTTTCGAATCATAATATACTATGATTTTAAAAGAGGTTTCAGGGCTTATGAGTGCAAAGAGAGTTTATATTCAGTTGTTGGTGAACAAGCACCTTCCTTGGCTAGAATTTACTGATGATATAGGGAATTTGAACGCGAAAGGAATTCTGCTCAGCATCAAAAAGGAGCAGGGCATCCTCCTACGGCTGTTAACGACAAAAACATTGCTAGTGTTAAAAAAATAATTGAAGAGGACAATAAAGCCACTTACGCGGTAATAGAGCATCAACTCAAGATTGGATCCTCAGCTGTTAAAACAATCACACATGATCACTTGCATTTTAAAAAAAAAACGGTAAGTCGTTCTGTGCCGCAGCACCGTTCTAACTTCAAAAAATCAGAGCATGCGAGAATTTGCCATAAAACTTTAAATTTATTAAAAAATAGCGGGAACCAATTTTTTCCAAAATAGTGACAGATGACTAAACTTATATTCCCTTTTTCGATCTTCCTACCCGCCAAGAGAGTCGGTATGGATTCACGAAGATGGGGAAACTCCTAGAATGACTAAAAAGCAGCGAGCTAACAAAAAGGTTATGTATGGGGTATTTTTCAGAAGTACGGCCTAGGTGGACAAAAGACATTTATAGCTGAGTAGTACACTGAAGAATGTTTGCCTGAAGTGTTCAATAGAGTTCCAGACAAGGGCATTATGCTCCACCATGGCAATGCATCGTCCCATACGGCAGTTTTCACTATTCAGTTTTGGCTGAAAGCAATATAAAAGTAATGGAACATCCGCCGTACTCACCTGATCTAGCAATGTGTGACTTTTGGCTATTTTTTGGGCTTAATCGAAATTTGCGGGGTAGAAGATTTTCGTCTGAAGAGGAGATTGATTTCGTAGTTCACGCTTATTTTGAAGGTATTTCGAAAGAAGATTGGTTGGGAGCTTTTAAACAGCCGAA
Organism: Chrysina gloriosa; assembly: GCA_038088585.1. Taxonomy (NCBI): domain Eukaryota; kingdom Metazoa; phylum Arthropoda; class Insecta; order Coleoptera; family Scarabaeidae; genus Chrysina; species Chrysina gloriosa. Next base: position 11,109,180 of record CM076092.1, read on the forward strand.
ACAAAGAATGGTCAAGTATATCATTGCTGAAGGGAATTACTTTGAACATACAAATACAATCCTGGAAAGTATTAACCGTGTTTTTATTCTCAATAATTTCAGTTCATCTCTCGTATATACTAATATGAAATAATAAATGGTGATAGACAGTTCTAATTAGACTATCTTGAAGACGACGTTGAATACACAGATGAAACGTCGAGTATTGTTGGGTTCCAAAACAGCATAACCTGGACTAATTAAAGAAACATTTTAAGAACCACAAGACGTAGTTTAAAGGCGGAATCGATAGAAACAAATGTGGGAAATCGTTAAATCATATCTGTGCTATTCAGACCGTGGGAAGAGGATCATGAATCTTAGAAGTTTAAATCGGGAAATTATTGGGATTCTGCAGACATTCGATCCTTGCCTAAACCAATCAGATTAGCAAATTTGGAATTATCCAGAAAAACACTTACAAAACACCAGTTTGGTCACGAACCCTCCTCGGGACGATCCTGAAAACGACTTTGGAAACGTCGGATGTTCAACATTTTCGGGATGATAGAAGCAGTCCATAAAACCTAAACAGTTAGTGATGGAATAAATTTTTATGGGTACCTCAAAGAAACAATGGCCACGTGATTGCAGGCTACTGTAAGCGGTACTCAACTCATACACGTAGCTTCTACAAAATCAATACGATCCCGTTCAAATGTTTTACTCCCTTCGTCGAATCCTCTTCCCCATATCACTAGAGCGTTCAGGCGTACTTCTTTAATTCGCGATAAAGTCCATCTGCATATTTAATTCGCCTATTCGCAATAGATTCTGAAATATTCTTATTCTTTCGAAAAAATATTTGTCTCGGTATCGTATGGACAGATGGATGGGAACCGTAATATTTTCTTCGGAGCGTCCACCCTGCCGGTGTCCCAGTGTAAAGCGGACTTTCCGAATCCCCACCCTCATATATAAACCTCTCGGTCGGCTCGACGACCGTCAATCGCGTTTTGAAGGTAGTGCGTTGAATATACTGTGTCTTTTATCCTTATTGCCTAGATAGAAACTCTTGTGTGTTCTTTCTCTTTATAATTTAGTGTACGATAGTGTAAATTCGTTTGATTTCGCGAAAAGAACTTGCGCACAGTGCCGCATACCTCTTAAGAAGTCCTCATATTTATCTAAAGGTATGTATCGTCGGAAAAATTAATTTCTTGTTGAAGACGCTGGTGGAAAAGACCATGTTTTCATTATCGATTTGTTTTTGTTCCTCTCCCCTTTTATTTCGAAGTTTTTACTTCTTGTCGTCGTTTCGCATTTAATAGCCCTGCCGCCCCATCACCTCGACTCGATCCCATCTACCTCTTGTGCATTGTATATTTTCATAGGCGTGTCTCCGTATTCTTAAAATGGAAACTGGCGAGTGGCGACCAAAGAAAGAAGAAGAGATTAACATAAAAACAATAACTTTTCGATATATCGTTTCTTGTACTGCTTCTTCTTCGTCTTGTCCTTCATAAAATATTTATTGTCTTGTTTACAAACTATTATCTAGACAAGAGAATTATTTTAAAGAAACTATTTGAAAAATTTAATATATGTAGATGGTGTCGTGCGCCGTTATCACAACCACAAAATGTGATTAGAGCTTGATTAAAATTCAAGCAACTCGGTAATTTATGCAGTGCAATGAGATAATGAACGATTGTTTCTTCAAAATGGTCGACAAATATTATTTCTTGCAGATATGCCCGGTTTTGTGTTAAATAGATAAGAATATCAGCCACATTAGTGACTATTGTACACAGCGCGATTATAAATATTTGTACAGCGAGCAATATTTCCATGTTTATAACGTGCATTTGTGTTATACTCAAAGATTATGAATTCCAAAAATTGATAAAGCATTAACAAACGCACAAACACATATCAGATTTATTTCGAGTTGATTGAAAAGATGAAAAGTGCATTAGATACATTTTTGAGTCAATAGCCATTATTTAAGCAAAGATTTAAATTTGAAGTAATTGGTTTGTTTTTTGTATATATTTTTTTAAATTTTAATCTGCGTTGGTTGGTGCAATAAAAGGAATAAAAGTAATTATTTAAAAATCTTATTAGCGCTCGGATTAAGTACAAGCTCAGTAAGCTTTATAAATAGTTAGAAATATACCTGTAACTTTCTTCCCCAACATTTTGGGGACCGTAGGTTAAATAATTAAAGTTGCTGTCCAAGTTACTACTACAATTGGACGAGCATCAGTCTTCACTCATCATTCCACATGTTTTAGACTTGGGGCGATAATTATGAAAACTATAATTATTTAAGGAGACTTAATTGCTCCACCGCCTTCCAATTAAAATGCTTTTAAACTATCTATCTGTAAAATGTCGCACAAATTTGAACTGGCACTTGCGACGTCTACAATATAAACTTTAGCAGCTAAAATTTTGACCCTTCCACACCCCTACGTAATGAAACCAGTTTCAGAAGAAGCACACCCGACTGACTTCCGGCTTGTAGGGGTGCTATTTCCCCGTTCGTTGATGAACGGGCAAATGAAAAGTGATTTAAAATTCGTACTGTCACAAGAATGAAAGTCTGGCTTTGTAATGATTATGATTTTTTAGAATTTCCTGTGATTGAGGAAACTAATTGTCTTGACGTTTAGGTAATGTTAATTAATATTCTTATTTAATTAAAATTCGTCGCCACTTCCTGGATATTTCCCACAGCTTTGTATCGCGATGATCATTATTATTTAGTACAACTGTACCGTAGTTTTAATTCTCGAAAGTGTTGAATAAATCTGAACTGACATTTTTGCCATTTACGAGACAAAATATGATTTGGTTTATAAACTCTTGCTCCATCGTTACTCCATTCATGAAAACAATTTTCAGAAGAAGTGTACGATAATATCGGCGACGTGACTTGTGCTATAAAATATGCTACGCAAACAAAGCATTTTTTCTAAACATGTAGGTCTAATAAGTTAAGGTACAGTAAAAGAAAAAATTGAAAACAATTATTCAGAAACAAATTTGAAGTTTCTACGGTCATAGTTAATTTGTGATCGTTCGGGTTTTGAATCAAACGGAGTATTTGACCTCCTCGTATAGCTCTGACTGCTTTTCTCGTTTTCGTTTCACAAAGCAATTCGGCGCAAGAGGATAATGGCCCCACTACATGAAGTAAGGTATAAGGGGTTACAACTTACTTCACTAATAATTTGTCCATCATTTGAGGAACAGTATTAAATTTTTATCTTTCTTACAAGAACAAACTTTAGTTCTTTCAGCGAGCTGAACAACATAATAATGATAAGTACATATGTAACTTTCATTCGTAATTTACAAGTAACCATACAATACGAACAAAAGGGGATTACCCGGATGATTTAGAACTTCTCCGAGAATTACCGATCTATTGCTTTTGTTTATAGGTGTAAGGGGGTATTGCATCTCGGAATCCCTTCTAGTAAATAGTATTGGTATTCTCTTTTGCTCATTCAAGAAAATGCAAACGATAGGTAATTTATTTAAAATTCGTACTCATTTTCTTCACAGTTTTCAATGATCTGGAATCTTTGTACTGATATTTGAAGAATATTATAGGCGCCCTTATTTCATTAAAATCCATTGTCATCTCATCGACTTCTACCATCCAATCTCCATATACAAACAGGCATCGGTCATACTTCAAAATCTTCTGGTTTGTAGAACTACTTTAATGTTTTGGTTCATTAATGGAAAGTGCAAAAAGTTTATTTCAAGGCTTTGCTAGTATGTACGTGGATTCTGATTTTCACCGCATTCTTCTGATTGGGATATTGTTTTTTAATTTAATCAAAATTCATTACCATTTTTTAGATTTTTCGTCTTCAATTTTTATATACATACAGCTATCAATTATTACTTCACACATTTTGGACTGTTGATGATAATAATGATTTAAAAGAGGTTTAGTTGCTAAAATTTTCAGACTTTCAGGAAAAGCATATGTAGATGACTTTCGGTTTGTAGGCTTCATTTTCTCAAAATAAAGAAATGAAAATAAATTCTTTAAAATATTTGCTGACGTGGCGATAACGGACCAGCTTTGTAATTTTTAATTTTTACAATTTTCCAGGATATTTAGTACATGCTGTAATTTGATTAAAGGAAGTTGCCATTGCTGTCATACTTGACATATTGTTGACTTGCAATCATAATTATTAAAACCTCCTCGTCCTGCAATTGGGAAGTTTTGAACCTATTGATTTTGAACACGTTGAACATACATTTGCCGTTTTTATGCGAAAATAAGGTCTGGTGGCTAAAAACCTTTCCCTGCCGTCACTTTTATTTCACAAGAAGCATAACTGAATGATTTCTAGGTTGTAAGGGTGTTTGCATTTCTTTTTCGTTTATTCAAGAAAATGCAAATGAAAAATAGTCTGTTGAACATTTTCATACCATATCTCCACTCCCTTTTTTTACAATTTTCTATACATTGACGATTGTACTTTCGATATTTGGGGAATGTAATACACGCCCTATTTACGGCTCGACATGTCCAAATTTGCGTTTCAAAGTTATACAGTATAGAATCGAAATCGCAGACGTTTAGCAAAGAAGCTTCGTGATTATTATAACATATTTCTTGTCGTTGATTTATGCGAGTGTTGTGTATTTTCTTCTAGCGACGTCGGATAAGACGGAATGTCGTATAAGCAAAGGTCGGTTAAATGAGTTTCTACTGTGTTTGGAAATCCTTTTACAATATTTAGAAATTGTTTATCAAAATTTTTAAACAATTCGGATTCATCGTTATTTCGTACAGTTTTTCCGTCAAATTCTTTGAACGATGGACTTATGATAATTGTATAAGATTTAGTTGCTCATTTTCAATCAAAAGGTTTTTAAAATCTCGAAATGTTAATTAATTAATTTCCACTGACCTTTACCACTTACCTTTACCTGACCACTTAGGGGTGTAAAGCTTTTATCCCAGTACATAATGAAACCAGTTTGAGAAGGAACACAACAGAATTACTTCCGATTTAAAGGGTTGCTTCCTTCTTTTCGCTCAAGAATATTTGTGGTTTCTATAATACCTTTAAATAATCGTAACCGACATCCAAACTGCGAAGAGAATTAAATAGGCTGTAGAAGAAGGAGAAGGTAATCTTCAAAATTTAACTAACCATGATGATAATAATGGTAGAAACGTAAATAATGATGATAATACTAATAACAATATAATAATGATAATAGTTATTTAATGTTCCAGGTGGCCACAATGAAAATATATAATTAATAAGTATATATAATATTAATAATAGCAATTAGAACGCTTTTCTATTGAAGATGACAGCTTAGTCATCGAAATGTGGGTTTCATTTTTCAAATAAAGCTGTGGTAAGGGTATTATTTATTATATTTTCTAACGTTTAAACCACAATTTTCTCCATTATAGAATAATAATAATAATAATAATAATAATAATAACAGAAATAAAAGATAATGATTTCTTTTGGTACAAAATTGTTAATTATAAGTGCGTACTAAAAGTGATTAAAACAATATTCAACTACAGGTTAAAAGGCGATATAAAAATGCAACTTACAGTAAATAACACCGGTTTAAAATTCTTTGAACAAAACACCCAACGATATCTAATTTCCTCTTCTACAAATCAAGAAATTATACTTTGTTTTATAACTTTTATTATTAACTTTTTAACGCACGTGCAGTTTAATAATTTGTACCATCCTATTTTGTTTCAGAAGTACCTACATAAATGTTCAATTTTTATCATTCGAGGAATTTCCAAGTTATTATAATTTGTCAGGTACTCCTGAGCCCGAGCATACTCAAATAACTTGAATAATCATCACGATATCAAGATTTTGAACAATGAACCATCTGCACTAAGGTCCTGAGTGTTGTTTTCGTGAAAGTAATGAACCTTTTCAGGAATGTCTTTCTGTAGTCTTCCCAAACTTTTCTGAATTGTACAATATGATGATGGTTTTGACTTTCGGGTTTCGTCATCTGTCAGCATCTGGTTTTTGTTTTTACTCCTTTCACGCCCATAAAAGCCTCTTGTTTCATGTTTTTGCGGGGATTATATTTAGTAAATTATTGACTCTGGATGTCGGGAGGTGCTTGGTAAGCGTGCAGTATAAGCACATACTTCTGGAAGATTACAGTTTTGTCTTCACCTTGAAACATTGCTGTTTATGTTAAAGCGTTGTTATTTTGAAATTGTGGAAATATTATAATTCTAAACGCGTGACGTGATTAATAAAAGGGAGAATAAAATTTCACGAAATGGACGAGTAGACTGTTCACTAAATTAGTTGTTGCGTCTAAACTGCATGTTTACCATAACTACCAAGTTGTAGATTGTAAGTTTTGAATGAGTTGTTTGGTTCTCAAATCGTTACGACTTGAAGAGATCTTTTTGATATAAATCCTCATTTACATATTTAAATATATGAATTATTTGGAACAAGATGTGTAAGTATCCTAGGAGAAATATATTTCACTTTGATTGCTCCAAAAGTCGTTTTTACGAGAAACAGGAGTTTGAAATTCTCTTTGCATTCGATTTAGATTGCTTTCTACTAATATTTCTGCATCCTCATCTTCACTTTGGCTGTTGTCTATAATTTCTTCTTCCCTCTAGCTCAGCTCTTCAGGCTTTATCCTCTGAAGATATAAGATCGTGATTGCTCATCAATTATCCGACCGTTGGATTTCCAAAACAAGCCCCTGTATGCATTACGAATACTTCCACAACCGAAAGTTGTGAAATCGCTGGAGGTGTCAACGACTGTAGCAACTGCAACGTGACTAATTTACTAACATGTTAGCTCTATATATTAAAAAATGACAATAACTTGTTGTCTGTAGTTCCCACCGTTGGAAATTTTTTTTTTTTTTTTAGTTTGGATGCAATCGTCTTTCACTTTTTTAATACAAACTAGTTCATCTCGGATTGGTCGAGTTTTCAAAGAATTTCAATAAAATCTTCAGGGCTACTTCAGCTCGCTAATTACTTTGGGGGCGCCAACAGCGTATATATTCAAATTTAGAGTAGAGTTAAAAGTAGGAGGGTCATTTAGAATTTTGGCACCCGAGCGCCACAATCCTTTAAGACGGCTCTGAATACATTATTCTTAGTTCAATACTATCAATAACACATCTGTGGAATATTCATCATTACGTTTCTATTTTTATTTATTTATTACTGCTTTCACTTGGATTAAATTCATTGTATTATGGGAAATAGGTCTACCTACATTGCAATTACATCGTTACTTTTAACTCTATATCAAGTGCTAGTACGGCTTCTTAATCGGTTATTTGATACGTTTGTACGTTATATGTGATGCTTGACGAAAATAATTTCTATTGACGGTAACTCGAAAGCAGTTACTCTATTTCTCTTCTGATGTATCGAAGCCTTACTTTAAAGAGGTTTGTTCTGTTGAATTGGCAAAATGCATCTAACTGATTTCTCGAATATTTTTACATTTTGCTTCGATATCGAAATGAGGAAAAATACAATGCAATAATGCATCCTCGGCTTTCGTCGTTAATGTTGATGGTAGAAACTTCTTGAGTGTTAAGTTGATATTAGCTTTTACTATCCATGTTTGACGTAGCAAAACTCGATAGAAGTTGTTACTACAAAGTAATACTAACGGGAAACTGTTAAAAGTAGAAAAGCAAATATGTAATGTCTGGTAATAACCAGACAGAAACATTTACGACTTCGGCAGTATTATCTTTAATGATTAATGAATTGACGCCAACGTTTCAAATAAGATAAGCAAACGTGCTGGTATTGTCTGTTGACAAATAATAGGAAAAAAGGTAGATAATGTATTCCAAAGAACCGCAGATAATCCGAAGGCGGAGATATGGGGGCAGAATAAATGCCATTCGTATAAAATATAGTAACGTGAATTAAACAAAGAGAAGATAAAGGAAATAGAACTAAATTTCTAACATTATCGTGTGATGGCTTCTCATGGTTTTAGATATGCGAATCGGCTTTTCCTGATTAAGAACTATCAACTACATCATCAACTACAATTTGCGTCATCTTCTGAATGCTTGAGGAAGCATTAAATGTGATTTCCTCCGTATTTTGATTTCCTTCTTCTTTTCTTGTTCCTAACCCTTCCTCCCTTTTAGAGTAAACCTGATGGAGTTGACTTTGGTACTTTTGCGTCCATTGTTTTCTGTCTTGTATTAGCCTTCGTATTTCGCTGCATGCGATTCCCCTCCCTCTCTGTTTCTTCTCTAATTTTGTCTATCCATCTTGTTCTTGGTCATCCTTTCCTAGTCTGGCCTGGAACTGGTTAATGCTTTGGCATTCGTCACACAGGACTAAATCATCGGAGCTGTACCTCCGTGATTTTTTCTGTAATGTGTTCTATTTGTAGGTTGCGTTTTTTTATTTTGTCTCTTCTACTTTTGTTTTCTATTCCGCCTAAAACCCTCAATTTCACTGCATTGATCCTGGATTCTTGTTTCTTTGTTAGAGTTCATAATTCGTTGCCGTATATGTGTGTTGGCCTGGCCACTTTTTTCATCTTCTTCGGTGCTTCTATTTTCCCTGGAGATCTTGACTTTATAGTCATACATAAACCTGCCGTTCTTCTCACTCTTTCATTTAGTTTCATTTTCATCTTCTCATTTTCTTCCATATTTGCACCTAAGCACTTGAAGTGGCCCGTTTCATTTTCTCATTCTCTTCCATATTTACACCTAAGAACTTGGAATGGTCCACCCGCCCAATATTCTTTCCGTTAAGCTTTCCGGATTTTAATATTATCGGGTTCCTTTTGTACATTGATTTTCATTTTTATCCTCGATCGTTCCTCCTCTATAATTCTATGACTGTATTGTAGGTTCCCTTCTGGATCAATCATTTACGCCAAACATCTGCGAACATCAATTAATTTTGTGTTGGATTCACTTACCAGTAACCAAATATCAAGCACCTCATCCTTTTTTGGCTTTCTTTATTGTGTCACCCAGTGCCCTTAAAAACAGAAATTGGCTCAATATGTGGCCCAGTTTTACACCCTGCCTTGTTTCGAATTCTGTTGACTCCTCGGTGGTTGCCCCAATTATATTTATATTTCCTTTGTACATCCTTTATTACTTCTATGACGTTTTTGGTTACTGTTCTGTCGCTCTCTCTTAACACTTCCTATACGTTTCCCCTTCGAATTCTATCAGAAGCTTTTTCCAAGTCTATAAAGCACATGTGTACTTGTCTGTTCTTGTTTATTATCTTTTTCTCCTGTGTGCTTCTGTTCTTTTTAAATTCGCGTTGGGCGTCGTCCAGTGGGCGCTCTATTTTACTTAATTCTATCCTTTATATTTGCAATGCAAATGCTTCTAGTAGACATGCGTTAAGCGTCTTCTTAATAACCAACTTTTCTTTTTCCCTCTACACGAATTTCTACCGTTTTTTATTGAAACCACATCATAATGCCACATAATTACCAAACGTTAATTGAACGTAATTGCGGTAGCTACTTAAAGTCTTACACCGTTAGGTTTATGTTTGTGTGTACTTTCATTATATAAGCCGTAATCGTTATACGCCTTCGAATGTATTTATATTGTATTTAATTTACAGCTTAGGACGTTGAACGGCTGGCCAGTTGTACAACATATGAAGGTTTACTTTTACTCATACCTGTTATAGGTAACATGGAACGCTGTTCATAATTTTATAGTCTTTCTAAATTAATTTTTAGATACTGAAAATCTCAATATTTATGAGGCGATGTTAATGCTGTAGCGAAGGTCAACGAACGTTAGAGCTACATATGTTTCTATGTATGAAACTTTTATTATTGTGAAATATACAGGGTGTGCTTAACATTGGAGCGAGATGGGATGAAATGAGGGAGTGTTATTAAGATTTAGCTAATGCAATTTGTTTATAAAGTAAGTAATTTGTTGTCAAATTTCTGTTTCGTAGAAGAGGAACACATTATTTACAAATAAATTGGACTTGCTGCCTTAGACAGTATAGTATTTTTTACCTTTAAATCGATTTGGTTAGCTCTTACGAATATGTTCCTTCCAGTTCAGTCTATTATTAAAGTACATACTTAAATATTATGTTGTTGTACTAGTTAGTATTCCCGAGTTATTGTCGTTTGAACAGTGGACATCGAAGTTTCCTAGGGTAAAGGTTATTTAGATTCTTGCATAAAATTCAGAACTTGGTTAAACAGTTTGCACCTATAGTATTATCTTCATGAGATACCTGAATGGTCACGTTATCAACGTACTGTTAATTAATCTAAAGCCAGAGTTAAATAAATCAAAACGTAAGGGCTCCAAAACACTGTTATGTGGAACAATAGTTTTGATTGGAGGTGACCTATGGATCGGGTAATCTTTTTCCACTGTCTTTCATTGAATGATATTGTTCTCCAATTTTCTTACTCCTATACCTCCTAGGTCCTTCTCCACTGTATGCAACCACTTTTTCCCCATAAATCCTCTTCTTCTTCTCATTCCTGTCTCTCCCTCCACCATCAAGTCTGCTACTCGTACATCGTTCATTCGATGTAAATGTCCCAATCGTCTTAATCACTGAGCTTTAACTTCTGCAACGATTTACGGTTCCCATAACAGTTCCATTAAGTCCTGATTAGTTCGTCTTCTCCATATATCATTTTCTTAATGCCCTCCTTAACATCTTTTGTTCGCAAGTATCAATTTTGTTTTCCAGGGATTGCGTGACGGTCCATGTTTCGCATAAATATAACAATGTTGATTGAATAATAGTCTTGTATAGCCTTACGTTTGTTTTTCTAGCGATGTTTTTTGCTCTTAGCATCCTATTCAACGATCTTGTTTTCTTTCATAAGTCTTTGTTGTATATCTGATTGGGGATATAGCAATTTATTTTAATTTTGAAGATCGCTCAGATATGATCTTACGAGGGTAAAATATGTTAGAATCGTATGTCCAATTTTAAGTAGCGCATCTTCGTGGATTCTGGAACTGGAATGAGTTTGTATGAAGATGGAAAGGTAGAAAGCGTTTAAACTTGGGAGTCTATAGCGAAAAGCAGGAATACAACGAATTACGTAATTCTGTTAGGGATAATGCACTTTTATATTGGCGTAAATCTGACACCATATGACATTGGTAAACTCCTCATTACACAATTATTTAATTAAGTCCAGTGACACGTGTTTCGTTAGCAACGAGCTAAGCCAATTCCATCCGTACCTTATCGAATCAATTGACATATGTGGTTCAATTCCTGCTTAGTACTACATGTGACTGCGTTCTAGGCTAAGATTACTCTTAAAATAAAATCATGATACAAAGATACGATCAAAGCAGATTGGTCTATACCATGGCGGACTACTTAACAGCTCTCAGAATAATTCAGCACTTGTCTGGACCGGACTGTGCAGGAATGCAGACATAAACTGGTGTCTTTAGCAGAACACAATAATGTGAACCAATAGTGGGTACCGGGACATCGAGGCATACAGGCAAACGAAGAGGCGAAGCTCGTGGTAATGGGAGGAGGGGGGCAAAGAAGAAATTTCCAGAACCTGAACGTAGATGTGTAATTGCTTATCAAACCGTAAAGACTAAGATGAGGAACTTGCTGAAGAAACTGAAGGAGCATGTTAAATACTGGAAAACCGTACCGTAATTTCCCATATTGTTTGAGGGAATTTTAAATCATAAAGACGACAATTGCTGCGAATGAGTAAAGGACAAAATTGAGAAGACAGCGCACCTGTCGACAGGACACCAACGCCTTAACAAACATTGCCACACTATAGGAAAAGTGATCCAATCTGTAGGGCCTATTGTGAGGAGGAGGAGGAAGTTTCCCAACATGTCTTCCGTGAATGTCTAGGAATGAACAGGGTAAGACTTAAACAGTTTGAACCATGATTGCTGTAGTCAAAAGAGATGAAAAAATCGTTAGCAAGGTTGTAGGTTTCATTGAGAAGACCCACCCGATATAGTGGATAATCTAAGAGGGACAATAAGCCAATGAGGTACAGGGCGATGTGCGATGAACCACCGTGAAGGAAGATAAAAAGTGGTCATGCCAGATATTGTCAGACACCTTTTAACGTCTAACAAAACAATGCTTTCTTCCTTAAAAAGTGTGATTGCCTACGTAATTTAAGCGATGTACCTATTCGATTGTAGAGAGTTTATGACAGAAACTAAAATGGGCATCTGATATACAATGTAGATGTGTCATCAAAAGTGCTTTTTGTGTAGTAACCTCTCGAGAATTTGTGATACCAAGTTGAATAGTCCCAGATAGATTTCATTTAGAAATGCGTTTTATTTCTATCGAATTTATTACTTTTTAAACGACTAGTTGAAAGAAGTCAACGATAATTACCATTCATTATCTAACAGCAATTAATCACGAAATGTATCTAATACTATTCAAAGCATACGCATGTAATAAATTCAATCTCTTTGAAATAATTGTCGAATTATCTTTGGGACGCGATAAACAATCAAAGGAAACGCTTTTCGACCGGAAGTGTCTCGAAGAAAACAGGAAATTTACCCGTAGAACCTGACTGACATAACGAACGATAGAAGATACGACGCTGGCTGCGTCTGTTTTTGCATCGAAACATGCCTACGGTGAACGGGGAACGTCTGGCGCAATCGTTTCGCCATTGTTTTCGTTACAATCGCGTTTGTTTCTGGCTGGAGTAGCGTTCGTTCCTTTTCGTCTTTTCTTTGTTTTTTTCTCCTTTTTAATTTGTGGAACTAATCGAAATATGGTGCCCGTCATTCTGCGCCTCTCTTTGTCTGACGCATTTGATGTAAGCGGACGTGACTGGAATACACAGAGGTACTATGAATAAATCTTCTGGAATGCATTCTATGCGCGCCTTCTAGTGAAGAGAGTCCTTCAACTTAATGAATGATTAATTAGCTTTTACATTCTAACATTCGTCAATCGGATCGTTAGGAAACAGCTTCGATGTTGGTTAATTTAAGAGTTTGGTCTTGAAATTCCTTGACTTGTTTCCATTCACTTCGATATAAAATGATTTTGTGCAGGCAATACAGATGGAAGGCTTCCTGTATGTTGATTTGAGTTACTTTCAAAGCAATTTTAATTCTTTTTTCTTCAAATTTCCAACTTTTTTCCCAAAGTAATGCTTTATCCTAATATGAATTGTTGCATCAATTGGTCTGAAGTTTGCAGTAGATGATCTATTCTTGTTCAATATTTACTTCTATCTGTAAATTATCAACCCAGCTTTTAGAGCGGAATAACTCAAGGAATATCCCTAGTATGGAGTTTGATTAAAACCTTCCTATAGTTTGGTTAGAGTTTGTACGTATCTGATCACTTCAGATTACTTCAAAAAGTTTTGGAAATTGTTGGTCGGATCGTTTTGTAGAAACTCGCAAAAGCCTTTGGAATAAGTTCTCCCAATAAAAGTTTATCACATTATCTATGTATCTCACGATCTACATGCAGTGGGTTGCATAGCTTAAACTATCAAGAAACTGTGAGGTTTCTTTGATCTAATTCTTCATATATAGTTGAAAATGTGTTCTGACCCTTATCGAATCATCAGGAGTGAAAATAGGAGTTTGTTCAAGCGGGTGAAGGAGAACCAAAGTAGTTTTTAAAGCTGTTGATAATTAAAATTCTAGAATAAAGTAATAAATTCAAATGTGCAGATAGAAAATGGGGTAGGTCTATTAGTTTTATCCCGCTAGTTTAGCAAATATCTTTATCACTTTGAAAGACGTTACCCAGATAGTTTACTATGAATAACTGACATTGGGACATTAAATGTGATACAATCTTCACGATCTGAAGAGATCTTTTGCGATGAAAAATCCTTACTCATTTACCTGGATCCTCATCCGCCTTTTAGTAGCTTCCTGGAACTTCTTCCATACGCTGGCTAACTCATCAGTCTGTATCCTTAAGGTACTACAGAATCATATTGCAATTTCATATGTAGCAATTGTAGTGTAGGGTAATAACTGGCAGTTTAAGCGTATTTTGTTCTTCATCCTTTCATTTTTAGAACTTATGCTGCTTATTATTTTCGGATAATCTGTATCTCTCTTTTTTAGGTAAATGAGTGACAAATTTGAATTTAATAGATTATATTTCAAAACGATAAATTTCGTCAGTAAAATTATGATGGTGAGCAATCTTGCATCATCTAATGGATGATTTATCTACCGATTCTACCGGTTGACTGTGGTAATTGATCTTTAGCTCATTTCTCAATCTTATCTTGACCCATTATATTTACACCCTTTCTTCATTGCCTCCTTCTCAACTTCGATCTCACCACTCCATTCGAACCTTGACCACTGTTAACCATTGTTTTCACTGGAGCTTCTCCATTATCGTCCTTCTGCAATTCCGTATATCGAGCAGAATTGTTACGTCTTTGTCTATGACGACTTCCCACCTTTCTCTTGGTTTTCTTAATCAAAGTTTTCCTTGCATTCCACTATCGATTAGTTCTTTCAATGTTCTGCCCTCGGTCATTACAATTATAATTCCTCCCCATTGGAGACGTTGTATTCTGACTTACTCGGATAGCGATGATACTTTGAGTTCCTTATATTCTATTGTTATGTATCCCTTTTGTGCGTATTATCCTTTTCACTTGCTCTAAGTTCCGTTACATAATTTTTCTTTGAAATACGTCTATGGCAGTTTAATTTCTTTTGCCAGGATCCATAGCTCACACCAATTTGTTATTATAGGCTTAGTGATGATCTTATATATTGTTATTTTGTTGTTTCAGTGAATTTTCTGTGAATTGAAAACGTGGTACAACGAAATGTCCTTGATTTTCGAGGTTAGTTCTTCAATGGATTTCAGCGTCGTCGATACCATTAGTATTTACTCCTAAGTAACTGCAAAACTGCTTTACTGCTGTGTTACTTTCAAGAAAATCTAGCAATTCCTTTCATTTTCTATAGTGTTATGCACTTAAGTTTTGAGTGGTGTTGGCACATAACCGCTTCGTTCCGTTCAACGTTT
Source organism: Chrysina gloriosa (assembly GCA_038088585.1). Taxonomy (NCBI): domain Eukaryota; kingdom Metazoa; phylum Arthropoda; class Insecta; order Coleoptera; family Scarabaeidae; genus Chrysina; species Chrysina gloriosa. The sequence continues at coordinate 11,124,232 of CM076092.1, forward strand.
GGATCTAACAACTGAATTTTCTAACATGTGCTCATTGGTAGGCTTTGGTGGCATATTTAATCTAATAGGTTAACCTTTTTGACCACATTCTTTCCGCGCGTTTTGTGCGACACTTTCCAAATAGCTCTTTTAGTTTTGGGTAGGTCTAGGATGAGATTTCAAATCCCGTTTACCAAAACGTTGTAGTTTGTGCAAGTAGTTGTGTGGTTTATTCAACAAATTTCATTCGACAGGAATATTTATTTATCTCGAAGCGTAGTGATGATTATCGGCATACATAAATCTTTTTTCAAGTTCTTCTTTTGCAAATCAATCAACAATTTTCTCTGCAAATCGGTGCTGTGTGCATCTGAAGGTGTTAAGTAAGTTAGTTTAGGTTCTACTTGGATGAAATTGTAATATAGAAAAGTACGTTGTGCGTTATGTACTCGTGTGCTGAAGAATATTTGTTTATTCCCATTTTCGTACGTGGATTAAATTTAAATTAAACTTTCGTTTTGAAATCCAAAGAACAGTTTAGTTCGGGTAATGGGACATGAAGGTATAGTAGGAATAGTAGGTTTATTAGGAGAGAGTTGTTAGATCAATATCAAAACCAAGGTTCGTACGTTAACCTGAAATAAGATAAGTGAGATGAATAACTTGAATCAGAGGACTTTGTAGGTTTCAAAATATTTACTATAGTACCATTACAATATTGTTTCACCTCACTGTGACATTCATCATAGTTTTTATCCACCTGAAGAAGCTACAGTGTGGTGAAACAATATTGTAGTGGTACTATAATAAATATTTTGAAACCTACAAAGTCTTGTGATTTAAGTTATTCGTTATGGAGTTTCAGCAAGTGATTCTCGCATGAATTAATTATTAGTGAGTTGAGGAGATACTAACCATCCATTGGCCAAAGAATTATAGTCAAGTACCTGAGTTCCTGCGTTCCAGGCTCCTGTATTTTATTCACCTAAAACTCTATGAAGAATGAGGTGGGTTTAAAACTGAGAATCATAATTTTCAGCCCGGAACAACAGCAGTTTTTGCGATTCAAAGGTGTACTTCTACTGGATTATCTCTACGAATAAAGAAATAGTTATTAAAACGTACTAATCCCAAGTCTTTAATCAAGTTAGGACTGCCTATCGAACCAAAGCACAATATGAATCGGTAAGGAAAGTGATTCTGCTCCAAGAGAATGCCAGGCAACGTACTGCAACCCAAACACACGAAAACTAAGAAAATTAGTTAGACTTGAACATCTGTTCTATAGTCGGGGCTGTAGGAGGATAAATTGTAACAAACAACGCAGTGGTGAACGCAACCGCATAAAAAGTTAGAAAATTTTTGAGGTTTGATCTTAACATTTCTCTCTATAATGACTGACAATAAGTTTATGTGATTATTACATGTTTGAGCCCTCAAACAGAGCTCTGGGAGGGCAAATTGTAACAAACCACCTAATGGTGGAGGTAGTGGTTGCGTAACTAGGAGTAACAGTATCTAGAACCTTCGAATGGGTTGGGTAAACAGTGTCTCCAAAAACCAGTAACTATACAGAAAAGTAATCTGTTCTTGCTGTACTTCATATCAATCAAGTAATAAGTCTCGTTTAGATTTGATTCATCGGCGTATTTAACGGGAAACTTGAAAATTGATGGAAAGGTCTATCTTTGGTTAAAGAATAAATTTGTTACTGGTTTCCTACTTTATCTTACATAATTTTCTATTGATTTAGTACTAAGCCCTGTTTCTAATTTTCTTGGGTCATGTCTTTACTTAACGCAATTTGTTTAAAGTACTTTGTGCTCTTTTTTGCTGGAATAGGTAACAGTCGATAGATTCTGATATTTTTAATGATTGTCTTCAAAAGGTGTTCTCATTCCATTTATAGGAAAGAAGAATAAATTATCTTCATACATCATTAATAATTTATAGGTTCTTCTAATTTTAGATAAATCGCGCATCTATTACCATATTTTTGCAGTCCTTATGGATGTACGTCTCTTAAAAGTTACTCTATAACTACCGTTTTTTTATACAACCTCTGAAAATTGCGTAACTATCCGTAATTATCAAACCGACAAAGACTCGAATACACAGTAAGACGCCTAGATTACTTTTTAATAAATCGAATCTAATATTTATCCGTCTCGAAATATGGATGATGTGAACTGCAACGAAATAATAAGACTTGTAAGAGAAAGTGTTCTTTTTCGTTAGGGAACGTTGTTATTTAAGACAGACAAGTTGTAGTTTTTCCTGCATTACATCGTTTTTGTGATGTAATGAGGTAAATGTAAACAAGTAGGTACGACTACGAATGTAGATTAGATCTTGGTTAATTACGGCGTGTAATGACACTTTGCGCAATAAAGAGCAACTCGTCGGGTGAATGTTGAATTTATTCGTGTAAAGGACATCTCGGTTACATCCTTCGATATTATAGTGGTGATAGGCAATTGCTTTTTAAATTTTATTGCTTGTTATTAATATCGGATTTATGGTGCGGAGTATAATCAACACAATTTAATAGCGATATATGTATGTCATATTATGAGTGGGATAAATTGCGTTATTGCTGCATACATACATACATATCTTTGTACTCTAATAACTCTTCGTCGATAACTCGATGGTTCGAAAGAAAATCAAAATTCATCACACAATTAATAAGTTTTCGTTCTTAAATTTTTTTATTGATGTTAAAAGCAATTATTTCAATGAATGTTGTACACACAACGTACAGGAACACACTAATATGTAGAGTAGAAGGATCACATTTAAGAATAAGAGACATGACATCCACATGGATTGTAAATTTTTAATATCAAAACATTTTCTTCCAAAATATTTGAAGTTAGCATCTGCTCGTGTTTAGAAAATTTGCTTTAAACGCATTTGCAACACTAAAATCTAAATCCATGGCGATTTATCACGGTGTGTTAAATTGGATCCAATTTTCTTGTGTTACCTACATATTTTCCATTGACGTCGTTTTTTATGGTATCTGAAGTAGTTTGGAGGTAAAAGGTTTTGTCACATTCTAATTTAAGATTAGTTCCATTTACAGAAAATGTATAATACATATTTCTTTGTAGATAAATTAGATAAAAATTAAATTTGTTCTGGATTATTATCATGCAACAGATTGTAGAAATACTTGTTATTTGCAGAATAGTGAACTATGGTTATTTATTCCTATATAGGTTTTGTACCTGTAATATGGGGATTCGATCTTCAAATAACTTCAATAAACAAATAAATAAATATATAAATAGAAGAAGCCATGTGTAACTTGAAATTGTCTGCATCACTTTGGCCGTGTTTCAATCAATTAAAGATGAAATAATCAATCAGAAGGTGTACCAATAGAAGGAAACCTATCAACTTCTTCGTTTTGTAGTGATTTACGCAGATTTACTGTTTATCAATTGAATTGGACGGTCCTAGCAACTATTCTAGTTACTAGGCCACCCAAATTTTAATCATAATACGTTGCAACATTTCTGGAAAGTTGAAAATTTACCGAACTGAAAAAGGAAACGAAATTATGTTCGCAGGAAAATGAGTAATAGCATCTGGTGATTTATCACCTCGCTGGGGAATCGGGTTGGCAAGTTTACTTTTTCGCATTTCATAGCACTATTCGTTCAATAAACCGGTATTAAGCGTTTGCGTAATACCATACATATACGATACATGGACGAAATATATTAGGCGTCAAATCGATAACGTAAATGAAGATAACGAACGGTCAGTCATAGCACTCAATTTTCGCTGATAATAGTGTGATACATGTCCCTATTCTTCCCGTAAAACGTTATTGATTTAACACCTAATGTCTTTCCCCATGTGTCATTCCGTAGTTTCCTACAGTGTATATAATTTTTAATGTCGTATTTCGCACCATCGTATATACGGACAAGACCTTCGACGAACCTCAATTTTGTGTTTTACAAGCAATCAGTCTAATAATGCGGAAATGACATTTTGGAACAATTTATCTTATTAGGACGAATACAGGGAGCGTTTGGTAAGGAGGTTTCGTGACTGGACGCACTCTGCAAAATTAATTTGCGAGGTTCTAATCGGGAAATAGAAGTTTAGACTACAATAATGTTGGAGGACGCCAAGTAACGATCGATAACAGGGACCGCCATTAAACAAAGTACAAGAACGGCGCTTATGAAATTTGAAGAAGAATTCGTAGGTTCCACCAAGACAATTGACACTGATTTAAAGACGAATAGAGAAATGAAAAGATGGACAAGTTGCACCGCGAACCGTCTTTCGTTACATCACCCAAATTTTATTGACTATGTACTGACGTGTGATGGAAGTTGTATACTATACGACGATCTAAGACGTTTAGCTCAGGATTGGACCAGAGTGAGATGCCAAAGTAAATATCGAAAATTTCATCTCAGATATTGCGGAGGATTTTGGGATATTCAGACAGGCGCTGCACTGTAGCTTCCTTTCGTATGGAGAAACCATTACAGCAAACTTCTAATACGCCAAATTAGAGATAGCGTGCACAAAGTTCGCTATCATTCGGCCCGTTTTTGTAATCAGAAAGCTACCTACTTCATCCACGATAACGATTAAGATTTATCTAAGTTGGAACAGAAAAAAGCTGTATATAATAGTCAAATACCATGTCCCAACTCGTGACTTATGTATACCCTTGCTGAAGGGACATCTTATACGTTCAAACTGTCTGGATATAAACCAGACGTGCTTATTTATTGCTTATAGTAACTCATGTAGATCTTCCAAGCTTATAAAATTGATGTAGCAAGTGTCGACGTATAATCGCATAAATGTGAGCCCTATCTATCTCTTCTGGGTGTTACAATCTAGAGTGGAAGTATTTATCCCGTACGTTTGTTAGTGTCTGACCTTTGCCGTGACTATCACCACATTATAACAGAATGGGCAGCTATAAGCCGAACTTCTCACCTAAGCTAGGGCAGATAATTATGTTGCTAGCAAAATGCCATGTAAACAGCTGACTTATAACCGTGCCAATTGGAAAACGTATCATCTCTTTTGACAGCATGAATCTTGTCCCAAAATGTTTATCTCTTACATCGATTCGCCCTTGACAGTCACAAGAACCGAAAGAAAATTGTATACTTTTAGCAGAATTTCATATGACAACTGCTGGTTTATCACTGTGCCAATAGAGAATGTTATAATCTGTTTTGGCTGCTGAAACCGAGTTCGCAATCGTTTATTTCCTGCATCTATCAGTCCTCGATACTTATAACAATATGCCGTCCTCTTCTACAGACAATATCTTCCAAATTAAATATTACACCAGTTAGAACAAAAAGAAAACCACTTGCCCATAGTAAAATATTGCATACCAACTGATTATCTTGCACGTGGCGAACTTCATTGACAGTTTTGGTGTCGGATTCGAGTCCAGAAGTCCTCCTCCCATTTTCCCGCTTGCGATGCTCGCAGAAAATATGATGATCTTATACTAGATCCTCAAGTACAACCGTATTATGTTCAAGATGTGGAAACATTTAAGATAGCTGAGCTATACAAACAGACCATTTTAGCCACTATTCATATATAGTGATTATGTAGTTAAAACAATCGTAATTTCAGTTACACCAGTTGGTATTTTATCCGCTGTTTTCTTCTGGAAAGCTTCTCATTCGAATCTCCATGGTTTGATGAGGAATTTGACCTTCTGAAATCTTTATCTTGTGCAGTAAATCTGTTTTTATTTCACTTTATACATTTAAAACATACAAATAAAAACATGTGTGCACAATGAAAAATACTTGCTTTTTTAAAAGTAAATTTTATTCTGTATGTCTTTAATCGTGTATCATTATTTTCCTACAAAACCCCGAGCTTCTCCGTCCAAATTACTAAGCTTTGATAGTTTTGGATTCATTTTTCTACTGCTATTTTAATTTCAGGATCAGAATTCGGACCACCAATTTCTTTTATCTATTAACTTTTTTAAAGCAATCAGACTGTTTGTTTTTGTTTGAGTTGTACGTGTTGTCGTTTATCGTATATCACACATATGTAGTATATGTTGTTGATCAGCTCCCCGTATGCTTTAACCCCAACGATTTTGAACACGCCACGACTACCGGAAAAGATTTCATACTTTGAAGCAGAAATTTTTTCAAACTCCGACTATTTTTCTGTTGTCTAGTACGTACATATTTGCTTCATTTCTGTTTAATTAGTCTGGATATTTCTTTTGCTTCTTTAGAATTGCACTTCATTTGTTTATATTTTCCTACTTTTTCTTCTCCATTCCCTTTTTTCTTCATTTCGCTCACCACGATTATGTATATGTTTAATTTCTCGATTTCTGAAAGTATTTGATTTTGTTTAGTCTTTAATTCCTGAACATTCTATGTGCTAATTCTCCCATTGTCCTTATCTGTTGCCATTAGGACCGTCCAGTTTTCGGGACTGTGTTCTAAATTACATTTTGTGTATCTAATTTTTGTCGAGTGCCGGATTACGTCCGATGTATCAACCTCCCCTTATTCTTCTTAGAACTATTTCTTTCCGCATTCGTTAGGCCTGACTTGATTTCATATTAGAGTTGGCTATCCAACCTTACACAAGGTTGATCAGGTCTTCAAGGTTCATCAGTTTGAAAGTTAAAGTGGGAATTGGATGGGATAGGCTAATTGTAAAAGACGCTACCAGGATACCGTGTCTTATATTATACATCACTCCTCCATTTGACGGGGATAAAGCCGAAAAAGAAAAGATGGAGAAAGTGATTTTTCATCATGTTTGTTTATGTTGGTTCCTCTAGTTTGATTTCACGAGGAGAATCATCGTCGATTACTGACAATTTTCACTGTAGACTACAGTTTAGATGCTTCTTCGTTATATTAACGAGCAGGTCTTTCTGTTGGGTGCGGAAATATACATTTCAAGGACGAAGAAACGTCCTCAATCATCGATATATCAATGTTTATTTCATATTTAGAGCCATGAATTTATCTTCGCATTTACAAGAAGATGTTTTCTTATGCTCACTGGTTAAGATAACAGTTAAGATTTTATTTCGATCGTCGTGGCACGATAAAGGTTTCAATGTCCTATAAGGTTTGCTCTTATTTCCTTCTTCACCTTTTTTCCATATCAAAGTAAGGTTTGATGAAAGAGTGGATGATGTGTTATCATTAAGTTGTGTAAACCGGACTACCGCCCTTACTTCTCCGAATTTTAATTTTGTGCCTTGCACGTAAGTGGAGACAAAGACCGATTTACACTACTTAATGATAATACGTCATGCACCCTTTTATCAAACCTTAGTTATAAGTACTAAGTGGACACAGTCTTAATCTCGGAATTTTCTTATTTTGTGTATTCTGCTTCTCTGGCAAATTTCTCATTTCATTTCATTTATTACGCGATAAAGTATTTCACACCCCAGAACCTACGCTTTTATCTTCTCCTTTACAAGAAGTTTTGCATCATTTTGCCGCCGTGTGTTCCAGCATCTAAGTTACTTGCAAAGTCTGCAATTGCACTGTGGAAGCTGTCTTCACTCCAGTGAGATCCGTCTCTACCTCCCCGTCTTTGTAAAGAGATTGACATTCTCCATACCCATCCTCTCCAACCTTCAAATTAAGGACGCAACGAAGTAGTAAGAATTTCAAATTTTAAGGCGTCGATTGTTTCTTTTGCCCATTGAAAGCATTAGCTGGGCACACGATAGGGATTTTTGAACTATCTGCCTCGCCGTTCAGAACTGGCATTCCGTCCCGCAGATCTGGTCCGTCACTGTATAGATTCGTCGGTTGACACTAACGTAAATATGTGATCTGTCGGATTTGATCTGCGAAGGCATAAATGGCTTAGTTAGTTGCAAGTTCTTTAGGATTTCGAGACGACTGCACTGCGAGACAGATATTTTATACTCGTATGAAGACCAGGGCTTTTGTGATCTGTCTGTTTGCCAGTCCCAATCTGTCGTTGGCCACTAAAGTACAGATAAAACTTCAATAGTGATTCGTGGTGGGATAGTTTGCTCGAAAGTCCTTTCCGTGTGTACTCGGCTATTGACCTCGAAGTTCATTCTTGATCCCTGGGACCATAGGACGTCTTTGGACTTAAGTCAGGACTACCTGGAGGATGATTTAATAATTCGATGTTTTGGTATTGTACAATGCTCAATGCTTCTTGGAGCTGTATATGAACTCGTAGTGCCTTGGTTTAGGATGACTCCTTGTTATAAGTTTGTCGGGTTATTTCTGAAAAACAAACGGCAGTATGCCTATGCCTCTTGGCATTAGTATTTCGACCTGGAAGACAGATATGCAGTTTTCGCATTAGCTCCATTTCAAACTACTCTATCAACTCTTCCGCTGCACGAAAAGGATAAGGCCGTTGGGAATCGCTTTGTGTGTCGATTTCGATTTCCAGCAAGACGGTTAAAAGCTATTTATTTCCCACCAAAATTGTTTTCGCAGACATTATAAACACGACGAAGTGTTCAATACCATTTAAAACCTCTCTAAGCGAGTAATTTCGAAACCAACGGTTAAATAAATTTACTGTTGGCAATTTATTGCTGCACACGGAAGCACATTCATACGTACACAGCTTCTCGTTTAATCTGCTTAAACGTTCGTTTATGCATATGTTGTGTTTAAATACTTATTGACGAGTTCGCGTTAAAAACATCGTTCTGCCTGTTTGCCTAACGGGTATACGCTAAACGGAGCGAGATCCGCGTCAACACGCAGGCCACGGGGGCCCCTTTTGCAGTTGCGTTATCGTGTGAACCAGACTTACCGGAGTGGATAGGTCAATACAACTTCGTGTCTGTGTCCCCGGCAATGGCATTGAAAACACATGACTGACTGCTTCATATGCTACTCACTCCGTTCGTCCATCGACGACGACGACGACGATAGCTATGCGTGCCTGCCGATTATGGGGCTATTTCTATACACGCAATACGACAACTTCACTACGTACATATACGTATGTATAGCAGACTGTATTGACGAAACGTGCATGTAAATGTAAATGTTTAGGTCTCTGTTTCGGTGGGTGTGATTTCGAATCTTTACATGGAAATTGAATAGATTTAGGACGGGGTTTATTGTGACTCTTTCGGGTTATTTTGGGTTCTGTGCAATATCGGAATACTTTACGAGCTTATCTATTTATGGCTTTTATCTAAAAATAGATATTTTCGCACGAGATCTGTACAATACAGTAACGAGACCGATTCAATGGAGCTTCGTATTTATTTTTAAACCACAAGCCGACTTCGTCTCTTTCGAAGCAGTTTCTTTGGGAGACCAAACATCTTTGTTATTTTCTCTAACCGGAATCGCTTTTAATCGGTTTGTTGCGAATTCTTTAAAGTTTTGCACCGTCTCCATATGGCATCGTTCCCTTTTCTTTTCCTTCCTTTTTGGCCTTAGTAGTACGCTGTTGGACGTGTACATCTCCTCTAACCCTCCCCATGCGTACCTACCCCTAATTTGTTTACTATTTTTTCCCGAACCTTTTATCAATCATCATTGGGCCGTCATTTTCTGGGTTCTTATTTTCCTTGTGCTTGATCGCCATCGTACTATTTGCTTTCCATTTATTTTCAGTTTGACCATACCTGTATTACTCCAGTTTTATTTCTTATTGTTGTGTTTCTCAATCGACCAACACCCAAGATTTTTCTATCCATTGTTAGCTTCTTCAACCCGCTTTAGTGAATATCCGCTCGATTTCATATCAAGCGTACGAATGGGCAATTAAACTAGAAGAAAACGGTTTTGAGCAAAGATTTGCTCGTCTTGGAACAAGATGCAACCAGTTAGTCATAATACTTGATTGCTTGCGAGACACCCCATTTCTTAGTTGTTGGAGAACGTTTCAGGAATAATGACTTACTCATTCTTTTTCTACTTGGGTGGATCCAACGTCTTTAAATATCCACCTTCCTCAAATGGCAGGTTTTAGAGGGATCTTTGCCTGTGGCTAAATGTATGGAAAGCGGGGATTCCCCCATATCCACATAGAATGTTGATGTTGTACATCCTTGAACAAGTCATTGACTGGAAAGTTAGTTTCGTCCAATCGGTTTTCGTAGATTCTTAGCTTATAAATCGGTAGGATTCCTTTTGTCTTCTTTCATGGTCTCCTAGTTTCTCCAATCCTGGAACTGTGTAATCTCCTTAATAGGAGTTGTGGATTACACAGTAGAAGACATTGGCAGAATAGTTGGTAATACAAACAGGAAAATTAACGCGAGGACTATATATGTACGTAATAAAGACGTGGTGACTATATATGAAATAAAACGAGGAAAAGAATTATCAGGTACTTTTGCTACTTACAGTGGTATGCACGCTTTTCGAACTCATTGGTTCCCGATAGTACGATGAAGTTTGAAGTACGATTGTAAATCCAAGACTTAGAAGAACAAATGGAGCATGATTGGAGGCCTAGTAAGCAATTTGCACTTGGTGGCAGTTGGTGATTCAATTGATTAAGTTTCCTGGCACTTGGTGTCCTTAATTGAAACTTAGTTTACTACGTTTCTTTAGCTTTTCGAAATAGTAGATTCTTCTCCTTCCTCTGCTTTAACTTCTTAATTATCTTGTTCTCTTTTGCCTCATTCTTCCTCTCCGGTTTTACCTTTACGTATATGATTCCTCCTTTCCGCTTAGAAGTTCTCCATTTCCTTCCCTTCATCCATAATTTCTTTTTGACCAAAGATCCTTTGGTGCCGTGAGCAAGTAACTATTCTCTGACTTCATCGATGTCTTTATAATAACTGTACGTCCCTATCCTTTCGACTGTAGAAAATTGAAAATATTGTATTAAAAGTGCGATTGATAGTAAGAACTCTCGGTTAATTCAAATTTACCGATTCTAATTAGCCTCTCGCTTTTACCAGTTGCTTCAACTTCGTCTATTCTTGATAGTGATTGCAAGGACTGGTGTAATTACTGATACTATATCACATCGCTAATTGACGATGTTGAAGATGCTTGCTTCGTTGCTAGCCCAACACGTCACCGAATTTTACTTAATTGATTGTGTGATGAGGAGTTTACTGATGTGATATGGTTTCTTCCGATATTCAAAATTGTTATCGATTTCTAGTCTTTGGCTGCTAGTCCTGGTGTGCAGTTTTTCCTTTTCTTCTTTTGACTGCTGTGGTAAAACGCACTGTGAAAAGAAAGACTAATTACCAAAATTTTTAACAGAGTTTATTTTTGATCTGCAGTCTACTTATTGTGACCAAAAATTTGGTCTGCAACAAGATTCGACTAATTGTTCGTTTGGTAGTACGTAAGGCGTTCAAGGGCGTCGCAAGAAATAATAATTTACTAATCAAATAGCTTTCAGTTAAGCTGTTACATCTTCTAAATTTTTCAGATTTCAGATTTCGGTAAGATTCTTTTTAAATCATATCAATATCTAAGAAGCAGGCAAACATGGATTTTAGAGTTGCTCGTTCTGGCATTTTGTAACCGCGGTGAACTAGATGTGCGCCGATTCTGAATTTAACCTTCTTTTTCTTGATTGCATTCTCCTAAGAGTTTTTGCCGCTGCTAATCAGGAAATGAAGACATACTGCTCTCGGATTGGCTTCCTTTTTGGTGATCCAGCTTTTGCAAACCGCTTTTGCAACCGCTTCCAACTTGTTTTAACCCCATTTTTTTACGCGGATGTTATTGTTGATAGGAACTGCTTTGGTTCCAGTGTTTTCTTCTGTTCCTCTAACATTTTTCCTTCATTTTTCATTTTTTGCTATTTTTGGGAGTCATTCCTTCTTAAATGCTCTCTAAATTTTGATTCCATTGTTTTCCTTTGGTATTTGATACGTTTGTTTATACAGCCGAAAATGTTTTTAACTACCACTCCAAATCGCTTCACTTAACGAAATTCGAGTTAGAAAAAGTTATTACTATAGCATTTCAGCGCTCGAACCAACAGGAAAATTCAATTTAGGAAAAAATTCGAGTTATGGGAGTGTCGATTTAGGGAGGTGCGACTGTAGTATCTGTTTCCCCCGATCTTTATTCAACTTACTATTACAGCTGATCTGACTGACAAAAATTCCTCCCTTCACACCATCGTCATTGTCTGATTTTGAGTTTTTTGAATATATCTTGTGTCAGTTAAACGTGACTTCAGCAGTCTTCTCATAGATATGTTCCAGTTTATAAAAGATTTCAATATTACTTTTCCCAACTTATCTTCTCTGAACACTTATCAATTATAATATTATTAAGGAGGGAAAGAAATATTAGAGGAAAGTACAATGCCTGATTGAAACGACAACTTTTTCATTCATTCGAACCATAATCAAAAAATTGGTACAATCAAACATTTCTCCACAAGAAGTCGCACTCAGACTAATGCGGTAGTTAAGTGTATTGACACTCATTGTGTCAGTTTCCAAGCCAACCATTGAGTTTGGCAATTTTGTAAATTCTCAGCAAGTTTTCTGACGTTTTTGTGCGCAGAGACAATTCAGTAAAAGCAGTGTCCTGTTGCTGCAAAGATTTTCGAGGTGTTCATGTGAAAATGTGCTAATTTATTAATTTGTTAAGAGACTTTAATGATCCAACATTGATTAAATATTGTACTCCTAGTTGTATGGGGGTCGAAAGTAACTCGTAAAAAAACTAAAAAATCATCCTAAGTACTGCTTTCGTCGAAAGTTTTCTTTGTACAGTGCCGGACTTTATTATCCGGATAAAATGAAACATGGTGCAGGTGCCTTGACGATTGTTTAGTAGAACAATAGACATATGCACTATGATCGACGTTGTCCGGAGACATTAGACCAGGTATGGGCAACCTCCGGCCCGCGGGCCACATGCGGCTCTCGAGTAAGATTTGTCCGGCCCGCTACTGAATTCTTTCGTTGCATATTAACACGGCCCGTCTAAACTTAATTCATAATGAATCATAAGGATACTACAAAAATGTATATTTTTCAAGATTACTCGCAGCATAAAACTTCTACAAAAAAGGTTGCCCATGCCTGCATTAGACCAACACTCTACATTCGATCAATTTTATATCTACATTTTTTACTTTATATTTTCGAAGTAACTGTTCCCCTTTCATGGTAGTATTCAATTATAAGCAACTATCCATTTCAAATTATCAGTAACATCTTTCCGTATGATTGGAGATAGGACAGGTAACAATCTGCCGCATGTTCGCCCAAGAGTGAGTAAATTTATCTTAAGATACACCTGTCCTCCCAATCAGCACGGCATTTTCGTTTCATATGCCGTTATATATACCCACGTATATACCTCTCAGCTGTTCCGATATGCTTGAATTGCGAGGAATTTAACCTCGGTGATTTTAGCCATCTTAAATACACGCTCGTAGAATTTTTTGATAACGCCCTAAAAGCTTTTAAAAATTATGGCAGAAATTAAATCCAAGTTAACTCGTTTTTCGCGTCAGAAAATTACAATTAATTCATTCGAAGTAATCGTCTTTTGGATGGAATTTCGTTCTGAGCAATGGTAATAACAGACTGCGACATCTTTTCGGAGGCAAGGAAGTGGGATAATATCCTTGCCTGCCGGCGCTGTACTTTCGAACAATGCACAAACGAGAATTTGCATATTAATACGCTTAGGCGGTCACGAGCCAGGAGGAGACGGTTTGCAATTACTTAGCTAACGTTGGCTGATTCGGAAACCAGCGCGGAACGAAGACAATAAGTACGGACCGAGGAAATAATGGCAATAAAGTTCGCCGTATATTATTTACGAGCATTAGAGGGAGTTGGTAGTTGTGATTATACTATGTATGTATGTTGTTGTAGCAAAGGGTTTTCCCACGTTTGTGGAGTCGGTGTGGATGATTATAAAAACTTGCTGAAATTGTAAATTCTCCGGAAGTTTTAATCTAATAATCTGGGTTTTATTTCAATGGAATGAATTGGAAGATAGTAATCATTCAGAGGGATTGTAGAAATAGCGATTTGGAGAACTTTAAACACATTGCCATCCTCAAAGGAAACTGAGGGAAAAAGGATTACGTGTAAACGTCGGCTTTGGCTAAGGATGACGAGATAGCTGTCGAAATACACCTATTTTTTAAACTAAACTAAAGATGCTTCCAGCTTCAATTTCTTGCTTTTCTTCTGCATCTAATTATGTCCTTGCAGAACAAATTTTACTGCGTTCCGAAGGAACTCGTGTTTAAAGAATCACTGCGTTCAAAGCTTTTATCGACTTTATCGCTTCATTAAAAGTAATAGAAGATTATTAAAAGCCCAGTTATTCTCTACTTTGAATGGCTTCCTCTTCCATAAAACTTGTCGATGACTCGTTCGACTAATTAACATCTACCTAACTCGGAACGGAATTATTCCTTGCATACGATCGTAACATTGAACTTGTTCCGCGTTCGAATGATTGCCACGCGCTAATTATGAATTTATGAGTGTCTATGTGCGAACAAAGTGCGTAATGCTAGCGCCCGTATTAAAACGACTAATGATTCTGTTAGCCGTCGTTATAGAACTAACAGGATAAACTCTCTAATTCGATTCAGTCCATTAACGTAGATACTATCGTATAATTTGACGCTTCGTCCGTTCAAAACCACGTACTGCATCGCTTTTGCGGCCACGTTCGTTTAGTTTTCGAATGCAATAAGCGCACATTTTATAATTGTATGTAGTGGCAGATGTTACGAAGGAGTGGGCCATAAAAATCGTTTTCACACCTTTGACAGCTATTCATAATAGTTGATAGGTGGTTTCCATATGAAGAAAGTTATAAGTAGGTGCAAAACCATTGTTAATATGACTGGTACTTTTGATTTTTTTCTAGTTGAAACGTTTTCGTAGTAACAGGAATTCTTGATCTCTTTGTATCAAACATACGCCAATAAAATATTTACGATCCCAGAAATTTTCTTCATTGTTTCTGTAGCTTTTGGCGAGATAAGTAAATTAATACAGTCCCTGGCCAAATTACTTAGAACAGCCAATATTTTATAGTCCCTTCATGTTTGTATATAATCCAATTATTTCTCCTTTGCCGGTTATCGCCAGTGTTAAAAATTCTGTGGAAACAGTATACCAACTCCATCAGTTACAATCACAGGCGAAGCTCTTCCACATTTCTCGATCTTTTGCAATCTCTTTTGCTTCGGCCCATGTGCTTCTCCTTTCCATAATAAAACTGCTGGTCACTTTGTCCAATGTCTGTCGCGGTCTACCTCTTTCGAGTTTTCTCGCAACTCTTGCTTCCCATACCTGTTTAACGGATTTCTTGCCGTTTATTCTCTGTAGGTGTCTCCATCAAGTCAGCTGCCTCTGTTGTATGAAGTCTAAAACTGATCTAACTCGCAGTTGTTCTCTTAAGATCTCATTTCTGATCCTATCCGTCCTGGTCACTCCTACCACTTGTCTCAGATATTTCAGTTGGGTAAACTGTATCTTTTTCTTCTTTACGTTAAAACCAAATTATCGCTGCAAAAGTTCAGAATAGGTCTATAGATTACTTTGAAAACTTTGTCTCCTTCGATATTTCTTTATTGTTCAGGAATCTGCTTTTTAGTGAATAGTACAGTTTAATAGATTTGCCGATTCTTTTATTTATTTCCGGTTGTTGGTTACCACTGGTGTCAATTGCCATCTCAAGATACTTGAACTGGCTCACCTCCTTCATCCTCAATCACTCCATCCCGATATTGATCTGTCCCTCTCCTATCATCATTACTTTTGCCTTGTGTTTGTTCAGCCTCATACTTCTACCACATATCGTATGCTCTCTTGCAGTATTTTCTCGCTTTTAGCCAGCTAGACCAAATCGAGTGCAAATGCTCTTTCGGCTATTTTTACAACTTCCAAGTTTTTGTATCTGACATTAACTTCTTTTCAGCATTCCTTAATGGTTTCGTCCATGTATGTATATGGTAAATAGCGTGGGATTCATTCCTCCACCCTGCCTTAGCCCATTGTTAGGTGTAAATCCTTCTGACATCATTCTCCTCCTTATTATATAGTACGTATTATTTCTATATATTCTCTGTACTACACCGATTGGTTTACTATTCACTTCTGTCATTTATAGAATATTTCAATGTGTTGGACGGTGTACCAGGAGACACCGCCAAATGCCTTTTCCAGATCTAAGAAGGCCGGATATACGCTATTTGTTTCTTCTTTTTTGTGGATTATTTGTTGTATGGTAAATATGGGGCCCTGCGTGCTTTTGCGCGCTCTAAATACTTCTGATTCTTTTAATGATGGTTCTATTATTGGTTTTAACTTGTTGTTGATTATATCTTCATAAATATTTGTTGCAGTGTTTAGTAAAGTTATTCCCTTGTAACATATACACTCTTTCTTATTTCAATTCTTGAAGATCGGTATTATTAGTGTTGTCTCCCAGAATTTTGGTAGTTATTCATCTTTCCAAGCATTGTTCATACTCCTGGTCCTGTTGAAAAATTGATTATCATGTCCCTGTAGCGCATTCCATTGATCGTAAGGACAGCACCAGCCTCTTGGATTTTCAGAAGCCCAGATCCGACGATTGTGTTTGTTAACTTAGCCATTTAAATGAAAATGAGTTTTGTCCTAAACGATGATTTTATCTGAAAATCCAGCATATTGTTCAATAATAAAATCAACAAATTGTTGACGTTGAACATGATCTGATGGTTTCAATTCTTGCATCAACTGGACTTTATAAGGCTTTAGAACAAAATCCTTGCGCAATATACGCCAGGTTGTGCTCGCGATCAAGGCCAATTGTTGAGAGCGGCGTGGAATTGATAAGTTTGGATCCTCTTCAACACTATCGCTTACAGTAGTAATACTTACTTGCGAACGACGCGCACAAGTACGTTTTGGTATTACTACGTTGTGTACTGACCCAGTTGACTTATTACGGGCTCTGATGGACGATTATAACGACAGATAATATCCACGATTTTAGAAAATGTGGCTTCTACAGATCAACCATTTCCATAATGAATTTGAGTTATTTTTATGTGATTTTCGAGCGAAATTGAATTCATTTTACTAAATTGTAGACCTTCTACTGTAAACATAACCACAAACGGAATGATGTATTTATCATCTTAACCAACGCTTTTAGAACAATTTCTTTCTTAATAGATTTAATGCAAGTTTGATTCTCAATTAAATCAACAGTTAGTTGAAATTGAAAATAAAGTAAATGCTGGAACAGAATATACACTTCAATTGGACATTTTTCTCAGGAAAATATTAAAACCAAATTATATCAACAATGCTCTCGCGTGTTTATACGTTTTTACGGATTCTCGTACATCTTTAGACTCTTCAATCATTTGAAATCACCTTTAATACCTTGCATTTATTAACATTTTTATGGAACCCAGACAACATAAAGAAGTATTTTTCGAATTATCCACAACCAGTTGATCATTACCAATACAGAGAGATATTGAATTGTTTCATAACGGGCTGTCGAAAGCTTAAAATATACGATAATTTTTATCTGAAACAACATCTGATTAAATTTATCAAAGTTATTTTGGGTATTATTACCACATGAATAACCCATCAAGGATATTATATAGATGTATATATTATATAGTCTTGTATGCCACGTATGTATATCCATCTAATTGGTTCCGAATTAGAAGTTGACATTTAGACTTTTTCTCATATAAAATAATCAGAAATGTTTTCTTACATTATTGGAAATCCTGGCAAAACGTTTGGGCGTCCTTCCCAAGAAACAAATCAATTTTTCACTCGTTCCATTTGTAGTCACCTGAATGTTTCAGGCAATACCCAATTACTTAAATTCATCGTCATCGAAAGTTAATTGAAGGTATCCTTTAACAAAAATAGATATGCTAAAGACGACCTTATATCGATTAGTACCACCAAATCTTATGCAACAATACACTGTTTATGTACACGAATTAAATCATTGCATAATAAATGTGACTTGTTTTGGACAGCAATTAATTGTAATAACACACACACATAATAATAACATACGAGCCGCCGCCGCTACAGTTACTCAACAGGAAATTGAACCTGAATTGTTGATTACATAGGTCAGAAATAACCTACGATAAAAATGATTGAATTGTAAAAATTGTAAAAAAAGTGGTAAATAGGCATGTATACAACACCTTAGTGGTCTTGATAATAGCGCAGACTTTCAGAATTAATTAAACGAGCATTCGATTTCGTCACCCATTATCCTCTAAATCTATGTATGGAGAACGTTATTGCTTTGAACTGTAATCGAAATGGTCTCGCAATAAAGTATCCAATATTGGTGCTGTAGCTTTGTGCATGTATTAGATTTAAATACCCGTCGAGTGCTGAACAATGGTTTTGCTACATCAAGCAAGAAGTAAAATCAGTCATACATGAATTGGTTGCTCTCGCCTAAGCGAAAAATATCGCGTGATCGATCTATTCAGTTTGTATATTTGATTTCATTGAATCCTTAATGGATTACTTTGTAAAATCACAATGGTGGAAGTATTTTTTTCATAAAGAAGTCTTTTGGAAAGGGGTCTTATAGATTTTGCTTTATCATCTTTTTCCCATTACAATTAGATATTATCAACAAACGTTTCGCGCAATCTACTTCATAAATTTGAGGTGTTGATACCATATCATTAGTATTAATACTTTTATAAAACGGACGTGGGGATGTACACATATTATATTGTGGAATAAGCAATATGATGTTATTTTTGTAACCATATGCGTTGGTCGTAATTGGATATGTATAAAAGTGTATTTTATTGATATGGTATCGTTATGAAAATGTTGGCAGCCCTACATTTGATAAGCTGCTCTCTTAATTATTGAAACCATAGGACCATACGAAACAATATTCGCACATAATTCAGGTTATACTTTTATGTAATAATTGAACTGAAGAATCGTTGATATTTTCAAAATCAATGCGGAATTTGCTAATAATTTTGCTGTGGATAATTTACAATTGAGGTAGTATTATTTCCATCAACTCACAGAAATATGAGATGCTAATGTGTAGAAATGTTAAGAAATCAGATCGTAGTGAAAATAAATGGCACAATAGCAATTAACCAGTAACTGATCACTGACACCTCCTTCGGAATTTGGTCACGTTTTTCGTGTACTTTATCCGTTTGTGAGGTGGATAAGTCCTTGTTTTCTTACCTTTGTTTACAATTTATCGTATGTCTTCTCCCCAGATTTTTCTGTTCCCGCATTTTGTTTCCTATTGGGTGGTTTCCATTGTTTTTGTGTCTTCTTTCAACTTATCCAACCATTTGTACCTTGGTTTGCTTTGAATTCTTCAGTTTTTCTTTGTGTTCCGTTTCGTTACTTGTCTTTATTATCGATCGCTATCTTTAGTCTTCTCATTATATCTCCAGCCCATTTAGTGCCCTAGGCTTTGATGGTTCTTAAGGTATTGGGATAGTATTGCCGTCATTATATTCTCTTATATTTATTTATTTAGTTAGTCCTGATTCTTTCTTAGATGTATATATGCAGGTAATATAATTCCTGTTTACCATTTTCTAGGTAAGACTATCCAGCTCATTTTTGGTGTTGTTTGCGTGCACAATGTCTTTCAGTTATTTCTCTCAGTTCACCTACTACTACCACTAGATCACAAGAAGCAGGAGAAGAAGGCAAAAAACGTGGAGTGATGTATAAAAGGAAGCAGCAAGAAGAAGGTTTTTTCCGCTTCTTTCACTATATCATTCCACTTTTTTGACCTTCCTCTCCTGTTTCTTTGCCCTGCGCTTTAGCATTAGGCACTTTCATTACTACTTTGTCTTTCCCCATTCTATGTTTGTGAGTCAACTGGTTCAGCTGTGTTTTCCCTCCATTATTGGCGTTAGGGGTTTGCAGCTCAGTCGTTGTCTAAATTCCTTATTTTTGATTCTATCCATGCGGGTATTGCCTTCGACTTTTCCCAGACGTCGTATTCCTATAACGTTTATCCTAGGTTTGTCCTTTTCTGCTAGTTAGTTAGTTAGGCCATGACTTACGTGAATAAGTCAATGCCTGTATCATTACTTTTTGACAACTTATTATTATTATCATCTATTGACTACCATTTCAATTTCTTTGGGAATAATTAGAAACGTGTTGTCAAACCCATGGAAAAGTAGATTCGTGTTGCTCGTTGACCTCCGCCTCCAATTTGTCATGTTTATCAATCCAAGAACGCAGATATTTGAGTCTTTCAACTTACATCTGCTGTGTCCTTTGTATTTGTAAAATATTATTTTTAGTGTTAGCTATGTGTGCTTTCATATTAACTTTTAGTTTCCCTTTCAGAATATCTTGTTTCTTATAAAGTACTGCTCTGACTTTGTTACCACTGCCACGGCAAACAATACTTTGCTTATTTCCACATCTTTCATCATCCATTTTTGTCTGTTTTACAGCCTCGTCAATTAACATTGTAATAAGTGGGCTTAACATGCGCCCTTGTTTTAAACCCATCTTCCTCCCGAAAGTTTCGAATTCCTACTAATGCACAAAATTTTTGTTAGTTTTGTACATTGCCTTTAGGATTTCGATCTCTTGACATCTTATGTCTCCTATTCTCTAGAATTTGCCGTAGTTCCTCTATTATTATAGTGTTCGTAAATTTCCTTTTCTATTTATTCATTACGTTTATTTCCAGTGCAAATGTAATCGCTGATCTTATGACTATTTTATGAATTCTTACTTTTATCTTCTTTGGTAGTGCTTTGTTATCCTTTCCTAATTACATCTAAGTTGTTGCTCTCTGAAATTTAAAACTATGGTATTTTGGAGCAGTTGTAGTTTTTGTCTTTTCTCTTCATTATTTCCGCTTTTATTACGCGGTTTTATACTCTTCATATTGTCATATCGGCATGTCAGTATCTCTATTTAGAAGCTTAAACATAACAAAATATGCAGAACAGAGGTTGCAGCTAATAAGCGTAGTTGCTCTACAGTTTTGACAGTTGTCTTCTTACTATCTTGTTGTAGGCCTTATTACTCTTGTATACTAAAGCTTGGTATCCTATTTTATGTCCATATTTGTCGTAGTTGTAGTAGTGTATAAGATTCCTGTTGTTCTCTTCCATATTTCCAAAGCTCCTGTGCTATATTATCTCTTCCTGATGTCCTGCCACCCTTTCCTTTTCTTACTTGCTTCCATGTTTGTCTGGCTTCTGATCTCCGCCTCATTTCTCCTCCCTTTTAATTCTTTTAAATTGACTCTTTCTTTTGTGTTTCGTATCCCGTCAGTCACTGAAGCACTAGTAGAGGAAGTGGCAATTTGTGGGTAATCGGAAAATGAAGTTTTCAATAATGGGAATGATATAATCCACACTGTTTTATGGAGGCGAAACACGATCTGTTGGGGAAACGACTAAACTTAATGAAGATGACATACCGATGGAAAGATATATAAATTACAAAATGCAATACCATGAATGGCAAAATTAAGGGATAACAGCTAGGTTAGTGTGTAGGTAACAACCAAATGCAAGGAATAAACAAACGATTGAAACAAAGATTTTGAAAAAAATGCAAATTTCGAAATCTTGAAGGAGTTATTAATGAGAACGAAAGAGATATGTAGTTTATACCAGAGGGGATGATGTACAGAAGATAACGAGAATGGGACCACCTAAAAAAGAGTAGTACATGGCTTAGAATTGACATCGTGAGGGACATAAACCAAACAATAATGGAATACCATATTTATGCTTAAACTTAAATAGGTCAATATTGACCTATTAGTGGTAGAGATCTATCATATAAGATAAGTATAAAAGGGTCACGAAATATATATATATATATATATATATATATATATATATACATTTATACTTAAAGAAAGTAGCTTTTTTATCTACAACGTATGTTTGGCTACATGTTAAAAACAAATCTACATTTCCACGACATTGTAACAAAACATAAGTGACAAACTATTATATTCGGCAAAGTACGAATGTAAGAACCATTTGAAGACTAGGTGATTACACACACCAAACTCCTGGCGATAGATTTTGTCATATTTCCTAAGGGTAAAACGTTGATAAAGCATCACAACTATTTAGAGTACAATTTCAAAATATGTTGATTAAATAACACACAAAATGCCTCTGCGAGTCAATACACGATATTCCTTCTTTATTTCTCTACTCGTTTATGATTGTTACTGCTTTCGTAATATCCTTTGTTTTCCCCGTAACTTACCTAGAAAGACATGCAAAGCCATGGCAATTGCTTTGCCTTTAATTTTGAATATGTAATACGAAAGCATTTTTGCCTGGTTACTTCATTCCTCCAAACGTGGTACCTTTTATTATATTTTCGTTATGCACCAATTTCTTCCCTCCATTAGCTTCGCCTATTGTTAGTTACTAATGAGAGACTTATAATGCATTCTTGAACAGCTAATCAACGATAATTAAGATGAACGTAGCCCGGAAACATTTCCTGTCTGTGCTCGTGGAACTTCTAGAACGTAGCCGATCCGGCATAATTAGTAGCACCTAAATTCAATTAAAACTGGTTGTAGAATGAAAGGAAGGAAACCAATTAGGCCGATCAACGGTCCATGGTCGAAGAATCATATATGTGCATATAAACATACGTACACTAATAGGTTTATATGCCCAGACAGAACCACCAATTTGAAAGTGCGCGCGAATTTTTACGGCTAACAGACGATAATCGTGAGCTCGGTATGGAATGTGCGCTTTGCACGTCTCTTACAATTAACACGCCGCTCGTGAAATCTTATTAAAATATTCTACTCGTTACGAGAGCAAATTGGATTCGGTTAAGTGAAGATGGTTAATTGATATTGTACCGTTGCGGGTTAAGAGGGATCCTAATTATAATATGACTCACAATCAGTTAGGTCCAGTAATGGTAGAAGTAATTGAATTTAATAACTTTTGGGATAACAATATGGTTAACTACTCTCTTCGTTATAGATGCTTGAAACGATTTTCGATGTAATAGTAAATGGTGTGTCCTCATTTCAAAGTTACGGAATCCATACTTATCTGACATTTGCTGTAATTACAGCAATTACCTTTGACCTTTTGGATTTTTTCATAAATTGATTGATTTATTATTATTACTATCGCTTTCAAGCCTTGCTGTTTCTTCAGTTACCTTTTTGTTACTAGTGGTTTCGAATTTTAGCGTTTTCCAACTCACGTATTAGATACGAAAATTGTTACTCTATTTCCACTGTCAGAGCTACGCAACAGTTTAGAATTGTGCTAACTAGACCTGGAAGCAATCTAAGGAAGCGTAATCTCTTTATGTCTACTTCTTTCTTTTGTATTTGCAAAAAAATGATTTCCTTCAAATTACAATTGAATTGCTGTGACAATGTTTCAAAATTGTTTCAACGACCTTCCCATTCAAACTCGAAAAGCAATTATGAGGATGGGACCATCACATTTTCATTCGAAGAAGTTTCTCAGTTTATAAGACGAAGATTCGAAGTCGATTACATCATCCCAGAAAATGTAAAATAAAGTCTTAAACACAACACGTTCTATGCTTTTACTTGACGAATAATGATTGGGGAAGGTTCGTATCTCCTTGTAGTCCTAGCTTTCTAAGTAAACTGTCAAGAATACTTGCCCTACATTAAATTCTAAAATCTTCCCATAATATGTTAATAGTAGATGTAAATGGCACAGATAGAAGGCAAAATACAAAGTAGGGAGAAACATGGAGTGAGAGACGCAGTGAAAGGAGTGGAAGGAATGAATGTTGACCAGCTTACTTCTTAGCTAGTTAATTTACAAGGGAAAGCAATGACACCATTTAGACTCGGTACAGCCCACTTTTTGGATCAGCTTGATCCTCTCTACCCTAACACGTGGTAAATTCGTAGGTTTCAGTCATAGATCCCCTAAGTGATCTAGGTACTCAGTAGTTTCAACCATTTCGCCACAGAATCTGCACTCTTGCTCATTATTGAACCTGATTTTATGCAGATGGTAGTTGACCATCCAATGCGCAGTTAAAACATCCGTTATGACCCTGAATTGACTACTGACTAACTTGCTAAACAACTAAAAATGTGGAAAGGTGGCTGGATACCTATACAAAACCACCAACTTCACCACAAAATTAGTTGTTGCAGACTTTTATTTAGAAAAGAGGTCCTCATTATCGAAAGATTTGCACTATTTCCATTATAGCACCTTATTGAAATTGAGTGTTTTATCAACTACAATCGTCCTACAGCTGATTTTGATCAAATCCAATTTCAATGGGCGAAAGATCAAATAGAAAGAGAAAAGCAGAAGTGCAACATATTTTGCGGGCACTTCAAAGAAATTCCCTCCCCGCCATTTCCTACTCATTGAATTGCCAAGAATTTGCTTTAATTGTAATACATTGATTGTGTTGGCAAAAAGAAATCATTTTTATACTTATGTGTAAATCCTTCTTGTCCTTCAGACACTTTCAGGCGTTAAATCTTCGCAGATGCTACGTGTATGCAAATTATATGAAATCCACCGAACGTTACCACAATAAACAGCAACGATTTTCCTGCGAACGACATTGATAACACCTCTCACTTCCTGGCCTCTCTCTCTCTCTTTCTGGCTTTCGAGCGTGTTACATTCCAGAGTTCATTAACATACTTTCCGTTTATAAATAAATCATAAAGCTGAACGCAACTCTTGACCTATGGCAAGTGAAGATAAGCGACGGTCTAAAGCTACGTGGAATTTCTATGACAGCGCTTCTGTTGTGTTGAAAAGGCGCTGTTAGTGATCCCGAGGGTCTTATCCGTATTTAGATGTGAGTAATGTTCGTTGCGATAAAGCGAATTGTTTGATGAGAGGTTTTCGGTTACGTTTAGACTCGCTACCGCTCGGACAATGTTAAATTCAACCGCTGATTTCCGAGAAGTCCTTGTTGTATGGACGATAAAGTTGGCTAATGCGGACATGGAGTTGGTTGCATTGTGTCTTGACCTGAAGTTGTATTTACGTTTGGAATGACGCAAGGCTTCGTCTTTGATTGAATGGAACAAATGCTGTAACATATAACGGTCTGCATTTAACCGTAAGATTTCTGCCAAAATCCTTTGGATTAATCTGAAAATTTCTACAATAATTGTATATTTTTCCATTTTTTAAATCTTCCTACACGCCTTAGAACTTTTTTTCTTCTACTCGGTGGCTATTTGTATTCACCTCCACTTTCCTTTTGTTTCAGAAACACCTTATACACAAACGCCTTCCACAATGAACGGTCTCAACGGACACACTAACGGGGATCTGAACGGATGTGGTGACATCATCACTCAGAACCAACAAAGAGGTTGCTGGACCATTGGTTTAATTAATTCCAAATACAAGTATCTTACAGCGGAAACATTCGGCTTCAAAATTAACGCAAATGGAGCTTCCTTAAAGAAGAAACAGATCTGGACGTTGGAACCAGACACATCCTCAGGAAACGATAGTAAGTAACAAAGTTCTGAAAAATTAAATTGACGAATTTCACGATTAGAAACGGGGCAATCCCAATTTATTACTTTGTAATTTCCTCCCTATTGGTAAGTTTAAAATCATTCGTGGACAGTCCGCTTTCGGAATAATTGTAATAATTAAAATTAGATTCAGATATCTATAAATCTATATCTATAAATTCTAGACGCATTGTCGTGAGTAATTGGGCAGATGTACGTGACAAATTGGAGGTTGTTAACGCCTTTTACGAGAAAGGAACGTGAATTGAATGTCGAGTTGCTGTGATATAATATTTTTTAATGATACGTGTTGACGTTTTCCTTTTTATCATTGATCTTGATCGCTAATTAGAAGCACGTACCTTGAGGATAGTTTATCTTAGTAATCTTTACATATATTAAATTAGTCACATCATACTTTCGCCTGTTTTTGTTTTTTAACTTTACTACGAAGCTGGCTGCATTGCAGGGGAAATACGATGAAGAAATAATAAAGTATATCAATTGAAAACTAGAAGAATATAAATACGGGAAATATGGGAAAGAACTCATGAATAAAATCCAGCAACCAAGAAGAACGAGAAAAGTTGAATCGAGAGAAATATACATACGTACCTGCGAAAATACTAAAGAACAGAATGAAATAGTTACCATAGATACGAATTATAAGATAATAATAATAAGTATCAAAATATATATAAAAACATATAAAGTAGGGAAGATTAAATAGACTCCGAAATGGAAGCAAAATAGAAACGTACAGCTCGATGATTCAAGCTGACACCACCAAAAAATACCGCATAAGATCACGCCAAAACGGCGGTGATAATTGACCTTTAAAGGACAATAACTCGTGGAGATACCTGAAGGAACCACACCTCATTCTTCACCCGCAACAACCTTTAAATCAATAAGATAATGTCAGTACCAACATTAACGTAGCAACAGAAGCATAGATGAGAAACGAAGGATAGTTCAAATAATACTGCGGAAATTGAGTAGGTACTGGAGCAAAAAGGGATAATAAAATAAAATTCCATAAAATTATAAAGTGACAATATAGGACGAAAACTACAAGAACCTATAATAAAAGTAGTAGATGGAAGATACCTTGGTTGATACGGGTAAATTATTAGAAAAAAGGATAGAAAAATGGTAAAAACAATACTCGAAACAAGAAGAATAAAGAGAATAAAACAAACAGAACAACACGTAAGAGACGGGTACAACAGATTCTAGAAATAAGACAAACAAGAGGAAAGTCAGATGAGAATGATAAAGATAATAGCAGGAATGGAAGAAATTGATGTACCTATAGCTGAAAACTACCAATTTCGATGCTTTGTCAGGGGGATGATTTTGGAAAACGAGGGAAAATGTTAGAGCAAGAAAATAAGGTTCAGAAGTAAAAATCCAACTAACTACGATTTTAGAGGTTTCAACCATGCCCCAGAAAGTGTTGTTTTATTGAATAATAGTAATAGGTCCCATTACAGCCCATGAAGATCCATTGGGTTCGGCTTAGTCTGGATTAGCTATTTCGCAGGAACCAACTAGAGACGGAATGGTGGCGGGACCAGCAACTACGCTTCAGCCACCCATTATTACCTCTCGAAATGAATCTCAGGAATTGCATTAAGCTAATCGAAGAAGGGAGAAAGTACGCCAGAAGAGTAGCTTGTTTAAACGAAAAGTGTACAACATTCTTCGTTTTAAAATACATTTGTGGGGGTAACATCCTTGGTCCGAAAGAGAAACTGATGTGTTCGCAAATAAATGGGACTAAGACACAACCTACTATATCTTTTTGTTGCCGAAAGCTACCGCCTTCTTTAACCCGGCGCTAGACGATTCGTTAAACATTACATTCAATAATGATCTCAACATTGATGCCGGATTTGGCACGCAAAATTTCGACTATATGATGTCGTGAATCATCATTATCGCACAAGCCAGTTTCTGCATTGTTGAATCTAGGCCTCCTCGAGATACTGATTGTGGCTAAGGTAACACGTCAGGCTAACTATGCGTGTTGACACATTAGCATAGCACGCAGAAAGGATAGTAGTAAAGGGTTTCAGGTTTGTAGAATAAGTTTTTTTCTCTTAGGTACTGGGAAAAAACAAGGTTAGCGTGGGCAAGATTGCTTACCCTGAAGCAGATATATCCTCGGGATCGTAGAAAGAGGAAATATGTACACGCTCTCCGTAGCAAATATTGGATCTATTATTGGAGAAAAACGTTGGTTTGAAGCTTGTTTTTAATAAAGTATAGTACGCCAAAATAAAAAAAAAAACAACATACAAACACGAATTCAGAAAAGGGCTATAAACACACCGAAATATCAACCCGTCTAGGCCAGTCCAGAATAAGAACAGGTGTTGGAATTTTGGCGTGCCTTCAGTTATAATTAATTAATTATGGTAATAAAGTAATTATAAAACTTAGATGGTGGAGTGCACAGCTCTTACCTGAAAACAACTTCTACCCGAACAGAAGCCCAGACGGTCATTGCATTATATTCAGATCGAGAACTGCACGCATACTTTCAATCCAGCAAATACAGACGGTTCTGTAGAATAAATTGGACTAGAAACTCCATTTAATTGAGCATTGAGTTGGGTAGGAAATAATGCGCCTCACCGAACGGTCCACAATACGGCGAAACCAGTCCGTGGCTTTCGTTCCTGGTCCATTCAATGCAATTCCCGTCCCTAATTAATCAGCACTTGCGTCTGTACTTATTATATTGTAAGCGAGCGCACAATTCTGGATCTAAGTATAATGCAATGACCGTCAAGGCTTTTGTCCGGGTAGTAGTTGTTTCTAGGCGACAACTTTCCACCATTCAATTACAAAATCAGATTATTAATATTTACATGAACGGCAAGAACGCGTGTTGTTTACAACGTGTGAAGCATACCTTAACGCGAGTAAAACATATCGATAATAGTGCCATAGTTAGACACTTAGCGTTCCCTACTCGACCCTGGTGCATTCACCACGATGCGTCAAACTATCGTGTGTTCAACGTGGGATGGCATGGAGCGCATCGTGAACTGGCGGTTTTAATTACACTAGTTGTAATCCTTACCACGCTGATTTTGGACAACCTCAAGGGCATATTTCGACGACCAAATGGTTATCATCAGTGGAAATGACTAGGCAACCATTACCAAATTGACGCCTAGTTCCCCACGATGTATCGGACTACATTTTTCAACCCGGTCTACCTATTTATATATTTGGAATTTTTCAAGAAGAAAGAAGAAGTCTTCTCTGGTAACAGTCACCCCTTACTTTCATATTTTCCAGAGTGTTTGTACAGTCTTCATAACAAATTATGTTTCAACGGATAATCGAGGGACGGTAACTGAGATCGTGTTAAACGTCCTAAAGTTTCGCCGAAACACGCTAAATGTGTCATAAAGCATGTGACGATGAAAGCTCACTTTATGCTCAAGTTTACGACTTGTTTAAGCGAGTTTTAATTGAACGTGGGACGCACGAGAAAGACGAAAAGTTAGAGTATCCAGAAACTGAACCTGATTCCATAGAAAAATGAAGAAACGTCCATGAATATATCGAGTCCTAGAAATAATTCGTACTGAAGACGAAGTTGTAGCGAAAACCGAATAGTCAGGTTCAAATCATTACAATCTCCAATTCAACTACATATGTAGGTATAAGGAAAATAATGTGATTTAAATCACAATGCTGTCAATTCCGAATAAAACAGCTACAAAGTTCCAAAGGGCGTTGAAGTTAGAAAGATTTTGGAAATTTAATGTTGAAGGGTATCTTCAAAAAGAACTTGAGAAGATTTGCGAAAAATTAGATGAAAACACGGGGAAGACAGAGCACCTTGAAAGACTTTCTAATGTCAAAATAAGAATGTTCTAATGTTTGTATTGAACTAACAAAGTCCCAAAAAAAAAGTATTGAAAGGTATATATTTCCTGAATGACATCATAACACACGACCCCTTATTACTAAGTTCAAAGATTGTATACCGCTGAAGGATGACAAATAGTTGAACTATTTAGAAACGAAACTGATAGTAGCTAATATCCAATAACTGTGGAATTTTACCGAAGGAAGCTGGAAATCGTTTACAAGATTAATTGGGGATCAAAATAATGGTTCGCCAACATGACCCCAGACCGAATTCAACAGGTTTTTTTCGGGTTAAACCAACGTGAAAAAGAAAACACTTCAACCTACTCATGCGGGTTTGTTCAACTTTCAGCGTTCTTTGAAACCGAGTCCAATTACATTTCCTATCTCATTTGTTCTAGCCGTCGTGCAAATTTCCATCATGCAATTTTCTCAGGTTTAACTCCCATGATTTGTCACCATTTAACAGGGAAAACCTGATGAACAATCATCATTGAGCAGGATAGTATTCCGTATCCTTAATTTGACATTTTGTATTTGACAAAATTGCGTGTTTCTGGTTTTTCTGACGGAAAAAACACATGTAGATTGACTCTTTCTTAAAAAGGAACCGTTTTTTTTTTCTATTCCTGATTTAAACCAAGATTGTTATTGAAGGAGAAGTCGCACCTATTGCATTTTAGGTAGATTCTAGCGAAGACTATTTGTTCTCATGTGGAAAAAGTCGAGCTGTCCTGCAAATTTTCACCATCTAGAAAGATCACAGAAATAATAAATAAACTTGATATTGTAATGGACTACAATCTGATAATTGGCAGCGGTAACTGCACTCACGGAATGCAAACTGTTCGATCTCTCGTCAGATACGCAGGTACTCAGTTATAATTTCTTTTTCAACTTTGAACATAGGAGAAGTTAGGGGTGGCATTCCACTCCAATACAGTGCAAATAAGATTGATAAGCATTGATGCAGTAACCAGGAGAAATTTGCTGAAAAATCTTCGAATGATTTTAGTGGAGCCACATATTGAAAGCTGTGATGTAAGACTGCTTTCCCAGGAATTAAAAGAAGGTGCTGTACTAATCAGTGCTATCTACTGAGTTTTGTATCGATTCGTGTGTGAAAAGTGTAATGGGAATATGTGCTCCATTCTTTATTCTTTAGAAGGGAAGATTTTGGTAGTATTAACGTTGAAAGTTTTGACTTTCATGGATTAGATGGCAATGATACTTGTTCAATCGCGACCTTTCCAGATCTGTTATGGTCTTCTTTCCTCCTTAGAGTACGTTTTCCAGCTTTGTTCCTTTAATTAGACCTTACAGCTTTGACAGCCGTTCTTCCACGTATAACCTTGCCTCGGGATATTCGTCTCCCAGGCGTGAAAGTCGAGTGCTTGCCGATTCCTCACATTGGCATAGTACCCGGATTGTTGTTGCTTCCTCAATTTGACAGAATCTACATATTCAATGTTAAGCCCATTTTGTTCTGTTTTGCCGATCTTACATCTGGGCAGTTCCTCCACCTTTCCCGAGATTTATCCTCGATCCACTTCCTTATGGCCGTGTTGACTTTTGTCTTTACAATGACATCGACGAAGCGTCTCGGATCAGTTTATCAGCTTTTTCATTCCCGCCGTAGCGCTCGTATTCCGGAACGAAAATTATAGATTATAAATCATAGATTAGCTTTGTGCCTCGACAAGTGGACCGACGACCAAAATTTCTTCGATCACTATACGACAGAAATTAAACCTCTACGTATAAATAAACTACTTTACAAAAGAAAAAAATTACTTCAATTTAACAAAACCATTCCCGAAATGCCATGAACAAAGTTTGTAGCAACATACATTTTGAACTTCCTCCAACCAGTCTCACTCAATAGTTTACGTCTTCCCCTTTCTTCTAAAAGCTACGCATTATTGCACGAACTCACGATTACATAACTCAACAATCTTTTATTCTTTTTTTGCAGCGTGCGTCTATCTAAAATCGCATCTCGACAAATATCTCGCCGTCGATTCCTTCGGCAATGTCACGTGCGAAAACGAAGAGAAGGAACCCGGTTCTAAGTTTCAAGTAACCGTGGCCGAGGACAACACCGGTCGTTGGGCTTTCCGCAACGTCGTCCGCGGTTATTTCTTAGGCTCCAGCGCCGATAAACTCACTTGTACCGCTAAGGCACCCGGCGATTCTGAATATTGGCACATACATTTAGCTGCACGACCGCAAGTAAGTGATTTTAGTATTAATGTGCTGAAAATATGCGTATGTGCGTAACGGTTATACGAATTAGGTAACGCCCGTCATAATGAGGTTTCAAACCTATCACGATAACATTATGATTGCAAATTGAACATTATCATATCATTTACGGTTATTTTACGATCGTCACCGGTATCACTTCATTTAAGTCTGAGGTATTTATCGGTCGGAAAGTTGTAAATGAGGATTATGGTTTTAAATTATAAATTTTTACCACCGCTGGCATGAAGAACAGCGAGCGATTAAGGAAAATTCAGAATCTTTCGAACGAAAAATGTTAATTGGAATTTCATTATATGAAGGAAATTTTCAGTACCTACTCCTACTAAACAAATTTTTCAATGTTTCCGTCACGTGAAAATCGAGTTTAGCTTAATGCAGTAAATATGTACGTATGTACATGAATTGGATTTGTTTGTCGAACAGATGGTCGAAAAGAATGTAGTTTATTCGAAGTCCACATATGTATGTACTTAAAATAACAATGACTAATTACCAATGTAAAGAACTTATTTACCGTCTTGATAACACTAATCTTCATGACGCAGCACCAAATCCAAAATGTTCCAGAAACAAATAAAGTTATCGTATAATAAATCATACGCATTACATTATAAACGATAATAATAATAATAACAACTTTCGTCTCACACGATATTTTCCTTTTCCATAGGTAAATCTTCGTTCGGTAGGACGCAAGAGATTCGCCCATTTATCTGAAAACTTGGACGAAATCCACGTCGATGCCAACATTCCGTGGGGCGAGGATACGCTCTTCACTTTGGAATTCCACGCGGACGAAGACGGCAAATACGCTCTGCACACCTGCAACAATAAATACTTATCCAATGGAGGTACGTCAAACTCGATGATAAACGTTCGGTCGTTTTAAATGCTTCAAATTCCGGAAGGGTATTTTCCTTTACAAGATATAATTAGTACCGTTTTAGAAATCGAATTCAATTTGAGGCGAGATCGGTCCAAAGTTAATTCTGTTTCGTGGAAGTATTTGGAAGAGAAAATTAATTATCCTGACTTGTTTGAGTGCGGAAAATTTCATTTATTTAGGAACAAACGTAATTAATAAATAACAAATCTCTTCTAACAAGTGGATAATAATAATTTCAAAAAGTCTTAATAAGATATATTATGAATTTCTTGGAAACACATTGAATTTATGACAAATAACCCAATTATAATAGTTCGTCTAAATGTATCATCCAACGTACGTTAATTTTTATTGAGGTACCCCCACGTACACCACCGGCTATAATTGCGTCCACCAACCTGCATAACTGGAGATTATTCAAATAAGCGATATTTTATCGCCATGAAAATATTTGTTCTATTAAACTGTAAATGCGAGATAGATTATGATCCCTTTTGTAATGTTCTGTGTGTACGTAATGAGCTGATTGGAATTAAGGTGTCGGAAGTGACCCCTTTGCGGTGTAGGCACGGTCAGGTAAAGACCGATTTCTCGGTAATGTTTATTACAACCCTCACAAAATATAAATAGACGACACGCGTATTTCAATGTAATGAAAAATTTAGTTTGCATTCGGATTTAGTAATGCAAGCAGTCAATAGTGAAGAGTTTGTACAATATTTTAAAACAGCGAGTAACGTTAAAGTAATGTAGGATCGTGGATTATAACGTTAAAAAGTATGTCAATTAAACAAGAGTGGTTGAATTAATATTTATATTTTCCGAACATTTGCAAACGTTTTCGGAATACCTTCATCAGTGAAAATATAAGTAAATGTATAAACAAACATTCGGGAACTATCAACAAAATAACTAATGACTAGGATTTCTTGATATATAGGATCTGTAATTTTTATTTTAAATATTACAAATAACTGGTTTAATGTACAATGACAAACATGCAAACTATGAAAACAACCAGAAAAAAGATCTAGTTATATATTCAATGATGAAGGTGTTCCGAAAACGTTTGGAAACGTTCTGAACATATAACTGCTAAAAAGTATCAAACAAGTTGTAGTGTATCCAATAAATAGCGACCCGGACGACCAAAAATAACAACAGCGCCAGAAGATCGCGCAATGGCAATCAGAAACAAACGAAATAGATGAAAATCAGCGTCAGAAATTGCTGCCAAAATTAATATTTTGCGCCCAAAACCAGTTAGCATCACCAAGCTTGTTTCTACGGAAGAGTTATTACGCAAAGAAAACAAAACAAAACAGTTAATTTTCTCAGCTCTCATGGAGAACTCTCCGATGAAGAATTACAACAATTCGAAAGCTTAGAGTTACCAAAAGAGAATCTTTTATTTCTCATCTCATCCTTGGTTGCAATCCTCATTAATTTCTACCAACACCAAAACAGTTAGTTTAGGCGAGAAAGCACATAAACCCGACGTTGGAAGTTTGGTCTAAACTTCTAAGCTTTGATTCAAACAGAAGAACGTTTGTCCGTAGACTGAAAGGGGAACGAGCACTTGAATCCTGTATTACACCAACAACAAAACATAGAGGAGGATTAGTCATGATTTGGGGTTGTTTCAGCGATAACTCGTATGCGATTTAATCAAAATAGATGGTATCCTTAGAAAAGAAGGCTTTAAGGAGATTTTGGAGAGCAATGCCATTTTGTCTGGAACACGAATAATAGGTGAAAACTTTGTGTTCTGGCGCGATAATGATCCAAAGCACACTGTCAATATATGCCGTGAGTGTTTAGAACAACTGCAGCACAGAGGGAAAATTTTTGTTATTAAATAATCGTCCCAATCTTCAGATCTTAGTTCGATTGCGCTATTGTGGGAGGAACTGGACCCATAGGTTCAGAAATTGTTCCAAAAGCGACTACAGTACTTTGTGCACAACTATCGGATATTATAGGTATTATGTAAGGCGAAAGGTGGGCACATTGACGAATCGCAAATTCAGGTTAATCTATGCTTGTCTTTGGCAGAAACTTGATAAACGCAAACTGCTAAAGTATTTGTATATGTAAGTACAGAATAAAGTGTTATTTTATAATTAGTATTTGATTTGTTTTTGTAATATTTTGAGAATGGGTAAACACTTAGGGCTGGTAGTGTACATGCTAAATGTGCTTAGCTTTAAGTTTGACATTTACATAATGAAAACAAATTGGTTTTTTTTTTCTAACCGTGGATTTCTGTATTTAGATAACGAAGTATTTCTAATTTGTTGGTAATCGGCCTTACAATTATGAATATTTTGAATTTTTTCCATTTTTGAGTAATTTTTGAATAATTCGAATTTTGTTAAGCGTATATTGTACACCACAATTATAAAGATGATATGATACACACATATAACTTCATTTAAAAGCATAAAATTCTTTCAATTTTCTGGAGTTTTAGCCGTAATTTAAAAAGCCGTGAGAATTTAACCTTCTGATAGAATGTTATAACCCAATTACAGGACAAACTAAAGTAACATATTCCTACTAAAACAATATCTTATATCTAATATAGTATAGGTAACATAAAAAAGAAAACCAACATTCTTATTATTGTATTGTACTGATATTGTTCCAACATATATCGCTGTAATATAAATTCATACATCTACACATTGCTGTTAGTGGTGACTTCTGCAGCAAATTTGTCTTTGGAAATGGAAGCGCAAACGTCGATGTATAGCACGATGAAGCCCTTGGGATATGGAAATTTAAATTTTCAAAAAGGCTGAAAGCATCAATAAATCGGTGCGCTTCCAAACAAAACGCTCTCCATGAGTTTCACGGCGATGATGAAGTGAGTCAAATGAATGCCTATCCAGTAATGAACGATAGTTAACGCCTCGTTAAGGATATATTCCGTCCAATTTTAGCGAGAGAAACTTCAGAAATCTTCTCTGTACTTTCTCAACAGCGAGCTGAAGATAAATATAATGTGGGGACCAAGCTTGTGAAGCATATTCAAGTTTAACAAGTAATAAGGATTCAAAAGATTTAAAAAATCAACCAAAATTAAACCTTTTGATATTCATCGATACTTCGATTCGCTGTCCTAGCGTGGATCACCACTGCCAAGCTCCATATTTCATTCTTGGCAGCTTTACAGAGCCACACTCTTCGCATCATTGCTGCAGCACCTTGGTTCATACGCAATGATAGGATTCAAAGTAACCTTAACATCCCGTCATTCTTCACGTTTTTGAACGATATTGCCGCCCTCGCTGCCACCTGGGGGCAAACTGGTGAGTTGGAACATCCCATAATACGCGAACTTTTGGAGCTGGATCCTAACCATCCTTTCCCTATATTGAATATCTGCCGGGTAGCTGAAGCCCTCAGAGTGGACCAAAATGATACTTGATTAAGCTCCCAAAGAATGGTTGCCCACATTGAAGATTGGCTTGTCACACCATACAGGTGCCATGAGGATCCATGCACCATCACCCACCATCTAAATCCATACGGCAAGATATATTTACAAGAATAAGGAGCCTACGGGATATATTTGGCTTTAGTAACTGATTTTCCAACCTCAATCAGATATTGTCCCAACATTTACCATTAATCACGTAGCCTTACTTCATTTTTCAATAAATATTTAAGATGTTGACAACCAATATTTTTAAAAGCTTTAAAGTAAACAACGAAACGGCAATAAAATACTTACATAATACCTAACCTTGTGGTTTTGTTGCACTTGAAGTACGTTGCTATGAATTACATCAATCCGTGGGTGTTTTACTAGGTTCTAGTGGTTCTGTTGGGTAATAAATAAATATTATTATTATTATTATTATTATTATTAGGTTATGGGAATACCGCGGTAACGAAATCGAATTGCGAGAAAAAGTATTTGTTTTAAAAAGGAAGTCGAATTAACCTTACGGCAAGGACGGCCGAAATTGTTTAACGAAAAAAGAACGTAAACACCAGCTTAATGATTCGCAGAAGTTACACGCAAGGAAACAGCATTGTTTATCGAAGTATTTCCGAGAAAAGTAAGAAAGTTTATCATTTAGAATAGGATGAAATGAAATAGATTTTACCTTTATGACATCAAAACGAATTCTTTCGGATAGATATGTATCTTAATCACGTTGATTACGAAAATTTTCGAAGGAAATGTCAACTGTAAAATGAAGAAGTACATTTTGTGTAAAAAATGTTAATCAAAGTTTATGCATAACACTGCTTCCCTTTACTTACTTACTTTTCCCGCTGATGATGACAACTTAGTTGTCGAAACAGATGATTGGAAATAACATATTTCAATAAGTATTTATTTTTATATTTTTAACGAAATCTTGCCTAGAATAGTGTACGTACACGAACACCCAAACAAACTGTTTTAACTTGAAATTTGTAAATGACACCAGCACCTTGCAAAAGAAACAAAAATCTTGTCTACAAAACGAGAGGAAGTTGTACAAGACATCGTCAACAGTTTGCAAAGGGGCATGTTTGCAATTGGTTTAATCTCCATACTTGGGATTAATGTGTTTTACCTGAAATTTAACTGTGAAAAGGATATTGAAATGGTTCTACCTCATAGCTAATTTCATTTTCCAATAAAAAGTGCTTTGGTAGAAATAACTATAGTTAAGTGTTACAAGAAGACAATTCTAAATGGAAAAGGACGAGGAAAACTTGTAGTATTTCTCACAAAGTGCAAATTCCAGTTTTACTGGAAAAATATGGATTTGGATTGCTACAAATCTAAAGGAAATATCGTTTGAAACCTCCGAGAGTCACATTCTGCTATTAAATATCCATAATATTACGGAAACGTTTACGTTGGTTGAAGAATCCAATCCCACTATAAATATCCCTGAAATATCTTGAAATATTTTGAAATAACACACTCGCAAATAATTAGGTACCTAATTTAATCAACAATCAATTCAATTTTCCTACATCTTTTTTATGACCAAATTTTTATTCAAACCGAGTCCTTCTAAATACAGTACACCCGCGATAGTGCGAGCAGTGCTGCTACACATAGGATTGAGTATTTAATTCCCATAGGATACAGGGATAGGACTATTTTACTTTTTTTTACGTTTTCTAACATTTAATTGTCATTTGCTCGAAGAATTTCTAATATATGATGGTAACATTTTCATACTGTGAGTTGGACAATGACAAGGGGTCTTAAAACCAATAAAAAAATTGGGGGTTACTACTTTAAAGAAATGATGACGTCATTGCTCAAAGACAACTGACGGTTAAAAATCTATTGTCATGCAAAAATCTTTTCATTAAATAAAATAGACCTATTCAAGGATTTCTTCCAGCAAAATCTTCGCTTTTACCGAATTTATTCTATACTTTAGACGCGCACTGTATATACATACATACATGACCGACACAAAAAAGTATTCGTATTCTTTTAAGTAATTTTAATTCGTGTTGTCGACATTCCAAAACAGTTATGTTAAGAATCATTACTTAATTCCACGCTTCATTTCAGGAAAACTGGTCGACACGTGCAATAAGGATTGCCTCTTCTCCGCCGAATACCACAGCGGTCAACTAGCCCTTCGCGACAGAAACGGCCAATATTTAAGCCCCATCGGTTCGAAAGCTGTACTTAAAACCCGTTCCAACACCGTAACCAAAGACGAACTGTTCTCGTTGGAGGACTCGCTTCCACAAGCGAGCTTCGTCGCAGCTCTCAATTCCAGATACGTGTCTGTCAAACAAGGTAACTTTTTCCACCACGCTCAACAAAATATATACATACGTAAAAATAACAATCGTGGATAATGGGTAGTGTCTGTCCTAAAATATACAATGCATATTGTATTCAAAATAATTTCTTCCTGTTGGTAAAATTAGTGATGCTTTAGCGGTTTTTTGCTCGGAATGTTATTAATATATTACTTGCTCCGTGACGTTTCAAGTATTTTATCTCGGCTGATTTTGGTTAATTTAAGACACAGATGTTGTACAGATGCACGCTTTGAAATATCGTTTATAGTGTTTCATTAGAAATGAGACGCTTAATTGCAAAAGTGGCGTGATACTGTTACTGATGTTATAAATGAAGTGCAAAAATATAAATTCTTACATACATACATATGTCGTTTAGCTAAAACGTGTTCTAATGCATCACCAAGAATCTAAGTTCAGAATTTATATTTTTTCTTGTTTTTTTATATACGTACATACGTACAAGGACTGTCTGTTTTCGTTGAGACAGAACACATTTATTTTTATTTTTGCTTAAAGTATACCCCCTTACAGTCAATGCATTTTAGCATCCATAAAAATCAATTTTTAAAACAATTTTTCAAATCTTCACGTGTTATGTTGTTTGTTTCATATTTAAATGCGTCTACCACTTCTTTGGCCGATGTAAGACGTAAACTTCGTAACTTATCTTTTACAGGTGGAAACAAAAGAAATCATTATAGGCCAGGTTTGAACTATATGGAAAATAACACATTATTTTAATGTTGTGAACATTCAAATACTTAATCGTTTGAGCAGCAGCGTGAGCCCAAACGTTAATGCAAGATAATCTCCGGCGCTTTTCAGGAACATTTCGTAAAGCTTGAAGCAAAGAAACTTTAGTAAACTCTAGTATTAATGGTACAGTGATCCTCCAGTGCTACAGACATATCCAATAATTCTAAAAAATATGGCAACCATCTTCTTGTTTTGGTTTATCTCAGCATTAACCTTTGTTGGAGCCGACTCATTCGCAAAGATCCAAGTTGCCGATTATTGCCTTCTTTGTACCCATTTCACCCGTAATTATCTACACCAGACGAAACAAGCCATTGGCAAAACGATCTAGAGTAGATCTGTACCATTTCTCACGATATTTCTCCTTTAACTGATGTCAAATTGTGGAAAATCCAACAAGAATCTTTATTCCCGTCTGATTACGTACCTTCCTATGTTTGTGCAATTTTTATTTATTTGCTTCCATTCTGTAAAGTAGTTCAAAAACGTCCTGCAATAACATGTCGATCATCTTCAATCATGTTTCGAATAAGAACAATATTCTTTTTGGTAACTAGCGTTTTAGGCTTAAATGCTCGAAAACTGTCCTTCAAGTAAAGTCGAGCAGGTTGAAGTTCATTGTACTTCCATTTTACGATAGCTAAGAGCCTGACTTGTAATCTAACACTCGATTTCCTCAAAACATTGTTGACGACCTAAGGCACGTTTCAAATTGTAAAAACATCAGAGTCCGATAATGCTCCTTGTTCCAATTCCATAATTGCACGAAAGGATCACTCTAAACTTATGTATGGTATAAATGTCCATGATGTAAGGATAGTATATAAACAAAGTGTAAAAGTCTTTCCTCTTTGTTTCTTACTTAGATAAAAATTGTTTAAGAACTAATCTCGGCGGTAAGCAATTTTTGACTGAGATATTTAGATGGACGTTTCCACATTAGAAATCTTTAAAAAATGGGTGAAAAAATGAGGTGAGTTTGGGAAATTTAAAAGGTTGTTATAAAATTTAGGTTAAATTTGCAATTAAATAGGATAAAATTTAGGTTTTAAGGTGAATTAAGTTTTAAATGTTAAAGTGACATCAAGAATGCAGGTTAAAATGAAATGGGATAAAAAGGAGTTGGAGATATATGTTTATTCTTTCGCGAACCATGGTATCAATACAATTGTTAATGGTTTCTTTCGGTACATCGTGCCAGCCTCCTGTAACAGCCATTAGTTCCATTTTATTGCTAGACTTTCGGGATCTTTTTGCTATATTTTGCTGAATTACGTGCCACATGTTTCTAATAGGACTCATACCAGGCGATTGTCCTGCCCACGGCAAAATTTGAATCTCCTGAGCTTTTTCCCACGCGATTATGGTTCGCGCTTTGTGGCAGGATGCACCATCTTCCATAAAAGCAGCGTTTTCTTGTTATTAGTGAAAAGTGGCAAGAGCGCCTCTGCCAAAATGTCAATGTATTTTGCCGCGTACATTGCCACAAAATTCGGAAATTACGTATTTTTGTTAGGTGCCTATTTTACTCTGTCACCCGAGTATATGTAGACGGTTATACATTGGGCCAAAAGCTAATGAAAAGCTCATTAATTTCATCAGTTGGAGTGTACCTGAACATGAAATAGCAAAGTTATTTCTATGATATGTGTGTACGTAACGTAGGGTACCCCTAGGATCTTCCATTTTATCACTTACATATCTTTAATATCATTAGGATTATAACCACGTTTTCGAACACATTCCATTCGATTAATGACAAAGGAGATGTATACCCGTATATGGGCGTGTTAGAGCATACTTCTTCGTTGACCATTCCAGTTTATAATTAATTGATTATTAATCTTCCACCGACATGTTAACTAGATATTATTAGCTTGTAATTTTCTTATTTATCAGTTGATAGATATTTTAATCGTTCAACATCGCTCGCATATTTCAACAAGAATTTGACTAGCATTAATTAAGATACGGAATTCCGTCATTCCTGATTAATTTTTACGTCGATTTTAAGGCTTGTTTTAATTAGTGAATCGCTTATTTTGGTTAGGATTTTAAATTACAACGCGAGGAATAGAATTTTAATTGGTTCTGTGTTTAACTGTGTCTGGTTTGGTTTAGTTATATTAGTTACATGTTAGACTACCATTTTAATAATAATAAGGACGAGAGATAATTGTAAATGTTAGTTTAGGGATGAAATAAAATAAGACAGAGTTTCCTTTTACATATATTTAACGATGTATGGATTTTGTTTCTGTAATGTGCTAAAGACTAGTTAATCTTTTATTGTTATAACGCGCTTTCATACAGTACAACTTGCTGGATTGTGCTCGATTGTTTTATTCGTAAAATCAACTTACACTGATTTTGCCTTATTGAGTTTAATTCACCATTTCTTCGTCCAGCTTTGTATTTCAGCGATGATAGTTTGTAGCCTTTCCGTTGACTCAATATCATCGTTACCAATAGCTACGATTGCAATATCATCAGCAAATGTAGCAACAACATTTTGCTCGAACGTTGGCAACTTGCTAGTGTATCGAAGATATATAACACTTCCTTATGGTACGTCTACTTCGATTCTTTTTTGGTCAAAATAAGCGCGTTTTTGCTTGATTCTGAAGTATCTTCCTAATAAATATGATTGTAAGAGCTTTGAGTGTTGGACGTGAAGAAGTAACTTAGCTTATGATTGAATCATTCGTGCCAAACTTTGTCCAAAGCTTTGGCAACGTCCAAAAATATTGTCGAGCAGCCTTTTTTTTTCTTCTAGTCATGTTTCAAAAACGTTAGTAATTGAATGAACTTAATCAATCGTGGAATGTTGGTTGATGGCTCAAAATAAGATCATTTTCTTCGACGATAGATTTACATTTTTTAATACAATTTTCATATGATCGGTAGCAACAATATTCCACAGTTGAGGTATGTAGATATCTTAGGTGACAAGACTCGTTGATCAAATTATGCACTAGCTTCACCAGAGGTTTTCTGGATAGTTCTTTCTTGTCCAGCTATGACATCAAAATCAGGAGCTTTTTTCCGATCAATGTTTGTTCTAATTTTTTTATTTTAGCTCATATCTTGATTTCCGGTAGTTACTCATAATCTTTTGCTGAATTTGATCGAAAGATGTTTTTCACGAGTACTCCAAATCTTTACACTTTTTGTTCATTACTTCAGCTACCCTCTATATTCCTGATAGGATATTGCATAATTGGTCTTTTGAGATTTTTTGTGATTTTCCAAAGTGAATATTCAGTGCTGGAATCATTAGTTACTTTTCTTAAAAATTCACTTATGGTGGTATTCTTCAACTCCCTAATTTCTTCTTTCAGTTGTAAAGTAAGTTTATTCGGCGGAATTTTACCCTGCAGTACTCTGGTCTGATGCCACTTTTTCCTTGTTTTTCTTTTTCTAATACTAATTGATTTTTGGGGTAGTTGTTACCTTTTAATTTTTTGAGGCTGCTAAATCTTGTGTTACTCGCTTTCTTCATCCTACTTTTATGTTTTGCGATGATTGAGACGGTTGAATACGATAATCAGTAGCTAGGGCACTAACTACTTTACTAATTTCACATTCTTCTACGTACTTGCTATTTATTTTCATCAAAAAGCAATCATGTCCATACCAATCTCAACACAAAGATGTGAAAATTACGTAGTATATAAGCAACAAAGGAATCATATACAAGTAGGTGAGCTGAAATACCTACGAGAAACACTGGCTAAAAAGAATTAGTACAATACAAAAATCACAAGAAAATTCAAGGTAAATCATGTAATCAAAAGGGGGGATGACATCAAATTAAGAAAGTTTGGGAAGCGACAATGGAAAGGAAAAACAGAGGAGGCAGACCGAGCAAGTCATGAAATAAAAGCCCCAGTCTAATAAGCCAAGAGAAAATGAGATGTAGTTAAGTTTTCTCGACACCCACGTGTATAAAGGGGGTAGGATTATGATGATGATGACTTAAATTAGTACAACGCTATAGACACTATCTATAATAGTAAACTGCACCAATTTTTTGGCCGAGCTTCGATTATTTCCACGAGCCCTAGTTCAAGGGCCATTTGCAATAACAAACTCCATTTCGATAAAATTGAAGTGAATCTTGGGTATGCTATCGATGGATTTCACTACAGCCGTTTGTATGTGTCAACTCCTAATAGTTTTCAAAATGTTTCACTCAAAATATCAACATCCTAAGGTTTTTCTCCTTGCTATTTGAGTTTTAGTTAATTTAATAATGAATCAATGAATCGCTACGGGCCAGAAATGTGTGTATCACATTATGGTTTTTATCCTGAATTCCATCCAACTTTCTGTCTTCAACCAGATGTCGAAATTTGTGAATGTACATGTGATGTTGGTCCTGGAACATCGCCAAATTTTGGTCTATCCTATATTTTCTTTGGCTGAAAATTCAATTGGAGTATTTTTGGTAAGGCGACTAATGTCATCCCAGCCCCGTTTGTTTATTGGATTATTAATAGAACAAGTGGTTGGGCATTTAATTCGCCCTTATAAGAACTTTACTGTACTATCATTTGTGTTACGATTATTAC
Source organism: Chrysina gloriosa (assembly GCA_038088585.1). Classification (NCBI taxonomy): domain Eukaryota; kingdom Metazoa; phylum Arthropoda; class Insecta; order Coleoptera; family Scarabaeidae; genus Chrysina; species Chrysina gloriosa. The sequence goes on from CM076092.1 coordinate 11,167,875, forward strand.
TAGCGATAATCTGTAACTTTACATGATATTATCGCAACCTCACATTCTATTATACAGGTATTCACACACCCTATACTTCCTCTTCCACCAGCGCCAAGAGCAATCTCCACTATACAAACATAAACAGTGGCACGGAATTAAATTCAACAACAACAAAGATCCCTATTGTGTCCGACGTAGCACTTATGCTTCCAAAGCAAACATACTACAACTGGGCGATGATAAAAGGTCAACCCCTTCGCGCGTTCGATTCTGGAAAAGATGCGAGCTAACGATCAAAACGGCTTTATTTCGTTTACATTACATCGTGGATATGTGTACGCCTTTCTCTAAATACTTGTTAGTAATTAAAGATGTAATTATAAAACAGTTAAGTTACAAGTCGGTTTACATGTGTTACTTCTGCCTATTGACGTCATAATAGTGCAGTGTTATTGGATTTGAACTTGCTTCTTGTGTGTTGAACGTTTGTGTTTATGTATGTCAGTAGTAAGAAGTACTTCGGGGTTTGAAATGGTATCTGCTGTTGTAACTTATGGTGAATTTGTATCCTAGGAAATACGTTTGTATGTTAGATAATGTGGAATAAAAAGAATATTTATTATTTATTCTGGAACTCGATATTTGGGTAAAGCACTTTATGTTTGAATTATTGATCTTTGATGTTTTCTTTCAACTTCAATCGTGATCCTACGTAAATCCGGTTATTTGCTTCATGCATCAAATTCTTAGCCGTTGCTGATTATCGACGAAACCGGGATTTACAACGCGAATAAATGTTCTACTTTCGCGAATTCGCGAATCTCGAATAACGGCGTCCGTTTCTTTTTAAAACGACTCCACACGCTTTGCAGCTGTTGCCTGTGGACCATCGAAGATCTTTTTTCTTCATTCGATAACAAACGGTGGCATAGCAGACCTTACCGTCAAGGTCAGCTTCATCTCTTTTTGAACGATATTATACATACATATATGTTGTACATGTTTTTCCTATCTCCTCGAACATGTTCCATTGATGAACATGAACGCTACGCGGTCTCTTTCTTTGTGATTTCTTTTTTTTTTTTCAGTATTAACGTCTGTGGTATTATGCTAGTCATAATTTAGATGGTATGACGGTCGAGTAATAATAGCGTGACATTGCGGCATTGGGAAAATAAATGTCTCATTTCAGTTACGTTGGGTGATCTTGACCGCTTCTTATTGGAAGTAGCGGATTACTTATTTTTAATTATAAATTGTATGACAGTCTGGTTTCTGTGTATGTTGGTAAGGAGATTGAATATAATAACGGTGTCCGTTTCGATTGCTTTTATTGTCTCGTTTCGTTGAGAGAATCAATATCAGAACATTTCGACATAGCCTTCCACTGAAGATAACGACGTAGTTATCGAAATGTGTATTTGAAATTACTCCAAGTGCTTTGGAAAGGTCTATATGCTCTTTAACCAGACCATGTGAGTTCACATACAAGTGCCTATTTAAGGATTTTCAATCGGTTGTAATTTTGAAAAAGAAAGGTAGTATGTACTATTATGTGCGATTTCATTCTATTAAAGAACGCCAAACAATTGCTATTGATTCAATAAATTGTTAAATAAAACCGTAGTAGGTATAATGATTCTGAAACTCACATTTTCAAACGTATATCTTGGAATTGAACGACATTCTTGAATGAAGCGATTACACAGCACACGTTATTGCGGTGGGATTTTACAAACCATCTCCAAGGAAAAAATACAAAGCTATCAAATCTGGCGATCTTGGTGAACATTCTACGGGACTTCTACCCCCAATCCATTGGTGAGGGAATCGGTCGTGTAGAAACTTTAGAACCAGCACTTCATAGTGAGATAGTACTGTGTCCCGTTGAAAATATGCTATGTTCATGCAAATTCATGTTTCAGTCCATATCTTCCTGATTTTTCGCTTCATGTACGATAGGAGGTTCGCCCATGTTTTGAAATAACTTTAAATAGACTTCTCCATTCAAATTTTATTGGATAAAGGGAGAGCCGATAACTGCATCTTCAAGAATGCCATGTCCACACGGCGAGGTTATCATATATGTACTTCCCAAGAAAGATGCGGATTGTCATCTGACCAATAGCGGCGGTTTATTGACAATTCCATTTAAGACAAACGTAAATTCGTCCTTAAAACAAATATTGTTCACTAATTTCGGGATACTTCAAGTGTCCCCATCATCTCGTCATTGTTAAAAGAATTGTATTCGCTTGTTATCATCATCGGCCAATTTTTGACGATTTGCATCTTGATCGGAAAAAATGTGATGAAACCTACACATTGTCTACAAATTTTCTGATTTTGGGACAAATATTGAAATCCTTGGACACTGCCCCAAGACTTCTATTTCAGTGCCTTCATCAAGTATTCGTGGATCCGCACGTTTTTTCCTTTGTTACCAATCCCGTTTCTTCAAGTTTTGAGATTGGCAATGGTACCCATGACTGATTTTTTTTCCTGGATATCTAACATTAAAAGCAGTAACTGTTCTTAATACACAACGGTTTTAGGTCAATTTCGAGTGATGGCTCCAAAAGAATATTAGATAACGAAATGTAATGATGGCTTCAGAAGAATGTTAGACAATGAAATGTGATGAAAGCAGGAAATGCTATCTATTTGGATTTTGAAACTATTTCGCAGGCGATTTCAAAAGTCACTAACAGACCATTTTCAACCTAAATTCTCAGTCAATTGTTATAATTGCCCCATTAAATTCTTTTGTAACAATACTTTTATTTCTTACTAAATTTCAAATAATGACTTTCTTTGAAAAATCGATTGTTTGGTTTTCTGAAGTGCGATTCCTAATGCCTACAGTGAGGTAGCGCGCGTTATGGTGGTTTGTTTAGAATCATTGGTCAACTTCCTTTGGAGTTCTTTATAAGGCGTTAATGCGTACATTATGCCACGCTTCACTTTTAAATTTCGCTCCATAGCAGGATCCTCTTTAATGAACAAATCGGTAAGATTATTTGTCATTGTCAACCACTGGTTCAATATTTTTAATCTTAACGCATACGCCTATAAGCTATCTGGGTCGACATCATCATTGTTTTCCTTCGATCTTTAATATAATCTTCATCATCTCCAACAGCTCCTCTTCATTAAACTCCGAATTGTGTGACTCCATAAGCTCTCATATATCACGAACTTTGAGATTATTAAAACTTTTTCCAGATAACTGTCTGGCCAACACCGCTATTTTTTCACATTCGACTGTAGGAGAAAACACCTGCTATTTTCTTGTTACGATTTGAGGCTATAATTTCTTTCAACATCCATTCAGGATAGACAACTTCAACTTATCTAGGGAATTGAATATGTATCTTAAAGTTTGAGTCATCAAAAAATGTTTTAAATGTTCTTCGCGTGTAATATGTTTTCAACGTAGCAATAATGCTCTGGTCAAAGGGTTGAAAAAGGGATGCTATGTTTGGTGGCAGAAATTCCACGCGAACATATCGATCTAGGTTTCTAAGATGATAATTTGGATGATCTGCAGAATTATCGATAACCACTGAAACCTGCAAATTTTTTGATTCCAAGTATCCGCCGACTTCTGGAACGAAGGAGTTCTCTAACCAATCAATAAAAATGTCGCCAGTGATCCAAACTCTACTATTGGCACACCAGAATATTGGTAATCGGTTCTTATTCTTACTTTTTAAGGCGAGAGAGCTTCCCTCTGGAGGCATTACACAATAAAGAAAAGATGGTGATCCTTGGCCGCTTTAAAACCTCGTCCAATTTTTCTTCCTTGTTCTTCTTTATATTTTGCCCTTTTTATCTTTGGGTGTAGGTTTCTTCCTTTTTGATAAAAATGTTTCCTTTGGCATCTTTTTTCCAAAGTAATCTCGTTTCATCTGCGTTAGAAACTAGTTCAGCTTCAAAACTCTATTTATCGATAATTTTTCAGAACTTTTCAGGAAATTCTTTTATACATTCTGTGTCCGCAGAGGCTGATTCTAACATTGAGGGCCCTATAAAATTTGCGTAGAGTTTTAAAGCCTTCAATTTAATGCAAGTGCAAATTAAGTGGAATCCCCACAGCAGCAGCGCTATTAAAGTTAACCCCTATATTCAAAACCGCATAAGACGAGGGTCTATTGTACATCACACACAATTCTAATTATGTACGTATATACATATTTACATACCGTGCCGAGAATTATTATCACTGACAGGTTAACAACTTTCATTAGATAATTGAAGATAGATATAATATTCAACAATGTATTTTAATGAATTACCTTCTTTTCGCTGGATGGATGGCTCATGAATTTTGGATGCCCGGAGGAACGAATAGCAGCAAATAAATTTCACTTCAATTGCAGTTACTTGGAAGGATTCATGGAAGAGCAGCAACCTATTCATAATATAAAAGACGTCATAACATTCTGTGATTAATATTCTTATAGTTGGCAATAAAATCAAGTTATAATAATGTTGGAAGATGGCAAAAAAAAGAAGAAAATTAGCATGTAGTCTCGCATTAAACGGTCTAGCAAAGCAATTTACGTTCTGTCAACGATCATCACATAAAAGACCAACACGTATAACATTAGTTTCTGTCACATTATCCACGCTATCAAAATGCTAAACGAGAAATTATACAAGTTGAAATGACCTCCTTCGTATTATTATTTTTTTATTTGGTGACTCGCTGGTAGTTGAGCTGAATTATCTGCTTAGACTATGCTATCAGTATCAGTAGGATACATAATCGCTAGCGGAAGAATTTGCTCGCAAATCCTGTTAGACGAGCGGGTCATCGGCTTCTATTTTCCAGCATTTCGGCCAAAAGCGAATGTAATCTCGCACGTGCTTCATCGTATACGTGGGTAGATTATCTAGTGCGCGTAGGACTGCAACACATAGCTGAAAATTGAAAAAAAAAAACTAATTTATTACCCAGGAAGCGGGAATAGTTACCGTATTAAGGTGAGGTGATTTTGTTTCTGTTCTAGAGGATAGATATCGCTTCCTTGAGTACAATTTGCGGTATCCTCTTTGTAAACAGTTCATTATTATTTTTTCTTTAAGCGAGCAGATCTTATACTTTTTGGAAGGGTTTGTCTCTAATTTGAGAGGTTTCTATTCCAGACAAGTTAATATTTTAGGATTTCTATATACAGTATGTCTCCGGATTGAGTTTACAATAGGTATGATTGACCAAAAATTTTCGAATTGGAATTTCATATTTTGGGATTTCGTCCTGCTTGGTGTGAAACTTACTTTTAGTTTACTTTCGATTTTTTAAAGTCAAGTAGGCCTTTACAGTTGAGCAAACACTATTTTAGTTCTAGGTAAACTATCTTTTTTGTTCACAGTGTGCCAAAGTATTACTAAGAAATGTTGTTCAGAATGGAAAAGCTATGGTGTTATATAAATTTTCAGAATGATCGGCCTACTTTGATAAGATCCAGTATTGGTCAGTTTCCTTTTGTGTCAACTTCATTTTCAACTTCGTTTTGTGTCAACTTTGTATCAACTTGACTTTAAAGAAACAAATCTGCAATTGAAACTGCAATCATACCTTGAGATGGGTTAATGATCACAAAAACAAAAAAATATGTATAAGAAATTTTCAATTAAATTATTAGAACTTCAACTGCGAAATATGAGTTTAAATGTGACCAAACTACCTCTATACCGGCTTTAGAAGAGAGAGCCAAGGTCTCCTATCGAGTTAGTAAGCAATTATGGATGATTGTGGAATTTGTTCATTAGTTAGTCAACTGTAAGGTAACAACCTTGTACTCTCTCGGATAAGCTACCAACATGTTATGTGAATAGGATGAGAACGATACCTTTATAAAATTTCAATCGGTTAAATGCGAATTATTATATTTATAAAGACTGTTTCAGTTGATCTGCAATGACTTTTAAGAAATCTTGCACAGTTAGAAATCTTATTTCTTTGACGTTGCGCACATCGTAATTAGAGGCAGCGGTAAATCTTTGGTCACCTTCCATGGCCCATGCCTTTTCCAAAGTTTGAGCAAAATTTCTTTAAAGCCGGAAATTCCATCTAGCTTGACTCTATGTTCTCATCTCGTATTCCAGACGTAAACGGTTAGTGGAAATTTGTTGATTTTACCATACAGAAACATGGGAACGAAAGTAACCTTAAGCCACAACATCATATTACACGTCAATGTCATATTTCTTGCAAGCCCAGACAGAAATTTCACTAGATTTTAGTGCTTGTGTCACCATATCGTTGATCAATCTCTGTTAGTACCAAATTTTTTTCTACTCATATACTTAAACTGCGATTTATATTTCCTCTCGTACATATCCTTGAAACTACCGCCATGTTTCTGTAGAATGGTGTTCTTGATCAATGGGTGTGGAGCCCAACATTTTGAAGTGCCACTTTGCAAATGTAGCTATATTCTCTTCTTTTTACTTTTCACAATATTTTTCTATCGTTCTCGGTCAACCGCCTCCGTTTTGCTGTCATCACTATTCGTTCCTTTCATATCTTCGGCATTCTCTCCCTTGTCATTCGTTCTATGTGCCGTAGCCATCTCAAGCATTGCCTCGTTATATATGTTGTAATTTATAATTTGTACTGTTTGTGGAACTCTTGGTTGATTCTACGTCTCCAGCCTTCGTCAGTATTTACCCCTCCAAGAATAGTGTTTTACGTCCCCATTTTCCAATTGTTCCTCCTCTGTACCCAGTACCCAGTTTTTGCTGGTGTACTTAGTCGTTGATCTTCCCATTGTTTGATATATTCGTAATTTAGTTCTTCTGGATAGGTATTTCAGTTTCATGAGCATTCTTAAACTCCCATACTTTTGATTCCCTTTCGCTATTCTCGCTTGGATCTCTTGATCTTCACGCCCGTTCTCCTTCAGTAGTACTCCCCAAGTATGTAATTTCTTTAATCTTCTCAAACTCATAGTTTTCACCGCTCTTGGTAGGTATCTTTTAGTTTCCATCCGGTTCCTCTCTTTGAATCCCCATGATCATGTACTTCGTATTTTCCTCATTAATTATTAATCTGAACTTTCTTGGTCCATTTTCTAATTTTGTTACAATTCTTTCGAGCTACTTTTTAATTTGGCCAATATTGCTAAGTCATCGGCATAAGCTAGACATTGATGATTGTTCTTAAATATCGTTTCTCTCTTTTCTATTCCGCTGTTTCTTATTACTGCTTCCTCTTACCTCACTTGGGAACTCTTTTGTTTTATTGTTCGTTCCTTTTTGACTCATTCTCGTTAGTCTTATCAGCTTTTGGGATACCCAACAGTGACATTGTTTGATATGTTTTTTCTCTGTTTATTCTATCACAGTCTTGTTTAAAATATATGAAGAAAGTGTGTAGCACCATTCTAGGTTCATAGTCTGCATCACTTTAAACGCGAATGAGCAGAGATAAGTTGATATTCCGACACAGCACCTTTTAGACTACTTTGATAAAAGATGAGTGATGCCTGTAAACAATATTACGTAGTCCCCCTCTTGGATTAATTGAATATGCAATTTGTGTTTACCTCTAACTGATTTAAAACGATTATTTTGCTGATGTTTACCCTAATTAATTTATGAACTTGAACGAACTTTTTCCTAACATTAACTCAACAGTCGACAACATTAATTAAATTACGTACTTCCTATTGTGGGAAATGAAAAGAATCCAACCGTAGATAATAGCTAACCGTGTTCCTTTCACATTCATTCTACTTCATTGTACTTATGTACTTTCCATAGTTACGTATCCTGCGATAAATACACAAGAAAGAAAGATAGCTATCGCACGAAGAACTTCCCACACGAAAAGATTCAATCCGAAACGTTGAACCTCGTTTTGACTGTAGCAGTCTAATTTTAAATTGTATTTATACAGCAACCGAGTTGATTCTCAAGCAAATAAATTAATTCCGAAATGCATACGGGTCTCGTACAACCTTGAATCGAGCGAGCAGAAAAGCGAGCCGCATCCTCAGGAAGTGGCCTTTAACGAAAGGAAAGGAGCAACAAGAAATAAGACGGTGCGGCGGTTAATGGGATTTATTCGGTATAATATTTGTTGGTATGGAAGGTATAATTGATTATAATTGTGCGTTTCCTTAGGACGTCAAGGGAGTAAATTGTGACTTAATTGGATTAAATTGATTTATCTTCAGGTGGATATTTATAATTAGCATGTAATTGAGATAAGTAGTCTTGGATTAAAATGTTTCCAATCTATTTGTTTGGAAAGATAGGCTATCATTACTACGTTCACTAGAAACTTAAGGTGTTGAAGGAATATATTTAATGTGCGTAATTATTGATTAAAATATGTAACAGTAAATGTATTCCTAAATAACAAAAAATGACGTACAATATATTTGACCAATTATCATTCTGGGTTTAGATTAGAATAGAGCCACTCGAGCTTGACAAATGATAGCAATTGACTTGGTCAATTAACTGCAGCCGTAGGAAGCGAATTCAAATACTTATCAATTGTATAACCACAACCAATTTCATTAACCCTAAGAAATGATTCATCATACCGCTTCGAGTTATTGGCATGAAATACAAACTACGTCAACAAACGAAAAAGAAACCTACGAAAGAGATAAATTAGTGATGTTTGATTCAATTTAATATAATATGGATTTTTAGACTCAATGATATCACATAGGTTGCATAACTTTCAGGAATCGAGTGCTTTTAGTCTTGCGTAGTTTTAGTGATGTCTGCGATCAGGTTTGGTTCTACAATTTAATACGCCGAAACGGGCACGGTCCAAAATTTCAATTACTTGAAAGCAAATTAATTTTTACTTGTTATAATAACATAAACAAAAATTGCTTTGTTAATTGAAAATTGAAACGTTTAATGGCATCAAGAGAAAATGTTTAAATAGCCGATCCAAAATATCCCTGCAATTTCATCTCTGGACGTGGACGCTTAATAACATCCACCTGTCTAATTTCCTTTTACCCCTAGTTGAGGCAGATGCATTTTAATGGTGTTATTAGCTCGCACCTTAGGGTTGTAACGGATGTGGTAAAGTCGTGATAGACCGACTTTTAATTTGCTTCAAGCTGTTGTGACTAGAGCGTCGTTATTAAAATGACTTGGATTTCCAGAGGGTATAGTTTAGAGTTACATTCTCTAACACAAATTTTGCATTTCCAAACGAAAGATCCTTGAGGAAACAATGACCAAGAAAGAGTGGAAATTGCGAAAGTATCGAAAACGAATGAACTTTGAAATACTATGATGAATGCTTGGGTCATGTTATTAGAGAAGACAGTTCAACAGTCGGCAAGTCAAGGAGGAGACCTACATTGTGGTAGAAGTATCAAACAAAGAACAATCTACAAAGTAATTGGCAATAGTCGACGGTAAAAAGAGTGTGAAAGATGGAAAAGTTTGGATAAATGTGGAAAAATAATACAAACAGAACAACATTTTTATAAAACGGCGGACTAAAACAATCTTTAAAGCCTTAATCTGAAAATGAATCAATAACCATTGCGCTTCCTTTCCTATCTAGCCAGTTAATTTCATTGAAAATGGAAAATTGTCCATCTGATAAGCGCATTTGACTTGTTACCTTCACCAACATCTTCCTGGTTACAAAAAGTAATTTTGAAGAAACTTGATAATTATATTGTTGCTAGTGCGCTTTCTTCTTAGTTAAAGAAAGAAGCTGAAGCTACGAAGTTCCATTTTCAGGCTCATAGAGCTTGCTTGATGACGTGATCTATTTCGAATATTATTCATGGAAACTCTACCTATTTAACAATTTTTTAGTAGAATTATATTGTTTTATTTTACGTTTTTTGTTGTACTGTGTCGACGAGAAAAGCACGGAACGATCTAAGGTGAATTTTATTCCCGATTCTTCATTCATTAAATGAATGGAAAGGAATTCATTTTCACAACGAATACCAATATTAAACTAATTTAAAACCTTCTAGCAGATTGTTGACTTGTAACTGTTATAAAAGCAATAAAGACCAACTAGAAATATCTAAACATTATGCTTCTACATATTTCATAGGAACAGTTACTGTAATGCATGCATAACTACAGATCTCGTAATGTAATTCTCTTATGTGCATACATAAAGTTAGTTCCAGCAGCCTACGACTTCATCTCAAGCCTCATTGTTCGCCCAAGATTATGTATTTAGTGTTTCTGCCATCTGGTCTAGAGATTACCAGCTTCCCATACGTCCGATGGCGAATCGATACCTGGAAGCACTAATAATATTTTAAATTTTTATTCAGACACATTAAAATATCGATTGTATTAAAGATACATCTGCCGCAAGTGCTTTTGCACAACCATTACTTCTTATGGAACGTAATTGCTTTTCGTACCATCTGCTGGAATTATTTTACTGGGCTTCTAATGTCATTTATTTTAGTGCTCCAAACATATTGAATATGATATTAATAGGAATATACGCATATGTACTCTACCGTCCATATTAGTTCGGACACTTAAGTAAATTTATAAAGTTGTAGAATATTGATAGTAAATTAAACTACAAAATGAAATTTATATAATAGTATTACTGTTATTAAGACATATTTGTAACACGACAAAAATAAGAACAACTCTCAACACATAATATGAAATTTATTAAATGTTCTATTCGTCGAAAAGAACTCCTTTTGCACGAAGAATGGAACCAACAATTCTAGGAATCCTTACCACCAATTTTTCATGCACTGTATTTGGCATGTTGGCCCACTGGCCCTGTGCAATGTTCCACAAATGTGTTGTGTAGGTAGGCACACTTTTCGAATTCTTCTGTTGAGTTCATCCCACAACAGCTTTATCGAATTGATGTCAGGACTCTGCAGTGGCCACGTCATCATTTCAAGAATATTGTTTTGTTGTTGGTTATTTAACTAATTTCTTGATTTCAACGCCGTATGTTTGGGGTCGTTGTCATAAACAGTTGTTGGCAACAATTATAAAATTATTACTAATTGAGCGCAATCCTGAGGGTATTGCATTTTCTTGTAATATTTTTAAATAATTTACGTTTCTCATAACGCCTTCAATTCGCTGCAAGTCTTCTGTCAGAGCGTATGAAAAGCAACCCCAAACGATCCCAGGACTTATTCTTGCTTGACAGTCGGCACGACAGAATCCCGGAACATTCTTTCACCCTTGGATTTTTTCACGAAAACACGCCTCGCTTCAACTGTCTACTTTCAGCTCACTGCAACCATTTCTGTTACGACTTCGGGTGCTGTGAGCCTTCTATCTCGTTTGCTTAACAATTTTATGCGCTCATCGTCCGCTTTTGTGGTTACTCGCGAACGACGTGTGCTGGCTTGCGAACTTCTCATGCGTTGTTATTTCCTAATAATATCGCTTACTTTTGACTTGTTCACATGCTTCTTTTTCACAATCTGGCGCAATGAATACCCTTCCTAGTGAAAAGCAATTATAATAGCACGTTTTTTGGCTTGTTGGCGTCCTCCTCGGCATTTTAGTCACTTTTAATAAAAATATTAGCTTCAATACACACTTACTGTAGATACACGCACAAACACGTTTGTCGAGCAACTATTGATTATAATATGCAGCACTGTTAGGACAGAGGGATGTAAACTTCTTAAGCTTATTTATTAGTTATACTAATATTTCTACCTTGAAAATAAACATAATAGAGGGATCGTAAATTTGTTCCACAAGTACCATTAAAAGGTCGTAAACTTTAATTATTATTTGATGATGGTATTGCCCAGAAATTTTGAATGTGTTTGTCCTTTGCGAACTGGAAACTTCGTAACTAGTTTAATATCATAATATAACTTACATTTTAGTAGTAGTTAGTGGTAATAGTATTAGTCATTAGGAATATTTCAGGACATTTTACCAGGTGTCACAACTAATATGGACAGTAGTGTCATATATAGGTTTTAATGCCAAACTACGTTCGAAACACGTTCTAAAAGTTTGTTTAGCAATGTTCATTTTTTATGAATTGAAATAACGTTATTGGCTAGTGAATTAGTAATTTTTATCAATAACCTTCTGCCACCTATCAAACATAACAGCATAACTCCAGATACACTTCAAAACAAAATTTTCACTGTATGAAATTACTTTCTTAACAAAATCTGTTCCATGTATTGTTGGATGAAATCAGACGACTCCATAATTCCACAGAAGCAATTAAAAAACGCCAGGATAATAAAGTATAAAGAATATAATTGCCTATTAACTGCGAAGATAGTTATTAACTGTAACCATTAAAATGCTGCCAAGCTGTTTCCTTATTCTTCAGCACTCGCCAGCACATTTCGATTGTTAAGTTTCTTACCTCAACAAAGTAACTATTTTGCAGGTGTTGACGTAACTGCCAACCAGGACGAGATCTCCGCTCATGAAATGTTCCAGCTCGAATTCGACTGGAGTACTAAAAGGTGGTACATTCGCACCATGCAAGACAAGTATTGGACTCTCGAAACCGGAGGGGGCATCCAGGCTTCCGGCGATAAGAGGTAATTGATAAATAAATCTCCCCATTTACATACACATTTGTATTACTATGCTATATCGGGAACGTGGAAGTCATTTATTAATCGGTTTAGCTCGCGGCAAGACGTAATGAACCACAAACGCAACATCTGCGCGTTCATCTGGGGAATAGCTCAATGCTCATTTGATTGTCGTTCTTTTGCGACTGATCAGTAATTATGTGTATTTTCACGGTGTGAGTCCGGCGCGTGTACTATCGAGGAAGTAATTACTGTTCCAACGGTAAAACGAAATGTAATTATCTTGCACTAGCGGTCGCGCAAATTGATTTTTGTGACAAGAATCTTCGTTAATTTCGTGTGAATTACAGCCGGGTATTTTTATTTTAGTCGTGTTTTCCATGCCATCACAGGCATATAACTTGTTTAACGAATGCCCTCTTTAAAAATGCCAAAAATCCGAAATCACTTTTCCCAATTTTTAGATCCTCCAATGCTCTTTTCGATCTGGTCTGGCAAGGAGACGGTTCGCTCGCTTTTCGGGCGAACAACGGCCGTTACGTGATGACGAAGAGATCCGGCCATCTTTACGCCACCTCCGACGTTATCGACGAGAATTGCAAATACTACTTCTACCTCATCAATCGTCCGATTCTCGTGCTGAAGTGCGAGCAGGGCTTCGTCGGCTATAAATCGTCCAGCAGCCCCAAACTGGAGTGCAACAAGGCAACCTACGAATGCATTCAGGTCGAACGAGCGGAGAAAGGCATCATTCACTTTAAAGGTATGCCATGCTTTTACGTAGTACCGTTAGGTCGAGGATTAACGATTGTTCTTGGTTCGTTCCTGAGTTTATTCGGTATCTATTTCGTCGATGTAAATGCCTTTCGCTTGTAGGTCAAGTGAATGTTAAAGTATAAGGAAGAAAAATTCGCAGAGAATGTTTTGTTTTAAACGATAGTCGGTGTATGCTTTAAATAAGTTGGAAAATTTGTCAGTCAACCAGAAAACATTGAAGAAAGAGACTTTCACTCAAACTCTATTATCTCTATCATTTTCTTATATTTTTTTTCGTCTTTTCCTAAATAGGAGATTCATTCAAAGGTACCTAAATATATTGGTCACATTGTCGGCAAAAAACAGCAACTAACAACGTGATTAAGTTGCCAATAAACCGTCTTTACCCTTACCACACCGAAATGAATGATTTGCAATATGCATTTCGACAACTACCTCGTCATCCTTAATAAAGAAAGTGCAAAAGGAAAAAATTGCTCGTTAACACTAGCTAACACTTGCTCTAAAAGAAGGCATTTCTTTATATTAATTAAAGTTCGAAGCCAAACAATTAAGGAACTAGTTTTCTTTTTGATAAGATTGTTATGTTCATGTCATTTGTTTAGATGATACCTTACAGTCTGTTCTACAAAGGCATTACGATAATAACTCAAATATGGTCAATGATAAAGAGGAATGAGGAATAATCACTTTACTGGCACTGAAAGCTTTATTGGGCATATATTTTGATTGTGGTACACTAACCACGAGTATTTTTAGCATATAACGTCTAAAGATTTCTTTTAAGTTAACACATGCGTTCCTCTTAGTCCTTGCTTGAGGAAACTCCAAATATTTTCGGTTGAATTTGCTCCAGAGAGCGGCGCCTGCCAGTCTCATCATTCACTAGGTTATTGTTGATTTCTCACTTCCTACACAATCAACTAAAATATTTGTAGTCCCTGTCTTCTTGCAGTATCCACAATTTATTATTTTACCCATACCATTTGAAACTACTTACAAGGGAACATCGGTAACCCGAGCTTTCAAGAAAAAATTAAAATTTTGTGGAGTTGCAGAAGATTCAAATCAAAGAACGTTGCACATATTCTTACGGCCCGAATCGTCCGTAGGTGGGGTGGAGATCCCTCTAAGGAAAATATACCCCACTGAATTTGTGCAAATATCTAAAAAAACTATTGGAGATGTTGAAGAAAACTGCAGACAAAATTTGAGTTGTTTGAAAAGCACTGAAAGAAAGCGTGATCGCCGTTTTAAGAATTATTAGTTTTAATAGAGAAGTTGCCCTCACCCCAACCCATTTGAAATTGTTAGTAACAGAAAATTTCTATATATCTTCGTTACTTTGGTTCATTCAAAGTATAGTCGAATCTATCTAAGTCGCCCCTTCCATAACTCTGTTTTCTCCCGAAGTCGCAATCGTCAGTTGACTAGAAAATTAGAATGTAGTTTTAATAACATTCTTTAACTTGAATTCTTTGTAGGTCGAATAGTTTTGAGTGACAGATTATTATAGATGTTCAACTCTATCTATAAGTAGATTTGCTGTTCTGAAACCCTTTTCAGAAAATATGTACCTTCACTATGGGCATTCTTTCTAGTATTTCTTGAGTTTCTTGGATGCCTCTCGCTTAGTCGTAAGACCATGTTATTATGTGTGTTTGTGATGACTTTTTACTACTATGTGGTATATCATCGACATTTCTTCTTTCGCGATCTCATGTCACCCGTTTATTAACGAGGTCCGGAGGATTTTGTAAATAATGGACTCCTCCTGCAACGCTTGGTTTTAGCCCATTTGAATACGGATATAGAAAAATCACTTCAAAACGTTTGATGTACAACATACACGTTACAAATACCAATTTCAGTTTTACAAATGTGATACCGGCACACGATTACAACGCGCATGATAGAGTAAGGTTAAAAATTCTTCTACTTTATAATTTATTTCACATAGGATACACGTTTGTGGGCTATTGTTCTTCCACTTAGTTCTTATAAATTACATACAATTAGTCTTTCTCGCCTCTCTCGCCATGTTTGAATCCGAACCTATAGTACCTATATAAATAAATTCCTAACATCAACCATATGATTCCCCATAAGCCCTCTACTTAGGACTGTGTGGAATAAACTGTAGTCATCCTTCTTTCTGAGAAATTATTACTTCTCCCTTTCCATGTCGCCCAAAAAGTCCCCAAATAGACCTTGATAAAAAGGTCATACGATTTTTAGTAGAAAGTATCACCTTTCAAATGATACCCAAAAATTTCATGACATTTCGACCATTAGTCATTGAGTTACAGTGGTTTTAGTGATGCTACTTTTGCTTTTTTCAAATAATGGAAAAGAAGTAGTTTCGTGTGTTGATTAATCATTGGTTTTTGGATGGGCAAAAATACCGTTCAAACAAAGCAATGCTTAGATAAGTGTTATGGCGACTCTGCTTTATCACACACAATGATCAAACGTTGATTTGTAGAACTTACATGCGGTCGTACAAACCTCGATGATGCTGAACGCTCTGCACGTCCTAATGAAGCAGTTACTCAAAAAAAAAAAGAACATAAAAAATCCACAAAATTGTTTCGAAGGATTGTAAGATGAAGTTGTGTGAGTTAATTGACATCGTAAAGATATCAATGAAACGTGTAAGGTATATTTTGCACGAACATTTGGGTATGGGAAACCTCTGTTGGAAATGGGTGCCCCGTTTGCTCACAGCTGACCAAAAACGACAACGAGTTGATGATTCAGAACGCTGTTAGAAGCTGTTAAAGCGTAAGAAACAGGATATGTGATAATGAATGAAACATGGATTCCTCATTACACACCAAAGTTAAATAGGCAGTCAGCTGGATGGAAAACAAAAGGTGCAAGCCGCTCAAAGAAACCAAAGACGCAACGGTCGACTCCGTATTTTGGAATGCACATGGTATAATATTCATCAACTACCTTAAAAGGGAACAACGATCAATAGCAATTATTATATAGCATTATTGAACCGATTGAATAAGGAAATTTCGAAAAAACGGCTCCATCTGCCGCAGAAGAAGTGGTCTTTCACCAAGACATCGTGTCACAGGTCGGTTGTTACGATTTACGACGACAAAATGGCGTGAATTCGGTTTCAAACTGCTTCCTCATCTCCCGTATACACCAGATCTGGACCCCAATGGTTATTACCTCTTCGCCGACCTCAAAAAAGTTCTCAAGGGAAAATTGATTTACCGCAAACAAAGAAGTCATCAACGAAGTAGAGGCCCACTTTGAAGGCAAAGACGAATCATTGTATAAAAATGGTGTAGACGTGTTGGAGAAGCGTTGGACTGATTGTATCACTCTTGAAGGAAGCTATGTTGAATAATAATATCGATTTTTAGGAAAAAACCTGTTTTTTATTGTTAGGCTCAGAACTTTTCAGGCAACGTGGTATACAAGGGTAGTTGTCGAAATATGTATTTCAAGGTCCTCAAATCTTTGTGGTACAGTTAAGAACCATTTTAGTTGAGTTTATTCTAAATTACAGATTTTTCTACCTTTCATTGTTTGATAAAGAACCCACGAAAATTTACCAACTCAAAAGCAAAAATTTCGCGCCACCTCTCGATGATGACTTAATTTAATTACTTTATCTCTCTCCCTTTCTAGGTCAAAATGGTAAATTTTGGCACGTCGACAGCGAAGGCGTCACCGCCGATTCGGACACTCCAGAGGGCTTCTATCTGGAATTGCGCGAGCCCACTCGCCTCTGCATCAAGGCTGTCAACGGCAATTATCTCACTGCCAGTAAAAACGGTCTATTCCGTTTAGGAGATTCCGCTTTCGAAAACGCCACGCAATGGGAATATTAAACGATAAGAAGGCTTTTTCCTCCTTTCTCATATAGATATACATACATACATACACATGAAGATATAATACATACCTACATCCTCTTTTTATACGATACTGGGCGAGAATTTTGTGTACTCCTATGATAATTTTATATATCCATATACATACATGAATAAATATGATATACAGAAACGACATGCAGCAATAGGATAAGTCCATCGCGTAAAGATGAGAAGCACAAATTCTTTTGTTTACGGATTCAAGCAGGGGGCGTCTTGTAGAATTTCCTACCCTTTTTTTGCATATATTTATTGTATTTTTATTTCTTCGTCCTTCTTTTTCTATATTATATTATTATTTATATATATATTTTTAATGAAGCATTTTTTATTGTATTTTTGTATTAAGTGAGAGGATTGCAATCACCTATCCTCCTATTACTATCATCTAATGCATCTATATTAGCGGCATTTCTTATCGTCATATACATACAAGCATATATTTACCTATCATATCCTGATTATGTTTCGGTCGTATTTTTAAGTGCGTATGTGATTTTTTTGTCAAATTCATTCAACTTTCCTTTATTACCATATTTTAAATGTATTTATGCGATATTTTGTGTACCAATTTATCAGAACAATAAACTGGAATTAAGTTTGCGAATTTTTGTTTTGTTTATTTTTTTGTTTCTGCATTCTCTCGTGTATTTTCAAAAATGTTCTTTTATAAATTTATTTGGTTCAAGAAATGTGCACTAAGTTGAAAAATATATCGTAAAAATTTCGAGTAAATCATTAATTGTTAGAAGCATTACACCTCTTGGTAAATTGCGAAATTATAAACGATTATCAAGCGTTAACAAAACCTATAAATCGCTGGGAGAAACTTCTGAAGAATAGGGAGTGGGAGTCACAATTTCTTATCTTTAAGGCGTCGATTTCGAATGGGACTTGTAGAATGAAACCATCGATATCTTACAACAATACCATCCCTTTACAGTTAATTAGATCTGAGTTTCTACAAGAATACATCTCAAACACTTTCCAGTTACGAACACTACGAAGTCTGTTCAAAATGCATCCGATCTTTGGCCGGGAAACATCGAAGTGTTCAATTACAGATGTGAAAGCTTAATCGCCTTCAGAATACTCTCCTCGGGGCCGTATACAGTTATCCCAGCATTGCTGCCACCCTTGAAAGCATCCCTGGATGGCCGTTTTTCGAACGCGGTTCAGTTGATCCATCGCGTGTCCTCCCGAGTATCAAATACTTTCATCTTTCCACCGCATTTTCAAGTTGGAAAACAGTCAACAGACACAGCAAGCCATGTCGAGAGAATAAGGAGGCTGACAAACAACTGGGATGCTGTGTGTGCTCAAGAAAATCTGAATAAGATGAGAGGAATGCACCGATGCGTTGCCATGAGCAGCTGTGAAGTTCTCGCTGTCCACAAATCCGGTCTCTGTCACCGACTGGGATCACGAAGACGACGATGACTTGCTGGTAGTACACGATAGTCTAAGAAAACTGTCAACATCACTTTCATATTGCTCCGAACTTGCCGTGCTTTCTTCGGCCTTGGAGATATTGGATGTTTCCATTAGGAAGATTGCGCCTTTGTTTCTGGGTCATACCCATAAACCTGCAACTCATCGCTAGTAATAATTGCCTGAAGTCTGGGTTATCATTTGCCGCATCCAACATGTCCTGCGCGATTTCTGCGCGCAGTTAGTATCCACTACACTAAGTCATATTGACAAACTTTTCACCACGTAAGAGTTGATCAATCCAGAACACATTTTACTGGAAACGAGACCAATATCTTTGAACGAAATGAGAATCGTGATATCAACGAGAAAGTGTGAACAGGTGAAGAATGGTAAAACAAGTTGAGAAAAAGAAAAAGTTAAACAACATACCAACAGAAACTAAGCGGAGAAAACGAGAATCCAATGGTAGAAGCAAATGAGAAGTATGCATCCATGCTTTTTCTATTTTAAGTTTTTAGCTACGTAATTCCTTTGTCGTATGTGTAAAAACAATCTATTCATTTAAGTATCTTTCTCAAGTGCTGTCGGTGAAAAAAGAAGCACGATTTGCGGTTGTCTCACAGACAAAAATCTGTGGACAAAAATTGATGACGTAGGTAAAAACTCTAAATAGCTACAGTGTGTATGCTTTTATCTACGAAACTATATATGTTTGTCTTCCGTGTTCTAGCTGTTTTCATTTTCAAATCCTCTTTGTTTGGGCTCAATCCATTTCCTCTCTTCACAGCTTCTGGTGCGTTTTCGCCCGTTCTACTACCCTCTTCTACTCTACCCTGTGCTTTACCTTCTTTCGCAAATCCTAGACCTCCATCTTTCGTAACTCTTTTTCCTCCTGCTCCTTCCAGCTTAATTTCGGTCTTCTTTTCGCTTCCTTTCCTGCCGGTATCCAGTCCATTACTACTTGTATAAGGTTTCCCTTCTCTCGTCCTTTCATGTGTGCATAGCATCTTATACCCTGTGCTTCAACGATTCGCGTTGAGTAAATGGATAAACCTTAAACAAATGTCCTCTCCTTTTCTTAACTTATGTATCAAATTAAAACTGCCGAAAGTTCGAAACAAAATGAAATAAAATTTGTCGGTGAAATAAATTACTTACGATCACAGGGAAATCGTAATTAATTTTTGAAATATTGAAGTTATATACGAAGAATTTTGGTTACTCATACTTATACGTTTAAATAGGATGTCGTTTACACGTAGAAAAATCAACACTCGGGCGATAATACTACGATAGCCTCATCGAAGGCAAAGACTTCATTCAACTTCGGATCTATTCACAGTAAATAACTCCCAATGTTTGCTGTTTAGACAAACAAAGATAAACGCATAACTTGAGCCATATGTGTGTCAGGCTTGAGAAATTTTAAGGACTCAAATCGTTTGAACGAGCAATAACGATGTTCTCGAAACATTCCATCAATTCCGTCGATTTCACGCGCACAGAGTTCATTGTAACCAAGTTTAAGTAGAATCCGCGATGAATTTCTTTTTCTTCTACATTTATTAACTTGCTTTTACCTCATATTATCTAATAAATTAATTTTTCGCATTTCACTTTGAAATTCACTATTCAACTTCGCTCTTGTGATTCGCGCAGTCAACCCTTGTCGATTAGGTGTGTTAACTATTCAGACAGAGAAATATAAACACTTGTAAAAATAGGTCAATATGTTAAGGAAGACCAAGTAGATGTTTGAATACGACGTGTTTGAATACGAAATTTACTTCTCCGAGAAACGGGATTACCATCGAGCGCATATAGACATTGCTCTCAAAATCACGTTTATTGACCAACTTCTTTATTTGCTAAAATCTGACACATTAGCTACGTTAAAACCTGTATAGCGGCAAGACAAAATAAAACAAAAAATAAGAATAGCATGCTAAGAGTTGTAGTTCAAGTAACAGAGACTAAATCAATCCCCTAGACCTAAAAACATGAAGTAGACCGCGACTTACAAGCTAATCGATGAATAAGACATAATAAAAAGATGGAAACAGAATTGGAATATATAAGGGTGAATTAAAGTAAAACAATGATCACTTCCACAAAAACGAAAAGGCATAATATTGAAACCGAGCGAAACATTCTGAAATAGCTTGTAGTACATAATTATTTGGAAAATATTATAGAAGATATCCGAGCAATACATGAAGGAGAAAACGTGATGCAAAAAGCTGTTAAAGCTATGGGCCCAACACAGAAATCCAAAACCTTTACGTTGACGATCACAAAATCAAAGTTCACGAGAATTTGAAGAAAGAAGAACGGGAAAACATACCAAGAAAGAACAGGATAAAAAATAAGCATAACATAGAAACTAAAATTGTGTTGGACAGAGCAAATTTGTAGCATGAGGGATAACAGGCAAACGAAAATGATTTACGTAGTTGGAGCATAGAGTAAAAACTATAGACAGTAGTGCCCATCTTAAAGACGGAAGGATTCCGTCTTTACTGACTGTTAGGGCAAGTTTATTGACAAAACTTTGTATACAGTACCCACAGATAACTAATAGTAAAAAAATGCAGGTTAATTCTTCATCGAAAGGAACCAATTTTTATGCCAACATCATTCTTACGGCCGAATCTCTGTACTGGGGATGATAACGCCGCAAAGAGTTTCAACATAAACTCTCCCTACAAAAACGGGATATTAAAACCCTTTGGGGTATATAATGCATATGAAATTCAAAACAAAATAAATCTATGTAAATCTAAGTGTGCTTATCATATCCTAAATATTACAACTTGGTAGCTAATCGAGAGAACTCAACGGGCTACGGTGAAAGGTCCCATCCCGTTCTTTGATTTTATTACTCCTCTTGATTTTCAATTTCAAGACGTAATTTTTGACTAATAAATGGATCCCTTTTTTAAAAAAATCACAATGAACAAGAGACCATTCAACCATAGAAATGCTATTTAAAATCATCGGGCAGGTTACTAGTCCTTTCACAGGAGTCAAAACCTCAGGGATAATTTTTGGATAGAATTAAATAGAAATTAATCTGTGTTAGCATTTATTAAAAAATTAAGGGTTTAATGAGCGTGTACATTGTCAATAGGACAAGGAATTGATTGGACAGTCTTGGGATCAGGCACATTTTCACTTGCGCGAATTAGCTTTTTGTGTTGATCGTTTCCGATAATATTTTACGTTATGTAATATCTGTATGTACATACATACATATACTAACTCTAATCTCAAAAACAATGGTGTACAAATTGTTGGTCTCGTAAATGTCTATAAAAAATTTTGATTTCTGTCATTGTATTGCTTGAAGGAGAATTTCATTATTAATTACGCTTTCCCTTTTTACAACAGAATTGATAAAAACGCGCCCCTTGTCAAATCTTAGTAAACGTTCATTAAGAACGACTATCGCTTTAAATAAAAAATCTTGTAATGGCTATTTTCTTACGTATATTGTCGAAAATTAAAACAATACAAACAAAACGTAATGGAACTCTATATCATAGATACATATACATACATACAATACACCTATATTAAATATAATCACAATTCCGATATCTACATAATCTTCCCAATGTAATAAACAGACCTCGGAAAGCTTAGGGGGATTGATAGGAAAACTATCCCCATATCACTACTGAATGGTCCGTTTCCAAACCTATGCGGGGAGAATTGGTATGCGATTCGTCCAATGTATGTACGTTAGGGTCGTAATTGGTGGGGGTCAACCTCCTCAAACTATCCGGGGTCTAGTAATAAATCATATAGACGATAAATAGTTTAATATAAATCTAAGGAAAAATGTACCACATACAACCAAACTGACTGCCAAATCAAGTAAGCCTTCTCAACATATGTATTTCTGTTAATAGTGAAGAAGAAAACGCTAAGGCTGATCGAAAGAAACACATATTTTGTATGGTTTTTACTTTGTAAATATACAAACAAGTGTTTTTGTAGCAATTTTAGTGCGCATCTGTAAGGGATTTTTGTATCAAATATTATCGTGCATTAGGATTAAGATTCGATTTTTGTGAAAAGACTGTAGCGGGGTGCCAGATTATCGTAAAAACGATGTAATTGAGTGTCAAATGTAATGTAATCAGACTAATCAGCGATATCGATTCATTTCTCCGTTATTGTCATAGAATGTAATAATGGTGTACTAGTACTGTATTGGAAGTGTATATGTAGAATGAAATGAAATAAAAATATATACATATAAGGATAATGCAGTGGCTGATTACGTTTCTTTGATTTACCTTCTAAATTGTCTACGTGAATCTAATGTATAAACGGATCTAATATATTCTCAGGGAAATCTTTCTGAATCAAAATACCATTTGTAAGAGAAAACTGGAACGACAGAGTGTGCCTTCCTCTCCAAGTCTTTAACGCTTTGATGGTAAAACGACGTTATAAGCTTTCTGTTAAATTATTCGATTCCTTAATACAAAAGAATAGTGATAATCTCAGGAATTCAGTTTCTGTGCCTCATTGTACAATAGTACAAATTATCGTTTCTTCAATCCCAGCCAGAATCATTTAGGACACGGTAAAGTAATTTCGGATGTTAATTTCATCGGTATCACTGTCTTTGATTTTGGTATAATATGAAATTTCCACAAAATGTAGGTAATGTTTTAGTTTTATATTAAACCAAATCTAGATCCTGCAACGATGCGAAATTGTCAGCATGTAATTAGACGCCACTAATTGTAAGATGACTGTAAGAGATTCCTACCGATGCAATTTCTCGGATGAAGACCAAAAGGCAAATAGCTCTGAGGTACTAACTGGTGCCTATTTTCCTCGCTAAAACGATCTGCGTTGAATTTATCTGGTTCTGAATAATATTTGGGGTCCCTATGAATACCATATACTGGAATGAAGACGGTTAAACCTTTCATCAATAGGAATGGTTTTTTGGTCGAATTCTTCATTTCCTTCAATCAAATAATCCTTAACACAAAGATTGAGAGATTAAGTCTCGCCGCTGGAAGCCATTTGCGTAAAGTTTCTGGAAGACACGTAATTAGAACGACGTTTTACAATTAAAAGTTCTTACCCGAAATCACTATATCTAAATATTTCATATTAACAATCGCAGTATAATTTAAATCTTCTCCGTTACATTTCTTAAATTCTAAATCTATTTCGTCCTGTAATCGCTTCTGTATGTGAGGATTTACGGCGAGCTTATGCAAACAATGACAAAGTAATACGAAAGTGGTTTCGAATCCCGCCAAGAAAAATACGAATACCTGGGCGTATATGTCCTCCATAGTTAATTCTTTCTTGGTATTATTTCTGGTCGGTTCGTTTATATCAAAAGCTTCGTCAGCTGCTGCAAATCCTGCGTCGACATCTTTAGATTGGTCCTCATCTTGCTCTTCTTTCACGGCTGCCATCAGCAAATGTATCATGTCCGGACGTATTACTTTTCGATCTTTCCTTGTTTATATGGTTTCTTTTATTACATTAGTAAAGAATGTAGATACCTCACGCGGTAGCTGCGATATGTTCAGTTTCTGCAAAACAAAATAGTATTTCATTTTTTACGTTGATCTAATTGGCGTATTTAGACACTATTAACATGGAAATTAACTCTAACAACGGGTCAAATAGGCTACAATGTGGGGGTCGCAGTATTTGCATTCACTGTAGCAAAACTATTGAAAAATCGTCCCAGTATGAAACGATTTGAAAATGTAAAGGCGATTAGCCTTGAAAGAGAGAACAATACTCAAACCATACCTAGAAGCACATATACAAATGATACAGAAACTACGGATCTATGTGGTTCCTAAAAGTGTTGAAAGTCACGTAAAAGAAACAGAACATGGTCATAATGGTATCAAAATGATTGAGGATGCCTTGGATGTCTTAATATTGTGAGAGGTGTGTAATCTAAAAAGGATGGAAGTAATTCTATCTTTTAAAAAGCCCATAACCAAGTTTTTGTGTACTCAGTTGTGCAGATTCACGGGCTAAATGCTACGACTAAGGTATTGAGGAACAGTTATGACAAGCAGCCCGGTAAAGACGATTAATCAAAAAATTATTGGAAATGGGGGTTTTATAGTTACGGAATTATTATATTATCTGTAGTTTCACATTCAGTAATTTATGACAATATATCTAAAAGATTACAGCACAGACAACTGTGTTTCAAATGGATACCAAAAAATGGTGACTTTGACATACAAATCCGAGCGCATGTGCGTGGCTTAAAGGATTTTGCAAAGTTATTGATATTGGGAGTGGATCCTAGGTTATCTTCATAAACCTCAATCAATATAATGATTAATTGTTTCTGCAAGCAGAAGAAGCGCCAGCCAGGACTTTTGCAAGATAAACTGTGGCCACAGTTTTCTGCAATTTACAAGCGACTTTCGTTGCTTGTTGATTTTGTAATGGTGAGACAGGAAATTCTGTTGATGCGTACGGAAACATTGTAAAGAAATGTGAACTGTTTAGCCAAATAAGAGAATTGTTTCCTTGACCAGTGGAATTGTGCTTCATAACTCAAGAGTGCAAATGTTACCTTTACCTTTATCACGTCTTGATCTTGACGAAGGAAATAGTCGTTTACTTGCTTGGGGCATTCCTACATCAGGCTAAACATAATTCTGATCTTGCTTCCAGTAAATGATGGACTGAGTATTGCTCTCATCTCCTTCCATTTTTGACCGGTAAGAGCGAATAAATTATTTTTGAATAGCGGTTCTGCCGCTGTATCAGCTCCAACTATATGATCAACGAAATGGTCGAAATCTTTAATTGTTATGCGTTTAATTAAATCCAGATCCAGTGGAAATGTGCTTCATAACTCAAGAGTGCAAATGTTACAAACATTTCACTAAAATGCTGTTAAAATGTATTCTTTTCTCTTTCGAACCTGTGTAGCTCTTACATAAAGAATGCCTTGCGTCCCAATCCTATAAAGATGAAGAAGGAAGTATTTAAAACTGAAGCTAATCACTAGTTCAGCGTTGTGGTGTGTAACGTAACTATGTTGATAAGTAAAATAAGTAGTTATTGTTCCAACAAATGAAGTCTTCCTTTAAAATTTTATCATTTTAAAATTATTGGATAACCTGTCTTCATTTCGCCGAAACTGAAATGGGTTGGACAATTGAATGGCACAGTGATAAAAGAAAACAGTTTAGGTTGGCCGTAAAAGTTTTGCCATGAAGACACCTTGGCCATGGTTTGACAAACAATACTGTACAAGAACTCTGTTAACTCAATGGTAATAAAGAATAGGAAGAACGTGTGAAGATATATCGAACTTGTAAAAGATGAATTTATTGACGTAACGCATTTGAGTACTATAGCAAAAGTACATAATCATACGGCTACTATCGTATAAACAATAAACAAGATATGGATGTTTTCGGTGGAACGGCTGAATATTCGGGAATAATTGACACTTGAAAATTATTTAAACACCAGCACTACTACCTTTGCTAATTTCCGTATAATGAGATGAAGAAGCGACCTCATACTCATTTTACTCGTACTCTGACTCACGATGAGATCCATCCGATAAAAGTGCTATCCTTATAGTTAATAGAGTTGCATTTCACACCAAAAATACAAGAAGCATCAACTCCATCATTTCTATCTTTATCACGTCTTGATCTTGACGAAGGAAATAGTCGTTTACTTGCTTGGCGCATTCCGGCATCAGGCTAAACATAATTCTGATCCTGTTTCCAGTAAATGATGGACTGAGTATTGCTCTCATCTCCTTCCATTTTTGACCGGTAAGAGCGAATAAATTATTTTTGAATAGCGGTTCTGCCGCTGTATCAGCTCCAACTATATGATCAACGAAATGGTCGAAATCTTTAATTGTTATGCGTTTAATTAAATCCAGATCAGTTGGTGTAATCCGAAATATCTACAAAAAGCGTTTATATTATTATATTTATAAAAGGTATTATTTGCTACTTGCTTCATTATATAGAGTGTTGGAAAAGGCTGGCAACTTATATGCAAAAAATTAAGTGTGAATCGGGAAGCAGGCAGCTGTTAAATCACCTCCTCTCTAGATCTCTGACAACAGAAAATTCTCCCGTTAGAAACTCAGCATTGAGGACATGGCGTTAGTGAAACGGATGTGCGAACTAGACGCTGACAAAATTTACTCTGTTTAGGAGGTTTCTTACCCTGCGGGCGGTATGAACAACATTCAGAAACAGATGCAGATCGAAGTTATACTTACTTAGATTCGACAAACGCGCGTCTTGTTCGCTGAAAGAACAGCCCATATACAGCGAGCAAGACACGCGTTTGAGGAAAGAAGGGGATAGACCTATACAACTTTAATATATGTAACGGAGCAGACTCGTATGGATCTATCGCCTTCTTTCGACAAACGCTTGTCTTGTTCGCTGTATAGACTGTTCTTTCAGCGAACAACAGCTGCGTTTGTCGAACCTTAGATCACCTTTCGGTCACATAGACTAATATACGTAATATTGGTTCCATAATGCATAACGTGGAAGTACAAGGTCCTCAAATACGTTTGCAAATTACGTATCGAATAATATATGTAACCAAGATTGCACGCTTGTTTGTATGGTTTTGGAAAAGGTCTCAACCTGCAGCATTGGATTGAGTAGGGGTACGTCTTTTACTATCAATATACTCTATCAATGTCCGGTTGTGTGCCAAAAGTATTAACCAATTATCTCCTTTGAATAGGGAAGCGTTTGCCTAGTTTAGTAAAAAATTCCCATCCCTTCTTGGTGTTGCAATTTCCATGTGATGCAGTATATATCACACATAAGGACACTATTTATTTTGTTGGGAATAAAGGGATATTTCAATGGGCTTAAGTCATTAAGTTTTGCACAAACTAGAGGGTGAAAATAACATTCCTTGTAATGTCAATTTGTCGTTTAATCTCAACCAAGTATAATATTTTCTGTAGATCATTGGTTTGGATAGCCTTAGCTACTACTATGGAAGGTAATGTTCAAATAAGGGGAAATTTGATATGCCAACGTGTTATATTATGTCTCATAAAAATTGTGCAGAAGACAGCCCAGCATATCAACTTGCAGAAGGCTGGCATCTAACTTGAAACAATATATTTTCTTAAAAGCATGTGTTACTTATAGACAGAAACCATGCAAGGAAAAAATTCAACAATGTGGTATTAGTCATTATTGAAAATCCAAAAACATCAACAAGGGATATCGAGCATAATACCGGAGTGGCAAAATCTACGGCGCAATTTATGCTATATAAATCCAATTTTCATCCGTACAAATTCAGAATTTGACAAGGATCGAGGCCGGGTGACCAAGCAAGACGTAGATCTTTCTGTGACTGATTTACGAGAAGATATCAGGTCGATGAAAACTTTCCAATTAATATAATTTGGTCAAATGAACGTATGATTACCAATAGCAGCATCTTTAATAGAAGAAATACCTATTCTCGGTCTCAGCAAAATTTGCAAAATTTCGAGCCCGTAAACTTACTGATTCTTTACTTATAAATAAATAAAATTTATATCGGACAATGAGCATCTAATTGTACTCAGCACCAATTTTAATTCTTTGTTTAACTTCGATGTTACAAAAAATTATTTCACAAGAAAAGTACGTCTTCGATCATTAGGATCTTTTATATGCTCGTGGTATCAAAAATTACACGGACGCTTTGAACTGGATCTTTTTATTAGATCTTGTTTTTCTAAAACATTTACATTTTAACACGTTCATATTACATAGCTTCCTAGGAATGAACTACCGCTTCTTCAATCCCAACCAAAATCCTTTAGGACAGGGGGAAGTAGTTTCGGGTGTTAATTCCATGGGTATTATTGTTTTAGATGTTGGTACAATTTCAAATTTCCACAAAATATAGGTAAGCAAAATTTTAGTTTCCAACAAAGCAAACCTAGATCCTGCAATCAAAAAAAAATCAGAACGGATCCTAACGTTTCTAAAGGATGCTTACCGATGCAATTCCTGGGTCCAAGACCAAAAGGTAAATAACTATACGGCACTAATTTATCCCGATTTTTCTCGCTAAAACGTTCCGGATCAAATCTGTCAGGTTCCGGATAATATTTGGGATCTCTTTGTATACCATATACCGAAACGAGGACGGTTATACCTTTTGACAACTTAAAAGGTTTCTCCCCAAAAGTTTCGTTTCCTTCGATCAAATAATCCTTAACGCAAAGACGGTTAAGTACCACCGCTGGAGGCCATTTGCGTAAAGTTTCTGAAAAACTCAACGTTAACAACAAATTGCGGCTAGTCGGTTAGACGTCCTTACCAGAAATCACCATATCTAAATATTTCATATTAGCAATCGCTGTATAATCTAAATCCTTGCCGTTAGATTTATTAAATTCCAAATCTATTTCATCCTGTAATCGCTTCTGTACGTCAGGATTTACGGCCAGTTCGTGTAGACAATGAGCAAGTAATACGGAAGCAGTTTCGAATCCTGCTAAGAAAAATATGAACGCTTGTGCGATTATGTCCTCAACAGTTAATTCTTCTTTGGCATTATTGGTAGTCGATTCTTTTGTATCGAAAGCTTCGTCGGTTGCTGCAAACCCAGCATCAACATCTTTGGATGGATCCTTGTCTTGGTTCCCTTTCATTGCTTCCATCAGCAAGTGTATCATATCGGGACGAATTATTTTTTGTTCTTTCCTTGTTTCTATGGTATCTCTTATCACGTTATCAAAGAATGTAGATATGTCTTTTGATAGCAGCTTTATGTTTAGTTTCTGCAATATAATAGCAGCAATTTGTATGGTAGATTTCAACAGTAGATTTTACAGTTACACAGATGATGTATCAAGTTGTTACATATGAAGTGCCCATTTTTTCCTTGGGTTTAGCCAAGCAATCGTTATGTTTATCATTTTCTCGTAGACTTTTGTTGTGTCTTTAATTTTCGAGGAATCAGGGACATAGGCATATAAAGTGACAATTTTGTGTTTTGTCAGAGGAAATGAATGTGTATTGAAGTTTTTATCTGTGCCATATCTCCTAGGAGTGTGAATATAGGTTCGCCGCTTTTTGCAACTTCGGGTACATGCGCAGAGCAAATTTGCTTTACGCATGTACCCGACGATGTACAAACTGGTTTTGTGCTGTGTTGGAACGAACTGTATATCTGCATTCTTCTGTTCTACAAGTAGCAAAAATACATTCCCTACCTATCAGCGGACCAGCAAAAGGGAAAGGAAGATATGGAAGAAGAAATCATAACAGTGAAATTCGCATGACACGTCACTGCAAGGTAGAAGGATTTGAATTAAATAAGTAAATTTTCTTTCTTTATTTATAAAAAAAGATGGGCCAAATGCAACTTCAAGAACTCCAGTAAACTAATCAAGTATGCGGAGAGTTCACGTGTAATGAATGACAGCCGGATGATGGCCCAAATATTCAGCAAAGAAAATTTTAATTGGTGGACTAGTAACAGGATAGTCATGACGTTTCAAAAAACCTTGCCTGGAGCACTATTCATGTGAACATGAAATTTCAGTCTGTCTTCAGTAAATTTTTAGTGTTGTAATTAGGTGGGGGCAATTTTTATCCACAAAACAACTACTATCCGGGCAGAATTCCCGACGGCTATTTCCTTATATTTAGCTCGAGAATTTTACGCCTACTTGCAATTTAGCAAATACCGACACATATGCTAACTAATTAGGAATGAGAATTTAATGGAATGAAGCATTACATCTTAATTAGAACATGTGTTGGCAATTGGTGCATTGCAAGTTGGGACACAATTCTCGTTCTAGGTACGAGGGTGATTCGTAAAGTAAGTTCCGCTTTGCCTAGTGATCAGAGAAGTGGGGATATTGGCCCTGCGGTGTAGCCTGGTTCAGTCTGGCAGTGCTAGTGAGAGAATTAGTCGAACATTCTTTCGTGCGATTTTCGACGTTTAAAATGGCTGCTGTAATTGAAAATCCAGCCGACTGTGAACTACGTGCTATTGTTCGATTTCTGTGTGCAAACAACGTGAAGACTGCTGAGATTCATCCTGAACATTATGATATGTATGTTCTGAGAAGAACGAAGTAATGTTCGTGATGAAGAACTGAGCTGAAGACCAACTGTTGTAACGGACGAACTTCTGGGTAATGTCGAAGATTATAATCGTGAAAATGGGTCATTCACAATCACAGAACTGAGTGCCTTTTTCACTCAAATTTCACGGAAGAGTTGCAGGACAGTGTTACAGCATGGCTTAATTCACAGGAACAGAGTTCTATGAAGAGGGCACTAAAAAGCTGATTTATCACTATGACAAATATCTTAATCTTAAAGGCAAATATGTAGACAAAGAGCACAAAGTAGCAGCTTTAATTTGAATGAGACAAGAATAGTAATGCACCTTGCTGATGAGCAGCAATAAACGCTAAACCGGTCAGAGGCTTTCGTTTCTGTTTAATTCAATATAATTCCCGTCCCTAATTAGTAAGCACATACGTCGATAGTTGCTACACTCTAACTTGGTGCACAATTCTTGACCTAAATGTAATGCAACGACTATCAGAGCTTTTGTCCAGCTGGTAGTTGTGTCTTAGGCGAGAGTTCTTCACCACCTACTCACAAGATTAAGTGAAACACGCCGAAATTCCATATTTTACATACATTCGTTAGAAAAGTTATAGATAGATGTTTAACACGTATCATCACTAGCAATGCGATGCTACTCGGAGAAATTTAAAGTGTCTGTTGCCACGACAAATCTGCATTTTCTTTGTTAGTGGTAAGGTAGAGAAACTCGGTCGATGGGTGCCAATGAATTAGTTGAAACGAATAACCTCTGACAACTAGAAACCCACTGGTTTAGGTAACCAAAACAAAGTGGAGCGTTTCTTCATCGTACGATAACGTATGATGAAAAATGCATACTTTATGATAACCGGAGATGATCAGGGCAAAGCTTGAATGGAAGTAAAGCACCAAGATAGCTTGCGCAAACATCATTACATCCGACGAAAGGTATGGTGATTATACGATGGGGTAATGAATGCGTTATCGATTATTCATTCCTAAAGCCTGGTGAAATTATCACAACTGCATCATCCTATTGCTTAGGACTGAAGGCGTTGCTTGCGGCCTTCACTAGGTATGGATCTATCCTTCAGCACGATAATGTAAACCCCTATGTTGGACAACAGACTATCCAAAAACTTTGAGAATTACGATAATGGATTATCCCCCATTAGACTTTATTTACCAGATCTCTAACTAACTGATTTTAGTTTTCTTTTCGAACTCTGGAGAACCGTTTACGAAATAAATGCTTCAGTAGATAATAATAATCTGCAATTTCAACATATGAGAAGTTTTTGAAGCACCACCACAAAATTTTCTTTAAGTATAGAATTTTATGCTTTGAGAATACTTACAACAAGCAGTTAATTCAAACGGTGACTATGATACAGAAGAAATCATTCTTTTTCTGAATTACTAAGTTTAAAACGTCGGACGTTTCATTTGTAACAACCTGATGACTGAACATGATTATTTTTGTTTGAATCTACATGCCGTATTGGGAACCCTATCATACCTTTCCTTCTTACCTATACAATCCGCTCTGGTACTAGGGCCGGTTATGGGCGGTGAGGAGTGTATTTTTCCTGGAACTCGGGTGCCTCCACTACTGACACCGTCGAAATTAACTTCGCACTCCAGTAATAGGGCCGCCGCCGAAACTATAAACTATTTCATTGAGCTAGCGTGCGGCCCTATTGACAGAGAAGAATATTAAGCCCGAGGTGAGCCAGTAGTAGGGGTAACTTTCGAGCGAGAATAAGGGAAAGTGACCCTATTGATACTGGCCCTATTACCAGAGTGGACTGTACTTATAATTACAACGAAAAGGTAAGATTAGTAAGAGATTAAATAACAATTCTACATTACCCTTGCTAATTTCGGAACTGTAACGTAAAATAGCGACTTTATCCACATCATGGTACTAGTTTTGATTACGGCGCGACCCATCCGATAAAAATTGTTGTCTTCATGGTTAATAGAATCGCATTTAACTCCGAAGGCACAAGTAGCTATGACGTCGTTCGTGTATCTATTCATCAGCTCTTTCATTTCTACCTCGACCGTCGTTTGATCTTGGCGGAGGAAGTAATCGTTTAATTGCTTGGCGCATTCCGACATCAAAGTGAACATCAATCTGATCTTGTTCCCCGTAAACGATGGGCTGAGAGTAGCCCTCATGTCTCTCCATTTTTGACCGCTAAGAGCGAACAAATTTTTACCAAACAGTGGTTCCGCCTCCGTGTCGATTACGTTCACGCGATCAACGAAATGATCGAAATCTTTAATTAGCATGCACTTAATTAAATCCAGATCGGTGATCAGCAAACTCGGTATGTTAAATTGGTGTAATCCGAAGTACCTACAAGAAAATTACCTTCATTAGAATGTTATTAGTAGAGTTGACCAAAATCAGTACGAAGTCGCGGGTGACGCCGCGAAACTTATGGAGTCGGTACGACTCACTATTCTAATTGTCTCACGGTATTGATGTTATGCATCTCGCATTCCGTAAAGTTATCGATATGGCACGAAAAACGCGTGCCCTTTGTTGCGCACTTTCGAAATCTTGTCGCGCTGTTTTCGAAGTTGGGTTGGAGTTTAGAGTTAATCTGGTGTACTATTTGTTTGTATTGTGGAACTGTACAATAATTATGTAAAGTAAAAGGCGTGTCCATGTAAATAAAGCAAAACCAACAAAAGAAAAGGCAGTTTATCGTATTCGTTATTTTTTTATAGGATTTCATCTTTTCTTAAGATTCCGCAACATGAAGTTGATAACCACCATTTTAAAGGAAGACCTTGGAAGTGACCAATCCAAAAGATCATAGGATGGCATTTGCCGGGCATAAATTAATCATAGAAGCACATTTTAAATATGAACTACAAAGTAAAATACTGTGGTTCACAACGGATGCAAAAAGGCGTGCTTCATATTTTAGTACGAATATTGGAAACAAATGGACCCTCTATGCCGTCCCTATGCAGTACTACAGTTACCAAAATTACTGCACAAACAATAACGTGCCATTTCATAACCACCCTGCAAAAATTCAACCGAAGCAAGTACGTCTGTTCGTGGCCGATGGAGTTTCATATATGCTAAATGCCGGTAGGACACTGAAAACACTTGTTGTTTTCCTTCTTATGACTTGTTTACTGCATGTTGTGCATCTTGAAACCGAAACTGTTGGACAGCGTTAGCTTCCTGTTGACACATTCATCAATAAAACAAACTAAAAATGTCTGAAATTTTCTAAGCAAATTCGGAAATTTTACAAATTGTGTCAAGGAATTCCGATACCACCACAGCCTGTTACGAGATGGCAAAGATAGATGGCTTGATGCCGCCTATATTACACCAGGCATGTCAACAAAGTAAACAATGTTGTTTCAACTTTAAACCGGTAAGATAGGAACGCGATTAAAGAAATTCAGCAAAAGTATGATAATTTCCAAGTTGCTCCAGATGTACAAGTTATTGCACAACATATACAACTTATTACACAATATGTACAACTTATTGCACAACATGTACAACTTATTACACAATATGTACAACTTATTGCACAACATGTACAACTTATTATACAACATCTACAATTTATTGCACAACTTTACGCACTTATCTCCGATTACGTTAACAGTGCTCAGGATACTTCTTTGTCATTGAAAATTAAATCAACTAATTAATTCTACAGACCCAACACGTAGCTGAAGAATTACATTCGGTATTGCAAAAAAATACTGAGTAAGTCAAACTTCCAGGTGTGTTTTCGAGTGGCATTGATGCATATTTAAAATTTGCAAATTCTACCTCAATTGATGCCCAACAATATTTTTCTATATATAGAAATACTTTTAGTGATAAATGCCGAAATTTATCAAAATCAACTATAGAAAGCCTGATGAGCAAGTCTGGAGATTTGATAGGCAATCTGCAGACCTGTTGTCATTTTTTGGAACGCCATAAAATTTCCGGTAAAAATAAATAACGTAACTATTCATGTGAGCAAAAATTATCATGATTTAATATTAGTAATACAAGCTTACAGTTGCTCCCTTTTATTATTGCTAGCCAACTCTAATTATTAGGATTCAACAGTGTTATATTTAGTACAGAGCAAAAGTGAACTCTTCAAACAGCAAACATATTTATAATCTAAAGGACATGGAAGCATGAATATTTAGAAAAAAATAATAAAGTATTTATAAAGCAGAAGCAACAAAAGTCAGAAAAATATTTCCTATATGCACGTCGATATGTTAATTTTAAATTAACTATGCTAAGTAACTAACATTTTGTGGTGCAATTTCTTTCAGACCTCATATATTCATATAAATAGTGGTGCTTTCTTAAACCAAATGCAATATTTACTTGCAAAAAGAATAGATGTTAACATTTTCTTGGCAGTATTAAATGATTTTCTTTGAAAATTAACTTATGTGAAGCAACGAACTCTCAGAAACTAAGAATTTCCTTCCTCTCAAACACCGAATTAAAGAAAACTTAGTCGTATAAATTTGACATACCTTTTATTTGGAAACGTTTTATAATAATCGTCGACGACATATGTAAAATTTCTCCTTCTAAACACTACACTCCCTAAACTTCCCACAATAGGCCATGGTTTTAAATGTGGGATACCATGCTTTTCCCAATATCGGAAACTTTCTATATACTTTAATACGACATAACTTACTATGACCGTAAATAAAGCTATTAGAATCCAAAATTTATCAAATAGAAAACTATACATTTCAAAACGATCACGTACTGCTCATCAACAAATTACTAACACGAAATAATTCATTTCCACCTATTTGGCGTTTGACGCATTTGAGGAAGGTCAACCAATCTCGTTAAGTACAACGGAGATAAAAAAATGTTATTTATATCCGAGATAAATTCACTTGATGTATGTCAATAATTCATACGGCAAAAAAAGGAATTATCTGCGAAATGCTCATAGAAGTATTGTTTGTGATCGTATTAAAATGATAATGATTGTGATACAGTATCATATTAATATATTAATGCTTGCCGAACTAAGAAGTTGAGCAAAAACGACTAATTTCGGTACTCTACAAAAGAAAAGAAATTGAAAACCGTATTGGATCAGTACGGAAATAAAAATACGGTGATCAAAAATAGCAAGAAAAAGCAAAAATATTAAAATATTCTAGCAAATGTAATCTTTCTGGATTTTAACAGATAAAATCTTTTAGACAGTGCTTCTACATATTCAAAATTATCGGTTTATAAAACAACAAAGAATTAATAGTAATCGATGCCTGCGGTTTCAATGGAGTGGATTGGATAGCCCATCCATGCCGTTTCCGGCAAAAGAAGAAAAATTTTGCGATGAGATAGTAACTACTGAAGTCGTGCAAATCCTGGATTACTAAAAATATCACCAATAGCGCCGGAAAGGACAGATCAAACGAGGAAATCGAAAACGAAACCCCATGATAATAGTAATATGTTACATTAAAAGCATCACCTCAAAAGAAAATTAAAAAAATAATTAACGACGAAACAAATAGATATAGCGCCAACGACAACTGATGACTGAGAGCTGTTGCAAAGATGTCATTAATTCGTGTATGGTCGATATTGGCGGCAATTGCATTTTGATAGATACCGCCGATATACGATCACATACGAGCATATACGAACCAATGATATCTTTACAGCAGCTCCCAAAACCTATATGGCGGTAATATCGGAAACAAGAAAGAAACAGAAAGGAACCAATGAATTAAATATCTGCTGTTAATATGAAAAGCAATTGCAATACTAATTAATAAGAAAATGAAGTCTACAACATTCGATGGCGAAAGAATAATCACGCTAATAATAAAAACAAAGAACAAGTATACGAAATATTATATAAAATAAATAAAATAACCCTTACCACACCTTTCGGAAATAAATCCATATACGTATTTTGGCAACTAAGTTGTCATCCTCAGTGGAAACTGGGGAAGTTCAGTATCACTAGCGATATACGGCAAATTATTTTAACCAGAATCTCCTTGTTCTTAATTATACGAGAATATGTGGAGCATATATGCCGGAAAAAGGTTGAAATAACGAATCTGAGAAATTATACGAGAGTTTACATAAAGTAATTAATAAAGTAAACATAAACGACCAACTAATAGTGGCAGGTGATCTAAATGCTCGAGTTGGCAACCAACCGATAAAAAGCAGTGTGGAAAAGTGTGGAGAAGAAACTTTAAACAGAAATTAAACATATCTGACAGATTTGTGTCTACAAAAAATTAACAATCTGAAACACTTTCTTTCTTCTTTCACAAAATGGAGGAGCAAATTTGGCTCCAGTTGAGTTGCGCAACTCTTTTTGGTCGGACCTTAACACATTTATCTAGCCATCCCGTGTAATATTGTTTACAAGTACCTATGTATTTATATACATAGCTGATGGAGACGTTTTTGCATACAGCAGATTTTGCAATCAGAGAAGATGGGATTAAGCCTCAAAGAGCTATCATTTTCTTCTAATTTAAACCTTAACTGTGAAACCTTCAGAAATCATTCAATATCTGCAAGGTGTATTTGGAATGTCTGCAGGATCTAAAAGTACAGCCTATTGGTGCATCCATCGTTTTAAAACTGACAGAATGTCACTAGAAGAAGATCCGCGGAGTGGATAGCCGAGCACTTTTGTAAGTGACGGAAACGTTGCTGCCTTGAAGAACTTATTGAAAAGTGAGAGGCGAATAACTGTTCATGAAAGTAGTGTTACTGTAGGAATAGGTACACGATAAGTTCATAAGATTTCACACGAACGTTTTGGCGTGAAGAAAGTTGCAGCTCATTGGGTACCAAGATTGTTTGGGGGCCGGATAGGAGTAGAAACTCAACTGGCCTGACACATGTAGTAAACTTCAAGGGCTTTTAGCACGTTGTGGCGACCAATTTTGGCAAAGAATAATAACTACTGATAGGGCCTTACTTCAATCCTGAGATCAAAAAACAGTCGAAAGAATAGCGCAAACCAGAAGGACGGCATCCACTTACAGACGCGCTGTTCCGTCTGTTAGAAAAGTTATTCTTAGAGAATTCTGGGATTGCAATTTACGAATTATCTACCGAAAGGTACTACAATTAACGGAAAATATATTCTAATGGCAGTCGCTTTGCGAAATTGCATAAACCTCCGTTATTCCAAGAGGACAATTCAAGACCGTATATGCCACGAAGAACGAAAGATTTTTAAACGAATTGCACATCCACCCTATTTGTCTGATCTAGCTCCTAGTAATTTTTTTCTTCTTCCCAACTTTGGAAGAACCACTACGAGTTGTTCGATTTGAGATCTTAAATCAGGCAAAACCTGTTATAAATAGGTGGGTTACAAAGACTCCAACAAAGTTATTTGAGGATGATGTAAGAAAATAGTTTCACGTTAAGATAAGCGTATTCAATTAGATGGAGATTCTATTGAAAACTACATTGTAATTTTGATGAAAATTAACGAAATACAAAATTATAGCCTAATTCCAAGAACTTTGGAAACATGCTTTGTATCTAAAGGTGCTGAATTAAGCGCGGATAACAACTTAGTGGTTGTTAAATCACGAGTTAAGAGTGATAAAACTAAGAACACAATCACAAACATAATATACATCCCCTAAGAGACATCACTACACGACAACTATATCAAAATATGCTCACCAATTAAAATAAGCGATCAGGAGAAGGATGGAGGGAAAGAAGCGCGAAAAATCTAGAAGAAGCTACAAAAGAACTGAAATGGAAGCCTTGAATAGAAGATTAACAATGACGAAAAAGTATGTTTGAAAATATTAAAGATGGAACTGGAAATAATGATAAAACAGAAGAAAGGCGCACACCTAAAGTAGATCCAAGATAAAGAAAATACAATGCAACAGGAGCAGTGTAAGGGGCGCACCGTGAAAGCTAGGACAAAATACAATGAATTGGAACGTGATTTATATAATCAACAAAACTCAATATTTAAAGTGATACAACATTTAAGGGATACACTGAATGTAAACACATCCAAGAAGAAAACTAGTCAAAGTACTGTAAAAAGTGTGGACAAATCCAATAAGGAAAATTTGTATAGCACCAGAACCTTCTTACAAAAGAAATGTAGATCGGATAACATTGGAGGAATTGAACGATGCTACAAAAGCCACCAAAAATGAAAAAACTATTCTCACTTACGACACCTTCAGTCAGATACTGATTTCTTAGTTATGAATGGCCCTGATCAAGCTTCATTTCTAATCAATATTTTTGGGAAGTATTATCCTTGCCTTCTTAACACATTTTTACATCTTACTTTCTATCGAATAATCGCGATTTCGTTGGAGGCAAAATTTTACTATAATATCATGGGCAACGGTCATTTATGGGTGTGAAACATTAACGCTAGCTATCAAGGATGAAAGCAATTTAAGCATTTTTGAGAGAAACATATTTAGAGGGATATATGGACCAGCTTAAGGAAACGAATATTGGAGAATCAGAATGAATCACGAAATTGATCATCTAATTGAGGGGGCAAACATAGTGAGTTTTGATGCAGATATATATAGAGGGAAGAAGAAATAAGGGAAGACCACGAAAGCAACGAACTAAACAAGATAGAGAAGACGATTTTAGGGCCGTGGTTGTCAGAAACTGGAAAAGAAAAGCGTGTGAAAGAACAGAATACTGTAAAACAAGCGAAGATCCGTAGAGAGTTATAGAGCAATAGAAGCAGAAGATAACATTTCGGTTCGATTTAAATTCGTGTTTTGCATTTTAATCTATACGAAACAAATGTGATGGAAGATATTCAGCAACATTTCTGAGATCCTCAAATGGAAAATTTGGTATTTTTTACTTTCTAAATAGCGAAGAATCTCATCAATGAAATCACAAATTCTAAAATGTAAAAAGATTGGAATTATGATAATGTATAGTGCTCCAACAACAACATACTTATAAGGATAGAATATACAGGGGAAGCAACCAAAAGCAGGCAACTCTGAAAAAGTTCTTTGAAGGAAAAGTCGGTTTAAAAAAATTGTTTCAGGTGGGGATAAGCGTATTCAATTAAATGGAGATTATATAGGACTCTGTGCTGGTACAGTACTCAAATCATTATTATTATTAGTCCACCTCGTCTTTACAAGTATCCAAGAGACCGATCTGTATCATCAACGACTAAAGTGGGAATTTATATTCTACGCACCCTAAACAATTTACCAAATTTGGCTATTTCTCTTTTGCATTTTAACCCATGTTAATTGCCGAATTTTAGTAAATATTATTTGTTTGTTAATTAAAAAATATTTTTCTTTGTGTATTGAGTTTTTCACATCCGAACGAGCAGCAGGCCTCCTTGGATGAGTGGCGAAAGACCTCCCTTAAGTAAATACAGCTTAGACGTTTTTCTTGACCAACTTGATGTTTCGAAATCTTGCTCTTACCGTCGTTAGGCTAAAAATACTTAAAAATCTACTCAAACAAAGTGGAGCTCCCTTTACCACTAAATGTTGATAGCGTTTAGTGCGGACATTTCTTTCGCTAATTTTAACTCCACAGCTTCAACGCTAAGTTTCTAGCCGGAGAATTTTATGTGTTAGCAGATTTCAAAAGGAGATATCTTGATAGTTGCTTGCTTCATGACTCGCGTGATATATTTCACTTATATAATTCCCATTTTGTGGATCCTAAGGACTCGACTTTGTATTCAATTTCCATCCGGTTTGGAACACGCCATAGGAAGAAGCACGCAGCAAATCAAATTCATTCATTACTAAAATTATTGTATTTATTGCCAGGAATGACTTTAGTGCAACGTAACTTTATTTCGCTGTCGTTAAAGGTCATTCCAAACTGTTGAAGAACCTAATAGGATAACCACCATTTGCTTCATTCCTAAGACAGCCTCATCTGACATTGTGGCAGAAACGAGGAAATTGAAGCCAAAAATGGAATAATATCGTCTTCTCTGAACAATTCTGCTTCAATCTGCTCAGCTGCAACGACAGAATCTTTCCCCGACGACGATCTGCTGAATTAATGTATTGATAATTGGTATGGTATTGTTTGTATAGCAGGCACACTTTCAGAAGTACATATTACGTCATCAGCGTAATAGACCACGTTTCATGTGTTTTGTGTTAATTTGTTTACGCCCCTGTCATTTCATTCGTGCAGGTTGACATGACGTAATAAGTACTTCTGAAAGTGTGGCTGCTATACTTCCCTATTTATTGGTGTTGCAAGTTTTATTCATACCACCTACCATATTCACAAAATCGCGTTGCGCTTAAACGAAAGGAAAAAGACTATCTAGTCCAAGTATTCGATAAACTTCATATTTTGTTTCATATTATAAAAGTTGTTTTGAGGTGCATGGGTTTGCTCTATTTGTTTGAACTGCGCCACCACAAATATCTCTCTTTACTGATAAGTTTGAGTTATCAAAATTCCTAACCAGATAATACTGTTTGAAGGAATTATGCCCACGGTAGCGGTGTGTGTGTTAATGCCGGCCAGATATAAAGGGGAATCCCACTAATGACAAAAATTTGTTACATAAGAAGTAAATTACAACTTGTAGCAAATCATATATGTATGCATCTCAGTACAATATTTTTTTTAAACAGGATTTAGAAAAGAATAGAAAATACAATTTTGTTATGCCTGCATTGTGGATTAATTTTATACCTATCAGCACAAAATGAAGACAATACAGAATTGCAACGCCCACAGGTTAATACTTGAAATAGAAAAATATGTATCTAGACTGTATGGAAATGGAACCCCCTTCATTCTTGTCCTTCAGTGGTGTAATTAGAGACTATGGGGCCCCCTGATAAATACTTAGGCCTTTACAAAATGAACCTCAATAGTATCACTAATTATAAAACTACTGTATTTCTTGTGATTCATAGGCACTCCTTATACTAGTGTTAATTGATTTTATCAATACATTTATTTATTTTTAGATACTAGAAAGTAGGCCAGTAGCAGTGTCTGTGTTCCTATGTAATTCTAACACCTCGAGCCCCTGACATTTTGCCAGTTCTGCCACCCTACAGGTACGCCACTTGTTCCTTCCAACTTCATAAATCACTAGAGTTATTTGTAAAATGAAATACAATTTTGAAAATTTCACACTTTATTACATTACATAATTTATTCATTAAAAATAACAATTTATATTTATTATTAACTTAGTAAATCCATGCATTAATGTTTCTATTCCATATTAATTATCACAAGCACACAGATTTACTGAGAGTTCTACCTAAAAGTGAGCTACACACTTTACTCGTTATCCATTTCACTTATTCCTGATTCCCTTCATCTGCCGGTCGATTATTGCCCCAGTCGAAACCACCAGGACGTTCTTCTGGTAAAGGTATGTAATCATTCTCTGGTGTTCCATCTAATAAATTTTTGCTACAACAAATATATCTCAGAACAGCTTTCCAATGAGGAATTAAGTAATACTAACAGTAAAGATGGAGTTTTCAGTAACTTAAACCCTCCTCTTTGGTGTGGGAAAACATCTTCTAGAAAGTAATAAATATGTCCGACTGCAATGCCCATTAAATCAACGTACACAGCATTCCCTAAGAGTAAAGAGAAACCCAACAAGACCCATGGTAAATATGGCGCCTGAAAATAGTATAAGCTGGTTAATTTCTCTCCTTGAATACATTGTAACTTACATAGAAATTGAGGACTCCGAAGAAATTCATCCGGATCAAAGGATTTCGACGAGACCATATGTATACCAACATAATGGTAAATGCCTGGCCTAAAAATAATAAATTTACAACAAAGGCAAACGCCTATATATATGCGAGTTCAGGATAATATGGGAGTATCAAAGTGTCAAAACAAATACGAGATAAATTAAAAGGATACAATCATAAAAATAGCTCCAAATAGAAACATCATTACGAAATCGGCTGTACGATCTCTAAAGGAACCTTCTTCCAACATCCTACAATACCTATACGTAAAAATCATATTGAAAAAGAAATTAAATCCGAACGTTCGAAAAACAGGAATGTTGTGACTAGCCTATAAACCTGTGCTTGTTTTAATATTAGTATGGGGTTGAAATACAATTGGAACGGTGTCGCTAAATCTAATTGCTACAAATTAAAGTTGTTAATAGTTGATTACATGGATTTTACTTCAAAAATATTTACCACTGCCAGAGTTGTTAGTACACATGCCGTGGTGTACACCCTCGTAACCGGAGGGATTTGCATGTATTCTGAACGCAACGACTGAAAGGCCATTATGTGGTCCTATCATTATCATGAAAAAGCCATTTATAAGTGTTTCTTAAAGATTATAAATGTTTTGGCCACATCAGTTAATGAAATTGACAACAATGACACATAGGAATTTTTGATATTGTTGTGTTGGAGAACCTGATTCCTTGATTGTTCTCAATGCTCGATTTCAATTAATTTCTTTTTAATCTAAAACTTACTTTCTAATTTCCACTTATTAATTATATCTCAATTAAAATAAATTAAGCGTAACTTGACACGATTAAAATTATTAAATGCTTAACTATTGAAAAGTTTTAATGGCAAAAAAGACTTCTCACATCAATATCTTTTACTAACATTAGATTAATTAACCTGAATTTATTTTGACTTTCAATATAAATAATAAACAAATTTCTTCTTTATTTTAATTTCAATGCTATTTAGGATCAGTTAGTGAACTATTTAGGGGTTGGTACCCATTACCCGTGTCATCTGTCAAAAGAATTCATATTTTTATGTCAAAAGGTAAACTTACTTTTATTCCCTTGAGTTATATGATTCAAAATGGTTTTAACTAAGGAATATAGGATATGCATGCCCATCAGTGTAGAGGAGGTAAGTCTTTGATACGCCTCAAATTCGTTTTTATCCATGTCACCTTCGTAGTATAAAATCGGACAGCTTTACATGATATCCAGACACAGTTTGGAACAATCCGGCGATGGTGAAGGGGTTGAAATGATAAAGAACGAGACCTGTGAGGATCCTGTGCATGGTAGTGGACACTACACGGAGAAACGAATACATTTATCAAAGTAAGTTGGAATA
This sequence comes from Chrysina gloriosa, assembly GCA_038088585.1. Classification (NCBI taxonomy): domain Eukaryota; kingdom Metazoa; phylum Arthropoda; class Insecta; order Coleoptera; family Scarabaeidae; genus Chrysina; species Chrysina gloriosa. The sequence continues at coordinate 11,211,720 of CM076092.1, forward strand.
AATTCCAATCAGGGTTATTTTTATGTTAAAAGATTTTAGCCGGCTCCCTTATTGGATACAAGCAATCATTCCTAGGATATTTTACGTAACTGAGAGAGCATGGAATTATTATCCATTCACAATTACAGAATATGATGTAAGAGTTATAATTATATATATGTGATCCAGAGGTGTTAATTGTGGTATGCACCTCTTAATGTTTTCTACATTTCCACCAAAAAGGGTTGATGGAGGACTGTATTCCGGTTACTATGTGTCACAGAAGTCCATATAATTTCAGCACTGCTTCGTTTTTTCTGCATGAATGCTATTATTTTTGTGGCATCCTTAATTGATCCCTGATAAATTTCCTGGACTTTTCATGAGAGCTAATAATTGCAATATGATTGTGTCATCCACTTTTATGGCAGACGACACATTAGAAACAGGATTCCAAATATTGCAAATTATATACCAAACTTAGCACTTTTGGGGCATGTCTGCTTATACCATATTGGATAGAAGTACGGGAAGTTTCATTACAGCCGAACAGAACATTATATCGATTTAATATTCAAGCCCAAAGTTAATATCCCGATTCCAGAACTTCTTCTCTATCCTGTAAATCTACTTAACTAATCTTTTTTCAGTGTTCATTTATACCAAAATTTCATATAACTATCCAAACCCGTTATGAGAATAATAGTGGTTCTACAGAGAATGTGAGTATAAGTGAAATTGTCGGTTCTAGTTATAATTTCTCTATATTTCCTTAGTGTTTAAATCTAACACCGGAACAATTAGCTGAAAGGATCGTAGAACATATTGACATCGCTTACGATGAGCTCAACCCAAAACACTACAAAGACGAAGAAGATCCCAGATATTTTCAATCAAAGAAAACGCACCGAGGACCTTTAGTTGATGGTTGGAGAAATAGTAGTAATCCAATTATGTGCTCTTACAAAGTAGTTAATGCCTATTTTGAAGTGTGGGGACTTCAAACGAAAGTGGAGGATTTCATTCATTCGGTATGTATTTCATATTGTATGAATTTGTTGAAACGATTCCAATTTGAATTTTAGTGCATTAGAGAAATATTATTATTAGGTCATAGACAAGCTTTTACATGGATTGACGATTGGTATGAGATGACCTACGAGGATGTTAAGAAATATGAAATGAGTTTGCAGATGCAGACGAATTTGTTGTTTCAAAAAACAGAATCGATTGAAACAGGTATTGAGGCCGATAGCTTAGCTGTTACAGGAGATGATATATCGTCCTCAGAAGAAATAACACCAATTGCTAATACTCCAACGGATACACAGAAATCACCCGTGAAGAAAGGATATTTCTCATGGTTTTGAACGTTCCTGGTTGTTAACTTAATGACTTATTTATTCTGGTGTTGACTGTTTATGTTCGTGTAGTAGTTTCACGAATGCTGCCTATTTATTATTAATTCCTAAGAGGTGTGAAGGATATTATCTCAATGTGCTCGATCTGATATTAGAATATTTGCTTTGTCCCATGTCTTTAGATGTTGTTACTTATTGCACTTATATTTTAATTTAATTATCTCATTCTTGATCTAGATTAGATAATTATGTGGATAAATAAAGATTGTGCAATTGAATTCGTTTTGTTTAAATTTACCTGACTGAAAAAATATTTTTGTTTTGCAATAAAATTAATAAAGGCTTGTGTAAATATCCCTATAGTTTCCTTTCATTATCATTAAATGCCTAGTTTTGGGCTCTGCTCATTTTAGTCCCAAGGACAAATGATTTCTAATTTATTAAAAGAAATCGCTACGAAAGCTATCCCGAATCTAACTTTCGTTTTGGGCTGACGTGCACGGTGCGGGGCTACTGGGGCAAACTTGGTGTCTGGGCGTTCTCTCACTCAAAGCGAATCAAGCTGCGGTAGCGTGAGATTTGTGTTGCTTTTGGTTAGTGAACTGTGCATTTTAAAATGAAGGTTGCAATAGAAAATCCCCCTAGTTGTGAAGTGCATTGGTGATCAATTTTATGTGTGTACAAAACAATAAGGCACTTGTAATTAATAGGAAAGTTTGTAAAGTGCGCGGAAACAACGTAATGAGTGAAAGTGGAATGGGACAGGGATGCATTATGTATAAAAATTGCCGCACTAATGTCCATGATCAAGCGCGAAGCGGCTGACCAAGCATTGTGACCAATCTTTGCTGCCTGTTCTGTCAAAAATATTTGAAAAATCACTAAAGATCAGGATTACTAATTTCTTTGAAATTTATTTTCAATGTCACCGTACCGCTTCCAGAAAAGGAAGGGGAACTAGAAACGCGAGCACCAGGATTTTGGATGGATTTGAGCGCAATGAGTGCGTGATCGGTACATTCTAGCACCTTATAAGAGCGTTTGAGTGTGTATAGCATCATATCTTGATCAAAAAGTTTAAAAAATATTATTTCAGCCCTACTAGTCTATTGCTAATCCAATCTTATTTATCTAATAGGTTTCCTTTCTGATATGCGCCCTATCTTACTTGGTGTTCTGCAAGACTCTGTGCTGGGGCCATTATTGTATTTAATTTATAGTAATGACTTGGATCTAATTGTGGAAAAGACTTCTCTTCTGATTATCTATGCTGACTATAGTACTCTATTGAACTCCGATAGTAATATTGATCATATGATACAAAATAGAATGATGGCACAGACAAGTGTGGCTTCGTCGTTTGCTGCTAACAAACTAAGCATTAACAGCAACAAAACCGCGACTATGGTATACACTCTTTGAAAAAGATAACTACAATTTATTGCAATTCACAGAAAAAGTTAAATTTCTTGGTATTTACCTTGAACCTACACTTAAATGGGATCTCCACATTGACAGCCTTTGTAGTAAACTAAGTAGTAATGTATACCTTGTGCGGGTATTGCGCCCTAATATTTCAGGTGGGTGCTACTAAATGTTTATTACTCCTTGTTCCAATTGCTAATATTAAATGGGATTTTGGTTTAGAGAAATGCTGCCTCGTGCGAGAGAGTGTTTAAATTGCAACACAGGGCAGTCAGAATTATAGACAACATTGATTATAGAGCTAATTGTAGGGTTTCTTTTGCGAGTCTTAATATTCTGACCTTGTCCTGCATATACATTTCAGAGCGCACAATATATCCACGTCAAGATGTGGAGATGATGCACGATGATATGGAACTGCAGGAAGGCCTGAATAAGTAGTACAAGTTTCAGACAGCAGATTATATAATAATGCTATTAACAAACTAGTGCATCGCTACGATAAGTCCCTTAATTTGAATGGGGATTACGTTGAAAAGTAGCTTAAGAGTTAGGCTATCGTTTGAATAGAATAAAAAATGTTTGCCTATAAGTGGATCTTAATATGATAAGATTTTCCAGATTTTCAACTGCACCGATAATTTCGTACCATATAATTATTAATGTAGTCGGTATACATGCTTCCCAGTCTTTGCAATGTGTATGAATTTCAATTTCGTTCTAATTTAAACGATGCACACAACAGATATTTCAGATTTCTTCTTTAGTGCAAAGTACTTTTCCAAAATACTAAACCCTACGGCTTTTTAGAATTATTAAGCAACGATGATTGATGACGATGATTGAGTTATATAGGTGTAGTTACGGATTATTGGCATACGTAAGTTGTGCTTACCTAGTAAGTTGCACGATTACGTCGTAGCTGCCAATTAACGTACATAATTTAATTAGGTTGTTAGATTTTGTTTTCTTAATATCTGCAATTGAGAATTCTTAAGGTAAGATATCGAGTTTGAAAATGTAAGATTTAAATTTAAAATTTCCCGCTTTACCTGCGCATGGTCGGTATGAACGTGTTCCTTCAATTACAAAAAACGCTTTTTTTCTGAGAATGGTTCACATTTTTATCTATAGGTGTTAGGTCGAGTATATCTTTCTTTTTGCTTTCGATTACAATGTTCGGGCTTCTCTTTGAACGTTTCGTGTTGTAAATAAATTTAATCTTTGTGAAATAATTGTGTTTTGGTGCACCAGTCTTCAAATTTTATACGGGCTGAATACACGAGCTGGGGGCAATTGGCGAGTCGGAATTTTTCTAACAAAATGGGACTGAATGCTAACATTTTACGACCATTGTTTTAGTGTTCGTATAAAGGTCGGACGCGTATATTTTCCGTCTGCGCGGATATGGTAAGTACGCCTACTATTTCGAATTGAAGGTATATATATTTCATGACCTATTTAGATACCTATCTTTTGGGGAAGGTCCACTGCATCTTAGGTCAAAAGAAAGGCACATTTCAAATTTATAGATTATATTTCATACCGGTAATAAAACCGTTTTCGTAAAATTTTCGTCAGTGAAATAAAATACTGCATAAATAAAATATTTGCTTCTATTTCCACAGTTATTAACATAACTAACAACTAAGATTTCTTGATAAGTATGAGGGTGGTTGTAGGACGTTTAAGATTGATTTTTTCTGGTCAAACACAATTTTAGGTTTCGACATAATCTCCTTTTAAAATGATATATTTAGTCCAGTGATACTCCAACCGCTTTAACCCGTCGAAATAGTGGTTGGCGTTTTTTGCCCGTAGAAATCGAATGAATACTGTTCTTTTGTTATAGCCAAATGTGCTTAAAGACAGTAGTTTTGCTTTTCGATTAATATAACTTGAGCACTGATTTTAAGCGATCAAATAAAATAGTGCTTACCTTTAAAATATTGCTTGCACGTTTTTCTATCAACGCTAACCCATATATAAAATAGTTGCATTATTTCCTTAATAAGATCATTACCGAAAAATACGAGGGGTACCTTTTATGCTTTTACAAACGACCACTTAGTGGCGTTAATGAGACGTGTCATTACTATTTTATCTAAAATTTGGCATTTGTTATTATGAAAGCAGTGGCGGCTTAGAAATTGACCGAGTAGTTTGTTTATAGTGAACGTCTAAAAAAACCAATTTTGTCAATACATGGAAATTTCATATGAAGGTTTTCGTTGAATGACTTTTGCTACCTTACCAAAAATCTAACGCAACAACAATGCATACAATCGCTTTTCGTAATGGAAGCACCATTGAAAATTACCGTTTACAATTGTTCTGGGGAATTTCATCGTGGTCGTGCGTTCTTCAGTGATGAAGGTCTAACCAAAATCTGTTGTTATTCCAAGGAAACATCGATGCTGCACGTAACATCATTGAAGAAGAACGGGGTATGACTTAATAGTGGGATAGAGGCATTCTTAGGCCTATCGAAGACTGCGATACATTCGACTTTGCATGAGCATTTAGCCCTGAAAAAGATGGATTCGGCATGATTTGACCGAAGCTCAAAATAAGCTCGTGTTAATTGGTATAACGAAATGCTCCAAAAATTCGGTCGATAAACTGTAAAATCCGCATACAACAACGTAAGTGGTGACGAAGCTTGAAGATACGAACTGGAAACTAAGCAACAAACCGTTTGGGTGGTCTCAGATAAACGCACAATCAGTTCCACAAAAGTTGTTCGTTTGAACACATGCAAAAATGTATAAATTTTAGACGCGTATATTTTGAAAATCAATAAAAGCAGTTTTTCCAAAAAAAAATGTCCATTTCTAGTTTTTGTAGCAACTTAAAAGGCGCCCCTCGTATAAAGCTTTAATGCGCATAATGACAGAACTGCGAGTAACGACTTCCTTTATATGATGTACAGGCGTGGTTGAAGTCATTACAGGTTTCCAATTTTCTCAGCCAGTTCTAAGTGAAATAAGACATCAAGTTTGTATGGAACTGAAACTATAAAATCGGTTTCCTGTTCATTAAGGGGATACTTTTTATTTATTACGGCGCCAAAGTCACGCAACCAACTCATTTGTTCTTGATATTACCTTTCATTACGCCGAGTGACTAGTCTGTTCTACTTGCTTGGTGGGAATGTATGTTTGTTTTGAATTAGAACTTCTTCGTCGACGACATGTTAATCATTAATTATTTCTTAAGTTGATAAATTTGGGGTTATCATTAAACGGTATCATACTTAAACATTACGTATATTTTGATTGTTGTAAAGTGCTTGGATACAGAATTAGATATTGTCGGGATTTTGAAAACATTGTTACTATTTCTATGGTTTATAATTAAGGTTTGATAAAAGAGTGGATAAAGTGTTATCATTAAGTAGTGTAAACCCGACTGACGCCCCTACTTCTTTAATGTCGCGCCTTGCACGTAAATGGAGACAAAGACCGGTTTACACTACTTAATGATAACACGCCATCCACTCTTTCATAAAACCTAATTTATAATACAATAATAGGGAGTAAGTGAAAATATTGTCTTTATATCTCCTATTCGAGTACATAGCTCGTCTTATAGTCGATAGAAAAGTTAAATGTTACTTTAACCCTTTGCGGCACAGTGGCACTCTGAGGTGCCACCTCTTTTAGAACAGTTTTTGAGATTTTGAAGTAGCCTTAATACGATTCAATCAATATATTTTTGGTATCTTATGATGATGGGATGTTACAGAATCAGAATTCAAGCACAACGGTAGGAATTTGTTTATTTATTTATTTATAATAATAAACAATTTCGAAGAAACAGCTCTTTTTTGAAAAAATTCATTATTGCAGAAATTTCTGAGCGTTTCCTCACAGAAAAGTTCATACAGGGGTTTTCGGGGTCGCTGATTACGAATCTGACTTTAGATTTTGGAAATTCAAGATGGTGGTTCCAAGATGGCGGGCGAAAATTTGAAATATCACTGGATATCATTGAAAATTATTATACAGGGGTTTGTGGGGTCGCTAATTACGAATCTGACTTTAGATTTTGGAAATTCAAGATGGCGGATCCAAGATGGCGGGCAAACATTTGAAATATCACTGGATTTCATTGAAAATTATCATATAGAAGTTTTTGGATCGCTCATCACGAATCTGACTTTAGATTTTGGAAATTCAAGATGGCGGAGCCGCTTTCAGCCGAACCCGGAGATACGAACGAGGACGTAGCGGTTATTCTCTCCATTTTTTTGTTTTTTGTTTTTTTTCTTCTTTGTATTTTTAATTTTTTTCTTTTTTCAATTCTTACTCATTCTATCATTTTATTCTTCTTAGTTTCTAGTTAATTTTTCATTATTTATTTTACCATTTCAAGAATGATACTTTGAGAAGCAGTTTCTCTCAAATTGTAAACATAATGGTACGTTGCATGTATTACACATCCACTGAGTTCGTTTATTATTCGTTTTTGTACTGCAAAGCACACGTCGTCTTCTATTTTCAATGTGTATTGGCATATGAGCTGATTGAAAGTGCCTTTTTTCAATAGATACTTGTGGTTTATGAGAACCGATAATTGAAGACTGACGCTTCCTTCCTTTTTTCGTTGGACTTGTACGAGAAACCAATTCATTTACTACTAGCAGTCTAAACTTTTTCAATGTCACAAAATTACCGGTGTTCATTTTCGTATATATGATAAGAGAATTTACAACCGCCACATCAATAAAGTGCCAAAATATTTTGTGCCACCATTTCTTAGATTTTCGATCAATTTCATACGTGGATATCAAGCGATCGGCGTTATCAACAAAACCCATGTATTTATTGTAATCAGAGCACATAACAGGACAATCTACTTTTACTGAAGTGCCATCTTTTTGCCTCCGATTTGCAGTTGTAACTTCAGATGGATCATGGTATTCTGATATATACACTGAAAATATACACCTTTTTATCCATCCATTTTATCCAACAAATATCAGTCTTGGACGTTCGAAAATCATATTGTCCATGTTCCATTTGTTTGTCAAGCATTACAGATTTTGGTAATCCAGTTCGATTAAATCGTACAGTACCACAAGCGAATATTTTTTCTTCTTTCAGTGAAATCAATAAGTCAATGCCAGTAAAGAAATTGTCAAAATACACGTGATGATTCTTGCCAACAAGTTCACGGGTCAGATCCTTCACAACACGTGCTCCTAACTGTTTTTCAGAACTTTCCGTTTTACCAGTGTAAATGTGAAACTCACAAACAAAACTAGATTCATCTGCTCGAACCCAACATTTATACCCACGTTTTATCGGCTTCGCTGGCAAATATTGTGTGAGACTACTACGACCTTTGAATTTTATCATAGACTTATCAATTGATTGATATTTACTTGGTTTCCAATATGTTTTGAAAGTTTCTTCAAATCTATCCAGTAGTGGCCTCAACTTATATAATTTATCATAGTTCAGTTGATCTTTCTTAGGTTCTGTCCGATTATTAGAAATGTGTACATTACCTAAAATGAATCCAAAACGAACAACAGGCATCCACAAATTTATAAATGAATCTTTCAATTTTGGATCACATGACCAATAATCACGATATGAAGGTAATTTTTAAGTGAAAGTACGTAATTCATCTCTCGTTATCAATGTCGCATTACGTGAATTGCTTTCTATATAAATATTTGTCTGCTGAACTATTATATCTAAAATATCTTGTGGGAAAAGACATGAAAAGATTTCTGAAGGGGATTTCACATTATCTGGGATGTTTGGTCCAAAATCAGCAGTAAATGGTCTGTCTGTTCTCTCTTTCCCTTTGTTGGTCCATATTTCATTACCAGAACATTCTTCTTCATCTTCGTCTGAATCATCCGTACAAACATCCTCACAATCATTTTCTACATAAATAAGATTCGACTCATTATCGTCACTATCTGAATCAGCAAGTCCATCTATAGACAGTAATTTCCATTTCAAGAGATAGACAATAAAAACATGTTTTGAACTCTAGATGTAAAGACAAAATCAATAGATTAGAAGAATGAAGTTGCCAAATGGCTGCACTCACATAAATTTCAGCAATGAATTTTGATAAATTATATCAAGATTACTAAAACCATCCGTGAGATTTTAAATCTGTAGTCATTGTATTGGATCCACCGTTCGGAAATTCCGAAATATGAAGTCAGATTCGTGATGAGCGATCCAAAAAACCCTGTATAATAATTTTCAATGAAATCCAGTGATATATCAAATTTTTGCCAGCCATCTTGGATCCGCCATCTTGAGTTTCCAAAATCTAAAATCAGATTCGTAATCAGCGACCCCGAAAACCCTCATTTGCTAATTTTCATGAGAAACCGTTCGTTCAAAAAATGTGTGCCGCAAAGGGTTAATAGAATACTCTGCTAACAGAAGTCATTACTTATAGAGACCTTGAGTAAATGAGCCTTTCCACATATGATCTCTCTTCTGCATAAATTATAGAGACACAAATCTGGTTTCTGTTTTGTAGATATTTATTCAATCAATATTTCCAAAACATACGTAAAACTACTCTTCACGTATCTGACTCGTAGACTTCGTCATAAATACCGTCCTGCTGTAAATAACGTTCTTGGATGCCGGAAAGAACTCCAACAGATAAATCCAATCATTTCTGTATAAACTAATTAATACCGAGTGCTTGACCGCCTTATAAGTATATTCGTGACCGCATTTTTCGTACAGTCCTTGATCCAATCCGAACATATCACCACTGTCCAATACATTATCAACCACTTCAGAATGTAAAGTGTCTTCGCTCAAGGCGTGAATTTCACCTTCATGAATGAAATACATGCAACTATCAACGTCTCCGGCATAGACTACTATATCTCCAGGAAAGAACACGAGAGTTTTCATGCAAGATGCCATTTGTCTTGCCATGTCTTTATGGCAATGCTGAAGCAAGGGATGTTCCATTAGATGGTAACCAAACATGGAATTTAATACGGCTTCTTTCAAATAATACGGGGCTTCGTCGAGTAATTTGGGAAATTGGATGCCATGGTTGTGGATCCATAATAACTCGATGTACGCGTGAACTCGTTCGATTAACGGAGTGGATACATTCTCGTTGTACATGTAGTTCTTCATGAATTTAAAGAATTGTTCGTAAATACTACGAGTCCAGTTCACAGTGTACAGTTGTCCGCAACCTTCGCTTATGAAATACCATGAGATATATCTGCCCAAGAATGCTATGGAGAGGGAGATGATTATGGTGTACCTACTCATTTTGATGAACGTGAGGTCGTATTCAAATTTCCAAGATGCATTTGTTACTAGCATCATGGCAGTGGAATAGGAGTCTAATCGTGACCATACACTTTTATCACTTTACCTCGCATCATCTGGACACACGCAGCTAATGTTACTTGCGCCAAAACTATTTTCGCTAATAGAAAAATTGTTTTCATTGTGAATACACTGATATTTAATTTTTGCGTGGATTTATGTAGATAACTTAGTAACAAGATTATCCTCAAGAGCCTATTACTGCGACAAAGAGTCCACACCAATTGTCGGTAGGGTGAATGTAAGAAGAAGAGAGTTATTAATTCGAATGGGATGACCGTGGCTAAATCGAAATAAAATCCCGTTCTTGTTTTCATATAGTGTTTAGCGACTTCCTTCGCAGAATAGATGGGATGTCCGAAGTCGTTCTCGAAAGCTGTGCGAAATTTGATGTATATTTTTACCAAATACAAAACATCAATGAAGTACATCAGTAGTATAAAAGTAAGAGTAGGTGTTTGCGTGGATATACCGTATAAATGTAGAACATAATCTATAAAGTAAATCACGTTCAATATAACATTTTCCCAAAATGCTATCATTCTGTTTCGTACGAAAACCTTATATTGTCTTCTGGGCTCTAATTGCTTCACGAAACTTTTTACTGTGACGCAAGGTCGTGGCTCGCGGACATCTAAGAATGTTAGTTTCTTATCGGATTTGCGAAGCATGTTTGCTTCTTCTAAAAAGTCCACGTTAAAAACGGTTAGATTCATAAAATGTCTCCTAAGTTCGGGAAATTTTTCAAGTGCTCGTGGAAGACGATACTGGAAAATTTTAATACTTCTACATGTCCCGAAGCCACCATACTCAAAGTTCGTCTTCCTTTTGGACAGTTATCCAGGTTTCCAAACACGCTCCCTACGCGCAACGTGAGCAACTTGTTTAGATCAGCTCCAACGACTTCAACTTCTCCTTTAAATAATATGAATATATCACCGTGCACATCGTTGACGCTATATAAAATGCCCGTTTTCAAATATATTTCGTGCTTGATATCCAAGAGGAGAATTTTGAAAAAGGAAGAATTCGGGGAGGAAATATGGTAGATTGCTGAAAAGTGGGCCCATAAAAACTATACAGAGCTTCGACTTTAAAGGAGGTTTTAAATGGTAGAAACGACGTGTGAATGCTCTTTCCGCGAGTTTTATACCACATATACTCGAAATGGTTGACGATTTCCTTTTTTATGTTTTTATCTATCTTTCTATATTTCAAAAATGTGACGAGACTGCACATAGCTTCCTGATAAGCATTCAAGTCACGATTTATAGTGAGAGATGTGTCTACAATTTTGGCGATGAGGTACAGATACAAAGACAAACAGACGAGGATTTCCACGCTAAGCAAACCTATTTCTCTTAAAGTTGATACTTCAATTATCTTGAACGAATTAAGAGAAACTCCGCCGGCAGTGAATACTATCGATAGTATGTAAGCATCGAACTTGTTGAAATTATACTTTGAAAGCGCTTTATATATCCAAGTGTTCTCATTACAAATCACTCGCTCACCAGCTATCGTGCAAAATCCAGCTAAAGTAAGAGATGAAACTATATTGAAACCGATAATGAGGTAGGGAAGATACCTCATCATTGTTATAGTTCCTTTCCATCCCAACGTTCCGCGGAAAATGTGATTGTACAAAGCTCTACAGCGATAGAGTTGAAGAAGTCTGTTAAGATAAAAGGGCGTGTAGATTGTTGGCGTTATAAATAGTGACAAAAGACGACGTAGTGGTATACACCCTAAGACATCGATTACGAAACTGTGTTTCCAGTAATGGTGAGCTGTATAAAACGGGTGACTAACTTCTAAACCGTTTTTATTGAAGTAAGTGAAATGGTGGCGCATATAAATATCGACTAACGCTGTTGTATCAAGGCAGAATATGCACATTTTCAAAATCGATCCCCTCCTACTATCCCTATAAAGTGCTAAGAAAGGGAAAAGAAAGTTCGTCAATAGGGCGAAGATGGTTCTCAAAATTTCCCAATAGAATACAAACCGTCCATTGGAATAAAATGTGTGTCTAAAAAAGATTTAAAATGGAGTTGTAATAAGCTACGCTGGGTGACTCAAGACTTCGAGGACAGATAATAATAATAATAATAATAATAATAATAATAATAATAATAATAATAATGATTATGAATTTATTAGCGAACCTTATCGGTGCCGTTAACAGGGGGAAAATATATCAACCCTAAAAATGATTTTCTTGCTTGCAACTTTTACAACATAAAATATTATCCATTACATTAACCCATACATTTTTTCTTTTTTTTTTTCCGAATCCGGCGGTGGTTGGGATCACAATAACAGCTGTGGATACGAGGTTCGTAATATAACTTAAAATTGAGATGTGACGGGCACCCTCTCATACTGAAATACAGACGTGGTAAGCTTGCCAATCATAAAATGTATTTTTGCACCTGTCCGCTGATATGAGGTTAGGTTCCAAAGAGTTCATTTGGCTGCTCCTCGTGCCGTGCCAAAAACTAAAGGAGGCAACTCTCCAACCCACAAATTTAACAAAAACATGTCCGCACTAAGAACATCTAAGCGGAATGTTTCCGGTAATCGATATATGGGAGAATAGTAAACTGAAAAGAAAAGTGGATCCGCATTACTCTTTATTTGAAGAAGTAAACTTACAAGGTAACATCGACGAAAGAAGGACACGGAATGAACGAATAAGAAAGGTAGTCAGTGGTGAATAGAGTTGCTAGGGTTCAGTATAACTACGACTTTCAATGAGATCTGTTGTGTATATATGTACGCTGCCGTAGATACTATTTCGCAGTTCTAGGGTTGTTTTAAAAATGTTACGTCGGAGAATAACTTATATATTATGTGTTAACTTTTATGCACCCGCCACTGGCTATTGGTACAAATTGACCAAATCTAGTGATGAACTATAAAAACGACAATTCATAGAAAGTAATCTTCAATTAAAATCAAAACTAGAGAATGCAACGAGGCTGCCATTCAGATTGAAAGCATGTCTGAAAAGATTAACGATTCATTTTCATAGAATTAAATCTTATCAAGATGAAATGCAGATTCTGAGATCCATAAAAAGTCGCAGATTAAAACAAAGATCAAAGGACACAGAACAAAAGTGGGATGTAGGATGTCAATAATAAATGGGAAAGAGATTAAATAAGATAATGCAAAAGATAATTTCCGTAAGGCACACAACAACAGACCGCCAAAGAAACTAGACGAGAAGATAATAAGGAGGACAAGGCAAAGTAGAGAGGGATAAGAATGAAAATATAATCAAAAAGCAAACATAAAAGATGAAACCACAAAACGGCAAAAGGGAAACTCCACCCAATAAAGTAGTAGCAGTATAGAACCTTTATTGGCATACTTCATTTACACGTAAATCCTGTCACAGAGGTTTATCAGAACTAAATACGAAATTCAAACAAACGGAAATAAAAAACAAAGAAAACCTAAACCTAATTAAACAACAAAAAGAAACCCATATAAAGATAACAGCCTCAAAATTACCAAAAATTCCACCTAGCTGCTAGGCGCTTTGTAATTTAAAATTCTTTTTAACAAACATCTCCCGCCCCCTTTCTCATTTAGACAGCACCGCCAATTGCCCAAAATCTCTCTCTCTGCTTCTGACCACACCATTCCTCTGCATTCCCTCCAATGCATCCAGACTTCCTCTTCCTCCCCACACACTACACACTTTCTTTCCTCCTCTTTCATCCAATAACGGTTTCCGTGTTCTTCACTCCCACACCTAAATCTCGCAATCATACACTGTTCACCAATCCCACTCACTCTACTCAAATACTCTGGTAGCATACCAAACAAACAGATACCCATGTACTTCTTATTGTATTTAGACTTCCTTTCCATCCTCTCCTGCATTTCCACATCTTTCGCTCTAATCTCTACGTAGTTAGCAAGCATCCTTCCTTCACTCTTATACCGCCCCACTTCCATACTAGACATGCTCACACTCTCATACATTCTTTTCCTACACTCTCCCCACTTAGTGTATTGCCTCCCATCTATTCCCTCCTTATTTACCATTTGCATCACCTCTTTCACCATCTTTCCCATACAATTCCATGCAATCTTACACTCAAATTTTGCAATTTTTTTGCAAGCACTCACTTTTACCCTGTACTTGTTGCTTTCATTCAGTTCTATATAATTAGGCCTGTATTTCTCTACATCCATCCAACGCTTTCTTAATATATTTTACCTGCAATTTCTCTACTTCCTCAATTTCTTTCACACCCCATACTTCCGCCCCATACAACAAAATATTCTTAACACATGCTTCCCAAATAATCATCTTCGCTTTAAAGCTCTCTTTGAACCATTCATTCCATTTTCTCCCCAATCTATCATTTGCAACTGACGCCTTTTTACACACATACCTCACATGCTCCTTATAAGAATTATTACAACTAAACACAAAACCTAAATATTTAAACATTCTCTCCCTTTCTATCAGTACTCCCTTCCACTCGCACCTGCCCTGATCTTTTATCCACCACCCTTGCTAAACACCATGTATTTGGTTTTGTCCACATTCACTTCCAAGGCTCTCCTGTTAACAAATCTTTCCAATCTCGCAACCATTTCTTTCACTTCATTCATGCTTTTCGCAAAAATTACCATATCATCCGCATACGACAAGGACTAAACTTTCTCTCTACCAATCACTATCCTACCGCTTTGCCTCACTTTAAGAACATTCTCCAGCCTTGCCACATACAGATTAAATAACGTTGGACTCAGTGGGCACCCCTGTCCTAACCCTCTCGTCGTTCTAAAACTGCCACTTTACCTCGTTTTCTACTCTCACACAGCATCTCGTCTCTTCATACATTTTCCTAACTATATGGCACATTTGCTCGGACACCTCATACTTTTCCCATCAACTCAAACAAGATCTCACGATCCACTGAATCATACGCAGCCTTCAGATCCACAAATAATGCATACAGTTTCCCACCCTTGCTCTACAACTGTTGGTCTATAATATAATTTAAAGTCACTACATGCTCCATTGCCGATCTTCCTTTTCGAAACCCCGCCTGTGTATGGTCTATGATGCGCTTCGGTTCCAACTCATCTTCCAATCTTTCCCGAATGATTGCCGCCAATTATACATGGTGTTCATTAGCGTAATACCCCTATAACTATTTGGAACGTTTTTCTTGCCATTTTTATAAATAGCGATAATGACACCGTCATTCTAGCTTGTTGGTCACCAATAAAGTAATTAGCTACACGAAACAAAAGGGAATTCAATGGAAAAGAACAAGAACTCGTACAGGAAACGAAGAAACTGGAACAGAGGAAATAGAAAATTAGAAGTATTTTTGCTAATTTTTAGTGGAGTCCGAGAAGATGAGACGGTAAACGAAGGGCTGGAACGCATTGCAAAACAAGAAAATATTATGTGTACACACTTGGGAATGTATTTCAAAGAGAATAATGGGGATAGAATTGGAAGCAAAGTGAAAATAAACACTTTGATTGAAGTAGAGCAAAACGATATATTATGACAAGTGCTTAAATAAAGAAAACTTGAACGGAAGAATAATCGTCAAAAAATATATCAAAGGTACAATAGACAGAGATTGGCAACCACCACACGATGTGACTGGAGCTCATAGATAAGGAAAAAAATGGGCAAAAACTAACAGATTTTTGTAAGTCTAGAACTCACTAATGAACATGAATCCACCAAGAGAGACAACAGAAGAAAGAGCAAAATAAATATCTTATGAGAAGTTAGAAAATAACAAAGTAAGGTGTTTTGAGGCTAATAGATGACTTATAGGGAAAAATTGAAAAGAAATTATGTTAGAAAGAGGTATCATGGACACATGAGCGACCAATGGAAATGGAGCAATTTTATGCAATTTAGCAGCAGCAGTAGACAAGGCATAGATCACGAAGTTTAAGCACAAAAATTCATACATTACATGGATGCTCTCGGGTATGACACGTGGTTATAAAAACAGACCATGTGTTGCTGCTTAGAAGGAATTTTGTTAATGATATGTGGTCATGTAGAAGGGTGCACATAAAGTCCGGCGACTTCCTACTAATAACAAAATGCAAAATAAAGATACCAACACAAAGATAGCGACAAGCGAAGAAAAGAATTTCGATGTAATCTAAAGTGGAGATAGAAAAATACGAGAAAGATATGTGGAAGAGAGAATAAACAACGGAAACGACTAGTGTAAAAGATAAAAGGAAGGTAAATTAAAGCTGTGTTACAGAAGTAGCAAAACAAACAGTGGGATATAGAGAAAATGAAGAAAGCACAACACGTTTTGATGCAGGAATGCAAAAAGTATAGAAGTTAAAGAAAGAGTGATAATAGAATCATTAAAAACGAAGCTAGAGAAAAGAATTGATGATAACATTGATGAACGAAATAGGAAACGAAACAAACAGGAGATACAACCTTTCTCCTTTATATACGTTTCTGAAATACACGTTTCTGAAAAAGAAGTAACGGAACAAACCCATGGACGAAAAATGGAAAGAACTTCATGAAAAAAAAACAAGTCTGTAGAATTCTTGGGAAGAACAATAACCTCCTGCCACAAGCTGCAAGCTACTTTTACGTAATCAACAAGTTCTAATGAAAAAGCACAACCAGCGAGCTTTCGAGTTGCATACTGCATTGCAAAAACCAGTAAGCCACATACAATTGCTGAAGATTTAATTCTATCAGCGGCTGTTAAGATGGTGGAAATATTAATTGGTGAAAAGAATGCTAGAAAATGAAAAACAATACCTCCCCCAATAATACTACCCAAAGGAGAATAATGACATGGCAGAAGATATGCTAGCAATAATTATGAAATGCATGTACTTTCCTCAAAGAAGATATTTTATTTTGTGCGCCATTAGAGACCAATACCACCGCTAAAAAATTATTTGATACTTTTATGCAATGTAGTATATCTAAATACGATATTGACTTGGCAAAATACGATGGTGCCAAGGCTATAAAAGGACCTTTATTGTCTTATTGTCAGATTAGAAGAAGTAATGCCAAATGATAAATGGTTGCACAGTTTCTTACGCCTCAAAGTTTTTGGCTTCCAAAATGGATTGTGCTATGAAAAGTGTTTTTAGGGTTGTAATTTCTATCAAAGTAAGAGCATTACAGACTCGTATTTTCAGAAAAGATTGTGAACACATGAGTTCGTTATATGTAAATCTTCTTTATAACACAAAAGTAAGATGACTTTCGAGGGTTAACGTTTTAGAAAGAGCTTCCCAGTTAAAAGCGGTACTTTTGAAGTACTTACAAGATTAGAAATCAGGGTATGAAAACCTTTTTCCAATCCTCTCTGGCTTCCTAGGCTCGTTTTTCTTGCTGATATTTTCGAGGGCCTAAATATCTTGAACAGCGGCACAGATTGACTCAAACTTCAAACGAAAAGAAATATTTTGATTCATTTCAATGCGTTTATTAAAGATCTAGCTAAATACAATATTTGAAATTCAAACCAGTTATGAAAATTGCTGTTGGATACTGAATCCCGTTTTGGACAATTTCCTTCAACATGCTAAAATTCCAATAAACATAAAATAAGAAATATCAAGTGAGGAAATGTTGAAATTAGAAATTATTTTCCCGAATACGGATCATCTTTGGATCAAAAGAATGCAAGAATACCCAGAACTGGCAAACGAATCTCCGAAATGTTTGGTTCCATTTGCAGCATCATATTTATGCGAGATAAGTTTCTCATCGATGCTATTAAAACAAAAGGGAGAAATTACCTGAAACTCGAAAATGAGCTCCACTGTCTGTGTATAACAGAACTTGGATTCGGAAAGCTAGCATCTGAGAAACAGGCACATATTATTTACGATGCAAATGACAAAAATAAACCTCTAAATAAGTGATACAAAAAGTTATACAAAGTGTATATGAGGGTACTGTGAATTGTGTGATAAGAAATAATATGGTATCAGAAAAATTTACTACGGTACAAGGAGTTAGACAGGGTGGAGCAGTGAGCCCTTTATTATTCATAATATATATGGATGAAATAGTAAAGGAAGTAAAATTAAGAAGTAGGCCGATAAATATAGGGTATAGAAAACTTGAGAGAATAACGTTGTCAGAATGTCTATTTGCGGACGATGTAGCCATTACAGCAGGCAGTGGGAAAGAATTGGAGGAGAACCTGGTAATCTGGAATGAAACTTTGAAAAAGTACGGAATGAAACTGAATAAGGAAAAAACAAAAATACTAGTGGTCAGTAAGAACAAGCAGAATGTGACGATAAAGATAGAGGGAGTAGAAATATAACAAGTAAAAAAGTATAAATACCTGGGCGTAATATTGGAGGAAAGTGGCAAACAAGAAATGAACATAAACCATAGAATAGAAAAACTAATAAACTGTATTATGCAATAAACAAAGTTCTAGTAAATAACAAAGAAATAAGCAGACAAACAAAATTAAGTGTATATAAAACAGTATACAGACCGGTACTAGTATATGGAAGTGAATTGTGGAATCTGACGAAAAAGGAAAAAGCAGAATGCTGGCTATGGAAATGAAATTTCTAAGGAGAGTTAAAGGGATAACAAGAAAAGACCGCATAAGAAACACAACAATAAGAGAACAGCTGGGAATGGAATCGTTGGCACAATACATTGAAGAAAGACAGCTGTGCTGGTGGGGACATCTGCAGAGAATGAGCGAAGAAGTGCCAGTCAAGAAAATCTGGGAAACCAAAAGCAACGACAGGAAAAGAAGAGGCAGACCGAGAAGGCAGTGGGCAGAGATGATGGCGGAAGTATTGGAGCGGAGAGGATGGACATGGAAGGACGCCAAGGAATTGGCAATGAATAGAAAAGAGTGGAAGAAATTTAGTAGAGGAGAAGGAGAACCCTGGAAAGGCAAAATCCCTACACCTTAGGGTAGAAGGGGAAACTGATAACATATATATATATATATATATATATATATATATATATATATAAGTGATTTTGGTTCCTTAACGCGACTCCACGGAGGGTGTACACGACCCACACTTTGGGAATCACTGTCTTAAAGTGATACTAAACGACAGGTTAAGCAACAAACTTCACTAAGGTCATTTGTCTTACCGACAATCTTGAATTTACTGTATAATAATCTTTATCCACGGAACCTTGAGCAACCCGATATAATTGGACTTACCTCAATAAAACATATTTAAAGATGAAAGCCCATTTCGGAAAGCCTTCGTCATATGTGTAGTGCTTCCTTGTTCTTGCCTTGAGAAAATAGCCGAAAGATCTCACATTAAGTTGTTTGGGTGGTGCTACAATCTCAGTGCGGATTACGTTTGAATTCGACAATAATACTCCTATATTTTCTAAAAACTTGAATTTTTTTATCGTTGTCTGTAACGCCCTGTATTCCTGCGGGTAACGCAAAAACAGCGCCTTCAGTTTAGCGAAGTTGATAGATATAATGTGGCAAGTCGTGATGGCTTTAACGGTCACCATAGACGGTATATCTAAACAACTTTCTAACAGACAAAAGCATTCTCCAGGATATATCGTGTTCGTCCGACCATTGAGGTCCGTTCTAGCACAGACGCCGTTTGTAAGAATATGAATCTCCTTGCACACTTCTCCCATATCCTTAATCGTCTCCGTGGCAGGTAATAGATGTACGGTCGTTATGGAACAAATAAGTGTTAACATGGAATCGTTCAAATCTATGAATAGCAACTGATTTTTAATTAGATCGCCTACTGCGATACCGTGGGTCATCATAGCTAAATCATGAGGAAGCTGGTCAAGTAACTGTGTACCGCTTAAGAAATACGTTGCGGTAGCTTGAAATTGCAGATTAACGTACCTCCAAACTCTAGCTTGCAGCTTCTTTTTATGTTGAAGCACTTCATTGTAACATCCAAATTTCTAAGGAATTCTAGCTTTTGATGCGCATGCTGTTGCATTAGCGTATGACCTGATGATAATTGGGCGCAGAAATAGAGACAAAAGATTCCCATCCCCACTTGGAATAGGATTAACACGGTACAAGATTCCCAATTGTATACGAAAGGAAACGGCGATACGCTCATACTGCCGATGTAACATACAGCTTGACTTAAGCTCAAAAGCATTTTACCAATGGTGTCCTTTACATGAAAGCGCCTCAAAAGCGCAGCAAATTGGACAGCATTCTCAGGATTATCTCCGATTATATATAGAGTAGCGGCCAGATAGTAAATTGTAAACGCGAAGTATGCATAGAACTTTATATAAAGAAAAAGGACGTGAGTCGATACAGTTAAATTCAAATTTTGAAAGAAAACTTCTAGTCTGTGCAGTTTAAGCAAGCGATTGCAATGTGCCACCAAAACTTCATATTTGCTTAAGCTTCCTTCGATCGCGTGGATGAAGTATTCAACGGGTAATACGCTTAAGAAATCGAGTACGTAAGCTATATTCGTGAGATTACCGACGATGATTTCCCCGATATTGATTATGTATGTATGTTTGGTTTCAAGTGCGGTCGATGATTTCAAATATAAATCAATGAACCACAAGAACGTGATAAAGTTGTAAAACGCCTTGTAGGAAATCGGCATATCATCGCGAAACACGGTAAAGTACGGAAAGCTAATTCCTAACAGTATCGCCATCAGCAACACGAATATGCTCCAGGTTTTCAACAAAATCGAATTTGGCCTGAAGATAAACGGAAACTTATTTCTCAAGAAAACCGAATCGCTGACCAGTTGAATGTCTTCTGCTTTGACTAGCAGATCCAAATACTTCGGGCAGAAAACTATGCGCTCCAGATGAGAAAGATGCTGTTTGTCCTGAAAATTGTTGGATTTTACTTGGTCACATAACGTTCTCATAATTAGCTTCACCCATTTCATCGTTATTATTCCGATACGTTGATTTAAATTGAGGAGTCGCATCTGATATAATGATAATTTTCTAAATCGTTTGGCATACGTATATCGCCTGCGTACCTGAAATATGTATGTATTTACATTATAAAATTAAGTGAGACCACCGAATGTTACTCGAGATAATTTTCAATTTAATACTGTTACTTACGTCCTCATTGATTTTCCTAATCTTCATCGGAAACATTTTCCTTAAACGCAAAAAACCTTTACGATTTAGAATGGCCAAATCGCATGTGTCCTTGGCGATTACTGTGCACGTTGATGGAAAGGAGACACATAACGTAGACTCTCCCAAACACGTGCCACTAGTCAAGGAAAAGATAGGCGTTTCACCATCCTCTTCGGAAAGAATTTCTACTATTCCCGACTTGACGTAGATCATGTCATTTTTGAACTGGTCCCTTTTGTAAATAACTTCTCCGGGGTAAACGTGTTTATGTTGCATCACTTCTGATACTGCCCGCAGAAAAAATATGTCCTCATCCCGGAACAGATGGCTGTGTTTGAGCGGTGCCCATGAAATATCGAGTTGTATCTCCTGGTACATTATTGGTGGTAGTACCCTACCTGCGGATTTAATATTATGGATTATTATACATTTTATTATATTAATTGGGACCTGTTGGAGTATCTGAAGTGTTTTAAAGCTAGCGTTTTAGCATTGGGATCGTGCATATATTTTTATATAATGATTTTCATTAACACTTAACAACATAAGAGGAAGAGGAAAGATGGGGAAAAACAATTTTATTCCTACACTTTTCATAAATTTGGATATACATACATAGTTCCAATTTTATAAGCTTTTGTGCTAGTAAATATTAAATGTATATATATATATTTCGTGACCTTTTTATACTTATCTTATATAATAGATATCTACCACTAATAGGTCAATAAAACAAGGCTGGTTTGAACGATAGTTATATTTTCAGAACGTTTACAAACGTTTTCGGAATACCTTCTTCAGTGAAAATATAACTAGATAAATATATAAACAAACATTTGTTTTTTATTTGGGAACTATCAACAAAATAACTAATGACTACGATTTCTTGATATAGAGGATGTGTAATCAACTTTTATATATATATAAATTATAAAAACTAAATTAATGTGTAAACATACATGCAAATTAAGTAAAACCTTATATCAAAAAATCTTTGTCGAAACCTTAACAATTCTGTTCAAGGACTAGGGAAAACCCAAATTTAAAAACCTAGACGAAACAATATTTAAAGAAAAGGTTGTATAGCCATAAGTATTCTTTAAATAATGATTTTGGTGCAATGACCGCTGTAACAAAGCATTACAAAGATCTTGGGCATTACTTTGATTTTGAAAACACAATTATATTAAAAACAGAGAATAATTATAAAAAAAGACTAATATATGAAATGATAAATATACAGAAAGACACTAAAACTATTAATTTCAGGACCGATATTCAAAATTTAAGTAATGTATATAGCAATTTGTTAAAATGACATTTGCATTTCTTAACAAGGAAACCTTTGGCTAGGTTTTTAAATTTGGGTTTTTCCTAGTCCTTGAACAGAATTGTTAAGGTTTCGACAAAGATTTTTTGATATAAGGTTTTACTTAATTTGCATGTATGTTTACACATTAATTTAGTTTTTATAATTTATATATATATATAAAAGTTGATTACACATCCTCTATATCAAGAAATCGTAGTCATTAGTTATTTTGTTGATAGTTCCCAAATAAAAACAAATGTTTGTTTATATATTTATCTAGTTATATTTTCACTGAAGAAGGTATTCCGAAAACGTTTGTAAACGTTCTGAAAATATAACTATCGTTCAAACCAGCCTTGTTTTATTGACCTATTAGTGGTAGATATCTATCATATAAGACTAGTAAATATTGTACAGGTTCCTAACGCGAGGAAGTTCTTATACTTATCATACCGACTTGGATACTTAAAAATACGCATATTCGTCACTAATTTGTTGTCTCTCGTAACTAACTGTGATAGTGATTGCAAGGACTGTAGTTTTAGAACGTTAAAAACTTTACATGGATCGTTGTGACTAATTTAGAAAATTTCCCGAAGATAATTAAAATGATAAATACACCTTATAAAGACTGATATTACTTAATTATAATAGACTGAACAAGGCGGAATATTGAATGAGGCCGTCAAATATGTTAATTCACCGCAAGAGCTGGATGCATATCGAGCGAGACACATACTACAGTTGCTTCGTAGCGCTAACGAGCAGTGCCGGAGATTCGATACAACCTTCAGTAAGTGCGAGTGTCAATGAGATGTGTTGTGTATACGTTGCCGTAAATACTATTTCGTAGTTCTTCTGTTTTAAAAATGTTGTCCACGTTGCGAAAACGGCCAATGTTGGACAAAGTAACAACATTTATAGCAAAAATGCCTGACCTAAATTATGATGGCGTTAAACTATAATGTGTCGGTTCAAAAGGGATTGTCAACACGTAAGTAGCAAACAGCATTACGACACACAGTGGTCTGAAACGCCCTAAAAAGTTGGTCAAAAGTCAAAAAATAAATGTGTCCACTGCCTGATTTTTAATACGGGATTTGATAAAGGAGGTATTTCCGCGCAGAATGCTGAAAGAACAAGACAACGTTGTACCTACGCGACGATTGATAGCACTTGAAAGACAGGTCCGTCACGAGTTTGCGCGACAGTTATCAATTCGTTATCGGGTACCAAATCTGCTTGGCGATGTCACCTATGTAGAGAAACGTCCAAAATTTTCAACAATATCGATGAAATCGCTGAAAAAGAAGTGGGCGTTTCTGAACTTCGTTTTGGAATCTCTTCTCTACATGCATGGATAAGATTTTTCGAATTTTTTGTACACGTAGGATACAAGCTTGGAATAAAAAGTGGCAGGCGCGTTCTGAGGAAGAAAAACAAATAACGGATAACCGTAAAACAGCGATTCAGGAAGGCTTTAAGGAAGTTTTGGGGTTAAAAATTGATTTTCCAAAACAAGGATATGGTAGCTCGAATGATGGCAACACTGGCAGGCGAATTTTCGCAGATAGTTCGAAATCTGCACAACTCCTTGGCGTCGATGGAGAGCTACTACGAAAATGTCACGTTACATTACAGGTGATGGCTAGTGGGTTCCGGGTCAACGTTCAAAAGTTTAAAGAGTATGGCATGAACGTTGCAAAGCGAATCATAGAACTGTATCCGTGATATAGCATGCATACACTTGTACATAAAATACTCATCCACGGACATTTAATTATCGACTGGGCCCCATTGCCAATTGGTCAATTATCTGAAGATGCTCAAGAGTCAAGAAACAAAGACATGAAAGCATTCCGCGAGAGGTTCGCTAGAAAATTTTGTAGGGAACAGAATATGCGAGATGTGTTTCAACGACTCCTTGCATCTTCGGATCCACTGATTACGAGTCTTAGCAACATCCAGTCAAGAAAAAATAAACATTTATCGGGAGAAGCCATTCAACTTTTATTGCCTTCGACAGCTCCTGCAAATATAAGTTCTTTTAAAAATTGTAGCGAATCTTGTGAATCAGACTGTGCCACAGATTCGGACTAATTTGTATAATTGTGCTCATGAAACGCTGGACATGAATATTTCCAATTTTCGTCGAATGGACGAATGTGTTTTATTTCAGAAGCCTGATTCTGATATCAGATTTGAGATCAGAGACCTGAAACTCGTATTATACGAATTTGGATTCCAATCTGTTAATTGTTCTCACTTTCGACCGTTTTTTAATCCCCATACTGAAAATTGGAATTTTGACCTCAAATTTGAAATCGGCGACCAAAAAAAAAAAAAAAGCATTATATGAATGTTTACTTCAATCTGTTAATTGTTCTTATTTTCGGCCATTTTTAATCGATTATTCTCAAAGTGGGAATTTTGATCACTTATTTGAAATCACCGACTTCGAAACCAGATTATACAAATTTTCATTCAAATCCGAACCTTTTTCCAGTTTTGACCAGCTTTTTGGACGTTTCAGACCACTGTGTGACACCATGAAAAATTTAAATTTAATTTATGTGTTACCTTTATGTTATGTAATCTGCCGCGTAATTTACCAGACAACGAAGCATATGTCTTCTTTCCGAATAAATATTCGGACTGGAAATTATCAAGTCGAGCATCTTTATAAAGATTTATGCCATCTACTCGTGAACATGTTGAATAAAAAATTAAATCGAGGACGAAAGATAAAAACTGTGATTATTTGTGGACGAAGCAACAAATCGTCACCTGCAATTCTATTATTTCCAGACGATTACAACAATGTAGCGTTGAAGTACATTTTCAAAATGACTGTTGATCCATTTTTCGCCGCACCTACTTCCTCTTGGCCGATTTGCTTAAAAATTAATTTGGAGTCTATTTTGATCCTAATTAAGAAAATTCCAAACTTTAAAGTCAGTGGCTTTTCAATTTTCCCCGAAAATGAGTGGTGATTAAAATACTTTTACAATGACAAAGATAACAATTAGCTCCTCACACACCTGATTGCTTTGATATACCGTTACAATCGTACAATTGAGAAAAACCCAAAGCAGAACACTAATACATTCTTTATAAAATAAGCAAATCAATCAGCAAACACTTTTTTGCTGATCACGGGAAAAGCAATAACAAATTAAATGATATAATCTTTCTCTTAGTTTTGTTTTACTCGTTGTAATAAACCGTTATAATAGCAATAGCATACGTTGCTTTTGCTTTTGATGACACAATATAGAAGCATATGTACTAGAATGTGCGTAAACCGTACTAAAAAGCATACGTTTTTCGTCGTTGGTGGGAGTAAGCCTTTGAGTTCATATTATAAGTTATTTCTGACCATTTGCTTTATGTGTAAAGCTTTATGTGCCCGCCACTGGCTGTTGGCGCAAATTGGGCAACAGACGTACGATACAAATACAAATCTTCTAAATCGTGATAGAGTCCCATTCAATACTTCGCCTTGTTAAGTCTATTATAATTGAATAAATATAATTAAGTAATGTCAGTCTTTGTGAGGTGTATTTATCATTTTAATTTTCTTTGAGTAATTAGCAAAATTAGTCACATAACAATACACGTAAAATTTTTAACGCTTTAAACCTTATTTAAACCAGAATGAAACCTTTAACACACTTTTTTTCTTTCGCATGTTTGTAGAAACAACGCCCAAAATTAAACACGCTGGCCACTTGAGATGTTATTTATATAAGGGTCTTTTACGCGGGACTGGCATAGTTGTCGTCTTCAAAAATACATGTTTCTTAAACACGTGTACTTTACCAAGGTCTTACACTGAAAGCACAGATATTATTCTGTGCCGAAAGCTCGAGATAATTCAACCTAACCCGTCGAATTAGACGTCAATCGGAAAACATATACATTAATTTCTCCTCCAAAACAGGCATCAAGGTTTGCTCTAACCGTGAAGATGGAAATCGATAATTAATCGATAACGTATAGATGTCGGATAGAATCAATTATCAAATATTAATTAAAAACAACAAGTGTAAGCACCGAAATCGAGATATGCGCTAAAGAAATAACAAGATCGATCTGTAAACTAAAAGAGCCCCGCGTGTTAAGAAAAGGTGTTCAGAATTCAATTATTGCTCATTTTGTGGAAGAATGGTTTTATATTGTCTCGAAAGGCTGAAGATGGCGAAAATCGCATCTCTTCTTAACAAATGAGGATCGGATCCTATCACTTCCAGCCAGATCCGAGTGTGTCTAGGAGCCTAGTTTCTATTAGCTCACCTGCCCTAGTTATTGAGACGAATGGAAACCTTCTGAGCCTCAGCCTGCACCGGTACATGTAGAGATTCAAGTCCCAATATGGTATTCTTGGTTTGAAAGCACCAGATAGTCCTATATTGACCTGCCTCTTATTGGCGTTTAATCGAACAGCTGGTTACTAAACAAGAGCGCCTCTGTACTCATTGGTCTTATTGTTGCGTAAAGCCAATTTACTATTCGGGGTTTTAGTTCCAAAGGGCTTTCCGTAAGTCCAAAAACTGACCGTAGTTGCATTTACCAGAAGCTGATAACCACCTTCAGATACTTCATTGATTTAGAGAGTCTTAACCCGAAACGACGACAACTTAGTTACCGAGAATTGCATTGTAGAAGCCCAAATGTATGTGTGTGGTAAAGGTGAAAACTTTCTCATTTGTTTTTGTAAACGATCGTAGCAATACCAAGTAGCTGCTTAAAAACTTAATTCAAACCAAAGTTTATCCTCCCACTACTTACCTAAGTATACGCTAGGCGGGCATCCTTTGCTTTTCGCCCACACAATGCTATTGGATTGATGTACGAGCAACTCATACTTCAGGTGGAAGCTTTTCCATTCTCTCCCATATCGCGCTTTCCACTTGTTTATGTGACCACTGAGCCAAGTGAACATGTTCAAATGATTAAATCTACCGTATAAAGTCTGCAGAACGTTGATGATGTAGAAGTTCAAGAAGTGAATTGATATGATGTAGGGAAGGAACGAACCAAAGACGTTATGCATGACTGTGCTCTTTATCATCGTCGTTATACCGACCATGAAAAGTCTACAACCGGTAAGGTAGATATGTTGACTTATTAAGTCGTAGTACGTTTCCGGATTGTTGCAGTTCAGATGACCCAAGCGACATTCGACCGTGTACGATATACATCCTACCGTTACCGCTGTAGTGATGATGAAACTCACGTACACCATAAGATGTAATAGGTGGCTGTTGACTCCGACGTAGTTACTCATTTGGGTGACGAAGGTGTATAATCTGCACCATCTTAAGGTGTATCGAAGTCGTAGGCAGTAATATGCGTACGGATTAGGATGCTTTATCATGGTGGTGTATATGCCCTCCAAAGGAATGACGCTCGCAAATTCTAGAAATAGGATCAGTCCATGCCGGGATTTGTAGCGTACGCTTAACCCTTGCCAGATCATATGCTTGTATATCACCATGCAGATCAAGTCCGATAAGTAGAGTAGGTCAAATGAATATATCATACCTAAAATTCAAAAATCAATGATGATAACTTACAAAAGCAGATATAGTTCTATTGAATTTAAATATAATAAATTTAAAGTTGCAGATCACCACAAGTTCGTTTAATCCGTAATGTGATTTAATCTTTGTGTTTTTATATAGTTCCACCAAATTCTATTTCATTGGTTCAATGCATTTGTTTGAATATAGTATAGGCACATGTTAAAGAGCAATGGTCATTGAATGCACTCTTCCAATTCAACTTTTTGAAGTAAACACTTCTTAAGGGACACCGGATCAGCTCGAGTGTAGGCGTAACCGTAAGCGCAAACGTAAGCGTAAACGTAAGAGCGTTAAA
Source organism: Chrysina gloriosa (assembly GCA_038088585.1). Classification (NCBI taxonomy): domain Eukaryota; kingdom Metazoa; phylum Arthropoda; class Insecta; order Coleoptera; family Scarabaeidae; genus Chrysina; species Chrysina gloriosa. The sequence continues at coordinate 11,240,145 of CM076092.1, forward strand.
TTTGGGCAAAGCTTCGCTTCGCGTGGAAGACAAAGAAAACAGCAAGTACGATGTGCGAGCGAGAGTAAGGATACGTGTGTGCTTGCTTCTTCAGAAACAGAAGGAGAGACGGAGCATGATGTGCGAGCGGAAGAATCACTTTAGACGTGCATAAACCACATACCATTTTTTCTGTGAGATGTCCTTTATGTACAGCATGCAAAATTTTCCTAAAATTTTCCACGTTTTCTCTTGAATTACGTTGTCGAAACCTTTCGTGAAGTCAATGAAGTCTAGAAGTTGATTTCTGTTGACCATTCGATTAGAAGCCTTATCGTTGTTATTTGGCCGACTTTCCTCGTCGAAATTCTGCATGTTATTACTCCTCGCCAATTGTCACAAATTTTTACGATCTTCCCCTCCCCCCCCGCCCCCCACCCCAGAAGCTTTACTAGAATTGCTTTGTATTATTCCTTTGGTATCCGTTCTTTTTGGATTGCAGGGTGGATATTTTCCTGGTTTCAAATACGAAGGTAAGCTTTTCAAACTTCTGCCGCCATTTCGTCTGTTCTTGGAGCTCTGGCATGTCTCATATTTTTCTTTGCTCTTGGTTTCTTCTTCATCTGGTTTGTCTTTCTTGATTTCTGATTGGATTGTATGCTATCTTCCCTTAGGTGATCTCTACCATACTGTTGATCCATACTTTCCTATCGTGTCTTGTACTTCATTTTACTTCATTGTTTAGTTGTTCATAGTCCACGTTTATTTGATTTTTATTCTCTATACTTTTTACTTCGGTTAAGTTTTGTTTAAATATTTTTCTTGGTTTTACTAAAGTCAATCTGTTTTCAGTTATACACCTCTTCTTTCTCGGTTCCTTTCTTCCTAATATTTCTCTTGTTTACTTGAGTTATATTTTCCCAGTTGCTTTGTGTATTAATTCTCTTTTTTTTCTATTCCAAGCCCTCATTTCTTTTGTGTTCTCCTTTTAGTTTGCGAAGACTTTATTTTATTCCGTTTCTAGTTTATGATTTTCTAATTTGCGATCCAACAAAAACTCCCTCTTTAATCTTTGTCTGACTTATACGTGGAAATTTCTGTTTTACTTACAACAAAGGAGTTCCTTTATTCAGCGCCTTATCAAAATTTTTGATAAGTTCTAGCTTAATGTGAATGGATAATGTGACGAAGCATCAAAGGGGTTTCGAAGGGAATACTAGGATAAAGAACGTTGAGCAACAGACGTTTCAACGTTAAGTTCACCCCATTTTTAGTATTGCTTAATTTCCAATGACACGGGGGTATCACATCATGCTGCTAGTCAATCTCCCCGTGAAAAATCCATCAATAATAAAATTTCTTTAAAACCATTCTTACAAAACCCAAATTAATTAAATTTAATCTTGTCTAAAATTTGTATAACGCGAAATCTCCCAGTCATACGAAAACGTGGAACCGGGTTCAGTTGCCATGTGTATATTGATACGTTAGATACAAAATGGGAATAGATATTCACTAAAGACAACTAAAGCGGTATTGAAGGGATTGAACTACGCACGTTTATTATCTACAAACGGACCTAAAAGGCCTTTTCATGAAGTCTGGGGCTACTTTAGCAATTTCCAGGCCAGTCGTCTACTAATTGAGGTCCAAATTTTACGAAATACTCGTCTATTTTTCGGGATGGGTTTGCGTTCCGTCTCTTGTTTCGAGATCGTGTTTTCCTATCGTTATTCCTTTGAGAATTTTGTACTTAAACAATTCCGTAATAACAGTAATAATACAATAAAATATACTCAAGGATTTTTCTACTCCAACTTGTTTTATCTGTAATTACTTCAAATATTAATCGTTTGTTATAACACAGGACGCATCATATTTGGATTTGGACGTGCAGCACCGTTTAATGAAACGTTGACTTTGTTTTTGTCTGTTATTTTTAACGGTTTTCCGTCATTCAAGTATCTACGTTAGAGACAACGCAACATTTATACTCAATTTCTTTAGGATTCCTAAACCAATCTTTTCAGGCATAACACAACATTTTTTCTACATCTTTAATGTGATGGCGACAATTACCAATCGCAACACTAATATCTACTATTACTATATATCCTGAAGCGAACTGGACTTGTTTTAATTGCGTATCTGGTTTTTCTATACTTGCTGTATATAGCAAAGTTCTCCTTACTATTTTTGGCTTAATACATTGATCACACATTAAACGATTGCGCTACATTAAAATTGGAAAATATCAAATCTTCAATGCTCACAATCATTTATTGGGAATACATGTTGACTGGGTCAAGTCTAATGACTAATTTCAATTACTACTACAAATTTTGAGGACTTTTGCGCCACAATATGTTCTATTGTACTACCTTTATTTCTAACATCATGAAATATTACCTACCTCTAATTGCCGTTGGATCAGTTAGAATTTTTCCATCTGTCTTGCCTAATACTAAAGCAGCGTCTATTATAGCTTTGATGTATCCAAAAAGATACCCGTTAAGATGAAAATCGTCATTTGATTTTGAAATTGTACCAAAATAAGGGATTGGCACCCCGTCATCGTATTATATTTCAGAAAGTAGTCTTCCGTCTCTTCATAACTACCACTTGTAGATGACGTTTCGCTGTTTGTATCGGTTCTTTTTATTTCTTCGAAGCGTGCCTCATAATGTTCTTCCATTTCATCCATAATGGAGGAAAATGGGTACGGTTATGACAATGCCTATTACAATATCAGAATGACATGACCGATTGATTTTGTAAGCAAAGGTAACTAAGACTAAGATCAAGTGCTTGATCTATTGCATGGATCAGTTCATTTATGGAAGTGGATATAGATTTGAGAAGAGATTCTGGTTCTAGGTACAGAGACTCAAAGTGTCGTATGCTGCTCAGACCCTGACATTCGCAGAGAATAGGTTGCAACGTTTGCTCTTCTTCATAATAGGCCCTGCAGATATGATCTTCCACTGTTCGCGTGGTATTGAGATATTTGTTAAGCTGATAGTGTTAGGAGTACACTGCCCCGCTAATTTGCTAATCTACGAGTCCCATTATGAATATGTGAAGTCGCTCTAGCCCGGCGTGGTCTCTAAGTTAATTCTTTCAGCAAGTTTCTCATCTCGGCGGTTTCCATTTGATAAGGAATTCTACGTGTAGGTTCAGGCCCTACAAGCATTCTTTTTGACCTCTTTCTTGCCAGAAGGTTCACATCATTTCCCTATATGCTCCTGACGTTCGCCATAAATTCGCTCAATTGTGTTCTGCTAAGGAAATCTGACATTTCTGGATAGTGCTTCATTGCGTTTGGACATTCTGAATTGATTTGGGATCTACTTGACTGTCTGTCATAATATAGATCTTTCTGTTTGGATTGTATTCATCTGTTTTGCTATGAACCAGACATTACCGTTTTCATTGAGTAGCCCCTCCGCCAGTTGTTTCAGCTTCACACCGCTATCAGGTGTAACTACCTTAAGGCTGTGGGGTACTTATTTTCAAGATCGTCTGTAGTAATTTTTCTTCAGTCGCTTCGAAAACTATTTCGCAAGCTGCATATTTTAGCCCTAAAAGATGTATGTATAGCGACAAAATACTACTAATTGTTCACAATTTTAAGAGCTCAGGCAGGTCTAATCTTCTTTCAATAATAAATGAATACCCAGCAAGTTTGCAGGCCTAAAATTTTGAATACCGCCTATTCGATACGGTAGTTAAAACTTGTCAAACAGCGTTTTTGTAAATTCCTTTGTTATCGTTGCTTTCTTGAAGTCCAAGAATGACGGTAAGCCCATGGTCATTTTTCTATTCCTTAGTTGAGGTTCAATTCAACAACAAACAAGGAATTTACAGGAAAGTTCGTCGATAAGTCGTAGCTATCGAAACGAGTACACGGTATGCAAAATTTCGAGCCCATAAACTTACTGGTGCTCACTTATTATTGAAAAAATTAAAACTGTAGAAGCTCTTAACATTGGAAAAAACTAGTTTTATCTTTACACACACTATTTTTAAAGGTCAGATACGAGGGACACGCTATATGTTTTGAGATGCCACGAAAGTAGAGGAGTTAGGGCTAGCAACACTGCATTTCTAAATACCACTATCCTTAAGTGGTAAACTGTCAGTTGAGTCGCTGCTGTCATTAAACAAACGTGGTAGATACGATTTGTTATCGTAACATGGACTTGTCAAGAGAACATGCACGCGCACCGATTAAGGTCGGTTTAAGTGAACAACAAAGTCTTGAACGATTGCAACTCGCATTTGGTGATGAAAGTCCTCCACGTGCAACTGTGATAGCGAATTTAAAAGAGGACGGATATCCCTTAGTGACGAGAAACGTGCTGGTTGGGCCTGTTCTTCAGTTACCGCTGGAAACATTGAGGGACTGGGACGTATGATCGAGGAAGATCCAAGATGCACCTATCAAGCGATTGAGGTAACTTTTGGTATTGGATCCGCAAGAGTAAATTCAATTTTACGTGGTCATCTTCGGACGAAAGAAATTGTTACTCATTGGGTGCCACACACGCTTAACGATTTCCAAAAAGCAGAGTAAGAATCGTTCGGAAAACGTTAGAAATGTTAAATAATGGTGGACATTCAATCAAAAATAGTAACAGGTGATGAAACTTACAATCAATTTTACGATATTCCTACCCAGCAGGAGAGTCGTGGGTGGATTCACGAAAGTGCACCAACACCAACAATGGACAAAAAGCAAAGGGCTGTCAAGAAAGTTATGTGCGCAGTTTTCTTCCGTAGTATCGGATTAGTAAAAGCAATGAAGCTCGATAATCAACGTAGAGCCATAGCAAACTGGTATACCACAAAATATTTGTCTGCAGTTCTTGAGTCAGTCAAGATTCGCGGATGCAGAGCAAACAGTTGGATTTTAACGTGAAAATGAGGTAAAAGTCATTCAATGACTACCCTATTCGCCAGATTTGGCCATGTGTGATTTCTGGTTGTTCTGTAACCTAAAGAAACATTTACGTGGTCGACGTTTCACGACGACGGAGGATGAGATAGATGAAGTAGTTCATCTATTTTTTGAGAGCAATTCGAAAGATGACTGGCTTCAAGCTTTTACGTTATGGAAACTTCGGTTAAAAAAGTGCATTGATGCAGGAGGAGATTACTTTGAACATTAATACAACCATTTTCGTAAAACGACTTGTAGTTTTCTTATCATTTTCTTATCTCAAAATCTTGAAAGAAAGTACCTTATAACCTTAAAAGGTCTTCTGAAGTAGTGTGAATTTATTATTTTTATTTAATTTTGCTAAAAATTTCGGATAAAAGTCAAAAACATTAGCTTGAATGCAGGTATATATATATTTGTAATAACTAACAAAACTAATAAAAAATACATCAACCCTGCTCCATTTCTTCTAGATACTTATAAATCAAATACTTCGAAGCTGGAAAGAAATCCAGCAAATAAATCCACGACTCCCTATCCAAATAAGCTACAACCGTAAACTTAGCAACTTTATAGGTATAGTCATGTCCACAACGTTCAACTAGTCCCTGCTGAAATCCAAACATTTGACCTGCACTCAAGACCTTAGCGACGATCTCCGAATACATCGTGTCTTCGCATAAAGCGTGTACTTCACCTTCCTGTATGAAATACATGCAGTTGTCTATATCCCCCATATAGGCGATCACATCGTTCGGGAAGAAAATGTACGTTCGAAAGTGGAACGCCATCTGCCTCACTAAGTCCTTGTGACAGCGATGTAGTGCTGGATGCTTTAATAAGTTGAAGCCGAACATCGAATTTAGAGCGGCTTCTTTGAGGTAATAAGGTGCCTCGTCCAGTAATGTTGGATATTGGTTACCTTTATTATATTTCCACAACATATTCATGTAAGTGTATAACCTTTCAGCCAATGGTTGCGATACATTTTCGATATACATCCAATCTTTCATGAAAATTATAAAGTGCTCGAAATTATTTTGCGTGCGAGTGATTACGTGTAATATGCTGAAAAATTCGGCAATAAAGAAAACAGTGATCGTTTTGCTATACACTATAATCACTATGAGCAAGATATCTTGGTTTATGGTCGAGGCCTGTTGCGTGATATAATAAACCAGCTTCGCTGAGGTATTCGAAACTACTTGAATGAAGTGTATAAAGCAATAAATTCTATTGACGGTGGTTTCTACATCTTCTGGCGATAGAGTTTGCAGGATTAAATCTCTTTTGTATTGCTTCCTCATCATACCAGTGATAATTGCACCCATGGTTATCTGGGCAACTAGTACGCCGACTAGAAGATAAAGAGTGCGCATCAAGAGGACGTTAATGTTTAGCTTCTGGGTCATTCTTCTAATGTATGACAAAACCATTATTATCCTGAATAAACGATTGAATCTGCATAGAGCCCATATAAGTCGATAATATGGGCTCTCCGTGAAAAACAACGACACTAATTCAAACGGAATGATAGTCAATAGATCGTAATAGAACATGTGCGTTTTCTGCATGTACCTCAAGGCGATAAGACCGCGCTTTTTGATGATGCGACCGAACATATCTTCATATGCCGTGTGGAATTTCATGTAGATTTTCATAAGATATGCAAAATCGAGGCTGTATAATAAAATTGTAAATACTACAGAATCCTCTTGGGTTGACATGTGGAATAATTCAAAAACATAACTTAAGAAGCATACGATGTTCAAGATAATCGATTCCCAAATTACTATCCAAAGAGTACGTTTTACGAACACCTTCATTCTTCTTTTATGTGTGTGCAGTATGTTTAATCGAGCTGATGCTGTTTTTGCAGGAATTCGTTTGGTCTCCTCCTCCACAACTTGTACGATCCAACGTGTTTCTTCTAGGTAGTCCACGTTGAAAATGGTGAGTTTATCGAAGCGTCGTTTAAGGATGGGAAATTTGGAAAGGTGACGATGGAAAACTGTACTGGAAAATTTTAATACTTCCACATGACCGGATGCTACAGTCTTTAAAGTGCGTCTGCCCAATGGGCAATTGTCTAAATTTCCAAACATGCTGCCCACATGTAAAGTTACCAATCGATTTCCGTCAGCACCAATTACTGCTACTCTGCCTAAAATGAGAAGGTGGTAATCACAGGTAGTGGGCGGTAGGATTAGTTACGAGTAATAAGAATACTAAATAATCTAATTTTCTTTTAAATGAAAGACCAGAGCCTCAATTGTGCACAAAAACATGTCCATGGATAAGAGACGAAGAAGTTACTTGTTGTTGATTGAAGATACTTCTAACATCAGCTATTTCTAATCAACGAGAACCGAAAATACAGAATGGATTAAATGTACACGATTGTGTCAGATGAAGAAACAATTCAGAATGTTTCTAACGTAGCTTACTTCCATGCTTTTCCTATCTTTAAAAACAAGCATAATTTTGTGTAAGAGAAGCAAATGAGATCATGAAAACATTAAATAGGGATATAAAAAATAAGATTTTAAACCAGGCGAAATGCTTGGGAAACTAATGAGTGGATTAACAACAGCTGAAATGGTTCTGCAACTAATCGAAAAATATTAAGACATGGAAAACTGCATGAAGTGGTATTTATAATTAAAGGTTAAGATTAAATTCGTAGCGAAAATATTGAGCAAAGAGTGTGCAACAAGAACTGCTTTGGAGTACAGGGGTGCAATGATGTCCTTGCCTTAACACCATAGAGTTATTCAATGCATATCAGGAAACGAACAGGCCAACTTTCTGGTAAAGGAGGGGGTAAAGAGCAAACCTGCAGGGCCCAAACGTACATGTAGAATGGACTGAGATGGGAAGATGGGAACTTGCTAAAGGAGTAGCATGATGAGAACTGAAGGACCGGGATTAAGTCTTCAGAGGGTAAAACACGAAAATTGTTGCAAATGAGCAGGAACAAAATTGGACAGGCAATGTCCCGGTTGGCAGGATACTGCCGGCTTAACAGGTATCTTCTTCCATAGGAAAAGTGGAATATCATATCTGTAGGACCTGTTGTGGGGAAGAGGAAACGTTGCAACATGTTTTCTGTGAATGTCACGAACTGAGCAGTTTTAAACTTAAACACATCATTGTTCCTGTAGCCAGAAGAGATAAAACAGATTTGCATGTATCGGGGACACCAACTAGATGAAGTAGATATTCAAGAGACGCAATGAGCCAACGCGGTCAGTGCAGCGGGCGAAGAACTACACCATTAAGAAGAAAAGGAATTTCATCCAGAATATTTTTTATAATGAAGTTGGGGATTAGTTGCGTTCAGCATAATCAAGAAAAGGCTTGGTAACAAGCATAATTGATCAATGGGAGAACGCAACAGCTAATTGAAATACATGCATATCAGCCAAAAGGAAAAAATCTTATTCCTCGAATAAATATATGAACAAAATCGCCACTGAGAGACTAAGTACAGCAGGAAGAGATCGATAGCCACGACATCAAAAAGACAAGGAGAAGATGAAACAATCCTTGAAGTACAGCTATGACCGTATGCTAAGGAAAAGGAAAGAAAGAAGAAAGTATTTTGAAGGGCACCATTAAGGCGGATATTTTCCAATCAGTAAATCTTTCCAAGTGTTGCAATAAATTCTCTCATATTATTACTAAATAAGTAACGTACTTACCTCTCAATAGCAGGAAAATATCTCCACTTATATCATTTACCATGTAAATAATTCCAGTTTTCAAATATATCTCATGTTTCGCATCGATCAGCAGACTTTTAAGAAAAGATTCATTCGGCGGAGGAAAAATATTCGAATCTTTGAAAGGACTTCCGTATATGTGGTAAAGCGCTTCCACCTTGAACGCAGATTTAAACGGTTCGAAGGATTTATGAATGCTCTTCCCTTTGGTCTTGTACCACATATGCTCGAAATGATTGACCAACTCATGCTTCAAGTGTTTGTCGATTCTTTTGTAGCCCAAATAGGCTACCAGAAATTTTAATCGTTCTTGATACGACATTAAGTCTCTATTTATCGTTAAGGACGTCGCTACCATCTTGGCTATGATCGTCGTGAAGGCGATATATCCCAGAACAAGCAGGGTCGTCATATAATAAATTTCCGTCATGGTTTCGATTTGAATCTTATGGAAACCGGAGAACGCCAAGCCCGAAACTATGAAGAATGTAATTAGAAAGAATTTTTATACTTATCACCCGGTTTCTCCCATATCCAGGAATTTTTTATGCATTGCGTGTAACCGTCTTCGTCTATGGTGCAAAATTGTACGAAGCAGAATCCAGTCAATATCTGCATTACGATTACCATGAAGATAAATATCTGTACCATGAGCACTATGCCTAGCGCCTTGGTGTTATTTCTGAAGATGTACTTGTATAATCCCTTAACTCTGTACAATTGTAGCGAGCGGTTGAGGTAGAAAGGTAACCTATTGGTTACGCCGAATACCGAACTTACCACCCCGTCTATGGGTAAGCAGGCGATTAAGTCTATCAAGAAGGCATGACGCCAATAATGAAGAGCAGTTTCATACGGATGGGTGATTTCAATTCCTTTTTCGTCGAAATAAGTGAAGTGGTGACGGACATACAAGTCTATGTAGCCGGTGATGTCCATGCCCAAGATAATCCAATGCAGAGCAACTCTTTCGATGAACATGCAGGTCATAGGGTATAGCATGTTTACGACGATGGCAAAGATGCCTCTGGCTATTTCCCAGTAGAAAACGAACCTTCCGTTGCTGTAGAAGGTGTACCTGTAATATTTAATATATTTGGCTTGCATGTCTTAAATAATTGCATCATTGGGGTTAAATGTGCGAATGTTTTGCGTTAGAAATACAAGTAAAGGAATTGAAGTACCCAGAAGCAGGTATAACAAGTACCAAATGTGTTACAGAACAGGTATGCAGACAGCCTAATGAATCACTTAGTTAAATGCCAATTGATAGCAAAACCAGAATATAACAAACCTGCATGAAACCGATCTTGATCTACGCCGCGAAGACGGTAAGTAAAATAGCAAAGAAAAAAACAGTAAATGAGAACCACAGGGATTAAGACTTTAAGGGTGATCGCTGAAATTACTTTGAGGACCAACGTATATAAGTCAAGGACACGCGAGGAATGTGCACTGGGTTATATTGTGAAATGGATACAAAATCGAAAAATAACAGGAGCGACCACCTGGAGCGAATGGATGACGATTGACTAGAAAAAAGATGATGAAGCGAAGACCAAATAGGAGATGATTACTGTAAATAATGGGGACACCGTTGGAGCACATCTTCAAATGAAGTTCCAAGGATTAATATATCAAACTGTACATTTAAGGAAAGAAAGAAGAAGAAGACTAAATGCAATAAAGGGGTCGCTTTTTTCAATTGGTTATGATGGCGAAGGTGGCGCCTGATGCATTCATTCTTACAATCCAAAAAAAAAAAAACAGCGGTGCATAAAATCTTAAAATTCTGTATCGCATACAAGCAAACAATTCAAAACTATGCCTACAAAAATATATATTTAAATTTTTCGATTCACATGATCCAATTTTGGAGCAGTACCAAGAATAGGCGTCAATTTTAAATACGGTGCGTTCAGGTCACGTATTCAGTGGTAAGCTAAAGTTTGCAATTCGACGTAATGTTACTGCCAATTGTTAAGTTTTCTGTATTGTTACAGTTTTCTATATTTTTCTATGCTCTCGCTTCAGCGTGCCGCATTAGTAATTTTAATTCAATGCTACGGCTGCGCTGTGTTAAATGCGCCCGTGGTCTTGATTCCGCCATTTCGTTTATAACGTTGCCATTGAACAGATCGGTTTCCATACTTAAGTTTGTGGTGTCTCGTTTTGGATCTCGTTATCGAGGATTATACGGAAAACCGAGTCAGGGACTAGAGTATCGTTGAATTCTAGCCTCCAAGTTTTGCTGGTCGAATTAACGCCGCTTTTCATTCAATTAGAGGCGAGACTTTCTTTTTCTTTTGTAATTTCGATGCCGTAATATCTCTCTTTTATGTTGTTATAATGCTGGTATAATTAGTATAGGCTGGTATAACTATCGTAGGAGCTAGAAGCTACTTTTCCCGACATCTTTCCCTCGCTGGCGAGAAAACTCGCCATCTTGAGTCATTTCCGTCCGTATATCGAAAACCACGCCGTGCAAAGTCGTCCACGGAAAACTGCATCACGCTAAGTCTTATTTACTTTTATTTATATTTTGTATCGTTGAGTTCTTGGAACACAATTCCCTAGAAACTCCTAATTAACTCTAAATTAGGAATTTGGAGATTTGTTGGGCGAGTATATAGGTGCTTCTTTACGTTTTTAACATTCAATTATTTTAGTATTTTAAAGGGGCAAATTCAGATTGTTTTCGAGTAAAGAGGATTTCTTTTTTATTACGGTTATTAGTTACTATTATATTTAATTTTATTACTAGTATTAGGGAGTGGATTTCCAGTACTGTCGCGCGAACATACATTCTTATCTAAGCTGTAAGGTGGCGGTAAAGCCGTTGGAATTCCATCGGCTACCGAAGCGTGTGAACCAGCTTAATTAATTTCCTTTCTTTTTTTTTTTTATAAACAGCAAGTGACAATAAAGTGCTGTTAACCGCCGATTACTCGCCTCACTTCAATTTTTATTTTGCCTGAGTTAATTTTTAAGTAGTAATTACTTTATATATATATATGTATATATATATATATATACAGTGGTTAAAATACCCCATCGGGGCTTCACCGCTTTAAAAGCTTTCTAAATCCATAATTTCCGGGGTGGATCGGTCCCCATCCTATGTTTTCATATCTTCTGGGTTATTTCTTTCCAGATTCTTCTATCCGTCGTTCTTTCTGCCAGTTGTTAGCGCCTGCTCCCCTTAGATCCTCCAACACCTCTTCCAGCCATCTGGACCTCGGTCTTCCTCTTCTCATCTTGCCCCCGGCTTCCATTCCAGCAACATCCTGATTATGGATTCCTCCCTTGCCCTCCATACATGCCCCAACCATTTTATTCTTTGCCGCTTTATTTTTTTACCACATCTTCTCCCCCAATTTCCTCTTGTAGTTCTTCATTCGTTCTTATTCTGAATTCATTGTCTGTTAGTTTAATTGGCCCTATTATGGTTCTTAATATTTTCCGCTCGAGTATTCTTAGATTTTCTTCATCTCTCTTAGTCATTGTCATCGTTTCCGCTGAATACATAAGCACCGGCCTTGTTATTGTGTTGTATATTTTTATTTTATTTTGTTTTAGAGAGATTTACGTTTTTTAACAATTTCCTGTTGGCATAAACGGCTCTGTTTGTTTCCATAATTTTTTCTTTTATTTCGGCTTCTCTACTTCCATCATTTCATACCATAATACCCAGGTATTTGAATTTATCAACCTCTTCAAATGTAAGGTTTTCTACTTTAGATTTTTTGTTTTCTTTGCACTTTTTCCAACTCTCATCAATTTCGTTTTTGTTTCATTGATTTTCAGACTCAGTTTCTCCCCTTCTTTAATTATTTCTTGCAGTATTTTAACCATTATCTTTCTTCTTTTCGTTATGACCACTACGTCATCCGCATATGCTACTATTTGGCTTCCTATTGTTCTCAATGTGCCTTTGTTTATATTTTTTGTCACACGTTCCAATACTAAATTGAATAACGTCGCAGGTAGTGAGTCACCCTGCCTAACACCCTTATTTGTTTCGAATTCGTTCGTTTCTCCTTTCGATGTTTTCACACAACCCTTTGTTGTTTTTAATGTCCTTACTATAAGTCTTCTTAGTTTCGCTGGCACATTGAGTTCTCTCATTCCCGAGATAAGCTCTCTCCTTCTAATACTGTCAAATGCTTGCTGAAAGTCTATAAACAAGAATTCCAATTCCATATTGTATTGGTATGCCTTTTCCAGTATTTGTTTTATGTTATGCACCGCATCCGTAGTGGACTTTCCGCTTCTGAAACCATATTGATATTGCCCCGTAAAGTTTTCCATTGTACTTGCTAATCTTCTCTGTATTATTGATGATAGGATTTTATATGTTGTGCTTAAAAGCGTGATTCCTCTATAGTTTTTGCAACTTCGTTGGTCTCCTTTCTTATGTAATGTCACTATTTGCCCCGATTCCCATTCTTTTGGCATCGTTTCTTCATTCCATACTTTCCGCATCAATTCGCATATGTATTCTTGCAGACCCTCTCCCCCGCATTGAATAATTCGTTATTTATACCATCTTTTCCTGGTGCTTTTCCATTTCTACTAGCTTTTATAATTTCTTTCACTTCTTTCAGTGTTGGCTCTTGCACTACAATTTCATCATCCTCCTCCTCAAATGGTTCTTCATTATATTGGCTATCTGTAAGCAGGCCTTTGAAATGCTCTACCCATATTTCTTTAGATTGCTCCTCCCCTTCGACTACCCTGCCTCCACTATCCCTTATGCAACTCATTCTATGTTTATATGGTTTGTTATGTTCGTTGATTTTTTGATAATACCTTTTAGTATTTGTTTTCTTATTTTCTTCCTATATACTTTTCATCTCGTTTTCTATCCATTCCCTCTTACATTCTCGCATTGTTTTTTACAATCTTTTCTCGCGTTTTCATATTCTTCTCTGTCCTCATTTCTTCTCGATCTTATCCATTTGTTTCTCATTTCCACCTTTGCTACTAGCTTCTTCTGACACGATTCATTATACCATTCATTGCGTTTCTTCTTTCCCTTTTTTCCAACACACTTTTCTGCTGCTTTATTGATACATTCCTTAATAGTATTCCATCTTGTTTCTAAATCATTCCCATCACTGCTCTCCCTTAACTGTCTCTCTATTTCGTGTTTGTACTTTTCCCTCGTTCTCTCGCTATTTAATTCCTCTATATTCCATTTATTTTCCCTCCTTTTCATATTCATTCTTCCTTTTATTTTCAATTTTACTGTCGTTGTCACCATAAAATGATCCGAGTCCGCACAAGCTCCTCTATATGTTCTTACATCTAATATGGACGATCCTTTTGATAACCAATACATGGTCTATTTGCGTTTGAGTTTTCTGATCTGGTGAAATCCATGTTATTTTATGCACTTTTTATGTTCGTGTTTAGTACTACTAGTGACCAAATTTGCTCTTTCCGCTAGATTGCACAATCGATGTCCGTTATCATTTGTCTTATTGTGTATTGTATGCTTTCCTGCTACTTGTTTGATATATTCCTCTTTTCCTATCTGTGCATTAAAATCGCCTAAGACAATAACATTATCTTCTTTCGGTATTTTTTCAATTTCCTCCTCCACCCTTTCGTAAAACTTAACCTTTACTTCCTCGTCTGCGGGTTCAGTCGGCGCGTATACATTCAGCAATGACAATTTAAGTGGCTTTGTATCTAGTCTAGTGTAAGCTAGGTTCACATTTATTGGTTTGAATTCCATTACCTTTTGTCTTAGTTTTCCCAGTATCATAAATGCTACTCCCTTATGGCCTTGCTTTTCATCTCCTGAATATAATATTGTAAAGCCCTCTTTATCTAATCTTCCTTGTCCCTCCCATCACACCTCTTGTATTGCGCCTATGTCTATTCTATATCTTTTCAGTTCTCTTGCTACTTCTTGCATTTTTCCTACTACTAACATGGTTCTTACGTTCCACGTACTAACTCTGAGTTTTGTATTTCTGACTGTTTTCCTCATATTACTCATATGAGGAAAACAGTCAGAAATACTTTAAATATATACAGTTCGGATAACCGCGTACCATCTACTGTACTGTTCCCACTGGGTTAACACCGGCTGGATCGTCTTCGTCATTACCAACGTGGTGGATTATCCGCATTGTATCTTTGCCTTTGTTATTTACAATTTTAACAAAAACTTTAAAGGCTATGAACAGCAAACACGGATGAATACCGTCGAAAAGTATTTTGTTATTAAAATCTTGTAAATTTGACGCTTTGACTTAGTGCTCTCCGTATACTAGTTTCAATTTTGCTCCTTCGAAGTATCACTCATGAGAGAGACAATGAGAGTTGACCCATTAACTTCGAAACATGAACTGACTAATGGTCTGCATGAGTGACCCAAGGATATTTTTGGGAACATATTTTGGGTTGGTGTTTTCTTTTCCTGTTCATGTATTGTAAATAATTCATTAATTGGAGCCATCTTAGCACGAATTATCGATTTTTTAATGGTAGCCAAAACTACGCTTCAGCCGATCATTAATATCTCAAGAAATGAATCCCAGGTACTCATTATCACCGTTCGGAAAAACCGCTTAGATGTTATGGCGGGTGATCAACTTTCTAGTGCAATGTGGCAACGATTGGATTACTACGAACTTAAATTGAATTAATAGAATGCAAAAATACTTACCGTAGAAAGATGTATTTTAGAAAGAATGCCCACTTCGGATACCCATCATGGAATTGGTAATACTTCTTGGTACGTTTCATCAGTTTATATCCGAAAACATAAACATCAGGCTGATAATGCCTAACTGTAATCGTCTGTTTGTTCATTGTATTGGGATTTTGCAATTTCTTTATCGTCTTCCAATCGGGGAAATTATTTATGGTATCCTCCAGCACGTTGTATTCTCTTGGATAATGAAGAAGAACCGACTTCAAGTTTTGATATCCGATCGTCATGATCTTACAGTTAGTTTGAGCAACAACCGTTACCAGAGAAGGAATATTTAGATTCGCTTCGAGTACGAAGAAGCATTCGCCTGATTCGACCTCTTTTGGCTGGCCGTTGTACTGTTTCATCAAGCACGATCCTTCGATCAGAATATGAAGCTCCGTGCATACTTCACCGGCGTATTTCAGAACTTCGGTCGAGGGTAGTAGATGGATTGTGGCGATGGTACCTATATGCGCTAAGATGTACTCCGGAAACTCAAAGAAAAATTGTTGATTTCTGATGAGGCGACCGTAGCTGATACTGGAGGTCATCAGGAAAAGATCAGGAGGTAACTGTGGCCACGATTCGTGTCCGATTAAAAATTGGACATCGGACATCTGATACTGTAATTTGATATATCTCCAAACTCGTTGTCTCAAATGCCTATTGAGGTTGTACGATCGCATCATGGTGTCCATGTTAGTTATGAACTCGTTCATTTTGCGTGTATTGCGTTGGTTTAGTACCTCCATCGATATAATGCTGGCTATGAAGAATAAGTTTATCGAGTATAGTCCCACTTGCACGAAAAGCAACATTACGAACGACTTCACCTCTGTCATGTAAGGGAAATATATAAACGCCAGGTTGCCGTAATATTCAATAACTGCGAAGCAGCATAAGAACAGTTTTTCCCTGACAAGTGTAGCATTGAACGGTTGCATAAATTGTTCGAAACTTTTTGCACTCTTCTCATTAGTGTGGGCTATCAAGAACATAACCGTAGCAGCGTAATACACAAGCAGGATGAAATAAATGCAGTTTTGAAACAATTTTATGTAGATGTGGGTGGCAGTACTTTTTCGACGTGTCGTGAAGAACGTATGCATTTTATAGATTTTCAATAAGCGATTCGCGCATGCATATTTTACTATATCAATAGTCAACAATCCATCGACCATATAAATGAGCAA
This sequence comes from Chrysina gloriosa, assembly GCA_038088585.1. Lineage (NCBI taxonomy): Eukaryota > Metazoa > Arthropoda > Insecta > Coleoptera > Scarabaeidae > Chrysina > Chrysina gloriosa. The sequence goes on from CM076092.1 coordinate 11,256,696, forward strand.
TTCCGGTGTTAGCGCCGCCAGTAAGTCGATTACGTAGCAGACGCTAGTTAATTTGTGCACCATAATATTAGTTATCGTTACGTGACTATCGTATTTCGTATTAACAGCCGTCGAAGACTTTATGTAAAAATCCAAGATCCACGCGAATGTTGTTATTACGAAGAAAAGGACGTAGGACATCGGCAACTGTCCCGAAAAGACGAAAAAGTACGGATACGTCAGTGCCAACACCATGGAATGGATGATAATGTAGCTGCTCCATGTTTTCAGAAGGATGGAGTCTTCTTTGAAAATGAACGGGAAAGTGTTCCTAATGAAGACAGAGTCTGCGACTAGTTTAAAGTCCGCTGCTTTCACGATTAGATCTAGATATTTGGCGCAGAATACGTTCTGTTCCAGTCGTGCCATATAATATTTGTTGTGAAGATCACCTAGTTTTACGGATTGGTACAGTATCGATCTCAATGTCAGCTTAAGCCATTTCATCGCCAATATGCCGATTCTCTCGTAACCAGCTTCCTTTGCAAATTGATAGATGGATATTTCTCGAAAGAATTTGGCTTCTTCATATCTACCAAAAACAGTGTTAATTAGCATAAAAGATGCGCAGGTTTGTATTGTATTGTATTGTATTGTAATGAGATGGAGTCTGGCCCAAAGTGGCCCTTTGCACTGCGACTGCATTAATCTATTGTGCTTTCGTGTGCGCAGGTTTACTTAGGAATTTTATTCAATACTACGAAGATTGTCTGAAATTAAACTAAACTTAATTGTAGTAGGTATTAAAGGAAATTCGGCCGATGATATTGTTGAGTTTTAGAGAAATGCAAGTTCTGGGATTAGGTAGGAAATACAGTCTGCGCCGAAATGTACGGCACTGAAATCATTGTACTTTACTCACCGATAATATAATTACATAGGCACTGCTATCATGTTTAATAACCATGGTTCCGCGATGCATATCTTACTGATTTATTTAATTTTTCAGCCTAGCTACCTTAGTTATCGGGTGTAAGGCAAGGATAGAGATGAGATTTTCATCAGCTTGACTCTTTCAAACTTTTTCCTTCTCACTACTTTAAGTAAATTTTTATTGGTCCCTGGCCTCTTTGTTCGTCAAACGATCCTCGATTCTGTTGTCGTCAACTTCTTTGTATTTCTAAGGTATGGACCCTGTCCTCTCTACTGTGTTTAAGTATTAGCGCAACCACTTTTTGAATAGTTTTGTACATGGCACAGCCTATCATCTCCCAATTTGACTGCGTTGACTTCTAGAGCTTTCTTAAATATTTCCATATTTATTTTTAGGATTTTCTCATATTTAGATAATATGGCCATGTCGTCAGCATAACATACTTCTGTGATTATGGCTTTTTCCATTTCGTAGTGTCCTATTTCATAAAACCTTTATTTCTTGTTTGGCTGCTTTTATTAACTACTTCACACAACATCACTGAGAACAAAAACGGACTCAAAATACTTCTTTGCTTTACTGCTGTGGTAGTTTCGAAAAGTTTTTATATTTCCTCTTTCGCTTGCACATAATTTAGCGTTTTCTCATATGGTTGTTCAATTCCCTTTACGCATTTCTCTGGAGTTTCTCTTTTTCTTAACCCTTAAATGCATACGGTTGCAGAAATGCAACAAAAACATTTTCATAGTTAAATAGAAGCCAAATCAATTATTCGCTTTATCTATGATGTTGTAGAGGTGCCACAGTGTATTAAATATGAAACTAACGACTGCGAACTTAATATTTTCAAAAGTTTGAATCAGTTGATTAAGTTTCGTGGTGGCTGACAGATGTTCTAACCCTATCTTTGTAACTGAATTTTTATAAACGTTATAAAATCAACAAAAGGCTTACTTGTGATTAATAAAATTGTGATTTATTCTATCTAGGGCTGGTATTGCAAACATTCAATGTTGTTTTGTATTAAAACATGCATGATGTTGAATTATTTGAAAAAATTACATGTTGCAAAAATGCAACATCATGCATTGGGATTCATTTAGTTTTGGAACTTCTTGTAACAATATGTGACATTTTGATTATTGTGTTTTTAGTCTTATTAGCTATGTGGAACGGCAATTGCAGTAAGGTGGTTAACGATGATGAGTTGCAATATATTATTGATCATTTAAGTGAAATTAGTGAATATATAAATAATTCCGAGATAGATTGTTTATACGATTCAGAGTATTTTTCTGATAATATTTTTGTAGAACAAGAACAAAATAAATTATCAGATTTAGATGAACAATTCGAAAATGTGGCCAAGCTGAATAACATATCAAATGTATTACCATATGGTTCAAAATTAGAAACTGCAAGAACCGAAATAAAATGGAAAAATAAAAATCTAGTTTTGAAAGAGGCTCAACTAAGTTTCAGGGTAAATGAAAATATGCCAACTACATTGCTTGAAATGAGCACTCCGTATGAATATTTCCATAATTACTTTTCTGATGATTTATGGGAAAAAATAGTTCAAGAATCAAACTTATATGCTCATCAAACTGACATAACTAAACCACTAAACCGACGTGTCTTCTCTTTTAACGTTCTTTAAGGTCCATGAAACCTACAAGTACTTCTTTTTCATGTTTCTCCGTGTGCTGAAGAATAATTGTTGATTTTCTCTCGCCAAAATTTTTCCCGGATTCTTTTCTTTCTTGTAATATCCCCTTTTCCTACTTTCCTTTGTTCTTTATGAATTTCATAGTCGCTAGTATCTTTCATTTGCAGGTAGTATTTCCATTTACGTCTCGTTATAATCTCCGCTGTCTTGCTTATATTTCTGTTCATTATTCTTGTAGTTCCACAACCTTACTTCGTTACTATTAAAATTGCATATTTAAATATATCCCGTTTCTCTTCCGTCTGGATTTCATAGCTAGGAGTCTTTGGAGTTGTGATTAATGTTAATTGGAGTTATTCTTTTGTTTGTTGTTCTCTAAATTTGGAGCACCTAATTTTGTTGTTCACTACTTTTCTTTCATTCTCACTTTTTAAGTTTCTTTTTAAACTCAAACTGTAGCTCTAGAACGAAGTGATCGCTTGCGATCTCTGGTCCTCTTCGTACTCGGATGTCTTTTACCGTCCTCCATAGATATTTGTTAATTAGGAAGTAATCAATTACTGTTTTTTCATATCTACTAATAAATTTAGTAATAAATATATAACATGTACGTTTCCTTTTTGCAGTTTGTTCTCCAGATCGAAATTTATCCTTTTCCATTCTCATTTCTCGTTCTCCGTATTCTGCTGGATAGCATTCAACCCTTCCGTTCTTATTGCCAACTTTGTTGGTCAAGTCTCCTGTGATTACCACATTCTTTTTTATTCATCTTCCTCTGGCGGGTCTTTAATTTTTTCTTTCTTCTTTTTTTTTTGCGTCCTACTATTACTGTATATTCTTCATTACCTTCTACTTTTATATTTATGGACATTGGTCTCTTGTTTATTAAATTTTCTTCTTTTACAAATTCTTTCTTATCTTCTTTGGTTAATAAAGCTACACCTGCTCTTCTTCCTTTACTCCTGATCAATGTATCCAATATCCGTTTTGGTAATTCTTTTAACCGTTGAATTCTTTAAATTTCCATAATTCCTACTTAACCTAATTTTGTTTTGTTGTTATTTCTATTAATTCCTAGTCTTTACCATTCAAACCCATAATATACCCAGTATCGAATTTTACAATTTGCTCCTTTAGATTCTCAATTTTGTTCGTGTTCATATCGTTATTCATTATCTATCTTATCTATCTCCGTTCTGTTGATTTTGTTCGTGTTCATTAGTTGTCCTGTCTTCTTTTCAATCATATCCTTATTATCTGTTGTCCCTAATTAATTTCTTGCCTATTTGTTTCAGTTTAGAGGTAATCCTTCGTATTGTCTTATTTACATTTAATTTGTAATAATTTTCTTGTAGTCAATTATTGTCTAGTTATCCTTGGATAACCTACCAATTGTTCTTGTTTAAAATGCTACCTATTTTGTGTTATATCCTGCCGTGCGTGTGTTTCTCTCCGGGTTTTCGTTTCCCCCTTTCAGTTTTTTAATGATTTGCATTATTTCTTCCAGCATCCCATCGTTTTTGTTTTTTAACGATTTAGACATATTTAGTAATAGTTTTTCATTGACCTTATTTAGCTGGTGACCTTTTTATTAATTTACTCTTTTCTTATATGATAGAGATCTACCACTAATAGGTCAATAAAACAAGGCTGGTTTGAACGATAGTTATATTTTCAGAACGTTTACAAACGTTTTCGGAACACCTTCGTCAGTGAAAATATAACGAAATATATATATATATATACATTTACTCTTTTCGAAAACTTAATTATGTTCTCCTTATCTCTTCCTTCGGTTCTCATCTCTTCTACGACTTTACATGCTTTATATGTTTCTCAAAGTTTTCTTCATAGCCCCACCATTTGATAACTTATAAATTCTTCTTCTTCTGACAACAATTTAAAGCGATTTAAAGGGTTCGAACGTGATAATTGTGGAAATCTTCATATTTTGCTAGGCTCTCGTAGTTGATATCGTCTCATAGCGATAAATATTATTGTAATATATTATTTATTCAGACACATTGCTGCTATTTATTTTCACCAAATGATAACTTTCAGAAATCCGGTGTTTTTGTCACCCACATCGGACAACCGCTCTGCTTGCCGGTCAAACTCAACTCTCTGCCATAGAGGATTCGCGCAGATTCTCGGACAGCTTGAAGTACAGGTTGCTGCAGATTGCCGAAGGACATCCTCTTACGTAATGCAGGTAACGTTTTACATGAATCTTGTTTACGCCATTTTCCTTAATATTCCTCACACGCAGTGTAAAATCGGAAAAATTTGATGGATATGGGAATCTTTACACCGGGAGAAATGCTTCGTCCTGGAAAGTTTTCTTGCAATATTGTTAAAAATTTATGGACAGTGTGGTAGGTCATCCCGTTATATTGATATCACTACCTATGCATTTGAGGCTCCGACAGAATCAAATCCCAAAAATTGTCTGATCACTATGTTCCTATAGCTATTCCTGGGTAACGGTAATATAAATGCCATCATCATCCCCAATGAAATAAAGACCTATTACGTCATCTGCTGAGGTGACACACCATATGGTCACACGCTGGCTTTGTAGGAGCTTTTGGATGATAATACCTGGTCTTTCAAATCCAATGATGCGATCGATATAGCTGCCCAGGTGAATGTGATTTTTACCAAGGAACCACATATTACGCAAGAAATTTTGGATCCTTCTACATCATAACTAATAATGTTGCACAACACACCACCGTGGCTCACATATCTGGTCCCGTCAAACAACTGCAATGCAAATCCATCTTCGTCCATAAATAAATCAACCAAAGGACGAATCGCTTATGTTCATTTTCAAAGACGTCCATTGTCGATTTCATTTTGGCAACTGCATCACTTGCTGGAAGAACACATTTGTGATTCTCAGTTGTTACATTTACTGGTCTATTCGGGCTTGCCCTTCCATCCACACAGTATCATACAATATTCTTTGCCTAGCTTCTTTAACTTCGGCCTTCCTTCACAATCATTTCTGTACCAGCGAACATAATGCTCTGCCATGAATACCGTTTCCTTCGTTGAGAGACCCATATCCAACACCGAAAGCGCAACAGAACATTCTTGGCACTACTGGGAACACTTGTGACTGATGCAATGTCACGTCGATGAAACGCGTATGCGTACGTTTTAATACTGTATATTTTGGCGCATACTGTACATTGGAGAAGATAAATGTGTGCAAGTTGGATATCAAAACAAAAAACGACAACCTAAAAAGTTAGTTTCGTTCTCTTTTTTGATCATCGTGAATTAGGGTTGATAGTTGCAACTGTCACTACACCGTATTGGTAGCTGTGTACTACATAATCATTAATTTATCTGGAACATGTGTATCGCCATCAACGACACTGGCAATGTTCGTAGTTTACATAACAAGTTGATTTCAGCTTTGCTACTGGCAAAACATGTGTCTTAAATAAACTAACAATTACGGTGTGAAGTTACACTCACCTCTCCAATATCTCGTGAAACATTCTCTTGTATTTATCAGGATACAGTTTAGAAATTTTTATAAAATCCTTTCGGCACAAGACTGCAACTTCGCATACATCTTTACTAACTGTTGTGCTGCTAGACGGATAACCCAAAAACAACGTCGACTCCCCTAGAAGACTTCCAGCAGTTAAGGTCAAAATCGGTGTTTCAGAATCCTCTTCTGATAGTATCTGAACCACTCCCGAAATGATGTAGATCATCGAGCCTTTATATACATTTCGTTTATATACCAATTCCCCGGGGCAGAAGAATTTGTGTTTCATTAAGCCCGACACGGTGCGAAGAAAAAAGCGTCTTCATTTCGGAAGAGATGGGTGTGTTTTAAGGGTACCCACGAAATATCTAAAAAGAGTTCCTTGTACATGATCGGAGGTAAAATCTTTCCCAAATATAATTCGGGGAGATGGCCTTTAGTTTTCGTCCAAATTATATTTCCATATTCGTGGATCAATAGTTCATATTTTCGATGGAAACTCTTCCATTCGGTTCGTAACGCCGATTTCCACGCGCTGATTCTATTTAAGAAGCCGGTGTAAGTGTTCAGGTGTGAAAATTGTATCTTCAATGTTTGCATGACGTCACAGGTGAAGAATGCCATAAAGTAAGTGTTAGCGACGTACGAAATGAACACAAAGCCGATGTTGTTTATCAACGAGACTTGAGGTAAGAATCCAGTAGCGCCGATAAGAGAGAACACAGCTCCGCTGTGATACATTGCGACTCCAATGAGCTCGATATAATTGTCGGAGGTGCAATTGACGTCGTGGCTGTAACACTTGGTGACATAAGATACGCAGGCGGCGGTTATTATGGTGAAGTACAGGAAGCTGAAGTAAACTAGAAGATGTAACATGAGGCTGTAATTGCCGACGTATATGTTCGCGTACTTGTAGAAGATGTATATTCTGCACAATCGAAGCACATATCTTAGTCTCAAACAATAGTAGACTAACTTATCTGGATACTGGATGATAACTGCATAGATCGTATCAATCGGTATTATGCTTAGAGATTCTATTATTAGAGTAAAAGTATTTCGAGACTCGTAACCCATGCTGACCCTCCAGCGCGTCCTTTTGTACAAGATCATGCAAATTACGTCGATCATATAGAACAGATCGAATGCGTACACTAGAGCTGCAAAAAATTATGATAATTATGTTAATATTATAACCTGTAGGATCTGAGAAATAATCATTAATAAGGTTTGATAAACGAGTGGATGACGTATTATCACTAAGTAGTGTAAACCGGATTGACGCCCTTACTTCTCCAAATTTTAATGTCGCACCTTGCACGTAAGTGGAGACAAAGACCGATTTACACTACTTAATGATAACACGTCTTCCACTCTTTTATCAAATCTAAATGATTAATGATAAAAGTACTTGTTTTTATCTCAGAAAAATTGATCTTTAGTCTATTCAAATTGTGTTTCGAAAATATCGATACTTACTGTACAGAGTCGACAAGGTAATTGATATTTGTTCCACATACTGCTTCTCGACTCCAATGACATATGACGCGTCTATCATGCAAACGGTGTAAGCAGTGAAAATTCCAACCAAGATGGCTATCCTCATTTGAAATTGAAACTGTAGCAATAATATCGATTGCCAACCCGTGAACGAGTTGAATTTGGTAAAATAGTCTTCCTCATCTTCGTGGGGAGTACTTGCACTGCTAGTAAAGGACGTTTCATCTCCATATGATGAGGATGCAGATGACACCCTAATTGACGTTTCATCAGCCATCGCGTAAAGCTTTATTTATTTAATTTAGAGATGATTTTTATATCCTAGGATACGAATTCAGTGTATCGGTGACTTCGTAATACGTGTATTTGTAATTTACGAGGGTAGATTGAAAAATTTGCGGAATGACAATAAAAACAAAATAATAGGGATTCAAATTATATTTTATTTTTTCAATATAATCCCCTCTAAGCTCAACACAATTGGTCCAACGTTTCTTTAACTATTCGATTCCCGAAGTGACCTCTTCGAGGTTCCTAAAATAATCGTTTACAGCCTCTATCAGTTTTTCATTCAACTAAAGTCTCTTTCCATCAAAAATGTTTTAAGTTTCGGGGACGGGTGGAAGTCTGGCGGAACCAAATCTAGCAAATACGGCGGATGTGGAAGGTTTTCGAACTTCAATTCTGTCAATTTTTGCTGAACGTTTGCAGTTGAATGAGCAGGCGCATTGTCAGTTTTTCTTAATAATTGCCGAGAGTTCTTCCTGAATTGCTGCTTTTAATGTATCCAAAAGTGTTCTGTAGCATTGGCCAGTAACAGTTCTGCCTTCGAGATAACCAATTAGCAAAATTCCTTTTGCGTCAAAAAAGAAAACCAACGCCACTACCTTTCCAGCCAAGTGAATGGCCTTTGCCTTCTTCAGAACCGATGCACCGCGTGCAATCCACTGTTTTGCTTACTTCTTTGTTTCTGGTGTGTTGTGATGAATCCATGTCTTATCCATGGTGACGAATCGTCTTCTACAATCCGTTGAATTCCTCGTAAACGCTTCCATACCATTGGGTGAGGTTCGAGCTCGAATGTATTTTCGCTCCGAATTGAGCAAATGCGACACCCATTTTGCATAAAGCGTTTTTAATCCTAATTCATTAGGTAAAATACGAACTACTCCTTCATGACAGATGCCCACAACTTCCTCTCTGAATTTCACGCACTTTTATTCAACGATCTGCCAAAACCATGTCATGAATTTTTATCACAGTTTTTGGCGTGGTAGTCGTTTTCGGACGTTCCGAACGTGGTTCATTACTTGTATGCGTGCGGCTACGCTTTGTTACACTTCGTTAACTAAAATAATTCCCTCGTCATTTTAAATACGCGATTAAATTATTTTTTCTTAATATTTTAGCCAATATCTGTGTTCCGTTCAGTTGAAGAAAAGTTATTTAAAATTATTTTTGCAATTTTGTGTTTGCGGGTATACGTTCGTGACCTTGTTTTCTGGCCGTCGGTCCCTTAGTAGGTAAAAAAGGCCTGCATGTTCTTGTAAACTGACCACCCCAACTTTCTAATTTCGTCGCTTACCGTTAGTAACCCCTCACACTCTTCAGCGACATTTAAAAACAAATCGCGCGAATTTTTCTGAAGTCACTTGCTGACACCCACACACTCAACGCTTCACCTAGTACCTCTAAGTAAGTGCTCATACACTCACACACACGACTACCATCCGAGCCCACGTCTCCGCCATTCTTCGAACTCAGGTACCACGCCGTAAGTTAGCCCTATCGTTCTGATTTACCTAATTTATCGTTTATATTATTACTCAACACCACTCATTCACCCATTCACGCACAAACGTACGACTACGCATTTTCCAAATTTAAACCGCATTTGATTATCGCTTTTTGTTTAATTATTTAAGGATTTAATTAATACAATTAATATACGTTCTCAAAGGACAGTGTTCGTCTTATTTACCAAGCAAATAAATAAGTGTTTTATTTTTTTAACCCTTTGCACTCTCCATGTTCACTTTCACCAAAAATCTTATTAATGTTATTACGTAAGGGAGGTGTCAAGCTAGCCGCTCAATCAATTATCAATCTATTAAATATCAATAACAATCATTTTTTGTTTTACAAATCAACACCCTGCAACAAACACTCCCCCTCACCCTTAATCACATCACCCCCCGTAATTAACAGCTTGAATTCCGAAACCCAAAACCCACGGTGCAAAATGAAGGTGCTGATTCCAAAAGAACGGTATCTAACTTTAATATGATTTAATGTGCGGTTTACTCTTCCACATATAAAAATTTAATGAATTACGAACTAGTCGAGGATTTCAGCGCTCTCTGGTGACATTTAAGCCATTTTTAGGCCACTTAGATTTTTTGGCTGGTTTTTATATTTTATGTTTAGGCGTCAAATTCTGAAACAGTTATTTCTATTTGGAGGCGATTTTCGTTAGCGCCATCACCTTCAACGGGTCGAATAACGTACTACCAGAGGATTCCAGTGTTCTACGGTGACATTCAAGTCATCTTTAGGCCACTAAAAGTTCACGGCTGGTTTTAGCATTTTTTCCGCACCAGTTTCTGAAACAGCTAATGGCTCACCTCCGAATAAAAATAACGGTTTCAGAATTTGACCAGGGAACATTATATGCAGAAACCAGCCGAAAACTTTAAGTCGTCTAAGGATGGCTTGAATATCACTGGAGAGCGCTGGAATCCTCTACAAGTTCGTAACTCGACCCGTACAAGACCATGGCGCTAACGAAATTCACCTCCGACAAAACATAACTGTTTTAGCATTTTGTCAGGAAACGTAAAATGCAAAAATCAGCCGAAAGTTTTAAGACGCCTAAAAAGGCCTAAATATATCCGGAGAGCGCTTGAATCCCTATAAGTTCGTAATTCGACCCGTAGAAGACGATGGCGCTAACGAAATTCACCTCCGACAAAAGATAATTGTTTTAGCATTTTGCCAGGAAACGTAAAATGCAAAAATCAGCCGAGAAATTTAGGATTCCTAAAATAGGCTTAAACGTCTCCGGAGAGCGCTGGAATCCCTATAAGTTCGTAATTCGACTCGTAGAAGACGGTGGCGCTAACGAAATTCACCTCCGACTTAAAGATAATTGTTTTAGCATTTTGCCAGGAAACGTAAAATGCAAAAATCAGCCGAGAACTTTAAGACGCCTAAAAGAGGCTTAAACGTCTCCGGAGAGCGCTGGAATCCCTATAAGTTCGTAATTCGACCCGTAGAAGACGATGGCGCTAACGAAATTCACCTCCGACAAAAGATAATTGTTTTAGCATTTTGCCAGGAAACGTAAAATGCAAAAATCAGCCGAAAACTTTAAGACGCCTAAAAAGGCTTAAACGTCTCCGGAGAGCGCTGGAATCCCTATAAGTTCGTAATTCGACCCGTAGAAAACGATGGCGCTAACGAAATTCACCTCCGACAAAAGATAATTGTTTTAGCATTTTGCCAGGAAACGTAAGATGCAAAAATCAGCCGAAAACTTTAAGACGCCTAAAAAGGCTCAAACGTCTCCGGAGAGCTCTGGAATCCCTATAAGTTCGTAATTCGACCCGTAGAAGACGATGGCGCTAACGAAGTTAACCTCCGACAAAAGATAATTGTTTTAGCATTTTGCCAGGAAACGTAAAATGCAAAAATCAGCCGAAAACTTTAAGACGCCTAAAAAGGCTTAAACTTCTCCGGAGAGCGCTGGAATCCCTATAAGTTCGTAATTCGACCCGTGGAAGACGATGGCGCTAACGAAATTCACCTCCGACAAAAGATAATTGTTTTAGCATTTTGCCAGGAAACGTAAAATGCAAAAATCAGCCGAAAACTTTAAGACGCCTAAAAAGGCTTAAACGTCTCCGGAGAGCGCTGGAATCCCTATAAGTTCGTAATTCGACCCGTAGAAGACGATGGCGCTAACGAAATTCACCTCCGACAAAAGATAATTGTTTTAGCATTTTGCCAGGAAACGTAAAATGCAAAAATCAGCCGAAAACTTTAAGACGCCTAAAAGGGCTTAAACGTCTGCGGAGAGCGCTGGAATCCCTATAAGTTCGTAATTCGACCCGTAGAAGACGATGGCGCTAACGAAATTCACCTCCGACAAAAGATAATTGTTTTAGCATTTTGCCAGGAAACGTAAAATGCAGAAATCAGCCGAAAACTTTAAGACGCCTAAAAAGGCTTAAACGTCTGCGGAGAGCGCTGGAATCCCTATAAGTTCGTAATTCGACCCGTAGAAGACGATGGCGCTAACGAAATTCACCTCCGACAAAAGATAATTGTTTTAGCATTTTGCCAGGAAACGTAAAATGCAAAAATCAGCCGAAAACTTTAAGACGCCTAAAAAGGCTTAAGCGTCTCCGGACAACGCTGGAATCCCTATAAGTTCGTAATTCGACCCGTAGAAGACGATGGCGCTAACGAAATTCACCTCCGACAAAAGATAATTGTTTTAGCATTTTGCCAGGAAACGTAAAATGCAAAAATCAGCCGAAAACTTTAAGACGCCTAAAAGGCTTAAACGTCTGCGGAGAGCGCTGGAATCCCTATAAGTTCGTAATTCGACCCGTAGAAGACGATGGCGCTAACGAAATTCACCTCCGACAAAAGATAATTGTTTTAGCATTTTGCCAGGAAACGTAAAATGCAAAAATCAGCCGAAAACTTTAAGACGCCTAAAAGGCTTAAACGTCTGCGGAGAGCGCTGGAATCCCTATAAGTTCGTAATTCGACCCGTAGAAGACGATGGCGCTAACGAAATTCACCTCCGACAAAAGATAATTGTTTTAGCATTTTGCCAGGAAACGTAAAATGCAAAAATCAGCCGAAAACTTTAAGCCGCCTAAAAGGGCTTAAACGTCTGCGGAGAGCGCTGGAATCCCTATAAGTTCGTAATTCGACCCGTAGAAGACGATGGCGCTAACGAAATTCACCTCCGACAAAAGATAATTGTTTTAGCATTTTGCCAGGAAACGTAAAATGCAAAAATCAGCCGAAAACTTTAAGACGCCTAAAAAAGGCTTAAACGTCTCCGGACAACGCTGGAATCCCTATAAGTTCGTAATTCGACCCGTAGAAGACGATGGCGCTAACGAAATTCACCTCCGACAAAAGATAATTGTTTTAGCATTTTGCCAGGAAACGTAAAATGCAAAAATCAGCCGAAAACTTTAAGACGCCTAAAATAGGCTTAAACGTCTGCGGAGAGCGCTGGAATCCCTATAAGTTCGTAATTCGACCCGTAGAAGACGATGGCGCTAACGAAATTCACCTCCGACAAAAGATAATTGTTTTAGCATTTTGCCAGGAAACGTAAAATGCAAAAATCAGCCGAAAACTTTAAGACGCCTAAAAAGGCTTAAACGTCTCCGGAGAGCGCTGGAATCCCTATAAGTTCGTAATTCGACCCGTAGAAGACGATGGCGCTAACGAAATTCACCTCCGACAAAAGATAATTGTTTTAGCATTTTGCCAGGAAACGTAAAATGCAAAAATCAGCCGAAAACTTTAAGACGCCTAAAATAGGCTTAAACGTCTCCGGAGAGCGCTGGAATCCCTATAAGTTCGTAATTCGACCCGTAGAAGACGATGGCGCTAACGAAATTCACCTCCGACAAAAGATAATTGTTTTAGCATTTTGCCAGGAAACGTAAAATGCAAAAATCAGCCGAAAACTTTAAGACGCCTAAAAGGGCTTAAACGTCTCCGGAGAGCGCTGGAATCCCTATAAGTTCGTAATTCGACCCGTAGAAGACGATGGCGCTAACGAAATTCACCTCCGACAAAAGATAATTGTTTTAGCATTTTGCCAGGAAACGTAAAATGCAAAAATCAGCCGAAAACTTTAAGACGCCTAAAAGGCTTAAACGTCTCCGGAGAGCGCTGGAATCCCTATAAGTTCGTAATTCGACCCGTAGAAGACGATGGCGCTAACGAAATTCACCTCCGACAAAAGATAATTGTTTTAGCATTTTGCCAGGAAACGTAAAATGCAAAAATCAGCCGAAAACTTTAAGACGCCTAAAAAGGCTTAAACGTCTCCGGAGAGCGCTGGAATCCCTATAAGTTCGTAATTCGACCCGTAGAAGACGATGGCGCTAACGAAATTCACCTCCGACAAAAGATAATTGTTTTAGCATTTTGCCAGGAAACGTAAAATGCAAAAATCAGCCGAAAACTTTAAGACGCCTAAAATAGGCTTAAACGTCTCCGGAGAGCGCTGGAATCCCTATAAGTTCGTAATTCGACCCGTAGAAGACGATGGCGCTAACGAAATTCACCTCCGACAAAAGATAATTGTTTTAGCATTTTGCCAGGAAACGTAAAATGCAAAAATCAGCCGAAAACTTTAAGACGCCTAAAAAGGCTTAAACGTCTCCGGAGAGCGCTGGAATCCCTATAAGTTCGTAATTCGACCCGTAGAAGACGATGGCGCTAACGAAATTCACCTCCGACAAAAAGATAATTGTTTTAGCATTTTGCCAGGAAACGTAAAATGCAAAAATCAGCCGAAAACTTTAAGACGCCTAAAAGGCTTAAACGTCTCCGGAGAGCGCTGGAATCCCTATAAGTTCGTAATTCGACCCGTAGAAGACGATGGCGCTAACGAAATTCACCTCCGACAAAAGATAATTGTTTTAGCATTTTGCCAGGAAACGTAAAATGCAAAAATCAGCCGAAAACTTTAAGACGCCTAAAAGAGGCTTAAACGTCTCCGGAGAGCGCTGGAATCCCTATAAGTTCGTAATTCGACCCGTAGAAGACGATGGCGCTAACGAAATTCACCTCCGACAAAAGATAATTGTTTTAGCATTTTGCCAGGAAACGTAAAATGCAGAAATCAGCCGAAAACTTTAGGATTCCTAAAATAGGCTTAAACGTCTCCGGAGCGCGCTGGAATCCCTATAAGTTCGTAATTCGACCTGTGGAAGACGATGGCGCTAACGAAATTCACCTCCGACAAAAGATAATTGTTTTAGCATTTTGCCAGGAAACGTAAAATGCAAAAATCAGCCGAAAACTTTAAGACGCCTAAAAAGGGCTTAAACGTCTCCGGAGAGCGCTGGAATCCCTATAAGTTCGTAATTCGACCCGTAGAAGACGATGGCGCTAACGAAATTCACCTCCGACAAAAGATAATTGTTTTAGCATTTTGCCAGGAAACGTAAAATGCAAAAATCAGCCGAAAACTTTAAGACGCCTAAAAGGGCTTAAACGTCTGCGGAGAGCGCTGGAATCCCTATAAGTTCGTAATTCGACCCGTAGAAGACGATGGCGCTAACGAAATTCACCTCCGACAAAAGATAATTGTTTTAGCATTTTGAGAGGAAACGTAAAATGCAAAAATCAGCCGAAAACTTTAAAACGCCTTAAAAGGCTTAAACGTCTCCGGAGAGCCCTGGAATCCCTATAAGTTCGTAATTCGACCCGTAGAAGACGATGGCGCTAACGAAATTCACCTCCGACAAAAGATAATTGTTTTAGCATTTTGCCAGGAAACGTAAAATGCAAAAATCAGCCGAAAACTTTAAGACGCCTAAAATAGGCTTAAACGTCTCCGGAGAGCGCTGGAATCCCTATAAGTTCGTAATTCGACCCGTAGAAGACGATGGCGCTAACGAAATTCACCTCCGACAAAAGATAATTGTTTTAGCATTTTGCCAGGAAACGTAAAATGCAAAAATCAGCCGAAAACTTTAAGACGCCTAAAAAGGCTTAAACGTCTCCGGAGAGCGCTGGAATCCCTATAGGTTCGTAATTCGACCCGTAGAAGACGATGGCGCTAACGAAATTCACCTCCGACAAAAGATAATTGTTTTAGCATTTTGCCAGGAAACGTAAAATGCAGAAATCAGCCGAAAACTTTAGGATTCCTAAAATAGGCTTAAACGTCTCCGGAGCGCGCTGGAATCCCTATAAGTTCGTAATTCGACCCGTAGAAGACGATGGCGCTAACGAAATTCACCTCCGACAAAAGATAATTGTTTTAGCATTTTGCCAGGAAACGTAAAATGCAAAAATCAGCCGAAAACTTTAAGACGCCTAAAAAGGCTTAAACGTCTCCGGAGAGCGCTGGAATCCCTATAAGTTCGTAATTCGACCCGTAGAAGACGATGGCGCTAACGAAATTCACCTCCGACAAAAGATAATTGTTTTAGCATTTTGCCAGGAAACGTAAAATGCAAAAATCAGCCGAAAACTTTAAGACGCCTAAAAAGGCTTAAACGTCTCCGGAGAGCGCTGGAATCCCTATAAGTTCGTAATTCGACCCGTAGAAGACGATGGCGCTAACGAAATTCACCTCCGACAAAAGATAATTGTTTTAGCATTTTGCCAGGAAACGTAAAATGCAAAAATCAGCCGAAAACTTTAAGACGCCTAAAAAGGCTTAAACGTCTCCGGAGAGCGCTGGAATCCCTATAAGTTAGTAATTCGACCCGTAGAAGACGATGGCGCTAACGAAATTCACCTCCGACAAAAGATAATTGTTTTAGCATTTTGCCAGGAAACGTAAAATGCAAAAATCAGCCGAAAACTTTAAGACGCCTAAAATAGGCTTAAACTTCTCCGGAGAGCGCTGGAATCCCTATAAGTTCGTAATTCGACCCGTGGAAGACGATGGCGCTAACGAAATTCACCTCCGACAAAAGATAATTGTTTTAGCATTTTGCCAGGAAACGTAAAATGCAAAAATCAGCCGAAAACTTTAAGACGCCTAAAAGGCTTAAACGTCTCCGGAGAGCGCTGGAATCCCTATAAGTTCGTAATTCGACCCGTAGACGACGATGGCGCTAACGAAATTCACCTCCGACAAAAGATAATTGTTTTAGCATTTTGCCAGGAAACGTAAAATGCAAAAATCAGCCGAAAACTTTAAGACGCCTAGAAAGGCTCAAACGTCTCCGGAGAGCTCTGGAATCCCTATAAGTTCGTAATTCGACCCGTAGAAGACGATGGCGCTAACGAAATTCACCTCCGACAAAAGATAATTGTTTTAACATTTTGCCAGGAAACGTAAAATGCAAAAATCAGCCGAAAACTTTAAGACGCCTAAAAAGGCTTAAACGTCTCCGGAGAGCGCTGGAGTCCCTATAAGTTCGTAATTCGACCCGTAGAAGACGATGGCGCTAACGAAATTCACCTCCGACAAAAGATAATTGTTTTAGCATTTTGCCAGGAAACGTAAAATGCAAAAATCAGCCGAAAACTTTAAGACGCCTAAAAAGGCTTAAACGTCTCCGGAGAGCGCTGGAATCCCTATAGGTTCGTAATTCGACCCGTAGAAGACGATGGCGCTAACGAAATTCACCTCCGACAAAAGATAATTGTTTTAGCATTTTGCCAGGAAACGTAAAATGCAAAAGTCAGCCGAAAACTTTAAGACGCCTAAAAAGGCTTAAACGTCTCCGGACAACGCTGGAATCCCTATAAGTTCGTAATTCGACCCGTAGAAGACGATGGCGCTAACGAAATTCACCTCCGACAAAAGATAATTGTTTTAGCATTTTGCCAGGAAACGTAAAATGCAAAAATCAGCCGAAAACTTTAAGACGCCTAAAAAGGCTTAAACGTCTCCGGAGAGCGCTGGAATCCCTATAAGTTCGTAATTCGACCCGTGGAAGACGATGGCGCTAACGAAATTCACCTCCGACAAAAGATAATTGTTTTAGCATTTTGCCAGGAAACGTAAAATGCAAAAATCAGCCGAAAACTTTAAGACGCCTAAAAAGGCTTAAACGTCTCCGGAGAGCGCTGGAATCCCTATAAGTTCGTAATTCGACCCGTAGAAGACGATGGCGCTAACGAAATTCACCTCCGACAAAAGATAATTGTTTTAGCATTTTGCCAGGAAACGTAAAATGCAAAAATCAGCCGAAAACTTTAAGACGCCTAAAAAGGCTTAAACTTCTCCGGAGAGCGCTGGAATCCCTATAAGTTCGTAATTCGACCCGTGGAAGACGATGGCGCTAACGAAATTCACCTCCGACAAAAGATAATTGTTTTAGCATTTTCCCAGGAAACGTAAAATGCAAAAATCAGCCGAAAACTTTAAGACGCCTAAAAAGGCTTAAACGTCTCCGGAGAGCGCTGGAATCCCTATAAGTTCGTAATTCGACCCGTAGACGACGATGGCGCTAACGAAATTCACCTCCGACAAAAGATAATTGTTTTAGCATTTTGCCAGGAAACGTAAAATGCAAAAATCAGCCGAAAACTTTAAGACGCCTAGAAAAGGCTCAAACGTCTCCGGAGAGCTCTGGAATCCCTATAAGTTCGTAATTCGACCCGTAGAAGACGATGGCGCTAACGAAATTCACCTCCGACAAAAGATAATTGTTTTAACATTTTGCCAGGAAACGTAAAATGCAAAAATCAGCCGAAAACTTTAAGACGCCTAAAAAGGCTTAAACGTCTCCGGAGAGCGCTGGAGTCCCTATAAGTTCGTAATTCGACCCGTAGAAGACGATGGCGCTAACGAAATTCACCTCCGACAAAAGATAATTGTTTTAGCATTTTGCCAGGAAACGTAAAATGCAAAAATCAGCCGAAAACTTTAAGACGCCTAAAAAGGCTTAAACGTCTCCGGAGAGCGCTGGAATCCCTATAGGTTCGTAATTCGACCCGTAGAAGACGATGGCGCTAACGAAATTCACCTCCGACAAAAGATAATTGTTTTAGCATTTTGCCAGGAAACGTAAAATGCAAAAATCAGCCGAAAACTTTAAGACGCCTAAAAAAGGCTTAAACGTCTCCGGACAACGCTGGAATCCCTATAAGTTCGTAATTCGACCCGTAGAAGACGATGGCGCTAACGAAATTCACCTCCGACAAAAGATAATTGTTTTAGCATTTTGCCAGGAAAGGTAAAATGCAAAAATCAGCCGAAAACTTTAAGACGCCTAATAAAGGCTTAAACTTCTCCGGAGAGCGCTGGAATCCCTATAAGTTCGTAATTCGACCCGTGGAAGACGATGGCGCTAACGAAATTCACCTCCGACAAAAGATAATTGTTTTAGCATTTTGCCAGGAAACGTAAAATGCAAAAATCAGCCGAAAACTTCAAGACGCCTAAAAAAGGCTTAAACGTCTCCGGAGAGAGCTGGAATCCCAATAAGTTCGTAATTCGACCCGTAGAAGACGATGGCGCTAACGAAATTCACCTCCGACAAAAGATAATTGTTTTAGCATTTTGCCAGGAAACGTAAAATGCAAAAATCAGCCGAAAACTTTAAGACGCCTAAAAAAGGCTTAAACTTCTCCGGAGAGCGCTGGAATCCCTATAAGTTCGTAATTCGACCCGTAGAAGACGATGGCGCTAACGAAATTCACCTCCGACAAAAGATAATTGTTTTAGCATTTTGCCAGGAAACGTAAAATGCAAAAATCAGCCGAAAACTTTAAGACGCCTAAAAAGGCTTAAACTTCTCCGGAGAGCGCTGGAATCCTTATAAGTTCGTAATTCGACCCGTGGAAGACGATGGCGCTAACGAAATTCACCTCCGACAAAAGATAATTGTTTTAGCATTTTGCCAGGAAACGTAAAATGCAAAAATCAGCCGAAAACTTTAAGACGCCTAAAAAGGCTTAAACGTCTCCGGAGAGCGCTGGAATCCCTATAAGTTCGTAATTCGACCCGTAGAAGACGATGGCGCTAACGAAATTCACCTCCGACAAAAGATAATTGTTTTAGCATTTTGCCAGGAAACGTAAAATGCAAAAATCAGCCGAAAACTTTAAGACGCCTAGAAAAGGCTCAAACGTCTCCGGAGAGCTCTGGAATCCCTATAAGTTCGTAATTCGACCCGTTGAAGACGATGGCGCTAACGAAATTCACCTCCGACAAAAGATAATTGTTTTAACATTTTGCCAGGAAACGTAAAATGCAAAAATCAGCCGAAACCTTTAAAACGCCTAAAATAGGCTTAAACGGCTCCGGAGAGCGCTGGAATCCCTATAAGTTCGTAATTCGACCCGTAGAAGACGATGGCGCTAACGAAATTCACCTCCGACAAAAGATAATTGTTTTAGCATTTTGCCAGGAAACGTAAAATGCAAAAATCAGCCGAAAACTTTAAGACGCCTAGAAAAGGCTCAAACGTCTCCGGAGAGCTCTGGAATCCCTATAAGTTCGTAATTCGACCCGTAGAAGACGATGGCGCTAACGAAATTCACCTCCGACAAAAGATAATTGTTTTAGCATTTTGCCAGGAAACGTAAAATGCAAAAATCAGCCGAAAACTTTAAGACGCCTAAAAAGGCTTAAACGTCTCCGGAGAGCGCTGGAATCCCTATAAGTTCGTAATTCGACCCGTAGAAGACGATGGGGCTAACGAAATTCACCTCCGACAAAAGATAATTGTTTTAGCATTTTGCCAGGAAACGTAAAATGCAAAAATCAGCCGAAAACTTTAAGACGCCTAGAAAAGGCTCAAACGTCTCCGGAGAGCTCTGGAATCCCTATAAGTTCGTAATTCGACCCGTAGAAGACGATGGCGCTAACGAAATTCACCTCCGACAAAAGATAATTGTTTTAACATTTTGCCAGGAAACGTAAAATGCAAAAATCAGCCGAGAAATTTAGGATTCCTAAAAGAGGCTTAAACGTCTCCGGAGAGCGCTGGAATCCCTATAAGTTCGTAATTCGACCCGTAGAAGACGATGGCGCTAACGAAATTCACCTCCGACAAAAGATAATTGTTTTAGCATTTTGCCAGGAAACATAAAATGCAAAAATCAGCCGAAAACTTTAAGACGCCCAAAAGGCTTAAACGTCTCCGGAGAGCGCTGGAATCCCTATAAGTTCGTAATTCGACCCGTAGAAGACGATGGCGCTAACGAAATTCACCTCCGACAAAAGATAATTGTTTTAGCATTTTGCCAGGAAACGTAAAATGCAAAAATCAGCCGAAAACTTTAAGACGCCTAAAAAGGCTTAAACGTCTCCGGAGAGCGCTGGAATCCCTATAGGTTCGTAATTCGACCCGTAGAAGACGATGGCGCTAACGAAATTCACCTCCGACAAAAGATAATTGTTTTAGCATTTTGCCAGGAAACGTAAAATGCAAAAATCAGCCGAAAACTTTAAGACGCCTAAAAAGGCTTAAACGTCTCCGGACAACGCTGGAATCCCTATAAGTTCGTAATTCGACCCGTAGAAGACGATGGCGCTAACGAAATTCACCTCCGACAAAAGATAATTGTTTTAGCATTTTGCCAGGAAACGTAAAATGCAAAAATCAGCCGAAAACTTTAAGACGCCTAGAAAAGGCTCAAACGTCTCCGGAGAGCTCTGGAATCCCTATAAGTTCGTAATTCGACCCGTAGAAGACGATGGCGCTAACGAAATTCACCTCCGACAAAAGATAATTGTTTTAGCATTTTGCCAGGAAACGTAAAATGCAAAAATCGGCCAAAAACTTTAAGACGCCTAAAAAGGCTTAAACGTCTCCGGAGAGCGCTGGAATCCCTATAAGTTCGTAATTCGACCCGTGGAAGACGATGGCGCTAACGAAATTCACCTCCGACAAAAGATAATTGTTTTAGCATTTTGCCAGGAAACGTAAAATGCAAAAATCAGCCGAAAACTTTAAGACGCCTAGAAAAGGCTCAAACGTCTCCGGAGAGCTCTGGAATCCCTATAAGTTCGTAATTCGACCCGTAGAAGACGATGGCGCTAACGAAATTCACCTCCGACAAAAGATAATTGTTTTAACATTTTGCCAGGAAACGTAAAATGCAAAAATCAGCCGAAAACTTTAAGACGCCTAGAAAAGGCTCAAACGTCTCCGGAGAGCTCTGGAATCCCTATAAGTTCGTAATTCGACCCGTAGAAGACGATGGCGCTAACGAAATTCACCTCCGACAAAAGATAATTGTTTTAGCATTTTGCCAGGAAACGTAAAATGCAAAAATCGGCCAAAAACTTTAAGACGCCTAAAAAGGCTTAAACGTCTCCGGCGAGCGCTGGAATCCCTATAAGTTCGTAATTCGACCCGTGGAAGACGATGGCGCTAACGAAATTCACCTCCGACAAAAGATAATTGTTTTAGCATTTTGCCAGGAAACGTAAAATGCAAAAATCAGCCGAAAACTTTAAGACGCCTAGAAAAGGCTCAAACGTCTCCGGAGAGCTCTGGAATCCCTATAAGTTCGTAATTCGACCCGTAGAAGACGATGGCGCTAACGAAATTCACCTCCGACAAAAGATAATTGTTTTAGCATTTTGCCAGGAAACGTAAAATGCAAAAATCGGCCAAAAACTTTAAGACGCCTAAAAAGGCTTAAACGTCTCCGGAGAGCGCTGGAATCCCTATAAGTTCGTAATTCGACCCGTGGAAGACGATGGCGCTAACGAAATTCACCTCCGACAAAAGATAATTGTTTTAGCATTTTGCCAGGAAACGTAAAATGCAAAAATCAGCCGAAAACTTTAAGACGCCTAGAAAAGGCTCAAACGTCTCCGGAGAGCTCTGGAATCCCTATAAGTTCGTAATTCGACCCGTAGAAGACGATGGCGCTAACGAAATTCACCTCCGACAAAAGATAATTGTTTTAGCATTTTGCCAGGAAACGTAAAATGCAAAAATCAGCCGAAAACTTTAAGACGCCTAGAAAAGGCTCAAACGTCTCCGGAGAGCTCTGGAATCCCTATAAGTTCGTAATTCGACCCGTAGAAGACGATGGCGCTAACGAAATTCACCTCCGACAAAAGATAATTGTTTTAACATTTTGCCAGGAAACGTAAAATGCAAAAATCAGCCGAAAACTTTAAGACGCCTAAAAAGGCTTAAACGTCTCCGGAGAGCGCTGGAATCCCTATAAGTTCGTAATTCGACCCGTAGAAGACGATGGCGCTAACGAAATTCACCTCCGACAAAAGATAATTGTTTTAGCATTTTGCCAGGAAACGTAAAATGCAAAAATCAGCCGAAAACTTTAAGACGCCTAAAAAGGCTTAAACGTCTCCGGAGAGCGCTGGAATCCCTATAGGTTCGTAATTCGACCCGTAGAAGACGATGGCGCTAACGAAATTCACCTCCGACAAAAGATAATTGTTTTAGCATTTTGCCAGGAAACGTAAAATGCAAAAATCAGCCGAAAACTTTAAGACGCCTAAAAAAGGCTTAAACGTCTCCGGACAACGCTGGAATCCCTATAAGTTCGTAATTCGACCCGTAGAAGACGATGGCGCTAACGAAATTCACCTCCGACAAAAGATAATTGTTTTAGCATTTTGCCAGGAAACGTAAAATGCAAAAATCAGCCGAAAACTTTAAGACGCCTAAAAAGGCTTAAACTTCTCCGGAGAGCGCTGGAATCCCTATAAGTTCGTAATTCGACCCGTGGAAGACGATGGCGCTAACGAAATTCACCTCCGACAAAGGATAATTGTTTTAGCATTTTGCCAGGAAACGTAAAATGCAAAAATCAGCCGAAAACTTTAAGACGCCTAAAAAGGCTTAAACGTCTCCGGAGAGCGCTGGAATCCCTATAAGTTCGTAATTCGACCCGTAGAAGACGATGGCGCTAACGAAAT
Organism: Chrysina gloriosa; assembly: GCA_038088585.1. Classification (NCBI taxonomy): domain Eukaryota; kingdom Metazoa; phylum Arthropoda; class Insecta; order Coleoptera; family Scarabaeidae; genus Chrysina; species Chrysina gloriosa. Next base: position 11,279,872 of record CM076092.1, read on the forward strand.
TCACCTCCGACAAAAGATAATTGTTTTAGCATTTTGCCAGGAAACGTAAAATGCAAAAATCAGCCGAAAACTTTAAGACGCCTAAAAAGGCTTAAACGTCTCCGGACAACGCTGGAATCCCTATAAGTTCGTAATTCGACCCGTAGAAGACGATGGCGCTAACGAAACTCACCTCCGACAAAAGATAATTGTTTTAGCATTTTGCCAGGAAACGTAAAATGCAAAAATCAGCCGAAAACTTTAAGACGCCTAAAAAAGGCTTAAACTTCTCCGGAGAGCGCTGGAATCCCTATAAGTTCGTAATTCGACCCGTGGAAGACGATGGCGCTAACGAAATTCACCTCCGACAAGAGATAATTGTTTTAGCATTTTGCCAGGAAACGTAAAATGCAAAAATCAGCCGAAAACTTTAAGACGCCTAAAAAGGCTTAAACGTCTCCGGAGAGCGCTGGAATCCCTATAAGTTCGTAATTCGACCCGTAGAAGACGATGGCGCTAACGAAATTCACCTCCGACAAAAGATAATTGTTTTAGCATTTTGCCAGGAAACGTAAAATGCAAAAATCAGCCGAAAACTTTAAGACACCTAAAAAGGCTTAAACGTCTCCGGAGAGCGCTGGAATCCCTATAAGTTCGTAATTCGACTCGTAGAAGACGATGGCGCTAACGAAATTCACCTCCGACAAAAGATAATTGTTTTAGCATTTTGCCAGGAAACGTAAAATGCAAAAATCAGCCGAAAACTTTAAGACGCCTAAAAAGGCTTAAACTTCTCCGGAGAGCGCTGGAATCCCTATAAGTTCGTAATTCGACCCGTGGAAGACGATGGCGCTAACGAAATTCACCTCCGACAAAAGATAATTGTTTTAGCATTTTGCCAGGAAACGTAAAATGCAAAAATCAGCCGAAAACTTTAAGACGCCTAAAATAGGCTTAAACGTCTCCGGAGAGCGCTGGAATCCCTATAAGTTCGTAATTCGACCCGTAGAAGACGATGGCGCTAACGAAATTCACCTCCGACAAAAGATAATTGTTTTAGCATTTTGCCAGGAAACGTAAAATGCAAAAATCAGCCGAAAACTTTAAGACGCCTAAAAAGGCTTAAACGTCTCCGGAGAGCGCTGGAATCCCTATAAGTTCGTAATTCGACCCGTAGAAGACGATGGGGCTAACGAAATTCACCTCCGACAAAAGATAATTGTTTTAGCATTTTGCCAGGAAACGTAAAATGCAAAAATCAGCCGAAAACTTTAAGACGCCTAGAAAAGGCTCAAACGTCTCCGGAGAGCTCTGGAATCCCTATAAGTTCGTAATTCGACCCGTTGAAGACGATGGCGCTAACGAAATTCACCTCCGACAAAAGATAATTGTTTTAACATTTTGCCAGGAAACGTAAAATGCAAAAATCAGCCGAGAAATTTAGGATTCCTAAAAGAGGCTTAAACGTCTCCGGAGAGCGCTGGAATCCCTATAAGTTCGTAATTCGACCCGTAGAAGACGATGGCGCTAACGAAATTCACCTCCGACAAAAGATAATTGTTTTAGCATTTTGCCAGGAAACGTAAAATGCAAAAATCAGCCGAAAACTTTAAGACGCCTAAAAGGCTTAAACGTCTCCGGAGAGCGCTGGAATCCCTATAAGTTCGTAATTCGACCCGTAGAAGACGATGGCGCTAACGAAATTCACCTCCGACAAAAGATAATTGTTTTAGCATTTTGCCAGGAAACGTAAAATGCAAAAATCAGCCGAAAACTTTAAGACGCCTAGAAAAGGCTCAAACGTCTCCGGAGAGCTCTGGAATCCCTATAAGTTCGTAATTCGACCCGTAGAAGACGATGGCGCTAACGAAATTCACCTCCGACAAAAGATAATTGTTTTAACATTTTGCCAGGAAACGTAAAATGCAAAAATCAGCCGAGAAATTTAGGATTCCTAAAAGAGGCTTGAACGTCTCCGGAGAGCGCTGGAATCCCTATAAGTTCGTAATTCGACCCGTAGAAGACGATGGCGCTAACGAAATTCACCTCCGACAAAAGATCATTGTTTTAGCATTTTGCCAGGAAACGTAAAATGCAAAAATCAGCCGAAAACTTTAAGACGCCTAAAAAGGCTTAAACGTCTCCGGAGAGCGCTGGAATCCCTATAAGTTCGTAATTCGACCTGTAGAAGACGATGGCGCTAACGAAATTCACCTCCGACAAAAGATAATTGTTTTAGCATTTTGCCAGGAAACGTAAAATGCAAAAATCAGCCGAAAACTTTAAGACGCCTAAAAAGGCTTAAACGTCTCCGGAGAGCGCTGGAATCCCTATAAGTTCGTAATTCGACCTGTAGAAGACGATGGCGCTAACGAAATTCACCTCCGACAAAAGATAATTGTTTTAGCATTTTGCCAGGAAACGTAAAATGCAAAAATCAGCCGAAAACTTTAAGACGCCTAAAAAAGGCTTAAACGTCTCCGGAGAGCGCTGGAATCCCTATAAGTTCGTAATTCGACCCGTAGAAGACGATGGCGCTAACGAAATTCACCTCCGACAAAAGATAATTGTTTTAGCATTTTGCCAGGAAACGTAAAATGCAAAAATCAGCCGAAAACTTTAAGACGCCTAAAAAGGCTTGAACGTCTCCGGAGAGCGCTGGAATCCCTATAAGTTCGTAATTCGACCTGTAGAAGACGATGGCGCTAACGAAATTCACCTCCGACAAAAGATAATTGTTTTAGCATTTTGCCAGGAAACGTAAAATGCAAAAATCAGCCGAAAACTTTAAGACGCCTAAAAAGGCTTAAACGTCTCCGGAGAGCGCTGTAATCCCTATAAGTTCGTAATTCGACCTGTAGAAGACGATGGCGCTAACGAAATTCACCTCCGACAAAAGATAATTGTTTTAGCATTTTGCCAGGAAATGTAAAATGCAAAAATCAGCCGAAAACTTTAAGACGCCTAAAAAAGGCTTAAACGTCTCCGGAGAGCGCTGGAATCCCTATAAGTTCGTAATTCGACCCGTAGAAGACGATGGCGCTAACGAAATTCACCTCCGACAAAAGATAATTGTTTTAGCATTTTGCCAGGAAACGTAAAATGCAAAAATCAGCCGAAAACTTTAAGACGCCCAAAAAGGCTTAAACGTCTCCGGAGAGCGCTGGAATCCTTATAAGTTCGTAATTCGACCCGTAGAAGACGATGGCGCTAACGAAATTCACCTCCGACAAAAGATAATTGTTTTAGCATTTTGCCAGGAAACGTAAAATGCAAAAATCAGCCGAAAACTTTAAGACGCCTAAAAGAGGCTTAAACGTCTCCGGAGAGCGCTGGAATCCCTATAAGTTCGTAATTCGACCCGTAGAAGACGATGGCGCTAACGAAATTCACCTCCGACAAAAGATAATTGTTTTAGCATTTTGCCAGGAAACGTAAAATGCAAAAATCAGTCGAAAACTTTAAGGCGCCTAAAAAGGCTCAAACGTCTCCGGAGAGCTCTGGAATCCCTATAAGTTCGTAATTCGACCCGTAGAAGACGATGGCGCTAACGAAGTTAACCTCCGACAAAAGATAATTGTTTTAGCATTTTGCCAGGAAACGTAAAATGCAAAAATCAGCCGAAAACTTTAAGACGCCTAAAAGGCTTAAACGTCTCCGGAGAGCGCTGGAATCCCTATAAGTTCGTAATTCGACCCGTAGAAGACGATGGCGCTAACGAAATTCACCTCCGACAAAAGATAATTGTTTTAGCATTTTGCCAGGAAACGTAAAATGCAAAAATCAGCCGAAACCTTTAAAACGCCTAAAATAGGCTTAAACGTCTCCGGAGAGCGCTGGAATCCCTATAAGTTCGTAATTCGACCCGTAGAAGACGATGGCGCTAACGAAATTCACCTCCGACAAAAGATAATTGTTTTAGCATTTTGCCAGGAAACGTAAAATGCAGAAATCAGCCGAAAACTTTAGGATTCCTAAAATAGGCTTAAACGTCTCCGGAGCGCGCTGGAATCCCTATAAGTTCGTAATTCGACCCGTAGAAGACGATGGCGCTAACGAAATTCACCTCCGACAAAAGATAATTGTTTTAGCATTTTGCCAGGAAACGTAAAATGCAGAAATCAGCCGAAAACTTTAGGATTCCTAAAATAGGCTTAAACGTCTCCGGAGAGCGCTGGAATCCCTATAAGTTCGTAATTAGACCCGTAGAAGACGATGGCGCTAACGAAATTCACCTCCGACAAAAGATAATTGTTTTAGCATTTTGCCAGGAAACGTAAAATGCAAAAATCAGCCGAAAACTTTAAGATGCCTAAAATAGGCTTAAACGTCTCCGGAGAGCGCTGGAATCCCTATAAGTTCGTAATTCGACCCGTAGAAGACGATGGCGCTAACGAAATTCACCTCCGACAAAAGATACTTGTTTTAGCATTTTGCCAGGAAACGTAAAATGCAGAAATCAGCCGAAAACTTTAGGACTCCTAAAATAGGCTTAAACGTCTCGGGAGAGCGCTGGAATCCCTATAAGTTCGTAATTCGACCCGTAGAAGACGATGGCGCTAACGAAATTCACCTCCGACAAAAGATAATTGTTTTAGCATTTTGCCAGGAAACGTAAAATGCAAAAATCAGCCGAAAACTTTAAGACGCCTAAAGAAGGCTTAAACGTCTCCGGAGAGCGCTGGAATCCCTATAAGTTCGTAATTCGACCCGTAGAAGACGATGGCGCTAACGAAATTCACCTCCGACAAAAGATAATTGTTTTAGCATTTTGCCAGGAAACGTAAAATGCAAAAATCAGCCGAAAACTTTAAGACGCCTAAAAGAGGCTTAAACGTCTCCGGAGAGCGCTGGAATCCCTATAAGTTCGTAATTCGACCCGTAGAAGACGATGGCGCTAACGAAATTCACCTCCGACAAAAGATAATTGTTTTAGCATTTTGCCAGGAAACGTAAAATGCAAAAATCAGCCGAAAACTTTAAAACGCCTAAAATAGGCTTAAACGGCTCCGGAGAGCGCTGGAATCCCTATAAGTTCGTAATTCGACCCGTAGAAGACGATGGCGCTAACGAAATTCACCTCCGACAAAAGATAATTGTTTTAGCATTTTGCCAGGAAACGTAAAATGCAAAAATCAGCCGAAACCATTAAAACGCCTAAAATAGGCTTAAACGGCTCCGGAGAGCGCTGGAATCCCTATAAGTTCGTAATTCGACCCGTAGAAGACGATGGCGCTAACGAAATTCACCTCCGACAAAAGATAATTGTTTTAGCATTTTGCCAGGAAACGTAAAATGCAAAAATCAGCCGAAAACTTTAAGACGCCTAAAAATGGCTTAAACGTCTCCGGAGAGCGCTGGAATCCCTATAAGTTCGTAATTCGACCCGTAGAAGACGATGGCGCTAACGAAATTCGCTTCCGACAAAAGATAATTGTTTTAGCATTTTGCCAGGAAACGTAAAATGCAGAAATCAGCCGAAAACTTTAGGACTCCTAAAATAGGCTTAAACGTCTCCGGAGAGCGCTGGAATCCCTATAAGTTCGTAATTCGACCCGTAGAAGACGATGGCGCTAACGAAATTCACCTCCGACAAAAGATAATTGTTTTAGCATTTTGCCAGGAAACGTAAAATGCAAAAATCAGCCGAAAACTTTAAGACGCCTAAAAGAGGCTTAAACGTCTCCGGAGAGCGCTGGAATCCCTATAAGTTCGTAATTCGACCCGTAGAAGACGATGGCGCTAACGAAATTCACCTCCGACAAAAGATAATTGTTTTAGCATTTTGCCAGGAAACGTAAAATGCAAAAATCAGCCGAAAACTTTAAGACGCCTAAGAAAGGCTTAAACGTCTCCGGAGAGCGCTGGAATCCCTATAAGTTCGTAATTCGACCCGTAGAAGACGATGGCGCTAACGAAATTCACCTCCGACAAAAGATAATTGTTTTAGCATTTTGCCAGGAAACGTAAAATGCAAAAATCAGCCGAAACCTTTAAAACGCCTAAAATAGGCTTAAACGTCTCCGGAGAGCGCTGGAATCCCTATTAGTTCGTAATTCGACCCGTAGAAGACGATGGCGCTAACGAAATTCACCTCCGACAAAAGATAATTGTTTTAGCACTTTGCCAGGAAACGTAAAATGCAAAAATCAGCCGAAACCTTTAAAACGCCTAAAATAGGCTTAAACGGCTCCGGAGAGCGCTGGAATCCCTATAAGTTCGTAATTCGACCCGTAGAAGACGATGGCGCTAACGAAATTCACCTCCGACAAAAGATAATTGTTTTAGCATTTTGCCAGGAAACGTAAAATGCAAAAATCAGCCGAAAACTTTAAGACGCCTAAAAATGGCTTAAACGTCTCCGGAGAGCGCTGGAATCCCTATAAGTTCGTAATTCGACCCGTAGAAGACGATGGCGCTAACGAAATTCGCTTCCGACAAAAGATAATTGTTTTAGCATTTTGCCAGGAAACGTAAAATGCAGATATCAGCCGAAAACTTTAGGACTCCTAAAATAGGCTTAAACGTCTCGGGAGAGCGCTGGAATCCCTATAAGTTCGTAATTCGACCCGTAGAAGACGATGGCGCTAACGAAATTCACCTCCGACAAAAGATACTTGTTTTAGCATTTTGCCAGGAAACGTAAAATGCAGAAATCAGCCGAAAACTTTAGGACTCCTAAAATAGGCTTAAACGTCTCCGGAGAGCGCTGGAATCCCTATAAGTTCGTAATTCGACCCGTAGAAGACGATGGCGCTAACGAAATTCACCTCCGACAAAAGATAATTGTTTTAGCACTTTGCCAGGAAACGTAAAATGCAAAAATCAGCCGAAAACTTTAAGACGCCTAAGAAAGGCTTAAACGTCTCCGGAGAGCGCTGGAATCCCTATAAGTTCGTAATTCGACCCGTAGAAGACGATGGCGCTAACGAAATTCACCTCCGACAAAAGATAATTGTTTTAGCATTTTGCCAGGAAACGTAAAATGCAAAAATCAGCCGAAACCTTTAAAACGCCTAAAATAGGCTTAAACGTCTCCGGAGAGCGCTGGAATCCCTATAAGTTCGTAATTCGACCCGTAGAAGACGATGGCGCTAACGAAATTCACCTCCGACAAAAGATAATTGTTTTAGCATTTTGCCAGGAAACGTAAAATGCAAAAATCAGCCGAAAACTTTAAGACGCCTAAAAGAGGCTTAAACGTCTCCGGAGAGCGCTGGAATCCCTATAAGTTCGTAATTCGACCCGTAGAAGACGATGGCGCTAACGAAATTCACCTCCGACAAAAGATAATTGTTTTCGCATTTTGCCAGGAAACGTAAAATGCAAAAATCAGCCGAAACCTTTAAAACGCCTAAAATAGGCTTAAACGGCTCCGGAGAGCGCTGGAATCCCTATAAGTTCGTAATTCGACCCGTAGAAGACGATGGCGCTAACGAAATTCACCTCCGACAAAAGATAATTGTTTTAGCATTTTGCCAGGAAACGTAAAATGCAAAAATCAGCCGAAAACTTTAAGACGCCTAAAAATGGCTTAAACGTCTCCGGAGAGCGCTGGAATCCCTATAAGTTCGTAATTCGACCCGTAGAAGACGATGGCGCTAACGAAATTCACCTCCGACAAAAGATAATTGTTTTAGCATTTTGCCAGGAAACGTAAAATGCAGAAATCAGCCGAAAACTTTAGGACTCCTAAAATAGGCTTAAACGTCTCCGGAGAGCGCTGGAATCCCTATAAGTTCGTAATTCGACCCGTAGAAGACGATGGCGCTAACGAAATTCACCTCCGACAAAAGATAATTGTTTTAGCATTTTGCCAGGAAACGTAAAATGCAAAAATCAGCCGAAAACTTTAAGACGCCTAAAAGAGGCTTAAACGTCTCCGGAGAGCGCTGGAATCCCTATAAGTTCGTAATTCGACCCGTAGAAGACGATGGCGCTAACGAAATTCACCTCCGACAAAAGATAATTGTTTTAGCATTTTGCCAGGAAACGTAAAATGCAAAAATCAGCCGAAAACTTTAAGACGCCTAAGAAAGGCTTAAACGTCTCCGGAGAGCGCTGGAATCCCTATAAGTTCGTAATTCGACCCGTAGAAGACGATGGCGCTAACGAAATTCACCTCCGACAAAAGATAATTGTTTTAGCATTTTGCCAGGAAACGTAAAATGCAGAAATCAGCCGAAAACTTTAGGACTCCTAAAATAGGCTTAAACGTCTCCGGAGAGCGCTGGAATCCCTATAAGTTCGTAATTCGACCCGTAGAAGACGATGGCGCTAACGAAATTCACCTCCGACAAAAGATAATTGTTTTAGCATTTTGCCAGGAAACGTAAAATGCAAAAATCAGCCGAAAACTTTAAGACGCCTAAAAGGCTTAAACGTCTCCGGAGAGCGCTGGAATCCCTATAAGTTCGTAATTCGACCCGTAGAAGACGATGGCGCTAACGAAATTCACCTCCGACAAAAGATAATTGTTTTAGCATTTTGCCAGGAAACGTAAAATGCAAAAATCAGCCGAAAACTTTAAGACGCCTAAAAAGGCTTAAACGTCTCCGGAGAGCGCTGGAATCCCTATAAGTTCGTAATTCGACCCGTAGAAGACGATGGCGCTAACGAAATTCACCTCCGACAAAAGATAATTGTTTTAGCATTTTGCCAGGAAACGTAAAATGCAAAAATCAGCCGAAACCTTTAAAACGCCTAAAATAGGCTTAAACGTCTCCGGAGAGCGCTGGAATCCCTATAAGTTCGTAATTCGACCCGTAGAAGACGATGGCGCTAACGAAATTCACCTCCGACAAAAGATAATTGTTTTAGCATTTTGCCAGGAAACGTAAAATGCAGAAATCAGCCGAAAACTTTAGGATTCCTAAAATAGGCTTAAACGTCTCCGGAGAGCGCTGGAATCCCTATAAGTTCGTAATTCGACCCGTAGAAGACGATGGCGCTAACGAAATTCACCTCCGACAAAAGATAATTGTTTTAGCATTTTGCCAGGAAACGTAAAATGCAAAAATCAGCCGAAAACTTTAAGACGCCTAAAAGAGGCTTAAACGTCTCCGGAGAGCGCTGGAATCCCTATAAGTTCGTAATTCGACCCGTAGAAGACGATGGCGCTAACGAAATTCACCTCCGACAAAAGATAATTGTTTTAGCATTTTGCCAGGAAACGTAAAATGCAAAAATCAGCCGAAAACTTTAAGACGCCTAAGAAAGGCTTAAACGTCTCCGGAGAGCGCTGGAATCCCTATAAGTTCGTAATTCGACCCGTAGAAGACGATGGCGCTAACGAAATTCACCTCCGACAAAAGATAATTGTTTTAGCATTTTGCCAGGAAACGTAAAATGCAAAAATCAGCCGAAACCTTTAAAACGCCTAAAATAGGCTTAAACGTCTCCGGAGAGCGCTGGAATCCCTATAAGTTCGTAATTCGACCCGTAGAAGACGATGGCGCTAACGAAATTCACCTCCGACAAAAGATACTTGTTTTAGCATTTTGCCAGGAAACGTAAAATGCAGAAATCAGCCGAAAACTTTAGGACTCCTAAAATAGGCTTAAACGTCTCCGGAGAGCGCTGGAATCCCTATAAGTTCGTAATTCGACCCGTAGAAGACGATGGCGCTAACGAAATTCACCTCCGACAAAAGATAATTGTTTTAGCATTTTGCCAGGAAACGTAAAATGCAAAAATCAGCCGAAAACCTTTAAGACGCCTAAAATAGGCTTAAACGTCTCCGGAGAGCGCTGGAATCCCTATAAGTTCGTAATTCGACCCGTAGAAGACGATGGCGCTAACGAAATTCACCTCCGACAAAAGATAATTGTTTTAGCATTTTGCCAGGAAACGTAAAATGCAGAAATCAGCCGAAAACTTTAGGATTCCTAAAATAGGCTTAAACGTCTCCGGAGAGCGCTGGAATCCCTATAAGTTCGTAATTCGACCCGTAGAAGACGATGGCGCTAACGAAATTCACCTCCGACAAAAGATAATTGTTTTAGCATTTTGCCAGGAAACGTAAAATGCAAAAATCAGCCGAAAACTTTAAGACGCCTAAAAGGCTTAAACGTCTCCGGAGAGCGCTGGAATCCCTATAAGTTCGTAATTCGACCCGTAGAAGACGATGGCGCTAACGAAATTCACCTCCGACAAAAGATAATTGTTTTAGCATTTTGCCAGGAAACGTAAAATGCAGAAATCAGCCGAAAACTTTAGGACTCCTAAAATAGGCTTAAACGTCTCCGGAGAGCGCTGGAATCCCTATAAGTTCGTAATTCGACCCGTAGAAGACGATGGCGCTAACGAAATTCACCTCCGACAAAAGATAATTGTTTTAGCATTTTGCCAGGAAACGTAAAATGCAAAAATCAGCCGAAAACTTTAAGACGCCTAAAAGAGGCTTAAACGTCTCCGGAGAGCGCTGGAATCCCTATAAGTTCGTAATTCGACCCGTAGAAGACGATGGCGCTAACGAAATTCACCTCCGACAAAAGATAATTGTTTTAGCATTTTGCCAGGAAACGTAAAATGCAAAAATCAGCCGAAAACTTTAAGACGCCTAAGAAAGGCTTAAACGTCTCCGGAGAGCGCTGGAATCCCTATAAGTTCGTAATTCGACCCGTAGAAGACGATGGCGCTAACGAAATTCACCTCCGACAAAAGATAATTGTTTTAGCATTTTGCCAGGAAACGTAAAATGCAAAAATCAGCCGAAACCTTTAAAACGCCTAAAATAGGCTTAAACGTCTCCGGAGAGCGCTGGAATCCCTATAAGTTCGTAATTCGACCCGTAGAAGACGATGGCGCTAACGAAATTCACCTCCGACAAAAGATAATTGTTTTAGCATTTTGCCAGGAAACGTAAAATGCAAAAATCAGCCGAAAACTTTAAGACGCCTAAAAGAGGCTTAAACGTCTCCGGAGAGCGCTGGAATCCCTATAAGTTCGTAATTCGACCCGTAGAAGACGATGGCGCTAACGAAATTCACCTCCGACAAAAGATAATTGTTTTCGCATTTTGCCAGGAAACGTAAAATGCAAAAATCAGCCGAAACCTTTAAAACGCCTAAAATAGGCTTAAACGGCTCCGGAGAGCGCTGGAATCCCTATAAGTTCGTAATTCGACCCGTAGAAGACGATGGCGCTAACGAAATTCACCTCCGACAAAAGATAATTGTTTTAGCATTTTGCCAGGAAACGTAAAATGCAAAAATCAGCCGAAAACTTTAAGACGCCTAAAAATGGCTTAAACGTCTCCGGAGAGCGCTGGAATCCCTATAAGTTCGTAATTCGACCCGTAGAAGACGATGGCGCTAACGAAATTCACTTCCGACAAAAGATAATTGTTTTAGCATTTTGCCAGGAAACGTAAAATGCAGAAATCAGCCGAAAACTTTAGGACGCCTAAAATAGGCTTAAACGTCTCCGGAGAGCGCTGGAATCCCTATAAGTTCGTAATTCGACCCGTAGAAGACGATGGCGCTAACGAAATTCACCTCCGACAAAAGATAATTGTTTTAGCATTTTGCCAGGAAACGTAAAATGCAAAAATCAGCCGAAAACTTTAAGACGCCTAAAAGAGGCTTAAACGTCTCCGGAGAGCGCTGGAATCCCTATAAGTTCGTAATTCGACCCGTAGAAGACGATGGCGCTAACGAAATTCACCTCCGACAAAAGATAATTGTTTTAGCATTTTGCCAGGAAACGTAAAATGCAAAAATCAGCCGAAAACTTTAAGACGCCTAAGAAAGGCTTAAACGTCTCCGGAGAGCGCTGGAATCCCTATAAGTTCGTAATTCGACCCGTAGAAGACGATGGCGCTAACGAAATTCACCTCCGACAAAAGATAATTGTTTTAGCATTTTGCCAGGAAACGTAAAATGCAAAAATCAGCCGAAACCTTTAAAACGCCTAAAATAGGCTTAAACGTCTCCGGAGAGCGCTGGAATCCCTATAAGTTCGTAATTCGACCCGTAGAAGACGATGGCGCTAACGAAATTCACCTCCGACAAAAGATACTTGTTTTAGCATTTTGCCAGGAAACGTAAAATGCAGAAATCAGCCGAAAACTTTAGGATTCCTAAAATAGGCTTAAACGTCTCCGGAGAGCGCTGGAATCCCTATAAGTTCGTAATTCGACCCGTAGAAGACGATGGCGCTAACGAAATTCACCTCCGACAAAAGATAATTGTTTTAGCATTTTGCCAGGAAACGTAAAATGCAAAAATCAGCCGAAAACTTTAAGACGCCTAAAATAGGCTTAAACGTCTCCGGAGAGCGCTGGAATCCCTATAAGTTCGTAATTCGACCCGTAGAAGACGATGGCGCTAACGAAATTCACCTCCGACAAAAGATAATTGTTTTAGCATTTTGCCAGGAAACGTAAAATGCAAAAATCAGCCGAAAACTTTAAGACGCCTAAAATAGGCTTAAACGTCTCCGGAGAGCGCTGGAATCCCTATAAGTTCGTAATTCGACCCGTAGAAGACGATGGCGCTAACGAAATTCACCTCCGACAAAAGATAATTGTTTTAGCATTTTGCCAGGAAACGTAAAATGCAGAAATCAGCCGAAAACTTTAGGATTCCTAAAATAGGCTTAAACGTCTCCGGAGAGCGCTGGAATCCCTATAAGTTCGTAATTCGACCCGTAGAAGACGATGGCGCTAACGAAATTCACCTCCGACAAAAGATAATTGTTTTAGCATTTTGCCAGGAAACGTAAAATGCAAAAATCAGCCGAAAACTTTAAGACGCCTAAAAAGGCTTAAACGTCTCCGGAGAGCGCTGGAATCCCTATAAGTTCGTAATTCGACCCGTAGAAGACGATGGCGCTAACGAAATTCACCTCCGACAAAAGATAATTGTTTTAGCATTTTGCCAGGAAACGTAAAATGCAAAAATCAGCCGAAAACTTGAAGACGCCTAAGAAAGGCTTAAACGTCTCCGGAGAGCGCTGGAATCCCTATAAGTTCGTAATTCGACCCGTAGAAGACGATGGCGCTAACGAAATTCACCTCCGACAAAAGATAATTGTTTTAGCATTTTGCCAGGAAACGTAAAATGCAAAAATCAGCCGAAACCTTTAAAACGCCTAAAATAGGCTTAAACGTCTCCGGAGAGCGCTGGAATCCCTATAAGTTCGTAATTCGACCCGTAGAAGACGATGGCGCTAACGAAATTCACCTCCGACAAAAGATAATTGTTTTAGCATTTTGCCAGGAAACGTAAAATGCAAAAATCAGCCGAAAACTTTAAGACGCCTAAAATAGGCTTAAACGTCTCCGGAGAGCGCTGGAATCCCTATAAGTTCGTAATTCGACCCGTAGAAGACGATGGCGCTAACGAAATTCACCTCCGACAAAAGATAATTGTTTTAGCATTTTGCCAGGAAACGTAAAATGCAAAAATCAGCCGAAAACTTTAAGACGCCTAAGAAAGGCTTAAACGTCTCCGGAGAGCGCTGGAATCCCTATAAGTTCGTAATTCGACCCGTAGAAGACGATGGCGCTAACGAAATTCACCTCCGACAAAAGATAATTGTTTTAGCATTTTGCCAGGAAACGTAAAATGCAAAAATCAGCCGAAAACTTTAAGACGCCTAAAAGGCTTAAACGTCTCCGGAGAGCGCTGGAATCCCTATAAGTTCGTAATTCGACCCGTAGAAGACGATGGCGCTAACGAAATTCACCTCCGACAAAAGATAATTGTTTTAGCATTTTGCCAGGAAACGTAAAATGCAAAAATCAGCCGAAACCTTTAAAACGCCTAAAATAGGCTTAAACGTCTCCGGAGAGCGCTGGAATCCCTATAAGTTCGTAATTCGACCCGTAGAAGACGATGGCGCTAACGAAATTCACCTCCGACAAAAGATAATTGTTTTAGCATTTTGCCAGGAAACGTAAAATGCAAAAATCAGCCGAAAACTTTAAAACGCCTAAAATAGGCTTAAACGTCTCCGGAGAGCGCTGGAATCCCTATAAGTTCGTAATTCGACCCGTAGAAGACGATGGCGCTAACGAAATTCACCTCCGACAAAAGATAATTGTTTTAGCATTTTGCCAGGAAACGTAAAATGCAGAAATCAGCCGAAAACTTTAGGATTCCTAAAATAGGCTTAAACGTCTCCGGAGAGCGCTGGAATCCCTATAAGTTCGTAATTCGACCCGTAGAAGACGATGGCGCTAACGAAATTCACCTCCGACAAAAGATAATTGTTTTAGCATTTTGCCAGGAAACGTAAAATGCAAAAATCAGCCGAAAACTTTAAGACGCCTAAAGAAGGCTTAAACGTCTCCGGAGAGCGCTGGAATCCCTATAAGTTCGTAATTCGACCCGTAGAAGACGATGGCGCTAACGAAATTCACCTCCGACAAAAGATAATTGTTTTAGCATTTTGCCAGGAAACGTAAAATGCAGAAATCAGCTGAAAACTTTAGGACTCCTAAAATAGGCTTAAACGTCTCCGGAGAGCGCTGGAATCCCTATAAGTTCGTAATTCGACCCGTAGAAGACGATGGCGCTAACGAAATTCACGTCTGACAAAAGATAATTGTTTTAGCATTTTGCCAGGAAACGTAAAATGCAAAAATCAGCCGAAAACTTTAAGACGCCTAAAGAAGGCTTAAACGTCTCCGGAGAGCGCTGGAATCCCTATAAGTTCGTAATTCGACCCGTAGAAGACGATGGCGCTAACGAAATTCACCTCCGACAAAAGATAATTGTTTTAGCATTTTGCCAGGAAACGTAAAATGCAAAAATCAGCCGAAAACTTTAAGACGCCTAAAGAAGGCTTAAACGTCTCCGGAGAGCGCTGGAATCCCTATAAGTTCGTAATTCGACCCGTAGAAGACGATGGCGCTAACGAAATTCACCTCCGACAAAAGATAATTGTTTTAGCATTTTGCCAGGAAACGTAAAATGCAAAAATCAGCCGAAACCTTTAAAACGCCTAAAATAGGTTTAAACGGCTCCGGAGAGCGCTGGAATCCCTATAAGTTCGTAATTCGACCCGTAGAAGACGATGGCGCTAACGAAATTCACCTCCGACAAAAGATAATTGTTTTAGCATTTTGCCAGGAAACGTAAAATGCAAAAATCAGCCGAAAACTTTAAGACGCCTAAAAATGGCTTAAACGTCTCCGGAGAGCGCTGGAATCCCTATAAGTTCGTAATTCGACCCGTAGAAGACGATGGCGCTAACGAAATTCGCTTCCGACAAAAGATAATTGTTTTAGCATTTTGCCAGGAAACGTAAAATGCAAAAATCAGCCGAAAACTTTAAGACGCCTAAAAATGGCTTAAACGTCTCCGGAGAGCGCTGGAATCCCTATAAGTTCGTAATTCGACCCGTAGAAGACGATGGCGCTAACGAAATTCACCTCCGACATAAGATAATTGTTTTAGCATTTTGCCAGGAAACGTAAAATGCAAAAATCAGCCGAAAACTTTAAGACGCCTAAAATAGGCTTAAACGTCTCCGGAGAGCGCTGGAATCCTTATAAGTTCGTAATTCGACCCGCAGAAGACGATGGCGCTAACGAAATTCACCTCCGAATAAAAATAACCGTTTTAGCATTTCACAGCAGAACGTAGAATACAAGGAACCAGCCGAAAACTTTAAGACGCCTAAAAATAACTTAAACGTATCAGCGGAGAGCGTTGGAATCCTCTACTAGTTCGTAATTCGACCCATAGAAGACGATGGCGCTAACGAAATTCACCTCCGAATAAAAATAACCGTTTTCAGTATTTTGACAGGGGAACGTACAAATGCAAGAAATCAGCCGAAAATTTTGAAACGCCTAAAATGGCTTAAATATCACCGGAAAGCGATGGAATCCTCTACTAGTTCGTAATTCGACTCGTAGAAGACGATAGCGCTAAGGAATTTCACTTCCGAATAAGAATAAGTGCTTCAGAATATGACGAATGCAAATGCTAGTAAAATTCGTCCCATATATTAGGGAGGTCAAGTGGATATTTGGTTTCAACCAATAGTTTGAATCTGTGGGTTAGTGGTAACCAGACCTAAAACCCAAACTTATGTGTAAGGTAACGTGCCGAGAGTTGCGTGGCCGCAGGGGTGTGCGGTATTTAATGTTGGCCTGCGAAACCCCCTTGTAATTAGCCTTACCCGATCAAGCGGAGCTCTGATCGGACGGACAGATACGTCCCTAGCTACTTTTCGTACAGCTACGCTATCTAGAATTTGCAAGGCTAAGGTGCAAAAGCTTGTGAAACGGGGCCAAGGTTACATACAAGCTAAGAGAGCCATAATCAAGGCCAAATTCACTAGGTATGCACAAAGCGACCAGGTTTAGTCTACATAAGGAAGTTAGGCCTCAACAGACGACGGAGGTTACTAAAAGCAAAAAGGCAATGTCGGAGGGCAGTACTCCCGCCGGTCTTTCGAACGGCAAGGGGCCAGAAGGTTTAACATTCAAGGAGGCTGCTTTGGCGAAGATTGCGCTAGTATGCAACGACTATCAAGCCACCCAGATGGAGCCGGCAAAGCTAAGGCAGGCCAGGACTCTATTATGGAGGCATATAACAGCATTACGGAGCAAGGGCTTTAAGTCCGCTTTAAAAATACACGTATATGCGGAAGAACCGCTTTCAAAGCTGTTAAGTCTAATTAAAGGGATAAAGCTGGAGAACATACTCTAAGGAGGCATAAGGACCACAATAGATCTGGAAAGGTCGCAATGGAACAGGCATCAGTGCCACCTCAAGTAATCTAATCTAATCCAACGTAAACGTATTAATATCGAATTAGCGGGTAAAGTTCACCAGAATGCACGTGTCGTAGAACAATTCTTGGGGCGGTATCACCTAACCTATTAAGTCTTTTTGGTTGTTGCGCAAGAGTTTCCGGAAATTTACAGCCACTACGCGGGAGGGACGGCGGTCTAACTAAATAAGGTCGCGCGAGGAATATCGAGGAAGAAGTTTGAAATAGATGAAAATCTAACAATAAGTACACCAACAATCGCTTGTCAACTAGGTATCAATCGACTTCGACAGTTTGGTGAATCTGTCTGTACCGCTTTCAACGATTGCAAATACGTTGGGAACAGACTTTCCTAGACGAAGGCAATTTTATCAATGGATATTACAAATGCAGCAGGTAAATAACGATTTTGATTTGGATATTTTATTCACCCATGAAGCTATGTGGTTTGACACGAAATGGAACTTTTAGTACACGCAGTGAGCATTACTGGGCAACAGAGAATCCCCATGTTACTCGGCCAAAAAATTTCCAACGGCAATTTTCATTAAATGTTTGGGACGGAATAATCAATGGGATCTTAATCAGATCTTTTATTTTACCGTTTAGACTAAACTTTGACATGGATTGTAATTTCTTACGCCTGAATTTTTCGAAGATGTTGTTTCGAATGTTAGACAACGGATGCGGTTGATGAACGATGGTGCACTTACCTCTTTCTCCGGTACATGTTTGACGGTATTTAAATTAGAATTTTCCTGGACGTTGCATACATGGTGGTGGTTCAATTGCACGACTACTAATGACCATCTAATTTAATTCCAAACGGTTTTTTACTTAAAGGGACGAAACTAAACACCATTGGCGAACTAAAAGATCATCTCAACGCAGTGTATGCAACTTTAGGGAAAGCACATGGAACGCTGAGTCGTGTATGCGGTGAATCATTGTTACGTCGGGCACAAGTGTATCGAGTTAGGTGGGACTAACTTCAACGTCTGCAGTGATAAGTAAGTCAGTGCACCCAAAACAAAACTTTCACTTTATCATTTTTCTAAATTACATTTTCTTTTACACTAATTGCTGCACTTTTACCTCACATAATCTTATCTTTTCTTCCACATTCTAGTTGCGAAAAACTCTTTTGATACATTTTGAGAAATTACGAGTCACTTTATGTGACAAAATTGAGGGACCACTGTTGCATAATAATTTTTCAAATTGGTTAGTAGAAGAGCCCACTGGGACTTGTACCTTTCTTAAGCTAAATTAAAACACTTCAATTTCGTTATTAACATTTTTATTTACAAGAGAAATAAGGCACATTTCAATGTAAACTGGCCTAGGTTTTCATTATCATTGCCATTTATTCATTTTGAATTAAATACATAACTACTACAAAAAAATGAAATAGTGGAACGAAATACTACAGGTATGCCACATGTCAAATTAAGTACATTATCCGTATCAGTATAGAAAGATCATATTTATTTAAGAACTATGTATAGTCGATTTTGACTTATAATTATTAAAATATTGGCAATACAATAGGAAAATAAATGTCTAATTAAATTATAAGGGAGGAAAGAAACTAGGAAATGCATTTGGAATAGTTGCTTCGTTTCATTATAGTGCGTCGCAAATGGAAAGAATAAAAATACTACTTGCTAATGTCATCCTTCAAATTACACACAAGGAAAGAAAATTTTAATTGGAATAGGACATTCCTAATAAATTTATGGCATCGTCTTATTTATCAAATACAAGATACAAAAGTTCACCGATACTTCTTTTGGAATATAAAATTATCTAATATCTAGTTCAAGTTCACTGTAAGGCATTACAATTACTCAGATATGTTTGGTTTAAGTAAACTGTAGGCTAAAATCCACACACACTTTAGATCTATTTTATAACCTATTGGATATGGAGGTTGATATCAAACTAATGTCAGTTTTTTAGAACTTTAAGTAAAGGTTTCAATGATTTATTAAGTAGATATGTATGTATTAAAATTGTCTGATATCAAGTTACCGGCTTATGAAAATAATATGTAGAAAAATGATGTATTACTATTTGTAATTGAATAATCGTAGCGCCTTACGAATTAAGTACATACAATAATTGGAATATCTAACATTGCTTTACAACACATTAAAATAAATTATTATACAGCGTTTCCACAACACTACCTCATAAAAACAGACAGAAAAATATCCATTTTCGCTCTAACAGATTTTATATAAAATTTTCGTATAATTCGTAATAGTAAATACACAATAATAATAATAATAATAATAATAAATCGTAATAAATAGATACAATCACTATCTATCAGGGTTCACACTTTTAAAAGGGGATAAAACATTATATGTACACACACTACGATATTTTGTAATATTTGATAGATCAGATATTACTCGAAATAGATATGCAATCATTTCAATATGCATTTTCAGGATATGTCACTAGCATACGATTTTTTTCTCTCGTGGAAAACTTATCCTTGAACATCACACATATGAAAAAGGGAAAGATGATTTAAATTTCGTTAAAACTTTAACGTTTTCGTCAATGACCATCCCAAGTATCATTGAAATACATGTACTTTGTGGGATGGCTGTTGATTCCGAGAGAGTGCAATTTACGCTTAATACCAGTACTTCTCATTGATTTTTTCTATTTGATATTCTTCATTCGTAGAATAGATAATATAATCGATGTTGACTAGTTCGACCACTTCGTGTATTGTCATTGTTTTATCGTAGTAGTACAGACAATCTATTAATTTGACTTTTCAAGTACTACCGGTGAAAAAAGAAGCACGATTTGCGCTTGTCTCACAGACAAAGGTCTATGGACAAAAATTGATGACGTAGGTAAAATCTCGAAATAGACAAAGTATATGTATTATAAAAAAGGAAGGTTTGCTATTAATGTTGAAATCCTATTTGGACTACGAGTTACGTAATGCATTTTCTGGACCCAATAAACGGACCCTTATTTCGCTAATAGCGAGACGGTATTCGCACCACGTTAGTCAATTGTGGCTGGTTCATGTGTGACTTGAAATAATTCCACAGGAAATAATCCAACCGTAACACATCGCATGAAGATGGCGAGCAATCGACTGGCAATCTAGGGAAATTGATGAATCGTTGAATTTCCGCCTCAATAAATCGATGGTTTAGATGACTGTACGGCACGTAGCACCAAATTTATATTTTCAAAACATTTTTAATATCATCGTTGAAGAGAACTGACTTGAACAGCGGGATAGCGTGCAATTCCTTGAAACCCGCAATAATTTCTTTGATCCATTGGTTGAATCAACAAGGTGGTCTTTGTAGACAGAATCTGAACTGTGAGCTATGGACAGTCTTCCAACTAAATATCTTCAAGATTTTTTGGGTAATCTGATGTATTGTCTAATAGCAACAGTGCTTTCAATGGCATTTTATTAGGCTGAAGGTAATCTTTGATGCTTGGGATGCAAACAGTAAACAGCCATTCTTTGAAAGGAACCTGTGCGACCTATTCAATGCGATGACCTTTAAATTTTAGCAATTTGGCAAAAGTTTTCGAAATGTAAGCATGCTAGATAATTTCTTAACAACTAGTGTTCTTTATCCCGAGTTATGAGTGGAGAATCAAGGGTTTCAAACTAAATATTTTCAAAAATCATCACTTATCTTTCACTTATATCACTTATATTTACTTTATATTTTTCTTCAAAATCCTATGTGCACAGAGCTTTGCATTGCGCATGCTCTAGATTCTAGCAATCTATGAAACGACATGCAGTTGCTCAACTAACTTAACAGCTGCAGGATTCTCTCGTTCTGAGCTGTGGATAGAAAATGAAATACTTTCAAATTTTTTTCGGGTCTTAGATTGCGACGAATGAAAAAATTCTAGCAGCCAATGGAACGACGACGAAACTTCAATGGTAAGGTATTCTAAACAATTTTAACGACTGCCATGTTCTGAGTTGCTGATGCCAATGATTAGAAATGGATATATTTATATAACTACATATTGCAAAAATATCTCAAAACCTTTGATATCTTTCCTTAAATTTCCGTACTTAATTGCCGAAGAAACATCAATAAGACGCTAATTAAATATTTTCAAACATTTCAAAGCTTCTTTGATATTTATATGAATCTGTTTTATATTTCTAAAGATCTTCTGTGTTGAACCCTACGGTATAAAAAAATTGTCTTGACTTCAATAGTTGTTTTGTAGGATTTTATTGGAGGTAGAACAAGATTTATATTCTAACAAAAGTGCACATGTTTTTCTTGAAGTTTTGCCTGACAGAAAAATCGAAATAAAGTGTATAACCGTTTGTTGTTGTTTACATTCGGATGTTAAACTTACAATTCCTTTTTCGGTAATCGTTAAAGAAGTCCGTAATCTTCGGGTGATCAACTAACTGAAAATGGCATTCAACTATTAAACTACTAACAATTCTATGATATATGTATTTTAGAAATTTCCAGCCAATTTAAATACATTAGTTTGGCTTTATTTTGTATTTTGTGATATGTGTTCTAAATCCATCTGGTCGTTTTTGCTGATAAACATTCTCGAAGGGTCAAGTGAGATTTTATTAATCGAAATTTGTAGGTAGAAAAATAAAATGACTCTTCCATACATATATATGTAAAACCAGATACATAACATCCAAATATATGTACTCACGTAATTATTTCAGAGATATTTCTGCTGCAGCAAACCTAAAGTTGAGGCTTCAACCTGTAATCAAAGGCAGGTAAGACAATTCAAACATTTTGACCAAAATCTTGGAAAATGTCAGAAAAGAAAATATTATCATATTTAAGTCATCTTTCCCTGAATGCGTTACAACGTTTAAGGTACAGAAAATAATAAGTAGTTCATTTACAATACAAATACCTTCCTCAAATGTAACAATTAAGGAATTTAACTTACGTCTGTTATTCAATGCTTTATTTTGTTTTCGATTAACACGTCTTACTTGTATTATATAAAAATTTCCCTAATAAAATGATTAAAAGTAGACAATAGTAAACAGTCTTAAAAAGGTATAAAATAAAACAAGAAACAATAAATACCTCTTTCGGAATGCGGAGTAATTGAGCACATCATTTTAAACCGTTACACATTAATAAGTCTTAATAAAAAATCACATTTTGCTTGCTTGCTTCCGATATCTTCTTCGCGATTTTATACTTCACCCTAAGATTATTATTTGTATGTCGAACTAAAAAGGAATGTCAATTTATTGATGCCTATATACACAGATAGAGAGAGTGCTTAATAGAATCGCAGTGTTTCGAATCACTGGAACACCGGAGTAAACGAACATCCGTAATAGTTTTCCGTTTATGTATAGTAGATGCATTGTATATCCAATATAATAGTAATCTGGCTAGAGAAATAGAAAGACACAGGTCCATCTATCTATAACTGAAAGTTTTCGATCACAACATCTTCGACGCGTCGTAATTCTCTAGACTCCATTTTAAATAGTACGCTTCTTTGTTGCAGCGCTCCATAATGAGTTTGTTCCTCGCGTCGTTTATGCCTAGGCATTTTTCACTGCTGCCGTGCTTCAGGAAGTTCGTTTCAGGATCGTATTCCCAGTATTGATTGCCTTTAGAGCCGTGACACGGATACAGGATCACCTCTTGACCGCTGTAGTCCAAACAGGCTTCGTCTCTTCTTATTTCACCGTGTTTGCTATACATCCAATACTGAAACGTTGCGAAAAATGTTAGTTTATTGCGGAACTATTTTTTTGAAATGTGTGTGGAAGTAAGCGTGTTTTTTTGTGTGAGTACATAGATATGTATATTGCGTATGTGTATGATGGTTGTGTGGAATTTGTTTCAGGTATGTTCATATATACAAATGTTGATTGGATATAACCTCCACCACCTAGTTTAATTTGCGTACTTATTTACAGTTTTCTAACATTCAGTAAGCGAAACTAAAGTTACTTTCGAACTAACAACCGATTTCCGTTGGAAAATACATATATAGGATTTCGTCCATTTTATCTAAGGCTAGATAAATTTTAGAAGCATTTCTTGAAAAGGTATGGAAATCTAGATTATTTGAACATGTTTTCAATTTTAATCGTATTTTTGCCATTGTTTTTGTTTCCCTTAAAGCATTTATTGCGTTGTCTGTTTGCAATCTTTGTAGAATAACAATACTGAAGATTCTATCTGTTAAAAACAACGAACCTTTTAAAACTGTAAGAAATTACTGCCGCTGTCGAAATCAGAAACGTTCGTTAATGTATGTCAAGGGTTCAAAACATTTATTCTCATAACAACTAAATTGTATTGCCAAAAGTGGTCTTGCATCCACGACTGGAAAATGGAAGCTAGGATTATGCTAACTTTGGTAACATTTGACCGAATCGTATCAAGTGCTTTAAAAAAATACACGGTGTTGATAGCTTAAATTCTTACTCAAGTTTAGAATTTGGGCGATTCCAAGCAGTCGTGACACGCTGAAGAATCATGAAAAGTCGCGATTGTACGAAAGCTGAGCTGAGTGAAGGTAATATTCAAGAACTAAGTAAACAAATCACGAAGTCGTTAAATTGATTGAGGATCAAGTAGGTATTCGAAAATCATGTGCCGGATGATTATTGGCCATAATTTTATGGCATAGAACACAAAATTGGAAGTTTGGAAAAATTGGAACAGAAAATCTAAAAGTCGTAAACTAAAAAATTTTCTTTGGTATGATACAATAAAAAGCTCAATTTCAGTTTAGCATATTCCCGAGTAGCACACGATCACCTGTAGTTTCAATCATTCACAAATCTCAAGAAGTCACAGGAATCGTGCCCGAACATGAGCAAATACGTAAGTTACAACCTTCCTAACATGACTTATTTTCAAGCGTTAGAGGTTTAAAAGTAAACCCTTATAATCATAAAAAGGACTTCAATTCATGAATGAAATCTAAAATTGCGAAGCATTTAAGTCTTTAATATTAGCAACTAGGGAGTATATACTTTGCTTTTAAGGTGATCCCATAAGCACACGACGCAAAAACTTCAATTTGAAGAAGCAGCAGGACAAAGGGCGTTATGTGTAAATATTTGGTAATTTCGTGAAGATAAAATTGCGTTAACGTGGTACCAATGAGTGTGTTACGTGAAATGTTTTCCCGGATATCATTTAATTTGTTGAAACGGCGATATTGCCTATCCTGCTGATTCTCCTGATCTACCCTTTGCTATTTCTGATTACAGGATCACTTTACAAGCCAAGTATATACTTCACAAATTGAAGACTAGGAATTCCTGAATTCCTGAAATAATGATGGACAGAGTAGCAAAACATCCTGGAAGCGGTGGATCTTACTGATGCTTTCTTTTAAAATCGAACAACAATGGGCTTAAAATGACAACAATGGATCAATACAAAGCTAAAAAGGACTTCATTTTACTTTAAAGCCGTTAGGTTCCTGCATAATGAATATATTCCGTGCCTTTCTTGAATTAAAATGACAATAATACATGGATAAAAAGTCAGAAATAATATGCTCTATTTCAATTTCAAAATCGTCAGATTTCTAAGTCCCAAGCTGTACTTCCAACTTTTTATAAACTTATTACGTTTTGCAAAAGCTAAAAGAAACTTAACGAAAAAGTGAAAATATAATGAGCTGCAAAGCTAGGGAATAAATATTCATAATAACCTACTTTCTGTAAATGTCCTCAGATATGTCGATTTTAATTTTAAAACGCACTTTCTTTGAGATAAAGTGCATGTTTCTATTTAATACAGGGGCGATGCAATAGGGAACGAAGTAAATATTTTAAACGTTAACGGGGGACAAGTGATATATTTCTTGACAGGTTTCTTCGTCTTGTATTCGATGGAAAAATAAATAAATTATTGTTTTCAGGATTATACCTACGTTTCTTGTTATAATTGTAAATTCTGATTTAAGAAACATGTGTAAATAAACGGAAAACTGGGAAGGGCCGGAGGCATATTCGATACAATAAAGTCAACATTTCTAAACAAAAAAACGGAATTACCGAGAAAGATAAGAACGCATAGTTATGAAAAAGTTGCCACGCCTGAATTCATGTAAAGTAGCGAGTCATGGACTCTAATTAAGAGAGAAAAATCCGGAATCAACGCAGTAGAGATGGGATTTCTAAGAAGGATAGAAAACAGACATAGAAGGGATAAAATAAGAAACGAAACATTCAGACGAAACCTAGAAATAGAAAATATATGTAATAATAGATCAAGGACAAGATGGATTAGACGGTATTAGAGAAGAAACACAGAGGAAGGACATAGTATGGAGCGAAATACGAAGCTTAACGCAAGACAGAAAACAATGGAGATAAATGTGTAAAACTCAACTTCACCAATCTTCCTCCAAAAGACAGAAAAGCCTAGGACTAAGCAAAGAAAAAGTTTATTTTGTTTTCTCTATCTATTTGATCTAAAGGAAAAAATCTAAAACCTTTACGGATTACCTTTTTTATTTACAAATATTCCATTCCACTTCATAAATTGTTTAGCTATAGTAGAACCTCATACCCTAGATCTTCCTACACTTTTGTTGCAGTGTATAAAATTTTTTGCGCCCTCTTGCGTTGCCCCATCTTGTACTTGATGCCAAAAAATAATTAAATTTAATTTAAAATAATAACCGACACCTCTGAGAACGTCTGTGAAAAGTACGTTATTGCGAACATAATGAATTTGTTGTATATAGCAGCCACACTTTCAAACCTACACATTACGTCATGTCAACCTTGTACGAACAAAATGGCAGAGACGTAGGAAAATTATCAAAGACATGCGTAATTTGGTCCATTGCGTTGATGACGTAGTATGTACTTCTGAAAGTGTGGCTGTTATACTTTTGCTTCTAACTATATTTTCACTTGCTCGTCGTTTCTTAAGGGTTTATACGATCAGAAACTCTGACTAATTGACAAATATAAGCCTAATAATAAGTCACTGAGTTATCATCGGTGAAAGCATAGTAAAACTATGCTGTTACATGTCATTAAAACATATCACCAGTCTCAAGGAAGTAGCGTTTGTATGTGAATAGTCAACTGTAACAGTAGAATTCTCATTGCGATGGGTTCGCATAAAATTTAAATGTTTAAGTTCGTGATTGGAAATCTGATTCAAGGGGTTTTGTCATTCCTATGTACTTATAGGAGAGAACTATTACTTAAGCTACAAACATTGAATTCGTCGTTAACCATCCTATACTCACGTCAAAATGAAAGACGTATACTATACTATATAAGTCGGTCTCACAGACCGTATGCGTGAGTATAGGAAGGTTAAATATAAATTTGAGCGACAATTATAAAAATCAGTCTGTATAAATATAAGATACGAGGGAGATTCGTAAAGTAAGTTCCGCCTAGTGAGCAAAAGAGTGGGGATATCAGGATGATCGCGGCGCTGCGGTGTAGTCTGGTACAATATGAGTCTGGCAGTGCTAGTGAGAGAATCGTTGGGACACTTCTTCCTGCTATTTTGGTCGTTTAAAATGGTTGTTGCAATTGAAAATTCCGCCGACTGTGAACTGCTTCTTGTTATCCGATTTCTGTGTGCAAAGAACACGAAGGCTGCTGAGATTCATCGTAAACTTTATTCTGTTTAGATGTAGAAACATATCTGAAAGTAGCAGCTTTAAGTTGTATATAGTAGATACCTCTTCATGTATTCGAAATTTACTTTACGAGTCGCCCTCGTAAATTGGAATTGATTATTAAATTTCTTTGTAAATTCTCTTTCAAAAGCTGACAACGTATTCACGTCAATGTTTTAAAAGAGAAAATGTTTGCGGCGAACTGCTTTGAAACATTTAAAAAGAAGTAAAACCCTAAGTTTTACAAATGGGTAGTAAAAGAAAATCTTCTAATCAAAACCGAATTAAAATATTATAAAATAAAAGATAATTTCTGTCCCTAACAGCTTCTAACTTTCTGATCCTTAAGCATTTCGAATTCTATTTATAATTCATTCATCCATCTTGAACACGGTCGATTTTGCTTCTTTTCCCTTCTAGAGTCTTCATAGTGAGTTGCTTCGTGATATTATTTTTGCAGACAAATGGTTGATAACTTTGTATTGGAAGCATTCTGGGCGGAAGTGCTCAAAAGGTATTTCTGGATTTTATTCCTAATAAAATCGGGAATTCAAAATCCGACACACACACACACAAATGACATTTCTTTAATTTACATACCTTTCCCCGTACTTTAATACTTTTAATGAAAACGTCAGTCATTTTCCTTAATAAATTGCTACTATAAAAATGTCCTCGAGTACAGCATTCCATTTCATAACGCAAAAACTCATCGACAACCACCGCTCGTAGACGTATAATTCCATCGGGCGAATTTAATTGAATTACGTCAAAGCGGCGAGAGTAGGAAGAGGAAATCAAGACCTCCGATTTGTTCCGCTTTCATTGTTCAACGGGACGAGCATTACTCAAACTCGACGTTCCCGTTACGAGGGCGAAGCTGGGCGGAGTTTTCTGCGTTCTCCTTTGCGTCGCGCCGGCCTAACGGATTTTTTCACGCGTCGAAAATAGACCGGGGCATTCTCAACGCGTGAAAAATCCCAATTTTTATAATTTCAAAAGGCAGTCGAGTACACCTGTGGCTAAACTTGGAATAAAATGAAAAAGGGAATCTTGTGACGTAGCCCCGAATATGGTACGGTAGCGATATATAATTATATAAGAAGCATTAATAACGCACGTGCATACCGCCTGAAACTTTCTGATAATATAAAAAGTTTAGCAGTAAAGACGGTTTATTACCAATATAAATTAAGCTCAATTTCCGGCGGTGAAACGATTTTTTTCGTTTGAGTTTGGAGGATTCGTCGAACTTCAGCCGTTACGTGCGCGGAGAGTTAACAAAATGAGGCTTTCAACGGTAAAAGTTATTCTAAATTAAATATTCTTGTTCGTGACTTCGCACTGGCGAGTTGTAAAAAATGTAATTCGGTTAGAAAATTTGAAATCAGAGGTATAAATGGAAAAGAATCTTAATTTTTATGGTTTGGAAAATTGAAGATGCTTAATGCTTAAATGTTCGAATCCAACAACATTTAACAGACCGGTCTCATCATTTAAGGGTGTAAGGTACTTATTTTCAAGATCGCTTAAAGTTAATTTTCTTTGGTCGATTAGAAAACTATTTTGAAAGCTGTATATTTTAGCTCTAAAAGATGTATGTATAACTGTAAAATACCAATTGTTTACAATTTTAAAAGATCAGGCAGGTCTAATCTTTTGTCAATAGTAAGTGATGAACCAGCAGGTTTGCAGGCTTGAAATTTTGAATACCACATATTCGATACGGTAGTTAAGGCTTGTCGAAGAGCATTTGTGTAAATTCCTTTGTTCTCGTTGCTTTTTCGAAATCCAAAGGTGACGGTAAGCCCATGGTCATTCCTTAATTGCGGCCAAATTCAACAACAAACAAGGAATTTACAAAAAGCTGGTTGTTAAGTCGTAGCTATCGAATCGAATACACGGTACGCAAAATTTCGAGCCTGTAAACTTACTGGTTCGTCACCTATTATGGAAAAAGCTGTAGAAGCTTTTAACATTGTAAAAACCTAGTATTTTATCGTTACACACAGTACTTCTAAAGGTCAGATATACAATTTCAAACAAGTTTTGGAAATCATAAAACAATTTTAAGTTTAACCGACCTTGAAAGAAAGTATCTTACAATCTTAATTCGATTCTTTTGATAACAAGAACTTACAGACGAGGATCGCTAATAAACTGCATCATTGGAGACTTTTCTATGGTCGTGAAAAACTTATTTCGAGCGATAACCCATGATGTTGGTATTTTAATTATTTAAACTTCACCACTCCCTAGGTCACACGTATATTGTTGCACATACTCCGCTATGTATATATCGTTCATTATTAATGCGACCTCACGCATTCGATCTTGAAAAGTTCGGTTTTCCGCCTCCTTAAAAATTAAAAGGATATATAGGAGCGCAAAAATATATCCGTGCATCGACTTGAATAATTTACATCGTCTACCGTCGCCCCATCGTACGTGTGTGATTCCCCCACGAAGGGGAAACTTGGACGGACGTTCCTCGTGAAAGATACATGAAGACCGGTTGTTTATGTACTCTCGTGCGAATCGTCTCGGCCCGTTCGAGATGCGGTTAAACGTGTCCCGTTTAAAAATTTACGCTGCTTTGTCTGTGCGAGCGATTGTAAAGAACAAACACCGGCGTAACGAGAGAAAAATCGGAAATGAATAATGTATCCGGTTGTAAAAGCTTATCTACGCGTATGCAATTTCGTTACAGTTTAAATATTGGCTTTTATGAATTTAGGAGTTAACTATCTTTGTGTATTGCAACTACATATTACGTTTGCTTCAATTTGCATAGAAATGATGGGCATAAAAGGAAAAAAAAACGTTTGCGTATGTGTACATATAACATTGTTTTGGAGTAAAGTTATTGGCGGGCATAAAAGGAAAAAAAAAACGTTTGCGTATGTGTACATATAACATTGTTTTGGAGTAAAGTTATTGGCGGGCATAAAAGGAAAAAAAAAAACCTTTGCGTATGTGTACATATAACATTGTTTTGGAGTAAAGTTATTGGCGGGCATAAAATAGGAAAAATAATTGTTAGAAATGTAAAATATGTAAACTCTCTTCCAATTTGAACGTTTTGCTACCCTTTCTCTAGTAACTTTTTGTCTGTAAGCCATTACTTGTTTCGTATCAATGAATAATAGTATTTTCCTGATAAAGAAAACTGCAATGCAGTATATTGTAATAAAGGATTTCGATAAATCCTATTCTAGAACTAAAAGCAAAGCTCGTTTATAAAGTTGGAAATCTATAGCTGTTGATACGATAAACACGGGTCGTGGTCAAATCTCACGTATCAGAACGAAAATATAAGGGGAAGAAATTGGCTTTTAATATTTCAGGGATATTTGAGGGGAAACGATAAATTTATTTTTGATCATCGAGTTCGATTCTTTGAATGTTTTTTCCTTACGAATTGTGAAGAAAATTTGGAAAGTCAATGTTCATGGAAGTTTCCTGAAATGATCACAACTTGTTTGTTAATAACCTTAATATGGTTTCTAGCTCATGATTTAGTTCACAATAATAATCACGATGACAAAGAAAAAGATATCTGATTAAGTAGTGAAATTAATATTTGTTTTAATACTTGGATCAGACTCAGACAGTACAAACACAATCAAAATAAGATAAGTACAGGTATTTACGCCACGTGATAAAAACTAGGCAAAAAGCACTATTGCAAATTGTAACACACGGAAAGGTACAACGCAAACGAAGCATAGGAAGGAAACGGATAACTTTAGAGTTGCAACGTCAACAATTAACATGGCTACCCATTTTGGAAGATGACACTCATATAGAAGAAAATACAATTTCGGTCTAAGCGTGAGAATTTGAATAACTGGAAAGATATCAGAATTTTGAAACAAGGGTTCTAATGTCGGTAATGTTCGGGCAAATCGTAAATGGGATAAACAGAAATAATTAGTTGCTAACGAAGTTTCTCGAAAGTAATTTAACATTATCAATATTTATCCAGAAGCAAAGCTAAGCAATTTCTAACATATAAGAGAAAGTATCAAAAGATATAAAAGTTCAAATGCAAATGTAATGGTTCGGCTAGAAAGAGTTTGTGATTATCAAAACTTGAGAAATGCAATACCTTACGACAAAACATGAAATTTCAAATCATCGTTTTGTAGTCATTTGGATTGAAAAGAAGAAGTCTTAACTCAAAAACAATAAGTACTTAGCCTAAAATTACAGAAAATTGAGGGATTAAATATAGCTTCCTTTAGGTTTAATTGGAGCCCTAAGCTAAATATTCAGTTAGTTTCCAAACAAAAACTTTCTGCCCAAAATAATTGAATATACGTTAGTCCACACGGAGTCCTAAGCATACGGTTTATGGGAAATCCGATCGGTGTTGCCATATCCCAGATGTTAGGAATTTGTTTACATAGGCAGTATTAAGTAGTAAAGAAAAACGAAACAACGAAGCTTAGGAGAGAAATGGATAGTTCTTTGTAATTTGCACGAACTAAGTGGGAGGTCAATAACCTATAAAAGCGTATTCTGAGGACTTGTATGTGGAATAAACTATATAACTGATGGAGTGATTTTCGTGATCTACATACATTTCTGGCAGTTTCCTCGGGAGAATGATAGGAGAGCAGTAATTGTTGACAATTAAAGTAATTCACAGCAAACTGGTAAAAGTCGCCAAATTCTAGTTGAGAGCTGTTCAGACTGCAGGAGATAAGCATTAGCAACAAATATAGTTTAATTCAGTTATTAGCTTTAGTCTGTAGAATGACTATTTATAATTCATTTCTTTGGTTCCGTGAGCATACATTAACTTTCCTTATTATGTTGGTTGATATTTTTTAAAAAGTTTCCAAAAATATCTGTTTCCTAATATATATTTATGTATTAGCAAAAAGGAAACACGATGTTGAACTAGAGCCCTATGGTCAAACAGACAAGGACTGCTACCTTTTGGTTTCACTCCTTTTTTCTATACATGTGGACAAATATGAAAGAAAAAATGGGTTTAATCTTGTAGAAAGGTGTGAAGAAATGTAGGAACGAACTTTACACCCCTCCTCACGATTGGTACTAAAGAATAGAAAGCGTACTAGAGGGTTGGTGGTGGCAAGCATTATACCTTAATCTTTAGGCCAGGAAATACATAAATAAAATATAGCCCCATATAAGGATGACTTCTATAAAAATATCATGTTGCTAGCACGGTTCCGCTGTTTCGTTTTATAAAATCACATAAAAAGTGGTCTTCGTCTAATATAGCCGACAGAGTTGAAAGAATTGTAGAAATCTAAAGCACTTTCAAAGAAAGACATGAGAGAGTGTCGATATAAAGTTTGGAGAGAAAAGAATTCTTACTGGTAAAAAGTTCATTATCCTTCTAAAACTAGTGAATGGTCATTACATTTATTAATACTTAAACGCCAAAAAGACGTAAAACCTTTAGTATTAGCAAGTTCGTCGGTTATAGTATTGATAAGCATCCACGGAGTCGGTGAAAGGACTCTGAAATTGTTCCAGTTTCATGAATAAGATATCTTTCAACGAGGTTAGTTTTCCGCTATATGAAACTTCAAATCACTGTCTTGATAAAAACTCGTTGGACAGAAGTAATATCGATTTTACAACAATTAATATCGAGGATAGAATCATCTATGTATCATTCTAGTATTTATCGTCCTTTGATTATGGCAAACAGCTCTTATTCTTTATTTCATTAAAGAGGATATGCGTTTTCGATAAGATAAAGCTTGATTTCATCTTATTGGTGAACAGGTCATATAGAAATGATGAAATGGTTTTTAGGATTCCATTCTATAGTTTGGGTTTCTGTGAAAAGAGAGATCATCAGATCGTTGTGTGAGAGACTTTTAAATTACAATAGATATATATTTTGAACACCACATAAGATTGCTTGTCTTCAATTTTTAGTGAAGAATGTGAGACTATTCGCGATTTGTCTTGGATTTTAGGAATGTTAAGTTTCCCTTTCTTGCTACGCAATTCTATGATTGTATATGTTTTAGTGCGTTTTCTAGAAATATTCGCTTCACAGGAAACAAATATGTATTAGCTAAAGAAAATATAAAATACTAAGTTTTGATGATCAACCGGAGCAAAACAATTCGGCTTGCGCTTCTCCCTTCCCCTCTTCCTGTGGAGAAATACAAACGGAGATGGTGCATTTAAAATTTTACAAAGGCGAGAATAAATGCGGGTAAGGACTCCACGTCCTTCCTCACGTATGACCGTAAAGGATAGGAGGCGCTCTCAAGGGATTTGGTAACGGCGAACATCGGAAACCGTTGCAGGTTTAACTTGCTTGTACGCGTGAAAGGAAGATCTCCTATCGCGAAGGCAATATATTCAAAGGACAATCCGGTTATCGTACAGACCATAAGAGACGTCGGAGAATATTTGCGTTTGGCCAAGTGTGCACCATAGGATTACAGTCCCGCGTTTGCCAAGCTGGTTAATTTTTTATCGTCGTCGTCTATGTGAACCGAGTAAAATGGCGGAATTAGCATCGTACATATTATTATGTTCAGATTTGGATGGAAATGGGATGCTGCAGCGGAGGAAAATGTGTAAAAATTACAATAGATTTTACGAGTCAACTAGAATTTGCGAACTAACACGACGTAAAGTTGGGGCTAAGTAATCTAATTGTTAATGTAGATGAGATCTGTTAGTTCGTAATTTTTGTAGTAAAGGTGGAACAATCGCGTTGGAAGCCATAATTTTAAGTATTCTGGCGCGTCTTACGACTGCTGTATTAGTAAATACTAGATCTAAAGATGCTAAATATGGCATTCCATATTTATATTGTTTTTCAGTTGCAATGCATATTTTTGTGCTTATCCAAAGATGGCTGACATAAAATCGTATTGCAATTAGTACATGTGGTACATACTGCTTGTGACTTTGTCAAATGGAACGACCAATTACATTCTCTTCTGCTGAACTTCGTTAATGGCATCAGTCCCTTGCTAATATATTTTTAATATAACCGTGAAAAATACAATTTGGACCTCATTTTCATTTTTGCGTATCCCTAAAATATAATCCGGTCCGCTTCATTTGTTATGACATGCCGACAAATACCGGGAGCTAGAATCAAATCCGCATTAACTACGTACCGCTCATTTTTAAAAGTGCCCTCGAAAAAGCTCCCATTGGCCTGAACAGATTACAAATAAATAAATACAACTGCGCTTTTTACCCTACATTTTTTTCTCGCCCGCGCTGTCCAGGTCGAATATTTGCGAAATCACTTAGGGTAATACCCGTGCCTTTGCATTTCGAGCGAGAATAAATTTTCATTCGTAATTAAATAAAATGCGGGACCAACTGAACAGAAATTAGTGCGTGGAATGGATGTAATTTTTCTAGACTTGATCCAGATTTATTTTTAGCGACGTGGATCAACGAAAACGAAAGCGAAAAATACACAAATTAGGACATTGGGATATGCTGAAATAAATGTTGCAACGCGTAAAAAATTAACAAATCAGGGTGAGCAAAGTCGCAAAATCCGCTTTTATTACAAATAGTATTGGGTAGTGATTTACGTGTACGATACCGTTTTATTGCGTATTATACGGACTGCATTTTGGAATATCTACGGTAGAATTATATTCATACTGTAGGATCTATATTTATAGTTTGAATTATGCGTTTTGAACAGTGGAAGCGTTCGATACCGATATTAATTAGAGTGGCTTTTCGATTTTTGTACATTAACGTGGTCAATTAAATAGAATTGGCAACATCGAACCGGACGGCCACTACACTCCGGGTTATTTCAATAATTCTGGACTAATATGATTAATTACATAACACATGTAAAATTGATATCTTCATATCGCAGTCAAAAGGAGTTACCGAGTAATATGTCCATTATGAACATCGAATTTTAGACATTTTGTGATGAAGATGAATAGAGTGTACGACATCTGCGAGTGACCCGCCTGTTTTTTTAGATTGACTTTATTGAAAGTACGAATTATGTTTCCAAAGTTACAGGAATTTGGCTATAATTTGTTTATTTCATCAATTATCATTAAAATTACAATGTAGGTCTTCAATATAATCTCCATTTAATTGAATACGCTTATCCCAACATGAAACTTATTTTGTTAAACCGTTCTCATTGAACTTTTTAGGAATGTCTTCAATCCATCTATTTACAGTTTTACCTCATTCAAGGTTTCAATCGATTTGGCGAATAGTATGGATGTACAAGCAAATTCCAACGCCTAAACGTTGGTGTAAAACCTCATGTGTACATATTTCTACACTAACACTAATTTATCTTCATCTTCAGTTGGTTCTCATTGGCAGTAACCTTTCTTTAACTTGGATGTTCACTGCGCGAATTCCAGTGACGTTCTGGCAGCTTCAATAATTGTCTACCCAACAATTTTATTAATGTTCACCGGGCGTTCTCATATTTTTTTTCGTAATACGGTTTCCAATATTAAATTTAAGTAAAAGATTATCTTTTTGATAACCATGGCCTGATATGTGAGTACATCGTGGCTATTATATTTGATAGCCAAAGTCTCAACAGAAAGATCATTGGCTATTAAATATGTTAAAATGATGGACCCATCAATGGACTGTACTTTTCGATTTTTCAGACTCTCTAAATACATCTTACCTTGAATAAGTTTTCTAGGTTTCACACTCTGCTTAAATAAATAGAAAGTTATAGTTCTTATCGCATATAGCTGTGATTTCATCGCGTCTTCCATTATTGCAAAATCAGTAGGGCTATACGTCTGTATCAGTCAAGTAGCTGAAGTATACTAAACAATATTGCACGGAAGGGCTGCGTAATCGTATCTTGTCCCTGACATTCGAAACATCCCTCGTAGATAGAATAGAATCAATTATGTATACTTGGCCTTTATTAGGGAGAAATAATCATTTTTAATGTTTAAATAGTGAATGATTTGGAGCAATTTGAGCTTTAAGTCGGCTTTAGATAAAGTAATCTGTAGTTCTCTACCTTTTTATGAAAAATACTGCCATAAATCAGATTGACTCGCTATAAATAAAGAGTAAGTAGTATATATTTCAATGATGCGTTTTTCTAATCTTGTAATCCAAATTGAAAGATGTCCTAAATGCATTATCAAGGGAATGGCTGGAAATAAAAATATTTATGCCTGCATACATATACAAACGCACGGGCAAGATACAAAATCCAAAAGTTTCTCGTGTTAATCTCGCCAATCACTACTGTTTCTGAAGCAAGCCCCCGTCAATCTTCCGCTTTACTAAATCGAAATGGATGTATGCTATATCACGAAGCAAACCTACATGTATTCCTCTTAGTATGCTAGCACCTTTTCTTGAAAAGTTTTAGGTTGTATTTAGGATTGAGAATCTGCTTTGTATCGAATATTCATCCTTGTCTGAACGATATCTTATTGTATGTATAAGTTGTGATGTGTTTTAGTACGAAGAATATTCCAGTAAAAACGAATTTCTTGAAGCGTACGTTTATTATGTATATTGAGTGTTTAAGAATGTGTAAAGTAAGTATCCATCCTTCTCCTAACGTCATAAATAGACCCCGGAAAGTTTAAGGAGGTTGACTCCCACCAATTAGGTCAGCAACCTAAGTTGCAAAGTGCACGTTGAATCGCATTAATGCGTTTCCATATCAACCTTCTCCGTATAAGTTTGGAGGCCGACCGTTCATTAGTGGTAGGGGTGATTTTCTTAAACTTTTCGGGATCTATTCATAAATCAACCGCGCATTCTAGACACATGAAATAGGAGAACTGTTTACTTTGATATTGCGGCGATTGTAAATAACATTCGCATTATTAAAGTGTGATAAAGTAAAAGCTTCAGATAGTAGGGATTTTGTGTACGAGTTCAGCAATTTAATTTCAATGTAATTAAAGATTTCTTTAATTATGGACGTGGTATAAGAGTGGAAATATAGTTTGGAATACTGGAGTGATAGAAACACCTACATATGTATGATATAAAGTTGAAGTAAAATTGACATAGATTATTGCGCATCTAGAGTTTCCAAGACTAATAACCTAGTTGGATTAAGGATTTACAAATCATGTTATATACTAATGACGAAGTGTTAAATAGTGTGATAGCTGTAGTGGCAAAGAAAAGGGATTAAAAATATACCTCTTCTGTTTAAAATTTACACTGCTCTAAAGAAGGAATTAACATTCAAAACAAAACAAATTCACTTTAATGGTGGAGAATATATTACTCATTGCAGGTGTTTCATTATCTACTTAACATTATATTTTACAAAACGGCCCTTACGCCCTTTGCCTAAAAGCAAACTAATCCTTTGAAAATAGAAGAAACTAGTGACACCATCTCTTGTATCTTTTTGTTGTTGAAAGCAGGAATCTTGGTTGATATTCTGTCAAGCCCTAATAATATGTATTTCACTCTGAATCGCACAATTGTATTGTGCCAGATCGACGATGAGCAGATCTGCTGAACCATGACACCTATAAAGTTGCTCAAATAGGTGGTCTTTTATGACCTACGCTTTTGGTCCTGATTATCCTTCCCCGCGTGATACGCTTCAGTAACAAATATTTATCTCCTCAATTGTTCTAAATTTTTTTTATTGACGTTGCTTATTATTTCACACTCTATCTACCTATGGCACCGATAATACTGGGAGCAAGTGATTACTGAAATTTTGAAGCAATCTATGTATGCGCATGTACTGTACATAATTATTTGCTACTGTTGCCGACATTTGTGTACCTGCCACAAGGAACCTCAACAATTTTTGTAAGAAAAAAAAATCTAAAAAGAACGTTTAAAAATTTAATTTCATATTTACTACCTACATTTGTCATTAGTAAATGAGACCTTCATCTCTTGTTAATTCCAAAGGAACACCGCCCTCGTTGTCTCAATACACCAACCGTCAAAACGAATTGTTTGTTGCATATTCCACAAGCTACGGGCAAATAAAATTACCGTCACTTAGTCGACTCAGCTTCCTCAGTTTGTTCGGAGCTCATTTATCAAGTTTTCGAACGATATCTGCAACGCTTTTGAAACGGCGGAAAAGACTGAAACAATTTTCTGCCGGAATTACATCCGAAGTTCTGCTCTGAAATGGTAAGCTATCTGTTCCGTTGTCATGGCGCAACACTTGGTTTTGCCTAAACGAATCAAACGTCTTCGAAAAGCACTGCAATGATGGATGCGTACCTCATACTTACTCACCCATTACGAACGATCTAAGTGATTTTCATTGGACATTTCAATCCGATGAAAAGTCGAATTATTCAAGTACTGAAATGAGCGAAATTGACTTCCAACCCATACGTAGTACCATTAAAGAAAGCCAGAAATCGCTCATAAGGTTGATTAAGGATGAAGTGAGGATGCAGTTATGGACAACATTCTTTAGAAATGTAAATACAAATAAACAATATACGCCCGGCGCGGCGTGATTCTAATCTCACTAGCAATAAGAGCATTCCTCTTCAAAACTGTGTTTCGCTCAAACGTCATGTTACACAACACAAATAGAAAATCGCTGGAGTATATCAAAGAATCTGGTTTCATCTATCATCCATTACAGCATTCTGAAAAGACATATCTTACTATTTCGAAGCGGAAGCAGTTACGACGAAATTAGGCGAGCGATGCCCAACTTCGGATGTCATTCCGAAAGCGAATTGTTCCAGTCTTTTCGGCCGTTTCGAAAGCGTCGGAGATAGCGTTCGAGAACTTGATAAATGAGCTCCGAATAGACTGACGAAGCAAGTCGACTGAGTGGCGGTAATTTTATTTGCCCGTCGCTTGCGCAATATGCAACAAACAATTCGCTTTTACGGTTGGTGTATCGAGGCGACGAAGGCCGTGTTCCTTTGAAGTTAACGGGGAACGAGGATCTCATTTACCATTGGAAAATGGATGTAGTAAATAAAAAATTAAATTCTCTAAACGTTGCTTTCCTGATCTCTCGTTCTTAAGAAAATGGTGAGGTACTTTGTTGTAGATATTGTTTAATTTACAAATGTTGCGAAAAACTATGCACAAATTATTATGTACATAAGTTGCTACAAAATTTCAAAAAGAAGTACCACAAAATGAGTACTCTTTTGATAGAGTATAAAATTATAAAGAACACCAAAGGGTAGAATTGAAGTACCATATAATGAGAGGCGAGAGGTGTTTGTTGCTGGGAAGGATAATGGAGACCAGAAGCGTAGGTAGTAGACGAGCGTCTTGATTGAGGAACTTTAGATGATGGGGGCACTTCCAATGAATTATTTAACGTTGTCAACAAACTATGGACAATCTTGATTATCTCCAACCTCCGATAGGAGAAAGAACAGAAAAAGAGGAATAAATAAGACGTTGGAGTACCTAACACTAATGATTGAAAAGAAAGTTATTTAGCAACGTAACGTATGTATTCCAAACGGAAGTCATCAGAAAATGAAAGCTAAATTATGAACGTATGCATTTTATGATCTTTTACTATCTCAGAAATGACTCATTCCAATAACAATATATGGATCGTCGTTGTTGGTGATCGACGACCATCCAAAACCACAATTTATCGCAGGTTTTGGGAGAACAAGTTTGGTCGTAGTAGCCTCTACAAGGAATTTTGTGGAGGTTGCTGTGCATAAGATCATTGCTACTGATCGAGTATCTCATAAACTGTCTCAGTGCGTGCAAATAGTCTGAGGATGATGGCTCTATAACACAGGATTTCCATCATATGATTAAATTGGTAATAATCGGTTAAGGGAATTGCAAAAAAGTCGTTCCTATGACGGTATATTGAAGAATTAGGATTTTGGAATTTCATTCTAACAGCAGAACAGTAGCTTAACAGTAAATTAAACTGGGATCGTGAATGCAAACGGGTAAAGTTTTCTCACGAGTCCTGATTTTATTTTCGGACCTACGTTGGCAGAAACTCGTAATTTGTTGTTCCAATTATATATAAATGATGGTTTAACACGTGCAGTGCTAACTAAACCAATCGAAACTTTCAGCAAAACTGAAAGGATTTTTAAAAATAAAGCTCTAGCTTGTATTTGACGCGTTAGCCCGTTATGCGCACAGCTAATGGTAACACAATGACGCGTTTGCGCGTCATGCGCACTCAACGTGTTAACCTAACAAACGGGAGCAGATCACTTTTGGTTTTCATTTAGATATATTCCTTGTCTGACCTGTAGCTGCTTGAAAAGCAACAGACATCTTAGAGGATGTTTCAGTATTCAACAAATCTTTGGTGGAGTTCATACACATTTTGTTAACCAATTCCTTCCACTACTATCGATCTTAGGCTGAATTTATTTTTCACCATATGACATGTACTGTTCCATCTTCCTAAGTAAACTCATCTTCCAGGTGTGAAGGGGTCTATACGTCTTCTGCTTCCCTCTTATGCTGATTTTAATGCCTATCTGATTAAGTTTTTCTACGGCTTCCTCAGCCCGTGTCCGATCTGCGTCATTTATTTTTCTGTAATTAGATATTTTCCACAGTAGACTTTGTCATCTTCTCTAATTAGAACATCTGGTGTATTTTCCTTGGATATTTGTTGATTAACGTCTGTAGCATTTTTTCACTTACAATTAGTTTATAAGCCATACTTTAGCACTGTACAATAGCACAGTTTTAACATCAATTCGGAATAATAGCAGTTTTGTCTTCTTGCAGTATTTTTTGATCTCCGTATTTTACTCAATTTATTAAATGTCTTTTGAGTTTGTTCCATTCTTTTCTGTACGTCTCTGTGAACGCCATCTGTTCTATTCCCCATGGTTCTTAGGTAACAGAATTCCTCTATCTCTTCAATATTATTGTGGCCTATACTTATTTTCCTTCCATTCTCATTTCCGCCTGCTAGGATCTTTGTCTTTTCTAATTTATTTTGAGGACCAACTTCTTGTCATTTCCTTGAGTTTCTCGATTTACTTTGCATTTGGTTTTTATTTCTGGCTATCTTCGACTACGATTTATCTGTCTTCCCGTGTATACCGATATTTGCGAAAGGCGTATATATGTGTCGTAAATGTTCTTGTATCGTACGTTATATTTGCACCTAACTGAGCAAAATATTATGCACTTTGGTCAATGAGTCAATCGCAGCATTTAACATATCGGAAATAACAAATATTGGGGTGTAGTCAAAGGGTTAAACATATGCTTTTCATTACCTTAGTTGATGATTAAAAATAGACTCGGTGATAAAACGAAATCCTACTTGATTTCCGTAATGATCCTAACACTGTTGGGTATGTTCCACTTTTGCTGAATAATATTCGTACATGCTTTTGATCACCTTTATAGCTTTTCTCTGCTAATCTGGCAGCCCCGTACCCAAGGGTATTGGGTAAACCCCTTTCTAAACAAGACAACACACGTCCTCATAAAGCGGGTTATTATAGGATTCTTGCAAGAGAATAGCCATGACAGATCTTTTGTTACTTGCTTAGTTTCCAGATCTTAAGACCATTGAAAATGTGCTGGATTTCATAGGCCCTAGAGAAGGAATTTGTGCATTTCCAAACCTGATGTTAGTTGACTTTCACACCTGAATTCGAGAAACCTGGAATGATGATCTTCAGGATATCATAAATCATATTATTTCAAACATTATTATATGCCATTATTTTGAGATGTAAATGTAGTGATTTTGCTAATTCAATAAAATACACATCAGGTGAAAACTTGTTTAAAATTAATTTAGAGTCAATTCCCGTCTTCTACTTACAGATAGAAACTTTCCTGAAAAATAGCTATTGTTGCAGTTGCAAGCAGTAAGAACGACAGAAGATAAATAGCGCGAAAGCGGATGAATATAGTATTACACACGTAGAAGTAAAGTAAGAAGTTACTAAAAGTTCTTATTGCATTTCTATTGGGTAGATACTTATGATTCTGGAATGTTCTGCGAAACTTATTGCGTTGATGTCTTCCATCATTCCGAAACTAGAAAATGTGACTGACTGTGTTATTGTAAAGTAAAGAAAACTTTAAAAACAACTTTCTACAAATCTCTGAGACTTGGCATTTTCGGTTTATTTTTATTCGCAAAACTGTTTGGCACATTATATTCTAGATGGGACTTGAGAGTATTGCATAGTTTCGACAAAAGTGCAGTATTTGTTGGATCTCACGAAAGAAATGTGAAGATATATAGATTAATTGTTGAATCAAATCGTAATAATATAAAGCTAATGGCAATTTCTGAAACGTGCCAGTAAATGCAGATATATACGAGTAAGTCGATCTAACTGGTGATTTCATTCAAATATCATCTCAAACATTTTTTTAATCCAATCAGTTTAATCTGATTGTTCTAAAAATCGTCAAATAATGCAAAGTGAATGTCCTGTAATAAACATGT
This sequence comes from Chrysina gloriosa, assembly GCA_038088585.1. Lineage (NCBI taxonomy): Eukaryota > Metazoa > Arthropoda > Insecta > Coleoptera > Scarabaeidae > Chrysina > Chrysina gloriosa. The sequence goes on from CM076092.1 coordinate 11,321,627, forward strand.
AAATCGGAAGTTTGAAGCAATCCGTCTATCAATAAACAAATTATTACATCTAGGGCATCACATTTTTCATTTAGTCACTCTCTTCTTCGCAACAAAATCAAAATTTTGTTTTCTGTTGCTTGTAAACATTCATATTTTGTCATAAAAAAACTTGGTGGCGTAGTGTTTAGTCTCTTATATCTATAGATGATTTATAAAGACAAATGAACAAAAAAAGGAAATTAACCAGGTTGTCGTGCACTGACATAGTATCTCTAGTATCAGTTTAGGATACCCAAGTGACATTTATTATAGACTATTTCAGCGGAGGAATTCAGACATGGAACTGGAACTAATTTATAAGATTGGTTATTTTTGCATAAAGTGATTTTTACACTTCACACATTAATTTGAGACATATCAAATACGCATTTCAACAACTGTCTTTTCATCTTTAGTGAGAATGACGAGATAGCTGACAGCGAGATCAAGCCTATCTGATTTATAACATTGACTAGCTAAATGTTTAGTTATAACCAAAGAATCTGATGCCGTTCCATTATTCGGATGAAGTTGATATATTTTAAGAGACAACAGTAAAAAAGCAGAACTTCAATCGCGATTATTGTATTCTGATTATTTCCTATAGACTAAAATTTTGATACGTATTTAATCTGATTGCTAGGAATTAAGCTAACCAAACAAATCCTAATCTGGAGTCTCCGCTATAATAGCCTAAACTTATAGTAGACAGTTGCGTATTTACTCTGTGTATTGTTATTGAAGATTAATCAGGGTCGATACAAAATCAGAATCGCAAAATTTATGAAATATTTACACATTATACAGTATTAATCACGAAATGAGAAGGTTTTGTTAATATCGTTATATACACTCAGGATCTAGCTAAGACACAACCAAACTTCCTGTAAGGTATACGAAAATGTTAGAAACGGAAGGAAGTACTTCGTACAAAGCCAATTGATCATTTCGAAAGTATGTACTATGATAAAGGCATACACATAAAGTTAGATTTTGAATTTCGTGTTAAATTTTACAATGTCTTGCAGTATATACAGAGTGGTAGAACTGCATTACGTGATAGACCTCAACCTTTTTGCTATTACAGTTCTTTGTCGGTGGTGGGGGTTACCTGGTTGCCACCTTGGCCATGACAAGGCCACAGTCCGACGGGCTTATGCATGTCGTCCGGTTTACAGGGCGAATCGATGCACATGTCATGCTCGATGGTCGCGATCTGAAAAGGAAAATCCTTTGAATGCTATCGTTAAGATAATTACCTGATGTCCTCCTTGCCGGTGACAAGGATACAGTCCGACCGGTTTGTGGAGGTCCAGTTTGCGCGATGGCGAGTCCAAGCACGTCTTACTGCCATAGCCCAAATTCCTTATCTATATTTAATCGAAAGACGTTAGTAAAGAACAATAAAAGTTACTTGTTATTAAGGTAGGTAACACTGAAATTGAAAAGCTTATACGTAAATTTATGGTATCACTCGTACTGTGTTTCAAGTATGCAATTGGAGGATTAAAAACAATTTCTCCATGGAACAAAATAATTTTACTTACAACCTGTAATGTTTTGATATTTTTTGCCATATCCCAGGCAGTACCTTTTGGTTTCTCTCCACAAAGAATCAAGCTGAAATTTGATACCATCATCATCATTATTAAAATTTTTACCGTTTAAGACGCTTTTCAAAGAATTAAATAAATGATATCTTAACGGGCTATATGATGGACGTGGCAATACATTTCGGATTTGCTAATTTTGGTGGCTTTTCGTGAATTATCCTATTCGGCTCGGTTAGTTGTTGGATGTATACATCTGACTTCGCTTGGTTGCGTGGTAAAATTTCAAAGGCAATTCCTTGGAAGTTCTAGTACGCTGACGATAACTTCCCAGCTCTGGGTCTTGATTCAGCTTCTTCATCTTCTTTGCTTCACCATATATTTTGATTGATATTGTTACAAACAATCCACCCTTTCATGACCAGTTGCTAACCTATTCAAAACTGGAAAGAAAACTCGAAAGATTCGACCAAAACTATCCCCAATTTCTGTATTTAAAATGCTCCCTGGTTTAAGTGTGTTCGGTACTTATTTTCAACGTCCCTTAAAGTTAATTTTTGTTTTGGTCGGCTCGAAAACTATTTCGAAAGCTGTATATTTTAGCTCTAAAAGATGTATGTACAACGATAAAATATTAACTGTTTACAATTTTAAGAGCTCAGGTAAGTCTAATCTTTTTCAATAATAAGTGAAGAACCAGCAGGTTTGTAGCCCTGAAATTTTGAATACCACATATTCGATACGGTAGTTAAGACTTGTCAAAGAACATGTTTGTTAATTCCTTTGTTGTCCGTTGCTTTCTTGAAGTCCAAAAATGACGGTAAGCCCATTGTTATTTTTCGATTCCTTAGTTGAGGTTAAATTCAACAACAATCATGGAAGGTAGAAAAAGCTCGTCGATAAGTCGTAGTTATCGTAACGAATACACGGTATGCTTCAAGCCCGTAAACTTACTGGGTTTTCACTTATTATTCAAAAATAAAGCTGTAGAAGTTCTTAACATTGTTAAAAACGAGTATTTTATCCTTACACACACTACCTTTAAAGGTCAGATATACACGTTTCAAAATAGTTTTGGAACTAATAAAAAAGATTAAGTTTAACCGATCTTGAAAGAGAGTAGCTTTAACACTATTGGATAATTTAAATTTCGCCTTTCCGAATGCATGCACCTGCGTGCACGCCAAGTTTCCGAAACTCTATCGAAAAACAAAGAATAACTTCCGTAATTACAGGGAAAGAAGTGGGCACTGCGCTAGTGTAGCTGCCTCCTCGAGCGTCTCATAACAACCGACAATTAGAGGAACTTCCCGTTGCTATTCAAATACTCGACGTAACACGAAACCTGTGCCGAAACTTTTCTAATAGACATATCATTTTGCGGACGAACGCGTCTCATACGATCCTTCAAAAGTTTCCCGCTTCCACCTTCTTCAGCATCTTCGTGCAATTAAACCGAAGAGTTCGCATCCGGTAATTCGCCAGTGAAATAATTATTCTCGGTCGGTAAACGTCTTTCGTGATTTCCGATATCAATCATACGATTTGCTGGTGTCGGATCGTAGCCGATGTGGTGGAGTTCGCTTCGTGAATAATGCACCGAGTTGTTCTTGGCCGAGCTGAAGTTTAACCCTTGCGTGTCAATTACACCTGGCAGGTGCCAGTGGTGATCAAGGCGTTCCAGATTAATCCTAACGATGATTATTAATTTGTTATTTTGCATGTACCTATTAGATGCATGCCACGAAGATTTTGTTTCGCAGTGATCTCTGTTAATAATTACAGCGAAGATGGATTTGATTTTCATAGGATGGTGGTGGTAACACAAGGAAACAAATATTTATCGATGTAAGGTTATACCTACGCTTTAAATAAAAATCGAGGTGATAAGTTGAAGTATATATATATATAATACCAAGTATTCACTTTAGTATCTTCTAAATCGAGACGGCGGACCGATCCAATCTAATTTATTCCGGCTATTATAATTAAGGGATATTGCCCACGGAAGGGTAACTAGCATTTTAATTTTAATTTTCTTCGGGGAATTAAACAAATTATTCACACAACGATACTTGTAATTTTTTAACGATTTTCGTATGCGAGTTAGCAGGTACTTGCTCTTGACCGTCCACTTGATATGGCATGTAAGAAAAAGGCATTCACGGGGGTGGCAGGCGTTCTAGCCGTATTCGAGCGGGAAAATATTTGTTTACGCCACACACACGGTTACAGTAAAAAGTAGGGTAAAAATGCATGGTTAGAACTTTAAGGAAAGAATTTTTTTCGCTCACTTTGGTTTATACGGTTGTGATAACGCTTGCCTCGATCTAGCGAAATACATACATACGTGTCTCGGAATTTATTATGAAACAATTGTGTCGTGAGGAGTTTAGCGATGTGATATAGTGTCACTTTAGTAGAATCAAACAGATATTTTAAATATTTTTTCTAGTAGTGGGAATATAGTAAATAAGAATGGAATGGATTGCAGATTAAGCATATACTATGTGTTAAGGATCCCATTAATATTAAGTAATCTAAATACTGTAATAGGGATGAAATGTTATGCACGAGTAGAAACTAGAATAGACAACAAGTCACAATGAAAGAACATACAGTCAAATAGAAAAAAGGGGGAAAATAGAGTGTTAAAAACATGGTATTTTACGATCGAAATAACTCGCTTCCAACCCTTTGTGCATCATTAATCGATGACGCTATTATTGGAAAGTACAAAAACGTGCTACCATGTGGAAATCAAACCTATTAATAATTCAAAGCGAAACCGGTGCAAAACTGAAATGACCTGCTAAATTTGGGATTGCTATATTTAGGTAACAATCGTTTATGCTCTTGTACAATATCACATATAATTGTATCCATGTAAACGTATGCAAACACATCAATTATGAGAAATGTTAATTTGGTCAATTATATTTATTTTTGATATTAACGTCGGTTTCGAGTTACAAAATCTATATCTAAATGTAGATAAAACGACGTTTTAGAGAAATGTGTGACGAAAGCATGAATTCATCCAGAAAATTGTATAAATAATGTGGAAAAACCAGAAAGACATCTGTGATATTTATATCATTAGTTAGATATAATTCACCTAGTGGATACGATCTTTCGTGTCTTTGGAACACGTAAGACGTGAATATAGTGTGGAGGACGAATGAATGAACGATGATGCTTTCTATTCCATATCCCTGAACTTCACCAACCCCACTTTCTCTACTCCTGAGGGAGTACGCGTCTCTTTGTCCCTTATTCTTTGCTTGTTGAGTATGAATGCTAACTTAATTTTCACTAGGGAGCTGGATTGCAATGGTTGCCTTTGGGATTACTAGACATTTTACGATCATGTTCGTGAGGCCACTTACCTATGCATACATATTTCTTACAAGTAACATGACCTAACTGACACTCACTGATACGAATAAAACTTAATGTACCTATTTATTAAGTATCAAAAGATATCGAACCCGCGTCTTTTGTTTCTGTTATATGTGCATTTAAAGGTAAAAAGCACCTCTCAATCTCTAGCGCTTGGGAACAGTTGCGGTCGATTCCTTCCGAAACAAGACATTTTCTGAAAATTGTACTGAGGGCCAAAGTTGTAGGGTCCAAAGTGGTGCACTTGATAGCTACCTTGAGATGATTTTGAGGTTGACTTTCAACGCATGTGTGAGATCACCTTATTTTTCTTTGCTGTAGAAATACCAAGTTTTAACATTCAGATTCTATACAGCGTAGAATTTGACATTCACAACATGGATTTATTAGAAAGAATGATTTGATGATCATCAGTTTCTTGCAGAATCTTGTGTTTATCCAAAATGATGCATTTTCAGAAACAGTTTTATTCGATAGTTTACGAATAATTACATTATGGTTTCTTTTCGCTAATTTCTAATATAAAATTCATGGCAAAAATAATCAAAGGTTGTGTTTGGAACCGCCAAAGACAATCATGTCATAGGCGAGTAACCCCCTTGGCCTGAAGGCGCAAACTCTTTGTGAACGATTCCCTTATCATCAAAAAATCAAATCAGTGTGCTTTTGATGTTACACTTGCTCATTCTTGCTTCTTTGCCTTGGGAATCTTGGAGTGAGCCATTCCATGCTCTGGCGCTTGGTTTTCCGGTCGTGCTCAAACACCCAGGTCTCGTCAACGGTAATGACACGTTCCAGTGAATGGGGACCATCTTCAATCAACTCCAAAAAACTAACACATTTGTCCTTCCTCTTGTCCTTTTGATCCTGCGTAAGGTTCTTCGGAACAATTTTGAGAAGATTCTTCCCATTCCCCTTTCATAGGTCAAAATCTGATGAAGGGTGGTGTGATTCAAATTCAACTTTGCCTCAATCATTCTGGTTGTCAACCGATGCGATGATCTGAACGCAGAAGATACCGGATTCTGTCGACATTTGTATCGGTTCTTGAAACAGAAGGCCTTTCACTACGAGGTTCATCTTCAATCATCTCCCTTCCTTCTAAAAGTGGCCCTAAACCACCGAAACACCGAAACGCTTGGCAAAACACTCATGTCCGCAGGCCTGCTGAAGTTTTGCAAAAGTTTTCGTTGCACTGTGTCCGAGTCTGAAGCAAAACCTGGTCACACGCGTGGCTCGAAATTCGTGTCACTCATTTTCAGAGCGCACAAGCAAAACGCGAGTTAGATAGTTTCAAACTCGCACTGATGGTGTATCACATGTTCACCTGCCTCCTCTCCAAGTCTCGCGTCACAGATGTTTTCCGATCGAACACTACGCTACCACTCTCATTACTTCTATACACACCTCATATGTTTACATATAGACAGCTAGTTGGAGTGGGTACATCACCAGCTGAACCCTTGGGATGAAAGTAGTAGACCAAACTGAACCAAGTGGACCAATACCAGAGATTACGTATCAACACAGATATCTTCCTAATTTTAAGTTTCTAAGTCGAAGAGTAGTAGTAGTAGTAGCAGCAGTATTTTTAAACATTTAGTTTGGATTAATCACGAAGTAAGAATTAAATTGTTTTCTTCTGTCATTTCTATCAGGTAACCGGGTTTTGATGGTAAAATATAAAATGTTTATTAAGAAACAATAATACACTATTATTCATCGAAGTAATTACCATCACAATCAATGACCTTTTGAAAACGTGACACCGGTACGCCGGTGTTGTAGTACTCTATTGATAATGAATCAAACAATTAACGGACTGCATTTATTACATCAACTCGAGTTTTGAACTGTCTATGCTTTATCCAGCTGTCAAGAGACAAAAAAGATGGCAATCGCTTCACAAAATGTCAGGAGAATATGGAGGGTGTGGTAATGTTTTCCAGCCAAGTTCAGAAATTCTTTCCCAGATCACTCTTGCGGTATGCAGCTTGTACTCCCTGAGGCTGTTCACAATACAAGTTAGCAGTGATAGCTTGACTCCTTTCCAAAAACTCATATTGGACAATTCCTTTTGTTGTCCACCAAACACACTATTGGGTGCAAGAAAGCTTTGGGAGTATATGATACCGAACCAGTAGGTAAGAACCAATGATATGAACGCTTAGAATTTGAGTACAATATCCACTTTTCGTCGCAGGTTAACAACCGATAAAGAATTGGTTCATTATCGTTGCGTGAAATGTTTGTAGAATAAATGGTATGACGTACAAGAAAATTAACCTTTTCCGACATCCATATTACGGCGGAAATAGCTTGAGAATGTATTTCTGACGATAAATACATGAAAAGTGTTTCAAAAATTTGTGAAAGTCGGATTTGAAAGAAACCAAAGTGAGAAATTAACTTATCGATGACTTAACGACATCCGCTTTATGCTGGAAATAGCTTTAGAATGAATTTCTGACTATAATCATTTGACAATTCATGTGGGACCCATTTGCTTCCACCTCTTTCCTAGCTTATAAAGGTGCAAACGAATAGTTTCATCACTCGCATTGAACCTTTCTGCAAGCTCTAGGCACATTGTACTGGAATTTTCCTCCACAACATGGTTGAATATCCTTGTGTTTAATGATTTTTGGTCTTCCAGAGCGTGTTTCATCGGTCAAGCTGAGATCTACCGAAGAAAACGTTTTGAAGCATTTCTGTGCTATTCGATCACTTCACCATCTCCGAATGCGGTACAAATTTTTCGTGCTGCCATTTGAGCTTTTCAAGTTTGTACTCATAGAGTAAACAACCTCGAATTAAAGTTTTATTCGTTATCATTTTCAATTATTTTAAACAAGGAATTAAACAAAAAATACAAAATATGTGTGTATCCGAAGAAAGAAGTCCTATCGATAAATAATTTCAAAAATATTCATGATCCGCGATTAACAAAGCATAATTCCCTGCGTGATAATTAGTGTACCATGTAAAGTGTAGGCTGCAGTGCAGTCGTTGCACAACTTTCTGTAGAAGTTGGCTCAGTGTAAGTCATTTATTGGAGAGTTTGTAGATTTCTACTTTTTCATTCTTTATAAATATTGATGGTACTATATTTTATACAAAAAACCGCACGAACTTATTTGGTTACTTGAAATGTATATTTCCTTCTCTTCTTACAAAATCTCTTATACATATATAAATTATAAACTATAGTACCAAGTACATCTTGCAAGGATTAAAACCGCGCGATTCAACACAGTGTCTTCGTAAAAATCCGGATACAATGCCCCAAAGGGCTTAATTAAATAATCGTGGGCGGACTATCGGAAAGCCGTTTACGGTGAACGGATCAAATAATCGGAACGGAAGCATCGAGAAACACAACGGGAGACCACCACTACCGTCGGTCGTATACCGATATCGACCGATAAATATTGCCGTAATTGCATTAACTAAAGCGGATCGCTCCGAGTTCAGAACACTCGGACACTTACGATCCTTTGTGCCGTGCCACCGTTACGTACGGCCCGGAACACAAACGGCCCGTGAAAGAGCCCCGATCTGATCGATACGGTGATTTACGTGTCCGAAACGCAAACGTCGCTCGCCGTAATTAGTTTACGCGTTTTGCCGAAATAAAAGCGGAGGTATCGACGCTTTCCGGTAATTGTTATTTCGCCCGGTTGTCGCTCGTATCCTGAAATAATTTCGTAATGAGATCTGTCCATTAAGCTACGGTAGTTGATGAAGTGGAACGTTCGGCGTCGGAACGAACCAATTATGCGTATGTGTGTATATGTACGTTATATAGTAGATGCGTGTTACGTACGTGCAGCTCGTTTTCATATACCTGAGGGGCTTTAGATGCGATTACATCCGGTTAATTGGACGATAATTTTTGGGATCGCCAAGTTACTACCGCAACCTATTAATCTGCAGCGAGCTCACGAGATTAATTTGATGAACCTGAGATTAAGATAAACTGTTATTATCGAACTTAACGGCGAGCGAACGAGTCCGATGTGCAAATCGATAACTCATTCATTAGCGTCTAATTTTAGAAATTTTTCTCTTTGGATTCTAGGCACGATTTGAACCGTGATTTTCTTAACTACAAAATGAGCATTTTGTAAATACCCTCTTTGAACAAAACTCCAACCTTATTACCACACTAACTGTTAGTTGTATCAGTTACGCCAAGAAACAGTCTGTATACAGAGAACAGACACGCGTTTGTCGAAAGAAGACGACAGACCTATACGAGTTTGATATATTACGATAAGCGGAAGATGTATAATCCGTAAATTATACGCTACGAAAATCTACTGTTCAGGTTTCTCCAATTATTCCCAAATAGCAAGTCGGAGTCAAGCTCGAATATAATCCAAATGCAAAAACCACAAAATGTTTCAGGTAATTGAGAAAATCGTCCAGAACTGTTGTCGCCTTGGAGGATCGGAAACGAAAGCGACAAAGGCAGTTCATAAACGAATGACGTTAGACACAGAGAGCCGATAAGTAGAAGTGTTCTGCTTCTAATCGAACAGTGAACTACACCTAAGAGATATCAGATAGCGCATATGTCATTTGAAATCTATACCATTGATATCAATGATCAAAACAAAAAAATTATCAAATAGTAATCCAACGCTGGCTAATACCTATACATATACTCCTAGCATACCTATTTTAATACTTCTACCTCAATTAAGTTGTCATCCGCATTGAAGAAAACACCCGTGGACTATGGTTAATAATATCTTGAGTGTCTATATTGAGTTTCTTTGTATCTTTTCATTGAAGATGACAAGTTACTTTTTGAAATATGAACTTGGATGTATTGAAGTTGGTGTGGTAAGAGTTACTTCATTTGAGTTTTAAATGCCACACCATTTAACTTTTTCAATTTCTGCTCTTGCTGATATTTTTAACTAAACAAGAAGAAAGAACAGAAGAGGAGGAGCAAAATACATATATTTCAGCCTAGTGGTTGAAAACGCGTTCGAAATTCAAGGAACGAAAATCCCCAAACGAGAAAATAAGTTTAGTTGAAGTTGCACAAAATTTTGAATTATTAATGCTAGGGTGCTGAAATTTAGTACAGTTACTAACTGGTTCTTTATACACACCCTAATCAGAGATTTTGGCATTTCAATGAATGCGTTTTAAAGATATAATTTTTTTTCTAATGCAAATTAAAAATTCTTACCGAAAAATGAATATAAACTGAGAAACAGATTAATAAAGTATTCTTGAACCATCTCTAGTCTAAATGGTCAATTTAATGCTGTAAATGCTGTGCAATTTTTCAAGTTGATAGCTTGATTAATTCCTAAAAATTAAGGTGTCTGTGCATTTTTTAATAATTCTATTAGTTTCGGATGTAGGCCGTCCGAGAAGTTTTCAAATGAACAACTGTATATAATAGCATTGTAAAAATTAATTTGCACACCAAAACGAAGAAGAACCAAGACACCCCTACAAAAAATGACGCTGTGAAAAAATTATCGGTATAACGTGAAATCGAAAATTCGATATTCTTTCTTTCTTCTAGAGTGCCTCCCTTCCCCCGTTAATTTCAGTTGTTTCCGGAAAACGAGCAAACTATGACCTCCAAGGTGTCAATCCAAGTACATAAATTCCTTTTAATTGGCAATAATCAAATGGTAATAGAAATGGTGGAGGTGCCGGTATTCTAGACTGTAGAAAGCTTTCTCTTCTATAGTTCTACGCTCAGTCATAAATCTGCAGAATTGTTGCTAAATTAATTACGAAACACTAGGATGAAGTTCCTTTTATAAAATTCATCAATCCACTTAGGTTGATACAAGAAGTTTATTTGAATAAGATCGGAGTTTCGTTCGTGATCTGTCGTTGTAGAATGTAAAAAATGCTTTCGGGTAGTAGGTTAGTGGTCCTCAGACCATCGGCAGATTTGTTTATGTAAGCTCTGAAGGTGCTGACAGAATTGCTACCAGAAGGTTGAGCGCGCCTTTTCGAAGACCGTGACATTATCCGAAAATATTTTTGCTATAATGTAGTTGTCGAAATACATATCTGCAGGTGTGCAGTTGGAACCAGTGTGAGTAACATTTCGAACCACAGGTTTTATTCCTTTCTCTATTTCGATAAAGATATTGTTCTTGGTGATCGGAGGTGATGAATGATTTTATTAGAAAATTGTGTTCTTCTCCTGCCATCCGTATACGTACGTTTCACGGTTATACCGATCATCAGCACGGTTTTGCAAGAGCATATGTACGAACATCAACATTATAGTTTATATGAAAAAATTTTGTGATTAAGTATAGAGAAAGTTTTTGGTAGATCCAGTATAAACACCAGTCACTATATCGCCATCATAAAGAACTTCAGAATAAAATCGTGTAAAGTTAGTTAGATTATTCACTGTCGAACGATTCCAGACGAAACCATGTTGGACGGCTGAAACGAACGAACGTACTGCAGAATATATTCGCTTATAGAGTTTTAAAACAGGGCGAGAGAGAAGGGATATTTTGTAAAAGAGGAAACAAATTTGTTTTATTACTAAAAGCCTCCACAATAACAAGCAAAGCTAATATTATTTCCGCAATAATTTGTCGGAACGAAGCTCGCGATAACATAAAATGCTATGTAAATATTAGCGCCTTTCACGGTATACATTGCGGTATAATAAATTTTCCAAAAAGGGGCGAAATTTAAATACCCCAGCAAACTCCGATATTTATAGCGAACATGTATTCCTTGGCTTTGAAGCTCACCTCGTATTTACCAGTAATTGCGCATACATGCAGTGCGATTGAGGTACGGCGGTCGGATCGCTTATGCATAAATCATTGCAGCATGCAGAGATGGAAACGCCGATCACCGGTGATTTATCATCCTTTTTCCCTCTGCGGTATTCGCGTCACGTAGCTTACCGAGGAAAACAGAGTACGGGGTACGGTAACGTATAGCTTCACGTCCGCTACCTTCTTCGACGTTAGACGGTGGAAAAGAAAGGGGAGATCGAAGTATCTCCTTTTCGCCTTTCCCCGAGTCTTTTGTTGCTTTTGAAAAATTCCTCGTCGACGTAAACACTGATGACGCCGAAACCTTTCGCCCCGTTACGAAAGGCAACGCGAAATCGGAAGCGGACGCAGTCGCCTTCCATTGTCAAACGTCGACGCTTTATTGAGCTCTCGCGCCCACTGCGGAATATTAATATCGCTTTTGTTACTACTTCCTCTCATTTCCTTCGGCTTTCCTTTTTCTTTAGGTGTGCAGGTCGGTTGATAGCTTCCTTGTGCTTTTCTTCTATTTCTCTTTTTCTCCCTTTACGCTATTTCATCGCGCCTCGAAAATGTAAAATTCGCAACGGAGAACTCGGCTTAGGTATTTTTCTAGTTTAGAAAACGCCGAGGAGGTGATTTCAGCACGTTGTGTATTACGTTTGCTAAAAAGGGAAATGTTTATCTTGTGTAGTTCCGATCGATATAGTTCTGAAGTAATATGAGAGGTCGAAGAAAGCGGTTAAATACAGGTACACTCATTCCATGTCGATAAGAGAAAATGTTCGATTAAGATAGGACCTTTCAGCTATGATAAGTATCAAAATTGAAATAAAACAAAAATTGCAAGTGTATAAAAAAACTAGAACTATTCTGGGCAAACAGCGGTAACAGTCAGTGTAGTAGATACTAGGATGGGAATTCGGCGATTATTTATTTCACGTGTTCACAGCCTCAGTACTAAATCGATGCTGTATGCGAGTAGTTCTGTATATATCTAGGCTGTCGTAACTTATTTCGTAATTGTACGCTTATGTCTGCTTTCAAAATGTCGCAGTTAGGCACGTCGCCAAAACGACCAATGGCAGATACAGTTAGAATCTTTATAGTGAACATGCCAGACTTAATTTATTATAGCGCTAAAATTCCATACCCTCTAATGTGTTGGTCTGGAAGCCACTGTCAACGTCACATCAACAGCAAAAGTGCCATACGAAATCAAAAAAATTAAATTTGATTTATGTGTTACTCTTATTTTGTGCAACATATCGTTTCGTCTACTAGCCAAAGAAGCGTTTGTCTCCTTCTGGAATGAATATTCGGACTGTAAATTACCTGGTCGGACATCGACACGAAATTTACCGAGAAAAGAATGAAATTGGAATTGAAAGATAAAAAACTGTTGTTGTATGTGGATGATACAACAGATCGTAAAAACGTTCTGTGGTAAATGTAATGGTACGCACAACGGAACCACATCAACCGTCATCCTCCATCTTACTTGCTTTCAAAAGAGTTTGTAAATTGTACCCCCGATGAGATTTTAAAGGCGGTGTTCAACTCATTGATCAAATTTGAAGTTTCGACTAAGCAACTTTTAATGTTGATGATAGATGGTGCCGCACACATGCTTTCTTTAGACCGATTTCTTAAAGAACACGGTGGTAACTTCTTGCATGTAACGTGTAAAATCACTAAATCTTGTGACACAAACGATTCCTACATATTATCCACTAGTAAATGTCGCTAGTACAAAGACGGTGTGCCTAAAGTCCCCGAAATGTACCCGACTATTTAATAAACTGTGTCCCGATATACCCGAATCATCACATCCGATTGTTACACGTTGGGGAATACGGTTGCAGGTTGCTTTTTACTGCAACAAATATTTTGATAGAGTAAAGGAGGTAGATTTAAAATTCGAGCCGATCGAAGCAAGAAGATATTTCAAGATAGTCAGGTTAAAAGGGATTTACAAACTATTCACAATAATTACTTCGGACTAGCGGAGGGAATAGGAGACAAAATGTTTCGATGTCGTTAGTGGATTCTGTTCAAATTGTGAATGATGTTCACGCGCAGTTATGCGCTATGGAAGGCAAAGAAAAATGGTGTGTAATACGAAAATTTGAAAGTGATTCAGAGAAAGACCCCGATTTTCTTATATTAAGACAAATTTGTGTAGGTGCGTGTGAAGATGCATTAAGTTGTTTTAAAGATTATCTTAAATATGCAAATATAACATCACTAGATGCAGAGCGGTCTTTCTTGTCATTAAAAAACATTTATTCTGCATGTCGTACTCACTTGACTGAAACAACTTTGGAAACATATCTAACGATTGAAGTATTTAACAGATGTTACGCAGTTTGTGATATCACGAAAGACTTCTAAAACGGTAACTGGTTCAGCTCGTTTTATAATTTATTTCTTACCTCTTATTTTAAACGTTTATGCGCTCGCCACGCCACTGGCTGTTACCGCATATTTGCCCACTTTATACATAACTCTCCAATGAATGATCTATATCGAGGTTCGTTTGGTAGGCAACTCACACAGTAGGTTCTGCAATGGCTGCACTGCTGTATATATACTATATTGCGTATACCAAATCATTGTCACTGAGGAAACAAGAATTCGGTAAACACTGGCTATATACCTCGACGAGCAATTATCTGACATTGGCTGCGTTTAATGGTGATTTCATAATTAACAAATTAATAATGGAGGTAAAAGATATTCCCAAGTTGAATTATTGAATTCACTTTCCTATTACCATAAATACTAACAGTATCGATGTTAGTACACGCTTCATAATTTCGTAATACGAGTGATACCACATTTTTCCTTCGCCCCAAGTACAACACGAACAAACAGTTAACAATGCGACTTACCTCGCCGCTCGCAACAGCCTCACCGGGTATGAATAATTCCGGATAAATATTATCCAAATACCACTTGAAATTCTTACAATGCAATTCCTCTCGAAGGGCTATCCTGGCGCTGATGTCTCCGAAATCCCCTTTATCGTTACCTATTCGTTGGTAGTAGTACTTGGCGTAATCGTCCAGCCACACCTCAGACAATCGCACCGAATTCCGTCGGAGGACGTTCACGCCCGATCGCCATTTATACGGCGATCGTTTCCTGAAGATATGTCCTACGTGCGAACAGGGCACTATTTCCAGCGTACCGCCGCACATCCACGTTTTGAAGGAGAGCTCGAGATTTTCGCCGCCCCAGATGTCGAAGCCGCTGTCGTAAGTGCCAAGTCTTTCGAAGAATTTCTGAAAGGAAAGAGAATGAACGGTTAGATTCTGTAGCATGAAGCCACCAAAATAGAACAAATATATCTACAGTCAGATTTATAGTTAGATTGGGGTTTTAGAAGACATAAAAAGGCAACTATATCATTCGTGAAAATATAAATTAATTTAAGATATGTAATATTAGTCTCAATCCATGTTAGCAATAGTATGATTGTTCACATATTTATAGATCTAGTTCATAACAAGTTCCATTTTATTTTTTTAGTAAGTGGGTCGGGCAATATAGTATTGAACAGTTGTGCGACTGATTGAATAAATTTTCCCAATACCATCACAATAGAAAGAAAACGCCAATGTAAAAGAACGATTGGCATCTGAAAGCTATAAAATTTCATTCCATTTACATTATGAAATCATTATTGCACACGAACCAAAGGTGCAAGTTACAAAGCACGAAAATGAGGTTTTTGAGAAGAATTAAAGGTAAGACGACATTGGACAGAATCAGAAATGACACTATTAGAGAAAACCTGAAAGTTAAACTGATACAAGTCGCAGTAGAGAAGAGTCATTTTAGATGGACAGGACATGTTTTCAGAATGCAGAAGAAGAAACCGGTGTCAAGTTAGCCAGAATTTCCATCCATAAAATTTTTCTTTCGATTTCAACCTCCAAACGCAATAATAGGATGAAACCGTCATTTTATTATGTTAAAAGTTAACTTAAATCCGATTACTATGAAATTCCGCAATGATATCGGAATACACTTGCTTCTACCTGTAAGCACAGATAAGTTGATAAAATTAAAATGTAGACACAGTGCAGCTTTAGATATTTAAATTCTAATTTCGCAAGCTTATTCTAAGTTATCTCTTCTGTAAGAAACCGCAAAAACATTTTAGATACCGCGATTACAAATATTGTTTTCATCACCGAAATTGCTCGTTACCTATACGTGTATATCATCGAAGAAAATTGCAATTTAAACAAAGTGGGCCTTCAGATATTTTCATTCCGACTTCGCAGGCTTATTGTCAGTTATCTCTTCTATCAGAAATTGCAAACATGTTTATGGATGAAATTTATGGCTAATTTCACACCGGTACGAAGCGCGAGTACCGAGGCGAAGAAGGGGATGATGACCAACAAAAACCTGGACAAGAGAAGTAAAGGCAGCGGCGAAAAACGAAGTATAAAATGAATTGATATCCGTGGAAGAGCACAAGATAGGAAAAAGTGGAAGGAGAAATAGAATGACAGCTCAACGTCACCTCCTTCCATTCCGAAGGGCAGAACGGTTTACGATTAGTTAGTTAGTTACTTATTGCACATAGTGCTTCAAACTAAGTAAGAAGTAGTAATCTGTAAGTGAAACGTCTAAGGAATATGGAATATGGCCAAAAGTCCATATCTCAATTAGTTCAACCTGCAGGAGCACTTTAGCCATATGTCATTCTCTAATTTCGTGTAGGAAAACCGACCCATGTCTGTTGTGTAATATACAATGCACAATCCTGAGCCTTTCCAGCATCTTTTCGATTTCTTTCTTGCTAATATCGTGACACATTCGGTTGTCCACCGCAGTCATCATAAGTTTTTGACTATGCAACGATAACATCAACAAACACTTGAGATGTTCGTTGCGTCCGTTTTTTATTATCGTACACGATTTGTTTCTCACTCAATTTCCCTATATAGTCATCTATTGGAAAAAATGTTATACACTGCATGAGTTCTTTGTATCAAATTTTGTGTTTTGTGATTTTGCAATTCACGTTCTTATTGTACTTATTGTTAATTTGACAATCTCGATATATTATTATTATTATTAGTAGCGTTTCGTTCAAGTATGATTTGAACAGGGCGGGGGAGAGGCCAATGAGTTGGTTATATAACTTTTGAACAAAGCATTTCCCAAATTAATTGTCGACGTTGCTTCTTCGTACAGTTCTTTAACTGTTACGCCCTTATTTCTAGGGTCCTGTATCCCCTTCTGCTTCCTTTTCCTTTTCTCCCCTTATTTTTTCAACTGTTAGGTGTCAACGAAAAAGTATTTCTTCGCTGCAAAGCATTTGGCAGATATTCGGGAAATTACATGAATACGTTATAAACCTGTATGCTCCATGTGTTTAAAACAACCATTTCGTACTTCAGATAGAGGAGATGTATGCAACATTTCAAGGGAAAAATATATATATAATAATATATGTAATAATAATAATAACCTCGGTATGGAAAGGGAAGAGGGCATATGATCACCCAAGGAGGAAGTGTAGGAAGATGAAGCATCTAATTAAATTTTCTTCGGTGTTCATTGGTTTCCTCATCGATTGTGCTACATATTAGCAAGTCGTCTCCTTTTTGTTCATAAAAATTCCTGAGCATTCGTTATCGGCGAGAGAATCCTTTGCAAAAATCATTTGATTAAGTATCGCATGTAACTAATACGCGTAACGTAACGTTGAGGACGAATACGTCGAAAATCCAATTACGTTTTCGATTTCGCATTTAAAAAGGAACACCGTCAAATGCAAAAATCTGATTAAAAAGAGCCGAAGAGCAGCGAGCGCTAGCCTACAGCGCCGTTCTTTGATCTCTTTGTTTCGTTTCGCTCGGCCATTAATATTTCATCGGATTTTAAAGCCCTTCCCTTTAAATACTTCTATGGCGTCCCGGTAAAGAGGTACCCAAAACAACCGAGATACGTTCTTCACGCCATCTAATGCAGATAAGCGCCGTCGTCGATTCTCCTCCGGGTAATGGAGATTAAGAGTACGCGACGGTGATTGTTTGTTGTTGATAAAACGCTTTAAAGCGTGATGTTTTAATTAATGTTTTGAGTTTGGTTTTTTAATCCGTATTAGAAGTAACCATTTATGAACACAGCGCCAATTACTTTTCCGCTTAAAAGCCTGTACTTATTGCTGTGAGGATTGTTTCCTTCCTGCTTACTCTGGTAAAGTAATACTATATTGACGAAATACATATACAGTAAGCCAATTATAGGAACGCACTTCAAGGTCAGGTGCAAAACGTCAGTTTCCCTAGCGCACCTCATTTACCTACTAGAAACTTACATTTTGCACCTGAACTTGAAATGTGTTCCTATATTTCACTAACAATACTATCTTCATAGTAATCTCTAAAACATTTTCCCGATCTACCTGCAATAGGTTGTTACATAATTTCATCCACCCGGTAACCTATCTTTTACACGTGGAAGGAAAAAGAAAGCATTAGATACTAGGGCTGGACTATATGGTCAATGAGCCATTAGTTAAATGTTTTAGGCACTTGTTACAGTGCATATCTTCTAATGCTTGCGTAAAATGATGCTAATTGGTAGTCAATTTATAAAGTTGCTTAAATACACCTTACAATAATACTAGTCAGTCCTTCTCCACCATGTTCCAAATAAAGCTAATGATAATTACTACCTAAAGGAAAGTTGAGGACGTTGGAATTAATCGTATGCCCTATGGTAGTTAAGAAACATCACTTGTCCCAAACACTCGATGATTTCCTCAAAATGTGTTATATTTTATTTTATTGCATATGGCTTACGCCCATGTTGTGCCGGCTTCAAGCGTTAAACTATTCTTTGGATTTGCTCTGCTTTCACAGTTCATTTAATTTTTTGTTTGGACATCCTATTCTTCTTCCGTACTTAGGTTTGTAGTTTGGTAGGATTTTTGGTGTTCTCGACTCTTCCATATTACCTATCTGTTCTTTCCAGTTGTTCCGGTATCTTATTATTTCTTCACTTAAGTTATATACAGTGCTCTCAGCAATGTATGCACCAAATTAAAACAGAAGAAGGTGCAAACAAAATTAAACAAAATTTGTAAGAGAAAATATTTTCCCGCAATCTCAGGAAAGTCGTAATTTTATTTTTTTTTTTTTTGATATTAAAGTTTTCTATGAAAAATACTTAGAAGCTCTGAACGTTGTTTGTGACTCGGGCGATATCTGTCATAACCTCAAGTGGGATACAATTCGAACCCAGCACTCATTCAAATTCAATTACCTTAGAGTCATTATCAAGTCATTTGTCACCTTAAAAATACGTAGTAATAGGCGATGTGAATTTTTATTTTCTCTTATATTTATTGACTTACTTTTACCCCATATAATTTTGTAAATGAATTGGACGCACATCTTGTGAAGAATCATGGTCTTTGTCACAACTTATATATCAAATTAAAACAAGAGCGTACATAACAAATAAAACAACATTTGCACAAGAAAATATTTTCTTACTATAACAGGAAAGCTGCAATTAATTTTTAAAGCTTCCTACGAATTATAATCAACATTTAAGAGGTACTCGTAGTATGCGATGTTTATTTTTTTGACATAAAACGTAATTGGTACTAAAAGTCGGGTAATATCTTGAGCAAGGTCAATTAGTTCGTGTTCTTTTAGCAGGCAATAAAGTACATGTGTCGAAGAACATCGAATATATGATAGGAAAATAAAGGCGGATGTTTACAATTTAGAGAAAGAAATATAAACGCTTGTAAAGTCTCGGTCATATGTAAAGCACATTGAAGTGTGCCAGAGGTGTTATGATTACAAATTCAGAGCCGAATCTTACGCGAAGCTCGACGAGGCTGCGTTTTTTTCTTTCAGAATACATATTGCGAGGATTCTTAAACAAGACCTTCAGTGCTTAACGTTTCTTTTACTCGATTTTTCGCCTTATACCCATCGCATTACTTATACCTGATATAACCTTGTTAATAAATTTAATACATTAGATATGACAAACCCTGTATATTTAACTCTCTTCAGATGTCCTTACTTCTGGGTATAACCTGCTGCGAAGCCTAAGAATCGCATTTTCGCACATTCAATTCTTTGTTGGTGTCTTTTAGTAAGTGTCCAGTTTTCCTAGCCATAAAGCAGGGTTGGGACTCGCGTTAGTTTATACAATTTCAAAAATATCTCTTTCAGTGAGGCAGAAGTAACGAGTACAACATAACTTGCAAACTTCAGGAGTAACAGCGTGTTAGATTCTCGGAGAGGTAAATGTGAAAAGACCTAAATGTTGCTAATATCGTTTGTGTGTCGTTTATGTAGCTGCAATAAACGATATTAGCAAAATTTAGACCTTGCCCTCCCCGTGAGTCTAACACGTTGTTACTCCTGAAATTTGTAATATCTCTTTCCTCATATTTTAAAAAAGTTTACGACGGGGTTCACATAGAAATTAAATCTATTATTATATATATCACCTTTCCTTGTATATCAAAATATCTCAAGCATGTGTTAGTTTGTTCTAATGTTGTCTGTTTTAGCCTTGTCTCGTTTATTTTAAGATATAAAAAAAAATGGAAAAAATCATTGTCTTCTGGAACAGCTCAGTAGAAACGGAATGTCTCTGGTATATCAACTGATCTATTTTTGGATTTTCCTGCATTCTTGGGGTTGCAAATTCCATTGGGACACCATGTACAACATGTACTTTGTATTTATTTACCACGTCGAACGTAAAATGAATCATTAGCCGGGTTATTCGATCCTCTTTCGCAACATTTTTTAATAAATGTAATGGAAATATTACGAACATATTCTATTTATCGTTACAATGATGGTAACGCAATATGCAACAACAAAATTGGATTGCGCTCTTGAGAACTAATAAATATAACGACCATGTAGTTTAAATCAAGCGAGTGGGAATTGCTATAAGTGTTCAATTACACGGTAAATTGAGGCTCTAACACTAATAAAAAAATTATTTACTTTACAGTGAAAACGTGCTCGGCGTAACGAATTAACAAATCTGCTGGGAATTTTATTTAAAAATTGACGGTTGTAGTTAATGCTTGTCGTTCCAACATTATTCGATAAAATCACAATAGTACTTCAAATAAATATCACAATATTCGCGTATATATTGCATAAGCGGAAAGGATACAAATAATATCAGTCGTACAACAACTAGGTTTTTATCGCGTGCTACTTCTACTCTCAAATAGTTTAATCTCATCATTTTCTCTGTTTTTTACAATATTAACAATTCTCAATAGGAGAATTTAAATTATCTTTCCTAGATAGATACGAATTCCGGTGTTTATGGTGATGATTCGCAAGAGCTGTAGAGTTGTTGCTGACTGTTCTCCCTCCTTCCAAATTTTCAATTTCATATTGACTGTTTTGCGTGGAAAATAATTAGGTAAGTTTCCTAAGTCTAAAAAATATGTCGAAATTTTCTCTGCATTAGGCAACTCCTCTTCCATTTAATTTTCATTAAAACTAAAATATTTCAACAAATCGTTAAAAGTTCATCAAGCCCGAACTGAAATATTCAAAGCTAAAACAATCTTCTCCCCATTGTAAATTAATAGAAACACCAACTAAACCGTCACACTTTAATTTCGTCCTAAAATATCCGCATATTCGTCATCAGTTACGTATCGAACTTTGCCGGAGTAAGATTAAAGTTTGAGCAGTGTTTTAGTAATTTATCGCCGAACTCGTTCCAACTGCTGTGTTCGCTGCGAATGCAGCCAACGACATTTTCCGCCGTCGAAGCTTCCTCAAATAGCATAATCCGTGCACGCGTCATAAACTTCCAATGGAAAATGATGTACTCACAAATAATTTTCAACCTTCCAACTATTTTACGAGTCGGTGGATTTTCTACCGCGTTCCCTACCAAAGAACGTGCGCACATATATCCTGTATAATATTGCATGTACCGGAAGGTATCTGCCGGTTACGGAATTTTTATAGAAAATCGGTAAATGCCTGCCGCTGAGTTTTGGGATACTTCATTATTTGGAAAATCAGGTCGTGGTTAAAACTTTCTCGTGAAAATGTGAAATTAACTAACGCAGTCAAAATAGTTTTGGAATTAAGTTTGTCATAGTGATAATACAGGCTGATACACGGAAGACCGACGGTTTTTAAATAAAGAATACTCGGTCAATTTTAAAATTAATGTATGTTTATTGACGTTAAATCGAAGTTCATTACCTGCCATTTAATGTAAGCCAGACTTATTTGTGCAAAATAATGTCGTCGAGGTGATGTCCATCATTTCGAATGCACGATTCAAGCCTCTTGCCCAAATCCCTCATCACACAGACCAATGTCCACGCAGGGATGGCGGCAATTTCTTGAATGGTGGCATTCTTTAACTGGTCGAAATTTCGCGGTTTGTGGTTATAGACACTGCTCTTGAGGTACCCCCTTGAGGTACAGCCAGAAAGGCACACACTGATAAGTCTGGAGATTTGCGAGCTAAAAACATTGCCAAAACGTGAGATAATCGGTCCAGGAAACATGCGTCGAAGAACTGCCATTGAAACGTTCGCGGCGTATGATGTAGCGCCATCCCTGCTGTAACCAAACATCTTTTACAGGGATTCTTCGTTTTCTCACTTCTGGTTCCAAGAACGTTTCAAGTATATGAATGTATCGAGCAGAATTAACAGTGATTGTTGCCCCATTTTCTTTGAAAAAATACGGTCCAATAATGCCGCAAGAGCCAAGAGCACACCAGACTGTGATTTTTTCCGTATACCGGACGTTGGTGAATGCTCAGGAGCCCAGTAAAGCACGTTTTGTTTATCGGCGGTCCCGTTTAAATGAAAATGAGCTTCATCTCTCATCAATAAAATCACATTATAACTCATAATCACTTGCATTCTGCAAGTAAAGTCTTTGCGTAGGGCAAAACCAATCGGCTTCAGTGGTTGAACAATAAGAAGTTTGCACAGATAGGATTTTAATGTATGCAAAATTGGTCTAATCGATTCACGATTGATTGCTAGCTCACTAGCAAGACGTATAGCTGATCGTCCTCGGCTTCCGACTATCGCTTACCGTACCTTTGCAACATTTTCTGGCGTCGTTACACTGCGTCCTGGGCCTATACGCTTCTTATCCATTATATTCCTAGTTGATCTGAAGTTTTCCACCCATCTGAGGATTGTGTTACGGCTAGGAAAAACCCCGTGTCGACCGAGATTGAATTTTACACCAAACATTTGCAGGGTAGCTGTAACAGACTCACCACTTCTAACGAAACTGTTATAGACGAATAAATGATGTTGCAAGTTTCACTGCAAAATGTGAAATGGCGTCTTGTGTGGAGAAGAACTATCCGCTACCATGATCCTCTCCCACCACCGCGCTTTTAGTACTACGCAATTAAAAATCGTCTGTTTTCCGTGCGTCACCATAAGAAGTGTTTCATACAAGTTCTCAAATTATAAAATAGGCGGGTGTCTTTTAAGTACTACATGTAACCATAAAATCGACGGAAAGACCTGTTTCGTTTTTCAAAGTCTGCTCTACAAACATCTAGGTATTTGCCCAGACGAAATATTAAACCAGTTATTCTAATCTTCAGTTGCATTAGCCAAAACTGCAATTTTGAGGGTATTGGCTGTTACCTCCCACGTCCAAGCTGTACCGAAGATGATCAAATAGCTCGATGGTTTTCTGTTCCAAAAACGCAATTGTCTTTCGAGCTGTATACGAATCTCATTGGGTTTGTAGGAAAGGATTCGTTCTTCTAGATTACTATTTTGGAACACGCAGGTTATACGTAGAGATGAAACAGTGGTATACTGTTCGGTATTAACAGTTTAATTAACATTAATCACATGACCTGTTTTTGAGATCAATGTTGATAAAATCTTCTTCGATATGCTACCGGAACGAATAACTTATGTCTTTTTCACTTTGAACCACTCAAGTAAAGGATTGACACTTATTTTCGGGTTTGTTGGAATAAATTCATGATTCGTCTCTACTCACGATGATGTAAACGTCTCTTGAATTTACGTTGTGTAACCGACACTAAAATTTTTCGATACTAATTGACGCGAGCCGCGTTTCTTTGTGGCGACGAGTTATTATTTTCAACCGCAGGTTGATATTGACCGGTGTTCTAAAGTCTTTAGTATTTTTGAGTGGCCGCGATGGCTCCTTGATAACTTAATCCTCATTTTAACGAAAATCTGTGTGAGACGTTTGAGATTGGACAATCATCGGTTGGCAAGGATCAATTTGATTTGGTGGTCTCTCTTGTTGGTCTTAGGAACGTCTTACTCCTGATGTACTGTAGAATGACTATGTTTGATTCAACGCCAAGTTCTTTGGCGTAGTTTCGGCCACCTGTTACCCAATATCTAACAAGCCTATCAGCGCCTATGGTCAGTTTTTGCTTCAAATATAGACGGATCCTCTTCTTTGCCACAGAACGACAAATAAGTTTCTGTTAGAATTAGTTGATTTTAACGTTCAATTAGAAGAAATAGTCCACGATTGACAAAATACAAGTTCCAGGTGATACGTCGATATCTCGTTGAGATGGATTTGATCACAGTTGTGACCTCATCTTCCAAGCAGGCGGAATTGTGAGATAAGCTCACGGGGCCAGTTATTTTATTTCATTTTGTTTTAGTTAGATTGCAAAACTTTTCACTATTAGTAAGCTAGCTGATTGTAGTGCTGAGCAAATATTGTCATTTCTATCCATTTACGTGAACTACGTTTTCTGCAGAAGCATTTAAATGCAACCACTGGAGTTTTGCAATTATTTTAGGGCAGAAGTTGCTCATTGTTTCTCGGTGTTACCTAATTAATTAGTACCCGGCTTTACTGCTATTCTCTTTTCTCGGCACCATTCCTTTAGCAAATGCTTACATACCTTTGTCTACGCTACTGGCTTCCTAAGGTGGTCGCCTCAAGATTCCCCACTCTTGCCGTTATCAACGAGTATTTTGTTAGTAATTTACCGTTTCATAATGATGACCCATTTGATTTTTCATTGGTTAAAAGAAGTGTTAGTTGCGTTTCAGTTATTTACGTATTAGGAAGGTACGCCGTACGGTACAGTATTATTTGAAGTGGAAAGAGGCAAAATTTTGGCCGATAATTTGGTGAACGAAATTACAGGGAAACTCGGACGAAGCCGACGCGTAGTCGCCAATTTTCTTAACAACATTAATGAATTAAAAGCTGCCATCTTCAACGCCTGGGAGAATTTGGACGACAATACTTTATAAAACCTCTTTTTGTTAATGCGTAAACGAGTTGTTGAAGTAGTACGTCTAGAGGATGCTTAATAATCTTGTGAATACTGTATTTTTACTTTCTAGCTCCTTGAAAAAGAGAAGAAGGAGGTTGGGTTATAAATACGAAAGGATTTTGTGGTTGAGTTTCAGCTCTGATTGGACTAAATATCGTGAATTTCTAGCAAAAATGATTTTAGCATCAAGTTTATCGTACACTTTTTATTATCCGTTTTGATCAAAATTTTGTTTTTCTAACGTACGTGTAAATACTTACAAGATTATAAAGGTGGGCTATAAATATGAAACGCACCTTATTGTTATTATTCCTACATTAGCTTGTACTGCAATAAACCGTTGGCCCTTACTTTTAGCCTGTTTATCAGAAATTTCACACTTCCATAATTTCCCTAATAAAATACTCCAACATGGTTAAACTAAACTAATCTAATAAAATCCTACCAATGCCAAAATACAATCAACCCTTGCCGCCTATTCATTTCGCTCTTGGCTTTGCGTCCTCGGCCGTCGTACGGAACCATATGTTTCTGAATCGATGATCAGCGTGCAGTTTTCCGAGCCGAAAATAATTGGAAAGGTGCCCGAAAACAGGCGTTCACGATGACGGCGCGACGCCAACCCGCCCGTCCCGTTTAATTTGTCCGCCGACCGAAATCCAATTTCCTCACGTCCAGAATACGGAGTGCGGTCACGGAGCGAACAGATAACCGAAAACGGCGGTCGCACTAACGTAATTAGAGAAACCAAGAGTAACGAATGCTTTTACGCGAATTCTAAATCCGCGCAATTGAACGGAGTAACAAGAAATCCAATAAATTTTCCGTCGCTGGACGTTTGAAGTCCTGAATGAATATTTACTGCGTTATGTGTGGATGTGGGAATCAAAAAAGAATATCTTTTTTAGTAGGGAATTACTTGGATTGTAATTTTTCACTGGTACAACATAATTTCGGTACTATCAGAACACGAACATGTTCAAAATGGAAGGAATATTTTCTTCCTGCAGATCCTGTCTAGCAGATTATATCTTTCAGAAAATTTTGTTTAATATTTTAAGCTGGTTCTCTACATGCTTCATGAGTGCGATAAATACTTGAATACTTGCTTGGCTTAAGAAATTATGGAATTACACAAAAGAAAATTGTCGAGCTGTGAGTATTACACTTTCAAACGTGGCTGAAGACATTAGCAATGTTTTGAGGAAATTCATCAACTGCTTGGTAACAAATCGAGTATCTTAGCTGTAGGCGGGACTACAATGAATGCCGGCGTGGTAGACTTTCCTTAAATGGCAGCTATCGCGCCCCTAACCAAAAGAACATTACCAACAAAATAAAACTGCTTTTATTCGGAACAAGATTGAATAGGACCGAAATACTACTGTGTACTACATGTTACATTCAAGTAACTCTAAAGCATGGTGTGAAAGCAGATAACAAAATTTTACACGCATATCGAGTTTACGTAAGCTTTGTTACTCTTGAATTGCCCACAATTTAATGTTGTACATCATCACTACAGCCGATGAAAAATGGGCATATTGCTATGATCTTAAAAAAGAGCAACAATCGGAAGTTTTGGAATTTTGACAGTGTCGTCTCTAACAATTGTGATTAACGAAAACAACCCAAACAGAAATAATGTCGCTATATTTTTTTAGACAAGTTTGCACTGTACCAGTAAATGTATATATATATATATTTCGTGACCTTTTTTACTTATCTTATATGATAGATCTCTACCACTAATAGGTCAATAAAACAAGGCTGGTTTGAACGATAGTTATATTTTCAGAACGTTTACAAACGTTTTCGGAACACCTTCGTCAGTGAAAATATAACTAGATAAATATATAAACAAACTTTTGTTTTTTATTTGGGACTATCAACAAAATAACTAATGACTAGGATTTCTTGATATAGAGGATGTGTAACCAACTTTTATAAATATATAAATTATAAAAACTAAATTAATGTGTAAACATACATGCAAATTAAGTAAAACCTTATATCAAAAAATCTTTGTCGAAACCTTAACAATTCTGTTCAAGGACTAGGGAAAACCAAATTTAAAAACCTAGCCATTGAAAACATAATTATATTAAAAACAGAATAATTATAAAAAAAGACTAATATATGAAATGATAAATATACAGAAAGACACTAAAACTATTAATTTCAGGACCGATATTCAAAATTTAAGTAATGTATATAGCAATCTGTTAAAATGACATTTGCATTTCTTAAGAAGGAAACGTTTGGCTAGGCTTTTAAATTTGGTTTTCCCTAGTCCTTGAACAGAATTGTTAAGGTTTCGACAAAGATTTTTTGATATAAGGTTTTACTTAATTTGCATGTATTTTTACACATTAATTTAGTTTTTATAATTTATATATATATATATATAAAAATTGGTTACACATCCTCTATATCAAGAAATCCTAGTCATTAGTTATTTTGTTGATAGTCCCAAATAAAAAACAAATGTTTGTTTATATATTTATCTAGTTATATTTTCACTGAAGAAGGTGTTCCGAAAACGTTTGTAAACGTTCTGAAAATATAACTATCGTTCAAACCAGCCTTGTTTTATTGACCTATTAGTGGTAGAGATCTATCATATAAGATACTGTACCAGTAAGTCATCGTGTCGTTAAATTAATACATAATTTGCTACAGTATGATTGTCTCTAGTTATCCAAAATGTTCGCGAAAATCGCAAAGATCTTGCATTTTGATAATGCCCTGGAACCATTTCGGGCTCTATTGAACGACTGGTCATATAGTCAGAGGTCGTATATATCATATCTGGCACTTGCTGATCTTTTTTAGTGTTCACTTATAAATGGCAACTTAGAGGATTTCCGTTTACCATCGACCGAGAAAATAGTGAACGTAATTAACACATTCGCATCGGGCTATTTTTTCCAAAACTTTCATATAAATCGGGGTATTTTAGTGATATAAAGATATTACAATATATGTATGTGTATTCAAACTGCGTTAACTATTTCTGTAATTAATATTTTTCATTGAAATTTTCAGGAGCTGTACATAAGTAGCACTAGTTTTGCGCTTAATGCATTTTTGGAAATTTGGTACTCAGTTATTCGTTGATTATGATATTTATTTGTTTCGTGACAAAGGTACAAAAAGAAGTCATCATAAAAAAATAGCTGTATAGACAATATTTCCAGGACATTCTTGAATTAATACCATAACTGGAATTCCCTCAAATAATTCTAACCGTGGCGGTGTATCGATATCATCCCACACAGCAGTAACATCAATCTCTGACTCATTTTCAACACTTTCCTCCTCTTCTGATTTAGAATTAGTATCACTATATGTTTCATATAGAATATGTTTGCAACTTTTTTCTTATTACAACAACATCATTATCATCATCGTCACTTGCTTCACATCCGTCTTGTATACTTCCAAAATCACTTGGTAAGTCTGATAATTCATCATATCTATCTATTATGGTTAGAAACAAAAGGCAAATTAACCTCCAAAATTTAACACTGTGATATAATAGATTGTTTGAAAAACACTCATATATAATGCAAATATATGTACTAACAAATGTAAGATTGCACCACAATATCAGGAAATCGCGTATGTGTTGCAAAACGAGAATTCTTTCCCGACGACAGTGCTTACTTTCAGGAAACGAGATCTTCGTTTCCCGATGTGAATGTGTTAAAAGTAACATAAATAACCTAACCTTTGGAGATCGGTTTTCGCCGAATACTTTGGAAAATTATAAATAAATGTGTTTTGTCAATGAAGGTCCTTGTAGTGATACTTTCCTATTCTCTTCCATTTCCTCGTTCTTCAACACATCTATTTAAAGACATCATACACACACCCTTCCTGTTTGATTAAAAAATGTAAGGCTAAAAGGTACTAATTTCGATTAACTTTCTGCGATAATTAAATTTTAAACATAGGAAATTTATATACACCATGTATGTAACTTTAGCATTCCAAATTAAGCCAATTTGTATTAATTTCGGATCTACAACCCGGTGCGAACGCGAATTCTAGGAACTAAGTATTTAATGCATTAAACTCTAAATTGTTTGGTAGTATTTTAAACGGCAGCTGAATTGCGTTTGCCTCTAATTTATATCGCGTCTAACTGCAACTACGTACGCTTTACTTCAGCAAGTTTCCGGCAACTACTCAACTATATTGGTGTTGACATTCAAATAACTTGGGAAACTAGGCAACATACCCCGCTCAAAGACTCGGCACAGTTTCAAGCGAACAGAACGAAAATAACATACATACATATATATGTGTACTGATATTTTAGTAGAACGTGAAAGAGACAGGCATCCTTTTGAGAGCTTATGTGTGGTGTGTCTTCTACTCATATTATTTCTTGAGAGGTTTCATTATTCCATTAACTTAATGCATCTCG
Source organism: Chrysina gloriosa (assembly GCA_038088585.1). Classification (NCBI taxonomy): domain Eukaryota; kingdom Metazoa; phylum Arthropoda; class Insecta; order Coleoptera; family Scarabaeidae; genus Chrysina; species Chrysina gloriosa. Next base: position 11,351,125 of record CM076092.1, read on the forward strand.
AAATGCTTCGAAATGTGGTCGGCGGTCTTTACGCAAATACGAACTATTGTAGTTAAGGAGGAAATTCTGTACATGACAAAGTTCTAAGCAAGTTAGAAATCGAATAAGTTAGTAATATACTGTAAGATTCCATACAGATTTACATAAATGCAATGTGATTCATATCATAAGGTTATAAGCAACGACATCATCTTCACATCTGCAGTATTATTACGTAATGGGGAAAACTAGATTATCAATAAAATACAGGGAAAAGGAATCCAAGCAACAGAAATCCAATTTCTTAGGAGAATGTTAGGAATATATGCGATGAAGAAAAAAAGGAAGAAATGGAGATATGTGTAGAGAATTAAGAGGGAGACTTACAAAACAAATATTAGAAGACAAAGGCCCGGGTTGATTTGGTCATTTAGGATATTTAGACATTGGGGAAGATTAAAAGGAAATAGAACAGCGAAATGTACTAAGAAAAGTGTCAGAAGGAAATTTGAACACATTTAAAGGGATAGCAAAGGACATGCATACATAAGAGAAAAGTAATGGGAGGAAGAAGAAAAAGTCCAACACCGGGCGCTTCCACACAAAAGAAGACTGTTACAGGGTGTGGCAGTTGACTAAAGAAGTTGGGCACCTCTTACTCCTCACACTTGCTGTGGAAGAAAGAAGATGATGACATTGATGCTTCCGAAGCCGACTACATTTGGTTTCGTCTTGCTTACTTCTTTAGTTTACTTTTGAACCTTGGTTATAGAGAACAGTGTCGTATGCTAGTGCCAGCATAATAGTCGTGATCGAATGGGTACCTGAAGATCGAACGGTTAACCAGAACTATTATGTTGAAATGCTAACCGAGCTGAGGGTACGAATGGGGAAGGGACAACCGCATTTGTGGAAAAGAAATTTAAATTCCTTTACGAAGAAAACGACCCATCTATAAAACAGCTTTAGCGGACAAGCGCATTCCTGTGCTCGAGCATCCTTCCTATACGCCAGATCTCGCGCCATGCAAATTTTCGCGTGCGAAAATGGAACGTGCATTGAAGGAAACGCATATTCAGCATGTGGACGAGCTGAAAACAAAACCGGCAAGGTTCTTGAAATGGGTGACAGTTGATGAGCTATATTATTGCTTTGTACAAACAATGTAAGGAAACAGTATATACATAGATAGGATGATGGAAAGGGAACATCTGAACAAGAACGCAAAATCTTTCTACTCAAAAATTAGCGAAGAAGCTAAAAAGTACACAAGTAAAGTAAGACATGTAAAGAACAAAGAACGAAGAATCAAAGGAAACGATGAGGAAAATAAACAGGCATGGATTGAGCACTTTACAGACCTCTTAACTGATGTAAAACTGTAGCAGAAAGACGTGGAAGAAGAAGCAGAGAGCGTAGTAGAAAAAGATTATATGGAAGATAAAACTTTAGAGGAGGTCAAAGAGGTAATTTACAAATGTCGTAACGGTAAAAGCCCCGGGAGTGATAATATAAATATGGAAGTGATCAAATGTGGTGGTAAAGTGCTACGTAAAAAATATTTAGCATTATCCATAAAATATGCAAAGAATAAAGAATGCCAACAGAATGGGGTACCGGACAAATCATAAGAATAAACAAAAAAGGAGATGTCAGTTAAAGCACAAAAAGGAGAATCCGAAAGATTTGGGTGAGGCGTTATCGGCTGCGCTGTTCAACTTAGGATTAGAATGCCTAATGAGAAGAATAAATAAAGGAACCTTAAGGTCAAGAGCAGGACAAATAATAGCATATGTTGACGACATAGTATTAATAACTAAAAACAGAAAAACAATGAAAGAAACTCTGAAAGAAACAGTGACGGAAGGAAACTGGGACTTAACCTGAATGAAGACAAAACCAAAATAATGAGATTTGGGAAACAACAAACTAATAGTGTAATTCAAATAAGAGAATATTGGTTGGAATAGGTAGACAGGTATAAGTATTTAGGTGTAATGATAGCAAGTAATGCAGAGCGGGAGATAGAAATAAAAGAAAAATAACAACCACAAACAGAGCCATACACGCCAATAAGGGATTATTAAAGAGTAAAATACTAGAGATAAACACAAAAATTAAAGTATACAAAACAATGATTTGGCCTATAATAATATACGCAGTCGAAATAATGACATTAACAAAGAAGAAAGAGGAAGAATTAAGGATAATTGAAAGGAAGGTATTTCGTACGATATTAGGACCAGTAAAAATGGGGGATAACGAATATAGGAGAAAAACAAATTTTGAATTGACGCAAGAGGTGGGGGTGGATGTAGTGGGGTAAAAATTCATGTTTTAGAATTCTCAATGATAGAAATTTGTCACTTCGGTTTATACGGTTGTTGAAGATGCTTGCCTCGAGTTAGCAAAACACGTGTCACCGATTTTATTATAAACAATTGTGTGGTGAGGAGTTTACCGATGTGATATTTCTGTCACTAAATTACACCACAGTCCTTGCAATCACCTTTATTGGTACCACTAACGACAATCTACGCGATGCTGGATTAGGAGCCGGAAGGCAGGAGAAGAAGAGGAAGACCAAGGTCGAAATAGATGGAGGTAGCGAAAGGAGGTATCGACAGAACTGGAATTCAATGCTGAAAAAGCAAAGCAAGGGTCTGAAAAGTATGGAGGAAACTGTGAGATAAGATATAGAGTAGAAATGGGGACTGATCCTCACTGGTGAATGAATCTGGAGAGCTCTAACCATGTGAGGTTTCATCGCTCTCACATGAATTGTTACAGCCACTACATATCTATATACTTTTTAAAGCATGAAATCTTCTCCCAATCTTTAAACGACTTTGTCTTCTTCGCGCTTTTTCAATGTTTTATTTATTTAAGTTGCGCTGACTGTACGGTGAAGTCAAATAGCAGATCGGTAATTGGATGGACAGCAATGCCTACACGGCTCACCCTCGCGAAACTACACGGTATAAGAGGGTACAAGCGTGAGAAAGGAAAAAAAGTAAATACAAAACTCTAACAATTTTTCCCTGTTTGTACTGGTCAAAGTCTTCTCGTGAAGAGACTAAGAATTAGAATTAATTTGCTATTTTTGGTTTTGATTTCAAGCTTTTGAGTAGAAGTCGCTCAATATTATAAACCTCTACGTTATTGTAACTTCCTCCAATTCACAAAAATCTTGTATCTCTCTACATTTACTTCTTTTTATCTTTAGTTTCCAGTCACACTTGTTTCAACCTATTCTATTCCCTTTAGTCCCCATAAATTGGCATAAGGAAGTTGTTAAAGTGTACTAATATGAAGCACAAGCCTTCTATATTGCGGACAAAATTCAAACTATACTATTTCGTTTGATCTCATATACACAATAAAGATTTTACCCTATCGATGCTAAAGAGTCCTCCCGCCATTGTCGGACTCCAAACAGGCTCGGCCGAATTCTTGTGCTTCTTTTTTCCCTCTCGGGAACGGAATGCCAGTTGAACTGCAAATTCCAATCGAAGCCGCCTACATTTACTCCACCGCTATCCCTCCAATGATATTCCAAGGTACTGTCGTCGATGACGTCGATAACCGGGCATACTACCGTGGTAGAATTTCTAGCTATCCTATCCAGTAATGGTTCCAGCCATCCAGTAGTACACTCGCAATGTGAGTCGAGGTAGGTTAATACGGGAGCTTCTGCATGTCTCGCGCCTAGAAAATCAATGTAAAATTTCAAATTTTATTTCAAAGAATTGCATCGCTACCTAACAATCTGGCTCTTATAAGTCCTTCTCGTTTCGCTGCTCTAACAATTTTTACTTTGGGCTCGTTCTCCCAGTATTCCTCTAATTGTTCTTTGAGATGTTTCATGTCTGAGAAATCATCTACCAGAATGACTTCTTGGATGAGTTCGGCAGGTGAACGATCCAGGACTGAATGGACTGTCCGGAGAAGCACTGACCATGCTTCGTTATGGAAGCAAATGATAACCGCCGTTGGTGGAAGATCTTTGAGGTAACGACCTGGTTCTTTACACCTGTAACAAGAAAAGTTGTTTTTAGGGTATATAGTTTTGTGATGCAAGTGAGTAAGTAAGCAAACTTTGAGTTTGAGTAGAGGGAAAATGTTTTAACTCGTTTTATATCGGTAATAATTTGGGCTTGACTCCGTTATTCTTAGTGAAGTTAGCTCTATTGCCGCGCGGTCGATTCGAGTGAAGGATGCTTGTACTGTTAGCAGGCGAGAAACGCCATTGCAAAGCGCGTGCAGCTTTGTGCTGGTAGGCACAAAACGATGAACGCCTAACTCAAGTTATAACTTATTAAAAGGTTTGTTTGTAAAAAAGCTGAGCTCATTGTTCCTCAATTTGATCATGGTGACATTGTTCGGATCACATGTTAAAACAATGGAATTATAACTAAACTGAGAAAATATGCGGTATGGTTAGTCATGTATCCTTTCTCCTTTGTAATATAATATTAAATTGTGAAAAGGACAGATGACTCATCATACTGCATATTTTCCCAAATTCTACTATGTTCATTGCATTCTCAGCAGTTTTATCCGAGCGTTTAACATCTGCCTCCTTCCTTCAGTAACCATGTGAGAAGAAAACGATGGAGTCGTAGAAAAATATTCGAAATTAATTTCAGATTTGCTAAAACATTTGGGAAAACGCAATAACGCAACAGCAAGAACGAATTTAGATCGCGGTACTAAACTTATTACATAAATCAATGGTTCCATCTAACAAAGCGTGTTTGGGTCAATGGTTTTTCGTGTTGCTCCATATTTATTCGTCATCCAAATAACCTGGCAAAATTCCCTTTGTTCTTGACTGTATATTCATTAAATATTTTAATTGGTCTCTGATATCTGTAAATGTCAACCAATGAAACGATATTAGTGGTATTGTCGTTTTGTTCCAGGCCCAATTAAAAAAAAGCCGCCGGATCGTTCGCCTCGGGTTTGAATAAAATACATAATGTTTAACATTTATACGGTATTCAAACATATGAGTGCACGCAGATATACGCGACGTACATATTTATTTTTATTGCGTAATTTCGTGTCGAATTTTCCGGCGTAATGATCACACAAACAACGCTAAATGTTTATTACAAATATTAATTTTATTCGTACGTGCGCATATTAAAATGTGATGCGTCCAGCAAAGTTGTGAATTATTTAGGACGTTTAAGCGTTCGTATACGCCATTGGGAAAATCCATAATGGATTAACGTAGGTAACCTCTGAATCGAAAGATTTTTAAAGGGATATGTTCCATTCATATTCGGGAATGTAAAATTACAAGGACACGTTCCTAATTTAAATGTCTAAAAATAGGAAATATTTGATTTAAGTATGCTAGCCTACCTCCGACCCATTTTTAAAAATAATATGCATTTGGCAATAATCTCTTTCCATTGAAAAAATTACTAGTTGGCGGTATTCTTGGATCTGAAGTTTTGGTAAGTGAATCTGCCAGAATTACTACAGTTCAGGTAATTGATATTGGCTTTTGATTGGTTAAATTTAGGTGTTGAACTTGTTAATTTACTTAGAACATTTCATTTTAAATTTCCTAGTTTGGAGTATTTTCCATTATAATTCCAACGACAATCGCCAAAAGTGATTAAAACTTTTAAATAATTCCAATACGAAGTGGCGGTAGTACAACATTAACATAAACCAATTACGCGATGCAGTCGGTAAGAACGATTAGTGCCATGTCGAATTTTAACTCGCTTTAATTTAACTCCATTAGAAATTACCATTTTTATTCGAAGACGGCCGTCGCTTTACAGAAGACAAAGCGTCCGTTTCTCGCGCAGTTCTCTTCGCGAAATAATTAGCTTCTAATCGTCTAATTACAGTGCCCCGATCGAAGTGCAGCTTTCGTTCCGACCGACATTATAGCTCGCGCTTTTCCGCTTTCAAACCTGAAGATGAACGCGGCAGCGTAGAAGCGTTACCGTCAAGAACGGGTTTTCTTCTGCGGAAACACGTGCGACCGATATTTAAAGCGCGCGTTAACTTTATTATGATACCGTTGAGGAAGAAGAGATGAAAGGGAAGTAGAGAGAGAAATTGCGGGGAATATTTAACTTTTAGAGTTCATTAAATTAACTCTTCGCTCGCTTCGGCGACCACGGAAAAAGAAGACCTCTTTGAATTTGAATGTAATTGTCGCGGCGATGAGGACAACCGCGGAAAAATGAGAGGGACAGCGCTTCAAACGCGATTTGCGGCGGACGAAAACTAAATTTAGAGATACGACGACGTGTTTGCGGAATACAAATGAGATTGGACGCCTATGGAACCAGGTGATGGAAATTTATGAGTTTGAGTTTCTACTAATAATACATTCCGAAATAGAAATATGCATATTACGCAGGGGAAGCCCGTAGACGCCGAATAAGCGAATAGTGAATAAGCAGTAGTTTTCAAAGCAATTAATATAACAAGAGAAGTGTTCGTTCCTCTTTTCCTAAAATATTTAAAAGTAAGTAAATAAAATATTGAAACAAGCAAGTAAATATTAAATTTTATTAGTATAGGTGGAATAATGACGCTAGGAAATTAGCTATGTAGCCCTATACTTGGATTTTAAAAAATTGTAACGTTTTTCGCTGATCTGCGCTAGTAAAGTCAAAATGGTGGACCCGGGCAAACGGAATAGGGCAAAGAGGATAAGTTATTCTTTTTTTATTTTGTAAAAAATTATAACAATAAATGAGTTGGTAAAATGTAAACATGTGATATCACACAATGACTTTAAATTATCTTATTCCTATTGCGAACATCGGGTTCGATTTCCATTTCCATTTTAAACGTGGGTTCCGGACGTGGTCCACTTAGCTCGTGAATAAAATTGAAGAGGTATTGAAAAATGTTGGTTCCGGTCAACAAAATTATTGTTATGAAGACTTTGAGAAGGCCTAATTATTTTATTATGATACTTTTAGGTGGTGTATTCGTACAAAAGGAAAACTGATCAAGCCAGTTGGCCAGAAGAAGCCATGCGCGGTTCCAGCCAGTATTCTCAAAAGACCAGGAAATTGAACTGAAGGAATATCTGAAGACGATGAACTCTTTGTTCTATGGCTGGAGTAAAAGCGATTTTCTTTAGTTACTCTTCCAGTTAGCTGGAGCTAATAACATTTTCCATTCTTTGAAGGAAGGAAAAGCAGTCGAGCAATAGACATCCTCAAGTGTCTCTTCGCACTCCAGAACCAACATCCATCGCCAAAGCGAAACGGTTTAATAAAACTCAAGTTGATCGTTTCTTTAACCTCTTGAAAGAGACGGCTGATAAACGACATTTCGAAGCAAGCCACACATACAACATGAACGAAACTGGTGTGCACACGTTCACAAATCTTCTTCTTCTTAATCATATTCCTATCTATCTTTCGGTGTAAGGCTGTTCACAAATACCCCTCCTAAAGTTCCTTCTGTTCGTGGTAAAAGACAGGTTGGAGCTATTTCCAGCATAGAACGTGGTCAATTAACCACCATCATTTGCTGCTGTAACGCTGCTGGGTCGCATATCCCCCTATGCTTATTTTTGCCAGAAAAAGAATGGTGGATAAGCTCATGGTTGGAGCCCCTCCTGGTTTTCAAGGAGCATGCGTTGATAATGGATGGGTAAATGGTCCAACGTTCCTGACATGACTCAAGTTCATCGTGCAAAATGTGCGTCTCACAGAAGATAGGAAGGTGTTTCTTGATAACTATGATGCACACAAATATTCCCCTGCTCTTGAATATGCTTCCACAAATCATGTTTTTTTGTGTCCTTTGTTCCACACACAATACATACAATGGAGTCCCTTGATATCACGGTTTATGGCCCTCTGAAGAGTTTCTTCCAACAGAAATTGGACACTTTCAAGAAAATCATGCACACAGGTTTTGTAATGAAGCAGACATGGCGAATATTTTCTCTCCTGTTTATTTGAGGTTTTGAAACTGTTGGAATCTGGCCTTACGATCCAGAAGTTTTCAACGAAGCAGACTATGTTGCAGCTTCAGTTGGGAATGTAGTAGAAATTCAACAGGCATATCCTAATACTAGTGCTAAATAGCAGGTAATATCTACGAACCAGGACATTGCAGGGCCTTTTAACGCTTAAGTCAAACCCATAGAGCAGGCTCCAATAAAGAAAACAAACTCTCCACCAGTCAACGATCATCCTAAGAAAGTCAGTACATTTGAAGTCAGGCTTTTGCCTAAATGTGATGCCAAGCAAAGGCATTAATAGGAAATGCCAGTGGTTGGAAATCCTGACTTCAAGCGTAGTAAAACAATCGCAACGAGAAAAATCTTGGGAAAAAGGAGAAAGCAGAAACGACGTGGAAAAAGCAAGACGGTTCCAAGACAGACCATCTGATATGATTGTTTGGTTTGTGGTGAGGCTTTTGTTGAACCCTCAACTGAAAATTGGGCATACTAAGCCAGTACGTCTTATTCTGGTATCGGCTCATATTTCTGTAACGATTGTCAAGACGAGTGAAGAATGATATAATCTGATATTTGTATTACAAATAATACCTAATGCCTTATTAATTAATGAGACCAACATACTTTAATTTTTTTAACGAAATGGGACATTTTTCATTCTTTTAGTACATAATATCTAAACACTTCATTATGTTGTAAAAAACGATCAAAATTGCGTGCATTGCAAATATGTTTCGCTTGGCCCGGCTACCTGGGCAAAGTGAATAATTTGCATCGTTATAAAATTATAATTATTTCCGTATTTTTATGATAATTACGGCAGTTAAACATTAACTTGGCAAAAATAAGTGTGCTTTGAGTAACTTATACTTATATACTTAATACAAAAAAGGTTTTGAATGTTAAACGTATGTCTACAACAACATCTTAACATATTCTTTTTGCCCTATCTTCGCCTACGTAAGTGGAAGACGAAACGGGTTGAAATCAAAGTTGAAGTTGTAACAGAAGCAACAAGCGTGAAAATAGGTTTTCGGTAAAACAATTGTTCTTAGGCAAACTCCATCTTCCTTGTTCGCTCCGACTAATCGTTCTCTCAAAATTTTCTAATGGAATACACGCTAATTCCATATCTTCACGCCTTTGCATTTCAGCCTTATTCGTTATGAAATTTATCCATTAAGCTTTAAACATTGGATCGATGTTGCATCAATTTCAGTTTAATCAATAAGTTCATATACTACTCTAAATTCGCTGCTCATCCGAAAGCAATAGGATTTGTCGACTGACTAGGTAATTCTTTGTCTGAACGATTCTTTCCGCTAGAGATGACTACAACGTGATCGCATTCTTTCCTAAACTCGTAGCAGCGACAAAGTTCTAAACTGCAATCGAGGAAATCTATTTCCGATCACGCAAATAACCGAAACAACGCCCTCCGTCTCCGCCTTAAACTAATTGTATCAGAATCCCGGATTAATTACCCGGATCGAAACCGTCGACGTGAAAAATGCCATGAGGTTCCGTTGGCGGTTTGAACTTTTCGATTCTAAGTCGACCGCAACGCCACCAACGACGGACGAAAAAGTCAAATCCAGTGACGAAGGAGACATCCTCGACTTGTGCTTATTAGTCCGAAGGATACGTAATGATACCTCCGGGAGGTTGACGCCGTTGCACTCGGTTCGCCGGAGTGACTAGCGGTCCAGTACCCGGATTGTGGTTGACCCGGAATTTATCTAAGCTGCTCCGTTCTTCACTTCGTTCGAATGAATTACCGGATGCTCGCATTCGATATCGACGCGACGGAGGCGGAAGGAGGCGGAAGGAGGCGGATGAGGTATCAGTTGGGAAGAAGGGAATCTATTCGAGGCGCTTTCGACGTATTCAGTTCGAATGGCCACTTGTTACCGGCGTCCGGAATAGTCCCGTTAGCACACGGGAATTGATTTATTTCGAGGGAATCGAATGGGAAGAGTAGACGCTGGGTGAAAATTTAATGGTTGTTTATAAATAGAAAAGACGAATGAATGGATCGATACTTAAGGACATTCTGCCGTTGAAAAGGGGGAAGCGTTCATCGAAAATGACGGCTAAAATGGATGTAGTTAGAGTCTGGATTGGGTGTATTTTACCGTTTAGTTTATACCGAGAATGTTCATGGGAAAAGCATTATGACTTATATAGAGCTTTCGTTTCATCAGCTGTCAAATTTTCTGGGATTTTAGTTTTCCCCTAGCCCTGCACTATTTCGTAATCGTATGTTTTTCGAACTTTATCACCATACACGCGATTTTTCGTGCGAATGCTTATGTAATTAGACTTTTTCAATAAAGACTGTTCAGGTGTATTATCAAACAAATTGATATCTGAACGGTTTTCTCGTAAATATAAGCATTTTCAAGCTGTATGTAGTGGTCCCATCATGTTTGTAATAGCTTTTTCAATACATTCTCCTTTAAGTGTTTCAGTCTCAATTGTGTCTGTCCGACGAAGGTCAAGGAGGTTCTTTCATGTCTTCAGTTTTCCCTATATCTGTCCTGATCAATACGAGATGTTGGTTCCTTGAATGCCAACTTACATTTTACTGTAGTGTGTGTTTCGATATATTTAAAAGTTTGTTAAGCGGAAATACTCTGTTATGGGCTAGACGTTTAACTGGACGGTTTTTAAACTTTCTCCACGTGAGAAGATGGTTTCAACTTTAGACTTTCCTATTGAGTAATATTGTTGTCTTTAGGAGTTGAAGGTTGGCGCCCTATTTGCTTCCAAGTTTTTACAGATATTTATCCCGTGTTTAAACTTTGTGCTTAAATTTCTGGTACTAGCATTTCTAAAGACTGGGTTTTATCAAACGTTAAGCCAAGATGGTTTGATATGTCTTCCTGTATAAGCCGAAGGTTTTGACTAGCTTCATAGTCAGCGAAGTGGAAGACGTTGACGGCTGAATGTACATATCTTGCATGTGCTATAAATTCACTATTTTGACCTTTTTGTCACGCTATTGCATAGAGAAAATTTCTAATTTCTCTTTATCGATCGGAGGTTCAGTGCACAATAATGGCAGAGCAGAAAGATTTTGTTCATTGAAGTAGATTCAGTCTTACACCTCACGGTAGGAAGACTCAGGATTAAGTAAGTAATAAGCATATTACAAAATGAATTATAGTTTGTCGCCATTTCTCCGCCAAAAATTAAATTTACGCTTGGAAGCTTGGAGACAAAGAACAGCAGGCACCCGCTCTCCACATCATTCACATTACTAAAACGGACGTCCGCGCAGTATGTAGCCATCGACCGAGAAAAATGGTAAGCAATCGGTTTCAAGACTGGTAGATCTTCGAGTCTTGTCTGTCATGGAGCGTTGCCATGCCCGCGAAAGTGTCCACTGTTTCTTATGCCTGGATAATACACTGTAGCACGTTATTGTACGTTTTATTTGCCCACGAAAACGGCGTTATTTCATCACTATAAAGCTGGAGCTGGCTAATGATTGGTGAGCAAATTGAGAGAACTCGATAAGAATTTACTGTTCCAGGCACAGTATTAACCGGATTTGACATCATACAATATTTTTGTATGTGTTAAACAGGAAGAATAGTTCACCGGTCAAACTTAGCGGGCAAGCCTGAAACTAATACTGGTATTGAGCCATTTTAATAGATTGCAGTATTCTCTAAAAGCGCAACGAGCTCCAAAAATGTAATTACATTTTTAATAATAATAATAATTTAATTATTATTTAATCATTTTTCTGCACAGATTTATATCATACATAGTTCAGTCCGTCATCGTTAGGAGAGTTAGATAAGTGTAACCAATGTGTTATTTAAAATGTCCATAATTGAAAATATAAATATATAATTTATAGCGTATTGAAAGCAGTTTATACCACTCTCCTACATTATCAAAATACGATCAAAACGAAAAGTGAAACCGACTTTGATATGAACGACGATCTCATTTAATTTTTACGTTTTTGGTGCATTAACGCTAATCTAATAACAAGTATCCGGGGAGGTTCTTCGTGAGGTTAGCGCTTCCGGTTATAAATTAGCATTTCGGTCGGCCGCCCCGCTTTTTTCCTAGAAGCAATTTCGGCTCCGTTCCGTGCTCCACTAATTATCTTTTAATCAGTCAATTAAGACTGTTTTTAAATCGATAATTAATTATACGGCGACGCGACGCCAGATTTTTCTCTCTATTTTCCTTTCGCTCGCTTTCCACGTAAACTCAATAAAGTTCCAATTAATGTTGGACGAAGTAATTTGTTTTCTTTTTTTTCAACGACGGATCTAGTTTGGCTATTGGATGTCTGTTGCGGATCGAGCTTTTGCCGATGTTACTTTCACTTGGAACGAAAATTGATTAACAGCTGGTTTAGAGACAAGATGATAGCAATGCAATTGTAGTTAGGTCGATATCGCTTTGGTTTCTTTGCTGTTAATAGACCTTTAGTACTGTAGCCTAATCTATATTCAGCCCCGAACTCCTCGATCTCCAAGAAACGATATAAGTCTTCAGCAAAAAAAAAGAATCTGTAGCAGCATTGCAAAATCTCGAGTTATCATTTATGGTCTGTCCTATAGTCTTGAGATGGTATCCCAAATTGGCAGTGACCAATGCAAAGGCCCGTGACTTGTTTTAGGTCCTCTTTCGGTAACTTGAGAAACTTCTTTTCTTCAGAAAAGCCGATGAACTCTTCTGCCCGCCTTAGTCCTGGAACAATCCTCCAGTAGGAGGTCTTTGCTTCGTCTTCCCATTCACGTATCCCCTCCCTCTTCCTGGTATAACCTTTAGTAATACCTTTAAATGATCTTTACCAAGGCTGTTGACTAAGTATGAAGTATCTTTGATCCCTTCATATGCAAGTATCAACACCAAGGGCAACCGTTTGTTGCTGGCCTGGCACATACAGACAGTTTGCAACTCAAATATAACTGACTTCAGACATTTCAACCGTGGTAGCAAATACCAAATCCTTGCCTTTTGGTTGTATATATTTCTGGGTACAGAAGTATATTGCATGGAGCAATTCATTCTTAATATTTACCCTTCAAGAAGTTTCTCGTATTAACATTTAAATAACTATTTATTCGCAAAAAGCAAAACACCGATAAAAACCGATAAATATATTTATATAGAGCTTTCATTTATTTACCACTTCGTGTTATTTATGTACTCACATGCTACTTAAAAAATAACATGAATTCCAAACACCTGTAGCTCATCTCGGAAATACGTAAAAGCGCTTTCCAGGTACGAAAAACTAGCGAACATACTCCATTCATTTTCTATTATTGTCGAACGGTCGAGTAAAATTTAAATCACGCAGTTATCTCCGCAACCGTAGTTCTGCATACTTCGTCGTCCTCGAAGTCATTACGACCGCATTAGGTATGCATGGAGTGTTCGGGTTTTTTTCCATAAGTTTACGTTTTCTCGTGTATACCTTATTTATAGATGGCGACGACGAAACGGCGTTTTCTCTCTTACGGGCTACGACGGAGGGAAGAAATCGAGAATGAAAAATACCGGGAGTAAATCAAGGTGTCTCGTCCGCCGATTTAAATTAAATTCGAAATGAGAGCACGCCCTGTGACCAATTATTTCGGGAATGCGAGGTGAACGCGTAAACAGATGGTTTGAAAAGGGATTATTGGCGCCCCGGCTTTCATTTGAATTGTTTCGCGTCTAAAGTAATGATTTTGGCGTTTTGTGAAGGATAAGCTCGAAGAGTGTAATAAGTTGATGGTGCAGTCGAGTTAGTTGAAATTTAGGCCGTTTCAACTCTCCTAGATTTGTTAGTAACATTGGTAGTAACGAAGTCATAAGATGGATACCGAAACCGGAATGGGTTTGTGTGAGGTGGGAACAGGAGAAAGTATTGGCCTGAACCTTGGAGCTCATGTACATTTTGTTCCGGGATGATTACTGCTATAACTACATTGCGCACTTTTTGACGTAAAGAAGCGACCAGGATAGAAAAAATTATATCATGACGGAGAGCTATGAAAATATGGACTGTCCAGAAATGCAGGTCGATACTAAATACTGGTCGATAAATTTCTGGGGCATCGGATACATACAGGAAAGTGAAGAGATCAACATCTTGTGAAAGAGGGAGTAAGAGGAAGCTTGTATATGAATAACGCTATTTACCGAGGAAGAAGAGGTCCAAGATCTTAGCGAATTTGCAAGTTGAAGGGTTTAACAAAATGTAAAAGGGTTTGTAGATTTAGTAGAGCGTAAGGGTTCATGTTTCCAAGAATGAATATGAAAAAGACGGTTGAGTTTTTAGTTTAAAAGGAAATAACTTGGACAAAACTCAGAAATGAAACGGTCCACTTTAGTGAGACAAAGGGAAATTTTGGTTCCATAACTTAAAGTTTGGGTGAACAATTTTACGAAATTAGGATGGGAAGTTGTCGTAATGCGTTGACTGCCAATGTCTCAACTCTTGAGCCACGATGGCTCCCCACCAGAGGCCGATGACTCAACTGCTCAACCTTTCGTGAGGGTAAGTGCAAACACCGACGAAGAGAATCAGGTTGGGATACCGTCGTGGGGAGATGATCCTAATTTCTTCCTAACTTTCGGTTTTTGGGAAATCCTGGTTTCAAAATAAACTTAGAATCCGATGAGCCTATGGACTTTTTCGTTTGTGTCTTACGGAATATCTTCTCCAAAATATTGTAACAGAAACCAACAGGTATGCTGAAGAATTGTTGTTAAGCAAAGAAACCAAAGAGCAATCAAGAACAACTGATTGTGAGTGGAAATCTTTAACAGTTGCCATTTTAAGATAGGATGGCTTCAAGATTTTTTCAACCAAAGAATACATTTAGATAAATTTACTATCCTAATTTAGTTTCATTAGATGTGTCTATGGTACTATGGCGAGGCAGGCTGGTTTTCCGGCAATATCTAAAAAATAAAAAGCACAAATTTTGGGTGAAACTTTATATTTTATCAGAGCCGAATGGTCTTGTTTTGAAAGTTAGACTATATGGAGACAAAGAAGATATGCAGGGAGAATTAGGACATTCAGCGAACGTTGTGATAAGTATCGCAAAAAAACTATTATGAAAACGGACATTTACTCTTCATGTATTATGATAATAGTCCCCTTAGTGCCCTTATGTAAGGATCTAATTTAAAAAAGAAACTTATGTCACGGGCACAGCAAGACAAATCAGGAAAGGAAATCCACGTGAAGTTACTTCTAAAAAACTGGAAAAAGGTGAAGTTACAATGAATATTCTAGTGGAGTTGAAGTTGGAAAGTGAGGAGACAAGAGAAAAGTTTCATTTATCTCCACAGAATTTGATGGTGATGGCAAATGAACAGAATAGACGAGGACAACAAAAACAGAAACCAAACGATATTATTGAGTATGATAAAAATATATCGGGAAATCGATGGGCAGGGCCAAATGCTTTCATATTACGCATGTGAGAGGAAAACAATTAGATGGTATAAAAACATTGCCACCCCGTTCATATCAATGATGTTTCTTAGCAGCTCTCACCTTTATAACACATGTTCCACTAAAAAAAGCTTAGTTATTATGACTTTGGGCACTGCACCATTCACAATCTTTTGTCACAAGCGGAAACTCCCTGAAAATTCGAAAGATAAACCTAAAGACCAACCTAAGCATATACCTGAAAATATCATTTGGATGATAAAGAACGTCAGATGAGAAAGCGGTGCAAGCACCTAATTCTTTAGATAGTTATGTGGAGAGTCCTCCAGATTAAATTTTATTAAGTTCTTAATATACTAGAGCAGTTTTTCGTTCAATTGCTATTTCTCCATTTATCTGAAGAAGCATGGATCACATGGAAATGCGAGATTCAATATTTCGTAAAGTAAAACCTCTGATAGGCTTCTTTTTATACAGATTTTGCAAGTTGAACAGTTTACTAGAATGTGAAAGCTCATATTCTAACGAACGACGCATCGAGCGAGCATATGTAGTACGTATTGATTTTTGCAGGGTATTCACCTCTGACTTACGCAAAAAAGACCAATTAGTACTTTCTGACAAATACTTTATTCCAAACGCATTGCCCAGTTTTTCCGTTGATTTTATTAGGAATTCCTAATTATCGCGTCTTTGACGCGTCGTTGATTCCAAGAAAGCGTCAGCGTCTACCGTCTATACGACCCGATACAATCACCGCAATATGCCGCGTGTCGCAACAATAACCGTCCGTTCATAATGACCGACCGCTCCTGTTACTACTATTGTAACGTCAGTGTCGAGGTCGACTGACGCAACGTACCTACGGCCGAATATAACACCTACCGCTCGGTTGAACTTGACACAATGAACCTTTGTTGCTTTGTACATACTACACATGCATACGTTCGTATAACGTAAGTTTCATGATGTATGTATGTACAATTAGAAGCATCGATTTGTTGTTGTTGGAAGATTTATTATGGAAGGCCTCCGATTGGATAGTAATAAGTAAAAAGTAATAACAGCTTGTGGTCGTCGATGCATTTTCGATGAAATAAAAAAGTTATAATACGAGGGGTGTAAATAAAGCAACGAGACCGATTTCTTTTTCACTTATCTTATTCCAACAACAATTCCAGATTTGTCTTTTTCAAAGTAACTGCCTTGGGAAACCATACAACGGTGAAGACGGTTCTCTCATTGCTCGTAGCGGTGCTGGAATTAGGGTACTGGAATAGTCGTTAGCTGGTCGGTTACAGCCGTTTAAATGTTGTCCAGTGCCCCAGAACGATGTTGTTTCAATATCGGGAAGAGGGAAAAGATACATAGATTGAGGAGCCGCATGAATCTTCTTACTGGTCTAAAAAACGGTTCACTGAAATTGCTGTGTGACAGGGCGCATTTTCGTGATAGAACGCTCAGTTCTGTTTGATATTTGGTCGCACACCTATGATCCTTTTTCGAAATCCTTCAAGGATATTTCGGTAAAAGTGTCGATAACCTCTCGGTCTAAAGGCACAAGATGTTTGTGAACGATTCCTTGGGTATCAGAAAAGCAAATCAGCATTCTTTTCATTTTTGACTTGCTCATCCTTGCTCTTTTGCCCTTAGAGAACTTGGAGTGTGCCATTCCATACTTTGGCGCTTGGTTTCCGGGTCGTTCTCAAACACCCAAGTTTCGTCACCGGTAATGACACGTTCCAGAAAATGGAGATCATCTTTAATCGATTCCAAGAAGTCAACGCACTTACCCCTCCTCATGTTTCCTTGGTCTGCGTAAAGTTTCTCCGAACAACTTTGAGCAGATATTTCTCATCAAATCCCGCATCACCAGTGTTGCCGGATCGAATACTACTATGCTGGCGGTCTTATTACTTTATTGATGCACCTCGTATGTAGTATACATTTAAACAGAGTAGAACGCTGAGCTATACCTGATAGGAATAAGGCTGTTGCGTGTTCGTTTTCATTTTCAGGATATCCGTTCGAGGTTGTCTCGGATTGCACCGAGGCCCGACGTCAATGCGCCGGCAAAGATACGAGCGAGCGGGACGGCCGAATCAACGTCGACCGAAAGGAAAACATAGACATCTAATAAGTAAGCGGGCTTATCTCGCACTATATCATAAGATCAGGAGAATTGTATTATAAGTAGGGCGCGAACTAGGTTCGCATTAGATACCACGGAGTCGAGTTTTCCGGGTTTTATCGACTCATTGCACTCGTGGTTGGCACAAGTCGGTCCCGGCCGCAATTAGTTTAGACTTAGTTAGAATCGAGACTTAAAGAAAGATACAATAGTAACTGTACAAATTAAAGGCATGGAATATTTTTTATTTTAAGATAGGAGAGCCACGGTGTAGTACCTTCGGGTGGAACACTGTGCCTTAGGGTATCCTGTATATCTTAAGGAAAACAATAAATCATATCTATACTCAGCAGTGAGAAAGCTAACACACAGTTACTCACAATATTAGGTATATATTATATATTTTTTCAAAATATGTATCTGACAGTAAATTGTGAAATCAAACGTACAAGTACATATAAATCGTGAAATTAAACGTACAACTACATATAAATTGTAATATTTTGTTTACTTAAAATTTGGTGGTTTTTGTGGTTCATTCAATTAAAAAAATCGAAATACTAAACATAATTGAAACCCTGCAGTTGATACGTTAAAAAGCAGAGAAATATATAAGACCCTAGAAATACCATTAGTCTGACAAGGGGAAGGTCAAGGTTGTGAATAACGGATTTTGATGTGTCTCGAATATGTTGTAGAAGCACCTCCCACGAGTATCTTGCTACCAGCTTTTGTGCCATTCGGCCTAGTTCTCGAGAAAATTGCGAAAGTTTTCCTAACGGACTTTATATAACGTTTATTTTAATAGATTTGTAAGTGAGTATAGTGCAGTGGGTAAGTTCCAGGCATACTACGCTGGTGATCCGTGTTCAAATCCTGCTCTTGTAGTTTTTTTTCTCAATATTATTGCATATGATATTAACAAATATATTTAATTTCATGCAAAATTGTTCAAAAATATTTTTCGCCATACTAGCTTTATTAATCAAATTAATTGGAAGCAAATGTGCAGCATGGTGTATATTTTAAATTTCACAATCAAATGTTATAATGAAATCGTTTTATCACTAGTGATCATAATTTAAACTATTTTTATATTTTAAACTAAAATTGTTTCGGGCGGAATTGCAAGGATTGAAGGATATTTGTATACCAGTGTCATGAACGAGGAATATTTCAAAAATCAGAGTGACCACATAACGTTCTGGAATTAATATTCGTGTTGACATCTTACCCATTTGAAATTATATCCCACATGAATTTACATTTCCAGCACGCAGACAGGTGCTAATTTTCATTATATACATATATAATTATATTCACGTTTATCGTCCTTTAATGTAAACAAACAAAATATTGAAATCAGTTACTACTACGGTGTGTACAACCACACACCGACTAATAGTAGTTTCCTGCCTTGTTTTATAGTTGCTCCAATACAACTAAAATCCGATATTCTGTTAAATTTGCATTCTTTTAGATTAGTTAGTTCATCGTATGATCGATTCGCATGGTTATAATTCATGCACATATTTCCTTCTTTCTTCGATTTTTGTCCAAAAATTCTACTTTTTCATTTATTATTGAGTGCCCCTGTCCAGCTTCTTCCCTTCGTAGATTTCCTTCTCTCAGAGGAAATTGAATTGAACTTTTATTTACCCTTCTATGTATGTCTTTTCGCACAGTATATTCATATTGCATGATAAAATTTGTCTTCTTCCGTTTTCACCAATTCTTTACAGAAATACATACATCGTCTTAAATATTATTTTCGTATTTTTCAGTGTTCTCTAAAGCATTCAGAGCACGTATGATTCTCCATATTCTTGTTTAGGTCTAATTGTAAAATGCGTGCAGTGTGAAGATTTTGTCGTGGACATTCTGCCTAAGGCACTACATTCTACTTACCACATAATGAAAAGAAAAATCATGTCAGTTGGTTTCGTATGAGATCTTGCATGTCCAGAAGTTTGAATGCTTGTAAAATAGCGACACGAATCTCTATTGCATGTTGACAGGTAGTTAGTCTTAAAATAAGTCATCGCAAAGATAATTTCAACTCCATGCCAGTGCATGTTTCGATTAGCAACTGCAGTTACTTGGAAATATTAGAAGTTATGAACTAGTTTTGTACTTTATGAAACATGCAAAAAGTGGATACATTTGCATATTAACTACTTACAAATTAGTCAAACAGTTTAAATGCTGAACGTGTCTCTAATTTATCTTGAATTTTGTATGTATGAGTATTAGTAATAACAATGACAGGTATTACGAATGGCTACTTTCAGATGGGAAGTAAATTGATAGATCAATTCCATAAGAATTATTTTCTCTTGAAAATTCAACCCAGTTTAAAGCCTAAATATCGCTTGAGAAAGTCACGCCGTATACTACTGGTTTTATGGTCAAAATCATGGCGAAGGGATACAAACTTCTTTCATCCATGCACTAGTTAGCTCCAATCCTTTTTATTCTTTGTCACTCTCCTTACTGCATTCTATCTCGGTCTTCTGCATTTTAAAATCTTACCAATTGCACCATCCCAAGTTTTTCTAGACCTTCCCCGCTTCTTCATCTTCCATACCGGCTTTACTTGTCTTAGATTGTAAGCGTCCTCGACAGCTTAGTTGTTTCATCAAGTATCCATCCAACGCCCAGTTCTTTTCTAATTAGCGTATTCCTTGCCTTACCTCTCCCAGTTACCCTTTTCATTCTTCTTAATCCCCTGCATCTTGCTTGTCTTTGTCGTACAGTAAATATTCGTGATTCACATCCGTACCTTAGTATGGGTCGATAGATTGATTTAAATACTTTTACCTCGGTTGTTTTGGAAATTTCTTTTTCATTTAGGATGTTTCTATTTAGTGTATACTATAATTTCATCCTGCTCTCTTCCTCCAATCAAGTTCAAATTCATGACTTCCTATTACGACTCAGGGTATCTAAACCTGTCACCTTTGCTTTATTTTGTTTAGTTTCATGCCTTGGCTCAATAGCTCGTCACCTCATATTCTTATATTTTCTTGCATATTCGGTTCGTTCTTGGTTATTATTATGCCATCCGCAAATATGGTTGCAAGTACCTATTTCCCACATACATTTTCTCAGTTCCTGTAATGCACTTCTCGGTTACATCGTCCGTATATATATTGAATAAGTTGGGGATCAATCCCCTCTCCCTTCCTTCGGTCCTCCCTTCGCGATCTCAATCCATCCCATGTTTTAAACCTTCAGCGACTTCCTAAACAAAGTAAATTTTATCTTGTGGCAAGATGCTTCGCAATTAATGGCTTGAGGAAAGGTAAAGTGAGGTAACAGAACTTGACTGAATAATTGGTTGAATTGCTCCTTTACCAGTGTAGCACGTGCTCCCATTAGCGACCACAGACTTAGCAACCATTTAACAAAAAAGTTAGATATACGAAAGCTATCTTTTTTCCGCCGAGTCTCTCTAACAGATCTTGATGTGTGTATGCTTTAAGTTCTCCAAAATGTTGGAGAAAAGTGCCAAAGAGGTAGGATCATCTTGCATTTTGATGGTTATGGTTCACCTGCTGCGCGAACGAGTGAGTATTTGAATTCCCAAAACTTTGAAATAATTGATACGGCATTCAATGAATTCTTTTGGTTTACATCGCCCGAAGAAGCAATGAACGCGTTTAAAAATTAAATAAACAACCTAAAGTAGGAAGATTGCAAAAAGTTTTGGGGATTGGATGCGATAATGCACTCGATGTAAAGGGAAACACTGAAAAAATTATAAATAAATGTGTTTTGTAAATATATTGTGGATTACGTTACTAGTACCAGCGGACGAGAACAGACCTCGTACAAATAAAATGTTATTAAATTAGACAATACAGATCCCTAATTCATTATACCCGTCTCCGTCGCAACTTTGTAACTTCATATGAAGGATCGGTCCCGTTTATCTAACGGATCAGTCATTTCCTTTCTTTCCCATTACGGCACATTATCATAATAATAATATAAGGATACGATGATATATTACGCGAATACATTAAACTTTTTCCTACTCTCAATACTAAAACGTCCGAGAATAGGCTTCCTTGCAGTGACTGATGAAAGCTTAATGTATAGAAATTTACATAAATAATGCTGTCAGGAAGTACTACGTTTATGCGTCTCATTCATATTTAAACGAATGAGAGAGTGTTCGTGTGACAAGAAAAGGCTCCTTGTTGCAGGAGCAAATTTCTTTTGACGTCAAAACATTTATCGAGCGGCAGGATAGAACATCGATTGTGTTTGTATAATAGATTGAGTTGACTTCCTTTATTAAGGCCATTAACATTTAAATCAGAAGGGAAAGCGCGCTTTGCCAGTGCTCTTTGTAAATTGGTGATATTGTTATGGTTAAGAATTAATATGAATGTGTATGCTAAAATTTACATATGTATATACCTATATAAACGATTCGTGTTGAAGTCGAGCTTTTACTCTATGAAAAGCCAAACGAAACGTAGTTTCATCAAAACTCATTAATTAGTATATAAGTTTGCGAAGTAATCTCCTTTAATTTGTTATGAAAAACGATCCGATTTCCATAACAACCGACCAATTATGTTACCAGGCAATATTTCCAAGCGCAAGATTTTAAGCTTTCCAAGTGGATCTTCTAAGACTTTCCCCATTTCGCCATGAATATCTTGCGTGGTATTATCTAGCGTCGGGGAGGCGTTACATACCGTCGATACGTGACGTCGCAAATATTGCAGGCACGAATGAGTAAATTTGCATTCGTTTTTCTTTTCGGGGATCGTGACGGGTGTTATACGAAAACACGTGGCGAAATCGCGTACGGTAACGGGGCGTCGGATACAACAAAATTTTAGATATTCTCGGCTCGCATCGTATACGTAGGAATGTTTTTTTATGAAGATAAAAGGCGCCAAGGCTTTCTTTCATATACGAACTGTTTACGGTTGTTTTTTCTTGCGTGTGTACAGTGTTTCGTACGTACAAGATTACTTTAAGGGAAGATGGTGGGGAATGAATATCATATATTTAGTTTGAGACAAAATTGAGTTTCTAATATGTAGGTTGGAGGTCTTTTAGTTTAGATTACTCTTTAAGTCTGGGGGTATTATAGAACATAAATCATTGAAAATTTTTAACGCAGAAGAAAATTGGCAAACCTAAGGATTTTCATTAGGAGAATTTCTCTAGAACTACTGTCCAAGAAATAGATCGGATTTGAAAGTGGCATAGCTTTAAAATGACTAATTGCATTCGAGTTTAAGTTTCGTTTAGTTAATCTATCTTGCGGGGTTTCGTGTGAAAAAGTCTAGGGCCCATTCTTCTTTTGCAAAGAAACTCATACTTTGCCACGTTAAATGATTGGCTTCTTTCACTGTTGATTGACTGACTTATTTTACAATAAGTTCCTCTGCATATAGTACATATAATATATGGATGATTACTATACGAGTAAGAAATTGCTAAAAATGCAGGAAGACCCTAAATGAAAGCGTTTGAAAAGTACAAGTTCCGTTTTTCAGCTAGACGATGTGCCTCTGTACTGGCAGCGAAGACACTTTTGAACAAAGAAATGTCTTAACGCTGCAATGGACCAAATGGACCTCGAGATTCGAAATTTTATCTTTGTCAACCTCATTTGCCTAGCTCCACAAAATAGAATTTCTTTCATGGAGGTTCATCAAATATTCGCACAGACAGCACCACGAAATCATATAAGGACTTTAGGGAACGCCTGCAGGTTGTTCGCTTTCTTACACAATTAAGCAAACAAGTACGCTAGTATTGCCAGAACCATCAAATTCACCCTGAAGAGTTCACAAAAATGATTCTGGAATATAGGGATTACGGTCAATCACATCATGACCAACTTGTTTTAGAAGCAACCGCACCTCCAAGCTAGGAAGGATCCTTTTGGGCTAGTTGGATATCACTGAAGCGCATCATTTGAACCTAACAAGAAACATAATGAGATCATTGATACACCGAGTTCGCTCGAGAGCTTGGCAATCCAAATACCAAGATGACCAGATTGGGCTATTGATTGGCATCCAATGTGAAGAGATAAAATAGCTCGAGTAAGAGAGATGAAATCCTATAGATGAGACTCCCAACGGGAAGGATATGGCCTTTCTTAAGCTGTAATGCAAGATATGTGGGAAAGATAACGTTTACCACATTAAAAGCTGGGAATGGCAATGATATGAATCTATGTTAACGTAGAATTTACCACCAACACCGCCTAGGCAGTTGCTCCATCCGGTAGGTTCTTCAGAGCTACGCTGGTGATGTTACATCCGGGGGCTCCTTAATTATGTTTCTTTGATTTAATGATGGCGACCATCTCCTCCTTTGGTGCAGATATTAGCTAGCCCTAAGTCGTTGAAAGTGAGGAAAAACCGGCCCAATCTCATCGTTATCATCTTCCTCGTCGTCATCATCCTAAGCCTAAAAGCATTGCCAAGGTGTCTGCGAACGCTTCCATCTGTCTTTCTGATGAAAAGGCCACTCCGTCCTGGAATTAAAGGGGCAAAATAGATTTGTCATTCTTCCTTCCTCGACGAGCTTTCACAAGGATTCGTCCTGCGTTGCGAGGATTTCGATTTTCGAGTGATTTTCTACATCTTAGCGTTCAGAGGTTGGCGCGAGTTGTATTCCGCTAGTTTACGTGCCCTCCGTTTTTTCACGGGGAAGTGCCAGGATGTAAACGAGGCTTATTTTTTGAGTTTGAAACCAATCGGACACCGTAAAGTGGACTCCTGGAGCACCAGTGAGATGGAATTTGAGGGAAAATCTGCACACGTCAACAGATGTTGGCGTCCTTTCGGTTTCGGAAGATCCTAGTTCTTGTGGAAGTCGAACGAATTACTACCTGAGAGACGCCAGTACTCTCCCTTTCAGACTCTGGATCCCAACATTTCGGGATAATCTTATCAGAAGAAGTTAGTTAGATGAAGCATCAGAATAATAGATTTCTCAAGTCATTATATAAATAGACTTCTTTACACAGCAGGACAATATGTGACCTAACATATATAACACGTACATCAACATGTCGAGTGGCTGAAAATTTTGAAACAGAAGTATAGACTACCTTTCTTGATATTGATATTCTTGTGGTATAAGCATTAGAAGTAAATAATTTGTCTGTAGGAGTTCACGTTTAATTCCTACTACTACCATTACTAGTTTTATGAAATTACAGTTGTTAACTACTATGGCATTAAAAGACCCCATGTGTTAAAAATGGTGCTACGGCAACGTGAAGAATGTGTTGCAAAGCATTACGGCCTGACATCTGGTAGATAACTTAAAAACAAACGCTGCCAAAATCGTTTAAGAAAGTTTCTCACAGAACAGTTTCAACACATTTGGAAACGTGTGTACAGTTTTGGTAAAGGCAAAAATATGCAAAACACGAAAAACTCCTCACAAAATTCTTCAAGACCTAGATCCTTTACAAGCAACTTGTCTGCGGATGTTAGATAAGGAAATAACAGCAATCGCTATAATGGATCTCTACGTTGTTGACCTTGCCCTAACTACTGTCGAAAACGATGCACTCCAAAAACTAAACATTGTTAACTATGCTGAATAAGTTGAATCACAAGAAGCTTGTGTGAATCTGTCACAGAATGAAGCACACATCACTAATACCTCAAACGAAACAAATATGGCTCCTAAATCGACGATTGCAGAACCTCGAACACAAGATGTTCAAAAGACTTTTAGCATTCCCTTGATAATATTCCCTCAACATCGCATTCGAGCAATTTAGAAGAGTTTCCTTCTTTTTATGAGTATTTGAAATCCTCTTTAGCACAATTGTTGCTCATAACAAATGTTGACAATTGTCATTACTTGGCTTCTAGAAGGACAACTCTACAGCGGAAACTTTCTTTTTTCAACCTACCATATTAAAGTACTGAATTTGATTGATGTCATTTAAACTGTTACATTTTTCTCTAACATCAGAGGAACACTACAGTAGGAATCATTGTTGGAGAAAGTAGACAAGACAAATATAAAACGGTGCGGGCACGTTCTAAGAATGGATGAAGACAGACTTACAAGAAAAATTATGGAAATGAAGCACATAGGAAGAATAAGCAAGGGAAGACCCAGGAAATCTTGGATGTCCCAGATAGGAAAAATAGGAGAATCTAAAGGGGAGTTTTAACAAGAACTGAAAAGTCTAATGAGAAAGAATGGAAGAAATTGATTCACGGATAAAGCAAATATTAACTCCGATACTCAGCTTTTCTCTAAAAAGTGTCAGTATATTTTGAATGAACCAATAAATTTAAATTAAAACAAAAGTGGTTTGCTAGTTAATGAGTTTTTAGTTTAACTTTTCTGATCATACGATAAACTTTCTAATTTAAGGAAAAATATTATTATGAACTAAACTGGCTTCAGTTTCGGTTTTGGCCGAAGGTTTGACGAAATCCCAAGTTCGTCTTCGATTTTGGTTTTAGCTGAAGAAATGCCCTTCAGTCGCCGTCCGTTAACTATTATTCCGGGCTAAGTAATGTCAGGATTATATCAGGTGAAATCGTCTAGATGCAAGGATACATTGATATAAAACGACTTCATTGTTTCCTAACTGAGTCCCTTTTCATTGGGCTGTGACACATCTTGGGTACTGAGATCTATGAAGCCTATGTAGATAATTTCTTGCGTCAAGAGGACTTTACTATACCGGCCTGGCGTGGCCTGATAATGGTCACCAGAGGCCGATCGAAGGGTATTTCTTCAATCAAGGGCAAAGTCGAAAATGAGTTTGAGATTTCGTCAAATCTTCGCCTGGACATTCTCGGAGGATAGTTTAAAAGGTAAACTACAACGTCGAATGTCCAAGATAACCGTCGAGAAATGCGTGATACTGATGTCAGTAGAAATTTGCTATAAACAATATAGATGCAACCACAAAATTGAACAAGCTCAACAAGGACGAAGGCAAGTAGTGTTTATGGCACAGGAGATTACTGATGAAGGCTGATGGAGGCGAGGTGAAAAGTGTGGTAGAGGAATATGTAGTCAGTGAGACATAGCTGACAGGCCTTTTTGCCTGTTCATGGACATAAATGAATAGAACGTGAACGTCCTGTGTATATACTGCTGGAAGTTACCTATTTTATGGCATGTCAACATCAGGAGATTGTTAACTCTGGAAAAATTCCTTGTCAAGTCAATCTTCACCAAACCAGAAATCGATGAACAAACGGACTTTACAGCGAAATGTATTTTTTAAAATAAATTCCATTTGGCTGGTCCAAATGCGCAATACGTATGCCGGCATAATTATGCAGAATATCTAACTTAATTATGGATTACCATTCGAATTATTATCTAGCAGGAAATGTGGTATACATAATAAATTATATTTCCCACAAATATATTCGAATATGATGTATACCCGGATCAATGTATCTATTCACTGACCCAAACTAATTGGGGTATACTATAAATAAATTAATTATGACCAGCTTTTACCGCTCCTACGTACACCTATCATAAACACTCACGTTTGATTGATACATCGCTTGCTCCACGGCCGCTTTTACTACCGCACGTTATTAATTTTGCGGCAAGATTAAAAAAAGTTGATGTCATCCGAGTTGTCCGAAGTTTCCCTTAACTTAATTTTTATTTATTCACCTCCGTCAGAAGATGGAACAAGTTTTGATAAGTTGATATAACGTCACGGTTGTAAAATAGGCAATCTTTTGGATGCCTTTCATATTTCCCGTGTAGGAAGCGTATTAACGAAACGAACCATTCCTTATCGAGTTTACCTCAATTTACGTCCATCTGATTGGATTACTTTGCGATGCAATTCTTAAGAATTT
Source organism: Chrysina gloriosa (assembly GCA_038088585.1). NCBI lineage: Eukaryota > Metazoa > Arthropoda > Insecta > Coleoptera > Scarabaeidae > Chrysina > Chrysina gloriosa. The sequence goes on from CM076092.1 coordinate 11,378,481, forward strand.
CGCACATCAACGCGATATTTTCGTTCACCGAATTCTGTGCGCGTACAAAAGTGAGGAACGGTTTCGACTCCATCGTGAAGGAGCAATTGCGGAGGATATTAATGTCTTTATTTTGCTATTGCGCTATTTTCACGTCGGCGAATGGAAGAAACTTACCGGCGAGCCCGATTGTGGAAGCGGTGATCAATCAGTTGGGAAAATAATTCTCCATTAGAGACTCCATTTTACAGCCTCCGACCGAGCGGGGAAATGCGCTCGTATAAAGAAAATCATCTCCGACGTCCGTCTGTTATGATGGATAGACATTAGATTTTGCCATCTTAGACGTGTTGCTTGTGGGATTTTTCAGGTGATGTATTGGAAGTTTTCCAGGGGTAAAACGACGGAGGCATCGGAAATATTTATGAAAATTTCTTCCATTTTTGATACTAACAATAAGTCAAGGTACAATGTCAATGTATTTTAATATGTATGTTCTCCTCTGAGTTGATAGTATATATTCCTATAGGCTCGTTCAAAATAAATAAAGCTATCATTTTTCATTCTATGCTTCGGTGTCATGTTTTGTAGATTTATATCATAACAACGATTTGCAGATATCCCTAACAATAACGGTGTGGCAACACCAATCTGATTTCCCATAATCAGTATACTGTCACCTCTGTGGAGCAGAGTGTAGAACAAAGTATTTGTTAAATCAGAAAGCTTATATGGTTTTCACTGTATTCATAGAATGATATTTTGCAAAATTTTGAATCAGTTCAAATAATTTTGAATTTCATAAGGTGAGTTAAGGCTCTAAGGTACTTATTTTCAAGATCGCTTGAAGTAAATTTTTTTTTTTGGTCGATTCGAAACCTACTTCTGTATATTGTATTTCTCTTTGTATTTAAGAGCTCAGGCAGACCTAATCTTTAATCAATAATAAGTGAAGAACCAGCAGGTTTGCAGGTGCTTGAAATTTTGAATACCACATATTGGATACGGTAGTTAAGACTTGTCAAAGGGCATCTTTGTAAATTCCTTTGTTATCATTGCTCTCTTGAAGTCCAAAAATGGCGGTAAGCTCGTGGTCATTTTTCTATTCCTTAATTGAGGTTAAATCTAACAACAAACAAGGAATTTACAAAAAAGCTCGTATCGTAACGAATACACGGTGAGCAAAAGTTCGAGCCCGTAAACTTACTGGTTCTCCACTTATTATTGAAAAAAATTAAAGCTACAGAAGCTTTTAACATTGTAAAGAACTAGTATTTTATCGTTACACGCACTACTTTTAAAAGTCAGATACACAATTTTCAAAATAGTTTTGGAACCAATAAAAACAATTTTAAGTTTAACCAACATTCCTTTTCTATAATTTCCTTCATTTTTCCCTCCATTGTATGACTAGCTCTATCTTTCGTTTTTTTCTACCACGCTTTCCTTGGCTTTCTCCTTGTTATCTTGTTTCGTTTCGTGTTTGCTAATTCCATTAACATACACGAATCCCTCCAATTTTAATTGGCCGTGTTTTACACACTTTTTTACTCTGCTGTGTTTCTTTTAAGAAGTGCGAAGTCCTCTGTTGTACAATATCTTCTATGGATTTTATAGCAGTTTCTATATTTGTTATTTCCAGCTGTACGTCTTACTTCTTCGTCCTAGATTTTTCTGACCATTTTCAGCCTTTTGTTTCGGTTGGTCGTCTTTCGCATTCTGTTCCTGTTACTCCGTTCTTGTTTTTCTTTTAGCAGTTACATCTTTGCAACTGTATCTTCGGTGACGTTGCTTCCTTGTTGCCTTCTGCATTTTTCATTTCGCACTCTGTTCCTGCTTGGTTTGCTATCTAACTTTCGCAGATACCTCATGTGTTGCTTTCGTTTATGGGGTCTGCAGCTATTATTTTGAATATATATTTTCTGGTCTCCCTTGGGTTTTGTTAGTGCTCTTTGTGGTGGTATTAACCCAGGTGGCTGTTACTGTTGTCCAAAACTGGTTAGTTTGGGATTAACATTACATTTCAGCTAGTAACTGGTTTAATTCTGTGTTGCTTGATATGTATGTTTGTGCAATATGTTTCGGTTCATCCTTAAGTCTCTCTAAAGGCACATTTCCTCCTGTCGGTATTACCATTATATCTTTTTCCCTAGCCTTTCTTACATTTTTAAGGGATCCAGTTTCATAATCATCGATTTTCTTGTGGGGCTTTTTTGTTCGTTCTGAATACAGTTTGAAGGCTCCTTTGTACGTTGGCTATGTGATCTAAGCTCTGCAAGTTCCTTTTGGTACTTTGGCTCTGTTATATTTTCCTTTTTCATAACGCGATTCAAAAATCTGTTTTTTCTAATTATGTCGAACGTTTTGTCTAGGTCTATGCAGCATTTCCTTCTTCAGTTTGAAAATTGTATAATGAAAAACAAATAAGGAAAATTCTAAAGATAGTTTTTTAAGGAGAGTAAACATAATTATGACGAACATAAAACTAAACGAATTATAAAGAGACACCCATAGTCAATTTGATAAAAAGTTCAACATTAACAAACTTTCAGATAATGGTTTTATTTTCGTTGAAATCTGTACGGTAAAAAGTTTTTCGACTTATTCTTAGTATTATTCGAATCGAACTGTATCCTGATCTAATTCCAGAGTTTGTTTACTCAGCACGCTTCATTTTATAACAATGCACATGCACCCTATTCATTGAATTGTTTAGTTGTACAAGCTACGAATAAATTGGGGTACCAAAACATTACAGGAACTTGATTAATTTCGCGAAATATACACGGCGCAGTTAGCAAAGGAAATCAAACAGCGTAAACATCTAAACATAAACTTCCTGCCTGCTTTAAACTTTAGATTAATTTCAGCTTCTTCGTAATATGTCAACATCCAATTTAAATCTTTCTTCCAAGATCGTTATCCAAAATCTGTCCTAGGGGTGGATTTAACTAGAAAATTTTGTTAGTATGTATTAGTAATCAAGTAATGATTTGGATAGTTTATATAGTGGGGACTATTTCTTCGGAATTTCGGACAGTGAAGGTTTAATTAATTAAACGTAATAGTACATGCAGTGACGTTTCGCTATTTGCTATATAGCATCATCAGACTAAAAATTAAAAATTAAAAGAATTAAAGAATCGTCACAACTAATAGCTTTACCAGTCATACCTGATGCACTGACAGTTAAATTTTGGAAAACATGTATAACTAACGGTCCATTTAACTTGATTATTGTGAGTTTGAAAATTTTTAAAAGTTAGTAAGGCGGGCGTGCCCAATCCAATCATTAAAACCAAAGTTACAGCCCAGAATAGGCCTTCGAGTCATGCTACCTTAGAGTGCGTTCAAGAATCGCGATTGCAGTTTTCCCTCAGAGCATTGAACACACATATTTGGGAATGCCCTTGCTGGCCATGTCAAAAGTGGTGTCGTTTAACGGTCCAAAAGTCTGTGTAACAGTGCAGGGTCCGGATTAGGGCCCAGTTAGAAAGACGGCGAAATCTTATGCATTTTGCCTAAAGTAAACTTTTATCCACAATAAAAACGTTTACAATAAAAAAACTCTGGTGTTAGGCATTCCTTGTGAAACTGTCTTTGATTTCCTGATTTCACATTGTTTACCCCTATTTCAATGAAACCATCTGCTTACATTGCAGAATACCCGAATACTGACTGAATGCCTGATTATTCATTTCAACTTTAAAAAATCCTTTACCTCTCAAATAAACGTCTACGAAAAACACAGTGCCGTAATGTAAAAATGTAGGGGGACAAAATTCTATTAAAATTAAGCAAAAACGTTTCGCGTGATTTGCCATTGTTTTTGCTGATTACGTTAACTGTAGCATACCAGCTTTAGCATATTAATAAATTTACTATTTTCACAGTTACACCCTGTATAATAAATAGCGAAACGTCACTTCATGTACTATTGCGTTTAATTAATTAAATCTTCGCTGTCCGAGACTCCGAAGAAATAATCCCAATTAATTCCACACGGGACAAGAAACTAATAATTTCGTAGTTTATATAGGTATATAAGCAACAGTTATGGGTGGTTTAGAAGGCCTATACATTTTGAATTTATACATTACTTATTATTAAATGAAAACGGAGAATTTGGTTCTTGTTGTCATTCGATCGATATAGTTAATGTTTCAGATGATTTATGTCCCATCACCATTTACATGCATACTTCGTAAATCACTGTCACTCGCTGATGTACGTAAATTACTTTCGAACAATAAATGTTCTTATCTCCCGAAAGATATATGCAATAGTCTAGTCAAAAGTAAAAAGAATGTTCACAATTTTCGTACTTCAGCCCTCTTCGCCTGCTCCGTTTCGATACTATATCTTCACCTTAAACGCGGCGACGCTTCCACCGGAGTTCTAACAAAATAAATTGCTTTCAGGTGCATCGCGTGCGTCGTTCCTGCTTCTATCACCGGGATCTTTCTCGCGCCGCAGGTACTTGCTTTCCCCATCCGCCCGTTTCTTAATCCAATTACTTACGGTCGGAGTGGAAACTGCGGAAGTGCCGACGCGAGAAAGATCCCGACGACGCGACGACGACGTACCGGTACGGTGGAGCGACGGCAGATGCATACGGGTGATCATTTCGTCCGCAATTTTCTGTGTGCGAAGATGTTTGCGTCGGTGTCGTTAGGTTCTCTTTTGAGGATGCGATCGTTAAGCTTTGCGTACATACAATGTGCTCGATTTGTACTTTTCTAGAGTACGAATATTGCTAAGCTTGCACGGAATGCGAAACGTTATTTACTTGAAGGATTTGGAAGATTTATGTGAACAAGTGTCGTCTGGACCGTTAGGTATTAGGCTATCTAAATTCATTGCTGTTTGTACATTTGCTTTGAAGCATGCAACGGTCGACCGTAAGGAAATAATTACATCCAGAACAAAACAAGAGTTGCAATCTTGAATGCAAGAAGGCACACATAAATGCAGAGGCAGACACATACCAGGTGTACAAGTATGAAATGCGATATTTTTTCTAAAAAACCATGTTAAATTAGGAAGAATGATAAAAAGTGGTTTATTCAAAATATGCTCCATCGCTTTTTATACACTTTTCCCATCTTTCGGGCAATTTGTGAGTATGCCGCCGGTAAAAATTTTCCCCTTTTTGCTGCGAACCATTCACCGAGCCATGTTCTCTCATCTTCGTACGAACCAAAGCGCTGCTCAGAACGTGGGTGACTCATCGACGCAAATAAGTGGTAATCGGAAGGAAACAAGTCTGGTGGGTAAGCCGAATGGAGTAGAACCTCCCAGCTGAGTGCTTCCAACGCGTCGCGAACCGGTTCTGCCGTATGTGATGGAGCATTGTCATGAAGAAAAACGACTTTGTGTTACATCTTTCGGTATTCTGGCCTCTTTTCAAGCAGCAAACGGTTCAAATCGGTCGATTGTTGTTGGTAACGTTTAGTATTAACCGCTTCCTCAGATTTTAACAGCTCATAATAGACCACGTTCTTCTGATCCTAATAAACACAGACCATCGTCTTTCTACCAAAGCGATTCGGTCTTGCGGTCGATGTGGATGGTACGCCTGGGTCTACCCATGATTGTGTTGCAAAATGTCAGATGTGTTTTTGCGATTTTCCATTTGCTCGTTAAACTCATATGGTACCCATCTACCGATCTTCTGAAACTTTCCCATCTCTCGTAGCCGATTGGAAATGGCTTGTTGACTAACGCCCAATTGCTCGGCGAGTTGCTTTTGTGTTTGCGAATCATCTTCGTCCAACACTGCTTGCAATTCCACATCTTCGTATTTTGTGGCGATGTCTGCGACATCGAAGTCACCACTTTTGAAATGCCGAAACCATCCTTCACACGCATCTTGCGATGGAGAGTGTTCACCATAAGCTTCTCGAAGTAATCGGTATGATTCAGCAGCAGTTTTCTTCAAACGAAAACAAAAAATTAATGCTGTCCGCGAATAGTCTTTGTTCGGTATAAATTTCGACATATTGAACAGAACAATACAACACTCTGCGCAGATTTTTCCAATTTGTCACTCGTGCGCGTCTAACACTTGTTGATCACACAATAAATTGGCGCATTATCAAATCTTTGTAGCACAAACTGCATTGGTGCGCCATTTGTTGTCTGAAATCCGCATTTCATACTTGTACATCTGGTATACCACCTCTCAAAAGTATTTGCCCACCCAAAATTTTCTTGGATTTTACGTATTTATGGCTAGATTTATTCTGTGAAATGATTTTAGTATTCCTTTAATTGATGCTTCAAGCCTGTCTATAAAAATAATTTGCAACTGTGTGTGTGATAGTGTTTACGGAATTTATCGGAATAAGGGTGCATAAGTACCAAATGTAAAAATCATGTACCTTTTTCTGGTGGGATTTACTGAAGTACATAGATAACCTAATCCCTTATTTTTTTATTACAAGACAACGATGCTACACTTTAGTTAGGAATGCATCGAATTTTTAGTTTATCTTTGGCTTTTCGGGGAAAACATTAAAATGTGGACTGTCTGCGGTGTGAGCTTGTTTAAGAATTTTGTCGTGTGAATCTTAAACATGCCGAAAACGAAGGAACTTTCAATTGGAATGCGCTGTGTAATAATTGGTTATCATGTCATATCATAAAGGTGGCAAAAGTAAGTAATCGTCAGATTTCGAGGGAATTGAAAGTATTAAGAAGAATCTACTATAACGTGAAGAAATTTAAGATCGATGAAAGTGTTAGAAACAAAACACGTAGTGGAAGACCCAGAATCACGACTTCCTGGAGATAGGAAGATTGTGATTTCCAGCAAACGCAATAGATGCCTTACTGCAGCAGAAATAGCAGCGCAACTGAAGGGAAAGGGAAAGATGGAAAAGTTTAATCCGCATCAGTGTCTCAATCGTTAAACGCAGTCTTCAAAAAGCAGACCTTCATGATCGAATAGCTGGATGAAAATCGTTCTAACGCCGTCAATAAGAAGCGCTCGCAGTGGGCTAAACAACACAAACAATTGCACACTTGACGAATGGAAAAAGCTTTGCGGAGTTACGGTCTAAATTCCAAGTTTTGGGTTAAGGTGAGATCCTTGAGCATAGATTAGCAGGAAAACAAATATCTGACCAAAATTTACTATCTACCGTGGAAAATGGTGGCGCTTCTCTTATGATATGGGGCCGTTCTAGTGTAGACAGAATCGGCAATATTTGCAGAATACAAGGAATGATGAGGAAAGAGCGGTACCGGGATATCCTTCGAAATGAAATGTTGCCATTTGAACTGTGTATTTTTCGACACGGATTTGCATTTCAGCACGACAATGACACGAAACACCTTTTCAACCTATGCATAGAATAATTGGACAAACTGTCAGCTGAGGGAATGGTTAATGTTATGGTTTGGTCACCACAATCCTCCGATCTCAATTTCATTGTGTTCTTGTGGGATGAGCTGAACAGAAACGTCGGAAAAAATTGCCCTACTTCTGCTGAACACTTGTTGAATTATTTGCAGGTAGAATGGAACAAAATTTCAGCAGAATTTTCCATAAAATTGCTTCATAGAATGCCGAAACTTTGTGAAGGGGTTATTAAATGTACAGCTGAACACTCTGATGAGGAGAAAACTTTAATAATAACAATGTTATTTGAAACCTTCTGTTTGCTAATTTTTTATTTACTTTAAATATACTACAAACTACTCATCAGAAGTTTTTAAATCTATTTTCTGACCTCAAGAATACCCCATTTTCGTGGTGGACAAATACTTTTAAGCGGTGTCATCTGACACGTCATGCATATGGCTGCCTTATAAATTTTACTAGCAAGTAAACTCAGGGCTATCTAATTCTATCATAATTGTTTTGATGTTTCGGTCAATCTTTTAAACAAACAACGAAAAACTGTATATTCCTCAATATTCATTCATCCCTGAATTTTCTAGGTGTAGTACTTGATGTCGCATATTTTCCATTAATAGACAGAAAGCTCTGGAGTTATTCACCATCCGAAGTAAATATTCGCCTATATGTACGGTCCATTTTGCTCTGAAAACAATTCAGAAAGCGCCTTTTTCGATGTTTATAATGTACAAATACGCCCACTGCAAGCGTTGGGAATTCCTGTAGGAAATACGGTTAATTCTCCTACGATATTCCCTGCATCGGGTACAACTACGGTAATTATGAGTAACGAGGTAAAACTTGCAAATCCTTGGGCACGCCTGGCTCTAACCGAGTTTTGTTAATCCGCTTTAGCTCGTCGAAATTCCGAACCGGAAGTCCGCAAAGTCGAAAAATAAAAACTTGAATAGAATACTGACGGAAAAAAGTAGAAGAGACGAAGCAATGTCTCCCATTCCTTCCCTTTCGAACATCTTTCCTTCCTCTTCCCCGAACGCCGCCTCTCTTTTTCTTTAATTCCTAACGTAATATACTCGGAAAAGTTTGCATCGCGCGAATAAAATGCTAAGAAGATAAGTTTATAAACAGGCGAGAGCGGAAGCGAGGAGCGAGGAAGGAAGGTCAAAGCAATGGGACGTTCTTGTTCAATTTGGGAAGGGTCGGGTACGTTTTGCATTTTTATCGAATTCCGGATTCGAGACCTGACGGCCGCCGAGGAAAGGGGGAGAAAAGGACCCTTTTATTCGTACAAAGAAGTTGATGTAGGGGCAAATCGGGCGAAAGATAAATGGACACAATTAAAAAGTTAAACTGTCTAGCGGGAGTATAAGCGAAGGGGATGCCGTAAAGATTTTTTTTTTAGAATTAGGATCTGTGAAGGAATGTCAGAATTGTTTTCAGCTTTGCTAATGTATGTATGTGTGGGTAGATAAAATTTATGATATTTACATAAACTTCGCATCAAATATTCGAATAAAATTGCTTTTTCATAGAAAACAAGATATTTCCAAATATTTATTTCGTTTTCATCCTCAGTAGAAAGATTACGAGGAAAACGCGAGTCAACTCTGAAATTTTGGTATGTACCTTGTAGAGACAAATATACAGTGAGTGGTTCTGTCTTCGCTATTTTTCCACTGGGGCTGCAAATTTCAATTAGTGTGGTGATAAATAATGACTATCCCAATTGCGACTGTTCTACGCAACAATTATTTTTGCTTTCCCGAGTAGAATCAATTTCGTAACGGTCAAAACATCATCCCAAGAACGGGGGTATCCAACATGGAACACTCGCAACACATGAAAATTCTATATCTTATGTAATTAGATGTGAAATTTTAGATCTGACTCCGAAGCGTCAATCAATACTAACTTTTCTTCAAGAAATACTTATAGGGCAAGATATCTTGAGAAGCGGAATACTTGACCCAACGAAATGTACCTAAGTGTTCTACTATTAATGTTATATAAGTTTCATAACGTTAAAGCTAAAATTTCATCGAAGGCGTCTTGGACAGTTAATTTATTTTTAAACTGCATGTTCGCCAAAAATTAACAAAGTACACATATGGGCAAAACAGTGGTAGTAAGTTTTGGCGAAAAGTTTAGTCAGTAGGGCGAATAAGAATAAATATAGTGTTTAAATCAATTTGTGGCGAATCAGCTGATATTGATTTGAATATTGCTGAAGACTGAAAAACGAAGCTATCAGTTATATTAAAGGACTATACACTCGCAGATGTGTGCAACGCCGATGAAACCGGATTCTTTCATTTAGCAAAGCCCAACAAAATCTTTGCTTTCAAATCGGATAATTGTGCGGGTAAAAAGATATCAAAACCAAGGTTGTAATTTTATTTTGTGCAAATATGAACGAAAAAGTCGAAAATTCATTAATTATTGTAAAAAGCAAAAATCCACGTTGCTTATCAATAAACTCCCACTGGAATTGATGTCTAATAAAAGGTGTGGATGACAACAGGTATTATGATGTTGTAGCCATGACAAACACTACTTCCCATTGTCAGAAAATGAAGTGGAATGAAGGGGAATTATCCAAAACTTTAAGTTAGTCTTAAGTTCCTAGTTAAAAGGCTTTTAACTTTTACAGATAGTGACACATCTTTTAAAGAAAAATAAGTATAGGCATTGTTTTAATTTGTAGTTCTACAGCTTGGAAGAATGTATCTAAAGAAACCACCACTAATTGCTGTGGAAAAGCAGCATTCTTCCAAACCGTACATTCTGCAAATTATTTTGATGAAGGAGATAAAATTTCTCTAAGGCAGCTTTTTTCACCATTAACGAAATGAATTTTCAAAATTATGCTTGTATAGATTCTGATGTACTGACTGAAAATCCAAGTGTTATTATTAAGGATATAGTGAGAGAACTATTAGTTGGAAATAAAGATTCTTCATGTTCTGAAAATGACCTGTCAGAATCTGAAATTTTAACAGATATTAAAGATATGGTAGAAGTGTGTGCTCAACCTAGAAACACAAAATTTCCTGTTGTATAAAGAAGAAAGTGAAATAAGTATCTTTAGAAATGGCACAACAACAAAATATGAGGCTCCAATTTTAGTTTGGCTAGCGTAATGGTAATTTTTTAAAATTTTATTCTTATATATTATTAATAACTAGCAACTATTAAACTTTATTTCTATTCTAAGTGAAAGTGAAAATTAAAAAAGTTGTTCTTGTGATCCTTTAATTTGCAACTGAAAACCCGCTGTATGTGTCGGGCTGTCTGTATCATTGGTTTCCTCATCCCAGTTTTCTACCTTTTTTCAATACCCTCCCCCATTGTTCCCCCAATTTGTTTTTGATTTCATTTGTTAATTTCCATTCTATTATTTTAGTATAAATATTGAATAATAAATATAATAAATCGTTTTGTACTTCTCGCATCTTTTCTTACGTTGCCATTTTTATAGATGGGTAATATTACATTTATTTTCCAATCTTTCGGTATTTCGTTTCCTTTCCACGTTTTGTTGAATATTAGCCTCATCGATTTCTGCACTTCTTCTCCTTCTCATCTCCAGTTCCAATCCATCACCTCCTCCTGACTTTTCTCTTTTAATTATTTTTATAACTTCCTCTACTTGGTCTAGTGATACGGCATTTATTATATCTCTTCCTGGTCATTAATTCTCTCTTCTTCCCTTGTCTGTTCAGTTTCTTCTGTTGACTCTCAGAATTTCTCTTCTGCTTTCAGTTAGCCAGCTTTGTCCTCTATGCTTCATATCCGTTCCCTTCTTTAGATTTTAGTATTTTCACTTTTCTCCAGAACTTTGTTCTGTCTGTAAGATGCCTACAATTGCTTTCCAAAGTCCTCCCAACAATTTCTCCCCGTTTTCTTGACCACTTCTTTGTTATACTCCTTTTCTCTCAGTACCCTTCTTTATCTTCTGGATTATGTTTTGATATACTTCTTCAAGCTGCATCCTCTTCTTTTATGCTTTGTTTCAACTTATGATTCCACCGTCTTGTTGTTTGCTGGATGTAGTGCTTTTCTTCCACATGTTGTAGCTGCAATGTTTATTGCGGTATCTTTAAATATTTTCAACATGTTCTACTTCCAACTTCTACTATTTCTGTTTGTTCTCGTTGTTTAACTGAGTTCTCTTGCATTCATTCAATGCTTCACAAATCCAGAAAGCAAAGGGTAAATAGCTATATATAAGTTATACAAGTTTCCAAAATCATGTAGTTTTTGACGAACCATAATTGCAGATATCCTAGTTCATAAATTACTTTATTATTTCAAAGGTGATAAGAAGTTCTCCATATTTCGAAGAGGTACTAACAAACGAGTGAAGGAGATGCAGAGTTGATTTGCAGAAAATATGTCACATTATTTTCCAACATATTTGAAAAACTTCGTTTAACAGAGGCGGCTTTTATTCACTTCAAACTTTTGCATGTTACTAATTAACTTTCGAAATTTATTCATATCTCACTCTTACAAATGCGTACCAACACGGAAGAAGTAATTGCTGCATCATTATTGCTATTACCGTCCTTTCAACAAAATTCTACGCCTTTAAATGATACGGAACACGGGAACGACTTCTTCATCGGTGGTCATTACTCCACATGCATTTTACGTAACATTATTTCGCGACGTTCAACATTATAATCTTCCGACGTAATAGCTACCATTCAGAATTTTCCGTTGCACAAACAGATATGGACGCACGCGGATGAAATGTGACACACTTTTCGTTCGACGATTAAATACTTTTGTTGAGAAATTGGATCGATATACCGTGGCTGGCGTAACGAGCAACAACGCGATGTTACAACAACGTGTAATTTACCTTAATCATCAAATTCTATTACATGGATAATTAACGGCGAAAAGCGGTGAACGGTCGAGTTGCAAATAGTCGAGTTGGTTGTCGTATTAGTTGTTGAGTTTGATGACTTCCCATTATCAGCTTTAACGTTTGACGTTTTAATTAGAAAAATTCTCAGATAATTTAATAATGTTCTACGTGAATTGTATGTTGTACAGAAGTAAAACGGGACTACGTAAATAATATAGTAGGAGCTAACCTCGTGTTCTATTAACCCGTTTCTCACAAACCATTGATTAAAGAACATAGTGCACCGGAAATACAACTAATCTAGCAAGTTATTCAAGAATCAAATAATATGATTGTCCAACTTAGTTTGATAATATCGATTTTGGTTATTTAATTCCATTTTCATTGGAAGTTGTTGACTTTCCTTTGACGACCAAAAGTACTCGATTTTCGAAATTTCCAACTTAGACCAATCTTCCGCGCTGGCCGTAAAACAATTCTAATTTGCAATTATTATTAATAAACCTTTTAGTAGCCCAACTGAGCTCTCATATTTGCATAGCAAAGAAGTGCAAATACAAATCCATTTTCGGATACGAAAGCTCCTGTTCACGGAACACGTTGTGTGTTTTGCGCTACCACGTACGAATTCTATTCCACATAAAGCTTTCCTTCTAAGTACATTTTAATCATGAAAACTCATTTCTCAAACTGGGCCGCGCTAGTTCCTTGGCCACGGAAAGAAGTCCGGCTTAAACCGCTGCGCAGCTTAAATATTTGATGAAAGCTGGCGAGCGTGCTTCGTACCGGAACTTCATAATAAGTTTATGTGTCTTGCCCGGATTCGTTTCGTATGTTTCCGTACGTCACGTACATTTTTTCCGTTAATTTTTCACGATTTAAGTTTCTGAGCGCGTTGTAAATAACTTTTTAAATTTATTCGCATGCGAGTAAACGACTTTGCGTTCGTAGACAATTAGTTTTGGTATATTTTTATCTCTTCGAAGGGTTAGTACGTTGTCTCTAGGGAAGTTTGCAAAGTTGTTAGAACTTTTAGTATTAGCAATCGCAGCAGACTCAACCTTGTAACAAATTTATCGAGTTTATAAGTCATTTTCCAACAATATAATAGGAAAAAGGAAAAACGACCTTCAAAATTAGAAAAGTTTTGAAACTTTCAAATTTAATTTGTTTGAAGGAAATTATGGATTGTATGTTAGAAGCACTTCTTTAGATTTCTTTTCTATTCCTGAATTTTATTGATCCGCTATATACAAATATCCTCTTTACTCCTGTTTTTGTTCTCAGTCAACTAATAAATCTCGTACAAAAACGCAAATTCCTTTCATTCAGGCAGCCGTGAAAATATGCGAGACAATTTAAACAATGCCGAGTAAACCAATAAAGTGGGAATAGTAGGTTGTTCTTTCGCTGTAAACTATGGATATTGCACGTGCCACGAAATAACTTTTGCAAAATATTTCGTAATCCTTGTGCTGAAATATTCAATGAATCTAGGTATAAAAGCGTTTATCCTATTCATAAGCTAAAAGTTGTAGGAGAGTAACAATTAGGTTGACAGAATATCAGAAATAGCATTTAAAGTTTTATTATAATTTGAATAAAATTCGTATAAAACGGAATAATTTTGGTAGATACAACACCACTAACTGATCCATTACTAATAGTATTGAAACACAAGTAGTTAGGACGTTATATATAATAAACTAAAAATAATTATACTGCGCACTAAATTTATTTTTCCATTACGTATCGTATTACCTGACATTGGTTTTAAGTACTGTATGAAACGCTATATAGTACATTATAAACGGTTTGAGTCCAGTCGATCTATTTTTTAATAGTTTATTTGTTTAAAATTAAAAATGCAGGGTAAAAGGTGATATGTGCCTTTCGATTGCGTTTTCTAGAGGAAACAAAGGTTTTGCTTCGCAAAAATGTACATTCATCTTTCAAGAAAATTTCTTGAGATTAAAGTGTCACCAAAGTGTTAATAAGAAAACATTGGTATGTGTGTCTCACCGATTTGAATGAAAATTTGTGCGTTTATAGACGGATGTAGTGTAAAAACAACGGTAACTTCCGTAGCTGCCCAATCTCACATTAGTGCTGTGTACAGTGCCCTAAGCTTAACACTACCCTTCGCTCTCTGATTCAATAACTCAGAAACCATGAGAAATACAAAGAAAGTTAAGACATGATTAAAATTGTTTTACATGCTATTAACGATGGTGGGGCGTTGTTTCCACAAACATATGTAAGGGGTAGATTGGCTCAGGATAATTGTAAGTTAAGTTATCTCTTGAAAACTGTAAACGTCATTTTCTCGAAACTGTTTTGTGTACACAATAGAAGAAAATTCAACTAACCGATTGTATTCAGTCCAGGCTTGCTTTGTAGCTAATTAGTACCTCTCTTATATAGACTGAAGTGATTCTATGAAAAACCATTTTACGAGAGTCGTCTCAAAAGTAAGTTACACTATCTTTTAAAATTTGCGTGGTAATAATCCGGGAGTCACAGTAAACCTCTTGTCTGGGTGTAGTGACAGCACTGCAAAATTCCTTTGCATCTACTTTCACCGCTAGGACAGTCACGCGCCTGCACCCATAGAGACTCCACTTGCTCCTACTGTCGATTGCGAAGTTCGAGCTGTTTTTCGTCTTTTTACGGCAAAATAAAAATGCGACTGATATTCACCGCGAGTTGTGAAGTGTGTACGGTGAAGATGTTATGTCTTCAAGCCCAATGGTTTCTCGCTGGCAAAGGTTGAAGGGAGAACAACGTTACCACGAATAATTTAAGCCAGCGAGAAACCATTGACTTTGAGATAACGTCTTCATTGTACGCCCTGCACAACTCGCGATGAATCTCAGTCCCACTTTTATTCCTTTGCCATAAAAAAATGAATAACAGCGCCAACTTCGCAATCTGCGGTAGGAGGAAGTGGAGTCCCCACGCTATCACTACACCCAGACAAAAGTTTACTGCGATTCCCGAACTTTTCCTACCGTCCGCGCAGATTTAAGAAAATCATGTAACTTACTTTCTCGTACACTACCAACTTAGTACTAAGTTCTCAGATTTCATCAGTAAAAATAACTTCTTTCCAAAGCCACACAAATTTTTCAATTTTCGTTGCCGTTCCATTTTTCTTTACATCAGGTAGGAGACAATTTCATACAATTTAAAAAAAAAAACCAACGGTAGCGTTATACAGTTCTATTCAGTTGGTTGTAGAAAGTGTACGATCGTTCGAATCGTGAGGAAAGATATAAAAATAGAATCAGATATACTTGAACAAAGTATCTATATTGCACTGTTGCGATATTAAAAACGTCTACCTTCGCAGCGGAAATAATTAAATACAAAATCCACAAGCAATAACAGACAATCAACGTACAAGATAAACATTTATCGAAACGTAGCTATTGACCCATTTTGAATCAATTTATCGGCGACTACTTCAATCGAAAAACAACCGCAGGCAACGTTAGCGCGCAACTTCATAACTTATAATTGTAAGCTACGATTTCGATTAAATGCCCCGATGTTGCGGGTTATTGGACGTATAACATAGTCGTATTTCTTAGATGCAGTTTATGTCGACTACCGGAAAAGCCACTCGTACAAATTAACTCGTAAGTCGTCGTGCAGTTTAATAAACTCTCCGGCACGGCACAACAATAAAGCAATAATCGAACGAATTGAATTCTCCTCGAAATGACCTAATACGGATAAGGTTTGCTTCAATGTATACACATACACAGGCACAAAGAAGGAGCGAAGTAGTTCCGTCGCCCACTCGCTAACACGTCTGACAATTCTCGGGAACGATTTGACCGAAAACGTGTCAAAGTCGAAAGCGTCTCGACGATAGGCGTCGGCGCTAGTGGCCCGACAATCAAGCTCATAAGCTTCGAGTCTTTCGTTTTCACGAAGCGTAGATAACAGAGAATGGATTAGTCTTAATTCCATGAAGTCTTCACATTACTGATTGAAGGCAAGCAATTGTTCTAATCCGGAATATTTTCGAAAATTGATTCTTTTTATATTCTATAAAATGCAGTTTATTAAATATAATGGGAAGATAATCCGCTGCATTAACTACGTGCTAACCAGTTTGAATCACGATAAGTTGCGTGAAAAACGAAGTATAGACAATGTTCACCTAAATAGAAGCAATGTAAAGTTCGGTAAAAGGATTTCCTCTCTTATGGTGAGTATTGCCCTCTTCATATTCACGAAGTAGCGCAAATACAAAGCAAAGTCTGCATTCATTCACTCATTCACTCCTTCAGGATTGGCCACCAATAGGCCAGGTACTTCAGCATTATGCTACCACGTGCCCTCCACAAAGGCTACTATTTTGGTTAGAGGGAGTCTGATTATAACCATGCGCGGAGTTCTTTCAGTTCCTCACAGCCACAGATAATATGCACGCTAGTTTGCTCTTGTAAGTTCAGATCTTCTACACCATGGTTCACTTGCCACTCCCATGTTGCATAGATGCTTTTTCTAGGAGTAATGTCCGGTTACTAAACCGGTAATGGTTATCATGTCTTCTTCGCTACTTCTGAAGAGGCTAGTTGAGAATTTTGTATCTAGCCAACCTAACGGTGTCTTAGTGTGGACTTGACCTTCTGCTAATTTCCGTTTTGAATGTGCTCTCTCTAGCCAAAAATCTGATTTCCTGTCTGGCAGAATCTTTCAATATCCCGCATACACGTTCTGGTTCCTGGAAGTCTCCTTTAGAGCCTTCCTTAGCTAGTTCATCGGCAATTAGGTTGCCTTTAAGGTGTCCAATCATGACACCCATATTAACTAACAACACTGGACTGGTTTATTTACGACTTCTTTGCAATATTTTATCAGTTTTGAACGAACAACAGCCCTTCTAACAGCTGACTATCAGTCATTATGTTTCTTCTAGATTTCTACCGTTGGCTGCTACTGCAAATGCCTCAGCCTGAGAAATTGTTACATGTTTTCCCAGGTTCAGTAATATCTTCGTTCTAAGGCGCAGTCGGTAAATACCAGCGTCGTGGCCAGGTTGGATTTCGATTCGTCCGCAAATCAGACGCTAGTACTTGAGTTTCTCAAGCGATTCCTCGTCCAGTCCTATCATTGGTATTAAAGTTTTTATTTTGTGAGTGTAAATGATTTCTGTCGCCAAACTGTTCGTAGAAATCTGTAATAATAGCTCGTTCAGGACTGTTCCAGTGTGTCCGCCAATTACGTTGTTAAGACACCATAAGTAATTAGCTTTCAGTCTAAGGAGTGCAGTCATGGCCTTCGCTTTCACAAATAGTTTCAGCGAGACAAGACCCACTATGACCTCCATGGCAGCGGTTCCTGCACTGTTAACTGCTCCTGGAATTCCCAACAAAGGTTATCTGCGATGATTAGGTAGGTTTGAAAGTTTCAAATTTTTGGGAAGAATTCTTTATGGATATAAAAGAATCCGATCATCCGATCCGTGCATCTATAACTCTTACAAACATATTTCGTAAAGTTCACTGATTTCATCCAAATTAATCAAAAGAATCTCCTCTTTCAATCAACCCAACATCGTCCTCCTTTTTGCCTGTAAACAATTATATAAAATTAATTCGGGAGAAATTTAAAAAGAACAAATTTAGGCGGCGTGGAGCTTTGTATCATTTCCAAATCATCGCCGACCGCTTTTAATTGTTCCAATTAGATGACATAACTCAACTTTTAACCCCCTCCCCTTCCGATATTCGAATCGGGGGCAAAATCAATACGCGGCCATCATTCATTATTCGTCCTTTTTGGAGTGTTCTCGGGGCGATTTTCTCGCGTTCCGAAGTCGCAATCAACTCGCTCCGGTTCCGAACGCGTTCCGGAGAGATTTATTCGCAAAGTTGTTAATGAGAGGGCGGCCGTGTCGCGCTCGAATTTCGTCCATCGGTTTCCGCGTTTTTGGGGCAACCGAAGCGGAGGAAATCGTACGCGGGAGGACGGGGTTAATGGCGCGGTGGCGGAGAAAATGTTCTGGGCGCGAAGATTATTTCTGCTGAAAGTCGACAAATCGCTATTTGCCCCCGGATAAAATACGAGGGAAAACGGGTATTTAATTATTGTAGAGCGACTGGCGTCTTTCGAGCCTACATATTTAAGTAAGGAAAGTTACTTAAATCTGAAATAGGACTAAATTATGCATAAATTTGAAAATCACTTAGAGAAAATTTAATGTTAGTAGGAAATTATGATTTTACTAAAATGGTCCACTCAGAAAGACTAAAAATAGATCACTGTGAACGTTTCCAAGTTCTAAATTCCTTCCCTGGATAGTACTTTCTCAAATCCTCTGTCCATCGCCTTCTTTTTCCAAG
The DNA here is from genome assembly GCA_038088585.1 of Chrysina gloriosa. Classification (NCBI taxonomy): domain Eukaryota; kingdom Metazoa; phylum Arthropoda; class Insecta; order Coleoptera; family Scarabaeidae; genus Chrysina; species Chrysina gloriosa. The sequence continues at coordinate 11,397,061 of CM076092.1, forward strand.
TCACAAGGCAACACCAGTAGCCCAAACTTACAATTAGTAGAGGTAGTTCTTTCTTTAGAGCGTTTTCTACTCCATCTGAGGGTGATATAAGGCCTATAAGAAGAGGCCTATAAGAAAATGTGCAATGTTCCTATATTGGCCTCCTCTACAGATTTACAAAAATCAATTTCTTTTTAAAGTCCAGATTACCGATATTTCCTTTAATCAGAACATTTTTACTTCTAGGTGTCGTAGTAATGCATTCCATCGTCTTATTCTTGATCCATCTCTTTTCTTCGAAAATCCAAGGTTTGTCCATACTATATTCATACGCATTGTTTGACATTAAATTTTCGAAAACACGTATAGTTTGATATATTGAAAATTTTATATACATGCATCTGAAAGAGAGGCTTTTGAGTAATATAAGTTACCATTATAAAAAATTTTCTATGGCTCGTAATTTAGAAGTTATAAACGTCTAAACATAGACTGTTACGTTACATAATTTTGGAAGTAGGTTTTGGAGTTGCCTTACATCATCGAAAAAGTCTGCTCTTTTAGCAGGCTATTTATAATATTAAGTGCATAATTCTACAGCCTTAGAACAAATGTAATAAATTAAATATCAATTACACAAAAAAAATTTTGGAATTTCTAAGAAGCAAAAATGTTTGGAATCTTACGTTACACAAAAAGACTTATGTTACCTGTGCGATCGACGTTGGCATAAAAGAGGAATTGAGAATTGAAAGGGCTTAAAGTGTTCTTTTTACAACGGATACCATTAATTAAGTTGTCTTAACATTATACATTCAAGTAATTCCGAATAACTGACATAGATTTCGAATGTACAAACAATACTTGAATTCTTCAGTGTACTAATCAAAATTTGTTGCAATTGACTGACGAAGTAAAAAATGATAAAATTATAATTTGTATCCTTGTTTTGAAGTGTGCAAAGTGATGCTTGCTCCATCAATTACTTGAATTTGGTGAGCTGACACTATATCGCGGATATTCTTTTCACATCATGTGCGGTGACTTCTTCGATAGTGATTTTAGGTTCAGTTAGATTAAATACGGCAACGAAATCTGAAGCACAATTTGTAATGCATTTAAAGGACAAAATATGCTTTCTCATCTTGGCAGTTGCGCCTACACCATCGGGAGCTTGCACCTTTCCCGTGAGAATTCGGCTTCGGAAATAGGAATAACTGCAGCAATGAATTTATTTTTAAATTGCGATTTAACTTTTGAATATTTTTACTAATTCTGACAGTACTGAAAGCAATATGTACATATAAGGAATGATGGTTTCTTTTGTGTGTGATAAGCAGTTTGATACGAAGACTTTTGCTTAGAATTTTTCGTTGTGATAAAAGGCAGTAGTGAACAAAGCTGTTTTTTGAGTCCAATGTGCACTTTGTACTTCGTCTTGTCCCTCACAGATGAAAGCTTCGGGAAAATCAACCTGCAGCTCTCTTTCCTTACCCGAACTGATCTTTTGAGCTGTTGAGCGATCGTATTTGTTAAAAATATCCAACTGCTCGCTATTCACGTAGCTATGGTGCAAGAATTGTGGTAATATCGCTGTTGTATGTAGAAGTAAACTTTCCAGTGTACCAGATTCTTTAAATTTCCCGATTCGTTTTGAAGTATCACTTTTCCGCCAAATCATTCATGTCACGGGAGTATTCAGTACCACACCACCAATGGATTCCTTAAGTCGTTCGATCGAAATTCCCTTACAATTATCGCATTTTGAAAACCAACAATCTATGTCGGCAACGTTGTACAAAGATTGTTGAACAAATCCATCATTATATGTTGGCACGGACGGAAGATATTTATGTAGAGCAGCCATAATTTCAATAAAATTGACTTTTCATTTTTATTATCGGCATTTCGTCTTATGCCTGCTTCATCTTCTTTCGTCGCTCCTTCTGGGCAGCTGCTCGTTTTTTCTTAAACTCATCAAATTTTCAATTTTTCGATATAATTCTTATTTCTCTGCTTATCCTAACCATAAAACACGTTTTTGAGGTTAGAAAATCATCATAGTTATAATATCATCTGATTTTCGAGGAAAAAATGACTGTTACGTTACATTTGTTTTGGCTTTAAACACAGACATAAACGGCAACACTGCTGATTTTTATTATTTTCGGAAAATTGACCAAAGATACTCGAAGGAAATTAGAACTTTCCCTATTGTCAACGTGATAGATTTTGCGTCAAAACATTTTTACGGGTTTTAGACTGTTACGTTACATGAAAAAAGCGGTTGATTTCTTTTTACGTTGAACATGCAGGTAACATTTTTCTTCCCAAATATTTTGATTAGTTATTTTGTATGCACCTAATTCTACCTAAAAGAAGCAAATAGCACGAAGAAAATAACAATGGTTGAATACAACGTACTTTTGCTTTGTTGTCGCGTTGTATCTTTGTCCATTTTTATTCATCAATAATTAACAGAGAAACAAACTTGAATTCTCAAAACAAACAAAGTGCCTTGCGTTGACAATTATGTTGGCCGATGCCATGGGGGTGTATAACCTTAAAATAAGCAACAACCTGCGAAATTTGAAATAATTCCTTTTTCTCTGGTTTCGTTTTCCGCGACTCGGACTATGCACTTTACTTACTATTATGCTTTGTTTATCCTTTCCAAATATTTTAGCGCTTGCGATCTTGCTTTTATTATTTCAGTGATTTTCTATTACCGACAAATCCCATATACTTCGATGTAGGTAGGATTTCTATTTAGTTGATAATTCCTGATAACCTTTTCTAATATGATATTAAAGAAGAATGTTGACAGATGGCTTCCTTATCGAGAATACCGATGCTTCAGATCCTTTAGATTGTTACTAATCACGAAACTTGATCAGTAGATATCTTTTAGTTTGCAAATCATTTGTAAAAGGTACATAGTCGTCCCGGAAAGGTACGATTTGGCTGTATGATTTTATGATTTCTTCTTTTGCTATACTTCAGTTCTTCTTCGAAATTTTTCTGCACATGATCGTGGTTCTAACTTTATCACTAGTTTCATGTCTACGGTTTCTTTTTAAATTTTATTTCATCTTTGTTGCTTCTAATAAATCTTGACTTTGATCATGCCATGTGCATTTTGGATTAGCAGTTGTTAGTATCGTATATCGCATTTAGATTACGTGCCCTCCGTCCTTTCCTCCCAGATTTTCTTTTGGATTTCTGTTTTGTACTCGTTCAGGTGATTTTACTAAGAATAAAAGTAACAAACGATTACAAATCTCACGCATATCTGAATAATTACCGGAAATAAAAAACTTTTGGGATGACACATTCGATGGCGGAAGTAAGTATTTAATTTATTTCAGTTCTAAATTGTGGATTACAACTGAATCGAATTGGTTCTTACTGTTACCACCCCGATTTTGGAAAGTTTTGTGCATTCATACTTTCATCTTTCATAATATCATCCGCATTAAAATACCTTTAGAACGTAAGAGGTTCCGTATATTCAAACATTTACCTCATAAAACTGTCCACTGCTGGCAAAATTAATAATCTCGGAGACCGAATAACGTCGAGGGCACGGTGAAAGATAAAAATGATCGTTCACCGTATTTCCTAGATCTCAGCGGACACATCATCCATTCTATCCGATCTTTTTGCATTTCCTGAAACTTTTACCGTATATTATAACATTAACTGGAGGAAAAGTTACACGCTCTTCGGGAGATAGTATTTCAACTTGGATATTTTCGAAGCAAACCGATCCACCGTATATCCAGATTGAAATACGATCGCAAATCAGGCGAAAGGTTCCCCTTACAAAAGGTACACTGCGCCGAGGAATCATCTCAATCTGTTTCACTTAGTCTATCCATCATCCATCCACCTTCGGACGAGGACGGTTCGACAATTTCTATCCAACGCTGCCGCCGACGCCGTCGTTGGCATCCCTTCTGTCCGTAATTCGCATTCATACGATCCTCCGGACCGACGATCGCTCCGGCGGCGGCGTGCAATTTCCCTACTAAGACGCGATTTCTCAAACCGATATCAAATTTTGATGTATTTGCATCAAGTCAGACGTGCGTCGACTTCGAGAAGATGTATGTATGTTTGCTCGATCGGAGACGAAGAAGATGGGTATGGTATCGTCGAGCGGAAGGAATGCAAATGGTACCGAACGTAGAACGAAACGTTTAGTTTTGATTGCTGCTTTCGAGAAAATTTGCAGATAGAAATATTCCAGTCTCATCAAGGATAACTGTATTGAAAGTTCAAGTATACAACCAGAATACAAATAAAGAAAGCCATCGCATCATATTCCCGTAATTCGCGTCTATGTAAGAACTAAAACGACAATAAGCAAATGTCCGATTATGAACTAATTATAAGATACAATGAGTAACACCTTTCATTAAATTTTGCAGACACCTTTCGTATATGTGCCGTATACCTCTCCTTCTGACAAACCTACTCGTATCTAAATTACATTATTAGGTATTCCCTCGGAATCCCTTCTCTAATCTTCTACGGTAGCCAAGACCCTTAACAGGAATTCCATTAATGCCTGACTTTACCCTTAAGTTGACTCGTATACCTACAACGACCGAAAAAGACATCAGACGAGGTGACATCGAATTTCCTGACCTGCTTCGACAAAGAGGTCATGGAGCGTTGACGTGAGACCAAGATGGGAAGAGGATTTAACACGTTCCCTGCTCTGAGTAGGGTTGACCGGACCATTTTAACGCCAGTCCGATTCAAATTAGGGAAAGCTTGCAATAAGCGACTGATGATATAGGAGCGTTACGTTGCATTTGTTTCCAAAAAATTAAATGACATCTTGTTGATATGAATAAAAAAATTACAATTTTTAAGGATTATTTGGAAGTAGCAGAATTCATTCATCTTCTCTATTTTTCTAAAAAAAATAACCTATATGGTGCTGATGTAAAACTGTATTCAATTGTCAATGGTTATGACGATGTTTCTTATAATGTAATCTGGATGTTTTAATTGATTGATGCCCTATATTCACTGCAAACGTTCTCTATCAGTTGTCATATGAATTCTTCGGTTTCTTTCGACATAGGAAACAAAAACGTTAGTCAAAGAAATTGATTGTGGAAGCCGTTAGTTCGTGATACTTAATCATATTGATACACAGAAAAACTAGTAATTTGTCTTTATATCACTTATTTAATGAGACACAACGTGACTATAGTTTCGACATGGAACGTGTCATTAATTTATCGTTTGATAATGACATGTTCCATGTCGAAACTATAGTCACGTTGTATCCCATTAAATAAGTGATGTCAAAACATAGTATTAGTTCTTCTGTGTATCTTTAGTCAAAGACTTTGTTGATTTTTAACTTCAGGCTTTTAAACAAAAGGTAATGCTTTACACTTGCATCACGACCATAAGTAATGCAAACACACCTTTTCCTTTATAATTTTACATTGTATGTCATCATTTTAGATACAGCAGAGTAAAAATTTCACTGTTGGTCGCTAGTGATGGAGGCGCATTGAACGAAACATGTACAATCAGTTACTAGTAACTGGCAACGTGGCATGTAACCTATTAATATTCACGCTACTCCTAAACCTTAAAGTTAAAGATGAAGAATTATTATTTAGTTATTTTTCGGATTTATTAAATTTTAAGTTCTTCTACTTGCGATTGTGTAAATACGATCATTCAAATATAAACCGAGCATTCCAACCATGGACTATGGAAAAGCATTAAGCGAGCTGTGGTGGTCTCGTCAGTAGTACTTTGAGAAAACAAAATGTATCTATGTCGGTAATGTGACGCATTATTACTCGACTTTTCGCCAACGAAAAGCCGTCAAATTAACTGGAGAACTTTTGCAAAACTTCGACTGGCTTACGGAGACAGTGTTTTGTCAAGGGCTCAGGTGCTTCGGTAGTTTAAGACATTATCGGAAGGAAGAGAATCGATTGAAGATGAATTTCGCAGCCGAAGGTCTTCTATTTCAAGAGCCGATGCAAACGTCGACTGAGTTCGGGATCTTGTCCGTTCAGATCATCGATTGACAGTCAAAATAATCAGGGCAGGGCTGAGTTTGAATTATAACAACGTTTATCTGATTTTGTCTAATGAATTAGGGAAAATTGTTCGCAATTGGGGACGAGAAATATCTGCTCAAAAATGATTCCGAAAGTCAGTCAGCGACTGTAGGGCGTAGAAGTCTGTTATTGTTTCCTTTTAATCTCCTCACCCAGCCCTATATAAATATAAGCTTCTTTGCAAGCCTTTTAGGTGCAGAGCTTTATATCACCTTTCCATTTTTTTCTATCCGTAGCCCTCTTTTCCAGTTCACTATTCCCTTATCCCCCAAGTCCTCTAACACCGCCTTGTGTCATCTCTTCCTCGATTTTCCCTCTTTCTCTTATATCCTGGTGTTTTCCATCCTAGCCGTTCTATTTTTGCCTATTCTTTCCATGCGCCTCAGCCACTGTAATCTTCCTGCTTTAATGATCAAATTTTACTGTGGCTTTTTGTGGATCTCGTAGACCTCTTCATTGGTTCTTCTTACATAGCCATTTTCGGTCTTTTCTCTCTTATTATGCTTCGAAGTATTTCCCTTTCCCATCTCTTTACTATTTCCTTTGTAGTTCGGTTCAAAACCCATGCCCCGCATCCGTTTAATGTCGTCGGTCTTATTACGGTTTCGCATAGCCCAAATTTCATGATCCTCGACAGCTTCTGTTTTAATTGCTCGCTGGCATACTTAATATTTTTGATTGTTATCCCATTCTGTCCTGGTCTCTTATTGTTTTTCTTCCGCCGAGTTATTTCCTCTACTTCTTCCCGCGTTGGTACTGCTATTTCTTTGCCATCTTTTTTCACCTCTTGCTTTCTTTCTTCTTATGCATCTCCGTTTAATAATTCGCTAAAGTACTCTTTCCACCTTCCTTTTATTTGTTCTCCGACTAAATTTCTATCATTTTTTTGCCTCGTCTTGCCTCTCTGTAAAAGTTTCTAATATCCTTGCTCTTGTAATGATTTTCTATTTTTGTCACTTTTTGTTCATTTGAAGCTCTTTTCTTTTGTCGATTTACCCTTGCTTTCTGTTTTTTGTACGCTTTCTTATCTTCTGCTCTTTCTGCTTGTATTGCTTTTATCCTCAATTGATTCCTCTTCTCGGTTTCTATCCTACAATCTTTCCTACCCAGCCCTATAAGTATGCGAAATTAAGTTAAGCTAATTTTTCTAAGCTTAGATGTAGAATTTATTTGCCGGAAAAAATGGAATATGTCACATATTATTATTTATACAGCTGACGAATGGTTTTAGCTGTTATTCAAGCAAGAAGACAAAAACGTTCACGACAGATACAGAAAATTATTCTTCTTAGGGGGCTAGAAGATATGGTCGAGGGTTGCAGACGTCAACTACTACCACTAAAACGGTACCATCAGCACTGTCATCCCGCAAAAAGCGCGATAATAAATCTTGCATAACAGTAGGCGTAAAAATAAAAATTGCTTCATCACGCCGTACACCCATGCCACAACTACCAACAAAGCAAACGGTAAACGAGGCGCGCCATTCAAGGAAAGAGCAAACGGAAGAAAGGGTCTCCATTCGCGAATTCCATTAAGGATGGTACCCGACGATGCTCCCGATGTCTGCCGTTTCGGCGGCTGCCGCGAGCTTACATATTTTACAACCATCTGACTAATGTCCGTCTATACACCGGAGCTCGTAAAAATGTTTATTGCGATAAGCGGAACCGGCGACCCGTTAAGAAAACCGTGTCGTACATAATACACGCGGATCTTCCCGGTTCGCTCCGGTAGGTGGGACCGGTCCCGGAGAGCAGTAATGGAAAAGGTCGCCGCGGTCGCTATGACTCGGATCGTTGCCTCTCGCTTGACGCTGGCGGCGGGTCAATTTCTGAAACGTCCGAGCCGAGAAAAGAGGGTCGAATCGCTGCGGCCGGCGAGATGAAGGAGAGTCGTATAAACAACGGGAAATGGAGACCCACATCACGGATAATGTACCGGATATACCGCCGACACCGACGAAAACCCAACAGTTGGTCTCCCGATTAGTTTCGTTGACCCGATTCATAATCCAATTTTCGCGATTGTTCTTTTTGGGTCGTTAGCTAATCTTCAGGGTGCGACGAGGATTCATATTTATCGCGACAAATTATAGCTTTCGGTTGGGTAATCGACGTAATTCCCATTTGTATGTAATGGATTAACCCATTTGGACCCAAATACAAACCAGTAGTAAATTTCTCAAACAAAGCTTGTTGTCGTATTCCAAGGAGGCATCGAAGACATATTACACAAAGAAAAGAAAATATTTTTATTCCATAAGAGAAAACACTGTCCTTGAAAGTGACAATGACAAACAAATGCTGTTTTGAATGCACAATCTTTTAACAAATTTCTTGCATTGCCAACGATTCCCTTTATGGCAAACAATGGAGCGTTAATACAAAAGCATATAAGTACATAAGCTAGTTTCAAAAAATAAAATTAATAATAATAATTTCGATATACATTTTCAATAGTTCCCAATCGTACAAAAATTTAATTCGATGCTTATCGCATACAAATTTATTGATAATATTGTCAATAACTTTCTTGTTTGCACCCTCCTCCTCTATTTTCTTCCTACGTATACGAAGCATACACAAACCTGACAAACGCGTTTCTGAAATCATGGACCTTAGCTATGTTTTCATATGTCTTAAAGTACTGAAGCTTCTTTCAACAGTACACATTGTAACAGGTAATGCCATACTAATCATTAGTGTAGAGCTAATAGAGGGCAAATGTTTGCATTGATCTAAAACTTCTAATAACGTTTGGAGAACATTAGTCCAAGAAAAGCTTGTCCATTTCTCATACTACGTAGATGCCTCTATTTCTAGATATTCCAAATCGTATCTTTCGTTTATTTGTTTGGCGTTGTTTTGGAACTTTATTCTATCTATGTTGTGAATATTCTTGGTATAAAACTGAAATACTGAAAATGCTATTTCATTATCTGATGAAAACCTTAATGTAAAAGATGAAATTAAAGAATAGTTAATAGTTAATAGTTAAAGAAGAGTTATTATTATTTTTAAAATTTCTGTTAAATTTTTCCCTATGAAGTGTGAATATTTTAAGTAAGTTTTCAATATGTTGGTAAGCGGCTAATAAATCTAGATCTAGAACCTGTAATTTTTCGATATTAGTTCGAGAATAGCGAAATATTTTGATATTATGTTAAAAGAAATAAAAAAATATTGGTATAGTATATATATTGTATAGTGTTAACAAGCGATGCGCTTCTTGATGTATTGATCCTATACAATTCATATACATTTTTTCTAATTGATTAACAATGAGTTGAAAGTTATTAGGAAAAATTGATATTCCGATGTCTGTCTAGTTTCTGAAAGTAAAGGGATTGACACAGTGGCTCTCCGCTTTGGACTTTTCCCTAAAATGAAATTACTACATATTTAATAATTCCTATTGTTTGCCGAACTTCTGGTAGAATGTTTAAGTCATTCACAACTAGGTTTAACTTCTATAGGCTTCCTTTCCTACCATACTAGCACAACTGTCATATACTTGTTCAATCAATTTGTTCATATTCAAACCGTATTCCGTATATTTATTTAAAATAGCAGAACTAATACTTTTCCCATCCATGTTACACAGTTTCGTCAGCTAAGATTACTCACAAAGCATTGCAGTACCAATGATGCAGTTGTAACCGACAGCTGAAATCGGTAATCCGCAATAAAATTCCGTGCTATGGTTAAGGGAGCAAAAATCTAACTCTTCATCACTTTTACAGTTACAATATGAGGAATTTTTACTAGATTTTAGAGGGGGAAAGTGCCTCGTTTCACCCCCTCTGGAGACGCCCATGTATCAGAGGTCGTATGTCTTTTGTCTTATCACAAGGAGTATTACAGTGTTTTGATGTATAAATATAAGATCCGAAATACGTATCTATACTTCATTATTATTATTATACAAAATATGCGGATAACTTTATATCTCGAACGAAGGGCGTCTTCCCTTTTAGATCCAGACGTAAATATGTATATAATAACATCGAGGCATCTCGTCGAGTGGAACATCTAAAAGACGCTCCTAAAAGGCGAACGAACATAAGAATAAACTGGTTACTTACCACTCGTCCCTTGGGTCCGGCAACGTCCTGTGTACGCTTATCATATCGCTGACGTACTGGTTGAAAGCGTTCTTCAGCCAGCCATCGTCTACCATCTTCTTCACGTCCGCTGCAAGGAGAAACAAAGCGATTAGGATCGATATGTATGTGCACGCGAAAGTGCATCTAGATAGATATACCCCTTAGAATTCGTAGTCGACGTACGCGAAGGAAGCATCTCTTGGATTATATGCATAGTCATACGTTCGCGCATTATGTATTCATGACGTACATACCTCGTATAGCTTATATAGTTCGAATAGGAGATGTGCTTTTGGTCTTTTGTCGAACGTCGAAATTAATTTCAAACGGGGTGTCGTAAATATCGAACACGCTATAGGAAAGGAACGTCGTGTGTTTTAGCTGTCGTAAACATCGTTCTAAAATTATCTCTTAAAAGCGTACTTGCTTTACTTCGGTGTGCGGACGTATCGAGCAAAAAGGACCAGGAAAACTCCTCAAACGCGCCAGGGATAAATAGAAATAGCAGGTAGAGGAGATGCATTCAATTTATCTCTTTTAATCTGTTTGTAATAGGATTTGCAAAGAGAACTTCGATGTACTCTGAATGCGTTAAAATTTCACCAGTAAATTATAAATGGAGGAAGCGCTACTGAGGTGTACCGCGTACCCGTAATAATTTAAACACATTCAATTAGGGTGAATAAACTGGCCAACTGGTAGAAATTTAATTAACACATATTCTTATTAGTCGATGGATTAAATTTGATGTATTGGACGAAGTAAAATGCATAAGCTCAGAATTAGGTAACCAGAATTCAGAAAGTAATTTTGCTATAGTTGAAATTCCCTAAACGGCTATGTTTTATTTAATGCTACACTACTGTCTTTAAATGCTTAACGGACTATAAAATATTTGAACAGATGAATATGGGTACATAGTTTACGAATTTTTGTTACTTCCCAGAATGATAACTTCACTCTGCAAACGTCAATCTGGATAACAAAAATAATTGAAAACGTCTGAAATATTAATAAAGAATAAATATAAAGAGTATAATATAACTCTCAATTGAACGAACTTAAGTAGAGGTTCCTCAGTTAGGCAGCTTTCAAAGAAAACTATGTAATGGCTTGCACTGCCAGAACAAATTTCATATTCTAGCAAATGTCAGCTAAGAAAGTATGGTTTATTAATCGCCGACTAGTTTCGTCTTTATTAGAATCCACAGCTAGATGTCACAAAAATTCATCAAATCAATGGATGTCACCAAACTAGTGGCTCCCTAAAGTACAATTCTCTACGTGATATTTGTTGGCCTATGTAATTTGCTCTTGCATTACACAGTTTTCTATGAAATCTGCCTAAGTAATGAACCTCTGTTTAAGTTCGTTCAATTAAAAGTTACATTTTATTTTTTTACATTTATTCTTTGCCAATTTGGATAACTAAGATATTGAGAACAGCGCTACTATATGTAAATAATAACAGCACCAACAAGCTATGAAAACCCGGGAATCTCCTTATCATTAGTAGAATTCAAAATCTGTACAAGAATAGTAGAGAAAAGATTGCAAAAAGGAATTAAAGGAAAATGCAGATTGAGCAAATAGCTTTTAGTAAGTAAACAGTATGATAATTATAAGTGTAAAAAACGGGGCAGACAGAAGATAGAGAACTATTCTTTAACTTGGGTAGCCTTCGATCGATAGACAAGTAATGTGTTATATGTTTAAGGAAGATTAATGGTAGTGAAAGCGTCAAAAGTTCGTACGCACAAAGTGAAAACGAAAACACAGATAAGGTAACATAATTTACAAGAATTTGTAATGGAAAAGCAAATGAAACAGGGGACGGCCTGAGTCCCCCTAGGTACTGTTCACAACATCAAGGGACAATTACAACTATATGAGATAAAACGGAGTAAACAACCATAAGATCTACAATTCTCAAGTCAACAAAACTAGAACGCTTCCTGTACGCAGACGATATAATTCTCATTATAAATGGACGTAAGAAGATACAAGCAACGGCTAATACATAGACAGACTAAGTAACAAATCCGAAAATTGTGGAATTGCGACCATATTAAAAAAATTAAAGGGCAGTAATGGTTGAACCGAGACTCACGAAAAAGCAAAGATAGTCACATGTAACCCGATAAGAATTTTTTGTAGACTCAGCGTCTACAACAGAAACATTTCTCGGGCTCTGCAGTCTGGGACTAGTAAATTTCCATTTTTTGCTGTCTATACTGAAAATTCTTTTATTTTTTAGCAAGTTGCACTGTTCCTGACGAAACCGACAATGTATGTAGATAGCGAAATATTGACTTCAATTAGTTGAATTTGTATGTCACTTTAAAACGTAGGTTACGCCCTATTTATCAATCTTTAAAGTAATTTTTACGTTGCATTAAAAGACTAAACAGAAAACAGCAACTTGACCCCTGCTAATGAACGTACCATACAACGGTGATTTGAGGAAGATCATGAGCACAATAGTCGATCATTAAAGATTGACAACAATGAATCGAAAGATTTGGTCTAAGCAGATCTACGCACGTTGAAGAGCTCGCAGAAAACCTAAGAATAAAGAAGACAACCGCCAACGACCAGCCCAATCAGATTGGGCAAACGGTTCGACAAATGGGTGTCGCACGTACAGAACTATAATTCGTGAAGACCGTCGCGTCGTTACCAAGTGTTCTTTGCACTTCATCGCAATAAAAATGATTCATCGAGATATTAAGAAATGGTATCGAATGTCCAGCGCCGAGGATTTACTCACGGAAAGCAACTTCAAAGTTATATCAAGATAATGACCCAGAGCATTTGCCATTCTAAAAAATGCCTTCTTAACCACTACCCGAAGTTTATCAAAATATCTCATCATCTACCTGATATCAACATTATAGAAAATTTGTGACATAACTTAGTAATGTGAAAGAAAAAGAAAAACAGACCTGAAGCAAGTATTATTCAAAAGTGCAACGAAAACAGCAAATTTGGGCGATTTTCTTGTTTTACTTCAAGCCAAGTTCGGAAGTAGCTCGCGATATCAATTTATGCATTTTCCACAGCAATTGTGAGGAAAGTAATATACAGCGGTGATTTGAGAAGCTTTAAAGAAGATGAGCGCACTGGCGGGCCAGCAGAATTTGGCAACAAGGAATTGAAGGCGTTCGTATCAACAATCTACGCACGTTCGCGAGTTTACAGGAGAACTGGGAGTAAGTAAGGTAATCGTCGAGGACCACCTTAATCAGATCAGCAAGGTAAAAGGGTGGGGCAAACGAATGTCACACGAACCCAATTACATTTTAAAAAACCGTAGCGTCATTACGAAGTATTCTGAACGGTTCGTCGCAGCAAGAATGATCCATTTCTCTGCGCCATTGTAACGTGCGACGAGAGATATATTTTCTACGACGATCAGCTAAGCTAAGCTCCTAAGTACTTCCCGATGCCGAAATTACAACAAAGAAAGATGGTGACTGCTTGATGCTCTGTGGTTGGTCTAGTTCATCATAGCTTTTCAAATTCGGATGAAACAATTAAGGCGAAGAAGTACGACCAGCAAATCGACAAAGTGTACCGGGAATTTTAATTTACGTATGTGCCCGGCATTGTTCAATGAGAAAGAATATATCGTTCTCGATGACAACACCCGATTGTCTCACTGGTTAGCCGACAAAAGTTGCACGTCTACGAAACTATTGACCATCTTCCATACTCGCTCAGCGATTACCACTTTTCCAAATATCTCCCTTCGTCATCTCCAAGACTCCAGAATCTTATGCTAGTTGACTAGACAAACTTTTCTCTCGTTGTCAAAAGTATGTTTGTTCTAATGGTTTTGATTTCAATCAATAAAGATTTGTTTGAGCTGAACCATGTGCATTTAAAGTTAAAGGTTTAAAACCGTAATAACTTTCCGGACAACCTAAATTCTGAACTAGTCTTCTCTCACTTTTTAATAACTTCAACTTCAAGTTGTATCAAGTTAGTTTGGGTGAGTAATTCTTTGCCGCTGGACATCAGATTTCGTTTTGGAATATCTCAATGGGTCAGAGGACACTTCGTAACGATCCGACGGTATTTTCGAATCTAGTTGTATTTTTGCGGCACCCGCTTGTCAAGATTGATTGACGGTTGTTTGTCTTATTCTCAGTTCCTCTCCGAGCTCTCCAAGGCACGTGGATCAGCTTGGACCAAAGCCCTAAATTCATTGTTGTCATCTCTGGTGGCCAACTACTGCGCTCATCATCTTTAATTCCTCAAATCACCATTGTATAAGTACCTTCGTTAGCAGAGGTCAAGTTGCCGTTTTCTGTTTAACTTTTTTGGCTGTTATAAAAACTATTCATTACTCTTATGGATAACTAGAGCTTAAAATTCCCTTCAAAACGACATATAACTAACAACTAACTAATTCAAGTCGGCGTTTTGCCATCTATATTGGGGGTTTCTTCGGGAACATTGCAACTCGTTGACAATTAATTGATTGATAATTACAATAAGTAGTGACACATTGCAGAAACCAATAAATGTTTCTGCCTCAAACACTGCTCATCAAAATCTGCAGGAAATTCTTATCGGATTTCAAGTGACTACTGCTGCTATTCTGTTATTCTGAGTTCAATAAATAGTGCCCTTCTATTTTTCAATACTCATACGTTTACCGAAGTTTGATAACACCTTATATGAAATTCACCGTTTAGAATTACAATATCAATGACCGTAATAACTTTCTGAACAGCCTAAAAGATTGGTGAAGTAGCCCCGGAAAACTCTAAGGGATATCCTACGAAATACGTACTGCGAACATTAATTACTTCCTTGCTCAGTTATCTACTTTATTAAGAGATTTCCGCTATCCTTTTTTACTGCGACCGCTATAGTTGATACTATTACAGTACTTTGTTCACAAGTTCCATATTGTAATCAATTAATTTGTGTAGTGCATGCATTATGCAAGAAATAACAATAATAAACTAGTAGCATCTGTGCTTTTAAATCTGTTGTTCCTTTGTGTTTCTGCACGCTAATGTATTTCCTATACGTCCGCATCAAATTCACTGTGATTCAACAATAAAATCATTTCGGTTGCGTTCTTTTCCCGAACAAATTTCTCATTTTTAGGTGTGATATCTGAATGAGCAAAATACCCTCCACACTTCTTCCGTATACCCGCTTAGTTGTATACTACGCGCTTATTATTGAAACTATGTACATTAGTCAACAAAATAACATGTTTACTTCCTAAATATGTATAAGCATTTTTCAATTTCAGACATTCTTCATTCGGTCCTAATGGTGACAAAAAGAACGCTTTGATGCTGCATTCCTCCTTTAACAAGGCAAGTGGGCGCACAGCGTCCACACAAAAAACTTCTGTAACTCAATAACAGCCGGCAAACAAAAAATAGATACGTTTTCAGATCACAGTTATATTTCTGTCAAAATATTCGTTTGCCCAGGTCGTTGTTTGATTTCGTTTCAAATTAAATGTTTTGTGCATCAAAGGAGGAGTAGGAGAGTGTCTTAAGATATTGTAAGTTTCCCAGCCAAATGTTTTCCCCAAAATAAAAAATGTCATACACTCTTCAGATTTAATCTACTTCATTCAAGATATACGAAGGCAAGTTATTAAATATTTCTGTGGACTACACTAAATCATCAAATCTTTAAGCTATCTCCCTCGATTTTCCACGTGAAAATACTACATTTAACTTACCCAGTTTCAATAAGTCTCTATTACTACCGAAATGTATGTTCCCTAAGGCGCTATAGTATCCATTTGCGAATACGTTTACGTCCAGTAGCACCACGTGTTTACGAGTGAATATAAAAAATATGTGTCTATCCCACCTACCTATATACATATACGTTGTACATTGCTGCCTACATGCACACGAAAATGTATAACCCCTCGTTCCATCAACAGTAAAAAGGGGAGGCGAGCGTTATAAAAGTTTTATTATGACCCTGACGAAATGGAAGCGCGATATAAAGGAAGATGGATAAAAAGAAACAAGAAAAGAAAACATATCCGGTTGAAAGGAATACGTTTTGTATAGGGTCTTTGCGAAAATTAATTGCGAGTTCGTGCGTTTTCTCAAATCCGGTGAACTAGGAGAAAAGTCTCACATAGTTTTTTACGTTGACGACGCACAAAGAAACGCGGAGGTGATGAAAGAAAGCGGCCATCCGCTTATCGGGGAGGGACGCTTTAGAGAAAGAAACGATACGCTCGAATCCGAAGTCGAATTTAAAAAGGTTTGGAGAAAACAAACGATTGTAGAAAAAAATTTGTTATACAATTAACGATAATTGATTATCACTATCAGTTAGTGGTGAAGTCAAAACCACAACACCGCTTTCCAACAGGAAATGTATTAATAGGTGTATTCTCTTATTCAGGTGGAGATACGGCAGCGTTTGTTTCCGATAAGGAAATTTTGGACGCTAATGCGGTAAGTTTGGTTTGCTACATTAGATTCGGTTTTTACTTTTTTCTACTGACCTATAATATCGGCAAATAGCTTGCACATAAAGTTCAATAGAGCAGGAAATACGACGCCTTACAATTCTCTCATTGATTAATTTGTAAACTTATTTCACTACTACATCACTAATGAACTTTAATTATTAATTTAACACGCTGCTTCGATAGTTTACAACGATATCCCTCGATTAATTCATAGCACTAGAGCGAACCTGTTGCTATAAGCATAAATAATCGATAAAAATAAAGCTTAATACTGAAGGTAAGAAATTTATTCTAATAAAAAGTAAAATGAGCTATAACATAACATAAGATATGTTATATTGATAAATACAATCTTGAGATTAAAGAAACTTACAGAAATAAATGGAAAATAACTGGAAATTTACACTACCTGAATTGCTTTAAGAAACTACGTAACTTCGTCAAGCTTCAGATTAAAGACTCATATTCTAGGTACTTAATCGACATTCAGAATAAGATTAAATCCCATCCTTCTGAGATTTGGAAATAAAACTGACAACAACGAATTTAGTACACCGCAAGATATCGTTGATTCTTTTGCTCATGTGTTCTCTAGTGCTTTTGCTCCTTGTACCAAGAGTGAAGTACCTGACGTACATTCTAACAATTTACCATTATGTATACCTTCTATTATTGAACAGGAAGTTTTACAAGCTTTATCCTCGCTTGCAAATAAGCAAACAGTCGGAGATGACGGTATCCCCGCCCTACTGATCAGAGATTGTCGGTATGTCCTTGCAAAACCTTTGATGACCATATTTAACACGGCACTAAGTTCTGGTGAATTTCCCAGTCTTTGGAAAAGAGCTCGAATCGTACCTGTACCTAAAAAGGGTGATTCCTCAAACGTATCAAATTATAGGCCAATATCTATAATTTCAAATTTTGCTAAAGTGTTTGAATACATAATTTATGATCGTATACATTATAATGTAAAATCCTACATCTCTCCATATCAACATGGTTTTGTCTCAAAGAGATCTACTATTACGAACTTAGCCACGATTACTCAGTATGCTAGTGAGATCGTCGATTGTGGGGGCTAAGTTGATGTAATATACACAGGCTTTTCTCGATCATTCGACAGCATAGACCATTCCATCTTATTAAAGAAGTTGAGCTCCTTTGGGTTATCACCTACCTTAATGACTCTTATCCAATCATATTTAGATCATCGTACTAACTAGGTATTCTTTAATGGATATCGCTCTTACGAATTTATATCGACCTCCGGAGTTCCTCAAGGATCAAACTTGGGACCCTTATTTTTTATTATGTTTATTAATGACCTTCTTCAATCGTTGACTTGTCCAGCCATAGCTTATGCAGATGACTTTAAGATATATAACTCTATCAATAGTGATACCGACGTAGTTCTTCTGCAGGTAAATATTTCCCTTGTTGCAGACTGGTGTGAACTTAACAAACTGAAATTGAATTTAAATAAATGCAGCACGATCACATTCTCAAAGAAACTATTGCCTCGAAATGTGAACTATTATATTCATAATCACGAACTTACAAGGGTAAGAATTATTACAGATCTTGGTGTCATATCTGATGAGCACCTAAGCTTCAAAGTGCATATTCACGAAATATGTTCATCGGCCTGTAAATTGCTGGGGTTTATTTGTAGAACGTCGAAACGTTTTAATGACAATAACATCATAAAGTCCTTATACTACGCATTTGTGATTAGTAAGTTGGAGTATGCGAATCTAGTATGGAATCGTTTTTACTTATGCCACTCCATTTGGCTGGAAGAAATACATCGTACGTTTTTGAAATACCTCTCCTTCAAATCTGATGGTATTTATCCTGAGAGTAGTATTCCGCAAGAGGAACTTCTCCGGCGCCACACTATGAAGTCCCTAGCTGAAAGAAGACAGATCCACTGCGCCAAGTTTTTGTGTAGTTTGTTAAATTTTAAAGTGGATTGTGAGTTTCTACTTTCGCGAATAAAACTGAATATTCCACGTTTAACCACTCGCTACTTAACCACTTTCTATACACCGACAGCACGAACTAACACACTGCTAAGATCTGCAATTCATACTCTAATAAAATGTGTGGATAAACATTTTGAAGGCATATTTAATGCTTAAAAAATAAGTTAATGTAATAATATATTTTTTTTCTCTTTCGATTTTTATTAAGTTTGTATTTTTATATATAGGTATATGTACATATGTATATATAGTTTGCTGAATTATCTATGATTGTAATTTATTGTCCTGTAAGTGGGATTACCTGTTGGCCAAATAAAGCATATTATTATTATTATTATTATAAGCTAAATCAAAATTTCCATCTTTTTTTTTTTTCAATATATCGAATATTTGTAGTATTTAACTAATAAAATAGTTTAGAGTACAACACAGTTTTATTTCCGCGTGTGTAAAATTTGAACCATTTGCCTGATACAAAGGTACTACATATTTCCGCATTGCGGATTTTACAATCATGGAAGATGCGACTAAATCACAAAGAACTATCATTTTCTTCAAACCTTAAAAAAGCGTTCAACGTCTGCAGAGTTGAAAAGCACAGTCTATCGATGGGTCGATCGTTTTAAAGCGGGCCGAACGTCACTAGAAGAGAATCCGCGCAGTGGACCTTGGCGTTAATATAGAAATAGGTACACGACAGGACCGTGTGATGTTACACTTACGTTTGGGCGTGAACAAGGTTTGGCTGGGTACCAAAGCTGTTGGAACCGGAACAAAAACTCAACAGATCCAACACATGCTGCCAACTTCACGAGCTTTCAGCACGTCTCGGTGACCAATTTTAACAAAGGATAATAACTACTGATGAAACATGAATACCTCATTTTAATTCTAAGACCAAAACTAAATCAAAAGATATGCTTCGGGTCATTGTCTTGAACATACTTCCAAATTACCGGTAAATGTTGGTGCATTATATCGTTAATGAGGTGAAGAGGACCAACACCTCGCCATGACGTATATCCCAAACCTTTACGTTGCCACCAGCTCCTTTGACGACGTTTGTACAATATTTGGGATTAAAGTGTTGAGTTTTCAATCTCCACACATATCGTCGACCATCTGATCCTATTCTGTTAAATTTACTGTCATCACTGAAAAGTACATGTACAATGCTCTTCTGCAAACTTTATTCTGCATAATCGATTACACTTGAAAACTAGCGGTTTCCGTCTTGCAATTTGGCCATGCAAACCGGCCTTAGTTAAACGTCTTCGAACATTAGTTCTTTATTAATATCGACAGCTGTCAATAATGTATTAGATTTTGACCCCCTTACCTATCTTTCTATCCACCTGTTTACAAGTTTGCCTGGGATACATCCGTAAAGAAACAGTTTCAGTTGTACTGTGTCGTTTGAAATACATAATTGTATTGGACACCAAACTTTTGGACACATTTAACTCACTTGCAATATCCCGTATACTTTGATTCTGTTGATGTAAATTAATTATTATCTTGCGTAGAACAGCGGAGCAATGTTTGCCTTTTCCCACATTTAATGGCACAAACACAATATATACCATATATATATATATATATATATATGTATATATATATTCTTATTACTGGTCCTTACTTGTAATAATGGTATGAATTTTTGGACAAAACAGATGGTATTGCTAGCATAACTCACCACTGTCCTTATTAACGTGACCGCATTCAATGGTGCGTTGAACAACACTATTTTTATATACACGGAATTCCGTTGATAATCAGTCGGACCAACTGCAAAGTATATAAATGCCCCACATATCCTTCCCGTTTGTTATATATTCTACTCCTGTTTCTTAAATATTCTTAATAAGGTTCACAAAATTTTGGCGTTCTTGCTAGTATCTCTATTACCGTGTCCGCGACTGTATATATACAAATTAATATAAATAACTACGTAGAAACAAAAATACGATGATAAATAGCGATCGTTTTTCTAATAAGAGTGAAATCCTAGTGAAAGCTGTTCATCTCCAAATGAAACTCATCTGTTTTTTCTAATTTCGAGAGATCGGGACCTTTGAAAGTAACTATCGAATAATTTACATATCTATCGCGATCTAATCTTCGACATTCTTGATTAATTTAGCTTTTACGTCAGCTTGGTAATTTATTTTTATAATCCAGTTTGGTACGTCGGTTCTCCATTTATGCAAATAAGCACTACACTTTTGAGAATTATAGAACCTCTTTCTATTAAAATCGGTGAAACTAAGAAATACACTTTGGTTTTGCGTCATTTAAGTAATGACGTGGGAATATGGAGTATGTCTGTCAAACGCAATGAGCGATTATTTAAGGAATTTTATTCCTTTGCAAGGGCATTGTGGGATTTGTAAGTATTAATGTAATCGAGAAATTGGTTTCAGACAATGTTTGATTACAATAGCACTTTGTACACGTTAATTCGTTTATTTATAAACGTTTGATAAAGTAGAATGCAGATAGTATCAGTCTTACCTATACGATGGAGTGCTTCTAGTACCACTGGGTACGAAAAAGAACCTTGGTTACAAATTATTTCGTATATTTTCTGTATATGATAGTTCACTATACGGTAAGATAAAATAGAATACCAGTTATCGTCCTGAGTTAAATTCGTTCTGACTTTAAAATGGAAGATATCTCGTTGCAACTCAAGGGTGCTTCCATGAAGGTTGGATCTCTTGAGCCCCATCTCCTGTTGGCAATCCGAACAACATCGGCAAATCAAACCAACCCTGTATCCTGGCCTTTACAGTAGATTTGACAATGGTAAGAGCAGTTTTAAGCCATGCGAGGGCAAAGTTAGTACCGCCTCCAGACTACTACTTTGGTCTCTCATTCTCTTCAACGCCATGATGATTCTGGAACCGGAAGGACCACCTGATGGTCAGTGCATAGAGTGAAAAGCAAGAATCTTGATAGTGATTGAAGTAAGAAAGAGGTAGGGCCCGTTTTCTTACTTTTTCTTCTTCTAAAGAAAATTCGTTCATGCAACCAAATCTTTTTAAATCTTATTTGAAACAAAATAAAGCAATAAGCACCAGTTCAAATACACAAAAGACACATAAAGCTTGTCCTTCAATAATGAAAAACAAAAACTAATTCAAATGAAACAAATCGGTCGCAAAAATGTTGATTCTCATAAAAATAGGTTAAGAGACTTTAGAAATGCAGCAAAATTTTAATGATAAAACGTTGGTGGGATACCCCTTAAATTGAATGACTTCCTTTAACCGGTCACGCATAGAGTGGGTGAGTTGCACAGATTTGTTGCTGTAAGTTTTTGAGCTGATTTTTCGATGTTATATGGTGCTTTCCTAAACGTTTATCCAAATTGTCCAATAATGTATGGTATTGACGTCCGGGCTTTGTGAAGGTGTTACAAGTACACGGGACACAATGTATTAGCCACGTCTGAACTACACTATATGGGCAGCGTGTTTGGGTCGTTATCCTGCTAGAAGTGAAAATCTGCACAGCTCCACACTTTGCAATACATTTCCTTGGAAGATACATTTCTTTTGTCATTATTTCATCAGTTATTACAAGGCGGCCAACATGACACCTCTGCCCTCACGTTTAACTGCTTTAATAGCATTCTTTGAGTGTAAATCTTCGTTTGACTTTCCCCATACTTTTATGCGGCCGGCACATCCGAATATATTAAGTTTCGATGTAGATGTAAGACTTTTTGCTATTCACTGTATGTGTACAGGTATACCCGACTAACCAGTGTTGAGATTTTTATGATGGCAACTATTTCAGCTTGGAAAATCGTGGAGCAGTAATCAAGCGGGATACTGATTTTCATCCTCAGTCGGTCCACATAGATTCCCGCTTTCTCTCTTTCCCTGATCGGGAACCAGTTTATGTAATTAAAAACTACTTTCACTATTCGCAGACGCGATTCGCGGTTATACCGCTCATCAGTGCGACTTTGTGAGAAATAGTTTTCATTTACAGATAAGCACTAGACATGCTAGTACGTTTGATTAAATAATTTTGATTAAATAGTTGCAGAAATGCGCATTTAAGTATATGTATATTGGGAGACTTCTTAATTGAATTATCATATGTACAAACGGAAACCCATTTGAGAACCAAATGAACCTCATTGTTTCGAGAAAGGGTCGGTTATAGGTCATTCATTGATCCTTTTGTAAAACAATGATTTCATATTGCCCCGAAGGGCTAAAAGTGGTAGGAATTGCATTCCTTCTCAAGAGGAAGGCGTCGCATTCTGCTGTTTTATGCATACTTTAGTACTTTTAAAGCATATACATATTAATTAAATCACCCATTGCCACAAAAATTCCTCTTGAAACATTGTATTTATGGCTTTGATACTTGGTAAAGTTAATTCAGGCAACCACTGTCTCTTTCCATAAGCAGTAGTTCCAATTATCTTAAAAGTTTTCGGTTTAATCTCCTTTAAACAGTGCTATTAAAAGTTTTACGACCTTATTATTTTCCTGGATATACTACATCTTAATGAGCGTGAAACAAATCTGAGAATCATCGTCTAAAACTCGCATACTATTTTCTCGGTTTCCGGCACGAAATGTTCATTAAGATCGGGAACGGAAACGCAGATAAACACCAATTAGGGATTTCATTAAAGAAATCCGCCAACAGGAACATCTTCATTCACGAATTAAAGTCGTCGTCTAATTCGTTCTAATAATCTCGTTTAACCGGCCACAGTTGCTGTAACTTTAGATCGTTGTTTATTCCCGAGCAAGTTGCGCCGTCTAAAAAGTTTCAACGGCTGTAGTTACTTGGGAGAGTTTTATTCGCCTTGTACGTGTGTGATATAGGTCGTGCAAAATATTTGCGCAGGGCCGTTTACAATACGGTATCTTTATTTGCCCAAACGGTTGTGTATTTCGAAAGATACATTCTTTGTCCTTGCAGCGAATTTAAATAGGGTATAAATTATTTGCATTGGTAATAATTGCATTTTTTAAGAGGATCGCTGCATAAATTTCGAGCAAAAGAAAACATAATCATAATCATAATTTTTATTAATCCATTCAGCCTTGGTATACAAGAATTGGACATGTCATATCATAAAAAAAAAAAAGAAAAGTACAATAATCTACAATACGATTAGAAACAAGAAGAAGCACATCATACACACACATTACACAGCACGTACAAGCATGCACATGTGTGCGTGTACATATACACATATATATATATATAAGTCAGAAACACGGAGAAACAGGCAGACAAATGCAGACACCTAATTTTTATATGTTTTGTGAATGTGCTCCTCAAACTCCCTGACGCTGTAAATACGTCGCTACAAAGAATATACTTTTGTTGTTTCCCAAAATATTTTTCTTATGTCTAACAAATTTTTATATGTGTTGAAACAAGTTTGCGAAGTATTGTTCCATCTATTCTTCCATGGTATGTCTAAAAGGTGGCATTTAAATACTTCCACGGTTTCTGCAGTTGTTGAAACATAGGTTGCGTGCATTATATTTTAGAAGAAACGGCCACAGAAATCAATCATTTCGAGTTAAATCAGAATTATATCAACAATGGGTCATTAATTCTGAATTGTTCCAATTTAAATTGCCGATAGCTTGTGATGATGCATGAAACGATGTATTGTGACGGTAAATAATGATCTGTGGTCTTGAATTAGTTTTCCTTAATTCATTGCTGGTTTCTGGCCAAAAGAAATGACTATGTGCCCATCAACATTAACCGTTGGGCAATTCTTTAGGATGATGATCACAACACCATTAGCAACACGGAACAAGTACCAATCCTTTGCTGCGAAACACCGGATTTTTGCCGGATTCGGTTCAAGTTGGAGTACTCTAGCACTCGTAAATTGCTTCGTTTCAAACTTACAATTAGGCCAATAGATCCAGGTTTTGTAACCAACAACGCTGTTATAAACTACCATTGAATTTTGTGAACATTTCACTGTTTCATTTACACAAGTCACTTTCTGAGTTTCGGTCGGTAGTTTCGAGTTGTGTTGTATCTAGTGTGGAAGCAATTTGGCACATAAGTTTTAAGCAAATATTTATGCAAAATCGTTGATATTTGTTTCATATCAATGCTACTAAATTTTCTTGTTTAACCTTCCTATACTCACGTCAAAATGAAAGACATATACTATAGTATATAAGTCGGTCTCACAGACCGTATGCGTGAGTATAGGAAGGTTAACTATCAACGCTAATGTAGCTCAGAAAAGAAGAACTTTACGATTATGAATTTTGGCACATCACCCATAGATCGATCTGATTCACCTGATTCATGCATTTTCTACTTCGTTGTTTGCTCTTTTGGTTTAAAGATTTTTAGAACTTGAGGTTTGGCTTTCGAAATTATTTGAATAAATAAATTTCGCCTTGCTTTATCCTTCTTCTAGAGCCTACATTTTGCCTGGAAGGACCATTTATTGATGTAGTATTTATCGGGGGACTGATCTCACGATTCGCTTCACTCTGATTCTGAGCGTTTGATTTATACCACTCACTTTCGCCTTCAATCTCTACTAGAGGGCGGTTAGTTAGTTAGCACATCAGAAGTACTTTTCTTTGAAGATGTTGGAATTGCACAGTACAACGAATTCGTGTAAGGAGGCAGTTGTAGTCACTAAGACTTCCTCCGAAAATCGTATATGCAAAGAACTCTTCTAGGATTAGTGGCCATTCGTCTATCACAACCAGCGAAAAAATATTTTACGAAAGGACCAAACACAGAATGGTGTAGTGGCGCAAGTATGTAAGTGATGGAAGCGAACAGCAACTTTACACCGTCTCTTGGAAGTTAATAAAATATTTGTCTATCGTTGTTTTTAGAGCGAATTTAAAAGGCCATTATTTCAGCAATACTCTGCTACAGAAAGTTAGGTGGGAAGAATGGTCACCTAAAACGGGTACGTACGGCTCTTCTTTCGAGCAACGTACCCGATACACACATTTTTTTATAAATACAACAAATGATTCCGATAAAATCCAGGATGGATGAACCGCTCCGATACAATTTAGAGGACCATTGTAATAAAATAATGTCTGTAAAACATTCTCGGAAATACTAGCACCGGTGGTATGCTATTACCCGTAGAATTTGCTACTCAAACCACCAAGAACAAGACTCTGATGAACCTGGTGTTGATTCCGATCTTGCACCACCAAATCTTGGTCTTGGTCTTGCATTTATACCCTTGGCTTTGATCTTGGCCTTGCCCAATAAAGTCTTGGCCTTGGCCTTGCAGTAAGTTTTACAGTCTTGCACTTTCGAAACCTTAAGATAAAAATTTAAGAAAAGTAATATTTTGCAATAGTGTAAGTAAAACTGCTATTTTACGGTTTGTAAGATCAGTAAAAAATCTAGACTGTTTTTTCAATTTTCTCAAAGCTATATATTTGAAGTAACTCGTTTATTCTTACATTAAAACACGGATAGATACACGAAAAGTGTGCACTGAAAATATAAGTGATAAGATAATATTAGTCAAGTTTTCATTGAAAAACTCATCATTATTCAAGACCAATTCTGCGCATCACCATCCAGAAGCAACCTTCTCAATATGTGTCCTCATTTTTGTCGCAATAATTGTGTTCCACGTTTCTGAAAAGTGTGCTTATTACCTTTTTCGTCAGTGCTCTCAATAGTCTTGTATTAGAATTTATAACAACTCTCACCAGTTTCTAAACATTGTTACCAAACCCACAGTAGTAGCTTCAGTAGTTCTAATTGACGTTCTGGGATCGCATCCCATAAACGTAGGAAACTAGTCACCAGATGCCATATTTTAATCTATTCGGTTTTGCGGAATAATTACTTCATTTGCACAGGAATAGTCATAGACAAGTTTGCAAACCCCTCTGGGAGATAAGCAACAATATATACTAGAATATGACAAAATATAATCTGTTACATCCTCTTCTCGAC
Source organism: Chrysina gloriosa (assembly GCA_038088585.1). NCBI lineage: Eukaryota > Metazoa > Arthropoda > Insecta > Coleoptera > Scarabaeidae > Chrysina > Chrysina gloriosa. Next base: position 11,423,680 of record CM076092.1, read on the forward strand.
CATCGCCAAGGAGGTGTCTAGGTATTGCATAACTTATTCTACATGTTTTTGACTTGTAGATAAATTCTAAGATTTTATGCATCTGCTTATAGTTGACTCGTCTATTGAGTAATCTGTCGTTAGCTCGTCACCCAGAAGTACCTGATTCGATTTCGGCTGCTGGACTAGCAAATGTTTCATGTCACTTTTATATTTGTAAGGAAATGTATTCGAGAACATAGGGCGAGAACAAACAACTTTAGAGCAATCATCTTATATTTGTAAGTAAAGCACATTAAAATGAACATGTGCACGAACCTATACTCAAAGATTATTTCAAACTAACACAAAATCTACACCGTACCACGCCGAACACTCCTACTTGGTCCTGGAAATTTACGCAGAAACCCTAAGGAGTCAGAATTATAATCGCTTTTATTTTATTCGATACTCGCAGCAAGCCAAAACGATTTCTAGAGACTTTTGCGCAATGTTGACTTTAATCATCTTAAATAGGAAAGTCTATTTTTATTAAAATCAGATAATGATCCAACGCCCACGAATTCTTTAAAAAATATGGAGGAATGTATACGCTGACATTTAGCCTTCGAATTATGTAACTGGAATAAGCTTGGCAATGTTGTAACGATCAATCGCTTGTCCGTTAACTATATGATGGTGTTTTGCATTGTAAAAGGAATTTTATCACGACAGAAAGGAAATAGCTAATTTGTACGTGATAAATATTCAATTATAGACGTTCTTGGAACCACACATATACATATGTATGTATGTATGATACGTACAATCTTTTGCACGAAACAATTTGAAAACCAGTTGTTCCTGTTTCCTGAGTTATTTGGAATTTATTAACCTCTTTCTTCTGTACGATGTGATGGTAGAATTAATTTGAGAAACTGTAGACTCCAATTCCGTACTTTTCGTCACTGTTTTCTGCATATGCACAGATTCCTTGTCTCCTCCTATTTAAAATCATTTATTTCTACTGTCCTTTTCACATCTTGTATCCCAATATTTTTCGATCTGACTGTTTATATCTTTTTTTTTGATTTTTCTTTCTTTGCTCATTAGGTTCTCCCAAATAGTCTCCAACCCTTTAGTTCAAAGATGTGTCTAAATCATCGTCTCTGCCCCTGTTATGTACGGTCATTTTTACTAGTTTCACTCACACTTGTCTCTTCTTGTTTTACCTTCCAGTTTTCTCAAAAATCCCATTTCAATTCAATATGTGATTCTGCATTTTGTCAAATGCTTTTAGCAAATCAATTAAAGATAAGTGTTTTGCCTTTTCTGTTCTATCATCCTAGAATTTTTAGAGTATTCAAGGTGACACAAGAAGAAAAAACTTCCGAAAAATGCAACAAGAATGGAAGAAATCCAACAAAAAATTCTCTTTTAAGGCTTGTACTCATCTCCTTATTAGAAAATAAAGATTATTATTATTATTATTATCATTATTATTATTATTAAATTTTATTGATAGGAATTGTACCACTGGAATATGCTTTCCAAATTCAGAGTGGGATCATTATTACTTGCCTTTTAAGAAATAATAGTCAAGATTATCCATGTGCGAAAATGTGGGTTCATAAATGACGTTCTTCTCTAAGCATACATTCTTCCATCTGCTGTTGAGGTTTCTCATTGTACCCGGCAATCTTAAGTTGGTTACAAAGAATTTTGTCTTCAATTCGTTCAGTGTCCTCGGTCGAGTTGTATAGTTCTAACTCGCAAAGTAGCCTCACTAGAAAAAATCATAAGCAGACAAATTTCGGCATCTTCGGGCCAAAGAGAATGGTCACAGAACCTAGAGATGGAACGGTGAGCAAACAATTCTTACAGAATTATCATCGCTGTGTGCGATATCGCACCATTCTTGAAACTAGGCTTCAGTGAACTTATGGAAAATTGTTCAATGCTAGTGCAACACCGATCTGAGGTAAAAGTCACTGTGATCCGCTCTTTATTTTCGAAAAAGTGAAGACCTATGACTCCGTCTGTGTCCTTGGTACCGCATTTCCATTGTCGTTATATTTTGATGGAATCTTTCACCCTGTTTATCGTTAATCTAGCGCCCAAATTCTTAGGAAAATGGGAATGGACAAAGTGAATTTTGAATGACATTCGGCAACCAAGCGATTTGTAGGAGTAGGAGGATTTGTGGAGTCTAAAAGTTCTTTAACTAGTTTTTCGTAGTTAGCATCTATATTGTTGCCTAAAAATTCCCCCACTACACTTACAAATGAGTTCTGTGAGGACCTTCGGGTTCTTGTGCGGTGAGATTTTCTATAAAATTAACATCGTCCAGCAATTTTCTAATTTGTGGTCCAATAAGAGTGCCTTCTTTTACTTCTTCACCCTCTTTATTTATAGCCTCCATAAAGTTTTTCGTCAGTCCAAGTTTAATGTGAAGAGGAGGAAAAAGAATATTTTTTGTTTTTGTTTGTAAGGGACACATAACATTTCGAATTCCCGGTTCAAATTCACTCTTTTCCGGTCAAATTTTAGTTACATAAAGTTCATTCACTGCACCACTGTCCCACAAACAAAAAAATAGCAATATTTTGTAAATCCTCCCTGAAGTAACCAGTAAAATTGCTACATCTTTAAATCCCCACATATCTGGCATTTGTGTCGGTTGTAGTTTAATGCATCAGGATGCGCATATTTTCGTAGGTTGCTTTCATTGTCACTGAATGGGCAAGTGGTATAGATGATGATGAAATTTGTATTATATAATAACGCAGCTTTTAAACTATATTTCGACGAGTCTATGAACAAACACCACTCTCAGGCAGTTCTTGAATTAAACCAAGGATATCAGTACACGCACATAAAAAAATTTCTATATTGTAAAATGCAGAAAACCTAGCATTTATTTTCCTAAAAGTAGTAATTTTAATTTCTTTGTCAATTTTTGTCATGAAAAAATATCAATCGTCGAAATGATTGCTGCGTTCTCGCCAAACCAATGGAACTGCAGAAGCCGACAGAGCACACGTGGGGAGCCCACTGTTTGTTTTGATCTGCCTTTGAAACTCCAGAAAAACCAGAAAATGATCTGGCTTGTGATTCCAACAGAAATTCTCCACAAATATAACAAAACTTCTCAGGAGGCAACCACGGTGCGTTTCACTTGACATTTGAGTCGTAAAAACTTTCTTTACACACAACCAATCACTTTAAAAATCAAACGAATACTGAACAAAAGAATAAGTTTAATGTTATATACACTCTATTTTAGGTTTTCTTTCTGTTTTAAAATTCACCGCTTTCAAATGATCCCTTATAAAATTTAATACCTGCCAATATAAAAGGTTCTAATGAGCCTAATGCGTCCATTGAAAACTGGACGTATTAATGTTTTGTGAATATTTTTCTGTTATTAGAAAGGTATTAGCATTGTGAAAATGATGGGCTGAACTATGTTACAAAAATCGTGTCGGCCGGTGTTATCTACGCCACACAATAGTTAGATATTTTTATCGCAACGACGCGATGCCTACTTTACCACACCAGATTTTTCAAATTAATTTTCTTCCTCACGTACGTCCTAAGATTTGTCATAAATTAATGACACATGCGAATTATATCTCGCACCTCTTTTTCCGACGAGAACGCCGCAAGAAAAACCCATCATATATCATCGTTATCCCCCAGAGTTGCGAGATGATAAAATGCAAAATGAAACTATCGTTTATTAAAAAGAAAAAAAGAAAAAGAGAAAAAGGGTCGGATCGGCCGGTTCAGGACGGGACTAGAACGTTCGTATTCTTCATCTTCCTGCGTTCGCTTCAGACGCATTTTACCGGTCGACGCGCAGCGTAGAGACTCGCTGAATGCCCCTGGAGATTACGAACGAGGGAGGGCGTCGAGTTATGCGCCTAGCGTTCGCTACTACTTTAGATAAGGAAGAAGAGCTGACGTCCCGCGGGCTTTACGCAATATTCCGTATAGATATCGCAACCGATGCCATTCGAAAAAGGGATACGAGTGCAGACACCTACCAACCCTGCTCTGTCTCTGGCGATTCCTTCTCGCTTCAGCTTCTGAAAGGCGAAATTGCTTTAGTGAGACGCCTGTCTGTCTGGCTTGGCCCCTTAAAATGAACCGATATTCAGGTACATGACCGTGTGGAATTTCCGGAAAGCATTTGCGTACATTCCTTTTTGTCGATTATCCGGTCCTAATAGGTGCTTGATAGTTAGTTGATGGGTAAATATACGGATTCAACTTCTAAGTTGGTCCGTTATATTTGGCTTAGAATACACTTCGAATGGAGCATGCACATTATAAAAGAAAAACATGTAAACGTATTTATAGTAATTTATCCAACTTTTCAAAGTAAATGTAATTGATGTGGCAAATGTGGTACGTTAAAGGTATTACGTGTAGTAGCAATAAAAAAGTAACACACGTAATATAAAACTGATTTCAGAGAGTTACTTTAGAATCAATATTACCAATGAAAAGAAGTAAAAAAATAGAATATCTACATAACTCTCTATTGAATGAATTTGGCATTGACATTGTTTTCAATCATTTTTGTTATTCGTCTACCTAGCTATGGGGAATGGCTTTATTAATCGCAGAATGCTATACCGCACTGAAGAGTCCTAATAGGGACGACACTAGTCTACGGTTGCAGTCTACGATTCCCGACCCAACATTTATTGGCATAAGTAATTTCTTCTTACAGTGCAAGTCACAGTTTTCTTTGACACCTGCCCAAGTAGCGAATCACAGTATAAGTTCAGTCAATAGAGAGTTATGTAGACATTCTATTTTTTTGCTTTTATTGATTAATAAAAGAAATGATCGGTACCTAACAATTTTCGTGTAATAGTTTTGAACCCTTGTTATATGCCATCAGAAACTATTTTCATAATTCATTAACCGTAGATCGAGCTTTGAAAATCAATCATAATTCTAGCTATGTATCGTTTTTGATACATCTTACAGTTCAAGTAAATAATTGATTCATTAAGATATTTTGTTAAAAATTTTTTATGTATATATTTACTTATACTGATGCATTTTATCCATGTTTATATTTCTACTAGTTGTTAAGCCTGTCCCTGCCAGGCAGGAAGAAAAAGAAAATATAAGCTAAAATGTTAAAAAATTGAATTTTGTCACGCCCCTTTTTCGTCTTAATTCTCCGCCCACAGTACAAACATCAAAAATCCGGCTACGTTAGGATTTGTCCTAGGCGTTTTACTATATGCACGCCAATTTTCAGCTTTCTAGCCCATCAGTGGGCTTCAAAAAGCTCTGGATAGACAAAAAGAGAAACACAGAAATAAGGAAATTATATATATAGATGTGTTAGTTATGCAATCCACACAAATGTTTTTGGCGTGTTTGTCATTACATCATGGCTTTTGAGATAAGAAGCAGAATGATGGTGTCCACTTATTCCTATTTTCTCTCAAATGGTAGCGTTTCTGACATCTAGCACGGTGCTTTTTCGGAGACTTATCGGCTTTCTGTTTTTTTTAGATAGACAGATTCATTATTATTTGTATTAGCGACATTATGTGCTGGGAGTTTTGAGAGAAACGCAACAGATGGTTCATTTCTTGATCGTTTCTTCAGTTTTACTATATAGGGCGTTGCCAACGATATCGCGAGCTCATGTAGAACACATTTATGTTTTGTGTATTTGGTCAAATAGGCACGAAATAATTTCTCATCAATTTCAATGTGATTAGAACCATATAAATGATATCCATATATGTGGGAGTCCTCAATTACAATTTCCGTTAGCTGTGGTGGGAAAAGCAGTAAAAATGAGTCCCGAATGCTGTTTACATGGCTTGATGCAAATCTTGTTACACCTAAAATACAATAATCTTAATTCTGCGACACTTCAATAAACAATCACTTGCAACTTGGACGCACATTGATACAATTTTCTCTTCCCAACCAACCAATGGGGTAAGGTTCCCTGCGCCAAGTAGTGCCATCTTTGGCAATATACAACGGGTCATCATGTGTGTTACTGCCAATACTGTCATCATGATCTAAAGACGAGCTGCTTTCCTTTCTTACTTCAGTATCAGAAACAACAGGATCGGGAACATCAGGAATCAGAAACAGATTCTTCCTCCTTCACTCTCATCCAATACTTCATTCACAAGTTCTTCTAGGGTCAAGTAACGCGAATAAGACATTATTTACACTACGCACAATCATTTTGAAGTTTATATTTCCAAATAAAAATAATTCGTTGTAGAATAATACTTCACAAAAATGAGAAAACTTGATCGCGAATGCCATACACACATAGTCTGTAACTTCTTAAATCGTGTTTCATAGCTCATCTACGAACTGTTCTGCTATGAATATTTAAGACAAGAGTCACCACAATCTCGGTAGAAGTGGCAAACTGAGTGTTTTTTTAATTCTACAAATTTTTCTACCCATTTGCTTGAGGAGTTTTTGCGGACGTCCACCTGAAAGCACTGTAATAGTATTAGTTCAGTTGTATTTTTTAATAAGTCTGCAGAATCTATTTATGTTATATTTTTTACCGATAGGACTTTTTCGATTCTCAGTTCTGAAAATCGTTTTCCGCGCTTTAAAACTATCGCAGTATTTATCGCACGCCATTTCAAAGTGTCTAAACACTTTCAAATATTTAAAACGAACTAACGGTTGATTTGCTTCAAAAAATGCAAAAACGTCTTTAAAACAACCGCTGTATATATGAAATACCGTTAACTCCTACAACACAGGTTGCCTATTTCCTATTGTAAATGATAATCTTCCTCTATATTTCAATAATAAAGAAAGCCCCAAATGTACGGTTTATTGAAAATTTCCTTCTTTTAAACACGTCGAGCACCCCAGCGTAGTTTATCGCTTTATCGTTTTTCGACACAGTACCAGCTCACTTATTGTTGCGAAAATGCATTTATACCTAAAACAAGTTGATAACACTATCTCAAAATGTTAAATCACTTATCTCTCTTCGAGAATTACCGTTGGATTAATTTTCCATTAGTTGATTGATGACAAATGTGTGTATGTATGTAGAATAATTATAAGAATGAGAAAAAGAAGCAAATTTTCAGTTGACTGATTTAGGAGGAGGTTATCTCGTGAACTGCTATTAAAAAACGTTCGATCGTATATAACGCACGCAGCCTACATTTTTATACTTCTTGTAATAGAGTTTGTTAAAAGATGGAGTTGCTGAATTTGATTTTAATGCTGATTTTAAAAGCATCATTTGTACTAATCTATTGGCCAGGTTTAATGTAGAAATTCGTTTACTTTCGACAAAAATGGAAATGTATTCTGAAAGTTTTTATTAATTTCAACGCTCCGTAGCGGCAGACTGGAATCAATGAGAAGTACAACGATATCAATTTAGACATAAATATTGAAACACCATTTCTATAAATTTCGACAATTTTCTGATAGCTTCTCGTACATACATACATAACATTCTTAACACAGGATCTACGGATATTCCTTATATACCTTTCCCAACGGGCATGTACGTTGACGCATGTATAAAAACACACATTTTGTAGAAAAAGAAAACAGTTCCATTTTAACGGAAATATTGTCATGCATATGTATTGATATCAGAAATGTCTATATAAAAGCTTTATCGTGTGTTATAGGTCTCTAGGCGAGCAATAAAACAATGAGTTTCCTTCATGAGTTTCCTCCCCAAGCATATAAAACTAATAAAAGCGAGCAAGTGAATAAAGTCGACACCTTTTAAAACTAAACAGGCCTCCGCTTCAGTACAACATTTTAAAGTGAACTATTTTCGAGAGCCAAAATTTTAATAAAATAAAATATAGAGGACTCTCTGTAAACGACCTAATAATAAATTAGGTTCGTTAATAGGCAGTTAACAAGTAACCGTGCAAAAGCTTACAAAGTAAGCACAATTTGCATATGCCAATAATCTTCTAGGACGTTTTGACGTAAAACGCAACTGCAGACTAATTAGTTTCGTCCTTGTGGGGACTCGTTAGTACAGTATATCGTTCTGCGAGTGACACAGTAAAAATTTCCAGGTGATACGTCGATATCTCGTTGAGATGGATATGATCATAATAATGACTCCATCTCCCGAACAGGAGAAATATTGACATACCCGGTCACACACCACACCACATCGCAATCAACGACGAATGAAATAGTGAACTATTTTCGAGAGCCAAATTTTTACTGTGTCACTCGCAGAACGATATACAGTACCGACGAGTCCTAACAAGGACGAAATTAATTAGTCTGCAGTTGCGTTTTGCGATTAACATAGTTAAAATTTCTTAAAGGATTATTGGCATATGCAAATTGTGCTTACCTTGTAAGCTTTTGCACGGTTACTTGTTAACTGCCCGTTAACGAACCTAATTTATTATTAGGTCGTTTATAGAGAGCCCTCTACATTTTATTTTATTACAACATTTTATATCCTTCGATATCTCGTATACAGATTCTGGCTGCACGAAGTTTCTTTTAGAATAGTTTCCTGAATCACCTCTCAAACCAAAGCAGTCGGAAAAGTTCAACATACCCTAAACAAAGTTAGCCGTTGGATATTGGATCAGGAAATCAAAATCAATGATTCAAGTCATTAGTGAATGTGTACATGTTCTCGTTAATTGGTCACAACTCTCAACTTGATCTCTGATTTATCAATCAATTGCAAAACCAAATTGGATGTATGCAGCTCTGGGATTGTACCAAACAATCTAATCATCTAACAAAGCCAAAGATTCTTAGGATGGTTTTAGCGGAGAACAATTGTTTGACAAAACATTATAAAATTAAATTTTTGCAGATACTTAGAGCAAGCTATTATCTATCACTTGAATGCACTAACTAGGAATAATTGGAAGTTCTACCACATGTTCACATTACCAACGAAGCTGACATAGTGTTTTGTTCCTTTTTCTGAAGCTTATTCCTTCTCGGTGTTAGATTTTGTCAACGTAAATACTTAGAATAAGAACCCCAACCTGTTTTAACTTTTAAAGTTTCCCTTTTTTTCACTTATTTAATCTTTGCTGCCTTTCTCCGACAATAGCTAGTTATAATATTCCCGTTTCATCTGTTCTGACCTCTTTGTCCTAACATGCTAATCAAGGCGTCCTTTATGATTTTTATTATAATACAAGTATTTCAGATTTTCCAGAAACTAGTCTGAATGGGAATGCTTCGAGTGACCTGTGTTACAACTCTGGCTATTGAAGTTTGCTAACATTATTTCAGCAATCTTCTTCTAATTTGCATTTTCTCTTATCGCTAGAAAGTGTTTAGTAGTGGATATGAAAGTTTATCCATGCATCCTTCTTCTTTTTCGTCTATCGGTTTCTCGTCCTATCCATCATTACTTTGTCCATCTGAGGTTCAATAAAATTCCGTCTTTTAATCTTACCTCCTTGAACGACGAACAATTTCCTTTATAGGAATCTTGTGTGTGGTACGGATCTGTCTTGTAGTAAAGCCCATACAAACGCCTTCTTCAAATTAAATAAGAATCCCGTGTCTTCGTACATTCGAGATGACAATTTACCGTTGTCGAAATAAGTATTTGGATTTCTCTAAACAAGGGAATCCACTACTTTTCCCAACCTTGGTCTCAGACATTTCATTCCGCGGTTTCTCTCTATAATTCCTTCTGTTTTTGTATCATTGCATTTCCTTTAACTTTTTTTTTTTGTTAGTCTTATTTGTTTCCACAAACTTCAGCGTGTTTCTTTCCTACCCCTTTTAAAAATTTACATCTAAGCTTCATGGGGTTCAATGTTTCTTGGCTGATTTTGTTTTCGTTATCAGCTTTCTATCTTCGCGATAACCTTCTCCCCTGTTTCTAACAAGTTTTTCCTCAGTTCTGCATTAGCTTTGTTCAAGTCTGAAAGATCTTTTTGCTTCGATGCACTATCCACTTATTTTTATACTTTTCTCAATTCTATTACTTTTTCTCTGACTTTATCGTGATCTATACAAAGCGTGTACAGATCGATTTGTTCCTTTTACAGTCTTTTATCAACAGTATTTAACAGTAAGAGTGTACTTGCTCTCAGGGTGAACACCCAATATTACTACCGATTGTGAATTGTTTCAGCGTTGTCACATCTTCAAAAATTTGCTGGTCTTGCGATATAAAATAATTTATCTCATTTCTTGTTTCACCATTTGGTGTTCAATTTTGATTATTCCTCTTTTTAAAGAACGCGTTGGCGACATATATGTAGGTTTTGCTGTTTCCGAAATTGCGTTAATCACTTTAGCTCATACATCGCGCTCAATTCCCGTACTACCACCAATTTTCAATAGTACGTACAGTATCCAATTAAAATTAATCAGTTTGGATCGTTTCGTTCCGAAATAAACATCCCGTTCCGATAAAGTAGCTTAAGAAATGTGCCCCTAATGAGGAAAATGCGTACAGTGGCCTATCGTGACCCGTAGTGATAAGAATTCTAATATGTATTATTATCGAATCACTTGATTAGCATTCTTAATCTTTTCCGAATCGAACGAGCTGTTACTCATTCTGTTACCGCAACTTTCTGCGTCAGCGTACTCTGAGGAAGGAGATATAAATCAAGCTATTCGACTGGATAAGTGAAGAAAGTATTTATGAAGTATATAAACATTAAAACAAACTCGTAGTGATATCGAGAACATGCACTCGTTTTAGATTAGGAAACCATAGATGTTATCAGCATTTTTTTAGATAAATAGATAATATTCCGTCAGATCGTTGTTCGATAAATTAATTTTGAGAAATATATTACTCTGGGTGGATTCGATGTGCGATAAATTTTGGGTGGAAAGTTAATATACATATGTAATTGATATTCTGGAGTTTTGGTTTCACTCATTTAGAGTTTCGACGCATTTAGAGTTACGTGGAACAATCTCATTGCGAGAATGGAAATGTGAGAACGTGGACGTTGATTTATTAATCGAAAAGATTATTTTATGAACCGAACAATATGCTATTGTTACGAAGACAATTTATGACTCATTTAATAAACTTGAAATCATGTATATTTTCTTATCGAAGTAACGTGTTAATGTTGTAAGTTTAGTATTCGTTGCGATGCATTTAACCAAAATATTTTCTTTAGATACAATGTATCTGCAATGGGGTTAAATTAATCGGGACAAATCTTTCTCTGTGCAATCGCCTAAAGTTATGATGAGGGCAGACCAATTGTTGGCACCTACTTGTAGTTGAGTGAACTAGTTACTTTTCCTATGTGTGTTATATTCGACTACATTTATTTTCCGGTTTATTTGATTAATAATACTAACAAGGTGTTCCATATTCAAGGAATTAATTGCTTTATTTAAATCCCAATTTGGGCCAGACTTTGAGACAACTTGATCATCCTTAGCGGAAAGCTAAGCTGAGGTAGGAATCAAACGAATTACGTAATTTTGTTAGAAATGATACACTTTTATCTTGTAATTCGTTTGATTCCTGTTTTCTACCATACTTTGAAATTACATACCAATATAAGACATAATATAAATACTTTGACTGATAAATACAGTCCACAAATACTGTAGCATTGAAATAAACGAAGATTTAAGATTTAAGATTGATATATAAATACATATTTAGTGCAATTGTGGAAATCCAAAGACATCACAAAAATATTTCAAACATTTCGTTGACTGACTATAGCTGACAAATTGATATATAGTGTGGAAATTACCCGGAATGCATTCACTAGTTTCAAAACTTTTTAACAATCCCAACGAAAAGTCTATGGGCGTCAAAGGTGGTGAACTAGAATCTATCGGTTGGGGGAACTATATCTAAATCATTGCAAGCTGGACGAAAATAATTATTTTACGCATGTACACTTCATCCTGTTGGAAGCAAGTAGTATCATTGGAAATACATGGAACTGTGGATGGATGGATTTAGATATACAAATGCCTAAGATTATCTAAACGTTGGGTCTCATCGGCGGATTATGTGTGATTGATGTGCAACCAGTACCGCTTTTATGTTCAATATTAAGTTTTTGGACAATCTGAGTCGTTCTATGCCAATTATTGCAACATGTAGAAATTACTGCAGATGCCTCTTCCCTTTATTGATATATTTTGATGTGGACAAGCTATAGGACTTTCGTTGATATTTTAAAGGACGGTAATCTTTACGTCGCCTTTCACATATTTGGGGCACCTACCTTTACGTTGTTATATTCTCGGAATTATGCCTCAATTCTAGTCACATTCTTTTTGTAGAACGGATTTTCATCAAAACGTCACATCACATCCATCGGTGCTCATATTTAATCATCATCAAAATTTCCATTCGTTTTTGTCAAATATCAAACTTAGGAATAGAGCTTTAGTAATGGAAAACTATGAACAGGGAAGGAACATCTTAATATTTGAATCTGTATCCCAACAAATACGTCTAATGCTTCCATCAGCGAGTATTTCTTCTTTTGATGGAAAATAAACAAGCCTAAAACTATCTGGATTTAAAGGAATTTCTTTTGCTATTAGAAAATAATTTTACAGCTCGTGATATAGTAAAAGCTTCTAATTTAGGAAGCTCATTTGGAACCTTTTTCTAATTAGAGGGACAACACAGACTATGCACAGAATTAAGGGGTACAGTGGTGGGCTAAGCCCCTCCACAAGTGAAGAGTATATATCGAGATGGAATTGGGACATATTTCAATATTACTGTGATCCTGGCATTTTCGTAATTGTTCCCATAGTAAGATATGCACTATGCACGGTTTTAAAATGCGATAGGAAAATTTCTGTGGTCGACGTGGCATTGGAAACAAACACTACCTGCCGTATTTAATTGGACATGAATGATTGATCAGTAAGATGAAAAGTAAAGGAAGTAATTGCTCAAGAAGTCGACATCGACCAAAACAACTACGGATTTTAATAGAGGAATGATATGTTGTAAATAATTATAAAGAAAAACATTAGAAAATGCAATCCTCAACAGCAGTGAATGTTCAGAATTAGCTCCATTACCATGCGGGCCCAAAATTAGTAACAACATTTTCAATCTGTGAACTGAGAAGCAAGAAGTAAGGATAGTAAATTGCTTCGTGGAAAATCCGTTCCACGCACTTCGAGCACTTGAGAAAGGTTGTCCGCATAAACTAATAATTCAGCTTATATGAAAGTTAATTGATTAAATTGTCTCCCTGTTCCTGCTTTCCTCCTTATTATCACGCTGCTAGAATGTTTGATCATGTTTGTAAGTGTACTTTTAGTAATTTTATTTAATGATAAAGGACATCAAAAAAGCAAGATTCCAAGCATATAATAATGGAATTTTAGAAAATCATGTCAACATCAACATTACCATAAGGCAACCAAACTTGAATCCTTACGAAAGGAATGGAGAACAGAATAAAGAACAGCCAGATGAGATAGGAGAAGATCGGTTAGATTGGTAACGGGTTACAGGCCAAGAGGAATGTAGATATGTAAAATCGATGATGAAATCAGTGAATATAGATAGATATGGAGGGAATACCTAAGCAACACGGGCAACATTCCGATATCCGAGAAAATTCACAGGTTCATACAAACCTCTAAGCAAACTTTAATCAGAGAGACGCATTATAAAAAATTAGGGCGACAATAAATCGCCCAAATGGATTTAAAATTAAAAACTTGATTATAATGATAAATTTAAAATAAAAAAAGCGCCAACGTGAAGAAACTCGTCCAAACTCCTAGTTATGCGTAGATATAGGAAAATGTAGGGATGTAAAGATGAAGAGATGGCAGCAAGCAGCCATTATTATCCAGTTAGAGTGTAATTCAAGATTGACAAGGACGCGATGAACAGTAAGAAATGAAAATCAATGGATGAGAACATTAGAACATTCATATTAGATGATACCAGTCTTCGAAGAAAATAAAAAAGGCAACTAAATAAATTGCAACGTAGGAGAACAAATAACATTGGGGATGAGAAAATACAGATAAATGTATTGCAAAGCACGCGTAATAGAGGCTGTTGAAAGCATTTATGGTATAACGGAGACATCATTATTGTGATAGCTCTACGAAAAGGAAGTGATAATGAAAGATATGAGAAGATAAAGAGAGGTAATGGGAAGCATTTGGGAAACGACTGGCTGAGTTAGACAAAACTATGATGAAAATAAAAATGAATGCACTGAAATATTAACATATGAAGAAAATTGAACAAAAATTGTTTGTATAATAAAATATACAACGTATGAAAAGCAAAAAAATGAACATAGCACCGGAGAAAGCGTTTGACAAAATGACAGAAATGTTAAAAGCAATGAATGCAGAACGGCAAAGCTACTTGTTGATAATAACTAATCAAATAAGAAGAGAAATCAAAGAAGTCAACTATTGATACATACATACATAGAGATTAATATATCAATCTACGAAAAAAGTGGTCAAGAATGTAGTAATTTTTGAGTTATCTCCTTGGAAAATGGGATTTGAAGAAGCTTCGGCAAAAATTTTGGGATTGTATCAGAAAGTAAATGAAAAAGGCAGGCACTCAAGAAAAATAGAATTTCTAAAAGAAAGAATCAAACCGATGCTAACACATTCATAATAGTTGTGGATATTATCTTTTCTGGTATCGGGTTAAGATTCAATGTTGCCCGGAATCCATGTCTTTCATCCTTTTCTGCCATTGACAAAATTTCTTTTTCATCTCTTCTTTCCAGCTTTCTCTATTTGATTTATCCACGCTTCTAGGTCTTCCCTTCTTCCTTCTCGTTCTTCCAATCCTTAGTATAGCTCTTGTAATTCTATCTATTCTCATCACATTAGTTATGTTGTCCTTTTAATAATTGATTCCTATTTCATGTTTCTTCGAACCGTCTCAGTTATTACTAAGGCTTGATAAAAGAGCGGATGAAGTGTTCTCATTAAGTAGTGTAAACCGGACTGACGCCTTTATTTCCCCGAATTTTAATGTCGCGCCTTGCACGTAAGTGGAGGCAAAGATCGGTTTACACTACTTAATGATAACACGTCATCCACTCTTTTATTAAACCCTAGTTATTATCTTATATCATTTTTCTTTCCTACTATTTTCCGGCGATGTTTCGCTTCCATGCCGTTTAGTTTATTTACACCCCTTTTCTTTTTTTATTCCACTTGCATTGGCATGGTATCATTGGCAGTGTGATGGTATCGTGTGTTTTCGATTCCACCTTTTTTGGATTTCCCTTTTTCCTAGTATTGTGATATTTATTGTATACTAAATTCTTGCCGGGTTCCTTGCTATGTCTGCCAAATTAGAATCTATTTTGGAAAATACTAAAAAATGTAATAGACAGAAGAAAGAAAGACGGATGAGACTTACGAGGATAGTTAAACAGTGGATCGATACAAATATTGATGCAAAAGCCGAGCCAAGACAATTAAGTCATCTGTAAATTCAGAATAAGAGCGCATGGGGTAGTGAGGTTCATGACACAAGAAAAGGCGGTAGAAGAAAATTAAGGAAAACTCGGAAAGGAATAGGAATGAAAAATACAGACACACAAAATCAGTAGGATTGGTAAACCACTTTAAGGCTATAAAGTACTTACTTTCAAGATCGCCTAAAGTTAAATTAATTTTTCTTTGGTTGGTTCTAAAATAATTTCGAAAACTGTATATCTTAGATCTAAATGATGTATGTATAACAATAAATTAGTGATTTTCCTTTTGTCAATAATAAGGCAACAACCAGCAGGTTTGCAAGCTTGAAATTTTGAGTACCATATATTGGATACGGTAGTTAAAACTTGTCTGCACGTTTTTGAAAATTCATTTGTTATCACTGTCTTTTTAAGGCCAAAAATGACGGTCAGCCAATGTTTTTTTTTTCTATTCCTCAATTTTTCCTCTCCGATAGGTCGTAACTATCGCATTGAATACACAGTACTGGAAATTTCGACCTTGTAAACCTACCGGTTCTTTACTTATTATTGAAAAAGCTTAAACCTGTAGAAGCTCGTATTTTATCCTTACACATACTATTTTTCAAACTAAGATATACAGCTTTCAAAATAGTTTTGGAACCAATAAAATACCTTTAAGATTAAGCGATCTTGAAAAAAGTACCTTATAGTCTTAAGTCTCGCTGATAATGCCGCCAGCTTATTCAAAAGTTATCTAAAGAGGACTGCAACGGAATGGTGCGAAGGCAAGAGTTATCAGAAAGTTGAGAGAAACGGAGGAAATAGGTTGACTACTACAAAACTCAATTTACGTTAAGTTAACACCGAAAGGTAGAAAGATTTTGAAATTAAATGGTTCATGTCTAAAAACTTGGCAAAGGGAACTGATTTCACGCAGGTCTTAAGTTTCGAATTTTATTCTGTATATAAAACTTCAAACCGAAAGGGAAAGCAGATCAGAACTCTACACGAAGTTTACTGTTAGCTGATCTTAGCAGTTTGATATTAAATTAACTCTCAGCTGTAAGTGCACGTACCTAAAACTGCACCGCAAAACGTTCCCGAGAACTGTCACGTTACTATTGTCAGTAAAATAAAACCGCAGTAGAAAATTTGTTCTTCTTATCTATTTTATATGGCTAGAATAGACTTTTCCAACTCACCTGACAAATTAGCCGGTAACGTAACGGCTTTCCCCAGTTCTCCGGGCATGGACTGGGGCGGTAGCAGCACTTCGTTCTCCTGCTCCCGTTTTGCGTTCGCCGCGTGTTTCGAAACTTTGTCTTCCTTTTTCCCGACCATCGCTTTTTCCGCCACGTCCTCTAAGTCCCTCTTATTCACTTCGTTACCTTCTAAGCGCATCGCCGCGGCCGGTTCCGTGGTTTGATGCTCCGAGTACAGCAAGAAGGCTATCGTAAACCACGCCGTCGATACGATGACGACGAGTTTGATTAACAGCGACCGTCTACGCATTAGGACGCCCATTTTCACACGCACTATCTTTCACTAAACGCACTCGCAACACGAAACCCGCAAGATCTAGGCTCAAGAAAGCATTCAGAACCGAACGCAACGACTACTACACGCACTACTAAAGGCGCTTTATCGCTTCGCCCGAAGCCAGAACATCGTCCAGATTACAGAACCGACACGAACCGATTGCGTATGTACACTTGCTGATAAAAACGATAATTTTTCTAAAGATAGGCTCAGTTGTCAACTTGACATGGCAAAGTGAATATGTGTCGATTCGGCAGGAAACTGTGTTATAAAACCATTTGTTCGTATTGTTCCATAGTAGTTGGAGCGTTCTTCACGTTAGAGGCTGAAACAAATTGAAAAACAGTGAATTTAATGTGCCAACTGAAATCATGTTTGCAATGACAATAAACACAATACATATTCTGAAACGATTTTTTCAAAATTTTAATATATCGAAGTTACTTGCGCTGCAAATCGTGGTAAATAAACCGCAATTAGCAGTGTGTTTATGAGTGTTTACGTTAGAGGACTGTTTTCGATTTCGTGTTATGAAACATAATACTCTGGAATGGCAATCCAAAGATTACTTCCTTATTTATGTCTGGGTTACGGTTTATAATAACTTCATTTGTGTGTTCACGGTCCTCTTTGGAATAAGTTACTTCGTAGTGGAGTTTCTCTCTAATCTCATACTGATTGAATCAACTGCATTTTCTACGTAGCAAACATAAATCTCACAGTCAAGCTGTCACACTGAATTTGAATTAATTTTAAATTATAAATATGAAATTTTGAATCAGACAAATTTTATTCTAAAATGGTAGATAACTGCAAAATTGACGTAGTAGATGTGAGAAGAACAAAAGATCTTCATAATCATAAACGACCTAATTGACGAATAAATGCAGGATGAAAGTTGCAGTTTCAGCATAAGTTGTATAAGTTTCCAAAAACTCAATTTCAAAATCCGAAACTGTCGATTTGTGATTGTGGAAGGTATCCTCATCGAGAAAATGGCAAGTTAAATAAGTGGATGATATCAAGGATTTATAGTATATATAACTGGACGCCAGTTCTTGATTTCTTGGAGAACGAAGACGGTCATCCTTGCTGGCTTTCCTTGAAGGATCGCCTAGGAAACCTCTTTCTTCCTTTTCAAACGTCTTTAACAGTTATTTCTTGTGCTTGTTGATTCGATTTTTAAGGTGGAATTTTGTGGTACGGGATTAGTTATCTCATGGTTACCATTGAACCATAGTCAACTCAAAAGAGGATTGGATAGTTTGGTGTCTCCCTTGCATTTTCCAAATCAATAGGCCTAATTTCGAGTTAATTATCTGGAAAAATATCTGAAAGGTCTCCCTTTCGGGCATAAAAATTATCCCTAATTATTTTTTTTTCATGTTCCCTAGTTAAGTGCGCTGTATATGTTCTTCTGGACTTTTAATCTTTATTTTGATAATCAAGTATGCATAGGCTTACGCGATCGTGAAAATGGTAAATTACTTTAAATTTCCTGATCAAGCTGCCAGCTTCTTTCATGAGTTATTTAAAGAGTGATAATTATTTCCTCTCCTCCTCTATATAATACGTTCGGTCTTGAATGTTCTTTTACCATTGTATCTTCGACAATACGTAGGATTGATGGGTTTGTCTTAGAAGTTGATTACGTTTTTAGTCATTTTATCTTGACACCACTTGCTCGTTTGGACCTTCGTTTGTTTTGCTGTTTCACTTTCATAAGGCTTCACCAGTTTTGCTGCTAACATCTCTTCTCGGTTTGGCACAGAATCGTATAGCGCAAGACTTTGGGTGGAGAAAAGATGGAGCACGTAATTATCGGTTGGTACGTTTTCTCCTAGGATACACTCCATGACTGAATTGGTTACCGTTATCCCCGCGTTTTCCTAGTATATCGAGGTATGGTAACCAGTCGTTTCTGTCCATTGATTAGCAAGTCATCTTATATAATCTTGTAAACAAATTTACTCTGTAAAGGTAAGGTTAGTATACTTCGGATATACAGTTTGTATAATTGTTGAAGGTGATTAAAAAGGTAACAACT
This sequence comes from Chrysina gloriosa, assembly GCA_038088585.1. NCBI lineage: Eukaryota > Metazoa > Arthropoda > Insecta > Coleoptera > Scarabaeidae > Chrysina > Chrysina gloriosa. The sequence continues at coordinate 11,442,655 of CM076092.1, forward strand.
AATGCAGATGAGTGCCAAACTGAACAAACTGAACTGAATTGAAACATTCTTTGTTATTGAAAGTAACCACCTTCGTTCTTATCGTGTCAACTGTGATTTAATGGAAACCAAGGTGTAGTCTCAAAAGTGAGGTATTGACGAATGATCCAAAGATCAGTTGAGACCCTTGCGTTCAACACGTTAGCAGGTATACCAATTTCTGGTAAAGAATAAGCATGCAATGTTTTGTGCTACCGCTAACGGAACATGTGCCAACAAAAGTTTAACTGATTATTATAAAACGATTTAAAATCAACGCAAAAGAGCGGGTGGTTTATGGGATGACACGAGCTTGTACAGCTGCCGTTATTGATTACCTATAAACTTGAGAAAAACGATCAGACGCTTTGTCCCGACTACTGTGCATCTTCACGAGGTATATAAATAAAGTAATGAGATTGATAGCGTAGTGTTCAATCGGGCAACACTGGTTACATGGGACTTGAAAGGGAGATAGGTGACGATATGAAACGCCTTCAATGCGAACTGGAACTCGCTAGTGTGACGTTGTTTGTTGTTTAGTGATGAATAACACGAATTTCGAGCAACGGTGTGCGAAAAATGCAAGAAATAGCAAGTCAGAGATCAAAAGCATGTCCGAGATTGGAACAACACCTCAAGGGACGTTGTTTTGGGGGCACTTGACGACATTCAAACGACTGTAATCGACCAGCTGCAGCCTATTCCAATATCTCAGTTTCAGCACTGCTATGAGCAGTGGAAGAGCCGTCTCCAGGGTTGCATGGATTAATAAGACAGTTACTTTGAAGGAGACCATGTTAAATTGTAATGTCATTGGAATAAAATAAGTGAAGAAAAATCGCTCTCATTGGTTTATTCACATACTTCGTATTTTGGAATGGTTGAAAATGTGGCTAGCCAAAAGCGAAGCCCAATAAACATAAGTAACAAGAAGCGCGTGATAACATTAATAATAATAACTACTCCTCACAATTACTCCCCACGTATTCATTCAGTACTTCTGGGTGAGGAGGGTTAGCAATTTATTATTGGGCGCCATATTATATCTGCAACCTTCTTACCGATCATATGTACAATGTAGGAAAACTGCAGACAACCTCTATCACATCTTCAAATTCAAAATTATTCGTGAGATAGGTCAGATGCAAACAGAAGACTTCAAAATAAATTCTGGGCAACGTTTTTGTCGAAAGTAATTGGTAACGTGATTCGTTCCTAACAAGTTTTCTGGCGACGAAGAATTCGCTTACACAACGTGTGACAGTTCCTGAGCAAATCTTAACTTTCGCGGTTAAATTACTCGAATTTCAATTTATTCCCTGGCTTCAAATCTAGATATAGAAAAAGCAACGACAGTAAACACAAATCGCAGTGGCACCCTTAAGTCCGGTCTGAACAAACGCTTTTTCGAATATATTATCCCAAGCGCTCTAACAAACCTGAAGCTTCAATTAGCCACAGATATACCTGTTTCAGGAATTAAACTGAAATGCTTAGAGATAATTTATTGGTTATTCAAATCTGCTTATTCGTCGTTTAAGGGTTAGATTTGTAAATTTCATCTTAATCAAATGCTGTCCCTTTAGAATTCCAAACATCTAATTTTCTGAACACCAACAAGTCGTACCTATTCTTAAAATGGTGCATTTTCAGTACATTCATTTTGCAAATAGTACATCCATAGTTATAATTGCTTGGTCTCTGTGGAGGAATTCATCCTAAACGCCACCCGCTGTGATCGATCGTACACGATTCCTGAAGGTGCTGAATTTACAAATGATTCATTCACATGGAAAAATTTTGCAAATCACTTGATACGCTTTTTCCCGATTACCCACTTTTTATGTCACACTTCCGTAGCTGTAGACACAAATATATTTTTTGCTTGCGTTTTACGACTAGATTGGATTGAATGTTTTCCAATAGCGAGGAATAGTAAAAAATCGTTTTTAACTGACTGTACGTAACTATGATTGTATGGATCTAGTATGCAGTTCAGAGTTAAGCGATAATAACTACCGGCTTATTGCATGTTGAACCATCATTTAGGTCATGCTAGTAACGGGAACATATGCACATATAGTACATATATACATACATACATATATGTGTGTAGGTACTTTTTATGGCGATGTTTGTCGAAGGGATGTCGCTCACACAATCTACATTATATGTAAAGGAACGTTCTATTAAACCGCATTCGAATGGGTACATATAAGCACATGTTTGTACATATTTAATCCCGTTCTATAGTAGGAATGCATTCGGCAGATAACATAATCTAATCATTGCGATTCTAATTAGTGCGATGTATGCTTGTATGACAGCGTAATTGAAAAGAATATGTAAACAAGTGCATGAACAAACACGCGCTTAATTTCTTATTGCTAATATACAGGAAATTGAACCGCAATTTCTAAATTGGGTGCGGAGTTTTAATTAGTGATTTGGTTATAAATATTCATCATCGAGAGGTATTTTGTTCTACTTATGGATTAACGTAAAACGGGAATAGTTTCGTTACGCATCCTTGCAAGCGTCGTGAGTAATTAACATACCCATGTGTATCTATGTAACTTTACACGTGGAAAAAATAATTGTTAGCTGTCAGCTCTGGTACACAATGCGAATCACCCATTATTTCAATTGTTTGGGCATTGAAGTACCTAATCATTCTAGCAGCAGTGGGAGTTTGAGCATTACCAAGATACCTTCTTGGGCGTCTTTCACAAACCATTCAGCATTAACAGTAAAAAAAATAGGCAACTATTATTGCGACTTCTTTCGTGAATAACCTTTGCTGGAGCTGGACTCATTTTCAAAGTCCCAAAACGCCGATTGTTATTTCCTCGTAAGAGCATACCCTTGATACATCACCCGTAATAATGTTGAATATCAGATGAGACGATCCATTTTGTCAAAATTGTCTAATTTAGCTATGCACCATTCCACAGGATCTTCGTTTGGTACTGGAGTTAAATTCTGAGGAGTCAAACGGGAACAAAAGATATCTTCTAATGCTTGCAAAATTATGCCAATTACGTTTACACCAATTTTTAGAGTTGTTTGAGTAGTCCTTACGGTAGCGTGTCGATCCTCTTCAATCTTATTCCGAATAAGACCAGTGTATTTTTCGATAACACAGTGCAACAAGAAATTCCAGGCCGAGTGACAAAAGTAGGCCAGAAGACTAAAAGAACCTGGACAGGTTTCACTATATTAATCAGTAAATTTTTTTATGACCTACCTTGGCATGCTTTTAGACTTTAGGCCAATTTTCCGACCATTTTCACGTCGTGTTGCTTAACCACGTGATACGATCAATTTCAACGTGATCACGTTTCCTTAAACGATGAAATGACACTGTGCAACAATTTTGTGGTCATCGCTTCCAGCTCAACTGGCTCCAGCGTGAAATGCAAGTAAGCCAATAGGCTAACACAACCCTCGCTGGGTTTGGTTATATAATCTCGCATTTTTTGACCTCTTGAAATTGGCGTGTTCTTAGGCCAATTTGTCGACCTTTTGCGAAAATTAATAAAATAGATCAATGTGGGAATGAAACAAGTGGAATTAAATATTTTAAACCTGAAAAAATTAAAATATCCTGCTTTATTATTTATTACCCTTTTAATGGTTTAAAATGCCCTCTTTAGCTTCTTTTTGGTACTTTCTCAGTACACTTTTCGCATTTTGACTCAATTTTCGCTAAGTAATTCGAGTTTAATTCATTCCTTTTAATGAAAAACGTGGTTCTTACAGTAGTTCTGATTTATTTCTTCAATAAATTTAATGAAACGTGACCTGAAAAACGCAGAAAAGGGGTTCAACTATGTCGTTCGTCCAACATTTTATTCACAAAGCGTTGATAGTCTTCAGACCGATGTTTCCTCAGCAACCCTTCAATAACTTCTTTTGAAGAACGCAAAGCATTTAATTCGCTCTTAATTAAAACATTGACGAATCTCTCAGTATTCGCTAATTTGTGAATGTTTGGCCCATCTACAACGCCTGAGAGCAAAAATTTTTAGTGTCACGTGTTAATGTGCTGAATCTGGTATCTCGTTTTGCTGTGGGAAAAATAATATTTAATATTTCATGCCTTTTTCAATTTGCTCTCGCTGAGTTGAGGGAAAATTTGAGTCAAAACCATACAACCTTATCTCTTGGCCACAATTTTCAGGAAACTTTTCAGTATGCCAAGTATCTGCAGAGGCAATAAAACTTTGCTCCGTGGCACCAAAGAATTTTGAATGACGTTGGAATTTACGTGTTTGCTTGATTCTCTCCTATTCCATGTGTGTATACTGGTCGCATTTATATCTGGAGTTCCTTTCTTTGGTTTATTTGTTCAATAAATTTAATGAAACATGAAATGAGACACACAGAAAATGAGTTCAACTATGTCGTTTGCCCAACATTGTATAAATAGAGCGTTGATAATTTTCAGACCGAAGATTCCTCAACAAGCCTTCAATGACTTCTTTTGAGAAACGCCAAGCATTTAATTCGTTGTCAATTAAAACGTTGACGAATTTCTCAGTATCCACCAGGATCCGAATGTCTGGCCAATCCACAATGCCTTAAAGGCGAAATCACGTAGTCACGTTTTAATGTGCTGAATCTCGGTGCACCAAAAAGATCTTGTATGATATTGTCATTTAGATGTTTGCTCGATTGTCTCCTATTCCATGTGTGTTTTGTATACTGGTCGCCTTTATATCTAGAGTTTCAATCATACATAAAACACATGGCGATGAAGGTGAAAAAGAAGGAAGTGGAGGGGTCTTCAAAGGGAAACTAAAATTCTAGTTAATTCGAACGCGAACTGTGACAATGACGGCGACGGTTTCCTACTCCAACAAAGCATCGTAATAACTTCGAACGACATAGCTGAATCCCTTTTCTGCAGGTTTTATGTCGTTTTTTCCTTAAATTCGTTGCAAAAATACACAGAAACTACAAGAAAGAAATCTTTTTCCTAAAAGTAAGTAAGTAGGACTAAATTCGGAAGTACAGTGCGCAAATTGCGCCAAAATGCAAACGATATAGCGAAAAGTACGAAAAATATGTTGAAAAGGACACTGTTAACTACTTAAAGGCTAATCAATCACGATATTTTTATTTCTTTGGGCTAAAAATATTTGATTCCATCTGCTTCAGTCATATGTTGATCCATTTCTTTGATTTAGACATCGTAAAAGGTCGAAAAATTGGCCTAAGAACATGCCAACCTCAGGAGGTTATGAAAAAGTACGAGGTTATATAACCAAATCCCGCGAAGGTTTTGTTAGTCTATTGGCTTACTTGCATTTCACTTTGGAACCATTTGTGCTGGAAGCGATGACCGCAAAATGGTTGCACAGTATAATTTTATCGTATAAGGAAACGTGATCACTTTGAAATTCACCGTATCACGTGATTAAGGAACACGACGTAAAGTTGTAAAAAATCACTGTTCGATAGTGCTGTTTGAATTGAAGACTGTAATTTAGAGAAAGTTGATCACGTTGAAGTTCTGTGCCATATTTCAGTCGTAATTTCTATTTTTATCAGTCACCACTTGCGGCTCCAAGCATCCAAAGGCTTCGAAAATTTATCCGCATATATTTTTATATCGCTTGTAGTAGCTATTCCCTGGATACTTTAACTCAATAAATTCCCACTTTCGGTCGTTTTGTGTATATTTATATTAGGCCGATACGTGTGACGAAGAGCGGTCCATAAACCCATTTCCCCACCTCCCATATTCCAGTATATGTAGGCGGCGGTGATGAAAAGGAACGACGGTCGTCCAATAAAACTTGTAAGAACCGACGAAAAAGCCTCCCTTAGTCCGTTTTAGTGACAGATTTTACGACTTCCAAAGCCCTCTCCGTCGCGTCAGTCCTCGAGTATTGTAACTAGGCATTACGGAAAGCCCTGAAAGGGACATCAAGAGAGATTTGCGAAGCGGGTGTCGCTTGTTTTGTCAAGAGATAAAATAGGCGACGTAGGAAGAAGTACACTTAATGTTACGTAACACTTTCGAACAAACTTTTTAAAGCAACTTTTCAATTCGACCCGTCGTCGAATGTTCGTGAACGATTCTCGGCGTTTGAATGACAATAGGACGTTCGGAACGAACGGTTATGTCAGTTGGCGAAAGTTTTGGACACCCTCGGGAAGAGCTTATGAAATTTTGTTGCTATTAGTTTACTCCACTAAGAGAGCTATCAGCAATATTGCGGGAAAACCGATAAGAAAAACAATGTATAAACTCGCCATTGAAATTTTACGATGTTGGAGCTTACAATGCTTTGAAAACACTAAAGACACGCAGCCGCCTACGTATTTCTACTACATCTGTTACTAAAAACAAATAAAGAATACCACAACTCATCAAGTATTATTGTTGACCAATCAACAATAAGGCAAGCAGCTAGCGCTCTTTCCCTAAAGAATATCATTTTTTCGCAATTCATCTCGGAAAGATTTATTAATATTGTTGTTAAGCGAGTTCTTCTAATTACAGTTTCCCGGCACGATTCATCACCAATTACAATAAAGGCACGCCTCGCTCGCTTCCCCTTTAAGCACTCCTTAAACGCTCTCATAACTTCGGACTAATTACCATTTAGAAAAGAAATCTTTTACGAAAGAAGAAGGATTCGAGGTAGACGAGTGGGAATTCTCGAGCACAGGTAGATGCTGGTGAGAAAAGGGGTTCTTCCATGGGGCGCCGTAAATTAGTCAAAATAATAAATACACCGGCGAGCGGTGCTATCTTTTCTTTCGGAAGCGGAAAATGAAGGAAATTACTTTATGATTTAAACGAAGGACGAAGGAAAAGGGGAAAACTTAGAGAAAGGAGGTTTTGTTGGTCGGAGGCACGCGGTGTTTCGTTCTTTATGATTATAAAACTTTACGCAAAGGTGTTCTTTTGGTGAATGATGGATCAACAAATAATACATGAGATAGTACGAAGTATGGAACACGTTTAGTAGAAAAGATTGACAATATAAATAAAATGAAGGAAACCCAAGTTACATAAAAAATTAAAAAAACTTATCCGACGGTTCAGCTTATCTCTCAGTCTTTCTTCCGAGGATGACAAGTTAGTAATAAAGATTTCTGTTAGGTGCTTTGAAAATTGGTGTGGTAAGCATCCGTGCTTAAGGTTATAAGGTACTTATTTTTATCGCTTAAAGTCAACTTTTTTGGTTGGTTCGAAAACTATTTCGAAAACTGTATACTGTTAGCTCTAAATTGTATGATGAAAATGATGTATGTGTAACGATAAAATACACTCATGTTCAAAATTAACCCGCCACTATAATTACTGTCTCTATATCTTAAATATTGCCAATATTCAATACTTGTATATTGTAGTATGGTAATACTCCATTAGTAAAGTTACCAATAAAAAGATGTAAATTTTATAGAAAGCATTCTTTAAGAAATAGAAAAGCGTTGTAAACATATACCACACACATACACTTGAAACATTTCAAAATCTAGAATTCCAAATTGCTATAACGACGTGCTGAAGAAAAGAAAGAAATAAGTTTGTTTATGAATGACGGAATGGGATGGTCGACGAAAAAAGTCAGAAAAAAAGTTATATAAAATACCAGGGTTGAAAAGAAGCAGATCACATCAAAAGAAGTTGTTGTTTACAAACGAACAGGCCAAAGAAAAAGAAATACAATAAAAGGAAAAGACCAAAGAAAAGAAGTGAAGAAAGAATTCAAGACAAAGAGAGAAGTTAAGAAGTAGAAAACAAATTACACTTATACGTACACACACTAGGTAATATATTTTGATTATATTGTTCATTATTTTGTTAATATAATACTAAAATTATATAAATATTATTTGTAATAATTTTTGCTTTCTATATAATTAACTAAAATTCATACTACAATATGGTATTTTAAAAGGAGATAATTAGAAACTAATGCAGCAACGCATTTTTGTCTTACAAGGAGAAGGTAAGGTAATCGGATTTTTGTAATTTTTGATATTTATGGTACGTGTAGTCTGGACCTTAAATAAGAATATCTTGGAGTAGTTCGACCCAACGTTCATAAATTATCGAGATAATCGATGTTGAAGTTTCACCCACCAGTTAAATCCACTAGATATAACACGATTTCCCAACTGGACTGGTGGCCTAGTCAATAGCGTTTTGGTGCAATACTCACGAGATCGCTGGTTCGAGTCTCGTCACGGGACATTTCTTTTTCTTCCATTCAAAACGCACCATATGTTTTTCATTCTTCTTATATCAAAAATTATGAACAAACGAAATATATGAACTATATGAAGGAACATTCTTCAAGTACTTCATTAAAATGCACAATCGGTTGATAAACAATGTTCATTCTGAATTAACAATAAAGTTTCTTCAAGAAAAAAAGCGAACCGACTCAGGTAGAAAATGAAAAGTTCTATTATTTTATATCTAGTATGCGACATTTTACGCAGTGTGGCACGAGCCAGAATGGTAGTTATCATAGAGACATGGGAAGCTACATTTTTTATTATTATTACCTTATTGTTAAGTTAATTCAAAATGAATATTGTTTATCAACCGATTGTGCATTTTAATGATGTATTTGCAGAATGTTCCTGCATATAGTTCATATATTTCGTTTGTTCATAATTTTTGATATGAGAAGAAGAATGAAAAAACATATGGTGCGTTTTGAATGGAAGAAAAAGAAATGTCCCGTGACGAGACCCGAACCACCGATCTCGTTAGTATCGCACCAAAACGCTATCGACTAGGTCACGAGTCCAACTGACAATCGTATTATATCTAGTGGATTTAAATGGTGGGTGAAACTTCAACATCGATTATCTCGGTAATTTATGAACGTTGCGTCAAACTACTCCAAAATATTCTTATTTAAGGTCCAAACTACACGTACCATAAATATCAAAAATTACAAAAATCCGATTACCTTGCCTTCTCCTTGTTTGTTGATATTTGAAAAACAAAAATTGCGTTATTGTAGTCGAAAAAAGAAATAATTTATTTAACATTGTATGGTAAGTACAACAAAAACCCAGAAATTTGCAAAATCTAATTACGTGTAGCACCACTTCTAGCTATAGAACGCAGCATTCATCGACCTCTGATTAATAGAGACTAATTCTGTGTGAACGTCAAAGCAAATTCTTCCCAAGAACATTTTAGATCCACCACCAAACAGTTCCTTTGGAGATAGTGCAGTCTAAAAACCTCTTTCCAAGTCTTCGCCATACCCTTGCACGACCACCTTGGAATTTTAAACTTACCCTCGTTTCATCGGTAAACAAAACTTTCTTCCATTCGTCAACAGTCCAATTTGCATGATTTCTAGCGAATCTCAATCGTGCTATTTTGCGTGCTACAGTAAGCAACGGTGCAATTACAGGCTTCCTGCTACTCAATCCCGCTTCCTTCTGACAACTAAAGTGGAAATCCTAACATTTCTGACTGTTTGGAGTTCATTACTAAGCTCCGAGCTAGTGAGATATCCGTTTCTGAACACCTGAAGAAAACGCTCATCTCTTCTACTGGTGACTTTCTTTCTAACTTTTCAACGTTTTCTAGAGTCTGATGCACTTTCCCTAAATCATTTCACCATTCGATTAACGGTGGAATGATTAACACCTGGCACATTGGCGAGATAATGCATACGTCGTCCTTATTCTAACAAAGTTGATGCTCTTACACACGCATCTTTGGTTAAATGACGTGGTCGATTGATATTCCTTATTGTTAGATCGTATATCTTTAATATTGAAATGGATCACTTTATAAATCTCGATTTAATATTGTTGAAGTACAACTTTAACTTCAAAACATATTTCAACAAAAAATAATTAACAAGTTCCAGGTTAGCAGGCTTGAAATTTTGAATACCATATATTCGGTACGGTAGTGAAAACTTGTGAGAGCATTGTTATAAATTGCTTTGTAATCGTTGTTTTCTTTAAATCCATAAATAACGGTCAGCCAATTCGTCTTTTTCTATTCCTTGATTTAGATTAATTTTAACAGCAAATGGGCTATTTACAAACATGGTTTTCGATACGTCGTAATTATCGTATCGAATATACGGTATTACAAATTTCCAGCCTCTGAACCTGCTGGTTCTTCACTTATTATTACCAAAGATCAAAGCAGTAGAAGCTCTTAATATCGTAGAAGGCTGCTATTCTACCGTTACACATATTAGTTTTAAAGCTAATATATACAGCTTTCAAAATAGTTTTTGAAGTTCAAGTAATATTGAAAGAAAGTACCTTATAATCTTAAGCATTTTTTGTATCATGTTTTATCAATCATTTAAAAATAACAATAAACATTTTGTAGAGATCCATGTAAGACTCGTTCTTAGAAGAAACGGGGAAGAGAACAAATTTTATCATAGAATCATAAAAAGGGGGAAAGAGGGAAAGGGGTAGTGGTTGTAGTAATAGTAACTGATTTTCGAACTTTCACCGCCAATTTTTTCCTGGCTTACTGCACCACATACTGCCTGTTATCAGTTTAAGCTTAAATTTTCTGCTAATGTGCTTTAAAGAAGAAACTATATTCACACTACAAAGGACGAAGATGCGAATGCATTATTTTCGCTGTTTTCAACCTGTTCTTATCCATTCCTGGACATACATCTCCCCAATATTTTTCATAAAGTGAAACAGAAAACTTTGTGGCAATTTGAAACATATTGTAGAGTATTGTAGAAAGTATTAAAGATTTAGGATTTGGGCGTAGCTTCTATGGGGAAAGTACATGGAGGAGACCAAGAACTGACGTCGCGAGTGTCGCTGGTTCTGAAGTAAATTTACACACATTGGTATTTTATTGTAATCGAAATGACTTCTGAACTTTGCAAATTAGGCATAAAGCCCATAGGTGCCCAACTTTCGTGTCAATGAGAGAAGAAAAAGGATCTACACTGTAGTTTAACCAAATGAAAAGAATGTTTATAAAACTTAGATATCCGAGTTTGCACTTACCATTGCCATCAGTAGATGATAAACACTATGTAATTTTAAGCACAACACAACATTTTCTTTCTGGCACAATGCTTCGTTCGGTGTCAATATCGAACACCGCTCGAAAACGAGTTAATTCCACTTTCTTTCTATGCATAACTCGGTCGGATTCCATTTCGAAAAATAGAACGCCAAACTCTCTCTGTATACGGATGTACAGTACATACATACGTATGAAAAATGAAGCGTCGAGAAAAATCGTTTCCATTTTCAATTTATCTACCCCGAAACAAATAAAGGATAAATAGCGGTATTTTCCCGAACAAAAGTCACTTCAGGTGATTCGGTAAAATCACAAACAGGCGCGCACATCGCGAAAATGCCGAAACAAATCCAATAAAATCCATATCCCGTAGAGGGATCCTTTCAGGAAGCGTAGAGGCCGAACGGCGAACAATAACGGTGCGGCCCCTCCGTACACCCCGATTTCAATTATTTCTTCCCGTTTGCCCCGTGCTCGCCCTTTCTCTCTCACTAGTATATTTCCTCTGGTACACCTTTGGTCACAAATAGTTGGACGAGGCAAATGTCCTATTGGCATCCACACTCTGGTTAGAGCATGTCCCAAGGTAATACAGACAATGTCTGATGTATTTTGCCTTGACAACTGGCCTAGAATTTGTCACTCGCGCTTAAAAGTGTACAATTTTATTTTTGCTCTGCTTGCATTAAAAGAAAGCAATATAAATGCTTCTGAATTCAATTCAAACATATTTAATTTACATGCATGATAAAATTAATATCGCGGCTTATACTACGTTAATAGTAAATACGAGGGATAAGCTGATTATTGATTAGAAACGCGGGGTAATATTTTCTAGGATTTTATTTTAAATATGCTCAAAGTAATTCCCTTCAGCAATGATATACTTGACTATTCTTTCTTTCCACTATTCAAAAGCTCCCAACCAATCTTCTTTCGGAATACCTTCAAAATAAGCGTGAACTGCAGTATCAATCTCTTCTTCAGACGAAAACCTTCTACCGCGCAAATTTCGTTTAAGCGCAAAAGATAGCCAGAAGTCACACAATTTGTTAAATCAGGTGAGCACGATGGGTGTTCTACTGTTTTTATATTTTTTGAGCCAAAAACTGGAGAGTTAAATCTGCCATTTGAGACCATGTATTGCCATGGTGGAGCATAATTCCCTTTTCTGGACCTCTATTGAACACTTCAGGCAAACATTTTGCAGTGTACCACTTAGCTGTAACTGTCCATCTAACTTAATTGCATTTACGTTATTAAGCCCGTGGTTCTGAAGAATACCGCATACATAACCCTTTTCATAGCTCGCTGTTTCTTAGTAATTGTAGGAGTTTCCCCATCTTTGTGAATCCGTACACGCCTCTCTTGGCGGGTAGGAAGGTCGAAAAGGGAATATAAGTTTCGTCACCTGTCACTATTTTGGAAGAAAATTGCGCCCGACATTAGTTAATAAATTTAAAGTTTCATGGCAAATTCTCACACGCTCTGATTTTTGGAAGTCAGAAAAGTGATGGGGCCAAAAACGATTTACCATTTCTTTTAAATGCAGGTGATCGTGTATGATTGTTTTAACAACTGAAGATTCAATTTTGAGTTAGTGGTCTATTATCGCATAAGTGGCTTTATTACCCTCTCCAATTATTTCTCCAACAGCAGCAATGTTTTTGTCGTTAATAGCCGTAGGAGGACCCCTGCTCCTTTTTTATGCTGGATAGAATTCCTATCGCATTCAAATTTCTTATACCATCGGTAAATTGTAGCCAAGGAAGGTGCTTGTTCACTAACAGCTGAGTTTAAACTCTCTTTGCGCTGATAAGCACTTAAAGCTCTTTTAAAATCACAGTAAATTGTGATTCAAAAATGCTCTCTGGTTAATTCCATTTTAATTTATTATTAAAGTATAAGTAGCTGAGTTATAACGAATGTAACTTCAACAACTAATCGTCAAATAGATTGCTCTAAATAAACACTGTGTGATTATTTTTCACAGTCTACTAGATTTTCTTATGAATTCGGGTTATCCCTCGTACGTACTAGCAATCTCGTTGGAGACACGTTCGGATATTCTCTTTGTCCGGTTTGTACTGATCATTACAATATTCACACTCTACATACACTAACACACATACACGAAATGAAAACACCACCTACGGGGGTGAGATGGTAAACGCCATCGCCAACAACGGCCCGCGTCCAAACTCCACTCGACAATATTCATCATCGAAATGCGTGTTCGGACACACGTGATAAATGGTATCATTATGCGACAAATGTGAAATATGGTAACCGTTGGAGAGTTGACGGGTGGAGTGGTCGAATTTTCGAAGTATTTTCAGGGGGTTACGAATAGATGGCAAAAGAGACGCTAAAAAAGCAGAGCCGATAATGCACAGCGGGAATTCCCCCGACCCGACGTGTTATAAAGGAAGCGTATGACAAGGCCCAGCGATAAAAATCTACTGCGTTATATTCGCGCACGTGAAAACTGAAGCGGAATTGCGAAGGGGAACGTGTCAGAAGGGTTGTAAAACGAAAACGGGGAATGTTTATTTTGACTTCGGGCCGTGCTGTTGGTGGCGGTAGCTTCGTTTTGTACACACGCATTGTTTCAATACGAAATTATGTAAACAAATCTGAAATTAGCTTAGTAGGTGATTTGTCAGCTGTGCCTCAACAACAAGAAAAGAATTGGATTTACACGAAAGTATCCCGAAGCTTCAGAATTTTCTGGTGAATTAACAACGCTTTTGTTCTAAACGTATTAGTACTTCAGTGCCGAATCGCATTTTCGTAAAGTGCCCTAAATGACCGGAGTTGGTACGTTATACATTTGTATATCTTCCATGGATTTAACTGGTCTTAAAGATTTTGTAAAAATAAAAACAGCAGAATCCTATCATCATGTCACATACATCTTGCTAATCAACCTCAACCCAGTTACAGAATATTTCGATATATTACCTAAAATTGTTGAGAGACATAACTAACCATGAGCCCAATCCCCATTTTTCAGTTATAATATTGGATGTTCTGGAAAAATTTTAATGAGACGATTTTAGTCGTCCACCATGTAGTGCAAATATCTGTATTCTCAATTATCCTTTGTCAAAAAATAGAAGGAATTCTTTCTTTTACTTTTTCTGACAAATCTAATAATATTGTCAAGTAGTGCACAAATAGGTTGGTGGCAACGCAGTATGATAATATTTTGGAGACCACGCGTGTTTCTGGTGCAAACGAGGACAGTGTCTGGGCTAGCATCTAAGGACTCTTGTAGGTCATTACACTCTAGTGCCAAATATCAACGGCATATGTACCATAACCGACATAAATTCTTTAACCACCTTCCTAAAGAACATTTAGATCAAATTTGAAGAGGCTGCCAATTTCAAATGTTTTATACAGTCCTTAATTAGAAAACTACTTTCACTATTCGCAGACGCGCGTTTCGCGGTCATACCGCTCATCAGTGCGACTGTGTGAAGTAGTTTTCATTTCTATAGAAGCTCTATATAAGCCCGGGTGTTAGATGTTCGTACATATGAGAGTTCAATTACGAAATTCGGCCATAATGTACTAATTACGCATTTTTGCAACAAACTCCTGTAGTAGCTACAATCGCGCACTCGGCTAGCCCGCCGTGGGAAAATTGTGCTTAATTAGTACTAGTTGTGCTTAGTAGTTTTATACAGCATTGATGAGTATTTTTAATTAGTGTGTAGTCTTTGTGTATTCGCGTTCTGTATTTGCGTTCAATAATTTATAATTTAGATTATATATATATATATTTTACGTGTGACGTGTATTATATTATATTCTTTACACATTGCACGAATCTTGTAATTTTATAAATTTTTGTTTTACTTCAGGAATATCTGCTTATACGACAGTTATTGTTATTGTTACTGTTGACTGTTATCAATACTATACTTATTTTGGTGGACATTATATTGATAACAAAAACGGAAAAATAGGGATCCGAGATAGAACATTTCAGTGAAATCCTAGAGAGGATGATAAATTGGATAATGCGGCGAGTTATGGCAGAATACCAGGAAAATGTTAAGATCACCTTATGCCTTGGTATGCCTCTATAATAATGGCTCAAAAGGAAATTAAACAAGATTAAGCAAGAAGAACCCAAAGTTGTAAACTTCGGGTATATCAAGGTTAACCGCTTCTTCTCGAAACAAGTCTGACATTAGCGCGTGCCTACTTTCGTCAATTAATTGCCACATCTCGTATTTCAGAAATAACAATAGTTATTCCCTTCTTAACTTACTTTAACTTTTGAATCTCTGGGGCGTTCCTCTGTTGGTTTCCTTCTTTACGATTTTGACAATTTTATAATAATCTCTTTCATATCATCTTCAATACCGGGGGATTAATTTTATACTCACTTACTTCTCCATACAATAAGATAAGAAATATTACAAATCCATAGTTCAGCTAATACTAGGTAAAATTGTAGTTAATATCGGTAGTACAGTAAGGTGCATAAGAAATTGGAAAGATTCAGTGAGGCCCTGAAGAATGTCAAGAAAAAGTAGAGAACGAGATAGCGTATTTGGACGGTGTTATACCATTCTCGACGGCATGCTCACATTAGATGGAGTAACTGGTGCTTGGCTCTGTTTCATCGTTAGTTTCGTGATTATTGTTAAGGCAGTACAGTATTGCCACCTTGGGGTGAAATTAAAAAGGGAACGACGTTTTGCAACAATAAGGTGAGATAGAGGAAGAATAATTAAATTACATTGGCATAATCACATTAATACCATAAGAAGTGTGACAAAGAATACAAAAGTTACAGAGCTGGAACTTCATAAAACGTAACCCACAAAATTTAAATAGCAAATACAATAAATCAACCAAGATCAAGCCGCATGCAGGAAGAATACTGGGGGAATATCAAAACGGTTTCAGAGCAGGTCGATATACTACATAATTGTGGCAGAACGACAGAGGACTACATAAATTTTATGGACTTTCTAGAATAAGGGTGTCGCCGTTTTCTGCATCTAACTAAGAAACTACACATGCCGGTAGTGACGCTCACGCTTGTAAATGCCACAAGCAAAACTGTCGTCGAATCTCTGAATCGAATCCACCACGTGATACTGGAGGGTTAAGTTTCCAGTACTTCAACGGCAAGCGCTTAACACTACCGATGATGTTATGTTTACCTAACACAGGTCAAAGCAAAAGTAAAATTCCAATAATTTCGAACAGCTTAAAATCAATACCCGAGTTAAACTAAGTGATTGCAACTATTCAACACCTTTCAACCTAATCGTCGAAGAAGTTGTAATAAGATGAGAATTAACCTTCCTATACTCACGTCAAAATATGAAATACATACTATACTATATAAGTCGGTCTCACAGACTGTATGCGTGAGTATAGGAAGGTTAAAAGAGGGATTTAAGCAAGTATATAAATGAAGCACAAATCATTAGGTATACGGATAACTCAAGTTTGGTAATAAAGAAAGGCAATAGGAAGTAAATTAGATAAAGGAGCAAGACCCTTTGTATTAGGGGAAAGATAAAATCAAAAGATAATGAAGATAACCAAGGACATGAGTGACATAGGGAACGTACTAATAGTGGAATGATATAAACTTGAGGGAACGTTAGATGAAACCAAGGAGGACCTTGAGGACCAGAATGTGAAGCACAGGAATAGAATAATGACAAACGCAACAGACTTAAAACTGTTTAAGAAATTTTAGAAAAGGGGAATGATGATGGGACACAAACGTCGCGCATGGGAACATGGTCTCCAACGCGAAATTGATAGTGGAACGATATAAACTTGAGGAAACGTCAAATGAAACAAAGATAAAAGAGCCAGACAGATACACGGTGAGGACCAGAATACGAAGCACAAGAAGAGAATAACGACAAACGCAACAGACTCAGACAATTGCTAAAAAATTTAAGAGAATGGGAATGATGGTGGGATATAAACGCCGCGCGTGGGAACATGGTGTGCAATGCGGAACACCAAGCACTCCGTTTCAATCCATTTTGGAATTACAACAGTATTATTACCTGTTGTTCAGAATAAACAGGGGTAACACGGTTTTCATAGGGACTGAAACTGGGTCACCTGTTTGAATTTTAAATGTAGCCCGTCGGTTTCACAGTGAAATACACTAAGCATTCAAGCACGTTGATCTAACAGGAATGATAATGCCAAGCGTTGAAGAGCGTGATGAATCTCGAAATATAATTGAGGGTTTGCAATCTTAAAGCACATGAAAATAGATAATAATAATAAGCAATTATCCTCGAGAATTAATCATGGATTCGTTTTACTCTTTTTCTTATATATTAACGCAGCACACGTCTACTTCTATAAAAGGAAACAAAAAGTTTAGTAGATATATACATATTTATAACTTTCAGGCGTAAAAGAAAAAAAAAAATGCATGTATTAGCACAGGATGTAAATCACAAAACCCCTCGTACGTACCACTACAATCTCGACATCGATAATGAAAGGTAGCCAGTTCCTCACGTAGTATGCATGCTTACATACGTACATACGCGTATGACTTTGCTGTTTAACGATATGCGCGTTATAAAAATTTACGGCTACGTGCTGAAGTTTCAGGCGCTCTCATACATGCACCCGGGAAAATTAACAGCTCTGGAAGGACGCACGTGGTCGTTAAACCATACATACAAGCTACAAAGTGTATAAATTGTGCACGAATGCATCGGAGATCTAACCTTTACGACATTACCGGCGCGGTAGCAATTGATTCTGAAGGAAGGGGTGATTCGATAGGCGTTTATCGATTCGACCTTTCAAGCGGTATTTTAATGTTTGTAAATTTATTGCATAAATAAACTCGTAACAGAATCTGCTGGGAAAGTTAATATGCAGTAATTTGTTTACGATTAGTTTGTGAAATTGGATTGCTCAAGATGTGTTTCATGTAAGGATTGAGATGGTATAGATGTCACTTTTAGTCAATTAAGACTTCGAGGTATAAAACATATTTGAGATAATTACTGCCCGTAACTACGTTCTAGATGTTTTATGCAAAAGTACATTCAATGCATTACCATTTCTAGTACTTACGTCGTGTTTATATTACCATTCCGGACAAACTGGGAACGATGTTTATGCATATGCATTGCATATTCAAACAGAGAAAGCGAAGGAAATGAAGATGGCTTGTATTTTTAAAATATGGTCATAAATCAGTTCTCGATGGGGAACCTCAGAAAATAATGCCATATCTCAATCGCGACAAAACATACGCATGATAAAACATAAGCAGTTATTCAATACTAACACTGGATTTCTACATGTCGCGAAATTTAGGCAGCACAGTACTGAGCGCCGATCCGATATATAATATTCCCATGACAGTAGTGGATCTATTTTACAGCTTAAAAACCTCACATTGGACTCGTTATGGATACTTTTACCGTTTAAACGGATAAGCAGTGACTGGTCCTGTCTCACGCCTGGAAGAGGAATATGATATAAGGCTGGTTTTCGGCTGATTAACTTCCAATTTATTTTTAGTGCACCAATTCATCATATTTTCAGGTTCGTTAATGGGCATGTCATCGAGAAAAAGCTTCCAAAGTAAGCACAATTTGCATATGCCAATCATCCGTGAGGAGAATTTTGCTTTGAAAGTTGCGGACTGCGACTGCATACTAACTAGTTTCTTCCTTATTGGTACTCGTCAGTATATATCGGCCGGCAATTGACAAACTATATTCCCTCGAATGATATGTCGATCACTTGTAGGGATAGATTTGGTCACAGTTGTTGTCCCATCTCCCAAGTAGAAGAAGTATTGGCATAACCGGTTACATCGCAATCTACGACGAAGAAAAATAGTAAACATTTTGAAGAGCCAATTAGTCCGCAGTTGCGGTCTGCGATTGACAAAGCTTAATTCTCCTCACGGATTATTGGCGCATGCAAATTGTGTTTACTTTCATACCCTTTGCACAGTTACCTGATTAACGCACCTAAATTATTAGGTCATCATATAGAGAGTCCTCTAGATTTCATTTTATTAATATTTTGGTTCTCGAAAATAGTGCTTACTATATTTTCAGGGTACAGACTGCCAGTATTAGACGCCTCCCTCACTTTCGATCCTTACACTACAACAGTTCTGCGATCTGCGAACTGGTAAATATCATCAATATGGAAATTGGTGTGCAAGTCATTCACACAAATAAGAAAAACAGAGATGCCCCAAAACAGACGCCTGTGGCACTTTCCGTCGTGTTAATCTTCGAAGACGCAGTTGCATCATTGTTGTTTAGAATCATGACCACTTGTTCTCTGTTATCCAAATATGATTAGAACCATTGAAAGAGATATACCTCTAACCTCGTACAATGACAGTTTCTGCAACAACAGTTCATGATTAACCCCATCGAACGCCTGACTCAAATCAAAAACTAGACCAGCTACCTTCCTGTCCGTCAACAGGCAATTTGTAAATCCGATTTAATGCCTTGATGGGTGCATCAGTCGTAGAACTAGAATTGACGAATCCAAACTGGCTCCGTGTAAGTAAGGAACTTCTATTTAAACATGTTATTAGTCTGCTACACATTATTTTCTCAAAAAGCTTTGCAAAGCATGAAAGACCAGATGTTGGACGATAGTTAGTCATTTGTTGTTTTTTTGTTCTTTCTTTTGAGGGACAGACACAACCTCACCTATCTTTAGTGACATCGAAAAATACCGTGCTGACAGGATTTCTTAATTAAGGCCGTTAAGGGCGTGGCAGAAATCAAAAGATGGGCTTTAAATGAGTATTCAGAAAACGCTCTGGCACAGTTCCAAGCAGCTTTTCGAAAAATAGATTGGATACAGACCAAATTTTTGTACTGAAGGAAATTCAAACAACTTGTTATGAATATAAGATTACCCTACATGGGATCTTTGTTGACTTCAAGCAAGCGTACGATCAAATAAACAGAAGTAAGAAAGCTTATAAATATGATGCTGGATCGATCAACGAACGAAGTACCATGGAACGAAAGTAAATCTGGTGAACTTGAAATAAAACAAGAGGTCAGGCAGGGAGATTCTTTGTCGATTGCACTATTTAATATGGTTTTGGAAATAATTGTAAGGAGAAGTGGGATAAAACCCCAAGAATTGATATTTAGTAATGAACACCAGCGCCTGGCTTCCGCAGACCATTGAACGATAATAGCGAAGTCAAAGAAGGAGTTGAAAATACCTATAAACAAATTAATGATGGAAGCAGAGAAATTTGGTTTGAAGATAATTGATAGTAAAACGAAATATATGATCATGGGGGATATATAGGAAAGTATCGAGGAACATATAACAATACAAATACAAAAAGGACTAGTTTACACACTTGAAAGAGTTAAAAATTTCACGTACTTGGGTTTGAGAATAAATGAAAGAGGATGCCAAGAACAAGAGATATCAGCAAGATTAGGAAGGGGCAGCCAAAACTATGGCATGTTTCGATATGTGATGAAGTCTAAAACAATACCAGGGAAAGTTAAATAAAGAGTTTATAGGACGGTGATCAGGCCTACGGCAACGTATGCCTGCGAAGCATGGATGCTAAACAAAACCGAAGGGGATTTACTAGAACGGTAGGAGAGAGAAATACAGGAGGCCATCTACGGGGGCATAAACAAAGAGGATGGCTGGAGAAGGGGAAACCAACAATGAACTGGAATTGTTATTTAAGGGACCCAAAATTGCAGCGGTTGTAAAATCCCAGAGATTAAGATGGTTGGGACACTTAGAAAGACTCGGAAAGGAAAAAATGCCCAAGATGGTACTTTGCAGAAAACCGATTTGGAAGAGAAGAGAAGGACGGCCAAGGAAAGGATGGAGCGAAAACGCGTATGAAGACCTATGTACGAAGCTTGCACATTACGAATTGGAGAAATGAAGATTGTCTCTTGCTTCATTTCTTCAATCTTCCCTGTAGGAAGATAGAGAAAAGTGGTTGAAAAGTGCCAAGAAGGATTGCGAAAGTGAAAAAAACTATCTACGCTATAGGTCTTCATGACCTGCACAGCGATTAAACTATAAGCGAATGGAGGTAGTGTGAGCAACGAATTTTAATACACTACATGGAATTTTATTGATACCCGAGGATGACTTTGAAAAAATTAATACAATAATATGATGCACCTCACATTCGTCCGCTGCATAGATAAACATATTATTCAAATTTGATAAGACTGGCGATCGAAAGCCACTACCGCAATTTGATGATTGTACATATGAGAATTCAACTAAGAATTTCTTAATTGAATTCTCATATGTACAAACATCAAACGTACTAGTATATATTTGGGAATGAAAACTACTTCTCATAAAGTCGCACTGAGGAGCGGTATAATCGCGAAACGCGTCTGCGAATGGCGAAAGTAGTTTTCTAATTACACACTACACAAATTGTTTGGTATTCTGTCACATGCAACAGAAGCAAAATAATCATTTAACTAATCACACATCATATCTGGAATAATCAATCAGTTCATTATTAGTGTTTTTAATTGCTATATTATTGAATTTATTATTAAATATACATTTGCTCAGAGACTGAGGTACATCAGACGCGATCGATATAAAAAGCCGTTGTACAAAATACTTTGTTAGTACATTGGACAATATTTGCGTACTATCCCTAAGAAACTTAATTTATTCCGTTTCATCTGACATGATCTAAACAGTTCTATCTTCCTGTGCCTTTGAGAAACCTTTAAGCAACGAAACCACCAACCAGCGCGATCATAAGACTTTCAAAAACATTCTTTATTATAATGAATTCCGTAACGTGAGAGTTCTTTGCCGCAAAATGGAAACCTTTTCGGAAATAATTATAACTTACTGTGTGGAGTCTGCGGTTCATATTTTTCGCACGGTGCGCCGTCGTACTATTACCGCGTTTGCAACTTCCGTTTATTATATCTTATTGCGCGGCTTGCGCACCGCCGCCGTATCACGCGATTATAAATTATAACAAAACTACCACCGCTTAATTTATACAAAAAAGCGCGCAGATAAATAAAAAATAAAAAATGGCGCTTTCGTGTAGCGTTCGAATTAAGCTCGGCGTCGGAGGTGTATCTTATCTTTATTAATTGCGACCGCGGGTGGTTTCCTCGGCGACATGCTAAGACGCAAGAAGAATATCGCCGAGACACGAAGTCACAAGACGTTCGTGTGATCCCAATATATGTAGGGCGAACATCGCTGAAATGTAAATATGAACGTGTATAAATATGCCGACAAGTCGTTATCGAATACCCTGCCGCGTTTTAGTTGGTTTGAACACGATAGAGTACCGTTCCGTTGTGGGCATTTGCAGGGAGAAATATGTTGAACAGTCGCAGCTTCTTGACAAGAAGCTGTTAATATGTGAAGAATTTTTTAATAAATATTCCAACGATTTGTAGCATCTCACAGTAATGAGAAAGAAAGTATCATAACATGTTCATTACCGGTGTCCGCGGCAGAAATTTATTTCGGGCTCGCGCGAGGGTTATTAGTAGACCCAGGAAGCTTAGGGAGGTTAACCTCTACTAATTACGTTAGCAATGTACGTTACAGGTATTCAGTGTATAAGTTTGGATTGGGATCATCTATTAGTAGTTAGTGTGTATGTTTCCCTCATCACCTTCCTAAAATTATATCGGCCTACTGATTAATTAATATTGAGGTTATCCATATTGCCAGTTTCATCGGGAACAGTGAAACTTTTAGTTGCTCTTCTAATAGACATTTCTCCTTAAGTCGTCTGGAAGTTCCTCTCAGCCCAGAAACCCGTTGAACGGTCGGACTAATGTTGCAAATAGTCTTCTGGGTAAAATCTTTACCAACCTCATGTTTACTCCTCCCAGTCCTCGAGCTCTTCCGTCTTTAACCCTAATCGAACGGAAGAATTTTACTACGTTAAAAAACGGTATAGGTACAATCATACCTTTGTATTGTATTGATGTAGATAAGAGTTTTCATAGTAAAAGGATTAAATTGTTTCACATTCAAATTATTTAATACTAAAATAATAGATATGTATCTAAAAGAAACTCATCGTTCATTTATTATTTATAAAAACTATTATTTTTATATTTCAATATGTATGTAAGTATCATACATATATGCAAAACTTCAAATTCAAAACGCAAAGAATATAGTATCTTTTACGTTAATATTACTCTTCATAAGATATATATGGAGGTACAATTGTACCTAAACAGTCTCTTAAGGGTGCTAGATTTTAAATGCCCTAAATAATAGTGAAGGCATCGAGATATTTTCCTGAAATTTCTCATATATAATCTTAATTTAAGACTAGATGTCACAAAATTTCAGGCTTCTATTGTTTGTGAAAAAAAAAGTTATTGGAAGTTACAATTGTACCTGTTCCGTCCGACTTGGGTTAAACGTTCTTATTTTGCTTTGAAGATTTGGTTTGCTGTCGTTTCCCCAATACTATTCGTGCATTCTGCATCTACTTTGGCATATCAAATTTTCTTTCACAAAGTAGTTACCAGTCCTATAGTGCAATTAAATGAATTATAGTTTTATTTCTTTCATCGGCTCCAAAAATGTCACTAATTTTTCCAACTTGTTGGACCTAACGCTGATAAAATATTTTGACTATCTTGGTCCACTGGCTTCGTATTTTGGAGCGTTTCCGTTAATTTTTCCACGTCTTTGTTGCGCCACTCTTTCACGCGATATTTTTCTTTTTTCGTGTTCCAAACTTTGGTATATAGTATCATGAATTACTCTCCCTGCAGTATTTCTATATTTTAGAAAACTAGTTTCAAAATACTTGAGGGAGTTACAATGACAAAGAATAGAATAGTAGACATTTACATAACTCTCCAATGAATGACCTACACTGAGGTTTATTTCTTAGGCAACTCTCACAGAATGTGCACTGCAACCTACAATGCATATGCCAATAATTATCAACAAATGAAACTCAGTGTAGGTCACGCGTTGGAGAGTTATGTAGATTTCTACTTTTCAATTCTTCGCATTTATATACTTATTTAGTTATTTCTGGTGAGCTTGTACTCTGATTTTCGCCGTCTTTTTATTTCTCCAACGTAGAGAATATCACACTCAAAAGTTTCTATACACAGTTTTTCGTGCATTGGTTGATTTTCGTGTGAATTGACTATACTCTGTCCAAATTATTACAGAATTTTTCTTTGACACAGTGCTCGAGTTATTCTCCATCGTTAGTGTCATTCGTTCTCCTTCCTTACGAAGTTCCCGGAAATTGGCCACTCCCCTTAAAGCCTTGCTAATGTTCGATATTAGCCAAAGGATTTCATAATAAAACAGTTCAATAATTTAATCGGAAAAACATGTAAAGTTCAAAAACGGCCATCGCAAGCACAGAAATGGCCTAAAGCGAATAACAACAAAAATTACTAGAAATAATTAAATTTTGAGTTTGGTAATGATCGAAAGGATTGTGATGTAGTATTACTGACATCCGATTACATCGGAAACTGATCACTAGAGTTGCTCAATTTGCGCCAATAGTACTATAACTATCTGAAACGACTGTACTAGAATAATAACAATGCGCTATACGAAATACAGATGGCTACAGTTTCAGTTTTTATTGCATTAAGTTTAAATGTATAGTATGAAGCCATCTGCATTCGTATAGCGCAATGTAGTTTTATTCTAGTACAGTCGTTTCAGATAGTTGTAGTACTATTGGCGCAAATTGAGCAACTCTACTGGTCAGTTTCCGATATAGTCTGATGCCAGTAATACTACATCACAATCCTTTCTATCATTACCAAACCCAAAATTTAGTTATTTCTAGTAATTCTTGTATGTATTCTAGTACAGGCGTTTCAGATAGTTGTAGTACTATATGGTAGTACTATTGGCGCAAATTGAACAACTCTACTGTTTACACGCTCTTGTAGTAATTTGCTGGTAACGAAGCAAGCAATTAGACGTCCACTATTTAGCAATATTCTTTTTCAAGATACACACAGCGATAAAATTTATGCAGAAATTTATATTCATAAATATTTTTTAGAAAATTTAAGTATCTACTAATGACAAAGAAGGGTACAAAAACATTTATGTAGCTTTATTGTTTTAATTCTGTATTTTGTTTTTATTCACAATTGTTTTAAAGCACACATTTTTGTATCTGAAGAATTCAATACATACAACGTTTTATATTGAACCAAACGGTGATTAATACCAGTTGTTGCCCCCATGTGACCGTATAACTGCTTGAATATGCCGAGGCATGCTTTCAATTAGATTCTGCACTAAATTTGGATAAAAATTGTCTCATTCTTCTTACAGCGCTTCCTCTAGGTCATTTCTGGTATTCATAAATCATCTTTTATTCTGCTGATTATGTCCGGTATTATTGCGAAGGTGTTTAATGGGATTCAAATCCCAAGTGCACGCTGGCCAATCCAGATAGCGGATACAACCTTATTAACAAAGTTATTACAGATGCGAGCTACGTGGGGTAGCGCGTTCTCCTGGACTAAAAGAATATTTTCACTGACTTCTGCGGCGAATGGCACTACATGGTCTAAAAGGGAGGAATTTCCTTTGTGTATCTCGGAGCATTTAACGCAGGCCTGCCAGGAGTGACTAGTCCTGTGGAGTAATACAAAGACATGTCTCCAAATTCCATCACAAAATCGCTAACGAATCGGTTTCGCTGTACAATCACGCATTCTGCAAAACATTCACCAGATAGCATCCAGACTCTCTGTCTGTCCGTCATCTGCACCTTGTATACTAAACCGGAGTTCATTCGTGAAAAGCACTCTTCGTCAATCATCAACTCCCCAGTTTGCATAACGACTATAAAAAGCAATAATAGCACCATACCAACTAACTGGTCAAAGTATTTCTTCTCTTTCTTCTTCCTTCTTTTTAACTATTTGACCATATTACAGATGAAATAAAATTTATTTCCGCTTTGGGCTATACGTTTCCTGTTATGTTCGAAAATTATATTGTACGAATATCTGATACGAACAACGTTATCAATACTTGAATTCAGCGAATAGGGACCATTAGTTTCGGCTTACTCACGCTTGAAACGTTCGAAAGCTTGCGGTGGATTAGCTATGATATGTAATCACTATTTACGAAATTATACATTTACGGTACAAACCTGCATCAAGGGTTCATATCCATTAATCTTTGGTTTATTGAGGCAACACTGCATATCCTCTTACTAACGCAACAACCGCAAAGTGTATGTTTACTGTGTATATTATATATGCATGACTTGATTTGCAGAATTGCAGATATTTTACTTATTTAAGTTACCCCAGCAATGATGATGCGAAGACGCTTAGGGTTTTGAAAATGTGTCCTCGTATCAAAAAGTGCTTTGCACTACAATACTAGGTGTATCACATTCTTAAGATATTTTTCCGGATAGTTCTAGAAAGTGTTATTGCGCAGATTGTTAGTTATTTCGGTACCGCCATCCTTCCGCAAACACAAGTACGCTTCAATACATGGATCTCAAGAGAATAGAGCGAGCGAACTTTCCAAGTACAATTAGTATAGCAAATTTAATTAACAAACCACGTTTTTGTTTCGTTCGCCGCACTACAAGGCTGCTTTTGTTGACTCAGAAAACATAGAACCCGAAATCTCGCAAAAAAAGTCGCTCGGAAACGCCGTCGGTGGCGGCAGCACTATTGTTACCGCCCGTAAACATCTTGCGAACTTCCAAATCCGGTCGACCGGAAACTCCGGACAACTTCATTAGGAAAGCAGATCGAATGCCGGACTAGCAAATGACGTGGACTAAAGTTTCTGAAGGCGTCGAGTAATTCGCTTTAGATCGATAATTTATCGGTTTAATCGGTGCAGACTGGTGTCGGTTTGACCAATGTAGATTCATTACGTTCCTGCGCCCGGGGAGAGCCGTTTTTAGCGTACCTAGTAGATCCGTTATCGGTTTTCGGTAGCTAATATTACTTGTAATGGAAATGAATTGCCAGTGGTTCTGCGAAAATTTATTGGGGCTCAGTTACAACATAGGATATGTAGTCCTGCGGTAGCGTTAAAGGTCTCTCGATAACGAGAAATTGTTCTATATATTCGTCTACTATAGTTTATATCGATTTGTACACATCAAACAGCAGTATAGAAATTACCCGTCAACGCAAATCCATTTTAAAAATATTTCTTTCGAATTCCACGGAAAGAATAGAAATACATGCACGTACTCGTTGCTATTACAAGCTTTAAAGGAGCAACATTTCCAAATTTTTCCGATCGACCAAAAATTAACCTGATAAAATCGGTTTAAAACTATTCTACAGCCCATCAATTTAATTACGTGACATTATCCTTTATCTACCTCATATTCATACAAAACCCATTTCGCAAATTACGAAACGCGAACTTTATGGAAAAACATAACCCCTCGCATGTCATAAACACGTAACGTATATCCTATTAGAACGCGTTTTAAAATCGAATCTCGAATGGAACAATACGGTTTAATTAAGGTGTGAATCACATCGGAGGGCAAAATACGACTTCCAAATATTCATCAACCTTTTCATGGTGTAATAACATCTCTTTTTAAATGTCAAGGTGTCCCAGGTCGTCGGTGTATTTTCGTTCGAATTAAGGTGACAGCTTTTATATGGTGTAGAATTGTAATAACGAGTGACCTTCCAAATAGACTCGTAGTCATCGTGAAGATTACGTCAGCTTATTAAGGATTGGAAGTTTTTGTGGATCTGTGAGTTATTTCATATGGGTTTGTCATGACACGATGTCTTGAACAAATATGGTGTATTATAAAATATTCAGAAAAAAATGATTCGCTGGACAAAAGTGAATTTGGAAGACTATTTGAATTTGTTTCACACGACGATTGCCAGTAGATTGGACGTGGAATATTGACTAGTTCAGTTAATTAATATAACATAGGTAACGCAAGAGCGCGAAATACCCACAATAAACAACACCTACAAAAGCATTTCTTATAAGCAAAGCAGATGATGGTCCAATATGTTTATAATTAATAAGGTGTCCAGTCGCCGTTTTTATTATGATATGGCGTTCGAATAGGAGTGTTTGGCATTGTACCCTTTGCCATTGAATATTGGTTTCGTACAATAGAAGCCGTATAGTCTTTACACTAATGTTGATGTTGCGACCAGTTAGTTGTTGTTGAGTCTCCATGAGCGTTAAGCCGGTATTTCGTTTAAAAAACTTTATAACAACTTTATCTTCAACGACTGACTGTTTGATATCTTGCAACTCATTTCTTAATAAATACTTCTGACCTATGGATATACCCCTGCTTTGAAAGACATGCACGGCACTTTCAGGTGTCTGTACACTACTTCTAATCGCTTCATGTATAGGTATTCATTTCACAAACATTCTGCTTACCCAAAGTTTGCAATACATATGAATTTAAGAATTATAATGGGCATTACAGCGGGGATTAAGGATTACAGACGTGCTTTTTCTGTAAAGCGCAGAAACAGGGGGTCTATGACCGTTATTTAGTGTAAAATAATGGAAGAAAGCGGTATCTACTTTTTCGCTGGTAGAAGTAGGTACTTCTTCTCTGGTCAATTTAACATAACAATGAGGAAAGTAGAGCAGTTAAGAGCTGCAGTCAATAAAATCAATTTCTATTCATTCTAGAACTTAGAGTTCCAATATGAGTTTCCCATGGCAGACGGCGTCAACCGTCAAGCCTAGGCAGCAGGTATGTTCGACACAGGTAAGCACTTCACCACTATATTGCAGTCCGAAGTCCTCTATGTTTTTATTAAAAATTACTATTTTTATATTTATTGTTGAGTTTCAGACTATTTTGTGTAAACCACTCGGTTCCAGGTGTAGAAGCGCGCACTACCAGGGAAGAATCGTCCGCAGGCAGCACCTTATGATCACTCACTATATCCGGCAAGTCGTTGCTATATAGCAGGAAAAGCAGTGGTCCTAGAATATGCCCCTGGGGGACACTCGCCCCACATTCATCCGATCTGATCTTATTTGTTGTCCAAATCCATCAGCACACATGACACTTTGCCTTCTGTCTCTTAGGTAGGACTGTAACCAATCAAGAATCTTTCCTCTGGACCCCACTCTTTTCCACTTGGTTAAAAATTGTCTTTTGATTTGCAGGATCAAAAGCCCTGATAAATCCATGAAAACGCCGGCAGTTATATCTGGGTTAATTACGGCTTTGATAATTTCTTCCATAAACTGAAAGATAGCTCTCGTCGTGGATCAATTTTTCAAATATCCATTTTGGCAATAATTTATTATATTGTTTTGATGCTTAAAATTAGTCAGAAATCAGAGCTATAGGTCTATAGTTTGCAAACTATGACTTTTTCCCCTTCTCATAAATAGGTTTAATAGTTAAGTTCAATAATAAATTTAACAGTTCAAACAGGATATCACGATTTTTCAGTCTGTACCATGTTCTCTCCTTGATATTTCTCATCTACCCTTAATTAAGTTGAATATGTGCGAAGGATATCTAAACCAATTCGATTAGCTCTCGGATAGAACCATGTTTTGTATAAATGACGGACAACAAAGCTTTGACTTTCCTTTTCAAAGCTTCACAGAAGTTGATAATACATGCAAATATAATTCTCTTGTGTCACATACCAATCATGAACGTGAATTCTAAGAGACGATTATAAGGCCGAAACGGAAGCTATAGCTAGTAGGAAGCGCATGAATTAATTACTACTTCACATAAACAATGGGCCAAAGTGTGTCAAGAATAATCTCCAAGCACCCGCACTTATTGTTTAAGGGCGATTAGTGACTGGGTAAAATGTCACTGTGGCAATTTACAATCTTTCGACTGTTTCGACAGTTGGAATTAACGAAAACGAAAATTTGTTTATTAAAAAAGAAGAAGAAAGTATATATACAATTTCTTCTCTATGTACGAGGTGAATAAATAAAGTAATGAGACTGGTAGCATAGTGTTTCATCGGGCAACACTTGGGAGCCTTGGGGGGCATGCAGGTGAACATGTGATATGCCATCAGTGCGAGTTAGAATTACGTTGTTTGTCTGTAGCGATTGTTTTAATGCGTGTGCTTCAAATTTTGTCGGTTTTTGGATCCGATTGAAGATGAACCTTATTTTGTGAAACGTGTCATTTTTATCGGTAACGAGACTTGGGTGTTTGAGTACGACCCGCCAGAGTATGAAATGGCACACTTCAAATTCCCAAAGGCCAAAAAAGAACATAAATGAGCAAGTCAAAGATCAAAGGTTTGTACCTCCAGGCCAAGGAGTCAATTAACATTTTTACCAAACAAGGCTCCTGAAAGACTTCGAAAAGGGTCGTGTCTGTGTGTGACCAGGCATCAGAAAGGACTGGCTGTTGCATCACGACAATGTCACACAACAATTTCTGTAAACCGTTTTTTGGTCAGTAATAACATTTCTGTGGCTCCTGCGCCTCTTTATTCGTCCGACTAGAGTCCTTCTAACTTTTTCGTTTTCCCCTCAAGGGACACTCTGGCAATGGACAACATTCAAACGACTGTAACCGACCAGCTTGAAGACTATTCCGGAAGTCGGTTTCAGCACTGCAATGAGGAGTAAGAGAACCGTCTCCAGAGCTGTGTGGCTTTCCAGAGCAGCTGTTTTGAAGGGGACAATGTTGAATTTTTATGTTATAGGAGTAGAATAACTGAAGAGAAATCAGTCTGATTACTTTATTTACAACCTCGGATATCTCTTTCACTGTAGCTAAGAACTTGGTTGTCACATTTCGTAAGGATTATTTTTGCTTACTTTCCATATCAAATCTAAACCACAGTTTTCTACGACTGCTATTTAACGTAATTTTCACAATTCGTAGCTTTTGTACTAATATTTTGCATCGGTCCTTTTTTATTACAAAAGTATCTCAGATTTAATTCTAAATCAAAGCATCCAAAATTTACCGTTTTTTTCTCTACAGTTGTTACAATTTCTTCCTGATTGGGACAGTAACGATTTAGTTTGCTACGGTAGTAGATGTTTTAAAAACTGTTTGAACGAAATTGCCAAATTTGAATAAAACCTGATTTATTTAGTTGTCCCATTTAAACTTTCAACCATAGCGATGAAAACTTTGTTTCAAAAATTACGAAGGGCACGTTCAAAATTCATTCGGGCGAATACAGCAAATCAAAAGATACGCGCATGCATATATAAAACGCGGACCGACTGCAATACGTGCTTCTGAACTCAGCGAGCGCTCTTTATACGTAAAATAATAAAATTACAGCAAATTATAATTCATGGCCGTCTGCAAACTTTAGTGACATGCCCCTAATGTTCCGTTGAATTATAACGTAATATTCTCGTCCAACTTCGCCCCGAATTGAGCGTCCGAGAGCAAAAGAGGACGGCGAACGCCCAAGTCGGAATCATTTTAAAAGCGTAATGTTATTGTCCATGAATAATTGTTATTTACCATTGTTTTGAGTTGTTGAAAAGTTTACGTCCCGTGCGTTGCTACCGACGACCGGCTGTGGACGTCGAAATATTAAATTTCGACATGCATCCACCTAACGTCGTATCCTACATAATGGGAAGAAAGTTACCGACCGACGGGACTTTTGCGGGAAAAGTTGGGGAGTCGGTGTTTTTTCACGCTTGAATTAATTCGTCCAATTAATCATCTTCAGGCTTTAAATCGCGAGGGAAGTATGTCTAATCTTTTGGTGCCCTCTTGTTTCCGTTTCCAGCATTTAATTCTTCGCAGTTTCTAATGTAGTAAGATCAATAATAATGTAACCTGATTTTAAGCAATGGGCACATGCACCACATACAAAAGTTTAAAGTTCCATTCAACTCTGTTCACGGTCAATTAGTTGATATATTTGGATTTTAAATCTCAGTTTTCAAAGTAATCGTTATTGCTCTCCGTGACTGTAAATGTGGCCGAAAAAACACGTTACTTATTGATAATACATGCGTGTTTTTGAACTATTGTTCCGCAGTAGGTACATACATATTAGCCGTAATTGTAGGACGTTGAAATCAATCAATCGTAACATTAAAAACCACCTTTCAAAAAGCTAAGCATTATAACTGATTTTCCTTCGATTTTTAAATCAAAGATGACTGATAAGCCAGTAATAATAAATGTTTACTGTGTTATTGAGCGTCGATAATTTCAAACAGTAGTTGCGGTAGGCAATTGAGTATTCGATAAATCGTTTTCGTTTAAGGGTATTCACCGAATTATATGTAATTTCCTCCATTTGAAATATCGCTGTTGTTTGTTCCATCGCGTGCGCTCCCATATTTATTCAGAACGAAACATGTGCTTTAGATCATATTTATTTCGAGGTCGTACATACATATTTCCCAATCTCTTCCTAATGCGATAAAAATCTTCTCGGTCATTTTTTACAATCAAGTAAAAGTCGAATGTCGGCCGGAAACTTCCTAATTAAATCGCTTCTTCGTTTCCATGCAAAATAACTCACCAGTTCGGTTTTATCCATAAATATTCTCCCGACGCAGATGTTTCCATTTAAGAACGTTGCTCTCCGGACCATTAGCAGGCATTTCCGGATATATACATAATTACACTTCGCCGGCATCGTCTTTTCGGCATTATTCATCGAAGTAAATTACTTTGTAATTGGTGCAGTTTATTCTAATTTCCGCTGTACTATAGCGAAATCGTTTTTAATTGGTAGAGGCGCATTCGTGTAGAAACTCGGGACTGATCCAATACGTATTCCTGGATTGAATTGACGCTACCTTGACACCCATTATGTTAGACTTAAAATTTATTAGATTTGACAACTAGCTGCAGCATTAGCGAAATGTGAAGATATGAAACTTCGTTCTCAACTAAGGATTCTTGTGAACAATCTGGAAACCCTCTATTCTTCTTCGGAAGACTGCTGTAATCGCCAACTTTTGGATTTTGCTGAAATATATTTAAATTTATATACAAGAGAACGAGGAGTGCTATTAGAATGCATCGCGAAAAATCAGGATACTTTGAGATGACACAAGGAGTGAAACAAGAATGGACTCGAAGTCTGTTCACAGTAGTACTGGATGAGGTAATAAAAGGAGCCAAAAGACAGATAGGAGAGTACAGCATAGGATTCTGGAACATGGACATGATAAGAGTGTCGGAAATAACCTATGCCGATGATATCGTCCTCAGAGAAAAAGACGAAAGAACCTTGAACGAAAATGTTACAAAATACAACAAATGCCTGGACAAAGCTAATTTGAAAGTAAATGGAGAAAAGACTAACACCATGATTATAAGAATGGAAAATAAAAAACCGGAAATATTTCTAAACGAAAGAAAATTGCGATAGTGATTAGCTTCAAATGCTTGGGGACAATTCTGACTGGGGATGGAAGATTTGATAAAAAGAAGAAATGAAGCAGTAGAAAGACTACTTTACAGCATCAAGAACACTTTCATAAATAAAAACGAGATACCTAATAGAACCAAAACTGAGATCTTGAAAAGGATAGCGGTCCCTATACTCACTTATGGCTAACAACAAAGAAAAAGAAACAACAAATACAAAGTACGGGATTGAGGTTTCTAAGAAAGATAGATGAAAATATGAAGATGGATAAAGTTACAATACATACGAAACAGAATGGAAGAAAGTCAGCTGAGGTAGTTAGAACACGTAATGAGAATGGGGAGGGGTAGAATAGTGAGAAGTATGTTTGACGCCAAACCTATCAAAAGACAACAGAGGGGAAGACCTAGGAAGAGCTGGACGGAGGAAGTCCGTGAAGCGTCCAAAAGAAGAAACATAAGCTGGAAGGAGATTGGGTGGCAGGTACAGGATAGAAAGGCATGGAGAAACGCATGGAAAAGAATCCCGACTCCCGAAACTCAACTCTAACATACCGGACACGCGAAAGGGTTATAAGGGCTAGGATTAGGAGAAGTGCAGCAATCCTTTTACATTCTTTATTTGCAAATTCAGAAAACATCATCTTTTTCTACTATTTCGCTGGAAACACTGTACATCATTTTTTTATGCTGAAAAGGTTAGCTGAGCGAATAGTTCTTTCGCGAGACAATAGTCAATTTTGGCAATTCTAGCAGATGGGTTCTTGTCAGCGCCGATCTCTTTCCACTTTGCCGTCAGAATCGACTCTAGATGTGCAAATAAGGTTCTCAAGCAGATTTTAATCAATCTGGGCAATCCTTAAGAATCAATGAGCGTCGATAAGGGTTCATGGTAGCCATCAAGTGGGTTGGAACGGTCGAACGCCAAGCCATTGAACCATAGCTCAATATCAGCCGGAGATTCGGCATGCACAGTAGCAACTTGTTGCTTAGATGAAGGAGAGTTCTTTGTCCTAAGAGAGGGAGCAGTAGATTTTCTAGAACAAATTTCATCGATTTGTTTCCCCCAAAGCATAAATATTTACGTACTTCACGCCAAAGAGAACCTTCAATCTCCAACAAGCCAGCCAACTTAGAAACCCGTCAATAGTGTAGGGGCTCTCAAGTGGTAGCCGACATGAATCCTATGAATACACACGGGCCAAGAAGTAATCCTAGCTGGACGCCATGCGTCTAGTCGAATACTGCAGGTGTTCGATTCCGAAGAACCAGTCTGCCAGACTAAGTCAACAAATCTTGCTGAATGGAAGAAAATGATTACTTTGGATCTCGCATTTTGAGGCTATAATGTGCTTCTAGAAACAGAGTAGCTGAAGTAAACAGCCCAGTTCGGTAGCTAAACTGTTTGTCTTGGATGGAATCTTAGTCACTGAGTTATTAACAAGCTGGAAGAGGATGACTACCTTCGACAAATTAGAAACTATCTTTCACAGATTTGAAAATTACTATTGCTTTTGTCGTCAGCAAAGGAAACACCACTTAACACTTTCTTGAGATGATGATGAGTCTCGTCACCTTTCCTTGTGAAGAACCCCAAGCCGTGGGCACCATGAAAGAGCCGGTTTAAAGGAATTCTGTCGACTCTGTTTAATAAGCAATTGTTTTCATTAATTGTTGTGGCTCAATGATTAATGATCTCTGTTCGCTCAGCAATTTGCTAGTGCAAAATTAAAAGAGAAGGTAGATGAATCGCTCCTAGTGTAGGGTATGGGCTCGGTGAAAGATTACGCGCGTTGTCAAGAATAATTTAGTCTTCAATATCTGCGTTAATTCTGAGATATTCGACTGAGTTGAAACAAAGGGGGACTAAATTCGTGTAAGATCTCCCAACATTTAAATCTTACCTCGTAGTTAGACTTGAAGGCGTTATGGCCCATAAGAAGTTTGGACTATCTTTGGCCAAAGCTAAGTCGAGAATGTCCAGAATTGAGACTGTACAGTAATAGTAATAATAATAACAATAATAATTTAATTTGCCCAACAGATTTAAACCTCTATTTACAAAGGCATATAGGTATCGTATGTTACCAACTACAATAAACAGGTGAAATTTTTAAAAAGTTACATAAATAAAACAAATAGGTAATTGTACGAAAGCAACACAAAAATGGGTTACACAGAGAAAAAGGAAAAGTATAACTCAAGTACTGGGCTGTCTTCTGCTTCGGTTCGCCAATATTAGAGCATTTCGCGTCGTAGAGCAAATGTCACGTGTACCGCAAATATTACTAAAATTATTACTTCAAAGTCATCGCGTTTTGGTTGCAGATGTTTTTTGATGATTTGGAAATCAGTAGGATTAGGTTGTAGAAAATCTTTTTCGGAGATTTCGCCCCTCGCTCGCACATCATACTCTCCCTGTCTCTCCTTCTCAAGCACGCCACGTATCCCCTCTGCTCTTACCGCCCGACTCGTCGCGCCCCGTTCGCATATCATTTTCTCGTTGTCTCTCCTGTTTCAGACGAAGCAAGCACGCATGTACCCTTTCTTTCGCTCATCGCTTCTCGTTCGCACATCATACCCTCTGTTGTTTTTGTCTTTCACACGAAGCGAACGCTCTTACGCTTACGATTACGGTTACGGTTACGCTTACGCTGGCGTGTCCCTTAAGAAGTGTTCATTTCAAGAAACGTCATTACATGGTAATGCGACCTCGAAAGAAAATTAGAGTGATATAGAGATTGTTGCCCACGACCATATTATGTAGAACAATTGGTAGTTTGTCGGAAATAATGTGCACATTTACATTGTAAATATTCCTTTTAGTGTTGTTCTTCTAAATTATTGATGACATTCCTTTGTTATAGAGACTGTATTAATACATCATTCTAACACCATCTACAAGGTAAACAAATTACTGGGTGGAGGTAGGGGTAAAATACTCGGTGTGTGGATGTGCTAAGTTGCGATCCTACGGCGTAGGACACTCGGTATAGTAATTACTTAGGTACGCTTATACATACATACGTATATATACAATGTTGTGTTAATTAACAAGTCGGTGTCGGTTTTGCACGTACGATTTTAATGATCCCGTCTTACCGTTATATTGAGTTACGGCCTACGGAATTCGAGGTTCGTCGTCTTATATCAGCTCGGGAAGTTACATTTATGTATTTCTGTTTGTGAGGTCACAACCGGTTTTACCGCTTGATGATATCGTCAATGAAGATAATTCCAGTTTTAATGGTGATGTCCCTCGTTATTAGTTTAGTTTTGTGTTCATCGTATTCTAGTAAATTATTTGTGTATACTCGACGTTACTAGTATTTACTGCTATGCGCTAGCCAACATAGTGAGTTACGGAGGCGCCTTTTAAGTTGTCACAAAAACTAGGCAAGAAAAAGTGTTTTTCGGAACAAACTGTTTCGAAATATGCACTTGTAAGATTTAATCACTTTTGCATGCGCCCAAACCAATTTTCGAAACATTGCTTCCGCTCTGAACTTGGTAGCTCAAAAACATAGTTTTTGAAGGCTCCCACAGCTTTGTGTGGTGCTGGAAATGGCTATCCACGCATTTTTGTTTGACATTCGGAAACAGAAAGGCGATAAATTGGGTGACTGTGGGCAATGAGAAATTAAATCGACGTTTCTTTCTTCCAAATTACTGCAAATAAGACCCTTACCACACCTTCCGGAAATAATTCCAAATACGCATTTTGGCAACTAAGTTGCCATCCTCAGTGGAAAACTGGGGAATCCAGTATCACTAACGATATACGATTTGGGTGACCTTTCCTGATTTTGTCGATTACTTCTGGCAAATAAATTCTTGTATACCATTTAGCATTAACTGTTGCTCGATCCTCTAAAGGAATGATTGCGACATGTCCAG
Source organism: Chrysina gloriosa (assembly GCA_038088585.1). NCBI lineage: Eukaryota > Metazoa > Arthropoda > Insecta > Coleoptera > Scarabaeidae > Chrysina > Chrysina gloriosa. The sequence goes on from CM076092.1 coordinate 11,479,971, forward strand.
TAAAACCGAAGAAACAAGCTATCATTTTCTTAGAAGTGTTTCATGCATGAACAACTTTTACGGGATTTTGTTCATCTTGAAACACCCAAACAGTGGATTGTTGCTTAGTTTCTGATTTATACGAATATATCCAACTCTCGTCACCTGTTACGTGTTGTATACGGACTTTGTAGTTCCTAGGTTTCTTCTCGAGCTTCTACTTACATCAATTAACATGAGCCTTTTTTGAGTTTCGACCAAATTATACCCAATCCGTTAGGAACAAATCCTTTAGACAGTTAAATGCTCATGTACAATCGAATGTATTGCAGTCCTTGATATGCCTAGGAATGCCTGTATCTCACTGTGAGTCACATGTCGATCTGCTTCAGTCATGTTGCATACAGCGTCGATGGTTTTTGGAAAAACAACCGATTTTGATCGACTTTCACGTAATTCATCGCATCGGATTCTACAAACCGATCGTAAACAGCTTCTTCTGATGCTGCTTCATTACTAAAAGTTGAACGAAGTGATTCTGTGCATTTTTGTTGAGTTAGGCCCTTAGTACAGTTGTAAATAATCATCCAACAGAAACCCTCACGCAAAATTTCCATTCTTCCAAAAGATTCCTTCTTTTAAACGTTCACTGTAAACAAGTTACTCGGTACTCTGAAAATTGTCACTGTTTTCACAAGAACAAATATCAAATTTTACGACAATAGTAAAGACAAATCTCACTGGTGCCACTTAATGCTGGTTTGCACAAACATAAAAAGCGTTCCTCGTATACCAAAATAAACTCTCTTTAGATGAGAAGGATAGTGCAAAGTAGACGTGTTTTTAAATGATTTAAAATCTAAACAAATTTGTTGATTGCCAGTGGATTTCTCTTTATAATTACGTCTATCAAAATTGCCTATTTGAATAAAACAGGATGATGGCAGCTAATATGTGAAATGAATTAAAATAGAAGTAACCTATAGTGGAATGATCAATTTGGATTTAGATAATATACTATTCATGAATAGCACAAGGTCAATGAGAGTTGTAAATTGCGTTAACGTTTTTTAAAGTTTCCATTACGGAAAACCACTTTATGGACCTTCTTTAGTTGAATAATTCGTACGGTAAGACGCAATTACTGTCAAGGAGAAGATGATGAAGTGCGTATTACGGAATGCTTTCAGCTTCAGCACCCAACTCAGATTCTACTTCAGCTTGTGCTTAGCTGTAGGTGGGTTAATAATCTCAGTAATATACGAATAGGACGTATTTGAAACGTTAAAAACATTGCTTTCGTGTGATTAAATCAAAAAGTTTTGAACTAATAAAACAAAAAATCATAGCAACATGGTGGTCTAAATCGGGAAAGTGTACTAGAAATTTATTAATTAAGTTGCTTTGTTTACTACAATGAAATTAATCTTATTATCTTAATCCACTTCCCACCGCGATAGGTATACATAAGTGCTTTACTGTTGGTATTACTTGTTTGTGTTTTTTTTTATCAACACCTCTACCGTTTCTTCTCAATATTCATTTCCTTTATGCACCTCAACATTTCTCCATTCCATATTTTTCGACAACTTTCTAGTCACCTCTCCTTTTCTCCTTTGTTTTTCCCTTTTACCATACTTTGTTGGTCCATTTTGTGACTAACACGACGGCGACGATATATTCAAACCAAATCCTCTATATCGCTATTCAATTTTTCTTTTGCGCTTGCCTTTTGCTTTTTTATGTACCTTTTCCATCTTCTATAATTTTGGAGTGGAGTAGATTGTATTTTAGCGCTCCAGTCAACGAAAAAGTTAAACTTAAGATGATATTCGGGTTATGGGAGTATCGACTTCACGGTATTTTTTTACTGTATAACCTTCTCATCAGGAAAGTTTCAATATACAAATATCGCTAACGGGATTATGCTTCAATGTTTTTACAGGAAAATCTCTGCGCGCTAGCTGGCTAATGTGTCTATTCATAAGTCAATATCGAAAAATTTACATAATCATTTCTTTGCCCAATCATCAAATATTCTGTTTCAGAATTAGAGTTTTTATCACAATTAGAAATATGTTGTTTCTTACTCGTTCTACATTAATGTATTTTTAACCTGTATAATTTTATATGATAGAGATCTACCACTAATAGGTCAATAAAACAAGGCTGGTTTGAGCGATAGTTATATTTTCAGAACGTTTACAAACGTTTTCGGAACACCTTCGTCAGTGAAAATATAACTAGATAAATATATAAACAAACTTTCGTTTTTATTTGGGACTATCAACAAAATAACTAGTGACTAGGATTTCTTGATATAGAGGATGTATAACCAACTTTTATATATATATAAATTATAAAAACTAAATTAATGTGTAAACATACATGCAAATTAAGTAAAGCCTTATATCAAAAAATCTTTGTCGAAACCTTAACAATTCTGTTCAAGGACTAGGGAAAACCAAATTCAAAAACCTAGCCAAAGGTTTCCTTCTTAAGAAATGCAAATGTCATTTTAACAAATTGCTATATACATTACTTAAATTTTGAATATCGGTCCTGAAATTAATAGTTTTAGTGTCTTTCTGTATATTTATCATTTCATATATTAGTCTTTTTTATAATTATTCTCTGTTTTTAATATAATTGTGTTTTCAAAATCAAAGTAATGCCCAAGATCTTTGTAATGTTTTGTTACAGCGGTCATTGCACCAAAATCATTATTTAAAGAATACTTATGGCTATACAACCTTTTCTTTAAATATTGTTTCGTCTGACCGATGCACGATGTAACAACCATCACAGTCTCTACAGTTTATTTTATAAACTACATTACTCTGATTTTGTTTAATTATTTTGGATTTAGTATTAGTAAAAAGAGATCTGTTACTATAATTTGGAATGAAAGTAATGTTTATGTTGTTTTTATTAAATTCTTTTTTATTTTTCGCTTAAACCTTTTTTATAAGGAATAGCGCTATAACATTTATTGTTATTAATTTTAATTCCTCTATTATATAATTTGTTAATTCTATTTTTTATTATTTTTTCATAAAAACTATTTGGATAATTATTTTTATCTAAGATTTCTTTAACTTTGTTTAAATTCTTTTCCCTAAATTCAGGATTAGCTAATCTAACCGCTTGATAAACTAAACCGGTAACTACATTAATTTTATGTAATTTTGATGTTTCTGAAAAATAATTTAAATGTCTTCTTGTATTGGTAGACTTTATATGCCAATTTGTTTTCACAATGCCGTTATTATGCATGACTGTCACGTTCAGGAAATTCAATGAGTTATTAGATTCTCTCTCATATGTAAATTTTAATCTATTATGATAACTATTAAATGAATCTAATATCTCATCAATATTATCCTTTCTTACGGAACAAAAACAGTCATCCACATAACGTCTGTAAAAACTTACACTAGAATTTAGTTTTGCCAAACAAGTTTGCTCTAGGTCCTCCATTACCAGGTTTGCGATAACTGCTGATAATGGAGAACCCATTGCAGTACCGAAAATTTGTTTATAAATTTTATTTTGATATGTAAAATAAGTAGAATTTAAACAAAGTTCCGAAGCTGCAATGAATTCCTCCTTTGGAAGATCTGTAAAATCTTTTATGGAATTCCATTTTTTATCTAAAATTTTTAGTGCTAAATCCACAGGAATATTAGTAAATAAAGAAACAACATCTAAACTGATTAATTCGTAATTATTAGGAATTGTTTGATTTCTAACCGAATCTACAAATTCCCATGAATTTTTCACATTATATGTAGTTTTACCTACAATATTGCTTAAAATTTTAGATAAAAATTTGGAAAGATTGTAAGTGGGGGAATTAATGCAATTTACGATTGGAAGATAATCAAACTTATTCGGTATTATTATCAGACCCAACAAATAAATTACAAAATCAAATAAATAAACTAATAGTTGGTTTTTAAAAAATATATTTCTAAAGATTTAAATAACCATTTAAAAATTCTAAATTCTATATCTCCAAGAATATACGGTATTCCTAAAATACATAAAGATAATATTCCTTTACGTCCAATCGTAAATTGCATTACTTCCCCCACTTACAATCTTTCCAAATTTTTATCTAAAATTTTAAGCAATATTGTAGGTAAAACTACATATAATGTGAAAAATTCATGGGAATTTGTAGATTCGGTTAGAAATCAAACAATTCCTAATAATTACGAATTAATCAGTTTAGATGTTGTTTCTTTATTTACTAATATTCCTGTGGATTTAGCACTAAAAATTTTAGATAAAAAATGGAATTCCATAAAAGATTTTACAGATCTTCCAAAGGAGGAATTCATTGCAGCTTCGGAAACTTTGTTTAAATTCTACTTATTTTACATATCAAAATAAAATTTATAAACAAATTTTCGGTACTGCAATGGGTTCTCCATTATCAGCAGTTATCGCAAACCTGGTAATGGAGGACCTAGAGCAAACTTGTTTGGCAAAACTAAATTCTAGTGTAAGTTTTTACAGACGTTATGTGGATGACTGTTTTTGTTCCGTAAGAAAGGATAATATTGATGAGATATTAGATTCATTTAATAGTTATCATAATAGATTAAAATTTACATATGAGAGAGAATCTAATAACTCATTGAATTTCCTGAACGTGACAGTCATGCATAATAACGGCATTGTGAAAACAAATTGGCATATAAAGTCTACCAATACAGGAAGACATTTAAATTATTTTTCAGAAACATCAAAATTACATAAAATTAATGTAGTTACCGGTTTAGTTTATCAAGCGGTTAGATTAGCTAATCCTGAATTTAGGGAAAAGAATTTAAACAAAGTTAAAGAAATCTTAGATAAAAATAATTATCCAAATAGTTTTTATGAAAAATAATAAAAAATAGAATTAACAAATTATATAATAGAGGAATTAAAATTAATAACAATAAATGTTATAGCGCTATTCCTTATAAAAAAGGTTTAAGCGAAAAATAAAAAAGAATTTAATAAAAACAACATAAACATTACTTTCATTCCAAATTATAGTAACAGATCTCTTTTTACTAATACTAAATCCAAAATAATTAAACAAAATCAGAGTAATGTAGTTTATAAAATAAACTGTAGAGACTGTGATGGTTGTTACATCGTGCATCGGTCAGACGAAACAATATTTAAAGAAAAGGTTGTATAGCCATAAGTATTCTTTAAATAATGATTTTGGTGCAATGACCGCTGTAACAAAACATTACAAAGATCTTGGGCATTACTTTGATTTTGAAAACACAATTATATTAAAAACAGAGAATAATTATAAAAAAGACTAATATATGAAATGATAAATATACAGAAAGACACTAAAACTATTAATTTCAGGACCGATATTCAAAATTTAAGTAATGTATATAGCAATTTGTTAAAATGACATTTGCATTTCTTAACAAGGAAACCTTTGGCTAGGTTTTTGAATTTGGTTTTCCCTAGTCCTTGAACAGAATTGTTAAGGTTTCGACAAAGATTTTTTGATATAAGGTTTTACTTAATTTGCATGTATGTTTACACATTAATTTAGTTTTTATAATTTATATATATATAAAAGTTGGTTATACATCCTCTATATCAAGAAATCCTAGTCACTAGTTATTTTGTTGATAGTCCCAAATAAAAAACGAAAGTTTGTTTATATATTTATCTAGTTATATTTTCACTGACGAAGGTGTTCCGAAAACGTTTGTAAACGTTCTGAAAATATAACTATCGCTCAAACCAGCCTTGTTTTATTGACCTATTAGTGGTAGATCTCTATCATATAAGATAAGTATAAAAAGGTCACGAAATATATATATATAAACCTGTATAATGTGTGCGTCCTCTTAATTAAAATTTACTTTCAGGGCGCTCGTAAGGAAGGCTCCTTATAAGTTAAATACACTTTCCTGTTCGTTGAACAGATTATGAAACTATTTGCGAGACATAAGTTCGCTTCATTCTCTTAACAGAGAAACCAAGTCAGTGGCAAGTTCGTAACTAAACTTAGGCATAGTTCTCGCGGTTGTTTTAAGTTCGCAGTGCCGCAACACGATATTTAACTGCATTTTCTCTCATAATAAATTTTGAGTTTTTAGAATTGGAATTTATAATTCAATAGTTTTAGCTTTTCCTGTTGAATGAGGTGGAGACTCTGGTACCTCATACTCTCCAGTATGCCAAATTCCTTCAGTGCTCATTGATAGTAAACTTTTAATAATTATCTGGACCATGCATTGGAAATCATTCCGTTACGTACCGACATTCTCTGTACGCATTTCCCGTCAGCTTTTTCAATAAATCGACAGATGTTCGCCAAGTTGGTCAATTATCGCTCGTTTATTTGCGTAAACCGGTGACCTAAGGTAATATCAGTGGAAGTAAATCAACAGTGTCAGATCACACGACGTTGGTTGATCCATTTCGCAAAATTAATGAGTCACTGAATTTCCGATAAATCGATGTTTTCGGTGACTGCAACAAGCACTGCTCACCCTGACATGTACTCCAGCCCCTTTTTAAAACAAAGGGGCAACAAGGACATCACGCACTAACTTTCTTAGGATACAGTTGGATCCCGTGCATCATCTGTGAGTTCTCATCAATCATACAGTAATTTTGCTCATTCACATAGCCATTAACCTAGAAATGGACTTTATCACAGAACAGAATTTTACGATAAAAATGATCATCAAGTGGTGCAAGGTGTTCATTAGCAAAATAAGCTAATCTATGATACAAGAAATGGTTATTTGGCTTCAATGTTTGCACCAATTGGATCTTGCAAGGATTTACACCAGCATCATTTCGTAAAATACGCAACGTGGTACTCACGGATAGGTTTAATTGTTGAGGATGGCGCGAAACTGACAAATTTTGATTTTCACCAATATTCGCCTTTACAGCAACAATATTTTCGGCACTAGGTCATGCTGTTTGTTTTATGGGTATCTTGGTATTCCGTAGAATATATTCTGATTCAAACTTTGCAGTAACACGACGAGTACGCTGCTCAGGAAGACGATTATGTCGACCATAAAAAGGTCCAACATTTCACGCACAAAATCATTTTTAACATAAATTTCCAACTGTGGCAAAAATTACTGAAATGACTTAATGGAAGGCGAATTGGTATCGCTGTGACACACGTTCAAAGTTTTATCATCCCAATTCAAAAACCCTTTACATTCAAACATTTTTCCTTGCACTGATACATATTGATAATTTAATCAAATTCAATTCTGAAATCTGCAAATCTTGTTCAACTATACGAATCGTTTTATTTTCTACTTAATTTCCTTTCAAAAGTTCATCATGGGATCTATCGATGCACAGTTCACACAAAAATGATAGTTATTTGATAAAGTTTCCTCTGTTCCAAGATGGTACCTTGGTCTTTAATGCAATGGCTCACAGTCCTGAAAATACCTCGTCTCGAAATAACTTAGTAACTACAAAATAACGGGTCTTCAACGTCCTTCAACTCAAATGCTAAAAATAGATTAATTTTTCTAAAAAGTTTTGAAATGAAACGTTTTATCGAAACCAGTATTTCGCGTTCACTGCTTGCCAATCCCGCTCGAACGAATATAATTCGTATAAACAAATTCGCATCGAGTTCACAGTTTCTTCCTCTTTTATGTAAGCAAACTTCACGCAAGCCCGTTCCCTCAGTTTCAATTTGAATTGCACTTGCGCATCCTCCGCAAACGGCATTAAGGCCGGCGGTTGCCTCAAAGAACACCTTTTAATTTCGACGAGTACGGTTGCAACATGTTAGTGGAAATTCTCCAGATTACCGCTTCTAATTGAATTTGTGGCGAAATTAATTAATATCGCCTCTTCGTCGCGGCAAATCGGTCCTACATTTGTCGAGTTCGGGAACGAGCGCTTCGCAAACAGAAATAGGAATTAAATTTAATTTTACCGTTGCCTCCATTTTAAACGGCTGTTCTCGCGGAGAGGGAGGAAAAGTTGATTAAATTAAACATTTATTTTAATTGGAAACGTTGGAAAAACAAATCGCCTTGTCTTATCAATTATTCTATTGAAATTGTTTTCGTTGAGAATCAATTACTTATTCCGTTCGATTCGGCGGAGGGCACTTAAAATTTCGCTGTCAGAAGTAATTTATTTACGTAATCTACGGCCTACCCTTTTTTGAACGGACGAAGATACCTGAATTCGGTCGAAGACATTATTTTATCGGAGTTGATTTTACGAATCATTAATTCCAGGAAATTCTTTCAATAAAAATTTTAATTCCTGTAGCAACTGGACAAATTAATTAGATTGAAAGTTTGATTCAATAACAATTTTATTCAAATTGATTTTCGTAAAATCAATTTAACTTGCCGATTGTCTTATAAAAGGGTACTTAAATATTTTTGTCTCGCAAGCGTTTTCCTTCTCGCCCAATTTGGGTAAGGCAATCTCTAAATGGTAGTACGAGGACTAATGTTTTTTGTGTAATTAAAATTTTTGCAAAATATTATCCGAATTTACTGGGAGCGATATTTGGTTTATCACTGGCTACAGCGGCTGCTCGTCAGTGAGCTAATAACTTGCTGCTTCTATCTAAAACCTAAGAAAACTACAAAGAGAATACGCGCACAAATTAAAAGCACAAAAATATCACACACAAGTTTATTAAAAGACATTCAAAATAACGATTAGAATAATATGAAAAATTGAATAATAAAAATTATGTTCGTTAAAAGATAATAAATTATAATTTAGTGAATAAATGAATGAGTAAATACTAAACGTGACACACACAAATCTCAATCAAATTATAAAGATAAGACATCAACGGATCACCAAACTAAACGAAAAGATACTTCACTATAGAGGTTTTGGGGAGCAGAAAAAGGGCTAAGATATTCTAAATCTATTAAACTAATAACAAATGGGATCTGTCGAAGTGCTTGGATTGGTGGAAGGATGTAAGTTCAGACGCTCGTAAATAAAATCAACTCGACATAAATATTTCAGAAATACTAATCTCGAAAACGTAGATTCGTCATAAAAAACGTAAGCTTTGACCATGTATGACGCAGCATCGGAATGCATGAGCACAATTTTATTAGTTAGAACAATGTCAGGAAGAAGAAATTCATGAAAGTTTCATTAATAAACCTAACCATTGTTACATGGTTGGTCTGTTTAAATTGTTTACGCGAAATCAAATGGGCCTTACCAGGAGTGTTGTTATGTAAACAACCTATTAGTAAATTTGACATACAGCGTCCACAAGTATCTGTAGTTTAATCTACTATAAAATATATAAAACTCTTATTTACTGTTTGCTTGATTTAATTAATAATAATCTTTGCTCTTCGGTATTAAACATGATATTTCGTTTGGAAGTTTAAATGCAATTAACAATTTTTTAGAAAAACGTAGAACCATAAATTTCTTGGAAAAAGCATTAATCCCTATTTAACTAATATTTATTTTATTGTATTTTAACAAAACATCGGTAATCGTACAATGTGAATTTCCCAGAAAATCGTTTACTATATTTTTTATAAAAATAACGCTATTTTCAAACAGAAAAATTTATCGAATAATTTGAAACATGTAAAAATATTCGAAATATGTGGAAAAAAGACAAAATATTCTAACGTTGTAAAATTAAATTAGACGTAAACATGTGCAGATCTTAAAGCATTCGATTGTACCGTTGATAGTTATCGATATTCAAAAAACGTGTAATCCGGTCTCTGCTAATGTCATACCGACCTTGCACCGATAGAGTTAGCGTCTAAGAGAGAGATATTTTCGAATGAAAGGAAGAAAATGCTCAGCTAGCAAAAGGCATCCAAATTTGTATTGTAAAAGGGGAATACAGCTGATACAATCATTTTCGTGAAAATGTGTAGTGTAGTATGGTAATACTCCATTAGTGGTAGAGATCTATCAATAAAAGATGTTAATTTCATAGAAAGCATTTTTAAGAAATAGAAAAGCGTTGTAAATATATCCACACACATACACTTTAAGCATTTCAAAATCTAGAATTCCAAATTACTATAACGACGTACCGAAAAATAAAAGAAAGAAGTTTGTTTTATGACGACGGTATGGGATGATCGACGAAAAAGTCAGATAAAAAGTTATATAAAATACCAGGGTTGAAAAGAAGCAGACCACATCACAAAAAGAAGTTGTTGTTTACAAACGACGAACAGACCAAAGAAAATAGAAGTACAATAAAAGGAAAAGACCAAAGAGAAGAAGTGAAGAAAGAATTCAAGAGGGAGGGAGAAGTTAAGAATAAGAAAACAAATTACACTTATACACACTAGGTAATATATTTTGATTGTATTGTTCATTATTTTGTTAATATAATACTAAAATTTTATAAATTATTATTTGTAATATGTGTATTTGTAATGTTCTATAATATTAACTAAATTCATACTACAATAGTTTTGACCAAACTTCAGGATGATCCCTCGTTTTGCTGGAAGCCAATCTGAATCGGTCTTTGGAAAGAACCATGAGAATTGAAGGAATTGCAAGAAACAGCATTTCCATATTCTGTGTGGTACTTATAGTATACGCCATACTGCTTCAGTTTTCATTGCATGGAGAATAATCAAGTATATACAAGGGATATATTGGCAATTTGTGTCTCCTTAACTTTCATAAATACTTCGATATCAAGTAACCTTATAGGCAAATTATCTATCGGTTTCTACACATATTTTGCCTAAAAATATCCCTACCTACTTTCCATAAAATAGCTTCTCGAGGCACTTTTCACATAACTTTCCCGGAATGGAAGACATTTTATTAGGTGCTCGTAAAATTACATGTTATATATCAGAGAAAACTGCGACGGGATACGGCACGTGCTTCCTACAAGCGTTTTAAGGTTCTTTCTCGTGTAAGAATGTTTGAAGTAACTTTGTTTGTAATTTTGTTAAGAGGAAACTTGTTGATCCGACATCCTGAGAGATGCCACTGAAGTAAAAAGTTTCCGCGGACGGATCGAACTTTTTATTCGGAAGATGCCGCCGGTGGCGGAGAGGATGCCGATAGATCAATTTTGCGGCATTCATCGACACACAAATACCAAATCAATCCGAATAAATTGAATTAGTGGCTTCCTTTACGTGCATGGAACTTGCCGTAATCCGGCGAAAGCTTACGACTTTGTACGTACATAAGTCTGGCTTCTTTAATTATTGGATTTTATCCCATTTTCTTATTTCTTAATTTATTTACGATGAACCTAACATTGAAATTATTTTCTGATGCATTTTTAATAAACGCTATTGAATATTTCAACATTTTAATAATTCAAAATTAAGTTAGTTCGTAGCTATTATTGATATTCCGTTGAGACTATGGCTTGCTCGAGAGAACCTCAGGAATTAACCTTTCGGGACGCACTGCTGACCTCAATTTGTAATAATAGCGGCAATTTATTACGAGATGTCGTCCAGTAATTTATGATGTCTCACTACATTCCAGCGACATTGAATACACGCACATTTTGGTTACAATGGAGCCGAACAAAAAGCGCGATATTCGTGATGAAATGCAAAAAGCTGCGTTAATATTCAAATGCGGTAAATTTATACGATTTGATAGCCAAGAATCAAAAAGAAGAAGTAAATATATTATTATTATATTATTATATGTATGTATGTATGCATGTACATTAAAACTTACTTTTCATTAAGAAATGGGGGATTATCTGTGTGTAGACTTCCACGACGAGTTCGAGTTATTTTCGAAACCCCATCCCGTTCTGTGTGAGGATCACAGCATCAAATACAAACTCAAATTCGCCAACTGCTGCTTTATGTAGGTGTTTTGAAACTTCATAATCCAGCTATACCCCGCAAATGATGATGAAAGCATCTTGAGTAAGCTTATGTCCCAACAATGGATGAACTGGGATGATGATGATGATAAGTTTTTATAACTTACATGTATTTGTTTCCTGATTTTACTTTTATATCTTTTGAAGATGTTCATGCAAGCAATATTAGCCACGGCCTCACAATCCTTCAGATCAATTAATCACCCATCTTTCATGGTGAAGACTATTGAAAAAACCGTTCTGGTGGCCACAGAAAAATCGCCGCATATTACTTCGGGTACGTAGCACAGACTGTTAACAACAGATTGAGAGATGTATTAAATATTACCTAGATATATTTATAGGAAATATATCAGGACCTTGAATAAGTAACGTATTTATAAGAAAGTACTATAAGCAAGCTTGAGGTTCAGTGCATGTCATTTCGCGAAAGTGTAAACAACATTTTTTTCATAGTGTAAAACCTGTCGAGTTTCTTGCGGGGAATTTCACTGCATTACTTTATTTTTAAAAATCTGCAGCTGAAGCACACCGAATTCTTGTTGAGACTTACGGCGACCATGTTCTGTCGGAAACAACATGCAGATATTGGTTTAGATGCTTTAAAAATAATAATTTTGATGTTGACCGAAAAGGTTTGAACACGAAGAATTGGAGGCATCACTTCAGGAAGACTCATGTCAGACGCTAGCTGAACTTGCAGAATCATTAGTAATTGATCACACAATAGTTTTGAAATGTTTGAAAGTATTAAGAATGATTCAAGAGCAAGCATATTGGGGTCGTACGAGTTAAAGCCGAGAGACGTCGAGCGCTGTCATTTCACGTATGAACAGCTGCTTCAACGGCAGAAAAGAAAAGATTTTTTGCATCGTATCGTGACTGGCGATGAGAAGTGGATACACTACGATACCCCTAGGCGTAGAAAATCGTGGGGTAAGCCCGGCCATGCATCAACATCGTCGGCAAAGCCGAATATCCATGGTTCCAAGCTTCTGATCTGCATTTGGTGGGATCAGTTGGGTGTAGTTTGGGGCGAACATTGAAGGAAAAACGGCCGCTATACGAGCAAAGACACGATAAAGCGATTTTGCAACAACGGTTGGCCACACGTTGCACAACCGGTGAAAATCCATTTCGGAACGCTTGAAGAGGAAGTCCTATTCTATCCCCCGTATTCACCAGACATTGCCCCTTTCGATTATTACTTGATCCTATCGGCGACACATGGCCTGGCTGACCAACACCTCCATTCTTATGAAGATGCCAAAAAATGGGACGTGTCGTTTTTCCAACCTGGAATTCAAATGCTGCCAGAAATATGGGAAAAAGTGGTACCTAGCGATTGGCAATACTCTCGCTGACATGCTTTTTACGACTTTTGTTTTTGAATAAAGCATTATGTTCCAAGAAAAATCAGCGATAACTTATTCAAGATCAATAGAACGGTTTAGAAGGAACTATATTCGTTTAATCGTCATAGTAGTAAAGAATACTTTTTTCTATAAATCTGACTGAAACCAAATTCGATCATCCCAACGTCCAACGTCCATCGTTAGAGGCCATATCATTTATATATATCCTTATATATATATATATATATATATATATATATATATATATATATATATATATCCTTTCAAGACAAGAGGTTCAAGAATTCAATAACAATATCCTTGTACTAATGACAAGTTTTGAGCAGTTATTCCATTGCTTCAAGATAACTGATAAAATTTTATCTATTATCTGAAATTCGTTTTCTGTACGTATAGATGACCTTGCTGTTGATATACAATAATTATACAAAATAATTAATTTAGAATATGACGAATTATTACATGAGAAATGTCGCGAACGGCAAGACAATTTGTGATTGTGAAATTTATAAACAATTGCATAATGGAAAAAACAAAATTTAAAACTTTGCCAAGAAAATTCAGCAATCTTCAGCTGATCTTATTGTTTGTGAACAAACCTTTTGTTTAATAAATCTAAATAAAAGTACAAGATCAAGATTGAATGATTTACATTTGGAGACTGTGTTAAGAACAGCTACTACAAGATAGAGGCAGATATTAAGAAAATAATAGGCGATGCAAGCGCCTCAACGCGTCATATTAGTTTTTTTGTGACTTTGTTGTACTAAATTACTTACACTTATTATAGTATAGTTTTTGTATTTAACATTTTTAATTTTAATATTTCGTTCGGCCCGTGAAGAAAAATTCTTTCCAATTTGGCGCGGAGGCAAGAACTGTTGGCCACACCTGGTATAATTCCTCCATTCGTGATTGTATTGATGAGTGGCGCCAACCAACCGGAAAACCCAAATCTAGGAATGTTATTGTTTATAAATAACGTCACTTAAGGCAAACATAAAACGATTTTATCTCTCTTATGGACAACTTATTCATCTACCAAATTTGCTTTTTGCATCGGTTTCCTGGTAAACCCAACAAATCTTGAAATGAATATGCAATGGTGTCCTGGCCTATGGATGGTGCAATAGGCTGAGGGGAACGGAGATACGTAATTATCTTCTATTTTTCTTTGGAAATATTCGGGTTCTTTCTTATTGAATAAACTGTATAGTATATAAAGAAGCATCGATTCAATATCGAAGACATTTCGGGCGAAATATTTGGTTGACATTAGTAAACAACACTCCTAAGAAAAATATTTTAAGCTCGCAGAAACAAATCAGTCTCGGAATATTTTGGTGATAACTTAACAAACTTGCCGTAAAACTATTGAGAAGAAGGGATATGCACTTTGTGACTTTTGATTATGATTTGCGAATATCTGATTCTGTACATTTCGACCAGTTTTAGAACCCATTTATGATTAGCTGACCGCACGTTCCTCTTATATTCTTACATTTGCTCCAAGACGTGTTTGGTTATCCCATATTTCTTGTAGCTTTGTTTATATTTCACTGAAGATGAAAACAAGCTACCTACCTCTTTTACAGGTATACCAAAGCACCGAAGAAACTGAGAACCAAAGTTGAATGTTTGGGACTTACAAAATATGACTCAAGCGGAATTAGGAATCAGGCCGGTGTTAATTTCTTTCATTGAGATCTACTGACATGCAGAAAATGTTTGGGCTAGAAACTCAGCCTTGTACGCGTGGGGTTACAGTTACCAAAAAGGGATTCGGCACAGGCGCTGTCAAACTTTAATATCAGCATTTGCATCGAACCTTTCCCTCGTCGACCATCAAACTCCAAATATAGCGAAAAGACGAAATAAGGTATTTTACATAAAGAGATGCTTTTGCTCTCGATTTAGTTTACATAGTAAAGTAATACAATTGAACGCTTTAAGATCTACACGAACTAGGGGTAAACAAAAGCGTTTAGCACTAATTTAATTTTACATATTTGAAATTATTCGACATATTTTCCCGTTTGAAAATCGCGTTATTTTTATAAAAAATGTAGTAGACGATGTTTTGGGAAATTTACATTGTACGATAACCGATGTTTCGTTACATACAACATTACAACATATGTAATTCCATAAATATTACTTAAATAAGGATTAATGCTTTTCCAAGAAATTTATGTTTCTACACTTTTCTAAGAAATTGTTAATTGCTTTTAAACTTCCAAACGAAATATCATGTTCAATACCGAAGAGCAAAGATTATTTTGTTACGGTTTCTAAGAATTAAACGAATAAAAGGGAGTTCTGATTGGTTAAGAATAATGAGGTAAGGGATGTATGCGTTACAGAATTCATCATTCACAAACACCGAATAAATTGAAGTGTTATCAAGTGTTATCCCAAAATGTCAAAAGTGAAAAGCGATTTAGTAGCTTCCTGGATCAAGACTGTCCCAGATATACTTTTGAACGAAGAAAAAGTTTTCTGCAACGCGTGCGATAAAATGGTAGAAGTTGATAATTATACAAAACAGTTTATTTTATTCAAATTAAGAGGAATTTACAGTGACATTCGAAAAAGAGGAAACAAGAACTTAAAAATAGAGAAATAAATTGGTAAATTAATTGTAACCAATGTACATACTCCTTGAAATTCGTATCTGTATTTTGCCAAACAAAGATGCGGTAAGTGAAAGTATATTTATTTCTTCTATTTATTAAACGATAGCTGCCAATTCACTTTAATTAATTAATGCTGTTGATCAATTTCAATTACTGCTAGAGTGCAAACAAATTGTTATTAGTCATGAAATTTTTAAAATATTTTTCACACTGTTGGTACGAAGTGTCAAAATTCCAAGTACTGGTGTACTGGTACTAAAGCGGTTTTCAATATTGTAAGGAAATGGTTCGAACGTCGAGTTCGTGACAAAAAGATTATTTCCTAAACAGCAAATTCAATATATCATTAGTCTTCCGAGGTAGTGGTGACAGAAGAACACTTACAGTGCATACTTCTACGGATTTGGTTTCAGTTGTAACTTCCCACTTTGCCTTTGTGACACATCTTCCCGGTTACTTTTAATGGAACATTCTATTCATTAAAATATCACGTACTTCCTCCTGCTTTATTTTCGTAACGTAGCGTAATAATCGCCGGCTTGTATCGTGTAACGTACACCTATTAATTTACAAAGGCCTGGTATAACGTTCTCTTGCTCGGGTATGTCGTTGCATTAAGTGCCAAAATAATTTTAATTCCCTCCCCTCGCGTATACACGCACACACGGAAGCGTAAAGCGCGAGCATGGTTGATACGTGCCCTAATAGCGTGCCTGAGTGTAAAATTGCTTTTGTCACGATATCTGTGCGACGCCAAAGCGCTGAAAACATGTACATCTTTGGGTATAAACAGCCGGACAGGGCAGATGATGGAAATTGTAAGAAATCTGTAGCAGCTGCCACGAATTTGGACGGTATTTTCGCTGAGTTGTGAACTTTTCGACTTTTCTATCATATGATGTAAACTTGAAAGTGAAGTTCTTGGACGAGTAACAAATAAAAACTAGTTTCAAAAGGTTACTTGAGAGAGTCAAAATTACAAAGGAATAAAAGAGTAGAATACTACTTTTTTATTTTTTGAAGTCCTTGGGTTTCTCTTCAATGATTTTTTGATTTTTTCTGCCCGTCACATCTTTGAGTCAAGTTCTCCTTAGTCTGTTCATTCTCCCTCCCGTTTACTTCCCAAATTTTCATAACTAGTCTTTCTTTGTTGGTTCGAGAGATATTTCCAAATCCCATTTGTCTTCATCGCAAAAATATTTCCAGTGACTTTGCCTTCAATTCCGTCCAGTTCATTTACTTTCCGATTCGGTCATTTCTCGTCTTCTTCTAAATTGCGTTATGAAGTTTTTAGTGGGTGCTAACCTCTCATTAATTTCATATATGTACTTTAAATCTGAACTGAGATGTATGAAAATTACTTTGTCCGGATTGTAATATTCAATAGTTTACATCTCAGTTTTACGTTTACCTGCTGCGCAGTCACCGTATATAACTCAGAGACGAATGGCGTACGTTGGAGTTTTCATTAATTTTGGATCCTGTCGCTTTGATGTCGCGTCGATCCATAACGCGAAAAGAAAGAGCTGTCGAAGGCGTTTCAAAAGCTGGAGTCTATAATTACAATAGTTTGAACCGCACCAGGCCCCGTAATGGGTATAGCAATATAATGAGGCGAGCTCAAAGCGCATATCCTAACGTGCGTACTATGCACCTATATCTATAATCATTTCCCTTTTATATAGGTACTACGTAAAGTTGAACGAGTAGCGTGAAAATATGAGCGGCTATTGTGCCGATGTGTATGCAGATAGTAGTAGACACACACCTATATACGCTCGTTAGTAAGAAGTGTATATGATGTTTGTGAAGTAATCTAATCAGCTTATTACAGTCAATATCTTGAAACGACAAGTACATCGACGGATGGCCAGTCTACGCGTCGATAGTCTGTCGCTACATACTCACACATTGCTCCGTGGTTATCTCGTATTGAACATTTGCTGACTTGGTGTCATTTACCATCCATTTATCAGTTATATATAATATAATAACCAGTTCTAACGAATATTGCCGGAAATAGTTTTTGTATGAGATCGTACTAATCAACTGGACATATCAAACTGGCGCCGTAGATGGAATCGAACTGTGTTATCAATAGAGTTTGTTATAAAAGCGGTACCGGATGGTAGTAGCGTTGCGGTAGGGGCGTGGGAACGAGTAATTTTCAACTCCTAGTCGATCTCGACAGTAGCGGGAGAAAGTTCAAAGCGACAGTGCGTTGCACGCTGTATGCTAAATAAGTACGCCGAGATGGGACGCCCAATCGCTGTAACGTTCCCTTCGAATGCGAATAAATATCTGTCTTTTCCCTGTATTAGAATATAGAATTCCGCATATTTATTGCACACTATGCAACAGCAGATTGCCAAGTCGCGATAGGTTTGAACGTAGAAAACATTGTAACAGTAAACGTTATGTATTGAATTTAAGTAACAGTATTCCGTACTGGCGATTGATATGTGATTTTATTTTTATGTCAAATGTGTGCAACATGCCACAACATCTAGTATCTAATGAACACTTTCGCCTATTCTGGGCTAAGTACGTTCCCTCATGGAAGATTCCAACATCTATGCAATTACGATTAAATTTGCCACGTGAAATTGTCAGCACCATATCAGCCTGCAATAACGCAATGGGGAACACGGCTGCAAGCAGTATCTTACTATCAGAAATATTTTTTACAACTGAAAAATGTCATTTTGGTAATTGATTCAAATGATTCTGCAGCAGTTCGAGGTAGTCAGCAATTTGTTTCTAATTCGGACGTTCAACAACAAATAAATGAAATATCCATGAACCATTCTGAAGTTGCATAAGGTATTGGGCGATTAGAAAACGGTCACCTATCTACACGAGACGGATTAAATTGCATAAACAGTTTAAAAGTCGGTTTGGAAAACTTGACGAGTGCTATACGACTCAATGTTGTTCAAAAAAGTTATGCAATTTTAACGAAAAAGCCGATTTACAAAAGGTTCGGTCTATAACTGAAAAACAAAGTGCGGAGGAAACGGAATATTTGACATTTGCAAA
Source organism: Chrysina gloriosa (assembly GCA_038088585.1). Classification (NCBI taxonomy): domain Eukaryota; kingdom Metazoa; phylum Arthropoda; class Insecta; order Coleoptera; family Scarabaeidae; genus Chrysina; species Chrysina gloriosa. The sequence goes on from CM076092.1 coordinate 11,498,873, forward strand.
TCTTACTTAACTGCCGGTACCAGCCTTTTAACAAACTCTAGTTATCAAATGAGTTCGGATTTTGGCTTCGGAGCCAAAATGACGTACAGAATGTAGAACTTGCATTTTAATCGTCGACGATATACTGATAATTTGTATATGTAGAAGGGATGGGGTAGCACATTAGGAGGTTACCCTTGTTTTTTGTTGATTGACCCCAAATGGTTACTCAAAAACATACCGGTGCTTATTTCCGCTCTTTACCTATGAGGACTGAATGAACCCTCTTTGGAATAACAGAACGCACATCTTCATACACTAAGGGTTAGAAGAGGATTATTACACTGAAGTTCTTACGCAATCCCCATATTTGGCACCTTCTAGAAAGTGTCGAATTTGGTGTTGCATTTATTAGATAATCTCCATCATCGGCATCGGTTAAATAATGCAATTCATTTTTAGTCCTATATTATTATCGACTTGAGTCATGTAATGATAGATCAAATTATTAGACAGATCATGCAAGGTATCCAGTAGTGTTCTCTGATCAAAATCAGGAACCAGGATGATATGGTCAATGCAGAACTTTTGTAATTTGTAAAAGGCTGATGGTAACATATGCTGGCTGGTTACTTTCTCTTATTGCTGAATGAAAATAAGAACAATATTCTCCATTCTGATGCATTTCCATACCTACGAGGGTTGAACCAACTCCCTGTTTCAACAGGGTAACATACATATTCATGCAGTAAAAGTTACGAGGAGGTTCTTGTAAGAGAATAAGGTCACACTGCTTCCATGATTTTCTCATACTCCATACTCCGTAGTATCTATGGAGAACGTGCGTAATTTTATAGATATCCGAATAAATAACTTGCGCCATCTGTCAAACGTTTTACTTCATCTTTCTGGTTTAATTCACGATGAATTCGATTAAATTTCCCAAGTAATTATAAATCTACTGATCGGAGATGCGGTGGATATCATTTTAGGCTATAGACAGTTTCCTCATTCAATTGGATACGCGTCCTGTAAGAATTGGAATTAGTTAATTTCTTTCGGACGCTCAGGGCTCTTTCTATTTCGTAAATCACCTTAATCTGAAGACTGCCTATACGTTGCATTCTAAATTTTCATGTGTTTTTAGTGCAGTAATTTTCAGGTTCCTTCTTCAGTCTCATCTTCTTTTTCAAAATAGTAGTAGTAGTTTTCCAGAGTACACATCAACTGATTGGCAACTTTTAATAGATCGTTCCAAAAGATGCTTGAAGTATGTTCTTCTACACAATGGAAACAAATATGGGCACAATTGGGCATGCCACAAAGACGAAAGAGGATTATAAAACAATATCTCTACCTCTGAAAAAATTAACTATTACAAAAATGGATGGATGATATGTGTCGATCTAAAAATGGTAGATTTCCTTTTAGAACAGCAACGTGGATATACAAAATATCCTGTTTTTTTTTTTTGTGTCTTTGGTACAGCAAAGCGAAAGGTTAACATTGCATAAAAATAAATTGGCCCGACAGACACGCTCTAGTAAAGGGAAAAAGCCCCCGTTATTAATGAAGCATTAGTAGAACGAGAAAAATAATTTTTTCCTTTCTTGCACATTAAACAAGGGCTAATGAAACAATTTGTGAATGCTTTAGATCGAAATGGTATTTGTTTTTAATACTTGGCAAATCGAGGCATCTTATACAAAACCCATACTTCACAGAATCAATATCAATATTTATATGCAGGAATCAGACTAGCTAAATACAAATACGTGCTCACATCTTTTGAAGACGAGTTGATAGAGAAAATCTGATGGCATTTTTGGACTTAGCGCACTAAATTAGTTGAAAATAGTTAAAAATCCGCAAACAAAATATGTGTTGACCAGTGCTATTGATGTGTTTTGTCAACTTCTCTGCTAAAGCACAAAACAATGGACATTGTAATAGTATACATTGCTTATGTACGATTTAAATCTGATACCTTATCAACAGATTAAATTATGGGACATTCGATCTTTGCATTTCAGCTAATAAACTTCAGATAAGCTTACATATACAGCGCAATTATTTCTGCCGTGTATTTTAATAATAGTATTTGTTATATAAACAAATTTGTACTGTAATATACCGTAAATATCTAACCGTTAATAATTAAAAAGATAAAAGCCTGGATTTTTTGCTATATTTACTCTAATGTCTATATCGAGGATGATGAAATCCATTTTACATCTCAATATTAGCTCCAATATAAATATGGATTCCGTGCCTCCCTCTTTTCTCTGTTTTCCTTCTTTATGTATACTTAAATATGTCCGGCAATCCAATATCACAGATGAAAATCGGTATATATGACAGTAGCGAGCCGCACGAGTCGACAGAAAAAACATTATCGAAATGAAACAATGTTGAAATCTAGAAGCAATATATCCTTTGCCTGCGGCTTTTTCCCCGTCCCTACGACAGGAAACGTCGGCTCAACAGTCCTGGGGCGATGATTTGTGTTACTATCTATTCTTCTGGCTTTTATTTCTTTATAATTCGGCCGGGAACGTTCGTTCGCCTCGCTTTTTCTCCGCGCGTATCGCCGCAATATGAAATTGAGATTTGCAATTTTTCACCCGTAAAACACGGACGCCGTTCTTGTTTATGCTTCCCCGGATTCGGGGAAATGTTCCTTATAAGTTTTCCGCTTTCGTTTCTAGGTTATATACATTTATATAAAGCAAGTCGGATCGGTCGCTTTAATAATAAAAAGAACGAAAATATTCGCTCGGAGTAGTAGGGAACCATTGTGTGTTAGCTATACTACGATTCCGGATCTGTGAAAAAGAAGTTTTTCAAGGATACTTAAGGAGTAACATTTTCCAGTCCTGCATAACTTCAGTTAATAGAGTTCATTTGGAAATTGACCTGAGCAAAGAAGAATTGGAAATTTTACAATACTGCAAAGTCTGTTACACAACGATCAGGAGGTCTAAATCATTTTGGTAGAATGGTTAAATCGTGTTTAGAAATATTTATGAAATTTATCCAAACGGTGTCGTACTGCATACAGTTAAATGAAGAAACGCAAGTTTAACGTTTCGTCGATCATATTCATTAATCTAGTAGTGCTGTTTTGAAAATTAATAGTTCTGTCTCGCAGGTTCTATTAACATCTTCATAAACTTTCGTGGAAAAACTACACGCCAGAAATTTGTATCGGATTTCGTCTCGCCACGCCACTAATTACCGTCCATGTATCGCTCAAATTGTTGCAATATTCCTGACGAAGCCGGGAGTGAAACGGTCGGACAAGAAAGAAGTTACGCCTACATTCTGTTAATACATTCAACATCGCGGGTACCGCTTTCGATACACGTCTTTACTCAATTTCCTAGGTGAATTATATTTTTCTTCTTAATAGTACGAGTTCCACAAAATATGATGATGATATAACATATCGAAAAATATCGATGAAAATAAGAAGAAGAATTCGCGGCTAAGAAGCAGAGGATGTCTTGCGGAAATTATACAGAGTGCGGCATAATTATTTAGACGATTTTAGGTGGGAAAATATGTAGGTAATTTATTTTATTGTGTACATTATAAAACTTACATAATTGGAAGATTCATAGAAAAGCATTTTATGTGAGTATCATTGTTTAAAAATAACATCACTAATTGTAAGATGGGCTCCAGGTGTTAGGATGGTATCTATAAAATCTCAGTCGTGATTCGTTCTTTTAAATCGTCTATGTTGTGAGGTTTCCACTGCCAGATTTTATGTTTTAAATACCCCCATAAAAGAATTCCTGTCAAATCGTTCAGCATGACCACGTAACGCTCAGTTGTTAGCGTTACAGCTCTTCCGTTACCGTCTTGGAAAAGATATGGCTCGAAAATCCCAAATGAACTCACCCCACACCAAACTGTTTCTCGCTATGTAAAAGACGTTGATGCATTAAAAGAGGGTTTTCCCGTGCCCAATATCTGAAGTTCTGCTTACTGACATAACCACTTAAATGGAAATGGGCCTCATCTGATATAATAAGATGAGATGAAAATTGTGGTTGTGCTTCAATAATTTGTAACAATTGTGTGCAAAAGTCCATTCGTGTACCTGTTACATTAACACTAATTTCAGAGATAATTATTTGCCTATCATCTTCAGGTTCTTCACGACAGCAACGTTCCTTTCATTTACAGAGTTGCTCGGCCGTCCACTGCCCGAATCGTCTATTAGTGGCGTTCCGTCAGCTTTAGAACGATCGACAATGGAGTGAATTTTTAGATTCTGCAAATGCACCTTGCAAACTTTAAACTATTTCTAAACGTTACTCGCACTTTTTAAATAAAAAGAGAATGATAGCTCTTAATGATTTAGTCGCGTCTTCCGCGATTGATGAGCCAAGTAGCTAAAGTATACTAAATAATATTGCACGGGATGATTGCATAAGTATGTCAAGGCATGTGTTTCGCCCAATACCAAAATCGGATTATTTACACTTCATATTATGTCCGACCAATATAATTATACGCACTTGGTCATCTTAGCATTAGTCATTGCCCCTTTTGGGAAGTTCACCTAATTACTTTCATTTTATTGTATATAATCGCATTTTCAGCAGAGAAATTTTAAGATTATGTTACGTGCCAATTAATTGTAGAGTTCACTTTCTGAAAAGTGATTTACATGCCATTAAATCTACGTCAGTTAAGAAAGTGCATTTCAAAGTATCATAAATCCATCAAAGAGAACTGAGATATCACTGGAAATATTTAATTGACCATTTTGATCACCTCTTGGAACTGTGCCTTCTACCTGGCGATATTATATAAATCACCAATATATGCCAAACACAGTCAGTTACAAATCAGTTGTTGCTCAGTTTATTCAAGCAGTTTTATTGCTCATCCTTATAAACAACATATATGTGAAATCAATCAGTGCATCATTCTTCTCATCATCACCTCGCACCAATCCCTCAAAGCAGGAGGAATCATCAGCACGTCTCTGATTAATAGCGTTACGTATTAGATGTACGCAAATGAATTAGAGCCAAATTCTTAGAACATTCGAGACACCCCTCGTACACTCGAAAGAATAAAGCATTAGTACACGTAAATTTTGGTTCACTCCCTTTCAGTGGTTTCCAATTTTACTTGTTTAGCTTTATGAGAATGAACCTTTAAAACTGACAAAATTAGGTCTAGCTCTAGTAAAATAAATAGCAATTTTGGAAAACTCTTCAAAAGAAAGTTGTAATTCTGTTGCGTGGATATAACGCTAACTGTGTACGGCGGCGTAATCGCTGATTTGTTTCATTTACGAATATTATGTGCAAGGAGGGCACTGTAACCTGAACAATAGCGAATAGTGAGGGTTAGAAGGAGTTCGACGGTGTTAAAGTGACAATATCTTCCCATGTTATTATTTTCTTATATATACGGCGTACCACATTTTCACGACGGAGCAAAAGATAGAAAGTGGTACACGGTACGTCGCTACACTCTACCCGTCTGCAGTCCGTAGGTTCCCTATCGATCTTCATTGCGCTTCAAAATCAATTATGTGCAATGCCCATTACATCTCGATTCGATTTCGGACCAAACTAAACGTCTCTTATCACATAACATATAAATTTCCAGCATATTAATTCATCCCGTATCTGATTGAATAGATCGTAAAGGTACGTAGATTCCATACGTTATATACGATTCCGGTTACCTCCAATCTAATACAGACTTCTACGGTTTGGTGACGTATCGCATACTATGCGCGTCTCTATAGAGCTATTCGATTTAACGCGACAAATCTCTCGAACAGCGCCGATTAATGTAGAAGCGCACGAGATATGCACGATACCGCGGTGTGTCGTTATTGTATCTTTTTGTTTGCGGAATTTTTGCCGCCGCAGCGACTCCAAACCTGTCGTAAATTAAGCTTATTGCTCACGAGTTATTAAAAACGATTTATGGTAACCTGGGGAGGACTAAAAGAGAAATTAAATTAGCGGTTGAATGAATTAGTTGGCGAATCTCAAATGTTTCGGGAGAGCTTTTGGAGTTCAAGTTGTTTGATAAAAATTAAAATCAGGGACTCAGAAATTCTATTCCTTTCCTTGCAATAACGGTTAATGCCTTAACTGACTTTCCATTTTTTCCAGTTACTATACCTTAACACCTAATTACAAAGTATAAAGCTAATTTTGTGAGGTAAGTATCTGTTAACACAGATATATAGTCTAGCCAAACAGCGGTAAATACGAAATAAGTTACGACAGCCTACATCTACACTGACTAGAGTGGGGAGTCGGCGATGCGGTCGTAACTTATTTCGTAATTGTACGCTATCACCGCTGTTTGCCCTGACTACAGCTATACTGTGTTTTTCGCTACTTACATACATCAAATTAAAACAAGAAAGTTCAAATAAAGCAAAACAAAAATTATAAGAGCAAATATCTTCCTACTATCATAGAAAAGTCGAAATTAATTTCTGAAATTTGGCAAGTTTCACAAGGAACGTGTGAAGAATCTCTAACAGTATGCGATGTTTATTGTTCAGACGAAGAAGTGTAGACGCTCATAAAATTCAAAGCATATCTGGAGCATGGTCATGTCGATGTTATAAAAGCTCGTGTTAGTTTTATAATGTGGTAAATCATATGTGTTAATTTCGAACACGAGACGTGAAAAATGAAGGCAAATAGTAACAATTTAGAGAAATATAAGAAAGAAATAGTAAAATCCGAGCAATACGTCAAGGGAGTTCAAGTGCTTTTTCTGATAGGACGTGCTTTGCTTATTTTCACGTCCGGAGCGTATACCTGTATCTTAAGGAGAGTTCGATGACCGCGCGCTATTCAATTATGTTTCGACGATACATTGACTGCTTCTAGAACAACACTTTTATTTGACGATTTTGTTTTAATCAATTTTGTTTGCTTTTACACTTATTGACTTACTTTTTAATTTCGACGCATTAGTCATGACAGGTCCTATATAATTTCGTGATATTTCTTTGATTAATAGCTCCCCAAAAGAATCCAATGAGTCCTTTCATTCAGTTTTCAACAAAAATATTAGAAATAATACATTTCTCTAACCCGTGCCACTCGTTGTTGTTCGGTCATGAATACGCTATAATCAAACTACCTACATACATACGTCCACATATGCATAGTTTGTTATTGTTCTCATTTCGAAAACGATATTCTCAAATATTAATCGAAACTCGTAAAACTTTTAATAAATATTCATATTCCGCAACAGGCTGCGTTTAAGGACCGATTGTTTTAACGAATCCATCAAAGTATGGCGCGATCAATTCACGCATTAAGCGAAACGGAAAGACGTAAAACTCGTTTGAATCGCGAAGTTGTTCGTGCACTTTGTTTTCTTCGATAGTCACTCCTACAGTTATAGAGGTTTCACCCACGTTTAGCCGTAAAAATTGAAATAAAAGATACTTTATGGGATCATTCAAGCTTGCGACATATGTATGTATGTATGTCTCCGTATATATTTAAATCAACAGTTCGTCTTCACGGATGTGTAACTTGCTTTCGTAACTGTCGTTAGGTGTCCCGCAGATGTTCCAATTATTTGGGCTAAGATCAGCTTGGAAATTACAAAAAATGTGACATTGGGGAAAACTATTTGAGAAATGATAAAGTGGATGGAATTAATATCTGATATTATAATTATTTACAATAAAAGGCAGCCGCTAGTTATAACCTGGATTTGTTGTAACACATTTTTGAGTGTATTAAAGCGACACTCTAATACAGTAGGATTCCCCTAATTGTGTTAAAGCTTTACTTTGGCTGTTACGCAGATCAGATTTTGGTTTATATTATATTGTATGTAATTATCGTCGTCACGATTTCGAATTATGAGATCCATTTGGAATAATGGGATCGAATTAAATTAGATAAACTAGGGAAGAAGTCATCCACGTTATTTTACACGAATTTGTTGAACTATTTGATTTCAAGAAGTCGTTAGGTGAACATTTTGAAAAGCTTAATGAAATAAAATTTTCTTCTTAGATTATTTATAAACCGACTTCTATTTTACTTTTCATAGCACCATTTCGGGGAAAATTCTAAGAACTAAATTTCGCAGGATGCAATATTGAATGTACACATAGAATATAGCTGTTGTACCTCAAAAATATTCTATCTTGCCAGAATCGTTTCTGTATGTTGAGGTACACGTATTAGAAGAATCAAGTACCACTTTTCCAAACTTCTGATCTCCTTCCCCACATTTTACTGAGAGAACCTATTTGTCCCAGAGTACTCAGTGTTTATCTACTCGGATAAAACGGTTTTCGCCTTTCGTACACCACTAATTTGTATACCTCCAGATGCATATTTCGCTAGCAGAATTCCCCGTGGAGGAAATACAAAGAGACGAAAACGTCGCAAGTGAGCTTTGGGAACATTTATCCTAAGTTTACGATATCTTCACTGAGGATCCCGACATTGTTGTCGAGATGCGCATTAGAGTTGTCCAGATAGATGCAAGTACTGTTCTATTGGAGTTAATTCTAAGCCACAGATACTTTAGAAATATCTTTGCTAACTTGATCTTCGGTGAAGAAAGATGTTTTTTAATGTTCCCGGCAGTGTCGGTTGTTCCTTCCTCCTTTTATTAGTCTTTTCTGCTCTATGGAGCTAAGAGTATTGGGGTTTTTGAAAATCAATCGATGCTGCTATACCGTAAATAAATTATTATTAAATTATAATATAACTACACAATACGTGACAACGAAGCTTAGGATAAAAGCGGATACTTAACCTCGATTTGTTTTACAAATGTTTCCAGCAATCAAAAGACGACCCGTCCTAAAAATGATTGGGGTGTCTTTCTTGTTTCTTCATAGTTTCGGGAAATTGGGAACTGGTCTAGTACCTCTTAAGGTTGTAAAGTACTTTTTTCAAGATCAGTTAAACTTAAATTTTTTGTTTGGTTCCAAAACTATTTTGAGAATTGTATATCTGGCCTTTAAAAGTAGTGTGTGTAACGATAAAATACTAAGTGAAGAAACAGTAAGTTTAAGGGCTCGAAATTTTGCATATCCTGTATCCGTTACGATAGCTGCGTCCTATGGACGAGCTTTTTGTAAATTCCTTGTTTGTTGTTGAATTTAATCTCAATTAAGGAATACAAAAATGATCATGGGCTTATTGTCCTTTTTGGACTTCAAGAAAACAACGATGATAAAGGAATTTACAAAAATGCTCTTTGACAAGTCTTAACTACGGTATCGAATATGTGGTATCCAAAATTTCAAACCTGCAAACCTTCTGGTTCTTCACTTAGTATTGACAAAAGATACCTGCCTGAGCTCTTAAAATTGTAAACAATTAGTATTCTATCGTTATACATACATCTTTTAGAGCTGAAAATATAAAACTTTTGAAATATTTTTCGAACTGACAAAAAATTAACTTCAGGCGATCTTGAAAATAAGTACCTTACAGCTTTAATGTTAAATAGCAAATACTCCGTCTAGTCTAGTCAAGTCAGTTGAATACCAATCACGACTACGACTTGGCCTCTCTCGGCATAAAACGATATAACTAGTTGACATATCAAGAAAGAGGAAGATAATTTAAGTTGCAGCTAAAATAATAAACCGCTCGTGACGGAAGTCTTAACGCTTTCTCTCTCAAATTCTACGTGCGGATATTAATAGAAAACTGGCAGCATTTTCAAGTAATAACCATTGAATGTCTGAAAATTATGACCTAAAATACGAAGTTGATATTTAAAAAGTTGATGATAATGTTTGACTTCAAAATCAATCTTAAGAATACGCATAACACCCAAATGCACCTGATTCTGAGTTTCCCTCCAAATTTATTTTCTTCACTTTTACAAAATATATGCGATATATTTGTTGCTAGCTGAATATAAAACTATATCTTGTAACTAATTTTTAAAACTCAAAAGTCTATTTTGGAAATTGCAGCCAAGTACATTTACAACAGAAGAGGTATTAATGAACCTGTACAATACCAGGATAAATATAACCATTGTATTTAGCTATCAGGAAAATTTTGTGCTGTGAGAAGAAACTCTTTTAACTTATCATTATTTCCGATTATTCATAACAGAAATGGGAAATATGGAACTGGAACAGAAAGAAAAGACAAAATCAGCAAATGAAAGTGAGATTTAGAATTTATGCGAGCACAATCAAAGTATCAAAGTATTAATAATTCATCTCTTTCTTTCAAAATAAGCATTCAATTGATTATCACTTTAAAATTCCAACATGGATCGTGAACGTCTACTTGTCGATATAAATCTATATAAAAGAAATACATAATGGATTGCTTTAAGTGAGATATCAAATACATTATAGTGATTGTAACATATTAACTTTTCAAGTTTTTAAGAGATTTTAATTTTAATCAAATAAATCTCAATTCGGATATAACAATAATAGATAAAAATAATTGTAGATCCTAATAATACATTGATTTAATTGCTGATCAGTTCGTTTCTGAAAAGGGCAGATGTTATCTGCTCTTTCCTAATATAGATACTAAAATATACTCAAATGATTCCTATTTACAATAATAATAATAATAATAATAATAATAATAATAATAATAATAATAATAATAATAATAATAATAGTAATAATAGTAATAAAAGAAAATCCAAGAACTGATCGTCTGGCACTTTTGTTTGATTGAAATAGATCTTATCTAACGAACAGAATGTTGGTGTAGTTTAGTGAGATTGTTTCAGAAAGCATAATTATTGTCACTAAGGTTCTACAACGCTTTGGTTCCTATTTCAAGATTATGTCTGCTGTTTAAGTGACGATGAATTTTTGGCAATAATGCAGATATTAATAGCGAGAAAAATTGTCACCGATATTTCAGATAAAGCATGAAAATTGAAAAATATCTGCTCCACCTTCAAAAATCAGATGCCTAAATCAAACCAGCTTCAGCTGTTCCATTGATTGGGCGTTCACTGCTGACTGGAACAGCAGATTTATTTTACAAGAAGTTAGCAAACATAAGTTAAGCGTTGGGAACGTTAACAAAATGTTGTCAACCAAAGGTTCTTAAAAGTTAATCTTTCGCTTAATTTCAGTCCCGGATGGAATACAAAAAATGATAGGGGAACACGCCAGGTCGGATCGGTTTGGAACCAAGTCTCTTGGTGTAGAGGCGAGCCATTCGAATCATAAGTAATTTAACACCATGTTCTACATGTAGCGACTTTTGGATCCTTAAAGAATTGGAAGACACCAAATTTGCACATTTAGTGTTGTTTTGCATTTGCAAACGGAGAGCTGTTTGGACGAGCAGGTTCAAACACGCTATAGTACGGCCAAACTGTTTAATCGAATATTAAAGTAGAAGTGCATGTAGCTTTTAAAAAATTAATTGGACAGTTCGTAATAATCAATGCTCTTTACAGCATACATTATTACCTATATATCGACGGAACTTTAGTGTTCCAATGGATTCATACGGCGCATATCGGATGATGTGAGAAATGATGAAATAAAAGGAAATGTCATCGGGTACGGAATCAAGGAGAAAGTGGAGTTGACTACTGAGAAAAGGAGCAAAGGTACGAATAGTACTTATTGGCAGCCAAGGACTGGTAAAAATACGGAATTATGAGTAGATTATGCCTCCTTAAGTTAAATATATAAGTTGACACATTTCCTTAGTCATTTGACTGAAAGGAGTTACTTAACACCGGTTTGCAAAAATTCTAGCACGAGACGAGAGATCGTTTACACCATGGATGATACTTCTAAAACCGAAGTGGTGTTTCTGGTAACCAGAATTTTTTTTTTTTTTTGGTTGAACAACGTTTATCACGTGAACGTGTTGAAGTTACCCCATAACACATTCGCTCCGCTGAGTATTAATGACTTATGTAAATGTACCCATGGAAACTACGGGGGAGAATGAAAACCTTGTTTTGATTGAGTCCAAAATTTTTATCTGCGTACTATTCCACAAAATGGTCTTTTAATCACAAACTGCAAGTGTGTTTGCAGTTGCTTTTAAATGTTTCGTCCTTATTTTTATTTGCACTTTGGTTATATTTGGCAATAACCTATTCTGACACCTCAATAATGTCAGGTCAATTATGCGAATTAGCACTAATGTACTGGCAACCAAGAAATACTTGTGGTAGAAGATTTACTAAGAAGGAAAAATACCAACTCTGTTCATTGTATTTTCCTTATGCAATTTCTTGGTAACGTTTTAATGGATTTTCTTGATAATCGTAACGGTAATTATCGCGGTAATTTGTTGTACCCACTCATTATATGTATTGTCTATTATATATCTTATAATGCGAGGACAATAGTGTTATAATACTATGGTAGGAAAAACTATAAGACGCAGATAGTAACGGAAATAAATACGGCTATTCGACACCAATTTATACATACGAAATTTTAAATTAAGAATAAAATAAATTTATTGGATGCAGTGTGGGATTATATTTTTCTTTTCGTAATCGAAAAAGCAAATTTGCATCGTCTCTGCTGAAGAAAGGTGATTAAAAAAATTTGCGAACCAACAAAATTCTAGAAAAAATGGCCTTTAGGCAATTCATTTACAATGGTATGACGATGGACTATATTTTAGACAACAACACGAACATAACCTTAGAAGAAAAATCGCCAAATTGATTTTGACCACAAAGTGCTACGTGGTTTCAGATACTCTTCCCAGATGTTTTCAAACGGAATGCTGCCTATACTTTAGAATAATAATGTCATTGCTCATCTACTGGATATTTTTGATATACTCCAGTGATCAAGCTGTGTGACTTGAGCTATACTAGTTTTTCGCAGAGGACAAGAGAATCAACGCCAGATTTTCAACAACCACGCAGCCCGTTGAAGGTTCACCCAATACGCAAATCCGTTTGAAATTATACAAGGGCAACTATCCTAAAATGTGCACATTTAGGGAGTGCTTAACCTAGTAATAATAATAATAATAACAATAATAATTTTATTTGTTAAAAGTACATGAAATATGTATTTAACAAGTTCACCACCAAAAGAAATAAAAAAATAATAAAAACAAATGTAATACAATAAAATATAATCTAATTTGCTCCTAGCGTATATACAGCAACCGCCACCAATACTATGCGTTCTAGTAAACTCGGATATCAACCTGTAATTAGAAAGACCAGCATTTGTCGAACAATTTTGTTTGAACCATGTTTCAGTTAAGCACACAAAATAACAGTGAAATTGCGACAATAGCACTTGCAGATCGTTGATTTTGTTATTAAGGCTGTGTATATTAAGCAAAAACAAGAAATTAACATTGAGTACCTCAGACCGGTCCTTGGATTGCTATGTAGCATCATACGATGTAAATGATTAATTAATACGGTGTAATGTACACATCTTGGATACGATAGTGGATACTTTTTCATTGCTATTCATCAGTTTGAAACTGCGAGATATTGTCATATTGTACTTCTTTAAGTAGTCAATGTGATATTGAGATCAACAACGCTTTAATATCTGCCAGTCCTCTTCAAATTTTAACCATTCTTATGCATCAATCATCTCCAACAATTTTTGGACGAAACTAAGAACCAACCTAGAATGCCCATATTTTGTACGATGTAAATCAAATGGACACTGCCATTATCCTGTTGAAACTTATGTGAACTACCAGTGATCAGGCCAGTACGTCCATCTTTTATCGCTTTTGTACGTTTCCCCTGCCCATTATCTCAAATACTTCAATTGGTTGGATACCACAAATAATAGCATGTCTTCAGGATAAAAACCATATCACCTTCTCTCAAATCGTGCTAATAATAGGGGAACACACCCGTCTCACCTCAGTTTAACTTCGATGCGTCTATAGAAAATGGAAAAGTATTTTATTCGGCGGAGTTTGAAAAGCTTTCTGCTGTTAATCAGAACCAATTTATATCGTTATAATCGAATAGAAAGAAGTCTTCCGAGTTTAGAATATTAAAAATTATTTCAGTCCGAAATCAATGCATGCTTTTTAAATTTTAATGAAAATTGAAAGACTGAAATTAAATTTTCGGCCGGGAATAATCAAATTAAAACGGATTCAACGACAGGAAAATTAATTTCGTACATTTTATTGTACGTCGATAGGTATTTATGGAACGTATTAATTACGTAAATTGCGTACGTATAGTGTTGCTTGCGCAATTATGTAAATTCTAATAGTTCGTATGCAAATTTTAAATATTTGATTTTGACAAATTTGTCTTTAGAGCCGTGTCATTGCAATAGATCCTTTTGTTAAAACTAATAATAAAGATCCTTTTTATTTCTTTCGTGCCGAATTCCTTGGTTCAAATTAATTAGTTTTTTTTTCGACTCTTAACAATCACTAATTCTTGAATATTAAGTAAAATGCACGGACATATGTATATGCTCTTACTCGAAATGTAACCACATTGTGTTTAATTCAAAGTCATTCTAAATATAACATTGGATCATAATTAAGGCGAAAAAACTCTGCTTGAAATACAAGCAACTCACTAATTTAAACTAACTGGATAATTATGCACTTACTTAGTAAGTATGCTGTAATTAATTATTGAAGCACCGTGATTACTTTAATAACATTAAACAATGCGTGCATCACTAACTAGCCGATCCCAGTTGGTAGCGTTCTAAACATTTTTATGCATACACATATAGATTCCATAACACGCGCAATGAAACAATGCGAGATATTTTCTTAATAAGACCACGGCCATTTCCTACTTCACGTCATAACGAATCGCACATGCGGAGCGTTGAAGTTCACGTTACCAGCACGCTAGAGCAATTCTTCATTGATTACGCATAAATGGAACGCCTACATTCTTTATAACACGATAAGCTGCTGGTTCGGTGAGCTTTAAGTGTGACAAGATGTATGCAGTATCAATAATAGTAACGGTCCAAGGTTAAAACCTTATAGAAGCCCTGATCTTGCAATTGGAACAGCTAGAATTTCTGCTACCGTTTAAAAGGAGGAAATTAATAAATGACGTATTCTGCATTAGACCGATACTTATACTCCAATGATGTAATTTCATCTCGTTAGATTATTGAGCAATCGCTAGATAGTAGACCTCATTCGTGTATATAAATGTTGTTAGTAATTATGGTATAACGGTTTAATGTGCTTAGTGTTAAATATTAGAGCGGGGCTGCAATTGAAATATGCATGTACTACCTTTTCTTTGACCCTAATAACGGTTTCGTTCCACTTTGTCTCTTATAGACACAATATCTTTTAAATGTCCTCTTTACCGCATTCAGGTCAATCAAACAATAAATCGGGAGTTGATAGCTATATTTTCAGAACGTTGGAAAAACGTAATCGGATAACCTTCCTAATCCGAAGGTTATTAGAAAAATGTTGTTTTAACGTTCTGAAAATATAGCTATTAACTTCCGATTTATCGTTTGATTGACCTGAAAGTGGTAGAGAGGATGTCTAAAAGATAAGTACATATTGGGGTCACGAAAAGTATTAGTTAGTTCCGATATACATCACCCACAGTTTAAAAATATTTAATCCATACAGGAGTAAGAAAAGAATATCCTCGTGCTGGAATCGTTTATCTTCATTTTTAACCATTTTGGGAGCATGTTTAGGAAGTGGCAAGAATTAGTCAATGTTAAATTTGAGTGGAAGTTGTATACATTTTAAGCGATGTAGATGGTGGATATTCGTCTTTATATCGTATGCCTTGACGGAGACGTTCGTTTTCCTTACGTCCGTCTGTAAATAAAATATACTAAACTCCAGAAAAAGTTCAAATTGCCAAAAGGAGTTAATTTTAATCAAATGTTCCTAAACCATAGCTTAACGATAACGAATAGAATACAGACAACGAAATGACTAACGAAAAGAAATTTTATACGCCTATATGTGATTATTCTGAAGTTTACAAGCAAATGCTTGGACTGTGAACTAAGCGTCCTTGAGAGCAGACGTATTATTGCTATGTAAACCGGTGGTTTCATGAATTAGATGTATTTCAGACCGTGTTATTTGTATGTGTTAACAGTTACTTATCTTTGTATCAGTTCTACCACCATATGCCAATAAGAAAACAACAAGTTTCATCAATAGAAACTACAAGAATTTGCATCAACAAAGATAATAGACCTGATGGAACCCACGCTAACGCCATGAGCTGCAGTCCTAGAACGGTGTTACGACAAAAATTTAGTGAAACATTAGAACACAGGTGTGTGACTCCCATTCAATAATTCTCGAAAAGTGTCAATAATTACAATTCCATCTTTTAATGTATAGTCATAAAATTTTGCGGTTTTGTTCTCAGTGTTAAAAAATGTTTTCACTTATCATTATCTGGTAATAAATACTAATCTTTATTAATGTTTATTTATTTGATTCTGTATGCGTATTCCTGAAAATCTGTATTAAAATGTTTTGAAACCAGAAATCGAAGAAATTCAAGAAATATAAAAGAACTGTAAGTAAGTAATATCAAAGGCTACCCCGCGTGTCCAACTAACCGATATTTATAGGACACCGTCGACTAAAGGCCAAGTAACTTTTTTTGTTTGTCATTATTGTGGGCTAGAAAAACAAATATTTCTTGAAATGAAGTTAAGTACAGATTCACTAAGATATAAATTTAAATCACTTCTTACTAGGTGTTCCGATCCTTCCTCAAATCTTGTACTTTCTACATGGGGCTGAAACATATTCTCTCTTTCTATTTATAATGCAAAGTTTTTGTAAGGGGGTAACTTGATTGCCACAAACAAACTCAGGAATAGTTCCTAAACAGCGGGAAAGCAGATTGACTGCTACTCGCTATGAAATAAGGTGAAAACTTAAAATTTATTACTTTTGTGGTTGTTGTGCTATTTTTTGGTGGGCACACGTCCAATACATATGACTGATATTTCCAAAGTTCTAGAAATCTCATAATATCAAAATTACAATGCAGTTTTTCAATATAATCGTTATTTAATTGAATATAATTATCCCAACCTGAAACTGATCTGTTCGAACCGTCCTCAAGCAACTTTTTTTCAGAGGCTCTGCAATCTACCTATTTATAGCAAGTTTTCCCTCATTGAAGGCATCAAACCAGTCGCATTTCTTTCAAATTTGAGAAGAGATGAAAATCACTAGGAGCCAGGTCTGGCGAATAGGGTGGATGCGGAAACAATTCTCACCGCAATTCGTTTAAAAAATTCTTCGTTTTTGGCGCGGTATAGGGTCTTGCATTGTCTGGTTGCAATAACAGACGCTTACGCAACCGTCCAGGCGTTTTCTTGCAATACGCCTGCCGCAATGGCCCAGATAAAATATTAGGATAATATTCGGGGTTAATTGTACCTTTCGGTAAATAATCCATAAAAATCACTATCTCACAATCCCAGAATACAGTAATAATTACTTTTGCAATCGACGGAACTGCAGGTGCTTTAAGCAGATACCCCTCTTCTGGCTTACTTGCCTTACTTTCTTACTACTTACTTTGTCGCCTGATTTTTGGTCTCAGGATTGACTTAAGCTATCCCATGTTTTATTGGTAGTTATTATTTGTTGGCAAAATTAATCCTCGTAACGTGCTAAAAGCTCTTGAAATCTGGGGCATGTGTCGGATCTGTTGCGGTTCTGTCCCGGTTACAGTGGCCTTGGTGCCCAGCTTGACTAGAAACCTTCTTCGCGCCTATTCACATATTCTTACGATAAAACTAATTTGGTGAATAGTTATGCGCCTATCATCTTGCAGTAGGTTCTTCACGGTAGCAACGTGCCTATCAATTACAAAGGTGTTCAGCCGTTCATTGCGCGGATCGTCTTCTACTGACGTTCTGCCAATTTTAAAACGATCGATTAAACTGTAGTTTCAGATTTTACAGACTCTCCAAATACACCTCGCAGACTTTGATGGATTTCTAAAGGTTTCACGCCGTCTTTAAATAATAAGAAAATGATTGCAAAACCAGAATTACGGGGACACGTCTGTATCAGTCAATTAGCTGAAGTATACCAAACAGTACTGCACGGGATATCTCGGTAATTTTGTATATACATATATATATCAATAAGTTTTTTGCAATAGAACTAGAGCCAAATTCCTAAAACACTGAAATATTCCTCGTATGCTCCTCAGCCTAATCCTGGAGATTAAACATAGAGTTAGTACGGTAATATGTATATGGAAACAAGGAACATTCCGTTCTTCAGAAGAAAATTTTATAAGGCCATTTTAAATAAAGGAAATCAAATAATAATACATACACACATATTGTAGGCGCATGATGTTTTACATATAGACATAAAATAACACGTCTTGAAGGTTACAGGTTTATTTTAGAATGAATGTAATATATGTATACTCAAAAACAAAGTGTGTCTCAAGCTGTCTCTGTTTGTTTCCAATTAAATCATTCGAAGTAATAACCAGTACTCTAAACGTTATTTTGTACCGCTAACTGTGGGTATAATTACGAGTCTGCTTAAAATAAGGAACTGTTTTGTTTCTGACCTGCGTAGCGCGAGTGAGACGTTCTGAACCAGTTTTCTACTTGCTGTATCTTGCAGTATCGAAAAAAAAACAATTCAACATCTCTATCAATGTCTGGTTTTAGCGAAAAAAGCTCAACAGTCTTAAAATTGAACTAATTTAATCCGGTGCATACGAACTTCGCAAAAATTTTATCTTATTTTGGACAGCAATAATGACCTTTATTTTCTTGGATTTATATTATCGAGATTTGGTAGAGCGCAACGGGTTTGATTGAGCTCTCGAACAGAAAGATATTCCGGCAGAGGTGGGTTTGTTTTTTGGTGGTAAGGAGGCCAGCGTTCGGTCGGTTTTCCCAGATTTGGTCGAATAAACTGTGATTTGCACCGTTTTTACGTCGAATTAAGTGATTCCCTTCAGATTAAAATTTGGACAGCCCGAGTGCGCCTATTTTATCAATACATGGACGGCATTTCCAGGTTTCGTGCATAAATTTGCGCTTTATAACCCACAACATACAGGTCTTCAATTTTGCTATCAACACAAATTGCAATCGCTTGCACTTTTTTATGTAATCACTTTTATGCTGCCAACGTTCACATATTTCTTTCCAATTTATGAATAACTTTTAATGATTCATAAATGCAACTAATTTATGTATGTATATCCCATAACTAATAATAATATATTGATAATGTTAATAATGATTGCAAAACTTAAAGCAAACGTTCGAAAGATAATGGCCATTTGAGAATCTGCTATTCGAATTTGATTGGACAGCAATAATCCTATTGCATTTATCGTACATCTGTATATAACTGCAATTATCTTTCAATTAAGCAAGGAATTGTGTTTCAAAATAATGTCATTGAATAAATGCATTAACTTGTTATACGACCTTCAAGGACCAGTCATATCCTCTCACTACAACGACAGTATTTTTTATTGTTATTGCTTTTAAAAGACCTTGAGAGTCATCATTTTTTTTTCTGCTTTTCATACTCTTCTTAGAAACTTACAACAATTAAAATTACTATATAGATAACTGCAACATATGGGGTGTAATGTTACGAATAGCACGGCAATGAACTGGTATGTTAAGTATGTACACATAGTAGATTGTTTCGGATAAACGTTAGCGGCTTACATTGGGGAGAAGAATCAGTATTACAGTGTGAAAAATGTAACCGTAAGAGCTAGTACTTGGTCACAGGTCTCTCAGGGTTACAAATTCTTTCAGTCAAATATCAGTTGCACTTATATTGTTCCTGTAAGGTCGATTAAAATCTTTAATCTTGTATTTCATATACCGGGTGTTTTGGAATTGCACGGCACTATTTTAGAGATGTGTTCTTCAGCGAAAACCAAATAAAGAAGTTCATACAAATATATGAGTCGAAATAATTTATTACCAAGATATTGAAAGTTGCAGATAAATCACTAAAGTTAATCAAGTAGTTATAAATTGCATGTCGTTAATTTTTTAAATAGTTATTTAAACATCTGTCGTCGTGCTGAATGCTGCATTCCACAAAAATTGAGACTACTAACAGTTACTCTAAATGAAATATGTTTGTAACATATCCCAAAAATAGTGCCCTGCAATCCTAAAACACGCGGTATAATATGCCTACTGAATAAATTCTCTGTGAACTAGCAATATTATAGGTATACAATTGTATAATGGAAATCACAAATACTTCGCAGTATCGTCACTGTGTATTATGTTAGATCATGTTCGTTCCAAATATATACATTTTATTAGCATCGAAAAAGCTTGTACAATTAATGATAATGTAAACATCACAAATTGATTATAACTGTTAACCAGGTACGTACATATGTATATTCCTTATCCGTCAATAGTATCACGTATTTACCTTCACAAAAATTCTAGAAATGACACGACATGACATGACTTATTAGAATAACGAATGCATCAATAAATTGAGGAATTTCTCTGTTTGAACTTTTCAAGAAGTTACAATCAAAAGAAGATATCTCGATACCCAATACAGACTAATAGCATCTGAAATAATTATTTTGCGAATATCAAGAATGGTACGGTGACAAACCAAGAATCTTTTATCACTTCCACATGCAGTCCTCGAGTTCCTGTACTAATCGAATGGCAATGGAAAATGTTTCACTGTCTTGAATTTAGTGTTTAAAGGATTCCGTTTGTAAATATCCCGTTTCGGCACTTTAGCTTTAAATTTACTTTCTTGGAATTTGGACCTGTTCATTCTGCATCACGTCCCGATTTACCGATTCTAAGTACAGACCATAGATAATAATACAAGGTAGAGACCATCGTTTCATGCTTTTTAGGGGCCATTAATACATACATACAGAACTGTTCTATTAATTAGGCTAGGTGCACACGCATCGATTTCGATCGTACGGAAAAGTATCGTACGATCAAATTCTTTTAGTGGAACAAAGAAGAGCATAGGAGCGTGCACAAGCTTCGAACTCAACTCGATACGACACGATCTCCGTGTTGATACCGTGCATTGCCATTACGATCGACTTGCCGTGAATACAGTGGCGTATATGATCCAACGAACGCGTTACACACTCCACGATTTTTATTCGTACGATAAAATAACGTACGATATTTTTTCGTACGATCGAAAATCGATGCGTGTGCACCTATCCTTACAGTCGAATCTCTCTGAGTCAAATTTGTGTGTGCCACTCTAAGTTTTCCGAGTTAGGGAGAGTTTAAGTTAAGAAATAAAAAGTTAAAATTATATTCTAGTGCTCCAGTTAATTGAAGGAAGAGACTAAGGGGGAAATTCCAGTTATGAGACCGTCGATTTAATGTTAGGGAGGTTTGACTGTATCCTTGTTTACATGTAATTACTCTCCGTTCGACATAAAGTCAGGTCCCAAGACAAATTAATTAATTAATATCTATTGTAATCAAAATTTAACTTTTGAATCATAACATTGAAAATCCTGCACTTTTTTACAAAATCGTCGAAATTTACAAATCTCCCACTTTTTCTTCTACCAATAAGCTTCACTTTCGCTGCAGAAATCGCGTGTAAGGAAGACATGTATCCGAAGATCTAGCCGGTGCCGAAGTTATTTAATATTTCAATACTTTGTTGGGATTAATAACTGATGAGACGGGATTTAAATTGAGACAAGGGAAGGGAAAAAGGTTAACATCTTAGCCCGTGAGCAAAGGAAAAGCTTTTTACACACAAAAACAAGTCAATCTTGAAATATTTAGGCGACAACTAAAAAACAAAGCGACATACCTAACATCAATAAAGGTTATTATTGTGATTATGTTACTGACAATAACACTATAATTATAACGGGTGTTTTTTATAGAGTATCACAAGTAGTAAATCATAATAAAACAAGGAAATATATTTTTAATATCAATGAAACGGGTTTTATTGGAAGGAAAATTTTATGAAATTAATGTTTAAATATGATTTCTGCCATGTGGCTGCCACGGCTAGCACGTAGAAGGCGCAATCTGGAACACAAATTTTCAACAAATTTTCGCAGCATTTGCGGCCGTATTTCGCCGATAACTCTTAGAATGTTGATTTCCAGGTGTTCAATTGTTTGTGGTTTATCGACGTAGACAAGTGACTTAACATCAACCCCAAAGAAAATAATCCAATGGTGTTAAATCACACGACCTTGGTGGCCAATTAATTGGGCCATTACGTGAAATTATTTTTTCATAAAAAGTTTCTTTGAGTAAACCAATTGTAGCGACCGCTGTGTGGCATGTGGCTCCGTCCTGTTGGAATCATATCAGCAAGATTAATGCCACGTAATTGAGGTACGAAAAATTTCGAATCATATTCCTATACCATGCACCATTGACAGTAACATTCTGACCATCATCGTTTTTGAAGACATATGGGCCAATGACTCCCAGCCCATAAAGCGCACCAAGCAGTAATTTTCTGTGGATGTAAGGGTGTTTCGACAAAAGCTTGTGGATTCTCCTCATTCCAAATGCGACAATTCTTCTTATTTACGTACCCATTCAACCAGAAATGGGCTTCATCGGAAAATAAAATTTTGAATGGAAATTCAAAATCAATATCAATTTGTGCTTCAGCCCATTCGCCGAATTGGCGGCGCATACGATGGTCGTTTGGCTTTAATTCCTGCACAAGTTGAATCTTGAAAGCTTTTAAGCCAAGATCCTTTCGTAAAATCTTCCATAAAGTGGAAGGAGATAACCCCAGTTGCTGAGAACGGCGACGAATTGATTGATTAGGATCATCTTCAATGCTTTCCTGTACAGCGGCTACAGCTTCTTCAGTGCGCACTGCTCGGCGTCTCACGGGATGCACATTATCAGTAACAGTAAATGTAGTCCGAAAGCGATCTATTGTTCTTCGAATAAGCCGGTCTGAAGGACGATTATGTACGCCATAAAATGGAAGAAGTGCACAATTATTTTGATTAAAAATTTCAACAATTTTCACGCGTTGCTCTGGTGTAAGTCGATTCATATTGAAATTTCAAATCAAACTAAACAAAAAGCAATTATCAGCTGTCAAATGGGTGCTCAAATATAGCAGTGATGCCAACTCAAAGTTGTGACACTCTAAAAACACGCGATATTTCCATTGGAAACCTTAAACAGACAACAATTTAAAATCTTCAATAGAAGCAAATTTAATACGCTATAATATGCTTGGAATAAGACGTATGGGATCTGTTTCCTAATTATCGGATTAAACACATTAATTAGTAAAACAACTTGGCAATGCGAGTGACAGCAGAAATACTACTGTAATATGTAATGGTATGATCTAATAGATAGTTGTTCATAAATACTGAAGACTACCATTGCTAGTACAGTGGTATTTTGCTTTATCAGCACCCTGATTGTACTGAAACTTAGATGAAGGCTCATCTGAACAGTTCATTACAAATTCCACATACAGTTTCTTTATGAACTTAACGTGGTTTCGTGTTACAGTGTACGGTGTACAGCTTAAAAATGCGAGTTCATGCATTATTGATGCCTGTCAAAAGTTGTCATAAAATTGTACTTCTGAAATGAAAGCAATACTAAGACACACTGGATTTCACACAATGCTTTATAAGCAGCACTTATATGTATTCCTGATTATAAACGTATCATATTTAGATTTTCCGTGCCAAATCCATGCAGAAAAGTGCTCAGTTGGAATGATGTTTGTACACCCAAATCAAATATCATTAGAGGTACGGAATTTTCGCGAATAAAACACAGAAATTTCGCAAAAAATAGAGAAATGTCGAAATTTCGCTAAAACTCGCACATACTACAAATATGAAATAAAACAACTTTTTATACAATTAAAATGTGTATTTAATGTTAATTAAAAGCTAACATTGTTGTAATTCTAAAATTTGACTCGTTTAGAGTCGTTCCTCTGTCCGCAACGACAACATTATCTTTACTAAATAAGCGTTCTGCGTCTACGCTGTTAGTTGGACTCCAAATGCTCTGTAATGCTGCTTCAGCAAAGGTTGACAAAACAGCATTTAGTAGCTCGAAATATGTCCTTAACATTGGGATTGTCATTCCTGTTTGTCGATTGAAGTATTAGGTGATGAAAGTGAGGATATTCATCAATGAGTTCATTTTGAGGAAGTGCTTTGAAGAACGGAATTTTTGAGAAGCGCTCGAGTAATGTATTTTGATTTAAGGTGATCATACTTCCAGCCACATATGGGCAAAATAACTGACCAATATGGAAGTAGGCTTCATTTGGTGTATTTAGTCTCATGTGCAGAGAAAGTTTATTGCAACTTTTTTCAGATACGGTTTTTAGTATTGTGTTTAGATCCTAATCCATTTTTCCACAATTATTTAGGAGCAAATGCGGCGATTTCACATCAAAGCACTCCTGACTGACCTGTAGTTCAAGAGTTGCTTTCAAGTCTTCTAATCTATTCCACCAATGATGAGCCAAGGGGTAATTTGTACCTTCTAATTCGTAGATTAATTTCATTATTTTCGGGCAGAACTCAGATATGAAGCTTATTTGAACCCTGAGTTTACGTTAGAAAGATTCTCTGGCGTAATTTTCTTTAAAAAAGCAAATGGTGGAGTTTTCATTTTCCCATTCATTTAAAAAATTATGAATATGATCCAAATAATCATTCGGGTACAAAACCGCTATAAGCTAAGAGTTCCATCTTGTGACAAAAGGTACTGGATAACGTTTTGCTGGCAGAAGTGAAACTTTTTCTCTCAAGTATGAACTTTTCATTTTTCTTGAAAGCTGGAAGGCTGACTTAAGTTTCGCTGCAATCATATTAAGCTCCTTAAATTCATTGACAAAAACATCGCCAACAATATTTACTTTATGAGCCCAGCACTGTTAGTGAAGTATGTGTTCCCTTACAACAATTTTCACAAGATTGCAATAAGTGGACATGGTGCAAGATGAATCTGATACCAGGCCTTTTACTTAAGTGTAATTCATTTCACAATCTTTCAACCTATCGATAATTGCTTGGGAGCATATTGATGCATTGACAGTATCAAGAAAACTAACTTGATAAAAAATATTCCTAAATAAGCTTGGAGGCAATTGTTTCCAAAAGTACAGCAAAAGCACACTGTCCTTGCTTATCTTTTTTAACTGTTCCTTTACATAATCTTTTGAGATTGATCACACAGTGGCACAAACGTTTCTCTTAAAGTGTCAGCATCTGGAAGCCCACCTGACCCTGGTATATATTTTGAAAAAAAATCACGCACAGCTGGATGATCCAAATTATGAAGAGGAATGTTTGCTTTGAGAAACATGTTTACAGTATCTTTCACAAAAATACTGTTTTCCATTTGTACTCGTTTTGGTTTTTCAAAGCCACCAAAAATTGTGGTCTGCCGTCTCACTCCTGAGGTATCAACCGTAGAAGATTTCTTTTTGATGTGAGTACTTGACGACGTGTACTTGCTCAGTCTATCTTTTTTGTCACCCACCAACCGAATGATACAATACTTGCACATCACAATTTTTTAACCTGATAGATACAGGTTATTCGAACTCTTTTATTCTTTCGTCTAAGACTTTCTTAGGGTGGTTCGTTTTAAATTGTAATGAAGTAAAAGATGTTTGTTATAAAACACGAGCGCCGACAAAGCTTTATTAACGAACACTGTTTTCTCTCACTCACTCACCTGACAACTGATGTGCGGAGTAGAGATAAATTATCTTAAGATTGGGAGATGCAAGAGAGAAAGAGAGCGCGCGAGATGAATCATTTTGCGGGGAGACTCAAATCCTTTCGCAACAAAATCACAAATTGGTATATTTTGCATCTATTCGCAAATATCAGAAATTTTCGCAAAAATTCGCATCTATTTCGTAAAAAAGAAAATGCCGTACCTCTAAATATCACCTAACAACTAAACAACTGACTAAACAAACAAAACCTAGAAATAATTATCAATTGCGCTAAGCCTCGCGTGCTTTGCACCAGGAAACTTCTTTGCTATGCAATTAGTGTTGTAGTGTTTATCATTAGTCGCCCGCAATGATCATTTTACAAAACAAATCTTTCATTTATGACTTATGTAATCAGAGAACATAACTACTGTCCTACACTTATATACTATATGTATTGCGTAAACGATGGATTCTTTCGTAATTTCGTAACCGCAAAATACATGAGCGAACTACGTTTCCAGCGACATCGAAAGAATCAATTATACTTAGCGTTCGAAGTACGCACGATTTGTGTCAATAACGACGTCTTAGAAGAACCGTAAACGATTATTCGTACTTACGGAAGATCTATTAGACGAACCTAGATTTTTCCATCGCGGTGAAAGTATGCTAAACAAATATTATTAACAGGTTTACATAAACGCGATTAAATAAGCTGCGCGATGCTGCCACTGAGCTTCTCGTTTCACAATGGAGAATTCGAAACTCCATTATGAGGCGGGATTTCGAGCGCAATTTTAATCACCCCGTAATTTATTCGGTATTGTCTAAAAATACTTTTATAGGAAGATTAAGTAATTCTTCGGTGGATTATTGCGTCAGTCGTCTTTGAAAGCGATACACCTAATTATTTCGCGAAGATTTCGTTGCAAAAATGAATAAAACAAAAGGCGATATAGGTCAGATTTTGTTGGATTCGTTTAGAACCATTGTAATTCTGTGAAGTATTCGAATAATTGCGACAGAATTCGCTACAATATCGCTATAAATTCTCGTGCTTGTTAAGTTGAATTCTTAACCTTCCTATACTCACGCATACGGTCTGTGAGACCGACTTATATAGTATAGTATACGTCTTTCATTTTGACGTGAGTATAGGAAGGTTAACTATCTTATCAATTTGGGAAAGATTCACATACACTCCTCGTCTGCATCCCTCCTTATGGAACACAAGCTATTTATTGAAATAAATTGAAAGATTTTTGCGCAAAAGTGTTGGATTGACGATCTTGAACTATTTTCCTTTGCTAAATTATTATCATAATTACTGTACTAATGTTCGGTTTTCTAACTATTTCAATAATATACATTTGTCTTCAAACATAAGAAAAATATGATATTCGCTATGTATTTTTTACAAACTAATTCGTCCCATCTCGAACATACTTTTCTTTATTTATTCCAACTACCACTGCAGCTACTACCATGAATAATAATCACAATTTACACTAATTTCGTTCAAGTATTAAATCTCGGTTTACTTCGTTCACTTGTAATACTCGTATAATAAGCTCATGCTAAGAAAGTGTTTACGTTAAAATAGAACGAAGCGGGATATAAAATACGCAGCAATTCGTGGTAAGTTTTCATGGCTACTACCTACTGTAGTTTTATACTGATTAATTTCCACACATTTATATTCATATTCTTCGTACTTAGGCTAATTTTATGGGCGCATAAATATCTCGAAAATATGAGCGCAGCGAAGCTACCGTCACCGACTTGTTTCTTTACGACATAGTTAAATTTTTATTGCACTAGGTCAATAGAATTGGGCGCAGTTTCAGAGCTTAAGTACAAACACGCCCTTGTATAACGTAAAATTTAAACTTTGTTGCCTTATTGCGTAACGTTCTCAGCTTGAAATGGTTTATATCCCGAATCACTTACTTCGTTTAGGATATAATGTGTTAATTGTATAGGAAATTTGGATTAGTGAATGCAATAATTGTAACGGAAAAACAACTTACTTATAGATCCTCCTAGTTCTCACATGAATGACTTCAATCTTATATATTCCGTAATTAAAGTCCAAAATGGTTTACCGGATGGGACAGCTTTGAACGCAATTAGTAATAATAACATTGTCAAGTTAAGATGGAACCGTGAAATGTAAGAAGATATTTCAACACGCAGTTAAGGAAATGGAGCGCTCAAATGCGGACATCCTAAACCAATGATGTGGATCATGAGTTCATTCGTAATAAAAGAAAAAATGGAACATAACGATAAATGGACATAATAATAATAATAATAATGATAACAATGTAAGTTGAATTACATAGCAGCAATGTAATCGGTAGAATCCCTCAGATTAATCAACAACAGAGATGGGACACTGATTTTGCATCACATTATATATAAGTCGGGAACAAAACTGTAGATAACATAGCTGATGGTTGCGTGTTAGGCAATGGTGGCCTTTGCAACAACTGTAGATCAAAAAGGGTGTCGAAGCACATTAATAAAGGGAACAACTAAGATGTCTTAAAACTCTAAACAAATCAAAGCATGACAACAAATAGAAATTTAAAACAAAACGCAGCAATTAGCCATTAACAACGTGCCTATGGCAAACGTTGGAACTACAGTTTTAAGCAAGCGAACTCCACCAATTACTGCTCGCTTACCACCTATTTTGAGAGGTTCACATCATGAAGGTTTCCGCTTAATAATACAAGCCGAAGCACAGAGTAGGGAGGGGAGTACCAGAACAAGGAGGATACAATGGATGGAAAACCTGCAAAAATGGTTTCATTGTATGTATGTCAACAAATCTCGTCATTCCGAATCCCGCGGTATGAAGAACTCCACGCCAAAGAAACTGTCGGTCTGTTTGGCAAACGAATACAAGATTGAATATCCCAGAATTGAACTATCAATAACGTGTATTTCCTCTAACGCGTTAGCTGTGTCTTAGTGCAACCAAGAAATGAGTGGAGCTTGAATAAAACCAGTCTTCCAGCGAAAAACTTAATATATTAGATCGGTACATTAGTGGGCATAGGACATGCTTAATAATAGATAATTCCGTTGAAAATCTCATGATGAACAGACGCGTATTATCAAGCCTACCATGGAAACTCCATTAGTGAAAGAAAATTGTGTACAATATCAAGGAATAAAGTGATAGATAAAGAAGAATAGGGGAAATGAATTCATTCCAGATAGGCTCCTGACGTGGTCCTTATTAGTGTTGTGTCTGTCTAAATTGGATCTATTAAGGAGCAGGCTTGGCATTAACTGTAAGCAACCACATATAAATACTAGTGTAGAAGTCGAGATACGATAATTTTCTTAACAGAGGTACAATTTAATGAGGTGCTCGAAGAAGCTATTTGGAGAAGTAAACAAGGACGAAACATTATGACGTACAATCAGGTGGCAGTACTGCCAACCAGCCTTGGACAAGCCGAAAACTAACAATATCACATCCGTACTCTAAGTTCTAGGGAATGAAGGAATGCCCGGTGGTCAACTACCAACCTGGTCAAGAGGTTATATTAAATTGAAGGGATGATCGAATCTTCCGGTGTCAGATGAACTTCTAGGTATTATTGGGAGACTTTATTACAAAGTTCATGAAATACAAGACGAATGAGCTGTTGAGTTTAAATAGAAGTGATCGGTGTACTCTAACAAAGTTACTTGCCTGACTTTGAGGCTACGAAAACATCTGCAAACTATCATCGCGGCAACAAATCCCAATTGGAGATTCACCTAAGATGCAATAGCGTAGCATATTTTATGCCGCTACACTGAACATATAGCTACATATAATCGAGTCTTCCGTAAGTTGACGCTGCGATAACCTTAAGTTGAACCCTTCAATTAACTGGAGTGCTGGCACGGAATTTTCTTTTAGAATGTAGCTCCACAATTCAGAACATTTAAGTAAGCCTAGCGCTTCTTAAATCGAATTATTTTTGTGGTACTTACATTCAAAATACATGAGAACATATGTAAATCACACTCTTGAAGTCGAATGTCCACACTGCGCCTTGATGTTTGGCAACAATTGCAGTTTTAACCTTCCTATACTCACGCATACGGTCTGTGAGACCGATTTATATAGTATAGTATACGTCTTTCATTTTGACGTGAGTATAGGAAGGTTAATAATGACACAAGCTTCTAAAATCAAGAACATTTCTTATGTAAATTATATATAATTCTCTTATAACAGACTGAATTTATAATTTTAATAAAGGTTTAATCAATACTATTTTGCTTTGCGGAGATTCGAAGCAAGATTCCTGGTTTAGTTTTTCTTTCGACATTCCTTGCAAATAGAACAAAGAAAACAATCACTTACATATCAACAATTTATATGAGTCATTAAGTTAATGATGTATATATTAGCATATCATAGATCATTGCTTTAAATTTGCTTAATAGATTAGTTCCTCACTCTACCTAAATTTTCATGTTCTCACAAACTGTCTCACTTTTGATTAAATTGTTGGTTAGCATAACCTTTTTCCTAGTTGTTCGTGTTGTATGCGCGATAGAAATATATATGCAATATACGAGGGCCATCCAGTAAATAAGTTTCCCTATTTTTTTCTGCGAACTAAACGTTGTAAAAATTAGTTAGTAGTGTAAGAAATGGTGCCTAGGATGCGTTGGAAGCGCGTGACCTTCCACATCACGCTATTCGTACGCGCAAGTCCGTAGCGCTTCAGTTGCCATGGAGCTACCACTGGTGAACGTGTCCACGTGCGAACTCCGTTCTGTAATTCGTTTTTTCACGGTTGACTACCTGCCCCCAAGCACTACGGTTAACGCTGCGAGGTACATGACAATGCTCGCCCCCACGCAGCTCGAACGACCCAAACGTTGCTGAAAAACTTCAAATGGGAAATTTTCGCATATCCACCTTATTCTCCGGATCTTGCCCCAAGCGACTTCCATCTCTTTCCAGCACTCAAGTTGCACCTTGGAGGCAAGCACTTTGCGAATAATGACGAAGTGAAGGCGGAGGCGAACCACTGGCTACGAAGACAGGACACAGCTTGGTACAACAGTGGTATCAAAAAATTGCTACAACGGTACCAAAAATGTTTGGACAGAAATGGTGATTATGCAGAGAAGTAGTCTACGAGTTGTATAATGAAAATAAAATAACTGCATAATTGTAAATAATGTTGTTTATTGGTTAAAAATAGGGAAACTTATTTACTGGATGGCCCTCGTATGTTATACCAAATAGTTTCTGATAACTTTCTTTAACTCGAACAATTTGGAGTGCCAGGTAAGACTCGGCTGTTTTTTATGTCGACAACGAAATCGCTCTGTCTCTTGTAAAAAATGACCATCCCCAATTCACATTTAGAAGATAAATGAGACCGTAAATACTTACGAGCAATAAGCTTGCAATACCAAAGCCCAATTTATAACGTAACAGGTGTTTATAATCTAACATTTTTAGCTAACTTCATACTATTCTTTATATTCCATTCTCGATAAAGAACGGCTCCATTCGAACGAAATCGATGCGATAAATTTTCTTCACACTCACAACCAGAAGGACAAAGATTAATTTACTAATTTGACGATGAATCAGTTTAATTTCGGTGGCTTTGTTAATACAGTGGTGTGATGTGTATCAACATACGTAATCGTGGCAAAATTACTGGCAATTTGCTGAAGCATATGTGTGTTTCGTGCTATTTTCCATTACGAAGACGTTAAATGAAACAACCGAGGGTAACCGACCGTACATATTAGTCAATTAAGTAACTTTTTTCTCTAGACAGCTAGTTAAGATATCCAACAATTTTAACGTCTTCCTTGGAAACAATTACCTTCGTTAGTGGACGATTAGGAGGACGTCGTTCTTTTAAACGGAAAAGTGTCCGGAAATACTAAGGAAGATAATTTTAACTCTAGCACGTTTTTTCGCGTTAATCGTTTGATTCACTTAGCACATCCGTTTCGATTGCATACGGAAGCGAAAAAAATGACTACTTATCTGTGTAAATAATGCTATCTTTTTCGCCGTCCCGAATGCGTGACCAAAAAGGGTGTCGCCAAACTATTTTAATTGAAATAGCCTGAAGTTGTAATGAAACTCTTACATTGTGTTGGTTGAGCGTGGGTTGGAACCGTAGAAGAGATATTTCAATACTATTCACTGATATCATTTGCGATATTCATGGGTAGAACAGTTTTCGTATTATTGTGGGAGTATCGTATCTATTTGTTACAGAGACGTATTATTATATCCTTCTATGTATGTTTCTGTAGTTGAAAGAAAGCTTTTTGATTCAAACATTTTTATTAAATAGTTATCTGGTTAGTTACCTAGATACAGATTTACTTTTATGAAAATCCAGGGCTATATTTTTGAGAAAACCTCCTGCGTTTAATGGAAGACTCGTAAATGATTGTTTATATTCTTTCTGTTGGTTATCGTAAAAAGAGTACAAGAAAATTAGCACATAACACAGCTACCATCACATGTTCGGATCTAACCAAGGAAATTGCGTGAAAATTTCAGAACAACTTTGCTTTGAATTTGCTATCATTATTACGTTATTTACGTTGCCTTTCTGGTAAAATGTAAAGGCGGAGATGAAGAAATTAGTATCGACTGGTAAAATGTCAATGTACGAGGGATGTTTTCGAAGTTCTAGCAATTTAGCTACCATTGTGCTATTTCGTAAATTTTCATCAAAATTACAATGTAATCTTTTAATATAATCTTCATTTAATTTAATACACTCATCCCAAATGTGAAATTATCTTTTTAAACCGTCCTTAAATTGCTCTCCCGTCGTCTTTGTCATCCACCTATTTATAGCAAGTTCGACTTCGTAAAGTCTTAAATCAAACAGCCCGTTTCAAATTTGGGAACAGATGAAGTCATTTGGAGCTAGATCTGGTGAATAGGGTGAACATGGAAGCAATTTCCAGCGCAATTCGTTTAATGCATTATTCGTTCTTCGTAAAGTAATGAGAAGATCATCTTATGCCACCTCATTTCGATTTCACAACATGGAGGACCAACATGCCGGACTATAAGATTAGAAAAAATTTCAGATTTCTATAGGAATGGATATTTTGGGGTTTGTCCGGTCGTTCATGTTAGTTTTGTATTTTCTTATACATAAGACTCTTCAGTCAAAGGGAAAATCCATCCTGTCTGAATGAGATGCGAACACCATGAATCATAAATCTTTACTCCAATTGGTCTTTACAAACTTTTCTCTTTTCTTTTCGCGTGAAATATGAATTTGGTGAGTTTGAGAGGGTTTTCTTGAGTTGGCTTTTTTGAAAAAACGCAAAAGTAACATAGGATTCGTGTTGGGAGATACTAAATCTCTCAAGATACTCGTCCCTATAGAAACCCAAGAATTTCTCAAATCTTATGATCCGCCATGTTGAACAACCAATACCGCAAATTCGCCTCATAAGATGATTTTCTCACCATTGTTACCTGCACACCAGTTAATGAGCGGAAAATCGGATTTTGATCGACTTTGGAGCGCTATCTTCAGTCGGTCATTTTCTGACATGCAAAACTAACGTCAGATTCGTTAGCGGTGACCCAAAAATAATTTGATATACTTTTCCAATTTTCGAACGGTCATATTGGTGCACCATTTTGAGTTTCAAGTGCAAATCGAAATTTGGTTTTGTATTGATTATGCTTCCTGTTAAAACATTATCACCTTTGCCAAAATTTCTAGCATAATTTGGATTTCTAGCCTCTAACATTTTTAAAGAAAAATAGTACCCAAAATTTCATTACAACAGCTGTAATGAATACAAGCGTGCTAACTTATAGCAAACGTACTAAATATATGAGTTGAGAAAGTGTGTCATTTAAATACATGCATATACAAATTCATAAATAAATTATACAACTGCCTATTGGTTAAATTATAACAGTATTTTTTAATATTACGAGTTTCTTTACGCACACGTATAACTGGATTTCAAACTGTTAGTTCTCCATACATAACGGATTAGAAATTTGGAAATAAACTTCATGTTCGAGTACATATATTTGCATATTTAAATTAATAATAGTTGTCGAATAAATTTATGTTTTGATGACCTATAAATAAGTTTGAATGAAATTTGGGTATTGAAATATTCTGTAAACGATATCGGCCACATACAAAATATGCGAAAATGTTTACAGTTATTATTCATGTGCATGTTCTGAGTCAGTGGAAGTAAGCAGTAATGTTTTCTTTAGGTCTCTCAGACTGCTTTATCAGTTTAGAGTCCTTGATCAAATTTATAAGGTTGTGACTGGAAATACTTATTTCCGATGCTGAGAAGCAATCATCAACAATTATTGTTACTTGCGGATGGATTGTATAGTTCTTTTTCCTAACAAAAAGCTCTCGTGAACATTCACCTTTGACTGGAAGTTACATCACTTAACGGGGCGTAGAAGGAAACGAAAAAGACGAACCTTCTTGTACGGAACGGGATAAACATATAACTTGTACGCTCTGAACTTACGTGCCGAATTATTTATTAAGGTGAGGCAAGAGGCTTGCTAACGGAAAGCATGTAAAATATTAAAGCACCAAACCACGATTAAGACGGAGTGCCTGTTTCTGGCAGGATCTTAAGAAAGCAGAATACGGCAGTTGCTGCAAATGAGCAGGCCACACACATATATTAAGAAGGTACTGGAACTGTTAACAACACACTCCAATGTGTAGAGGTTGTAATGGTGAAGAAGAATCCACCACAGAATATTCTCTAAGTGCCAATGACTGAGCAGTGTGAGCCGTAAATACTTTGGATTGAAGGTTCTCAAGTCAGAAGAAGTACAGATATTTCCCAGCAGAAATGTGGTAGGTTTCAACGAGAAGACCAACCCGATTGAGTAAACTGGACACAAGGGCATAATAAGCTATGGTGCTTTACTGCGTGTTGTTGATCAAGCTTATTTTTGCAGAGATACTTGTGAAAGTTTCTTGGAGGAATTTATAGAGCACCTAGAGCCATGCTAATCAAATTGGATGGCAAATTTCTACAGCTTTTGAAGAGTGGCATAGAAAGAAGTAATTGAAATTGAATGAGGAGATTATTGAAGAATTAAAGTATCATTTCTTAATATTTAAATTGTTCCCACTGCTTGGTAAAGCAATGAAATCAGAAGACAAACTACAATGAATGACATGATAGAGAGGATACCAAAGGTGAAATGGAGATGGATAAGCTAAATAACGAAGCAAGATGCATCAAATGGATAAAATGCATTTTCAGGTGCAAATTACATATGTTAAAAATAAAATGCCCAAAGAATTTGGGAGTATGAGCAGCGATGTCAAGTACATGGCAGAAGTCAAAAGAAGTTTCCAGCGTAGACATCGGTAATAAAGGCTTGTAATCGACAAGCTGCGTTCTTTGGAAAACGTACAGAAAACATAGATAATGCATAAATTACGAAAAAACATTTTGAGGATTTATTCCAATTCGCAATAATTACAAAAATCTTAAAAACAAAGAACTTAGTAATATAAATAAACTTAATAAGAAGAGTACATATCTTGCAGGTATAGAACTAATCAAGCATCTTTCACCAGCATTTCATTTTAAGAAGAAGTAATTGGAAAATTTACGCTTTGGTTAAAACTTTGTGGTTTTTATATGTTTTTCTCATTTGCTGTAAATACTCGCAATCACTAAGTGGTTATTGTTTGCTAAATATATTTGCTGGAAGTTATAATCGAAACACACATTAACAAAGCATTAGTCGTCATATGTACACCGGGTGTTCCAAGATTCCGGGCATTACGGAGTTATTATTAGAGCTGGACAAGGAACTTGTTGATAAAACTTATAGCTGTACACTAGGTAATACGGATCATTCTGTATACTGAAAACTAATGTTAGTCGATGCTTCTAACACATATCTATAAGTTTTATTAACAAATTGACTTCATAATCTTCCATCCACGGAACTTTGTGCCAACCGGCATAAATGTACACACAACACGTATTTTAACTATGTATTAATCGTTCATTATTCTCGCTCGTACAATGAGTGATTAGGATTATTCACACGTTCGAAAACGAGAAGTGAAGAGCCCTAATGATAATTGATAGTCAATTTGTGTTTACAAATAACAGTGCTGCGAGTACGAAGGTAAAATAACAGTTAATTTTATAAGCCAGACTTGCTGCTTTCAAAATGATTATTTAACGACTATACCTTGTTATCGCATGCAACAAAAATTACTTTGAATACACAGGGATTGGTGAAAATTAGAAGGCACGTATGTATGTACGTAAAGAACAATCTTACTCGCCAGTAAATGCTATTGTTTACCGTTTTAATGTTCAATAAATAATGAGAAGTTTATACTGCTTTGTTCATAAATTATTTTATTATTAATAATTTCTTTGATTCATTGCAACGTTAATCCCATCCCTCCATTGTTTCCTTGGTCGTCCTCGTGTGGTGTTCAGGTAAAAATTGTGTTTGGAAATCTATCATTTTATGTCATCAACTGGCCGTACCATATTAATTATTTTGCTTTTACATTTTCTACTAATGTTGTCTCAATCTCCATCCTCCTGATTTCATCGTTCGGTATTCATCGACGTCACCCCACAACACTAACTCAACAATTTATTTTTACAACATTTATTTTTCTTTTGGTATCTTCGTTTAAGGTGTATATCTCAGAGTCGTAAGATACGCAACTCTCCATTAACGATTTGAATAATTTTACTTTTATTCTGTTGGAGAGTTATCCTCCTCAATGGAATGAATGGAGTCTTCTTGTTATTGATTTTTGTCTGCCACTCTTTAAGGATATCATCTTTGTCTTCCTCACTATCCTTCAGATGCAGTACTACCAAATATACATTTACTCAGGTATGTTTTCGTCTTTGACTACCTACTACCATACATTGAGCTTTATCTTAACTCCTAAACCCCATTTTGCATAATCCTTGATAAGTTTTCTAAGGGTGTAATTTCCATCATCTTCATCTTTCTCTAGAAAAAGGTGTAAATATTGTTCCTTCCCTAACGCTAACCTCTATTTGAGCTCATTTCCCCATCCTCTTTAATATTATTATATTCCTAATGACGTACTTATTGTTAGCTAGTGCTTAAGCTTTTGGATAGCAACTTTTAATATACTATAATATATAGAGTACATAAATAGAGGAATTTTAGCGCGAAATGTGGGAGAACATTGTATGTAGTAGCAAATACCAATTATAAGTCCAACAGTAGTTGGAAGTAGTTTCCAGACAAAACCAATTTCAAACTCCATTACAAACACATAGATACGTGCATGTACGTATATCAGCGAGGTCTTCGAATAAATAAAGTAAATGCTGTATAAACTATTAGCTTACAGTACAGTAGGTAGTAATTCACATAATCTATACGGTCAAATTATGTATGGCATGTTCTATTACAGATTTTCCTTGCCTCAAGCACATTCCCATTTTTCGCTGCAGAAAGGGTTAATTATCTTACGTTCACGCCGAGATTCAATTCGTTTTCGTCAAATATAATAATATATTTTGAAGTGTATTCTGTTGAAATAAGATCTTTGAACTGATTTAAAAGCGACTTAGTTAATTTTGAACTTTGCAAATAAAATTATCCCCAAGGAGCAGTCAAAATATCTAAAACAACAAGAACAAAAAAGGAGACAGGAGCGGGATGCAAGAAACGGGAAAACAGACGAACTGCTTTAAGCTCTAAGCTACTTTAAAATAAGAAGCAAAGCAAGATAGAGAAGAAATTGACATGAAAACTAAGAATAAGAAAGACGGAGAAACGGATCGTACTTCAAGCCTAAATACTAAAAAAGGTAAAGATGAGGGGATAGATTATAATAAGAACGAAACGAATACAAGAAGAAGAGGATGGAAGAACGGAAGCGAAAAGCAGAAACAAACCAATAGAATGCAACAAAAGCATGAGAAATGGAAGAACCGCAAGAAATAGCAACCGTATAAAGAGCACAGCGTAAAAGACAAACACAAAAATCAAGAATAACAGTAAAGATTAAGTTTAATTTTTGAATTCGGTACTTATTCCAGTCTCAAAACTTACTTTTACTTAATTCAAATTTATGTTTTTAAACCTGTACGCATTTCGCTTAATGTTTAGTTTCCCTATTCCCCCTTCTGTCAGCCGTGTTTTATTGATTGCTTATCGTCACCACAAAAAGAAAAAACAGATATTTTGATTCTAAAGTTCGGGGAGTACAAAAAGTAGTTCCTGATTAGCCTATGAGAAGCGAAGGCTGTTCGAAGCGCGCAGAAGTCAAAAAAGAAACATCTTACGGGAAGAGTATTTTTTCTTCTTGGAGAGAGAGAGTGCTAGCAACCTTGCAAACGAGAGTACACAGTCGACTCTTCCGTGACGCCAACAACACGCTTCTAAGGTTTTACGTAACGTAGTTCGTGATTTTCGGTAATTTTAAGTAAATGACGCGGAATATGAAGTGGCGTTCTATTTACGTAAAAGTTGGAAGTATAGGTTCAAATTTCCCGTCTCTGTTAAAGTTGCTTTTACAGTGATGAAAGGTTCACCTTTGCTTGAGGACTTCTGCTGGACGCCTGGTCATACGAGGAAGTCCCCATACAAAGTGGGAGTCTGCAATCTAGTGCCCCTCGCCCTTGAAGGACGCAAATAATTCGTTGGTTCGAAAGATTAGCCTGCCTCATAATCGGCATCAGCCGAATCTTTTCCCTTGTCATGTTCTAGAAATGCGGATTACTTTACCCTTGCTGTTAATCTTTTGTGAAAATCTATATAAAGTTACTTTTAATGTTGCTACTTACAGTACTATCCTTGAATTTAAAATTTTGTTCATGAATGTGGATTACCTGCAATTTAAGCCTCGAATAGAAATAGATTCGGAATAACTTTTCGTTATCGTTCAGTTACTTGTAAATTTACTTGGTTAATTTCTGTTGCTGTCATTTCAAACAAGAATACTTCTTGTGTGTGTCTGTTAAGTTGGGCCGTTAAGAATCTTTTTTTTGCATTCTCTCTTATATCATTCTTTATTCAATAAACTTCGAGTTTGTTAATTTTATTCGGATGTTTTTGTGCTATTAACCTGGCACATCGAGCGATACTTCAGTGAGTGAGTAATCTGATTCTTATTCTCGCTGAAACGCCTAATTTATTAATTTACCAAATCAGTGGCGCCCATACTTTAATCAGCCAGTGTTTAGAACAGCCCTTTCGTCGAAAATCTTGCTTGTTATCAGATCTTCTGAAGCTATCTTGCCGCTTGCTGCCGAAGTGCTGTCTGTGTTCCTTTCTTTTCCTATTTTGGAAAGTCTTGTCAACCGGCTGGAGCACGCATCACATTTTCTCCTTTTCTTCTCCGACTATTTCTGTGTCTCTAGCAATTAGAAAGAAAATACCAAACCAAATTTAGACAATATCCCACCTAAAAGTTTGAAACCTTTGGTTTCAACTTCTTGTTATAAACAAGATAAAAATGATGCCAAAAAAATCTATAATCATTTCTAGTAGAACTTTGTCATTTTTAGTGTTCTAGGTCAGTTAATCAGAGTGAATCAGTTCCCGTACTTTTTGGTTTTTCCTACGTACAGTATTGATTGCCTCTTTTTATTCCTCAAATTTTTCATATAAGATGACGCAAGCATGTTGTCTCTATAGTAGCAGATGTTTGAAGTGCCAATTTATCGGGTCTGTGTAGCAATCATTTCAGATAGTATTTCTTTCTTGTTCTGTCGTAATGTATCAACAATTGTCAATTTATGTGGCGCTTCCGATAATTCAGTTGTTAATGGTACAGAAGTAAATCAATTATCCATGGTTATGTTTGTGTTAGATTCGTAGACAGTCAGCTGCTCAATTCCCTTACAAAATATCCACTTATAGTTAGTCGAAGACCAGAGGATTTCGTAGGTTTTCCGATATGCGACATCGCATTCATTACGTATTTTGTTTTTAGATCACAGATCAACATTATCTCTAACCCAAATTTAGCCGGTCTATTAGGCATATAAATTCTGAAATAAGGACATCTTCCTGTCCTAACAGTTGCTCATCAATAAAATTGTAGCAAAAGTATCGGGTGTACAATAAGACGGGCAGGCATTTATACATTCTCTCCAAATAAAATTGTCAATTCCATTTCTTTAATTGCTCTCTCATCAAATCTCACACAATTTAGGAGAGATTCAAGTGTTTCGCTGCTCATACCGGCTTTACAATTTCCTCCACAATACGAAGTATTGAATATCTTCCTAGTTGCAGATGGCTCATTTTTATCTTTATTGCTGTTCTGAGAATCGAAACTCCCAACAAATGATTTATTTCCTCGCCAGTTGTCTCTAACAAAGTCGTGCTTTCTTGTGTTTTATCTTTTTCTCGAAG
Organism: Chrysina gloriosa; assembly: GCA_038088585.1. NCBI lineage: Eukaryota > Metazoa > Arthropoda > Insecta > Coleoptera > Scarabaeidae > Chrysina > Chrysina gloriosa. The sequence goes on from CM076092.1 coordinate 11,538,959, forward strand.
CCCGACTAGTTTCTTGTTAGTATGCCGAACAATATTTTTAATGATCGAATCTGTAGTAAAAAGCGATAAAATCTCTTTGTGCGAAAGTAAGTTCCTCACTGGACTTTTTCTGGATTTTTGCATAAAATGAATAATTTTTCTAGCCGCTCTACGCGAATTTGGTACTGTTAAAGACCAATTGTGCTTATTTTTTTTCGTCCCAATTTTTCTCATCGGAGGCAACAATACACCATGCAACAAATTTAAAGGTCGAAGATAATGGAACATTGGAATGAACATAATTTAGTTCTCGCTGTAGAATTTCGGTCTATCAACTGGTAAACATCGCTTTTAAGAAGATCATTTTCGCTTTCGTTATTTACACTACCAAATTCCTGGTTTTTATCATCACTCCCAACTTTTTCAAGAAGTTTGTGTACTTAGCCAGAATGACGTTCCAAATTTTCCAAATCCAATGCACCAGACATCTTACAATTTTGTTAGAAATCTACAATATAAATACAAAATGATCCTAGTAAAATCGTTGTAAATTCTAAATTACTACTTTACATTGTATATAGAATAAAACATTGCAAACCTATACTAATGAACAAATTCAAATCAGAAAAATTAATAAACCCATAAAAATAAGGATTAGCATTACCACCGAACATTCGTCTGTGAGAACGCTAGGCACTTTGACGTCAAAATAAAAATTGAAACAATGAAATTTCGCTAAACTTTAATAAAAGTATGCAAATAAAGGTAGTGAAAAGATACCTAATAAAATGTTGCACAATATATCAGTTCCCAAGGTTCTCCTAAAGCGGTTTGTTCAAGAGGCAAATGTTTTTTAGTCACGTAATTTAGAATGTCATCACTCGAGTTGGAAGTTTCTTAAATTATAAAAATTTGTCTTCACTGAAATTTTTATTATTAGAATTCAATCGATCATGTGTGGAATAACATTGAAATATGAAAATGCCATCAGTTTATTGCATATATTGCATATGTTTATAACATAATGCAATAATTTGTAAATATTTTGTTATTCTGCATGTAGAATGAAATAAGAGTTTCATGTAATATTACTAGATATGCTTTATATTGACCAATACTTGGTCCTATCGTATAAGTTTATCGATTCATTTTTATGTCGATTAAATTCAACACAAACTCTTAGAAAGGGAAATAACAATACGTATAAGAAACGAGGTTTTGAACCCGTCAAATGCACTTTGCGGCAAATGTGTGGCAGGTAATAGAAATAAGGTGGAGATAATTCGATAAATGACATGACTAATGCCCGGTTTCATCAACATCAACTCTCCGAATAGAAACACCGTTTTATGTTTCACCAACAATGAGTAGCACTATTCATAGACTAAATTTACCACTAAACTAACTGGCCAAATACATAGGGTTTAAATTTTATTCCGAGATTTCTAACCCAGCCAGAGACTTGACAGTTGCAAACAAATTTGTGTTTGTTGTGTAGTAGTTTATCTATATATTAATACGCAGTGGGTTGTCTTCTGGTACATATTTTAGAGTGTTCCCTCCATGTATCGCGATGGTACATATATCCATGTTTTCGTATTACAATGCAGATTTGTCGAATGTATGTTTCACCGCGATACGTGCAGTGGAACGCAGATGAGAGTCTGTAACATATTGCATATATTACATATTGTAAATGTCAGAATGACACACGCAACGTGATATACGTCAACCACGTCAAGTAATGACATATTATTATATTAAATACGTTCGAGAAACGGACAAAAATTGTGTGGCCTAATATTGTTTGCACAAAATCAGATTAAGTGGATTAAGTTACCGTCTCAATACATTGCGAGTGAGTAAAATAATTGTATGTTCAGCTCATCCGTTCGTGCCAAGCATTTACATTTGTGTATTGTGTGTTCAAGTCCTCCTCATGTCTCTTTTTTCAATCTCTTCGTGCACAAAGGACTTGAACACACATTTCCAGGGGTGTAAAACCTAGATCCTATCCACCGCGCTACCATCTCTTCGTTGAACAGCACTTAAAATTAACGATATAAGAGACAAATAGGAAACTTCAATTTCTTTTTCAACGATTTTCCAAAAAGTAGAGCGCTATTTTTATTTTATTCTACTCGAAAATACATTAAGGATTCAATGTAAATCAGGTGTGATTGTTTGTATTTGACTGCGTATTAATATATAGATGTTGTGGTCGAATTTCGACCATCGTCCGATAAATGACATTTTAAAAGCGTTTTGATGTACATATTTGTACTTTGGCTATTATTGCAGCAACGTGTGTTACATAATATTGCGGTAAGTATGAATGATGGTGAACCATTCTGTGAATTTGTAATACTTGTATTTGAAGATCCTGGATATGCTTCGAAAGTGATAATATGGGTGTTGGCAAAGGTGTCAAAATTTTCGTTTAATATATATATATATAAATCTTGAGAATTTCTTTTTCATTTTTCTAATTCCATTTTTTTAAATTCTAATTCTGTTAACTCTCTTTCTTTAATAATCCCCGAATCTCATTTTTTTGGTATGCTGCTCTTGCTTGCATCAGTATGTTTGTTTCCTATGATATATCTATTTCTATTATCCCTAATAAGTTTTTCTTTTCTTCTTCAAGAAAGTTTCTTCCTCTTTCCCTTTTCCTCGAAGTATCTGGATTCATTTTAATCTAAAAGACGTTCACACTTGTATTTATTCGAATTGATATGTAGTTTTGCATTACACAAAAACATTTTCTTAAAGAGTACGTATTGAAATTGTATCAAATATAGATAAAATTGTACTTAGGACGAATAATAAAAGTTTCTTTTACAAAATTAAATGTTTTTAATCGCACACTTTTGATATGATATACGTCCAGATGCGTCAACGTACGTCAAATGGCAACAGAAATATCATAGAAATATAAGAAAAACTACGTTTTTGCAACAACTCTAGTAGCAGCATTATGAATTAAAAAGCATCTTATTCATTGAATAACTGAGGTTGAAATTGAAACAGAAATTTACTTAACTGGAGAATAAACTTTATTCATAAAATAACTACTTGTGGATTTATTCAGTGCTGGTGAAACAAGGCATAAGAAAATTAGGAGGAATGCCAGGAAACCCAAAACTATCACAAATGGGCTTTGGCCCTGGACGTACAGAAATACCGTACTTCGTGGAAGGACATGGTTTTCGTAATGAAATTTGCTTTTCTCGATATATATGCGTCTGTATCAGCAGCACAAAGATAGTGATATTTTGAAGTAGCATTTTAAAATTTATTGAATCGATAGATTAAACTTTATGGTTTAGAAGTTCGGAGTTATTGATTTTAATCAAACTACTCGAAAAAAATAACTTAAAAAGTAATTCTAAACAACATAAAGCAGGCAGTTTTCATTTGCTTCTTACTAATGAATTTATATAAAAGTAAAAGCAGTCTAGTTTCTAAATTTCTAAAACGCATGCAGTAGATATATCACCTTCTCCCCTAGAAAGCTACCATCATACATTTAAACGATATCGGTTTGAAAATAACATGTCGTCGTTACTAAACATAAACTTATCATTTACCGGAACAAAGTAGACGCTACAAGATGTGTCAGATGTCATCCAAAACTGGATCCCAATGGCAACAGACGTTCCGTTTTCGCACCGGGGACTTCCGTAATCCAATGAAAACAAGAACGGATCGAAAGAAAAACACCTACTAACACACAGAAGTCGCCGTAGCGTGCAGAAACAACACCCGAACTCCGGAAGAAGGGCGAAGACACTCGAAACGATGAGATAAGAAGGTCGGAAAAGTTTCGCGAACTTTGTGAGAAGAAAACAAAAGGGCGCGCCGCCAAAAATAACTAGTACGAGACGTCGTCGAAACAACACTGTCTGCCTTCTGCTTCGCTCGCGCTCGTTGACCGTGCGAACCCGGTATGGGATTTCTATGTAACTGGTTGTGGCCGTTCGATCGCGAACCGAAGAACCTCCTCACCTTTCTAAAGATTCCCGAACCGCTGACTGAGCATCTACCAGTAACCGCGATGAACAACACGACACGACGTCGTTGCCATCACCGCCGCGAGCTCGAGGATGTACTCGTCGCCAGTGCAGGACTGGCCGCGCAAAACTCAGTTTCGAATTTCAATAAATCGCTTGCATCGGAGATATTTTAAATCTAAAATTATTCCTAGCGTGTCCGACACGCTTTAAGATTTCGATGTAATTTGTCGGGAAATAGATTCGTTCAAAGTCTAAAAAAGAAATTTATTTTTAAAATTTTTGATATGTCGAGTCTGGGGTCTGTTTCATGAAATGACTTATGAATCATGTTATTATGCCGCTTTTTATATCTGCTCGAATCGTTTTATTGGCGACTGTGTTGTGCTCAAAGCAAATGCGAATTTCTACGGAAGCGAAAAGTGTATCACAGATGTATGTATTTCGCCGAGATTCATTGGTCGAGTTCTAAACCCGGAAAAGGCTTTTCATAAGTCTTTTTGCCATGTACGTTATGTTTAGATCTATTCCCGGTTGCATTTATGATTACTGGATGAGTTTCTTATGAGTTCTATCGAACTATAATACTTGAAACTCAATATTTTATACTAATGAACGATCTTTTGTGACGCATCAGTCCCCTCACATGTGCTTTAGAGGGTCACTTTTCAAGTTTCAGATATCTCAAATAGATCAGGAAACGATAAGCGATGGGTATTGTTAGATTTGCTTTATTACCTTTTGCCATGGGAAACGAATTTCCCTAGACAAGACTATATGCGGAAGAACCGTTCTCAAAACTGTTAAGTCTAACTAAAGGAACAAAGCTGGACAACGTACTCTAAGGAAGCATGAGGGCCACAATAGATCTGGAAAGGTGACAGTGGAACGGGCATCATCAGGCCACCTCAAGTAATCTAATCTAATCTAATCTAACCTTTTGCCATGTTTTGGACAAATTCATGGCTCTGCAGCACATTGAGAAAGCACCGTTGCAAGAACGATTTGACGCTCTCAACAGAAGTAAAGGCTTTACCAGTGGACACGTTCTGTGCATTAAAATATCAGTACACCGATTTTCCACGAATAAACAAACAATATATAATCCCGCGAATCATAGCAAAACGAAACAATTTTGTAAGACACTGTTCTGGATGTCTGGGTTTGAAAGTTTCCTGTAATTTGCTCGTCCTGCACGTCTGTTTGCAAACCAAATCGTTTATATTGCCATGAGCTGTGAGGGAAATTGTTTTGCTAATCGCGAAGTAGCTAACGTATGGCGAATGGAGTCCTTGACAAATGTGTCGTGGAATAAACTAAATGTTAGAAAAGACTTTCGAAAATTAGTAATATTTTATTTCAATTATATGATTTTTCAACTAAATTTAGGAAAAAGTGTTTGCACAATAGCGATCTAATTTTCGTATCTTTTGAGGCCGTTTCTTCATTAGTTCCTGAATTTCATTTATGTGCTTCATCTCCTAGCTAATCTTTTTTAATTAAATAGTCCACACTCTTACTGCAAACATTCCTTCTCGAATCAGCCCCAGAAGGGTTCTATCGGTCGCAGCTGTGAGGAGGACTGTACTGATTGACAATTCAATACCATATTTTTCCAAATCCCGCAATGATTCAAAATCTAGGCTGAAAACGATTTTATCACGTTGATGATATTCTTCGATAAATTTTCGATATAAGTTTGGGCAGAGACTGCTGAACCACCCTTGAAAAATATCGGTTTATTAATATTACCCCCGTTGATTGCCAATCAGAACAAACATTTCCCGGGAACTTGGTTTTTCGGATATACTTGACTTTGTCTGGTGCTTCGTGATTAGCAAGCTCAAAATAATGTTTCCGCCGCCATTCGTTATCTTCCACAGTGAAATAGCTTTCGTCATCCATCAGACAAATATGTGTAGAGTTTGTTGCGAAGTATTTTCCAGATAGTATTCGCAACCTGGGTTTGATAATTTTTTCTTGTCTGGCTTGATTTCTCTGCTCTGGAAGTTGCATTTCTATGGACGCCAAATACTTTTTATAGTATTTTTATCCACTATATATTTTATTCCCAATTGTCGGTAAGATCTTACACTTCAACACACTGTATCTGCTTTCAGCCGGGCGCGAACTTTGCTGTCCTGTAGACCTTATTTTTGCCAGGATCCTTTTCTCCTTTTGTGCTCTTTTTATTTCTAAATAGTTGAATTATATTATATACAGCTGATTTTTCAGGTCCCTTGTCTTCCAGATGGTGAAAAATTTAATTTTTACTTTTGTTGCGATTGTTTTCCAAAAATTAGTAAATCACTTTTCGACGCTGCAACCCGTTTAAAAGCATTTTTACGACTAAATATAAAAACTTTGCATAGATTTTGTGTCACGTGAACAATGATATGTCCCATTACTTTTCCACATTGAAAGTTTTTACTGCAGTTTAGCAGTACTTTTATTTTGCGCTAAACGTATTTGTCCAGATTTGATTCACCATACGTTGCATCGTATTGATGAGTCTTAATATGGAAGAAAGCCAATTGCACTGCTTTTTCGGGAGCTAGTGAACGTACATCAATTAATAGGTGACTTTGTAGAGAGTCATTTACGATTTCTTCTTCTTTTTGTTTAAATTGTTATGGCTCTCGTTGGAAGAAGGTCCATCTAGATAATTGCATGTTTTGAATAGTTAATTCATGTTGTAAGGTTGAACATTTCTTCATACTCTGCTTCTGTTTTTCCTCTATATATTTAAAGTTCTACTTTGTTAACACCTAAGACCTTTTTTAAGCTTACAATAACAGTCACCAGCACTCTCTCTTATTGCACGCCTGTCTGTTGATCTTGCATCAGGGTTTACACTCTTGTTTTCTTGTTCTGGACTCATTCATTTCGCCCTTAACATAATTAGCCTGGCGTTCAGAAAATCGAAACTAAATACTATATAGTCCAAATGCAAATAAAGTCGTTTTTCCTTAGCACATTCCATTTGGATAATTGCAAATACGTATTTTCACAAAGCCACGAGTGACGCTTTGTTCTCCTTATGCTTAATCCAGCGCGATCTTAATAGTCCAAATATGTATTTAACCTTCCTATACTCACGCATACGGTCTGTGAGACCAATTTATATAGTATAGTATACGTTTTCATTTTGACGTGAGTATAGGAAGGTTAAATGTCGATATGGTAAGGGTAAGAGCTACTTATGTGAGCTCATACTAACAAACAAGCATATTTCCTAGTTTATATTCGAAAGCTTCGGGAATGAGTACTATGCATGGATCATCCTTTGGCATTCTATTTGTAACAAAGACGTTTTAACTTGTTAGCACTTTCGCTCCGGGTCGTCGCCCAACTTGACTTCTTACATAAAAAAGACAACGAGGAATTTTGACTTGCTAGGATTTTTCTCTTATCAAAACCAAAGTATCCACCGAATCTGAACCTTCAAAATTGGTGACCAAACTCATAGATCTTGATACTTATAATTTACTTGGCACTAGATAGTTTTTGGTGTTGGTACATACAGAAATAAAGACAAGTCCACCTTGAAAGAGTCTGATTACGAGAATGAGACAATTTCATGGAGCCCCTTACTAATCTTTATCTCAACAAAAGTTTTTCCCATCAAGCGTGGATGTATGAATTACAATTCAACGGCAAGTCGCTTGCTATGTAGTCCTTTGTTTTCTCCAATTAGATTAGATGGATATATTTAAAAGGAAAAGCCTCAGACGAGTTGTTAGTTTATTTCATTCTAGTTCTTTTTAAGAAAATAATAGAATTTTGATTATTAAATCTTTGCAATGTCTTCTGTTTCTTCTACAAGTGTATGCTGTACACTGCAAAGTAATGTAAATGTGAAACTAACTAGTTCTAAAGCCTTCTTACCCTTTCGACTATAAGGCGGTGACGTTGAGCTGTCATTCTTCCCCGATTTTGCTACATTTTACACTTCGATTTTCAGCCGCTGCCTTTACTTCTTCCGCCCAGATTTTTCTTGATCTTCCTCTCTTGCTTCTCCTCGGTACTCTCTTACACTGTCCTAACCATCTTGTTCTTCGCGATTCTCAAAAGATGTCTCATCCATCTCAACTGACTCTTCTCTAATTGTATCGGTTTAACTTTCAGGTTTTCCCTAATAGTGTCATTTCTGAATCTGTTTCCCCTTACCTTCAATTTTTTTCTCACGAACATCATTTCCATGCTTTGTAACTTGCTCTTTGGGTCTTTGTTGTGGTCCACCCTCCTGCTCCATATGTCTAAATTGGTGTTACTATGCGTTTAAATATTTGAACTTTTGTTAGTTTTGGTGCATTTTGTGCTTATATAAAGGTAAGTGTAATTTGTCCTAAAGAAATCATTTAAGCTATCAGGTATCTAGAAGGAAACAGAAAGAGGCACCAAACAACCAGTAACAGGATATCTACATTGGTTTGTTGGGCCCTCAATGCGCCAAATATTCCTTTAAAAATCATATCGCGGAGTTGATGATCGTTTATGGAAATAACCCAATTTTGTCAACTAAACGGACTCATCAACGCGCTTGTAACCCAACGCTCTGCTTCCTATACGTTAAGAGGTAAACCATTCATTAGTCGTACCGGTGCACGGTGGTTTCCTCATTATCTCCCTCACATCTCTTCGCTTGATTACGAGACCTTGGTAAGACCTAGGCAAATGCTCTCAATTCATAGACGCAGGACTGGTACTTATTCAAACACTATTTCCGACTGCGTTACTGATGATTCTGGTGTCTCTTACGAACAGTAAAGCTGCTAATATATACAAGCTGAGTGTTTGAATTTTCTATGAAAACCACGAAGTTAAACATTCTATTCTATCGAATAGCACGTGTGAGATACCAGCGTAATACACTATTTTTGTGTAAATTCCTTAAATATTTTATGCGATATGCATTATGTTAGTTTATCGACATTTGATTATGAATTTTGTTTGCTTTGTCTTATTTTGCTCCTATAATTACAATTCTTCGAACTGAAATTTTAATAAACAAACGAAAAATTCAATTCAGAGGCACTGGATGGGTTTCCCTGATATTAGGATGACATACGAAAAGAGAGTGTATATATCCTAAAGCCATGACAATACAATTGTCAAGATATGGGGAGCAATATTGCAGAATAAACCTGTTGATCTGTTGGTAACAAATGCCAGATAAAACTTGAGATGCAGTGGCTTATAACAGTTGGATCGACACAAACCGAAAAAGTATGACAAACTAAAGAACTTAAGCACTCTTCGGAAGATGGATAACACACTCCAGGAGTATTCAGAAATTCAGCTTTAATCCGGCACTGTACTGCATAAAACAAGACTAAGAAGTCGCCCGATGCAAGGTTATGCGAGAAGAGGACGAAACAGACTATACCGCTATGTTTCGTTGCTTGCTATAGGAGGCGTTGGATAGTTCGCGCCGTTTAATCGTATACACACACACATAGATATAACGTGTGAGTCGAGTTTGGAATCCGTACTTTCACTTTTTCTACCCGCACGTCGTCATAAAATCCGTGTATTTGCTCATCCTATATTCAAAATTAGATGCGCATTCTATCCTCTTAAACCTTGTCATTTATCAAAAAATTATCACGTTCATATGTAAATGAATGCGCACATAAAAGGTCTCGAGAGAAGGATGCGACGGAGTCGACATTGTTTGCTTTCGGTATAGAGAAAACATGAGTCTGAGTGATATCTAAAATAAGCTAAGGTTTAAATTATGGCGAGGTTTAATGAGATCGTCAATATTTGGGTTACACCTTATTTGTATTGGTATTTGTATGATACGATATGTGTTAAATATTTGCAGTTGATAATATAAAGAATTAAGCCCAAGGCGTTGCCTACTCATTAAGAAACTAGGTCAGGTTCTTGCCCTTTCAAGGAAATACAAGATATAAGATAAATTGTTGGGTTCACAACCGAATCAAGAAAACAAAAGGATTTTGTTCAGGGAACGAAACAACTTCACTAGGCAATGTCCGATTTCACCAGTATCTTTCGTCATCTTTCAGATTTCAGCAGTACTCTACGTTCATAAAATGTCTGGATTTCTGACGGGGCGAAGACCGAACAATGTGAGATTTGGTATCATCATCATTATTAAATTATTACAATTCAAGAAGTTTTGCAAAAAGAACAAATGATTTGATGCTTTAATGGGCCAAAGTTGGGTGTGCATGGTGCATACAATACATCCCAACCAAACTGTAATCATTTCTGCCCAATGAATGGGAATATGTATTGATTTATATTATTCTTGTGAAACAATAGTATTACGATTTGTTAATTATTGTTCACTACTCTTGAATTGCATGTTTCGGTTTGGTAATTTGCTGGAACACATTTGAATGAATCGTTTGGTTGCGTGGTAGAATTTAAAACTAGGTAATTCCTTTGTAATCGTATCAAAGTGATGATGTAACCCTCTTTACTTTTCTATGTTTGCTTCAGCTTTAAGCACAGCAAGGTTTCACTTATTTCCCATTTTAGATGCTGACACTGTCAGACTTCTTCTATAATCTTCAGCAATTTCCGACTACAACATATTTTTTGGTTTCATGTCTTTGTAGTTCCTACATTTTCCGCAATCGTTTTGTCTCCTCCATGCCTTAGATATCTTTTATTTATTTACACGTGATTGTTTCAGTTTCAAAACTCGCCTCAATCAACTACCCAGAAAATTGGTAATGTGCACATGAAGCACTATTACCGCAAACCATTGAATTGGATAGAGACCCATAGAAGTTTTAACAAATCGAACACAATTGCGACCCAATGCATATCTAACAATCAAACCGTACAGTCGTTTTGCTGCATACCGACGAATAGATAGAAATGTTACGGTTATTATTGAAACAATGACATCAAAGGGTTTCGAAGCAATCGCAATCCCGATAATCGTCATAAATGCAAGTGCGCATAAAATATTCCGATTCTCACAATAAAAGCCAGAATATCGACGGAAAAGCGAAGTAAGTCCATCAATAATTCGACGTTGGTGCGTAAATTATTCTAATTGGAAGTACTAATAGAGCTGTGCGATCGTTGCATGGTTTCGCATCGTATGACTGGGTTAACATTAAATAACTGTTACTCAATTTCAAGCATGGCTGGTCCATAAATTATGCGTTCCAACGAGTGACCTGGGAGAATCAGCCTCTCTTCGGCTACAACGTTCACCGTCTAATTTGCGTGCTCGTATTAAGAACATCGAAGTTTATTATGCGATAGTGGATGCGATACTATTACGCGCTTATATGTGGAATGTCGTGATTTAATTCAAGTGGTGAGTGTTATACGATCAGCGATCGCGTATTAGACTCTTCTGAGATGATTGAGCATACGTTTGGCAAGATTGACCGCGCAACAGGAGGCGCTAAAATATGCGTACGCCGAGGGGAATGCGTGGGAATAAAATTTTAATGCTCCGACGACGTTGATTAATGATCCCCGCCGCTATAAAATATTCGTTTCAATTCTATTAAATTGGTAAATAATTGAAAACAGCCACATGAAATATTTTGACGGATATTTTGGGAAAGTCGCCGAAAATTAGATCGTTTCGGTTGAATCGAATATTACATGGTTAAAATGGAATTATATAACGAGCGAAATAATTTGTGCCTGTGTGCTGGAGCGATTATTGTACATAGAATAGGTAACCCTTTACGGGAAGAAACATTTTGATCGGTACCTTTTGTTTAAGTTGGTTCCAACCCGCCACAAGCGTTTACTGAAATATTTTTCTTGATTTCATCACTCAAACGCTGCAATAATTTCGTATAATACTCGTCGTTAATTGTTTTTCCTCGTTGAAGATAATTAATGAAAATAATCCCACGCCCATCCCAAAAAGTGACCCCATGGCCTTGCCAGCAGAGGGGACTGTTTTCGCCTTCTCCGGAAGCGATTCTCCCCTTTCAGTCAATTGTTTCGACTCTACTTTTATCTCAAGTGTGAAGAAATGGATCCCTGCTACATGACGCAAAAACTACACATTTTGCTGCGAAACTCCAAAACGTTGTTTCTGTTTCATTGTGAGCAAACCGGTACCCACCTTGCGTACAGCTGTCTCAACAAATATGCCATGTAAAGTACTTTTTCAAATGCTAGATCGCGCACTTTCAGTCGACTGTCATCCAATACCATTTTGTGGATTTTACTCACCATTTCTGGGATGGTCACCTCATTTGAACGACCACTGCGATGTCCGTCTTGGGAGCTCGTTCGGCTTCCATAAACGTTTTTTTCTTTATAGGGATAATATTTACGCCAACGTTGAGAGAATGTAAAACAGTTTAAACCCTGTCTTAACTTTTTTTGATATCTCTTATAGTTTCAGAACCGCGAAGGATAGTGTCTATAAACGCAAAAAGTCAAAGACAAAAAAAAGGCTCATTTTAGAAGTAGAGAATTCCTCTTTTAAGGCTGTTCGTTACTTTTTTCAAGATCGGTTAACCTCTTTTTTTTTGATTGGTTCCAAAACTACTTTGAAAATAGTATGCTTGACCTCTAAAAGTAGTGTGTGTACCGATAAAATATTAGTTTTTTTTTACAATCTTAAGAGCTTCTACAGCTTTAATTTTTTTCAATTATAAGTGAAGAACCAGTAAGCTTACAGGCTCGAAATTTTGCATACAGTGTATTCGCTACAATAGCTATGTCTTGTCGGCGAGCTTTCTTGTAAATTCCTTTGTTATCGTTGCTTTTCTGAAGTCCAAAAATGACGGTAAGCCCATGGTCATTTTTCTATTCCTTAATTGATGTTAAATTCAACAACAAACAGCAATTTACAAAAGCTCGCCGATAAGAGCAGTCGTAACGAATACACGGTATGCAAAATTACGAGCCACTAAAGTTACTGGTTCTTCACTTATTGAATAAAAATGAAAGCTGTAAAATCTCTTAAGATTGTAAAAAGCTAGTATTTTATCGTTACACACACTACTTTCAAAGGTTAGATATACAGCTTTGAAAATAGTTTTGGAACCAAAGAAAAAATTTAAGTTTATCCGATTTTGAAAGAAAGTACCGAACACCCTTAACGTGTACACGAAGTCTAACTTGGTTGGTTAGAAAGAATTGTATACCTTCGTTTTATCACAAATCAAAGCAAAACACAAACATATCCGTAAGCATACAAACGTTCGTAATAAATCAGGCGACCCAAGCAACGGTCGCTCCATACTTTACCTGGTCTCTTTTGTTATTATTTCCTGTCGGACAGGTAGTTCCTAATATAACTCCAAGGACATCTGCGTCGTGATGATAAAATATTTACATTTCACGTATTCGAAGTGTATTTAATTCTTGCCACGAATTTTATGTACTGTTTCAATAATTACAATTTCAATATCGCAATTACCGCACAGTGTGAATCCGGCACGGCTAGTACATTTGATTCGATTCAATTAGGGCCTTCGATCGTAATAAATTCAACGCTGCCAATGACAAATTAAAATTCAATTATTAGGTTTATTCTTGGGCAATGTCAATATTTTACTATCAGTGAATAGTGCATCCGATAAATAACAAGTTCGATTTAATTAATGTCGTTGCGGGAAGTGTTGTGTATTGAAAATGATAGCGGACATGTCCCGTCATGGTTATTATTGGAATACGTTAATTAATATTCATATTTAGAGGGTGCTTTGAATATTTAGAGATAATTTAGAGACGGCGCATCGAAAGAGGATAAACTGGACAGTTGGAGCAGGACACAGAGTTTAGCCTAGTATAGCAATTCCCCAACCGGTGGTTCGTAAACCCCAAAGGGTTCGCGTGTGTTATAAAAAGGGGTTCGCAAAATAAATAGTGATAGCGGAATTTTAAATCCCAAACAAATTATGAAAAGAAAAATATTAAACGTAGATAAATATATATCCAGCACTATTAATAATATAATATATGATAGAGATCTACCACTAATAGGTCAATAAAACAAGGCTGGTTTGAGCGATAGTTATATTTTCAGAACGTTTACAAACGTTTTCGGAACACCTTCGTCAGTGAAAATATAACTAGTAATAAAATATAACATCTAGTTATATTTTCACTGACGAAGGTGTTCCGAAAACGTTTGTAAACGTTCTGAAAATATAACTATCGCTCAAACCAGCCTTGTTTTATTGACCTATTAGTGGTAGATCTCTATCATATAAGATAAGTATAAAAAGGTCACGAAATATATATATATATACATTTAATAATATAATAAAAATGGGACAACGAATGAATTAAATGTGAAATCCATGAATATTACCACAGTACGCGGTACGAGCGAAAGTTTCTCTAAAATTGTCGAATTACAGCAGGTAACAATCTGTAACGCGATGAGACGCTATGCCGTTGGCGATGCGAGTACATTCTCGGACGATCAGGAAATTTCCCAGTCAGCGCTCGAAAGAACAAGAATAACGTCTGCCGTTATAAAAACGCCGGGATCACACAAGGGAAAGTGGAGTCGAATTGAATCATACGACGTGCTTAGAAATTATGTTTGATTTTAATAAGACAAACTACTAAGGTATAGTGTGTAAATAAGTTACTGTACAGATTTTTAATTAAACGTGCGCATGTCTAGAGCCCGTTTAACATTATCATATTAAATTGTACCAAACAATTGAATACTATTTTATTGTACAATGTAAAACGCTTTACCAGTGTTTTGCACAAGATTATTGTATGAATTCAAACTCCATCATTCGTCAGGGCTATTACATATGTATTATAAACTTGTACAAAAATTCTGTGTATGATTCTGTACCATGCTACATCCTCGTTTCGAATTGTACACCAGTATCACACAGTATTTACAAATATTTCTCATAACCTCCAAAAAGACTAATTTTATGCTTAGTTAATAAGACTAATACTTTTAGTAGAACGCTCAATAAAAACATTTGCTGAGACGACCACAGTATAATGTATAAACCCACGTTTGTTTTATACTGTAACAGGACTGGACAAGACGTAAACATTAGAAAATGAGGCTATATTGGAATGCGTATAATGCAGAATAGTGAGCAGGCGCAAGTCAAACATGTAGTATGAAAATAGGGCAGGTTCTAATGTCATACAATTATTTTTCACAGAAGGATAGTACAGTGTTTTGTATTGTAGTATAAAATAGTACTCAATTTTTACGTACAATTTAATATGATAATGTAAAACGGGCTTAACGTCAAACAAAATGACTATCATTTTAAAATGGATCAATATTTCAAACCGAATACCTAGTTTTGTCGAGTCTGACGAAAAGGTAGTCGAGAAATCAATTACTTCTTCTTTTACTTCGGTTCCTGATTTGGAACAAATACAGAGTGGGAATATCGAAAGTAGTAGTGAGCTACCGTCTCATTAGACTTAAAGCAATGTAAAGAAACGAAAATATGACAGCAACTATTTTCGATTTTACTGGGAATGAATCACAATATAAACCGTTTTGCTTAATTTGTGATAAAGTCGTGGCCAACAGCAGTTTAAAACCATCATTTCTTTATAGATGTATTGAAACAACGTACCGGACGTACACACAAGGATAAATCTGTTGAGTATTTTAAAAATAAATTAGTAGATAATACGAACTGTAGTGTTCCTTCCTTTCAACCGGCTTCAAGCGAATATAAAAGAATGTTCCTGATGCATCAATTCAAATATGTTACAGAATTGCAAAATCTGGACAGGCACATGCACTTGCGGAAAATTTGTTTGGACCATGTGCGTGTCAAGATATCCTGAGGCTGGAGGAAAGACAGCAAAGAAAATTGACGTTGTT
This sequence comes from Chrysina gloriosa, assembly GCA_038088585.1. Taxonomy (NCBI): domain Eukaryota; kingdom Metazoa; phylum Arthropoda; class Insecta; order Coleoptera; family Scarabaeidae; genus Chrysina; species Chrysina gloriosa. Next base: position 11,554,751 of record CM076092.1, read on the forward strand.
TGTTCATCAAAACAAACGGTGTCGTGGAGAATTAATGATTTGACAAACGATGTGGAAGGTGAAGTTCTCAAAACCATAAAATTGAATTACTTCGCAATGTTCGTTGACGAGTCGACCGATATATCAAACGGTGTAGTACTGTTTGTCTATATTACATATAGTTTTCAGAATTCACGAATACCTCTACGGCAGGAGAAGCAATCAATGGCTATTTTGGAAAAATGGAATAAACTGGTCTTTTTCTTGGCGGTGTGCACACATGGTGCAAAATCAATTACCGGAGAAATGTTGTAATCTTATGGCGCGAATAAAGACAATGAACTAGAATACAGAATTGACCAATTGCTGGATTGATGGAAAGGCAGTGGCATGTAAACGTCTTCGTACAGAGTTGGCCAGGGTTCTAACCGACGCCGTAGAAGTTATAAATTTTATTACTCTCGTCTATTCCAGGCGGTTTGTGAGGACTTTAAAAGCCTTTGCACTTCTTCACTAGTTCATACAGAAGATAGCTTTATCGTGGTGAAGTTTTGACCGACTTGCTTGAATCGAAGTTTAAGCATCTTTCCTTGACCATCCATTTCATTTTTCCTGTTGTACATTCGATACTCATTGGCTACAGAAACTTGCATACTTAAGCGGCGTGTTTTTAAATTAAATGAATAAATATGAATGTTTTGGTTCCCTCAGCAGCATTTCATCCGAAAATGGAATTCAACTTAACGGGGGTATTAAAAGGGATATTGCTGAACATCTCAAACAGATTTAATTAGTGCGCAATGAGTATTTTCCTGATAGACCTGATGATAAACTTGATTTGAATTATTTTTGGTTTGGGATTTCGCTTAATTTATTTTATATTCAAATACTGTTTAGGTTACCTATTTGTTTCATGTGTTTGGATTAACTCTTTACCCAGCTTTTATATACACATTTCATTTATGTAATAAACCACGAGTTTGTTAGCTATTATTTGGCTTTGGTAACATGAAGAATCTCTTTTCTATTTGAGGAACCGTCCTTTTATTAATCTGCCGGTGTAGAAACGTCTATGTGTTGCACTTAGCAAATCGCTGGCGCACATATTGCTTTCATATCATCAGTCAGGTTTCTGTGGAAATAATTCTTTGACTCACACCGTAGGATGTGCTTGTCAACTGATTTCATCGGAGACAATCTGACAGCCACTCCGTTCCTGATTGCTATGTCCTGCCAATTTGTATTTTGGCGAGTTACAAGGACCAAGGTTCTTGTCTTTTCGTTCAAGACCTTCCAGAACAGCCTGTGCAGAGAAGCAGGTAGCACCGTGTCAAGGTATTCTAATTTTTTTCGCACGAAGGTAAGGCGGCCTGCAGAATCTTTACTGGACTAAACATTGAACGACGTACTAGTTACAATTTTGCATTCTGTTAGATAAAAATGACTTGTTACTAATTTTCTTGAATAATAGTGTAATGTGTGTAGGAATCTATTTATCAAATATTCATTCTTAAGTATCGATACGCAGGGCACTTATCTAAAATTGACCGATTACATATCTAGATACTTGATCCTTATTTCGACGACAATGGGCTTCCAAGAGAAGATACAATTACCCTAATTGCTCCTCAGCTTCTGTCATCGAACCCTTATCCCAAAGGCTTTAATAGTAAGAATAAGAGCTGAGGGCTCCCAATTACCGGTTCATACAATAGCTATTGCTGGTTCTTTGTGACAGTCACTATAAATTTGTCAGCCATATTAACGATTGCGAGTAGCCGTCCGTCGTCGCTTTCCTGCAAAAGATTTCCGCTTTTTCTTTTATTTATTAGGGTGCAACGTGCAGATGGAGAGAGGTTTCCTTGAATAAAGGAAATTCCCTGAAGGAATGCATTTCTATAGTTTAGACGTGTGCTGAATGCAAAGTTTCTATCGTCGAAGGAGTAAGACCATTAGTTGTCGTAACTGACTTGCCATAATTAAAATACTCAGCTACAACAAAAAACATTTGTATCCTGCCAGCTTAAAGTTACTGTTTGATGGTATCGTCTGACAAAGCAACTGTGTCGGCGAAACAAAAGTTATATTTTTTGTTGAATATTGTACTGAGTATATAGATAATTTTATTAACAAGATTGCACCGGCTTAGCTCTGAATTAACGATATCATAAAAAGCACGAATTATAACAAATTGTATTTACAAGATTTTAGAAATATTTGACATAAATTGAGAATAATTACCTATTGTGTTGTGTGTAAGTCAGTATGTTGTCAGTAGTTGATCCCCTCTTAAATTCTTTCTTCGGTGCAGCTCTATTTTCTATGGATTCCCTCTCTTAAATTCCTTTCTCAACTACACAACATTATTTCTCCGTTATCCAAATAATTAGCTGTTTATTATTTACCATGGGAAACACTTCATGATGACGTGACGTTGTTATGGAGATGCCCAGGTATCTTTGGTTTTTATATCCAGTGGTTACTAGGAATTCTTGTGATATGAAAGTATTTAATGTGTGTGTTTAAATGGTTACATTACTTTCTATCTTTCAATCGATGCTCTTTATAATAATTGATAATTTTAATTCTAGTTACATTTTTTTCTCCCATTAATCGTCTCTGGCTGGACTTAAAAAAGAAGATAACACTCGCAGGGTAATTAAATGCTTAAAAGGTGGCGTGCGTGGTATCGAAAAAGTATAAACAGAACCCAAAACTAAACCAAATGTCATTTGAACGTGAACCTCCAAAACACCAATACATTTAATATGAATTTAAATATATTGAATTGTAATTCATGATATATTATTTAATGGCAATTAACCATTATATATATACAATACTCTATATATAATATTAATATATTACAATATTCTACGATTTTGGTAAAAACCAACAAAAACAATGCATAGAATCGTTTCGATCAACTTTCTGTAATGAAGCAGAAAATCAGAAAAGACTGTTTCCAAATGGTTTGCAAAATTTAAGTGCCCATCATACATGCGTCAGCGATGAATTAAGGTCAACTAATTTCGGTTTTATTAAAGAAAATATCGTTGCTAATCAGCGTGTGACTTACAGCGAGATAGAGGCATTCTTATGCATATCGAAGACTGTGATATATCCGACTTTGCATAAGCATTTGCCTTTTAAAAGATCTGCTCAAAGAAGGGTTATCCTAATTGATATAAAGGAATGCATAATCCATATACAACAATACAACATTGTAATAGGTGACAGAAACTTGCATATATATATATATATACATATATATATATATATATATATATGTGTGTGTGTGTGTCAACCGGAAACTAATACAAATGGCTTTCAAGAAAATGATCACTTGTTTCTTCGGTTATAGCGGACATACAAACATTTCCTTAGAGAATCTAAGAACATTTAATGGTATATAATTTGTTTGGCAGAAGTCATCGACGAAATTAGGATAAACAACCGAAAACGGTGGCGTCATTCTGCAACTATGACAATGCCAGCTCACGCGCAGCACGTCAAACAATTGATTATTTGGAGAAGAAAAACCTCCAATCGACTCATTGCCCATATTCACCCGATTTTTCATCTGGGGATTTATTTACGTTCTCGAATTCCAAACAAAAAATGCGCGGACAGCGATTTTCAGCACATCAAGAAACTGCTGAAGTCCTTTGAGATACCAACCGTGAGTGTGGAAGAAATGTTTCGGGAATTGGTTTGAACGCTTGCGAAAGTGTATAAAGCTATTTAGAAAAGCAATAAAATGGTATGTTCTAAAAGAAATTTTTCTTTCCTAGTTTGTGTAATAACTTAAAGGTGCCCCTCGTATATTTTCACTACCGAAGATATTTCTGATATTAAACTTAGTCATCCATTAGTTTTACTTAATAATTACATTGCGGTTTGTCCGATAGGATGTATGTACATGGTTTTCTCTTTAGAAGTCACCTGCTTCTAAGAATGTTTATCGCATTATCCGGGTAAAATAGGAAAATCGAATGACGACATCTTCCAAGGTTTCACGCATTTTTTTACCTAATCGTTAATTCCTTTCCAGTTCTTTTTACGAGCGCGAAGGCTGCTATCGAAATTCAAATATTTTTTTTGCCTTCGTCGTATATAAATATATATGTTGTACATATACGGGTTATGTATCGTATGCTCATCACTCGACGGCGAAGGCCATCGGACGATAATAGTAATGATTTCACGCTGGACACGAGTTTACAAATGGAATTATCTACGGCAATTATGTTTTCGAGTCGGTTTAAATGTCATTCGTGTACTGGATAACGGAATTGCGTGAGAAATAACTTCTTTCCAGATTTTGCAGGTTTTCTGCAATATGTTAAATTCCAGTTTGAGTGGAATTTTACAAGAATACCCCAAGTTATTTCAAACATCCATGCTCTGGGAACAAGGCGATAACTAATCTGATTCTTGGTTATTGTACCAGCAACGTTCCTAATGTTCTAGGAATTTTTCTATAATTTCTTTGTGTCGTAGATTTTCATCAAATTACACTATAGTTTTAAGCGTACACAAATGTAATAAATTGATCGAATTTGTAGAACCCATCTCCCTTTTGCTTGAAAGCCATAGTTTTATGCTTCGAGCGATTAAATTGTTTGTTTTTCGTTTATTTGCCTAGAGAAAAGAAACGAATGGTGCACTGTTAGAGGTGCGCCACGAAAAGAGCCAATCCATGGCAAAACAAATACAAAAAAACAAGTAGAAGTCGATAGCGTTAAATACGATCTGAAATTACCTCCCTGTGTAAACAGAAATTAGTATAATCAGCTTTAGGGCGTTGTTTTTCCTAATTCCCTCTAATTAGGCTTTTTCCTGTTCGTGGTTTTTGCATACAATTTGAAAGTAAAATGTGGAAGAGGGTTCATAAATCGCTTTAAAATATTTACTGATGGTTTCTTTTGACTCGAGCGCGTCCGCTTCTTAATTAAATTCAAACTGTCGGGAATTCTACCGACTTTAAACGAATAGTTATATTGTGTGAGAGAACGCAAATTATTCACACAGCAAAATACGAACAACTAGGAAAATATTTTTGTATTTGAGTCATTTCGTTCACGCGAAAGGTCGGTTAATGCAGCTTCTTTTTTTTCGAAGCTTTTATAAAAGATAAACACATAAAATTGAATTGGTTTGATAAATATTTCTCATGTAAATATGTAATGCCAAAGCTACTTTCACAGATAGTCATCTATAGTTTGCTTTTGATTTGTCTTAAAGAATATTATAGTTATAAATTTCATTACATAATACCGATAGATTGATTGCCTGTGTGGAAATTAAACGTTATTATTATTATTATTATTATTATTATTATTATTATTATTATTGCCATCTAACCATTTCTTAGTCCTGATTCAATTTCTTGTTTTATCTACTAAGAAGTAAGTAACTGTGTATATTACTACTGGATTGTTTGATAATTGATATATCAATTGCTGCTTCGAGAAGAAAGATATGGACTGTTTTTATCGATTTTGTGGTTTGTATCCTTCTGGTTTGAAGGAGTATTCGTCTGTTCTTGAACAAAACGAACCATTTCGCTGGTGTTGATGTTCGTGTTTACATCCTTGCAACAACTTACACGTAGGTTACCCCATACAATAATGCAGTTGCAGTTTGCGACGTATCCAGTTATCCTGCTCTGGGCAGGACTAAAACCCCTCGTTTGACGAGTACTCTAGTAACCTGCTCACGACGTATTGGATTTTCATAACTTCCTCGCAATGAATTTGTGGGATTCTTATACGTTCGAAAATGAACAGTGCAATACTTTAATCCAGGGACAGAGAATTCCTTTGGGCTACAAAGTGAGCGCTGTCATTGCCCATAACGCCTTCAATGTGAATGGTCTTAATACGGATACTTTTCCTTGTGAATAAGAAAGCAATAAATATAATTGCTTCTATTACAGGAAAATTAAAAAAAAATTAACTATTTAAAATTGTTAATATTACTTTGAAAGACGAAAACCTAATATTACAATAACGGCTTCAGCGGCATTTATTAGGGATTTAATACACTGTCCACTATAAACGTTCATTCTAGTTGCAAAACTCCAATTACTTCATTTCTTGATTCACTCTTTTATGGTTGGTCATGAATAGACCAGACACTTGAGCTTTACGCTGATTACCTCATTAGGCAGCGCTTTAGAAATCCTTGTGGTTAGTTAACTATAGATTACTAAATATTAAAAAATAGATAGCTTAAACTTCAACTAAATATAGCTGAATATGTATATACGTACAAAGAAACCTCCGAACTATAAAGTTCATAACATTTAGTTGGACGTCAAAAATAACATTATTGGTTGAAGATTTCTTCTATTGAGAAATTAAATGTACGAAGTCTGCTCAAAATGCATGCTACCTTTGGCCGGGAAAAGTTAAACTATTAATTTACAGAGATGAAAGCTTAATCCCCTTCAAAATACTCTCCTTGAGACCGTACGCATTTATAACAGCATTGCTGCCACCGTTGGAAGCATCCCTGGAAGGCTGTTTTTAGAATGCGGTTCAGCTGCTCCGTCGCATACTGCACAATGTCCTCCCGAGTGTCAAATGTTTTTCCATTCGACGGTATTTTCAACTTGGGAAACAGCCAAAAGTCACAGGCAGCCAAGTCCGTAGAATAAGGAGGCTAACGAACAACTGGGATGCTGGACTGCGCTTTTGTTTCAGGATCATACCTATAAACCCACGACTCATCACCAGCGATAACGCCCGGGTCATGGTTTGCCGCATATCTCTCGTATCTCTTGCTGCGTATGTTCTGCGCAATTTCTGCAAGCAGTTCCTTTTGTTCCGCTGTTAGCAACTTCGGCAAGAATTTTGCAGACACTCTTCGGAAACCCAAATCATCACAATAACATGTACGGAACGAATGCTCAACCTCGTCTGACATTTCTTTAATAGTAATACGATGGTCCTGCGGGAGCAAGGCGTTAACCTTCTGAATGGTTTCGTTGCTTCGGCATGGTAAGTCGGATAGATTTCGAACAGTCCTCGTATACGTATTTCGTGATCAATTTAAATACTCATCTTTAGAGTTACCTCCACCTTTTTCATTGACAAAGTTTTTTTATACAACCTGTAAGTTTCAAATTTGTATTTTACTTGACCTATAAAATTGTAGCTGTAACGCGAAAGATATCTATTGAGAGATGTAATCTTTAAAAACGTCAGATTAAATTGTATAGAAATTATTTTTAGCACCTTCGCAATCATATGAAGAAGCTTTCTTTTCGTCACTTACGTTTAATCACACATTTGTTAAGTCTTAAACAATTTCCCTTATTGAGCAAGAGAAACTGGCTCCCTACTTGTTGCGTTATCAAATTGCCGGAATATTTCGCTATACACCGGTATCGGTTACGTCCTAACTTTTTCATAATATACGTACTCGCATGTACGTACATATGTAAATATTTAATCTCGTATTGGTGCTGCAAAGGAAGGATATTGTAACATCAACTATTCGATATGACTGTGTACACGATTTTTATTTCCCTGTGATTTTGAGGTTGCATGCAAATTTATTGTGTAAATCAGCGGGTCTGCATCTTTTATTTCAACCGATTACGATTGATACATCCGAAGCTTGCACAATGTAGTCCCTATTAATGCAAATAGGTGATACAAGAAATATGTTTGTTCGGTAGCATTTTTCTAATCTACTAGAATTAAGTGATTTCATTAAGAAGCTACTATTCTACTCTACTGAAGAAAACAGAGCATTGACGACAAAAAGTTTCCCACATGATTTTATGCAAGTCGAAAAACTAGAGAGAACGGTAAAAACTGCACTGGATCCATACTTCAATATTAATACATTATTACATCTATCTCTGAGTTAAAGCTACAAGGGACAGCGACCAAAATTAGAGTTAGGGAAAAATATGACGTATAAATAAACCTAAATAGTTTTTCTCTGGCGCTAAGCTATTTACATTACACTGTTTACTCGATTTTGAGGAATAATCGGAGTTGATGTAGACTCTTTCTCTTTTTCATATATAGTGTACTAATTCCAAATATAAAATATGTTTCTCTGTATCAACTACATTTTGTGAAATAGAACCCCAGTAACTTATAGACAGGTTAATTGCATACAGCCTTACTTCAGCGCTCTGATATGCCATTCAGTCTTATGTATGTAACATTCGAGCTTAAGTCAATATGGAGCCAATGTTGAGTTACCGGATTCACTATATCTATATATATAATTTCCTTATTTGTTTGTTCCCTTTTTTGTCTATCCAGAGCTTTTTGAAGCCCACTAATGGGCTATAAAGCTGAAAATTGGCATGCATATAGTAAAACGCCTAGGTCAAATCCTAACGCAGCCGGATTTTTTATTTTTGGCCTGCGGCCGAGAATTAAGACGAAAAAGATGCGTGGCAAAATTCAATTTTTACATTTTAGCTTATATTTTCTTTTTTTTTTCCTGCTTGGTAGGGGAGGCTTAACAGCTAGTATACCATATAAAGCTAAAGTTGATGAAACAGTTTCTGAAGGATCCTGCACACAATGGACAGGAAGTACAGAAGAACTTAGAGTTGGCATTCTTTATGGTGTCTAAAAAGGTAACTAATAAGCGATTCTTCATCGTACATGACTGAAGCTAAGCAAAGACCTGGAACGGCATTTGTCCTGGTTGCGAGATACTTGGTGGGTAATCAAAAAGCTGATAGCAAAAAGCATTATTTGCACAACTATTTAAACTGCTTTCATGAAAATTTGGTTGACCCCAGGGAAGGGCAAAGTGCAAGATTTCATCAGGGTATAAAAGCAAGGAAAAATCGCTATCAGGGAGGATTGACTAGACACGTGATAGCAGATTACTGTGCAAATTTGCGAAGATACTGTTCTAGCCAAGTTGACACAAGAATACTACTAAAGTGTTATAGTAGTGTTATGTATTGTTACTGCTGTTTCTTAGATTTCTCACGCTCTGTTCTGAACCATAAACCCAATTAACTCCTTGGCTTATAACCATGAGCGAGACTCGTGGTAAGGGATTTGTGCCATAAGCGAAAACCACGAGTATGACTCGTGGCAAAGAATTTGTGCCATAAGCGGAAATCACGAGTTTGGCTCGTGGTGAGGAATTGATGCATAAAATGCCGCGTATTATTTGAACCAGCGATTGGCCTTATTTCACATCGAGTATCTTTCCTTGGAATGTAAGCACTCTGTCCACAATTCCTTTTGTAGCTCCGAAATATACATACATGTCATAAGAAGTATACATCCTGCGCCAATTCAGTCACACGGCTGAACTTCTTCTTAACTACGGCTCGCGCGATCGGCAAATAGCGTGTAGGCCAAGAGGTTAAGAATGGAATAAAGTAGGTCAGGCGGAAAATGTGCTGCCAAACTAAAAATTTTGTAGATCCAATATAGATAATATCAGCTCAAAAAGTTCCGATACCAAAACATTGTTTGGTCTGTGCTATCGTTTGTAAAAATAACAATTCGCTTTTTCATATTGCAGAAAAAGCTTCCAAAACTGACGAGTTCCTCGCGGGCTTAATTTTTCATGTTACCTTACCCGCGTTAAACCGCTGTAGAGTTTGTGGTCTAAAACACGAAGTAAGCTTGGACTGGTAAATGGAAATCCCGAGCTGAATTGCAAATGTTGATTTTGTATTTCCAAATAAATGCCTTTTTATGAAACTCGATAAATACTTCGTTAGTTTGATTTGGTTCTCATTACATCTCATTTCGTGCTATCGATTCTTTGTATATTACGATTCTACGGAATTGGTTTCGTTAAAGACAACTCTCGCTACGATTTAAAAGAAATCAATAAAATAAATAAGTGAAGTTATCATTCAAGAGTAAAAGCGATTTAAAACTTGACTTTTTAACATTTATAAATTTTTCGTTTCGCCTCTTAAAGCAAGATGTGGGAGTCGAAATAGAATAAATTTGACTCACGACAAGAAGGGTGGTACTAATCTTCACTGTAACCATTGACCTACAAAGAATCCACCACGATACAAAAATACGAGTAGGAGGAACAGAAAGTTACTTTTCCCGTTATAAGGTTAAGGAAAGCGGAAATCAAAAGACCAAATACCGATTGCTGATATAGAATCGTAGGAAGAAAAGTATATTTGCAGAGCTATATTATAAACCCTCTACGCACACTTTGTTGTACAATGTTCCAGAATCTTTTCAAATAATTATTTCTTTATTCTCATGATAACTTTTGTATTCAAATACCGAGTGGTCCATAAACCAATTGTCGTTGGCTGGCTCTCGTTTGAATGGCAGATTGTTGTTTGACTAAAGCATCACCGAGTGCGGTGGTTACATGACGTGACAACTCTAATATTTAATAAATAAGAAATAATTTTACCTGGATTACTTTCGTTTTGTACGATTACGCCGCTATAATAAAAATGTACTTTGAGCAACTGATTTCTGGGCGTATTGAAAATTAATTCCTCCATGGCTATAACTTTAATAGTAATAGATATATCGTTTACATATAAGTGTGAAATGATAGTATAAACTGCCATTTATCCACTGATATAATCACTTTTTCACATTTACACGAGTTGCGCAAATCCGTCACGAAAAACGTCTGAAGGCTTTGCAAGGCATCAATTTCACACCTCCATTATCGCCTCTGCATCCGAAGAGAAGCGCTTGCTCTTGAGATGTTCCTTAAGCTTCGAAAAGAGTAAAAAGTCACAAGGCGCAAGATTTGGGCTATAAGTTGGATGCTGTAAAACGTCATGAAAGCCAAGCTTTTCGAGTGCCATACGTATTCTCTGACTTGTCCCCTACGCAGTCGGGGTTAACATCTCAATTAATAGTACAGCCGCGTGCCAGGAATTCAATATGAACGATGCCATCGCATCATTCTTGCACCATTTTATTGATTATTTTAAAAAACAGTCACTCATCTGGTCCTGATGAGATACCTTCTTTCGTTGTCAAGGCGGTTTGTGGTTCCTATTTTGGCATATTTGGTTAATATGTCTTTCGAGCGAGGACAATTTCCTAATCTTTTGAAAACCAATAAATTATTGCCAATATACTAAAAAGGGGACAAGTTATCATTGGAAAACTGTCGCCCAATTGCTCTCACTTCACGTTTTTCCAAAATATTTGAATACTGTTTTCTGAGTAGGCTGGAGAATTTCCTTGTTCGGAATGAGGTCCTAAGCAATAAACAGCATGGTTTTAGAAAGCGGCTTTCTACTTCGACTGCCCACAATGTCATAAGACCATTATTAATTAATCGTTAATTAATTAACGAGGACCACCACATGCAGAGATAGGTCGACCACTGCGTGCCTGATGTTAGAGATCCGCTTTAGCAGGATTTTCGTCTTTAAGAATCCATACCCACCTGCTAACAGTATTCACATCAGCACGTGCATCGTGATAATCAGCACTTAACCTTCGATGGAGATCAATGGGCGCTATATCCTCCGTAGTAAAAAGTTCGATGCTTTAACCTCAACTACGCCGGTTGCCATCTCTATAACTGTCGTGCACAAACGCGATGTTGCTCAGAATCTCGATTAGGGAGAACTATGTACCAGGAGTTAAGGTAAATGGCAAATCACCACTGGCTAACTCATCATTATAAAAATTAAGGCAATGGAGGCAGTAGTTATGAACACGCCCTCGTATATGAGGAACAAGGTCTATTACAACAGGAAAAATGCAGCAATTGAGGTGGATGGAGCATGTAACGAAGGCTAGGGAAAGAACAATTTCTAATAATTTTTTACGAGAAACTGCATAGCAGGAGATCACGAATAAGGTTTAAGGAGAGTGCAAAGGATAAAATCGGAAGAATCAGTGCTTTTGGAAGATATCAACTGTAAATCGAGCGGTTTGGAAAGATATATCTTACATAGATTTGGTCCTAATTAACGCTAACATTAGGACCTGCAATTTTTGTCAAACTCCTTTAATTTTCGCCCTGTCAAGAAAGTAGTGAAGGTTAATTGATGAATATCTCTCGAGAAGCTTATTTTAGGGAAAGAAAAGCGATACCCTTTTACTTTAATCCACAAGAATTTGTAGTTATGTAAATCATTTACGTTTCTGTGAATATGACAATTAACTAGGAGTCTACCTATAAGAAAAAATCGATTTTCTATAAAGATAAGAACAAAGTCAACATCCACCAATATCCTTTATGCAAGAAATAATAAGAAATCGATGATCTCACCGGTGGCACAAGACAATAACGAACGAACACACACGAGATGACCTCTTCTCCGACCTTCGACTAGAAAAACGCGACCTCCACAGCTACACCTCGGTACGTCTTGGAGATAAACCGCCTTGCACGTTCAAAGTTCATGCTCGGCACACTTTCTATGTGAGAATTGTTCGTCCGTTTCTATCGGCTTGGTGTTTGGTATTTTCTATCCGGCACACGCGATCCGCGAGATTCACGAGATTACGTCTGACGACTCCAATCGATTCGAATGATTATTAATTAATTACGTGTTTGTTCGTTTTTTTCTTTGCACAATCCTCTTCGAACGTGATGTAATCAAGGATTCGAAAACGTTTGCTTAATATAATTATATGTATTTCGTTAATAGTTGCGGTTTATTCTTGTTTCATGCAAAAGTGATGAGGTAAAATATTCAAGAATAGTTATTTTAGTTATTTTATGTAATTCAGATGTATCAGGGCAATATGTTTTAGTTCCTTCCTACATATCCCTAACTGATACTTAAAAATATATCGTAGTACTCTCCCCCAACTATTTTTCCAAATGAGCAAATTACAGCTTTTGAGTCTTAAATTATCCATCCTCTATAATCTTCCCGCTTTTATATCTCGGTTTACTACAACTTCATACAGCACCAAAAATTTCGCTTAAATTAGTAACTACCCAATTACAAAGAGGACCCAAAGTACACGTCCGTTCCATTTCAAAGCATACCATATCCCCAGAGTGTATTTTTCAAAGCACAATACACACACCAGATGAGCTTTGTGCCGTTCGACACCGGAGGTATTTCGTTCACAGGTGAAACTGTTTTCGTTTCGCGGAGGCGGCGACTTTTCGAAAAAATCGCCAACTCACCCGCGTTCGCGCGCCAAAGAAAACAAAACAGAGGCAGCCGGCAAATTCGACTTTCAGATTTAGTTCTGGGAGCAATTAATCAAGGATGACCGAGGAAACAGTACAACGAGCAAAAGCTGTCGCTTCAGTTCCCCTACGTTCTCGACTACCCGTTGGAGGGTAAAAGGACCGGAGAAAAGAAAAAGGACGAGGAGTGATTCGTGAATAGACGCGTCCGGAGCCCTGTTACGTCGAAATTGTCGACGACAGAGGCGGGTAAACGTCACAAACGTCGGTGCATTGCGAGAAACAAAACATACGTGAAAACGTCACGACGGCCCGCGTTCTTTTGTCTCCACGGCATTCCTTTGTCAGCGAACTAATGGAATATAGAATTAATGGATGTCGATCGTCAGAAGAAAGGCGTCCATTAAAATTCCAAGTCTAGATTTTACGTCGAAGGCTCGAATTGGCTAGGTCAAGAATGTACTACAGAACACGCATGTAGGTTGCATTCAGAATGTAATGAATTCCCAATAGACATTTTTAGTTGGCGGTTTAGGAATCGTAATGCATACGAAACATTTTATTTGAAAAATACAAAGCCACAAAGAAATCGAAGTTATGGGTTTCGTGTTATTCAAGGATTTCGTAGAAGTAGTCGATATTTTGACGTGAGCGAATTGCTTACGTAACGTATTCAGGAAATATCATCATTATCAAGAGTTGATACCATCTATTGCTAGAGAAAAGTCAACAATTAGCCACCTTTCAGCTACGTAGAGTCGATTTCAGGAGTGATGGCACTTGTTCAGATTACGAATTTGAGAATTAAAAAGAGTAGGAAATTTTAAACGGCAGAGAGAGGGCAATAGTTTGAACTGTATACAGCGATACCCGAAAATATTAGTCAGCGTGAGTTCTCAGTGATAGTTCTGCTTTCGTTGTGTTTGGTGCTAAGATATTAGGCATATATCTTCCGTTTGTTCGTCACAGTTAATAAAATCAGCTTTTTGCAAAGTTCTTTGCGTTTTGCACTCAACCCATTATTGCGTTGTTACAAAATGAATTTAAAAAGAAAATATAGATAGTGTTCTTTATTTAAAGGTGAAGATATCGAACCTCGACAACAGCCTCCAAAGCGTCCAAAAACAGCCTACGGCGCGCGGGCCACATGCGGTCCTGGAGTAAGATTTGTCCGGCCCGCCATTGAATTTTTCCGTTGCATATTAGCACGGCCCGCCAAACTTGCTCCATAACGTTACTATAAAAGATATATTTTTCAAGATTACTCGCAGCATAAAACTTCTAGCATCGTGAAAGGTTGCCCACACCTGTTGTAAATTACGATAGTGATAGTGACTCTCTTTAGGATCATTCCTCAAATGAGAATGGTTAATAAGACTTTATATACATATTTTTCGATTCCTTGGATTTTATTTCGTTATTTGTGTCATTATATTGCATATATTCAGTAAAGATTTCAATATCTAATTAAATATACAAATAACACATTATTGAGAAAATTTCATTTCAGAGAAATTAATCAGGGAAAGTAGATAAATAATTAATCTACGAATACATAATTTTAATTACAGTATTACGTATTAAAGGTAATAGATGACAGATTCGTTTTAAGTACATATTCGCATAAATTTAGTTTTAAAATATTTGAAAATTTACTAAACAAACATATACTATCTTTACAACGGTTTTTGTTTGCGTTTCTTTGCACTTCAACCACCAATGTTTACCAGTCGTTGGTATATCACTGGAGTACATCCCTTTTAGCTAGGTACTCCTTTTTCAATTTCATGTTTTGTTATTTCCTCTCTCCCTCTCTAGTATCACTATATTTTGCTAGTTTGCATTTACTCGTACTTCGTCAATGTTTTACCTATTTATTTCGTCCATTCTTCCTGACTTCTTTCGCATTATTTTGACACCTTTAGAGTCTTGCTTGATCTTTTAGACATATGCGCCCTGTTCTATCGAGTTAGCAATTTACTTTGAAAGGAACGAAACTACCACTAACAAATTCAGAAGACAGAAACCTTGTATTGATGTAACCGGGGTATATCACGAAAGGTTATTTCAGGCTGGAAGAAAGATAGAAGATTTGACCATTAGACCGAATTGGAGCACTATTGCACCCAAAATTTTCATTCTGAATCTTAGATAGTTGAGAACCGGCTCATACCGGCTACATCAGACTAGGCAAAGAATTCCATTCCACAAGAAAATAAGAAAATGTGATATATAAATCCTACCAGGACGAAGATAACAGCGCAGAACTCATTTCAAGCAAACAAATCCGTTGGGGTTATTGAAGTTAATTGAAAGAATGGATTCGATTTAATCGGCTGACTCCAATGAATTTTCCTGTTGATCAATCACCGACTTTATTAACAGTACTGGAGAAACAATTTTAGTTAAAACCGATCTCACAATACACCCGTCGCTATAGCAGTATAGGATTATTCATACTATCCTCGACGCTAGTTTCTGGTATACCAAGTCGAGACAGTTACTATTGGGACTTGCACTAAGGAGAATCTTAATAGAGGCTACTTCGGTAAATATATGTACATATACTAGCTGACCCGGCGAACATCGTACCGCCTTAAAATTAATAAATTTTGTCTTACCTGAGTTTTACTAACTTGTTTATATGAAGCTAAAATTAATTAAGTTGAATAAAAGTTCAGAAAGGAGCAAATTCACGTGTGAGCAAAGCATTTGCTTTATTGAATGTAACTTTCTTTTAAAGTATTTGCTGAATGGGTTACACTCGTGTCGATTAAAGCACCTTGTGATATACTGTATTTTGCGTCTTTATCTATAGTCGGAGCGTTGAATTGTCGTTCGTCTGTTGCAGCGGGGCGTTTATTTGCTCTGATTACTACTTTATAGTCATCACTTGGCATGCGATTCAACGCAGTTTTGAACAACCGAATCAATGCATGATGTTCATAAAGTATTTCCTGCAAATCTTGAAGAATTTTTCTTTTTGTTGCGTTATTGGTCGTTTGACGCCGATCAAGTTAGTCCTCCATATTGGGCATGAAGCAAATTTGTAACAATTTTATGTTGTGCGTCTTCAACCGGTTGTAATGATCCAATTCTATGGTGAATTTGTTCTTGTATCTGTATATTCGAAAGGGAAGTGATAATTAGTGATTTATGATTACCAAAAATAATGATTACTCTCTTATTAACAAATTACTTTGAATGTAGGACTGAATCCGCGTTCTTCAATAATATTTGCTCCAAATGAAGTCAATTGGAAACATGCGTTGTACCTTTAAGCGTTCGAAAGAAAATGTCGTGAGTCTTGAGCTTCGCGCCCCCACGCTCAGGTGGGGGAGGCAACAATGTCAATTTAATCTTTCCACTGAGACAGCACAATCCAGGCGTTTCTCCAGCGAACTTCAATGCACCGCAATGGACGCACATAACCTGCATAGGGCCAATACTAACGAAAGGGTGCGAGCTGTAGTCAATTGTGGAATCGTATTGAAACGCTCCTCGATTCAAATTAACACTTGAAATCTTTCTTCCTGCGGCTCGACGTTGTTAATCTCTGTGTTCTGCTCGACGATTTCTCATTGCCAACCGAGCCGTTTCACGTATGGCCTCTCTTTCTTCTTGTGTTTGTGAAGCACGAAGTCGGGCCGTACTAAGACGGCGCCCTTCTCCCGTGCAATTTCTTCTTCATCTGCAGTGTATACATTCGCAATATTCCGCAGTCTATTTGTATTACGGCTTCATCGTGAAAGATTCGACCTTCTCGCTCCCGGCATTGTAAATAACACTGTGATGGATATTGCTGACTTTGCTTCTATTATGACATAACAATTATGCATGCGCGCACAATCACAAATGTCATAACCTCAATTATCTTTGCGCCCACCATGACAGCTGTCATAACGAAAAATTAAATTGCCGTTTTTAGTATTTTCCGTTACTTATTTATATCTATGTTTCTCGCCGTTTAAACCTTCCCTGAACTTCCACAAATATTTCAAGATCAAAATTAGGCAAATCGGTCCAGCCATTCTCAAGTTTAGCGAGACAAACGAACAGCAATTGATTTATATATATATATAGATAATGACTATGGACCGGACCGATGGCTCCCACTATTGCGTCACATAGACGTGCAAACAGAGTCGTGCCGTCGACGAAGAGTGCATTCTTAATAATGAGATAGAGTAGTTGTGCTTTGATTTTGGGTTATCATTTTTACATCTTTCAGATCCTTTATTTGTAGAAAATAGCAATACATATTCTTCATTGCAATTTCCCCGTACTTATTATGACCCTTCACAAACGGCCTCATCAAGAAATCATCACTTTTTGGATTAAGTATCATGACTGTTTCATAATTGTTAATAATGTCGATATATGTACTGCAATCTATATTCGCTTACTTTGAAATATGTAGAAAAAAGAAGATTGGGAGATCATCTGAAAATTGGGATCCACCAGAATCCACGTACGTCAGTTGATTTTTAGCGATCTTTACGGGGCACATGTGTCCACCAATATTCGATTCCAAAAGCTTGATCAACCAATTTATCGAGAATTTCTTGCACAATATATCAGTAAACATATTCCAGATCAATCAACTTTACGCAAAAATTATCTCCCAAAAATATATGCCAAAGTAAAGAACAAAATTCGGGAATATGTGGCTGGCAACTATTTTGAGATCAGCACAGAAGAGACCATGGATATATTAGACAGGAGCATGGTTCATGTTATGATCGGTGTCTTGCATTATGATCAGCCAACTAAACCGTACTTGATGGCGGCCAAAATAGTTGAACTGATGAATGCAATTACGATAGCTGATAGCGGCATGATATACTCAACGGTCCTGTGAGCCCAGAAAAAGCTTTACTTTTTGTTAGTGATGCCGGGGCTTGTATGACAAATGCTGATAAACTGCTAAAAAATTAATTTGAAGATATACTTCATATTACAAGTACCGCCCGTGCTTTGCATAGAATTGCAGAATCCGTGAAAAAGCAATTTCCAAACACAAATGAGTTAATTAGCAGCACTAAGTAAATCTTTTTGAAAGCGCCAGCAAGAGTTACTATCTACAAAGAAAAATATTCCTTACATGTATTACCCGTCACCTATTGTAACCAGATGGGGTACGTGGTTACAACCGAGAAGGTGGAAAAAGTTGCAAATGTTGTAAATAGTTTATATAAATGCAAAACTGTCTTACACAACTAATTTTTGCAAAGTAATTTAGAATTTAAATAAAATATTTTGGCGATGTACCCAAGAACATGAAATATTTCGAAACGTAAACGTTCAAATTTAAAGAAGCAATCACAACATTAAATAACATTTTAAGTAAAGTAAAGAATGTTTCTGGTAATATTGGCCTTTCTTTAAGTAAAAATTTGATGCGGTTTTTGGTCGGAATTCTAATTTTGTAACATTAAAAAATCGCTATAGTGAGGATAATGAATGTGATTTTAAATACCGTACTCACAAATCTCATTTTCAATATGCTCCCCTCACTAGCTGCAATGCGGAAAGTAGTTTCTCTATATTTAAAAATATACCAACCATCACGTCTACAAAACTAAAAGCAGAAAATTTAAATTATATCTTAATAATCAATGTCAATAAATCGTGTTTAGTGTGACATATATAATTTGTATTACCTTGTACAGATATACACCACTGAAAAATTGCATTTTGTTAGCGTAGCTCGGTGATACCGTGCATTTCATATGCGATAGGATCCGTCGTCGGTCCGGTCCTTAATAATGACACTTAATCGGCCCTGTTGGCCCTGGAATCAACTAGGCTCGACTGTAAAGAAACTACGGAAAGGCTTTGCAACTATAATGATTTTCAGCAAATTTGGGTACCAGGTCATCGGGGTATTGAAGGCAACAACAGACATAGCTTGACCTTCATCTCGGAATTGCTAAAACTAAATGTAAAGCTAGGATGCCGGATTAGTCTAAAGGCCATTTCCGGTCCTAGCGGTAACAGCAGATAATGCTCAAGCAATTAGAAGTGACCTTGAGTAGTAATTATACCATGAACCTTTTAAGACTAAAGAAAAGTCAATTCAGGTCTGTCAGGTCCTCAAATTAATCTACTGCTATTCGAATACCGTGAATTGCAGTTAACGTGCAAATTACAGCATACACATCAACGACAGAAGCATCGACTCGACTAAGACTGATTGGAATTTAACGATGTGCAGCAGTTATACACATTTACGTCGCGGTCGCGCAGACGTTCTAGAGCGCTCGAGACAAATCGGAATGTCCGATATGGTGGATGTAAGTCAAAGACCAATAGAGAGACAGCGATTCTGATTTTATCAATGCTGAGGATTCGTTTTGCCAGATATCAATAAATTTACCTATTCGTGGTAAATTTTAAGGTTTGTAATTAAGGTTTTAGTGTAGCTTTATTGTCAAAATACAATTAAATAGAAAGTATAATTACAATGACAATACGATTTCAGTATTAAATATTGTATGAGGGTAGGGAGTGAGAATTGTGGTTGACAATTGGGTCGCAAATAGTAAAGGGCTAAGAAACGCTGCACTACGCAACTATTCCAAATACAAACACGAAACAAGTGCCAACATGCACATTTGTACGCAAACTGCTACGCCCAAGTTTCCTAAATTTTACCACCAAACGCTTTATATTCATTACGAATGAATTCCACGGTAGTAGCCATTAACCACCTACACGAGCTATGCAACTTCCTATTGTCCTGCGTTTTTAAACACGAGCTTCCGAAGTTCACCCAAAAGAAAAACAATCACGTTCCTATCTTGTTATCCCATAAATACGTCGAATATATTGTGGATAAACATTCGACAACTGGCGGCGTTTTAGGGAAAGACCGACTAGTGGAACACTACCGTCACCACCACAACCGCCAATATTACTGCCGCCAGAACGGACTGTTTAATTATGTTGCATGTTGTACACGTCCTGCATATTTCACCCGTCTCGGACGCGAAGGCCTTTATTAGCTGTATCTGGCTAGATCCTGTATTTTCTGCACGATGCTTGTATTGTGTATAGGTATTCGCCCGCATACCTTCGGGTACGGCTGTGTGTGTAAATAAACACGTAAGTTACTAGCCGCTGACTGAAGGTAATGATTATAAATTCTAGTTAAGCTCTAGTTCCTAAATATTTGACCATGTTATGAGAGTTCACCGAAGCTTTACCTATTACATGCTCGGAAACGTCTCCTTCGCCGGGAGCTTTAATTGTAAGGTATCTTTGTTTCGCTTGGAAATCATTGGATGAGGATTATGTTGGGAACGATAAGAAGTCCAATATTGTTTGGACAGTTCGCAGAATAGGTTCTAATATATTTCTGGTGAGAAATGATTATATAATTTCATATTTATAAAAAAATCTATTCCATACTGAACTTCTTTCTTTCCCTGGTTACCATCAACCAGGGGAAGTCTTACATTATTTTCTGCAACTGTCCTATTTATGTGTTTTGTAAAAGAAGATAGAAAAAGATGTAACAGACTGGGCACTTAGGAAAAATATATTTTGGGAAAAGTGTGAGCTTACAATACGTATTCATTTAAACAATAAAGTAATTACTTAACAGATGAACTAGAAAATCAGTTGATGATACCACTCAAACTCCAAAGTTTTAAATAGAGTAGTAAAACGGAGATTTTCGAATGAAATTGTTAAGAACAGGAGATTAAAAATTAGCATCAACAACGGCATAGCGGAAATTTAAAGAAATGAGGGTTTGATCACTTGGAAGTTTACATTTTACCACAGAAACCAAACGTTCTACATGGAATTGATTCCTTTCAAGACGTCTAAATCAAGTTGGAGGAAAGAAGGAGCAGCATCTGTAGATATTTTTTTCGAGTCTATCGTTCTCATACAACTCTCTGACGAAGTGTTTTGACTTATACCTTGCAAGGACTTTATAAGGATGCATTACATCCCAAACCGTCTCCCCACTTTTATCCAGAATTCGGAGCACTTACGAGCATCCAAGTAAGAGGAAGTGTTGCAGGATAAATTAAAACCTAAGCGAAATTCATGAATCACATCCTAGCTATACCAATACCCCAAAGATGGCTAAAGTAAATTAAATAAATACTAATGAAACCAAGACCGCACAGGCAAGTATAAATACGAAATTCTGATACCAAATTAGTTGTTAAGCTGTAGAAAACGTTAGAAAAAGATTGAAATCTACAATAGTATATAAGGCAGAAAGCGAATTTTTGATGGGATGGGGTTTTGATGTTCCATTTTTGGGCTTACGTTCTACACTCATTGAAAAGGGAGAGTGAAATAATTAAACAAGATGTAGGAATAAAAATGCCGATTGCAGACGTTATAACGATTAAAAGTTCCAAACGATTTCAAACTAAATTGTCGAAATATAAATGAATTGAAGAAAGGAAGGAAACTGCATGCGGGAAAGAAGAAATACGAAATTCAAAGTCAGCAATTAGAGGACGATTGAAAATTACATAGCACAGGTTCATAAAACTGCTTGACCCAACTGAGGTACAACTGATTTGTAACTGCTTGATTGACAATGAGCTGAGCTACGATTGTAACTGTATAACTCTAACAAATGTGGGGGATATATTGCCAGGTAGAAGGTATGATTTTCTGTAAGGTGTTTTGCTCGCACGGAATTCTTGATTCCCTTGATCAATGCTTTCAATGTTCCTTCCCTTTCTCGTCCTACTGGTGGTATCCAATGTAGCACCTATTTTGATATACTTTGTTCCCTCATCCTTTGGACATCACCGTACCATACTAATTGCTTTCTCATCTGTAACAGTTTCCTTTATTCCCCACACATTTTCTGACTATTCCAGTTCTAACTCTATTCCATGGTTTCTATTGTTCTTCTATTATATTCTGTTACCCGCCAGGTTCACATGGAGTAATGTGCTCGTGACTAGCGTCTCGTATAAGTTGTACTTTTTTCTCCGTAAAATGACAATTTTACTATCTTTGCACTACTATACTAGTTATTTCCTGCCAAATTAAAATTACAACAACAAAATGTTCCTTCTGCCAAATTCTCAAAGCAATATAAACATCCGTAATCGCGAATGTATGTATTATAATGAAATTTTTAATGAATTACTCATTTACTGATGCGCTCATGCCATCCAATATTCCATGAAGGTTTCGGATAAAAAAACAGTACCCGCAATAAAACAACATCCGCAAGCATAAGTAATTTGTAAACACCCGCTAAAAATACATTTTACTTCTATTACCTGTTGTACAAAAAGAAAACAACAAAATCACGAAAACGTGTATCCTTCATTAGTTCTATACGTCAGTTATAAAACCAACATACGTACATACGTGTATCTATATTCTTCAAGCATCTATCTTTCGTAAAGGATATTTATCGTTGGATGCGAAAGAGCATATAGTGAATTTGCAGAAATTTTTTATTGCGATGAAGTTAGGAAAGGGCAAAAACTAAAATGGAAACGTTTACGTCGTATCTGCGCGAGCTTCGTATTTGCGAATTTACGTTCCGCTTCGCTCTATATTTTATTTCGTTCTGATGGAATGCAAGAAGTTACTCCTCAGAATTGAATGTAACGGAAATATTTCCTCTTCCGGAAACCGTCAGATAATTTGCTTGAAAGTTGATGTAGTAGTATGTATCGAATTTCCTGCCACATTAAATAATTCGAATGTAAAATGTAATTTATAGGTGCTATAAGTTCAGATCCGTTAAGTTTTTTTATATCGATTACGCTAGTTTTGCTATCGCGAGGTATCACGTATATCATTTTATAAAGTTTATTCCCAAAAAATGGATGTATATTGTACTTACAATTTCTTTCCTACAAAAGTGGTAGTGTACAACTGCAGTTCGACGTTCTAGACGGTGGCGCAATATCTACCCATGATATCGAGCCTACAAATTGTTGCCTGGTTATTACTCAAAATCGTATAATGGAGCTCCAATTTAGACAATTCACAATCAATTCAAGCTGGTGATCTTTGCCGTTTGATTTTATCTTCCTCCCCTTCCTTTCCTTTCATTCAGATCGTAAATGTGTAGGAATTGTTAGAACGGTTCTTCAATCCAGTAATAAATGATGATACATACTGTAACCTTGAACCAGTGAAATGATCAACATCGCTGATGATCGGTTCCTTAATGCACCCATATGGTCGTTTTGACTCAAATCATACTCAATTTTCTCCAACCTGCTGCTGAGACTAGCAGAATGTGTAACTTTAAAAGCTCCACGGAAAATGTTATGACGTGACGAATTGATTCCCACCCACTCTCGCTACTTACTTCCATCCTGTCTTAGATAGGTGCACACTAAATGTTGTGAGGTTCATCTATCCCTAGAATTGCATTGCCCAACTAAAGTGTGCTAGACGTATGTATATCGTGAGCGCGGAGTATGGATAGTAGGGATAGGATTTGTCTCTAATCTATAACAATAAGCTTATAACCATCCTGGTCAGCATTAACAGTTTGGTATTCGGGGTGCCACAATTAGGGCATTGCAATAGTTGTCAGTTGCTTTAGCAAAATAATACTGATGGATCAGAAAACACTCCTCTTAGGGAAGCAAAAAAAACCACAACTACAGGATTGCTTTCATTAGTTCGCTTCCTCATTTCATAAAAATAAGTGATTGGCCTCATTTTGTAATATTTGAAATCAGTCTCTGGGATAAAAACTACTTGAACGTAGAACTTTCCGCTTCTTGGCGACGACCAAATTAAGGAATTAGACAACTTTCCAATTCTCCATTTAGTTTATTCAATAAGTGAAATTTTTCATCAACTTTCCCAACCCTGCAAGAATACAGCAGTCTTTCCCCTGAGATAGGAGGGTGCAGTGCGGTTCCTTCCGCTGACTCTAGTAACTGAGTAGAAGTTCCATTTAACTTCCCGCCTTTTCGATTTCCTAAGCCAAAAATAGAGGTCTAAATTAAGAAAAAAAGGACGGTGAAACGGCCTTAAAATTCAATTTCATGGTAAAATCTAAGGCAACTATTGAATTCCTCGTTGAAAATTACTTCAGTCTAAACCTTTGTGATTTCTTAATAGGTCATTCCCAGCGAAATATTTAGGTGTCTCTATACTTCTGGTACACTCTGTATAGATGTATCATGATCTATTTGGAGAATGTTTTGAATAGAGGCAACTTAAGAGATTCTTCTTCTTAAGAGCGCTCTCCCCGCTGCTGCTAGGGTTGTTAAAAATTGTGTAGAGGATGGTACCATGCGGTCCATTTATCCTTTCTCATAACTGTTAGAAGGTAGCAGCTTGCAACAGCATATAACCTGTCTGGTGTTGTCTGTTTATGCTTTTTTAAGTAGTTAGTGTGGAAATCTTCCAATACTACAAAGTGTGGCAATTAATTAACGAGTCTGGAATCTAGTTGATCCTGCTGTCTCCAGATTTGGAAATCTTAGTTTCGTCTTATCGTCTTTTTTTGTTTTTTAGTTTGATTGTGGACCTTGGTTACAGGGGGCACTGTTGTGTAGTAGAATTATTATTACCTTAAAATTCAAAAGGGATGTTGAGTGCTACAGACTTTCATCGTCGATCTGGTGGTATTCGAGGTATTGGACCCTTAATTCATACGACATAATTAAGGGTCCGACACCCCGAATATTATTAAATCAAGGATAAAGATCTATCACCACTGAATCCAAATCTTTTAGTTTCTGTGGGCTTGCGAAAGAGAGCTTTTTGGGGCACTATGTTAACTCTAAGGAGAGGCGAAATGCATCACTCATTCTCATATATCAATACCAACACCAACCTCCATTATGGACAAATATGTTATAGTGACCCTCTACAAGTTCATTAGTGGAGATATTTTTGAGAAGAAGGATATAAGAGATTGTATTGAGGAGCTGTGTAATTTGATAGTCAGGATTAGATGTACTGTGACCTGGTCGTATGAAATTTGGAAAGACTGAATTTGTCGTTAATTAACTGACTAACAGTGTACATACTTCACTTTAGGATTAAAAATGTAAAGCTGATGCAATTTCATCCCTGTGTGGAACGTACAGTCGCAAGAGGAAAAATTGCGAAACAACACCTGTTGCAACAGGTAGGTTTCTTAGATGATCGGTCAAGGTAAGAAAGTTTGCAATGTAACGTCTTTTGCATCTAACAGCTTATGTGAGCTTCAATGTGGATTTACACTATTTTAAATCTACTGTTTGCAATCACAATGTAAACACAAAATATCACCTCGATATATACAAAATGACCTTTGGTAAAATGTTATCGAAATTATTTTGTGTCATCATCAGAAACTGATTTTGATTTAGTCCCGTGTCATGTCGACAAAAATTAGATTTCCAAGTTTTCCGAAAAGTCCATTTCAATTGTGTTGAATCGTGCGAGCGACTAACACATAAAATCTGTACATCAATTTCATTTATAGCGAGCAACAGCAATCGTCGTTCAGTAAACGCATAGATTTACATTTAGAAATTTGAACACCGGCCAGAAAATATCAAAGATATACGTACGTATATCAGAACAAATGTTCCACTAATAAATTTCTCTTTTCAGCTTCCTTCGCGAAAGTTTGAAAGATCGGTACGATAGAAGCTGAGTAGGTGCTGATGCTTCCTTCGCGATAAATTTATATCTTCACCGAATATGAAAGATAGGCGTTTGAGTTATAACGCTTAAGATCTTTCTTGCGTGTTTGCATTGAAACCGTCAAGTCTATAAACAAGTTAAGTTCGCGAAAGTTTTTCAGAAATTTTCCTATTAAGAGAATATTGCTGTTCATTAACTTTATATATATTATCGCTTTATGCGGAATTCATTAAGACCATAAAGATGATAAGTCCATAGAAAACGACTAAAGAAAGATTAGCTTTGTTGAAAATAAACCTCCTTCCTTTAATACACCAATTCATGAAATGAAGATCATATCAGATCACATCCACTAAAAATGCTGATTATTATGAAATATTCATGGTATTGAAGTTTATAAAGCTGTGTATGATATATGCAAAGAACATCGGTGTCAAAGTGATTAACATACGTCGAAACTATTGAAGATTCTATTCTCACCTGAATAGAACCACAAACGTCAGTGCCGATACAAGGAATTTAATTAACGTGACATCGATTATAATAATGCTGCTATATTATGCATGGCTCGCGCAGAATGCTGCTAGTTTGCTCACAAAGATGGGTACCATATATTACAGAAATTAATACATTTGGGCAAACAAAACTACCATCCGATTTATTTACAGCTAAACGAAATACGGTGAGTGTTTAGTTATACTACAATTCCTACTCCTGTGGTTTCACTAGTAGCTTCCAAGGATACTGATTTGATTCCTCTTGTGTCACGACGAAATAAACTAATTACTCTAGGCGATTACATCCAACCGTAACGCTCTAGAGTAAACAGCAGGGAATTAAGTTTCAATAACGGCGGTACAATCCAGTCCCACGCCTTCCAGCGTAGAAAAATAATAACGTCTCGGGAAGATAAGAATGGCAGAGATGAGATGAGGTAGAGAATACGTCGATGCAACTCATTAAAATAATTGCAACTCCAGAGCGTTGGCGAATCGTTCATCTCTTTTTCTTAGATGTGTAGTGCTGGAATAAGAGAACTGTCAACTAAACGTTAATTTTTTCCACTCAAGGGAAAGACGTTGTTCTAGGGAAAGAAAGGAAGCACTACGTTCTGTGTTGGTTGTGCGTTGATTCCTTTAAGAACTTGTCGTTGCGGTGAAAATAATGATGCGCCAAGTTACGGATGATTTAAAATTGTACAGGAAAAGAAGTAAAAAAATAGTAATGGAATGATGGGATATTTGCTCCAGTGCCAGCAGTAATTTGATTAGCAAATAAAAGGAAGTGGTTCTGTTTGTTGTTATGTTTACTTATCTTATATGATAGATCTCTACCACTAATAGGTCAATAAAACAAGGCTGGTTTGAACGATAGTTATATTTTCAGAACGTTTACAAACGTTTTCGGAATACCTTCTTCAGTGAAAATATAACTAGATAAATATATAAACAAACATTTGTTTTTTTTTTTTTTTTTTTTTTTTTTTTTTTTTTTTTTTTTTTTTTTATTTGGGAACTATCAACAAAATGACTAATGACTAGGATTTCTTGATATAGAGGATGTGTAACAAACTTTTATATATATATATAAATTATAAAAACTAAATTAATGTGTAAACATACATGCAAATTAAGTAAAACCCTATATCAAAAAAATCTTTGTCGAAACCTTAACAATTCTGTTCAAGGACTAGGGAAAACCCAAATTTAAAAAACCTAGCCAAAGGTTTCCTTCTTAAGAAATGCAAATGTCATTTTAACAAATTGCTATATACATTACTTAAATTTTGAATATCGGTTCTGAAATTAATAGTTTTAGTGTCTTTTTGTATATTTATCATTTCATATATTAGTCTTTTTTTATAATTATTCTCTGTTTTTAATATAATTGTAGTTTTCAAAAAATCAAAGTAATGCCCAAGATCTTTGTAATGCTTTGTTACAGCGGTCATTGCACCAAAATCATTATTTAAAGAATACTTATGGCTATACAACCTTTTCTTTAAATATTGTTTCGTCTGACCGATGTAACAACCATCACAGTCTTTACAGTTTATTTTATAAACTACATTACTTTGATTTTGTTTAATTATTTTAGATTTAGTATTAGTAAAAAGAGATCTGTTACTATAATTTGGAATGAAAGTAATGTTTATGTTGTTTTTATTAAACTCTTTTTTATTTTTTTTTCGCTTAAACCTTTTTTATAAGGAATAGCGTTATAAGATTTATTGTTATTATTTTTAATTCCTCTATTATATAATTTGTTAATTCTATTTTTTATTATTTTTTGATAAAAACTATTTGGATAATTATTTTTATCTAAGATTTCTTTAACTTTGTTTAAATTCTTTTCCCTAAATTCAGGATTAGCTAATCTAACCGCTTGATCAACTAAACCGGTAACTACATTAATTTTATGTAATTTTGATGTTTCTGAAAAATAATTTAAATGTCTTCCTGTATTGGTAGACTTTATATGCCAATTTGTTTTTACAATGCCGTTATTATGCATGACTGTCACGTTCAGGAAATTCAATGAGTTATTAGATTCTCTCTCATATGTAAATTTTAATCTATTATGATAACTATTAAATGAATCTAATATCTCATCAATATTATCCTTTCTTACAGAACAAAAACAGTCATCCACATAACGTCTGTAAAAACTTACACTAGAATTTAGTTTTGCCAAACAAGTTTGCTCTAGGTCCTCCATTACCAGGTTTGCGATAACTGCTGATAATGGAGAACCCATTGCAGTACCGAAAATTTGTTTATAAATTTTATTTTGATATGTAAAATAAGTAGAATTTAAGCAAAGTTTCGAAGCTGCAATGAATTCCTCCTTTGGAAGATCTGTAAAATCTTTTATGGAATTCCATTTTTATATAATAGAGGAATTAAAAATAATAACAATAAATCTTATAACGCTATTCCTTATAAAAAAGGTTTAAGCGAAAAATAAAAAAGAGTTTAATAAAAAACAACATAAACATTACTTTCATTCCAAATTATAGTAACAGATCTCTTTGACTAATACTAAATCTAAAATAATTGAAAACAAAATCAAAGTAATGTAGTTTATAAAATAAACTGTAAAGACTGTGATGGTTGTTACATCGGTCAGACGAAACAATATTTAAAGAAAAGGTTGTATAGCCATAAGTATTCTTTAAATAATGATTTTGTGCAATGACCGCTGTAACAAAGCATTACAAAGATCTTGGGCATTACTTTGATTTTGAAAACACAATTATATTAAAAACAGAGAATAATTATAAAAGACTAATATATGAAATGATAAATATACAAAAAGACACTAAAACTATTAATTTCAGAACCGATATTCAAAATTTAAGTAATGTATATAGCAATTTGTTAAAATGACATTTGCATTTCTTAAGAAGGAAACCTTTTGGCTAGGTTTTTAAATTTGGGTTTTCCCTAGTCCTTGAACAGAATTGTTAAGGTTTCGACAAAGATTTTTTGATATAGGGTTTTACTTAATTTGCATGTATGTTTACACATTAATTTAGTTTTTATAATTTATATATATATATAAAAGTTTGTTACACATCCTCTATATCAAGAAATCCTAGTCATTAGTCATTTTGTTGATAGTTCCCAAATAAAAAACAAATGTTTGTTTATATATTTATCTAGTTATATTTTCACTGAAGAAGGTATTCCGAAAACGTTTGTAAACGTTCTGAAAATATAACTATCGTTCAAACCAGCCTTGTTTTATTGACCTATTAGTGGTAGAGATCTATCATATAAGATAAGTATAAAAAGGTCACGAAATATATATATATATACATTTAGTTATGTTTACTTAAACGTTGAATTTTTATCCATTAAGTCGTGAAGATAATATCGGTTGGTGGTTGCCGCCAATAATTGATGTGCATTCGGGCTCGTTTCGCAGTATTTTCAATGTTCTGTTTCAAAACTTGAGGCGCTAAATCCTCTACTTCTTGTCGGATGTTCTCCTTTAGGACCACTAAGGGCTTGTTTCTAAAAACCTGTGACTTCAGAAAACCTCAAAGAAGGAAATCTGCAATGGTCAAATACGGCAATCTTGCGGGCCAATACAAATCGCCGAAACGAGAGGTTAAGCGACCAGAAAACACTTGCCGCAGAATATCTACTGATGCTGGTGGTATGAGTGTGGTAGTACCGTCCTGCTTGGACATGTTCTTTAAACCCTATTCGTCGATTTGTACCAGCAAGAAGTTGATCATGTTCCGGTAGTGCTCAGCCGTCACAGTAATCTTCTTACCGACGCCATCCTCGAGAAAAATATGGGTCAATGACTTTTCCTCAACACGCCCTAATCTGTTACCTTGAGAGGATGTGATGGCTATTCGTGAATTGCACGTGGATTTTCAGAGCTCCAGAAGTGATTATCTTGCTTATTCACGTATTTATATAGGTGGAAAAGCGGTTCGTCGCTCATGACAATTTTCATTGGAAAACCGTCCTCATCGTGGTTGAAGTTTAGGAGGGGCTTGGCCGTAATTTACATGTGATTGGCGGTCTTCAGGCAATAGCTGATGGACTGTTTGCACTTTATACAGTAACATTTTCAAGTCTGTCACCAAAATTTGCCGTAAAGACCGTCCCAATTGCGTGGCTCGTCGTCTGATTGATGTTTCAGGGAGTCTCTTTGACATCTGCCGCCACACCAGCAATATTCTCGGCCGAATGGCTGTTGTGTGGCCGGTCACGTCTGCCATACTCTGTTCATCCGATAGAACTAGTTAAGCAACTCCCCATAAATAAAACAGTTTAACATGCTACAAATTAGTAAAACCACGGCAAATTTGAAATAACGATATGAAAATTGAAATTCTTCCTTATTTATTAACTAGACGTTGCAATAATTCCAATAAGTATAAAAAAGAGAAAAATAGTACTTATTTATAACAACCAAAATTAGTACAAAGAATATACAAATTATGACTGTAAAAATTATTTTTGTAAAAAGTATAAGTTGATTCATTACAGTTTTAATCGGGAAAGTAAAATAATTACAGAGATATTTTCATTCATCAGACTGATTTTTTAAATTAGAACACTGTCAAAATTCGAAAGAAAAGAGCCTTTGATCTTGGTCAGCTCCTCGCCGCAGAAGTATACACGTTGGTCTAGTACGGGTGTTACAGTCCCCTGGTTTGGAGAGTTACCCGTTTGCGTGGGGATATAGAATAAGAAAACAGGCTTTTCTGTTTTCATGCCGGTTTATTTAAACAGATAGATTGACATATATTTTACAATAAAAGACAGTTGTTCAGACAGATCATATGGATATTTACAAAGCAATAAAATAATTATAAAAATACGTATTCCTATATATATATTATTTCAAGATCAAATTTTTGCATAAAAAATGTAGGTATCTCAACTTATACTCGTATTATGTTTTATATAACGCACTTAGCGTGTATTTTGTGTCTGTTTGTAATATAGTTTCAAAGAATTGGAAATGTGTTTCTCACTTTGGAGGACTTAACACACGTTTGTGGCTAAACGCTTCAAAATATGTTTTGTTCAAATCAGTTCAAATATATGTGTCTTTGCATTTGTTCTTAACGTCTTAAAGACGTTTATCATAAACGATTCATTTTCTAATCGCGCATTTAAAGATCTAACGATCTATCTGCTTTTAAACCGGGGGACGGCCGGTTAGGTGCCGACAAGCAGACCCTAATATTTTTGTACCTTTCGTACATAGCAGCGGTTTACGAAGAAAGCTAACGAACGTCGTCGGTGAGGCGGGTCAGTTCGAGACGACGTTCGGGTGATACGATTTCCATGCTAAGTTTCTGATATTGCTTTCTTCTAACGCGCTGGCCTCATTTAAGTAAGCGAGAGCGCAACGGAACGTTCTTCCAGTAGCCGGTCGGTCTTTTCGACCCTTAGTCGACGTAATGGGCCATATGTTCTTAGTCGACGGTCGATGAATCAGTCTTTGTTCATTCGCACGGCAGCCGACCGACGAAGTTCCTCTTATCTGTATGTTAAGGATTTCTGTGTACGTATTATCGAAAGCGTTCATTGTCTGTAGGCGACGAATTGTCGGTATCGTTTGAAATATAATATAAGCATTTACAAAAATTGAAACATAACACTATTTTAAATTTAGTACATCTATAAGAAGAATATTAATTTTAACACATTGATAACAATAAAAAAAAAATTATTGAAGTTAAGAGAACTGAAAAATATTACTATATAGAAAGACTGTGGGTCTATTAATGATGTCTTTAAATCTTTAACAAGGGGTAAGCAAAACATAGTTTAGAAAGGGTTGATAACAGCACTAGATGTCGTACATTACGCATTTGTACATTGTGGTACAAGAAGTTAGCCAAAACCAAAGTCCTAGTTAAGGACACACAAATACGATGGAAATGTGTTTATACCCAAAAATGTTGGCTGTTAGTATTGTGGATGATTTTACTTCATACACGAACATAGTGTACAGACGCCAGAATTCTTGCAAGCCTACTTAAATCAAGTGGAAATAATAATACTCGGTAAAAGCAATCATGTAGCTAAAATTCTACTTTCCTAATTATATAAACGCTTCAATTCTCTTATCCCCAAGCATTTCGTTCAGCTATGAATTACGGGTCAACTACGCCGAAGGAAGAACAAATCTTTGTTTGAAGTAAATATTTCTTCATATTCCCTTGAGCCCACGAGAAACTCATAAGTCCAGATCTTTTAATTTTGTTTTCTGGATGATACTGTCAGGTAACAATATCGGTAAAAATTTAACGAAATCTGGTCGAAACATTTTAGGATTCTCTATTCCTTCAATCTAGATAACTTTAGTCTGCGTGTTGATAGAATGTTAAACAGTCTAAAGTTACGATTACCTACTGAACAATAAAATTTGAAAACAAACCAAATTTAAACCAAATAATCCTTCCTTTATTTCCACATTAAAAGAAAGGAGCTATGAACATTTCCGGGATTTAACGTCGTTTGACGACAGCGAAAAAATGAACAAACCGTTTTGCCAACCCCCAAAAATAAAATAAACATTTAATTACGACCTCTTTTATGCAATTACATCGTTATTTCACCCGCATATCCGCCTTTATGCCTCCTCCTTTCGCCCGAAAAAGATCTCCCTTTAATTCCGTCTCTTATAAGACAGCCCCATTTAAAAATTACGACAATATTACGACACCAGCGCGCCTCGAAAAAATCTCTAATTGGAACTTTTATTCGCCGAAAAGACAGAAACGGAACTAGGTGAGACCGAAAGACAGAAAAGCCCGCCGCCGAATACAAAAGGAGGAATCCAAACGATGAGGGTCGGAAAAATGAAGGTTTTCAAATCCGGGCGGAACGCTTTTAGGGCGCGAAATTATTCAGACCCCATCCGGTTCTAATCGCCGGCGGAGTAGCGTAAGGGAGATAGAAAAAGAGATGGGGGAGAGAAAGGAACTGAAAACGAAATAAGAAAAGAAAAAAATGAAATGATCGCGAAGATGGTAATGATGAGGTGGTCGAGATTAAAACGTGGAAGCTCACGAAGTGACATCGACTGTGATTAAGTTGAAATTGATTGGCTGCTAGGAGCAGCGAAAGCGGCGAGAGATGAGGTGTTGTTAAACTTTTCTCTCAGAATGCGAGCCTTTTTCTTCTTTACCACCGAAAATGTAGCAAAGTTCTACGACGAAGTTGAGGAGCCATTATTTCGATGTTCAGAAGTTTCGTCTATATACACCCACCCATTTTTTAACGAAAACGTGACAAGCACGGGTAAAGTAAGACGGTAAAGGTCAGGGCAAGAACAATTGAGGTCCATACTTAGATAATTAAAACAACCTCTTGCTAATCAAATGTATGCAGATAGTTGCGCAAATACAAATAGCCTTAGGCGCTCTGGTTAGTCAATTGTTTTCAACATTTATATACAGAATAAAATACTTGTTTCCTGTTTCCGCCTATATAGACCTTGCTATATTCAAATTAATCTGGCTATTGATTATACTTCATTGTTAAAAATAGTGTAAGGCTAAAGTGATCTATACATTTGCATGTCTGCTCAATGAAATCGCATCTCAGCATGCTTCCCCATCCTGATTGACCTCTTTGGAATTCTAGCCTCTATTGATACATAAGCAGGAATGATTTAGAAGAATAAAACTAGACTTTAAGTCAGAATGTGTGAAATGTAATGAAATGAAATCATGAAAAGTACTTTCAACGCGCAAATTTCTTATCATAATGAATGTACATCCACAATTTGCTTCCTCAAACTTCCTGATGCTGACCAGCAGCTACGGAAGCGTTAAGCTTGCTCCCTCCTCTTATATCTGCATACTCCCACATTTCTGTGCATCCCGCAAGTTCTCGTCTTCTTTTTCGTTTGGCGTTTCGTTTTCTTACAGTAAGTTTCCTTCTGCGTGCGTTTGGGTCTTCCCCTTTCATTCTCATTTCGGTGATTTTCTTTACTACTCTACTGCTTTGTGTGCGCAGTATATGGGCAAGGCACCCTAAAAGGTTAGGCCTGGCTTCTACTCCGCTGCACGCTGCTGCTGCCGTTTTCTTATATATTTGTATTTAAATTTTTGACTTTCCTTGTTTCTTAAGTCTTTCAAGATGTAAAACGACTTTCCTCGCTTATTTCCGAGCATTTCCTACACTTTCCTTCTGCTTTTCTTCCTGGGGCTCCTTCGCTCATTTCTTCGTAATCACCGTATGCTCCTCTTTTTATAAGATTAATACTTTCTCCATCATATTTTACGAAGTTCTTCATAAATATTTTCAAAGGGAGAAGAAAAGCAGGTCAAGCGAGTGTGGTTGGCAAGGGTACAAAACAGAAAAGGGAGAGGAAGACCAAGAAAGCAGTGGAATGATGCGATGACTGAAATATTAGAGAAGAGGGAAATCACGTGGAGAGAAGCATTAATCAAAGCCAGAAATAAAAATGAATGGGCAAGATTCGTACACGTAGCAATTTAATGAAGCGTAAATTACATACCTTACTCCGAAAAGAAGGAAGCTTTAGATTATATATATATATATATATATATATATATATATATATATACAGCTTCACATATCTATAAAATTAGGTAGGTACACTGCTTTGTATAAAAAAAAAAGACAGCTTATGGTAGATCATTTAGAAAAGATTAAAGGTAACGACATTTCAGGCAGGATCTTCTATACATCTCGAGAACTTCGGAAAAAGGAACGCTAAAGTAGAAACGCATGATTCGAAAAGCAATAAACAAAGGCAAAAGATTACATCAATCCTACGTAAAATATCCAACCTGGGTCGTATGTTAGGAACTTGGCTCAGCGGGACAAAGAAAAATCGTATACGTCTGCATACTTATTTCTCCATGAGACGCGCGGCAAAAAGTTGCCTTTTAAAATAAAGTTTTGTATGGAAAGTAACCGGCTAAAACGTCCCCGATGGCTTCCGTCACAAGAAGCCCCGGAGATCCTTCTCTCTTTGCTTTGACTTGATCGCTGCCTGCTTTCCTGTTTTTCTTTCTTCGGCCTTTCGGCGACGGCGGCGGCGGCAACGCCGACGTTCGACGTTTGAAGAAAGATTTTCCGATCTCTATTTATCCTTGCGGAAAATTAGATGAGTATTCTGCGAATGAAATTCATCCGTTTTGTCATCTTTCTGGTTAGTTAACATTTTATACTTCGTCGTTTCGAAAAGGGATTTATCTTTCGTCGCGGGTGAAAGGACGCATTTATCAAATGAGATACGGAACGCTTCTTTTCGAAATGAAGGGGAAAAATTAATGTTAGTGTGTTTTTGAAATTCCATCTTATTCATACTGTCAAGCGAAAAGATACGTAATATTAACTCAACTTGTCCGGTTCGAGTTGAAGGTTGTAGTTTAATAGTTTTGAACCGTGACAGACGATCAGGTTCAAAGTTCAACACTGGAATCTGTTGATCTATTGTACCTCTTATCTTCTCAATGTCAACACCTTCTCCCCAACTTCTCGCCCAGAAGAACGTTAAGGAAATAGCTTTCCCTTGAAAATTGTTGTTTTTCTTGAGCAAGAGTTATACACTCAATTACATGTGTGGTTCTTTCTCTTTTCCTCACCGTAAAGTCTATAGATTGGATATCCTATTTAGTATTCTCATCATATGTGGGGTACAAAGATCCAGTGGTCAGCTATAAGCCTTGTCACTTGTCGTGTGTGGAGCCTGGTCAAGAGCAGTACGTCCAGAGTTAATTTGCTAGATGAAGATTTTAGTATCAGTTTGCTATGTTTGGGTCCTATAACACGATTCAAATATTGGTGGTGGTGTCTATTTTTTAACCAAATTAACTATGATAGTATTTGTGATCCCAAGCATTGACTTGGGGCGAGTAACTGTTATAGGAACCACTTCCTTGTAAGACGGTTGGGTTTTTCATTACCATATTTTCATTTATGCTCAGCTAACCACATAAAGAACACCTTATTAGGATGCCTTCTCCTTTTTCATTCAAAAGTTGTAGTTCCTGCGCCTGCGGCTCAATGAGTTACTATGTTCCCCAGTACAATCTGGTGTAGATTGTCAAGGGGAGTAATAAACTATATAAATAGGCTGGTATTGTCTAACCCGTGCCCAAAGTGTTTATGCTTTCGACTATTCAGCTTTTAGCATTTACTGAGAAATCCCGTAATGTTGTCTTCACCCGAAAATAGGCTCTACAGATACTACAGACCTTCTTAGCGCTTGCAGTAATAAAATTATGACGAGAATCTGAAATTAATTTGGAATTTATCTGGTTATTTGTCAAAGCAAGAACATATTTAACTCGGTGACTCTTTCTAACGGTCTCCAATTAGGAGATTCTAGCATTTTATCTCAATGATCAGTAAGCATTAAATCGGGAGTGTACCATGTATTCTAGCTTCAACGCTGACGGTGTCAAAGTCGTCTGCATTACATGCGATAGGGACATCAAATGTCTCATGCGTCTTCACAATAAACCGTCATTTCAGCTCGATCATCAGAAGATTCCTTAAAGTTTAGCTTGACCGACATAGCGTTAATTCTGATATGATTACATTACAGTTTTCGTCGTACTTTCAGTCCGTGAGTCATTATTCTTTACTTTGCCTTAAGTACACAATGAAGTAGCCGAAGTTTTCAGCAAGGTTTTCATAGCTGCGGTGGAACTGGTTCTTAAGCCACAGGTCTCTGGAATTTTGAGGGATCTGACATTCCCTCCTTTTGTTTCACTTTGGTCACTATGTGAGTCACTTATATGAAATCGTGGATCTCATCTCCGAAGCGTAGAGTTAGTACACCATACAAAGTTGAAGTCTTTACCTTTTGCTTACTATAAGGTCTAATCTATCTTTACTTGCAGTTTCCTAACTGTGGGATATTGGACCTTCAAGCACATACACAATTGCTCGTGGCCAAGTTTCAGATCTTCGCTCTGCTACTCTGTTGAGAGATTACGAAAACTTAAAGAACGAAACATGCAGAATTTTGCTCTTTTCTTCTGTATAGAAAGAGGTAATTTTGTTATCGCCCGGTCCAAGCAATATAAATTAACTTATGTAGCCTTGTGGCACTGAAGTTAACGTATTCACAGGTTGATTAAGATGGGGAACATCCTTATCAAATTAAGCTGATAGATAGAACGTAATTTTTCGTCTACAAACTAATTGCAGTGACCATCGCCTCCTTGCTTATAGACAGAATATTCGTAACGCATTGGAAAATTATCTTTACATTACAATTTGGAGGGGTTCACTCATTGCTCCTTGTTAGATCATGGTGCACCCCCAATTTCTAAGGCTCGTCGGATACCTCACAAAATTTTATGCTTGATGTACTTTTACGGTGGGGAAGCTATCTCTTTCTCGGAGAAAAGACCAATACAATCAATAAGCAGAAAGTTATGTTTCTGCAATACAATACTCGACAGTATTTAATCGAAGATGAACAAGCCAGAAACTTCCACGAATGAAGCATCCAGAATGATCACCAGAAAGATGGCGTGATGTTACCAGAGTTGGAGATGGTCATACACAGAATAGAAGCAAACACACGAGACGAATTAAAATAACACGATAAAAATTATTGAGATTTTGAAAATTCCCAAAACATTAATTTACGTGGCGTGAAATTAGACACGAAACAAGTAACTTGTCAAGTGATCTGTTGGTGAAAATCTGTTGACGACAGATATTTCTCGGCTAAAGATTCGATGTGAGGAAGCGGCTTAAGTAAACAATATTAATTTTAAGCAAAACACGTAAATACGGATACAAGTTAAAATGAAAGATATAATTGTATCTATAAAAAGTTAAAGCTTCGGATTCAAGTTTCCTCTTTGTTACCATCATTACAAAACTGATATCATTTTACAAATTGCCAAATTAAACCGCACTTGTTCGATGTGACATAGCGTCACAAGATGGAAAATGGAATACGTTCTTATTTGATTTTCAAATAATAGGAGAGGGCCCAATTAACGTCGACGGGTGGATGAAACAAACCTTATCGAATAAATATTCATATATATAAATTATCGTATTCGATAGTCCAGAAAAAGGAAAACCTTTTGTACCGGACTTGCGAAGAAAACATATACCTACTAACTATTCATGTGACTTATTCCGTTCCCATGTAAAAGCCGCTGCTTCTGTTGGTCTGCGGAAACCGTCGCAAAAGAGTTCATGGACGTAAAACGAAAGTGTGTGGGCGACGTCACGCCACACGGCAGATGAAAAGCAAATATATAAATTTTCAAGGTTACGGAAAACTAGTTACAAAACTAAAAACATTGAATATAAATTGGAAGTGTTAACCGAAACACAATAGAAACAGAACAAGTTGATTTTGAACTCTGAAATCGTAACAACGATACTCGAAATTCCAATCGAAGGGAAGAAAACCTAATAAATAACTCAAAATGACTTTAAGAAAAAACTATCTAACTGTTTGCAAATAATTAGGAACGCACAGCAGTTTTGGATATAAAACTTTTAAATAGAAAATGCAAATTCTTCACTTTCAATTTCCAAAACGGGAAAAGAATTATTTCGTTATCTGATATTTACGAAATGGCCAGCTCGTACACGCCTTTTTCCAACGTTCCAACTATTTATTTTACTAATTTGCAGTACATACAAATTTACAGAGAGCAAGCTAACAAATTAGACCGAAATCCCGGTTTACGCGTTTACTAAACAAGCCAAATTAAACCACGATTTTATCTCTATTTCCATAACATTAAGACAGAAGTGAGCATAATTTTGCATATTAATTCCTCGCGTTGAGCTTATAGACCTTTGCGCGATATGTAAATTATATACCGATGTATTTACATCGAAATTACATAACTTCGCCGTTATCGCGTCGGTAGTCGAATCGGATGCCTACCCGTACGATTATTAAAAAGGCTAAAAATCCCAAGAATGTGGAAAAATATGGTGCCTGCGGCGAGTGAATTAAGCATATTACGAGCAGGCTTTCTAGCACAAGCAGTTCGTATGTAATCGAAACCGGTCATCTGTACAGAGAATACCGCATGTTCATGGGAAGTAACGATAAAAGTTAGATTATAGAATTTACCTCCGACGACGGTTTTTAACAAAAAATATATAGGCATGAATATCAATTAGGGATACAACCGGAAAGTTATTTCACTTACCTGGCTCCGCTACTGCGTAAAAATTTAATCTACATCAGCACGGTTGAAATATCCTCTTAGTAGAGGTATCTACTACATGCTGGTAGATTTAATCAGTAATTTCATTATAAATTTAAAACAAGCGCCTTATAAAGTGAGCGGCAAATAAAAATATGAAGTACCACGAGTTTTCGTAAAATTCAGACAATTTTAGACCTTAATCAGAACTTACTCTCTGTACAAGAAAAGTTTTAACAAGTAAAATTATACAAGACAGGAGCCTTCGTATTTATACATTTCTCTGTGTTCAATTCCTTCAAAGCCAGGGCCGTAGCCGGGGTGGGAGGGGTGGCGATGGGACTCAACCCCCATGCTTATCTCTTTGACCCCTCTGACCACTGTAATAATACAGAAAATTTATTTCGTTGTAAACCTACACCTTTATCATTGGAAAAGGGATCTTTATATTCCATGATGATGCCGCACATATTTTCCATAATTTTTACCACTTTGACAGAAATTTTTATATTTGTTTTAAATACCAGATTCACCTTGTCGAAGAATAGTACGTGTCAGAGAGGAACGTTTTTGTACTTTTAGATTTGTTTGCCGGCATTCGGAAGTTCGAAACTTAAACATTTTGTTACAGTGGAATCAACTTGAAACTTTTCTCCTATTGTAGATTTAAAATCTACGTTTCATAAAGTAAAACAGTCTGCTTAAAAATTCATTCCAGGCCGCCGATGATTTGGATCTTCATTTGGGATTTTCCTGCTCTCCAAGGAAGAGCTGACAGTGGTCAAAAACATTCTAAATGGTATTGAATCTTCAAAAAATGTATTTGAACAAAAGCATAAGCAGAAAATGACTTTCGAGAAGACTTAAAATATGCCAGCAACAGAAAGGACATTTGCTTGCCGTGTGGCCCTTCGTAAATCCAACTTTTCGGTTTTAAGTAGAATTGAAGTAGAAGTGCAACGTTTATCTATGGTCCATCAAGGATTACTGAACTTACTCTTAGCATTGAAGATTGAAAAGAATTGAAATGTTGGATATGCAAAAGTCACTATTGACACTATATCACATCGGTAGACTATTCGCTACGCAATTGTTTCATAATAAATTCGGTGACGTCTTTCGCTAGCATTTGGCAAGCATTTACAAGACCATATAAAACCGAAATCACTTTGGCTTTATACGGTTTTGATAATGTTTTTCTCGTGTTAGCGAAACACATGTCATCGAATTTATTATCAAATAATTTTGTGGCGAGGAGTTTACCAATGTGATATAGTGCCAGTAAATACACCACGTTGCTTTCAATCACTATCAAAAATTCCTGCAGAAATCTAATAATAAAGAAAGTAGGAAACTTCAGTTCTTTAAATCATTCGGTAACGAGCAAGTTCTCTCTGATCTTTGATTGTATGCTATGTACGATTCAAACTCTAATAAGAAAAGAATTTGTTGAAATACTTGTGGAGCGGTTGGAAAGAAAGAACCAACAGAAGTTCGCGTTAAAGATTCAGGTGATCCTTTAGGAGATAAGATCTCTGGAACACCAAGCCTCTTCAGTAGGGACTATCTACGAATGGTGGGGCTAAGCGCAGATAGAATAACTCGCAGGTGCTACGAATTGAGGAGCCTACATTTACAAAGACGCGGGTGACTTTCGGTTGTATAAGCATCGATATGAAACGCTTAAGGACCGCAATGGAGAGTTTCGAGGTATGCGCGGCCCGATTTATCCCTTGGTTCTTATTCTAGCTATTTACTAGGAGTATTCACATAAACATTTCTCAATAAATCATTTTTGTGGGGAAACCCTTCACGAAGATTAAAATACACTTAATATCGAGAAATCCTTTATTTTACGCCTATACACTATTCGCAAGTAAGTACAGATTTGTGGTTGTTCGCCACATTACAGCACTTTGCAAAATCACTTTAACGGCGCACAGTTCAATTTCAGTCAGTATATCTTCATCCCCGTTTAATTTCAAATGTAACGCACGTATTTGTACATTGAATTAAAGCAACCGAATCAAATCTCTCCTCAAATAGCCCCATTACGGACGGCAAAACAATTAATGAGGTCGACGGTATACGGAAACGTGTGTCCTAATTTAATTTAGTAGGGCGGTAACTTCTTTAAATTAACATTGTCGTTAGTAGAAACGCGATTCTCGCTGTCAGCGGCAGCCACCCCATTACGGCGACTAGACTACATATACGAGGGATAGCTGAGCGGAATTCATCATGACAATGACGCCGGCGGAAACAGCAACCGGGCCACCGCCGCCGACCACATGTGTACCTAAATCAAGAGCTGCAATTAGGAACACGCTCTGTTCGTTAACGTCTGCGAATTTCAAAGGTGAAGATTTCACCCATAGGTGAGAGGTGTCTTCCGCTTGAGGTGCACGACTGAACTTTATTTTTTGGGATCAATATGCTTTTGTTGGTGACTGCTGGCTGATGCAAAATGTATGAAAGCGAAAAAGATATTTTCCAATTTTTTTTTGTGTATTGTTTTCCCGAAAGGCAAAAATGTAGTATTGGAAAAGACCTACTCTGATGTTAAAATAGTTTAGAAAATACTTCCATAGTTTTGAATTCCGAAGTTTCTGGATCCACCCTTTCCAGTTACGCAATTCATAACAAACTACGGGATTTGAATCTCTGATACAGATTTTTTACCTTCTTCATCACAGAGGTGTGCTTCTTGTATCTGGTATGAACACAATAGCGCACCGCCACATTGTGCGCTCTCCGTTCGAAATTTTTTGTATACTGTTTTTCAAGAGAGACAAGTGCAGAGAGAATAGCCAGTAAGATCTGACACCCCTACTTACTTAACCTTCCTATACTTCACGCATACGGTCTGTGAGACCGATTTATATAGTATAGTATACGTCTTTCATTTTGACGTGAGTATAGGAAGGTTAAAAACAAAACTTTACGAAACAACACTAGAAAATTTAGAGACTTTGAAGCAGCGTATTCAATAAGCAATTCGCAAAATCTGTTATTAATAACGTCTTAAACGAGTTTGTGAATAGACTAGCTTATTGCCAATATGGATGGATGGCATTTTGAACATTTAATTTAATAGTTTAGACTTTTCGTTTATCATGTTTTATAATGTTAGCGATTTAATAGGTACCATAATATTAACATTAAATGTGGCTTAATTTTTCTCAGCATTTTTATTATGCAATCTTATGATTTATGTGAATGATCATGAAGGGAACAAAATTCACTATCGAATTTTACTACCAAGAATAATATGTAGTGTCGCTCATTTTTCTTTGACGATGAAGTCGTAACTAGAAAACAAATGAAAGTCGGAAGGTAAACCCCACACATTAATGTATATTTTACAAAACTAAAACTGACGTGTTTCACCGTAAAAAAAAACAGTTGGGGTCGCTGTTTTTGAAAATATCCCCTATTTTAATCCCACTCTGTACAGTAGTGATCAGATAAAGGTTACCACCAGTATATATTTGAGAATTGAGCAGAAGCTCTCACACACAACAAAATAGTTTTAAAAATTTATTAACTGCATGCCAAAAGAAACAAAATTTATATTTGCTTAGAAATTTGATAAATTATAAAAAAGCACAAAAATGGTACTCGGTCAATGGATCGTAGGAGCAGTGTCAAATTGTATTGATATACAAAAATAGCGAATTCAAGAAATAAGCCTTACAACAGGGGGCTCTTCAAAGATGTAACGCCCCTTTTTTCCAAGTATTGCTTTATCTTACCAAGACAGAAATGAAAAAAGGTTGTATATTTTTTTGGGCAGGGTTGCAATTTAAAAAAATATTTCTTACAATCTTCGCTCTGTGGCATGGAGCGGAATCGTCTTCAAAAATTGGGTCAATAGCCAAATGAAACAAAGCATCAATGGAGGGTTCCAAAAGTCCTTAAGGATATTAATATATCCATCAGCGTTTGAAATGCCGTCTATGAAGGCAAGGTAACCTACCACCGTAGTACGATATGCCACTCCGAATCATTTAACTTGTTGGAAATTTACGTCGGGTGATAACGGTGCTTTGATGTAAATCTTTCTGAACCCTTTGGCGAACGTATAAAACGCCATTTGATTGGTTCAGATTAATTTTTGACTAATCTATAAAGATAAGTCTTTTCATTTCGAGTCGAGTTTCGATGCTCTCTTGCAAAATATAGGCGAGCTGCGCGCATTTTACTGCCCAGACTCGGTATACTTCTAGGAGTCCTTGCTTTGAGTCCCACAAAATAAAACCTTTTGCGCACCATTCTTGGGCTGATTTCAGTTCCACACATTATATCCAACTCGTTAGCTAACTCTTTTGAGGTTACAATTCTATTGCGGAAAGATAAAACTTTTAAATTTTGATCTTCGCGTTCTGTTGTGCTTTTATTACGCTTTCCAGGTCGGTGCAAACTTTTAGTAGACTCGTATTTCTTTAAAAATTTAAGCAGGGTAACGTAACTATATCGCAATCGTTGAGCAAGAGTTCTTATAGAAAGATGTTTTTCTTTTAATGCCAGAATCATACTACATTCTGTTATGGAAAACATCGTGATATACAACACTATTTGTCAACCAGACTCGTGTAACAATGAAATTCTAACAAATAACGTACATGAAAGCATCTAGCATTACATTGAAAAGCAAGCTGCTAACGCATTGAACGAAATTCAAAAGAATTCTTTCGAATGTTACGGCCAATTGTTACAGTTTTCTGTAAT
Organism: Chrysina gloriosa; assembly: GCA_038088585.1. NCBI lineage: Eukaryota > Metazoa > Arthropoda > Insecta > Coleoptera > Scarabaeidae > Chrysina > Chrysina gloriosa. The sequence continues at coordinate 11,598,840 of CM076092.1, forward strand.
TATTACTTATGGCCTCTGGTTTCACCTTTTGCCGTAGATGACGTCCCGCTTTCATAAGTTTCTGATACGCCTTGTGCCTGTTGGATGCGCGTATGGGATTATTCTGCTTGTAACGTTGAGATGAACATGTCGTTTTCCGTGAATAAGTTATTTTGTTTTCGCTTTTAAGTCTCGTTCTCGAGGATATATACCGAAATTCGACTCTGAAAAGTTCGAGTAATTTAATAGTTTAGTAGTTTAAGAGGGGATCACGGTTACTTGTCACTTGCATATATTCTTGTTTTAATTACGTTCTGCCAAAGCTGTAATGTGGCTGTAAGGCCGCTGGAATTCCAACGGTTACCAAGAGTGTGTAAACCTTAGATAAAAAGCTAGCTTAATTGAATTAAATTTAGTCGTTTCAACTCAAGCGACAAATAAAGTGCTGTTAAACGTCACTCTAGCTCTATAATTGGAAAGTGGCGCCTTGCTAGTAATTTCTCGAACATTAACCTATGTCGTTTCCACTGAACTAGCACAGCCTGGATCTTCATCTTTATCACCAACGAGGTGGGTGATTCGAACTGTAACGACGAACTTCCGTATCGGTCACATTCATGTCTTTTCCGTTTACCTTTTCTATTGCACCAAAAGCTTTAAAAGCCAGTAACACGAATATACGATTTTTCGATAATGACAACTTTTGTTTGACCACTACTCAACAATGTTTGAATATAAAATTGTGTCAAAATATTTGTGTTATGGTTTACGTATCTATTTGCAGCGACATCTTCACTTACCACTTCTATTGATAAATTTTCTATCTAGTAGGAGGCTCCAAATCTAACTGTTGTAATCGATGACTGCATTCTAAGGGTAATATTTCCTAACGAGATTTGACCTCGCAAAAGTTTTATATTTGATTATCCCGTAGGTACCTTACTCTTTTGACTAAGATAATAACGAGCGTAAATTCTTAATGCGCCCTTAATGAGCTTTGATCAGGAGTTTACGGAAATTTCTTCCCCTCGTCGTATGCGACTAGTGAAGCAGCAGTATTGGGACGCGCGATCGCATGTGTAAAACGGCGCTTCGTTACACCCCCATCGCGGAGACGCGTAACGCGATCCGGGAAGCGCTCAGTAATGACGCCAGGCATCGCGACGCGTAACGTAGGGACGCCCACCGACGATATTCCGTCCGGGGTTCCGCTAACGATACGCGAGACGCATTTGCAAGTATGCGGTCGCGGTTTGCGAGTCGGATATGTCGGTTTAATGGTCGGGGATCTACATACATACATGCATACGACGAATATATCGTCGGAGATGCGGTATTTCAATGTAGCAAAATTTTGTCGGATTACTTCTGCGACACGTTCAAATTTAATATGTGTGCATACATGTGTAAGCTCCATAATGTATTCCTTTGCCGTGTCGGAGTTTACATCCGTTCGATGGCAGTTGAGTGATACTGGGAAGAAGTGATTTATAGCCAGATTTCCTTGAATTCTGCTCTGCTATTTAAACGCAATATGTGATATGTTCGAGTGGGATAATAAATGTCGAGTGGTAGAACCAAAACTGAAAGAATAAATAAAGGACGCTAGATTCACGAGGGTGGCGTGATCTTCAACAGCTACACATACAAATAGAATCGAACCCTCTTCAGTTGGCTGGAGGGTAACTTTGTAACCCGACTTCATAAGTCGAACTCTCCTTAAATCGAATTATTCTTGTGTGCATATAAGTTACAAGCATCTGGCGGTCATTACAAAACAAAATATACAGCAGTATCAACAAGAAGAAGTAAGAGAAACAAATATACAGACGACTATCGTTGCTGTCTCAGTATGTAATTTAGGAGAAGTACATTACAAGTCAAATGCAGTTCACTGAGTTATTTACAAAAGTAGGTCTAAAATTCATCATTCAACGTCAAACATACAGCTTGGGGAGCGAGACTAATAACACCTGGTAAAGGAAAAATATTACTGAGTGCCATCAACATGTCAAAATGTGAATTCCACTCTGCGGGTGAGCCGACATACTGGCCCATAGACAGCAACAAAATCCCTGACCTACTGGATTTCTTTCTATCTAAAGGAATTTCATCAAATCAAATAACAACTGAAAACATATGCGACCGTACATCATCATGATCATACTCCTGTATTGTTAACATTGAGTTCATCAACTATTAAGAAATCCAGAAAACAAAATCTCACCAACAAACGTACTGATTGGGGGAAGTTCAGAGAACAATTAGATAGCTTAGTTTCGCTAAACGTAAAGTTAAACACCACAGAAGATTTAGAACTGCCAGCAGATCTATTCATAGAACAAATTCCCATAGCAGCGAAAGCAGCTAGTCCTGCAGCTCAATTAGAGGTATGATCAAAGAGAGGACAGACAGAGCAAGCAGAGTATGGCATAGTTCCAGAAATCCTATAGACAAGAGAGAATTCAATAGAATGAGCAATAGAACTGGACGAAAAGTACAAGAGTTTAAATAAAACGCTTTTCAGGAATATTTGAGTAATTTCAGTCCTAAAGCAGACAAAGGATACGTCCTATGGAAAGCATCACGTAACTGCAAACGTCTTGTTGTTCATGTGCCCCTCCCCAAAAATTCACACAACCAATGGGTAACAAGAAAGAATGAAAAAGCTGAGCTATTTGCACAGCACATAGCAACAGTATTCTAAGGAAATGACACTAAGTCTGACGTCTATACAACACCTTCAAACCAACCAAAAACAGCCATTAGGTTCGTCTGTCCGATAGAAGTAGCCCCAAAGATTGACAATAACATCAACCCAAAGAAAGCTTCTGGTATAGACGAAATTTTACCTGGTCTTCTAAGAGAGCTATCATGTAAAGCAATAATCAAAATGACAAACTTGTTTAATGCCTGCACTCGATTAAAGTATGTCCCAAATAATTTTAAAATAGCACAGATTACAATGCTGAAGAAGCCATATAAACCAGTCGAGCAAGTAGCGTCATATTGACCAATATCATTACTGCCTGCAATTTCTAAGTTGTTTGAGAAGCTATTGTAAAAACGCCTCAAACCACTAATCAAAATACCTGAGATCCAATTTGGGTTCAGAAGTCACCATTCAAAAATAGATGAAGTCCACAGATTAACATTTGTGATCGAAAGAGCTTTTGAAAAAAAAGAATGTTGCTCTGCGGTATTCCTAGACGTGTTTCAGGTATTCGATAGAGTATGACATCAGGGACTTATTTACAAAATGAGTAAAATGTTGCGGCAAAACTACTATCAATTGATCGAGTCCTATCTGTCTAGAATGAAATGTAGGGTATCACATGAAAAAGCCTATTCAGGGCTTTATCCAATATTAGCTGGAGTACCGTAGGTGAGCGTATTAGGACCCCTCTTATACCGGCTACACACCCCAGATATTCCCACAACAGGATCATTTGCAGACGATAGTGTCATCATAACTCCAGGCAAGAGCAACTGAAAACTACGAGTAGCAATCAATAAGATAAACCAATGGACAGTGGACTGGAAAAATAAAACTGAATGGTTTTAGATCAGTCCACATCACCTTTGCGTTGCGTTGTGTAAATAGCAACATTAATATTTATCTCGATGGGGCACAGATACGCCCAGCAGATTTAGTTGAATATCTAAGCTTCCATCTTAATGACAGACGAAATTGGAAGTACATAATTAGGTGAAAAGCATAGCACATCAGACTGAAAGGGCGTGAAATGTACTGGTTGGTTGGAAGATACTCTAATCGGGAACCTAAGTTCTAAAAGACCAGTCTACCAGACTATCATAGAACCCATTTGAATTTATGGTATACCAATTTGGGGATGCACTAAGAACACAAATCAACTGATAATTCGCACACTCTCAACCCTCAACAAACCGAAACGACGAAACCATTCAGAAAGTTAACAGCTTGGGCCTGCAGGACCATCGTATCACTATTAGAGAATTTTCAGACGAGGCTGGGATAAGCATTGGTTCCGTACATGCTATTATGAATGATGATTTGAGTTTCCGAAGAGTGTTTGAAAAATTAGTGCCGATGTTGCTAACGGCGGAACAAAAGAAACTGCGTGCAGAATTTGCGCAGGATACGCTGAACGCGGTAAATGATGACTCAGACTTCATAAACACTCTTATCACTGGAGATGAGTTATAGGTTTATGGGTATGACCCTAAAAGAAAGGCGCAGTCTTCCCAACGGAAACATCCAACATCCCAGAGGCAAGAAAAAGCACGGAAAGTTTGCAGCAATCTGAAAGTGATGTTGGCAGCTTTCCTCGACCATCGTGGAGTGGTTCATCATAAATGCGCTCCTCACGGACATACCATTACTAAGTAGTCCTACCAGAAAGCCCTCTGTCGTCTTCCTGATATCGTCCGGAGGAATAGACCGGATCTGTGGACAGCGGGAACTTGGCAACTGCCCCATGATAATGCATCAGCGCCTTCCTCTCATTTGATTCAGACTTCCTTGACCAAACACAGCATTCCAGTTGTTCTTCGGCCTGCTTGTTCTCCCAACATGGCTCCCTTGACTTCTGACAGTTTTCCAAGTTAAAAATGCCTTTGAAAGGGAACACATTTGGCACTCGGGAGGACATGCAGAATGCGACGAAGTGCCAGTGGCAACAGAAAAGAAAAAGGCAGACCTAGATACCAACGATGTCTATTAGCCTTTACCTTAAGGATGTATGTATTAGTATATCAAGCATCGTTCTAGTTCAAATCACCTTAATAAGTTAGTCTCCCACATTACGTAAATAGTAGACTTTCATAAATTGCCTTATTTTCGGTTTAGTAGATCTAATATAGAATAACCTATTGCCTAATTATCCATGTGGTTTGTGCTCTAATGATACACTCATTATATACAAAATCATTTTTAATGACTTCGTCTTATTTGAACGTTTCTTAAGTTGAACAATTTGTAGTGGCAGATAAGAGTTCGACTTTGAGAGGACTGTACTTTTGCAAACTGGATAGTATAAATGTAAAGAGCGTTTGTCATCGCTTACATCCTGCTTTTTTATTCAAACATTGCACAATACTGCCAGTTAACCACCTACGTACAGGTATACATACATATACATACAGGCATATACGATATTTGCGATACACTTTTCAAGATTGGTCAATTCGTTCGCAGACAATGGTCCGTATTTTTATGGTAAATTATTCATGACTTCTTCGAGATTTGTCACCCGCCGAGGGGCCGCATCATTCGGGTCATATTAGTCATATGCATAAGTTGGTAGGCATGAAACGATATCGAGATCCTTCTGAATTCGAACGGAGGTTATTTGCTCTTCGTTAGAATTTAAATTCGTTGAGTCGTAGGAAAATGTTACACGAATGTGGCTATTTGAAATTGATATTTAAGTTTGGTGTGGGGTGACTTCTAAATTATTAGAACATATTCGAATGCTTTATGTTTATATTCTATTTTAACTTCTTGATTTACACATATATACATAGTTGCCTTTAATGACAGAATATTCCCATTTGATTATAGAGGTTCAAGAATTAATAGTGTAAATACAATCTAGTATTTACTTATGTTTAAATCTGCTGCATTAAACTATAATTTAACACACTTCTTGATCTCTGCGTATAAGCTACTTCATTACATGTACTCGTACATACACAGAAGCAAAAAATATATTAAAATCAGTATATGTGCTGATGAACATGTTTGTATTCCGTATATGTATAGATATACATATACATATACTTCCTTAATCAGTTACGTAGACCGGGACCTCTATTGAATCTATTAGTTAATCATACACAGATATGAGCTTGCGGCAAACATAATCGTACACAAACAGCGTTTAAGGTTTCAGGTTCCACTGAGCGGATTAATCTAATCATCTTCCGTTTAACTAGAGACTAAATCGCACCATTAGAAGTCATTCCTTGCAAAGGCGAAACTCAAACCCTGCACAAAAGGCAAAGAGGAAAATTAGGGGTTAACTTCTAGTGCCGATTTAAACTGCTAAGTTCAAATATGTACAAAAAAGTTCTCCAGAAACGTAGTTTAAGATGTTTTTATGGTATAAGTTTGAAATATCTTCATAATTGCTTAATAAAATAATTTGTGAGGTGTAGCAGTATTTGCCCGGTCGTATTTGGTCGCCACTAATCTTTCTGGCTTTACTGCAATTATTTTCGGAATTTGAGATTTTCGTATCTTTAAAAATATAACAGAACATCGTTCTGTTATATTTTTGTTACCGCCGTATTACCTCAAACCTGTAGAACTACATACTTGAAATTACTTGGACACAAATAATGTAACTATAAATATAATTCCATCCCGTCGTAGACCAAAAAGTAAAATGAGGTATAAGTTCGCTTTGTGCATTGGGTAACGATTAAAATAGGTTGTGCAGTGGTCGTTGTGTGGTGTTTTTTTTTTTGTGTATTAGCCGGATATCGCTGGTGATACTGAATTCTGAGGATGGCAACTTAGTTGGCGAAATACGTATCTGGATTTACTTTCGAAAAGTGTGGTAAGGGTAATTTTATTTGTTTTGTACAAAGAACTTCAACTTTGACAATGTAACAGCGTTTACGAAACTGCAGTCACGCTTTTATGTAAAATATAAATAAAACAAAGTGATAGTTTTTAACAAAGCAGAGTTTCATTTCATAAGTATAAAGAATGATGTTTCTCCATCAAACAAAAATCGAATGTAGTAGTGTTGTGTCCACTTCCATCCTTAATTCTTAAGAACAAACTCATTCTTACTAGTAGACGAGTACATTAGAAAGGACACTAGCAAACCCGTTGATAGAACGTCAGTTGGATGTTTTAGTACTCATGATATTCTTCAATTACTACGAGAATTCGTGTTTTATGATGTCGGACAATATTAAATTGTTTTGTTGTGATATATTCCCAACCTTATATCCTCGGAAATGTCATAGATGATGGCCTGTTGTAGACATAAATGACTGGTAAATGTAATAGCATACTCAATAATGATATCTTTTAATGCCTAGCACATTTTAGTACAAAGATGTCCAAATTTCAGTCCGACATCACTTTGACGGTGGATATCGTTTAAGAGGCAGTTTTTCAAAGTGTGACGTAAAAGGCTGCCAAATAATACATCCGAAAATTGCAAATCTTGAGACCCAAAAGATGATCAGAATGAAGACGAAACAAGCTGAAAGTCCAATCGTTATGGTGTAGAGGAAGTTGAAATGTACTTGAAAATTTGTGTCCAATCTTTACGCATGAACCACATCTGGATTGCATATGCTTTAAAGCTCTTCTAACAATGCATATCCCTGCACCAAATGAATTCCACGTGTCCCTTTTCCACGTGCGCACTAGGAAATTGTATAATTGTATAATCTTTTTAATTTCGTCAATTTTCATCAAAACCAGTATTTCAATATAATCACCGTTTAATCGAATCCACTTATCCCGATGTGAAACAATTTTTTTAAACCGTCCTCAACGAACTTTTCCGAATAATCTGCAATCCACCCATTTTTAGCAAGTTTAAGAACACTTCCTTCATATTTGAGAAGAGACGAAAGCTACTAGGAGCCAAATCTATTGTGTAGGGTAGACGTGGAAGCAATTTCCAACCCGATTCGTTTAAAACATCCTTCCTTGTTCTTGTCTTTGCAATACCGGACGCTTATGCAACTTTCCAGGCTGTAACTTACAAAGCCCCTGACGGAACGGGCCGGGATTAGAATAATATTCTGCGTTAATTGGAGTATCCTTCGGTAGATAGTCAATAAAAATCACATCTTCGCAATCCCAGACTACAATAAGCATTACGTCTCCAACCGACGGAATTGTACCTGCTTTAGCGGAGGTCGTTCTTCTCGTTTGCGGCATTATTTCGCCTGATTTCTGGTTTGAGGATTGAAGAAGGTATCCATGTGTCATCAGCAGTTGCTATCACTTGGTCGCCGTAAGGTACTAGATGCCTTTGAAGTTGGCGGCATGTGTCAAACCTGTTGAGTTTCTATTCCGGTCCCACCGGTCTTGATACCCAACAGGCTGAAAGCTTCTTCGCGCCCAAAAGTTCGTGTAAAATGTAATGAATCTATCGAGGTAATTTCACGAATAGCTATTTGCCTCCATCATCTTTCAGTAGGTTCTCCACAGGAGCAACGTTTCTTATATTTACAGAAATTCTCGGCCGTCCATTACGCGGATCGTCTCCTCGTGACGTTTTGCAAGCTTTAAAACGATCTACCCATAGATAGACGGTCCATTAGAATCTTCAGGCTCTCCAAATACCTTGCAGACGTTGAACGATTTCTACAGGTTCTACGCCCTCTTTAGCTAAAGAGGAAATGATAGCTCTCTGTAATTTATTCGCGATTTCAATGACTGCAAAATCAGCGGTACGGGAATACAACTGTATTAGTCAAGTAACTTAAGTATACTAAACTATATTGTATAAACCTACCAGGACATGCCTCTCAGTGTGACCTATAAGATTTACGCAACTGAACTCGAGTCAAGTTCCTCGAACATTCAGAACATACCTCATAGATATCGAAAACTAAATCATAAAGACACGCGAAAGAATGTGCAAGAAAATAGCTCAAAACTTAACAAAAAAAGTAGCTATGAGACAAAATACTTCAAACTATGTGTAGGTTGATACAGATCTCCTCTATGTATATCATAATAAATTTTGCATTTTGTAAACCAGTTGGAACCTTAGGTATTGAAATTCGAGGCAGGATGATTTGAAAAAGAAGAAAAAACGTTCTTTCTAACATCATTATTTTTACGTTTCGAAGAACATATTCTGGTAATGTCAATATCTTTGGAATTACCACGCACAACAACATGAACGACTGTTGAGAAGGCGCGAACACAGAAAAGTTAGCTCCATAAACAGCTTTTATGGTTGCTTTTATTTCTGCCATACAATTCTGGCTACCCCTCCTTCGTATTTTTCTCGCGCCCACTTCTAAGCGCACATTGTAAACATCGTCCACATCGCATTTCCCTCCGCCAGAAATATCACAAAGTTCGTGCGCAGGGCTGGTACCATTATTTCCTGTAGGAGGTCCGCCTCTAATTTTCTCCTTTTCATTTTTTCTCATCTGTCCCCCTTCTGTTTCTTTCCTTCTCGCCTCCTCTCCCTTTCCGCTTTATCCACGCTCTTCATGCGAGACCTGAATCTGAAATTCATCCGGTTCTCTATTAAACGCCGTATCCAGTTCCCGAGATACGAGACTCGAATATCGAACATCTGTAATTCGCCCGCAAAAAAGGAGGAAAAAACAGTTATTTGTTTGATTTCGGAGCGGATCAATGATCCGACCGGTTCGTTTTATATGGACGGTGTAAATTGAACTGCTGAACTGATATTGACACTTGTACGCAGTCGATACCAATAAATAGCCGCCGCCGCCGTTTTGGAAATGTGGAAACGAATGGGAGCGTTTCAATAAGTCATTTCATCACAGCACGGAGAGCTGCCGTCGCTGATGCGATGGGTAAATTTTGATAGTCGTCGGTAATAAAACGTCAGCGGAATTTTGCGCTTAACGGCGGAAAATTTTCGTACGCGAAAAGGAGCCTCGCGGAGTCATAAACGTTTTTAATAAAAATTTTCAATAAACAGACCCGGATTCCATTCGGCAGGCGACGCGAACTGCCATAAACCGATCGTGTGACAACCGCATTCGCAAAAATTAATTAAAGATATATCTCGTCTCTATCTGATAGGAGATGATTTATTGCAGCAAAAAATTCAACTGTGTTAATGAGCAACACGAGAACGTAATGGTCATAAAATATCCGCACCTGCTCCTTTTAGGAAAAGCAGCTTTATTCCGTAACATACCATCCCTGCTGTACTACGCGTTGTTATCTTGAAATTAATATCTATTTTAAACTCTGAGTCTGGAGATCATTTGAGAAATGAATATCCGTATATCAAGCGATTAACAGTGTTCAGTGAGCACACATCCAAAAGGCCCGCGTATGTCTTTCAAAGCAACAGCAAAGTATATCCATAGGTCAGAGACATTAAGAAGTGGATTGCAAGCTGTTAAACTCAAAATTATGTGAACGATCTGTTAAGCCATGGTACAAAGCGTGCCACGATCAATCGTTTAAGGTGTAAGTTGTTGTGCGCTTGTTCAGACGAAATTCCAGCTTTACGCCCAAAGAGGCTCAACAAAGACTAGCTAATCGCAACATCAAGAAAATACCTTCTACTATCTGCGAGACGATGATAATTCATGTTGGGTTTTCCAAGAGGACAATGCTCCTAAACATTGTGCGTGCTGGATGTACGAGAACGTCATCCAGGCATTAAACTGGTCTGCGCTTTCATCCGAGGCCAAACCGATCGAAAATGTGTGGTCGTTATGAATGAATAAACTACGTAGAAAACGTGTGTTTAAATTGAAATCGCTATGTCGCAAAATTATCCGCCAGCTATACAGAACTAATCGAGTATACCTCAACGATATGAAGCCATATTAAATAATAATGATGACTGGACACCTTATTAATTATAAGCGTAAAAGATATATACAAAGATCTATCTTTATCTGTTTTGGTCATAAAGAGAAATTGCCTTTGAAGGCTTTGTTTATTATGTATAATTCGCGATACGTTCTTGTGTTAATTCATCACAAATTAAAAACGCTTGTTCTTGTTCACTAAAAGCTTGCGGACAATTGCATAGAAATAGGTTAAGGCCCGGAAGAAAAAGGAACTGGATGCTGGGAAGTGTAGCAAAAAACAGGAAATTGATATTACAATGAGTGATACTTGCGCTTTTTAAATATATTTCCCACAGCACCTATTACAACAAATGATTCCATATAAGTTTTCACCAGAAATAACGAAGAACAAAGTAAGTTTTTGTGACAGATGTCCTCATTATATTGAACAACTGATTTGGAAATATCATCAACCAATGAATAGAAACTAAAATGGCAGATCGACGCAACAAATTACAACTTGCACGTAAGCAAATATCGATTCAGATATCAACTTAACTTTCAAACATCAAGAGAGGAAAATAATTTGCATCCTTGAATACTGAACATAATTATATTCCGTAAAAAGTTTCGAAAATTACTTGCCCCTAAACAAAATTAATCTCCATTATTACTTCTAAAATTGTATTTCGAAAGTCCGCCTCGAAGTTATATACGAACTTGCTTCAGATTACTTTCCGTGACATTAAATTTCAGAGGTTCTCACGGGAGATTCCCCTAATGTGTCATTTGAAAACCTTTCTAAAATATTTATACAAAAGGTTGTTTACGTAAAACTTCCTCGTGCACGAAAAATTAACCAATTTGTAGTGCGTATTTTGGATGCCGGTTTGAAAGCGCGACATTATCTTACGTATATTTTTGAAATATGTACATCGTTTATTTATCGTTTTCGTTTCGGAAATGTTCATGGACAAATATAGAAGTACGGAAACCTACAATGTTGGCATAATTTGATTTTTAACGAGAGTGTCTCTTGCAGTAATAGCTTATTATTGCTTCGCGGGCGACTCGAAAAACGTTTTAAGGTAACACGAGAATGCAATGTGTGTTTTAATATTGATGGATATCCAACACTTTTGGGATTAATAAAGGATTCCCATTGCATCAATATGAGACGGGGTTGACGTAGTCTAGGATTTAGTTGATTTAAGTTGAATTATTATGGAGTGGACACGCAGACAAAAATAAAATGCATCATCATAGGACACAAGTATCAGGGCTGTTTTTTTTCTCAAACCCCGATAGGCTATAGAGGAAAGACGGGTGAATATAAAAAAATGATTTTATTACCAAAAGTAATGTACAATAAAGGTTACTTCTCTACGTAATCACTCTGAGGATTCGGGAATTTGTCATATCTGTGAACAAGCTTTGCAATACCTTCTTCATAAAATGTTGCCGCTAATGATTTGAAGTGAGTTGGGACGGTTTCTTTAAGTTCGTGGTCAGTTTGGAAGCGCTGTCCCCTAAGCCACTTCCTCAGTTCAGGCAAAAGATGGTAGTCAGTCGGCGCCAGGTCGGGACTATTCGGTGGGTGTTCGAAAATGTCCCATTGAAATTGCTCAAGGAGCTGTTAGGTTACACCAGCAGTGTGAGGACGGGAACTGTTATGGATCAGAACAATTCCAGAAGTCGGCATGCGTCTTCTTTTGTTTTGAATAGCCTTCCGTAACCGTCGCAAAGTTTCACAATATTGAACTGTTGTCCTCGGTTGCATAAACTCAACAAGCAACACACCCTTTTAGTTCCAAAGAAGAGTTGCCATAACTTTACGGTTGTCAAAAGTTCGTTTGAATTTTGTGGGTTTCTTTGGAGAATTTGTCTGCATCCACTGTTGTGATTGTTGTTTCGTTTCGGGCATGTCATATTGAACCCATGTCTCATCACCTGTCACAATGGATTCCAGAAAATCTTCTCTATCAGTATTGTAACGACCAAGAAACGCCAAAGGTGCAGCCATTTGACAAGTTTTGTGGTTGTTAGTCAACATCTTTGGGACTCAGCAAGCACAAAGTTTTCTGTAGCGCAACTGTTCAGTAACTATAGAATGCAGGAAAGATCTTGAAATTTTCGGAAATTTGATCGATAATTCACTTATGGTGTACCTTAGATTTTCTCTAAGGACTTAGTCAACTTGTTGAACAAGGCTCGTCTGAAGCGACAAACTTGCGTCTTTGACCCCCTTCATCATACACATCAGTTCGAACATCTTTAAACTTTCGACACCATCACTCATAAAGCTGTTTCCATGCACTCAACTCATTCTTCAATGAATTTCCGCTGCACCATTCCCTTCTGCCTGTAAGAAACGAATAACACTTCGCAATTCACACTTTGCGGGAGAAGTCAATAGAGACAGACATGTTTACGTGACTGTAGCTTAACAAGAAATGGCGTGTTGGATCCGGCAGTGATAGGGCGCGTAGAGGGCGAAATGCACAGCAACCAATATGATCACCAGCCACCCGCCGCATGCTTGATCTTCATACTGTGTAACCGGAGGTTGAAAATAAAAACAGCCCTCATACATGAAAAGAGGGTAAACATAATCGAATCACCTTAGATTTGTGGGTAATGTGGTGGAGAATAATAGGAAATTGAAGAAGATGGTGAATGAAAGTTAGAGAGGAAAAAAGTAACAAAGTTAACATTTCCAAAGAAACACTGGAAGCAAGAACGAAGCCAAACTAGGAGGGAAAGCTAATTCATAATCAGAAATATATCTTCTTGTTCTTGATTACGAATTTCCTAAATGGGTTTGTGTGTCATGGGAGTGGGATCCGAGCCAGCCTCTTCTTGTTCATGCTAGTTTATATCTTGCATTCTTTATTGTGTACACTATATAGATATAATTGCCCATCTTACCTTCCATTATTCCCTCTAGTATAATTTGGAATACCCCTTGTGAAAAAAGGACATCTAAGGATTCATCCAGTGCTTGTACCTACATGTAGTTATACTTCAGGGATTTCTACACGATGATGTGTTAAAACGGAATTGATAATCTTCCTTTCGATAAATTGGATATCAGTTTAAGGAGATCGCGATTAAATGCATGTATAAAATAAATAAAAATAACCACTACCTCATCTATGAAGGTGATTGTAAGGACTGTGGTGTCATTTACTGACTGTCACTTATGTCATCTTTTGAAAATAATTTCCAATACGTATTTCGGCAACTAGGCGCAACCTTCTGTACTTTTAAGAAATTTTTAAAAATATCAAAACTGTTTGGTCAATTATTTTAATTTGCCAGTTTGGTTCTTTTCCAATAGTCTTAGGTTAAAAGGGGTTAGTTCTCAACTAATTTCATAGTCTATACATAATCCATAGTAAAAGTTAGCACAGTCGCAATCCGCTAGACTGATTTGTAAAAATTATATTATCTTATTAATTATCTTGTTATATATTTTATACTGTTTACTACTATTTTATTAGAAATACCTTTCTATTACATATATGTACCTATAGTCATATAAAAAATCATAATTGACACATCACAAAAGTTACAATATTTTCATGTTTTGATGTTATCGTTTACAGACTAAATTGAAAATGCATATTACCTAAGTATCTATCTACAACAAAAATAGGTTCTTAGTTTGCCGGAAGTTGTGATATAAATACTAAAAATGTAAACATAGTTTAGGGGCAACAGACAACATATGTACTTATACTATATAATTTCAACGCAGAACGTCTTACGTATGATAAAGTAGGTTTATCTCTTGACTTGAATGCCTAAGGATCTTCTTCCCCCTGGGCTTCTGGAATTTACTGACAAGCATATTTACAAACAAATCTGCCCCCTTTATCAGAAAGAAAATATTGAGAGCATGTAAAACAGTTTTAAATCTTGTCTTAATTTTTAATTTTTCTTGATATATCGTATGGTTTCTACACTACATCGGTATATGAATCCACAAGATTTCATTTAAACTGGAGAGACATTTACCAGTGTTCCCTTGTTAGTGTACGATTGTTTTTTATTCTGCTTGCAGGGGTGGTATGTTTTCCTTTTTTCTACTGCACTTCACATCCTTGGACTCACGTGGTTTGTGCCGTGCCAGACCTCGCTGAAATTCCAGTGGTCTACATTTATCTTTACATTTTCAAGACAAACTACTGGTCATTTATGCCTACCACGTTGAGCATTGAATAGAATATCACTATGTATCATTGACGCGTATTTCCAGACCCAAACATTCGATCTACAACATATACTCTTGGCTTCGTTTAATTATAGTAGGTAATCATCAACAACTTCGTATTTTCTTTTGTGCCTTTATCAATTTCATCATTATAGTGCATAGTGGAGATCAATAGCACATTCTTTCCTTGTTTCCTTCTTGTTGGGCACTTGTTAGACGAGACTATCATTTCAACGTACTGCTCTGTCTGCAATAGCTCAAGAACTCGGGTTACAGTGACAGCAAGATGAGGAGCTTAAGGTCCAGAGGGTTAATTGTGTTGACTAAAGTTTACGAATGATGCTTCCTTGCTTTTCTCTTTTGCTCTATTTTTCTCCATGGACTATAGTCCTAAGACACAATCCTATAAATGTGTATTGACTACTTAAACACATTACTAACTTTGGTGGTCGGATGGATAACATCTAGCAAATTTATCGGAAATGAACTGCTAGCTACAGCAAGTGCGACGCAAACCATCACTGATTACACAGCCCGACAAAAAATATCTTTCCTAGATCACAATAACAAATGCTTTTAAATATTTCAATAACCTATTCCACATTCAGAAGAAATATCAGTTCCAATATTACCAGAGGATGATGATGAAATGTCTTCTTGTGAACACGACAATAGTGATTTTGGAGACTCAACATGTCCAGAAAGGTTTACCCAGGAAGAATTAAATGACCTTATTAGAGATTTAAACCTTTCAAAGGAGTCTTCGTAGTCGCTTGCTTCTAAACTTAATGAAAAACCTTTTCCGGAAACAAAAAGACGTATTACCATAACAGAAAAAATGCTCTTCCGCTAATTTATTCTCAAAAAGATAACTTGGTATTTTGCAAAGATATAAAAGGACTGTTACAAAAAATGGGTATATCGGAGTACAGATCAACTGATTGGCGGCCTTTTATAAACAGTTCCAAAAGTAGTCTGAATTGTATCCTTGTACACAATGAAAATATGGAAGTATTCCGATTGGGCATTCCACGAAGACGATTATAAAACAATATGTCTACTTCTGAAAAAAGTTAGCTATTACACAAATGGGTGGATGATATGTGTTGATCAAAAAATGGTAAATTTCCTTTTAGAACATTAATGTGGATATACAGAATATCCTTGTTTTTTGTGTCTTAGAAGCAGCAGAGCGAAAGATCAACATTGGATAAAATGAAATTGGTCTAGCAGGCACGAAAAAAAAAATTTTACCTCCTTTGCACATTAAACTAGGGCTAACGAAACAATTTGTGAAAATTTTAAATCAAAATGGTCTTTGTTTCAATACTTGGCAAATCAATTCCCTGCAATCACTAATGAAAAACCAAAAGCCGGAATATTTGATGGACCTCAGATAAGGCAACTTATAAAAGACCCAGACTTCACAGAATCAATGACTGAAATTGAGTCCAATGCATGGTCTTCTTTTGTTAAGCTTGTGCAACATTTTCTTGGTGATCATAAGTCTGAAAATTCCGAAGAAATAGTGGAAGATATGCGGCAGTAGAGTATGTGCTGACAAGTGTTATCAACTGATTGGAAAATATGGTCGTCCATATTACGACATTTGGACTTCCTATAGGTAATATATTTCATTATTAAAGAATTTTGTTCTGCATTTATATTTTTTCCAGATTTTTTTCGTTCAAACTAGAAACCGTTTTATAAATATTTTACATCATTCGTCAATGGCCAAAAGCGCAACACACATACCAGCAACTTTTAGCACAATATTGTATAAAACAATTCGGTAAATACCGACGAGATGACACGTATGTATGTGACGAGGGCGTACACAAACGTGTGTATTTCCGCTCCCTTCGGATGAAAGCTACCCGTGTCTGCGGTAATTACTAGAACAACGGCGTTGTATATCTGATGGCAATCCAGTTCGCTTCTCATTGTTATTGCTAGTAGCTGTTGACGTCGTTGTTGCGGTGCAGTTTTGCGTTCGTTATCGAACCGTATGCGGTACGAAATTTCTGCATTCAATTGTATACGTTCGCGATGGATATAATTTCGAAGTATTATATATGTGTTATTGTAGTTCTGTTGAATTCTTCACGCGTTTGTGGTCTCTATGGATAATAGGTTTCACGCTTTGATGCTCTAGACTCTACCATGACTTAATTTGGTTATTTCGTTAATTGGTGGATGCTCAATTTTAAATCAATTAATAGATTTGGACAGTGCATTTCGATACCTTTCTCCGGAATTTATGGATTTGCTGGAGTTGCATATGTATGTAGATGAATTTCAGCTGTTGGGTATCTTTAGCAAAATCAATTCAAAAAGAATGATAGAAAGAGATTAAACCAAGAAATGAAGCAAACTAGGTGGGAGGTAACGAAAATACTAAAATCCTAAAATCACGTCTACACGATATCAGAAAACACTTGCAGATACCGGGCTTACAGATTTTCTTTCAGAAAGCGGGCATGCTCTTCTGTTTGCATCGTCATACCCGAAGAAAATTGAGAATTTAAAAAAATATGGCAGCAAAAATAGCATACTTCGTACAATTTGTGGTATCGCGGTGGCAAATACCTCTTGAGGTAGTCCAAATAGACTTCTCTTTACTCTGTCACTCTCCGTGAAATTTAAAATTTCCCAAGCGAATGTTGGGGGTCAGATAACTACATTGTGACTTTACTATAACAATGCTCGTTATGCTTTGTATAAGCAACCGGAATAACATAATTACAAATAGTTCATCAGACAGTCGAAATCAACTTCTCTTCGCACGAGAAATACTGTGGATAAAATCCATGGGTAACTTCACACCAGTTCTTGCCAATGGTATCACCGCTAAGCGTTTCTTTTGTAAGTTTCACGAGAAGCGCGTGTAATCCCGTATTAATAAGAGCGAACCGGTGCAATTTAGAAGTTAAATTAAACGACTGCATGTAGCCAAATCACGGTATACGAAAGCCGCACATACAAACGCGGCAGCGTCGGGCGTAATAAAACTGAAGTAACCTATTTCGAAGTGCAATCTACATAAATATTTGAGGTTTACGGCCGGATTAAGCGCCGGCCAGTTAGCTAAACTGTCGGTCCTGCACCCTTTCGCATAAAGAGCGCGAAACAACACCGCAGCATTTGCAATTATAATTCGTAATTAAGCTTTCCTATCAGGTCCGTATTGCGTGTTAAGGGTAATGGCTACATCGAAAGAAACACTTCCCATGTACTGCGTATGATATTAAAAAGTTGGTAATGGAAAAGTATAACGTTGTCTATTAACAGTAGAAGGTAAGTTTAGGCTGTGACGAAAATGAACACAAACCTAGAGAAGCACCCGAACAGGAGCAAGTGGAACATTTAATATAAGAAACTGTTAAATACGGGGGCGCTTTTTATGTTTTGACAAGCGCCACTTTAATACTGGATATACTGACTATTTAACTCTACGTATTTCTACCGACATCAGTCAAAATGACTGAAATGAAAATGAAAAATGAAACAATGGCTTTGTGGGCTTTCCTGTCTTTATATATTTCTGAGAAAAGATAAATCACTTCACTGAGCTTAATTGTAATATAATAATATTCAAATTCCTAAACACAAATGAATTGTCCAGCGATTCCAGATCCACAACATAACATATATATATTTTTCATACTGTACGGTATAATAAAGAGTACATTAGTCCTATAACATAAATAGAAATTCGAAATTTCATTTCAATTCTGAATTAGAAACCTAACAGGTAGTAGTGAATTTGCCACAATTTTTGCATACGTAGATTTTGCTTTGTATATATTTTCCGCATATATATCTTTGGTACACATTACAAATGGTGGTGGTCTTATTAATTCTGCAATGTCCTATTTGACACCATTTACGTATATGAAAGGTGTTACTTGAACTTGGTATATCAACCTCTTGTGGTTTTTCTCTTGGGATCTGATATTCAGAGGCAAGTTCTAGAGCAAGCAAGACAAAGCAAACCCTCTCTTCCTGGTATATTATCGCTTATCGTGTTTTTATACAATATCTCGGCATTTATTCCAGATAAATATAAAATACTGAAAACAACTTGAAGAGCCCATCTTCTGGAACCTGATTTGACACAATATTTCCGTGCCATTTGGTCAGTCATATCCACACCAAATTCAGTATTGCTATAAAAGGACACAGTTTCGGGTAATTTCTTGTTAGTTTTATTAATTTTGACGTGTTTTTGCTTTGTACTTAGTAAAAGTACTTTCTTCTGCGGCTTCCTCTTGTAAATAGTAAATATAGATCCATTTCATTCATAAAGTTGGAAAGCGAGCCATGCTTTCTTTACTTTCTTTGCAAATAGTTGAAAGTTCTCGTTTATTTCCACGTATTGTTCCAACAAATGTGGTATTGCTTGATAGTAATTTGAACGATAGAAAAAAATTGTGAAGAAATTGTCCGTTGTTATGGTTTTTCCTTTCATAGTATATGGTTCCAAAAGTTTGAGAACAGCAAGTTCACTTACAGGTGTTTATGAATATCGTGTCTGATCTTTTCCTAAATAAGGATCATGAATTTACCGTTATCACAAATTCTGTCATCATACTTGTGTGTCATTATCAGCCGCATAAAGTCTTTTTGATCGTGCTGCAATTATGCAGCATTTATAATTTATTATAACTGCGCAAAACTCTTTCCATCACATAGAAAAATGCAGAAGCCATTTTGAGCGGCTTGGTCTAAGTACCAATGACAATCAAAAATTTTTTGATTTTGAGAAAAAGAATAAAACTAGCTGCCCAAAATTGTCCAAATGTCATGACATCGTCTCAAACAAAAAAATTAAGTGAAGTAGAAATTTGACAATAAATTGTAAAACCAATCATCTTAACTGGTGTGGTAAAAATAGTGTTTATAGCGTATATTGAGATGTGTCATTATTATTTACGTAAAATTTTATATTTGTTATTGGAAAACAGTAGCAGCGTAGAAATTGACTGAGTAATGTGTTTCCAGTGAATATTTAAAAGAAGCTATTTTGTGAAAGAATGGAAATATCGCGTAAAGGTTTTCAATTCCTCCTCGTCGTGCGTCCGTCAGAGATGATTTGCGTGAAGGTCGACCACAATTGGTTGTTATTCCAAAAAACATCAATGCTGTGCGCGAATGATCGAAGAGGATTGGCATGTGATTTATACTAAGATAGAGCCAATCTTATGCATATCAAGGACGGCATTTTGCATGAGCATTTAGCTGTGAAGAGGACCTGCTCCCGATGAATTTCCCATAAAAAAGCTGGTGTTAATTGGTGTAAGGAAATGCTCAAAAAATTCGATCGAGGAACTGTTAAATCCGTATAGAACATCGTAACGGGTGTCGAAGTTTGATTCGTATAAGCCGGGAACTAAGCAACAAACAATCTGCTGTTTGGGTGTTCTAATATTAACTGAATCCCACAAAAGTTGTTTGTTTACGACTAACTTTGAAGAAAATGATCGTTTGCTTCTTGGGTTGCACTGGACATATCGCAACTATTCCTTTACTTTAGGGGATCGAAGAACAGTTAATGTTGAATGGTTAACGTGCCAGAAGCCATCGAAAGAAGCAGGAAAAACAACCAAAACCGTGGCATTATTCTGCATCATGAGAGTGCCAGCTCTCACACAAAATGTCAAAAGATTGATTATTTGAGGGAGAAAAGCATAGAACGATGCCTAACGATTTCCTTCTATTGCCAAATCTCAAGCCAAAAGTGCGTAGACGACAGCAACTCTCATCACCTCAAGAAACTACCGAAGCTTTCAGAAACCATGTTTTGAAGATACCAAGTTCAGAGCAAAAAATATTTAGCAAATTCGTTGAACGCATGCAAAAGTGTGTAAGTATTATAAGCGAATATTTTGAACATCAAATAGTTCTTTCCGAATAAATTTTCTTCTTTTCTAGTTTCTGTAACAACTTACATGGCGCTCCTCGTTAACATTCGGTTCAAACAACCTCCTTCCACTACTGAAGTTATATCTTTTGTGCTTTAATGTTAGTAGAGTATCACACGTTTGTTATCACCAAACATGGAGGATTTGCCACCAAATGTAACATAAGCGTAGCTAGTGGAAAAACTACAATTTGCAAGAACTTATTTACCTCTTATTTAAGCAAAGAATACTATCTGTGGATATCCAGCTTTGGTAACTTAATTTTCGCTGAACGGCATCAGATTTTTAATATCAACCACATCCATTTTCCCACTCTATTTAATAAACACCGCAAAACATAAAACCAAGCAAACCACGTTCAGTACGTCTCTGTTCCGCACAACATCGTCGCGTTATATTAGGTTTCTATAAAATCACACCGTTGTTGTCGGCGCTCGCGTCTCTAATAGAAAGAGGATGTGAAATTTCCAAGAATATTTAGGTCGATTAACCGATCTTCCTGCAGCGCGGCGTCCTCGGTGCCCGTAGTAGTCGTATCGCAGATGCAGATAATTGCCTGGCTGCACAATTACTCCCATTATTCCCGCGCGAGATCCTCCTCGCCAGCCCAAACCATCGCATCGTCACGTGAGTTATGGTAATTGGGAATCGGTACATCGTGTCGATTTTAATTTGCGCTCTCTTCGGGCGATTAATGCGCCACGGCAATTCGTTTTCCATATTTTCGCCGTGTGAAATGCAAATCGACGCGCATAAGCGTCACAATTTGCGAATAATGGTAGGATTTGCTATTCGTTACAGGTTTAAATGGAGAAACCTGGTGATGAAATCCTTAATGTTTCGGATAGGATTTGTCAGTTTCTGGGATAGTGTTTTAATTACACTAAATTACCTATAACAGTATATATAAACCTCAAGTTGAAGAGACCTGACAAACAGCAGTGGTGGAGGAAATCAAAATGTAAAAGTTTTATTTAATAGTGGCTAATAACACAGAACTATGTATATGTACTTCTGCTTTCTTTCTGCATAGTGCAGTAAGTGCCAGGACAAATAGTGTAGCAATTGGAGGAACAAAATAAGTAAACATGTGGGCCTGAATTTGTCAAGGGCAGAAATCATTATGTATCTATTGAGGACGAAATGAGCAAACTTATTGCTAAGAGAGGATGTCAAACGTTGGAAAATCTCATTATGCCAAGGAGCTTAAAGAACAACTTCTTTGGTTCCAAATTTTAACACTGGTCAAAAGCTAAAAGGCTTTAGTTCACAAAATGGTAGATTCTGTATACCCCAATATAGTGATATAGTGCAATTGGCTCATCTGCTTTTGATTAGGAATAATTCCTGTTTGACAAGTTCCATTTCCCAGCTGGTTGTCTAGGAGGTCTTCTAACGACCGCTTGTCCATTCATGCAGAAGCTGGCTACTTTTTCCTCAAATTAGTGCATACATGCTTTCTTTGAGTATTAAAGCCATCCCCGTGTAGAGTTGTTACTTTGCTTTGCGCGTAGATTTACATTTAATATTGATCTCAATATGTTCATTTTAGTAACTCCCATAATTTATTTATCTCCTTTCATATTCACTGCTGTTCCAATGGGTAAACATTGGTCTTATCATAGCTTTGTACACCTTTACGTTCGCTTCTATTCAAATATAGGCCTATCCTCAATATATTGCCCCTCATACAGTGTCTTACCCTTTCGCTTGGCCCATTGTTTCTTTCATACATATCAGTATTAGATTACTATTTTTCAACATAATCATAGTCTTTTTAGTATACTACATATATCTTGCTTCTTAATACAATCGGACACTTTTATTAAGTCATCAATGAAGAGAACGGCAGAGTGATTATATTCAAATTACTTTTCCATAATTTGGTAGCTAGCCTATCTACAGATCCCCTGGCACATAGAAACAGAACTTAGAAATAGCTTCACTAGCGACCAGTTGACAAAAGATTAGGATAATATAACGTGGAGCTGCCAAGTGAATGCCCAAGGCATTAATCCATCTAAGTATCGTTTATGTCAAAATTAATGAACTGTATACGTAACACATACATACATATATGGATATATAATGACATCATCCACAAAATAATCGTCGCAGTAAGCAATATGGATGTCATGAACGATTTATGCAGGTGATTTAAATAGCCGCGATACTAACTGGAAATGCACCACAGGTTACTAGAACGGGAAAAGGCTTGTACGATGGGTTGAAGAACAGGGACTTCAACATTTAACAAAGCTTCCTTCAGATTCGCTGCCCGGAAGGGCCAGCTTAACCTTAACTTGACATTTTGACATCGGGTCAGAATGATCAACCTATTTATATTTATAAGAAAACTCTTTTTGACTTCCAAAATAAAGTCAACAATGATCTATAATACCCTAATTTTGATAACTTTATACGATGGGTTCAATTCAAATATAAACCTACACAAGAATGGCTGCGGCTGTTTTATACATAGTGCGCAGTAGCTTAGGCGAATATCACATTTCGAGATCTTTTGAAGAGAAGGGAATTGGTCAGCCGCAGAGAAATGAATTGTGGTGATGACTCGCTGATTTTTTTCTCCTTAAACCAGATAAAACAAAATACAGTCTGGAAAGCAACCAGCCTATCTTAGCTTTAAGTGCATGTTGTAAACTCTTGAAAAGGTTAGTTCTCGTACACATATCAGAAATAAACGTACATATCCTGTCACACCAAGTGGCCTTTCAAGTAAGGCGAATCTATACAGACCAAGTACCTATGGAGCAATTTAATCAACTTTATAGAAGCGAAATTGTCTGCATATGGCATGTTCTACAAATTGATTGCTTTAAAAATGTGTAAACATTGTTTCCAAGAAAAAATAACGCAGCTACTGTACAATATGCTAAGCGATAGACAGTTTCAAGCGATTATAGATGACCAGGCCAATAAGGTGAGGTATTTACAGAGCGGCTACGCCCTAGCTCTAATCAGATTTAGGATCTATATTACTGCTATCAAAAACAAGATCGAAGAAGTTTACATACATCGATGACATAGCTTTCCCTAGGCCGACATAGTCGTCAAAACTTACTTCCGTTATGCACACAACATTTGTAGGTGGTGTCAAACGCTGTGCTCTCCCACTCTTGGAGAGTGGCTCATCTCGACTACCTTTGAGTGCAAGTGCGAACTCGTTAGAGTCCGTAGCAATTGTTTTAGTGAAGCAGGTTTTTCTCTTGCGTTCTGACAATGAATGGCACCAATTTATAGTAAGGGTACGCGACCACGTTTTGCTTCAGACTTGAACACAATGCAACGCAAATTTCTGCAAAACTTCGGCAGATCTACGGGGACACTCTTTTGCCTAGCGGCCAGGTGTTTCGGTAGTTTAAAGGCATTTACAGAAGGAAGAGAGTCAACTGAAGCTGAATCACGCACCGGAAGGCTTTCTGTTCCAAAAACCGATGCAAATGTCGACAGAGTCCGGAACCTTGCGCGTTTAGATCATTGATTAACAGTCAGAATGGCGAAGGCAAAGTTGAACTTGAATCGTACCACCGTTCACCAGCTTTTGCCCAATTATTTGGAGATGAGAAAAGTCTGCTCAAAAATGGTTCGAAGAAACCTTACGGCGCACCGAAAGGACATGAGGAGGGGAGGTGCGTTGGCGCTTTGAAATCAATTGAAGATGATCTCCGTCTACTGGAACGTCCTCTTACCGATGACGAGACGTGGATGTTTGAATGAAACCTGGAAACCAAGCGCTAGAGCATGAAATGGCACACTCCAACCCGTCCAAGGCCAAAACAAGGAATGTCAACAAGTCAAAGACCAAAAGCATGCCGACTTGCTTTTCTGATAGCCAGGGGATAGTTCACAAAGAGTTTGTGCCTCCAGGCCAAGGGGTTAATTAACACTTTTACCGGAAGGCCCTTGAAGAACTTAGGGGCGATGCGTATGAGACGAAACATCAAAAAGAAGTGGGTGCTGTATCATGACAATGCGCTTATCACAGAGTAATTTCGGTAAACCGTTTCTTTAGCAACTCGGAACTTCATCCCATTCGACATCGTCCCTGCAATAAAGGTTATGTTTGTGAGTTTCGGATATTTGAATTGGAAAAACGGAATTATGGTGATTCCTGTGTTAATTTACCCTCCTTATATACTCTTCATGTATTAATTAACACTGAAATACGAGCAACGTCCATCTTGTCACATTACAGATTATCTACAAAGAATGATGTTATTGATATTCTACTCGTATTAGAACGTGCAAAGGACGGTTTATTGTTGCCACATTCAGGATAAACGGCGAGTTTTACGAGCCGACTTAACTCGAATATACAGCAATATGTAATAAAAATATGTAAGTACTCTCACCATAAATGTGCAATAAAGATGGTTTATGAACCATTACCGTACTGTTGATGTTAAAGTGTAAGTCGATATCTGGTTGTAGTAACGTAGCACATGTTCCACGCTTATACAATCAAGCAGTGTTTAAAAATTGATAAACTCCGTTTCGTTCTTGATGCTTGTTTCGTATTTTACCACATAATTTTAGGATTGAAGATTGCAGTGGAGCGTAGAAACCAATCATATTGTGGAATTAAAGAATTTATGACATACGGTAGTAGTAATGCCGCAAATAGATATAATAATACAACACGCGATTGTTTCCGAGCAAGAAATATTAGAAAAACGTCTCCATTTTACCCTCCAAGAAAATGGAAAAATCCAAGCGACGCTAATCACCGCGTGGATGTCTCGTACAAAATCAAACAATCACATTATTTATCGAACCGTAGGTAATTATCTCTTCATCCCATATTCTATTTTGAGCTTTGGTATTATAATCCCACCACATACACGCACCGCACCGCATTGGCTCCTTTATCGATTATCTAACCGGAAAAGAATGCGGAAGTTGAAATGAAGGAAAGGGTCGGGTAAAGACCCAGGAAGGAACGTATGGCTTATTTTCCGCTTATTTCGCCGGCGTTCCCGATTTCTAAGCGATCAAAGGCCCTCGAAGTCGATAGCCAGAAACACTTAACGAATTTCGTGTTTTAACGAGCTGAAATTTGTTAACATCACGCCGGTTTTATAGTTGCGATTTCGAGTCCAACGCGATCCCGTTTAGTTTTACACCCGTCCATATTTAATATTCCTCTTTCATTCTATTCGGTACTATAAACTTTAGTTCCTTATATTACACAAAAGGTGGAGGCAAAATATGAAGTTGTAAACTTTATGAAGATGTTTCGTTTCGTTTGAAGGTTTTGTCTACCGCGGTGAATAATTTAGTAGCTTGCGAGTTGGGAAGTATTAAATGCGTGATGAATACTCAATTTAGTTTCATTTACATTATTACTTGCTTCAGCGATTTCTAAGGTGTAGATGCGTGAGCAATCATCACAGTGAGAGTCGTGAAATTGATTTATGTCCGCTATTTCTTTCCTAATAGGGATGTGTCACGCTCCGCGAGTTAATTCTAGTGATAAACAAATAAGAAGCTTGCCTACAAAGAACATAAGCAGATGTTTAGGTATCCGAGATACCTATACCCCCAAAGGTTTGGTAATATTGATGTCTATATCTTTCAGTTAGGGGATACTACCATATTTATTATATTACTTTCCTTCAATTTGCTTTTAATTATGTTTGAGTTTTCTATTATATATATATATATATATATATATATATATATATACGTATTATAATTTTATTCAAAAGATTACATCATTTGCAAAATAAAGTCAAACGAACTTTTATTACCAATTCCTGGAGTATTATTAAGAAGAATAGGTCATGATTCTACCATAATTTTTTGCAATATTTTATGAATAAACTGTTGTTTTGGCGTGAATATTAGACCATGAAGAAGTTTCCGATTGTTACCCAGGAGAAGAATGTGCAACCCCAATTTTTGGACTTGCACCGTCCTAGGGCGCCACAAATTCTCAAATTTTGAAACAGAGTTTGAGATTATCACTAACGAAATACACCCAAATTTATGTAAGCGAACGATCTATCACTCATCTCGCAAAACAAGCCATACAACTTTTCGAGCAAGAAAAAGAAATTTCACTACTGGGACAAGGCTCTGAAAATAACTGCAGAGAATGTAAAACTTTCGTCTATAAAATCGAATGGTTTAACGAAAAACCACAGAGATCCATGTCGCAGCAGATATTAAAGATTGGAAAGGGCGAAGGAAGGACAAAACCATGGGATGGACTTCATTATTGTAATTGATCAGCTCGTCATACTATATTTCGGGATATAACAGGGAAATTAATTAGAAGATAATGTAGGACACTTCCATCAAGTAATCTTCCTGAAAGAAAACCCAAACTTGTGGAGACGACTAACGTGAAATCTTATCCCTTAGATCTAAACCATATTAACAATATTACGTAAGCTAATACAGTATTTTGAGATCCCGAGGGACTGGAGAATACACTTGAATGAAGACAGGCGAAAGGTTTTGGCGTTAAACTTTAGGCCAGTTTGCAGTCCCCTTTTAGGATAATATCTCTCAAAATGGAGAGGATGTTGAAGATTATTGTAGACTTTGAAGCATTGCAACAGAAACTACACATCACATTTTATGCGACTGTCGACAACTATTTCGTTTATGAAAACGTATGTGTAGCAACAAACGAAAGTCACGTAAATATGATTATGACAAAACAACGTCAGTCAGTAAATATTCTTTTCTTGCAATAATGGTGAAGTAATTTTCAAAAAAGAAAGAAACACAACTGAAAACAGACTTATTTCCGGGGGCGTTTTTCATCTCTTCAAAGGTTTTAGTGGCAGAAACAGAGACCGGCCTTTCACATAGTCCTACCAGCTCTACATAATTTCTAAGTGTCCGAGTTGGAAGCCTTTTTTCTGAGTAGAGCAGAGACGAACAAGACGCAAATCCCAGACAAAGAAAGAAACAGGGAGTTATTTTTCTTCCCAAAAACTCCAAATTAGATTACGGATTTTAAGTATTAATAAAAACTAGATATCTTGCGATGAAAATGAGTGCAAACCATAAGGTAGAAGGTGATCCGTTTCTAAACGAAACTGAACCTTATAAGCTTATGATCACCTTCAAATCTAGTACAAATATCACTTCTAGTTCACTTTTAATTTGATTCCTAATGTCAGTCATACCTAAAAAATGAGTTATGGCAAAAATATGTGCGTCAGAACGAGAACCACGAAGAAGAAGCTGTTACAAACGACCACAAGAAAAATTATGCCAACATTGGGTTTTGTCATCAACTGAGTAGAGATAGGTCAAATAGGATGTAAGTCCTAGTATAAATGAGAAAGAGAAGCTCCAAATTTTGTTAAATATTTTAGTAGAATCAAAACGATACTGATATATGTTAACATCAAAGTTAATGAAAGGTGTAAGAGACTAAATGACCCATTTCTAAATGTAACTAAATCCGATGAATTTATAGTCAGTTTCACTTAAGGACTTCCTCGGGTGCAGAAAACGGAACAAGACAATATATCCAAGATATCGCGAGTAATATTTTCCGTTCAATAAGTAACAAATTATAGTAAATTGTTTAAACGACCATCCACTTTTTTAGGGATTGCATACTCAACCGAGGGCAAACTAGTGTCTAATGTACGAACTAGTATGTGTAAAGGACAAGCTGTGGCGAATTCTTCAAACCCAACAGAATCTGACGGACTCAAAGTCGGTTCGTACCGGTACTCCGTCGATTCCCCTTAAATATTCATTGCGCATCCGGTAACTTTTGTGAAACAAATTCCAATTTAGGTCGTAACTTGAAGTTAAAATAACATTAATCACTAATATGATTAATAACTTTTGAAATGGAATTTGGCTCCCCGGTATTTGCAAGATTAAGCAGCAAATTTAGCTGTAAGGAATATAAATAAAATGCGGGAAAGTTTGGAGAGGTTTATTCGATATTTAGAGCGCAAAATATTTAATCGATTGTTTTATAAGAATCCAGTAAGGTTACGAAGTAAAAATACATTTTTACGAAACAAAGTGGTACATTGTAGATCTTTTGAAAAATGTATTGATTTTATCAAATTTGTTACTTATTTCTACTACATACCTTAAATACGACAATTAGGTTTTAAAATTAGTAACGGACAATAAAATTGATATAAGCTTTCTTGTCGACAAATCGAACTTTGTTGCGAAACCATTGAAATGTTGGATAGCGATCGTAAAACTTGAACTTACACGCATACTTAATATGATGTCTATCTCCTAATAGCAAATGTCCATTAACCTTTATGTTCAGAAATTGAAAAAGAAGCAGATAAAATTATTATTTATTGATCTAAATATGCAGTAGTTGAGATCTCGTAATGGAACTTGAATCCGTTTTGATTATGGTGATATCGAATTAAACTATTGCGTGTAGTCAACGTAAATACGAGGTATGATCAAAAAATACGCTGAATGAATTTTTATAGCAGCAATTACTGACGCTTCATTTATTTGAAATAATAAATTTAATAGCCTAATTCGTTGAGACAGTCAGTGCCACGTTAGGAATTATGACTTCTCAGTGGGTTCAGTGGGATGTCGTGCAAATAGTGGCAAAAATGCTTCGAATCATGGAATCAACGTTGGGAGAGTATTTTGAAGGAGATTAATTCAAATTTGATTTCAGCTTATTACTTTGGTCGTAATAAAATTACCATATTTTTTTATCACACCTCGTAGTAGAGACTAATAATTTAACCGCTATAAATATTTCGGTCACTTCTTTTGCAATCAGAAGATAGAAAAAATGTTTTTATTATTACATGCAATAATTACTACAGTATTTAATTCTCTTCTTGTTCAGAATGAAACAAAAATTTAAAACAGTATTTAAAAAGTTTTTCTTCACGTTGAAGAGAACATCTACTTAATATTACTCAAAAAGTCAATGTGCTGCAGTATCAGTTGAAGTTCTATTCTTATCTTGGAACTAGATGGTAATAATTGCACTGGAATAAGGTGAACAATTAATTAAGATTAGCTGACTAATAAATTATAACTTGCGTGTTGCTATTACGTTGGAGGATTTGTTACTTGCACTTTACAGTTGAAGTATGATGAAACTGGAGAATATTCGAGACGATAAATTGCACGAACGGACGAAATATTTCATAAGGCACGCTAGTTTAATTAAGGACAAAATATCTAATATTAATACTACAAGGTGTTTCTTCTTCGTTTTACGTTTTGAAGAAAACAAGAAAGGAAGGCGCTAACATCGTCAACTTATCAAATTTGTAATCCTTCACTAATAATATTTGCAAACTGATAAATGATCAGGATATACCTCAGGGATAATTTCGCATTACGGAGGATGATTGAATATCGTAAGGAGCAGAAGGTAACATTTTAGGATTTTAATCTAATGAATTATTTATGTTACGTGATAATCGTTATTATTCCAGTGAATTTCCAGCTGTTGTCGATATACGTCAAACCTCAAAATAGGATCCATTTGTGTTTTGACCTAATGTTTAATAACCCACTTCTTCGTCAGTCGCGCATATACAATCGTCTTAATTTTCTTCTGAGAGAAGTTCCAAACACAAACGTCATACGTTTGAGAACCAACCTGGACGTCATTGTAGATTGGTACAAAAATTTTTAAATCTAAATATCTAAAAATATAGTAGACTTAGAGGTTTGGCGTGAATACATTTTAGGGTTAATATTGCTATAGGAAGACAGAAACAAAAGAAAAGATGAAGGCTTATCGTTAGAAATCGAGAATTTGTCGACGATATATCGCCAAATTACATCCAAAGTCAACATATTGAGCCAGAACGATTACATTCCCTTATTAAAGGAAAAGCCATTTCAAGTGAAATAAAGATAAAAATTTTTAATTTAATTAATTTATCTTGAATAGTATCTGAGATAATCCAACACATCGTCGCAGTCCATCGTTTATCAAAAATGCTTCCAACATCCAGTTCTTGAAAATAATGTAGTTTCTATTAGTTTTCTATTGAAGATATATGACTATTATAAGACCAGTTATGTTGTATTGTGCAGAAATCATTACAATGAGTGAGTAATAGGAAGTACAGAATTACAGAACGCACGCAAACTAGAAATTGATGAGGATATATTTACAAAAAATTAAACAACAACGTGTTAGATGGCCCGAGCGTATTTGGAGGGCAGGAGAGAGGACCATAATATACTCGATGATGGAAACGACGAGGTAAAAGAAGAAGAGGTATACCGACCTGGTTACAAGAAGTCATAGCAAACCTCAACGAGGCCGGTATCCACAATTGGATTGTGCAATGCTGGGGATAAGAAGTGGAACGACATATGCAAAAGGATTTGAAGCAGGAGAGAACAGCAACTGATATTCCCTGTGGTATAGATTGAGAAAGCTCTCTTAAGCGGTGTTACTCCTAATGGGGTGTTAACCAGTTTATTATTATTAGTTTTCTTTAAACTTTTAAAGGCTACCATACATTTCATTATTGCATTGCTTTTATTTAAGGTTTCATAGTTTTTCAAGAGACTTCATTGAAACCGTTTTGTAAATAGGTCAATTTGAAGATCGCTCTGCTCGCTACTATTTCATTTACTATAAATATATGATCTTGTATATAGTACTTTGAAAAATCAACGCTATGTATAGTTAGGTATATTTTGATGTTACTTAACTGGATGTAGAAAGTCATCCACAGAATGTGTACTTATGCGAACGATCACGTCAAGGATTCTTAGTATTTGATATAAGGTTTCTTAAGTACGATAGTTAACTTAAACATAACTTGCACATACATATGTGTACAGCTTATAGACTTGATTTTCCTTTCCTTGATACAGTAAGACCCGCGAGGGATACGTTCCAATTAGTTTCGGTATTAAACGAGTTCATCTTAACCCGTAAATAATGGGAATAAGTGAAACAGAACACAGAATAAGAAAATTTATTTTTTGTTTTATTTTGTACCATGTATCGTTAAATACTGTTTATTACATTAATAATAGAGCTATTTATTACTAATATCAATTTGTATTCATAAAACATTCCTGAAGATCAAAGAAAAGTTCGGAGGAGGAAGCTATATTTGTCACGAAGAAGGTTCTTTCTCATTTGAGATGTTTTGCTTTCTTGTAAAAGTTATCATTTTCCTTTCCAAGCAAGACAAATTTAAATCATCCATTGCCTTCGTTATAATAACTATTGCTCCTCATCTTCTCATGACAAGGCAAGACGAAGGCTTTACTTTGGAACTTGTACCAAATTTAACTGGTCCATTACTTTCGTTGTAATAACTATTGCTCCTCATCTCCTCATGACAAGGCAAGACCAAGGCTTTCCTGTAGAGCTTGTACGAAATTTAAGTGGTCCATTACTTTCGTTATAATAACTATTGCGTAACATTTTGTCATCTGCGGGCATATCTTGCTCTACTAATTCTTTAAGTTCATCGTTGGAAATACTTTCACCAGTTGTAATTTTATTGTATTATTATGTTCTTCAATATTCTGGTTATAATATTAAACCCTGTTACATTACCTGCCTTGACAATTCCGCCTACATCAGCAATGAGTCCTCTCGTCTCAACATTCTTGCTTTGCTCCGACCATACATTCTTCCATACTCCTTTCAAACATTTCAAGTCACCTTAATCCAGAAAAGATTGATGTTGTCTACAGCACCAATGGTATAGTAGTTTTTCCAAAAATTTCTAATTTCTAATCGGCTTTATCAATCTGCTGTCGGAATGTTTGCCGTAGACAATAAGCTTTAAAATTTGATGGGACACCTTGATCCATCGGTTGGACTAATGAAATTGTATTGAACAGCAGGAAAAACCCTTCTACTGGAATGCATGTTGTGGAGTCGGACAAGTGCGTTATATGACTTGCAGCACTATCAATCATAAGTCCAGCTTTCGGTTCTAGTTTAAATTCGCAGTAGCGTTTAACAGACGGGGACAAACGTTCGCCAAACCAAGTTTGGGAAATTCTTCGTAGTGACCCACGATTCTTCAAGACTCCCAGATTACTGGTAAAGATGATTTTGATACTTCCTTCTTTGGTCCTGTGGTTTTGGAATAGTACAACAAGGATTGATTTAAATTTAAAGCCTTCATTAGCGTTACCACTCAGTACAAGTGTTAAATGATTCTTTGCAGCTTTAAATCCTGGTGCTTTTCTTTACGGGATAAAAATGTGTGGTTTGGAATTGCCTTCCAGAAAAGGTCCGTTTCATCAACATTCGAAATTAATTCACAAGGAAAATTCTCTTAATGTCACTCGAAATTCAGCACTTACTTTTGTATTTCCACTTCCCGCTTATCCAGTAAATCTGTATGTTACGAAGATTGTTTATAAATGGATGAAATCATCCTCGACTAGCTACGAAATCTTCACTTGTGTCGCCTAAAAATTACCCTACTTATCACAATAAAATATAATGTTGTTTATATCTTTAGATACACAATAACGTTGATTACCGATCATAAATCAATTGTGACGCAGCAAACATGTGTTTGGACTGTTATCATACGCGATGGGAGTATCAAAGCAACAAAATCGCACGCGATTTCGGGGATTCCCAATACTATCGCGTAATACTGAAACAGTGTTAAGCGGATCAGCGTTAAGCGAGGTCTTACTGTATTTGTACCTATTGTCTATACTCTATAGTGTATAGTGTATCGTGAGGGCGCACTAAAGTTCATTCTTTTATTTTATTTATCTAGCCCTGGGCATTCTCCGCCACCAAATTTTGAATTGCCTATAAATAGATAACAAACATTTGTTTTTCAAACGACTTTCATAAAACTACAAATGTAGATAATTATGTATAGAACTTTAATTATAGTTAATTTGGACCGTTTCAGTATCTAACGGTGATAGAAAATTAGTGGATATGTTATAACACAAACTGTATCCTCTTGGTTCTGCAGAGAAATGTGCCCAAACGAGTTTTAGGAAGTACAAATTTCAGCGCGAGGATTTCAGGATTTCTCTGACAATGCAAATACACCAATTTAACGCACTAATTACTAGATGTCGGCGAGAATTGATAAAATACTCGGGCCGCCGAAAACAGGAATTCAGCCGAAAATTTTCGCTTACCTGGCGCCTATCCGACGTAAATGATATGTTTCATTGATATTGATTATTCGCTCGACGCGCCATATCGGATGATTGATACGATCTGTAAGAAGACAAAAAATTAATTTAGCGTACGTCAATATCAATTCGATTGCATGTCAACTTCAATTATGTACCTCCTCCCTTTTATCCACTCCATTCCCGTATTATTTTGTAATTTGCTGGCGATAAAGGTGCACTGAACTATGCCGATACCTGGGATAGGTATTATCGGTATTTGCATTCCCTCGTGGGATTGCTTTTGGAATTAGTTTTTTGCTTTTTTGCGACAAATCCAATTTTGTTTAGAGCGAATAACGCGATAATTTGGTTGAAAATGAAGGATTTCGTGTGATGATAGTGTTGAAATATGGATATGATTATAGCTTGATGTATGTAAATTCGATAGGGAACTTGATATGTTTTCCGTAAAACGATAAGTTGTATTTTACAAGCCGAGAGACAAAAGCTTGTCCCTTTTGATTTAAAACTGCGTACCGCTAATAGCGTAGATTTCCTTAGGCAAAAGGACCTATCTAAAAGCAGCATTTTGATACAGACTGTAGATATTTTTCGGTGAAGCAATACAATTGGCACAATTTAATTCCATCCTCATCATATTCTTCTTTCTTCCACATACGTCTATTTTCCCAGTGTCCTGTCACCAGGTGTGTTTCTCATCCCAAAGCAGGCCGGTCTCTTTTGCTATGTCATCTAGAATACGACTCCAACATTTTTCGGGGTCATCTATTGCAAGGCATTTACTTTACATGCCTGTAACATTCAAACGATCTATTTTCTAAATTCCTAATGACAGCTTGTTACTTCCATTCCTTTCCAAATCCCTTCCGTTCTCAGTTTTTTCGATTTGGTTGTTTGCAGACATCGTCGCATATAGTTGCACTTTTCAGTGCTGATTTTATCTCGAGGAATTTAATTTCATCAAGTAAAATTAAATGATTCCTTCAACTGAAGGAAATACGTCTCAATGCAGAAGAGAAGCCGACGAAGTTCAAGAAAATTAAAATTTTATTAAAGAATCCTATAACGAACCTTCCATCGAATTTCCCGAATAATCTAAATGTACCGCAGTACTTCGAGCCAATACCGCGCTCCACATTTTTAATTAAATTGTGCTCGGGGATTCCTTTTTTCCTCTCGTTTGTGCGATGTTACCGATCAAAGAAGTTGTAGTCGCATTCATTTGGATTTAAACAAATCGCCGATTGCAATATTAAGTAATGAGGCAAGGATGTGCTCTTAAGTATCAAACGGCTTTTAAATGATTGAAAAATTGATTTTAAAATCGGCTTTACATATTTTTGATACTTTCATGAAACGCGTGGTTAATTTCTATAAAGATTTCTCGCTCGTTAAGAATTTTTGCTCGCGGTAATTTAATTCCGTACTTATATATATATACATAATTGAAACTAGTATCTAACACATACAAAAACACGTTAAAGGAAAGCTTATTGATGTATTTATAGATTGCAGACTGAATTTGCAAATTAGGAACAAGACGAAAAAGAAATCCCATCGATGAAAACTGTTTGGCCTCAATAACATTATAAATTCCCTTTTAACCATTCAGGATACTTTTTCCATACGAATAACAATTTTAATCTCATGTGTTTGGTAGGTGTTTTCCATTAGTGGTTGAGTTGATGGAGTAGTTATTCGATCATCGAGTAATCAGTTTAAAGGGCGACGTATAGAATGAGAAATAAGTATCTAATTGCAATTGTGACAAATATCTCACTTCAATGAACGAATGGTATTTGGAATAACACCGTGGAAGCGTATCTAACAGATGTTGGTGCAAGTGTAACGTGACAGATGTCACGATGGGTAAAATTGTATTGAACAATCTAAATTGCAAAAAGGACGTTGATTTGTAGCGTAGAAATTTAATCAATTAAATTCTATTCAGTGTAGATTTAAAAGGATATACTAATGTTTATTACTGTTGGTTCGTACATTTTATTTGATGTAAGCTATTAAATTTTTCGCCGTGTTTTCCCTTTTGTGGTTTATTTCTCCCATTACGTTGCCAATTGATATTGATTATTGCACATTTACGTATTTATTTTGTTTGAGTAAACCTTTCGATAGTTTCGGGTGTAGGCACGTTGATCTTGTCTATTCTTTCACGAAACCTTTCCAAGTCTTCCTATCCTTTGCGAATCTACTTATCTTTTCCCACTTTGATGCATCTTTTTTCCAGGATGGCATTGATAGCTTCGTCCCACGTCCTCTTTAGTCTTTCTCTTCCTCTTTTCCTTTGCCATTTAGCTTTTCTCTTCCGTAGGGTCACTCCACATGTTCGTCTGAGATATTTCATTTCTACCGCTCTCTTTCTGCTTCTATGTTTCTCATTCATTATATCCACATTTCACTTCCGAATGTTAGTACTGGGGTGTAGATCGCCCTGTACACTTTCATCGTTGTACTTTGTTTTATTTTTTTTCCTTCTATGTATTAATGCAGCGAATAGAATAGTTGGTTGGTGTTGCAAATTCTGTTATTTATCTCTTATTCTTGTTGTCCTGCGTCTTGTGTGGGCATTCCCAAGTATGTTATCAATCTTAATAGTCATTTTCATTTCTTGTACCGATATTGCCATCACTTTGGTTTTATTTGCATTCATTTTCATGACATCTGGACACGCTTTTCTGTATCAGTGCTCGCATGATGTTTCTATATCCAATGATTGCAGGTCTAGTCTTTCTGTTTACTTCGTTTATCATTAGATATAATAAACAGTAGTGGGCTTAAACTACCTCCTGTTCTAACTTCTTGCTTGGTTATAAATTTTTTGGATATTTTCTTTTTAGCTATATATATATAGATTGTTTTTCTCGCAATCAGTTCCGGAGTTCTGTTTATTATTGTCTTGAGTGTAAATATGTGATCTTGTACACTTTTCCCTGGTTTAAATCCACTCTGTGATGTCGAAAGCTTCTCTTCTATTATTCGCCTTATCCCTTTCTCGGCGATCTTCTCGTATATTTTGGTTGTGGTCCCGAATAACGTCTTTAGTTGCTGCACTCTGTTCTATTCCCAGCTTTAGAAATTCGCACTGTTTGTCCCACTTCTCAATCCTTCGGTATTTTTTCTTCCTCCATACTCCGGTTAGAAGTTTCCTCAGCATTATCCTCCATTCTGCTTCCATATTATTAAGCATTTCTGCTGTTATTTTATCTATTTTTTGTGCTTCCCCATTCTTAGCGCTTTCATTGCCTCTTCTACCTCCTGATCTGTTATGTCTTCTATTTTGTTTTCCATGTAAAGACATGATAAAAGAACAGCACGGATAAAGATTCGTTCTGTTCTTCTTCTATGTCCGGTTCGTAGCCCTGATTAAGTAGTTCTTGAAAGTATTCTTTACATCTTTCCTTTGTTTCCTTCCCTGTCGCTAATAATTGCCCTGCTTTATCTGTTACTCGTATATACTCGTCTCTTTTTCTCTTCTCAAGTTCTTTGATGTTCTACAAAATGTATTCTGATTGTCTCTTGCGTCTTCTTTCATCTTATTCTCGAATTCTTCCCATGTTTTTTGTTTTTCCATTATTATCATTTCCTTGGTGTTTTTGCTCTCTTCCTTATATTCTTCATAGTTACCCTTCGTCCGCTTGTTTAAGTGTCTTTCTCCGTTTCTCCTTCTTTACTTTTATTTGCTTCTTTCTTTCTGTCGTCCACCAGGCTGTTTGTTTCTTATACTTATTTTGTCTGCTTGCCCCGCATACCTTTTCTGCTGCTCCTAACACTAATGTTCTTCATTCTTCGTCTATACTATGTTGTTGCTCTTCTTGCAGTTCTTCTATTGATCTACTAATTTCTTTCTCGTACCCTTTAGCTACTTTTTGCTCTTTCAATTTACATGTTCTTATCCCTTCAGTGTATGTTTTCTTTTCTCCTTCCCCTTTTCCTGTTTCTACTTATCTTTGTTTGATTCTGATTCTGATTTATTTCTCCCATTACGCTGCCAATTAATATTAATTGACGCACATTTACGTATTTGTTTTGTTTGAGTTCAATGTTCCACAAATAACTGATTTTTATGTTTGCAGATTTGTGGTTAATTTTAGTTGTCCTTTATGAATTACCATTTTTACGTGTCTACCCTAAAATATAGAATTGCAGGTGATAATAATTTTTTAACCCATATTGCATACTTTATACTCCGACTGAGGTAACCTGATAAGCCTGTCCAAGAACGCACGAATTAGGCCCTTTTTTCTGAGAGTTATCGAGATTCCTCTTCGCATTAGTCAAAAATTGTCAAATGGTGTTTGCATGACTTGTCAATCATATTGCCAGATTCCATTAGTAATGACAGTTTATTGTTCTGACACGTTTCCACGCGGCTAATTTTCGATGCTCATGATTCCTGATCAGAACTTTTGTGCTTTGTACAGATATTTGTGGTCTACATAATATATGACCCTAATTTACACATGCACGTTTTAATCGAAGGAGCGCTAATGTAATAAAGTGTTCCATTAATAACTTTAACCATGCATTAAATTGAATGGATGACCTAACCCTTCTCCTAACAAAAGTTACTGCCCAGCCATCAAGTAATCCATAAAACCAACTTATTACTGTAGCAATTTATTATATATTATATAGCTGTTACGCTAACTTAATTCAACAAAGCCGCGAATTCACATTCACTGATAATGAAATGAGCACGGTACAAATTACTATTTTATGCGTTGCCAACTAATCAATTTCATATTTATTAACTCGGGTCGCCTCTCCAAGAATGATTTATAACGTCTGTAACCGTTCTCCACTGCTACCATCAAAATTTAACAATGAACCCGGAGGCGCAGTCAAATTCAACGTAAAGAATGCCCCGCGTGATAAGGGATGATCGAAATGGAACGGTCGGGGCGTTATTGCGTACTTACACCTAGAGGGTCTTGTTTTTGTTGTATTAGGTTCCGGTTGCCTCTGCTTTTGCGAGCTTTAACATCATTATTTATGTATATACTGGTGATGTGCTACCAACATTTTGGGGGCATACAAATAACTGTGGGGGAGATTCATATCGGTAAACACTGATGGGCAATTTGTAAGCAAATAAAGTGTTAGTACGTTACAGGCTTCGCTTGAACATTGTTCCGTAGTCGAATACTGATAGTATTTCTAAAGACAATAACAACTAATATATTGTAGTGGAAGTAGCTCAATACAATTCATGAAAAACGAGTAAAGTTGACGAATCTTAAGGGCGTGTTGCCCCTACACAATGTAAAGTCACATATACTTTCGATCACAACGTATTTAAAATGTTCACTGTCGATAGTATCAATTGCTATTTTATCTCTCCTTCCCTTCTTAAAGACAAAAGGCAAACAAATTAGAGAAACACAAATTAACAACGAATGAACACCAATTTCTTAACCTGCTCTCACAGTACTATCCGTTCCGGTTTATTTGCGCCCTTTGTTTCTTGCACGACTTCCTTAATTCGATAAATGGAAATTTATCGGCAGTCGAATTGCACACATGGAACAATAAACGGGATATACAGACTGCTAAAACGAAATGCGAAAACGAGAGAGGTCAACGACAAAAAGAAAACGAAAGAAAATAATTGCAAATTCCGATATACACACGGAACAGAATTTATACTTACTCTTCGGCGGGCGAAAAGGAGAAGAAAATAGAAAAAGCGCTCGAAACGGCTTATAAATTATTTGTAGTTCAATCGAACCGAAGTCGTAGCGCGCAAAATTGATTGTTAAATGTTGAAAAAGAGGAGCGCTGCGAAAATACGAACGGAATGGACCTGTCTTTTGGATGTTTGCGCCGACAGAACGGGGAATGCTGAAAGAGGGTAACGTAAACTGATGGAGAGTGTTAAAACAATTTATTTTCCGAAACTTCGTTTGCGCAAACAATAAAAATTAAAAATTGAACGTGATTTAATAGCAGTAATTGAATTTAGTG
Organism: Chrysina gloriosa; assembly: GCA_038088585.1. Classification (NCBI taxonomy): domain Eukaryota; kingdom Metazoa; phylum Arthropoda; class Insecta; order Coleoptera; family Scarabaeidae; genus Chrysina; species Chrysina gloriosa. The sequence continues at coordinate 11,638,533 of CM076092.1, forward strand.
GAAAATGTTAGTAAGGGTTGGTGGGATATTTATTACAACCGTCCACCTCACAAATATGGAAGATGGTTGAACGAAGTTCTACATCAATTTGTTCTGTGTATGTACTTGTGAATCCTTAGAGCTAGTTCAGTAGCGACCTAAGAACAATATCGCCAAAAATTGGAAGTAGGAAATAGATCAGAGATGCTTAAACGGTCGATCGTGAGAGCTTTAAAAATCGATCGCGGAAATATGTCTACATTCCCCCAGGAAATTAAAAAATAACCGCCTTCTTTTATATCCGGCGTACGATTAGAACCTAATTATTGCGCGAGGAGAGATCATATTACTTCGATGCAATTGTGATTCAGCGTCGTTCAATACGTCGAGATCGTGTGCACTAAATATTGACTCTTATGTTGATGGAATTAGAGTTCAAATGTAATTGTCTAGCGTATCGGTTTACACTAAATTATGAGTGATTTATTGCCCAGTTGTTACCAACACTGTGTCGAATGTTCTCCCAGAATCTAGTAATTTTTATATGACTATAAAGGGGGATGATTTAGACTCAGCGAGTCAATTCGTTTTTGGAATTCAATAATGATAGGTAGAGCGACTGTTAAAAGCATGTTTCGGGTGTTCTATTGTTGTAATTAAATATCAATAAACCCGCTGAATAATGTTAGTGGTGTTCAAAGAGTGTTTTTATGCGGTGTTTGACCTGCGTGTTCTGAACAGCATTTACGTATCAGTACTTACAATACAAAATGAGCGCGACCGAGAAAAGTAAACCGTATCATTCTAATTGGGAGGAATAATTCTGGTTTACCATTATCAAAGATAAGTATGCTTGTCTCGTTTGTCGAGCTACGGTTGCATTGCTTAAACCTGGGAACATCATAAAACCTGGCATAAAAACTATGAAAATGATTTTTCAGCAGAGAATGTATTAAGGAGACGAAGAGTAAGAGATTTGAAAGGTAGTTTGAAAGCAGAGCAAGCCATATTCACCACATCAGTCAAACAATCAAAAGCTGCAAAATTTGCATCTTTCAAAATTAATGATATATTGGGAAGGCACAAGAAACCCTTTAAAGATGGGAACGGTATTGAAAGAAGCAGTTCTCGAAGCGGCGCGGCTTATTTGGAGACTTAAATGATACCATGAGTTTTTTTTTTCAATTTAAATGATACCGTGATTCGATATACACAAAATGGAGAAAATTGAGTCGACATCCGCATTTCTCGAAGCTAATGAATGCCGTTAAGTGTTGACGAGAGCCCACATTCTTTCAGTTCTAGTTATTAGGGCAATCCAGTGTGACGCTCAAGAAATTAATCGACTCCAATCTATAATTGTTGTATAATTGTTCCTACAGAAACAAAATATACAAGTTACAAGGGAGTTCGAAGAAGTCAGATACTGTACTAGACGTGGCTTTTGTCCATTTCCAATGTTTTGGTGATAACTAGAGTTTGTTAAAAAGTGGTATCGGGAAAAATACAATATGTTTGTTTACTGGGAATTTAAATTAAGATTATTGTTCGTGAACCATGTGTCCAGACACTTTAAATTACGTTCAAGTTTATTGATGAGTTGTTCACATGTTTCTGCTCCCACTACAAATGATATGTCATCTCCACATAGTATTGTGGGATCTTGAAGTACATCCGGCAGGTCGTTTATATAAAGGACGAACGACAGAGGTTCCAGGATGGATTCCTGTAGAACACCAGGAACAACAATATCCCAAGCAGAAGTCAACCGGGAACCTGATATGTCATTGGCCATGGCACACTGTTTCCTATTACACACATATGACTCTATCCAATCATGACTTAGTCGTCAGAAACTCATTCCTTCAAGCTTTTTCAGTAATGTTTCATGATGTACTCTATCGAAAGCATTCAGTAAGTCCATAAGCGCACATGTTGTTGTCTCTTTCTCATTAATACCTCGCATTATTTCTTCTATAAGTTGGAATACTGTTCGTGTTGTAGATCAACCATTTATAAATCCATTTTGATTGTTAATCAAAATGTTATATTTTGTAATAAGCTGCATCATTCTTGTATACATTATCTTTTTATTGTTTTAGATTTGGTTGAGATCAGAGGTATTGGCCTGTAATTACTAGATTATGATTTTTCTCCTATCCTATACACAGGCTCTACACACAGGAGTTTATCAGTTTGCAAAGAGATGTTCATAATATGTGTGACCTGAAGGCCCAAGGCTTTCGAGCAATACTTTGACAAAACAGTCGGTATTTTATCGTTTCCTACTGATCTTGAATTGCTCAAGCTATGGATAGCATGTTTTTACTTCAATAGGGTCCATCAAATGTATAGCAAATATTTTATTTATGTGATTATATGTGGCCTCCTTATTTATTTACCCATACTCTATTCATATTGTTTAATATACCGATTTTATTAGCGTATGTATTTTTGAAATCCTCAAATTCAAATGCTATCTTTTAGTACGACCCTGCAACTGCTTAACTAGATGTTGCTTTGCTTTTATTAGATGACTTATTAATGAATTCAGAGAATGTGTTTCGCTTCGACTGTTCTATTTCATATTTTAGATAACTACAATATTCCTTGTAAATGTTATTGCAGTTATTCTACCATCTTTTAAGCCTTCATACAATTGTTTCTTCACAGCCGAGAGGGTCCCTATTCGCTCCGTTAACCAGTATTTGTTAGATTTCTCTGAAGTAGATACAATCTGCGCTTTTACATGTTTATTGATAATTCGTGTAACAATCCATCTCAAATAGTTCTTGATTAATTCGTCTTAATGTAATTTCTTGAGTGAGTAGAACGGCGAAAGACACCTCACCGAAGGTGAATTGAGTAGATAAAGCTTTTCGGATACCACTATATCTATGCATTTTTGTAACGAAGCAAGGCTGCTATGGGGATTAATTTGTGGTCGTTGTCACCGACAGACTCTTTCAAAAGCTTAATACTGGTTAACGTTTATACATTTATTTCCTTTGATGCAAAACATGTTCATAGGCGGTTATACTTCTGTGTCTGTTTATAAACCCAGTTCGTGTCTGACAATCACAAAATAGAATGAACAAATTCGTTGGAAGTTATAATGTCGTTTAAACGCAGAACGCCAATCACGAAAACTCTATGCCGTCGCATCACGTCTTTCAATTACCGACCGTGAAGGGCTTTGATGTCGTTCGCGTTTATTGTTTTTCCAGTTAGTACCGCACACAAGCCACCGATGAAAAAACCCTCCGGCTCTAACACACACGCGCGCGTGCGAATAAATGGATATACGAAAGCGGGACGAAAGCGAATAAAACGAAACAATAACGTAAATCCGGCCGCGCTAATAGTTGGTGTTGATTTTACGACGTCGTCTTCGCATCTTTATATTTGTCGCACGCGCGCTTCCACGAATTTTACGTTGTAGATTGGCGTTTTGAGGACTTTATTGCGTCGATAGCGTCGCCGTTACAAAGGAATATCAAATTAGATCGCACGGAATACGAGCAGCGAAAGCGGTGTTCGTGCAATTTGTGGTTTGTTGACGATTCGGATAAGAAATTTATTACAACAATGATGTCGTGTAGAGTAATCGAAATAAGGTAATAAGAATGTATCGAAAAGGGTAGATTATGAATAGTTTAGGTAATTTCTGTGATTACCTATCGTTTTCTTCTTTAGAAAATTATATAAAGCTTGTGCATGAAATTTGGAAAATTCATAAAGCAAGCGATCATTGAAGGTATATGTCGTTCCGATTTCTGCAGTTTTTGAGAAAAACGTTTTTATTAAACCAATTAACGCTGAAAATCGTTGATTTTTGTCACTTATTTTCAAAGTTCATTTCGATCTTTATAATAAAAAATAAATGAAAGGCAATGCTTTCGAGTGTTCTTGGATGCGCTATTTGGAATCCGTGCTTAGAATCGAGATTTTTCTACCAGAAAGTATATATACATATAATCTTTTACCCTTTCTACCTTTCCGTGTAAGGGTTCGGGGCCACCGAGCCGTATACGCACGTATACCGTACCGCTCCTGGCCCGCCTAGTGGCATTTCCTTCCTGCAGCGTATTGAAGGTTGCAGATCCATTTACCAGAAAGTTTAAATCAAATATGACTGATTTAAACGAAAAAATTGTACATATCCAACTTTTACGATTTTCTTCCACATTGAAATTCCGCAAGAATTGGAAATCTCGCTCAACCATAGATGCACTAAATTGTTGAACTTTTTATATTTATGTTGTTAATAATATTTTTATTCCAAAATGGTAGCTGACTGTAGTAGTTATTCGTAATATTTCTAAACATGGTACAGATAATACTGGGTTAGTCAAAAGATATTCACTAGCACTTATGTAGTAACATCTACTTACAATAATACTATATAATTTTCGAAATTTTCGTTTGTTCTAGACTAAATATGTCCACCCGATTTACTTTGGAAGATATGAAGAAGGTAGTAACTTCGGTAGAAGTCGTTATGTTCCCGTCAGTGGTAAGGAAGAAATGTTTGAAATGGATAACCATGGATCTTCCAAGCCGCTTAACTGTCGGTCCGAATTTTGTGCGCACAGGCTAGACTGTAGAGGACAACAATGGACAACCTAGAAATGTTCGAACGGACGGTAACATCATATGCATTCGGGAAGCAATAATCAGGAGCCCAAAAAAGCGAACTACGAGATTATTGAAAGCCGCGATTTCGCAGTCAAGTGTTATCAGAATTCTTCACTTTGGTCTGGCAATGAAGCCATACCACATTCAAATGCTTTAGGCACTTTCCAATGCTTATAAAATTGCTCGCGTAGGAGCAAATTTTACAAATTTTAATAGAAATGACAGAAGTAGACCCTACTGTTCCATTCCTTACGTCGGATGAAGCGCCAATTCATCTAAACGGCAAAGTCAATTAGCACAATTGCGTCATTTGAAGTACGGCGAATTCCCATGAAGTAAGAGAACACACTCGAGACTCCTTTATAGTTAACGTACGGTTTGCCATTTCTAAGTTTGCAATTAGTCATATAGGCATATTTCTTCAACGCGACGGTAATGGAGGCTCCTTGCTTACAATTAGATATGTTGCATAATTTTGTGGTAGAGAATCTACCACTACGTGTCTTAAAATATGGTCACTCTCAACAAGATGGTGCAGCCCTGCATTATTCCTTAACGGTTCGAAGACACCTGAATGATAAATTTGATTCACGTTGCATTGGAAGAGGTGAATCTCCATCTTGGCAAGGAAGGTCACCAGCCTTGACTACATGTGATTTCTGGTTTAGAGGGATGGTCCAAGAACGTGTGTATGCTATAAGACCTACCGACATTAATGACGTCAAAGAACGAATAGGAACGATTATTCGTTCTATAACTACAGAAATTTGTCGACTAGCTATGGCTTGAATAGTGGACAACCTTCACGTATGCATTGAGAACCAAGGAGCGCAGGTGGAAGGAGTGTATTAGTTTCATTTGTAGATGAGGTACTAGCGTCTTATCAAAAATAAATGTAAACAGATGTTACCACTTATAGTAACATCTTTTTGACTACTCCAGTTCTATATTTGTGATAACAATACGTTGTTAAGTTTTGATAAAAGATGTTAGAATATAAGTTTCACTAGAAAAATAGGCTGTAAAATATCAAAGATATCTCATCTCAGAGAACATTTATTTAGTCCAACCTCCCTAGGTATAGACAATGATTTTTTGCATGGAAACGTGAATAACAGGAATATGAAAAAACTAACTTCAACAATTTTGTGAATGGGTAGTTCAGCGTGATTTTCCACTTTTCCACAATTTCAATGTGAAATAAAAATCATAGAAGACGACGATGTACAACCTTTTGTTCATTTTTCTGGCAAATAAGTATCAATCCCCTGATTTCGGAAAAGCACGCCCAAAAACACTTGCAAACATTACTTTTATTCATTTATTTCTTTATTGTAAACATAGAAATACAGTTCGGAAACAATTTAAAAACTAAGAGTTTCGGCGTTAATGCGTTAATGAAGTTTGGAAATGACAAGTTAGGTCATATGTAATTGTTCCGTCTTTCTAGTCGTCATTATCTACCCTATCTTTTGAGTTGCCTTTACCACTTTTTAGGTCAAATAAAAGAGAAAAACATTACAATTTAGCAGATGATATTCATTAACCTCAGATTATTTCACGGCAATAAATTTATCAACACATTTGTTCAGTGATATTCGGAGGCCAACATGAGTTAATCAAATAGTCATCTACCATTTTCAAGAATGTAAAACACAGTTGTAAAACATTTATTCTGCATGAAACCCCTACAAGTACCAACCTTACTTTTGAAAACATAAACATACATCGAGATCTGATTTCCACGTGCGTGAAATAGACTAACGACTAACAATACAGCTCTCTACCTTACGATTCTCCCTTATAGTAGTATACTCTTTTGATAAACTGTTGCAGTACAGGTGTGGGGCGAGAACCAATAACTTAGAATTAACTGAGTATACTACTGAGTATACAATCGATGGATTCTTATATCTTATAGACGTATACATACGTCCATGGAAGCCATTTATTATGAAACATTCATTCTTATATCGACAAATAGCACAGTGTGTTTCTAAAAGGATACTTGTGTATGTGGCACCAATTATCCGACTGCCGACGTCACCTGCCAATTCACACAAATTTCTTGCAAGATAAACGCCAGACAAGGATAAAACCTACAGCTAGAGAAAGATCGTTAACGCTTCCTGTTCATTGTCACCTCGCACAAACAACAACGTGAACTTAGACAAGCGCGGTGAATTAAGCTCATTGGAAACGCTCCCTTTTTCTTCCTTCCTTTTCTTTCGCCTTCATCTTTTACTACTAATTTGTTTTCTTTATAGGACGCCGAGCGATGAAGGAAAGGAAAAAGGACGACTAGAATCACGTTTGTTCAATTTTCCACAATAAAAATTAATTGAGCGCGAAGGCACCGACAAAACGAAAGCTGATTACCGACCGATGTTGTCGTTTAATGAAATTTCTCGGAGCTGGAAAAGAATTAAGAAAATTAAGTTTTATTCCTCCGTAAGATGTCGAGGTGAATGCTTCGTTAGAATTTTTATTAGAAACAAAATTGTTTTTGCTAATTATTGAAGAAGACAATTAATGTTCTCTTCGCGAAATTAAACAAATATAAGCAAACACCGACGAAGCAAATATATATTTTGGGAAAGTCTACAGATCTGTTAAGAGACCCTGATTGATTGAAAAGATCACAGTTAAACTTAGAATATTAATGATAAAACGTTGTCATTTTTCATGTTATTATATAATTCACCATAACGGAGTAACAATGGCATTAAGTTTTTTAGACCCAAAATAAACATTCAAACTGTGCTCTACGAAATATATTAAAATATGTAACTAGCAGAAATTCCAAATTTTGTATGCATATGTGCGCAGGCATGAATAAATATTAGCATATCCGCCATAGATCCCAGGGCAGTCGTAAAACAAATTTATTTTATTTATAATGACGCTGCGTAACTGCTCCATCACGTTAATGGTCGATGAGTGCAAAATTTTGTTCGCCCTAAACAACAAAGTCGGGCGCAAAACACACATAAAACCGCTGGTAATATGCATAATGTTGATGAACGGATACCGCTCCATGCTACATGCTAATCAGCTAATCAGTTTTATAGATTTTGATCGGATTGGTGTAAATATCCATTCGGATATGGTTGTATAAAGGTGAGAAATACAAAAAATATTGGTAAAGATGCAGAAAATAAGCTTTTTCTGCCTATGTTTATCGAAAGCGTCATCTCTTAGCTACATACGTTGCCAAAGAGAAAATGGACAACTTCATTGAATAAAAGCAATACGTCCTAGAACAATGCGTTGAAAAGCCGCTGGTTTTGGTTTCTTTTCCCCCAATTTGTGGATACCGAGGACTCGCAATTCGGTGTTGCTTATTCTGATCAACAAAGCTCTACAAAAAGTCAGAATTTACCGCGATCAAATTATCAGGCGTTGAAGTAAAATCATGTTGAGCTTCAAAGTTTCAGGGCGGTAAATTGAACTGTTCCAGATCCCAGATTTGAAACAGAGTCGCAAAGATTCGCAAAGGAAAGCAATTCAATGTGTCAACTCGACAACTTTTATATTAAAGTTAAATTTTATGCTTGGAAAACTACAAGAGAGCATTGAACCTCAACACTGTGCCAAAATCCGAAAAAGATAATCCCTTTGATTGTTATTAAGTATTCGAATCATAACTCTGAAATAATTTTTGAGATCTGAGCTTTCAAAGTGCTAGAGGGCACACACTGAATCTCTTTCTTCCTGATACGAGCCGTACTATTTCGGTGTGATTTAGCCAGCTTGAGCAGCTCCCCAATTCAACAAAAATTTTCCCAAATAGAAGGATCTGCCATTGAAGCATTCTTTTGAGCTTCAAATATTTAAGCTTTCAGGGTGAAAAATCTACCTGTTCGAGATCTGTTTTCGTAAATAATCATATCGAGTTAACATCCAATTGACAATATCCATTGTAGACAATGCCATTTGCGACGGTCTTTGACTTGTAATTCTGAATATGTATTCATTTCAATTCAAGATATACTCACGGTTATATAACCATGAGTTTATCTTCAATTAGTTTTGAGATATTGGGATCTAAAGTATTAAGAATGGAGCAATGGAAAATTGTAATTCTTGTAAACGGAGTAGCAGAGTCTCGATAGAAATGTTGACTATTAAAAGAAATAGTTTAAGCCCTTCGATGATTCTAGATGCCTAATGTGTTCCCAGTTATGTGTTGCCTAAATACGTAAAAGAATGATAAAAGTAGGCAAGGATGTATATATATACATAGGTTTTAGGCAGACCATTTAGGTACACAGCTTCGTAATTTCTCTCCAGCCTTTCCTGTTTTTTGCCACCCCCCAGTTCTGAATTTCTTTCGCTTTCAGGTCTTCCTTTGCAACTTTTCTCCAACGTTTTCTAGGTCTGCGTCAATTTCCCCTAACCCTCCGGTGTCTTCCATGCTACCCTCTTTACGTCTTTATGCCGATCCATCTCCTCCAAATGCTCAAGCCATTGCATTCTTCTTGCTTTAATTAAACCACTAACAGGTTCTGTGTCTCTTCTTCGTTTCCATCCTACCTCTGCCTGCTTTCCTCCAAAGATTATTCTCCGTACTTTTATTTCCCAAATTTCTAGTTTTTGTTTTGTTTTGTTAGTCATCATTCAAATTTCACACACATAGGCTAGAGTGGGTCTCAGTATGAATTTGAAAACTCTTTGTTTTCCTTTATATCTCTCCACAGTCCTCTGATCAATTTCTACATCTCCTTGGTATTTATTAGTAATCAGCACTCCTAGATACATAAAACTTTCTACTTCTTGGAATTCTATAAACGAACCGTCCTGTCTCTGTAACTGTAGCGCTGTTACTTTTACCCTTGTTTGGTTTTATTTCTGTTAAATTGTAGGCCTAGTTTTTCTGCCTGCTTCATCAACTGTTTCGCTATTCCTTTCAGTAGTAGTCTGTGTGTTGCTATTACGGCCAGGTCATCTGCGTAAGCTAAGTATTTGTGACTTCTCTTGAATATAGTACCTTTCCTGTTTCATCACTCTTTCTTATTAATCTCCAGTGTCATGTTAGACAAGGTTGTTGATAGTGGGCCCCCTTGTCTTAATCCTTGTTGCGTTTTGAAGCTGCTGCTTTGTTTAGTCATAATTTTTTACTTCGTTCATGGTATCTTCTAGCATTTGTCATTTGTATGAGCTTGTCTGAGATTTCTGTTTCTGCCATTAGTTTGGTTCTGTTTATACTGCCACAAGCTCTTTTAAAATCGGTAAACAGCATCTGAGTCGGAATCTCGTATTCCTAGCATCGTATAGAATTTCTCTTTATAAAAAAATGGTCAGTGGTTCCTCTATCTTTCGTAAATCCTCCTTGATATTCTCCCAGCAACTTCTCGGCGTATGTTTCTAGTCTATTTTTCATAATAGATAAACGTACTTTCTACGCAACCTCGAGTACAGCGATCCCACTATTGTTTTCACAAGATGTCTTCTCCTTATAAATGGGTATTATGGTCGCTTTTGCCTATATCTCAAGCTTACCCTCGGTTTCCCAAATTTGCCACAATATATTGTAAATTGCTTCCGGAGCTTCTCGCCCGCATATTATATGTACATGTTCTTTTGTTAAGCCATTGCTCCACGGCTTTTATTGTTTTTCATCGAGGTATTTACTTCGTCGAATCCCTGATAATTTTCTCAGGTGCTTCATTTCCGTTTGTTCTTGGGTTCAATATTTGTCCTTTGCGTATGCAGTTGAGCTTTGGTTCTTATTTCTTATAATAACTACTGAATTTAAGTGAATCAACAACATATGAAATAGAGATATTTATGCCCGTTAGAAAACTAATTGTCTCTCCTTATACGATTCATAAATAGTATGTTGAGTACTGGCTAAATATATCCCGTCATTGTTAACCATGGCGCATATATTTGTCTTTCTCTTAAACAACTCCTAATGTACTACTTGCGACAGAGACAGGTGTATGCGTAAAGTTTCATTTCCACTAGATAATAAAGCACACATTCACTTATACGTATTTCCAAACTTCCATTCGTTCGCGCATACGCGTTTTCACAACTTTCAGTTAGCGAACATTCCACTCCCTAACAATTTTCAACCGAAAGCTCTACTAGTCCGACCGAACGGGGTATAATTACGACTGCGTCCCGCGTCGAAAATGAAAAGGGCCTTAGAGAAAATCCTAACTCCAGTACCGCTAACTTTCGGACAAGACGACGGTAATAAATTATCTTAACTTTTCGCGTGTTCGAGGCTCCGGGACGTTAGTTCCGAATGTTAGAGGGGCGCGACGGCCGCGGCGGCGAGATCATGATTCATTGCGATAATAACCTTGTCTAAAATGCGGATCTCACTAAAGTTCCGGTGCATCGAGCGTAAATAGCGCAAAGATGACTGCTTAGCTCGCTTTAAGCGGACGTGATGTAAATGGTCAATTCTTTTCCGCGGTGGTATCGAACCAATTTTGCAACGAAAATTGTGTTCGGGATCGATGTAGAAATACGAGCACGTCGCAGAACTGCCATCGTTCGCGATTGAAAATTTGAAACACGGTAGAATTGAACGACGAATACTACTTCATCTATCAAATATTTTATCAGTAAATTGTAGATTGTTGGTAAACCGGAAACGTTGGCTTACTCTCTTCGCGATATTAACATTTCCGGAAATTCTTCATTCTCATACGTATGTCATAAAATATATATTGTATATCATACAAGACGGGCAAATTTTTGAAATCCAGAACATATAGAAATTGATATTGAATACATAATCTAAATAAATATAAATGGAATAAATGGAACAAAGCCTGGTTTGTACGTACGACGTGGAAACAGTTCTTAGATCTTCTTAGCCACTCTGGTGGTATGCGGTTTGACATTGAAAAACTACTCGTTTGGTTAGAGCGGTATGTATCCCATCAAACTCAGTATACCTACATATAGCTCAGCTGTTTCAATTCGAAGAAAATGACATCCATATTTCGGCAAACACACAATAACGCCTTCCTGAAGAAGTAGCCCTATTTTTCTAAAAGAATCCAGTCACTATCCTGCCCAACTTGCTGAAATAGATTCAATCTTTATCGTGAGTAACAATTAGATGGATAAAGGTGATTGCAAGGACTGTGGTGTTATTTACTGACACAGATATCACATCGGTAAACTCCTCACCACACAATTGTTTATAATAAAATCGGTGACACGTGTATCACCATCATGGAGATGTCATGCTCTTGATTTCTACAAGATCACAGCAAATTATCTGCCAATACTAATTAATTAATTGGCATCGACGACTTCGAGCAGGGCTTCTGAATCAGCTCTTATACGAACGGTAATTTCAAAGATAAGGCAAGGTCCTGCTTGAATAACTGCACAAGCTGTGGTGTCTGTTATAAGCTTAGGACCCAACTGCTTTAGTACATTCTACACTACACTATTATTTGCTTATTTATAAAAATGTGTCTACGCAAGTTGCACTTAGAATTGGCATCTTATAAGTACGATAAGGATGACTTTATTTACGTCGATATACGTATTAAAAAATAAATAATTCTGTAATGCAACAGCGGGGAAGTAACACGAAATAACACGGAATCATAAAGAAAAGAATTAAGGGAAAAGCGAGCTCCATACTCCAACACTCTTACTGCAGTGCAGGCACATGTAAATTTATAAACTAGAAGAAAGGCAAAGAACATCCGGGTTGAAGGGCTAATATATAATGTAAATGTAATACATTTAAACCCCATCATTATTAGTTTGGTTAAGTCGTATTTAGCTAGCCGAATGTTCCGCAACAAATAAGGGGAAAAGGTACGTTGTATAGAAAAAGTTATTTCAATAGGTAATAAATAAATTTTATTTTTCAAATATAATCCCTTTTTTACTCCACACACTTAGCCCAAAGAGTTTTCAACACTTTCAAACCATCCGAAAAGTAATCGTTGGGAAACTCTTTAAAATATGCATTTGTTTCGCATATCACCTCACTATTTGTTTAAAATCTGTTTCCACCGAGCCACTTTGTTTTAATTTGGAAACACTGGCAGCGAAGTCTAGTGAATATGGCGGATGAGGCATCAAATCACAACGCAATTCCACTAATTTTGTTGTACCAACAGTGAGATGACGTATTATCGGTTTGGTATGAAAACATGTTAACAAATCAGCATAATATTGGCCAGTTATCGTTTTTCCTTTTTGTTAATAATCAATAAAAATAATACCTTTGGAATCCCAAAACAATGTGACCGTGACTTTATTGGTCGATGAAACAGTTTTTGCTTTTCTGGGGAGAAATCCATTCTATTTTCGATTCTAGAGCATAATGAAGCTTGGATGCACGCTTCATCTACTGTAACATATCGACGAATAAATTCCGGATTACGTTTGAAAAGCGCGCATTTGACAGCACTAAGCAAACGCGGCACCCACCTCACGGATAGCTTCTTCATATTTGAACTTTCATGCTAACTATTGCATACCTGTTCGGGTGAAATATTTATTTCACTAATTATCTCATGAGCTTTCAATCGATGATCGCTAATTACAAGGGCATGTATTTTACTAACTATTTCTGGAGTAGTTACAGTACGTCCCGGATGTTTTGTATGATCTGTGTTCATATGGCCACTTCTAAAAACAGAAAACTACTTACAAATTATTACATCGAACGGACCACATTTACAATAATATTTACGTAACTTTTCCTCCGTCTTTTTCATTGTTTTTCTACGTAAATAATTATGTTTCATTAACAGTCGAAATTCTTTTTTACACAACGAAAAATGTTCTTAGGAGATAACCCGTCTGTCAAGTTTGTGTGATATTTTGACAACAGACATCAGAAACATGGCGGAAGCCAACAGAAAAAGTCAATTTTCCGTCAAACCGCCGTACAAGAGTCTAAAGAAAAGTATGCGCGATAACTAGTTGGGAATTCTACGGAAATCGTACTTGAGACGATTTCTTTTTCATCATGTTTATATCCGATCGTCGACGATGTTGCTGTGTATGCAGATAATAGTCACTTACACTAGCAGCAAGATCTTAACTATATGGAGTAACAAGCTCCAGAAAGCTATAATTATGGGGGCAGTGAGTCTTTCTGAAAAATTTCAACTGGTAAGTTTTAATAATTGGGGACTGGCATAAAATAACATGGATCGAACTAACTAAAAGCTATACGCTGGCAAGTGACCCACCTCAATCTATTACACTAAGGGCAGTAACAAACACTTAACTGGTAGGGGCTTACTAAGAGCTAATAACGTTCTTCTGAGCTAGACATCTCAGATTGGACAGCAGTTCCATTCGCGAAAAGATGGCGTCTTTCTGGTAATAATATTCGGAGTCAGACTGCTATGGAGCATGTGAGATCAGTACCAGTACCAGTTACGCTTCAAAGAAACAGTTCGTCGAAATTTGTACGCGTTTTCTTTTTCATTTAGAACTAAGGAGTCTCCTTCACTTAAGCAACAAGTTTTGCTCCATAGATCTAGATTACCGTTAACCTATGATTTAGTATGCCCTCTCGTACTTCAAAAGAACAAAACCCTCCGCCTCATAATCAAGTTGCTTCGATTTGTAACAGACGTCTAAATTCCTCGTGATGTGAACATCTCCGTCTTCCTCGGAGATTATCGTCAAAATCTACTACAGCAGCGAAGTAAAATGTTGACGTCTTCGAAAATTCCTGAATTTGGATGGTTGCTTGTCCCAAAGATTTACCCCACCTTGAAAGATGATTCGTCATCCAACAGAAGTCAGCGGAGTGATGTAATGGCTAGGTGAGGATGACCAGGTTCTCTGACGACCAACCTAGCTCCAACCAAGAAGAACCAGTTTATTATTAAATAAACGAAAATGAATAGGAAGCGATGGCTGCAATGATCCCACTGCTTTTCTAAGTTCATTGATCATCAGAATTAGGAACTGGAGCAAAAGCATTTAAGATCCTTCAGAGTCACTTTATGCTAAACAGAACGTCGTAAAAGTGCAGTTTCAAAACATGATAATGAAATCCGAAAGATTCAGTTAGAAGAGGTTCCGAGGCCGTCAATCGAACGAATGTCAAAAGAAATTTATGATAGCAACTACTGGAAGAAGGTGAAGAGGATTAACAAGTACAGAATGAATACAATCGGCGAACTTGTCAAATTATTGGTTCGACGACTTAACGAAGTCGTAAGTTTCTTCGACCTGCAACAACGATCATCACTTATACGCACACACATTTGAATTGATGGTTGTTCATACTGAATTTCCACCCGGCATCGATGTTTCTGACGGCGTTGTACGCGCATAAACATATACATACATATCTACATCAATTTGTGGAGGAAGCAAATTAATTCACATAATATACATATATCGACACGCATACTCGCGTTTACATATTCAGGACAAAAGGTAAATTAGGAGAATTCCAATTATTGTTTGCGGCTTTTGTGTGCGTAGGCGTCACGGGCATATCTGTGAGACCGTGCGAATGTATACGATACTCGCGAACAAGCGTCGATCCCGGACGGGGACGCTTTGCATAAATTACTGCCGGTTACACGGTTAAACGTATCAAAGACGCCCCTCGCATACATTACCCGTGTTCCACTAATCGACAATCAGAGTAAGAAAATTGGGTTCCGCGCCCGATAGAACCGTCAGATGAATATTAAAGCCGGTATAACAGACAATAATTCAAACAAAATGTGCGGTTGACTTTCGCTATAGTTATTCGACGCGTTATAGGTGCTTGTAAGGAGCTTTCTAGTCAAAACGTGGGTAGACTTAACACAATTTTTTTCCTTAAGGGTGTTCGGTGCTTTTTTTCAAAATCGGTTAAACTTAATTTCTTTTGATTGGTTCCACAAATATTTCGAAATCTGTATATTTTAGCTCTAAAAGATGTATGTATAACAATAAAATAGTAATTATTTACAATTTTAAGAGCTCAAGAAGGTCTAACCTTTTGTCGATAATAAATGAAAAACCAGCAGGTTTGCAGGCTTAAAATTTTGAATACCACATATTTGATACGGTAGCTAAGACTTGTCAAAGAGCATATTTGTAAATTCCTTTGTTATGGTTGCTTTCTTGGAGCCCAAACATGATACGGTAAGCTCATGGTCATGTTTCTATTCCTTTTCTTGTGGTTAAATTCAACAACAAACAAGGAGTTTACGAAAAGGTCATCGACAAGTCGCAGTTATCGTGACGAATACACGATATATAAAATTTCGAGCCTATGAACTTACTGGTTCTTTAGTTATTATTGACAAAAAAAAAATTGAAGCTGTAGAAGCTCTTAAGATTGTAAAAAACTAGTATTTTATAGTTACACACACCAGTTTTAAACGTCAGATATACAATTTTCAAAATAGTTTTGAAACCAATGATAAAAATTAATTTTAACTGATCTTGAAAAAAGTACAACAAACAAACTTAAGGGGAAAAGTCTAACTTGATGTGTCTGTTCTACTAGAACAGAATGAGTAATGCAACATTTAGTTAAGTTTAATTTTCGCTTCAAATCGAATTGCTTTTGTTATAGAAACAAGGATTTCTCTTCAAATCGCCATATATGTATACCAGATCAGCAATCATTTCAAGTATTAGAGCCCATTTTGTAACCTTTGCCGTATGAACCCACGATGCATGTTCCCAAAATTTTAGCAATTTGGGTATAATTCTTTTATTTCGTAAATTTTCATCAAAGGATTACCCGGCAGACCAAGGAAAATATTGGGGGAATCGTTGAAGTAAACAGACTATAAGCCTATTGCAAACAAAAAAGAAGACAGATTTTCATCAGAATTAAAATATACGTTTTCAACATAACTTAATTGATTTACAACCGAGAAAGTAGAAAATAAAATTCTACATATTCAATTAAGTTATAAACAAACGGAAAGGTAGAAAATACAATGACACCGACACCAACGTAGTCTTATCCATCCATCGAGAAAATAGGGAATAATAAAGGAAATAGTAATAAAGGGAATATGGAAAATGAAAACCGATGTAAGAACAGAAGAAATAATGAAATACACGTAAACATAGACATATAATATATAAACTCATTAAATGGAATACAACTGGAAATAACACAAAAAATGGAGGAACACAAAATACAAACCCTATGAATACGGGAAGCCAACAAAAACACCGGATCGGAGCGAGCAGTATTAAGTAGCTACCATGTACTCTACTTCTTAGGCATCGAAAAATGGCAATCAATAAACGAGGGAGTGAGAATTGTGATAACAAACGGAATGGATAGAATGGTTACCAACAACTTTAAACCAATAGATTCAAGAATAATGTCTATTTGGCTTAACTTTGAAACAGAACTAGGCCTAAACATAATACAACCAGATGCGCCAATGAAAGAGCCGGAAGAAAGAAGGGAAATGGTTGAGCTGGGATGGTTGAACATGAGGAGCAGATTTTGTTTGCAGGCTGGAATGCTCTATTTCAAAATTATTACATTTAAAGCTCCATCATACTTATTTAACAAATTGAGCTTTCGTACCGATGTTCATCATCTGGGTCTGCGACACAGACATCTTATTACTACGCCCATTCATAGAACTTCTTTATTCCAGCGATCTTTCTCCTACAATGTCCCTAAATTTTATAATAATCTGCCTTTGGAGACAAAGAGTTATTCTTTCGTTAGGTTTCCATCGTGGATGCGGGAATATTTGGTGACGGGTCAGCGGTGAGCCTTGTTCTGATTCCGTTACTGTTTTATTGCTCTTACAATGCTTTCTAATTTTTTAATTTTCTAATTTTCTAATTTTTAAATTTATTTTATCTTATTAATGTTAAATATTTAATTGAGTAATTATGTTCGGTACTAGTGCTTGTATATCAATTCAATGTTTGTGCAATTTGGCAACTGTGTATATGACAGAATTTAGGATTAAGTTAGAATTAGGCATTCTGTACTGTTTATTTTTGCTCATATACTGCAAAGGTTCGACGGAAGATCAGAACACAGTTATCTGTGTCGATCCTTTTGGTTTTCACATACAGAGAATGTACATTTTCTTTTTTTTATTTCTTCTCTCTTTGTTATATTTTTAATTGTACTGTATTGTTGAAAATAAATTATATATTATTATTATATATTAATGTTATTAAATCTAACGATTTTTACGAAAAACTTCAAGAAACGATGGACGCTAATGGAGAAGCAAACAACAATATAACTGTCATGGAACACCGGAATTCTAAAGTAGAAAATGATCCAAACAGGGGACTCGGATCTATAAGAGGACACGGAAAAGAAACTATAAACTGGAATGGTACTAGATTGTTGGAATTGTGCCAAATAAATGAGTTAATGGTGGGTAACTCTTTTAACAACCCCTAGATAAAAATACACCTTCATAGCTAAGAGTAACTAGATTATATAGTGTACAGAAAGGACATGAAAATACTTTTTAAGTAAATCATAATACCAGAAATAGAAATATGAACAGTGCACAGACTCGATAGAGGGGAACTAAACATAACAATAACACAATGACCAAGAAGAAGGAACAGAATACGGCTATGCAAAAACTATAGATAAAAGAAAATCAAGAAAAATATCAAAGGGAGACTAATGAAATATTTCGAGAACAAGTAACTGAACGGAATCTAGAGGATCGCTGGACATTTCCCAAATACAATAGATGATGCAACAGCAATGGTACGAAGAGAATCAAGTCCTACAAGAGAAAGATAGCACGGTGCAATGGAACACTAAAAGAACTAGTTAAAACAAAAAGGAGACTTGGACCGAATATATAAACACAGATCAAAAAGATGAGCGCTTAAAATATATACAGTTGAGAAATGGGGTAAAACATGGAGTCAGGCGGACAATAAAAGAAAGCTGCGAAAACTTCGAGGAAGAAATAAGTAAGCCACATATTAATAATAACAGGAGATTTTGGACTAGCATTAGAACGCTAAAGGGCGAAGAGAGGGAAATAAGAAGAGTTAAGGATGATTCGAATCAACTTAAAACAACTACCTCTGAAATACTTGGAATATGGAAGAAGTATTTATAACAGGAAACTCGAAGGAAGTCTAAGAAAATCACCAGAATGTGATGACAAGAAACAACATGAAGCCATTACGATGGAAGAACTGGAAGAAGGAATACGCAGACTCAACAGGCAAAGCAAGAGGTCCAGACAACATAGTTTCCGAGATGATTAAAGGTCTGGGGAGGATGGAGAGGGATGGCTGTTTGAGACACTAACCCAATACCGAAAGAATGGGAGCAGAAGTTGATCATTACGATACACAAAAAAGGCAGAAGACAAACTCATCAGAAAAATTATGGAAACAAAGAGAGTAGGAAGAAGGAAGTCTTGGATGTCCGAGTGAGCAAAAATAAGAGAATCTAAAGGACAGTCGTTACAACAAATGAAAAGTCTAGCGAAGAATCGAAGAGAGTGGAAGGAATGGATTGACAGATAAAACTAATATTAATTTCGATGCGCAGCTAATGGGCATAAGGAAGCAGAGAAGAAGAAGACAGTAAACAACATTGCGCAGGATGGATGTGTCAACGTCTCAAGGTTTGGCTTTGACCAATAACTCGACATAAGATTTACGCAATGAAACCAGAGCCAAGTTCCTAAAACGTCCGAAATACCCCTCGTAGATACTCTACGTAAACAAATGATAGCAAACAATTTCGAAATTAAAGATGCAAATATTCATAGCGTTTATTTAAAATTTAATTACAATATCCGTACGTCGTCCGTATCCGGATATAATGCGGGAGAAATCTATGTGAGAAGCAATCTTTGGCACTGTTTTATATTAAAACCGAGTCCGGGCCCCCAGACCGAAATAATTTCAATTTCCTACTAGTGCTCCGACCCGACGCAACGTTGAGAACGAACTCGCTCCAGAGCGTCCGGTTCTAATTACTTATATAAATACTTCATGTGCTGAAATGGAACGCATATGCACGGAAGCTTTCGCGCGCCCCGTTCTCTCGGCGAAATAAAAGAGTACACACAATAATAAATTTCCGTGCGAATATTCATAATGGAAGCTACTAGTTCCGGGTTTCTACGGTATAACGCTCGTCGTGTATAGCCGTCCGTCGCCTTGTTTTTAATGTTCTCGTGTTTAGCAGGATTTACGTTTCGCAACTGACGTCAGTAGTATAACAATGCCTTTTTAGGAGTCAACGATTGTAGAAGACGATAAAAGCTAATAATTGGTGCACTTTAAAAGTAAATTCTTGCGCTTGAATGCGATGACAATCTGCCTTTTATTTATGAAAGCTCCACCTTCCAGAAGAATTCATCGGAATGACTTTATCAATTAAAATTGTTTGATTGAGTTAAACAACTGAGGCATAGTATATTTTCATTCATCAGTTATGTTTAGAGAATAGAAGAAAATAAGGCTCAAGAAATCTACGGCATAACCTTAATGTAAGAAGGGAATAATTAAAGAACATCAATATGAAGATAAATGTAAAGAAAACAAAACCGATGATTATTTCAGCGGATAAGAGAACAGGTCAAATTATAATGGAAGGTCAATGCATCGCAAAAGGAATAGAGCTCAAATAGCTAGGATCTATAATAGAAGAAAATGGAACCCTACATATCGATAACGACAAAATAGGAATTGTGGGAAGAATATATAACTCACTGAAGACAACATTCTTTAATAAAAAGAAATAACAAAAAAGGATAAAAGTGGTGTTACAGTTTTCTGTATCATTGCTTTTGGTCTGTCCCTCTAACTTCTGCCGTAGATGGCGGCTCGCTTTTGTAATTTTGTAATATCGCTTGCGCCCGTTGGATGGGCGCGTGGGGATTCAGCTTCTGAGCGGTTTTCGTGAATAAGTTATTCCGCTCTCGCTCTTACGTCTCGTATTTCGATGATATACACAGAAATTCGATCCTGCGAACTGTGTGTGTGAAGTTCTGTGAAGTGAATTTAGAAGTTTTGCTTCCCCAAGTTTTTCTGTTCAAACTAATCGTCCACGTTGCTTTTCCCTCAATTGGAGGTGAGTCCTTATTTTTTTTTGTTAATTGCAATGTCGTTATCGTATCTTTCACGTTGTTGTAGGGAATTATAGGCTGGTATAACTAACAACAGGCTAATAAATTACTGTGAGCCAGTGTAGGCTAGGATAACTATTATATCCTAAGAGTTATTTTCGAGGAAAACTGAAAACTATCGCAAGAGCTAGAAGTTGAGTAGTCTTCAGGTTGCTGGTTTCCCAACATTTTTACATCAAGTGCGAGAAAACTCGCCATCTTGAACAACTTCCGTCCCGATATCGAATACCACGCCATACGAACGTCGACAACAGGGCCCTAAGGTGGCTGTAATGCCGCTGGAATTCCACTGGTTACCGAAAGCGTGCAAACCAGATAACGAACAAATTTAATTGATTTTATTAGATACACCTCAAGTGACAATAAAGTGCTGTTAAATGTCAATCTATCGCCTCAATTCATTTTAGTTTTATTTCATTTATCTTGTTTTTAAATAGTTTTCGAGCACTTTCGCTTCACGACAGGATAGAGATCTAAAACACAGACGGTTCGGATAACCTAGTGCCACCTACTACGGAAGCTGGAGGATCTCTCTAACTGCAGACAGTTAGAGGTGATCGCGTTATATAATTAGAGAGTGGCGCCTTGTTATTAAATTTTTGAACTTTAACCTCCGCTGTTTCCACTGGGCTAGTACAACCTACATCGTTGTTATCACCAACGAGGTGGGTTATCCGCACTGTAACTGTATCGATCAGATTTCTGACTTTTCGTTTATTATTTCCATTTTTAACAAGAGCTTTAAAAGCTAGGAACAGTAGATGTGGTCAAAAGTGGTGATCCCGATACTCATGGTAGCGAGTCGTGGATATTATCCAACGAATGTAAACGCAACAGAAATGAGGTTCCTAAGGAAAATTGAAAATAAAACAAGACTGGACAGAATCGGGAACGAAACATTCAGGAGAAACGTTAAAATAAAATCGATAGTAACGAAAATGCAGGAAAGACGACTAGGATGATTGGGGCCTATTCACAGAATGCTAGAAAAAAGTTAACCAGGACGGTACACGAGGCACGATGTTAGGGTTCTAATGGAAGAGAAAGAACGAGAAACACATGGTGGAAGCTTGTTCGCCAGAAGCACAAGGAAGAGGAATGCCGTGGGAGTAGATGAAAACCTTATCAAAGAACACATGGAAAGAGATAGTCAACTCAACTCGACTCTACAGTCTTACACCTTACGGTAGAAAGGTAAGTAAGTAAAACAAAATAATAATACATCATAGTCATAGTTACGGAATAAAGACAATGAACGAATTAGATAACTCAAGTGTGAATAAATAAATTTGATCAACCGCAAAGTGATAGGGAAATATACAAGTAACAGCATTATATATGAAAAGAAAAACCATTCTTATTTCATTCATTGCAAATCACGTATAGAGAGTATAGAAAACATCTTTCTTCCCCTATCATTCTCAGCGAAAAAAACCAGAACATTTTCCACCCTATGTGAAGGCGTACGAAGGAGAAAGAAATACGAGACTCGATCGCAGAAACGATCGTTTGTAGGTGACCATCGAAAGTTCGGACGGAGAAAATAGAGAAAAAATGAATCAATTACCTGATGATCGTTTGAAGTCTACTGAACGCTTGGTCGCGGGATAATAATGAGATCGAACCGGAAAAAACGGGAAAATCTAGTTTAAGGGTCTGATTGAAACAAAAATACTGAAACTTGTCTTTTATGCGGTCAAAGATTTCGACGG
Organism: Chrysina gloriosa; assembly: GCA_038088585.1. NCBI lineage: Eukaryota > Metazoa > Arthropoda > Insecta > Coleoptera > Scarabaeidae > Chrysina > Chrysina gloriosa. The sequence continues at coordinate 11,660,938 of CM076092.1, forward strand.
ATATATCCGACTCTGCTGTTGGGAGGATGCCATCAAGGAAAATGTTGTAATAACATAAAGTAGGATCGAGGATTGGAACGTATTTCGCTACAGAGTTTGCTATAATAAATTGCAGATAGGAAAAAAGAATTGGCGTCTATTATATCCCGAAGTGAAGAAGTTTCTGGGAAATAAATCGTTATTGTAGTATGAGGAGAAAATAGGAATTTTGTTCACGTATACATTACAAAAGCTGTTCATTGTATATATTTACTAATTTCCAGAATTTACAGTTTGTAAAAACACTGAAAATTATTTCTAAATGTTTACTGATCAAATTTTAACCAAGAACACTGATTACTTTCTATTATTATCAATACTGATCTTCTGATATTTAGTTAATGTCCCTTAATGATAATTTTCTATTTTAAAATCTGATATTTTATATTAAATTAAATTTTAGTGATGATTGAATGCAGAAACAGATATCAGATCCCGATAGAAGTAAGACTTTTCCATGAAAGACAGTTACGGTTGCATTCCACGAAAGGAGGAATGTTCCCTTCCCGTTAAGCCTCTCAAGCAGGCCATGGTCCCAGTAAGGAAACGAATCAATCCCGAATGAATTCAGAATTTATTTTCAGTCATATACGAGGTGTGTAAATAAAGTAATGAGATCAATAGGGTAGTGTTCAATTGGGCAAAATTGGTGACGCGGGCCTTGGAGGGAAGGCAGGCGAACTTGTGATACGCCATCAGTGCAAGCTGGAATTCATTAATGCCACGTTGCTTGTCCGTAGTGATTGTCTTAGTGAAACAGGTTTTGCTTGTGAGTTTTGATAATCAGCGGTAGAAATTTCGAGCAACGCTGTGCGATCAGGGTCTGCTTTAGACTTGGACACAGAACAACGGAAACTTTAGTAAAACTTTGGCCAGTCTACGTAGACAGTGTTTCGTCTAGAGCGCACACAACTGATACACATATCGACAGACTCCGGAATATTGTGCGTTCAGAACATTGGTTGACAGTCAGAATGATCGGAGTGGAGTTCAATTTGAATCACACCAACGTTCATCACAATTCGACCAATGAATTGGGGATGAGAAAAATCGGCTCAAAAATGTTTCCGAAAAACCTCACGCAGCGCCAAGAGGACATGGAGAGGGACAGGGGTGTTCATTTTTTGTGTCAGTTGAAGACGATCCCCATTTTCTGGAACGTGTCATTACTAGTGTCGACACTTGGGTATTTGCGTACGACTCGGAAGCCAACCGCCAGAAGATGGAATTGAACGCTCCAAGTTATTCAAGACAAAAATAGCAAGAGTGTCAAAGATCAAAAGCATGCTGATTTGCTTTTCTGATGGTCGATGAATTGTTTACAAAGAGTTTCTGTCCCCAGGCCAAGGGATTAGTCAACACTCTTACGAAAGATTCTTGGGAGACTTGGAAAAAGGATCATGCGACCAAACATAAAAAAGGAACTGGGCGTTGCATCACGACCATGCGCCTTGTCATTCTAAGCCTCCTCATTCAGCCGATTTGAGTCCTTGCGATTGTTTCCTTTTCTCGATTTGGAAACAAGGTCACAAAGGACGTTGTTTTGGTACACTGGATAACATTCAAACGGCTGTAACTCACCAGCTGATGGTTATTCCAGTATGCCAGTTCCAGCACTGCTATGAGGAGTAGAAGAACCATCCCCAGCGCTTTTTAGATATTATAAATATTAAAGAAACCACACGCCCATGGCGCGACTAACGATTATCTTACTCTAGTAATCACCATTAAATCCATAAACAATAATAATAATTGGTTCCAAGGACATGCTATTTACACTACTGGCAGGATTATCAATGTCTCTATTCAATTCCATCCACCAAAGGTATAACGTATCTTCGCTAAATAGATTTGATTACGTAACGATATTCGAGCATTAAGAGAAAGCTTTTCAGTCAGAAACTCGAAGAAAATCGTATTTTCGCCTATTACCGAAGGGCGTAATTCATCTTCCCCTCCATTCATTCATTTGGATATATCCCAGTAACAGATATGGAAAGACAGATACTAATTGAGATAATCGGGAAAACTTCGGAATAATCAGCGTCGCGCGCGCGTTCGATATTTCCAATCTTCGAACGGTAAGAGTAGATACGCCGTTCCTGGTAATAGTAGCGATTTGCATAACAGTACCGAAGCGAGGCGCTCCCGCGCACCGCCGAACGATCTTTTAAAGCTATCACGTTCGCCGTTTTCGGCCCTTATTCATCCGACTCCTCGGAACGATTTACGAGGGAGGACGCCCTCTTTTAAGAAATCGTATCTCTTTTCTCGCGCGAGGATGCGAACGTGTCACGATCGATGCGGCGGTGGAGTAAAATTTATGTCGTGTTTACAACGGGTTTACATAGGCAGCTTGGGAAAATCCGGTTGGTGTTTTACATCTAAACGAAACAATCGTCGCGAGCAGTATTTCAATCCGTCTTACAATGTTAACGGCTTCCTTTATTTTATGGCACATGGGCTTGGTTGTATGCGTTTTTGTCTTGATCGTTGACGAAGCTGAAAATCGCTTTTGTATGTACAGGTTCTGGGTTTGATTTTGCAGAGACATATTTGACAATGCTTCTCTTGAAATCACTATGATCTAAGCAAATTGCTAGATAATCTACTGCTTTATGTTTCACTAGGTCTTGAATATCTGAAGGGAACTGGTTTCAAGTTTGGGCGCCTAGGGATAGCCCTATAAGAATGACACTCCCACACCCGAGATTAACAATTGTCAAAATCTACACCTGGCTTCAGCTGCCTCGCCTATCTCATTTTCTTCATACCTCTTGGCAATCATTACACAATCAGTGCTAGCTCTTCCCTGATGTAACCTTAGGAGGTTACTGCAAGAATTTTGGAAATCGTATAGGTACTTTTGCTATTATCAGAGATTCCCAATTTTCACATTTCTAAATATTGACATTTTCTGCCAAGATTCTCCGAAACAAATGGAACTGAATGTCTTCGTGCGATAAATGCTTCGGACTTCAGTAGTGTTTTAACGCAATACCAATATTTGCACATCAAGCACCATCTGAAACCACAATTTATCGTTTGTTTCTGCAACTCAACTTTGGATGTAGTAGTGCAAGTGATAGCTTTCGGTCTCGTCTGCAAGGAATGTTCACTGCCCACTGAGCCTCTCTAGCATGCCATGATACTTTTTAACAAACTTAGTTTCCTATTTTGAGCTACTTCCTTACATACTTAATAACTGGATTTCCTGCTTCGTAATACCAAGCACTTCGACAGTATTGAGCCAATGAAAAGGATTTACTGTGCATATGTCAGGAGTACATAGGAGTATGCTGGTGAGGTTTGGAATCCACATTATGGCAATGGCGTAAATCAAATTGACCGTTGTCAGCGAAAATTTCCAAACGCTCTATTATAGAGAAAACATCGGGAATATCCAACCAGAGGCTTTCTTTACCAAATCTTACTAAATGAATTTCGATTTGTAAGTTTGGAAGATAGAAGGACTATTACGCAATTAAAATTTATATTTAAGCTTATCAGAGGTTTGATGGATAATAGTGCCTTATTGGGAAAACTAAATTTTACAATTCCACGATTGAACAGTAGAGCACATAGTGTTCTTTATGTGGACAGATCGAACACATTGCATCACCAAAATTCTCCTATTGTGTCTATAACATCAGTGACGAATAATACAATAACAAGACTTAATTTCGACCTTTTTGATATCAGTGTAAGTGAATTCTATAACTTTCATGCAATGATATGTAATGTTGCATATAATGATGCATAAATGTATCATTATACTGATATTAAGCCAGCAAAATAAATTTATTGTTGTTTGTTTTAATGATTATCCTGCAAATAGTTATAATGGCTGTTGGATAAATAATTAATTAAATAAATAAACAAACTGCAACAATTGACAATACAGAAGGAGTTATTGACGTCCATTTAAAATTGATCATAGGTAATGGAGAGGGCAATCCGTTAAATACGGCCTATGACAAGCCCGTGTTAAAGTAACACATTCTTTGTTTGTCTCGTAATCTAAAGTGAAATGAACTACGACATGGTTAATAAAGTATTGAGATCTATTTATTTTCACTTGTTTTATCCCAATAAAATCACAAATAAACATTGTCTCAATCAAAGTAGTAACTACCTTGGAAGCCACACGGCGCTGGAAACGGCTCTTCCACTCCTCACAGTAGCACTGTAACTCGAATAGTGGAATAGCTGATCGGGTACAACCATTTGAATGTTGTCCAGTGCCCCAAAATGACGTCTCTTGAGGTGTTGTTTCAATCTCGAGAAGAGGAAAAAGTCGCGAGTACCCAAGTCAGAAGAACAATGAGGCTGAGGAGCCCGATGAATCTTTTATTGATCAGAAAAAGTTTACTGAAATCGATGTGTGACAAAGCACATTGTCGGGATAGATCACACAGTTCCTTCTAATGTTTTCGAAGTCTTGCTTTTGATCTTGTACTTGCTCATTTTTGTCTTTGTGAGTTCGGAGTGTGCCATTCTATGTTCTGGCGCTTAGTTTCCGCTTCGTACTCAAACACACAAGTCTCGACACCGGTAATAAGGCGTTTCAGAGAATGCGGATCATCTTCAATCGATTGCAAGAGGTCAACGCACTTTTCCCTGCTCATGTACTTTTGGATTTGCACAAAGTTTCTCGGAACCATTTTCGAGTAGGGTTTTCTTATGCCCAATCCATTGGTAAAAATCTGATGAACGGTGTCGTGGTTGAAATTCAACTCTGTCTAGATCATTTTGAGTGTCAACCGAGGATCTGAACGCACAGGATCCAGGACCCCTCTGTCGACATTTGCATCGATTCTTGAAACAGAAGGCCTTCCCTGCGAGGCTCATCTTGAATTGACTCTCTTCCTTCTGCAACTATCTTAACCTACCTACCACTACTTGTGTCCTCCGTAGATCTGCGACAAGTTGTGTTCTTTAGCTACCACCTAAAGCGGTGAAACAATGAATTTCAACGTGGTCGAGTTTTCTTAAACGAGTGTTTTCGAGCTGTTGAGCCAAAATCGGCCATAAACCAACAAAATTTTGTTCTTCGGAGCGTGACTGAGAAGAACCAATATGTTACTGTAACGCAGCAAATATAAAGATTAGTGTAAAAGGAATTAAGGGGGTCTACTGGTTTGTCGGTTTTCAAAAATCGTTTTTTCTTTTGTTGTATAATTAGAGTGTTTTACGAATGTCTTCCTAGAAGGGTTTAACGAAATTCGTTTAGAGTTTAGAAACTATGAACCTTCTGTTACACTTCGTTAATTAAATTAATTTCCTCGTCATTTTAAATACGCGATTAAATTATTCTTTTTTCTTAATATTTTAGCCAATATCTGTGTTCCGTTCAGTTGAAGGAAAGTTATTTAAAATTATTTTTGCAATTTTGTGTTTGCGGGTATACGTTCGTGAGCTTGTTTTCTGACCGTCGGTCCCTTAGTAGGTAAAAAAGGCCTGCATATTCTTGTAAACTGACCACCCCAACTTTCTACGCCCCCGTCTCCGCCATTCTTCAAACTCAAATACCACGCAGTAAGTTAGCCCTATCGTTCTAATTTACCTAATTTATCGTTCATATTATTACTCAACACCACTCATTCACCCATTCATGCACAAACGTACGACTACGCATTTTCCAAATTTAAACTGCATTCGATTATCGCTTTTTGCTTTAATTATTTAACGATTTAATTAATACAATTAATATACGTTCTCAAAGGACAGTGCTCGTTTTATTTACCAAGCAAATAAACAAGTGTTTTGTTTCTTTAACCCTTTTGCACTCTTCACGTTCACCTTCACCAAAATCTTATTAATGATATTACGTAAGGGAGGTGTCAAGCTAGCCACTCAATTAATAATCAACAACAATCATTTTTTACAACAAATCAACACCCTGCAATCACCAAACACCCTCTCACCCTTTAATCAAATCAATCAAATCACCCCTTTCACACCCCCCGTAATTAACACTTAGAACATGACAGCTTATTCTGACGATTAAATATTTAAATGTCCATAACAATTAAATAATGTCTTGCTCGCCGTAGATATAGTTATGACCTGGTACGGTGTTACGTTTCACATCAGCCGACGCATCCAAAAACGAAACAAAGCATACTAGCCCGCACAGATGGGAAAAACTTGTGGAAATTGAACGGAAAAGGAAACACTTTGAAAAATGATCAATGAGTATGTTTTGTGGATATATTACGAGTCGTGCGCTTAAGAAAACCAAATCCGGACAAAATAGGAAGAAATTTAAAAAGGTCGAAACTTTAATCTTTAGATAATTTCTATGAGATCTTCATTAGAGAAAGCGACCATCTGTATTTACAGTTCCCATCGTGAGTGTTTCTAAAGCTAACATGTCGAACTGATCTACATCCCGTCGAGATTTAGCTGCACTTCCGCTTTTCGCGTCCAAACTTATTACTCTAGTGCAGCGAAGGTTTAGATTAAACTTCTCCATTACGAGACATCAATTCTAAAGGAGGTGAAAACGGTAAAGGAAATAAAACAAATAATGGGGCGAGATTTAACTGAATTCGTCAAGGAACGATCTCCCGCTTTGAAGTTTGCAATACATATGTAAGCGACATGTTGCTTCTTATGATCTCCAACTTTATACCTTGCCCTCCTGAAATAAACTGATAACGTTATTCGTCTAGAATTAGTTCGAACTGGCTACTAATTTGGTATTTGAATTCAGAAATAGTCGTGAAAAAGTCGTCGTATCCAAGGGAATACATTCTAACATATGTAGGTAAGTATATCAATCACCAACTAGCTCCATTGGTATCAGTATTGGTATACAAGCAAACGCAACGCATAGTCACCTCGGAACTACTCGTGGGAGAGGCGGCATTAAGGGTTTTGGGTGTTTTTTCAAATTTTTTTGATTGGTTCTAAAACTATTTTGAAAATTGTATATCGAACCTTTAAAAGTAGTGTGTGTAACGATAAAATACCAGTTTTCTACAATGTTAAGAGCTTGTGCAGCTTCAATTTTTTTGCAATCCCAAGTGAAGAACCAGTAAGTTTACGGGATCGAAATTTTGCATACCGTGTATTCGTTACGATAGCTTTTCTTGTAAATTCCTGATTTGAGTCGGCTGCAAATTATATTCATCCTGATTAAAAATGTGATGATCCCTTACAATAGAGTAACACTGCACCTTTTCCCTTTTTGAGTAGGTATGTATTGTGTGCGCTCCACTAACATCGTGTTGAAGTTAGTTCAAACTGCAAGGTCTTCGCAAGCTTGAATGCCCGCAGAAACTACAAAATCTTAATTGGATGTCATGACATTAGACCCTTATCCTCAATCTGGTGGAATCCCTGGTGTTGGACAAAAATACCTCTATTCACCTATTCATGTTCTGTATATGCCTCGATTCAATTTACAATTCCAAGATAGAAAACTTACTAAGTGGGAGGCTTGTTCAGGTAGTCCTCATTGTTTCATTCCTTTTCCCTTCTCAGCATTGCATTTACTCAGACTACGCGAGAAACTGGGTCTTTCCCAGACCAGCCTTCAATTGGTGACCCCCGAATTCGGAACTAGAATGGCAGGTTGACTATCAGTAAAAATTACATTCTTATGGTTCCTTTTTTTGGTGCTAAGGTCGGTAAATATTCCTATACCATGCACGATAAACGCGGGAGTAATTTCCTATTGGTTCGGAGTAGTTGGTCCGAGGCCCATATGTTCCTTCCCTTCTTCGTCAACAGTCACAGCTTCATATGTTTATACATTTTAGTTGTTATCTGAACAAGTTTTCAGTGGAATCACCCCACCAGTCCCTCTTTCCATTCAGCTGTATGGAGAAATTGTTCTCGAACTTATTCTTCCGACTTACTAGATAACTAACGAAATTAAGACCAAACAGAAGGGATGCAAGTTCCCACTGATTGAACTTCATTCCTTGTCCTGCTTTCTTGCCAAGTAGCAAATGTAGTTGGAATATGCCCATTATGAACTTTGCCGCTGTTGAGCAGCTCTTCATTGCATCAGTCATGTAAATGTATTTGACAGTCTTTCTATCTTGGTGAGACTGTTTCTTACTATCCTTAACTTGGATCTACTCACCCAAGTGACCTCCCCGCACGAGATGCAATACAAGATAAAGACCGTTATGCCGAATTATTTGTATCGTCACTTTAGTAATAGGGTAGACCGGGACAATTGAAGCATTCGTAATATTAGACTGATTTCGTGGTTTAAATCGCCTGCACTTGTACCGAATGAAACGTCTCTGAATGCTTCTTATAGCCATCCGCGTCGGTTACTGCCACCATCTCTGAGCGTAAGTGTATTCCTCAAGTCATGTGTTGAGCAGGTACAGAAAGTGTAACACGAGAAAGAATTACGTAAGTACCTAGTTTCGACAATTTTTATTTACTTGTTTGATAGATCAGCTTTAGTCTGAATAGCGTAGATTATTTACTTTTACACGGGATTAATCAAATATTTAAGTGTTTGCTTAAAAATTTTTGTGGGAACAGTTGGAACAAATGATTCAATTGTCCTCTTCGTGAAATTATTGTTTCCAGAACCACCAAATATTGATATTCCGCTGTCAGAGGGCATCAGCAATATATATATATATATATGTGTTCATATATATATATATGAACACTGAAATTAGACACCAGTGCAGGCTCTTTCTTGAAATGACCCACATCTACTCAAATAAAAATACAGTTAATTACAAAACAGATACAGGACAACTCAGTATAATTTATTCAGATATTTTGAAGAAAATTAATTAAATTAATAAAATTAGTCAGGTAGTTTTCTCCTTCGTTGCTCGCTTGTCCGCCTTTCAATATCCTTTGGCTTCATATTTAATTGACACACTATGTTGTGTCCTTTCGTCTTCGAGTTTTTGTGCTGCTCTGGCGGGGCATCGCTGCTTGACCTCTACCGATTGACCTTTTAATAATTTTAGACACTCCGAATTCGGCCTTCATCATGTTAACGTGATTCTATAGTTTACTTTTAATATTTTTAATTTTATTCCTTTAAACTACACTACAATGTTACAATGTCACTTCATTAAATTAATGGTATTTCAAAGGTGTCGATGATGAACTACACACAATTGACATGCGGTTTTTTCAACACACTTTTGAGTTCTTTGTCGCTTGGTGTTTTTTAGCAACTCAGTTTGTAAGTTTCAAGTTCTGGTTTTATTACCTCTCTTTGTGACATTGCTTTTGTTGTTTTATTGTAGTATGCTCCTGATGAAGGCAATAAACATTACCGAAATATTGAGCAATAATAAATGAGTATCCTTTAATACTCCATTGCTTTGTGACCGAAATCCCTGATATAAAACATACGGATTCCTATATATATATATATATATATATATAATTGTTACATCGTTGCCGAAAGCACTCCCTAGACAAACAGTTGGTACACGAAACACTAGGAACTGTGCAATTTATATCGATACTCCTGAGAAAAATGCTATTCAACAAGAATACGAAGCGCAGACGAAAACGCAAATTAGAAAAGAGCTTAAGGAGTTAGAAGATACACCAAAAGCACTTCGTTGGTCAAATAAAACCAAACAACGCCAAAACAATAAAAAACAAAGTAACAGCGAAGAAGATTGTTTGTGTCTAGTTCGCCTGGACCCATACAGTAATAGCCGCCTTGGAGAGAAATGGGTTCAATGCATTGAGTATCATTTTTGGTCCCACGAAGAATGTACTCAACGAAAAACATTACATTTGTCACAATTGCTTGTCAGAGTGAATATTTTTTGATATCTGTTTTTGTGAGAAGATTTTTATGATTGATGCACTTTATTTTGCTTTAGCATAATTATTTCATTTTATCTAATTGTAAGTGCCTCTTCAATTGTCCCAGGTGTATGTTTCATTCGTCCCGGACACGGAGACGCTTGAAACAATTTCACAAACTTAAATATTTCTTAAATATCTTTCAAATATATTATTATAGATCAACGGGATTATATAAATAGGAAGCTAACTAGTCATCCTCTTTGTAACTCAGTGGACATTTAGAAATTTACAATAGTCGCGGAGAAAAAGAAAAACAAAACCCGGAATTGTTTCAATTATCTCCGGTTTCCCCTACTCCCTATTATACGTCGATACGGTTCCCGTGGTTGAAAAATTTATAAGATCCTACTCCTATTGACTTCGAGAAATGTTGGAGGGAGTTAATTCCTCAGTGCTGTTAGGACATACCTATGTATTTACTCTTGCAATTGATCGTGTAAGCATAAATCTTAAACACGCCAATGCTATATTAATTCCACAAAGTAAACGCCACCTTACCACCGATTCCAAACGTAATTTAATAAATCAGTTCGCAAATTACCGTAGCTATTTACCGTTAGGGCCTGCCTATAGTAGTAAAGTACAAATGGCACGGTAATTAAACAAATCTCAATTAAAGCGACTGAATTATTCACCGAAACGGCGACGAGAAGCATTGCACAAATCTTAATTACGCCCATCTAAATTATTCACGGAGTAAATTTGATGCTAATGTCGAACGCTTAACCTCCGCAATAAACTAACTTCTAACTTGCCGCACTATCGGTAACCTTGGCCGATAATTGTTTCGCCATTAGAAGTTGTAATTGCAGATCATATACGATGCCATCAAGTTGCTTCTTCAAGGTTTGATAACCGTGCGTAATGAGAATTAAACGATTGTCACTTCCTGCACAGAACTACAATAAAGTCATTTCGTGTATATATATAGGATAATTAAAAGTAAATTGTGAACTTCAAGGTTATAGAGAAAAAATGGTTGGAAGCAAATATTGGAATTCGCAGTTCATTGAACAAATTCAAAGGCAGACATGGTCATTATATAGTTTTTTTGCGACTTAATTTGATTAAAGCGGGAATGGAACGGAAATAATTACAAATACAAGATTTTATAAATATAGTAAGAAACGCATTCTTTGGGGTCAATAAAAAATACCTTACTGCATTGTCCTGTTTCCGATGTATGTTACATATACGTTTATTTCCGTTATAATTTGCTAATAAAAGTAAAACATCTTAATTAGTATCCAGTGAGGATTGGGAACCGGACGACAAGAAGGAAATTATTCCAAACATCTCAACGTATGAAACACCTCAAGAGATTCGATTTTCTGTTTGGGTTCACCACTCCAATTTCTATACAATTTCTAACAGCGATATTCACAGAGTATTGCAATTGTAAATCTTCCTAAACGAGTTCGAGTGTAAGGGCTACAAATTCCTTTCATCAGGAGTTGGTTGCAGGAATTTCCTTTCTAATCGAAAATTATGGAACTTATAATGATAAGAACTAGAAAAAGATGGATATTTTTTACCCTCTTGATATCAAGGTTATTAACTACATTATATATTTCAATATTTCTATCTTTCTTTTCCTATCTAAAGCAACTTCCATTCGGTCTCTAACTCCTAACTGCTCTATACAAATATTCTACCATTATGTACTGGATTCTTAGGCCCCCTTATCTTCCTTATAACTTTGTTTTTTAGGACTTAAATTAAAGATGGAAAAACTATTGGGGATTGCAGCCAAGGATGAGTAGTAACTCTAAGTTTTCGAATTCATTTAATCCTTCTTTATCAATCAGATAAAGCACATGTTCCTCTACGTCCACATAGTTAACATGTGCAACGCTTCGATTTACGTAAAAGTTATCTTAGTGGTTCCCGGGTAGTATGTGTAATCAACAAGTTTTTATTCAATTTAATTAAAATTCAAAGTATTTTCGAACTTTACATGTAATTAAATAAAATCGATCAACACTAAGATAACTTCTACGTAAATCGAAGCTTTGCACATGTTGACCATATGAACGTCGAGGAACACGTGGTCTATCTGATTGATAAAAAAGGATTAAATGAATTCGAAAGCTTAGAGTTACTGATCCTCATCCTTGGCTGCAATCCCCAATAGTTTTTCCATCTTTAATTTAAGTCCTAATGTTTAACAGGCAGTACTTCTTCTAAAATTTGTTTATTTATTTCTTTATATTTCGACAGCTTAAAATGATTTCGAAGCCATTTTCTCAACGTACTCGTACTAAATTCTATGTCATTGATTGGTTTCACTTAAATCACAAAATGGTTTCCTATATCCTTGCTTGATTTTATGTTGTCAGTTACCAGATCTTCCCGGATACCCCTTTTCTTATTTTAGTAGGAATAGGACATCCTAAAAATCGCTCGTCTAAAGGTTTCGTCTTCAAAACAAACATTTAACAATACTATTATATTACTATTTATATTTTGTTTTAACAAGTGCGGTCATATTATACTAAAATGTAGGAAAATCAAATAGCACTTGATGCTCCACTTTCTCAATATCGAAAATTCTCTCCATGGATTTCAAGCATCACTTCTAGCACAGAAAATTTTGAACTTTACACGTTTTTTTTTAATCAACTTTGTACACGGGGATGTAGCATTTGTGTCGTAAGCACTTTAACTGGATGGAATTCCCACTATAGCTTCAAGCGTTTCGACGATATGACCATTCCTCGCTTTATAATAAAAATTTGTTCGTTTAAACTTTCGCGTATTTCTACACCAAACAAGTGCACAAAAGTAACTTGACTTTCTTCTCTTCTAAATTTCGACCACGATGATTTCACAGGTGGAGAAATTGCATCACAGTTTCGACTATTGCTGGGATATGGGTGTTTCTTACCCTAGCACGAACGTTTTCCACTTAAATTTTCGCAATTTCCTCTAAAATTAGCCGCGTATAAAACGATGTAATATATCTATCGACAGAACTTTAATCAGCAAATTCTGATCCTCAAGGAATTTGGATGATGGTACCGATTTTTCGGATATGCAGGCGCTTCTTGTGTTAGCACGAAATCTCGAATTTCAAGTACAAAGAACATTCCCACCACCTGGTGTTTGATCGCCTAATTCGGGGATTATCATAAAATTCCTTCAGCAAGTGTGTCAATAGACCTAACGGTATATTTAATGCTTGAAGATGTTTTTTCAGCTCTCGATAGAGGTGGTAGTTCATATATTCATAGCTTCTGTTTCCTCTTTTAAAAATATTCAGCTTTTCGATGTAGGTATTCGTAAGAACATGATCCCAGGCGCGACAATAGCACCAAATATTTCTTCACCTTTCCGCTATCGGGTACAAGGCCCAACTGGACCTAATAGTATAATGCTTGAGGATAGAGCTATGTAGGTCTCTGAAACGGTGTTAGTTTGAGATAAATAGTCCTCATTAGTAAAATATTCAGTTCTTTTGGCAGAACATTCTAAATTAAAAGAATAAAAGGACCAAATATTTGTTAACAGTTTTGGGTGATTTGGCTGTTGACATGAATGGGAATTTTAAAGGAAACTTTTGAAATAAAAGTACATCCTATGATTTCTAAATCTTTTTGACGCACCTGATGTTTCGGAATCTCGTGTGGTCTACTATGAGAAAAAATATCTTTTATTTCTGGAATTTGGGGTTAAAGGTGTTCCAAAATTGATTGAATTCCAAAATAATTCGAGTAATTTTGGAACACCTTTGACCCTGAATAACAGAAATACGAGATACTTTTTCTCACAATAGGCCACACGAGATTCCGAAACGTCGGATTCGTAAAAAAGCTTTCAACACTGCAGTTACTAAATCGACGTCATCCGCTACTCCGCTTGTGAGAAGAACTCAATATTTGGTTTCGACAAAGGAAAACAAGGCTTTAAATAAGAAATAAAGGTTAATAATCAAAATCTGGAGGACTCCTATATAACGACCTAATAAATTAGGTGCGTTAATGGGCAGCTAATAAGTAACTGTGCAAAAGCTTACAAAGTAAACACAATTCGCATACGCCAATAATCCTTGAGGAGAATTAAGCTTTGTCAATCGCAGACGACAAGTGCATTCACAAAGCTTAATTCTCCTCACGGATTATTGTCATATGCAAATTGCAAAAGCTTTTGCACAGTTACTTATCAGCTGTCTATTAACGCACGTAATTCATTAGGTCCTCCAGACTATTATTTATTAAGATTTTGGCTCTCGAAAATAGTTTACCAGGAAATAGAGGTGTTCAGTGTGCGAACAATACAAATTTAGAAAATGCCGTTAGATTGCCAACTAAATGTTACAAGAAATTTATTAGATATTAACTTAACATAAAACGCTTCAAAAAATTCAAGAGGGACGTTACAATATCGATTTCGTTAGAAACACAATAGCGTTTTCTACGATGAGATGCTTTCCTGGCTAATAACGCATAAATAGATAAAATTATACTCCTACCTTAGTTGTTGGTGCTACAAGTGGCTTTAGTTAGAACTTATAACGAGAGGGTTTCAGCAGAATACCAGCGCAAGAATCCCACTTGAAAGTGGTGGCGAGCAGATCTCGCTTGAGTTCTGCTTTTATATCGGAACAAATCCCAGTCATTCGATTCTCCGTTCTTGAAACTTAAGCCGAGCAAATCATCGAAAATACGCTCGGTACAATGATGAACTGTAAATTTAATATAAACTCTTTATATAAGCCGCGTACAAAGGAATTCCCCAATGCTGAGCTACTCTCGGTATCCGATAGGCTAAGTGGTGACCTTTTTTCCTACGCCAAGTGGTTGAGGGATCAAAAATAACTATTTCAATTGGCGGCGGTAAGAGAGGCAAAGGGAAGTAAGTAACGATGAAAGAAAAGGGAAATTAATGCGTAATAAATGTAAATCAATACAGCTTTTTATTAGCAATCCTTAGTGTTTATGTGACTGCCGTTTGCCAGAATTTTCCCAAATCATTGAATCGGATCCAAAAATATCTGTTGATTTACTTACTTCCAATGAGGTAGAGGCATTGTTAGGCATATTTAAGACTGCAATACATTGGATTTCGCATGAGTATTTAGCTATGAAAAAGATCTATCTATTTTCTATAAGGATTTCACATAATTTGACCGAAGCTGAAATTTTTTGTGTTAATTGGTGTAAAGCAAATTCGACCGGTGAACTGCAAAATTCGCATACAGTATTGTAACAGATGACGAAACTTGGATATATTCGTATGAATCGGGAACTAAAAAACAATCCACTGTTTCGGTGTTTCAAGATGAACTGAATCTCACAAAAGTTGTTCGCTCACGAAACACATCCAAAAAGACGAACGTGTGTTTCTTCGACTGTCCTGGACAGATGGCAACCATTCCTTTAAAGCAGGTATGGGCAACCTTCTGGCCCGCGGGCCACATGCGGCCCTCGAGTAAGATTTGTCCGGCCCGCTACTCAATTCTTTGGTTGCATATTAGCACGGCCCGTCTAAACTTAATTCATAATGAATCATAAGGATACTACAAAAATGTATATTTTTCAAGATTACTCACAGCAGAAAACTTCTACAAAAAGGGTTGCCCATGCCTGCTTTAAAGGATCGAAGAACAGTTAACCCTTAACTACTTTCACTATTTTTGGGCAACGTTAGTGCTTTCTTGGGGTACATTTTTACCCCATTAAAATTGTTGATATTTTGAAAAATAACACATAGCTAAAACAGTGATTTCTTTCTGAATGAAACAAGAAACACATCTCTCCCCAGAATATGCTTTATTCAACAATTTTCTTTTTAACAAGAATGGAATCTATTCAAAGCAAACCCAGAACAAGGACGATGAGACAGTTATAAAGTTATCGACGAAAATATGAGAATGTACTTAAGGGTTAATGCTGAATGGTAAACAATAATTTGTCTGCCAGAAGCAGGAAAAACAATCGAAAACGTCGCATCATGTCAATGCCAGCTCTCACACAGAACTTTAAACAATTGATTATTTGGAGGAGAATCAATAACTCATTGTCCACATTGACCTGACTTATCGCCGAACCATTTCTTTGTTCCCGAATGTTAAAAAAGAATTCGTGAGCAGCAATTTTCAGCACCCCAAGAAGCTGTCGAAACTTTCTAAAACCATGTTTTTCAGATACCAAATTCATAGCAGAGAAAATGTTTCCAGAATTGGCTTGAACGCATGAAAAAGTGTAAATAATAAAGGAGGATACACTCCAACTTCGTAAAGTATCACCTCGCAAAGTGTAGCTCTATCCGATCCTCAATCGTATCGAGACTCGTATTTCCTGCCACGTGCTCGGCAAGGCAGGACCGTATCTACATAGTTTCAAATTGGCAGTCACTGACAAGGACTATTGACTTTCATTCCATCCTTGGTAGCATTAATCTACACTACTACCTTTCACAGCGCGTTTATAAATATGTACAATGTACATACTGACGACAACTCCACTAAATGCTATGAAATGAAATTATGCAGATCGAAACGTTTTTAAATCGTGATTTTTTAGATTCAATTTCTGATACTACTTAATTTAAAAATTTAATGTAAACAGCATAGATATTTTTTAATAAATTATAGGTAGTACATATTTATCGAATTCTCAATTTAAAACTACAATTTCACAACAAATTTTGTTTCCATCAGATTGTATTTGAAAAAGTGTAGTAATTTGCTAAGCTTAACCTAGACCTATACACAATTTCTGACACTTCGTTCAAAAACAATTTATTCTCATATTTCTATTCCAATCCGGCACTGCGCGCCCATTAACTCTAGTCCTAGAAATTCACGACTTAAAGACGATGTAAAGTGTCCAGATAAAACCTGAGCCGCGACATTTTACAAGGTTCGAGTATGTTGAAAGGCAATAAAACAGTTTGTTCGAAAAACACTTCTTTCCTAGTTGTTGTAACAACTTAAAAGGCGACCCTCGTATTCTTATATATCCAGGTTATGACATGAAAGCGATCTAGCAGATGTATTGTGTATTGCTTTTATAAATTATTTGTCGGTATTCTTCGCTATTTCAATGCGACAATCTTGCTCATAAAGAAACTCTAAAACTGTGTATGCATGTTTCAATTACGACTTTTTGATTATTAACTTTAATTGGATATTACCCAGTTCCAATTATGTTCGATGTATCGTTTCATTGTATCTACTTTTACGGTTATATGTATGTATATGTATATATAATAGCTCCATTTGAATACACTCCATCGTATACGTATATGCTAAATAAATACGCTCTCCTCATATATGAAGTGCAATATCATTCCGAGACATCGTTATATATACATACTCGCGTAATTCAACACCAATTAAATTCTAAAATCGCCTTCACTGATCGACACGAGCTCTCTTCTTATTTCTTTCTACTTTTCGCCGCCTACCATCGCCCTCTTCTCGTTTTCCAGGTCGTCAACTTTTGATCTCTGTCTCCCTATTCCAGACAATTAATCAAACTAATCGCATTATTCGGCATTCTTCGGCATCTGGCGTTCCGAAGAAAGGTGAGGGTGCCGTATCAATTAAACGTGAGGTTAGCAATGATTTATAGATGCCGTTGTTTATTCCCGTGACGGATTCTAATTGCGTCTTGTATACGATTTATCTTCGAGTTTGTTTTATTTGTTTTCGGCGAGGGAAAGAATCGAAGAGCGACGCGAATTTCCGCCACGATGCTATTACGCGGCGTGAAGACAAATTGTATCGAACGGGTGCTTTTTTGTAGACATAGAAAATATATTTTAGGGTTCTTTTATTTGGATCTCAAGTTCTAGAAATGCTTTTGAACCAGTCGTTTCTGTAAAAAAATTGATATGTTTAAAGGAGGAATAGTTGTTCTTTCAGTATCCACGACTCTTTTTCCGATTCATTCAAACTTTGTGAAATTCAAAGTCTTACAAACAAGCAAAGTTCTAAGCGACTAAAAGAGCGCCATGAGTATAGGATAGATGAGGACAAAATAATGAAGGCGAAAATGTCGAACGAAGTGTGTTTGTGTACAATGGACATGGAGAGAGATGTAGCCTAAAAGTATCAATCGATAAGTAGACGAATGAGTTCAACGGTAATCGATATAATCGAAGTCAGGAGCTGACCGAACTAGTGTAATATCTTGCAAGTGAGTACAAATGTAGTGCGTAGAGGATGGTACTTATTATTCAGGTATGAAAGCTGAGATAAAAAAATGGTATTGAACGAAGAACAGTAAGAAATGATAAAATGTCAAATGCGATAAGTCATGTGGAAGAAAGGAATGCAATTAGAAGACAGAAAGCGGTGGGAAAAAATATGAATAAAAATTCGACAATGCTCAACCATCCTTACATTCGCTGTTTGTTGGAAAGGGGTGAGAATCAGATAAATAATAACAATAGTAACAATAGTAATAATAATAATAATAATAATAACAATAATTATCTTTTATGATAGTTCTCTACCACAATTAAGTCAGTCTTGTTTAATTGATCTAATTGTGGTCGTGAACTATTATATAAGATAATTACAGTAATTACAAGTGTAAAAATAAATCGGTGATTTTTCATATAAGGCTCTATTAAGATTGGCAAAACATAATAAATTTGTATGATGAATGTAATATTCATGTGATGGTGTTTCAAAATTTTTAATATTGTTTCTGACACATAAGGCAGCCTTATACATATAAATCGATGGAAAAATCAATACGCAGTTGTCAAGAAAAAGTGCTCCGCACGACTCATGAAGTCCACAGTTATATATCAAACGTAATAACTTGTTTTGGGCTACCAATACACGATTGTAGTCCAATCCAGGACCCCAACTCAAGGCATTGTAGGAAATCGTAGAGTACGTCGTAGCCTAGCACACATTTAGCAGACCCGCAATCTCTGGACGCGTTTTCAGCCGCAAATCAGCAAAATAAACTTTATCGAGTTTTTTACATACGCTATCGATGTGGTCCTCAAACGTAAGTTTTGCGTCCACTAATAAACCCAAGAGTTTAGTTAATTCCAAAAAAGATAAATTACACAGTGCTAGTCGAAAAGTTCAACATGGATGGATCCTGAGTGGAAAACTCGCTTGAGTACGCTGAATCCAACGCTGTCGGCCGTTTAGCGAAGTTGACTCTAGTTTTCGAGATATTTACGAGTAAAGATTGTACAAAAAAGAGATCCACGAAACGTGTTTCCCCGTACAGTTCAACCATTCATTTATCAAATATCGTTTCAGTTCGACAAATTTTCTTCGTTTCATGAAATACATTTCACTTTTTCTAACTTACCCAGTACTCAAGGTTGCAGAAAGTATAGAAGAACATATATGTAATAAATCTATTTGTTCCCAAAAATTGTGTATTTTCCACATAGAAATACTTTTAGCTCAAACATCTTATATTTCTGACGCTTCTTCTTGCAAATATCTGCTAGAACATTATCCAACTTTTTTCCACTATACCAATGTTCGAGTCCATCAAAACGAAGAAGTTACGTCGAACTGAAACGATATCTGATGGATGAAAAGTTGAAATGTACGGAGAAAACGTCTTTTTGTACAATCTCTACTCTCGAAAACTCGAGTCAACTTCGCAAAACGGCTGACAGCGTTGGTTTTAGCATACTCGAGTTGTGTTTTCCATCTAGGACCCATGGATGTTGAAAAAAGTAAGTTCCTGATTCGAGCATAGTGTTATTAGTCGTCATATCCAGTCACCAAATAAGTAAGTGACATGATTCTTTCGTACAAACAAAGAGTATTCTTTCGGTAATTGTATAGTCCTTCTTATGACAATATTAGGGACGTATGGATAACTTTCAAACCTTTAGTATTTCATGCTAAATTTTCCTTAGGTGGTTGGAAAGTAAGCTGTAATGTTGGGATAGGGCAATAAATAAATATCAATAATTAATGTAAATGAAAGGTCTTTTATTTGAAATCAACTCTGCACAAGGAAAAAGACACGACCGTTTTCTAGAGCGAGATGCAAAAACTATATATTGTACCCTTCGATACATCTAACTCACATTTACCCTTATCCGCAGGTCAGTATATGTTTTCCTTTCAAGTACATAATTTACGACGGGCGTATGTGTTTAGGTATTAATTCATTTTTGACGTGTGCTCGCTATACGTTGTCACTCGGATTCTTTCTAAGATCGTGGGAATATAATTATTGCGCTTGCGTTTTCTAATATACATATAACAAGAGGGACAAGTGAAAGTGTCCAAATCCACGACTGGTCTTATTTGCATGCTTACTTTTAGATACGGAAGAACTACCACATAATGGTAAGAATCATATTTTACCAATATCAATAGGTTTTCTGCGATAAATAACGTGCTTCGAGCAACACCAACGGCGATATTTATAACTTACTGCCAACTCGCAAAGAATGGAAAATTATATGACGCATATCTTCATATAAAGACCAGAGTGCCATTTGCATTATTAAATCTAGAGAGAGATTAGTTTTATTATACCGTATACCGAACAAAGATAGAGAAAGAAGATAGAAAACGTGAAGTAGCTTAATCAGTACATTAACATGTCGATCGCCAGGTGTATCGCATATGACACATGATATCCTTCACTAGACACCGACCAGTACGGTCGTAAATAATTCACCGCTAGACAGTGTTACTCTGTAGAATACAGGGCCGGATCTAAAAAGTTGGAGCGAAAATTGAGTGTGGTGCTCCATTATTGTTGTCTTGAAGTACTGTCTTCTCTGGCCAAAGGAATTATGTATTTATTTTAATTTATTTCTACTCTCATTGATGTACGATCAGAAATCCTTGATATATCTGAATAGTGTATTTCTAACATTATTGTATCTTACGCCACGCAAAAATTAGAATAAATACATTTAAATTTATTTTTCTTCAGCGGCGAAAGTTACTTCCACGAACATAGCTTGAACCCATCCAAGATGTTCAAACCAACTTAGGCTGACTTCGTTAAGTCTCCCTCTGGCTGCATACATTATTCGTCCGTACAACTCCAAACGCAATTCACGTACAACATACTCGAATATCTTGCTACACGAGCCGACATCATCACATGTATACTTTAGCTTATATATGATGTTTACGAGGATCGCTGTGGCGAAGCGGACGAAAATAAAACGAAGCCGGTCGTACATAAATCACTTGGGGTGTGTTCGCTCAAAACGGAACATGTCTATATTATGTAGAGAAAAGTCGTTTAAACGCCACCGAAGGCACATCGATGGGGTAATTCAGGTTAATATGCATTAATGTATGAGATTATATGCTATGTGCCAGTAATATACTTTTCATCCACAGGAAATTTCTATCACTTGCACGAGAGAGGCGTCATTGATTCTACTTTTCATGAACAAAAAGATTGCTAGATAGATAGTTACATAACATTATTGTCAAAGAATAATTTTAGGAAATAATACACTTTGTGCAACATGAGTACGACCGAGTGTACCTTGTGAGAGAAAGGGAAAGAGTGGGGAGAGGTTGATGGTGTTTTAACAAATTTGGAAGTTACCGGTTGAGAAAACAGAGTTGATGGATGGATATAACAATAAATAAAATTATTGTACGTTCAATAATAAAATATACAAACAAACTGAAGGTTTGGCCATGGGATCTCCGTTGAGTCCACTTCTTGCGGACATTCTTATGGAGAATCTTACAAAAAAGATATTAAATTCAGAATTAGGTAAAGAACACATTAGGTTTTGGTACAGGTATGTAGACGACATATTAGCGGGTTTCACTGGTACACCTCGCCAACTCACAAATTTTCTTACATACATTAACTCAATCCACCCAAGAATAACGTTCACCGTAGAAAGCGAAGAAAACAACACCATAAACTTTTTAGATCTCACCATAACAAAAGACAATGGGAAAGTAACTTTTAAGGTATACAGGAAACCTACATACACAGACACAGTTATCCCTAAAAATTCAATACACCCTAAAAAACACAAATTTGCAGCCTTCTACTCAATGCTGTACAGACTGATTAAATTACCCCTGTCCACCGACAATTACAAGGCAGAATTGAATGTAATCACTCAGATAGCAGTAAACAATAAGTATAACAATGGGATTATCAATAATATTTTAAAGAACATACAAGTAAAAGAAACTCTAAAAACAATATACCCCCACATTAACACAAAACAAGATAAAAAGTATGTAACACTAACATATTTCGGGAAAATCAGCGAAACAATAGGAAATATTATATCTAAAAATAAAGAAGTTCACATAGCATTTAGACCATATACTAAATTACGGAACATAATGTTTAACGCTAAAGATAATTTAGACTCTCTTAAAAAATCCGGCATTTATCAATTACAGTGTAAAGATTGTAAAGGTATATATATAGATCAGACAGGCGGAAATTTTGATATTAGACAAAAGGAACATATTAGATCCTTTAATTTGAAAAAAACTGATTCAACATTTGCAAACCACTTAATAGAATACAATCATAATTCTTCAGATGACGGCCTACAAATTTTACATGTAGCCGAAAAAGGATTAAAATTAAACCTATTAGAGTAATTAGAAATTCATAAAGCTATTAGAAAGTCCGACAACCTTCTTAATGAACAAACTGACCTATTATATACCCCCTTTTCGAATGCTGTGTAAATAGCTGACCTAAAATTTCATCTAATTAAGGTTACCTTTATATTAGTCGCTAGCAAGAAATATTGTACAGTTTGATAATGACATGGTATGTCGAAACTGCAGTCACAAATAAGTGAAATATAGTGATATTGTTACAAAGTAAAAAGTGTTTTATTTATTTGAATTCTATCTACTTTACTATGCAGTAGATCAGGGGTTTCCAAACTTTTCAGCCTTGGGGCCATACTGATTACTTCAGTGAGTTTTCTGCGTATTATACTTGTCATTAAGCTTTACCTAGCAAGTAAATAAATCCGAGTTATCATCATTCTGTGTTTCTTTATCCAACTTATCACAACAACAATAAGATATTAGCTGTCGCGGGCAGGATGGATGATTCTGGCGGGCCGTAGTTTGGACACCCCTGCAGTGGATGATGGAGAAGCACAATAGTTCCGGTTTTTCGTCTCAAGCTACTGGAAGCAAAACCTCTTTAAAATGTTAGGAACCCTCTCAAAGAGAATAAATCTTTTCGAAAGTGTGCGTTGAATATTTTCAATACTTTAGAATTAGGACGAAAGTATAGGGTATGGGGTATGGGGAGCAGATCATAAAATTGACATTCGGCACACATTTAGGTTTACAACTACGCATCCTTAAACAGCATCTATTCCATCCCTCTAGTAACCTCCTAACTTAGAATAATTTACATATTGTACTTATCCAGTTTAATCAGTTTGATGCATTGCTTCCGACCCCGTTATATATCATAATTAAGATGAATTTTCTTTACGCTTTCACTAAATACATAAATATATTAAATATTGAATAAATATTTTGAGTTTTAATCGCCCATATCAAACTGATAATTAAAAATCACAACCGATTGTGCAAATTCGTCTTTTACTGAAAATATACTTCTAAATCAATGTAATCATGTCTAAGGAAAAAAAGTTATTTGATTTAGATAATCCTAAAGACAGCAGAAATACAGAAAATTCTATGGGACGACGGCAGTGAACGTGTTAGTGATGACTTTGGAGAGGATACTGATGCTGCTGAAGATACTGTAGAAATCAAAGAAAAATTATTTCTGCAAGTGATAATGAAACGGAAAGTCAAGATGATTTAACAGGAACACTGATAGATATTTTTAAGGCAAAGATAGAATAACAAAATGGAATAAGATTGCACCTTCAACACGCAGTCGTGCCGAAATTCATAATTTGATAAGAAATCTACCGGGTGTAATATGGAAAGATAAGTCAGCAAACAACCTTTTAGAATGTTGGGAAGGTTTAAGAAGTGTTAAAGTTTTAGGAATAATTGATAAATATACAAATCAATACATTGCTTCAGTAAAAAAATTATACAAACGTGAACGAGATGCCCTTCCCATAGATACTATCGATCTGAAAGCTTGGAGATGGAGTTGGAAAACTCAAATGAACTATTATCACAAAACGTTCATTATGAAATATATCATGTTCAATGATAGAGCTACTCGCTTTGTAAGAAAACAAATAGATCGATTAGGACCCATTAGCGAGATACTGGAGAAATTTGTACTTAATTGTCAAACTTCTTATTCATTGGGAGAAAATATAACCATTGCCAAATAAGCACGGTATCAAAATCTACGACTTAGTCAGCGCACAAGTTTTATACTTATAATTTGAAAATATACGTAGGTGCTCAACCACGAGGTAAATATAGAATAAGTAATAAGCCTACAAATGTAGTTATGAGGCTATGTAAACCCATATTGGGCTCAGAACGTAATGTAACAGCAGATAATTGATTCGGTAGCGTAGAGTTGATCAAAGATCTGAAAAAGAAAATGGAAAAAAATGAGCGAGGAACTTCGCCGGAATTTTTATTGTGCAAACGAAAGGTAGCCTGCAGCAGTCTACTGGGTGACTGTATTTTAGTTTCATACGTGCCCAAGAAACGAAAATGCGTACTACTAGCTTCCAGCAAGTATGAGGATCAATCTATAGATGAGGACACTGGTGGCCAACGAATACCATCTACAATAATTTTTTATAATCATATAAAATCCGGGGTGGATACAGCTGATCAAGTATGTACTTCTTATAATACAGCTAGATTTCTAGCTGTATGGCCAATGGCTCATGCTAATATCTTATGACATGTTGAATATAAATGGAATAAACGCCAAAGTACTTTATTTTGGAAATAATAATGAAACAATTCGAAGGAAATTGTTTACAAGACAATTATCTCATGAACTTGTTTGACCTCACATTAGAATGGAGAGTGTACAGCACACAGGAACTCCACTAGAACTTCAAAGAAAGACTAAAACAATATCGACCAACTACTACTGAAGAAGATAACGAAACAGCGGTACACACGATGCATAACTTCCTAGGAGAGTTAAACCGAAGAAACCTCAAAAGATACAGTTGTAGACAATATATATATTTCGTGACCTTTTTATACTTATCTTATATGATAGATCTCTACCACTAAGAGGTCAATAAAACAAGGCTGGTTTGAACGATAGTTATATTTTCAGAACGTTTACAAACGTTTTCGGAACACCTTCGTCAGTGAAAATATAACTAGACATTGTAGACAATGTAATAAATCTATATGCTTATCTGATTTAAGGACTTCTTGCACAGATTGTAGCAAAACAGTACCGATATTCAGGTATCAAATGATTTCGAGTTACAATAACTGAAGTTTTAAGATTCACTTCACAGCAGAAAATATTTTGATTTATTAACTAAGTATTTATTAAGCACTGAAGCTAGTTTTTCATGGAATTCAAACTTTTCCGTTAAATAAATCTTGTTAAAGTTACTTGATCATTTGTTACAACAAAATTGATTAACAAATATAATTATAACTCAAAACTAACGAAGGTGATCAATTTGATAGATTTGATAGAGCCTTAGGGGTTTTTAGTATTGCGCCCGGCGAAGGGCTGGCAATAGATAGGATCATTTCGCTAAAGAAGTGCGAATTCTAAGCGGTAAGGGATTCGATACGTTAAACTAGCTGCAGAATTATCGTCCTCAATGAAAGAAAACGTAGCATCTAACGTAACTAGTTAGTGCTTATTTTTAAAACTAGGCGTATCTTGCTGAACTATCGTAAGTGAGCAAATGCAGGAGTTTTTAACGGAAGATTAAATATTACCATAAGAGCAGAAATTGAAGAAAAAACAATTGAAAAGAAAAGAGAAAAAATTGGTCTGGGTGCCAGGACATGAGGGGCACGGAAGAAATGAGATGGCAGACATCTACGCAAAAAGGGGGCTGAGAGGAACTTTACTGGACCTACCCCATCTTTTGGGTTTAATAAAGGTTTCCTTAAAGGGAGATAAAGAAATGGACAGCATCCATCACAACAAAACACTGGAATGATACCAGTGGGCTGGAACATTCCAAAAAGTTTCTGAGCTACGACGCTAGAAGGGCGGACCTCGCCCTAAAACTGGACAGGAGAAGCTTAAAGTTACCGACGGGGGCACTCAGAGGCCACTATACCTGCAACAAGCACCTACACAAAATGGGCTTATCCAACACGGACACTTGCAGATTCTGCGGTGAAGAAGAGGAGTCAATGGAACACTTGATCACTAACTGTGGGGCACTAGGCCACAGGAGATACAGAATACTACATGCATATACGCTGAGTGAAGAGGATCTATTAACACTCCCTTTGAAGGAGCTGATCCTGTTCCTAGAAGTATTAAATAAATAAAAAACAAGGGGAAGCACAATAGATCAACGTGGTCGCAGTGAAAAGGGCCACTTTGGGCCAGACCCCATTCCATTCCATTACATTACATAAGAGCAGAAATAAATAGAATTCTCCAGCCACGCACAAAGAAACTAAACACACTATTCTGTCTTAGAATCCACAGTATTTTCGAATCTGATGTATCTAAATAATGTTCAGTCAATGGAATTATAGATTAGCATTTTCGCAGATACTGATGACCGCAAATGGAGAAACAAGCTTACAAAGTAATAGTAAGCGTTGTTACACTTTGTAACAACACTAAAATTATTTTTAATCATTTTCAATACCCGTCCAAATTATACTTGTAGTTTACATATTTTTAGGCAACACGTGTAAGTATTATATTCAGTTAAAACGAAGTAGTTTTAGAACTATTTTTACAATTCTATAGCTTCAAATGTATTTGCCGCCGATGCTATTCTGATCATTAGACCATAGTTTCGAACGTAATTTTCTACGAACGATAAGTGAATATTCTATATGCCGCAAGCTTACATTTATCCTTAACTTCTACCGACGGTCACAAATTACTTAATTAATAATATAGCCCCAAAACGGTGCGAAAATTTTCAAGTACATAGCCAACCACTCTTTCGATTTAGTCGATTGGTTAGAATTTCTAGAATTAAATGCGCGTTAGAACTTAGAATTAAATATTATACGGAAAAGTTAATATCACTGAAAACTGAATATCATCGACAAAATATTGATTGTTTTCCAGGTATATGTAAATTCAAGAAACCATGTATGATTAGATTAAAGGAAAATTATCAGCCTGTAATAAATTCTCCAAGACGTTTAAAACCAGAGATAAAAGTAATTAAATCAAATAAAAACTTCGAATAAGTAAACTGTACAGGTTTTTCGTGCAACATCGGTAAGTTTACGAAATGCAAAACACACAAATCGAATATCCTGTCACAACTAGAATAGAAAACAACGCACCGACAGTATATATGTTTCGGGACGCCACCCCTCGCGCCGCGCGAATAAGTCATAAGTCAGATTGAATCGATTTTGGCCAACTCTAACAATGGCGTATGAGACCAGCACATATTTATGGGAGTAAAAGTTATAATTTGGACATTATTGATGCAACTCAATAATTTCACCCACTCCATTTGCAACACTCACGGCATTATAGTGTTCTGCTTACTCCACACATTAAGAACAATTGCATATCCTAGTGATAGGAGAAGATGAAGCATTACGTTTTATTCGCTGCAAAAGATAAGCGTGGACTGGTTTCCTTTTATATATAGGTATGAGCACAATAAAAACAAATCGTATCCTGTACATCATAAAGAATGCTGCTAAAGAACCTGCTATATGAAAACAAAAATAGCTTCCACTCATTTCCACATTTTTGTCGTTTATTTAATTCTGCAGCTTGTGCCAGTGAATAAACAGGAATGCCTTTCTTTAAATTCAAACCAGAAATAATCTTATATGATAGAGATCTACCACTAATAGGTCAATAAAACAAGGCTGGTTTGAGCGATAGTTATATTTTCAGAACGTTTACAAACGTTTTCGGAACACCTTCGTCAGTGAAAATATAACTAGATAAATATATAAACAAACTTTTGTTTTTATTTGGGACTATCAACAAAATAACTAGTGACTAGGATTTCTTGATATAGAGGATGTATAAGCAACTTTTATATATATATATAAAATTATAAAACTAAATTAATGTGTAAACATACATGCAAATTAAGTAAAACCTTATATCAAAAAATCTTTGTCGAAACCTTAACAATTCTGTTCAAGGACTAGGGAAAACCAAATTCAAAAAAATCTAGCCAAAGGTTTCCTTCTTAAGAAATGCAAATGTCATTTTAACAAATTGCTATATACATTACTTAAATTTTGAATATCGGTCCTGAAATTAATAGTTTTAGTGTCTTTCTGTATATTTATCATTTCATATATTAGTCTTTTTTATAATTATTCTCTGTTTTTAATATAATTGTGTTTTCAAAATCAAAGTAATGCCCAAGATCTTTGTAATGTTTTGTTACAGCGGTCATTGCACCAAAATCATTATTTAAAGAATACTTATGGCTATACAACCTTTTCTTTAAATATTGTTTCGTCTGACCGATGTAACAACCATCACAGTCTTTACAGTTTATTTTATAAACTACATTACTCTGATTTTGTTTAATTATTTTGGATTTAGTATTAGTAAAAAGAGATCTGTTACTATAATTTGGAATGAAAGTAATGTTTATGTTGTTTTTATTAAATTCTTTTTTATTTTTCGCTTAAACCTTTTTATAAGGAATAGCGCTATAACATTTATTGTTATTAATTTTAATTCCTCTATTATATAATTTGTTAATTCTATTTTTATTATTTTTTCATAAAAACTATCTGGATAATTATTTTTATCTAAGATTTCTTTAACTTTGTTTAAATTCTTTTCCCTAAATTCAGGATTAGCTAATCTAACCGCTTGATCAACTAAACCGGTAACTACATTAATTTTATGTAATTTTGATGTTTCTGAAAAATAATTTAAATGTCTTCCTGTATTGGTAGACTTTATATGCCAATTTGTTTTCACAATGCCGTTATTATGCATGACTGTCACGTTCAGGAAATTTAATGAGTTATTAGATTCTCTCTCATATGTAAATTTTAATCTATTATGATAACTATTAAATGAATCTAATATCTCATCAATATTATCCTTTCTTACGGAACAAAAACAGTCATCCACATAACGTCTGTAAAAACTTACACTAGAATTTAGTTTTGCCAAACAAGTTTGCTCTAGGTCCTCCATTACCAGGTTTGCGATAACTGCTGATAATGGAGAACCCATTGCAGTACCGAAAATTTGTTTATAAATTTTATTTTGATATGTAAAATAAGTAGAATTTAAACAAAGTTTCGAAGCTGCAATGAATTCCTCCTTTGGAAGATCTGTAAAATCTTTTATGGAATTCCATTTTTATCTAAAATTTTTAGTGCTAAATCCACAGGAATATTAGTAAATAAAGAAACAACATCTAAACTGATTAATTCGTAATTATTAGAAATTGTTTGATTTCTAACCGAATCTACAAATTCCCATGAATTTTTCACATTATATGTAGTTTTACCTACAATATTGCTTAAAATTTTAGATAAAAATTTGGAAAGATTGTAAGTGGGGAATTAATGCAATTTACGATTGGACGTAAAGGAATATTATCTTTATGTATTTTAGGAATACCGTATATTCTTGGAGATATAGAATTTAGAATTTTTAAATGGTTATTTAAATCTTTAGAAATATATTTTTTTAAAAACCAACTATTTATTAGTTTATTTATTTGATTTTGTAATTTATTTGTTGGGTCTGATAATAATACCGAATAAGTTTGATTATCTTCCAATAAGGAATTCATTTTGGCTTCGTAATCAATCTTATTCATAATTATCGTTTTTTCTCCTTTATCTGATTTAGTTATTATAATATCTTTATTAGATTTCAAAAATTTTTTGTTTCATTAAAAGCTTTTTGTAAGATATTATTGTTACTATTATTATTTTTATTGTTTTCTTTATTTTTGTAATTTGTCAAAAATGTTAACCAACCTATGTCGTAAGTTAGGTTCTAAGTTTTCCTCATAATTTTGAACGATATTTTCTATATTACAAATAAAATCATCTATCGGTATGACATTAAAATCTATAGAAAACTTAGGACCTAGACTTAAAATTAATTTAACATTTTGACAAATCTCTTTATCAGTTGGGTTGATTACCCAATCTTCTTGTAAAAATTGGATAATCAACCCCCGCATTTTTTATTAAGTGGTTAAATTTATTAATATTGTTTTGTTTTATTTTATTAATATTTAACAATATTAATAAATTTAACCACTTAATAAAAAATGCGGGGGTTGATTGTCCAATTTTACAAGAAGATTGGATAATCAACCTAACTGATAAAGAGAATTTGTCAAAATGTTAAATTAATTTTAAGTCTAGGGTCCTAAGTTTTCTATAGATTTTAATGTCATACCGATAGATGTTTTATTTGTAATATAGAAAATATCGTTCAAAATTATGAGGAAAGCTTAGACATGGAACGGTTGGTTAACATTTTGACAAATTACAAAAATAAAGAAAACAATAAAAATAATAATAGTAACAATAATATCTTACAAAAGCTTTTAATGAAACAAAAATTTTTGAAATCTAATAAAGATATTATAATAACTAAATCAGATAAAGGAAAAACGACAATTATGAATAAGATTGATTACGAAGCAAAAATGAATTCCTTATTGGAAGATAATCAAACTTATTCGGTATTATTATCAGACCCAACAAATAAATTACAAAAATCAAATAAATAAACTAATAAATAGTTGGTTTTTTAAAAAATATATTTCTAAAGATTTAAATAACCATTTAAAAAATTCTAAATTCTATATCTCCAAGTATACATTCCTAAAATACATAAAGATAATATTCCTTACGTCCAATCGTAAAATTGCATTAATTCCCCGCTTACAATCTTTCAAATTTTTATCTAAAATTTTACAGCAATATTGTAGGTAAAACTACATATAATGAAAATTCATGGGAACTGTAGATTTGGTTAGAAATCAAACAATTTCTAATAATTACGAATTAATCAGTTTAGATGTTGTTTTTATTTACTAATATTCCTGTGGTTTAGCACTAAAAATTACATAAAAAATGGAATTATAAAGATTTTACAGATCTTCCAAAGGAGGAATTCATTGCGGCTTCGAGCTTTGTTTAAATTCTACTTATTTTACATATCAAAAATAAAATTTATAAACAAATTTTCGGTACTGCAATGGGTTCTCCATTATCGGCAGTTATCGCAAACCTGGTAATGGAGGACCTAGAGCAAACTTGTTTGGCAAAACTAAATTTAGTGTAATATTTTACAGGCGTTATGTGGATGACTGTTTTTGTTCCGTAAGAAAGGATAATATTGATGAGATATTAGATTCATTTAATAGTTATCATAATAGATTAAAATTTACATATGAGAGAGAATCTAATAACTCATTAAATTTCCGAGCATACAGTCATGCATAATAACGGCATTGTGAAACAAATTGGCATATAAATCTACCAATACAGGAAGACATTTAAATTATTTTTCAGAAACATCAAAAGTACATAAAACCAATGTAGTTACCGGTTTAGTTGATCAAGCGATTAGGATTAGCCAATCCTGAATTTAGGGAAAGAATTTAAACAGTTAAAGAAATCTTAGATAAAAATAATTATCCAGATAGTTTTTATGAAAAATAATAAAAAATAAATTAACAAATATATAATAGAAGGAATTAAAATTAATAACAATAAATGTTATAGCGCTATTCCTTATAAAAAAGGTTTAAGCTGAAAAAATAAAAAAGAATTTAATAAAACAACATAAACATTACTTTCATTCCAAATTATAGTAACAGAATCTCTTTACTAATACTAAATCCAAAATAATTAAACAAAATCAGAGTAATGTAGTTTATAAAATAAACTGTAGAGACTGTGATGGTTGTTATTACATCGTGCATCGGTCAGACGAGCAATATTTAAATAAAGGTTGTATAGCTATAAGTATTCTTTAAATAATGATTTTGGTGCAATGACCGCTATAATAAAACATTACAAAGATCTTGGGCATTACTTTGAGGCACGAAAACACAATTATATTAAAAACAGAGAATAATTATAAAAGACTAATATATGAAATGATAAATATACAGAAAGACACTAAAACTATTAATTTCAGGACCGATATTCAAAATTTAAGTAATGTATATGGCAATTTGTTAAAATGACATTTGCATTTCTTAAGAAGGAAACCTTTGGCTAGATTTGAATTTGATTTTTTCCTAGTCACTTGAACAGAATTGACAGGTTTCGACAAAGATTTTTGATATAAGGTTTTACTTAATTTGCATGTATGTTTACACATTAATTTAGTTTATAATGCCTATATATATAAAAGTTGCTTATACATCCTCTATATCAAGAAATCCTAGTCACTAGTTATTTGTTGATAGTCCCAAATAAAAACAAAAGTTTGTTTATATATTTATCTAGTTATATTTTCACTGACGAAGGTGTTCCGAAACGTTTGTAAACGTTCTGAAAATATAACTATCGCTCAAACCAGCCTTGTTTTATTGACCTATTAGTGACCAGATCTCTATCATATAAGATAAGTATAAAAAGGTCACGAAATATATATATATATATACATTTAACCAGAAATAATAAGCAAATCGGCGGCAACGTTATTAAATAATACGCATTCCACGACATCTATCGTAATTACTGGTTTAATAAAGCGAATTTCATTCCACCGCGTCCAAATACGTTTACCACCTAAGGCAGTGAGAAAAACTTAGAGGCAAAAGAAAAATAATCGAGGAAAAAGAACGAATGAAAAGAGCATCGACATCGTCGACGACTCGACGAAAGTAAGCAGCCATCGAGGTAGAAAGAACGCGAAGAAATTTGCTCCGAGAAGATTAATAATGCCTCAAGGTGAATTATGCACTCCAATCTAATATTTAATTCATCTCCGTTCCGGGCGAGAGATGGAATTCTTATCGCGAATTGAATCCGTATTTCCACAAGGACGGGAAACAACGGCCGCGATGTCGCTTTTCTTTTCGGGATGTATTTTATCAAAGTTTAGTTAGTTTAACCTGCATACATTCGCGAAAGCGACAGCATTAAAGTGTTTCCGATACGAAACCTGATGAAATTAATGCAAGCTGGGAGTTTATGAAAGTCGATGCGATACGAATATATTTAGTCTTTGTTTCAGGAAAGTGTTCTGAAATAATTATGTGCACCCGAACGACAGCTCAAAGTACTTTTGAAAAGGTCATACAAAGAATAGATTCCCAAGAGTTAAAAATTTTAAGTTCAATTAAATAGCCGTGTGCCTGTATTCTGACTATTCTCGTTTAGTAATATGATATATGATGATATTTTTATGTAAAATGCATTTCTTCC
This sequence comes from Chrysina gloriosa, assembly GCA_038088585.1. Taxonomy (NCBI): domain Eukaryota; kingdom Metazoa; phylum Arthropoda; class Insecta; order Coleoptera; family Scarabaeidae; genus Chrysina; species Chrysina gloriosa. The sequence continues at coordinate 11,694,221 of CM076092.1, forward strand.
CTAGTATTCCCCTTTTCTAGATGTAACTCCCATGTCCGTGACATTTATAGTATTCCAGTTAACATCCCAAGCAAATGAGTCTTGACTAATCCTGTTATTCTGCAAATATATCCTACATTATTTTTACAAGCCAAGAAATGTCGTACAGATTTACTACTAATTGCCTTTCACACGCATTTTAATCACTTACTGTTTGCCTACCATCAGAGGTAGCGCTTTCATTTGTAGAGATTGAAGTCTTTATTATTACTGTAATTTTGTAATTGTGGATCAAGCATAGCGTCCTAAAGTGCAACATCTCAATTATTTTATTGTTTCTGGCCTCATTTTCTTGTTCTTTTATACAATCGAGCATCAAAATCGAATTTATTTAATTCTTTTAACAGCTTCTGGCATTGTTACAGTCTAAATTTTAGCTCTTGACATTTTCTTTTGCCTTTTCCGTTTGAATCCTGTATTTCAGAGTTTAAAATTCCTTTTTGCTTTATTTTTCGCCCCAGACGAAACCGCCTGGCCACGAAATCCGTCCTCCGCCACCTGCTTTCTCGCATGCGTCGGATTTCTTGGCATTCGGGGTCAGAGGGTTTGTACATGTTAAGGTTAGTGTTTGCGACGTTTTAGGCTGCATTTGTTAGAAAAGTAGCGCATGATTTGGGGAGTGCTTTCGCCCAACCTAATGACCGTTCAAACGCTATGGAAGTCTAGTTTTGTTCTTTTTCTTCTTCTTACTATAAAACGTTTTATATTATTTAACGTTGAATTCATTCGATTTTGTTATAATTTTAACCTGCAACTTTTACCAACTCAAGTTTACTGAGTGTGAGTTAATAAACTTTGTATTTTCAACAGACTTTTTGGGTTAATTTCTTGTTGTTTGTGTTTAACCCCCTTTCAAACTGGTTCTTGTACGCGACGGCGTGAAAACGCTAAAATACACTTAAGAGCCAGTGGCGCCCTATAAAATTTTCGTACCATCAGCGAGCGTTCTTAACACCTGTTTTCGAGAAAAACCAACGACCCTGCGCAGCAGCTAACCCTATCGTTTCTGCGTGTGAACAGGTCTCTACCAGGCCATCTGAGAACCACCTGCTTCCTGAACGTCGTGTTTTTGCTTTATGTCATCTTCAGGAGACTTAAGGGAAGTTCTCTTCGCGTAGATTGGTTTCTTCTGGTCAACAAAAGAAAAACTGCTCTTGGATACAATTTTTCATTTAACTTTTCGCCAGAATGCCCTACGATTTTTCAAATTCAGAATTTTTCTTTCTTATCAAGCTATTGGTATAATTAATAATTGCTACAGTCTAAATTTATCGTTTGCCATATTTCCCTTTTTACAACCCCTTTCTAAGCGTTTTTCTAAAGTCCGAATTCTTTCTAGGACTTCAAAAACACTGTACCTTACATTTCGTTTTAGTATGATTTTCTCTTAAGGACTAGTTTCCTATTCCTTACCCCGCGACTTTCGGTCTTACCATTTGAGGAATCCGCCTACAAAGTAGCACCGTACCCCCGTTATCCTTTTCCCGTGGAGATTGACGTACTTAGCTTCGGGAGTAGATATACTTTAGTCCCAGTGTTCCGGAGCAACGCTCGATTTTAATAATCAAATAGTTACGCTTTTCACTCGATGGATCAATGTACGGAAAATACATCGCTTCGTTCTCCTCGAGAGGATTTCTGTTTTGGAGCCTCCAACCGTCCAACCCGACGTTTAGAGGAGCTCTAATTCGGCTACCACCCACCATCATCTGTAACATATAGGAATTTCCAATCTTGTAAGACGGATTTTTTCCTTACAAAGAAAAATAAAAATGCAAATAAAAATATATATTACTCTCACAAAAATATCCTCACTGCCTATTCGGCAACTTTCAAGGAAAGTTGTGCAAAGGACTGCACTGCAGCCTACATTGCATATACCAATAATTATCTATGGTGCAGTCCTGTGCACAACTTTCCTTGAAATTTGCCGAATAAGCCTCAGTGCGGATATTTCTGTGAAAGTTATGTAGATTTTTATTTATATTTCTACTTTTTCTTTGTAATTATAACACTTTGCGGGTTCGTGGAACTATTTTTCTATCGGATTTTTCCTACTTTTCGCATCTTTCGCCGAAGCCACAACCGTTGCAGGTCCAATGCCCTGTACTTGTGCAGACGCAAATATTTATTTACTTCTTGTCAATTTTGTTGAAGTTTAAGATCGATCGCTTTTAGTTTTATTCCCATTATAGTTCTTTAGAGTTTAAGTTCATGTAAATATTCCGGTTTTGTAAAGATCTATCGAAAATTTGAGTTTCCCTTGAACGTCACTTTTACATCCGAAATAACCTCCGAATAGAAACGAACTTTATTACTTGTTTTCGAATCTTTGATCGTTGTAATTTCTCACGCCCTTTTTCTTCAATATTTTTATTTTTATACTTCGAATACATACCCATAAATTCCTTATTTAATCATTTTAATTTGTGGAACGCTCGGTATGAGGAGGCACGTAGCAGAATAATGCAATCTGTTAATCGAAGAACAATATTACTACAGCATACCTAGACTTCTACAGCATAGCATAGAAACCCTTCCAAAGTAAATCACACCTACTGACCGATAGAATCTTAACGCAGCCTACTCGAGTGAGCATATATTCACCCATGTACTGATAGTCAAGCTATCCCATCAATCAAGGTTGCTGCGTCATTAACATTTAACTATAAACGAACTACTACTACTAACTAATTTATCTAATTTGGGTTCCAGCTCATCAGGGTACCAGGTGCTCTCGGAATTGCCATATTCACTGTAAAGACGAGCATACGGGATTGGTTCGATGACTAGTTCCAATCCTAATGACAATGACAAAATGAACCTTTCCAAATTAAGGAGAGGTCACCTCAGAGCTATAACTGGTGTCATTACTGAACAACGAATGGTCAACTGTTATCTACATAAAATAAGGCTCAACAAAGATTCTGTAGAAAAGTCGATGAAACTACTAAGTACCTAATCTCGCTGCGACGCTTCAATTAACCCATATACACATCGAAAACAGATATCTGGAACCTACTGATGTAAGACGTGTTCGGCAAAGGAGGGTGATAGGGCTCTCGAGTTATTCGGTCAACTCGCGAAGATTAGTATAATGCACCCTGAAGAGCCCGCAGGCTGCGCTTTTTACATTAAACTTATTATTCGCCTGTTATCCAATTTACATGTTCAAAAATCTCCACTTGCTTTCAAAAACGAACTTCTTTCAAGCAAACGTATTTCACCGTTTAATTAGACCAGGAAGTTATTTACACGTACGACTGAAAAATTAGCGCGCTGGCTGCGTCGGATCGACTTCGGCCATCGAACGACGACCGCCCCGATCGCATTATTAACCCAGCTAAATTTATATAGCCGGTAATGACATTTAGATTTCGTTCCGCCATGCCCACCGTAGTAAATATATCGCCTGTATGGCGAGCAGAGATTGAATTACGAGCGACGGATCAATTATAACAGTAAAGCGACGCAAGTAGTACGTCGCACCTAAGTTCGCTCAAGTTCGCTATTCTGTATATGTCATAGAACAGCCGTGACCTCTAGTTGGCGCGTATATACATATGTAGCACTTCAGACGGAATTTGACTCTGAGAACCTGTTTGCGACTAGCCTACGTTATAATAGTCTCCAAGGAATGCAAAATAGGGGAAATTCGCATGGAAGGTGTTTACCAAATGTCTATGAAAATAATGAACACAAAGGTTGAAATGTTGTTATGGTGGTAATACCTTTCGGTTTTCACTGATTTCATAGAACCGAGTCTAGAGGGTGATCTGTTTAGGTTCCTTGTGTTTCATAAAATAATTTCTGGTTTTATCCCATGGACAAAGTTCTTATAAGAACAAATTACAGATACTAATGACATCTCATTCTCGCGTTTTAAACTCATGCTAAATATAGTGACTATCGGCTAATACGAACCCGCTTGAAGTGAACTACCAGCTACTGAGTAGTAGTCGCGAAGGTCTCATTATATTGCCATAAGAATAATATTAATTTTTTTTATTTATATTTATGGTTTCCGTATAATATATAAATATATATAAATTTACTGAATTCAATAAATTGAAGCCATAATGCATGGCAGAAAGTTCCGACAGAGGAATGGATTATAAAACGAAGGCCTATCTTAACAATTGCGCAATATCAGTGCAATGGAATATTTTCAAAAACTTCGGAAATTTATTATATCTCAATTTATTCTCAACTACTACCAATACACACGATATTATTAAACCTTGGCCAAACAAAAGTGTAATACATCAAACCATTTGCTTAGCATGAGACTTTAGATTATTGATCACAGCAAGAACAAGATCCAAGAATTAAATTAATTCCCTCCAATTTAAGCGGCTTCTTTATTTTATTTTGGTACCTGTATAGGCGAAAAATCCCTCTTCACAGAAATATCTAGTTGCACAAGGTGGTAATGGTAATGTTTTCTTAGACAAAATTTTGAGATCATTTTGTAAATACAGTCAAAATTCCGGGAAACTTTGAGTTTGAGTTTGCTATGAGTGTCAAATTTATGAGGATCTCGTATTCTGCTGAGTTTAAGCTGGATGTTTTTTTCTTCATGCTGAAAACATTCAGTTCAGTTTAAACTTTTCAAGTGTCTTTTCTCCTGCTGTCAGAAAAAGTTCTAGCGAATCTTACAAACCTTCGAGATGACCTGAATACTTTTCTATATATATTTTTTAATGTTGATGTTATTTTCATTCCATAAAAGAGAGGTAATCTATACCTTACTTTTTCATCCACTCCACCCAATAGATATTTCCTTTTAACAAAAGATACTTTGACGTTTGCATCAAATACCGTGACACTTTTTACTTGCAATGTTATATTTATTTCCTTCATTTGGTTTAAAACATCGACTAAATACGCCACCTTGCACAGCCAGGTTTCATCACTTGCAGCTATTGTCGACGGAGCGTTATGGTCCATACAAAGTGTTACTACCTCTACACGCAGTTCCGTCAAACGTATCAATGATTTTCCTCAAAACAATCACCTTACTTTAGTGTGCATCAGAAAGAAACATACTTTCACACATTCAGTTTGGAGAGCCTGATTTTAGGAGGACGCGATTTGATTTTGATAATATCCCCAGCATGGTGATGTATCATGGCCTTCACACCATCAGTGCGTACATCTGCACAATTTTCCCACGGTATCTCATTTGATGAGAAGAATTCATTCAAAACATTAAATATTTCATTCGCTGATATGTTGGTTGGTACTGATCTGTAAAGAAGGTCATAACGAAACCGCTACCTCGGCGACGTCAGTCGATTTATCCATTTGAAGTGCAAATTTGGTACGCCGGATGCGACTGATGTGTGTCTTTTTCACCTCATCGGCCATATTGTTGGTTCGTCTAGAAACAGTGTTATTTGCCAAAAGAAAAAAAAAAACAAGCATTTCACATTATCAATTCTACAAAGTTTAATAAGAGCCTCTGCAACAGTATGAGCTTTACAAGCTCCATTTATACAGTAACTTATTAGATATAAAACTTCCAGTACTTTTTCACTATTGGTTAAAGCAAATGTTGTCGTAGTTTTCTAAGAAGCCAGAAATTTGGTGGCACTTGCTCTTAAGAAACGTAGACTCTTTATTTCTTAACTCAAAGTGACTTCCCTCGAAATGACGCCTTAGTTTCGGAAGAAAGATGAAACTGTTTCTCAACACATTTCCTCAAATCACAGAGAGACGGCGACAATCATCTGTTTTTGTCAATTCGTCATTCAAGTAACTCTCTTCGGATAACTTGTTTTTTTATAGAGAGGTCTTTCTTCCACTGCTCCACTGTCGCGTTTTGCCAACAATGTTTGAGGAAACGTCGCAGATTCAGAAATGGTTGCTCTTGCAGAAAGGTCTTCTGATAAACAAACGCTGGAGTACTCTGCTTTGTTATCATCTTTTTCTCTCGTTGACTCATTTGGCGAAGTAATAATGTAAGTGGCTGACTTTTCATCCTTTTCAAATATACCATATCTTTTCTTCATGGTACCTGTTTGAAGTCAGCGATCCATGCGTAACGGAAAATCACATAGGAATATGAAAATAACGGACTTTCCTTTATAACCTAGAATATAAAATAAAGCCAACCAATAAAGCGACCTGAGTCAATCAATAATGGAACATTTTTCTGTCAAAACTCAGAGTACTTCCGGGTTCGAACGTACGACTGTCACGAACTCTTACTAACTATACAACTAAACCTCCCTCACAAAGAGGTCAAAGACATAGAAGACCGGCGGAGGAATCGCTGAGAAATCACAATGTGCTAGCTAGTTATATTTGGCTGACAATAAGGTTCGAGAAACTTTGTCGAGCGGATTGTAGGAATTCTCGAAGAATAGAAAATGAGCGAGGATGTTTTATTTCTTTTATTTTCCTGAAGGGAAGGAGAAGCCTCTGTAAACCATTCGCGCATCTCATAGGGCTCTGCTGAGCACAGGTTGGGGACCACTGCAATACACCACCAAATTGCAATCGTCGAATTCTTAAATGACGATAGGATAATCAACAACGTCCTTAATAAATCTGTAGACGATCCCAGTAGTGATGAAAGGAGCGGCCACTTTTACAGTCTCGTAATACCCCAGGCTTCAGTATTTTCGCAAACATGAGGCCAATATTGAACAAAGTTACACTAGCGAGAAACTGAAACAATAAAAAATTAAAGACTTGTTTAGTCAGTGGTAAATATTAAAACGTATATACGTATAGTATTATTCAGAATTTGTACTTTTTGTTGAATAAATATTGTTTAAATTCCTATTAATTATTTTTAATACCAACTTTCATCAGGACCATATCGTTGCGCTCTTCGAATTCATAGTAACTATCTGTAAAACAATATATTTTAATTCTACCAGCACCAATGAAATTTTTAACATTGTCACGGCCATTTCTGGAAATTGTCATCAAAGTATTGGTGGAATCTCTTGTAGTGTGTTACAACATGTGGCTAATTTTAATTTATTCGAAGTATTTTATCTGTGTTGTTTACTACAGACTCCGCATATAGCGAACAGAATTTTTACGTCTCTCGAGGTTCGCTATATCCAAACATCACTGTATATACATTTCTTGTTCATCTAAAATGCTCACAAAGTCGATACTGTCATTGCCACCGAGTACATCTCTATTTTTATAGAGGACGTGTTTTATTCTCCAACACGAATTTTACTCGGGATCATGTACAGGATGCACTTCTATCTCTGACGCCAGACTTTATTTAATATTTGTAATAGGATATTCTTTTACGAGTGCGGCTTTATCGTGTCTGGAAGCAGCAGTATTGAAGGCTAACATAGATAGTACAGTGCAAGCCAATATTTGATTGCTTTTGATATGAATACGTACGTATTTACTTAGAGACATCGACGTCGGCATTAGAATATTTGTGATAGTAGGCTATGCATACAGCTTGTGATGTGTGTCCTGTTTTGCGATACAATGTTTCAACCGTCATCGCACACTGGACCGACGTATATAAGTCAGGTAGACAGAAACCATAAAATTCTTTTAAGAAAACTACTAATAGTACTACTACTACTAATAATAATAATAATAATAATAATAATAATAATAATAATAATAATAGTAATAGTAATGTTTTATTGTTCAACAGATGACAGATACATCCCACTAAAGGACAAAGAAGTGTATATAAACATAGCAGCACAAGTTAAACTAACTAAACTAATTAACTTAAACTAACTAAGTATGAAACTAAACAAGACCAATAAAATATACAGGAAAGCATGACAACTAAATGGTAGGTAATTAAGAAATGCTGGGAGGGAAATAAAGTGAATATCAACAGAACGACTGGAACAGATACTGAAAAAAACCAGATCCTATGCAAGGGGGCATTAAGCATTAGATTAGTTCTAGCTGGGAGACAGTATAAAGTGTTGCTATGACGTGTTGAATATTGTGGCACAATGAAGCATACTAATCGAAGATAGTTAGGCAACGACAATGTCGGAAAATTCCAAGGGTTACTTATTTACTGCACTTCTAGGTAAAGTTATGGGTAAATTCTGTCCCTAATAGAATTTATACATTACGATTTTTGCACTCAATCAATCGACATTATCTTTTTCACTCCAGTGACGCGACGTGACGTAAAGTGATTATTTCAAGAACAGATCCATTTACTAGAAGTGTGTGCACATTATTTTATACGTAATAGTTACTTGTTGCGAATATATTTTAATAGATTTATACCACTATTTATATCGTGTCCCAAGCGATTTCTACTAATATTTGTTGAAATTAAGTTATGATTTTCCTTTAGCCCAGATAAACGATAAGTTTCACTGATCTGCGCCATTAGTTTCAATAGTTCTTTTTAAATGTAACATGTAGGAGAATAATTTCGTTATACATGATCTTAACCTTTCTCTGTGCATTCTTGCGCAACTAATAAAAATATTCAATTTTCAGAGGCAACACACAATCACCAGAATGGAGTATTTTAATGTGTGACAAGTTCATGATAAGAAAAGTGGTAATCAGAAGATTTTTTAAACACATAACGTCCAGCTTCAACTCAATAAGGTTTGCACATGCTAGTGTGACGAAAATAAAAGCTAGTTTTTCTCTAAAAATAGTGACCGCTGGGAAAAGAGCCAAAGAAAGGTTTTTCTAAAAAAGTTTGGAGAATGGCAGAATGTGGTTATGACATAACATTTGCAATACAGTTTAACGATGATCAACCAACGCTATTCACATAATTAGCTACTGCATTCGGTATATCTATGAAAGATTCTGACGAAAAGAGAAAAACAGTGCAGAATGAATGAAGTAATATAAAGTATAATAATGAAATAGAAAGGAAATTGTCCGTCATATAATATTAGCTGTGGTTGATCCTAAAGTTTGTAACTCAAAGTTCTGCCAGCCATACCTGCTTTATGTGTTGAACCAAACCTTCAATGATGAATAAATATTAGCAGAGAGAAAATCGTCAGCAAAATTATAGCTTTGGTCTGTCCACCTTACATGCTTGGATACGAACATTTGAGTGCTTTCTGCATATGAGCTGTAGACTTGATATTAAAAATTGGCACGTTGAAAAAGTAATGTTGACAAGCGAGCTGTAGAAGAGAGAATGCAGACCGTCCGACCTAATTTCAAAAGGTATATGGGTTTGATAGTTAGCAGACCAAAACCTGGCTTTGGTAACACATATAATGGCCATACTGCACCTGTATATATTTTTAATTTCAATGTTTGTGCACGGATTACCGGAGTTGAGAACTTAATACATAAACTTTAAGTAATACTACACCAGAATATGAAAAATAGACTTACCAATGTTTGTATTATATGCAAAGAAAAAAAAAAGAATTGTACTTGAATATCTATACGTGGCATTACGAGAGCGATTCGTAAAGTAAATTCCGTTTGGTAATTAAAAAAATACCAATACATGAAGCGAATTTTATTATATACAATTTAAAGCTACTATTTTCAGGTATTTCTCTACATACGTAGTTGCTATTTAAATTGAGACATTTGTCATAGTGATGAGGCAGTTTTATAATGCCATTTTCATAGAACTACGTCATCTGTGATTTAAACCAGACTGCAACACTGTTCTGCAGCTCTTCATCCCTCTCAAACCATTGTTTGTTCTGTGATTGTAAGCCGCCCATTTCCATGAATTTTCTCCTAGACATTACCCAAAACTTCTTCCTTCACAACACTTGGTCCCCCAATCCGTTCTTCATCATGGACATTACTTCGTCTTTCTCGAAACATGCGGCACCAAAATCTTACTATACTGTCGCCCATGACAACAGTTCACGATAAATCTCAGCAGCCTTCATGTTCTTTGCACACGGAAATCGGATAACAGCACGCAGTTCACATTCGGCGAGACTTTCAATTGCAGCAACCAGTTTAAACGACCAAAGTAGCACGAGTGAATGTCCGCACGATTCTCCCACTAGCACTGCCATATTCACACTGAACGAGACTACACCGCAGCGCTGCGATCGCGCCTTTATCCCCACTCCTCTCCTTACTAGGTTGAAACAGAATCTACTTTAGAAATTGCCCTCGTATGTGCCCGTTACAGTTTATCAAATACTTGTGCATAGCTCGAGCGTCACTAAATATTGATTTTTACCAATTGAACAAATTTCAAAGCAAAATAATCTCGAAATAAATATAGTTTTATAAAACGCGACACGAGAAAAAATCCATACAGACCCCAACACCAATACAGACTTAATTATAATGCTTTTCATCACTTCCGATCCAATAGTAAATAGTTAAGGAACATCACCCTGTAAATCAAAAGGGTCATTACCCAAAGAATACTTATCAATATTAAAAGTCAGCAATCATCTTTCTAGTGCCCAATTAATTCTTAATGATGATTTAGACAATATTAGTGATAATGAATTGTATACAGTAGCGAAATCTTCTGAATACCAATCGGAACCTGACCACCATTCTAGCCATTTTTATATGACTAGGTTAGTATAGATTTAAGTTATTATTGCTTACTTTAATGTGTGTTTGTTTAATAGATTGAATTTGATTGATAAACTACAATTCGTAATATAAATATTAAGCAGTATAAATTTGAGGGTAAAAAAATACTTATTTAAATGTACTTACCCTATAAATAAGTATTGTTTCAAATTTGAAAGCCTTGAAAACTTTGTCAACCTGGTTTGTAAAGACTATAAATATCGATTGATACAGTTTTGATTCCAAACTACAACCGAAGTACCAACTATCACAACAATATGAGCTTATCATTTCAAAAACATAAACACAAAACTTAATAATTTAACTACATCCACGTATCATTAAAATTCGAAATCACTTAGGTACCAAACCAACATACTAAACGCTAACCTTTCTAACGATAATGTGTATAATCAATACTCTAATGTAATATTGACACAATTTTGATAATATGTTATTAGACAACAAAATGCTAATCAATTGACAAATCTCATAATAATATCCCCATGTTTTATTACTCAAATGATGAGAATACTTAATAGGTGTCGTACAACATACAATAACATTCCTGAATATAATATATTATTAACCATGTTCCCGTAACATTTACAATACAACGAGGAAAGCAAACGTGTAAGGTATCCAAACAAAGGCCATTGTATATAATGAAAATGATTATTAGATATAATCAATTCGATCAAATACGAAAGGTATTTCCAAAAAGAAGATGGTAACATTACAAACAACTGTTATGTAAATAACGAATACTTATATTTGTAATTTCGTCATAGAGAAGAGAAGCACGACAAATACCATTACGTAACCAGCATAACGAAAAATAGGTAGTAAATTTCTCTTCAATACTCTCGTGGCGTAGCTCTTCATAAATGTCAGCTTATCCCATTTGACATTAGAATTACAGTTACAATAGCCATTATTCTTTTATTTTCGGTCGTCGGTCAGAGTCAGCTTCTCACCTTTGAAGTCGTAAGACGCGGATAATAGTAAATGGGACACAAAAGCGGATTTTTGCGGTGCGACGACGCCGGTTTGAGCTTTAACGTCTATTCTTCGAACGCGGTTGTTAAGGAGTTAGACTCTTTCGCCAACCAGACAGATGCGGTTGATTATGTAACGGCAGAAAGTGCTTTGGTACATACGAACGTAATAGTAAGGAAGCGGTTTAATTAAAGAGAATCTTTTACAATGAGGTTGGCAATTTGGCAATAATAATTTAATAACCGTCATTAATAACTACTTTAGTGCAGCGAACTCACTTCAATTAATAGTGGCCAATTATTAAACCAACTATTAATTATATGTGAGAATAGTTATATAATTTTTACCATTTTCGAGAAAAGTCATTTTTCTGTGTATACATATAAAGCATGATGAAAATAGAACAGTGGAAGAAGCAATTACCAAACAGGAAGGAATGGACCAGAAGTAGTATCAAAGCAAAAACAGATCAATGACTGTAAGATAGAGGACAATAAGGAGTAATTCACCATTAAATGGAATTATAATGAGTCTCGAAAATGAGAACAGCTGCAATTTCGTAGGAAATGTGTTACTTTAATAATAATAATGGAATTGGCGCAAAATGACAAACAGAACGAGCAGACGCACGAATAAATGGTATAGAGCAGTATTGGCCAACTTCTAAATCGCTCTTCAATAAGAGCCATCATTTTAAATTTGGCGCTATTTCTCATACTAGTTTTCCTTTTACTAGCAAAAACTATACGGTTAACAAAAACGGAACAGTATACATTTAAACAACGGTTAAGGAGAATGTTTTAGGGAAAATTTACTGCTACGTGCTTGCTCAAGCATCGTGGATTTAATCAATAACTTCGAACGCCTCAAAGAAGTTAGTGACGTGAAGACTCCACCTCGTGCTCACTCAGCAAGGTCAATTGAAAACATCCGATTTAGCTGCAAGTGTGGCAGGAAACCCTGGCATATCCAATCCAAAACGTTCACAGGAATTGGAAATATGACAAATCAGTTCGCCAGGTATTTTACACAAACATCTTGGTCTAAAGGTTTACATTTACGTTTAAGTCAAGCTAATACAGAAGTTAAAGCTGGCAGACCAAAGACCCAAGATCCTGCGATTTGAGTCCGTAAGACTACTTTCTTTGGGGCTACGTGAAGGATAAGGTCTACGCAAATGGTCGTTCATAAATTCGTGAACTCTAGAAATGTGTGAAATTGTTATGAAAAATGTTTTCGAAAGAATGACCATTTGTAAGACAAACCGAACCGGATATTTACCAGATTTAAGGATTTCAGAAAAAGAAATCGACTTGTTGACCACTTCTGGTCTAGATGATAGATAACAGACGAAATAAATTATCCCTTTTCGTATTTCTTCTCTTCTCTTTGTTGTACAAATCTGCTACTGTTAACACACTGCTATTTCTTGCTCGCTTGCTATATGATGCTCACCAAAATTATTATTAGGTCGTCCACAGGAGTCTTTCAGTATTTCCATGTAGATTCAAAATATTCGAGGAAAAATCAACTCCAAGTTTACACCAAACAAGACGATAATTATTTGAAAAAGGCATGCAAATTTCTACTGAACCGTGGTGGACTACGCGTATTCAAAATCCAATTTTGATCTCAAAGGAAAATTGTCATTCTTTGAAGAGTAGGAGATGGCATGCCTGACTAGAGCGATATCATCTCCGCTGATGATATAAGTTGTCGTATATAGAATCCTATTACAATTGCTTGGTCTTAACGGAGCAAAGACCTCATTCAGAGTACTGTTAAATCATATATGGAAATTTAGGCAGCTTTAGCAGCTTCCGCCACACATTAAACGCGACGTATACAGACAAACTGTATCAAGAAGAACTGTTGTCTCCTGAAAAGAGATGGTTTCGTACAGGTAATAATTAGTCTGGACAAACAGCGGTAACAGCGTACTAAGTTACGACATCCCCTTATCTAGTCAGTACTGAATCGATGTGGTATGCGAGTAGTAGGCTGTTGTAACTTGTTTCGTAATGGTGTGCTGCTACCGCTGCGCGCCTAGACTAGTAATAATTACTAACTGCTACTGGAATAAAGTGACCCAAAACTACACTTTGTGTTCTACCGATATAAATCCAAAAAAAAGGAAATTCAAAATTCAAAATCTTTGAAATTCTGCAGAAATTGTTTTAACATTCGGCTTCAATTTGTTAACAGTTTGAAACTCTGAAAGCCACTGCTTCTAATGAAAGTGATTTAAACGGATTCAAATTTGAATTAGTACGGATGAATATGGAAGAAGTTAGAATTAAGCACATGGACAGTACCCAATTTCAATTTAAAAAATCAAACTTTTCACGCAGCATACAAAATATGTCTATGTATGAACTAAGTCCGAATACAGTCTTGCTTCTATAATACCGAAGTACTAAACAAACAATTCTTCAATCATTTTTCGACGAGCAAACATTACCATTTGGTACCACCGGCGTGCTCAAGTGAATTTATAGTGAGATCCATGTAAATTTAATGGGACCATTTAGGAGCTTTATGACCATATTCAAATCCCGATATTTACGAACGCAAAACGCGAACAAACGATGTTTATGTAAACAAGCTCATATCCACTACTATCGTCCTAGTTCTAATTGGCGAATTTTTCGCCATTACGCCTCCTCCGTTCTATTTTTTCTTTGCCGTCTCATTTCCCTTTTTTCGCGATCGTCGGGCGAATCAAGAACTCGCCGGGCGCTTATAAAAGTGCCACCCCTAATCGGATTCGGCAATTAAACAGGTGATTTATCCCCGCGCGCGATTATTCCCCATTGTTTTAACTGAGGGGAGAGAGCTGAATTATCGTCGGCGTGTTTCCGTCTCTTTCGACGTTCGTTTCTCCCTCTGACTTTTCTTCTACCGCTATCACGCGCTTCCTCTCGCTCTTTGAATATTTATGATTAGCGTCGCTTTCGCGATCATTAATATTCAGAGGTACGCGTTTGCCGGCGCAAGTTTGAACTATTACTGTAACGATATAATATCCGGAAAAGTTTTGTTTTGTTAGCTAGCACTCAAATTGAGAGTGAACAGCTGACGGTAGGGGTGCGTCACGCGTTGGTATTTAGGTTGTTATGTAACAGAGGTTGTTAGCCATATCTTTAATAAAATTGTCCGTTGTTTATAAGAAACTATAACTAACTAGTTTGATGTTACTATTTAAATTTAATTATTTGTGACGTCCTCTTCAAAGGAGTAGTTCAGATTTTCTCAAATTTGGTTTCCAGACGGCCAGCCAACTAGCAATGGAGACCCAGCAACAATAAGACCAAGAGAGTTTGCTACAGGCGCAACTACTAATTTACGGTGGGGGAGAAACAAACAAATTACTTACTTGGCATATAGCCACTAGCAGCCTGTATATAAACAAACAAAAAAGAAGAGAATTTAGGCCGAGAAATGTAGTACAAATTTTGAGGTTGGATATAAAATTAATACTTCGAACTCAAATAGAAACTAAGCACAGTAAATGTTATGATTGATACAATATATTAAATCCTGAAGAAAAGAATAAGGTGTTTGTCGGTATACATATGTGGGTAACATAGTAAATTTTAAACTAAATTAGTAACAGCGTTAGGTGTACACTCACACTCACAACTCATATACAACAGGTTGTTTTAATCATTAAGCAATAACTATCGGTTTAGTCTGATTCGACACGAAATTAACAATCGGCCAATACACTCCACTTGTGTGCTGGACCTAAACGGCCTAGTGTAATGTCTTATGCTGCTCGCTTTGAGAACGGTCTAGGTGTATTTTACCTCAAAGATAACAATCTTCCAGTACTGTTGTCGCCTTGTCGGATCGGAAACAAAAAAGGACAATTCGTAATCGGATGAAGTTAGGCACAGAGCCGAGTAGAAAAGTTCTATTTCTAATCGAACAATTAACTTAACCTAAGAGTTATCAGTTAGCTTCATATGCGTCATTTGATATCGATACTATATATATATATACTATATATATATGAACCAGCGTTGGATTTGTTGTTATATACTTCTTTATTTGATCTTTAATAGTATCGATATCAAATGACGCATATGAAGCTAACTGATACAGAATACAGAACAGTTTGATTAAATTTTGATCACAAAACAGGCCGCATACCCGATAAAAAATTTTTTGGTTGCTTGACTAGTACGGCCGAGTATCTATTCTCCACGTAATTATAGATGGGTTTCTATCAAGACATTGCATGCGTTTACAATGTGGATCCTGTAAACTTACTTAGAAGATGGTCTATTACCAACATCAAGTTGGCAAACTTGACCAATAGAAGCATCTTATTGTTGAGATGCAGAAGTGACAATATTCTGCCAAGGCACGTTCGGGAGGGAAGAGGGAATCTGTAGAGTGGAGAGTTGATGCAAGAAATTGAGAGATAACTGGGCAGGTTAGGAAATAAGACTTTATCTTTAGAGATTAAAATCACATGTGATATTATATCAAGGCTCAAAAACAATATTTTCTTCAAAATTGAAGTAAACTTTTATCGTCATATATTATAGTTGAATTTGAATTAAGATTAACTTTATCTTTTAAAAAAGGCATTGCCGGATTAAATCTGAGAATATTAGTAAATTTCATAAGCTGAAAGAAAATTTTAACGGATGATAATTTATTTGTTAATAACTAGAAATGGTTTAAAAATGTATCTAGTTTTGACATCCTAACTGACATTTCTAATTTTTTATCATTGGGTCGTAAGTTTGGTATTCCTGTTGTTCATAGTAATCCTAGTGTAGGCCACTTTTTAATAGATGTTGAGAGTATTATAAGTGATATCTCGGAAGACTCTAGAAATAACATGAGGGCTAGCTAGGGCGAGCATGGCGAATGTTGTCACCGTTTTTTTAACACACTCAAGGACTGTAAAACAGTCTCGTTTTTAATTCCATTTCATTAAAAACTAAGAAGTACCTTAAAAGTATATTACATTGTTCAGGCTGATAAAGGTGGTAGCACTGTAACCATTGATAAGGCTGATTACATATTAAAAGCGACATTTATGTTACAAGACACTAACACCTACAAAGAATTACCCAGTAATCCTACGAAGGCAATTCAAAGAAAATATAACCAGCTTCTTAAAAAAGTAAAAAGTAAGGGTGAATTCTCTGATATCCTAGCAAAGCAACTTATGATTTATAATTCCATTTTCCCGAAAATGTATTTTTACCGAAGATACATAAACTTAACATACCTTTACGACCTACCATTAGCTCAATCAATTCTACAACCAACAACCTTTCAAAATTCTTATCCACACATTCTTAGTACTGTCTTAGCTATTAACACAGATTATAATGTTAAAGATACTTTCACATTTGTGTGTAGGATTGAGGATTACACATTTCTCAGCAATCATATTTTGATCTCATCAGACGTTGTGTCGCTTTTCACGAATATACCTGTTGAATTGCTCTTGCAGATTCTACGTTTACAGTGGGTCGATAGACAACCTCACACCAACTGCTTCTGGTAGATTTCTAAATTATTTTTCTAACCATCCAAAGAAACAGAAACTCAGCACTGTGATAGCAATGAAGAATCGAGTTACGCACGTTTCTAACACACATTTCTCAATAGTAATTTGAGGAAGCTTTACAAACTATTTGTGAACAACGGATATCCATCCACCCTCTCTCTTAAATAAATTCATTTATATATCTAACCTTTTTGATGGACCCACAGATGATGTCAGAGTGGAGTATAAGTTCAAAAGACTTCCATTCATTACCAGTATAACTGATAAAATCTCTCAAATTTTTAGGCCCTTGCGAAAAATTAAGATTGCCAAATATTATTCTATCACAATTAAAAATATTTTTTCCAAAATTAAAGACCAAACTCCGTTTCAATTCTAACACCATTTATAAAGTGCCGTGTTCAGATTGCCAATTATGTCACATTAGTCAGTCCTCGCAATGGTTGAAACAAAGAGCCATACAACACAGAAGCGATTACCGTATTAATAAGAGATCTTGGGCTTTGGTCACCCATAGACAGGATACTAGTCACTTATTTGATTTTGATAACATAAAAGTTTTAGAAATTGAAAATGGGTACATTAATAGGCTTTCTTTGGAGATGTTCCGTATAAAAAGAACGAAATGACCAGTGTAAATTTTAAATCAGACACCAACCAATTAAGCAATATTTATTGTAAAAGTTTTTGGTTTACGTAGTAAGGTTTAACGAAGTAGCCTTTTACTGTATTGTAGTATGTCTCTAAATTATATTAAACATAAAATCACCATCATTATTATTGTATATCCACGTACGTTTAGGAATTGTCGTTCGTAGTTTTAATAGTATTTCACCAGTTTTTAAGAAAAAGAAATATTTTCTCGTATGTGTTTTACGTACAGTTTTTATTTTGTGACACTTTATAGATTAACAGAGATTTCGATTTAAAATCTATTTCAGTTGCATCTTGCCTTCTGAACGTTTTGCATTGGGGTTGAAGAGATTTTTATCTTAAATGTAATTTAAAAAGAAGCTTTTTAAATGGTTCTCTACGGGAAAAGTTTGCGAATTTTATTAACTCTTGTTGTAAGTATTTATTAAATTACTGTATGACCTTTTGTGACCAATTTTTGTAACCATTTGTAGTATTCTCCTGGCGAAGTCGTCAAATAAACGACGAAATATTGAGTATTGAACAAAAGAGCTTGATTAAATTTTTACCACACAACAGGTCGCATACCCGATAAAAATTTTTTCGCTGCTTGATTAGGTATGGCCGATTACGTATTCTCCACATATGTATATACATTATTTTGATTATAATTTTATACTATTATTGGCACGTAACATGTTATCAGTATGACGTAAATACAACACTTCATCAACTCCCAATTAATCGAATATTAAACCTGTGCACATCATCATTTCCAATTAATACTATTTGGTTGTCCCTGAACATCAGCATCTCGAATTTCCATTTCGTACCATAAGCTTTGCTCCGAGAATAAAATAGTTTCGGAAGTTAATATCGCAAACCTGCTTTTTATGCCACAACAAACTCGAAATCTATTTTTCACTGAATTGACGACACGCGGTGCTAGCTACTTCGGCGCGGCGATAATAAACTTCCCATCCCTCCTAGCCCGGACGAATTCTCGACGGTACGTTTCTTTGGCCCTTTTTCTTCTTTATTCTTCCTACTCTTCGAGTCCCGTCATTTTTACGCAACCACATCGAAGATGTCAGGAATCGGGCGACAGTAGGGGTACGTTTACGGAATTAAAAACTTTGTCAATAAAACTTTGAAATTGAACGCAGTGCCAGAGTGCGGATCGAAAAGAAGCGCAAGAAACGGGAAGGGAAAAAATAAAGGAGACGAAAGAAGTTTTTGGCGATTTTACCATCGCGAGATGCGAATGATATAAATGCCGTTTATGACGTTTTCGGAGGCGGGCGATAACGACTGCGCCGTCTTTCTTCGAACCAGAATTATGCGTAGATAGAAATTCTAAAGTTCAATATAATGAACATGGGACCAAATTAATTTGGAATTTGTCCCGTAATAACTATGAGCGACTGCGACATGCAGAGCGCATCACATTACACGAACCGTCCCCAATATAAGCGATGATGTTTCCATTGCTAATGAGACATGTGACGCGGGATACATATTGGTTGCCCAGTCTATTATCAAATACATTGTCAGATCAAATGACACGTTCATGTCGATGTCGGTGTGTAATTACGTTTAAAATTTGTCATGCAAATCATCAGCCTATATTAATAAGCTAAAATCTGGACGACTCTCCATATAACGACCTAATTAAAGTTGTTCGGTCTTTTTTCACAATCGGTTAAACTTAAATTTTCTTTATTCGTTCCAAAACTATTTTGAAAATCTGACCTTAAAAACTAGTGTGTGTAACGATAAAATACTAGTTTTAATGTTTAGAGCTTCTACAGCTTAAATTTTTTTCAATCATAAGTGAAGAACCAGTCGAAATGTTGTACACCGTGTATTCGTTACGATAGCTACGTCTTATCGGCGAGCTTCTTTGTAAATTCCTTTGTTATCGTTACTTTGTTCAAGTTCAAAAATGATGGTAAGGCCATTTTAATGGGCAGCTACCAAGTAATTGTGAAGAAGCTTAGTAAGCACAATTTGCATATGCTAATAATCCGCGTGGGGAATTAAGCTTTGACAATCGCAGACCGCAGCTGCAGACGAATTAGCTTCGTCCTTATTGGGACTCGTCAGTACAGTATATCGGCCTTAATTTGAAAAAGAACAATCCCCCAGATGATGTGTCGATAACTCGTGGAGATGGATTTAGCCAAAAATGTGACCGCATATCCCGAGCAGAAGAAGTACTGGCATACCCGGTTACATCGCAAACTACGACGAATAAATAAAAATAGTAAACTATTTCGAGAGTCAAAATCTTAATAAAACAATCATGCAAATTGTGCTTACTTAATAGGTTTTTCCACATTTACTTGGTAGCTGTCCATTATCGAGCCTAATTTAATTAGATCGCCATCCGCTTTTTTAAATCTCCTATTCTATTTGTAATTTGCTCAGGAGCAATAAGCAAATGTTGAATGTTGGTGCCAGGAACAAATTATCTGACAATCAGGAGTTAGTGTTCTTAGATTAAAGGCCTAACATGAATTTTTGTTTCGTTGTAATTGTGTATATGTACTTATTTAAGTATCTTAATGTCTATCAACTATTTCTATCATAGTGACTCACTCGATGCCGCTTTTGGCTGTAGACTAGGAGGTTCATAGTGAGGAAGTTGGCATGCTCTTCAGTTCGCGACACGTATCTTGGAGTCGCGCACTCGACTTCATCCAACACATTTCCAATTTTGTGGTGTAATGTTTCATTTGATACAAACCAAGAGACATCAATGATAGTTCTTGGGGTTTTATGCTGAAAGCTTTGAAGAATTTCAGTATTCTATATACTACCAATACCTCACAATTCAATGCCGTAAGACCATATAGGTTTAAATATTATTTTGCATATGGTCATCTCCCTGGATAACGAAAGCTTAGATTTCCTGACAATTAACCAGTAAAGTTTATAGAATTTTATGCCAACTTGTTTTCTCTTCATAAAGATGTGATGTTTCAAGTTTAGCCTATGGCCATGGTCCGTGCTCAAGTATTTAAATGTGTTAGTCTGTGAGAGTTGTTGACCATTAAGATGTACGATTGGGCAACTCTCCTTCCTAAGGGTTAAGGTCATTTCTTGGGATTTTGATTGGTTAACTTTTATTCACCATTTCTTCATCCACTCTTCAATGTTGTGAACAGCGTCTTGGAGTTTTTAGGATGCGTATCTTGGGACTACGCTTGTAGCTAGAACTACGGTGTCGCCTCCGAAAGTAGCAATAAACGTGTTTGTAGGTAAATCTGCTGTAATGAGTTGATAAAGGAGAGGCCCCAGGACACTCCCTTGTGGTACTCCTGATTGGATGGGATAAATGCTAATCAATTGATCTCTATTCTTGATAGTGTAGTATCTATTGCTCAGATATGAAAGTAGTAGTACATAGTAATGCGCTTCTAACATTGATTTCAATTTATACACCATATCTTATATGATAGATCTCTACCACTAATAGGTCAATAAAACAAGGCTGGTTTGAACGATAGTTATATCTTCAGAACGTTTACAAACGTTTTCGGAATACCTTCTTCAGTGAAAATATAACTAGATAAATATATAAACAAACATTTGTTTTTTATTTGGGAACTATCAACAAAATGACTAATGACTAGGATTTCTTAACTATCGTTCAAACCAGCCTTGTTTTATTGACCTATTAGTGGTAGAGATCTATCATATAAGATAAGTATAAAAAGGTCACGAAATATATATATATATACATTTAATTTATACACCATAGTAATCCGGGATGCCGTACCTTACCAAATGCATGTTATATCTAGAAAAGCAGCAGAACAATATTTCATGCGTTCGAATATGTTGTTTATAACTTCCACTACTCTGTGAGCCTGATCAGTTGTAGCATGTCTGTCACAAAATCCAAACTGGTACTCTGGTATAATATTGAATTCGTGTAGCAATGGCTCCAATCTTTTAAGAAATAACTTTTCAAAGAATTTAGACAAGACAGCTAGTAGCGTAATGGATCTGTAAGATGAATAATAATACTTCTTCCGCCAATTTGCCCGGTTCAGGAATTAAGATGATGAGTCCCACTTTCCACTGAGATGGGTAATGTCCTGCTCTAAGTAGCGCATTATGGATTTATGTTAGTACAGTTAGAGCTTTTTCAGGTAATTGTTTCACAATTTGTCCAGTTATAGGGTCTAATCCTGGGCTTTTTTTATCATATTTTTAATTTCAGATGTTTTTATAGGTCTGATGGGATGTGCCATTTCAAATGGTGTATTAAGAAATGAGATGATCATTTCTTCTTGTATTTGCGACATTTCAAATGGAAAGGCTGGAATATGTTAGACATGTGTTGTACAAAAGCTTCAGCTGTTTCCCTATCTGTTCTTGCCCATGTTCTGTCTTGCTTTCTAATTAGCGGAATATTATCTTGCGTTTTTTATCCTTGCTGCAACGTTTCATAGAGACTGGTCTGTAGCTTTCGTTGGAGTTTTGGACTGCTGCATTTTTTTCATAGACGAGTAATTCAGTTAACTCTCTGCTTGCTCCATTCAATTTTTCCCTGTCTTTTGGATCTCTAGTTCTCATCCACCAAGCAGCTTGCTGTATGGTGGTTTTCAGCATTCCTACAACTCTATCTATGTCTACAGGTGTTTTCAATGGAATATTAGTAGCTATTCGTTCATCAATCAAGTGCTTAAATAATTCCCAGTTTGTTCTCTTGTTGGTTGTGATTCTGGTGCTTATATTTGTAATCGTGGGAGAATGATCCGAAGGAAAATTTAAAGTTTGTTCTGGTAAACAGCGGCTTATAGCAATGCTTTTAGTAATGCAGAAGTCAACAGCACCTGGAATTTTCTTTCTGGTTATTGAACTTCGTTTGTCTTCCATTACGATATTAGTTGCTTGAATGTGTTTCGTCTGAAAGTATTTTTATGACGTTTAATTGTCTTTCTGATGATTATGACACTACCACCGTGGGCTGTTCTATTCGGATGTTGAGCTTCATATAATTTATTAGTTTGGAATTCAGCAACAACTAGAGGTAATTAACGCAAAAACTTATATCCGCAATATAAACAAGGGAACACCAAAAAAGCAGTACACTACCGCACGTATATTGTTAATAATAATAATAATAATAATCTACTACAATAAGCTTCGATGACGGTTCGGCCTTTACAACTTAATAGATGGTGTTAGTGTTGTACGTACGATGACAATACAGGTACACACATACATGTTAGTTACCAATGCATCTAATACAAGTATGTGCGTATCTATCTACATGATAAATGCACGCATTAAGCAAATAATATGAATTAAAATATTTACCGCACATTTATATAAATATTGAAGAGAAAAATGCCCGCAGCGTAAGCAACTCTCTATGAATAATGCATTTCATTTAATCAATTCTGAAAGTGTCACCTGCAGAATGAAATTTGAAATATGCACCGGGTGGATACAGATGCGTGGATATTTAAAAAATAGTTCCAGTAAAAAATCGCGCACGGAACGTACCGAGCGACACACGTTTAACACAGTTTCTGTTTGTATTTCGCAGCGATGGTGAAAAATTGGTTTCAGGTGAATTTGTCGTACGGACGTCATATGTTACGAAGCCGAAACGGATGGTTTGTGCTCGCGTCGTGTTCATAACACGTAAAAAGTTGGGATGTATCCGAATAACGGTGTTTGTTATATAAATATGTGCATCCATGTGCGATATACGAAAATATAACTTTTTGGGAAAATCGTATTTGTATGTATGTGCATGTAACTGCGTTTATAAAATTTGTGTGCTTTTAAGCTCGTTACCAAATATATCTGATAGAAATAAAATAAAAATATAATAAGTTATGTATAATGCTACGGCATACCACATAGGGAGCGTTGAACATATTTGCGAGCATTTCAGTTCAAGTCCAAAACCTTTTACGTGTCGGGCCTACCCGGATTATAAAAAGTATTTTCATGTCCCCTGTGCCCCTTTGAATTTGCTTACGTTGCTATGGGTAACAGAAACAAACGCACATCATTTTAACGACATCTATTACTCAATTACGACTATAATCTAATAAAATAAGTGATACAAATTCATTTTGGTCCTGCTTAAAACTTTGGTGTTCGCCCCTAAAAGTAATTCAGTATTATTAAATAATTATATTAGATCAAATAATGGACAGATCGCGGCAACGCTTCCAACAGTTGACAGAAACAGATGTAGATATTATGGAAAATAAGGGGAGGGAGGGATAAAAGAAATTCAAAGTATAGAATCAATTCAGAAAGAAGAAATAATGAAGTCCATATGAAAGTTGAAAATAGGAAAATCTCCAGGATGAGACAACATGACAACAGAGATGATGAAATATATGGGAGAAAAAGGAATAAAACACATAACCATTCTAATGAATACGATTACACAAGTAGTTAAAACACCAAAAGGGTGAAAGTCGGGAGTAATATTGCCCATTTATAAAAAGAAAGACAAGAGGGATTGTAATAATTACAGGAGAATTACATTAACAAGCGTCCAAGGAAAAATATTATTTGTATGATAATACAAAAAGGAATAAGAAAAATAATTTAAGATAGCATAGAAGACAGTCAATATGGATTTAGGATAGAAACAAGCACACAAGATTTAATATTTGCGATAAGACAAGCAAGAGAAAAGCTAATTAAGAAAAACAAAACAAATACATATTTTCTATAGATTTACAAAAGGCTATCGATCGTATAAGATGGGTAGATATATGGAAAGCCCTATCAAAGAGAAATATAGATAAAAGAACAATAGAGTTAATAAAAGAGATGTATAGGAATAATACAAATACAGTAAGAACCAACAACGAAGAATCTAAATAGTTTACACCAAAGATAGAGATAAAACAGGGATCTGCGCTTAGTCCATTGTTGTTTTCAATTGTACCAGAAGAAGCCATAAAGGATGCAAAAACAGTAATAATGGGTAACTGGCAAATTAAGAGACCAACCTGTGAGAATTGATGTTTGCGGACTATACGGTAATTCTAGCCGAGTCAGAAGAAGCGCTTCAAAGGGATCTTGAAACCTTAAACGAGAACATCACGAAGATAAACATGAAAATAAACATCGAAGACCAAATCAGTGATAATTGCAGGAAAAAAGAAAAGACATAATATCAAAATCGAGAAAGGGACAATAGAACGCGTTAATAATTATAAATATTTACGAATAATAACTCAGTGGGACGGAAAAATGGAGCAAGAAATTAATGAAGGGGCAAGAATGTTTTATACGATGGGGAAGGAAGTACCAAAACGGATCAAAACAAATACTAAAAAAGTCAAATCGCGAGTAAACGTTATGGATCTGAGATTCCTAAGACGGATAGAAAATAAGACCAAGAACGACAAAATAAACAACGAGAAATACTGGCGAAATCCAGGAAGTTTACCTATATGGAAAATAATAGAAGAGGGTCAGCTGAGATGGCTCGGCCATGTGTGTCGTATGAGTGATGATAGACTGATAAAGGAGTATGAGGCGCGAGTTACAGGAGAAAACAAACAAGGAAGACCAAGAAGAAAATGGAATGACATTAGGGAAACAACGGCAGAAAGAGGAATTAAGTGGAAAAAAGTGAAGGATCAGGTCCGATACAGAAAACACTGGAGAGAATTATACAAAAAATAAGAAACTTAATCCCATCCAACTCTTAAACCGAAAAGTAGATAGGCACAGGATTAAATTAATAATAATATAAATAATAATACTATTAGTGCGACGCTTACGCTTGCATGTTCTGAACCAGCTGGTGGATTTTCGTCGTTTAGATCCTGCCAAACCTATCGTCAAGTCACCATCGAGGGCAAGACGATTTCGTTGCTTAGTTTTGGCTTGAGCCAAGGTTGACAAACTCGTCTCACATGAGTAAGTCTAAGGAAACGGCACAAGTATTAGCAAAGCAAGGAACGCAACTTTTGAATTAACAAGGAAACCAATGTTAAGAGGCGGAAATCATCCTTTATGGTCGAATCAGCCTTAATTTCTAGAAACTCTTCCTGAATTTCTTTTGGTAATTGTAAGAGATCGACCACAAATGCATTTTTTGTCATGTACCATATTAATGATGCCAAATTAATGTTGCTATAATGTCGGCAAAATTCGCATTCCAATGCTTGCAAATGAGGCTGTAATATCAGTTTTCAACTCTTCATCCAGTTTTTAATTTTTAATTGTTTCATGTAACCGAGAAAAATATCATACTTTTTCGGTAGTCATCTTTGAGTCCAAAGCTGAAGCTTTGATAAAAAAACCTGAATATTATAGTAGTTACTAATCAAAGTGCTGCTTTTGCCCTGAAGCTTTAATCTCCGCTGCTGATTCAAGGCTTCACATATTTCAGTTAAATAGATTAACCTCCATTGAAATGGTTCATTGTTGAACATTTGGAGAAAAACGTATTCTTCTTTAAACTCGAGAAAGAGATGAGCAAATTATAGTGATCTACAATTCTTTAAAAATTCCTTGCTAATTGAAGATATGTACATACAAGTATTATTAATTGTTATTGGTACCCAGAATAGCTTGACTTGTGATATGTCCTAATCCTGAATTCATAAATCTTTGCTAAATTTTATAAAGTTTCGGGGAGGAGGCGGGGGAACATTGCCCTCTTTGGCCTGGTTCATTGTAGCTTGTCTTAGATATTCTATCCTTGATCGAGTCACACCCATGCATTTGCATAGTGTGTGCTCCGAGTTTTTGTTCCACAATTGCAAATTCTACAATTATCGTTCATGGTGTTGTATGACGTTGAAATGGTATCTCAACTAACAGTAACCACTGAATTTCTCTCTGTAACTCGAAGAATTTGAAGGCTTCCTCCGCAAAAAAAAGATAATAAGCCTCTTTGTCTACCTTGCTCCTGGAATATTGTTACTACAGGAGAACTTTGCCCTTTCTTCCCATTCTCGCATTCTCCCCATAATACAACCTTCAGTAATGCCATTAAGTGTGTTTGCACTCTTTTTAGCGGGGCGTATTCTGGCACTCACATCGAAAGTACCTTGTTATTGGACAACCGCGTACTTGCAGTTTCAAGCAGCTTTAGACTCAAATATCTAATTTGTGACTGTAAATTAAAAACTTTACTTCAAAACACTCCATTAAAATCATTTCAAACTAATAATAAGATATTTTCCTTCATAAGCCTGTTAAATCTTGTCAATCAGACTACACAACAAAATAACCAAAATTAATGAATATGTTGCATATGTGCACCACCATGCAACGAAAACTTAGGTGTTTTTTATTTACAACATTATATTGAACCTCTCGAGGCAATGCAAATACAAATTTAGGCGCATACAATGTAGGTCAGCCTATTGCGGAGTAAGTAAATGTTGCCCTTAGATAACCAGCGTACTTCTGTGTGAAAAGAAAGAACCCTCTCATCAGACTGATGTACTGTTCAAAGCGCTGTTCTTGGGATAGTTCACGGTCTTTATAGCCGAGTCGAAAGTCTGGGGTTAAGTATGTGGTACTGCTTTTGAAACCGAAGCTTATCGATGAATAACACAATGTGCGATAAACCAGAATGGAAATTTTCTCCTTTGGTCTTTGAGCCAAGCCTGATCGTGCACTTATCATTGGGGGGCGCCATCTCTCCAAAGTCCAGTGAGTTTATTCCAATGTAAATCGTTTTCTTTTATGCAGGCAGATATCTAATCAAATATATTGTCAGATTTAGTACCTGATGTTAAAGATTGAGAGTACAAAATCTCTTCTTCAATTTGATTTTGCTGACGTATCGAAAATAAACGATTAACTGTGCACAGTTAACGATGCCTGTAGATTCATCCCAACTTACGGCAAAGCATAACGATAATGTTACTCTGTTTATGATTTGTGATTTTATCTCTGCAGCAATATCATCGATTCTACACCTGATACTGTTATTTCAAAGAGAAATCGACGTCATTTTTTGTTCTGATTGTTCTCCTAATATTATCTGCATGGCTTGGTCAAGGTCAGGTTTCGTTTGCTTCAGTATCAAAACAGTTGTTTCATGTTCAGGATGCCGTGACATATCTTTATGGTAACTTGGTGATTTATCCAATCCAATTTGGAAGAAAGAGACTGTTTCGGCTTCCTTACAATAGTAGGATGTTACTAGTTCAACGTCAAACTGCAAACTGACGGCGCAGTCCATCAAGTCACGAGTTCGGTTCAGTTCCAGTTTAACTTTTCAGTTTTACTATTTAGACATCAGTTCAATCGATTATTTAACTGAAACTGAAACGGAACTGACGACTGAACGGGCCGTGGTGAAATCGGATATCGCGGACTAAACAGGCTTGGCGTTTAACGTGTTAAAAAGATTAAAAAGCTTAATTGTTGGGATACTTATTTGTGGGCAGCCACATTAGTTTAGTAGAAGCAACAAGAAAGTAAACACTCTTTCTGAATCATGGTGATGAGTGGTGACAACAAATTTATTCCCTCGAAATGAACACCGTTCACATGAAGTTATTTCACAAATGCAAATAAAATTTGCGAATTTATAAAGGGCTGTACATATTCGATGAAATTCTTTTTTGTTCTAATTTTCCAGAACAACCAATCTGATCAGCGCTGATAATTTTCACAGTAATACATACAGTTTCATTACGCGAGCATAACGTTATTTCCATGAAAAAATCGCGTTCGCATTGACCATAATTAGCGATCCTATTTGTTTCCGACGCGATAGGCAAACAAACGCATCGGATTGAATTACGTTTTGTTTTATAGCGAGAGAGAGGTTAATGGGGATTGCAAGTGTTTTTATTTTCGTTTCGGTTTCCGCCGATATCGTTACAGCTGTATGCGCGTGTATACGTATACATCGAACCGAAATCGGGTACGTCCAATAGCATTCAATTCGGTGTCACGTTCCTGCCGAAATAAACGATATAATTTGCCAAATCTAAGCGTATCGATTGTTCACCCAAAGGTTGTTTTTGAAGAGTGTACTGAGTGAAACATAACTGTGTACACACGTGCATATGTGTATAAAATTGATTATATACAACAAATTACTTCGGCCATTTTGGTCTGCGGTTGCAGTTCGCGATAAACAAAGCATAAGCCCCTCCGTAGATAATTATTGGTATGTGCAATGCACAACTTTCCTTGAAAGTTGCCGAATAAGCCTCAGTGAGGATATTTTTGTCAGAGTTATGTAGATTTTCATTTCTTTGCAACCATTTTTCTTTCAAAGAAACGATACATTTGTAAATTATCTGCAACGTGTTAGTTTTGAAGAGTTCAGTTATAAACTCCCTGAAAATTCTTAGATACTATCGGACGTTTTTGCTAATCGCTTAGTGTTTATTGAATACTTCTAAAACCTGCATATTATTATTGCGATTTGATTCAATCCGAGATCAACCGAGTTTCAAGAGAATATAATAAAAACTACAGTAGGAGAGTATGCGATAATACAGATACGAGCCGAAATTACAGTAAAATTTATATTTAAAGAAAATATTTAATACATTCCACAAAAATTTCACTCTTCTCCTTGTTTGCATATGGTTTCCCATATAAGTAGGTAAAAGAAATAGAATTACGTTTACTATACCTTTCAGAAATAATTCCAGGTACGTATTTCGGCAACCAAGTTGATTAGTTATCTCCAGCGATATCAGGATACTTAATTCTCCTAGTTTTCCACTGACGATGACAACTTAGTTGCCGAAATACATTTCTGGAATTATTCCCGGAAGGTATGGTAGGGATAGTTTTATTTCTTTCATATATTATTTTAACCGCAGTCTCCTTATTCTTATTTACAAGTATGGGTCATTTGCCTGGTCTTGGTAGTGTCTGCCTTTGTTTCGTTTGTATAGGTCAATATAGGTTTAACCGAGGTTTTATAAATTCTTAGTTTACATTTTTCTTCCTTGTGATATAACTTAGGTAATCTGTCATACTTTTCTTTTCACTACAAGTTTCCATTGCTACTTATCTGTACTTCCAGGTATATGAACTGATTGATCTGCTCAATTATTGTGTGTATTCTTAGTTTACATCTTCTAGCCTCTTTAGCTGCTACCGTACATTTAGTTTCATTGATGTTAATATTCATATTCAGTCTAATTGTTTCTTCATGAAAAATATGGGGGAGTGTTTGTAAGTTATCCTCTGAGACCTCAGCCCAGCGCAGCACACCACATTGAAGTAGGTTTCAACCGTTTTGTATCCCAATGTTCTTAGTAACTTTTCTGCAATCTTACCTATACCTCACTGAAAGATGGAAGAACTAAGGGAGTCCCCTTGTCTTATTCCTCTGTTTATTTCTATATCTTCAGTTAGTACTTCTCCCACTCTTATATTGGTTTTGCGTTGTTGGTTAGCATCTCATATAAATCTATCAATTGTTAGCTTTTTTACTTTTTTTTTCCTTTCAGTATGTTGGTGACATCGATGGGACTACATACTCTTGTTTTATTTCTCTACATCATCTATCTAATATTTGATATTTGATCCAGCATGAAACTAGTTTGAACAGCGCTTGACAATACCGCTCCTTGCCAAATTAGTTGGCTTAGTCATGAACAGTGCTTTGCAGTTCCTCCTGATCGGCAAAGCGTTTCCCTGTCAAAATTTCTTTAAAAGTGCGAATAAATGAAAATCCGATGAGGCAAATCTGGATTATACGGAGGATATTGTAGGATCTCCCAATTCTATTGCGACAACCACCGCTTGGTTTGATCTGGCGTGTGGGGTCTTGCGCCATCGTTAAAAAATTTAACTCCTCCATGTAATCGTTCCGGACTTTTACTTCTTATATTTGTATGCAATTTCTGGATAATTTTGCAGTATTTATCGTTTTTAATGTATATGTACGGTTCGAGGAATTCCCCACAGCAGACGGCCGCCTTCACTACTTGGAAGCAGATGGTTGAGTTTTGAACTTTGTTTCAATTAGGGGAAGCTGTATGTTCCATATAATGGACTCTTTTTTCGTTTCAAATGTGAACTCAGAAACCGAAGTTACATCTCCGGTAACGATGCTTCCAATGAAAAAATTCTCTTTATGTTGGTATCGGGCGAGGTGTTCAAATGGAACACCCATTCGATTTGTTTTTGGCCATCGGTAAATGTTCTCGGCAACCAGCGAGCCGAAACTTTGTCGAAATCACTACTCTTAGGAATGCCAGTCATTTTATAAACCGTAATGTGACGATCTCTCCCAATAAAACATCCGATAACTGTGTAGTTGTCATCCGTATGTAAAGTACTTGGTTTAGCTCTTTTCTTCTTTGGATCATCATTCACCTTCGTTAGTTTATCTTTTTGCACAAAACCCTAACTTCTTTTCGGGTTATAAACGCCTGTAATCTGAGATTAACTCCTCCTTATTCATCCCTTCGGCTTGGAAAATGCTGGTAACTTCCCGCACTTTATACGTTACACACACAACGCTTACTTGCTCCCAACAGGAGGCTGAATTGAGTCGCAAAAATCCACACTTTACTAGTACACGCGCTTTCATGTTTAGGCACGTGCTTGACTCGCAAAGTTTGTATCACAACCACTTGTACCTTTATTATCGGATAGCTTCGTATTAACGGAATATAACGTTCAAATAACCTTGGCTTTAGATTGGCCAAAAATTTTTATTGTTAATCATTGACAAAAATGGTGTGCTGCACCAGGAAAACATTCTTGCCAATTCATTTATCACGAATGCGCGGACAATGATTATTACAGCCAAGCTGTGATTGCCAGAAAGAATTATGATTTAAATTACACTAACCTTCATTCCAACAGACAGGAAGTGACACCAGCGATGAAATGAACTGTCAACCTGAAACGAATGAAATGTGATAAAAGTGATTTATGCACTGTTAAACTGAGAATATTCTCAGCTGTATGTCTGGTATAATTAGAGGTAATAGAGATGTAAAAATTCCGGACACGCATATACCATAGCACGGTGTGTACTTTAATAGCACTCTGCTGGGGACGAAACCGGTTAAAAGAAGCCATGTGCGATGCTATGTAAAATATGTTAAAATAAATTATCGACCATCAATGTAAATATATTACCATACTATCTGAGATTTAACGATAGGGTCGTATATGTCCTGCATGCAATTCTAGAATACCAGTTCTTAATTTGTATATCTATTTCGTTCTAGAGTTAAAAAAATGCAGGGCAAAGGGCGCACAATTTTTTCTACGGTTGAGGTCCTTAATCTTTCCTAATGTTTGACTATTCACATAATAGTAAAGTGTTGAGTGTTATCAGATGCATGTTTGAACCGTACCATGTACAGGCAAGTATAAAATTTTTAAATACAATATCCAGTACGTCAACATATTTTCATCCACATTATGCTAAAAGGGTTATATATAACACTGCATATATCTACACACGGGTATTATATTACCGATGTGTACGCCGACTTGTATAAGATATTTACACAACAAAACAAACACCTAACTATGTGGCACATGCATGTATGAAGAGGATAAGGGCCTATATTACTCAAAGGTAATTGGTTGTAACGGATAAAGTAGGTGCACGCATTGCAACCTGCATGCCAACAGCATTTACTAACGTGCAACGACGATTATTACAATGTATCATACTCACTGTTAGTTGCTATAGCTTAGCACGTACATACATATGTATGCAACATATGCATTTATATCTATATATGGCAATTATGGTGACCCATCACGGTGTTATGGTAATATCTCAGATTACAGAGTTGGAACCATTAAAAGTGGCTGAAGGAAATACGTTTGCCAAATGTACTATACGCTTCTCGCACTTCCATATCGATGGATGACGCAAAAATTTATTGCAAATTTGAATACTGGAAAGTTGGTGTTCATATAAGGAACAACTTTCATATGTGAATATCGACTTTTCAGTTTACTGGTTCATCTTGTCGATGCATTTGCGATGGGGTTTTGCATTGTCCAAGGAAATAGGGCAAGAAGCATAATACAATTTCCCGCTTTAAAACTTTATTGGACAACCGAGCAACCGCTCTAACTGATAAATGCATGGTCCATTTCAAATAAAACTGACATTATCGATTTAATTACAAAAAAGTATAAATTGGATTAAATGTGCTTGCCTAACATTTTCTGACGAACGAAGAAATCAAACGATACGAATTTCTTTAGGGAAATAATATAGGAATTAGTACTTGAATTATAAAATGACGATACTAACATAAAAAGGATATTCTTTGTCGGGGATTTTAATATAAACTTTTCGATAGCTAATAACGATGCCGATACTATTGCAGGTATATTCGAAACATTTAATCTACAGAGATACACCAGAGCTGCCAAAATTTCAAAATCAAGTATTGATAACATATTTACTAACATTGCCAAAAACAACTGCAGTACTGCAACCATTGGGCTACACTGGGTACATTGCAGATTATATACACCAAATCTTGAGCTTCAGCCTAGCAAATGCGCCTAAAATATCGGAGAACAAAAAATGTCAGAGAGACATTTCGTTAAAGAATATTGATATATTTAAGCAACTACTCATACTGATGTTGGAAAATTTGCTACAATTAGGAAACAATGTAAAGACCCTTTTTAATTTTTTGACGGTGTTCTTATCTCATCACTAGAATCATCTTTTCCTGTACAGCAAAGGAAGGTGAAATTTGATACTACAAATAAAAGTATAATAAAAAAATGAAAACCCGAGGGACATGAAAAACAGAATGGATGCACTTGCTGTAATATTCAAAACTACGAAAGAAGATATCTGGTTTATAAGGAACACAAAAAAAAACAACTATTATGGTGGAATAACAGTGGGTAAGAGACAGAAATATAGATATGTTAAGGACGAGTGAAAATAAAGTTCAAACAACGTACAAAAATCTCAAATACACGAAAGGTTGGATGGAAAGGACAAAGTTCTCAACACATGGCCTGCCTCAGGGGTCAATCTTGGGTCCACCATTATTCATCGTTTATATTAATTAGATGCCTAGTGCCGCTCTGGGGCCCGATACATTATCATAAACATACAAATGAACAGGAACTTACGGCACAATCTCATGAAGCATTGAAAAAAGCGAAGACATGGTTTGCGTCCAATAAACTAAAACTGAATGTAAACTCTAAGACCAAACAACTGGTCGTTAAAATAAAATCTAAAGAACATTCAACGCTCAAATTCTTAGGCTTAACTCGGGATGCTGAGTCAAAATGGAAAACTCACATAAACCAGCTGGAAAAGAAGCGGAACACAACAACCGCGGTTGTCACAACTTGCGTATTCCCAGGCATGGGATAACGGTAACACAAGAATTCATATTATTGGGGCATAAAATTATTTAATCATCCCCCAAGAAGTATAAGGGATCCGAAATCTGCAAGTTTTGTAAAAAAATACACCTTCAATGAGTTTCTAGACGATAAGGACTTTGTAGACAATGATTCGTGATGATTTCTAAACATTTATATATTTATCTATTATTTCATTTTCTTTTGTCACTGTTTGTTAGTCTTTATATGTGTAGCTTTAAGTTTGTAATTTTTACTATGTTATCATACTGACAATTGTTTTTATTCTTTAATACATCAATAAAGGTATTATTATTATTCCTTCGTCCCATTAGATATTGTGTTAAACTTTGTTTAAAAAATCCACAAAAAAACTAACCTTCAAGGAGAAGACTTCATTCTGTGGGTCAGATCAATGTTTCTAGCCTTGCATTCAAACAAACAAGTTTTAAATCGGATTGAAGGAAAATCGTGTGCGAAATGCACTTCCATCAACGTAGAACTCGAAATTTCACTTATATCGTCTGTGTAGAGGGCTCTACATCACTTACACGCAGTTGAGAGAAATAAGATTTATTTACCAATCAGCTCGACTTTAAGTGTAAGGCAAACAGTGGCTGTTTGTAAAGTTCCTACCAGAACGAGATTGTTGCAGAAATTGCCGTATCCGGAAACTATTCTTCGCGGCGCGAAAAGAAATGACGGTGCGGTTTAAAACGAAAAATAATAACCTAATATTGAGAAATATAAATATGCTATTACGGCATGCTTTCCAAATACACCTTCATTAAATTTATGGATAGAATTTATAACCGCGATATTTTTCTCGAAAAGGATAAATACAGTGCTTACGAAGTAATAAAGGTAACTTTATGACGTTTTAATAAACCTCGCATTGGTATAAATGAAACGCAAGTACTACATTGATTAGAGAAACCACATCTAGTGTAGTGGTGATTTTATAAATTTATACGTGAACGTGGGTATGCTACCAATCAAATTTAGGCGCACTCAAAATTCCGCTGTAAAAATTTTTTTCTTATTTACAAAATTAGGCACTAGGGAGCTTTCCCAAATGTGATATACAATGAGTAGTTTTTCAATAATCCACTGTAAGCGATATCTTAACGATTAATGTCCAAGTTCTTCAACCTGGCTCTATTATATCGTTAGTGCGCTCAAACTTCTGACCGGTGGTGTATTCAGGGCTACAGACGAGCATTCTAAGAAGTGCACTAACAATTTTCCATAACCCGCTCTAATTGTTTTTAACTGAAAAATTTAGAAAAATCTAATCTACATTCAGATCCATAAAAGTCGACGCGCTGAACTACTTGAAACGGTAGTGCAGCATTAATATATGCAATGAAAGTGGGATGTTATTCAGAGCCTTTTAATTACATTGGTGGTTGTAACACATGCAACGTCGCCTACATCTACTAATTGCAAATATTTTATGAATGCCGTACTAATTAAAGTTGCCCTATACCAATTATGGGATGGAACATGTATATATGTATGTACCACGCAGTAACGTGTCGAGTCAGTGTCTATGTAGAAGGATGTTTCGAGTGTCCTAGGAATTTGGCTCTAATTCAATTGCGTAAATCAATTGCTATTGGTCAGAGACAAATCTTGACACGTCTACGCAACGATTTCGTGCAATATTGTTTAATATACTTCAGCTATGGTTGATTTTTCAGTCATGAAAGACGCGATTAAATCATAAAGAGGTATCGTATTCGTTTTATCTAGAAAGGGTGTAAAACCTTTAGAGGTCGTTTGAAGAGACTCTCCAAAATCTAAAAGTACAGTCTATTGATTAGTCGGTCGCTTTAAAGGTGACAAAACGCCACTAAAAGACGATCCGGACATTTAGCAGGCGAGCACCTTTGTAAATGAAGGAAATGTTGATGTCGTAAAATTTGTAAAATTAGTATTTGTGTAGGATTAGATACACGACACGTTCATGAGATTTTACAGAAACATTTGAGCGCCAGCGAGGTTTCAAACCGCTGGATAGTAAGGCTGTTGGGACCAAAACAGAAACTCAAAAATTCGACACATATCGCCAACTTCTAAAGCTTTTAACACGTTACGGCGACTAATTCTAACAAGAGATAACAACTACTGATAAAACATGAATACCTCACTTCAACCTTAAGATTAAAGAATCTGTCACAAGAGTAGCTCAACCAGAGGATAGACCACCGCTTAAACTACGTGCAGTTTCGTCGGTTGGGAAAGTGGTGTTTATATATTTTGGGACTGCGAGGGGATTATTTTTGCTGATTATTCACCAGATGGTACTACAATTAACGAAGAATATTACACTAATTTTTTATCTGACCCATTACGACAGGTGCTTTACGAAGAAAGGTCTGCAACAGAAGAAGCAAATGGGGTTTTGCACGAAGAGCAAAGGATGCTTTAAACAAATTGTGTTGGAGATTGCTCCAACCTCGCCATTTCTCCCCATCCCATTAAACTCACCAGATCTGGCCTCTAGTACTTTTAATCTGTTACCAAATTTGAAGGACTTCCTAAGTTTTGCTTCAGTTAATTCACCACCCCAATTAACTGAAGCAAAACTTGCTATAAATAGATGGATTTTTGACACTACGAGAAGTTGGTTAAGAACGGTTAAAAAAATAGTTTTACGTTAACTAAATGGAGATTGTTTGTTGTTTTGTTTGTTGAAATTTACGAAATTATAACCAAAGGTCTATAACTCTGGAAACAACCCTCGTAAATAGAAAAATGCGTAGATATAGAATGCAATAACAATTAATATTAGACTCGAACATTAGTTGATTAAAAGGAAATATTGGCTTTATGGCATAGTAATTAAATGGTTTAGGGATAAGTAGTAGATTAAACTGGTATCGACTCTTTTGTATTCTATGTTCTTCCCTACTTTTCCTTAAATAATAATTTGTATTTTATAATTAAGGGGTACATAACATAAACTGAATTCAAGATATATTTTTGCAAAAACATTAATCGTGGCGATGTTATGCATCACGCTACCTGTACAGTTGTAGAAAATGAAAGCTTTTCTTTCATTCAGGTGATTTCATTATGAGAAAAATTAGAAGATTATGTTTTGAATAAAAAATATGTATGTACAGTACTGTGTTAAAGAGGGCAATACCCTGAGAGCTATCAAAATGTTGATAAAATACACTTCAGTATAATTATCAAAGTAATAACATTTACGCCGCCCAGTATAGGCTCTTCGGAAGAGGAATTTAATTATATTACAAGCAAGTAGCTGTCCAGAAACTGCTAACTGCTAATTAATTATGGATTTATAAGAATTTAAAATTTCAGCATTAAATTTATTTCGGACTACAACTGATTGTTAGATAATTGAGGGATCTGCATGGTTCCTTTAGTAAAATTTAGTTACCTTGGAGGAAGCACTTTCAATTGTACACAAGAACGACAAAATAAAGGTCTACAAGGACATGCAATGGGTCGGCTCTGCTTTGGAGCAACTTAGAAAAATGATAATAAGGAACCAGTGGAATAAGGCGCAAATTGAAGACTAGATTAGTAAGAGAAAATAGCAAAGCTTATAATCAATTTCTAAAAATCTCCTCGTCGGGAAGTGGTGAAAAAGTTAGCACAAAACTGACTGAAGGTTTCGCATCTAGTACTTCGGTACGTTTGTCAATAACGCGAATGCATGAAAAAGTCTTGTGGTGGTACATACTACAACTGCTAGTACTCTTCTGGAAGTCATCGGGTAGAAGGGCGAGGGGGAGGTCGAGGAAACGATGGTTAAAGATGGTGGAAAAGGTTTGGAAAGAACAGAGGTTGGAGACTAAAGGAGGGAAGTAATAGACAGAAGACTTTGGAAAAGAATCGTCGATAATTTTGTAGAAAAACTACATGTATTGCGATTATTGAATTTTTATATTAACTTACTATGTTATTGCTGTTTAACTATCCATTTATGCCCTAGGCCTCATTGTGGTCAATGTTGGAGTTAATATTTTTTCCCCGAAACCTCTTGTTTTACATTCCTTGTCTTATATTTCTTGAGATACAGGTTTAATTTAAGGCCTGCTCTACAACAACAACACCAACAACAACAACAACAACACTTTCACGACACCATATCAGCTGAAAGATAGATTTTCAAAACGGTACTTCTAAGACTATCAAGAACTTTTATGAAAACACATACAAATTATACATTTTATATATAAATTTGTTCAAGTCGATCTTTAAGATCGATCATTATCATCCGAAATAGGAGTCAACCTCTTCAAGTTGACATATCCACAACTCGAATTTATCCTTAAGTTGCATTTTTCGGTTGGCTAGAGCGCTAGTATGCAATCTTCTTTTAAAACATTGCCCTACAACCTAAATTTTGAAATTATGAATTGAATTTTCTTTGTTTCGAATGATTTCTGTGGTACTTGCTCCCTTTAAGTCGAACATCAATATTCTTGTTTCCAACCAATCGCGAATTTAACAGCGGCAAACAGTTGAGATAATTTTACAAGAAGGAAAAGATGAATTAATGTCGAATCAGTTTGAATAAATTGGAAGAAATACAATTTCGAAACCATGTTATAGAGTAAGCAGTAGTATTATAATCAGTCGCGGATCAAACGACAAGGAAACTATGGTATATGTGTGCTCTTAAGACAATGTAAATTCTGGATCGAGTAATGAAGAAATGAACCACGACGTGAATAAAGACTGACGTACACATAAAAAACAAGTTTTCAAAGTTATGTCTCTCCCGCTATTTTCCGTGCATTAGACGAAGATAGTTGCCACTTGCATATTGCAACTAACTTTGTTTAATGCACGTAAAATGACGAAAGGGAGACGCAACTTTCAGAGATTTTCTTGTATGTATAAGTCGGCCTTAAGTGTGGTGTCCTTTAAAAGTCTTACGTAGAACTTTAGAAACTAGTGTTGTTGTAAAAATATTTTTTCCGATACAAAGAAAACTACTACTTTCTTAAGGCCTTTACTTCAATGATGTACCAGTATGTTACGTATAATTCTGGTGGCGTTGTTTTATCATTAAAAATTTTCATTTTTAAGTTTGGAAGTACAGCTGGATCGTCTTTGGTGGAGTATATATCTGCTACTCCAATTTGTTAGACTTAGGAAGATTTCAAGTTAGGGAAAGTCGCTGAAAATTATGTGAATCTGCTTACTACATTAGTGTTTTACATTAAATCTAGTTGATGTTTGTACATGTGAGAGGGATTCGATATGAATTCTCTCACAATGCACGTATTACGCATTTTTACAGTTATTTTTCTATAGAAGTGGACAACTTGCGTTGCCACAGCCTTCTGCAGTAACTGCAGTCGCGCTCTTCTTCTGTAGAAAAATAACTGTAAAAAATGCGTAATACGTGCATTGTGAGAGAATTCATATCGAATCCTTCTCACATGTACAAACATCAATTTTCAGACCATATATACATAAAATTTGTATACGAAATTACAGCTCTTGCAAAGCCGTACTGACGAGCGGTATAACCGCGAAACGTACGTCTACGGATGGCAAGAGAAGATCAAAATTTTGTAATTAAATCTAGTTCTCGTTAATATTTTTCCTCATTATTCGTCATAATACCGTACGTTCATTATACATATCTTCTTTTTGTATATATATAAATGGATCGCGGTTTGTTCGGATGCTTAAAACTTGAAAACGACTGGACCAAATTGGATACTTCCTTCTGCGGGTTTATTCGTAATTGCTACGCGAAAGTTTAGAAAAAAGAAAAATCCAAACAAATTTTGGGCAGAACGAAGTTTGCCGCGTCAGTTAGTGTGACATAATTTTCACTAACTTTCCAGCTGTTAAATTAAAAAATTAAAATTTCTTTATGATAAATCAACGCCATTAGTGTGCAGAAAAGGAAAAATGTGAAAAAAGGACGCAGATTTAAATTACGAAGTATTCTGATTCTAGATTGTCCTGATTCCCTGTAACTACCAGAAATTAGAAACGATATAACATACATAAAGAGAAAACGAAATTATATGATTCTTTTTCTTATTATTCGTTCTAAAATATTCAAAATTTACTATAGTAGCGATTCCTTAACTTCAGCTTTAATTGTCAATTGGATTTTCTTCTGCCTTTTACATCAACGAAAGTCCCAAGTGTCTAAAGTAATGTATACATTTTAAAACGTTGTGCAGACTTTAATTCAAAAGGAACGCAGTTCCGACTATAATTCGAAGTTGAAGGTGTAACAATAAATTTTGTAATTAATATTGAAAACTCACCAATTTCTGGAGCAAAGTTATTGCCAGGCACTATTCGAACTACATCACTTAAATAATCCTATGACACAACACAACCCGAATTATACCAATAACTAACCGCCCCGAATATTTAAGAGCAATTGAAGCAATACGTATCCTGCCCGTCTAAATAGCTAGCGCGCTGCATCTTGGTTGTATCGATGCGACTCGACGCCGGCCGTACACGTGCAAAAAACGAAACGAAAGCTTTTTTTTTCTAAAGTGTGTTTGTATATTTAGATATAATCTATTTTTTACAAATAAAATGACTTGAACGTGAGCCATTGCTTTATATCGTTACAGATAAAATATTGTAAACGTATGGCTAACTGTTATTCATTTTGTTATAATTGATTGTTCTTTTCCTGCTAAATCTCTGGACTAGAAATTATATTAAAATTTCTTTTTGATAAGGTGTAGTAACTAAGAAATATGCAGGGTACCGTACGAAATTTTCCCAAAGCAATCAGCACCTATACCTGACGCTAATTTTCCATTTTAATTTCGGAACATTTAACAACACACACAATATCCTAACGACATCTTGCATGATTTCTACCAGAATGTTTCTGAACGACGAAGTGACGAGATAAAATGTATGAAAAAGAAATCCGAATGTCATCCTCGTGTGTCTGTGGAAAACTATTAATGATTTATCGTCTTGTTGTGAGAAATATTTTTTCCGGTACAAAGAAAGCCACTACTTCCTTAAAGCCTTTACCTCAACGATGCACCAGTATGTTACATATCACTCTGATGGTATTGTTTTATCACTAAGAAATTTAAATTTAAGTTTGGAAGTACAGCTGAATCTTCTTCGGTGGAGTATACCCCTGTCACGTCAATTTGTTAGACTTAGGAAGATTTCAAGTTAAAGAAAGTCACTGAAAATTATGTGCTATACGTATAATGAACGTACGGTATTGTTACGAATAATGATGGAAAATGTTAACGCAGATTCACATAATTTTCAGCGACTTTCCCTAACTTGAAATTTTCCTAAGTTGAACAAACAAATTGGGATGGCAGATATCTACTCCACCAGAAGAGATTTAACTATACTTACGAGCTTAAAAAATGAAAATTTCTTACTGATAAAACAACGCCACTAGTCTACAGAAAAGGAGAAACGTGAGAAAAGCGCGGCCAAACAAGAAAGCCG
Source organism: Chrysina gloriosa (assembly GCA_038088585.1). NCBI lineage: Eukaryota > Metazoa > Arthropoda > Insecta > Coleoptera > Scarabaeidae > Chrysina > Chrysina gloriosa. The sequence goes on from CM076092.1 coordinate 11,735,712, forward strand.
ATTTAAATTACGAAGTATTTGGTAGATTGCCTTGATTCCTTATAACTACGAGAGATTCAAAGCGATATCGAACACTTACAGAGAAAGCTAAACAATATAATTCTTTTTATTATTATTTGTTCTAAAATATTCAAAGTTTACTATAGCAGCGGTTCTCTAACTTCAACATTAATTGTAAATTGGATTTTCTTCTACCTTTTACATCAACAAAAGTTCCAACTATCTAATGTAATGTATATATTTTAAAACGTTATGCAAACTTTAATTCAAAAGGAATGCAGTTCGGACTATAATTCAAAGTTGAAGGTGTAACAAGAAATTTTGTAATTAATATTGAAAACTCACCAATTTCTGGAGCACAGTTATTGCCAGGCACTATTCGAACTACATCACTTAAATAATCCTAGGACACAACACAACCCGAATTATACCGATAACTAACCAACCCGAATTATACCGATAACTAACCGCCCCGAATATTTAAGAGCAATTGAAGCAACACGTATCCTGCCCGTCTAAATAGTTAGCGCGCTGCATCTTGGTTGTATCGATGCGACTCGACGCCGGCCGTACACGTGCAAAAAACGAAACGAAAGTTTTTTCTAAAATGCGTTTGCATATTTAACGTTATATTTAAATATGATCTTTTTTACAAACAAAGAACTTGAACGTGAGCCATTGCTTTATATCGTTACAGATAAAATATTGTAAACCTATGGCTGTTATTCATTTTGTTATAATTGATTTTTCTTTCCCTGCTAAATTTCCAAACTAGAAATTATATTAGAAATCATTATTTTGATGAGGTGTAGTAACTAACAAATATGCAGCGTTCCGTATGAAATTTTTCCCAAAGCAATCAGCAGCTACACTTGACGCTAATTATCCATTATTTTAATTTCGAAACAATAGACAACATACACAATATCATACCGACATCTTGCATGATTTCTACATGAATTTTTCTGAACGACGATGTGACGAGATACAATATACGATAGAGAAATCCGAATGTCATCGTCGTGTGAAAAGTAGAGAGCAGAAGTGTGCTATTTAGGTAATGAATGGGCTATAAAAATATAGCACCTAGGCATTGACAATAAATTCAATGGTGGCAGCATTCAACAAACGAAAATAAATCATGGACAAAACCGAATACTGTAGTGTGTCCTCTAGAAACATATATATATATATATATATATATATATATATATATATATATATATATATATATATATATATCTTACTACAATTTATCGCGAGTACCGTATAAATAAGAGAGAGTTAAATACAGAGCGTGGATTTCTACTGTTGTTACCTTATATAAAAATGTTTATTGCGATTATATGGAAAATACAAACTTCATATTAATGCTGATACAGTATAATCTGAGGCTATAATAATTCGGGGGCATTAACAGGACGTACGATTTCTAACGTGTATTTATATTGTTGTTCTACAGATTGAATCTAAATGATTGGGCCAAAGGGATTACTTTCCTCAGAATTTTGATGCAACATTTGTCAATCTTCACTTCCAATTTTAGGAATGGAATTAGTGGCATACAAAATGTTCAAATGTCAATGGTTCTGCCTATGCTGTTATACATAAACGCCGGTTTAGGGATTTTGTTCGTTTTATTTAGTTTTGTGTCGTGTTTCTTGTCTAATTTTAAAATTCATTTATAATTTAGATTATATATATTTTTTATCTGTGTGCCGTGTATTATATTCTTATATAATACATATATATATATATATATATATACATATTGTACGAATCTTTTGTACTTTTATTAATTTTTGGACTTTACTTCAGGGATACTCTGCTTATACGGCAGTTTTTTTAGTTTAAATTATTATTATTATTATTATTATTATTATTATTATTATAAGCGTGAGTATGTCCTCGTAACCAAAATATAGTTTAAAATTATTTTCATATAAAAGATTATTAACAAAACAATAAACAAAGATAATGCCGTTTACTCCGGAACAAGAAATATTTATAGTAAAATCTTATTTCTGATATGGAGAACGGAATGCACAAGGCCAGTGTAAATATTCAACAACGTCTTGTGCTGAGGAATTAGTTATTCAATATCCGTATGAGGTTATCAATGTGCAAGCTATTCTCAACATACCGACTGGCCGTTCAACTACTCTTACTAAAGGGGCTGTCGAAGATATAAGAAGAAGAGTCGATGAAAGTCGAAAGAAGCCATTGCGACAATGATCTCAACAAACAGGTATTTAATTTAAGTTTAAAAACAAAAAATTCTTATCTTAAACAAGTAACTACTCGTAGGTCTTTCTTATAGCTCCTATCAGAAAAAAGTAAAAGGAAATTGCATTAACATGCTTAAAAACGGTGCCGCAATTGCTATTTTTGGACTTCGACAGACGAATGCGATATTACGATTGGTTCAAAGAATATCTAAATGACAATAATTTCATTGGACCTTGGGACTCATTTGTCCCTGACGAAGCATGGTTTCATTTATCTGGATATCTAGATCCTCAAAATTATAGGGTATAGGCTTCAGGAAATCCTGAAAAATGTTTTTCGTGAAACACAGCTTCATCCTATTGAAGTAGGTATTTAAATTGCAATGTCCAGAAGGAGAATTATAGGCCATGTTTCAGCCTATTTCAAAATCGGATTATTTTATATATTATATGTATAGTGTATGCGTAGTTGGTCATCTTACCCTTAATAATTGTCCCTTCTTTATTGTATATAATCGCATTTTAAGACGAGAAACTTTAATATAGTTTAAGTGATAGTCAATCAATTGTAGATTTTATTTTCTAAGAAATCATGTTGGTTAAGACAAATTTACGTCCGCTAAGAAAGTGCATTTCTTCGAAGAGTCATAAATCTATCAAACCGGGTTAACATTTAATTATCCGCTTTAATCACCTCTTGGAGCTGCACCTTTACCTGGCCTGCCAAACACAGGCAGTTACAAAAACTTTATCAACTAGTTTATTCAAGCAGTTATGCTAAAGATATATATGAAATCGATTAGTGCACCATTCTTCTCACCATCACCTTGAACGATTCCTTCAAAGCAGGAGGAATCATCAGGCCTTTATTTCTTCAAGAAACTGTAGTTGCAGTAAATTCTCAAGAAATTCTTAAAAGATCTATAGAAGAATTACACAATGATAAACTTACAACTGACTTTGTTCAGCATGACAACGCCACTGCTCATACAGCAAGACAGGCAATACAATATCTAGAACAATTTTGTGACGAGAGACGAATTAGTGCAAATAGGTGGCCACCAAGATCAAACCAATAGTCTCTTTCTTTATTTGGTCACGTCGGTACAAAAATTTATCAAAGTCAAATACATACACTTCAAGAATTAAAAATGCAATAGCAGCAGCAATTGAACAAACTACTCCAAAGATACTGGAAAATGTGTATAGAACAGTAAATACAAGTTAATATTGGAACGTTTGCAAGTAGAAACATATGGATACTAGTTTGATATCAAGAAATGAGCAATGTATGATATTTATTAACGAATGTGTTGCTTTTGATACTTTGTGCTACTAATAATAAATAAAACAGAAGTTGCATTCCAATTCTTATTTTATTTTCATTAAATATTTAGAATACAACTATTTGACAGCTAAAAATAAGCAGTGAAAGGTATAGACGAACCGCAACCTTAACCAAGGCGAAATTGTTGCTGGTCAAGAACATATTTGTAAACAAAGCATTAGTAATTAATGTTGTTGTGTGGAATACTAGTTTTTATAATAGGCTAATAATATAATAATAATAATAGGAAACTAATTATTAGTGATTTGTGATAGACAAACCGACTTACTATCATCAAGTAATTCGATACATTTAACTTTTTGTTCCATTTTTATAAATTCTTTTCTATTAATGCTGCTAATTATATTGTGATTGATATCTCAAAATCTCAAAAGTATTGTTTTTATAAAATAAAAATACATATGGACGCCAGTGTACACCAACATTTATAGAGTGGTAAAGTCCTAATTTGGAATTTTATCGTGAAAGCGGCACGGTCAATCATTTTAAATCTCTCTGTACATTAAATGTTCGCCATAACAAGCTAGCATGTGCCCAGCGTATTTACTTTTGGCCAGGCGAAGTAGAACCACTTTCCCCTTCTAAATCATTCATGCATCCTTTACATAAGCGAATATTCTTCCCTTACACAAATAGCAAAAATTAAAAGTTATCCTTAAAAAGGTCAAAGCTCTGGACAAGAACAAGGGCGAAAGGAAAGCACCGGATGTCAACAGTGATTTGCTCTAGTTTAGTTCGTGTGTAATCCAGTGCGCACCCGAACTTGTCACAAAGTGCTGTTTAGTGGGTAAAATCCTGCCGGACGAAATGTTAATTGTCGTGAAAAGGGTCATTATTCCAGGTCAGATACAAAGAGAGATCAAATGTAGACCGAACGGATTAATTTGTTGCGGAACTCGAAACAGAATGAAGAGACCTGCTGCACGCTCGCTTGGCTCGTTCGTCCTTCCCGTTTTACTAGCATATTCCTGGCACGGACCTGTGGACGTGTCAAATGAGCTAGTGTGGTCTTACAATGTTAGTCCGCGGCGTGTGTAACTGTTTTGCCTCGTTATGCGGAAATTTACAACACATAATGCGGTTTTTGTTTGGAGTACGAACATCGCGCTCTCGACAAAATGTATTGATTAGTTCGCATGTAAATTCTAACTTTATCGCAGCCTATTGACGATGACGCACCAGAGGATTTAATCTTCTCACGATATTGTCCTTTGATGTGGCACAACCGTAATTCTTATACTCTTAGGGTCAAACGATAAAAACAATCATTTGTCTCGAAAATTACATTACTATACGATTTTTAAATTTCAAAGAAACGAAATACAAATTCGAGACGTCGGTGCGTTTTCGAGAAATCATCCACGATTACACATCGCGTTCTCGCAGATCTTGCCTTTCATATCGAAAATCCCATCTCGGATCTTCTAGCAACGTATATTATTGCAAATATATTCAAAGCTAGTACAAAGCTCGTCACACGTGGATAATTCCGGAACGAAAATAAAAAGGGGAAAGACGGGGAGAAAAAGGAGAGAAACGAAAGCGATCGCGAGATATACGGACGAAATACTAAATCACATCTATCTTCGCGATATCCATAAACAGATGGGAAATTTTATTTGTTATTCAAATATCGCACACGCATATTCGAATTTCGATATACATACGTCGTCCGTATACGGACGCAGATATCAGCGAAATACGGTTGATAAATAGCTCGGGGCCCGAGATTCCAATATAACAGCTCTAACAAGAATACGTGTACCCCGTCTCCAAATAAACGCCTGAAACGGAGAAGAAGAAACGGCGCACGTGAAAATATACAACAAAAGAAACCATCCACGTTCATCCTACAATAGCGTAATAACACGAATTGTATTGGAAACTCGACGGATGGATATGTATAATTTTATTCGACGTTGTGTGTATTAGAATGAGAGTATACTACGCTATTCGTATGGCGTATAACTTGCGGGTACGTATGGAATATGAAGGTGATATCTAGAACGTCGAAAAGCATTATATTAGGCTGGAAATAAGAGGAATAACACCGGAGCACTGGCAAACGGGCATAATCGTACCAATACACAAGGAGGGAGATACATGGCACTGCAAAAATTACAAGGGAATTAAGCTACTTATTGTTAGTACAGTCGGAAAAATATACACCAGAAAAATGGGAAGAAGACTGCTGCATGTACTAGAATAATCGTTTGACGATTCGCAACTCCGGATTCAGACCAGGAAGGGAGGTGACAGATGAGATCTTTATCATAAGACAAATAAACGAGACATAGAAATAGAGAAAGCCTGACAAGAAGAAGACACAAGAAGAGACAAGGTGAAAAGAGAGGACATGAGGATAACCTTAAAGAAAAGAGGATTAGATAAGGAGGACGATTGATGGGATAAAAGGCACATATGTACAAGAGAGCGGGGAATGCTATTAGAATGCATCACGGAAAATCAGAATGCTATGAGAGAATACAAGAAGTAGGACAAGGATGCATTCAGAATTCAATTCTGTTCGCAGTAGTTCTGCATGAGATACTAGAAGGTGCTAAAAGACAAGTAAAACAGTACGATATAGGATTATGGAACATGGATATGATAAGTAGTCTGGGAAAACAGCGGTAACAGGGTACAATTACCGAAATAAGTTACGACAGCATCGCCGACTCCGCAATCTAGTCAGTACGCTGTATGGGAGTAGCTCTGTGTATGTAGACTGTCGTAACTTATTTTGTACTTACCGCTGTTTGCCCAAACTAATGATAAAGGTGTCCGAAATAACCTATGTCGATGGTATGGTCCTCTTAGTGAAAGACGAAACAACTTTGAACGAAAATGTTAGAACGGATACCTGGAAAAAGCTAATTTGAAAATAAACGGAGAAAAGACTAAGACCATGATTATAAGTAATGAAAAACATGACATATTGTTAAAGAAAGAAAGATTGAAACAGGTGGCTAGCTTCAAATACTTCGTGACAATTTTAACTGAGAATGGAAGATTCGATGAAGAGATAAAAAGAAGAAATGAAGCAGCAAGAAGACTATTTTGTAGCACAAATAACACTTACTTAAATGAAAAAGAGATATCCAAGGGAGCCAAAACTGAGATCTTCAAAACAATAGCAGTACCAATACTCACTTCTGCTTCGGAAATTGAATCAACAACAAAGAAACAGAAACAAAAAATACAAAGTAAGGAAGTGAGGTTTCTAAGAAGGATAGATCACAAAATTAAAACGGATAAAGTAAGAAGTAAAGTAAGAGGGAACTTGGAAATAGAATGCATATGAGACAGAATAAGAACAAGGTCAGCTGAGGTGGTTGGAGTACATAATGAGAATGGAAATCGATAGAATGGTTAACCTACTGCTTAAAGCCAAAACCAGTCAAAAGGAAACAGAGAGGAAGATCTAGAAAGAGCTGGACGAAGGAAATACGTGAAGCAAGCGAAAGTAGAAAGATAAGTTGGAAGGAGACTAGGAGGCAGATACAGGATAGATAGTCATGGAGAGAAGCATGGAAACGAATCCCGAAACAAAACTCCAACATACACGACAGCAAAAAGGGTATAGGGGTTAGGATTTGGACTAGGGTAGGATAGAACTAAGAGGAGAAGCCGCGCCCTCGAAATGCGATTCGACGGAATTAGGATAACCTTAAAAGACCTTTCAAGCTGGTTGTACCTGATAGGGATGCGAAAATGGAATTGGGGTACCTATTCAAAGGAAATGGAAACATCCGATTCATAGACGGATCAACGATGGACACCGGAACTAGAGAAGAAAATTACAGAAAGCGTTAATAAGATTTCCAAGCTGGGATTACCGTCACAGAGAAATATTGCCTAAACCACGATATGGAGATTTAGAAAGAACAATGACGAAACAACCAAGCCCTTCAGAGCAATTCAAAGTGCTACGGACTAGAAGGATTGCCCGTCAGATCACAATAATCTATGGTGAGTGCCTATATATCGGGGCATACAAGATAAGGACGATAAGGACGTCAACCTTCTGGGAAATGAGAGGCCAAAGAGAAAACGTGCAGGTGCCGAAATTACATGTGGAATTCCCGTAAGGACTGAGATGAGGACCTCACCGAAGGAACCGCACGGGAAGCACTGAAAACAGCGCCGGAACTAAATTAGTCTCGCATGTTCATTCTTTTCAATTGCTGTGAATAAACAATAACCAAATTGGGAAGCAAGAGGGTTTGTTAACGGAACACAGCCGACTTAACTAGCATCTCCACATCATAGGAATAGTGTAAAGTTCTCTCTGCAGAGCCTTCTGTGAGGAAGAAGAAACATCGCAACATGTGCTCGGTGAGTGCCAGTATTGAACTTTAGGGTCAACACCGCGTAAATTGTTCAGAAAATCCAATTTTTTTCTTAGTGGCTGAGTAGATGCTTTGAACCTTCTAGAATATGAGGAAGAAAGTTTATTACCTGAAACATTTTTTTCTTTGAAATTTCGAGCTCTTCCCAAGAGCGCGTTGGACATCTCCGAAAGATCAAGTAACTCGGTATCGCAACAATGCTTCATCGAGACGACCATTGAATAGATTTGAACTTGATAGCGATTCGGAAGGAGATGGTGCTTCTGCCCATTTATGAGGAGCTGAGTAGAGACGAGTAAACTGTTGCTTGGGAGGCTACACGCAAAATAGCAACATAAGATTGCTATTGTTTAGAATTTGGCTAAGAAGTCTTATTCAAGTGGCAAAAGTCTTTAATATAGCAACTTATATTGCTGTGTGCAATTCTAATGATGGTCTGACAAATATCCTACGAATCATGGAAGTTCACTCCTACAATTTTTGTCTTGAACCCGCTGCTAAACACAATAGCCACGCCGACCGCTCTTCGACAGATGCGGCAAAAGAGCCACGCTCTAGCATACAACATTCGAGGAAAGAGACCGAGGAAGAATATTTGAACATGAAAGGGCAGCTTTATGCCTCTGGGATAGTAGATTAATGATAAAAAAGTCGAATTTTTCATTTTTTCATGTTTATAACATATTTCAAAACTTTAAACGCGTTTTAAAATAAGATAAAGTGAAATACGTACGGGATTTTCGATAAGTTAATTTAAACTTTATTTATTAACAAATTATTGCCCTTTTTCTTGTCGAAAATTGAATTTCTTACTTCAAAGGCTCACCGATCTCACATAAAATTAATATTTTTAAAATTCCGTACGTATTTCACTAGATATGACCGTATAGATCAGGTGACTTCTTTTTCATTATGAATTCAAATTTACACCAGCCGAGAATGACTCCGGCGTTGCCGTTTTTTAATAGTTAATAAAGATAATTTTTGTTTAATACTTAAATATATGCTTAACAACTGCCTCGAATATTATTACCCTATTACCTTTCCTTCCATTCAAAAGAAATTGTCGAAAATACGGTTTTTTTAGACTGTTACAGTGGTGTTACCCTTAAACGCTTCGTATATCAGTTTCTGCAATCAAAGCAGATAAAAAGAGTTCTCATTGGAAAGGTAAGTACGATCGAGGACATCGATCTGATGGAGTAGATATTTAAGAACCACAATAAATCAATGAGCTTCATTGCGGTGGGTGATGCAGCATACCCTTAAGGGAAAAGAAAACATATTCATCGGGGATTTTCGGGATAACTCGAACTGTGAGAATGCTCAAATTTGTGTTTCTTTTCTTTTTAACGCAATGGCAAAATCGTTGAAGGTCGAAAATACACCTGTGTGGAAAAGCGAAACAGTCGGAAATTGTTTTTATTAAAGTATTTGATTTTCACTGGCACCGATTTCCACAACAAGCCGCTTATGAAAACGGGTGCAACCCCATTTATAAAAGCGCTTTATGTATGTACATATGTACAGCTTATATAGTTTATGACACGTCATATCGGGATTTTTAGGCATTACCGATAAACAAGTTGCACCGTATCAACGGAATAAACAACGAGGGAACGATAATTCAAAACGTTCACGTATGATAGACGACAACGGCTCGACTATACACAATCGCATTAGTGTTGATGCCGTGTTATTCGACTGCCCTTATTGCCTCATTAATGCAAATGTATGGTCGGATCCGCTCCAAATGGAAATGGAATGAATTCGTCCGGAACGGGCCCCGCCATGCGAAAAACGCCCACCATCCAAAGTTCAAAATATATTTATTAAACTAAATGCGGCCGAAACGGGGATGTTTATTTCCGTGCGACCCCCGATAAAAATGTAACGTCACCGCTTCATTATAATTTATAGACCCAACTGCGGGAGACTGATAAATGACTATGCGTGCAATTCGGCGCGGTAATGTATGTTAATTATTGCGACTCACTTATTGAATTAAATTAATGTTAACGAATGTGTATCGATGTTTTATGCATATGCGTACATATTTTGGGATACGCACGCTAGCGGTGATTTATTAGTTTTACGGTAGGATGCCGTTGCGCCGATAGGAACGTTTACATTAGCGCTTGAAAGCGTAATTTGTAACCCATTTCCACAACAGGGAAAATGCTTTTGAAGAAATTATGTTTTCTTTTATATATTTCAGTCCAGTACGGTATAAATAGAAAATCGAAAGGGACCCCAAAATTCACATTTGTCAGTAATGTCTTGTTATCCTTTGTTTACGAAAAAGTCACTACCATAGACTCAACTAACGAAATGTATTTATAGCTGGAAAACATTGACAATTTTCTTTTGTTATTTTTCATGAAGAAATATCTAGTAAACGTGTGTTTTTCCAGATAAATGAACCGCATGACCTAAACACAGAAGCACTAAAGAAAGTTGAGAATGACAGCAATAGTGTGGGCAGTGTAGATCCCCGATGACCTATAACCTTTTCTAGAGGTTTGGGATTTCTTTGCTTCAAGGGAGTCTTAACATTTTTGGTCATAGAGCCCGAATATCCATACGTTCAAACATTCCAACACAAAAACCGGGGAGCCCAGCTAAAGAAAAGAATGGACTCCAAAAAAGAGTGGCAATGTTCGAGGTGATCCTCCTTAACAGCCTTTCTTCATAGTCTGAGAATTCCAAACTTACGGGAAGATATTCCTTAACATTGTTAAGCATAGAAATCCCAAACTAACATAAAAGACATAAAATAAAATATATGCAAGTGACAGGTAACTGCAATCCCCTCTTAAACTACTAAAAGAATTAAATGTTTCGTTCAACAAATACATTATTAAATTACCCGAAAACCAATCTGTTCAACAAATACATTATTAAATTACCCGAAAACCAATCTGTTCAACCCCCTCCGAAATACGAAAAGAATTAAAGTTACTAGGGCTTTTTTTTCAAAAACTCAAGGATACAAAAATAAAATAAAATAAAATAAGAGCGGGACCTAGCGTGACGTAGTTACGGTTGTCAACCTTTGTAGGGCGTGGTAATCGCTATCGAGACGAAAACTGTCCAAAGTGGCGGGTTTTCTCGCACTTGAGGTAAAGATGTCGGAAAATACAGCTGCACACAGCAAACTGCTTCTACGATAGTTCTCAGATATTCTAGCCTATACTAGTTATACCAGCCTACACTAGTTTCCTACAACGTGAAAGAGAAAATAACGCATCGTGATTAACAAAAAAAGGAAAACTCACCTCCAATCGAAGAAGAAACAAGGCTCAACGTGGACGATAGTTAGAACAGTAAAATTAGGAAAGCGAAACTTCCAGAGTTACACAACAATGATGTAAAACTTAACCCAACGTCGAATTTCCGTGTACATCCTCGATAACGCCACTTAAAAGCAAAAACGGGATAACTTATTCACGGAAAACGACCTGTGCAACTCAACGCTAGAAGCCTATTGCCTATTATAAGTCCAACATTTTTTCTATTTCTTAATATGGATTAAATTAAATAGCAAACAGGGAATCTACACAAAAGCTTTTCGATAAGTCTTAACTATCATATCGAACATTTCGAGCATGTAAACCTAGTGGTTTTTCGCTTATTATTGACAAAACATGAAAGCTATAGAAGCTCTTAACATTATAAAAAGCTACTATTTGATAGTTACACATACTGTTTCTAAATCCAGGATACATAGCCTTCAAACTAGTTTTGGAACCAAGAAGAAAAATTTAAGTTCAAGCGATCTTGTAAGAGAGTACCTTATAACCACAATATAGGCATCTCTGTCTCGATACATACTCTCGCTTACGCTACATGTAGTGATTTAGGCCGTCATTATTGCCCCAAACACCGTGCATAGTCTGTGAACTTAGCACACTCAGAAAAACAAAATATGTGATATGTGAGGGTCTTATTAATCTCATTATACTAAAAAGATTAAGAAGTTAATTTTAAACGTCTACACCGTATCTGGAAGTAGTTGAATATAAAATAAGGGCGAATATGTCATGTGAACCACATTATGAATTCCACGCAATCTGATGATTTTCTGCCCGTATTTTCAAGCTTAAATTTTAATTGATGATCAACTAAATTTGCTTGTCGACAGGAATTGTGCTACGCACATAGACTACATTGATATCAAAGTCTAATTGGTAGTAAGTAGTACTTATTCCTGGAATAAGCAAATTTATACAACGAGTAATTGAGTGTAAATGAATTGGTCATTACAATAACGTAATCCTTTGAGGTTAGATTGTTCAGTTCGTGGAAACGCTTCGTCGCGTGAATAAATTGATATCAGCTACCTTGAAACACGAACATATTTAAATTGCGTATTTAATAAATGTAAGCACTTAGAGTGTGATGAATGTAGGGGCTGGAGAATATAACGCATAATGAAGTGGTGCTGTTGACGTAAAGGGTGCCGTATTTTACCGTTAGTGAAAATTTCGAGATGCATACGATCAACACAACCAGTTCTTTCCCATATACAAAAAATGGTTTCCCAACCACTTCCTGCAAATAAATTTTTAGAAATATTTCCCTTCAGTGCACGTTAATTACAACCAAAGCTAGCTCCAAATTGAAATTAACTCGCGATAAACTCATCTTTTTAATCATTACGATGAACTTGCATCCTGAAAAAGTTTCATCTATTTTTTACTAAAGATTTTAGTGTGTAAGAATTCAAAAGTTAGACAGCAGTCTTATTATTATTATAACCTCTGTTTATGTTGGCTATGGAGTCTTACTACGCTTAGTACGCTTAGTACCTACTGGACCTGTAATAATGACTTGAATCATTTTAATAGCTTTGCATCTGATTGAATACTAAAATATATCCACCGTATTCTAATCTCGAAATCCATAAAAACTTTGGGTCATAAAAGTCGAGGTTATTGCCATAAATAATTATTTCGCGCTAAATTTCGCTGAGCAGTCGAAAATGCTTATAGTGGTTTTATTTAATTACTGAATTAATTTCGAACGCTTTTAAGCACTTTGCAACTACCGGAATAAAAAAGGGGGATACAGTTAATTAAGCTTTACTACTAGGGAGAACGCGTACTAATTTTCCACTACCGGCGGCTATAAACGTTTAATATTAGGAGCCGCTTTTATCCGGATAACATGAATTTTACATTATCGTTTCATGAATAACCAACATCGATTATTGCGACAAAAAAGCTTAACATAACAATAGAGACCGCAAATCGCGATGAAAATACGACCGCGATGGTCGCTGCGCCAATTAATTCAATTTAAACAAAACGCAACGTTTGGGGATTTTCATTACTGCGGAAAATATGAAATTTTGCGCCATATTAGTTTTTGCGGTTGTTAGCAAATTGATGCGCGCATTTTGTGAGATAAAGTTGTAACAGGAAAAATGATTAAATTAATTATATCGAAAAGTTTTGCGGTTTACACGGGATCAGTAAATTCATATTAGAATTATACGTATGTATCTATATAAGTACTTAGATACTATGCAAGAATTTCATTTACAATAAATCAACTCATCGAAAACATAGTTCATGGGAATAATTTCTGGCGTTGTTATAATAAAACTGCTTTAAAGCTTATTTCAGTCAGTCCATATTTGCGCTTCTAATGCGTAATTCCACTAATCGGAAACTATCTAGGTTCCAAGTTTCCACATTATAGTTTAAAATGTAATGAGATTGGAGCAAAGCGTACGCATATAGTTTACTTACTAGTTGCCCTTCATGCAAAGTACCCATCTAATACATAATGAACGCTGATGGTGATTATCCGTGTAAAGGTTAAGCTCAAGTTGCAATATTGTTCCTTCGTATACCGTTGTTAGTTGCCTTTTTTCTTATTCTAATCGCAATACTCAAATAAAACCAATAAATACTACGAACTCAGAGCGAATTGCTTTGTGTTACAAATTATGTTAAGGAAAATGTGAAGATACTGTTATCCAGCATAAGAAATTCTCCAACTGAAACTGCAACATTGGTTTAATCCTAACTAACTTACGTGCAGATAAATATAAAGCAGTGTTGATGCCATATCTAAATAAAACAAAATCAAATGTGATACACAGAAAAACTAGTACTTTGTTTTTATATCACTTATTTAATGAGACACAACGTGACTATAGTTTCAACATGGAACATGTCATTATCAAACGATAAATACGTTTAATATTTATGGTTTGATAATAACATGTTCCATGTGGAAACTATAGTCACGTTGTGTCTCATTAAATAAGTACTATAAAAACAAAGTACTAGTTTTTCTGTATATCAATATGATTAACTATCACGAAGTAACCGCTTCCACAATCAATTTTTCTTTAAATCAAATGTAATGTTTGTTTTCTGGAAGGTACGCACCTCCAATGGAACGCTACGGTGAAATACTTTAGGGTGATCCTTGACCAGAAGCTAATCTTTAAGGCAGATTTAGATTTCACTTCCCCAAAATATTCCTTACAATTCTTGTCTTGGTGAATTATATTAAAATATGACTTCCCTGTTTGTTTCGAAAGTGCCACGATGATATACACTGTGCCACGAAACATTTTCTCTAGCACTTTCGAAACAAACAGAGTACAACAAGTTTTATTGTAACACAATTTATCAGGAGAAGAATTTTGAAGAATATTTTGACGGGAATTACGCTATCAGAAGTGATATCAAAATGCGCTTCCAATGCGAGGTTGCAGACTTTCATACCTCCGAGATAAACAATTCTTGACTTACTGTTAGTACGCGTTTCGACAATGATGGCAAATTTATTGAAGAGTAATACATACAGTGGGAATTTATAGTTAGTGTAGGTTTTATGAAATAGGTATTGATCATTTCTGTATACACGATACATATACACATATGTACATGAATAGTCTAATAGCCTACATTTTCTTATTTGTCCAATATCAGTTCTTCAAGTAATAAAAGCATGCATGCATATTATATAGAGGAAAACAAATTGTAAAGCGCGCTGCCGGCACCTCCACCAAAACTCTATTCTCACATACTACTTCTTTATTTAGATTTCGGGAGCGGTTTCTTTGATACTATATATCTGCAAATCATTTGTGGTGAATGTAGCTATTATTAAAACAAAAATAGATCAGATCACGAATAAGAAAAATGGTAAACATTTAATAATCGTTTCAATTCATTCTGTTGGAGCCAGCTAATAAGAAAATGCGTACATTGTGAAAAACATTCGACATTACATCGTTAACGGGAGTAGTTAGAGGTATAAGTCTATCGCCTTTTTCGACAAATGCGTGTCTTGTTCGCTGTATATAGATTGTTCTTTTAGCGAACAAGACACGCGTTTATCGAACCTTAGTGATAGTAGAACGTCAACGCGTTAAGATAGTGACTGAATTTCTCTAACGTAACTGAATAAAAATTTATTCAAAAATTTTCGCAAAAAATTACCAAAATTTTGTAGGTATGAGAAACGAAGTATGCGCCCGAAATTCGCGGCCTAACAGGTTTATACATATTCAATTGTGTTTTAAACTCTGTTACGTCATAGTTGCACATGCGTAAATGCTACACTATATATATTACGGTTAGCAGGGTATCAGTTTTTAATAGCCAGCCAGACAACGTGACTAGTGCATGAAATTGTCGCAGCTCATAAAAACAAAATACAGTATGATCATTAAATTTTTAACAAAAGAAGGGCATACGCCTAATGACATTAAACAACGTTTAGACGGTGTCTATGGTGATTTATTTGCTTGATATTACACTTCCGTCTCTCTTTCTCAAATAAATGCTTTTATTTTTATGCTTGCTTTACTTCTTGATAAAACGATACGACCTCTTTGTTTTAAAATTTTCTTCAATGTTTTAGATTATCCCCTCGTTAAAGTCTCTACGATGCCCTGCGTATGTTTTCCCTGTATTCTTTACATTCTTTGTTGAACCATTCTTCTTTCTTTCTTTCGTTTTGTATTCTTTATATTTCTGATTTTGTTTCTAATTTTGATTCGATTGTAGAACGTCTAACTTTTTGTAACACTGCCTTTATTTTCTCTTCGTATTGTCTACTGGATTCTTCGGCTTTTAATTTCCGTATATCGCATTTTCGTTTGCTTGTTTTCCTTAATCGCTTTCGTCGCATCTTCCTATATATGTTATTATTCGTAATGGGACTTGCCTCGTTGTTCTCTTCTCGCCTCACGCTGTGACTTTATAGAATATCGACAAATATCCACATAGCTAAACTAACATTTTTATTTCTTCTTCCAACTGTGATAGTTTCAGCCTATGTTCTTCTCAAGACCTTTATTCTCCATATTTCCTGTATGTGTGATAAAATAGTAGAAGTGTTTTTGTCGTGGAAATGAAGCATTTTGTATTCATAAAGGTACCAACCCATGAATAGATGAAAATCTAGTATAAAAAGAATCAGAATTCGGTGGTAGAAGCATCTAGTAATTTCGTATTGCACCGAGTATTTCAATTTTAGTAAAAAAGCCAGCTACAAAATGGACAAATTCATACTTCATATGGCTTTTAATAACAGCTGAAAATCGTATTGTTTAGCCATCTTATAAAGGATGTTTTTTCTTTAACTTTACTACGAGTACTTACAGCTTAGAACATTTCTGCAGGATTGATTACGTCTCGGTGAGTTTTAACAGAATCATTTATCGTATATTCATACACTATGAGTGCTAATAGAGAACGGAGACAATGTTGACGGCTAAGTTTTAACGCTTAGTAATTGAGTACATACATAGTTTCGCACTTCGAGCTACCTCGATTTATTATGCCTGACGAGTTCAAAATTTGATTTGTTGTAAACTAGACATTATTGTTCTGAGACAATTAAGCTGATTATTAGTTTTGTATGTATAAAGAGGAACCCACTAACGTAAACTGAAATAATTGGCCATTAGCGTGTGTCTGGTTGAATATAATCATATTTGTTAGTACGTTTCCGCAGATTGTGATGTGGACGTTTATCGAGATGATCTGCTATGGTTCTAAATGTACGACAGGCAGCTGTTTAGGGATATCGTGCAATGTCAAAATAATGATACCGTAGTCATCACCTTGCCTCAGCCTTCAGTTTTAGGTGATGTACGTGTGCACATATGTACACCCTAGCCAAAGTATTATTTCAAAACTTGAGTGTGGAAATGAAACAGCGAATTGGCGTTTATTTCCGGATTTATAGAATAAGGGTAAGTAAGTTCTGAACATGTTTGCTTTTTCATAAAAAGGTTATATAAGTACGAGCACATTGCTTATCATTCTACTTCGTTAAAATGCAATACCATTTCAACTTTTCCGGAAGAGATTTTGAGTTACATCTCAGCAACGTATTAAAGTTTAATGTGTTAAGTTATATCATTAATAACATTATTATTACAGCAGGAATCCTAGCCCCAGCTATTTTGCTTTCTGTTTGATTATTTTCACTATATGATCCCCAATTTCCTGTAAAAGTTTACGATTAGTTCTTCTTCTGTATTCACGATCATTATCTTCTTTGTTCCAAGTATCACTCTCATTATTTTTCTCTTTGTTATTTTCAGGTCTTCCCTACCCTTCTTCATTACTTGTTTCACTATAGTATTTTATTTTTATTTATTTATCTCCTTTCATACTTTTCTGTGAGTTAGTGTGGCTAATATTTTGTATGCTGTGTTTAGTACGGCAATCCCTCTGTAGTTATTACATATTTTCTAATCTCCTTTTTCATGAATTATTATTATTCGCCAGTATTCCCGTTCCTGTGGCACTTTTTATTCTTTCCCTATTTTCCATATTAGTTGATACAAGCATTCTCTTAATTCTAGCGCTTCCAGTTTAAACAGTTCTATACTTATCCCGTCTACGCCTTGTATCTTTTCGTTTCTATTTCTATTTATTACTTTATCAATTTCTTCCCTTGTCGGAGTCGGATAGAGGGACTTAATACTTCTCACTCTAAGGATTTTCGGCATTTACTTCTATATCCCGCTTTTCCTAGTCTCTTAATAAATTCTTCAATTGTTCTTTCCATATTTATCTGTGCCGTTATTCATTTTCTGTGGTTCTTCCTTCCTTGATCATTATTTCATTTATTTTCACTTTGTAAACTTTATTCTGGTCACCAACCATTTTTTTTATATAATAACGAGTTTCCATTTTTATTCTCCAGTTCTATTCCCTTTATTTTGTTGCCCACACAATTTCTTTTCATTTTTTCCTGATTAGTGTTTTACTTTCGTTTCCCACTTTTTCATACTTCTTCCTATTTTCTCCTCTATTGCTATTCAACCATTTGAGTGTTATATCTTTTCTTTCTGTATAATGTTTCTGCATTCCTCGTTCTACCATGCTCTCGTTTTTTGTCGTTTTTATATTCCTAGGTTTTCCTTTACTGCTTTATTAACACATATTTTTATTTTGTTCCATTTTGTCCCTATATCTTCATCACATCGGATATTTAATTTATTTTGGATGTTTTTGTCATACTTGCTTCTTGTGTGTTCTTCGTTTAATATTTCTCTGTGCCATCTACGCCGAGTGTTCTTGCTTTTTATTTCTCTTTACCTTTTGCCTAATTGTTGCGAAAAGATCTTAGTCGACGTTTGCGCCCATGTACATATAGTATTAAAAATTGCATTCTCCTTAGTATCAATACGTTATCGATTTGGGTATAGATAGATGACCCCGAGGCCATAACATCTCAGAACTTACGGCTTGTAAATAAACTAACCGATTTTATATACGTACGTATCCTTAGTCTTATGAAATACCATTGCTATTCAAATCTTCGAAGTTGTGTAAGGATAGTATTCATTAAACGTCTAGTTTCTTCTTGTTTGTATTTTCTAAAAATACTTCAAGTTATTTAATTGTTATAACACAAGATAATCTTAGATATATTTCTATATATATGTCGTGATCAACTAAAGTCGTAATATATCTAAATAATATCCTAAGAAGACTATTATTATTACATATTGGTGTGATTACGTGTGATTCTCGAAAATCTGGAAAACCTATTTCCATTTGATCTTTACTTCAAGCATATCAATTTTCGAAGGACTAGTCTGTACTTATTTGCGGAACCACAAACTTTATACGAGGTTTTTTCATACATCCCCTTTTCTTATTCATAAAGTCGAAAAACGTTGCGACCATTTCCACTCTAAGCATTTCGAATAAAATATAAAGTAGATACAACGCATCGTATCTTTTGGGAACGCTTCCCGCATCGACGACGATTTCTCAGATAAAAATTTCATCAATCGGCGTCGCGTCGCGGGACGCGAGAGCCGAAGCAGAAGAGGGAAAAAACGAAGTAAAGGGAACTCACATGCGGTCGGGCAAAAACTGAACGTCGGGACGCAGGAGCGCGCGAAATATTCAATTTGTCAAAACCGAGGTAGAGCCCCCGAAGCGTCAGGTCACAAGCCTAAAAGTAGCAGGAGCAAAACACGTCTGCCAGCAAACACTGCGAAGGCGAAGCATAAAAGTCCTTGAGTTGCAAAACTCCAACAAAAAAAGGAAAGGAGAAATGATGAATAGCTGCCCCCAAAGACGGAAGCGGAGAACGGAAGATGAAAGAGGTGAATATTATGTTTGTCACCTCGTTCATAATTTAGTAGTGTTAAGTAGGTGTCTGGGTTAACGTGTGTCGGAAGTCAAGGAATAGTAGTGTGATAAGAATTCTCTTAACGTTGATATCCTGGATAAACTGCATTAGTGACCCATCACTAAAATTTTTAATCGTGGAAAGAGAGAGTGTTTTCCTGAAAAGATTGTCATACGTTGGGTGCAGAAAAGCGCTTACTTACGGAAAGTTAATGGCCAATCTTAGGGCAAACATACCTTTTCCTCGATTTATAAAAAATAGCTTTGCCGCTATTTCCATGACATTAAATTGGAAGACACTTCGGAATATTCAATTTAAGCTCGTTATTAGATCAGGTGTGATGATAAATTAATTATTCTTATAAGAATAAACAGTCAATATAGAAATTCAACACAACGAAACGGCTCAATATCATCGAGATAGAGTAGGTGTTTGCAATTTTAAGTGGAAGAAGCATTGCTGGACAGAAGAAGTAACAAAGAACAGAAGCTAATAAACTTTGAATACTTCGGGACGTTACTAACCGATACGAACCAAATATTGGACGTATGGTCATCCAGAATAACTATTAGAAATTGCGAGGAATCTTAGGTAAAACGAAATATCAGAGAACATGGAGTATATAACAGAACAGTAAATCTAGATGCAAGTTTTAGTGTATCGTCCTAAAATGCCAGGACAAGTTAGAATTTAAACAGTGCACCAGTCGTCCATGAGGGAGACAATAAGAAACAAATTTATCCATAGAATCCGCCAAGCAGGTACTTTACGTCCACTGAGTGTTTTGTGTTTTCTAAATTGTGTTCTCCAAATTTTAAAAATGATTTGAATTTCTTGGGATGTCCGTACTTTATGGATCCTCTGGATTGTTTGAACAACTTTTTCAATTCCCTCTTTGTTCTGTTAATTTAAAGAAAAATGATTGTCCTGTTGTTCTTTATTGTCTTTTTATTTAGTTTATAGTTTTCATGAGTTTCCTAGTTTTCTCGCCTTTTCTAATTGATTAATTATTCCAGTTCTTTGATTCCCTATATTTGTTAAATTCTCTTTTGATGTTTGCCGTCTTATACCTTTGTATATCTTGGCCTTGTCGGATTCCTGATCTTGGTCGAAATTTAAATTTTGTATTCTTCCAAGCGGTATTTCTAGAATTAATTCCGTTTGTTTTTCTCCTTGAATAATTAACTCAGAACCTAAGTTCTCCAAATTCTCTAGATTTTACTGAATTCTCTCATTTCTCTACTGTTTCAGACTCTGTAAGTTTCGATATCCTTGCAGTTACTCGAATTTAAAGAATTATGAATATCGCTGAAATCAATCCGGTTCTCTGGTTTCTTCGAATCCGTTACATTTCTTTATTTTTCCCTATCATCCTTTTCATCCATAATTTCTTGGACATTTTGGATACTCTGAATTCGTTAGATTCTTTATCTTCGTAGAAATTTTAACGTTTATATGCTTTTAAGCTTGTCTTCTAGCAATCTCTTGTATTCGTTCATCTTTTTCTTTTTAAGCCCATTAGTTAGATTACATTGGCTCTTACGCCACTATAAAAAGTGGAGAAAGCCACAAATAGAACTCCCATTAAACTAGGTGGTTGTGAACTGTGGAGGAATCTTCAAATTACCCCCATTCCTGGGGAGTCTGCTTTCCTGGAACTTATTGGCAGTCCTAGGACAGTTGCCGAGCTATTCATAAGCACAGCTGTGAGAGAAATTACTACAACAAATACGCTTTGTCTCAAAACCTTTCAGGTCCTCTGAAATTGCTTCAATTTCAAGAATTACGGATGCCGATGTGCCTATGGGACTTAGGAGATCCAATCCTATATCAATCGAAGCGCCCTGACGAGCCGAATTGAACGACGCAGGATTTTTGTACCTTTCTCCAACAGTTACCGAGAAAATTGCAAAAAAACGGCGAAAAAATCGCTAAATTGCACCCCCGACTGAATTTTTCAATCTACGACAATTCCTCCTGCATCATTCAAAAGAGCTTTCTGATTCGGAATCACTCCCGGATCGGCTTTCTGTCGTTGATAGTTTGGACACTACGAGCGCCTGAAGTTTGCCTATTTTTTCCCTACATTTATCCCTTTATTCGGTCTATTTTACGCGTTTTGCCCAAACTTCGAATGGCATTTTCCCGAAACCTATGCGTTCTCGTCCAAACCGATTCTATTATGTCTATAACCCAAAATAGCGTCAATTTTTCGTCAAATCACCAAGATTTTGTTAAAAATTGTAATTTTCAATTTCGGCCGAATTTGAAATCGCCCTCACTATTTTATTTGTGGTGCGATCGCGATCGAATAGATCTTTCTATATGCAGATTTTGTCTAGAAATCGAATGGAACGAACGCGCTATCTCTAATAGTTTTCACGTTAGAACGAAATTATGGTCATTTCAGGTAAGAATTATTTTCAAACTTCAAAGTGCTCTGAAACGATAAGGCTTAGGGACCTCCGTTTTATTTCATTTTAATCAGATCCTCTAATACTTTAAGCCTACACAAGTTGAATTGGATGCGCTATCGGAAGTATGCAATCTCGACGAACTGTCAAAATTTCTATGCTTTGAGGTAGAAATTTTGTTCCACAAACATCTTTTTACGTCCAATCGCGTTCAAAATATGTCTATAAACGCTTTCGACTCTCTGGTTTCTTTGAGTCGTCATATTTTTTCATTTTTATGTCTTCCTTTCAATTAATTTCTTAGAAGTTTTGGATTCTTTGTCCTCCTACAATTCTTTCTTTCCTTTTCCTTCTAAGCTTGAATTTTCTGCAATTTTTCGACATATCTTGCATTCTTTTGGTATTCCTTTCTATTTCCATATTTAGCGTGAACTCACCAATACTTTTAAATTTCGTTGATTATTGGATTGTATCTAATGTTCAAGGCCCTGCAAATTTGTAGATCCTTCAGTTGTCTACAGTCGCTTGAATTTAGAAATCATCTATATCTTTGAAACCTTCCGTTTCTCTGGTTTTCCCGAATTCATCATATCCTGATTTTCTTTGACTTTTCTCTTCGTTTGTTTCTTTTTATGAATCATTTGAATATTCTGGATTCAAACCCATCACAAGCTGAATAACGTACTTGAGCATCTGCAATTTACTGTCGTCGTCATATAACGTCGCCTAGCAAAGGGTCTGCTTCAAATTCTACGAAATACGATTAAATTTTCATCGCTTGCTATTCTTTCTCGTGGGGGAAAGACCAATTTGGAATCTCGAAATAGATTCAACAAGATTGATAGTCAATCAACAACTATTTCGGCCATCGAATCATGTGGGACGAAGACCACTAGAATGACTAGAAGAATAGGCGAATATGGAAAACCATAGCAACGAAAGCTATGACACTAACGGAGTTTTATGGACATAGAAAGTAATAGCAAGTTTCGGATTTCGCGGATATTATGAAGTATAGATGCATAAATAAGAGGAAACGACTTGTTGATAGTTGGAATGCTGTTTCCATTAGTTTTGGTAGTAACTTGAGGTTTATCATCGTCGAAATTTTAAACATATTCCTCCATAACATCATCGAAATCAATCCGTTCCCAAATGACAACAGTTGCGGATTAACAATACCCAGGCCGTTATCAGCAAACAACACCCATTAATTAATACAGCAACAAACAAGCAGAACACACGAGTAGATTAGCACATCATTTGCATATTACGAATTTTCCCTACCCATCGATACTACCAAGTTTCAAGCGAATTCGCAATTATATGGCGGTATGCGTTCAGGATGGTCGCTCTAATACACCGGCTTGTTATTACGCATGTAGCACCTATGCGTCTCTGTGCACATATCTTGCATGGAAAATCAGGCCGGATGCCATACGCTGCACAACATAACTGAACCATAAATCTTCTGGGATCGCCTACCTATCGACTGATGTTGCCATCGTTCGACATTGCTGTTACTACCGCTGTTTAGTAAACGATGTGGCCGGCGTTACCGACCGTTAGATAAAGTTGATGTGCACGCTGGGAAATTTTGCAACTACACCGCCGTGTGCGATAATCCAAAATAAACTACCCCGGATAAAATGTCGAAGAACAACCGATACGTGCACATGCAGTTTTGGTCGCGTTTATGACGCCATTATGCTAGAGATTACGGTTAGCTCGTTAACCGGCTAGGCGAAGAAGGATACCGTTGCGTTACGATGATTAAAGTCCTTTAGACAAAAGTAAATTAATACCTTGCCCGTATATTATACGCTGCGATGTGGATAAAACAAAGAAATTTTGCTACTAGACTTACCATAGTCGGGGTAATTGCCAATTTCGTTGTAAAGGATTTAATTAATGTTCGTTGGCACGAAATTGGACAAATTTAATAAGAGGAAACTGAGATGTGCACTTTTGTAGTTTCCATTGTATACACTGGGCACATATGAATACGACGAACAGTTAATATATAATTCGTTCTGTTTATGCGCAACCTTTTTATTTCAGAGATAATTTCCGATTAACTGACCAATGACGGAAAAGTGTACTTCATAGAACTATGGAGGTTTCAAAATTGAGTTTGCTATGTTAGAATTGTGGGAATTTTGGATGATTGTTAAAAATCAGTACCCAACTTCCTCCAAAACTGCATTGCTGTTTTGAATTCCATTTTCAATCACCTAAAATTGACTACAATTGAATCTAACATTTCTTCTCTTATTCCAACTATGCAGACCAATCATTCCTATTGATTTTTAAGATGTGTTGAAATATTTCTAACTCTATTGTTCTGTAATAAAACCTAACGCTTTTATATAAAAGTTGTATTACTATAACAATCTGTTTCATGTTCATCAGAATTTCTCATTACGCTACAAATTTAGTGCATATGTAAACTCGGCCAAAAAATTAATGTCTGCTTTCAACCAGATGCAAATACCTCTACTATTTTAATCAATAATATATACTTTTACATTAACATGTCCATCCTACAATTATTAAATATACCGCATCTACGAATAATTATTTACGCATCAGATATTAATTCCGATACTAATAGAAAATTTAAATATTTAACTGGAAATCGTAAACTAACACTTGAAGCGGTGTAAATAAGATCTCGAGTGAATATGTATATTCTTTCTGAAAATCGTCTACCTAATATACCGAACATGCTCGAAGCTCGGTCTCTGACTTTTTTAGCACAGTTTACATACATTACAGCTTTTTTCAGTTCAGTGGTGCGCATTTGATCCACAATACACATGAATAGTACGCGAAACGAAGTTTGAGGACCGCTGCTCTAACCAATGGTTCAGATATTGTCAACTCGTTCTGAGCCAAATGCCCCCTCATAGCCTGTAATGGGACCCGTTGCTATATATTTACATTATCTTCATTATTCTTCATACTATTTACTATCTTAATCTTATCTTGAATGACAGAAGCAAAATGTATATTTCGCCGGATTCGTGTACGCGAAGTGTATATATATGTGTGTGTGTGTGGAGCTCGAAAGCTTCAAAATAGTAAGGCAGCATATACAGTTCGTTTAACCTAAAGGATACAAATTACGATTCTTTGCATCTTTTATACTGCAAATGTAATATTGCAAATGTAGCAGGATACGCTCCAATATATGTATACGTTCTTCGCTAGGCGCATATTAAACGTCGGTCGCACCAATAACGTTAACCCGTTGATTCCGGGCTTGTTAGAGATAAAACGGTTTCATCTCCGGAATCAAAAGGAATATTACTAAGCTCCCAATCGTTGCACTCGAGTTGCGCTTTGTGCATAACATCATAAGCTTAATGGAATTTCTTCATGCGCGCTTCTTTCTTCCGCAACTATAAATTAATAACGAAGACAAGTACATTTTTCGCAATTCGATATAACCAGCTACCTACATACATATATAGTAGTAGCTTAAGCGAACAGTTTCTCAGAGTATTTCACAACCCAAACCTACCCCCTACCTACCTAACCCCAAAACTAACGTCACGAACGGAAAAATTTTATTACACGGAACGAAGTATCGTTTTCGAAGCCGCGCACTGCCTTACATACTTGCGAAGTTGCCAACAATTTCCAGAATAACACCGCAGAAGTATCTGTAAGTAGGTTATAAAAGTTTTTATTGTTATATTTCGGAAGGACGAATCTCGGGTTCTACTGGGTGATAAAACCGTCTTCTTTTGTTATTCTATTGCTTATACGAGATTTACACGCTGCGATTGGTTTTATCTAGCACTGCAATCCTGAATTGTTTATGCGACGATCGAGGTGCATGTTTTACTGGATCCAATAGGGAAATATAGTGCGCTACAATAAAGATAGATGGAATAAAAATGGTGCCGTATTGTAGAAGGTACAATTTTAGTTCATATCGTTAGACAATAATGCAAAATGCGAAGATAAAGATGTCTTGGTTAATTAGAAACACTTTTATGAATACTATTTACATATTTGAACTTGCCGTAAACCCCAAATAACTTGAGTGTTTTTTTCTGCATATCGGGACATTCTTAGTACAATTTCGATAGGCCTAAGTTCATGAAAATTAGCTGCATTTTCTTACAAATTTCGTGTACGGTTATGTTGCAGCGTATAGTACATTACGTTGTATAAACATACAATGCGGGATTAAAGAACGGAATATTAAAGAAAAAACCGAATTCAATCGCTTTATCTAGAAACGCCGAAACAGGTCGGTTTTAGTCCCTAAATATACACAATAGTATGTGCAATTCACCTTCCGACTTTCATTTGTTTTTGGGCTTATGATGTCATCACAAAAGAAATTAAATGACAATATAGATTTCTAGTAGTGGAATCTGATAGTGATTTTTCTCCCCTTTATGATCATGCAAATAAATCATAAGACTGCAAACCACAAATTCTGAGAAATATCGAGTTAAACATTTAGTGTTGATATAATTGTATTTAATAGGAAATGATTCTGAATTATTACAGTAAAATACTACTACATAAAATTCGATTGGATGTTAGTATTATCCAAGACAACAAATAATTCAGACCATGAACGGAACGTAAATTACTTGTTGAAGTACCTTTTGTTTTTATGTAGCAACCTTTCTAGTGCACTGAATAAGCAAACTACCTTGTTCATAGAAGCATTCTGCCAATTTTCAATCCTCTGTTCATCGAATTTTTGTTCTTTTTTGCTGGACTTTCTTTTGATCTTTTCCATGTTTTTCCTGTATATTTATACAGATCATGTCAAGTAGATTACACAATCCAACATATATCTGCTTCGGCGCCTGTGTTTTTTTTTTTCGCTTGATATCATCAATATTTGGTGAACTGAATTTAGTTCATCAAATAAACTCAAAAATCTGGTCACCAACACATGCCTTGGATTGTGTAATCTATTTGACATAATTTGTATATGTCAATACAAAAGACAACATGGAATAGATCAGAAGGTCTAGCAGAAAGAAGTACAATACTCCTCACCCAAGTTTGATAGTACCCACCGTTTCTCGACTATTTTCTATTTATTAACATATAAATTATATACGTGTATCCAATAGCTCTAATTTTTAAGATATCACAACAGCGTGATTTACATTTCTACATTCCTCATTGCCAATGAATCATTGAGCTTATCGTACAAAAAGAACGCATGATAGATTGAAACAATAGTATAGTTATACTTTCTTAATTGTTTTCATAACAAAGAGACATTATAATTACTGTAACCATATATAACCTTCGAATAACACTTTAGAAGATTAAAGAAAATGGAGTAAAAGTTAGCTGATGCTTTGGAAGCTTCTTTTGTGCGACACTTTTGAATGAACTTGGTTAGTATAGTCTCTTCACATCTTCCCGTAGTAATATGCTACCTCCTGAGTATGTCGTCCTTCGTGCTACCCGTTTCCCATTACTTTTACATCCTCATGAAATCTCTTACTTTGCTCTTCGCTGATGACACCCAAATTTTCAAGAAAGGGGTTCAGGTGGTTTGGTAATTATTGGACGTTTATGTTCAGCTTACATCAACGGCCTTCTGAAGTTATTGGGTGTGATGTCTAGTGGTTCAACATAGTTATCAACTTTGTGCTTGCCCAGAAAGCTTTTACAATCAGCAGAGATGACGTTCATGCACTTTGGCTCAGTCATTGAGCGTACGATGTAGGGTTACTTATTATTTGGTATCCATCAGAAATTTTAGCTCCACGTTTGTCTATATTTACACACATTCTTCGTCCTATGTACGTAAAGCGTGGTTCATCGATCTTAACTTTGTATGCAGGAATGCTAGGAATTTGGTGAATCTGGTAATTCAACATTGATTCAAAATCGAGGTGTGTTAGAAATGTAATGAGTTGCTCTCCCTCACTAGGCATGTTTCTTAGTCCGCTCCAGACGCTCAGTCCAAAGTAGTTTTTTTGTTCTGTGTCACACAAAATGGAACGGCGGGATTTGGGGCAATGCTTTGCCGTTAAGTTTTGTGTCGAACTTGGAGAACATGACTTATCAAGAGCATAAGTTTTTCGCTGACAAATCATTTTTGGGTGGGCGAGAGCTGGTGAACTGAGGGAGGCCTTCCACTTCAAAATCCAATGAAATCATCGAACGTGTGAGGGCTCTTGTGAGGTCAGACCGTCTTTCAACAATAAAGATGATCAGTGAACAGTTACAATTGAACAGTTTCACCGTTGATCAAATTTTAAGTGAACCGTCTGTACCAAAAAGGTGCCTAAAAACTTCACAATTGAGCAGAAGGACATTCTAAAAAACTCGTGTCTTGATCTTCTTGAAAGAATTGCCAAAGACTCCGATTTCTTCACTCGTGTGATCACAGATGATGAAACCTGCATTTTTGAATACGACGCCGAGACAAAGCGGCAAAGCCAGGAGTAGCACAATGAGAATTCTCCCAGACCGAGGAAAGCTCAATTGAACCAATCAAAGATCAAATCAATACTGATTTGCTTCTTTGACAGTAGAGGTACCGGTCACAAAGAATTTGTACCTCCAGCGCAAACTGTCAACCATTTTTTTACAAGGGTGTCCTTGAAAGGCCCAGAAGAATGGTGATTCGTACAGACAAGTGGATGCTCCTTGATGACAACGCCCGATGTTACACGGCCATCTCCATCACGTCGTTTTTACATGAAAAGCATCCCTGTGGTTCCTCAGCCCCCCTATTCACCTGATCGCAGTTCTTGCGATTTTTCTTCTCCCCAAACTAAAAGGTTCCAAAGGAATGTGACCGACATGCTAAAGACCATACCAGCTGAAGCCTTCCAACGCTGCCACTAACACTAGAAACAAGGACTTCCCCGGTGTATAGCTGCCCAAAAGACCTACTTTCACGGGTATAATATTGCTATTTAAAAAATAAACATTTTGGTAAATAAAAAATCAGTCTCACTAATTTTCTAATACACCTCGTATGTAGGTAACGTGACGCTTATAAATTACTGCCGCTGCATTCCAAGAAATGTGGGTAATAAAAGAAAATTTTAAATCTGGAGTCGGTGCAATAATTTAGTAAAAATTAATTATAACGTTCGAGGCACCACACAGAAAGTTTCTTTTGCTGGGCTGTGTTATTTAATGTGGGATTTGGAGGTTTGTCTTTAGAGCGGGTATGGTTTTTTACTAGATGATACCTACTGATAAACGTCGGAGTCCTGGAGTGCCATAAAGATCAATGCTAAGACCGCTACTATTTGTTCTAACCATTAACATTGTCTTTGCGGAGATTTACACGCAATTTCGATATAATTTTGACGATAGGATTGGAAAACGACAAATAATTTCCAAAATACTGTATCGGTTAATAGCAACTATACTACGAAAGTTTTTAGTTCTATGTAAGAAAACCCAGTTGTAAAAGAAAGATGGACAGTAAATGGTAAAAATGAACTTCGATCGAGTAAGAAACACAGAAATACGAAGAGAAATATGAGAAAAATCAATGAAGATAGGAATAAATAGTTGAACTAACATGGTGCTATACTAAAAATGGATAAAGGTGAAGATGAAGTAAGAAAACGAAAGACGTATCGATTAAGATATGGATGGACTGCGTACAGGAATTTGATACATACAAAAAAAAAAAAAAACTTTAAAATAGGTGAAAACTAATTTAGAATTAAAGAAACCTGAGAAAAAAGGGAAAAGGAAACATTGAGTACCTTTGTTGCACATCCGTTTTGAGCAGACGCAATAATTGAATTCTATATAGTTCAACGTTGATAAATTTAATTTCCTGACGCATCTTCTGTAGGGGTACCATGGCAATCCTCTTTAGATTACAGAAAAATATTTATTTCTAAACGATCGTCAATTTGGGGACGGAAAGATTGTGAGCGAATCATTCCCACAATTTCCCAATACTGCTAACGGGTAATCAATGGACAGTTCAATCTAAATACTTTGGCTTTAGAATTAAAGGGTATGTATCAATATTAGTACAAAAGCTTTCAATGCTGGCAGAGCAATTTAACTTTTAGTAACGATTTCGCCCCCAACATCCATCTACAAGCAACAATTGGGGTAGGTGTAATTGAGTAAATATTTCTAAGCGTGTCCCTTCAGAACAAATCCAATTATACGGTTCTGCGTCTGTGTTTCGCCTTACACCTGTACCTAGTCACTTTCCAAGACAAGCGGCCTCAAATTAATCTTGTCTATCCAACCGCCTCGACCTCTTCATATTTGCGTCTTGGCTATCTTAACGAAAATGTGATTTTCAAACCTATCGGACGTACTGCGCGAAGAGTCGCTTCCTTTTAGTCCTTTTCTTTCCATAATGGCACTTCGTTCGCTCGTAATAGTCGGAGAAAATTCAGTTACAAAATAAATACAGTCGTTAGTACAAAGGGAGAAACAAGATAATGGGTCCAGGAATGTCTAGGAATGTTTTGGGGGAGTGGCGGAGCGAACGTTTCCACCCGGAGCACTCCGGCCATGTAATTACTCACACCAGTTCCGGAGAGTTTCTACGATGCCCACGTAATGAGTTTTCCGGTTGAATATGTGCGAGAGAGACGCCGCTAAATACAGAAATGGACCGGTTAGGCCGGACGATTCGAAATCGACGAAACGGCCAGGCTACGTGAATGTCATTTTGAGACGTTTTAATTGTGATAATCGTAGTACTGGCGTTGGTTTGTTAACGTTAGGCGCTTATCTAAAAGCAAATTCGGCCCTAAAGCTTCGAAAATAGAAATCCCATTATTGAGGTCGATTCATCGCTGAAACAACAATTAGGAGAGAGAATACGTATGTATATGTACGCAAGGGGATCTCGGCATAAATGGTCTAGAATATAACTTTAAATATTGTTAGCTGAAGGACTGAATTTTATTATACAATAGTTACAGAAGTATATCACTCTGAAAATGAATAGATAGCTGACAAAGGCTAATGATTTCTAAAGAAGGACAACCGGTCCACCCCATCCACATTCATAGAAGACCATGTTTTATTTACGAAGAATAGAAACATGAGTAAAGTTCCACAATTTCTATTTTCACATCGCATTTCCTCGCCTTCTCGCAAGACGAGATGAAAGGGAAACACTTTGTTATTCAAATAAGCACGTCAGCTCCGATTTTTTTATTTGCCCCTCTTATTTCCTGCTTTTGTAGTGAAAATAAAAACGAGGTGTCGTAGTACCTCCATGTTTATTTTCTATCCAAGCGAATATCCGAATTAATAATTCAACTTCCACAGCGATGCTTTCCCATATAATATCTACAAAGAAATGTTCATAGCGAAATGAATCTTTTCCAAAATGTGGAGATAGGTTCGTATGCGTGTCTAGGGAATTCCTTTGGCGGAAAACTGATCGTTTTAATATAAAATATAGATAGCGATAACTCCGGGGATCTAATTCCGGAAGGTAAACACTTTGACATTTTCAAACGTTTTGACCAGGTTTTGACGTTCGAAACGGGAATGTTTGTTTTTAATTATTGCGTTTCTGTACAAGCAGGAATATTGATATGGAGTTCGTTCTTCAAAAGCATTTCCGGAATGAAATGATGTACTAAGAGGAAATACCAGATTGTGCAGTTACTAGTTTGTACCAATATCAAATTTTTGTCGCTTCTTTTACATAGAATACCCCTAAAAAAACGTATAAAACAGACGACATATCAAAAGAAAACTATTTAAGAAAGTTTTCGAAATTATCGTGTTACTTTAAGTAACACCTTAAGTAAGAAATAATCTAAACGCATTTGTTTGTAGTGTTGAAACACGAATCTTAGTCTTGAGTTTACTATTATTAGTTAGCTTACATGTTTAAATGGAAATATCACTCATGAGTTAATTTTTGACATCATTGGAAAAAACTAAGTAAGGAGCAAAATAGACTTAAAAGTTTTAAAGTTTTCATGTTGTATTTGTCAATCGCCAAAGCATTCAAATAATCGATACATGTTCAGAAAGTATTTAACACGTAATGATCGCAGAAACAAATTTAGTTTACTTAGAAGTAGAATCATCAATCAAGAAGTAGTGAGAAGGAAAGAAAGCTCAACAACTTCAGCAATTTCGTATTCAATCGAGGAATCATGTCTTAGGAATTACCTACCTAAATCAACATTTTATGTGTCTAATTACTCTATACAATACAATATAACTTTATGACACACAATTCCCCAGTAGTTAAGAAGTTAATTTTTCAACCTAACCCGTTTACTAAAATTTGGAGAAACCTGCATTCTAGTGCATTGGACTTCATCAAAAATTGCTATCCTTGAGAAGTGATGATTCCCATCTTTGGCGGTATCAAGGGCACTTTCATGCCAAAGAAGCTTACACACTAGATGACGAAACCTATGGCAATTCTAGTGACATTAACTATTAGCTCATAAAAAATATGCGTGAGATTCAAATACACAAGGAGTTCATGTCGGACGAAGAAGCTTTTGATTCTGTGAAAACTTGAATATCGAAAACAAGGTACTAGGGGTTAAATATTTCTTGGTACATCCAGAAGAGTTGGGAAGATATTCGCAAGCACTTCCACTGAATTCGGACCACAGCAAATCAACTTGAACCGTTCTTACATTTTGTGATCTTGATAGCATCAAATTTATGCAAAGATCTGTAAGTATCTTCTCACAGAGATCAAGCGGTCAAGGACGATATTAATAAACCTTTTCGAAGTAATCCATACGAATAAATTCGAAATAACGGCCAATCCTTGATAACATTTCTTTCTGGAAAGCCGCATCAATGATAGTCATTTGTATTCAGCTGTGATTTCAGGTAAAATACAACACGGATTTACGAATGTAATTATGTCATTATAATAGTTGTCAAAACTGATGCAGATATGATGCAAAAAAAGAAAACAGTAAAGAAAAACAAAGACCAGGCATAATACATTAACAAGGTTTAGTTAGGAGTTAGTTACTAGGAATTCGTCGTAATTATAGTAATGTTTCTGAATTAAAAACTGCCAAATTCGTGCCCTAAACCTGGATCTCAACAGTATTCTCACATTCTGAACTACTTTGTTGAAAAATTTACGGCCCTAACAATTCGCATATTGTCAATCTATAATGCAGAACTTGAATTTATTGCCTGTCTCTGCTCAAGTTAACGTGCGTGCCACTATTTGTCGAAATAAAGTGCTTGTTGTCATGTACATGTGATTTTGCGTACATATGTATATAATTTAAGGCTTCCCTTTTTGGCTATTTCCAGCACGTTCTAGGCTGAATAAAAGATGAACTTCAAATTTACAGATAATATTTCAGTATCTAAATAGCAAACAAAATATATATGGTCCACATAATTTAAAAATGTAAATGTATAGAATGCGAACAAGACAACCTCCTGCTGTCGTATTTGTAGCTGTAATTATAATGTAGTTCAAATAACAATTTAATATTCAACCCAGTATGCGGCTTGTTCGCTACCCCACGTTCTACTAAGCCGAAATAGTTGCTACCATGGCTTGCGCCCAAGAAAACCTCAACACAATAAAAGCTACTAATGTAGGCCTTATGTGTCTAATAGGATTTACCTCATTTTGATACCAGCCTATCAAAACATTGAAGCCAATGGAAAGGCGAAAGAGTTGATTCAACAAGCTAGTGATACTGCCCTCAGAGAGCCCAAGGTCACCTTCGGGACTGCCAAATTCCGATTCGAGTAGCAACAGCAGATATGGCTTGGGCAATCTAGAACCTTCATGGAAGCGCACTTGGATCGCAATAAGACCAGCTACATTCTAGATGTATAAAGAAGTTACGTGAGGACTATAACTAGTGTTCTTACCGGATATTGAATGGTCAAATACCATCGGCATAAAATCAGACTCAGCGGTGAGCCCAAATGCACTGTAATTAGAATTTTAAGTGCTTTTTGTTTGGAAGGATGATCTAGTGCACTTATTTTTTTATTAGAGAGGTGACGTTGTTTAATTTTCCACTTTTTTAACCAGAGAGATGGAACGGTTAGATTTTAGACTTCTTGGTAGGGAAGATGGTGCTACTATAATTTGGACGTTTTGGTTGGAAGGACGGCACTGTTAAATTCTAAACTCGTTAGTTGGAGACGTAGTGTGGTTGGATCTACACATTTATGAAAAACGTCGTAGAAACGAGTGAAAAACAGTGAGAGAAAACTGAAATATGTACTGGTAGAAGCAGAATTTGAATTCTGAATTCATCATTTTCACTATGATGACAGTCCAAAACATTTATTACGGTACGATTGCTAAACAACTTCGAACTAGACTTCTTTCTGCAAAACCTGAGAAATAAACATTCCGATTAAACAAGAGTTTGACTAATTTACGCAAGAGCGATTTATTTTCTACCTCACCAATTTTCTGCCAGTTTTACTACTGGAGCAATCTTAAGCTTTCGTTATGCTACTATCGCCAAATTTTGGCTTATCCTCTAAGTGAAACTCAATAAAGCATCCTGAATAGCCCTGAAAGAAAATTGATCCTCTTACCCGATTGGGATAAAAGCAATCCGAATTTCGACCTCGTCAAGTCATTTTCCGTCATTCCTACTTTTAAATAGGTATGATGCATGAGTAATTCTTTCGAATTTTATCCGTACCGTTTCATGATGTACGGAAAACACTGAATGTGTGTAGAAGATTTACGCATGAAAAATCAGAAATGGGCGACCACAGGTTTTAAAGCAGTACGGGTTAAATTAAAACGAATCCAGTGGGTGTTAAGACCGGTTTAAAACAAGGCGGTTGAGGCAATATTGGCCACTTTGAAAATCGAACGCCTAAAAAGGATAAACTCCAGTAAATACATTGTAATCAGAATCGTGGAAAAGCAGCGATTCTGACACACCTTTAAGAAGCTATATCGAGCTGTTAGGGATTCCTGACGAGCACATGAGTCAATCCAATTTTACCAATTTAAAAACTGGATGGTTTTTAATAATGTGTGAATACTTTATACACAATCACTATTGTATGTACATATGTCATGAAATGGTACGGGTATAATTGGAACGACCTGCGATCGTGTCAGGTATCGTGTGGTGAGCTTATAACTGTCATTTATCCAAAATTTTTAATCAACTGATCACGTCGATCATTAATCCGCATTAGAGCCTAATCGATTTATTGCTTTAGTCGGTTTATAGGATCAATACCAATCGAAATACCAGCAACTAACTCAGCATAAGCCTCTATATTTGTCCTCAATGAAATTTTCACGAATACCGAATACGATTTTTAGCGACGCTCAAATGCGCCACCCTGCTTCGGATCTCTATTTGTATCGCAATTTACTTCGTAAATCACTACCTTTTTCGACGTCGGATCAATACGCAAGTACGGAAATTACTTTCGGTTATGTCGAAATTTACCTACGCCACGCCAGTTTAATTAAAACGAATAACAAAAGCAGAATTCGTAATTACGCCAGAATAGGATTAAAACCATGTTATCCCTCGAATCGGAATTATTTCACAAAGGCTTGCTTAATCAAATGCGATCGAACAAAGTAGAATTGGAACGAATATTTCATTTGTAGGTATTGCGAATTTCATTTAGGTAAATATAGTGGATTTTCGCGAAACTCGCGTATCGACATCCGTGGATAGGTGAAAGATTACCTTCTGCGATAGAATACGCGCTGATTTTCTAGCGAATGATTAAAGATGCAATTTGATTCGCTATGTAAGGCACTCGGCTGGGCGAGCGTATCTCATTTACGTATTGCGTCTTCTGAGATAATTTAAGCTAACGTTTATGGTTAATATGATAGTTTTAGGTGCTTTGTGACATTCTATAAAGCACGCGGGCTTATAATCCGTGCAATTAAAAATAATTCTTCTTCAGGGTATAGCACTGCCATTTTCAATGAACAATGGGAAGGAACAAAATCAATCCAGAAGCGGTAAAGAATGGCAAACATCAGTACCCAATCACTTTTTACGAAAAAATTACTTTTGTTCGTTTTCATTATGTACCACGACTATATTACTCTATTTTTATATTAAATTATAGAACTACCAGTTATGCAATCTATGATTCATTCGTAGACTACAATTTGCTTAATCTCTATTAATATCTATACCACACTCAGTTTAAAAAGATAGTAAATTGCGATTACAAAACGCGGTTTTCTAATGGCAATTTACCGCCTTTTCAGTCTGAATGTGGTATAGCTTTTAGCAGCTCTACGCTTCTATCGTTGATTTCAGAAATTATAAAAGTCGAGACTTCCAAAGTGTAGCAAAATTTACTTCTTTACTTAAACGAAATCTCTTTTGTTGCGTTACTGGCCGAATGCTTGATCCATTTAGCGTTCGCAAAACGTCGATTCCAATGTTTTTGGTAATTGACATTTTAATTATACTACAAACGCGCAGGCAAGCGGTGCGTTCAATAACGCAGTAGTGTCGCTTAATTCGGACGATTGTGCGGTTTCGACTAAAATTGGAAATGGTGTTTCGTTCATGAAGAGGACGTCATTGTAGTTAACGTTGACTTCGTTTGCTATTTTCCAAAATTAACGAACATTATCCTGGGAAAGATGAGTATTTGCATAAGTCGACGCATCTAATCCATGAATGTGATAATCCCCATGAGTATCATGTTCATAGCTTGTTCATTGTATCGCTTTCTCCTTTATAAAATTCTTTATCGTCTTATCCAATTAGGAGTCTGAGTACTAAAAATCGGATAACAAAAATCCAAACACAAATGAAATAAAGAGAAATCATGACTTGTCGCTTCATAAAACCTGAAAAACATATTTGTGTGAATATACATGTACGCACAAATAGATCACAATTTACAGAAAAAAAATTCTTAAAATAGTCACAGTTTTAGAGACAGTAACAGTAACAATTGAAAGCTTTTAATTGCAGATCAGGAGATAAAAGAATGCAAAACCACCCAACCTTCTCTTTTACTCGGTAGATACCTTCAAACGAAAACTATGTAAAAAATAAGTGTGAAAAAGTCATGCTACATAGAGTAAAATGGAGAAAAAAAAATGGAGAGTAAAATGGAGAAACCGTGTAAGATGAAAAAGAACTATATCTTGTTCTAAACAAACCGTGCAAAGAGAAAGAAATAAAGAGACCTCATGCCTCCATATCCCCATACATATTGTGTAAATTCTACAAAATATAATTGATTCATATTTTTATTAAAAAAGATAGAAAAACTGTAGTCATATAAATGTAAAAATGTATCCAAAAAACTAAAAGTTTCTCCATCTTCTTGAGCATAGAATTTCGAGTACATGATGCTATTTTTTGAACTGAGTTTCCAGATCCAGAAATTACTGATTGTCCAATGGAATCCTCATTGTTTTTAATCTTTATAATAATAGCTATATTAAAATCAAAACTTCCGCCGAAAAGTGTGGAACATTCGCCTCTGTTATCCCTCAATAGTCCTGAAATTTTTCCCTCATTTTTCTCTAAATTTATTTTTGATACTATTACATTTACAGGTAAAAATCGTGCGGTGTACATAAATTATTTATAAATGCATTGATGCAGTATTGTAAGACGTTCCTTTTTCATACCAAAAACTCATTCATTTCGGATAAGTGAAAGAATTTTAAACTGTACTTGCTGAAAGTGAATTTTTTAATATTCCAGCGAAGAGAAGCAGTCCAGCGTATGCTCTTACCCCAACGCGAACATCTTTTACCCAGTTGTTATCCAATTCACGGATCCCCTCCAGGTTAAACATTTCCAAAATAATGTTCTCACAATAGATACTCACATACATATTCATATAATATACAACAAACTAAACAAAAGTTAATCTAACTAAATTAAAAGATCCAAGATTAATTCTATCTAAAAAATGTCATTGTATAGCGCATCAGCAGAGTAGTACATAGATGCGAACGGAGAACCATGCAGCAGCAAGTTGGTTCTGGAAAATGGTAAAATAAAAGTAGGAGAGGAACAAGCGTATATCCGGGAAATAAGGAAATTGGGAAGAGGAAAGTAAATCAGAGCAATGAATGGGGCCATGTACGATTTTCCAAAAATCGAGATTCCTGGGCTTCACGACGACTTGCCAAGGACTTCACATTATGTCTTCTTAGGACAACTCCATAGTCAATGCCGCGTTCAGGGTATACGCCATCCATTTCAAAAGATAAATATTCTAAAAGGCGTCGTTGCACATTTTCAATAGATAGTTGGAGATAAAGAAAGTAGGGAGACCAAACTGGTGAAGCGTATTCTAATTTGCTGACGGCAAAGCTAAAGAACAAGGTCTTGAGCAACCAGGTACTATTGAAAAATTTACAGGTTCGTAACACAAAACCCAATGCCTTAGATGCAGTAACACAAATATGGTTAACGTGAGGTGCAAAACTGAAGCGGGAGTCAAATAAAACGGGTCATTACGGTCCATTACAAAATCAGCTTTAGGAAGGACAGAGTCTAGGATGGAATAGGTTGACCCCATGGAGTAAACCTTTTTAGTGAAGGAGACAGAACAGTATTCCTTTATATTTAATTTCAGTTTATTTACTGAACACCAACGTACAATAATATTTAAATTTTGTTGTAAAAGAATCACATCATCCCATGTCTTAACACAATAGTAGATTTTGATGTCATC
Source organism: Chrysina gloriosa (assembly GCA_038088585.1). Taxonomy (NCBI): domain Eukaryota; kingdom Metazoa; phylum Arthropoda; class Insecta; order Coleoptera; family Scarabaeidae; genus Chrysina; species Chrysina gloriosa. The sequence goes on from CM076092.1 coordinate 11,774,323, forward strand.
CGCATAGGCAAGAACGGGAACAGATAAAGACATTAACAAGTCATTAATGAAAGGAACAAATAATAGAGGCCCCAAATGAGATCCCTGTGGAAGACCAGAAGACGGATGAAATTCGAAAGACTTATAGCCATTTCAAAAGACACAGTAAGGAAGGACTCATACCAAAAGCAGATAACTTGTTAAGTAAAATTCAATGGTCTACAATACAATACAATACAATACAATTGATAACGGTGAGTCTCCCACGAGCAAAGCCATGTTGGTAGGGTGAGATGTAAGATTTGGATTGGCATACAAACAAGTATAAATAATGCTCTCAAAACTTTATCAAAATTTGACAAGATTGCTATTGGTCTATAATTATTCACACATGGAGCATCATCACCTCTAAAGACAGAAGACAAATGAAGATTCGACGGTTATGCAACTAGTAGCACACGAAGTAGACGCTAAAACGCAAACCAATAGTATGTGTATAGGCATTTTGTCACTTTAACACCAGTTTGCATAATATAATAATAATAATAATATATGCATATACATATTTACCTGATGGTGTACGAATAACGTGACACAGTATTAGCTGTCCAGGAAGTGTTCGCAGATTATTTGAAAATTCAATAGTTTCATATCTACGGAAATAAAGCACATTTTCGTCCTATGATGCTTCTCCACTGACTTTATTTAGTAGTTCAAGAATACATACATCCACCACAAGATGTATCAACCACTTTTCCATCGGGTATTCGTTCCTTCGGCAAAACATGCCAAGTTATCTGTACTTCTGGCATCGGGTAGAATTGTGTCACTTTTTAAGAAGTCGGAGTTAAGAGCAGAGGTACAATTCCAATTTCCGCGGCAACGCCGTAACCTCCAGAGGTTCGTTTGGTACTTTTCCTTGTGTAACCAGTTAATAGATATGTTAATTACCCGAATTTAACTGCCGATAACTGACTGAAGAAGTCGACGAGATAGAGTTTTTCTTTGCATGTTATGTAATCCAAAAGATCGACCTGCGCAAAGGTTTCGTTTCTTCCTCTTGGGAGCATGCTGGTTTTTGGAGCTGTTCAGACTGCAAGACCAACCAAAGCATAGTACAACCACACATCCTTGACGTTTAAGGAAATATCAACTCACCTTGACGATCATCTGTAAGAAGCTCCCATTTTAGTAGGTAGGAACTTCCCTTTTACTCCGCCAAACATTTTCGTTTACATATGCTGGCATCCCGAAATCCTGCTTTTCACCTGCTTTTTTTTCTTTAAACATCACAGTTTAATCCCTTACCTCTAAGTTCATGAAAATCTTGTAATTTTATTTAGATACCTTTTATAACATTAAGAAACAATAAATACAAATATTTTAAGAAACAGATAATTTATTATTGTTGGCACAGTGAGGTACATAAATACCCCAGTCCAATTTCGTCGACTAATGCTGTAACACTGAATACTTTTACAATAGAACAGTTTGCACTGTAAGGATGGTACATTCTTTAACTAATACTGCATGGCGCGATAAAGTTTGTTTGTCTTATTTCAAAGCCCTAAAACTACAGGTTTTTACGTCTAGTTTTTTGGTCTGCCCAAAGGTTCAGCTAAGGGTTGAAGTTGCGGCACTGACAATGGACCAAATCCACCGAAAGCACATACAGGTTACCTATACGTATACGTACTACATCCGCAGTGAAACTATTAAATTGATGACGGCAGATTCAATGAACGGTCGACGTTGCCGCCGTCGCCTCCGCCGCGTACGTTTAATTTAATTGCGTCGGGCTGGACGCGTCGTACTGGCGAAGCCGATAACTTTGTTGCAGCAAGCGCCGCTGTCGATCGACGCACCGGCCGCTATTCCGAAGCGAGCTTTTTCAGGTCTCGATCACAAGCCAGACGTAAAACCCAGCACTTTAATGATCGGTCGGAAAATTTATCGCGCACCTGTTTGTAGTTTAATGGACACGGGCGGCGGCGCAAAAGCGACCTCGCTTATCCGCTCACGAAATGAAACACATTGCCTAATAAGAGTTTGTTATCTCTAATTCGATTTTGCACGTTTAATTCGCGATAACGGACGTCCGGTTTCCGATTTTCGGTAAAAGAGATACTTTAAAGGTGTTCGGTACTTTTTTCAATATCGGTTAAACTTAATTTGTTTTTTATTAGTTTGAAACCTATTTTGAAAATTGCATATCTGACCTTTAAAAATAGTGTGTGTAACCGTAAAACACTAGTTTTTTATAATGTTAAGAGCTTCTACAGCTTTAACTTTTTTCAATCATAAGTGAAGAACCAGTAAGTTTGCGGGCTCGAAATTTTGCATACCGTGTATTCGTTACGATACCTACGTCTTATCGGCGTTCATTTGTTATCGTTGCTTGCTTGAAGCCCAAAAATGAGACTAAGCCCATGGTCATTTTTCTATTCCTTAATTGAGGTTAAATTCAACAAAAATCAAAGAATTTACAAAAAAGCTCCATGACAAGTAGTAGCTATCGTAACGAATACACGGTATGCAAAATTTCGAGCCCGTAAACTTACTGGTTCTTTACTTATGATTGAAAAAAAAATTAAAGCTCTTAACATTGTAAAGAACTACTATTTTATCGTTACACACACTACTTTTAAAGATCAGATGTACAACTTTCAAAATAGTTTTGGAACCAATGAAAAAATTTTAAGTTTGAGCGATCTTGAAAAAGTACTGAGCACCCTTGAACAGCGGATTTTGAAGCAATTGATGAAAGGTTTCAAATATGAGTTGAATAATATGGAAACATATTTCAATATAATCTATACATTTAATGCCTTTGGTTTGATAACTAAGTAATCGCGATGTTTAAAAAAATATCAAACAATTATCTCAAGGAATTTCAATTAGTAATCCAGGTATTATTAACCTTTTCATTATAGAGGACCATTTAACACATTTTTTATCTTGCCACGGACCTCCAAGTATTTGCCAGTACAGCATTAAAGTAGATATACAGAAAAAGGTAGTAGGTAATGAAAAATGTTTTATTAATGAGACAAACACAGGAAAGTTACATTACAAGTTACACTCTTAATGTGATTTTTATCTTTGCATGTTCTTCGCCTACTGCTGAATCCTTAGTTCAGTGCTGCTTATGTCAAACACACGTTGGCTTTAGCATCCAAGTGATTTTTATTCTAGTTTTTAATCGTGAAAAGTGCCAACAAACCATGTTCATATAAGTGCGTTGTCGAAAATAAGGTAAGGTAATGAAAAGCGGTGTCTAGAATTTTAGGATAAGAAACTGCATTTTGGCTCCAGAAATCTTAAAAATCAATGCCTACCTCAAACAAATAATTGTAATTGCTGTCATGTTGTAACTCAACTACTTCTTCTTGAATTTCATTGAACACCTCGGACATTTTGACAATGAAAGGATTGCCGATTAATTTCCCAATACCCTTTTCTTCACAATCAGGAATATAACGAATGAATTCATTTCTTAAATGTTGCAAGGTGATTACAATTGTTTCGTGGATTTCTTCTTCCAATACATTACACTGCGCTGCAATATTTAGTTTTAACGTTTTAACAAAAGGTGAGAAGTTGTGGTCTTTAACTTTATTTAACCAAAGGTCGATTTTGGAGACAAATGCAGTTTATCTTAATTTGCGAATATGTTTCTCGCGCCTTGTAATTTCATATCTCCCGAGACTTGCAGATGAAAATTTAATTTAATTAGCTGTGCAAAAATCTACTAAATAAGCCAAATTTATTTCAAAGCTGTAGTCACAAAACTGATCCAACAACTTCCTTTTTTCCCTATTATGCAAGAATATTTTAACTTCTTTCAATTCGTACAACTTCGCCAGCATGTTCCCTTTGGAATACCACAGAACTTCAGTGTGGAAAAGCAATGTTTCGTGTTCGAAGTCCATATCAGAGCACATATTTTTTAAAAGACGTGAATTGAGTACACTACCTGTACTTTTAAAGTACATAGTTCACAACTTTAATAGCAATTTTCATCGTTCCTGCAAAGCATTCCGGAAGAATTTTAGCGACTAAGATAGGCGGTAAATAACGTAGTGAGATGTTACCGCTGATACATTTTTTTGTTTTATTAAAGCTGCAAGATCAGAGCGTGAGCCACACATAGCAGCTCCACGTACCTTTGGCCACATAATGCTATATTTCTCAAAATAGGCACTTATTACATACATCAGAACCTTGAGTCATAGTCTTCAGTTCATGTGAAATTAGTGACTCCTCTTTTAACGTTTGCAATTATCCAAATATCTTACAAAAACAAGATGTTGAGACCATCGTGCAACGTTTGTGGATTCATAACGCTGTAACGTAAATTACGGAGTAATTTTAGGCTTTTATATAACTTAATATTCGACACTTTTTATATGCGCGACTTCACCATAGCGTTTGATAAAGGATTTTCTTGAAACTTTTTGAGCATCCTGTGCCAGAACTTCTTCAGCAGCTTTTAGCAAACATGGCTTTATTAGCAATTCGCCGATTGTGTGCGCCTTTTTTGATTTACCTATTAATTTTGAAGTTTCAAATGACGCTGTCAATATTCAATTAACCTTTCAAATGTTTAAGCTTGCGGGAGCGATCACTATAATTTGAATGGACGGTTTTCATATGACGTTCTAACTTTGCGACTTTCAAAGCATCATTGGAAAGAACAGTTGTGCATAAAACGTATTCAGGTCTAGTGTCCCCATTCACTTCTATTGAAGTAAAGCCAAATTTAATATAGTCGTCATAATACTTCTTTCTTGTTGACGATTTCATCCCAATGTCATTATTCAAACCCTTCTTACTCCGGGGGCTTTGAAAGTGATTCCATAAATGACAATCCCGTCATGCAGTCTCAAAACTGGACTAAATGGGTTTTTAATTGCTTATTCGTCAATTTCCTTTCGACAGGTGTAATAATATATTTTGACTTCATTGGATGAGTTATTCGTAAATCGTTTGATGTGTTAAACGTGTGTTTTTTCTTTACCTATTCTGTAAGAATATTTGTGAAAGTTTGTTAAAAAAGGGTTTGTGAAAATTCGAAATTTGCAAAATGGGGAAAACCAACATAAGTGAAAAAGGACTACAATTAAAATTCTATTAGAATCTGGGCTATATTCCTACAGAGAAATTGCAAAGAAAGAGCAGGTTTCTGTCAAACTGTTGACAGACTAGCGACCTGTTTTTCTGTTCGACAGGACGCTAGTCTGTTAAGATCGAGCGGTCGAGTACGTTGTCGTGGTAAAAAGGAGGACTCAACGGCATTAATAGATTAATTATTCGGAAAGCGTTAGAAAATAGAGAAAACACAATTAAATACCTCGATGCGGATGGTATTCGAATATCTGAGCAAACGGTCGAATTACGGCTTTACAAAGAAAATCTGAAGAGTCAAAGACCTGTAGAAAAGCTGCAATTAAGAGCGAAAAAGAAAAAATCGACTAGGGAAGGTAATATTGGCATTATATGTATAACTTCTTTGCCCATTGCAATCGAGCTTTTTAGCATCCGCGTTCAGGATCCGCCTCACTTTTCAATTGTTTTTTGTCAATTTTCTAATGCTCTCCGAAGAATTAATCCGTCCTTCCGCTGAATCCTTCTTGGGATATAATACCAACGTGCTCCACTGCTTGACCTTGATAGTAAGTTCTGTTCGACCGACTTGGTTATTCTGTCAACAGTTTGATCGAAAACTGCTCTTTCTTCGCAATTTCTCCGTAAGTATATAGTCCAGGTTTTAATGGAACTTTACTTCTGTTTTCTTTTTCACTCGATATGTCTGGTTTTTTTCCCATTTTGCAAAATTGTGAATTTTTAAAGCACTTTTATAAAGAAAAAAATAAGAGAATAGTTTCGAAAGTAAAGAGAAAACACTGACACCTAACACATTCAACGATTAACAAATATCTTATCGAACGTAGGCAAGGTGACCGTTCAATATTTGCCTAAAGTACGTATGTATATCTACTACAAAGAGACCTTTCATGAATGGAGGGGAAGGATATTATACCTGTCGGAAGGAAATTGACGAATAAGCAATTACAAAAAATGAAGTCCGCCAAAAATTTAAGGTAGGTATTTATGAAGACGAAGGTGGTCCCAACTGGATTGCACGGTACTGTGTATTTCCCGAAATCACGAAACCGCCAATCGTCAAAAGCTCTAGAAAACCTTTCTATGTTCTGTGATAAGTAAAGTTCGACAAACGCGGGTTTCGTTCGTTGATACAGCAATCTATATACAGCGAATAAGACACGCGTTTGTCGCAAGAAGGCGATAGACCTGTACTAAATTGATATATGTCTGCTCCGTCACATATATCAAACTCGTATAGGTCTGTCGCCTTCTTCGACAAACACGTGTCCTGTTCGTATAAGCGCGTTTTAGTCCAACCGTAGTGATACGTTGTATCGATACATTGTAAAATATTTAAATAGTTACACAAGAATGTCAAACCGAACATAAAAACAAATTATAAAATAAAGTTTTACTGACCCCAATACCACAAATGTCTCCTCCAACAGTCACTTCACAAACCTGAAACAACAAAAACCAAATGTAGTTGTAACATTCATAAACATTATACATTAAACCGAAACAAAACGTTCAAATTTTGCTGAAATTCGAAAACAAACCGGCGATAACAAATTCGTAACTTTGTCTCCTATTTCACACGGCATTATAATAGCTTTTCTTTTTCAACTATCCAAATGTGCCGGCTCGCACTTTCGGATAATAAGCCGGTTTCCATTTAAACAGAACTCATCCCGACCGATACTTTATCACACTTTATTTGCTTTTATTACGGTTTTATAAAGCGCGAGTTTCCATTTCCGCTTTTTTGGTGCGCCGCGGCCGACAATAAAGCCGGGAATTTTTAAGAGATCCAGCAGCAACAACACCGGTAATAATTACCGACCGTAAATTACCACGAGCGCCGGGTTGGGGCCCGCGTGATACCTTCTCCCGTTGCGTTTTCGGCGCAGTCTTGGGAAATAACTTTTCGACGGAATGAGATCGAAATTACGTTTTTTACAGCATTTATGGAATGCTCCGTAATGATAAGGATCAATAAATATACAGATAGACCCAGTATTTATGACTTCATTCATTGTCAAAAATTTCCTCGTCTACGTAGTGTAAGTATCGTAGTTTATCAAAATAAACCTCAACTCCCAAAAATCTACATGATCAATTTAAATAAAAAAGGGACCCAACACATGTGCGCAAATTTGAATGGGTTCGAGAACGAAAGCTCAAAAACCGTCTAGATCTTCGTTACTAGTGAGGAATCTGGAAACAAATGTCAATCAGCTGTTTTGGTATTTCAAAGTGAGGAGAATACAAGTAAAGTTGCATTCGTTCACGAAGTGTACCCAAGAAGAAAGCAGGTTATGTAGGGGGCAATTTTTTTACAAGGTCGAAGAGTGACCACTGCCAACCATTTGTTTGCCAGAAGTAATCACACAGCTCTAAGACACTAAATTAGAACGACGAAGCATCTTTCATCAAAACAGTGCGAGTTCACATGTACCTCGACAGACAATTTGGTTTTTGGAGCAGCAGAGCACCGAATTATTACATCATCCTCATTACAATTCCGATTTCAGTCTAAAGGATTTTCCTACCACCTTAAGGATCAAGAATGGACTTCATGATCAATCATTCCAGTGCCGGAAGAAGCAGTCAACAACTTCAAAAGGGCAATCCTGGCTATCACTACTTTAACACTAGGTTTCAACAAATACAAGTGTTGCAATCCTCGCGTAGAATCAATGAAATAGTTTCAATCGATTAAGTATTTATTTTTTAATAGGGAAATAAATGGCACTGGTTACTATATTTCTCCAGCATTCGTTCTCACAAAATCATTGTAATTGTCATCATAATTTTGCTTTGACACCGATTGTAATTCCCACTAGTAAAGATACTTCAAAGTTCCATTAATGTACAAGGCGAAGTCCTTGCCGAACATATCAGAGCACTTACTTTTCCCATTACGTCTGCGGATTTGAATAAATCGATTCGTTTTATTCACAAAGAGGTCCCCAATTAAGAACGCATCCTCCCTCTTCGGCGCCGTTTTGTTCCTTCGATACCGTAAATGCGTCATTTGTGATTGTAATTGTTTCCAAAGTGAAGGCATTACCGTTTATTAATGCCTTCACTTTACGCGAACAAGGCGACAATGCAATTGTGGGCGAGTAGTAGCTCCCGATCAAGTGGTTCGATTGTAGACGAGATTGCTACACTTCAATGTAATTACTATCGTCAGTAGGTACGTATAAATGATAAAGCCGATAGGGCATCTGAATGGCGCTGGGATCCAGTGTTTAGGAACGTAAATTTAGGTATTATTCCAAACGACCATTTCAGGAGAAATTTATCAAAATGACCAGTTTAGTTCATGTTTGCCAAATTTCTGCTATACGTTAGTCAAGCGATTCGAGCTCTGTGAAGTTGGAATCTCCAAATGCGAATTTTTGGACAAACAATACGTTATTCCTTTATCCATGTTTGTCCATGAAAAATTATTGTTTGTCCACCCTTTGTTGGAAAGTTGTTTAAAGAAAAAAGATTCACCGAAGAAAATAAATTTGCGCTTTTATCACACTAATTCGTTTGCCCAACGTTAGTCCAGGATTGTCCAACAAAATTTTTCGTTTGTTCACCAACGAAAAATTATTTATTTGAAAAAAGAGCATTTTTTAACCTTTGTTCCTTTTTCTCATATATAACTGACTAGACAATCGAAATGAAGCATGGACAAATGCATTCGGAGGATGGACAAACGAAATAACCAATGAGACATGAAGAACCACAATTTGTTATAACAACCTGGTCTCATGAATCTAAATATACCTTGGAGGTGCCCTTTTCTTCATATAATTATTGTTTCATTGTTTATTTCGTCTATCCATCAACCGAATTCGTTTGTCCATGCTTTATTTATATTCGAAAAGCGTTTAAACAGTAATTATATGAGAAAAAAAGGCACATGCGAGGTATACATGGCTTCATGAGACAACATTGTTATAAAAAATGGTGGCTTTTTATGTTTCACTGGTTATTTCGTTTGTCCATCCTCCGAATTCGTTTGTCCATGCTTCATTTCGATTGTCTAGTTAATAATATATGAAAAAGGGAAAAAAGTTGAAAAAGGAATTTTTTAAATAAATAATTTTTCGCGAATGGGCAAACGAAAAATTTTGCTGGACAATCCTGGGTTAACATTGGACAAACGGATTAGAGTGATAAAAGCGCAAAAAAAAAATTTTTATTTCCAATGAATTTTTTTAATAACTTTCCAACAAAGGGTGGACAAAAGATTTTTTCAGGGACAAGCATGGACAAACGATGGACAAACGAATGACGTATTATTTTCTCCAAAATTCGCATTTGGAGGTTGCAACTTCACAGAGCTATCGATTCGAGATACTGTTATACTGTCCATTTACAACGATGGAAGCCAAGCATCATGACGTTTCACAACTTCTTTTCCTCCTTGTTATGTAATTCATTTGATTCGGACTTCTCGTTGTACATCGTATGCCAAAATAATGGAAAAATGAAACTTTTACATTAAAGACAAAGTGCATAGATTGTCTCTTTAGAAACACCCGAAACGATGTGTAGATCTTAAGTATGCATAAGCTTATATCATCCACAACCAAAGGACTAAGATAACACTGCAAAGTCCTTGGAAGAGTTGCAGAGTGCTTACTGCACCGACGATTCATCAAAGGGGTAGATTCCAAGAGCATTATCTCCAACGCCCACATCGGATTCAGACATGGAAGATGTCCGCGGTGTTGTACGAAATGATGAAGCATCGAAGCAAACTCGATCCTGCTTGAAAGATCGTATTCTAGAAAATGATGATTAAACCTACATTGACTTCAACATCGACCTTTTGGGCGAACGCTGCGAGCTGTCGCATGCGAAAACTGGACGCCGTTCATAACAGCTCTTTCCGTATAGGTCTTGATGTACCTTGGTTCGTCAGTAACAAAACTGTCCACAACGAGAACGGAATGGAACAGGAATTCATCCGAAAAACTGCCATCGCACATATTGAAAGCAACAGGGTCAAATATAATCCAAACTCGGTAGTCACCGAACCCTGTGATTAAGACCATACTTCTCCTTAGCAATACCAACGACTAAGAACTATCATCACATCATCGCCCCAAAAACAGAGGCAACTCCTCGCCCAGAGGGTAGGTAATTAATTAGAGTTGAAAGAACAGAAGAAAATTATTTGGTATATTTATGTAGTGCGGAGTAGACTGTACGGAATCTTCAACTTTACAACAAATTAGACATTAGTCTCCTAAATATCACCTCTTGCTTGAAGCCCCTTGAAGTTCGACATCGAAGAAATCGCACAATTATCCTCTAAAATGTGATGCTGCTACGGATGGATAATAAATGATCTCCGAGTCACTTCAACTGCGTGTCCGTTTGTCAACGTCTTGGAAGTTCCAGGTATTTGAAACAATTACTGCCTTATTAAATACATAGGTTTTAACCACAGTGCTCGTCTATATAGTTACTGGAATTTATGAGCCCCCATTACACTTTTATGAATGCTATGAAATTTATGCAAAGATAGCATTACTTCGCATGCGCTCGTATAACGATGGCAATAGCATTTTGATATATGCCACCAATGATCTACTGGATTTACTAGCGAATAGATGCACTGTTTGTTAGCTTATCACTTATTATTAGCTGACTGGCGACAAGGCGTCCATCACAACATTGAATAGCATTTGGTATATATTCTTCTTTTGACTCCATATTTTCGTTATTTCCATCCCTATGTGCAGATTTTTACTAATTACATTCAACTGAATTAAAAATAATAATCCTTTGAACCGTGTACTCCTTCTTTTACTGCCACCGTAACTCTGGTGGTTCCTTTTTGGTAGAAGGTGTAATTGGCATCGAATCAGAAATGATCTCATGCATTCAATTATGACATATTTGACGTTGCTCTATATCACCTTGTATGATGTTCTGTTTATCATCGTCCTGCGCAATAGTTCCCTATATTTTGCTTGCTCCTCTAATGATTGGGGTCAATTCAGTATACAGGCAAATGCAAGAGTTAGATAGTCACATCGGACAGCTTTGTAACACAGGCGGAACTTCGTACAAATAGGATCACACGTCTCCCATGCTTATTTCGACATGAATCGACTATCAAATTTCCGTACACCAAATAATAGGATGGCCTATCTTTAGAGGGGCCAAATATTTACTTTGAAATTGTTTGCCTCCCACCCCATAGAAATCGAGTACTATGCCAACAATCATTTGTGTTAAAATTTGAGATGACTACGATAACTGTAACCCCTGATGCCGCAAACAGGTCAAAAATTTTAGATAATAAAGTAATTAATCCAGAGCAAAAATCTATTAAAATGTCATCTAGACTCGTTTACCTGCTTTCTCAAAATAGTTAACTTGGTATTACTTTTTGGAAGTCCCTTTGTAGAAATTTCTCCTTTCCTCGAAACACTTTTTGTCTTTGCGCCTTTACTGGCTATTAAACCGAAACGTAAGATGATTTATTTCAATTTGCAAGTGTACTTTATGGTGGTAATATTAAGTGCACTTGTGCGTTGTTTTGTAAAAAAGTTATCCAGCGATGTCTGCTAAACGATCTTTACCAAAGGATTATTCCGTCTATTTAATTGGACACTATACTCCACAAATTGTTCATTAGGCAAGCATTACTAGTGGTATTTTGCAATATGTGTGAAGTGGAGCTTACAATTAGTTCACGTAAAAGTTCCACATTAACTACTAATAAAGCTTCTACTTTTTGGAATGTCTCGCATTCCGACACGTAAAAACGACCATTGTATCTAGAAGCTTGAGAAGTTGCATGCAGAGTGAAGGGCTCTCCAAAAGCTAAAAAGCCTTGTTCAAAGGAAAAAGAGCAAATTTTGGTACAAAGATTTGGCGACTTATTTGATATATCACATACAAATGCTTCGAAGTTGATGAAAGTAGGTGAAAACAAACAATGTTTAGTAAGCCAAAGAAAAAAAAGGCGACCTGGCTATATTCATGGGATAGATTATCACCTTGAATTTCAAAAAAAAGCAGCTACAGAAATATCTGAAGAACTATCGGGGCGACTAAAGCGAGGTGTTCAAGCACAGTCTAAGTAAATGGAAACAGCTGCCTATTTGCCAAGTTGTAAAATATTATAAATCACGTTTCCCAAATATTACTAAGGAAACCATGAATTTGGTTTTGGATACAGTCCCTAGAATATAATTTATACCGTCTCTCTTTGCTCCAAATTGACTTTCTCAATTTTTATTTTGGACAATTCAATTTTACTTATTGCCATTGTTATTCTTTGCCTTTCGACTTTTCATACTTGTATTGATTTTAAATGTCAAAATTGTTTCACTCGCACTGCACACTATTCTCATGGTTCTACAGGTTCCTCATGGTTCCTCGGCGTCCACATGGTCAACATGTGCAAAACTTCGGTTACTTACTAACTTAGTGGTTCCCGAATAGTATGTGTAAAGGACAAGTTTTCATTCAATTTTATTTAATTACATGTAAAAAAAAATTTAAAAACCCTAAATTTTAACTTATTTCAATCTTTCAAATATATTACGATGTAATGTGATCTTGACATCACTCTGTTCAGTTGCTGTTTTCCCAATTCTCACGTAAGTCATTTTCTGTGATTAGTGCTGCTGTGGCTGATGACTTTTATTGTCTTTAGGGAAACCTCTCCGATGAAGAATTAAAGTAATTCGAAAGCTTAGACTTATCGAAAGAGAGTCCTTTATTTCAACTCACCCTTGGCTGCAATCCCCAATCATTTTTCCATCTTTAAATAAGTAGAAGTAAGTTTATATTTGACAGAGTGCATACTTTTAGGAAGTATGAATCAGGCATATTTCAAAATTTTCGTAAAAAGCAATTTTAATCAACTTGCACAACACCACGTTAGACTTAAAGTCGAAGCAGACCTGCAAATAATGGGAACATTCATTTGCTCCTGGCGTATATTGCTGGGGAGATAACTTGCACTAATTAAAAATTCCATTCGTTTCTGAAGTAATAACATATTTCTAAAGGAGATTGAAGAAAAGCTTTCTACCACGTCGTGATATTAAATCAAAAATAATCTCCCGAACAGAAACTAAATTACTTCACCCAACTAGTACCGTCTCTCGAGGCAACCGAATATATGCATGAAAATAAATCGTCTCTCCACTTCATTATTTCGTCGCGAAAACCACGGCAAGTAATAACCATTTCCTCATTTTACCGTCGTTATTACCACTTCGTTTTTTGCCAAGAAAGAGAAAAACAGCGGCGCGCTCCATTCCTCCCGACGATATTCACGGCGAAAATTGCTCGATCACAACACAATTTTTTCTCGCCTTCCGCCGTTTAGACGACGTAAGACCGTCGAGGGCGATATGAAGACACGTCTTTACCGTACCCCGGAGCCGCGGTGATGGAGTTACTTCGCCGACCGCGACCCCGGAATATAACAGCACCGCTGGGAAATTTCGGGTACAACAATACCTGTCTGCGGCGGCTGGCTCTGCCCTGGTCATTGGCTATATCGTTATGTTGTTTATAGGGTGTTGTTAACTCGACGCTTCGTTCCATAACGGCGATGGAGGAAGTCGTAATTAGCGAGGACCGGCTGTAAGTACGTGGACATGACGACGTTGGGTAATTTAACGTTTACGACGGCTTTACGCAACCATGTTTAAATCGGGTGTAGGGGAAATAGGAGCATGTTAATAGCAAAGTTGATTCTATAATAGAAAAAGAACAACTCTAGAAGGGTATCTAGGTATTGATCTCGATATTCAAAATTAAATTTTAATGTTCTTTGGATGAATCTGTAATTTGAGGTATACCTGAATATTGTACTGAGCATTTAGTTAATTTCTTAAACAAAATTGCACCGGTCTAGCTCTTAATTAATGATAAAAAAGCATAAATTATAACAAGTTATATTTATAAATTTTGAGAAATATTTAACATAAAATCAAGATAATTACCTAGTGTTGTGTGTGTGTGAGTGTAATTTCTTTTATTTGATGATGGTTCTTCCTATGTCTCCTCTCTTAACTTTTTTTTCTCGATGCAGCTCTATTTTCTATGATATTCTCACCTCTCTTAACTTCTTCTTCTGTGTGGCTCTATTTTCTATGGATTCTTCCTTTTCTTATATTTTTTCTTCTCCGGTGTGGTGAGGTTTTTTAATTCACTGGTACTTCTTCTTAAAACCCTTTTATTTGAATTATATTTATGGACTTATTTGTTGACTTATCGATCTTGTCAATTTTCTTCGTCGTGAACCAAACAAACTTTTTATTTTTTTATTTTGGAAACCAGGATTACACTACATTATTTCTCCGTTGTCCACGAAACGAAAGCTTTAATTCTCCTTGACTCCAGTTCATCCAGGCATATCGTTGTTATAGAAACCTGTATTGAATGTCGATGTATCCCTGGTTATTTATATCCAGTGTTTATTTGGAATTCTTGTAATGTAAAAGTGTTGTATGTATGTGTCTAAATATTTACAATACTTTTCTATCTTTTAATCTATGCTTTTTATGATAATTAATAATTTTACTTCTAGTTACATTTTCTTCTCCCATTAAACGTCTCTGGCTGGAGTTAAAACAAGAAGCTAACACCCGTAGGGTAACAAAATGCTCAAAAGGTGGTAGGCGTGCTGTCGAAAAGGTACAAATAGAACCCCAAAGCAAACCGAATGTCAATTGAAGACCATAACCCCAACATTAACTGTAAATTTTGATATATTGAATTATGATAAATGATGAATTTTCTAATGGTAATTAACTATTTGAGTATTACTATACTACAATATACTACATATTAATCAAGCCAAAAGCTAGTTCTATCACACGAGGGCCTACAACGATAATTTCCTAAAAACAGTGGCCTACAAAAAACACTGTTGATTCCACTCATTGCCCCTTCACAGTTCGACGGGGCAAAAGAAAAATATAGCTGTGTGTCATCAGCGTACATACACAGTAGTCAAGCACTCTATTGACGCCAAAACTATAAATTGTGAACAACAAAGGACCCAGGATTGATCCCTGAGGAACAGCACACCCAACCAGTCGAATACCAGACATTAGAGCAGAGACCTTTACTAACTGTGTACGATTATGCAAATAATCCTTTATCAGACTCACAGCACCCTGATTAAAACCAATAAAATGAAATTTGGCAATCATCATCGCGTGAGAGATAGTACCAAACGCTTTAGTATAGTCCAACAGAAACAAGGCTGTCAGTTGTGCATCATCAGCGACTTCGATAATGTCATCTGGGGTATTAAGAATGGCAGTTTCACAACTATATCCAGGACGAACATCAGATTGAACAGAAGAAAGGATATTATTCGTAGCCAGATATAAATTTATTTGCGCCGAAATGATCTCCATTACTTTCGAGAAAGTGGGTAAAATGTTTATCGGTCGCAGCTCAGTGAAACATGAGAGATTGGCCGTTTTAGGAATTGGTACAACCATCGCATTCTTCCAAACAGACAGACACATTTATTACATGCGTTAAATATAACTATTAACGGACAACATAACCGAATAATTTCAATATTTAAACCGTCCAAATCTGTAAAGTTAGACTTAATTTCTAACAGAAATTTTAGAACTCTGTTATCAGTCACAATGGAAAAAGAAAATCCGGTATCTACATTTAATCTATTAGAATCGTAAAACGATATCAGTCTTTGGTCATCATATGATGGCGGCAAAGGATCTATGAAAAATTATTGATGTCGTCAGGCTATCGAAGTTCATAAGGTATATCACTAGTTCTTGAATGAACCTATCTAAATAAGAAAAAGTTGTAACACGTAAGATTCTCTTATTACATTAGATAAACCACATGTAGAACTGTACCATGTAATATTTATTGAAAAAAGAGGATTTAAGCAAGTTTTTTTAACCCTGTATATCTAGTGTATTTATAATTTATGTTAACTTGACCAAGCAAACATCAAAAATATTTATTTGGAACACATTAATTCTATTCTTTCCTTTTATGTGGGGTCACATATTCTCTCTTCAAAATCCAACAGTAATCATCCATCATGACTGGATTCCACCTTCCTTTGTACCGAATCTCTATTATCCTTATATCTTGATGGAATCTGTCTGTTTGCTCGTCGCTGACAGGGTCCAAATTTTTAGGAAGAAATGATATTTGGGAATAGAGGAAGTGAATCTTTAATAACATTTGGCAACCAAGCGACCTGTACGAGTCTAAAAGTTCATTAACTAGCTTTTCGTAGTTAGCATCCATATTCTCGCCGAAATATTCCCTCAGTACATTTACAAATGAGTTCCAAGATCTGAGTTTTTGCACGGTGGGCTTTCTTATAAAATTAACCACGACTTCGAAGATAGGAAGATTATGATTACTAGCAACCGTAATAGGTTTAATCCCATTCAGTGTATCAAACGTCAAACGCAAACTTTAAGAAACAGACCGAGTAGCTGTAAGAAGACCGTTGTTACGCGCCCTCAATAAGAAGAAGTGATTGCAATGGGCCAAACAACACAAAAAACTGAGCAATTGTTGAATGGAAAAGAAGTTTTGTAGAGTGACGACTCTAAATTCGAAGTTTTTGGATCGAGATAAAAAGTGTTTGCGCGTAAGTCAAATGTCTAGTGCCTGCTGTAAAACATGGTGGCGATTTTGTTATGATATTGGGGTTATTGTGGAGACAGAATCGGCAATATTTGCAGAAACCATAAAATAAGGAAGAAAGAGCAGTAGGGGAATATCCCCTGAAAATGAAATGGATTCACAGTTCAGAATGCCAATGAGCTAGGCACTCTTACAAGCTATGCAGAGAATACTGGCACCAATTATCAGCTGAGGGAACGCTTAATGTTATAGTTTGACCACCAAAGTAGCATGCACAATCAACAAATACTGGTGAAAATCTATCTTTCACTCCTTCTAGAAAGCGTATGTAATATTTTTCTTAGTATTCCACGTCCTTTATTCCCACCAGCTCAGCACTTGTGGGTAATAACACGCAGTATACTACACGTAATATGCTTACATACATTAAATTTCCATTATTCAGCCACAAATGCACGTGCATATGTGTGTCATCGAGATGAAGTACTTCGATAATTCACCGACAAGAACTTCCGCACATTCAAGCGTTCCAAAGTCGGAGACCCTAATTGTTGTTAAATTGTTCGAATATTACCGAAACTTGGCGGCGCACTGCATGAGCGCTATGTATGATGCATATCAAGTAATAGGAAATAATAAATCAGAAATTTGCATGATCGGTATAATTACGCGGGAAGTTGTAATTACGCCAATAATGGCCAACACGGGCGTCTTAATGCGTTTCAGATCGGTACACGGATGGTATATTGCGACCGCATTATTCGATTTGATGCTACTTATACGTAGATACATAGGAGCATGAATGCCAGCAAGTGTAATATAGGGTTTACGTATAAGGGTATATTGATGTTTCCGTAAATGGATACGCGGTTCAAGATAACGGCGTTTATCGATTCCAGTGAAGTCTCTTTCAGTGACGCCGTATTTGGATCGGGTTTCTGGGTATCCATTATGGCGATAGATGTGCGTTTTTCTTGCCATTTACGAGGAACGCGCGATGTTTTCCCGTCGTTGAGTACATCTGTGTACACCTGCAAACATGCCATTTATTCCACTTCCGCTTCTGCACCGCGTGGTGATTTAGCGCGTTTGTGGAACGTCACGAAAGCATATATAAATCTATATCAATGCCGAAATGTGCGACATTTCAATTTTCCTCTGCTACTGATATGTACATATATATACATACGTATTCAATTTGCACTATAAAAGGTGTTAATTCGCTTTCTTGTACATACATAACACTACAAAAGAAATATATAATTCTAACGCACGTATGTACATACATAAATAACACAATATATTTCTTTCTCTGTTACTCGTTAGTGGGGGGTTACTGCTAGACAAGTACCTATAGTAATCGAAACTAGGCTTTCATAGCCTTCGTCGGAAGCCGAGGTATTTTCCAGGTATTACCATGATCGTTCAAAAACATACTTAACGTTCCGTTGTTATAGTTACTAGTATATTAGACGACGACAATATTACAGACTCTATTTCCACAAAATGAATCCACCACAAGAAACCAAACTAAGCGCTAAAATAGGGACGAGAACACGTACACATCAGAACGTATGTATATACATCAAGACAAAAGCGATTGACAAGAAGATCAAGATATACTTTCAGAAAAAGTAACAGTCATAGACCAGCAAACAGTTAGTAATAACTCTGGGAACTGTTTCAATTAATAACTGCTATAACTACCGCAGCATAGCTATTCGGATTGAGTAAACTCAGAAATGGATGAAAGCAAATATATTTATGGAATAATGATATAGACGAAGAAATAATAAATAGAAAATACCAGCGAAAAAAATATGTTGGAACCATAAAATATGAGGGTGACTACTCAGAACAAAGAACAGTGTGACAAACTTAAGCCAATAATTTAACAGGCTAAAACAAAATCCTGGGAGGAACTCGGAATCGGGATTTGATAGAGAATGCGAAGATGCGGTACTGAACACAAATGATTATAAGAAGAAAGAATAAACTTTTAATAATAATAGAAGTAAACAGATAATTACAACGAAAAACAGTAGCAAAGATGAAGCCAATACTAAGCAGAACTGATGCAAATACAATTTCTCAACAATTGGAAGAGGATACACAAAGAAACGAATAATTAAACTATCCTGGAAGAAACACGGGACACCGAGAATGGAAGACGGTAATATTATCACCAATCCATAAAAAGAGGAGACTACCCTAACTGCAAAAATTATAGCTCAATACCTGTTGTGTACGACATTTAAAATATACCAGCGCATAATCGAAAATAGGATAAAGAAGAAAATGGAAGAAATAATTAGCAACAACCAAGCAGTGCTCAGAGCAGATAAATCAACAAGCGACTGTATATTTGTATAGTAATGAGATAGATTTCGAAGAAAATACTAGGGACAAACAACAAGTTGTATATATACATGCTCCATAAACTTAGGAAAAGCGTTTAATACTATAAAACAACAAGAAAAGTGGGAAATATTAAGATAAAGGAATGGAGATACAAACGGAGATATTAAAGAGCTTATATAAAAACGCTTAGATTATTGTGCGAGTAGAGCGTACCAGAACAGGGTAACGGGGTCAGTCAGGAAAGTATCTTAAGTCCATTGCACATTATGACGTGCACCAGATAAAGGAAGTAAATGTCAACGTTGCTGGAAACCATTTGGGCAACAGGAAATTACGACCGACAACACTAGCGAAAATAAGAAAACTGAACTAGAAGAAGATTTGTTAATTTTACTGTGATCGAGGTTAGATCTCAGCTACCTCATAAATTTTCACACTAAAAGCCTATTCGCTGTGACCGACTTTTGTGAAACGGAATTATTTGTTTATGAGATGGCATCGTTTTCGAATCTTCCCAGCGTTTCTAGCTTGCTTGAGTTCTTTCTTCTCATTCTATCGGTACCATGCCAGGCTTAGATTCGCTACTAAGCCCTTCAGGATTTAACTATCTGAGGAGTATCGACGGGTTTTGAGCTTTAGTTGCAATAAATATTTTTTCGTGTAATAAACATGGGAGACGTTAGAAACCTATGAGTTAAACGATAATTGAAATTGTGACCGTCGTAAAGTTCAATACAGTGAATTTTGCTGTCGTAGCCTTTCATCCCTTTATTTTCCCTCATATTGCCTAGAAATCATTTTGGTACTACGCTCGATAAAGCACTATTTCCACAATTACTTCACTTCGAAGTAAATCCTCTGGTGGTAGAACATTATAAATACCAAAAATCCCAAGGAAAATTAATATTTACCAAACCCAGCATCGAAAATGGAAGTTTCGACGACAAGCCAGGTTATTTTCTGGTTTTGAAAGAACTTTGATAAGGCAATCGATAGCAAGCTACGTAGTCGTCATGTAAATCATATGTTGAACGAACCTACTAGGAATGGGTTTGGATGTCAACCAAGCCACGCCACTGCCAGTTTCCTTGTCATCAATTTATCAACGTTCACTTCTTCAATCCAAAAATCCTTGAACAAGAAAACTGATCAGTGATTGGAACCTTAAGTCGTTTTGGAGAAAATCCTATGTCGATAAAACGTCGAAGTTGTACTAGGTATGACTTTCTAAGATATGCATCCCTTATATCGGTAATGTATCAGAAATAACATAATTCCGGAGAAACATAAATTTCAACCAATTGGGGCATTGGTAATGGAAATCCTGACACCATCGACTTATTCTCCCCTTTCTTCTGTCAAACGAGCTTATTGCTGGTAAACTTTCTGTTCGTAGAAAGAAATTCCAAAATTAAATCGAAACTGGAGTCCAATACGGTGCACAGGAACTGCATAAAATTTAATCTTATCTTTGGCAACAACAATGACTTCTGTTTAATGCACCACTCGAATTGCGCAAACAGTCTACCTGCTGAGATTTGGTAGGGTTGGGCGGGTTTGGTATAATAACGTGTTTGGATTCTTGCTTAAACTTTTTTGGGTGGTGAAAACAGCAGCGTTTCCTGGATTTTCTCCGATTTAGTGGGGTTTGATAGGTTTGGTATAATTAATTGCCGTTGATGTAAATACAAGTACGCCATGTCGTTGGATGGATTTGGAATTTTTGCTTAAACTTTATTGGGTGGAGAAAAAGCAGTGATCCCTGGATTTTCCCCAATTTGGTGGAGTTCGATGGGTTTGGTGTAATTACTTACTGTTGGTACAAATACGAGTACCCCCATGGCGATGGACGGGTTTGGAGTTCTTCCCTACACTCTTTTCGGGTGGTGAAAAAAGCATCGTTCCCTGAATTTTCTCCGATTTGATGGAGTTGAATGGGTTTGCCATAATAAATTGCTGTTTGTGCAAATTCGAATACCCCCAACCAGTACTGTAACGTGAATTACATCGTCGCCATATTATTATCCATCATGTCGTCTATGCAACGGCTTTGACAACAGATTGGTAGAGCATTACATCGCTTCCAAGTAAACACTCCATTGATAAAACTATAGAAGCTTCAAAGGTGGAGGAAAAATCAAAATTCTGAGGGTGAGCAGAATTGAAACCTTCAACGACATCAGCTCATATCTCTCAATTTCGTTTACCAAGCGACTTAAGGGATTTTCACTAGAATGGATTCTAGAATGTATTTTCGCGTAAATCTTCCGTTAGCAACTTCAAAGCTTAAGAAAAACTATAAGTTTGAAAGCAACCGTTACTAAAAATTTTCATTTTTTTTTTGACCAAATGAAGGTACTGCTGGAACATAACGTCGTTTCTAACTGAATCTCTCTGTGAAGCCATTTCTGCCTGTTGGCCATTTAAATAGCCATGTCCTATGCGGGGTGTGTGAAGGGGTAATTTTTTTTTCATTCCAAGCAACTTCTACGGCCCCCAGGTGATTATTTACAAATATCGTCAAAATTGTACCAGTGGATCTATGTATGGGCAGGCATTAATGTGTTAAGGACTGTAGGCTTATTAGTGTTAGGTATACATACATTTATTATTATTATTTAAAATTTCAATTATAAATTCCTGTAATGTTTAACATTCCATTTGCAACATTCAATTACACAAATATTTCTAGCGGGGCATATGAGATGAAATCCGGCATTATAATCTATGTCGCCTAGTTTATTTTTATCACATTAATATCGTCTAGTTATTGTTAGAATAAACCTGGCCCTTTCCAAGGAATATTATTATTCTTAAGATATCCGAGGAGTAGAACGTTCGTTTTATTTGCATTTACCATTGTTCCTTACGTCGTAAAGGAAGTTACACTTACCAGCTGCGGTAGGAGAAGATATCCCTTCTAAGATCTAGGATTCTTTCTCCTCGACCGTTTTCGAATATAAAAACCTCTCAAATTTAGATGTATG
Organism: Chrysina gloriosa; assembly: GCA_038088585.1. Taxonomy (NCBI): domain Eukaryota; kingdom Metazoa; phylum Arthropoda; class Insecta; order Coleoptera; family Scarabaeidae; genus Chrysina; species Chrysina gloriosa. The sequence continues at coordinate 11,796,399 of CM076092.1, forward strand.
GTTAGTATTAAGATGCAATTCGGCGCAAGCAGAGAGTTAGAATACTCGGCTAAAATGCATTAGTCTAAGCAAATTCACAATTTTACAACAGTTGAAGTGTTAGTTTTCATTTAAACATTTATTATTATTAAACATTTAACTTTACTTTACGCATTACTCGAATACTACTACTACTTAAAGCGAGCGCAGCGATTGTGTGAGATAGCAGTGTACATGGCCTTTCAACTCATGCATAATGGTAAGACAATCCACCGTAATGTTTTCAGTAAACAAATTAAAAGGCACGCTTTAACGAAGGTTCTTTCAAACCAAAAGGAATGCGTCCACCCTCGTCGATAGAACTACCAATATTTAAATGTTCGAGAACGATCGAGTAAAACACTTCACTGTGCAGGAAATTTGCGTGCAAAGAGCTTTTCAGTTGAAAAACGCCTTTCCATCGTGTAGTTGATAAAAAGTCGCAAATCGTATTTCACCGGTAATTTTTAAACTAAGAAGCAAGTATCTTTTTTCAGAGGCATTCATTCTTGACTTCTTCGAAAATGTGTACCTTGAAACTCAACAAGCAACTCTAGCAAATATCTCAGCCAGATATATCACATTGAATAAACCTGTATTTACACACGTTTCGTAATTAGCTACACCGACACAGCTACATCGTTTATAATTAATTTGTTAAGTCACTAATTAATTTCATTACGAACTAGAGTTAGTTTCAGTTCGCGTCGAACCTTTTCGGGAGTTGTTTGGAAACTGTTTGCCTCATTTACCTACTTTAATTAGAGAGAAATCCGTGTTAATTAAATTATTAAACGACATTTGCGTCGCAAACGAAATATCAAGCTCAAAACCAATATTTTCTTTTGAAACTCGGTCGTAAAAAACCTGCTAGTCACTCGAGCTTTTTCCGGTAAAGGCAAATATTTCAGGAACGTTCTAATTTCTCGTCTCGTATACCGGCTGCCAAAGCGAGTTCTTGTCTTCCCTATTCGCTTCTTTTTTCCATTGCTCGTGGACACGAATGAAAAAATTCGGTAGTATTTGGTGCTCTGGTTTTGCTTGATTGAATGCAGGCAAAAACGTACGACAAACAGTAGGTTTTCCATATATGCGCGTAAGATATGTATGTATAGGTGCAATTTTTCAACCCACTGTGTTTGCTTTCGGAATAAATTGAACGTACATACATTTCTTTTATCGCATTGTTTTCATAAAGGAATAGAATGAGAAACATAGTTGTATGATGAATTCTATGGTTATACCCCTAGCATATAAGGCGTACTCTTAGATTTAAAATGTTTGTTTTTTGCATTGTGAATGCACATATACACCAAGAATTCATTAATTCATTCTTTGCGAAAGATTTGTACAGAAAGACAATGATCTAAATAACGAACATATCACTGAAGATATCGCCATCGTAACGAATCCATATCTGCGCGAAGATACTTATCTATACATAGATGATACTTTTGTTTTGTCTTGACAAAATTCAAACAAAAATGCAATACTCCTGTTCGTTTCCTCATTTGTTACTTTCCTTTTCCTTGGCCTAGAAGCTGCCGTTAATGACTTCGTTTAGAATACAAGTAACTAAATGAGACATTAGCAAAATTTACGTCGGCACACATTCGTATTCACCCTTTTAATTAAATTTCATCTACAAACAAGCTACACCGACCTGCCGCGTCTGTGTCGGTAGTCCTTTTATATTCAGTTGCAAATATTCCGGTTTATGATTTTACAAATCGTAAAACTTATTGTATCTACCGCGTTATTTTCAATTGGCAACCCTCTCTGGAACGGCGAAGCCTCCAATGTTTTTACGATTCTCATCAAAGCTAATGTAGATCCTCGCTGTTTGCAAACGTTTCAAATGCTGTAAAGATAATGAGCTTCTTTGTGTTATTAGAGATGGGATTCCACTTTCGACCCTATAAAGGTTCCGACGCTCCACGTAGCAATTTCGCGTTTAGACAGAGAGAGTGGTAATAAAAAGCTCTTCTACGGCCTTGAGAAGAGATATCTGAACGTACACGTCCCGATCGTCTATTCTAAATTTTTCGACACCTTGCATAAAGATGTTTGTTAGTAACGTGAACTTTGAATACACATTGGTTGTTACGGTCTCCTGGTTTGAAGAGAGTACAAAGCGTTTTCCCGCTTGCGAGAAGATACAAAAATAAGAGCAGGCTCCAGTTTATTTAGAGAGAGAAGATTGACAGATTTGGAATAAAAAACATTTATTCAGACAGATAAGATTGACACATTAACAAACATTAAAAACGATAATAAAAAATACGCATTCCTATATATAAGCATTATTTAAACGTCAATATTTTTGCATACAAAAAAATGTATCGCAATTTATACTTATATTACATATCACGCACTTAGCGTGTATTCTGTTTCTGTTTCTAATATGGATTCGAAGAATCGGAATTGTATTTCTCGCTCTGGAAAAGATAAAAACATTTTTGTACTAAATGTTTAATGCATAAGCAGCGGTTTTCTAAAGAAAGCGAACGAACGTCGTCGGTGAGGAAAGGTCGGTTCAAGACGACGTTCGGGTGATCATAGTAACTTTTTGTACATTGTTTTCTTCTAACGCGCTGGCCCCACACCTAAGCGACAATGCAACAGAATGTTACTCTAGTAATCGGTCGATTTATTCGAACCCTGATCTACGCAATGGGTCACATGTTTTCAGTCGACACTCGATGAATCAGCTTTGCAAATTCGCACCGCGAAGTTTGTTATCTATGTTGAGGGTTTTGCTGTATACGCATTGTCAAAAGCGTCCGTTGTTAGCAGGCGACGAATTGTCGCTAACATTTAAAACATAATATAAGCATTTACAAAAATTAAGACATGAAACTATTCTAAATTTAACACATATGTAGGAAAAAATGAATATTCATTTTAAAACACTAATAAAAATAAATTAAATGTATATATATATATATATTTCGTGACCTTTTATACTTATCTTATATGATAGATCTCTACCACTAATAGGTCAATAAAACAAGGCTTGTTTGAACGATAGTTATATTTTCAGAACGTTTACAAACGTTTTCGGAATACCTTCTTCAGTGAAAATATAACTAGATAAATATATAAACAAACATTCGTTTTTATTTGGGAACTATCAACAAAATGACTAATGACTAGGATTTCTTGATATAGAGGATGTGTAACAAACTTTTATATATATATATATAAATTATAAAAACTAAATTAATGTGTAAACATACATGCAAATTAAGTAAAAGCCTATATCAAAAAATCTTTGTCGAAACCTTAATAATTCTGTTCAAGGACTAGGGAAAACCAAATTCAAAAACCTAGCCAAAGGTTTCCTTCTTAAGAAATGCAAATGTCATTTTAACAAATTGCTATATACATTACTTAAATTTTGAATATCGGTTCTGAAATTAATAGTTTTAGTGTCTTTTTGTATATTTATCATTTCATATATTAGTCTTTTTATAATTATTCTCTGTTTTTAATATAATTGTGTTTTCAAAATCAAAGTAATGCCCAAGATCTTTGTAATGCTTTGTTACAGCGGTCATTGCACCAAAATCATTATTTAAAGAATACTTATGGCTATACAACCTTTTCTTTAAATATTGTTTCGTCTGACCGATGTAACAACCATCACAGTCTTTACAGTTTATTTTATAAACTACATTACTTTGATTTTGTTTAATTATTTTAGATTTCTAAATCTAAAATAATTAAACAAAATCAAAGTAATGTAGTTTATAAAATAAACTGTAAATTATTTTAGATTTAGAAATCTAAAATAATTAAACAAAATCAAAGTAATGTAGTTTATAAAATAAACTGTAAAGACTGTGATGGTTGTTACATCGGTCAGACGAAACAATATTTAAAGAAAAGGTTGTATAGCCATAAGTATTCTTTAAATAATGATTTTGGTGCAATGACCGCTGTAACAAAGCATTACAAAGGTCTTGGGCATTACTTGGATTTTGAAAACACAATTATATTAAAAACAGAGAATAATTATAAAAAAGACTAATATATGAAATGATAAATATACAAAAAGACACTAAAACTATTAATTTCAGAACCGATATTCAAAATTTAAGTAATGTATATAGCAATCTGTTAAAATGACATTTGCATTTCTTAAGAAGGAAACCTTTGGCTAGGTTTTTAAATTTGGGTTTTCCCTAGTCCTTGAACAGAATTGTTAAGGTTTCGACAAAGATTTTTTGATATAGGCTTTTACTTAATTTGCATGTATGTTTACACATTAATTTAGTTTTTATAATTTATATATATATATAAAAGTTTGTTACACATCCTCTATATCAAGAAATCCTAGTCATTAATCATTTTGTTGATAGTTCCCAAATAAAAACAAATGTTTGTTTATATATTTATCTAGTTATATTTTCACTGAAGAAGGTATTCCGAAAACGTTTGTAAACGTTCTGAAAATATAACTATCGTTCAAACCAGCCTTGTTTTATTGACCTATTAGTGGTAGAGATCTATCATATAAGATAAATAAAAATAAGGACAGTTATTGAAGTTAAAAGAAATAAAAATATTAAATATATAGAAAAAGTGTTATAGCAATACTCTATTTCAAAAAACGTTTTTAAATCCCTAACATTGGTAGACTTCTCGTATTTTAAGCTTGTGCAAATAATTAATGTAATTATATTAGGTCATCGTGCATAAAATGTTAGATTTTGGAATGAGAACATTGCATCTGGCGCGGTTCATTTCGACTAGTAAACGTTAGTTTTGATAAGTTTTTGTCGTTCGAGGTTTCATTACCACATCCGACAAAAAGGAATCCACGCTCGTAAAGTGGCTTTTGAAATCAAAACTATTTCACTATTCCATGTCGATAATGAAAGCAAAATTTACCAGGAAAATTTGTACGACCTCTCGCCAATACAAACGCTCCTCCCCAGTATACGATTGAATTTATAACTACATATATCTGAAAGTTTCTCGATGTTATCTTTATGATTTATCTCATCACACTTCAACACCTTTAATGACACTATTTACTCTAACGCTGAAGATCTAAATTCATACACTACCCTTTATAAATTCTTTTATTCTCATTACTCCCCATCAACAAAAGGCAAAAGATACTTCTTTAATTTCAATTGCTACCCAGATGAGTACTTAACGCTCGACGCGACTCCTATCGGAACGTGTAATGTATCTGTTAACAACCGCCAGTTAAACTTTATAAGCTCTTTCATTCCTATCTTATCTGGGTCGCTTTCGAGGTACCAGTATAAGCGACGGCGTCATTAACGTGTATGAGGTGCTGCTTTAGTACCGAAGTTAAGGGATTATTGCGTAGATTAAAACTTGTTTTTACAACCTGCGATAATTATTTCTTTAACAAACGATTTTAGTAGATTGTAACCTACGCTCTGCAGCGTTCATTCGCTTTAATTCTTAAGCGAATAGAAATACTTAGAACAAGTATGTATGGTCCCGTTTTGGTACAATTTGATATTAGCTATTTTATCATCAAGTCCTTCAACCCTTTGGGCTATGCCTAGCGTCTTATGACGTTTTATTGTTCTATTGTTCTATTTGATGAGGTAAACTAATCCTCGTGTTCCCTGTGCTATTTCTCTTCATTGTTTCCTGTCCCCTGCTTTTGATTTCCAGTCGCTTTTACCTTCTCCTCCGCGGCATCTCTGCATCTTTTCATTGGTCGTCCTCTACCTCTGGGCCATACGGGAATCTACTGGGTTATCCTTTTTATCATATCCTTTGGTTTTCTTCTCATGCTGTGTCTTGTCCATTGGAGTCATTGAGCGTTAATGTATCTTATGATATTTTCTCTTTCAAGTTGATCCTCTATTTCTTTGTTAGTTTTCGATCTTATTACTCCCTGTTCTGTGACGTCCGGCCCCAATATTGCTCTTAAAAATGTTTTTTCTGTTATCTTTAGGCCTTCCTGTTTTTTTCTGCTTGTTGCTGTGGTCTCCATTGCATACGTAACAGTTGCCTTTATAAAATCTTGTAAGTCTTAATTTTGGTTTTCTTAGTTAGTGTTGCTTCTCAGTAGTGACCTATTTCGTCCAAACGTTTGTAGTCCTTTAACAATTCTCTGTCTCTTCCTCCCTCTCCCATTCCTCTCTATTATTACACTTAGGTAGTTGAACGAAGGACCTTCCTCAAATTTGTGGTTCTGTGTTTTCAGGTGGCCTCGCGTATTGGTCCTCCATTCTCCCTATATTCATGTATTTTGTTTCGGCTTCATTGGTATCTATACCCAGTTTTCGCGCTTCCCTCTCAAGCCATTCTAGGACTAGTGTCATTCCTATCTTGGTGCTTCCAATTATTGTGACATTGTCGCTGCAACCCGTCGACCATTGTATTCTTTTTGTCTAATTTTCCTCTTCTAATAGTACTTTCTAAAACCTGAGATATTTACTCTATACGAAATTATGGTTCTTAGGAGTGTAAATGGTGAAGTGCGTGATTTCTATGAACCAATTTCTTTTGAATAATTGAACAAAACAATTTTTAAGTACAATATTCCTCAATTCGCTTGTCCTTAGAAACGTCGTGTGTGAGTTTTCGGAGATACGCCTCCTAGGTCTGTTCGGGATCTCCCCAATCCCACCGTCCTGTTTCCGATAGTTACATAGTTATCCCACTGAATGCAAAGAATATGGAGCTTTTGCCCATACCCACGAGCCGCTTTCCTTGAGCTGGTCGTAGGAGAGACCGTAATTCCAGACGACGAAGTGTTTCAGCACTCCTACTACCATGCAACCTTTACAGAGGATCAGAAGCAACTGAACCCTAGGAAAAAAGGAGGACAAGGGAACATTGTCAACAATCCGAGGAATAAGCCAAAACGGAGAAATAGATACCACGAACGCAGTCAAGCAGATCAAAGGCGATTATGTTTGATGTTTTTTCTGTCTGTATTGATCATTATATATTCCTTTTATCCCATGGGGCACGTGACGGATGCCACGTCGAAAAATTTTATTAGAGGATTGAAATTACAGTTAAAATTTGGAGCGTCGAAATTTTGTTCGCTGTAAATTTTATTCCGTGTAAACTTTTGCGTCAAAAATGTTTATCTAAAGCTTTGAACGCTAGGTACTGCATGCATGTCAAGCCCTTTCCTGACTGGGGCCCCATGTGAATAGCACGTCCTCTTTTCAACAGTTCTCTCAGAGGAGAGGTTGAAGAATTTGGTATGAATTCACTAACATACGTTAGTATGCCTAGAGCACGCTGAATGTCTTTTCTTACATGTAGGTTTTTGCTATATTTCTTATAGCTTGTATTTTTTCATCTGGAGTAATCCTTTGACTTCATATTTTATTAACTTTTGATTACATTACTTCTAGAATTGTTAGAATTGAATACGACCTTCTGCCGGGCTAACGGAGGGTGCGGACAGATTGCGGTAACCCAGTTATGTAAATGATGTTTGTACATATCACTCGTGATGAGAGTTCAATTAAGAAATTCCCACAATATGCACTTATATACGCATTTTTACAGCTATTTAGTTCTTAATAATTTCTTATTTGAATTCTCATTTGTACAAACATCAAACGTACTAGTACATATAGTTCTTATCTGGAAATGAAAACAACTCAGAAAATCGCACTGACGAGCGGTATAACCGCGAAACGCGTCTGCGAATAGTGAAAGTAGTTTTCCAATTACACGGCTATGTAAATATTGTTTCTTTAATTGAATTGTTCTTGGCATTTGTTTCATATCGGTTTTCGTAAACCGGAATAACTGTAGATACCGGGACAATGGAAATCTTCATTTATTCATAGAAGTTCACAAGAACCTGCAAAAATTAACGTTTGGGCTAGTATAATTGGAAATAAGGTAACTGCTCCTATTTTCCTAATTAAAATCTTATCGGCGAACTATGCCTGAAACTATTACAAAATATAATTCATCCCTTAATAATACACAGTTTGGTAAACCGACAAGATCAAACAGGGAATTTATTAATTAATAAGAAGGAGCTTGTCTCCTCCCCCTCCCAATCATGTAACAGCGGTTAGAAATTAATTGGATAACAGCTTTCCAAATCATTGGATAGCGCGGCGAGTATCAATGGAATTGTCTGCCCGCTCTCCAGATTTGACCCCAGTTGAGATCTTCTTATGGGGTTACCTGAAAATAGTTGTGTACCAAATACAACCGCAGAATATTAGCGAACTTGGACCTAGAATGACTGAAGAATGCAAGCGTATATCACCAGCAACATTTGAAAGAGTCAGAAGAGAATTTGAAGATAGGCTATATTATTGTCTTCAACAAAATGGTGCACAATATGAACAGTTGATTAACTAATTTTAACTTTTTTTTGAATAAAAGTTTATAATATTACAATTATTGCTTAGGATTATTCTTTTTCTGTTATAACCCCTAAACCTTGGCCAAATGTCAAAGTATAATATATCATTGAATTCGTAATGAAAATAGCTTTGCAATGGTCACAAATGGTATCATCTTATTTAAGATTTTTATGTTTGGGGATGGGGTTTAAACGGGGAAAGTTTTGTATCGGGATATATTAATCAAAATGGTTCCCCTTCGAAACAAAAATTGGCTTTCCTTTGCATTTTTAATAACTCTATTAGTTTCGGATGTAGGTCCTTTGGGATGTTTTCAAATGAACACACTGTATATCTGACCCAGTTTCCTAAAACCGTTCAATTTGATTGCAAGATTATACCAGAAAAGCACTGTGTAATTGGTAAACATCGAGATAGTTAACCTTGACGAAATAACTTGTTACATGTTATTCGTATATCCTAATATTATCTGAAAGATGTGATCTTAATCTGGGAAGAAAAGCATGGCAAATAAATCGCTTTCGCTCTATTAATCCTTTGAATTGAAACCAATCAGTAAAAGAATTCCACGAAGGTCTCCTACAAGATAGTGTCGAAGTTGGCTAACGGCGTCATCAGAATAGCGAGCAGAAGAACAGAGTAAGTTACTACTTGAAAGAAGAAGAAAAAAAAAGAGAATAATTAGCTCTAATCTTAAGGCTATTGTATGTATATGCCTTCATTTTTTATAAAAGTTCTGGATGTCATGATTCATTAAAAATTTCAAGAAACAAGAATTTAGAACCAATTATTTCTGTTATGTTCTGTTCTTATGTTAAAGAAATAAACATCCGCAACAATATTGTGCGCCTTATTATCCCGTTATGCCCGCTTGAAATTAAATCTTAATTAGTAATTCAATCTGAAATATTCCCTACAAAGCCAAACAAGCGCTGCTCGAAAGCACGCTTATTAACGGATGGAAAAGAAGCTGTATAACGACGGACCCTAGTGAGGTGTGTAGATTGGAAAACCAAACTCATAACTGCGGAAAATCCTTTATTAGCCAATGAGACTGCGTCCAGGACGATTTAGCCTTTATCCGTAACAAGAAACGGCGGTAAAGCGAGAAGCATCATCCAGGCGACTCCATCCCGAGTAGCTCCGAACGATAACATTTAGGATTATCGGTCTCCTGGGCATCTCGACCGAGGCTTATTCCCTGCAAAATTGAGTGCTCTCTTCACCCGCACCCCAGCGGGCAGATCGTACGCTGCGAATGTCCTCACCACCACCCTTCCTTGCTGATTTAAAGCGTAAGAGAGAAAGAGGTGGCGATAGCATCTCATCGGGTGCTAAGGAAAACATACGGTCGAAGTTCGCACCCCCATGTGGACAAAATTGAAAAACGGATTGTTAATAACTTGTCGTTCGTTGAGGCGGCGGTAGAAGAACGTTTTTCGCATGCACACGGCGCCGCTCGTTCCGGAAAATCTCGGACAATTTTACGCGCCCGTCTTCCGGTGGCGGCGTTCCGATCGTTTTTCGAGGTTTTATATCACAATAAAAGGAAACCCTCCGATTGGGACCGGATATAAATCGACGATAAATTTTGGTTTCCTCGTCGGAGCGATCCCATCTGTATTAAGCTGTATAGGTTATGAGCGCTGTCATTTCGAAATCTTTCGAGCTTATTTTGGATATGCGTGGAAGACGTTTCGTTTATCGTTCATTTTCATAACTCTTTTGATTGTAATTCGTACGTGGTTTGAGAGATGATCTGGCATTATCCATTTACAGAGACAGATGCACTGATATTTAAGTGCTTACCAAAATACTCCTCAGCTTAAAATCGTACTGATATGATATTTGTATTCTTGTAAATTTCGACTTTAGTTTATTTGAAAAATATGGTTATAGTTTTACAAAAACTAGCGGAAACAATTCGCTAAAAAAGTAGTTAACTTCAACTAAGCAGGCACCTACCAAGTGACTAAAACATAACTAAATCAAATGAGTCGGTAGGGGGAAAACGATACAACTTCAATAATATTGAGTTGAGAGATAGCAATAATTATGTTTAAGCCTACCTCTTCCTGCTGGGCCGATAAACAATATAAGATTCGAAACGTGTACGCTTCTACGCGGCCCGAAAGTCTGATGTTTACTGGAATAACGATATGACTCCATGCTTTACGTCGTTTATCCACCCAACAGAAAACATAAACGCATATTTACTCAGCTGATAATATGATGGTGGTTGTATGTAGATACTACACAACTTTAAAGTTAAGTCGGCAATTACATCTTGCTTTTAATACCTACATATATCACTTTAAATTGGATGACATTAAAATGTCTCACTCCTAGAGTTCCGATAATGAAAAACTGGAAAATACGCGAGAAAAAGAAGTCCTGAAACATGGATGCCAAAAAGGAGGAAATAAGCTCGTCTTCTTGGAAACTAATATACAGCTAAGACCGAGAAATTGATGCAATAAAAGACCGTAGCAACAGACTGCACGTAAGTATCACCTATGATAAAAAGTGAACAACCTAATGGAATATGGACTGGTAGTTAGAAGCCGGCCGAAAGGAGAAGATAGACAAAAAAACGAAACGAAACTTTTTCATACTTCATACGGAAGTGTGCAGGACAGATTTTGTTAGTCTACATTCAATATCAAATTGCAAGCTACAGGGCCTAAATAGATTGTTGGTTCTTGGAATTTGACCTACAGATTCACGTGCTAAACAATAATCGATCGCATGTTTGACCACCACACGCTATTAGCAAAATACATGAACATATTGAACCATTTCTACGTTAAGTCTCTCATTATGGTAGTTCTAAGGAACTTCACCCCACATTGACTCATCTTAATCGTTAAGATTATGTATGACCTTACCGTGTGACAAATACTAGGGACCCCTTAAAAGGGTCATAAGAAAATATGATCGAATCTACGTTTCAGAGGATTATGAAGCCACAATGTTGAGTTGCCGAAAATTAAAACCATTCACTATTTTAAGAAATTCTACAAAGATATAAGAGACTACACAAACTAGTGACCCAATTACTACAAACACACATCAATCTTCTTACCAGATTAAAGAGAAAATAATTTTCAAATTAGTCAAGCCAAAAGCTTATCTATCTTTACCTACTGCGCCTGCACATATGCACAACAATACAAAACTGGAGAAATTTTGGAATTTTATTTGTTTAGTCAATGAAGAATATGTAGAACATTAGGAATTAATGTTATGTCCAGTTATATTAGGATTTAAGTTCTTGTATGCTAAATTGTGTCGATTAAATTAAGATTAATAATTCAAAAGTCAATGTATTTTCAAAGTTGAGTGGACAAATAGTATAACTTAACTTGGCAGTTTGTGGCATATGACATTTTATGGTACAAAACGTAGAAATTCTATTACACATTCTTGTAGAGGCCTCAACATTGTCTACGAATTTGCAATTTATGAAATTATTGTAGCATAAACAGTTTTTTGATAAAACGCTTTTTTGTGATTACTTCATGACTGCACTTTCAACTTCAACTTCACTCCAAAACAAGAACAGATTCTATTTGCTAATGCATTTCCCGTCCATTTGACTTATACATCCCGGCATTACCCTTTCTCCGGTGCAAAATGGATTTAATACCACGGAATACCAGCACAAGAGTATGGCGAAATTGTGCTCGCTGAATGAGATAAAATGTGTCTAATTCTCCAGACTCGTTTGCGACCGTCCTTCTTCTACTCCCGCGACAATATCGACGTCCGGTTCGCCAATGGGCTAACATCGCCGGGAAAGACCGGAACCGGCTCGTCTAATGGGGGTGAAACTTTCACCATAAGTTCTAATTAGCCGAACACCTATAAGTCGTAATTAACAGAGGTCGTTAGTTCTCGGGTTCCGATTGAAAAGTTTAAAGCGTCCCAAGTTGGTTGCATATTAGAATTGATGATAAGTTTGTTTAGAATAGAACGATACTATGTTTAGAAGTCGAAAATAGTCTACAGCGACCAGCGCATGGAAAACATTAGCAGTACCAAAATCTACGTGTGGATCATGGATGTGATGGGCAAAAAATTAAAGATGTATACGTAAACTGGACAGGTTAAGAAACAAACAAATGAGAAAAATTGCGTAGCAGTAGCGAAAAGATAAGGAAATGAATAAGAAACGACTACCCTGACTCTAGAAGTTAAATGGATACCTTAAAAATATCACAGAGTTATGAATAAAGTTTGATAAAAAGACGGTATCGAATGGCAGTAGCGTACCAGTAGGGGCGTGGGCAGGGAGTAATTTTCAACATGTAGTCGATCTCGACAGTATCGCGAGAGAGTTCAAAACGACAGTACGCAGTGATAGGACGTACAAAGAGTGTAACAGTCACTTCGAACCTGGATAAATGCACTTCCCTGCATTCGAAAATACAAGTTCGCGTATTCTTTGCACTCATGTCACAATGTTTGTTACTGAGACGCATTAAATTGCATAAACAATTTACAACTCGCCCTAGAAAACTTGACGAACACTATAGTAGTCGGTGTTGCTCAAAGGTTTTGTGCAATTTTAACCAAAGGTCATATGTATATATGTATAGAAGATTCGGTCTGTAAGTGAAAATCAAGAATGCACAGATGAGGAAAAGGAATATGTGACATTTGCTAATCTCACTTCACTGGATGTGGAGCGATCATTTTTTAAGTATAGGACAAGATATTTACAACACCGTCAACGACTAAATGAATCGACAATGGAAACGTTGCTGATGTTGCAATTCTATGCAGCTTACCAGAGCGGTGACGTATTGCCAAAGTAGACATCAAGACCACAGACAAATTACGGAACAGAAAAATAACTATGGGCTTACCATCATTTTTGTACGAGAAAGTAAGCATGACGAAGAAGTTGACAGAAGTTTCGAGCCCGTAAACTTACTGGTTCTTCACTTGTGATTGCAATAAAATTAACGCTGTAGAAGCTCTTAACATTGTAAGAAACTAGTATTTTATCGTTAAACACACTACTTTTAAAGATCAGATTTATAATTTTCAAAATAGTTTTGGAACCAATAAAAAAATAATAACAAAAGTTTAAGTTTAACCGATCTTGGAAAAAGTACCCGACATCCTTACTGTCCTCGTAGTAATAGTTTTATTCTGCAATTGAGCTTGAACCATTCTGCTTTGTAGCATACAGTTCATCCATTTGCATGTAGTTTTTTGTATTCCGATCCGGTAAAGACCGGATAATTAGGGACAACAAACGCAACCAAGAATATTCTTTTTGGTGCAGGCTCTTCCCAAATCCTCCAACCAAACTGTGCGGGATAGCCTCTCCTGATTATCCTAATTTGTATGCCCATTGCAGAGAGTGTAGAAAAGAACTTCGTTTATATTCAAATGTATGGTTTTTTGCATATTCTTCAACATAAAGGACGTGAGGCCGATTAGTCTGAAAGATTTAGAATGAGTATGTTTTTTTCCTCGATTTGGGAATAAATACCAGGCTAGAGTCTCTTCACGCCTTGAAGATATGTCCCAGCTAAAATGTATGACATCATCAACTACAAAAAGGGAGATTTGAATTGACGTTGTTGGGTTAATTTCAGTCGGTCCAGTACTGAAAGCTTCTTCTTTTCGCCATCCAATTTGATATGACCGGATTGTCTATAGAACTGGTTCTGAAACTAGCTTTCACTGCACACGTAACTATAACCTCCACGTATTCCTTAAAAACCATATGGCTGATAGTTCTTTTCATTCAAGTAGTCAATACTGAATCTGTTCAAATACCTAGCGGGTTAATCTCTGTTGCAAACGTGATAAAAAGGCAATTTCGACGTTTATCCGACTACTTTTTTACGTACCCGTGAGCACCCGTTAAGCGCATATCCCCGTCAAAATTGTTTTTTAAGCTCCATCGACATTACCGCCTGATAGAATATTAACTTCTTCGCCACCTACCATTCGAAACGATCTCGCTAAGATGCTTTTCGCATTGGCGGCGCGCACGTACGTGTGGAACGGGAAGAACTGGGACGTCGACTCGATGTGGAGATAAACGCGCCGACGGAGAGATTAGCGCAGACGTTACGTGAAATCGTTATGACTGCGGTGGTTTCCGCGAGGTAACGGAAAAACGATACTGCCTGGATCCGAAACGCGGAGGATACGAACGAGGATGTGTAGACGATTTCGATACTACTCCGCTGCCACAGCCGCCGACGTGAGATTTCGTCGGTTTGTAACGGGGTAAGAAGAGGTCGTTAATTCGGTTAATATTTGCTTGATGTTGGAAGTTAATTATTATGTGGGCGAAATATATAAACAGCGTGGTAGTTCGGTACGTATCTAACGACTCGTCATTTGCTAATTTAACATTTCTTGCGATAAACATGTGCATATATTTCTATTGGGTTTACCAGAAAGTAATTGCATTCGTTTAGTAAAAGAAACTTGATTAAATATATTATCCATTTTATTCGAGTAATTCCACGTTATGATAATCAGAAAGGTGTTCAGAGAATTGCCAAGAAAAACATTGTCAAACGTGCCAACATTATAAATGTGGCACTTGCACATGATTTCGTTATTTGGAAAATTGTTTTTAACCGACTTCCAAAAAGGAGGAGATTATCAATTCATGTATGTGTTTTTTTTTTTCATTACTTAACGGATATAAAGCGATTGATGAAGTTCAGCTACATGCTTCACTACACGGATTCTTCCAAACGGACGGTTACTACTTACAAGGGGAGCCCACGTAATTCCCATCGCGGATTTCGATCCTATTACTTGTGAGTGTTCTTAGAGACTTCACGAAAAAGCCGTCCGAGCGTTTATCCGATTGGAGCTTCGTTTCCGAGATATTAAATTCCAAAGAATGAAGGATGCACGCCACATGAGTCAATACCGAATCGCGTGAATAGAGTTAAACAAGCACCGTTTGCCGAACAGAGAAGGTGACGAACTGGAACTCAGGAGGTTCCTGTTTCGATTCTAATTGACTACAATTCCTTTTAATTCAATAATTAAAAACAACCGAAAAGAATGTTTGCTTCGTTTCATAAACTTTCATCCAAGGATAAAAAGGCGAAAAAGAATGTTACCCTCATTATAAACATCAGTGGTTCAAATTCTATAGTCAAAAATAATTTAAGTAATCTTTACATTGTTCAATAAACTTCCATTCGAGGATAAAATATCAATGCGATGTACGTTGAAAATTCTCGTGGCTCTATTCCGACCGACATTATTTATTTACTTCCCGACTGTTCTTGAGAATCTCTCCCACTTTGTTTCGCTCCTCAGTGTTATATACCAGTCAGTTTGCGTTTGCCTTTCGTGATATTTATTACGTTAAAATCGATCTCGAGCGAAAATATGGCGAAGAGAGGTCCTTCTACAGTACAGATTGCGACTCGAATGGGAATGAAATTGGTGATAAAACTCCGCCTCTTGACGAGACTTCAAGGGGAAGACCAGGCTTGAAGACCATGGAATGTTAGCGTCGTTCGGGGAGAGATTTCTGGTGCAGTACGTGCCATGGGAAAAGCATTCTATGATGCGGTTTTGAGTGCGATCAATGAAAGCGAAATCGTCACTGATGAAGATTTGATCCTACCCGAAGATGATTTCCGAAGGGAATATGAGGACATAGTTTGTTTCGTTTATGTAAATAGCAAAAAAAGAGAGAAAAATATAACGAAGTACAATATTTCCTCTTATTTTGAAAAATGTTTCCAATGCACTCGGGAATCGAAAGACCATGACGAATTCGACCAAAATGAGTATGAGGAGATTTCATTCTTATTGTCAATGAAGAAATATATTCCTGTGAACTATAAAGCTAAAGCTGTGGCTTTCGCTGCTGCAAATCTCAAAACAATGCTCATAACAACTCCAGTACGTAAAACAGCATAAAAAAGGGATGGGTGTCTCAGCTGACGCCAACCAATCGATAATTTCTTCCAGAATAAGAGGTAAATTTAGAAATGAAACATGATTCGATATCGAATTATAAGAAATTTTGAGAATTTTGAAACCGTAATATGGAGTTTAATACGCACTAGACTTTTCCCATACTTGTCTCTATCTTTTCCTATTATATCTTGAATATTTCGGTTCGTGATCTTCCCCCGCATCTCCTCTTAGTTGCACGATCATCTACGTTGCGTTTTCGCTAAACCTTTTGCGTCGTCGTAATTTTATGTTGGCCAATTCTCTTGTATGCTATCGATACGAAGTTAGAGAAAACACGAAAATATCGTGACCAGTGATGTAAGTCAGTAAATTACCAAATCAATTACCGTAATTTACCGTACAGATTGGTTATACGTTCTAAAGACAAAAATTATATATGTATTCCTGGAAGCCCCTTGCCCAACAGGTCACCCTATTAACAGGGTAAAAGTTACAATGTGAATACAATAATCTGAAAGATATGTACAGAAAAAATGCAAAAATATCAGGATGTAGATTGAACCTTGAATTGATTAGCCAGTTCACATATGATATATTTCGGCGCCTGCTTAATGATGTGTGTGCTAGCAAAGAGTAGTCTGATGCTCCAAAAGAAATGCGCAGTCAAACTTGTTGTTCATCAAATTAAGAATTGTTTTGCAAATCTTCGAGACACCAGTGAGACCATATTGAACATTGATAACTTATTGTAAAAGCGCAAATGACACGTATGGAGATAAGCAGTTCGTGATCGTTCTGTTAATGTGATCGTTTCATTCGTTTATAATGTAAATGTTTCGTTTATAATTTAAATGTTTCGTCTTTCCAAAGTAATTCGGATTGATGATTTCGGGCGGAAAGATGTAATGAAATACATTATTACATCTTAGCACTAAGATATGAACAAATTACCGACCTTTTCAGTTAGTAGGACTGTGATAGCACAAATTATGACTGAGGTTGCTTATTATAAATCAAAGCAACACATATTACTTTTTTATTTTTAGATTTCGTACGGCAAGCTTTAAAAACAGGCAAACTGAATCCTGTGGTATGCTGCAAATCACTTTGTTGTACTAGAGTTTTAAACAACGTAGCCACAGAAATATTAAATTGTCCACCAACAACGTGTGCGATAGACAAAAATTTCTCGATGTTTGATGATATACAAAATAAACCAGAAACAGATGTGAAACAGAACCAATGAGACATCTGCTAAGCTACTGTATGTCAACTTAGATTTAAAACCAAGCGATCCAAGTTCTGCTGGTAGCGATATATAATAAATAGTAGACTGTTTAGAGTTCAATTATTGTGTTTCAATATTTTATGCTTTTATTGTTGTCTTTTCATTGTTTTCCTTTAATGAACTTTATAGGTAACTCGCGTCATTTATTCTGTACGTTTCTTTGTAATAATGGCAAACCTAGAAAAGAGGATGATAAATTACATGTAAATAAATCTTGGGAAAATACAAGATTGATTTACCGTGGTAAACACTCAAATTATAAATGTATATATTTAAGAAAAATGTTGTACTCGTATAACCAAAGTATTCTTTAAATAATGATTTTAGTGCAATGATCGCTGTAACGAAACATTACAAAGATCTGGAGCATTACTTTGATTTCGAAAACACAATTATATTAAAAACAGACACAATTATAAAAAAGGGCTAATATACGAAATGATAAATATACAGAAAGATACTAAAAATGTTTTCCCACAGGCCTACATCTAAAATTATCATAATCAATTACGGAATTTGGCGGTCAGATCCGATAAATTCAAGCCATAAACACAAATCTGCGAAAATACATTGGCTTAGCACTCGAGTCGCTTCGTTCGATAGGGGACGAACGCAGTATACGTGATAAAAGATGGTGAAGAGACGAGCTTTAAGCTGCCTTTGATGTCGGGTAAAGCGAAATAACGAATAACACTCGTTTGCGGATTACGTTACGTAACGCGGTCAGGATTGAGTAGGGCTTTGGTGCGCCGACGGTCGCTCGTCGAACAACATTCCTGGCCAATCACCTTGACACTCAAGCAGGAACACAACAACAAACGAGTACGCAAACATGACAGGGAACGCATAAAACACTGAACACTGACGCGTCCGAGCGAATGGGGGTCAGCGAAAATGTCGACGTAACAGGTTCTGGTTCTCACGGAAAGTACGAGATATCTTATTTAGTTTAAATTAGAGATGGGACATTCGAATCCGCGAATCCTCGAATCCATCGAATCCTGAAAAAGATTCGAGATTCGAAAACTCGAATCTTCGCACGATTTTCGTAATTCCAATCTTTCGAATCCAAAAAAAAAATAATAATAATGATGACTCATGTAATCACGACACATATGAATCACTGACTAGAAAGATCTCGACGATTCTCTTCGGTTCCAGAGCGAGTTCGAAAGCTGGTTTTCTTAAATAAAAATCTGAATTAAAATTCTCACTTATTTCTGTTAGGTTGAGTGCTTTCTTTTATATACTAAAATATGTGTTTAGATTTTCATGTGCAATATTTGCTGTTTATCTATGTTAGCTCTCCCTTATTCTCATTCACAAAAGTTTCTGAAAAGATATCGGTACTGTTATTGATATATTAATTTCCATATGCTAAGGAAATTAAATATAAATAAAAACTTGTTGCATAATCATCAAGATTTTAACATAATTTATCTTTTAATATTGTGTAATTTGTTTTTTTTTAATTTCATTTGTAATATAAATATGTTCAAAAAAAAATTCTTTTTAATAAATATTTTTAAAAACTGTATCGTTTTTAATTAAAGTAGCTTTAAAATTTTCCTGTAAAATTGTTTTTCCTCTCTGTCCTTTCTTATTATTGTAATTATATGATGGATTCGAGAGATTCGAGATTCGAAGGATTCGAGAGATTCGAGAATCCTTTAGGATTCGGATTCGGATTCGGATTCGAGAAAATTTGGATTCGTCCCATCTCTAGTTTAAATTGACGTAAATGCCCCCTGTGCATGAGAATTTATAACTTCGAGTATGTAAGTACAAATGTGTACATACGGTGTTTGCGACCAGTTCGTTGAAGTTGTGACAATTTGGAAAGAAATTATGGGGGAGTAATTAAAGTTCATCGATTCCCTCCACCTATATAGTTAATTAAAGCAATGCATATACATTTATGTTATATTTCAAAGATTATTTACAAAAATTATCTGCGTCCAGTTCCATCTTCTTCATTAATTTAGAGACAATGAAAATGTGAATTAGTACATCACATTTTTCCATGCACTTCAGGGTGAATCATTAGTAATTATTTGATATGCAATGAATGCGTATTACAGCACAAAGAACATAAATAATGAGAGAAAAGGTGAACTAAATTTAAACCAAAAATGAATATACTGATACATTAATAGAAATCGCAAATTTTTAATGTGTGTCTCCTTTCCATTTGATGAAAAATGTGGAGGAAAACCAGACCTATTACATATACATACATCGACTGAAAAAACTGTTACCTAATTGATAAATTGAATGTATTGTAAGAAAATTAGGTGAAATTTACATAAAAATGTTCTTGATTTGGAAAGCTGTTTGTGTCAGTGTTAAAACTGCGATTGTTGCCAATCGTGACGGCGCACGATCAATGCTCTGTTTAAATAGCTTGTATTTAAATTACAAGTGCCACATGAATAATTCGATTTAAGGAGAGTTCGACTTAAGAAATTGGAAATATAGAGCTGCATTTTATAAGGAAATTGTATGCTGAAGTCAACTGGCGAATTCGAGTTAGGGAGAAAGTTGAGTTATGGAACTGCCGACTTACACGGGGACACCAGCAGCCCGCAAACTCAAGATTCGATGAAACTGTATAAACTGAAAGAGTACCTTGGTATACGAATAAGGGAACCTTTTTTGCGGCTGAATCTCTCGATTTCGGGTTATAGCCACCTCCAGAAATTTGCACAATTTTTTAATATGAATTTGTAAATACCTCTTTCAATATTTAGAATATAATTTGTAGTGTATTAGATAGTCTGAAGGATGACGTGATTATTTTCAGAAAGCATACATAACGAGAGACAAGGTACCCTATGCCCACCATTTTTCCAACACTTTCCTTTTATGTTTATTACAAATAAAGTTGGTTTTACGTACAGAACGTTACTGTATAATAGATTTGGACAGCTAATAGTAAAGATATAAGAAAGCGATAATAAGGCTTTACTTGTCATTGATTGGTTGATATTTTGATTGATTGACAATTGTCGTTCTAAATATATACTATTTATTTTGAACAGTTGTTTTGAAACAGTTGACAATTTTGACAACATTAATTATTTCAAAGAAATACTATACTATAATCTGATTGCCATGGTTTAACTATACAAGTACTACCGTAGACTTCAATAAATTAAAAATGCAGGCATTTTTCAGTGATGTATACCGTCATTACAGTGATGGTCACTTATATATATATATATATATATATAGAGTAGAATATATAAACAGTACAGTACAGTACGGTCGAAATACATTTTTACTATATATATATATATATATATATATATATATATATATATATAGATCGTCTCAAATGATATATTAGAAACATATTTTTGTGTAGTGTAAAATTTGTAATTTGGCCTAGAAGCAGCTATTAATATGGCTAATGTGTTGAACATGTTACTTGCAACGTTTCAAGTAGCTAACATCGCAAGAACTTGAGTTGCATGATGCCTTGACAGACACGATCGTAAGTGTTCAACCAGAAAAAACATGTTCTATATTGCATATGTAGCAGGATTGGAGTTTGAACGATTAGAAGAACCACGTGAAGCGCAATTTCTGGAACATGTAGCACAGAAGATGAGGAAGACTATTATGAAGATGTTGCATCTATTCCTGAAGATGACGACACTGTTATTAACTTAGATTACCAAACTAAAACTGTAGAGTACGGGAAAAGTGGTAAAAACAATTGACGTTCTATCGAAAGTATCAGAAATAATTTTGGAAAAGTGAAATTGCAATCCCTTGCTCTATAGAATATTATGTCGTACTGTAAATTTACACTGTAGGTAAGATATGCAATAAATGAGTAAAAATACATAATTATGTTCCTTCGTTTCTCTTGTATACCAATTTATTTCCTAGTATACATACTTGGGAGGTATGGGCTACCCGGTGCCTTATTATTTATTTTTTCCGAAAATAATTTGCGTCATCCTTAAAACTATGTTAAGATATTGCAACTTATGTTATAAATAAAGATATCTGCTATGGTTTACGAGATACTTTCGAAGATTTAATTTAAATTTTTTAAGGAGCAGTACCTCGAAATCGGGGGATTCATACCCTAAGAAAGTGGTGTTGTCCTTGTACCAAAGTAGGGAAAACTGGGGCTAGTTGATAGAGGGGGCATGCTGGCCGAGTGCATTTTATTTTAATGCAAATGGTGTTTGTGGTTTCATATGTGTTTGTAACGGTATACGTATATTCCAATGTGTTTACGCTTTCGATATGACGTTTTGAAGTTACTACTTATTTTTTTATTTTTCAACAATGGTGACTAACTTTTCAAGTGTAAACTTTTCTACCTACTTCGATCTATTCTCACCTGAATTAGAAAAACGTTGTACCGTTTGAAAGAGCTACAAAATAGTATATTGCTTTCAAGAATAACCGAAGTTTTAGTATTTGTAAAATGTACATGTTCTCAGGGGGGCATGTTGGCTGTGTTGTGTGTGGGACATGTTGGTCGTGTTGTGTGGGGAGCATGTTGGTCGAGTGGTCGACTAAAACCGTTCATCAACGCGCACCAAAAGATTTCTTTCTGACATTATAATTATGAAGAATCAAACAGATTAGAAAAACTACGTCAGCTGAAATAGGATCTTTGGTAACTATAGCGGCGGCTGTATCGGCCTTAGGAAATTCAATTCCTCCGTTCTTTGTCTTTCCCAAGGTCAATATCATCATATCAATTTCATTTGCGATGCTCCAATCGGTTGCACTGGGGCAGCAAATCCAAGTAACTGGATAAAAGAGAACGTTTTTATTGAATTTGATCGATATTTTATTTAATATTTAACCCAAGGAGACAAGTTCTATTATTGCTGAACATTTATCCACTGTAGCGCTGAATTTGTTCAAATCCAATGACGTCATAGTTCTGCCCTTTCCACCGCACTACAAGGATTGGATCGCACCGTCTACGACCCATTTAAACGGTTGTTCAACAGTCACGCCGATGCATGGATGACGAATCATCCTGGAAAGACTATGACAATCTACCATATCCCCGGAATCGTAGCCTCTGCACTTCCATTCGCGTGCACACCAGCGAACATTCAAGCTGGTTCTAGAGAATCAGGAGTATGGCCTTTCAATCCTGAAGTTTTTCCTTACGAGAAGTTCCTCGCAGGATTTACAAAGCAACACTGCAGATTCACGAAGAAAGCATAAATTCTGTACAGCTTTAATTTACATTATTTCACTTCGTCCTAGTATGTAAACTAACTTAATACTATTGAGTACGAATTTTTATCCGAACGTTATACCTCTAATTTGGTAATACGCTTTTTTCAAAAGTCAAGCCAGAAGGCGGTGTTCCTTTATTAGTAAAATTCGGCTGTACGAGTATTACCTACAAAAAATTTGATTTTTTGTAGGTGATTTGATTTGAGTTAATCATCTACCTAGCAGTAGCTCCAATTTCAATCGATTCCTGGTCAGAAGTGGATATCCAGCTTGATTCTTGTACAAGGATCGACTTTATGGACCATAATTTTAATCTATTTTGAAAGCAAAACAGGAAAATTTTCGAAATTATATCTACATTTAGGTGGGCATATAAATTACATACTTTGGTACATCGTATAAAGTTAAATGATAAATTGGACAAACCACCGTTGACAATACATACATACCGACCAGAAACTCCATCGGAAACTATTTAAACTGAAGCACCGAAACCGACCGCTGATTTTACTTCCGTTCCCTAAACTCGTTTATAACGTAGAAGCGCATCAGTACTGGTTGTTAGAAAACTAGAGGTAAAATCGAGTATCGCACGCTCACCGACCACGGAGAGTTTATGTGTAGCCCAGATAACATTATCTGTGGAGAAAAGAACGTTGGAAAAGGTACGGGATACCATATGCTCGATATAAAGTTGAAGTACTGAAAATTTCCGCTCGTAATTTATGAATCGTAACATATTTATCCAGCTTGATGTTTGTTGAAACTGTTGCTATTAATATGTGACGTGATGTAGAAACATAGGTAGATATATACTTTGATGAATACGTGACGGTGTTAGTAAATGTCGGATACATCTCTATACAAAGTTGCAGTAATATGAAAACATGACAGATCCGGTTAACAAACTTTAAAGTTAACTAACCGTTTAGATTTAGTATCACGGTTTTAAATCCATGTATGCCATCCTATATATACAAACAAAAATTGGAAAAGTTGGAAAAATTGGAATTATGCAGATATATAATGTGAAGCATTCGGCTATTGATAGCTATGCCATGAATGTTATGATTTTCAGAAATTACATGTCGCTAGCACTAAAAGTGAGAGTGAATAAATCCATCTGATTTTAAAATCATTTGTGGTAAACCTCGATGACGTCAAAGTGATAAATGATGATTGAAATTAACAACGTCCGATAGAAGTAGGCAACAGAAGCATACAATATTAGTATTTAATTTCCATTTTATCAACGCTATGGCGAAGTCAATTTTCCTGTGAATATTGTGATGGGAAGCTGTTCTAAAATACCATGCATGTCGATAATTGAAAAATTCAAGGACTCTACGTTTAAGCACTGAGAGCGAATGCTGCTGCTCGTCTAATGTTCAAAGCAAAATTCTCTTATTAAATAACTGGACTTTCAGCGCTACGTTCTTGCACATTTCATTGATCAAAGTTTTCTATCGTTCAATGTTCTATCTCTGTGCAATGTAAGTTATGACTTAAATGTATAGTTTTGCGATACATAAGAATCTGTTGCCATAACAAAACATCATCGACTTCTGTGAACTCCGGTCTTTACATAAATTATAAGGCTCTTCGTTATATAAAATCAATACGTACCACAGCACAGAGTTTGTAAACGTATTTCCATTTCTGCTAGTTTCCAAAAAATTAGAAATAACACGGAAGAAGGCGAATACTGGTAATATATTAATGAAAGTTAAGTTGAAAATGTAAGTAAAAAGTAACCTATAGAATAGACACAATTCTATATATAGATAAAATGAACAGTCAATGTCCGGCAACGAAAGTCAAAATGGACATCAGTGGGTAAAAGTGCAAGTTAACATATTTCTAAAGCTAGATTAATTAGATTAGTACAAATTACCTACATGAGAGGAAGAAAATGGACATTTGAGTTTAATCAAACCTAAAGATCTTTATGAGATTTTGGAAATTTTACAAGAATGAATGGGATTATGGATGCATCCTGCGTAACAACTTGTTCTGCTAGGTTTTCTAACGGCATCAGCGAATTCAGAGTGTAGCGTTTTGTGTAAAGACAAAGTTTAGCAAGAAAGTTAATTAGTAGTCACGGTTTGTTAGCACTTTGTTGGTTAAAGAATTTTTTATTACTTTCTATGTCTTTTGGTCTTAAAAATTGCTCTTATTGTTTCTGAACTAGACTGACACGTTCAAGAATCTTTGTTTATTGACGGGATGCGATAAAGTAAAAACCTCTTCCTACTAATCGATCAGGAAAAACAACAAACAAGCTATGTAGTGATTTAAAAAGAACTGGAAGTTTGCTTGTTGTAATTTTACGGTGACCAAATCTTTCGCAAAATACACGCTGCGTAGAAAATGGCTATTACTTTTGCGTGTAACTTCAGCCGGAATTTTTAGGTTGTCTTAGTTTATACATCTGCATTATAAAGTCTGTTCTAAAAATAACACCATCAAAGTAGTTTAATAATAATTTTAAGTTTGGCGCCAAGAGAAAGAAAAATAAAGAGTAAGATGGCGGTAATGACGGTTGTGTTATAAGATGACTGTAATATTATTTGAAGAAAATAAAGATATTTCTACACTATAAAGATCCTTCTACTTTCTGTTTCCTTTGAAAGCATTCTTCGCTCTTTGAGTGGTGAACTCTTCATCTTACTAGCACCATTAATCAGGACTGATGACGCGCAAAAATAATTGTCCGCCTTTTTATGGGCAGCGCACCATTCCAAGCCATAAGGCTATGATTAGAGTATGGAAAAGTTAGTGAGGTGCTAAGGAAACTATTCCTACCACTAATGAATGGTCGGCCTCCAAATCTATATGGGGAAGGTTGGTATGGAGACGAAATGATACGATTTGTCGGGAGCTTACAACGTATGTTGCTAACGTAATTGATGGGAATCAGGTATCCACCTACGGGGTTCAAAGAGTTTAGCATAGTAGCATAGGTAAAAAAATATATGGAATTGAAACAAATTTGCAACTACAGAAGAAACGGAAAACTTGCAATAAGTTAAAATATGTAAGTAATCAAAAAACGGAATACATAGCGCAACTTTTATAGGAAAGGATATTGAAAAGCAATAATTTCGCACTTGAGACCCTTGACTCGAAAAATATGAAGTGGAATGTGATTCTGACGATGATGATGATCGTAACAATAACGAGCTCTACTCCTCATAAGAACAGAAAGATTTTGCCACACTGCACCCACAGGTTTGAGAGAGTACCATAAAGAAGAAATTGGGGAGACCACTCAAGAGATTATCAAGGTGATCGAAACCCGATTGTCTCCCGAACTGTCAAGAAAATTCACGTTCACTTATAACTTTTGTCTTATTGATGGTATTGCGTTTTTTGGGAGGAAAATACGACAATCGGCCAATTGAGTAAAGATCTTATCATACTAACGGTTGCCGATTGCGGTTGCCATTCAGCAGCGGACCAATGGGGGCTCAGCAGGCGCCGGTTGCCAGTTTAGCCATACGTCTATTTCCAACCGGCAGGGCCACAACCGTAGCCAATAGCGAGCTGCGTAGAGAGATCACGTGAGCAAGTATATGTAAATAATATTGTATGTGCTTTTTCTGACGTTTTGAACAGGTTTAAAATCTTTTAAACTTTTTCCTTCAACCGACACCTGCTGAGCTCCCATTCGTCCGCTGCTCAACGGCAACCGGCAACGGCAATCGGCAACCGTTAGTGTGATACGGTCTTAACGGTAGTGTAGTGAGTAAAGTTTCCAAATAGATTAGGCACAAACAAATGTTATTTTCGAATTTAATTTACAGAATGAGATACGTGGCAAGGATGTGCATAAGTTTGCCTTATTTTGGCTTCTATCAAAAGCAGATATATGTAACTAATACGACAAGAAATCTGGAAAAGCTAACTTAGTATTGTCAAATTTTTGTTGTTTCACCATTCCGCCGCTAAAGAACCGCATTTCTTCTCTGAAAATTATAACAAGACTTGAATATACTTCAGAAGCCCTGTATATTTCGCACGAATAAAAGAGGGAAATACGGTGTTAACTGATTGATTGTAATTGCAAAATGGTTTCTTCGCAAAATCTATATTTCGCAAAGAAAAGTGGAAGGTTTTTCATTAGGTTCAACTCTACTAGGAATCTTTAAAGTACCCAGCCCATTTTCTCAATAAATTTTAGCTTGAATACAGGATTTGCATCGTTAACTCTTTACTCGATATATTTCCATCAAAATCTCTTTACTTTTTCTTTTTATCAAGCGTGTAGAGAAAGGGCTTTTTTCACAAAAACACTTTGCGAAAAATATTTTGGGGCGAAAATCCTTGCTCTTAAATATTGTCTGTATCTTTTACTAAAAAACGGCTGTGGATGTGCTGGTCTATGTTCTACACCCATCACATGCATAGAAAGATATCAGCAGAACGATTCAATAATAAGATGAGATAGTATCACAAACAATAACTTATACATACCGTGTCTATTAAAAAATTAAGAGGAACTTCCCGCTCTAAGCCTTGTCAGTAAAAGCCAACATCCTCTAAATTTATTTCTAACACTTCAGCAGCAAGGATAAAATTTGATTACGGTCCTACTGCAATCGGCAATACTCTCAGGACACATGCACTTCTCATATAAAGCCGGCATTGTTTGAGATAAGAATTTGCAAGATGTTATATAGAATAATTAATTAATTAAATCGCTCAACAGGCCTCGAGGGCCTACGGCATGTTTGCCACTTTTACTTTTATTTACTTGCTGGTAATCGGTGCACTGTCTCGATTCTTTTCTGTTCCTCGCCTTTGTGTTCCAGTATCTCATTCCCATCTTTCTCAGGTCTTCCTCTACACTTTCACTCCATTCTTTTCTCAGCCTCCCTCTTCCTTTTCTCCCAATTGGTTTCCTCTTCATTACCAGCTTCGGCATTCGTTAATTTAACATTTTCTCTTCATGGCCTAACCATCTAAATCTTTGTATCTTTAGGTGTCTTATTGTACTTGTACAGTCTTTTCAAATCCTCGTTCGTCCTATTTTTCCGGCACTCTTCCGTTTCCCTGCCCTCTTAGTGTGCAAAATAACATTTTATAGATATAACTTTTAGTTCCCCCATTTAAGCAAACCTCAGAATCTAATTCACAATCAGTCACATCTCATGTTATTCTGTGTTTTATTAAACGGTGCTATTAGTGAAAATATGCAGGGTAGGCAGTATACATGTACTATTAAAAGCTTTAGCATCATCAGTAGAGTAGCTCCATTTGCGCCAACAGTACTACAGCTATCTGATACGACTGTACTAAACTAGCAACATTGCGTTATACGAATACAGATGGCTTCATATTATACACTAGTGACTAGATAGTTGTAATACTGTTGGCGCAAATTGAGCAGCTGTAATCATCAATCTTCTATCTATGTACGTACATCTATCTGTACTACACCTGCTTTGTTTTGTGTACTTTCTCTTTTCATTTTTATTCAATTCCTGTTCAACATCTCCGTTCCTGCATCCCTCTATGACTATGTACACAATTATTTTTGAAAACATCTCTCTGCGGTTTCTCTTTGAAGCCTTTTTTTTTTGGAATGTTGTATTTGTTCCATTTCTACGCGCACTGTATAGATGCCCCCGCTAAAAGAACATGTATTTGCCTAAGCATGATTACCACCCACAGAAGCGAAGCATGTACCCTCACATCCGCACGAACGTTGCCCTACTAAAGATAATACACTACCCCTTCTATTAGCCTTATAGTCGAGCGTCGACATCCAATTTAGCGGGCCCCATTAACAGACTACCAACGGTCGACAACTGCAGGGGCTCATTTGCCGAGCTCGAGGTAGCGATGTAGACCACTACGTCGAATTATTATCGTCCAGGAACACACGAGGATCGTGCAGATCCTTCTTGTTAATCGCGATGTCGTCCTATTACTACGACCACCGCACCAGTCGAACACGTGAGTAGTTATCTTAGGAAGAGGAACGGGACCGACCGCCTATGTGATGAAATTATCAGCCAGAGACACTTACGGCCCGGCGCCATTATCCGGGGCGGTAAGTGATAGTAGGTATGGCGTTTTCGTTTAAAATTCACAAAGACGCCAAGCTATTTAGACCGAACGGCACGGACGTATAAAGGGGATGCCAATGGAAGGCGAAGTTAGGGCGATCAAAGCTTGATCGCTAACAGGGTTATCGAACACAGCCATGTAGGTTTAATGGGATGTGGAAATAGGGAATTGTTGGTAATAGGAATCGACATCGATGGTGTTAGGGTACTTAATCGTTTTATATAAAAGTCTAAGATAGAAGACACGAGAAATGTATGATGCTGAGGCTAGCACCACATTCAGCAGAACGTTCGCGGCAGCACATTTGGGGAAGGAGCGACAATCAACCTCATTACTATTTTCGTACTATAATGCGGTAAAATCAGAAATTTAAGAACAAAATATATATGCAGCACTAAGTAACAAGTAATAAGAAGTATGTTTTTTATTTATTGACCCATTTTTTATTTATTGACCCATTCGTACCCGCGGTCCTCATTTAAGTACGGTAAATTGTACCAAAATGAGTACAGCGGTAGTACTAATGGGTTAAAGTATAAAATTGCACAATCACTATTACGTTCTTTTTCTTTTCTTCGCGCGCACCTCGATTTGTCGTTACACTTGTTGCTATTAATTAATCTTTTTCGTGGCGCATTCTATGCGGACGACATCCCCACGTTATCGATTACTCAACGATTTCCATTCTGACGGATAGAGAGAGCCTTCATGTCTGTTTTGAAACGAATATGCTATACGTTTTTCGATTGACGCATTTCTCAGGAGGTTTCGGTGTAAGACTTTGGTGGAGTTCACACGTTTGCTACGCGAAGTGTTTTCCTCGAGAGATTATCGTTTGAAATCACGACACATTTGTGGATATTGTGGAGAAATACTTCTAGTTTCCGGTGCCTCATTTTGGAATTGAATCGCCGAATCGGTGAATAGTGTTGATCGAGGACCGGAGGAGCTGATTAAATCAGTAGCAGTTGGAGTGCGTATTACATTCATAGCCATTTTGTGTTTAACCCCGTTCTAACGGCAAGAGGTTCACTTTATCCTTTTTGGTGATCGTATTCTTAGGGTTTTCTATTTCTTTAGGGGTTTTAGTCAAGGCCGTTTTAATATTGGGATAGCGTAGTTTGATATCGTCGTTGTCTCGGGCTATTGTATTATTGGAGCGAATCTTGGTTTCGAGTCAATTGGAGCCGTCTTCTTGGACAAAGCTGTCATCTGGTCGATAAATCTGATTTACCGCCGTTCGACTGGACGTCCACCTCACCGCACGACTCCGAGGGAACACTCAGCTAACTCGCAACCTTTAGCCAAATTTTGCCTTATAATTCGCGTATTTTTGTTTATTAGTGAAAACCTGTTTCGCGTATACTCATCACGAAATTAGTAAATTAGCGAGGTATCTATAAATTCCGAGTAAATATTTAGTTATCGGGAGAGGTTCTCGCATGCCTCCCTTATCAATCAATTTATTTAAGCAGACTTGGTGAAACCACTGTAAACGAGGCAAAGCAATCGGTTCACATAAATGTATAGCGATTTGAATATCTTGTCGAATTGCGCCTGAGAATATTGCTTTTCGTTGACTATTCAATAATTATTAAGGACTCGTTAACTCTCATGGTGTTTTTATGGTTGTTTTCTTTAATGCCGCAAACCATTTCTCACGCGGGTCACTTAAATAACTTCGTGGATTCCTGTTTAGACAGGGCTTGACAGGGTAAGTACAAAACAGGTGTGGCCTCTAATATGCAGCTCTTTGGATTTCTTTAACCCACTCCCTCGCCGACTAGCTGGCTGGCACCCTGGGTAATAGCAAACTTCCTTCCTGGGGCGAAGGATTTTAAATTCATATTTCTCACTTCCAGGATTGTGTTCAGTATTCAGTAATTAGATAAGGTGGCGCCAATACACGACGTAACATCACTTGCACAAATAGCAGATCCTTCAATTTAAACAAATAAATAAATAAATAAAATACTGCACACAGCACAGCACACGAGCTAGGTGTCCTCTTTAATGAGCCCCACATGCAGCTACTAAGTTTCGTAGTGAAACGCTTCATAGTTGCCAAATAGGAAATGTTTAAATAAATACATAGGACATCTTGTCTAACGTTAAATACTGCACAAGCTAGAGAACACTGGCAAACTAAATAAAATTTTGTACACACTCTCTACTCAACTAAAGAGAATTCGAAGTGGAACGGGGCATAATTGCTAAATGACAAATGTTTAAATAGATAGTCAGTCATCTCTAGGGTTAAGGTGCTATACAACGCAGATAACACGAGCAAACTAAATAAAATTTTGTACAAACACTCGTTAAAGATCATGTAATACAACTAAAAAAATTCGAAGTGAGACGCGACATATTTGTAATTTGTAATGTAGAGAACACGAGCATGTATTAGATAATCTTTAGAGAGTGTTTGTACAAAATTGTATTTAGTTTGCTCGTGTTCGTTAGCTTATGCAATATTTTAGGTTAGCAAAGATGCACCATGTATTTATTTAAACATTTCCTATTTTGCAACTATGGCGCCTTTCACTACGAAACTTGGTAGCTGCATGTGAGGATCATTAGAGAGAACAACTAAAAGATTTTAGACACCTAGCTGTGTGCTGTGCTATGCTGTGTGCAGTATTTTATTTATTTATTCGTCTATATTGAAGTATTTGTTATTTGTGCAAGTGATTGTGCAATTTCATACTTTATTACTTCTTATTACTCTTTACTGATCGCTGCACTTCACACAATTTCTGGTTTTACGCCATTGTGTTACGAAAATAGTAATGAGGTTGATCGTCTCTTCTTTCCCAAATGCGCTGCTAGCCTCAGCGTCATGAGGAATATTGCAGAAGGGACTTGCAATTCAATTTAAAAAATATTCTCGTAAAATACCCCAAATTTTGTCCTTCGACAACTCGTGAGATACGAAAGAAGAAAATATGACTAGAAATGCAAACAGAACCTTCATGACTATAGACACAAATAATTAATTGCTGAATCCCTATAGTGTGTGGCTCTGTAATATTTCAATATTTGAACATCTATTCTCTACACACGACGACTTCATTTTGCTTGTTTCATTTGAGCTTCAATGTGCACGATCGAAATACAGATATTTACTTTCCGATAGTACCACTCACACGATGTCTCTGAGTAAATAAGTTATCCATGCGCTTTGAAACAAACGTAGATGTATCAACAAGTACCTAAGTACAAGACGTTCCCTCGGGCAAGACTATATAACGTCCTATTGACTAAGAGCTAAGTGCAGAATCGAGTTTCACAGATTCAGAAAGCCGAATGCATCCACCGTTGCTCAAAAGTTAAGTTGTTCGGTGTCGCACGCCGAATCGATGGCCGCCGGTAGATCTTCAATGCGAACGCGATTACCATTTTCGATAGTTTCACGTAGCGAAACCATTAATAAGGCGGTAAAGATCTCGAAACGTTTCAGTTGTTCCTCACGTCGTAACTAACTACGAATCGATGCCGAAGTTAGAAGTGTTCTTATAGAAGACCGAACGGACGCTAACAGGTCGCCGGTAATATATTTTAAATGACGCGTCGGGATAATGCCGATCTCGGCGGATATAAATATATAAAATATGATCAGGTCGGTGTTAGGAATATTGAACGGATACCAACCATAAATTCCATAAAGGTAATCTTCTTATCGGAGGCGAATGGGTTCGACCAATTTATTATGCCTTGTCTGAGAAGTTTGCAAGTTAATATTCATTCGCAATTAATTGGTTTTTAGTAACTCGATGTTTCAATTTTAAATATTTGACTGCTTCAAATTTATGTGTTTATTTGCCCTGAATATAGGAAATGGAGGTGGCAAAATACAGGCGCCATCAAGAAACGTGCACTACAAACATTTATTGTTCCATCAATACAAGTGTAGTATGGAATCCTTGAATTTTAAAGGTATACAAGTAGTTAACTCTCCATTGCTTATCCAAACGTCCGACTTCATCCCAATCAAAATTTAATCAATCTCGTTAATTTTTTTGTTTAATTAAGGCCATCACGACAATTGAGCGAAAAGGATTTTCTGCTGCCATAAAGTACCATGATACCATTACGTTAATAATACGGCAAAATCTTTGGCTAGATATGAGTCTTTCACTGATATCGGTCTACCATTTGATGAGAAGCTAACATTTAATTTACATGTTGAAAAGATTTGCACACAATCGTTAAGAACGCTGGGGTTCCCCACACGAAATACCAAACATCTCAGCGCAATGAAGCACTTACTAGGTTTTACAACATTTACAGCATTTATTAAAACAAAGCTTGAATATTACTCTATAGTGTGGACGCTGTACTATGTGAAGTATGTTGGCATGATTGAGAGGGTGCAAAGAAAATTTTTGATGATTCTTTATTATCGTACTAGTCACTCATTTTTGCCTTATAATTATCCTTATGATCAGCTGTTATCACAGTTTAATTATATTTCCTTGAAAAACCGTAGGGTAATATCCAAGATTGTCTTTGTGTATAAATTGATTAACAACTTTCTTTATGCTCCTGACTTGTTGCAGCAGTCCAGTTTATTGATGTTCCTAGACTATGTGCTAGACATGCGCGTCTTTCTTATGTGTCAACTACAACTCACCAGTCGCGCTCACCAGTCTTATCAATGTGTGTAAATGTAAATAGGTTTTGTGATGAAATTGATTTGATTAACACCTCACTAAGTAATCTAAGGTTATTTTTAAGTGCAAAATTTAGGAGTGCATAATTAAATTATTTATTTTTAGAGTGAAGCTTTTTAGGGAATTATTAAAATGTTACTCAAAAGGTGCTCGAAATTGGCTAAATTTAAAAAATTATCCGATGATTTTAACTAAATCACTATTTATTTTGTATTCTTGCATTTGAACTACAGAGAAATAGGTATTCTGTATAATTTTTCAAAAGAAAAAATAAATAATGTAAGTTATTCGCTTTTTTGAATAAAATGCTTTATTAGAAACTTACATGAATTTCTTTCTATTTTTTCAACAAACATTGTGTGTATGTTGTTAAACAAGAAATTAATGTAAGGTATTTTCTTTCTTTTTTGAATAATTTTTTTATTAGAAACTTACATTATTTTTTGAAAACAAGGGTTCTGTATAAATTGTCAAAGTGGGTTTCTAAAAAGTACTTTATTCAACAAAAAAAAAACAAGGAAACTAACTTACATTAATTTCTTTTTGGCAATTTATGGAAAATAACTTGTTTTTCTGTAGTTACAATGCAAGAATACGAAAGCGATACTGATGTAGTCGAAGTACTCCAATATTTGTGAAATTTTGAATAGGATCATAATTTCATATTTTAAGCAACTTCTAATACAGTAGAAGCCGCTTATTATAATCACGGTTAATGTTATCAAACGGTTATTGTTATCGAAAACCGTTGGTCCCAAATCACTCTATTTAAAACTCATTGAAAAGAAAGCCGCATATTGTAATCAAAAGCCGCTTAATGTTATTAGTTATGAATAGTATCCTTTGTCGGAAAGTTTCTTCAGGCGACGGTGTCTGCAGCGCAACTCCTTTGAACGAGCCGCTTTTTCTCGCCGATTTCAATTAAAACCCTCATATCGCATATTACAATCTAACGAATTATTATTTCTATATTATGAAGAGGTCATCTTTTTTATGTACTTTATGTATAAAAGGTCCGTTCGTTTAAATGATATTCAGTTTCTCCTATACTCTTCTACGAATCTCACGTTCTACAGTCTTGTGTACGGGTAAATTATTGAAATTTCGCATAAACCACCGTGGTCATGGCAGAAGTGAATAAAAAACGTCGCGATCTATCGAACGAAGAAAAACGACAAATTCTCGATAACTTCGATAAACTTCCGAAAATGAGTCAAAGGAATGCTGCGGTACAATTAAAAATTTCGCAACCGCTGTTGTGTAAAATTTTAAAAATCGTACAGAAATAGAAACGTGTGCGCGTTCGAATGAAAACATAAAACGAAAAAGGGAAAGATCTGGAAAGGATAATCAAGTTGAATCAGCTTTAAAAATTTGGTTTACAAATGTTCGCGAAAAAAATGCCTCTGTGAATGGTCCTATCATGCGTCAAAAAGCAGAAGATATAGCCAAAACTATGGGAAAGAAAATTTCATTGCAACAGACGGATGGTTCAATCGGTGGAAAAAGCGAGAAAACATCGTTTATAGACCTCTGCACGGTGAAGAAAAAAGTGCTGATTCGTTAGCAGCCGCTGACTGGATGCGTTCGGAATGGCCAGAAATTATTGCAAAATATCCGCCTCGGGACATCTACAATGCAGATGAAACAGGACTCTACTTTCGCGCGATGCCTAATCATACTTATTTGTTCAAAAACGATAAAGTAAGAGGTTGCTTATCTTCGAAAGAACGAGTAACAGTGTTATGTTCTGTTAATATGGAAGGTGAAAAGGAAGAACTTCTAGTGATAGGAAAAAGTAAGAATCCTCGGTGTTTTAAAGGTGTTAAGACTTTGCCCGTGGAGTATTTTGCTAATGCGAATGCTTGGATGACAAGTGTCTTGTTCAGCGAGTGGTTACTCAGGTGGGACAAAAAATTGAAACGCCAAATCGTCTTATTAGTAGACAATTGTACTGCGCACAAAGTGAATGCGGTTTTGACGAACATCCAACTTATTTTCTTACCTGCGAACACTACGGCATTGATACAACCATGTGATCAAGGAATCATTCGAACATTCAAAGAATACTATCGAGGGCAAATTCGAGCCCAAATTATACAAGAACTTGATGAGAATCGAGATGCACCTACTGCAGATGCGATAGCAAAAAAATCAGTCTTCTAGATGCGCTGCATTTGCTGGTGAAGTCATGGAGGCAAGTTCAACCAGAAACGATCCGAAACTGTTTTCGAAAAGGAGGTTTTTCCAAAACTGGTGATGAAGAACCTGATCTCCATGAAACGTGCGCTGACATTTTAGAAGGTATGAAAAAGAACTTGTTTTGTACATCTAACTAATATTTTTTTAATTTTGTTTGTAGTTCAAGGTCTGTCCAAAAGCGAATTTTCCGATTGGGTGGATATCGACAATGATGTTCAAACAGCTGCCACATTGACTATATCAGACATTTGTCGGGAAGTTGTGTATCAATCGTCCGAAGGAAGTAATCCTGAATTACCCGAAGTAGGAGAAGAAGAAGAAGAGGAAATGTCTGAAGAGCCGCCAACTAATGGCCAGATGCAAGAAGCGTTAAATATTCTCCGACGTGGTGTACAATTCCGAGAAAGTAATTTTGATAGATATTATGATTTTGAAATATACATACAAAATCTTATTAATAAAAATAAACGTCAAACGACGATCGACCAGTTTTTCGAATGAAATCGTAAAGTGTAAATAAATGTACCTACGTATTCTATCGATGATAAAAAATAAACAAATTTGGTAACATATTAAAAATTGTTGATTAATCGTTAATTTTTCCCTTGAATTTTATTTGTAAGTCGTTAAATAATTTGATTACATACATACATATTTATTATTGACTACATCAGCATAGAAAAATACATTTATATTTACCTTCCGCTTACTGTTATCATTCGGTTAATGTTATCAAAAAGGGTTTGTTCCAAATTGATCACAATAAGCGGCTTCTACTGTATATGGCAGTTTACATCGACAGGAAATTTTTTTCTCAATTGTCGTAACGGCCATAATTTAAAAAAACTAAGAATGTGCGTCAAATTCTTTTAAGACCAAGTAGGGCGGCGTCACAAAACATTAAAACGAGATTCTAAAATTTCTGATCAATTATACCTATAGTGCAGTTAATCTGGAGACGCACTGTATATATATCGTACCATCTTGTAACAACGTTTTATAAATTGTTAGAATTCGATTAGCAAGCAACATGCGTATTTATAAAATGGCAGTAAGCCTGAAATCCTGCAGAGATAACACAAGTAAGAAAATATATCAGCAATATGGTAGAAATGAAGCAATTAACAACTAGTGTGGGCAAACAGCGATAATTACGAAATAAGTTACGACAGCCTACATATACACAGAGTTACTCGCCGATCTAGTACTAACTAGAATGGAGAATCGGCGGTGTTGTCGTAAGTTATTTCGTAATTGTACGCTATTACCGCTGTTTGCCCAAGTTATTAACAATCATTTAGGATATAAATTAAGACACCTGGTAACTACATCATCGATAAAAGAAGAATTCTAAGTATAAAACGTAATATGGTACAGAACATCAAGAAGGCGATATTGGACGAACTGCGTCAATGGAATGACGAGAGATCAATAGACAAAATAGGTGAGAAGTATGGGGATTTAACTTAAGCAAACCCTCTGACCGACTGGCCGAGAGGTGGTGCATAAGCTGAATGTACGCTTACGAATTGGTTGGCAAAAGTGGGTAGATCATAGGGAGTGAAAATTGGTGTAAATCAGACCCTTACAGGCAAGAAACTATATGAAATAGATCGCTGGACTAATTTAGTAATAGAATTGAGCATCAAGAAAGAAAAGGAAATACGCATTATTCAGAAACAGAAAAATTGGTGCAGGAATTAGCTTTGCCACCTATTCTTGAGGTTTTTTATTTCTAACAAGACACAGCGCTTTTGCATTATCGTCGTAATCTAGGATCTTAAGGATAATCTGCCAAACATATCAATCGAGCGAAAAGATCCTGTAGATTAGCCTGCGCATTCACCAAACCTCACATGACTAAGCTCTCCCCTTCGGAAAATTTTCCCGAATACAACTTAGGCTATAAAATCTATAACCATTGATGAATTACAAGTAGGTATTGAAAAATAATGTGCTCAAACACCAGTTGGGATGATTCTCAACGTTTGTGAGTACAACGCTTCGCGTTACCAGCAATTTTTCCGCCAAAGTTGTCATCAATTTGCAAACAAATATTATGTTGTCTCTTAGTAACGTTGAAAGCATGCAGTTCGTTTACCACGTTACCATGGTTACAAGTTTTGTAGCATAAGCTTTATCTGTTCCTTAATTAGTGAAACATCTTCTCTCAGACTTAAGCGTAAAAGTTCCTCTGCACTATTTTCTAATCCAAATAGTATATATAGTAATATTTCGTGACCTTTCTTTTTCGAAAATGTTTGTAAACGTTCTGGAAATATAACTGTCATTCAAACCAGCCTTGTTTTATTGACCTAATTAGTGGTAGAAAACTATCATATAAGATAATCCAAATAGTGGAATAATAATCGTAGCAAATGACGAGCATAAGCACTAGATAAAAAAGAACTATATTGAAACTTACTAGTCACCTGACAATGATGGAAAGAAATATAAAAGGATGACTTGAAAATTGTTTCTACATCACATTCGAAAAGACAGACCTGAGCTTTCAATATAAAACAAAACATAGGTCAAAACTTTGACCGCTTCGATTAGTACACCTTGCTTCATTGCGTAAGTGGGGTAACTACTATCAAATCAAAATTCCAAGTAATACTGTCTGATCTGATTTAAAAGATCGATGTATAGAACAGGAAAAGCTGGTCACAAAACGTTTTCACTAAATCCCGTATGACATATTTATTATAATCACCTAATTAAATATTTTTTAAATCGTCGACACAATACTATAAACATTACTGCGAATTAACAACGATTACAAAACAAATACCGACTTAAACTAAATTTTCAAATTGATTTTCGCCCAGTTCATGGACTTGTTAACACGATAAGTTATTTCTTCGCGTCATTGCAAACAAAAAATACTTTGGAAAATCCCTATTTATTTAAAGTTCAAAGTTTATCCAAACCGATCGAATTTTGTACAAATTGAAACTCTTCACAATGTACAAAAAAATAATTTATAGTGGTAACAAGTATCACAAAGTGGACAGACAGTTACTTTTGTTACTATTGTTAAATATGCTCGTTCTTCAGTGAATCCTCTGTCAATACGCACTAAGTATCCACCTACAAACAGGATTCATCACAAAACCATATCGTCAGAACTATAAACATTTCACATCTAACCACACAAATTTTTAAAACTCCCTCCTAAGTATTAACCACGCAGCCTATTGTTACAAGTAAATGTACCATGAAACAGACTAGTATCGATTTCTTTTCAAAACCTTTAACCTTGCTCGCTCAGAGAAGCGGAACGATGCCCGATCAAGTTTAATAAGTATCGATTCGAAGTTGGTACATTCGTTCGAAGTTTCCTTCAAACAAAATAACCGCTTCCGAAACATTATTGCAAAGCAAATGAAACGCTATCCGGAAAATTAATTTGATAGGGAGTCCCATTCAAAGCTTCTTCTGCGGCAGCTCCCTACCGGAATACCGGAAAATAAATAGAAACACCGATATTGGAAATACTAGCACGACGAATTAAAACTGAATATTTCTCCGATTGAAATTAAATGGAAAACGAAGTTGTGTCAACAAAGTTACCCGCTGCAGCTTTTAAATGTATTAGCCACGAGCGAAATTGCCATATTCTGAGAAAAATCATTTTGCTAATGGAAAATATTCCGTCTTGGCTACATTTTCAATTGTAACGTATAAATAGACTTCACTGTAGAAACAGAAAGGATACTGATATCAAATTGGATTGATTTTTTCATGAACTCAATTGCTACTGATGCTAATAAATATACAAAGAATACTATAGCAACTCACACCCAATTCCTCAAATGCTCTCTCTTTTATTTAGTGACCAACTGCGAATAAAGATACTATATAGCGGTAAAATCTTCTCGATAGTCATTTTTGTGATATTGTTAGAATACCATAATTTTCCCTCCATACATCGCCAATTTGCGCCAAAATAAGCAGAACCGTTTCCCAAATAGTAAATACATCTAGGAAAGCGTAAGTGGATTGTCAACCCATCGAAACCTCAAATTATATCTGTCCACCTAAAAGCTCAATAAATACTATGAGATACGTGTATATTCTATGCAAAGCTTCCGTATTTAATAATTTCTCCGAATCACATATCTTTTCCCCATTTGTTCTTCTTATTCATTGCCTCGCTTTTCCAATGTATTACCACCAAATAATGACCTGAGTGTACATCTGTTCCTTTTCACAAGTTCTGCATTTTTTCCTGAACAAAATTCTATGGACCTGTTTCGATCTGCTTTCAATCCAGTGCAGTCTTATAGATGTCTTTTTAAAATAAGTACTCGCAATTTTTAAGCTATCCTTCCCCTTATGCTTTATTAATCTTTTATACCTGGTACCAAAAATATTTAGCGATATAT
The DNA here is from genome assembly GCA_038088585.1 of Chrysina gloriosa. NCBI lineage: Eukaryota > Metazoa > Arthropoda > Insecta > Coleoptera > Scarabaeidae > Chrysina > Chrysina gloriosa. The sequence continues at coordinate 11,836,543 of CM076092.1, forward strand.
CACAAAGTTACTGCTATTAGCTTAGACAGAACATAACCCGGTACATCTAATTGAACGAATAATAAGGAGGTAGATATTTTGTCCCTTATTCATTAAGAGTGCCATCATTGAGGATAGCAACTTACTTGCCGAAATACGTATCTTGAATTATTTCCGAAAGATGTCGTAAAAGTTGAACTCTCCTGATTTCAAGTATACCATTCTCATTGCTATGCTGTACTATAGTGGTGTCTACCTTTTCTAGAGCTTATACTTGCAAATATCCTCATTGCTCCTGGCTGCAGGTAAGTTTCCAAAATGTAACCGAATTGGTCCATGTTCAGGGTAATGAGTGTACCTTCCTACTCTTCATACAATACGTCACTTCCTTCCGTTCTTTATTTTGTGGATGCATGAAGGTTTACCAACGATGGGATATGCTTTGTGACAACCTAAATTTCTTTTTCACTTTCATAATAAGCATAATCCGCCACCAAATCTTCCTCGCTTGTCGAAAGACGTAATTTTCTTTTTCCAATGATTTAATCTTTTATGAGAACCTGTTGGAAGGGACCTACATCTATTTACCTCGTACACCAGATTCCTTACACTTCCGAATAGTAATTTTTAATTCTTTCTTCTCGACAACGTCTTTAATGTCCATTTTAATTTGTTTTCTTCCGGAAATTCTTCTTTGCCAAGTTTTCCCGCGGTTTCAAATTGAACTTTTATAAAATGCTGCCTTTAATCTGTTTGGGAAACCAAAGCTTGCTAAAATATTGCTTTCAGACGCTTTCAGTTCAGTGATGATATTTAAAGGTGAATTAGAATTTCCAAGAATTAAAACATTTTCGTTTGATAGAATTTCTCCTTTATACCATTGGTTAAGTGAGGAATGGGCAGTAGAATAACACATATACATATAATCGCACAGAATTTGAATAATTCCAAATGGTCTAAATGAGAGAAATTTAAGCAAACAGGATTTTTAGAGGAAATCTTCATGTATGCATGGATATGGGATTGTAGTTTTAAGTATAATGTTTTATATGCCTAACTATAGTGCTAATTTAGAACGAAATTTAAAATGTTACAACTTCAAATTTTATATGGAAAAGCTTATAAGTCCTGGAGAAAGTTTTTATCTAGTTTGCAAGTACATTATAATTTGATCTTGCTTCGTGTATTATTGTTTTTTTAAAGGTGCAGAATTTGTTTTTTACATTGAGATCTTACTTTCTTTTACTTCGGTCTGATCGGAAAGCTTTGTAAACAACCAATTTTCATCCGTTTACAACTAGCCGAGGGTGAAGACCTCGAAAAGGTTCACTTTTCTATATTCCTGGATATCTTGTTTCCATGAAAATTTTAAATATCACTTTCAAAACATATTGATATACCAAAAAACTACTAATACTTTGTTTTTATATCACATTATATTTAAATAAGTGATATAAAAACAAAGTATTAGTAGTTTTTGTATATCAAAATGATTAACTATCACAAAGTAACGGCTTCCACAATCAGTTTTTTCAAAACATACCTACCCGATAGATTTTGATCATTGGATTCCAAATTTTCAAATCGCAGTTTCCTCTGACTTCTCGAGATTTACGCATTTAAAATTTTCGTCTTCAAACATGTAGCAATTTGTCTGGGCCCAGTGTTTACACATACTTAGGATTTTCGTTAATTTATTCTAACGGCTTCCCAAAAAGATAAAAACGAAAATCGATCCAATATGCCCAGAACTTCGAATCTTTCGAGACTCAAAAGGTGAAAAACATCAATATCAAGACACCGCTTTTTAAATTTCCAATCAATTTAAGTTTGTTTTTTGTTTTTCGAAAAGTAGACATTTCTGGTTCAAACAATGGACGTGTTTATCTAACGCACTCAACCATCTACAGAACCACCAAAATTTACTTATAAATAAATTAGGGTTATGACGCTAAGAATATATTTCGTCTCAACCTTCAGAGGGTGTTCTCTGATGTCGAATCAGTAGATTGTAGCCGAGTTCTTGGGGGCTTATTAGAAGGAGTTAGTAGCACTTACTTCGAGATTTCCGAATCTAAGATATGGAATCCATTTTCTGGTCTGCGCTGTGGTCCGAGGTCCAATACAATCTGGAAATAAAACGTATTCCTCGTTAATTGTGAATAGGTATCACTTCATAACAAAATATTCAAACTTGCCTTCACTTAGCTATTCATTCGATTATAAAGAATCGTTTGAAATGGGTAATTGTCTTTAAAACCGATTTTAACAAATGAATTACAGAAGTGCAGTCATCATGATCTGTAAACAACGCCACTTCGTAATGGAGAGCCAAAAATGCTTACGTAGTTATAGATTTTGATTAAATGGTATTAACCAAAACCAAGAAAGACTATTGCGAAGATTAACCAAGGAGTGAAAAAGAAGGGAGCGGGTTAGAAAATAGAAAAAATGAACGCCAAATTCTTGCGAAAGAAAAACCGATAATCGAACTGTATTTTCAAAATAAGTAGGTTCATAAAAATTAGAAATTCTTCCACAGCACGTATCTCATTTTTATTGTTTATTCTCACGTGTAGTATCGAACTGAAAACATCGAATAACCAGCGCATCGATATGCTTAAGGGAGAAATTGAGTAGGAACCAAAGAAATTTCTCAACTCAAAGTAAATACATGGAGGCGATTTATTTATGACGAATATGGTGTAAAACGAAAACTAGAAGAAAATCGTGATTGCCTCTGTTAAGGGAATACATTCAAATACGAATGCTAGGCAAAGCATGGCATTTATTTAAAAATATCACTTTCAAGCGAAGGATATACGAAATACAATACCAAGACGGAAACTTTACCCAGAGAATCTACAGAAACGATTCATTAATCATTCAACAAGCAGAAGTGCAACACTCAGCAGTATTAAAGAAATCTTAAAGATATGAAAATAAAACGCGTAGAACGAAGTTGTTCAAGCTGCTACTATATGATAAGGGATTCAATATCTAATTTTATGATGTAAAAAATTAGAAAATTGTATCAACTACGCTAATCTTAATTTAACTTTTGTTAGACATGTCGTGACCTTTTCTTCAAGTTATATACACAGAGACGAATATTAAATGTCTAACAATAACATGAAATTGAGCGAGGCTCGTGTTTTATCAAAGTTTGCGTGGGTCTCGTCTGTCTATGTCGTTGCTTTCGATTGCGCTACTCATAATGGGTATGGAATTCAAAACGTTCAAAATTTGTGCTTAAAGTTTATATATGGTTGGAGAAAGTACGATAACGTCATGTAAATTATCAGAATACGTTTAGTTAAACAGAAAACGTCCACAGGGAGATACAAGCACTATCTCCGTATCATAAAATCTTAATTTCAAAAGCTCTCTCATATCTCTACAATAAAATAAGATTTTGATCGGACATGCACATTCCCTCCTCCCTTCCTCCCCATTGAACTGCTCTATATAAACGTTCTTTTTCTTTCTTTATATAAGAAAAGTATATTCAGGTGCTGTCCGTGAATTTAAGAAAATGTTAAAGCGGGGAATGCTGGTTGACAAAAACTAAAACATCATCTTTACACAGTTCAGAGTTATATATGTAACATGCACAAAACGGCAGTCGAATAAGTTCATTCTCAAGAAGGTGGAGGTGGGCATTCTTATTTTTAAGTAAAAGTATATCATTATTCTTATGTAACATAGAATTCGAGGTTATTGCTATTGCTATGTTTATAGGCACCCGATGTTTACATGCTTTAGTCAACCAATGAAAAACATATTATTATTATTGTTATATTCCTTATTACAACACGTTACAATGATTGTAATTACGTGGTGGTGTAGTATCACATAGGGAAACTCCCTATCACGCAATTACATAATTAAATTCAGTGACATGTGTTTCACTAGCACGATGCAAACAAACAAATATAAATTTTTCTTAAAATTCTAACATGCCAATTAAACATCTCCCATCCTCACTTGTAGTTATGCGAAGAGTAGGAAATAATAAATAAATATGTGGAAAAAAAGTGCCTGTCAAGCGTTCTATTCTAGCTTGAGTAAGTTTTGAATTTTAAGAAATCTTATCTGTAACGTCCTGCAACTAATTTTGGAAGTACTTGAACTATTCGTTGATATTGTCTGTTTAATAAAATGAAAGGAAAGCAATTGAAAGAAGGCGAAGTTTTAAATTCGTTTGACGTTTGTTCCCTCTTTCCCAGCGTATCGATTATTGAAAGTTTAGATTATTTAGTGGAATTTCTTAAAAGAAATAATATCGACGTACAATTAGCGCAATACAATAAGTTAACTTCTAACTATTATTGGAAGTTGACGTCTGTAGCAAAAGTACAAACGTTTGTAGATTTATAATGGCGGATTCGAACCATTGAATCCAGCACAGATCCACATATGTAAGAAATGTAACGATCCTTGCACTTATGACAACTTGCGAAAGAAATTTCATTAAACTACCGTATGACTATCATAGAACTTTAAGAAAAACTAGTAATATCCTAGAAAAACAAAGTATGAAGATAGAACATGGGTTTGGAAGACAAAACAGATTTGGAAAAACGGTCGGAAATTTATACAATTAGTTGTAGCGAACATATCAAATCATACATACGACAGTCCAATCGCGCAATACACCTAGTTACACGACGTAAAGGACATACGGCACATTATCGTTATGCTGTGCCGCGTATGAAGCGATACAAATACGTAAAAATGCAAATCTTCAAAATAAAGGTAGACGATCCACCCAGATCTTCCCGTTCACACTCTCTTTCTTTCATATATTTGCAGAAATGACGTCCAGAAATTAGACACGTACATTACGTTGAAATGGTATTTCTGGGTTCCTAACGTGAACTGAATTTTGCATTTATGAACCGAAGAAAACCTGGCGGTTTACTTACCACTCGACGTAAAAGAACAAAGCAGTTCAAAATGGATTAGAAATTGCACGTTCCATTTAGTTTCATTCAACAACTGTACCTGTTACAAAATCCACCTCTAAATTGAAATAACCAGTATTATTTCACTAAAGAGAAAATTATACCATCCCAGCTCCGTTAAACAGTATCATTGCAAATTTTCTCGATGCTCTGCTACTAATACCGCAGGAAAGAAACAATATGAACTTGTACGACGAGTAATTTCAGAGCGAAGCGTATGTTTATATTCATTTTATTACCCACTGGAACTGTTTTAGAGAAAGAGCGACCCGGCATCGCCTGGCCATCAAACTTTGGCAATTTGGACGCGCAGAACTCCTGTAACAGTAGGATGCAGCCGGTCCGGAAAGGACCGCAAGACGACCTCATCTCCGTCTTTATCCGTGCACGCGTCCTCCTCTAACAGGCGCGTTTTTACGCCGAAACGTCGGGCGAGATTTCGGGATAGTATGATCGTTTCGTAGTCGATTAAATATACAAATGGGTTTGCGTCTTCTCTAGGACTTAATGAATGAACTCTTCCGAAGAGCTCTGTTTGTTCTGGGCAAGTATCCTGGAAAAGCTACGAAGGGATCTCTACCTCTATTTCGTAGATTAAAGCTTCCCTGGCAAAAGCAGTGGATGTGGTGTCTGGATAATGTAAGCGTTGTCTGCGTAAATGTTTTACGGGTTAGATAAAAGATAAATGCTGGTGGTGTTTTGGAGAACGAATACGAGATACACAGAATGAAATTCTGAGGGAACGAATAAAAATAGGTTAATGAAGCAATAGTCAGAATTTCTAAAGGAAAAGCTGTCCCCCTCATATTTGTACGCCGTCCTTCTGAAAGACGATCAACTGATGAAATTTGGATCCAATATCACGCACTAGAAAGTATGAAATAATGACTAAGCTCCGAAATAGATTCAGTTAATTTCAATTCTCAAAAACGGTGATGACCACCGTTGTTTGGAGATTGGATCATGTCAGCTCTAACATAATAATAATTTAAATGTATATATATGTATATATTTCGTGACCTTTTATACTTATCTTATATGATAGAGATCTACCACTAATAGGTCAATAAAACAAGGCTGGTTTGAGCGATAGTTATATTTTCAGAACGTTTACAAACGTTTTCGGAACACCTTCGTCAGTGAAAATATAACTAGATAAATATATAAACAAACTTTTGTTTTTTATTTGGGACTATCAACAAAATAACTAATGACTAGGATTTCTTGATATAGAGGATGTGTAACCAACTTTTATATATATATAAATTATAAAAACTAAATTAATGTGTAATAATTTATATATATATATATATAAAAGTTGGTTACACATCCTCTATATCAAGAAATCCTAGTCATTAGTTATTTTGTTGATAGTCCCAAATAAAAACAAAAGTTTGTTTATATATTTATCTAGTTATATTTTCACTGACGAAGGTGTTCCGAAAACGTTTGTAAACGTTCTGAAAATATAACTATCGTTCAAACCAGCCTTGTTTTATTGACCTATTAGTGGTAGATCTCTATCATATAACATAATAATAATCATATTAATTATAATCGCCTTTGGCGGAATACGAATGATCAATTATACAGATCAACGACTAGAGAATTGAGGGAGTTGTGGTCAACAAGTATGCCTCAATCAGGCATTCTTACCGAAAAAATGAATCACAGATACTCACTTTTCAGCGGTTGAGTACGAAGCTGATCGAAGTCACGGTATTCGTGCTTCTAGTTAAGCACCACACCCAACTAAGCTACTACGGACTTTGAACTAGGTCGATAAGTTAAACAAACATGTCAACTTGATGAAGAAGACGATGTTTCATTCATAGTATCGCACAGAAATATTCACCAGTAACGGACATAACCAAACATATCCTATATCATAACCACAAAGACATCCTCCTGTTCGCAAACATAAAAAGATGGCTCAAAACAACATTTAAGTGGTATAAATAGGTCATCACGGTTACATAAATATATGTAGTAGTGTTCGATAAATCATATATTTGAAACGGCATCGATCGTAGAGCCAACTTTCATAAAAGGAGACTATAATAATACAGAAAAACAATTTTACACGTCACAATATCATGAAGCTTCAAACTAACAATTTCCAAAGCTTTAATGTCGCCTAAAACAATATTATTCGCTGAAATAAAGAATGACGGTTTGCTGCGACAAGTTTCCCGCTACTCGCCGGCTTTGCTCATTCATTATACATTCAAGAACATTCTCCGTACGCTATTTTTAAAGTTTTAAAATATTGCCATGAATAGCTAATATGGGGCGGCAGAATTTATGAAAGTGTTTGTTGGATGTACCGCGTGTACACAATGAGAGCTGGTTACACTGTAACACAATACGGATTACAACTGTGATAGAAACGGGGATAATCAATTGAACTGGACATGGTAAAAGAGTTCTCATAAATATCATTGATTTTTCCGAGAGAATTTACTCACAAGCAATTTTTTATACATACTATACTTCAATTTCATTAGTCATAGTATGTGTAAGCTCTTGGATAGAAATAGGAACATAACAACTGACTTTCTTACACGACCGTACAAATAAGCATTGTTTGAGTGATTGCTGATCTTATGGTACCAGTGTAGTTAATTCAATAAAATTCAAGAATGAGGGTACGGTTAACCTTCCTATACTCACGTCAAAATATGAAACACGTATACTATACATATATATAAGTATATATATATAAGTATATATATAAGTCGGTCTCACAGACCGTATGCGTGAGTATAGGAAGGTTAATGAAATGAAGCAGTATTCAAGTTTCAGATTAAGAAGAATTTAGATACTATTATACTAAATTATGTAATTTTCTAGTAATATTTCGTTTTGCATTGCTAACAATAGTTCAGAACGAATTTAAGAAATATATTCGAAGAACTTCCACTTCTTCAGAATTACATCTTTCAAATGATTTGTATGCATACCCTCTATTAAAAAGAAACCAAACCGTTGCCCGAAAGTAAACCGATTATATTTCTTGATATTATTTCTCTCAATTCCCATTAGGTTTTAACACAGATGCGAATCAGTGGGAGATAGATGGAAAAGCAGAACTATTGACGAGACATTTGCATTATAACAAACATTTCCACATCATAGGGATAGTGGATGACCCAATCTGTAAGGGATGTTGTGAACAGCAAGAAACACCACAGCATGCTGTTTATAAGGACTGAATAGTGTACATTAAATCTGAAACCAAAAATGACATTATTCATCCCAAGGACATCAAACTCAACAGTTAGTTTCGAACTGCCTGGTGGTCAAAGTTGAAGCTCTGTACTAATTCCAAAGTTATATAGCAAAGATTTTGAGTATTTGCAAGTACATATTAGATAATATATCTGAATGAGGACGTGCTTCGTAAGAACAAAACAATGTAGAACACTTCAACAAAACTTTGGGTCAGATTAAGTGCTAGTACTAGTGAATTTCCTCAACCAATTCTTATACTCGTCAAAAAATCATTAGAAGCACTTCAACTTCTTGAGTATCTATCCTAAAACCACTTAGCGTCAGCTACAACATTATAGCATAATCTACAGTTGGTCTTCTTGGTTGAAGACTTACGTGCTTTGAGGAGGATTTATCATGACAACAATAAAATTTTCGTTATCAAGTTTTGCCATTTGCTTCGCATTGTTGTTGCACCACGCCTATTAAGATAACTATAACCAAGTTCTTCTCTATTAACTTTTTCTTAATTTCTTAATTAAAGTAAATGTATTAAAAAGATTACATGAATTTCCAAATGCTGACAATAAAATTAAACTAACAATAAGCGGAGCACCCTAATCGCTAGTCCAACTTTTCTTTCTAAAAATGTAGTTCATTTGAACCGTGTACATTTCCTAATATATAAGAACGGCAGCAGCAAAGATAATAAATACATCCCCTATTTGTCCTCCTTTCCTTAAACCGTAAAAATGGGGTGGTAACGTTCTAAGGGTAACCCATTACTTTTACTCGCACATAAACGACAAGAAAAGCATTTCTCTTCGATAAAAATAGATATATACCGTCTTCCAATGTACAAAGGTTTAAAATGTGACCGAGATAACTCTCACGTTCGTCGATTTAGGCTTCTCCACCCCTTGGCGATAGTCGTTCGTGACGAAATGTAACTACCCACCATCATCGAAGGACGGAATTACACCCGAACCTAAAGAAATATTACATAAGTTAAATTGAATTGATCGATCGATTTGATCTAACGGGTACAGAAGTTCGAAAAAGCTCTGTAAGGACCTTGTATCTGAACTAAAGCAATTTTTACTTAAGTTTTATTAAATATCTTCAATATTCTTGTAATGACACAAAGATAGTGATTTAAACATCCAATTATTTCTTCGTCTTTTGTTAAAAAATAACGCATTCGAGCTACATAATACTTCATACTAAAACCGCATATTTGTGAATATCTTTCGTTTTTTTTTTCTACTTCATTCAAGTAGTTTCTCTGCAGTCAAAAAATATATCAGCATATTAACAAATTCATTCTTTGTTGTTGAGAACAATTTCCATATAGCCAATAATACTAACGAATCTATTCGATGATGTTTGGTGCGTTTCGAGTTAACCTCAATGAACAAACTTCTTCGTACCATTGTAGTATACGTACAGCGTTTGAGAATTCTCCGATTCTAGCCATATTGATTGCAGGCGGAGAATCTATTACCGAAAGCGTATATATCGCTGCCAGCGAGAATTCGCAAGAAATACGACGCCCGATTTAAGGAGGGATTTAAAATTTATCGCCCGCAGAGCACCAAAGAGCGTAATGTGCCGCCCTGACCGTATCCGAAGTCGAAAAGGGGGAGTCCCGAAACCTGCCGTCGTCGAAAACAAACGAGAAAATTGTAAACCGGGGCCGAGCGAGGGGCACTATTAAGCTGGCCCCAAATCGACCCCCGGTCACCTAAATCAGGATCAGGGTCTGATGTATGCCGCTTTCACGAGAGCCGTACACGGGCGCGTTCGCCGTTCGAAAGTGAAAAGTCAAGTGGTACGGAAAATTATATCGGGTTCCAGATTAAATAAGTCTAATTTCAACGCAAATTACGACGAAAGGGGTTGCACGGTCGTAAATTTCTAATCATCATTAGGGATCAAGAGGTACTTAACGTAAAGTTCGTATCCTCTCGCTGAAGCGAAGTATTATTTCAAATTTCATTTTTCTTTTTGAAAAGGCACTGGTTAAAAGCAAGCATCTTAGATATCTGCGAATATTAATGAAGATCTAATATACAAGTCGAAGAAAGCACTTATACCGGGTTTTTTTGTTTTCGTTTTAATAAATATCTAACAAGGAAGTTTGTATACATTGGAATCTGATCAAATATAAATCAATGAGCAAATCACCTGTCACTATTTTGGAAAAAATCGGTGCCCGCCATTATTTAATACATTTTAAGTTTCATGACAAATTCTCACACGATCTGATTCTTGGAACTGAGAGAAGCTGATGCGGCACAAAACGACTTACCACTTTTTTAAATGCAGGTGATCCTGTATTGTTGTTTTAACAGCTGAGGATCCAATCTTGAGTTGATGCTCTATTACTGCATAAGCAGCTTTATTGTCTTCTTCAATTATCTTTTTAAGAGCAGCAACGTTGTTGTCGTTAACAGCCGCAGGAGGACGCCCTGCGCCTTTTTGATGCTGAACAGAATTTCTTTCGCCTTCAAATTGCTTATACCATCGGTAAATTATAGCCAAGGAAGGTGATTGTCCACGAAAGCTGAATCCAAACTCTCTCTGCACTCATAAGCGCTTTAACCTCTTTTAAAATCATAGTAAATTATTATTCGAAAGTGCTTTCTGGTTAGTTCCATTTTAGTTTACTTTTAAAAAATAACTAGCTGAGTTATAACTAAACGTAACTTCAACAACCGAACGTCAAACGATAGATAAGAAGTTGCTCTAAATAACACTGTGTGCTAGTTTTTCAGTCTACTAGATTTTCTTATTCCCAATAAATTCAGTTTATCCCTCGTACTCTGGTTTTCATTATCACTTAACCAACTCAAAAGGCTTCTTTCTCTTGAGTATTCTGTCTATTTCGGCCTTGTCAAGGAGTTGGATGGCCTCGACGTTGACGTGTTGAAGAAGTCGTAGGTCATGACTCTTTTGCGAGTTTTTGGATTGTCTTGTTAACAGTGTCCATTTCGAGGTCCCTATGGAGGTCACTATTTCTGAAGTGCCAGGGAGCATTAACAATGTTCCTAAGTACTTAATTTTGAAATTGTTAGATGATGTTCAGATTGCACTTACTGGCACAGTCCCATATTTAGACGTCCACACAGGCTTTAGTATCCTTTTATACAAGAGTATCTTATTGTAAGTTGACGGAGTGGATTGTTTTCCCAGTAGTCAATTAATTTTTTTATATCTAATACCGAATTATATTCTTATCCTTTTAACGAGGGGTTTCCGGCGGAGCCTAGCACCTAAGGTGATACCTAGATATTTAGCGGTGTCTACGTATGGTATTTGAGTACTATTTGCATAATAGGAATATATTGTTTTCTTTTGTTTGTAGCATTCACATTCAGATTGGTTCGCCATTATTTAGTCCAGTCATTACCATGATTAATGGATGTTTGCAGTCTTCGTGCTGCTTTCTCATAATCTTCACTTACTGCCACAACGGCCGTGTCATCAGCAAACGTAAGTTGTGTTCTGCTTCACGAATATCATTGGTGTACGAGTTTCTTGAGATTCTTTTCTTATAGTTTTGTTATTGAAAGTAACGCATGGGCAAATATCTTGGTTCGAAGGTCTCACAGAACCGGAAACTTGCTCTCGTCACATATAGCGTAATGGTGAAGGTACGGAATTGGTTTCAAGATTAATTCCGGTTACCGAAGGGTAACAGCAGACAATACAAAACAATACAAAACTTCAGCAGAATCCCCTTAAGGGAAGATTTTATGGTTAACATATAGCTAGATGGTAGTCTAAAAATAGCATTAATTTGTAGGATACAAATCTGAATAAACAAATATTCTTTCTACTGAAATCATGAACATATCGAAAGTGATAGGAACAAGGTAGGATTTCGATATATTTCTGAAAAACACGTTCAAAGCATTGCAAATTTTCAACGTAGGCACTGTTGACAACTTTTTTCTTAAAAGCTGCAATGTTTAAAACACGCTTTCTCAGAACATATTTCAGATGGAAATATAGGAAGCTTCTAGTTTGTTCCTAGCATGTTAATGATGTCATTGAAAAGAATATCAACTTTTTAAGATTTGTATCCTACAAATTAGTGCAGTTTTCCGATTGTGGTAGCCACTTTTCTTTGTACGAGACAAAAATTTTTGGCTCCGTACAAAGGATATTTGGCGTCCTTGTACATTGCGCAAATATTTTGTTTGGTAGTTCAGTTACCATTATTATGTTGTACAAACTAAAAATCTTTCGTACAATGATTTTTGTCCGATCTTTGTACATGTATAAAGAGGCTGGTATAAAAAGCAGTGGTGGTAGCATCTGTTGACTACACAATTTCAGCAGATTTCTACACCTAGAGCACAGATATTTGAAACCTACAGATGCAAGGCATATTCGAATGGAGAAGCTTCACCAATTCTTAAGAAAGACTGATCCATCGACAAAGGGCATTAGTATAATCGAGGCTCAAGAACTAAAGTGCTGTGTTCTTGGCCCCTCCGAAGAAATTAAATTCAAATAGTTGAAAGAATACAAATTGGAAAATACTGTACTAAATTTTAGCAGTCGTGAACAGAAACTTTGAGAGACAGAACACAGACGGTAAAGAGCAAAACCAATAATAGAGGATGAAAACACAGTGAGATACATAAAATCGAAGTGTTTAGAGTGGACAGAAAATATATTGCTAAGACGCAGATGCAAATCCACGAAGGATTCGCAAATTGAAAACCAGTATCGAGAAGAAACAGAGGAAGACCTGAGAAACGACGAAACAAAATTAGAGGAGGAGGTAAGAGCAATGAAAATTAAAAATTGGAAAGCGCAAAGACCAAAACCAGTTAAGAACAATAAACGTAATAAACATCGTCTCTACAAATGGCTTCGCTAGCCATAATTCGAAAGATTCAGAGACATGGTGAAGATGGTGTGTATTACTAGGTTCCTGTGTTTGGGAAAGCTTTTGCCCGACATAATGATGGTTCTTTAACATTACAATGTATTTAACTTTTAATATTTTAAGGGAACATTCGTTCGTTAATTCCCGTTTAATGTCATAATCTATAAGTCTGACTTCATTCTAATGGCTGGAGATGTAATTTCACCGATTACTTTATCTACATTTTCAGATCACAACCCTTTACCCATATATCTTATAGCAAGTGATTCTCAAAACAAATCAGACTTTTATGAACTTAATCTTTCAAACATCAACAAAACCGCGCTACCGCTCCTTGCGAAACTCATCTCCATTTTGTACACAACTTGTTGCAGAACAGCTTGTTGCATACTGCACGCCGTATCGATAAGCAGATTTTCCTAATAAAATCTCAAACATCATTTCCGATTTTCCTTTCACTGACACTCCGTAAAACAAATCGCATTTACAGAGAGAAAACTTCCAAATACTTTCGTACCCTTGTTTCCATTAAGGAACCGTGGAGGGGAAGCCGGCGTTAATTAAAACACTTTAATGGATCGCCACCCGTATTCTACGTCCACCATGTACCGGAGGTGATGTACTACTACCGTCGAGTACCTTCTTTTCTAGAGGTTCGGTTAATCCGACGGATTTATGCGAAGCTAATTGGGTTAATTACGTTCTGGAAGGAGGCGTCTGGTTTCGTTGCTCATACAGAATGGGAGTGCTGGGGAAATTCGACCAAAAAGGAAGCGTTGCTAACGATGAGGCTTCCACTGTAGCCATAATGGAGAAATTAGGGTGTTAAATTTGAAATATGAGCTTCTGAAAAATAGAGAATTAGCGAATTTCAAAATAAGTATTTTTTGTTGAATTTTAACAGCAAGATACTAAGAAATTGAATGAAATATTAGATTGTAATTGTACCACTGGAATAATAGGGACAATCTAGGGTTAAAGTACAGCCACTTAAACGTCTGGGCATCGAGAAAATAAGATTTCTTCATATCAAAATAAATTCTAAACAATTAACAAATCTTAGCGATGGGCAAAAACCTTCTGAAGGATAATTTTATTTAATTATGTTTCATGTTTAAATACTTTCTTACAGACTTCAATGACTTTTTGCAACTTCGACTTATGAATTAGTATCGAAGATAAATTAACTGTCAGGAAATGTGTCACAAAAAGCTTCAATTAAAGAAAATAGGATATTTAACAACTTATGCCAAACAACAAATTAACAAATAGGACAACTCTCGACAATATCCCGAACAAACGAGTACACCACAAACGATAATTGGATTCTATTTTCGTTTCTTTCGCGCGAAACTACCGCAGTGCTCCAACTCCAATTAACAAAGCACATTGCTAATGAATACACATACAAGCAATTATCCCTCGCCCGTGAAATTAAATAATGCCCATTTAATTGTGATAAATATGAACACACGGGATTCCGTAAACGTTATTTGTTTGTGTACGCTTCACGTATTTAGCGCATAGAAACACAGAGATTTATAGCGGATAACAATGCCTCCTATCTGCGGCATTCAATTCATCGCAAAACAAACAGCGACCGCACTCCAACAATAGACGCAGCTGCATTAGCGTTTGTCAGAGGTAATGCTGCATGTGAGGCGATGACAAGATGCAACAGTCGCACGAAGAAAAGGAAACAATGGAAAGTAGAAAGGCTGTAGTCCAATATTTTGTCTTGCCAAATAAGTTCAGAATTTTTCCTTTTCATCCAAATGGTCCCTCTACAATTTCGTTGATGCCTGACTCTGAGTGGGATTAATCATTTGCATTTGATGAAACAACGGAAGCATAAATGTATTGATGATACTTAACGAACAATAATTCTAATGCGCAAAAATTTCCGATGTGTCACAATCACTTCACTTTTGATTTGTAAAATGTCTTCACCCTCCTGTGGCATGGTAGTACTAGGTTTAATCACATTCTTAAAGTTATACAATTTAGTTCTTCCAAAAAAACAAGAAAAACTTGAGTTCCAAAGTGGTTATCAATGGACATTGATAAATAATATCAGCGCAGCGTCATGCTTCCATATTAAGGATAGTTAGATATTATCTCGATATCTCCAAATTCGTCCGTTTTTGCAATTTTTTGTCTTCAGCTGGTCAAGCAATAATGCGTAGTACTCCCCCTTATTGTTCTACCAAGATAGTCGATGAATACAATACCATGATTATGCCAAAAAACAGTCGCCATTACCTTCCCGGCTGACGAAACTATCTTCGTCTTCTTTGGAACAGGTTTACTCTCTGCAATCCACCCCATCGACTATTCCTGCGCCTCTGGAGTGTAGTAATGAATCCAAGTTTCATCAACGGTTATGTATGGATACAAAATATCCTTCTCGTTTATCTTAAATCGCTCCAATAGAGCTTTGAAAATGTTCATTCAACGCCGCATTACATCCTTTGGTTTTTAAGTACCATTTGATGTTTTTTCCATATTATCGGTGGTGATCGCGGTGGTTGGTCGTCGTGAATGCTCATCGTCGATAACACCCGTATGACCATGTTTTCATTATGCCAGATCATGGAGCAGAGTCGCCATAAACGGTGTCGAGTTCGGCTTTAATTGCGATATTTGATTTTTTCCTTTTTAAGAAAAGAGTGGCACAAACGACTATCGCAGAATAACTAAACGGTCAAGACAGCGGAAATTTTTAGAGACGCCCTTCAAAGCATGTACATTTGTAGTGCTGGTGTAGGGAAGACTACTAACGCCGTCTTCCTGTTGAAGCTCAAAACTTTCCAGCCCAACCTCGTATGTATAACCAGTTTTTGTATTTCCATAAGTTGTTATCCCCTTGACTCGGGTTTCTCCATAAGTTGGAGCCTTCAGCAACCATAAATTGAGTGGGTAACATATTTTCCCTCAGAATACGAAGTGCCGTATCAACAGGAATTTGAAATTTTCATTTATAACGAATGTTAACATCGCTGTGTCCTAGTTTTCCTTCCACAAAATGGCACTACTGAACTTCTGGTTATCTCTGTGCTCTGTGCGTAATTGACGATTATTATCCAAGAAGAGTGTTGTTCATAAAAAAGTACCTTACAATCAGAAAGTGGTGCTGTTATTTAAATTCACAGGAAGAGAATAAGGCGATTTCGACAACACTCAGTAGAGCGATGTAATGCTGCCAAAATGTCGACTTTACGTGCTAGATTTTGAAGTCAATATTCCGTAGAGCGTCACGAAAAAGAAAGGTAGTTAAGTTAGTAAATTATGAACGAAAATAATGTACACAAATCAACGCTTAGAAGCATAAAAATAAGACACAGTAGGGCATGGACAATATGAAGGCACCCAAACGAAATAAGTAGAAGTAAACGAAACGGAGTCGAGCGATAAGTAAATAAAAGGCAGTTCGAGAAGGAAAGAACAAATATAAATGTGAAGGAACTCTATTAAAAAAGTTAATAATTGATAAATACAAAAAGGAAAATAAAGCCTGAAAATAGAGAGCGGGAGTTATCCGAAACTAATCGGTGCACGAAAACTTTAGCGAATTACTGAGGTCGGAATTGACGAATAAGAAACACAGAAACTAGCACAAAATGAAAATCAAGCAAACACGACATTATCTATGGAAGCTGTAATGAGAAGACAATATGAAAAAGGAAATGTACGCAGAATTGATGAAGTACAAAGATGGTGGCCTGCTTGAGCCAATGCCTGCGCTAATTAGAGAAAGAATGGATAAATGATGAAGTAACGACAAAGTGCACTAGTTACCAAATATGTAGTGCGTTTCTCGATGAATTTAGACAACGGCGTGCGACCCGGAAACCAAGCACCAGAGGATGGAATAGGTCATTCCAAGCTTTCCACGGAAGAAAGAAAAACAAGAATGAACAAGTCAAAGATCAAAAGCATGCTGATTTGCTTTTTCAGTAACCAGGGAATTGTCCACAAAAAATTTCTGTCTCCAGGACAAGGGACCAATCAACACTTTTACCGAAAGTTTCTTGAAATACTTCGTAAAAGGGTCATGCGTGTGAGACGAGACATCAAAAAGAACTGGTTGTTGCATCACGACAACGCACCGTGTCACACAGCCATTTCAGTAAGCTATTTTTGGCCAGTAAGAACATTCCTGCGGCTCAGCCTTCTTATTCGCGTGTGTCGAGTCTTTTGTAACTTTTCCTCCAGAGATTGAGACAACCGCTTAATGGACGTTGTTTTTGGGCAATGGACAATATTCAAACGGCTGTAACCGACCAGCTAAAGCTTATTGAAGTATCCGAATTCCACCACCCTGACCATGCCAAAAAGGTAAATCAATTTGATAAAAATTTGTGACAAGTAAAATAAAAAAAAATAGAATAAGCATATTAATACAGAATAGATAGAGCAGTGTTTTTATTAACTTTAAACAGACATCCAACATAGTCGAAAGAACAGAATTAATAAAAAGCTAAGAAAACGGTGAACAGATGAAATGTACAAAATTTGTACAACAAATGAATCACGCAAGCGGTATAAAGAAAACAGAGATACGAGACTCACCAACAATTCCCTGTTTAAGCTCACAAACGTAATCAACATATTTAAAACTGTTGGATATTCCTCCACTTTTTGACGCACAAACTGACTCCAAACTAGTACAACCAAGCGATTGTATACAATTTTTCTTAAACTTTCATAAGAGAAAAATTGTAAAAACTTGAAATAAAAACATTCCTTCAACAATTTCAAATGATTAAAATAGTCGCATATATTACAAATGGTGCCTCTTTGATGTCCAGACCTTAAACCTGATTCTATTCACAGACTTACTGTTAACCGTTAGAGGTAAAACAAGAGTCTGGGCGGGAGGTAGATAACGGCAACATAAAAATTTGACAATATGAACGTGCCGAATTTAACAAATCCAAATGCTTGGAAGGAATTAGAGGTACTGCAGAAAAGAGAAAATTTGAACGCAAATAAACATCTATAAAACGGTGATACTACTTCAGGAAAAAGCAATGACGAGGAAGGAAGAAGAAAAATTAACAATAGAAGAAGGTTATTAACGCACTCCTATTTCGATCTTTCGCGTACTCCTAATGTAGTCTGATATTCAGTTCTTGCATTAAGTAAGTAAGTAAATACGTAAGAAACTTATTAAGATCTATCGTATATTAGAAAAGACGAAATTCGTCTTTCTGACTGCAAAATAGGAATAAAACTACGAGAGAATAAATGAACAGAACGCCATGAGATGGATAAAATCCAGAAACGAGAACAGTTAGAGGAAATCTAATTGGGATGTGAAAAGTGGAAAAAGGTCTAAAATAAGTCGGATCATGGTACATTAGAGTAGAAAATGAGCAACACTGTTAACAATGATAATAGAAATGATAGTTAGTAAACCATTCCAAGGGACATAATAATGAGCACAACGATATCTATTAGCATGGTGAATACAAATTATATGAATACCGCGTGAGGCTTTCTAGTCGACTTTAAGAATAAAATTGAACAGAAAAGGTAAACAATACCGAGAATAATACGACCAAAAAAACAATGAACTTTTAATATCCCACTAATTCCACATAATCGCCACACTATCGCTAATTAAAGCTTAAAGAGAAAAAACGAGAACTCTACGATTGCAAAGAAAACACTTAAAATCCGAGACGGAACGAAATAACCTCGAAATGCCGCACTACAAAATAGCGCAAGGGCATTCGCGTAGATGTGAGGAAACAATAACTCGTTAGGAGGTAATTTTCCGCTGGATGAGCTTTCTTGCTCCACTGTGGTGATGAATAATAAGTGGTGGTAAAAGGAAGAGACGCCTTGGAGCGTTCGCAGTACGAGTTATTAGATCTCGACCCAGAATTCAGTCGGAATGTGTACGTAAACCACGTTGAAGATCTCCGAGTGAAAGAATAATGCCCGCAAGTTAAGAAAAATGCAGTTCTTCATATAGCATATAGAGATATATACTAAATGAGGAACTGCACGTGACATATATGGATCTGAATGTGATTGTTATCTAGACTTGCTCAAATATGTGCTTTAGCAATAGCCTAAAGGTACACTGCTACCTACATTGTACCCAATTGTATAAATAACGTGAGCTTCATATATCCGTTATAATATGAATACAGGCTGACCTAATATGTGGGGCATTCATCAATATTACCAATTTATGTACTGTGACTACAATTTAAACAAAAAAAAATGTTAAAATGTATGTTTCTGATGATGAAACACCACAGCAACCCCAATAATCCGATGTGAACGCACCAGTCTTACAAACGATTCCAAGATAGGTGCCTCAAGAGTAACAATTTTCCACAAAAAAAAACAACGAAGATCACCGGTTGCTCAAATACGATCAACACGTGACGTAACACGAAATTGAGCCAATTTTAGGTATTTCAAATATCTCAATGCAAGAGGTCCTCCATGATGAATTGGGTGTATGGAAGTTAACTTCCCGTTGAATCCCACATCATGTAAGTAAAGAGCAAAATGGAATTCGCGTCCATTGTTGCTGTTCAACAATGGGAGCATGCAGAGCATAGTGAGTTATGACTAATCACGAATCTAACGTAGGACGAATAAAATCTGGGCAAATACGTTTAGCACAAAATAAAAATACTGCTAACTTGGCAGTAAGAACTTTTAATCTGGAAGAGTAATGAGACATGTCGTGTAAAAATGTTTTTAAACGAGTTGCAGCGTCGAAAATTTATTTGAAAATTTTGTGAAAACAATTGCAATAAAAGTAAGAGCGAAACTTTTACCATCTTAAAGACAAGGGATATGAACAATTGACTATATGTAAGACAACTCAACTATTTAGGAATAAAAAGAGAGTAAAAGCAAAAAGGTTCGGGCAGGAAGTGTGCTCTCAGCACAGCAAAATTCGCGCCCGGCTGAAAGCAGATACAGTGTGTGGGAGTGCAAAATCATACTGACAGTTGGGAATAATGTATAGAATGGATAAAAATACTATAAGAAAGTATTTTAGACGTCTAGGGATGCGCAACTTAAGACCAGAGAAATGAAGCTAGTTACTATAGACAAAACAAGAAAAAAACTATCAAATTTAGGTTGCGAATGCTGCCTGGAAAATACTTCACAACAAACTCTTCATATATTTGTGTGGTGGATGACGACAGGAATTTCATTGTGAAAGCTAACGAGTGGAAGCCAAAACACTAATAATTTCAGTCTATCAGTTACGAAGCACCAAGCTTCCGGGAAATGTTCTCTTATAATTGGCAATCATAGAGCGTAATATTAACAAACGAATATTTCACAAGAGTGACTTAGAAGTCTCTGTCAAAACTTATATAGCAAATTTATCCAAAAATATCATCAATAGGATAAAATCGTTTTCAGCCTAGATTTAGCATCATCGCACTACGTCAAGGTAACCTACCAGGATTTGGAAAAGCATGGTATTGGATTGGTAGCCAATCATCCCTCCGAGTGCCCCACAACTGCGACCGATCAAAACCTCTTGGGGCTAATTTGTAAAGGATTGTTTTCAGTAAGGGTTACACCGCTCAAAATGTGGCCTGACACAAATAAAATTCAGGAGTTAATGAAGAAACTGCCTCAAAAGAGACGAAAAGTAGACCACTATGGTGCAAACACTTTTTCGTAAATCTAGTTTAAATATCATCTATTCATACATACATAATCCTCCCTCATGATACCTTTCTGTGTCGTGGTTTCCGGCCCCATCAGCCGCTTCCACTCTTTTCTATTATTCACCATTATTTCTGCTTGCTTCCAATTTATGTTTCTTCCTGCCAGTGCTTTTCCAACTTCGCCGTTCCAGGATCTAACCGGCCTTCCTCTATTGCGCTTTTCCTCTATTCCCATTTTCCAGATCTTCTTCACCTGTCTGTCGTCCTTCATTCTCACCATACGTGCAAACCATCTTCAGTGACTCTCCAATTTATTCAATGTCGGTTGTGTGTACACTCTACGTATTATTTCATTTCTGATACGGTCACTCCTTTAGCAGCTCGCAGATATCTAATCTCACGTACTTGAATTTTACTTCTATTTCTTTCATTTAACGCCCAGGTATCACTACTATATAAAAGTACTGATTGATACACTCTTTTAAACACTAATGTTTGTTTTCAAGCTCACTTCTTTTCTCTTAATGAAACTGATGAATTCACTACCCTGTTATCTATCTCGGGTTCCATCGCCCCCTTTACATTAATTTCTGGTCACAGATATTTGTACTTGTTTAGTTGTTTTATCGTTTTAACCGCTCCGTTTCAAAAAAAAAAAAATCACACAATTGAAACAAAATATTACTTATTTTCGAAAGTCTTTTTAACATTTAGTTTTTTTCTACAATACATTTATTCAGATCTCATTCACTATACGTTATTCCTATGAACACAGAAATAAACTGGTGGGTTTATTAGTGTGTTTTAATATGAGCTGAATCCAACAAAAATTATTCATTCCCGCATTGTAATCAAGAAGATGATAGCAATGTTTGTCGCAAAGGCAGCTCATGGAGATACAATTCATTTACAACTCTTACACTACCGTTTGTTTGCAAACAAAAACCAAACCCAAAGAGACAAATTTTTCTCTACCAAGACAATGAGAGCAACCATATAGCTCAAAAGAAACTGGGGTCTTTGGAGGAGCAAAACATCAAATTATTGCAGTATCGAAGTCCATAAATTCGTTTACATTCCCAAAAATCAAGATTGGACTGAGTACACAACGATCCCAGTCACTCAAAGAGAAGTACATACCTTCAGAATGACAATATAGACCACTCCAACAGGAGATAGGCGTAAATGATGTAGTTTGATTGAATGCAAATGTAAATCAATTTTTAGGACAACAAAGTACTTTCACTGACGGTAATATTTGCTTTTTATGGCTATATGTAACAACAAAGAGTCAACTAACTAGACATAACTAAACCACTACTGAATTATTATTACTATTCTTAATATCATTTTCACGGCCACAACGATTAGCAAAACTTACTTACGCTAGCAAGTGAAACGTCTTTCTAATCGCTAATCCATTAATTATAATTACTAGCAGTGGAAGCCTTCAAAACTGGAATTTAATTCCATTTACTTTTGAATAAGTGGTTTAATGAAGCTCCGGATAATTCCTTTGCGCTGGAGCTTAATTAGGAGAGTAAGAAACGCTTTCCGGTCGCACTTTAAACTTTCAAGTCGTATAAAAATCGGCGGAAAACCATCTTAAGCATTTAAGGAAGGTATTAAGAAAATTACTGGAAAATAAATAGTCGCCTTGCTGTACCGCATCGAGAAACCTCAACACAGCAAACTTTCATTAAGCGAAAGGATACCGAGCGTGGTAGGACTTCGTCGTTATTAACAGTCGCTTGATTAATGTTGTTCAGCATATTTTAAACCGGAGAAGACCGGGCATGGAGCGCGACGGGATGACTCTCTCTTCATTTCGTTCGATCGGACGTTCGTCTCCCTTTCGAATTCGACGAGAGAAAGAGAACGACGTAAAACAATTCGCCAAGACAAATATTCGAGACTCCGAATGTTTCTTTTATGCTGAAATAAACGGGGAGTCGTTTTTGGACTAGCGCCGTGCGCTTCCACGGCGCGCGGCAGATGTCGAAAACGCGCCCTCGTTTGTTATTAATAAGCTTCCGGCGCACCCGGAATCCCGGAGCCGAAAATTTAATATGCACGGAAAAGCAAATCGACGTCTTACCAATCCGTCTTCCTTCGGAAATCATTCGTTTTTCAGATTTGATTTGCGAAAGCGCAGCGCTAATCTTGTTTCGAGTCACGTTTATTGAATTAATTATGTAGATGGATGTTGAGTTTATTGTAAAGCGTAGGCGTTCCCTTTTATCGCGACGAAATATCGAATAATCATAACATATGTACATGGAACGCTGCATAGATGGTAACGATGTAAGATAGGAATTATGGCGAATTTTGAAGTAAGAAAAATTTTCTCTTTGGGGCAAATAAAATGCCTCATAATTTATTACAGCAATCTTAAAATCATCAAACACGTATTTCCAAAACTAATTTATCATTCTCAATAGAAAAAACGCAAAGAGAAGAGAACGCCCCTTCCGAACTCTAACACCACTTAAAAAGAAATTCGGTTCTCCATTGCACAAAAGGGACTGAGCATGTACACTGATACTGAAGAATTCTGGGCCTTCTTCCATAAGCTCTCAAATATAAGGAGTATTAAATTTCTCATATTATAGATTAATCCTCAAAAGACACAGAATGTTCAATAAAGTTGGTATCTCTGTAATCAACAAAATGTACTCTATGAAGGGGAAACGAGTATACAAATCAACAATAATGTCTAAGAATGGATTGATAACAGGCGCCTCCACCAAAACTGCAAACTTAGAATGAACGATAACGATTTATTCGTTATTAAACCGGCTTATTCACTGGCTTAATTTCAAAAGATAGTTAGTGGCATTCAATCATGTTTAGTTGAATTTTATTATATAACAGATGTATTTATGTCAATTTGCAAACAAAATACCCTAAAAGCAATATAGAACGCAGAATGTAGTACCTGTTCGAACGACTACGTATACTGCAAATAAACATCAAATCCAAGCTGGCAATTGCACACAAATATTGTCATGACAGAAAATATTTAAAAAAATGAAAAATATCATCCAACTAGGAGGTGTATATGTATAATCTGAAAAATTCTTCACTACTACTACAGTTATCTCGGTACTACTGGAAATAATTGGTATTTAATAGGCTGTTTTAACTTTCCGCGGCGATTCCATATATAGACCAACAGAGCCCGTGTCTACAGCCTCGAAACCGTCGTATACATCGTCAAGGTGCATCTAGAATGCTCGCGCAGTTTCCCAGTACGTTTATTTGGCGTTTTCATTAGCAACAACTGATAACATTACAATCCCTTAACCAATTTTTCAATGTTTCACGATCCATCTCACAGTGTTAAAACAACCCCAATATCGTTGCCAGATCAGTCTAACAAGAGAACATCCTTAACCAGAAATTTAAAAAAATCAAAACTTTGTGAGCAACTATTCCACATCCAAGGATGTTTGAAAGTATATTCCTTATCGTCCCAACTCGTTTTAAGAGGATGAAACTATCCCTGATGTTAGTAGATTTTCGGTTTTCTGAAAATAACTCGGCAATAACTGGAGCAAATAGGTTGCCACTATATATCAAATTAATCGTTTCATCAAGTTCTATGACATACACATACTACACAAAAATAGCACCCTAGTTCCAGTTACATATGTTACGGTTATACTTATTTATTAAGAGCTGTTGCCGAGGTACTAATTCTTCAGCTCACTGAAATCATATGAAGTTTTCTTACTTCGACCTTCAATTTAGTTTATTATCTTCCACATTGAGTTCGTTTCATTTTTAGACCTCGTTGTATGCTTGGAATATGTTGCTTGTTTACCTATATTTAAATTGTCCATATGTAAAAACAGACGACAGACAGATTTGAATATGCATCAAATGTGGTATCTGACTTTCCATTCATGCACCTCACAACTCTCTTTTTATAGTAGATATACTTGTGTATATCCCATTTGTTAATTAGCCCATTTTTACAATATTTGTTTGTCCTCTACTAATTAAAAATAGTTTCAGGTATTTCTTCAAACTTTTCACAAAATGTATTCACGCCATGTTTATTTAATACCAAGAACTAATCTAAAGATCTCGTACAGTGTTCAGGTCATTTCCTATTCATCTTCATTCATCGTCAATGATCCTGTATGTACTGCTTATGTGTGTAGCATTTGTGCTCGCGGTTCATTTTGATGAAAACTTTTTTGTACTACGCGATCAAGAAGGATTGTAGCCGGTGAAAGATTCGAAATCATCAGAAGTTGCAAATATATTGTAGCCGAAATCTACGTATAAATACGACGGTCTTAGGTGGTAACATTTTATCAGATGTAAGAGCGACGCAGTATTTCACCCCTTTTGACTGTGTAAAATCAATATTGAATTGAATTCACGACTTGAAAGTGTTCCGTTTACATGTTTCAAGTAGCTCATTAAAAATTAATTGACAGTCGAAGTTGAGAGTCGACATGTACACACACTAATTACTTAATAATTCATCACTCTTTTGTTCTAGATACAATAACCATACGTTAAATACATTTATTCGCAGAGGGCTCCCTACGATTGTATTTGACGATCTACCATGCCCGAAGGGAAGGTTTTAAGCAATTTTTAAACAAAGTTATAACATTTCCTTTTACGATTAAGTCATCAATTAATAAATGAGCCCACCGTCTTTTTCCTGATTTCGAATTTTTTGTTGTAATGGAGTCAAATATGAGCTGCTCCAGTAGTAGGATTGCCAATAGTCACCGCTACGACTTGATGTGTTCACATCCTTCTCGACATTTAAAGATATAACATAGTAAGAGAATGAAAAATATTCAAACCATGACACTGAATAAAAATTATGAGTTTTAGTGAGCATCAGTTATCATAAATGAAAAAGCTTGATTATATCTTTCCTGGCTTACCAAATCGTTAAATGAAACAATTTTAGTATTTCCAAGTGATCTTTGGTAATTTGTTATGCATCGTATTTATTTCATAATTATTCGACTTTCCGTCAGACTATCTCTATCAGTGATAGAATTAGTAGTAGCTATGATAAAACTAGTCAAATACCTAATCCTTGAGTGTATCTTCGATTTCCATTCGCCTCGTTCCACTTAATATGTTTTTTTGTTTAATACTCCTTCCACTTCTTGTCTTGACGATGTTCCTCTCCTTTTCTTGTTTTATATATTATCCGAGAGATGACTTCCTCTCCTACTATGTGAACGCATAAACTAAGTGGCTTGCCCCTTCCACATCTGCTAATGGTTACATCTTCATCTTCCACAGTTTCAGCCGCCAAAAGTTTTATAATACTTCGTAGTCTATTACATACGTACATACATACATAATCTTATTCCTTATACCGGCTTTCGCTAGTATCGGTTAACAGTAACCTATCTATACAATATATTATATAATTTCCTTATTTGTGTGTTCCTCTTTTTTGTCTATCCAGAGCTTTTTGAAGGCCACTGATTGGCTAGAAAGCTGAAAATTGGCATGCATATAGTAAAACGCCTAGGCTAAATCCTAACCTAACCTAATTTTTGATTTTTGGCCTGTGGGCGGAGAATTAAGACGAAAAAGGGGCGCGGCAAAT
Source organism: Chrysina gloriosa (assembly GCA_038088585.1). Classification (NCBI taxonomy): domain Eukaryota; kingdom Metazoa; phylum Arthropoda; class Insecta; order Coleoptera; family Scarabaeidae; genus Chrysina; species Chrysina gloriosa. The sequence continues at coordinate 11,862,865 of CM076092.1, forward strand.
AATTTTTAGCTTTTTCTGCCAAGCAGATTGTTTTTTCTTCCTGCCTGGCAGGGACAGGCTTAGCAGCTAGTGCTAATATATTATCTCTAAGTTTTACGATACATCATTATCCTGATTCGTTTTTAGTGGGATTTACTGGATTTAATTTGTACGTTCCTTTCCATTCTGTCCTGTTTCCTTGTTAATTATTTCGGTTGTCCGAAATTCATATTCCTTTTCTGTTTTTCTTGGCTTTCCTTCCTCTCTTGTTCTTGTGCTCCCGGATCTGTTTGGTATCCTTCCCTTCGGCAATCGTTCGAGATGATCTAATCCGTAATTTATCTTTTATTATATCTTTGCCGTTGAATTTATCGACAATGCGGTAATTCTTTGTTTATAATCCTTCCTGGTTCTGAATGTTGTTGGAATTCATACTTTTGACAGATATTACAGGATTCTCTAGTATCTTCTTTGAAATGCATTTGTTTGTACATACATGACAACTTTTTGACATCTCATTTGCAGGTACTTAATTCGCTAACATTTTTTGCTTCTGCGCTACTTCTATTGTTCAATGTTTGATATTAAAAGATTGCTCTATTTTTGATCCAATTAGCCTATTTTAACATACTAAAAGGGATATGATAGGGTAGGAAACAGTTGCCCAGCACTTTTCAAAACCTAATAGAAGATGCTCAATACAATAGTTGGACGAGCAACTAACTACCACGCCCCCATAACAATTACCGGTATGAAAGAATAAGACATTAAGAACAGAAAGAATCTGCATCAAGTGCTTCTTTTTCCTTGGCTCTACATATAAATCACCTCGAAGGTGGACGAATTGTCCACAATTAATAGTTTCTCACGTTGAGCTAACTTTTGTTTTACATTTTAGTGTTATTTTGGTTGCACAGGCCATTTACCTTATCTTGAGAGTCATATCAGAATAAGTGAGAACAAGTGCTAAAATAGGGAAACTAATTCCAATGATTTTTACGTTAATTTCTTTTACCTAAAATGATTACTACTAGGACGTATCAAATTCTCATGCAAATCCAATAATTTTATATATTATTATAAGTTTTAAGTAAAGGGTAACACAAAGAAAGAGACGGGAACTTTAAGAAAAAAATGTATTACACCAAATTGAAGATTAGAACTTGCGTTATAGGAAACAGTAAATTACCAATGTCTGACAATTACGTCCTGTAGATGGCGTACTCCGCTTCCCGTCTGCTGTTGACGCTCCAACATCCCACCTGATATGCCACGAATCTCGTCTTAAATTCTTGTCTTAATGCATCAAAGGTCTTGGCCGAGTGGTATATACCCGACGCTTAAGGTAGCTTTTGTAGGAAAAATCACAAACTGACAAATCCTGTGATCTTAGGGACCAGGGAATGTCATCGAATCTTGAGATGATGACACGGTTACCGAATAATTCTCGCACAGTTCCCGTTGATTGTCTTGCAGTGCGATGTCGTACCATCCTATTGAAACCAGCCTTAAAGGAGTAGCGGAAAATTCAATTCAGCTGCAGTAGAAAGCTTGTAGCATCTCAACCAAAGTCAGTATGAGAAAGTAAAATGCACGGAACCATTTCAAATTGATTTCGTGCTAATTAAAAGTAACTCTAACATAAGATCATTATAAAGAACGGGTAAGAAAATGTAATTACACCAAGATTTTTATTACCCACACCGAGCCTACGATGGTCCGAATTTCATTTAAAAATCTAATATATTTTTAATTAACGTCAGCCGGGGAAATTACGGCTGGTTACTTCTTTGATTATTTCCCATTTTATGCCCAAGCTGTCGTCAAAAGCTTTATTGCGCCCATTCCTGCCGCCGTTATATCCGAATAAAATTTTATTATCTTATTTCCTTTATGTGTATAGCTGACGCTCTAAAAATACCCTTCTCTAGCTATTAAAATGACCGGTAAACGAACAAATATGCTCAGGGCGATGCATTGATAATAGACAAATAACTAAAATAGATCGTCTTTATTCTCGTTTGGCTTTTATTTGAATATGAACCCGTCTTGCAATTCCTCAGTCATTCCTGACTTTACGAACTAGAATATTAAAATATTAACTACAGGTATTTAGCAAAATTTAATTTTTGCTGGCAATGCGGAAGCTCCGTTTGTTTGCTGGTAAAAGTAGAAGTTCTTCACTAAGGATAGTAACTTTATTGTCCCTTCATTATCAAAACAACCGAATTACATTAATGGGCGCATATCACATTTAACGTAAACAAATTTATGGAGGTATGGCTATTTTTACAAATACCACAATGTATTCAAATTTATTCCTTCCTCACAATTAAACAAACAACGACCGCTCCTTATTATTTATTCAACGCTTACGCATAAGCCTATCGTGGTAGAGTTTAAAAATGCGTTCAACATGCACATATAGACGTCGTTTTATTTGGTAATTAAGTCCATGAATATTTAATGTACTTACGTACTCAATTCTGAACTGAAAAGAAGAATCATGGCATATTATGTAGCAGGCGGTTTAATTGCGAAAAATAAAATATTACCATCGTTGAACTGTAAAGTTTGGGTAATATTTCGGAACTTACCTCAAAATTTTTGGGTCGTACGTTTGTTTATTTCTTTTGTAAGAACAAAAATGAAACGAAAAGTATAGATCCTTGCTAAATAGTCGAATATAAATAGTGACACGGAACTATAAAAGAGCATATTTCAGAAAGCTGCATTAGCTTTTAACTGACTGGTCGTTTGTCGAATTTTTCTGATGATAAGTATTTGGTCTATGTATGCAACACCACTCTCACAAAAAGATTTCCTTCGTCGATTCACCAACTGAATTAAGAATCATTTCAACCTGGGTCTAAATTAGTCAAATAGAAATAAATAAATTACGTATACTTTAAAGCCAATTCCCAGGGATTTTGGTAAAAGCAAGATTTCTTTGGTATACCACCACAGCACTAAGCACATTGAACATAAACATGGACATCGTACTATACCATGCTTTCTAATAAGAAATTTTGAATATGTTCTAGCCTATCCGAAAGGACATAGATTTCCAAGAAATTGGAAACATAGTCGAGTTTGTGCAATTATTAAAGAGGAAGACCATCTGGAGCCGACTAAGTACTTACAGATCAATCGTCACATTTGAAAATCTTTGATTTGATTTTATTCAAAGTTCAATTGGTCAAATGTATCGCCTCGACTTTCTGCTATCAACATAAATTTGTACCCAAGAAATCAACTAATACTAGCCTGTATTATATAACTTACTATCAGACGATTGTTGAAGGTTACAGTGGTTTTGATACCACTTCTCCTTTCATTCTACTGAATAAACTCGTTGCAAAAGTATGGAAAAGAATTTGGAAGTATTTGGAATTCATCAACATGGTATAAAGAAGCGCTCTCAGCAAATAAAAACAACGAACTGCAATCATTAAGATTTATTCCCAATACCATTGAAAAGCAGCAAATTTACTTACCTAAAAATCTAACAAATGCACAAACTACGCTCCAAATCCAAGAAATCCAGATATTTACATCCACAATTTCCCTTCCACCCAAAATTTTAAAAAATTTCTTTCACCCATAATTTCGCTAAGTACGCTCCCAATAGAAAAACTTAGACGCTCGAACAACAAAAATTCAAGAAATCAAATCATATTTCCTTAAAAATATATAAAAAACATTACTCGTCTCTGCTCAAAATTACTACTGCATCACAATTGCCTAAAATCTCGAAAGCGAGCAATCTATATTAAAAATCCCCAGAGTTTAACTACACCAACAAACCTAAAACGGTTGCGATTAGCTTTCCTAACTCTTGCTTAGTGTCCTCAACCGCGATCAATTCAATAGATTCTAACATTTTTAGTCGCAGGTGGGTTTGATTTTTAAAAGGTATAGAAAACAATAGGCTGATTTTAAGAATTTCCGTTTGACGGGAGCGGAATAGGTTTTTACGTCTTACTGAAACCTCGAAAACCTAATCAGTCCGACAAACCCTAAGTTCCATTTGATCACGCCCAAAATCTCATGAAATTGTACTAACCAAAGTCATGAAATTGAGGAATACCTCGACAAAATTTTAGACATTACAACCACCCCACTCAAATTCTTTGAATTTGGTCGTAACCCATAAAATCTATAAAATAAAGAATCAACAGCACGCAGGATGCTCGAAATTTAACCACGTTTCCAAATCAATGAACTTATGACTTCGTTTCTTTCACTTTGTTTGATATTCTCGAATTATTCAAATGGTTTCGGGTATTTCTTAACTTTAAAGTGGCTGACACTTAAAAAATTTCACGAAGGGCCAATCGATTTTGCAGGCTTCTACTTCACAACAATAATTTAAGTTTGTGGAAGATCAGTTACTATCACCGACTTGATATTTCTAGAATCCAGGTACCCCAATCAAGATACTCAACTTCCCAAATCCAAAAAGACGAGAATTGCTTTTAATTTAATTGTAAGCTCTCACTAGTAACAGATGATCCGACTTCAGGTGCTATTAACCATAAAGTATAGATTAGCCTTAAACATATCAAAGATACCGCACGAAAACAGCGACTCAAACTTCAAAATATCTTATTAAGGCCTACCAAATTGAACCACTTCTCTAAATATCCAAAGATTAGTATCCACGTTTAATCCGCAAAATTCAAGGGAAAGTACTGCTTCTTAAATATAGGAGAAACCTAGAGAGAGTAACCCTGTTGTACTGAAGATACCTATTCAGGGGATGACTTTTTTAATACTATTTTCCCGCGATATGTGAGTTACTTTTGCAGGCTTTCCATTGGATAGATTGCTCGATTGTAAATATATTGGTCTTGAAACGGTGGCCCAAATTTCGAAGATTTGGTTTCGCAAAGGGGAAGTTCGATTTTAAGAATTTATTTCTAGCTAAGTTTGCAAGACTCCTTCTATTCAAATTTAAGGATCTCCAAGACGCGAACCGACTCTGGAGATTCTTACTCGACAAAGGCAAATCAATTTTGCAGATGCATATTTGAAAGAGATGAATTAACTTTAGGGATTTATATCTTTGGACGAGAGCACTTCAAGTTTGAAGATTTTCTATCAAGTTCCCGCCTAGACTCTTGCATAATTGTGGTGGAGATTCTTGTGTTCTAAATATCTACTCGGAAGGAGCTGATCCATTTTGTAAACTCTCAATTTTTTGCGTTTTGGAAACATTTTTGTTCCGAAGAAACCTTATAGTCTAAGAGATTTTACAATGGAAAATTTTATTCTAAAGATTTCTTTTATAATCCGCAAATCTGACACTAACTGGAACATTTTCCGCAAGCTTCCTCATCGTCTTCTTAAGGCGACTACGGCTGGCCACCGGATAGATTTCCAAAAACATAGTAAACTAAGGTCCCCTCAGCACCGGGGTCCTTAAATAAGTTGTTGGGCTTTGATCTTTTCTGCAGTCATCCAGTGCAATATCAAGATCTAACGATTTCCATTTATGAGTCTGGTTAGATATTAAAGGTTTCTTTTCTGCGACCGATAATGGTTTCATCCTAGGAATTACTCTAGAATTACGTACATAGGTCGATAATGGATATAGTGTTTGGAATGTCCAAATCCATAGTCTTCTTTCTGTTTCACAGTAAGATGAAATTTTACCTATTAAATTGCATGATATCATCAAAATATTAAACTATGGTGTGGACAGCATCTATAATTTATATCATAACAGTAATTATTTCATCTCATTGCTTTCTCTACCTATTTTCTATTCTGTTAGCAACAGTATCAGGACATTGACAAAAACCGGACTTTCCAAAAATTGAATTTGATTTCCGTTATCCAATAAATGGAAACCTGCAAAATGTGACGACTTTTTCTATAAATAATTTATTGCCTTTTTAACGGAATGTCGCAACGCTTTTAGCCTGTAATACGCCAATAAGAGAAACTACAGAGAGCAAAATGCATTGCCGTTCATTGATCGATGACGGTATTCAATCAATTCATGTATTCATTTAATTATTCACGCGATATCTACTTGAATGATGATAAAAAAGTAATAACTCAAGCACAAAACATATATGTATGTGCATTTTGCAGTTCTGGATAACACAAGATCGCCATTAGCTGCTGATGTCAAATTAAAAATATATGATTTTTGATTTCATTAAAAGTTAAGAACACGAGAAATGCTGATAATTTAAAATAAGCTCAAATGAGATGTTTCTAATTTACGACTGATGCATTGATGGTTCGTTTGGTTTGTCTCTTTTGGCTTTAGTTCTCCTATTTGTATTCACTGAAACCTTCTAACGCAATAGAAAGATTATTATTGCGCCATTACTTAACAGAAATTCCTACAATATATAAAGTTAATCCAATTATTTCAAAGATCCCAACTGTAATTAATTCTTTCCATCTCAAATGAGTAATTTCGTTGAGGACATATTTTATTTAATCTCCAATCGAGAAGCACAAATAGGAAGCATTTGTTAACAGGCTATGGGTTAACGATCGGCTTTTAGAAACAATTAGGAAGACCCAAAGGAACCGGAATCCATCTATTCTCCGTTTCCCAAACGGCAGAAGACGAACGCACTAATTGAGGCTCCTTGCCCGAAGCGAAGACGAAAAAATTGATGTCCTAATCCGGATGAAGTTATTATCCCCGAAGAACTTCCATTTGTCAGGAGCGAAAAACGACAACACCTTAGCGAATCCGCCTGCACCACCTGATCCTTCGGAAGGATAATGTTCCCTTTTAAAATGACACAAAAATATATGAAACGCGCCGTGAAAAATGTCCTGGCATCGTTCGGGGGCGCACCCCCTATCGTCTCCTCTTTCCGGCGTTAATACAGATCTATGACGTGCAGGTTTTAGGATTAGGGATGATGTGAAAGGAAGGTGGTAGAAAACGCGGGAGGATTTTCTTTCGGAGGTGGAAAAATAATGTTTTCTACGTACATTAATCGATCGTTTCGTAACAAACGCGTTTTTGGAATTCATGGTAAAATTGAATAAATTAGTTATGACACACGCATTGAAAATATTATAACAGAGAGAAAAATATTTGTGATCGTTCTACCTTCATGAAATCGAACAGGAAAATGGAGGGATGTTCTCTTTCCGCTGAACGTCTCTAAAGGCCCACGATATTTTTAAATCAATTTTATTTAACAGTTTAAGCTAAACTAAGAATGTTGCTTAATAACTATCACAGTTAGCACATATGTATGTATACTTGAAATTACTTTAAAGAATTCATGGAATTGAACAAAGAGCATTATCAAAGAGTAATTTTAACCATTTCAAACGCGACTTAGGCCGTAAAATCAAGTATTCTGTGCCCAATCGTTACGATAAAGCGCTACTACAATGAATCTCAAAGTGTTCGCCATTCCTTAAACGACAATTTTAAAGTTACAAAGCCAAAATAGTCGTTTTATTCGAAACATGCCTGCAAAGAACCAACAGGGTAGTGTAAATAGTATTCGAGCAACGCTAAAGATTGGTGTGAAAGTAATTGACACCATTTCCCACAAGTCTTTGAAGGTACGAAAGATTCCCCACAATTTGACCCCAATCCAACAACAAGTTGATGTGAAATCGTCTAGATCTACACTAAATCGCTTTCACAATAAGTCGCTTCACGTGGTGTATATCATTACATGTGAAGCAACGTGGGTGTGTACTGCTATCGTCCCGAGAAAAAGAAAACAGCCATCGACAATAAAGATCCTTGAAAATAACTCGGCTTCAACAAATGTTATTCTCCAAAAAAGAACCGAAACAGAAACATGGTCACTAACTTTTCTTGAAATTCCTAAACATGCTACCACTGTGGCAAATGAAAACCGCCCTACTACTAATGTTGAATGGTTCACTACAGTTAGTCTGGCTCAAGTTCGCCAAAATGTTAGCAAAATGCAACCAAAAGATGAGGACATCATTTGGATAACAGTCGAGCTCAAACTGATTAAGTATTTAGATTGTCTTTGAAGACCTGGCATCCAATGATTGCCTTTTGTTTCGACGTGTAAAGGATGAGTTTCACATGGGCCGACCAAGCAGTGGACGCGTTAAAAATGAAATAAAGAACCTAATGCGGGATGATTGGAAACAATATTTTGGAGATTGGCTTCAATGGATGCAACAATGCGTTGACTGTAGAGAAGAATACTTTGAAAAATAAGCCTTTCTGATGTATTGCTTATTAATTAGCAAGTTCAGAGGAAAGAAAATAGCTTTCGTGAGTTAGAATACCTCCTATGGGAGACAAAGAATTATTAATTCAAAAAATTTCGGATGTTTGTACATATGAGATAATTTTCTCATTACGTAACTAAATGCGCAATTTTGCAACTATTTGCTTCTACAGAAGTGGACAACTAAGTTGTCACAGACTCCTGCAGTAGCCGCAGTCGAGGTTTTCGGCTAATCCACCTTGGACGCACGACTGCGCCTACTGCAGGAGTCTGTGACAACTTAGCTATCAACTTCCGTAGAAGCAAGTAGCTGCAAAAATGCGCATTTTGGTTAATAATGAACGAATTCTTAATTGTATTGTCTCATATGTACAAACAATTTTCCGTGCATATATAATGCTGGTACAGAAAGCTACATCTCGCAAAGCCGAACTGATGATCGGCATACCCGTGAAATGCGTACACGGATGGTGAGAGTAGATTTCTAATTGCAAAAACTTTCTATTAAAGACGACAATTTAGACGTAATAGGTATGGAATCCAAAGTGTGAAAATCAATGTAGTAAGGATAAGAATTATTTTATGAGATATTCATGTATATCTAAGGATAATTTTGTTCCGTTTGGAGCTTAAGGAACTAAATGATTGACTTTTCTTTTTTCGACTGTCATCCGGACTATTATTGCCATTTCCGTTTGTTCTGGATTCTATTTTCCTTTGTGTTCATTATCATTTTCTTTTAGTTGCCTACTCATTTATATTTTTAGCTGTTTATTTTATGTTACTCGCCCTCTAGCCGTTCGCCTAAGGAAATGAAAGGAAATATTTTCATTTCTGTGGTTATCAATAGCTGTCCTACATATATCTGATCTCGTTTTTGGTGAATGAAGGTGAGGGATATAAATAGACAAAGCTCTTTCGAGTCGTGTTCTGATTTTCTTGTCCTGTGTAGCATTACCTAATTAACTGAATATTACCGTGAAAGAAATTAAATATAGTACTAGGACTAAACCGTTCACCACGAATGTATTAACTTGATTTACTCGCTATCCTTATCTAATTCCAAGTTTTCTTATAGTTATTGTATATTTCTTTATGTATAGACTTTTAATTGCACTAGCCTTTATTACATACATCTATATAAAACACGATATAATAACGCAAGAAATTTAAGAAATCAGATTCAAAGGAAGAAAAGCATAGGTATTCCTCATTCGTAATGGTTTCTGAATTACTTTACCTTATAGAAACATATTTTGATATTAAAAAATGCATTTCCAGGCGTCTATTTTCACACAAATTGTTATAGATTAAAATCTCCCCCTCGGATTTTCTTTCGGTATTGTGAACTTTCCTTGAAAGCATCGTAATGGATAAATACGTTTCGTGTCTGGAATGGCTTTTAGTATACGGTTTTCATGTGTATAATCTCGTAAGCTAATCAATGTAATGGCTGTAATCAATAACGCCATATGATTTCAGTACTATTTATGGCCTTGAGATCTCGCGTATTAGGGTGATGAAAACTCATATAATTACGGCGCTAATTTGGTTGGCCCAATTTTCCTTTTTACAGTCTGATATTTTATATTTCTGTTAATTATGGCGGGTATGTTAAAAATGTAGACTAAACGTACGGCAAAGTTAATTTATCGGCACTTTGGGAATATGCCTTGATGGATTCTCGTCTGCCGGGACTGATTAATTAGTATAAAATATGACGTTTACAAAATTACCTGTTGCGAAACTAAAGTGGAAACTTTCGTAATTCCCTACACCTTGCGTGAGGTATGCAGGATTAGTTCCTTCCAAGTTTTACTTCCCAAGATTTAAACTTTTGTATGCTCTTCTTCTTTTCTAATTAAGGAAACTTAGCAGATTGGTGATTAACGATATATACCATCAACTATGTACGTAGAATTTTATACTGAATTATTGTGGGTTTAAAACTAATTGTCACACTTCTTTGCTTTGTAATGTATTGTGTATTAATTGTATGCCCTAAAGCTTTATAACTGAACCAGAGAAATAAGCAACAGCAGTTCCAACGCAGAGCTTCAAAACGGTGAGACAAACAGAACCGATATAGAAATAATACAATACAAAGCAAACAAACTAATTGAATGTCCACACAGAAAAGACATCCGCTTATACTTATATGCCAAAAAATTAAAAGGCATGGGAATTGGTCTGACATATTACACATTTTAATTTAATTGTGTGTCATCTAATGCTTAAGATTTCAAATGGAGCTGTTATAAAGTCGAATCCGTTTTGATGCACTTCGATTGTAATGGAATGATGATGGTTCACAGCTCACAATGATCCTCATAATTCCAAATAAAACATTCACTATCAATTCGCTTGTACATAAATACCTTCTTAATCAACTCAACTGAAATATTTTCAAGAAGTACAAATCTCGCAAAAAAACGTATATTCGCCACAAAACGCAAATTCATTAGTTAGTATATAAATTAGTAAGTCGGAAGCAAAGTTAGTCCGTGATTAGGTTAGTTCCTGGCGATGAAACAAGCTCATGAAAAAGCTGGAGGAAGTCACGATAGACTAAATTAACCTTACCGTGAACAATGAAGGAATCTCAAACACTCTTAGATCACTACTATCCACAACGGTGACTATGGCCGTTTAAGTGAAGTTTGTTTCTATTCTAAACAAATTTTTACTGCGGAATAATCGATTCCATGACTTGCGACCAAAATCCAAGTAAACTGTACAATACCATTAAAACAGGCAAGCGTTAAAGTGGTTGCAGAAAATGCTATAGCACATAAAATACATGATTCCTTACACGTTCTTTAGTTGAAAACAGACTGTCTTAAATCATGTTCAAAATGAGAGTACGAGAAAAGATCGCAACGTGTTTTTCTTTTATATTGCGATTAAGAAGAAAGTTTCCTATCGGAAGGGAAGTAACGAGTTATTGTAAACTGACTGCAGTCTGGAAATGAGGAGGCAAACACCCTGGCAAGGAAAGAAGTAAGGGGAAAGCTTGTAATAAAGCTTCATATGGAATTCACTTTCAAACTGAAAGAACAGCATGATAATCACTGGAGGACTGCACTGAGATTAACAAGGAAACGTTTGAGAAAAAGTTGATCAGTTTGTAGACCCCATCCGGTGTTGTAAATCGCCGCTTTCTGTTTCTGCTGAGCTAGAAGTAAATTAGACCTCAAAATCTTCATTCTTATCAACGAATGGCTGTACGATGTATTTCAACAACTGCTTAGTAATGAGAAACACCTGACTAAAAATGTAGCGCGCCACTGATAGTGCCATGGAGCTTCTCCCTTCTACGAATAGGTACTTAACTTTCCTATACTCACGTCAAAGTGAAAGACGTATACTATACTATATAAGTCGGTCTCACAGACCGTATGCGTGAGTATAGGAAGGTTAAAGGTCTTATCCAGTTCTGACAATTATCCGCCAACAAATTTCAAATTGCCTGTGCTTGCGCAAGCGTTGCCAACCCAACTACATTGCATTGTTCATATGTAGAACACATTTTACCATTCGCTAATGTTTAACATAAACACTGCAGCGATATGTTAAGTAAGTATAATTTTCGCCAAAGTACGAATTTACATCTTTATTACGTTAGCGAATTGTTACTTCCTGCAAATTCATAGTTTGAAAATGTATGCCATAAATATTGTAGGTTACTTATATTTTAATATTTGCTTTGTATCATGGTATCTAAATTGTACAGAACGGTGCGTTACTGACTGGATGAAGGATACCTTAAAAAGGGCAATTATCCACGACCTAAGTTAAACATCGAAAAATTTGTATTCTTACAAATTTGAAAAGGTACCTTTCTACTTGATTCGTCTTTCCCGTAGGATATAAAAGCGCTTTAACCGATATATCCACCTTTTAGATACGTAACTGTACTTTATATTAATATTAAAGATCTCCCCTAAAAACGCGACTTACTCCACATTGATGTACATTGGCATGTTGACGTAAAACATATCGAAACAACAATGCGATAAACACGAGGGAAATGCACTTTGACGTATATGTATGAGCGTGTATAGTTTCTAACGCAAATGTGCAAAGGCATTACACAATTTCGTTGAAAGCGCCGTACCCCAGAGCGAACAATCGTTCGCATACACACCACACACACATTGACAGGTCCCATATACCCTTAACCGTTGGGAAATTCTAAAGGAAGGCGTTCTCTTCTCCTCCGTATGCTAACCTGCTCCCCATCTACTACTGCTTTAATGCAGATGGAAAACTGAATGGAACCCGTTGTCGACCTTCCTACATAAGCGGCTGCTACAGATATGGACATAGATGCAAGAGAATTGCAATCGTCGAGATTCAACAACAGCAATATACCGATGTGAGCGGCAGCGGCAGTGCACATAATGGTGCACTCAATTAAATTGTCTGCAGAAATGGAATGCGGCCCTTAGAAACCAATACTCTCTTCTCGTTTCGATTCATACTTAATGGCGGAATTGAAACCGCTGCAGTTTCGGTACTTAAATCCTGAAAGCGATGCCAGGCATTTCCTTTTCAGTGAAATGACCGGAATAACGCTATGACACACGTACACGCTATTACCATCACTACTGTTTTTCCTCAACTTTCTCTGTGGGAAATAGTTCAATACGGACAATACCACTTTGCATTTTATTCGGTTATATTACTGAATCAACCCATTATGGGCCACCGTGAAACTGCTGAAGACACGATACCGAATAGTATCTCATTTGGGAGATCGCCTCGAGATATTCCAAACAAAATCGCATTTAGAGTCAAAATTCAGCATGGCGGTGCGAAAATTGGAAAAGTTTTGCAAATTACATGAAAATCGGTATTTTGCATTTTATAAGATCGCCCAGTAAAGATGGTGCATGAAACCACATAGAGCACACTCGCACGTGTAATAATAATAATAGTCTTTATTATCCACCAGAATAAAATTCCAATTTACAGGATAATACACAATAAAGAGAAAACCAAAAAATTTCATATGCTTTCTGCCTAAAGTAAGTGACAATAAGAAATAATATACACATACACGATAAGGAAATCAAAAAGACAAAAATATTAACAAGAAATTATTATTATTATTATCATCTTACTAACATTGCTTATGATGTGATACAATGGAGCCTTCTTCCAAATGTTTGTGGTACCCCTAGGTACTAAAAATATGTCTGAAGACCATGTTTTATAACCAGACAGAGCAAAATTGAACTGAGATAAAAGGGCTGGAGAGTCGATAGGGTTGCTGATCAGTTTCAAGAGGAGGGTTAGACTAGCTTCCTCTCTTCGGGCTGTCAATGACTGAAAACCATGTCCATCAAGAGGAGAATTATAGTCTACGCCACGAGGTGGATAAAAGTCGTGACATCTGTAAGTCAAGTATATGAGGAAACGCTTCTGAACCCTTTCATGTGCCATCTGTTGGTGTGTATAGAATGGATACCAGACAATAGAGCAAGAACAGGTTAAATAGCAGTGGCCCTAGCTTGGAACCCTGGGACACACCAGATGTAGGATTAAAATGAAATATATACATAACAATAACGACGACTCGAGTAGGAAGACATAAATTTCACCATAGATGGTGAAAACCCAAAGCTGACTAATTTAGCCAAAAGTAACGAATGGTCAATTCATCAAAGGCTTTAGTGAAATCTGTATATGTAAATCACATTAACTTGCAGTCGCTCACCAATAGCTTTACAAATAAACTGTGTTGTAATAGGTAAGATAAGCATATACACCTACAAATACATATAATAACACAAACACACGCACATGCATAAAAGAAATCAGATTTCTGTCACGTCCACGCCCACTGGTGCTTAATAATGCTAAGATCGGAAGCATCCACCCTTTAACTGAACAATCTTATGTTTTGAAAGTGCAAAAGTAGTATGAGCGAGCCAGAAAACTCCAAAATAGTAGTTCACAAACCGGAGAATTTTTCAAATCTTATGATCCGCCATGTCGTAAAATCCTAGTAGAGTGACAATTTCTCGACGAATTTAAATAGTTATAATACGGATACCCCAAGCTTCTACCATAGAACAACTTTTTCATCATTTTTCACACCAGTTAGCGAGCGAAAAGTCGCACTTTGGTCGATTTGTAAGCGCCATCTTTAGTCGGACACTTCGTCGTAAGATTTATTATTTGGAAGGTTCGACAAACGCGCGTCCCTGATAGAACAGTCTACATACCGGGGACGAAGACCTGTGCGAGTTTAATCTGTCTGCTCCGTTATACACATAAAACTCCTATGTTTCTAACGCCTTCTTTCGACAAACGCGATTGTTCGATGTATATTGTACTGAGAATTTAGATGATATAGTAAAATAGATTGCACCGCCGTAGCTCTAAGTGAACATCATATAAAGCATGAATTATAACAAATTGTATTTACAAGATTTTCGAAATTTTTTACATAAATTCATGGTGTTTACCTAATGTGTGGTGTGGAATTCCTTCTGTTCGAAGAATTTCTTGCTATGGATCCCTTCTCAAATTCTTTCTTCGGTGAGATGGCGCTCTGTTTGTTTAGTATTTACTTCTTTTAAAACCTTTTTGGTTTCAAATATAATTGAAATTTCTATTCTAATTTAATTTTAAATTAGTACAATCGTATTTCGTTGATTTTTCGTGTTGTTTACATTCCGATCGTCAACCAAACATTCATCCACTTTTTCCAAAACCAGGACGCTTCCCCCATACAAAAGGTTACTACATTTTCTCTGTTGTCCAGGTAACCCGACGTTTACTATTTTTCCATAGATGTGACTCATCACAGCGGTCTGTATGTGTTTGAATGTTTACATTGGTTTCTTCTTTAATCAATGCTCTTTATAATGATTGATATTTTTATTTCTAGTTACATATTGTTTTCCTATTAACCGTCACTGGCTGGACTTAAAAGAAGCTACTACCCCCAGGATAACTAAGTCTTTAAAAGGTGGCGTGCGTGGTATCGAAAAAGTATAAATAGAACCCAAAATTAACCAAGATGTCATTTGAACATGGGACGTCTATGACTCTTAGCCCAACATTTACTATAAACTTCGATATATTTCTAATTGTAATTAATGATAGATTATTTAGCAAATAAAAGTACATAAATATTACAATCTACACTATTCTTTCACAAGACGGGCGTTTGACAAACCTTAGTTATCAGCCACACACAAAAACACGCGAATACTCACTTTCATATAATTTGCAAAACTATTCCAATTTTAGATCTGTCATTTTGAAAAATCTAAAGCAGGAGGGCAATTTTTGGACAGACTCCGATAATTACGATACTAGTGCCCCAAATTTTCCCCCAACATGACTCGCTCATCACTTACATTTATCATACAGCAGTAAGGAAGGGGAAAATCGGATTTTGGTCGATTTTTGAGCACCATCCTCAGTGCATCCTACCGAGTAGCGATTTTGATGCGATTTGCTAAACTTGAACGGCCATAACGGAGCGCCATTTGGATTTTTTGGGTGCCAACGCGAATTTTTGTTTTGTGTTTAGTGTGTATCGAAACAGTGCCCCAAAAGATATCAAGTTTTTTTATTCTTACTCTTAAAAGATCGTCTGATACTCCGATGGCAAACTAGAATAACGTTCCAGAAAAATTAGGAGCTATAAATTTCTGTTTCGTTTGGTTGGCGTCCTACGCAAGAAAAAGACATTCACCTACTTGCACGCAAAGCTACACATAACATATTAATTTCATTTCCAGACACGCGTACATTACCTCTATTTCGAGGAAATAGAAAAAAAGCCATGAGAGAGAGGGCGGAATAAAATAAGATATCGATCAGGTACGACATCACGTAGTAAATAGGTGTACCGTTTCTGCGCCGGCAATTTGACGTTTCGGTCTATCGCTTTTAAACACTTAATTGCGTTATAATAATGGCATGCCTGCAAATTAAATTAGCAGCCGTACACTCTAATAATTGGATAAGTAGAATGTATGAGGGATGTTAGGAAAATTGCTATCTCGTAACGGCGTAAAAATGAACTCCCATCCAGCTCCCGTTTCTTACTAATTAAATTGGAAATTTTAATCTCATGCTTCGAATCCATATTCATGACGGAATTCAATTAAAGATGCGTTAACGGTGGTGTCGTGCTCTTTAGCGAGATTGAAGATAATTATTAAAGTTTTTCACCGCTTGCGTAGACGCACTTCCTTGATAAAATTGTCGGGATGTATTTCAGTCAATTAAAGCGTGTTTTGAAGGCAAAGAAAGTTTGACACCTTCCCTTTCAAAATTTATCACTTATCTTGCTCTAAGCTCAAAATTCAATATTTAAGGTCTCAAAATAGTCTCAAAGGAAAGGGGATCTTTTAATAAGATTTGGCGTAAAAACTGGCGAGAAACATAAACAATCTATTCATCAAGAAAAGCATTAACGCCCGAGAACAATTTTCAATTAGTTCGAAAAAGTCATTGTAAACGACCTACTTATTTCTTTCGCGTATCGATTTTCGAAATTAATGTCAATAAGAACTAGCTGCCGCTTCAATCTCATTAAAGGCGTCAATCATACGAAATTAATTTCCACTTTGCCGAACAAACAAACATCAAAAGGAGGGAAAATATTTGCCCGAGCGAGGAACGCTGGCATTCGAATGGAACACGGACAACCTACGGTAGCGACGCGCGACGCTTTCGTCGCCTAAAATAAAGGCACTTACCCTAATAACGGCGAAAACAAAGAAAAGAATCCTCGCCCGATGGAAATTCTCGTTGGAAGCACGCACTTCTCTTACAAATTATTAATAGCTCCGATAAATTCGGTCTTTCCGCTAATGAAATACGGTGTTGTCGATGACGGCGTATTAATGAAGCAACACGAGTTGAAATTTCAGAATACAGAACCGCTGAAGAAATCCTTAGATTAAAAGAGAAAAGTATATAAACAACAATATATATAGAAAGGTTCGGAAATGCTTGAAACATCTCTTGCATTTTAATTAGACACCTTAGTTAATGTAGTACTAAAGATTTCCCACATATACCAATATTTATCAAAACCACAGTCCCCCTATTAGCACCACTCACAAATTAAAAAGGTTAATAGAAAGGTTCAACGTGGACAAAAAGTAATATAAGAACAGTAGCTCTGAAGAATGACAAATACATGACTTTCTATTACCTATTAAGGCTAGAATCATTAGCAAAATTTCCTTAAAAAACAGTCCAATTGCTTACTAAGCTTAAAATACATCTAGCAAGTAACGGGGAAGGAGAGACTATTCTTTCGTAATTGTGGACAACAACTATACACCATACATTCGTCCTCGTTGGCGCTTTTCAATACTATGCAGCGTCTCAAACAACCATATTCTTGCCCCGGATGTATAAAGTTCTTCGTAATTAAATTGAAACCAGAAAATGACTCCGTCACAAACTGCAAGCAAACATATTGCACATCTTTGAAAAGTACACTGGAAAATCTACACTGAACGAGGACCAAACTATTGTATATATAACCAGTTGTGATCCAAAACTAATAAACCATAATTCCCTCTTCTCCCCCGGCTGGCCACGTGGTGTGTGCAATTTCTAGTCTTCTTAGAAAGCTATCTAACGGACATTATTTTAATGTCGTTAGAAAATGTCATTTACCTACATATTTTCTTCAGCATCATTATTTCGTCTCTCGTATTGGAAAATAGTTTTCTTAGCACTGGTAAATAAACAGCCTTACTTTATATTCCAAGAAATAAAAGGCATTAAAGAGAAGGCCGACGGCATTATACGGATGCGAGACATGCATTTTGAACCAAACTACGAAGGAAATAGTGAGGCGATGGAAAAGAAAAGTACTTCGGAGGATATTGGGAGGGAAAAAGACCGAGGAAGGCTATGCGAGAAGAACCAACAAAGAAGTATTTGAAGCCTTTGGAAACTCACAGATAGAGGCGATTATCAAAAGAAGGTTACAGTGGTTGGGGCATATGGAAAGAATGGACGACAACAGAACGATTAAGAGGATAGCATGGAAAACGCCAGGATACAAGAAGAAGAAAGGCAGGCCAAGAAGAAGATGGCGAGAAGCAGTATTAGAAGACTTAAAGGACAAGGAAATAATAAACTGGAAGAGGAAGGCGATGGACAGGAGAAACTGGAAACGGATAACAAAGCTCTGGGCTTAAAGGCGCGCCAAAAAAGGCTTATACATATAAAGAGATCTTTACATAAATTATGATTTTTTCTTCTGCATATGTGCAATTATCGCTAATTTCCAGTCTTCTAGTAATTTTTTAGTGTTCTATATTTTCTTGAAAATCTTGTGTGATAAATTGTTTCCTTTAATTCCAACATTGCCTATTCCGGGGCTTTACCTATCTTAATTTTACTCAATGCTTTTTACATTTCTTTAAATTTGATTTCCTCTTGCTCTACTTCTATGTGTTGTTCCTTAGTTCCGTACCTTCCTTCAGTTCTGTGTTGCCTTTTTTGCTTCCAGATTCTAACAGTTCCATGTGGTACGTTCTCCATCTAGCTAATATTTAGTTATCATATGTCAGTATTTGTACATCTTTTCTCTTGATGTTCTTCAGTGGGCTCTTCATTTTCAGATTCTTTAGGGTCTTGTATAGCAGCTTATTTTCGAATTCTTTCCACTTGGTATCCCTTATCATGGATTTTACTTTGTCTTTTCGTTTTCGTTACAGTCTTCGTAAGCGTTTATGTCTTTGTCAATCTTCAAGTATTTCTTCCAGCGGATTTTCTTCTTTTAAATTTCTAGTCTTCTTTGCAGGCTGCACCAAGCCGTTTGTTTTCTCCTGACTGTGTTTTTACTAGTTCCTTAGACTTCCGACCATGCCAGTAGCAAAGTTTCCAGGTTCTCTATTTCCATGTTTTCAACTAGTTGTTCCTCTACAGTCAGCATATGATCTACTTCTTCGTAATATATTTTTCTGGTTGTGTCTTCTTGGAATTTGCAGGTCCTTATATATTCATAGCTCAAACCTTTTCTCCTTTAGTGGTTGGCATCTTTAGTATCAATTTTATCTTGTGTGAGTTGTGCTTCTACTAGGAGGGGAACACTCCCAGTCTCAGCTCCTCTTTTCGCCTTTATATCTATTAGTTTTTGTTTCTCCTTTTTCTAATAATATAAGGTCAATGATCGGAAATTGTTCACAATTTAAAACTTATTCAACTCTATTCACTTTCCTAAATTAGTTGTTATAACGATAAGACATGATTTCCATTTACCATGATACCAATTCTTCATACGCAAGATAAGAACGTCAGACCACACCGAACTTTAGCACATTACAACATAATATTAAGTAATTATAACGCGCATTAGGGTTAGAGGAAAAACTTGCTACCTGCATAGCTTGATTACTTCTTATGTATGTTGATGAGAGTGCATTACATCAAGCAATAACCCGTAGTTTTTGACAACATTCACTAACGAAAATCCAACATACACGCAATATTCAGCAGCGCCACGCTAACGTATTGGAGGTAATTCAAGTCTATAAATGAACTAGTGTGGTCAAGCGGTTATGCTACAAGATTATAATACCGAAGGCCAGGCTTTGTATCTCACCATTTCTGACCCGGTTTTTGGCATACTTACAAGGAACATCCCGAACCCGAAAATAAAGAGAGATTTATGAACAGATACTCCTCGCCCAAGAATGTTTAGCGTTGGTTTCCTTAACTGCCCAATCTCGTTTCAAGAGGTGAAACTCCTTCTCAACTGCCTCTCCAACTATTACATTCTCCAAAGATTTCCAAAGCAAAATCTTTGATAAGAACATATTCATCACCGCAACTCACACTATATGCTACGTACATAGATGCTGACTATTATTATTAAACCCCGGAAGGTTTAGGGAAGTTCACAAGACAGCCATATCCTTATCACTAACGAACGCCTCTAAAACTCTACGGGGAGGGTTAGTACGGAGGCGCGTTAAAACGATTACAACGGATGTCGTTGACGTAATTGTTAAGAATCAACTTACTTAAACTTTCCGGGACTTAATTATCATCTCCAAGACTTCTAAATGGGCGTGGAAATTTATACCATGCGGCAGTGCAACATACAAGCTATTACCAAATCCAGAAAATTAATATGTAATTCTTGGATCTCCTCAAAGTAAGGTGATAGTGGTAACCAATAGGATTCCGCAAAACTGGCTGAAGGAATTCTTATGTCTTAACCTTTCTACGAGGTAATCGATGAATCCGAATTGCTAGAAGTTTAGCATTCGTAGAAAATGAAAGACTCATTTGACTTCTACTCTGCATTCTGATATAAACGAACTGCGTGCGTACCTGATTAACATGAAACCCATATGCACTAATTGACTATTCCAAATGGTAAGTAATAACAGAATATAGAGCGCTGCAAAAGCTGCACTCTGACAAGTATTCGAAGTACCGGACTTCCGTTTAAGTGATTGTTTTAATTTTCTAGCGGTCATTTGTCTTTCGTAATTAACATGCTACCCGTTTGTCCTTTTGCTTCCCGCTTTCCCATTAATAGTACAACGCAGCACATCTGAAACTCAACTAATAGGTGCTCATTCCACACAACACTCGCGTCCTACACCAACTTGCTATAATGAAAAAAGCTAATCGCGTAATACAGACTATCGTTCCTTTTCCTTCACACAGCTCTACGGATTTTTCC
This sequence comes from Chrysina gloriosa, assembly GCA_038088585.1. Lineage (NCBI taxonomy): Eukaryota > Metazoa > Arthropoda > Insecta > Coleoptera > Scarabaeidae > Chrysina > Chrysina gloriosa. The sequence goes on from CM076092.1 coordinate 11,883,748, forward strand.
ACCCTCACCTTCTACGCGTCCAATTTACCCAGCACCACACCTGAGTTGCAAATTCGTTCTCGTTCCATATGCAAGTATGTACGTAACCTGCTACGTATGTATATCGACAAATTTGTCGCTCGTATCACGTAACGAGATCACGAAATTCCGTCTAGTACTCGGTCATTAACCGTTTTTCCCTTAGGTAGTTGGCGACCCGAATTTTGCGTGCGACAGGGTATAATGCGAGAAGGGCGTCCCTCCTTTGGGATGGCGTCGCTGGTTTAAGGGTGATGATAGCATGACTAATAGTCGGATAGTTGCAGCAAGGCAGTCTGATAAAACGTTCAATTTCCGTTCATCACTTGTGCATACGCGATGTTGGTGTTTACCGGGAAATCGTCTGGCACAGGACAGCAGCTAAATATTTGGTTGGAGGATTGTCTCGTTGTTTGTTGATGCTTTGTCGTTTCAGGTAACAGTTGGTGGCTATTTGCCTGAATGAAAATTCAAGCAAGCATACATTTGATTATAGAATTAATTAAAAAAGATACACTGCTGGACTGTCTTCAGAAAGAACCTAAAGGATGATTTCTGGGGATGACATAGTAAAAGGACAGGACAATCATAGCTTATTACAACTATCGCCAGTACAGTCCGTTGGATAAAAGTACTCTATATAATTGCCCTTTCTATTTATTTGCCTTAATCTATCATTATTTGGATGATCTCTAAGCATAAATAAAGAGAAGTGTTTCTGGAAAAAAGGGGTCTGTTGGTGATCGAGACCGCCTAAGATAAGAAAAAAACCAAAGAGCGGTTTAAAGATAATTTACAGATTATAAATTACATATTTTGATAATTTCCCACTTTGTTCTTTTAGAGTTCGATTCTTCATTAAGATCTCTTGATCTAAATCTGGGTTGTCTTTGTTTCATTCCTAGTGCTAAGTTGGAGTTTTTGACGTACTACATTTTCTACTGTTTATACTTTCTACATCCTTTTCCCTTTTGAACGCAAATCAAGGAACAGCCACAGTAGACTGTTTCCTTGTATAACCGTGGAAGAACTTGAAAAAATGCCCTTCGTCATCGATTTCAAGTTGTGCTTTCGCTTCGACTTCCTCTTCCGCTGCCATTACATCGTTGTCAGGCTAGGTTTCATCAGCTAGCTTAGAGATGTTAAAAACGTTCTGTTGACTTAAGTTTTCATACTTTTATAGGAATTCCGATGGTCCTCCAATAAATTTCCACAGAATTATTTAAAAGAAATGCAAAGCAATAGTATTACCAAAAGGCATATGAAGACGTAAGCGGACCAGTAGAAGATAAAGAAAAAGGTACATATGATAAATAAAAACAGAGAAAACATGAACAGACACTACAAAGACAGCACCATGGTTGAATATACCACGAGTGGGCAAGAACATAAATGAATGAAGAGAATGTTGGGAAAAGATTCTGCAAACTTAACTCACATACCACCCATCACCGAAAGGTTTTACTATTAATTATAATTGTTGCATTTCGAAAAAATACATTTGCAAACTATTTTGTTTCCAAAGGTGTGAACCACACCAATTGGGATTCTCGTCCTACCTGACCTTTACTGTATGCATCAAATCAACTGGCTTGTTAATAAAATAATATCTGAAGGACTTAGGTGTGTTAATGGGCAGCTATCAAATAACTGTGCAAAAGCTTAGAAAGTAAGCACAATCTGCATAAGTCAATAATCCGTGAGGAGAATTAAGCTTTGCGAATCGAAGACCGCAACTGTATATTACATATACACCTAACTCATTAAGTCGTTATACAGAGAGTCCATCAGATTTTATCCCATTAAGATTTTGGCTCTCAAAATTAGTTTGCTATCAACTAGTTCGTTAGAAGATAAAAGCTGTCCAGGATAGTTTTAAATTCTGAACTAATATCCAACATATTGGCCAAGGCAATAAGAACAGGATGAAGACACACCCTCCCATACCGCCACACCGCGGTTATCTAACCTTTCCCAGAATATGGAAGGCTTTGATTTGGTGATGTCACTCTTTCAAACCATTGGAGCAGCAGAAGTACTGATATTAATTAAGTATCTGTATGATACGTCCTAACAATGTAAAAAGGTCGAATATAGGCCTCGAGTCCATGTCTGACCGAAACAAGCTCCAGAAAAGTGCGATAGTATCTTACTTGCAGGCTTTAGGTTTAAGTATTTGGGGTTGACTACAGATTAGCGTTATATTAAAAAGCATCTGTGATATAGGGAAGTCATAGAGAAGTGCACGTTGTCGAACGACCAAGCTCAATCCAAATACTATCTACAATATCAAATGCACCGTTACTGCTATGGCGTGAGGTTTTTTGTGTTCCCATCAGTCACTATTGTACTCGTAGATGGATAATGATGCATCATGATAAATTGTAGATCAAGTACAAAAATACTTTTAGGTCGCCATGCTGTGACGTCTGCCTGCAACTATTTCATCAACTGAAGTTAGCTATTTCTATTTATAATGATGTTCACTAAACTGCATCTATTCATTATCTTTATTCCAGTTATCCCTTAACGTGATCCAGTCATTGGAGTAAAAATGTAAAACGTTTGAGATCTTAAATACGTTTCCATTCTATTCGCTCTAACTTTAATATTTTTCAGTTAGTTCAACACGTATGAACGTCATCAAATCTTCATCTTGCTTGGCATTCTTCGCCAGTCGTCTCTATACAATGCTGACCGTTTGCACTGCATCGTTGTAATCTTGCTAGCATTCTCATCCATACCTTCTTCAATTCATGATGACCTCTATCTGGGCCTACTTACCCCAGCTTATGACAAAAGGATTAATAGAGAAGAGTTATTTTGAGGTGCGCATGTCAGGATGTCCGGTCAATTTGGAGCTCCCTAATTTTGTGAAGAACGCGGCGTCTCTTGGTTGTGACATTTCTTGTAACAACTGGTTTCTACAATCCAAGGGTTATTTTAAGCTTAGTATGAAGTAACTACTTTTGACGATCGGCTACACCATTCAAGACACCATGGCCAAAACTACGAATCAAGCACCTTTTATTATCCCAAGAAATGAATCACAGGCACCTTTTTCACACATCGAGTACACCTGAATTCTGAAAAAATCGTCGCCGTTGGGCGAGATGTGAGAATCGAACCACGTCCATATCCATTAAACTAGTATGAACCTATTATAAATTTAAGGCTTATATCTCCTTCACATTCAATTTTCACACAACTACAGCACAAAGTATTCTTCGTAAGAACTTCCATTCAACGAAAAATGAGAGGTTGTTTCTGCTTTTGAAATGATCCAAAGTTCTGACCATTCTGATCAATATTTATGATGATTAATATGAGTGAGATAGTTGGTTCTAGTGGCTTATATTTCTGTTTTCTTAAATGTATAAATAAATGGTGATCTATAAATACTTATCCTTTGAAGTATCCCCACCATCTTTTTAAATCAATTAAAGACAGTAGTGAATTTTACAGCTCATAGTTCCTTGAAAACCCACCATTCGTCTTATTTCTTCCGTTTTATTACTTTTTGTACCACTTTTGTAGGATCCACAAGGAAATCTAAGTATATAGACTTGTCCAGTACCTCGAGGTTAAAACTGTCAGCGCTTGAAGGTTTCACCAATATTTGTAAAGTTGATTACGTTACTTTAGTTTCATTTTCATTTATTGTAAGGGGCATGCTTTTTACAGCAGTTTAGGAAGTAGTTAGTAAGTTTGATTTGTGATAATTTGGTAAGCATATTTGCATGGCCTAATTCGCCATATCTTACGATTTCCTGTAGAGTAACGTTGAAAGAAAAACAGATCAACGTATGTATATCTGTAACCTTACATGAGTTTCAAAGGTTTATAACAGTTGGTCCTATATTTGCACTTTTTAGGCTACCATACAGATGACAATTAAATTGTGGTGTCAATGGTAGAATTGCACACGTTTCATGAGTTATCCTGAAATGTTTAATTCTTCTATGGTTTCATAGAATTTATGTCACATGGCTGATTTGAAACTTATAAAGAGGTGGAAAGTATTTATGTTGAACTCATCGGTATTTCAAGTATTTGGCGTAGCACAAAAATCTTGAGAACCATTGGCTACGTCGTTGGTCCCCTTTTTCCCTTTTTCCTAACCATTTCATTTGAGAAAATGCAACAATAATTTAACGATATTCAGGTGCAGAAAGCTAGCACTTAGAAGTAGCAGTACGGGTTAAACTTAACACAATTAACCTTCCTATACTCACGCATACGGTCTGTGAGACCGATTTATATAGTATAGTATACGTCTTTCATTTTGACGTGAGTATAGGAAGGTTAAGAATATGTATGTGGACGCGAAGTATCGGAGTAATAATTATTATTAAAGTTAAAGGTGTAACATAAATTTCAAGAACATAAATATCGAACAGACACATATACATAAGTTGAATTCTGCTACATTAAAACAAAGAAACTATTCACCGACCTCGGCAAGATCTCATAAATACGAACGTACTCTGCAGTTTTATATGTGGGCAACCGTGAAGACGGGGCAAGTACACAAAAGAGATAAATTTCTACAATTCATACAAATTTAACATGCCCCCGAGCACGTACGAAGGCAAACGGATTCGGTTTCGTTCTTTGAAGATCCCGCTGACTCCAACGAATAGAATTTGATCGACTGCTTTGAGGATTTTCACGGAGTACGTCGAGTCCTATATGTAAATCTTCGCCCATTCATCTTTAAATGAGAGTTTGTAGCATGTCTTATTGTTAGTTAATGCCATTTGTACCAGAACGAATTTACAGTTTATTGCGGAAAAGGGGATACATATTTAATGAAGAGAAACAAACGAAATACACAAAGCGCAAAACTAGAGGACGCTAACTTCGGTCTTAAATAAGACATAAAGTCTGGAGAGATTGTCAAAGCTTCCGAGACTAACGTCGTTACGAGTACAGTATGAGATATACGTACCATGAAATTTTTCTAGTTTATTCTTTGTGAGATACTTGGCTTAATGATTTCTCCAAACTGTACCCGCATTTTACGGTAACTCACTCTGTCTGGCTGTGCCGTAAAATATAAATCCGGATATGTACCTTTGAATATGATGGAAACTACCGGAACATTTTAGGAGGTCACTTCATGAGAAAAATCTCACAAACGCCGATTTTACTATTAAGGTTAGTATTATTTCCTTTAACTTATCCTCCGTAAACATCACTTATAAGGTTTCTCGAAAAAGTCACTTTAGACCATCCTCTTTTATTCAACCGGTTTACATTAACTCCTAAGAAAATACTGAACAATCCTCGTTGTGTAGTCCTAATCAACTTCTCGAGCACTTTAAGTATACAGAGATTGAATTCGCCAGCGCTATCGAAAGTAAGCGATCTCGAAAAGCTGAAAAATGTTTTGAGGTAGAAATTTATTCCGACACCTCCGCTCCTATGGGACTTATGACGTTCAACACCACGTCAGTCGACACGTTTTGACGAGCCGAACCTAACGGCATAGGATCTCGTTAGATTGTTCCAACGGTTACGGAGAAAATCGCAAAAGAACCGCTAATGAAACGCAAAAAATCGCTAAATTCCACCCCCATCCAAATATTTTTTGAAGCTACGATATTCTCTTGAACACCGTTCAAATAAGCATATTTTTCTGATTCAGAGTCGCTCTTGGATCGACTTTATATCGTTGATTGTTTAGGCGCTACGAACCTCTGGTGGCGAAAATTCCGTTCAAAATCGAGATTTTCCAAATTTCAAATCGCTCTCACTGCTTAGTTATGGCCCGATCGCGATCGAGTAAAACTTTGTGGACGCAGATTTTGTCTGGGAATCGAATGGAACAAGAACGAACGCGCTATCTCTAATAGTTTTCTCGCTAGAACATAATTATGGTAATTCTAGGTAAGAACTTTAAAGTAGCATATCTCCGGAACGGTAAGACTTAGAAACTTCCGATTCGTTTCATTCAATTTCTTAATCGTTTCTGATGACCTTTAGTCGTGGTCAGGTGACATTTTATCCCGAACGCATTTTAGCTACTAAAAGCCCTCTTATACATTTTCACCACAATCATTAAATTTATTATTCCAGCACTATTACGTCGACTGTAAATTTGTAACGAACAAACGTTGTGGAATCTCGTGCGCTAGTTCCGATAAAACCTAACACAATGGTACTATAAATATTCATTGTTTACTATTCAAGACATCGGAAAGCATTATCATTCTTATGCAGGTATTACAGTAAATAAAACGACAAATGAACAAGTGAAATGAAGGCGAGTTGTTTCGCTTTATTCGTCGCTTTTAGATCAGGGATAATAGAAATACATATGAAGTAATCGTGAACTTTATTTGCTTTCAATAGTCTCCAAATGACTGAAAGGTTGAATTTCGACGATACCCAAATGTCTATTTAATTACTATTCGCACGTGTATGCATCAAAGCCAGAACATGTTCGTTTTGAATTAAATTTAATTAAAGACGACTTGATATCAATTACTTAAGTTAGCAAAATGTCCGTTTCTGGCTAGATCAATGATCATCAAGTTTGAAGTAGAATTACAATAGCTTTATAAACGATAAATATATTTAAAACTAATTCATACTTTTATTATAAGTCCTGGTGAAGAAGTTTATTTAAAAGGGACACATGTGTATTAAGCGGCAAGTTTACTATTAATGTTTCTTAAAATTTAATTCCTGTCAAATACCTACACCTGCTACGACACATAAATTTATATTATTTGAGCAAATCGCGTCAATCCTATTTTGTAAGTAGCCCTTAACTAGTTAGTTCTGATCCACCAACAACGATATCCTCCTCCCCGTTAGTTGTTGCTGTTGTCACCCCTCGTTCCAATCTGTTTGGACAGGGCATATAGATGAAAGCCGCCTATAAATACGGGACGCAGGTGCGTCCTGTGCCATTTCAATTGATGCAAGTCACAATAAATTAGCGCTTTCCGTTGTTGTATGATTTAGAGAGCGTGCAGTTCGTGAATATACGCGAGACGGCATCACCTAGAAGGGTGAGTGGGCGGTGGTTTTCGAGAAACTTGAAATAACAGTTCCGTAACGCGTTGGTAGCTTCGATTGAACGCGACGGGTCTTAGCTTGTTGTAATTTATGTCGGTGAATGCTTCGCAGAAATAACTGGAAGCGTACGTTTACCTGCATCGTGAATTATAACCATCAGCAGCTATGGGTGTATGTTAGAAATTATACGCTCTTCGAATTGATTATCAGTTGGTGTATATTATGAATAAAGGACGTCATTTAGTAAATTGCGCAGATCGTTTAATGACTAGAATTCGGCGAATAATGCTGTCAATCGGTACGTGCTCAGTCATACCGATTAAAAATATTAGTAAGATTACGAACAGCATTGGGAAGGATAGTAATAAGAACAAAATAATGATATGCAGGCATTTTTTGGTTAGTAGGTGCAAACATACATTTTGCTCCAAAAGTTTTAAGTGGTGACCTACCAGAAGTTAACACCAATCTTAAAATTCATATATAAGTTAAGTCTTCCTTTAGAAAACATTTATCGTTTGATATCATAAATAGTTGGGCATTAATCTCTCAATATGTGAGTCTATATTTTACTTCTTTAGAGTTCTATATTACCGCCTGTAAGAAACAACAGTGGACTAAATTGACACCAACAGCACAAAATATGCGGAAGACACCGTGGTATTAGCAGAAACGTTAACCAATATCCTAGTAGAAGTAAGTTCCAACACGGAGTTAGGAATAACATTGCGTAAACAGAAACTGTGATTTCTAGTCGACTACTTAAGACTTCATCACTAACATTACTGTCTGTTGCGTAGCTCCGAAGAGGGTCTAATGTTACATACATATACAGAGCACTCCAGTAAAATTGACAAAGGACTCGAAATAACCAAAAATGTGTTCAGGAACATGGAAGAATCACTTTTCCTTTCAAACATGTCTATTACAATAGGGTTCCGATCACCAAAATTCTGTAATGGCCATTTCTTCTGTATCACTATAAAACTTGGGCACTCAAGCAAGACGATATACATAAACTGAAAGTGTTTTAAATATGGATGTGGATGTTGCAAACCATCTTTTGGATAATCCGCGGTGTCAAGTTACGAGTATCCATAAAATCTGTAGGTGCACCAACCAGTTCATGAAGGCACAAAAATGATAATGGTGCGATATAACTGGACAAGGATTTCCAAACAATTAAAGAAGAAAATTCCCACCACTAAACCAGCAATAAGTACACAACTTATGGAGGAGGGCGGTACTATGGGAGTTTTCAATAAAACCTTATATCGTAAGAAGCTCCTCTATCGCTTCTGTATGTAGGAGATTTAAGAAGTTTTTAAGCCCTATTACTCACAGAGAATACGTAAAATTTCTCGCACTTTATTTTCATTACAACAGATTCTGCAGATAGAATCTTGCACTATACCTACAGTGTGAAGATTTTTATTAAGCCAAATCCGATCAACAGGCCTACTACCCTCTCGATATGGTTGCTACTCATTCGTACAAACTGCTCTCTTCTGTCATCCGAACGGTTTGCATTGAACACACGGGGCAGTCAAATTCCGACCTGGTTCTTTAACATTTTACATGCTGTACCTTTAGCAAGTTCCTCAAACGCAGTCCTTAATATTTGGAATCCCGCACCTAGATTCCGGTCGCATAAGTTCTCTCGTTGCCCTCTCTCGGACAAGGAGATTTGTCCTTTTCGTTTCCTTGAATGCTTCAGTGTTTCTCATCACAGATTCATCCTGTCCTGATCTACCAGAGACATCAGTATAAATGGATTTGCGTACATGTGGGCATGGCTAATACCTCGGCTTGGAGTATGGTTGTTCATGAATATGTGCCCTCCTGTATCTGCGTCAACTAACCCTACTCCAGTTGTGATTGCAAGAGATGAACTTAAACACCAGTTGGAAATCAAGAAAACAGAGAAAAGAAGAAGGACGGCATTGAGCATGCCTACAACACCTATAACCAGATAAGTATTCAATTATTATTGCACATTACTGTTTAAAAACATTGGAAAGCTCATTTGAAAGTATAAGAGATCAATAGTTTTAATTGCTTTGCAAACATTTCCATCCATATTTGACAAATCCCAATATCGTGTGGCGTGGACAGAATTTGGACACGAAATCCTAAAAGCTATACAAGACGGATGAGCGCAAAAGGAATTTCATAAAATGCCGCCGGAAAATATAATTTTTCATCCATCGGTCATAGCAGCGAATCATAAATCTAAAAATGCGAAATCATTAATTTCACTTAATGAAAAACTGGAATTCGCGATCTCTAAATACGTCGCGTCGCACTCGTCGGAAGTCCGTTTATTAATATTTATGGACTCTATGAATAAAACAGGAAAGTCAAGAATACATACATATAGAGTTACACATTAATAAAATTACGTTGCAGTTACGAATGAAAGGATAGTTCTCGAATTAAAAAAAATAATAATTTAATGTTGGTATTTAGCTGGGGAACAACGTTGAATTATATAAGTAGCCTGGTATTTGTTATAGTTTATTTTGTGGAACGATTGGATTGTGTTATGTGCTAAATATAAATAATAGTTGAAACAATATTTTCCTGGATTTGATAGTATCTTATAAAACATAGATCTCTTGAATAATAATATGAACGTTCGCAATTTAGAGTGTAAGACTTTGAAGAAACTTCATTCGGATTTTGCTTTATCTCCCGAAATTTGTGTGTCAATACCGCCAGTTTTTCTAGGTATACTAAAGCTCTCAGTTTGGAGTTTCTACAATTAACGGTGGCCGTGAAAGCCTACGGGAATTATTGAACTATCACCATAACACATTCTCTTGTACGGCTAGTCAACTTAAGTATTTACATTTTGCAGTTGAAAGAACTTTCAGTACAGTTTTAAATGATTACTTTTGATAATCAACATAATATCCCAACTACTTGAGTTAACCGGAATTTATTAATATCTATAATTAATTTAATTAGCGGGAACAATTAGTTCCGGCAGCTCTGGTTCACAGATTACGTTACATAAATGACATAACATTCTCTTAAACACCGTCGACATTGCAGCTTAGCTTCAAACGTAATCGTCCGGCCAATTAAACTATGAACGTTATGATATTGTGGCGCTGATTCTGTTTATATCCGGAAGTCGGTGTGAAAATTAGCGCACCGGTTGGTCAATACTAATTATGTCGAAACGAACTGGTTCCGAGTCCCAAAATCGACAGAATATACGAACATATGTATCTTTTATTGAGTATCTTTAGTTGAAGTTAGTGGTAATAGCATTCAATTTCCAAAGCTTATTTCGAACTGCAGAGTATGAAGTGCCGGATAAAATTGCCTAAAATTGAATTTATATGATTTGAAGATGATTAGCTAAAGTTTAGAATGCAGCAAATATCGCTTGAAATATGGAGTGAATTAAGAAGAAAATGAATGAGTCATGAAAGGGAAGGAAACCGGAAAAAGATGAGTCGGATAAATATGATGTTTATCAAAGGGAATATGACTCGGATAATGAACAAGAAGCTGAAAATGAAGCACCGGAAGAGGATAAGAGGACAATATAAATTTGAGAAAATTCAAAGTAAAATCAGGCCAAAATGAATAATATGATGGGGCATTTTCCAAAACCGAAAAGCATCTACAAGGAATACGTTCAAGAATATTGATCCAGAAATAATAAAATTAGGGCTTTCATCAATCTATTCTATCTCGTTTGAGCTTTAGGATGTCGAGAGAGGAATCATAGTAGGTTATGGAATAATTTCAAAAGCAATAAACTAGAATCGCGCCATTTAACTATGTGGATATGGATATAACTGAGTTTTCACGATACATATATGATAGAAAATAAACAAATTAAATTATCGTCGATTGCGGAAATCATGGAGAAATTTCTAGAAGTATTTTTGGCCAAATCAGTACCTTAATATCGATGCCTGGCATTGAAATGAAGGTGCTAATTTCATGAGAACATATATTTCAAGTAAGCCTGAAATTTTTTGCTCTTTTGAACTCGAGGACAGCTTACACAATCAATCCAGAACCGTATGTTGGTGAATAATCATATCGACAGCATAACGTAAGCACTACGGCTGAAAATATCATTTAGGGGAAGAACTAAGACGAACTAGGAAAAGGAACCAGGAAAAGGAACAAACGGAAACATAACTGGTAACAACAGCATCAAAAACCATGAAGTTCATATATGTTGGCACTATAGCTGTGCAATGGTTTTCTAAACAAGCTATCATCTAAATTCTTCTTCGAATTAATATTTTGGCTCTCTCCCATCCCATTTTCTATTTATTCGTCACATATTGCGATATAACCGGATATGATAATTTGTCTTCTGTTCATAAGCTGGAGCCACGTCTTCCGTCAAATCCATCCCTGTAAATAACGCACATCTAGTAAACTAGAATACTTTATTAATTGCGAAATAACTACACCGTCATAATAAGAGTCATAATAAGAATGAATCTATGGTCTACGTTTGCTATTCGTGATTAAAGAAGCATAATTCACTCCGTCATAATTATTGGCATATACAATTTGCGCTTGCTTAGTAACCTATTGCACAGCTATCGGGAAGCTGCCCCAATAAGCGCACCTAATAAGGTGATTTGTAGACATCATCTGCATTCTCCTTCGTTTCTCCGTGCATAGTTTTCTATTGACACTATAAATTAAAAATAATAAAATCATCAATTTTTGGTTTTTAAGAAGATTGCACATTGGTGTCTTACTGCCCTAACCAAAATTAATGCTTGTACTTTCAACGACGCATTTTGGTGCGGCTGTTGATAATGCAACGTAGCGTTCAACAATTTTGTATGACCAAGTTAATCTGAAGCAATTGTGTCAAAGAAATAATTTTTGTAAAACTACAAGGCGGCTACAATAGTACTATTTTCTTAAATATTGTATAATAAAACTTGTTCTTAAATATGCGTCCACAAATAGTACAGCGCAACTTGCAGACAAAATGCTACAAGAACCAATTGCTTAGAGAACATAAATTGGGAAGTCACTAAGCCACACGTTGAAGGAAGATATTGAAAGCCCATCGCAATCTTCGCAGAAGAGCAAGAGGAAACTATACAAAAATTAGGGAGGATTGTGTCACGTGGATGATACTATTGGTGTGAGAGATAACTCAAAAAAATTAGTTGAGGATTTTTTGAATTTCATTAACAGAACATCTGGCAAAGAGTCGCCAGCATTATTTGTAAATCTTTGCTGATTTGGAAATGCTTGACATTGTCTACTTCCACCACTTTCGTTAGAAACGATAGATCTGGAGCAATATGTCTCCAACACAGCGTTTCTGGTTCAATAATTGGAAGAAGACCAAGACGGCTTGCATTTCTTGTATCTGAATGATTGGCCAGAATTCTTTGAATTGATAATAATTGCCCTTGATCTTCCTCAACGTTTCCTTGTTATTCCGGAAGATGTCATTGCCAAATTTTTAGATAATGTGAGAGTAACGTATCAAAGCAATTTCATAAAATTATAATTCCCACTAAAAATTGCCAAAAATGAAACATAAAGTGATTAAAGCCGTGTTTAACATCTCCAGTAATTACCTTACTTTATGATCAGGTAACGGGCAATTCTGGCTTTAAATTATTGATTGGAGCATGAAACTGGATCTACTATGTAGCAATCCATCGTACAATTATCGACTTAAATGTAATTTAATAACCAGCACTACCCTTAACGAGGAGTACCTGGTTTTTAGACGATAATTGCTCCTTTACCTAGTTACGAAATTGGGTAACTACTCAAAATATAATTAAATGGTTTTGAGTACAATAGTTTCTAATTGTTCATATTTAGAAGATTTGGACGTTTGATTGCGCACATGACAAGGTTCTGCGGATACCTCAACCAATTTACTTATGCTAACCATTGTTTACTACTCACATCAACTATTACCGTAAATTATGTACATGCGTCAGATGAATGTACGTTGACAACTCAGTACCTCAGATTTTAATTATTCTCCTTGTTGGGATAAGGCAATAAGTAAAGACCAACAATTCTTATAAAAGATAGTTCTTTTATTTTATATCAGCTTTCCACAAAAAGAACACAACCGTTTCCTAGATGCACGCATCGACATACGAATTTTTTTAAACACTTTGGTACATCTCACATCGGCCCTTATCTGCATGTCAGTGTACGTTTCCCCATTAAGTACATAATTTACGACGAGGCTGTGTGTTTAGGTATCAATTCATTTTTGACGAGTATTATTGATACACAGCGTTAGGCATTCTTTCGTGGGAATATACTTAATTAATTAATTAATTAATGAGTTTTCCAACACTCCTAATACGGAATACAGCGGCATGACTGCTACCACTTAGGGTGGGCCAGGATATACTTGTGTTAATGTTCATATGTGGTAACACTTAAGATAAATCTGTCTTTCCAGTTCGGTTAGCAACAGCAAAAATGTATTCAGAAGATCGGCAGTTGATTACTTCATTCTTCTTCATAATTTTCGCTCTTTCGGTAGACTTACGGCCAGCTTCGTAAGTCTCTCCGACCCATTTCTGTGAGCATTAAATATTCTTCTTTTAGCAGAGAGTAAGCTGCTAGCTTATCTCCAAGGTCAACCCAACTTCATCAACTACTAATCCCAACCATATATTTTGTTAATACGTCTTTACCACATGGCTTCTGAAACCAAACTTTTTTACTTTTTAGACTTTTTTCCAACAGTAGGTATACGGCCGAGTATGATCAGCACATCAATCACGCCGTATCTCGCGCATTCTGATTCTATGCGAATTCTTCCCTGAAATCTGAAACCCATTCGAGCCTACTTCACTCTTTTTCGGATTGCCAAACAATCGATGCACGGTTCACAGTACTTCTCTATACCAGGTTCGATATATATTGAGCACCATTGTCCTAGGATCATCTTGGCATGAGAGGCGGAGGATGCGAACCCAGCGACCAGCGCCACGCACCACTACTTCATCGTTAATGGGAAATTTTGGACGATTTTAGAGAAATTACAAAATTTGTTACAATTCGAGAATAGAAAATCACATTTAAATTTTATAGGTTGCCTTCAATTGATAAAAAAATGTCTTGGGACTTATACACCGTAAAATACTTTAAATATTTTCTACGTAACTCGCAATAAATAATAGTAGAAGAGATTCCTCAGCAATACGCAACAATTCGCCCTTAATTACTTTAATTTTTATATACATACATATTACAAATTGTATAACTAATTTATTTCTTGCTACTACGCGTATCCACAAATACAGGTTAATTATCATTAGCGAAAATTTCTATAACCTTCTACTAATGGAATCTGGATCAATCTAATGGCACTGAATCGGATTCTATAACGCTTTTTATGCAAAGAAAACACATAGTACGTGTGTCACAGTAGCGTAGCACAGACGGCTTATTACAGTAACCTTGATACAGATTTGTTGACATAAATGCCACGATGAATGAGCAGGTGCTACAACTTGTTTGTTGTATAATAGTTGCGCGCGTATGTATCATGCGTACGTTAGTTTACAAACACGCTTATATTTACTTACATATGTATGTTTCGAGAGGGTGAGCACACAATCGCATCGAATTACTTTATTTTTGATATTAAATTACGCATTGAGCAAGATAACACAAAGTAAATTTTGTAGTGTAAACTCTGCGTCTTTGGGCAATGTTCAGCTGAATTGAAATGTATCAGAAATGAAACAGTAATTATTTTTCAAGTTCACTCAAAAGAAAAATATGTGAAGTATGTACAATGTTTCCAATTTCCAATTACATATTATTAAACCTCCCTATAGCGGGCACAAGCTTTGGCAGCAAAGACTGACTGCAAAACCGAGTTGACCACTATTCAAAGGACAACAAAAAAATATTTTTTAATTTTCATTTCCATAGGTATTAAAGAAGTATTAGTAGTTAAGAAAAAGCCGCCGAGATGCAAATTGGAACTTAAGGGCAAGATTATCGAACAAGTAATATCTTTCAACAGCGCTACTAACAAGCATCGGGTCAACCTGGCGGAAAAGATATCAGCTTGTTTAAATGGCACAACCACGCCTAACAAATTTGTAAGTCTAGATTCAAAAACAAAACTATACTAATCCGAGACTACACCCGACACAGTCAGAATCAGGCAAATTCTTGAGACAACGGAGATTCACACCTTGAAAAAGATCATTTGTATCAATAGACAAGATCACATTCGCATTGAAGACATACGGCGTCGATACAATATAGAATACATCGGAAGCTGGGTATTCCGAAGAAGGCACGAATGGAATGAACACATAAATAGAATGACGTAAGACCGACTAGTGGAGATAGCAAGAGATAAGCCGACGGGAAAAAGATTGCCCGGCGGACCAAGGGGAAAATGGAGGGAAACGTTGGAGGAGACAGTCTGCAAGCATATTACAAGGATCCTTAGAATAAAAATAGTATAAATAGTATAATAGTACAAAGAAACATTATTTTCTATTCTAGATTAACATTTTCTTCCAGCATGTTCTTAAAGTCGTCCTTGTGTTTAATTAGGTCGTTAACCTGTGTTCATCCGATGCGATCTTCTTTAACTAACTTATTTGCACTTGTACTAAACTTTTCACTTTCCTCAAATATATGAATTTTGTCTTGAAGATGCAAACTTTTCTTTTTGAGCGATTTGATGAAGAGTAACACAATCTAAATCAAACTAAAGTAGGTAACCGAAGGTAATTTCAAACAAATACCAAGAAAAATAATCGCTTACCTTCAAGTAATCAAAAATCGACCTTTATTAATATGTTATAATTATAGTAGTATAGTTGTATATAGTATAGTATAGTGAAATCTGTAGAGCCATAAGGTTTGCAAAGCAATTTATGATCGGTAATAAAAGGTAAAATTACATTGAGTTTCCCCAAAATATTTTGATTTAATTGGGCGTGACCGATTGATAGACTAGTACTATTATTAAGAAGATCAGTAACATGGCAATCTCCATGTATCTTTCCGTTAATTGCAATAATGGCAGTTTCTTGGACGTAACAGCATTCAAAAGGTGACCGAAAGTAGAGATTTTACTGTAATAATGAACATTTTTGTTTCTCATTTTCCTGCCCCTTAGGGAAGAAAAGAAAAATTAATTCAGTGAGAATAGAAACTTCAATTACAACGGATAACAAATGCATCTGCTAAATTGGCGGAGGAGTCACATACTACTTTCAACAAGTCATATCGGGGTTTTCTTCTTCTTATATCGTCAAACCGAAGTTCTACACTCTACGAGGGTAGATCCACAAGTTTCCGAAGTCGCTGCAAGGGGACTTTTATTTTTCCAAATACTTTATGTCGTTACTCTTTCATATCATTTGACTGCAATTGTTAAATCGATCTATCAAATAATCTAGTTTTGACAAGCATTTAAGTCAAGTGCCCTTTCATGTTTTCAACTATGAACCGAAAACGAAGTTCCAGCAGTCATCAAATTTTCCTATTTGAAGGGGAAAACCGCAATGGAAATGAGTACAAGGTTAGATACCATTCTCTAAGATGCATCACCTTCATTTTCCACTGTGAGTGTTTGGGTTTCGGAATTCAAGCATGGCCACACGCATACAAGTGATGAACCACGTCCAGGACTTCCGAAAACGGCCCCCACGCCAGAAATTGTGGAAAAAATCCATGTGGTTCTTGTAGGACACCCAATAAAAAGTGCGTCATGTTGAGGAAGTTGTGGGCATCTCTTATGAACGAGTAGTTCGTATTTCACATAGTGAGTTGGGTTTACAAAGTGTTCTGCAAGATGGGTGCCACATTCACTCAATTCGGAGAAAGGACGCATCCGAATTTGAACCTCAGTCGATGTCTGGAAGTCTTTACGAGGAATCCAACGGAAATCAAGAGACGATTCGTGACCATGGATGAAACTTGGATTCATGACTACACCACAGAAACAAAAATGCAATCAAAACAGTGAATTTTACGCGGTGATTCGGTTCTGAAGAACGCAAAGACAATTCATTCGAATGGAAAGGTGATGGCATCGGTATTTTGGGATGCAAAAGGAATTTTGTTAATTGGTTATCTTGAAAAAGACAAAGCTGTTACTGGCCAATATTCACGATGGATAAATTAGAAACAGATACTAATGAAATACGCCGGGAAATTGTTAAGTAAAGGGTGTTGTTTTTCATTCAAGTGTAATCGTTCAGCACGAATTAACAGAATTGGGGTTCGTGATTTTTCCGCATCCGCCGTATTCGCCTGATTTGGCTCCGTCAGGTTTCCACTTGTTCTCGAAGCTCAAAACTTTTCTGGATGCAAAGAGATTTTGGTGAAATGAAGAACTGATAGAGGCTGTAAGCGATTATTTTGAGAACCTCGAAGAATGTTACTTCCGGGAAGGAATCGAGAAGCTAGAGAAACGTTGAACCAGGTGTATTGAGGTTCGAGGGGATTATATTGAACAATAAAATAGAACTTGAATCCGTATTATTTTGTTTCATTGTCGTTCCGGACACTTTTTAATCTACCCTCATACTAGTGAAACATAATTTAAATGATTAAAATTCTCAATATTTCCACATACTGACACAAATATCACAGCGGTAAACTTCTCACCACACAATTGTTTGTAATAAAATCGGTGACACGTGTTTTGCTAGCTCACTTCGGTTTATAGGGGTGTTGAAAATGCTTGCCTCGAGGTAGCGAAACACGTGTCACCGATTTTATTATAAACAATTGTGTGATGAGGAGTTTACCGATGTGATATTTGTGTCAGTAAATTACACCACAGTCCTTGCAATCACTTTCATTTCCACATACGTCTATAAAATCCAGAAAGAAAGCTTTTCAAAGTTGTAAACAGCAGAGGTCAAATTTTGGTTTGTTCAAAATATTATCCGCACTAATTTGCGAGGTAATTATGCCGCGACAAACAATCAAAACGATTGTACTCGAATCCCATTGTGTTCTCTCTGGAACGCCGCGCCGCATAAATAAATTAGGATCATACATAAACGAAATTATTCCGGCTTATATTGGGTATGTACATTATTTGGCGGATAATGCGCTACTAAAAGTTATCCTCAAATTAAGCCATTAAATAAGAGATGAATATAGGCTGGATATACGTTCACGTCAACTGCCAAATTCAACAAACATGAGAAACTATCGTAATCGGGGCACCACTCATACAAAATCGTTAAAGTATAATCAACGTATTGGATCATAAACGTTCAGATTTAGTTATTTTAAACCAAACAGAATTCTCCAACTAAACGATTGCTTCTCGATTAAGCTGTTAAGTACCTGGTGGACCGAGCCTTGCTCGGAGTTCCCAACATTTTTTGAATAATTTTGAACCAAATAATAACGCCCTTTATTTCAGTTTTGATATTTAATTTATATTGTATATTTCAAGTATATATAGTGACACATATAGGTATATACATATATATATATATATAATTTATATTGGGAGAATTATAACATGTATAAAATAAACAAAATTCTTTTTCTTAACAAATTCACACTTTGATGTAATACATGTATATGTACATACATACATATTTTGTTTTGGTAATGCAGGTAAAATTTTTATGTATTTTTATAATGTGTTGATTTCTGTAGGGGAAATGTAAAACTTCTTTTAAGAATAAACAAAGCTCAAAATCTTTCTTAAGACATACACATTTTAAGTAAACATTTACGTACCTTCTTTTGGAACGCCAACTAATTATGTATAAGTTTTTTTATTTTGATTTAAAAACTCAGCTCCGATTACTTTTGTAACTGTAAACAAAGTATGTGAATTTACATGTTGTTGTAAGTTTTCGTAGATATTTTTCTTTTATTAACATACTACTTTCAGTGCCATCTATGCTTTAGTAGTAAAGTTTTAATTACTTATAATTTGATTGGCTGCATAATGTTAAAAAGTTGCTAACACACGTTTAGGCCGAAATTGGTGAAAAACTGGATTAAATGGATTGAATCGAGACCGGGACCATGCTAAATCGGTCTTTGGTCCCCAGAAATTCGCGGATACTAAATTGTAACCAAATCTTGAGAATAATTTCCAATAACACATTTTATGTACTGCAGAAATAGGTAAAAGCGGTACAAAGAAATTTCTTGGCTCCGGGACCATGCTAGATCAATTTTGTGTTCTCGAAAATCCCGAGATACTAAATTGCATAAAGATTGCTAAAGTCATTTTCGATAACCAATTTCATATACCGCAATACCAGAAATGTGTGTAAACCGGGTCAAAATTGATTTTCCAGGGGCCGGGACCATGCTAGATCGATTTCTCGTCCCCGGAAACCCCCAGGTACTAAATTTCATCAAAATCGTTAGAGCGGTTTTCAAGAAACCAATTCTATATATATATATATACAAGAATTGCTCGTTTAAATATATTAGATAGATAGATTAACCAAGTATCAGTTGTATAGTCCCCTTTAAATATCAGCAAATCATTGAAGTAAGTTTTTATAAACAATAATTTCTGTGTTGTCCCTTATCAGCTCAAAAATTGTATTTGTAAACTGGAGCAAATTACAAAGAATCCTATTTCCCATATTCACGTTACGCAGAGAATACACTAATAGCATTTCTCATTTCTTCCGAACTAGGTACATACATGTGTTATATAACTTCCCCAATACTGGAATTACGTCGTGAACCAGCTTTCAATTTGCTATACCCAATGTCCATTCCACGCTTGCATAAATATCTAACTACAGAACGTCAGCACTACGTCTGCAAAGCTTCATGTTTATACACTACTCTAATCTTCGACCGTTCATTCTTATACACCAAAGCTCACAAGCGGATTGCTATTGTATTCGTAATAATTAACCAGCGAAGCATTCTATGGGCTTAAGGCTTATGCATCCAGTGGTGAATATACATGCGGAGATACAAATGCGATTATTCATGTGATTTTAACTAAATGACCGAATACTCGGCAAAGATGGATAGATCTACCTGTAGAAATAACAAGTAATCTAATTCACGTGTGCTGGCAGTTAATAAGCGAAATATACCTCTAGGTAAAGGTAAGAAAAATAATTTGTTGTACTTTTGTAATAATTTTGTAATAATTCACAAAGCGATGTTCAGTACCTATAAACTTTTTCTACATTTCTTGTTAGAGTAATACATCTTATCTATATATTTAAACGAGCAATTCTTGTATATACATAGAATTGGTTTCTCGAAAACGGCTCTAACGATTTTGATCAAATTTAGTACCTGGGGGTTTTCGGGGACGAGAAATCGATCTAGCATGGTTCCAGTCCCGGGCAAATTCATTTTGACCCCGTTTACACGCATTTCTGGTATTGCGGTATATGAAATTGGTTATCGAAAATGACTTTAGCAATTTTTATGCAATTTAGTATCTGGGAATCGAGAACACAAAATTGATCTAGCATGGTCCCGGTCCCAAGAAAATCTTTTTGTCCCGCTTTTACCTATTTCTGCGGTACATAAAATGTGTTATCGAATATTACTCTCCAGATTTTGTTACAATTTAGTATCTGCGAGTTTTTGGGGACGATAAACCGATTTAGCATTGTCCCGGTCTCGATTCAATCCATTCAGTCCAGATTTTCACCAATTTCGGCCTAAAAGTGGGTTAGCCACTTTTTTAACATCATGCAGCCAAGCGATATTATAAGTAATTAAAACTTTACTACTAAACCATGGATGGCACTGAAAGTAGTATGTTAATAAAAGAAAAATATCTAAGAAAACTAACAACAACATGTGAATTCACATACTTTGTTTACAGTTACAAAAGCAATCGGAGCTGAGTTTTTAAATCAAAATAAAAACTTATACACAATTAGTTGGCGTTGCAAAAGAAGGTACGTAAATGTTTACTTAAAATGTGTATTTCTTAAGACAGATTTTGAGCTTTGTTTATTCTTAAAAGGGCGTTATTATTTGGTTCAAAATTATTCAAAAAATTTTGAGAACTACGAGCAAGGCTCGGGCCACCAGGTGCTTACTTCTAAACAGTAGAACTTTTACAAACTTTTCTGAAGAAACTTGAAGATGGTAATCTAATTTACATAACACTTATAAAAATTACACTTTATCGCCCCTATTATTTCTTGCAGTGTACATTAGTATTATCAACTGACATAATCATTTGGCTAAAGATTAAATTTTAATATGGTTTAAGAAGGGCGCAAGCAATATCTTGGGATAATATCAATACGGTTTTATATTTGGAAAATCAACTATCAACCAAACCAATTCCTTATGACAAACATTGTAAACTGAACATTAGACTTTAGCATTGGTAACCGCAACTTAATTGTAAATTTGAGCTCTGCATACGATGAAAAGAAATTGTAAGCGTGTTGCAGGACAAACCCTTATGGATCGTAATGGATTTGATGATAATCAACAGGAAAACCAAACTTTTATCAACTAAAAACATGGTCCTAATTGCGCAGCAGGGTGTTCTACGTGGAAACCATATTGTTAACCAGATCAGCCAGCCCACGTGCTTCGTCTCTCAGATGAGTGCAACAAACGGTACTGCCGCTAAAACCCAAAGAAAACTTTGCATTACCAATTGATGTAATCGTGATCTTTAAAAACATACCCGCAACAAAAAATATTCAGTGAGGAAGAGAACTTATTCTCTACAGGGCACTAAAGAGTGTTGTCCTGGCATATTAAGCAGAAACTTCAAACTCCACGCGAAATCATTAAAGGTTCTTGCTTTTTTGAAACCTAAGTTTTTAGGAGAATATTTAAAACGGTAACACGGGAAGAACACTGTGGTGTCGAAAGTATAATTTTGAACTATACCAAACTTATGCTACTTTCAAGTTTATTGGTCTATTAGTATCTTGTGGCTTTAATACTATATTCCGTTCTTACATTCATTAAAGTTTTAATCCCACCAGGAATTATGAAATAAATTACCAAAACGACATCGTGGCATTATCACAACCTAGTGGATTTATTAGTCAGAAAAACATACTCTTCCGTTTCACATATTTTTGCGTTTATAAAGTGGTATTTCATCTAGGTGTGGTTAGAAATGTCTCGAGAAAAGGTGGAAATTGTCCGGGTAATGTAGTAACCTTTAAATATATCCTAAATAAACCAAACAATTCCTAAGAAGTCTAATATCTTGGCTTTTGGGTATATCAATAGGAATAAGTTACCTATAGATGATCTTGCAATGGAAATCAGATGGGGAACTGTAGGAAACGAAAAATATTTTCTAGTTTTTCTGTTACCATCTATCTTATTGCAAATTTGCAGATGCGCAAGCAAGTGATTGAATGAAATTTTAAAATAATACAACCACAAAGAACGACGCTAATTAGGAGAACAGTGCTAATTCAGATAAATCAAATAAAGTATGCGACACTCATTAAAACATAAGAGTACGGTGTGGGATCGTTTGAGGGAAAAGCTATGCATACATATATTGGTACAATCTGGTATAGCACTGATTAATGTTTTCAGTTCCAAAGAAGAAAATGGTCAGTAATTATATTTCTTGTCGGTTAAATGATGTTGATTTATTTTGAAAATCTTTCCCTAGAAGCCTTATGACGTACGAAGCAGCCAGAATGTGCTAGCAGGCTGCAGCACATAGAACTCGTTGTAAACTGTCTAAAATGCACTCTTAACTCTTGAACTCCACGTGTTGCAAGTATCCTGTCTTTAGCAACTGTATCGACAATGAGACGGGAGTATCGCATGTAAACAATTTCATAGGACTTCGTGCCATTTCTTGATCCTGGAGCACTAAGAAAAGCAATCAATTACCTGCAGTTACAGTTTACGAAAAATTGGCTTCAGATTACCATCCATACTAACGATGAATCCATTGGAACATTTAAAGGTGGGTCTTCCTCAAAACAGTACTGCCCAACCAAACCCAAAGATATCCAAATATGGATTTGTTGTAACGCTTACGCGAGATATGCATGTAGATATATCATATTAATGTATGTAAGGATATTGGAGAAATAAACGGTACCAGGATGCAGAAATTGTATAAGTTATCTGGTTACACCAAACGTGCACAAAGTGACCTATGCGAGTATAGTTATGTATATTTGGCCCGCAAGGCGCAAAATCAAAGACCCCAGTCAGGATTTGTGCGTGATGATGTGGTAGGCACCATGCATTACGCATCCGCCATTTTTATATATTGATGACAATTAATGGAGGAATTCAATTTAGTGATCGAGTAGACGACGATCTGGAGCAGAATGCTCGGTAGTTGAACCCTGTTCTTTGGCAGCAAGTCCCAACCCAATTACAAAAATGCTTCTACAAATTCTAATAAACTAAACCGAGAGTAATCAGAATTTCGAATAAACAACGGCGTCACAGTAGTATGTCATTCGCAAGATACTAGTGATTTGCCGGTTGTAATTGCTTTACTGGTTTACTGGTTTACAAATTTCATGTACTCTAAAAAATGGACCAAAGCAAAGATATTTTATGTCGTCAAACGATTTTATAGCAATCATATTGGTGGCGTGGGCTTAACAGATCAATTTGTTGATTTACACGATATTTTCAGAAAGTCAGGGGCAACGGATTTCTGCAAGTTGTTAATATTATATATATCCAATTCTTATGTACATAGTTCAAACAACATGCGGCTGTATTGACAGTGTCATGAGTGCATCCTAAAAGTGTAGAAGAACCAAAGAAAGCCTGTAAAAAAAAAAAAGAACTGGAAGACTGTGCCATGAATGTTGTCCATTACATAATTTACCTTATTTTACTCCATTCAACTTGAAATACAGTTTCCTATATAAATAATATTTTCGTTATTAACATTTCATTTACGACTACTGTGATAATGTGATCCAACATAAAATTGTTTCAGACAAAATGGTGGATTTTTCACGATTCTACTTACAATGTCCCCAAAACATAAGCTGCGCAAAGCAGTCAATCGTCTTTTTCATTCGAAGGGGATAATAACCAAGATATCGTGGGGCTTATAAAAATCCTGAAGATTAAGATGAGAAGCATATCTATCACGTGCAAGATGGACGCATGAAGCCCAAGAAAGCTTGGAAATTCCAAAAGTCATAAGATAGAGCGGAAGTAAAAGAATAGAAACAAATCTTGCAGTAGTTCAAAAGGCAATTTTAAATAGAGTTGTTCACAAGCGCCAACAACCAGTTGTGTATACATAACCCTAATAACAAAGGACACTGGCTAGACAATTAGTGCAATCCATTTGTTTGTTACCCATTTCTATGAAGAAAAGCAACAGGAATAAAATAACACACACCTTGTAGACCAGATACTATCACCAAATGACATGAAATTTTCACCTCAATTTGTTATAATTAACAGCAAAATGAATTGCTTCGCGGAATACTCACCCATATTATTAATTTATTTAAAACCTCTACTCTTGAACTACGAGTACGGGGTATTGGCAATCGATATTTAACAAGATTTCGATGAAAGTATTAACCAAAGCGAAGTAAGTTAATTAACCGGACGACTACTGTTATGTCCAAAGACAGCAACTAATTAAACGTCAATCACTAACTACGTTCGATCTTTTTAATTGGTTCGAACACGTGCAAATCATTTCCTGAAGGAAATGCCATTACTCCAATAAAATTTCAAAGCAGATATTTCCAGTGATACCTCACGTTTGAACTCGACTCAAACATACTTTCCTGGGCTTTTGTTGCATGCACTCGTATAACTTTAGAAGCAATAATAGAAAACAGGCCGCAAACGTTGTCGCTTTAATTAATAGAAACAAACACACTCGACACACTTGCTGTAGAAGCTCTGCAAACACTTCCGTCGTGCAAATTAAATTAAATCTGCATTGGCGAATGAAATATGTGCCCGACCACAGAAAACGTGGCTGTTCGGAATTTTAGCCCGATGGATGATAATTGCGCGAAAAGGGTGGGAAACCGCAAACCGGGTTAATTAAGTACGCCTTTTCAAATATTGCCTCTACACATCGACAACTCTGTTCCGTGTACAATTAGCCTCGCACAAAAGCAGACAATCTGGATACCGAATTTTAACAGAATTTATAATTTCGGAAACATTTTGCGCATAATCTATATCAAGTACACACATCACACGTATTCACGGTGAGGGATTTGTTGCATCCGATTCAATATAGTATTTGCAACAAACCGTCCTTTATTCGCCCAATTTCATTGTTTTATAACGCTTAATACTGAGACATCCGTTTAGAAAATAGTTTACAATGGGGTGTAAAGCTAACATAGAATTGATCTTTTTGTGCATTTCTTATGTGAATTTTATTAATACTTTACAAACTACACAAACAATACGAAATCAAAAACAGCGAATATGTCCATAAGACCATATTTTTCCTAAGGAAGCGTCATCATCCGTCATCCATCAAACCGAAGGGATCCATGCAAATTAATTATGGACGTATTTCCTTAATGGAATAACTTTCCCTATTATTATTTCATAGCCTCATATCTAAGGCATCTAGACGGGACAAGGGACTTCTTAAATTAATTTTGACCTCTAAGAAATTAGGGTTTGCCCTGTCGAGATAGACCCGAGAAGTGTTATCATTGGCCGAAGGCGGTACATATAACCTGAATTACTTATTCAGGGTTACCTTATACAATTCGCTCGCCAGTTAATATTCATGTTTGATAACGACACGAAGCTTGAAGGGCAAGCTATCAAATATTCATTCTCGCTGGCGTTGTATCTACTAGATCGTTTAAAATTTCATTGAAGGATCGCCGAAATGCAAGGCCCTTGTAACAAACCAACTTGGATCATACAAATAGTAATTTAGAAAGAAATTTTGTAAGATAGTTTAAGAATTGAAAGAATACAATCTATTGTCTAAGAATGTTTCCACTTGAAATGTTGCATGAAAACTCTATACTTCGCAATTTTAACATGTGTATACGAGTTCACTTTCAGAACTCGCAATTTTAGAGTAAAAATTACGTTATAATCTGGTGCAGATATTATATCATACTCTACAAAAACTTATATACATACATATTTAATCACAGCCTGAGCAATCATTAATTTTCTAGCACACACGAAGTTTGGGTATATAAAACTCTTTTAAAAACCTTAATAGCCAATCAACAAATCCACGTTTCGGTAATTCGTAAACAAGTCCAAGTGAAAGTTATTGAGTAATTTTAATTTGGAGAACTACACCGACAATTTACTTATAGGCTAGGTATTTTTTAAACAGAATTTTATACTTATCCCGCGGAATCCAATGCAAATTATTCAAATTTCATAGGTAGACAAAATCAGGTGATAATCCCCGAAATATATTACAATTTCTTCTTACCCTTCCTACTTGAAATAAACACAATGTTATTTGAGCCTGATAGGAAAGATACAGTATGAAGAATGTAGTAGTGTGCTAGTAAAAGGGAATCTCGGAGAAATAGAAAACACACAGTAACGAAAAAGAGGTTAACGGAGGGTTCATCAATTTCGAGAAAACTACATTACAATGCTACTTTGAAGAAATTTGTCTTGGCTCGATAAAGTGATATATTTAACATTTGGTAAACAGAGCAAATGTATATACATATTAACAATCTCGTCAAATTATTTATCCCATAGAAAATGAAAGGCAATGTGTTTAATATTTTACTATTATAATAAATAATATGTTTTATTTATATAACTATCCCGTCTAATCGGAAAAACAGCTTAATTATTGACTCTGGCCATGAAAGCCCACACTATCAGTCAGATATTATGAAACATCAATCAACGTCATCCCTAGAGCAAAAGAACACTAAAATTGAGGTCGGTTAATCAAATTGATAAACTAGTAAATACTAAACCGACTGGAATAAAACTTGTGGGAAGTTTCGACGTTACATAGGCGGAAGAAATACAACGTTTAAAAGGAGGTAAACATCTACATTAAATAGATAAACTATAATTGGAGAATGGGGAAATGGAAGAAATTTTATTGGAATATGGAAGAATGTTGTTTAGTTTCACATGTATTTGAAATATTAATTTAGAAATTTTAGATTGTATCCAAAGTAGATGATTTAGTTTGTTTTAGTAATAATATGTCATGGCATTGCAAACCTACTTAAGTATTGAAAGGAATGGGAAAGATCATAAAAGGGCGTAAGCGTTTCAACAGATTAGTTAGCAGTCAATATTTACAATGAAATTTGTACATTCCTATAAAATCGTCCAAAATTCCAAATCCTCCTCAAAATATGGTGGCGTGCTATCTGCGTGACTGTTGGGCTCTGTATTGGACCTGATGTAAGCAACTGTAAATGGAGGCATCATTTCGGAATCCCGAAAACAGCAAGCAGGCTCGGGTGAGTTGAGGGAAAATTTTGCGAAGAGTAAGAACCCGTGGGATCAGAGGGTAATTGAAATGCTGATTATACAAGGCCGTATACTGTTAAGAGAAAGCATGCAAATTTGGCTGCAGAAGACATATGATGGGGATATATAAATAAAGCATCGATCCAAAGGCAAAGATGTTATGGAGAAATATTTGGTTGGGATTAACAATTGATAAGGTTGGGTTGGAATTGGGGGATAGTGTAGCACCCCATTCCTGTTAAAAGAAGCATATCTTCTGTTCACGGTAATAAGTTAAAAAGCCCCTAATCAACAATCCGTTTCCGTAGCAAGAAAGAAAATAAAAGGAAAAGGCGAAGGCTCTAAGGATATGAATCCACAAATAACTTCAATTATAACCAAGTTTTGGTTGATGTTACCAAATAAGGTATTGAAAGTGTGGGCAGAGAAGATAGCGCGTCATTGAAAAACAATAGAAATACGGTACAAACAAAAAAAACAGTATTAACCAGAGAATACGTGAACAAAAGGACCAAACTCCCATGATCTTTCCGAAAGATGAAGTTTAAGTAGTTTAAGTAGTTGTACAGCGTCGATAGAAATTGAATATGAGTAAGTCATTTTGGGGAGAAGTATTTTAGGGAAACATTTTCAGTTTTGCTGGAGATTATCCACTCTACGCTTATTTGTACACGCAATGTAAAATTGATATTTCCATCAGCATAACGTCAACACTACACAGCCAAAAGAACCGGAACATAATAAAAAAAAAAGAAAGTATAAAGTATTATCAAAGGAACATCTTCTAGTTGATGAGACATTCTCCAAAATTAAAAGAATAAAGGAAATGTTTCCGACTGTCCTCGGAAGATATAAAAAGAATTACTACCTAAGTACTATGCTTAGAAAAGTTGCTTATGCTTTTGGTGTCATCCTTCCCCAACAGAACTAAAAGAGAAAGAAATAATTCCGGAAACTTAAGTACGCATTCTCACATTCTGGAAAATATAATGACAAATAAGGAGGATACCCATTAGATACCGCGATAGAAATAGAAATTTGTGGTACAGATCAACTATCTACCCGTCAGGAGCCTCCCAAGCGACTTTCAGAGATTTGCGGACCTGCCGTCCTTACGATTTTTCGAACGTATTGAAGGTTAGAAGGTACTACCCCTCCTCCACATTAAACCAATATAGGTCACCGTGAAAACTGCTGAAAGCACGGTCCAGGATAATATATCATTTAGAGTATCAAGCCAAGACATACCCAAAAAAAGAAGAAATTCGCATTTATACTCAAAAACTTTGGTGACTGTTGTGGATCCCCTAGGAAAAGGTCGCTGAGCCCTAAAAGTCCACGGGCCACCATTTCAGAACCACTGGTTCAGAACCTACTTAATTGCAATAACCCCTCACCTTTACCACAATATCTTTCGAAGACGCCATATTACATATGTCGACAACTAAGTTGTCATCTTCGGTGAAGGAGAAAAGCAAGAAAACAAAACGTCACCAACGAACTGTTGCTCACAATCTATACTTCTACTTTATCTCGCTCCCCTTCCCCAACCACTTAGTTGTCGATATACACTTACAATTTTACCAGGATCTAATTTATATAGAAGTTTTAGGTAGGTATCTTATTTCAAAAGCCAAACCGAATGCCCTCAGACCTATACGAATCATAAACATGACTGTTCCCTAACTTCAAGGAAACAATTTTAATTTTATTTATACGTGAGATGTGAGAATCCAAACAAGTAATGCAACCTCACTAAGATATTCCAAATATTCAACTAAGGAGCTCATATCGAAAATCAACTTACCAAAAGTAATGAGACAATGAAACAATATTTAGATACTGATAATGGCAACTATGTACATGTAAGATTGAGACCACAGCTCCCAAAAAATATAAAAAAGGGTGATAAAAGTTACAGTAACACTTGAAGTTATTATGTTATTATTACATGAAGATTATTTCTTCTAACAAGCAATCTTTCAAGATGTGTGCTAATAATGTTTGGCTTGTAAAATGTCCAGCTGAAGCTCATATTTGAGATTACTCCTTTAAACAAATTCCAGCAATGTTAACAGATAATTTTAATAAATACCAAAATAGCAAAGAGGCATTAAAACTGTTTCGTATCAAACACTGTGAACAAGCAGGCATTAACAATTATTACTAGAAACGAATTGGATAGACATTGACAGTGGTGTGAAATTATTCCTGGATTTCATTTTTGACTAACACAGGACGAATACATGAGCGTCACAAAGAGAGCAACTGTAGGCTTCTAATGCTAATACAGTAGAAGCCGCTTATTATAATCACGGTTAATGTTATCAAACGGTTATTGTTATCGAAAACCGTTGGTCCCAAATCACTCTATTTAAAACTCATTGAAAGAAAGCCGCATATTGTAATCAAAAGCCGCTTAATGTTATTAGTTATGAATAGTATCCTTTGTCGGAAAGTTTCTTCAGGCGACGGTGTCTGCAGCGCAACTCCTTTGAACGAGCCGCTTTTTCTCGCCGATTTCAATTAAAACTCTCATATCGCACATTACAATCTAACGAATTGTTATTTCTATATTATGAAGAGGTCATCTTTTTTGATGTACTTTATGTATAAAAGGTCCGTCCGTTTAAATGATATTCAGTTTCTCCTATACTCTTCTACGAATCTCACGTTCTACAGTCTTGTGTACGGGTAAATTATTGAAATTTCGCATAAACCACCGTGGTCATGGCAGAAGTGAATAAAAAACGTCGCGATCTATCGAACGAAGAAAAACGACAAATTCTCGATAACTTCGATAAACTTCCGAAAAATGAGTCAAAGGAATGCTGCGGTACAATTAAAAATTTCGCAACCGCTGTTGTGTAAAATTTTAAAAAATCGTACAGAAATAGAAACGTGTGCGCGTTCGAATGAAAACATAAAACGAAAAAGGGAAAGATCTGGAAAGGATAATCAAGTTGAATCAGCTTTAAAAATTTGGTTTACAAATGTTCGCGAAAAAAATGCCTCTGTGAATGGTCCTATCATGCGTCAAAAAGCAGAAGATATAGCCAAAACTATGAGGAAAGAAAATTTCATTGCAACAGACGGATGGTTCAATCGGTGGAAAAAGCGAGAAAACATCGTTTATAGACCTCTGCACGGTGAAGAAAAAGTGCTGATTCGTTAGCAGCCGCTGACTGGATGCGTTCGGAATGGCCAGAAATTATTGCAAAATATCCGCCTCGGGGCATCTACAATGCAGATGAAACAGGACTCTACTTTCGCGCGATGCCTAATCATACTTATTTGTTCAAAAACGATAAAGTAAGAGGTTGCTTATCTTCGAAAGAACGAGTAACAGTGTTATGTTCTGTTAATATGGAAGGTGAAAAGGAAGAACTTCTAGTGATAGGAAAAAGTAAGAATCCTCGGTGTTTTAAAGGTGTTAAAACTTTGCCCGTGGAGTATTTTGCTAATGCGAATGCTTGGATGACAAGTGTCTTGTTCAGCGAGTGGTTACTCAGGTGGGACAAAAAATTGAAACGCCAAATCGTCTTGTTAGTAGACAATTGTACTGCGCACAAAGTGAATGCAGTTTTGACGAACATCCAACTTATTTTCTTACCTGCGAACACTACGGCATTGATACAACCATGTGATCAAGGAATCATTCGAACATTCAAAGAATACTATCGAGGGCAAATTCGAGCCCAAATTATACAAGAACTTGATGAGAATCGAGATGCACCTACTGCAGATGCGATAGCAAAAAAATCAGTCTTCTAGATGCGCTGCATTTGCTGGTGAAGTCATGGAGGCAAGTTCAACCAGAAACGATCCGAAACTGTTTTCGAAAAGGAGGTTTTTCCAAAACTGGTGATGAAGAACCTGATCTCCATGAAACGTGCGCTGACATTTTAGAAGGTATGAAAAAGAACTTGTTTTGTACATCTAACTAATATTTTTTTAATTTTTTTTGTAGTTCAAGGGTCTGTCCAAAAGCGGATTTTCCGATTGGGTGGTGTTCAAACAGCTGCCACAATGACTATATCAGACATTTGTCGGGAAGTTGTGGATCAATCGTCCGAAGGAAGTAATCCTGAATTACCCGAAGTAGGAGAAGAAGAAGAAGAGGAAATGTCTGAAGAGCCGCCAACTAATGGCCAGATGCAAGAAGCGTTAAATATTCTCCGACGTGGTGTACAATTCCGAGAAAGTAATTTTGATAGATATTATGCTTTTGAAATATACATACAAAATCTTATTAATAAAAATAAACGTCAAACGACGATCGACCAGTTTTTCGAATGAAATCGTAAAGTGTAATAAATAAATGTACCTACGTATTGTATCGATGATAAAAAATAAACAAATTTGGTAAAATATTAAAAATTCTTGATTAATCGTTAATTTTTCCCTTGAACTTTATTTGTAAGTCGTTAAATAATTTGATTACATACATACATATTTATTATTGACTACATCAGCATAGAAAAATACATTTATATTTACCTTCCGCTTACTGTTATCATTCGGTTAATGTTATCAAAAAGGGTTTGTTCCAAATTGATCACAATAAGCGGCTTCTACTGTATTAAATTTTAACTTTTACTCGCATAAGTACGTAGGTTATTTATTTTCACCGGAAATTTAATGCCATTATAAAAAGCGACAACTATGCCCTACTAGTAATAAATGTAAAGGGAAAGTCATCACCAGTTGTGGAAGTAGTGTGGACATGCAATCCCCACATCTATTGAAAATCGGAGCATCAGATAACTTTCTATTTCTTATATGATTTGCAAATTTGAAAAATAAATAAATGTCACTCGGAAACACAACCGGAAGTTTTACGTAACCAGGACTTTTTTTTCTAAAGACCAACCGTAATTTTTCAGCTACTTCCTGTGGAATCAATTAGTAGATTTAACATTAACAAACAAACCACAGTATTTGAGTTTCAAAATGTTTAAAGTAGACATTACATATGTTTCACTACACTGTGGCTTCATCAGGTGGATGAAAATACTAATGACTAGTTGATTTAAACTAGCTTCGAAGGTTTGTATAAATGTCATTGATTGTTCCAATGACAAAGAGGCGTTACAAACCCGTACACCCGGCAAAAAACTGCGTAATGTTACCCAATAAGTTGTACATCTATTACAACTTGGATATTCTTAAACTGTTCGTTCCCCACATTTCGTTATAGCAGGCTGTGATGGTTTCGGAATTCCTGGACAAAACAATACATTGAGATATTTTGGAAGAATTTGTTATGTTTCTTTGATAAACGCGTCAGTTGCAGGGTAACGCTAACAGTTTCAGCTACAAGATGTACAGCATGCAATAAACATACTATAAGGTGTAAATTACGAATTATAGTGCTCTACCGGCGCCTAGGATATATGAAGCTCCATCCATCACTAACGTACATACGTACTTGGAGTGGGACGGTGCTGTTTGTGCAGTAACTTTGATAAATTCAAGTGCTAAGTATGGTACAGAAGGTCCATTTGTTTTCAATATTAGTACTAAAATATATAGTACGCTATCTTTTGCATCCGCCGTTTCATCCATGGTAAAGCAGAGTGTTTCATTATTTAGTTCAGATTTAAAAATTTCTTCTACAGTTTTTTTATATGCGGGTAAATAATATCGTAGGATGTTTCGGTTGGTAACTTCCAAGCGGGTACGTACGTATTCCAAGACACTTTAGATTCTTTAGAATAATCGTTGTTAACTACATGTTACGGAATGTTTATGGTTATCAGTAACAATTATCTCACCCAAAATAATTTGTTGGTTTCCGATAACCATTATATCAACCAAAAAGATTTTTTGGTTAGAAATAACTATTACAAAAAAATTCTTTTTCTGGTTATCAGGGATGAAAAAAAAACAAAAAGAAAAATTAAGTGAATGAACATTAAAGCTTTACAGCTCACATTAGCTATGAAAAAACAAAATATACCAAAACAATATCAAAAGCCCTCACAAAATAAAAAAACAAAAATTTTAACAAACAGAACAACAAATGAGCCATAAATTTAATGCAACAACAACATATGAATCAGATAACACAACAAATCTGTGGCGGTAGTAGCAAAACTAAGCATAGCTGAAGGCGGTGTATGTTTTTTTATATTTTACAATCATTACATAAAACCTAATAAAGGTTACATACAGTCAATTGCAATTTTAATAACGATTTTAATGGATTTAGTAACCCCTATTCAACATTTTAAATGAGAGAAATCTTCCCACTAAAACTGTATGAATTAATTTGTTATTATCAATTTCATCCCTGATAACAAAAAAAAGAATTCTTTTTTGTAATGGTTATTTCTAACCAAAAAATCTTTTTAGTTGATATAATGGTTATCTGAAACCAAAAATTTCTTTTGGTTGATATAATTGTTACTTATAACCAAAAAAATATTTCACGTTTTAATTGGTTACGATAACCAAAATAATATATATCTTATAAAAATGGTTAATTATAACGATTTTATAAATTCATCAATATAAATGGTTAAAACTGACTTTTTGTCGTGTATCTTATAATTGTTACGTCCCTGGTTTATACGTACACTTAACAAAAAAATAAATCGTATAAATACTTCGAATGCGGTAAACTGCCTTCTTTCTTTTGTGCATATTTTGCACGGTTTACATGGGCACGGCATTTACCTACACGATTGCTGTACAATTCCACATTACAAAAATACAGTACACCCCATTTCCTCTACACTCCAACTCCGGCAGATTTTTGGGAGTGCGCAATAAAAAGCACGTTTTTCACGCGACATCGGTTGGTTTGCGAATGGGAAATGTACAACACCAATAATCTTGTTACAACTAGAGTAGAACGCCGCGTATGTTTTGCGCGTACGAACGAATCACAAAAGGCATTGAATTGACTTTGGCCAAGCTTATTTATTTCTTTACAGTTTTGTTAAGGCGACTTATTACTTCTCTTTTCCTTATAGTCTCTTTAAATAGAGCCTGATTTGATCTTAGTTCTTCTAAAAAATATTGTCGACGACTAAGTTGTCATCCTAAGCACAGAGAATAAAGAAGGAAAAAGGAACATCAATCATGGGCATTGCTTAATACTGTTCTTAATACATCACATACCACAAACACCAATTTTTGTGTTCTGTTCTTAATGGTTTCCTTCACACCAAATTTAAGCATTCTTTGACACTTTATAGCAGGCATGGGCAACCTTTTTTGTAGAAGTTTTATGTTGTGAGTAATCTTGAAAAATATACATTTTTGTAGTATCCTTATGATTCATTATGAATTAAGTTTAGACGGGCCGTGCTAATATGCAACGAAAGAATTCAGTAGCGGGCCGGACAAACCTTATTCGAGGGCCGCATGTGGGCCACGGGCCAGAGGTTGCTCATACATGCTTTATAGGAAGTTTAATTTTTTTCTCTCACATTTTTATTTAGAGTAAGGGAAATTAACTAGAAATCCCATCTTCTGTAAATTCACTAAACTAACTTTCCAGGGTGATTTATAATTTTTATTTGAAATAGAAAAAAATATACGGGTGAAGTGTATGGATAATACCACATAAGTTTAGTTTGGATCAAAACGTACCTCTATTTCTGTAATTTCGCCGTATTAATAAATAAATATAATTTTCTTATTCGATTTTTCTCCCTTCGTTCTTACCTGGACTTTGAATAGGAGCTCCCTCCTACTTGCTACAACATTAGAAGCAAAAGCACACAATTTATATTTTCGACCTCAATTCGCCGGAAACTTACTATAAAAGCCGCACTATTTTCTTTTATTTCTTGGCGGTAATTGGGGAACCACTTGTTTGAAAGTTTATGAAGCCGTCGCCATGACAACGCGAATCATAACATGGAACATGTTAAAACACAACCTACTTATTCATATTTTACATTTCCGTCGATGCAATAAACTTACAACAAACCACGTGCGACGCGTTTAGTTTGACGGCAGCGACCTTGACTACGAGGATCAAAACAAAAAACGCGTGTAGCACCGGTGCGGCAAAATTGGGTAGAAAAAACGCTACGCAAAGTGTAAATAAACTAGATTTCTTTCGGCGTTACACGCAGATATCGCATACTAATTAGGAAAAATTTTTAATCAAACGAGTTTGCAAATGCATACCTTTTTGGTCGCCACTGCTTCTGTCCGTCGATGAATGCGGAAGAACAAACACAAAACACTCGATTTTTTAAACACGCACCACCATTCACAAGAAACAACCCGCAACTGAACAGGTTTACTTGCCGGCAAATCGTATTCGACGAATCTCCCTCCAGACGACGCCGTACGTCGGAATGCGCCGGCGTCGAACGCAATTCCAAATATGGATTTTTATCATTTATCTGCGGACGCAGGCATGGCCTGCATCAGGTGAACGAATTTGAGAAAATTCTGAACGAAGTGAGGTACATCCGCGTTCGTCCTTTTCTTTAAAAAAGACAACGAACTTGACCTACCATAAGAAATGTTGTTATAGGTTTAATCAGGGGCGAACTTGAACATATTGACGAAAAGTATTAGGATAATGGTATCAATCAATCATTTGATCCAATCTTCTCTAAAAACTAAAAGTTTGTTTGACACTTTTCGTTGACAAAACAGCTACCTCCTTTGATCTCATGAAATCTTACCCCTACCAATCCATCTGAGTACGTCCAAATACATATTTCGACAGCTAAATTGTCATTCTTAACGGTTGTTTTATATCTGTAGAACAAGTTTGAACGTAACCCTATCTTTCCTGTGTGTTTTTCCATTGGAGATGATTACTTCTCTTTTCATTTCCTTTTGGCATTGCCTGTTGATTTCATTAAGTTTATAATAATAATAATAATAATAATAATATTTATTTATTACCCAACAGAATAAATCCAACAAGGGGCAATACAAAAAGAAATATGGATAATACGGATAATACGGAAAATTAATACAGTGCAAAAATATAATGTATAATAAGGTGGTGATAGTATCAATTACAAATCAATATGAAAAATAGAATACAATGAAAAATAAAACATCTCAAAACAGAGATTACAGGATTATGTATATTGAATATTGAAGTTCTTAGCGGAATGAAATAAAGGAGCTTTCAGAAGAATATTTGTTCTTGGCGTAGGAACCATGATTAAGTCACCCGATCTTGATTCAAGGCGTGGCACCAGAAAGTTGACCTTTGACAGTAATTCCGGGGCATCCAGCTTACCATAAATCAAATTCACCATAAAGGAGGCACTGATGTGGATTCTACGCTGAGCCAGTGATTGAAAACCGTGTCTTTCTAATAGATCATTATAATCAGTATTTTGAATCGGGTAAAAACCGTCCTGCTTGTACGACAGATACTTCAAAAATCGTCTCTGTATTCGTTCTATTGCTTTGGAATGAACACTGTATATCGGAAACCAGACCGTAGACGCATATTCCAATCTGCTGATAACCAGAGCGTAGAAGAGTGAACATATTGTATTCAAATTGGTAAAATCTTTACATGTTCGAATAATGAAACCCAGTGTTTTATAGGCAGAAACAGTAACGGCAGATATATGCTCAGAAAATGTCAACGCCGAATCAAAAGTGACACCCAAATCTCTGACGGATGACAAGCAAGAGATAGGTATATTGTCGATATGGTAAGCTGAGTTTATTATGCTTAATTTCCTAGTATATCTAACGAAGCAACATTTTTCGATATTTAGAGTGAGCTTGCTATCAGAACACCAAGAAAAAATTAAGTTTAAATTTTGCTGTAGAAGATCAACATCCGAATAAGAAAGTATGTTATGATAGATTTTGAGATCGTCGGCGTAAGCCAAGACAGGACATTGAATCGATATAATGAGATCATTTATGAACAGGTTAAACAAAAGTGGACCAAGGTTCGAACCTTGAGGGACTCCTGAGGCTGATACGTAATATTTAGATTTGAGTCCATTGTAATAAACGTAATTCTGGCGGTTTGTTAGGTATGATTCAAACAAGGCTAACAATGCGTTATCGAAGTTAAACGAGCTTAGTTTGTGAAGTAATATTTTGTGGTCAATACTGTCAAAAGCTCTAGAGAAGTCAGTATATATTACGTCCAGTTGCCCACCCAAATCCAATGTCTCAGCTATAACCTGCGATATAGTGCACAAATTGGTGACGGTTGATCTACGTGAGGTAAATCCATGCTGACAGAAGGACATAGAGGATTTAGTGAGAAATGCGACTTGTTCATAAATCAACGACTCGAATACCTTCGCAAATGCAGAAATAATTGCGATGGGACGGTAGTTTTTAGGATTGCTGGCATCACCTCTCTTAAACACCGGACAAATTCTTGCTATCTTCCAGGCATCTGGAAAGACGCACGTGTGCAAAGCTTTGTTGAAAATCACGCATAACGGTTCAGCAAAAATCGAGGCACAATCTCTCACCACAAAACAAGGTATGTTGTCATGACCAGCAGAGAATTTATTTTTCAGTCTCTTAATATGGCGTATTACATCGTCAGTGGTGATGGAGCGGATGTGCACCAATGGATGGTTAGATGGCACGTCAGATAAACCATTAATTGTGTCACTCTGCAAAAGGCATCCGAGAAAACAGACGCGAAAGCATCTACAATGCTTTCCGGTGTATTATATTCTTGGTTAGAATCACAAAGTTTGCTAGGAATTCTACTCGAACATTTCTTCGATCTAATGTAATTCCAGAAGGAACGGGGGTCAAGCGATAATCTATGTTGTATATTTTGATTGTAGATATGGTAAGCTGTGGAGATCTTAGTCTTGACGGATTTCCGTAGCCTCTGAAACTCACGCCTAAAATGCATGCTACCAGTTGTTTTCCATTTTCTATAATAGTATTTCTTTATTGATAATTCGTTCTTTATATCTGCCGTAAACCATAAAGGATACCTCGAAGTATTTTCAGCTGCCGTCAAAGGCACAGACAGCTCGAGGATTTTGAATAGTTTTACATAGAATTCATAAACTAGTTCATTTATATCAGTATAGTTATGCAAAAAAGACCAATCAACAAGCAACAAATCCAAATAAAGTTTATTATAATTTGCCTTGTAGAAATTATATCTTTTGTTTACATTGGAAGGAAAGGGTAGAGATGTACACGTTGGCATAAAAGTGAAAGACATACTCAAGGCTGGATGATGTAAATCCTCCAAAACCAGTGGAACC
The DNA here is from genome assembly GCA_038088585.1 of Chrysina gloriosa. Taxonomy (NCBI): domain Eukaryota; kingdom Metazoa; phylum Arthropoda; class Insecta; order Coleoptera; family Scarabaeidae; genus Chrysina; species Chrysina gloriosa. The sequence goes on from CM076092.1 coordinate 11,922,387, forward strand.
GAATCATGTTCAATTTTAAACAAATAATCACAATTAGACAAAATCAAATCAAGCATCCGACCATTATCATTTAAAATGTGATTGAATTGTGTAAGATTTAGGGATGTTTGAAATAGTAGAAAAGAATTTAGTTTAGGATCAATGATCGTAGGGTCAATAAAGTTTGGTAAATTAAAGTCGCCTATTAACAATACAGATTTGTCTGAGACAAATATCTCTAGTAATTCAAAGAATTCTTTGAATTACTACAGATATTCTTCTCAGACAAATCTGTATTGTTAATAGGCGACTTTAATTTACCAAACTTTATTGACCCTACGATCATTGATCCTAAACTAAATTCTTTATGCACAGTTGTGCGATGATTCTGTTGAATAAGGTATCCAATTTTAAGGCAATGCCTTTGCAGGTCTTCGTAACAGTTTCTTGGCCAGTCATATTGTGTGTCTAGCTGTTCAGCTTATTCACGACAACTTGATTGTAGGTATTTGGAAATTCCCCAAACCATGTGTACTGACTACCTTCCCTCATAAATTATTGGCATATGCAAATTGTGCTCACTTAGTCAGTAGCAGTAGTTTTGCACAGTTACTTGGTAGCTGTCTATTAAGATACCTAATTTAATTAGATTGTTATATGGAAAGTCATCCTGATTTTATTTTATTAATAAAAGATGGGCATGAAATGTAACAAGAATTAATGTGGGAATACAACGCAAGGGAGAATTAAAAGAAGATTGGAAGACGTACTTGAGAAGGATGCAAGAAATATGTCAAGCATTGGCTTCTAGAAGAAAATAAATAAATACGAAATCGTTCAATGCAATTCGTTGCAGAATGTTAAAGTGGGATTTGGGGTGTATAAAAACCAAGAAAAAGGCAATAATTCTCAATTGCTCTTGCAATTTTTGTCTGGTACATACTAGCCAAAAATTTATGTATATGGAAGGGATGTATAAAGGCTACATATTGATATCCCTTGTCGTTGGTAATTTAAACATCTTTCCTTTTATTACAATCTCTATAATTGGATTGAAGTAATATAATACAAAATGATAAACACATTCAATATCGTAGTAATTCCCAGCAAAGTATTTCTACATTGCATATTTTTGTATTCTACAAATTAATTAATTATCTAATCAACTCTTATACACCTCTCTTGTTTAGATACTTGCAGTGATGTTCCCATAGGGTATACTACATATACGCGGTATACTCTCAAGCATTTTTAAAGCCGTAATAGACGATCACAAATTACATGTAATTTTCATGAATTTATTCAAAAAGTTTGAATTTGATCGTGTACTGTCAGCGTGTATTTCTACATCAATTTTTACTCGCAATATTTCAGATTTAGACGATGTTATATTTTTGAAGGTCATTGTCGTGAATTTTTACATGTAATATTTCATATATTTTACATGGAAAAATGTGTACGTATATTGCCTGCTTTAGAGATATTGCGTATACTCTCAATCAAGCCGTACAGTCGCCGTCATTGGATATGCCAAAGGGAAATTGATCTTTTATTAGGAACTAAAAATTTCAGAAATCTTCTTGTTGCTTTTTGCCCCCATCCACACCAATAAGAAAAATCATGCATATAATGGATTACTGGTAGTATACTCTCAAAAAAGTTAGAAAGGAACATTACTGGATACTTATCTTCAATAGCCAATTGGTTAGTTACCTTTAGAAATTACAGTTGCTCTAGCTGTTTTAGAAATGAACGATTACTTGCTATTAGGTTTTGTTCTATCATTTTCCATTTGACTTTTGTTCCAATGTAACAATTTAATTAGATTGAAGTCAATTTACGTGAATTTGTGATCACATGATTTAATATTATTTGTATGATACCGCACTATCATGCGTGTTCAAAAATTTATAGTTACCTAGTTAGTTACATATTATACTACATATGTATTCAATTTGTAATTATGGCGACAAACACAAAAGATAAGAAATTATTAGATTAAATAATAGATGATATTACCCTCAATTGCAGTTGTGGAAGCAATTAATTATAGATTATAGAATAAATATTATGCCCTAATATAAGAAAAATATGCAGTCCTACAGACGAGACGAAGAACTTTCTGGATGAGCAATCTTTTAAGTCCAGATCAGTACTAGGATGATTCTGAATGTTTACTGGACATTTCTCACATATAAACCTGTAATAAGCAATCAAGAGATATAACAAATTAAGATAACAATACGACTACAATCGCCACCATGCAATTCTTGCAGTGAAGGTTTCTACTTGTAAAGCACATCAGAAAAACGAACGTCACATAATATTTTCTGTGAATATCAGAAAGTATGAGCGTTGTAACTTTTTGTGAAAGCTGCTTTTGCATCGTTACTCAATCATTTATCTGCATTACTTTAATCACAACTTCTTCGCTGTAACTCTCAATCTTTGTATACAAATAATTAGTATGTCAAATTGACAGTACCCAATTTTTAAAATAACCACTGATGTTGTGGGAGTTATTTTTCTCATATTTGGTACAAGAGTACTTTGTCAAACGAGAATATCTTTTGCGAGCAAAGAAGGGCAGTTGTACTATGTCTAGCAACAATGACGCTGCCAAAGTAGAAATTGAGAAGAACAAGAACAAGAGGAGTACGAAGAAGGACGAACTCAATAATAACAAGATTCCCATTAGCAAGGTATTAAGTATAGAACGCCAGGGAGTATAGCATATATTTCAAATATTACAGACGGCAAACATAATGCTTCATAATTTTCGCATTATGTTTCATCTCCTTTATTACGTAGTGTTATCAGCATATTCTTCTTCCAATCTCTTGGTATTTTATTAGTTCCTCGTGTATTAATCCGAGCATTTACCTTTTGTACACGTCAACCAATCATTTAGCCATCTCCGGTTCCATATTATTTCCTCCATTAGCCTTTGCTGTTTTTTTTTTCTCTCATTACTACGTAAAATTATTTTTCACCCTCTTGGCTGCTGTGATCTTTCATGTCCTCTTCTTGTTGTAATTTTGTTTTCTTCTTCGTTCCTTAACTGCTTTTTTATACAGCGTTCTCTTCAAACTTTTAATGTGTCTTCTGTGTTTGTGTTTAGTTGCTCTTTGTGGTCTCTTATTCCTCTAATTGCATCTTTCTTCTGCCTCCCAACAGTTTTATTCTATTGCAAAAAGCTCTGTTGTTGTTTTCGTAACTATTACATATTAAGTGTTTCCCAGAACTTGTCCCAGCCCTTTCTATTTGTATCTCTGACCATTGCTTTAACTCTATTTCTCGATATATGGTACTCTTGTTCTCATTTTATTGATTTTAGTGAATCCATGCGTTTTGCTTCTTTTTTATTTCCTCTACTCTTTCCTTATTCCAGGTACTGGTTCTCTCTTATTGCCTTTTTATTACTATCTTCTTGACTGGACGGCATGTTATTCCTTTATATTAATCCCATCGTTGTTCTATATTCAAATCTGGTCTTCCGCATTTGGTTTTGGTATTTCTCTTTTCACACTGATCGTTTTATTTTTTGTATCGCAATTTTACTGTATTCTACTTTTGTTCCCAATTCCAGGTTATACGAATTAATTCTTGCTAGTACTAGTCTGTGATTCATTCCCAATTCGACTCTACTGAGTATGACCCTACTAATATTAATGCCGATATTCTTTATTTTGGCCAACAGATTATAGTAATCCAATTATATTTAAGTCATTATCCTCGACGGAGAAAACAAGAACATATTCAACTCGAAGCAGTATTTGAGTTTAAAAGGTTGTCACTATCTCAAAGACGGGCTTTCTGCCACTCGTATTTGGATAATTCTGGATGTTCAAAAGGAATATAATTTATCCAAGAGCATTAACCCTTCGTATACACACCTCCGGAAAATCCCGGGCTATACACACGGGGTCCAGGGGACCCCATCGATTTTTGAATGCTTATTATAAGAAAACTATTCATCCGATTTGAATGAAACAAACGCGGAAACGTAGCTCAAATTATCTAGAATGCAATAGGATTACAATAAAAAATTTGAAGAGAAATTAATGGTCTCAAAAATGTACGGAAATGAGAAAAGTCAATATAGTCAAAATCGTAACTTCGTTATTTTTATAGATAATTAAATGGAACTTCCACGAAAATACTGTTAACATATTGTATTTTATGAAAAAAATAGTGCGAAATGAGTCCTTCAAAAAAAAAGGGAAATTGACCGCATTGGCTGTTACAGGTTTCATATTGAAACCTGTTGATTGAGACAGTTAGCGTTGGAGTCCACTGGACCCCTAGTGTATACGAAGGGTTAATAACGCTTCAAACTAACAAAATGTGAAATAAGTAAATAATAAATAATTACTATGACTAACATTAAAATTTCCTACTTTTACCATTTTCTATTTTTTATGAATCTGAGTTTTACTAATGTAAATTAACCAAATGTGTGTATGCACATGAATTATAATTTCAAAACAACAGACATACATATACATACACAGGCACATGCATTTATCCCATATCTTATATCTAGGCTCACCGCGAAGCAGGTTGACAAAAATATTCCTACGTGAAGAAACTCTGGTTTAACAAAAATAATAAAAAAAGGGATAAGCCAAGGTCAATATGCACACAAATATATAAACGACTGAGTACTTTCTATTTATATCCCAGTCATAATATAATCCAGGATTGTATTACGGTCGACTTTTAATTCCCCTAATCAGATGCTTGTGGTCTTAAGTAACTTTTAATTTATAGTTAATTGGATATAATTATTATAATACCTTACCGTTCTGGTTAATAAAACAATTTGAGAAATAATCCAGGCTATGACAGGGAACTGATGAATCAGTAAAAGAGAATTCATAATTTTATTAAAATTATTATTGGTTATATTTATTTCTTATAACTACTGTTTGTACTTATCAGTATTAAATTGCGATATATAAATCAACTTTATATATTTTACAATCTCCGACAAAAGTGACAAAGTTAGAAACAATCCAAAGTAGAAGTAACTGCTCGCGTCGTACGTGGAAAGAGAAATGTTTGATAGATCTTACAGTATAAACCAGTAATTTCAACATTTATTTCAAGACATGTTCAAGATCATGGTAGTGTGGTAAAGATGATAAACACACACAAACTTTTTAAGAACCAATGAGGTATATTATATTCAAAGTTGAATTTGGAATTATATATTACACTCTAATATATAACTTCAAATTTTATATTAACTAATCAGATAGTGGTAAATGATTGCCAATAGAATCTCTTTTTAGTAGAAGGGTAACAGAATTCAATTTAATAGTGCATCATAATTTTATATGTATGAATTGAGAGCATTGTTAGTCCACCAACAATAACATCCAGCTATGTATGTACTACATCCACCGTCTACATTCCCCATAAATGACGTTATAACCGAATTCTATATATGTATTAACTTCTTTTTCGTGTGCATAGGAAATCAACAATGCTCATAAAATGGCTGTTACATACAACACTAATTTCGCATTGCATGTTTACAGCAAAATAACGCTAAAGTCATGAAAGACGGCGAATACTATAGAGATAAAGGAGAAACACCTTGGCGAATGTTTATCTCTATAAAGAAAACAATTTTGTTAAGTATTGTTGGTACGAAATAAAAAAATTTCTTTCTTGTCTTTCTCTTTTTATCCTAGACATGATTGGCAAATAAGATAACATATGCGTCCTATAAGCTATTTTCCTGGTAGGGCGAGTACACTGTAGTCTTCTGTTGTGGCCAGTATCGATTATGAGATGATGAAGTGTGCTTATTTCAAACATCGTCAACCAACTTTCAAGAGTAATGCTTTTTCCCCGTGTTCTTCACTGTGAATAACCATTTGGTAGTCGAAATGTGTAGTTGGACGTTTTCAAAGAATCAGTATGATAAGGATGAGCGGTAAATTGTTTCAGGATAAAATCTCATCCGACTCATTAACTAAACTGTCTCATAATAGGTATGTCAGCCAGAGGTCTTCTCTGTTATCCTGTTTGTAGTAATGGTTGGAGTGAAGAATTTGATTATATTTCTACTTTATGATAGTGGTTTCTGTAGTTTTTTGTGATAACACTTCGAGCAGAGCGAACTCTCTAATTTTCATGCAAGGTTAGATTTGACACGTACCTAAAGGATATCTGTTATCACTATACGAATTTTAAATTGTGTTCGTACCCCGATTCAACTTCCCGATGCACACATACATATATTTAATAGACAATTATCGTATTTGGACAAGTACGAAAATTCTTCTTAAAATCCAAGCAAAAACATGATCCTTAGCTACGATGCCCAAATTTCAATATTTGCAAGTACATAATATCTATCTTCGGTGGAAAGTACGCCACGCGTGAACACTCTGTACTTTGAGTTCAATCAATTCACAAACGCAAGCTTGTGAACGTGTGTTGGTACTTTTTTTATTTTTATAAAATCAAGAGGAAAGGAAGGATATTGGAAAAATAAACTGGGATAAGGTAACATCATAGAATAACAACAATCAAAACTTCTATAAAATATATATTTATTCTGCAACATTTCGCCATTTTTATAAATTTCTTCAATAATGAAACCTTAAATCTACAATATTATATGTACTATGTATGTCTTAACAACAGCAACATTTGCGTTTGGTCAATATAATGAATCATTGTATACGATCCCAATAGACACAAAGCAACTCGTTTAGGTATTTTGAGTAAATCACATTGAAGACATAAAAATTATACTTATACGTATGTATTTCCTTGGTTTCTGTGCACACATATCTTCTTATATTTCTCACATTTTGTTTATTTACATAGTACGCTTATATATTCTGCGCATTTAGGATAACTGGAACAAGAAAATTTGAATTTAAAGCCAATTATTGTGCCACGATCAGTAATTTTAACAAGTAAAGCGCACTTAGCCAACCTCGCCTATAAGCATTTTGCCTTTATGTTATTCAGTGGATTATCTCACTAATGATGTAATTTGATATTGGTCATATTTATTACATTGTCGCCTATGGGCTTTTGAAACACCAATTTTTGAACTTAATAGCATAAGGATTTGTTACTATAGATAAGATAAGGATCTTCAGTAGTATTGATATAAACATAGCAATGATATAAATTAGCTGTAACCTTTACCACACTTTTTTTTTTGGAAAGCTGTAGATACGTATTCTGACCAGCAAATAGGCATCTTCAGTTGAATAACATGAAGGAAAGACTGCGTCACTTGTGAAAATCGGTCGATGAGGAAACGACCACGCTTCACCATTTCAGAATTAACACACGAAAGGAGTCTTCCATCTTTTTTACTCTCCATTAAGCATGACTATTTAGTGGTCAAAGAGAATATTAAAGAAAGAGATTTTAAGTTTTACTATAGTTTTCAATCCCATACAATTTACCCACCACCTTATGCACAAGAAGCTAAATATAATTCCTATTAGTTAACTTAATAATGCATCACATAGCACAATGTCCTAAATTTGTATTTGTAGTTGAAAATTGTTTTTCTACGACATTAAATAATAATCAATTTCATTTGGATTCGTATTATTCTTTTAAATAATTCATATGTGTATAGCAGTCACACTTTCAGAAGCACATATTACGTCGGTGGTGCAATGGGCCGAATTGCATATTTCTTTGGTCATTTGTCTATGCCTATTTCGTTCGCGCAGATTGACATGACGTAATATGTATTTCTGAAAGTGTGGCCGCTATACATACTGGTACGTATCATTATACTTGGCAGATGCATCGACAAAAATAACCTATTCCTAGATATAAAATTGTATATGTACATGACTACACCCAGTTCAATATCCGCAGTATCAAATTACATCAAACTCAACACTCGTACTGATATAAATAGTAATAACAAGAGAAGAGGGTTATATAATTGTATGTAATGTAACTAATGCTTACTATATGCAAAAATACAGTTTAGTAGAAAAGGGATACGTTTCAAGAAAGCAATTTTTAGCAAATCTTTTTCATATATTACCACATTTTATTCACATAACATTTTAGTACTTATACCAATATACATATATTTATTTATCTCGCGTTTCCTAACAATGCATCATCGATATTTTTATTACATCTGGAGTACTGGAGTAGAAAACACTTTCAATGTACAAATTTTGTATGTCTGCGTAGGTTACTAAATTTTTTTATATAATTTTCTTTTTACAATAAGTTATTAGAAAAAACGGATAAGTTGTTTACCCAAGTATCTTAGTAGGTACGAATAATGCTACTGGTATGTTCATGTATTTTTCCGGTTGGTCGAACTAAAAATTCAAATTTTAACTTATTATAAAACTTATTACACCGATTGCTTTTACATCGAATCAAACGCAAAGAATTCAATCACACCCAGCAACATCAAATCAACATCAAATCGGGTCACTACAACACCAGGTTATTAACAAACATTTATTACTAGTGTGTCGTACAATCGACAGGTACTCTTACTTATACCAATTATACTTTTACAGTTTTCATTTTGTCTGTTTAAAAATTATAATGTGACGTAACTTCATATACGGTAAAGTTATTCTGAACCAGCTATCAAAAACAAAGTTAGGTGCTTATACAATATGATATCCGAATGACACTCGTAGGAACACAAATTTGTCGAGCAATTTTTAAGCAAGAATTATTTTTGTCGTTGTAGTTGAACTGTGAAAAAGGAGTCAAACCACAGTATAAGTCAAAATCTTAGCCGATACCCTAAGATTGGGTTAAATGAACTATTTTCAAATAAGAAGGAGAAGATATTTCAAAGCCAAGTCCATTTTTATATAAAATAGGACCGACTTTTATGCAAAAATCATTATGATTCGAATACTGTACAATGGGTAGGAATCCTTCCAAAAATTAAAAAGTTAAATAGAAAACATAACAACCTAACAGCGACTCGTTTAGGACTGCTTTTTATTCTCTATATGTCTGCGGTGTTATATTTTTTTCTTTTCTACTAATCGACTGTTTACCTTGAAATCGCTTCTTGAGAATGAAGAAATGAGACAAAGAAGGGTACGAATGAACACTTTCACACCACTTAACTTGAAACTTCGGTAATTGTCGCCGAAAACCTGCTGAAAATTTAGGTAGCCTTCGATGTAAGGTGCGTTTAAGTCCAAAATGCATGTTTGTGGAAGGCGTGTTGCGCAGTACTTAATTTTAATATTCCTGTGCATATACTACATTGTCGAGTTAACAAAGTTACTTGCTTCTCAGTCTCCACAGTTTACAATCTTTCCAGTTACTCTCTCCAAGATTCTTGATGTCATTGCTTCCTTGACTTCCCGATTTGCTTTTTTATTTTTTGTTGTAGGTTTACTTCCATATTTTCCTTGACCATCCATTGTTCTAAGTTCTAATTGACCAATCAGTATTAGTTTCTCCTCTGATATCGTCCATCTTGAAAACCGAGCACTACGTTCCCAAAAACATTTATTATGTATTCATATACATTTTCTCATCGTTGTCTCCAAAAGTTTTTCAAAAGAACATTTAAGAATCCCAAAGTACAACCTTGTAAAAGTTCATTATTGATTTGAAATTCCTGTAATAACGTTTTTCTCCACTTTTACCGAACTAATATACTCACAATAAAAAGCTGTAAGTGCATTTATGCAGAATACTCAACCCCTACTTTTACAATTTAAAAGTACGATGTTACAAATGCTAAACGAACAACACTTGTTATAAAGTTTTTAAGAAGCTCATTAGTAAAACATATGATCTCTATGCATGACTGACCAATCTCAAAGTTGTTTTTGGAATTATCTAAACTTTTCTACATTTCAGTGTTTTTACGTTTAATCTTTAGCTTAGCTACCCAACCCTGTTTTTAAAAAATTGGGCATGTCGTTGACTCTTCCCCCATGCACCAGCACCTTTTTTATATTTTGAATCTATTTACATCTTCGCCTTGCTACACCTATTGCAGTTCCCTCAAGAAGATTTTATGTCATGAAGACTTAGTCCTGTAGTATCTCTGTTCTGATTTCTAAATCCTTTAATTTTCGTCCAGGGTCTATTCGCTTCTGTATACCCAATTGAGGTTTCCACACAAATCTATTACCAGTATTTGTTGACAACTTTCACCTTACTGTTAACCTATTTCATTTTCTATTTATATTCTCCCTTTGATCTCCCAAATTTGATTACTTACTACAGACTTTCTTGATTATCTCAGTAAAGGACTCTAGTTGTTGGTTCCGCCAATGAGGTTCTTTCCCATGACGCTTTTCCTGTGGTTATAGCTATGTGCAGAATTCTTTCTTCTATTATCAATATTTCCTGCTGAATCAATTTGTATGTCTACCAGCTCAGCTGCTAATTGGGTTTGATGGGTAAATTTGATTGAAATTGCACCGTGTGGTTTCTAGGTTATACTTATTATTAGTCAGTAAGGTTACTTAAAAGTGCTCATTAACATCATGTTTTCTCTGCGAACCCTGCATGACGGTTAGAACAGCACACAAATTCTCTTTTCATTCTCACATGTGAATTTTCCTATTCTTTTTGCTGTTTAGCTAAGGTTTTAGTCTATGGTTCACTTTAGACCGTCAGCACATTGCCCCAAGTTTGCGTTTAAGTCATCTCTTTGGAATTTTGACAAATACAAAGGTCTGGTGTGGAAATAGCAGCTTTGATATGAGCAAAAAGTAGAGTACAGAAAAGTCTGGATATTTTATTGTATGTGGTGGAGTCCCAAATGCCTAACGAGGTCCAGAAAGTGAGAACAAATAGTAATAGTCGAATTGTCTAAGTTGAAACAGGCCGAGATTAGAAATATGTCACATTTATCACAATGTATGCTCCCACTGATGATGTCTCGAATAATAAGCAGCAATGAAGAATCAACATGGTTGTTATATAATATAATTAACTGTAAATAAATGGTATTATTAGGGGATCTAAACGAAAAATAGGGAGTTACTATAACGATTCTCCATGAGGAGATGTAGGATAATGTTGTTGCACCAGCACTCTCTAATGGTGCAATTTCTATTATTGTAACAATATTTCTTTTTTCTATTTTATTGGTCCTCTTTAATATATGAAGTCTGGAATTTCGTTTGAGGTTGAACTTTAGCTGTCTCTCCATCATTTGGGGTTCTCTCCGGTCACCGTCAGCTGTTTGATCTTCCCTTCTTCACAATTTTTGCTAGAATAATCACCATCCATTTGCTCCACGTGGTCTCTCCATTATCTTCGTTGACTTCGTATCTATTTCATCACATCCTCCACTTCACACTCCTCTCATATTCTTTAGTTCCTTACTCTGTTCATCAGACCAACACGAATGACAGTTTCATTGAGACGTTGCGTATCTTAATTTTGACAACGAAGTGGTTACAAACGTACCTACAGTGCAATACAAAACTCTTTTTTTTTAATATTACCCTTAACATGTTCTATTTCATTAAGCCGAAGACATGTGCGTATACTCCTACAAATATTTCGAAAAATCACGCTTTAACCAAACCAAAATTTCTGTTTCTAGAAAAATTAAATGAATTCTTATTCGATAGTTGATAACTCAAAGATATTTAAAATGCTCCTCTACCCCTTCCGCACCAATTGAAATAACTTCTAAAACTTATTTCGACAACCAAGCTGTTACCATTAGTAACTTTTCTATTAGCAATGACAACCTAGTTTTCGAAATACGTAGTTTGAAAAATTCTACATCCGACAGAAATTTTTATTTTTATTTCAGTTACGTCACAATCAAAATTTTAACGTATTAAACGATGTTTGTTTGGATTTTCCTAATAATGTGTCTGTAAAAGTCGCAATACACTTGTCTTTACGTGATTGTAACAGTAAAGATTGCATAAGAGTACCCTTATTTAGAATTTCGCTTTTCCGTTTCTTAAAAACTATAGTTAATAGTTACCAATAAACGTCAATGTTACAACAACAACAACATAAATATAAAAATCATAAGATTGTAATGAACACATCGCTAATTCTTTACATTTTTTCGTGCCTCTGATCAACAAAGTACAATGAATATGCAGGATGATTCAAAAGTATAGGTATAACTACGTACATAAACACCCATGTACACATATGTATATTTTGGTATCTCTGCATATGATAACTTTGGTTTTCTATTGCTGAATAGCATATGGATTTTATGTTCTTAAATTGGAATGAATCTATCAAACACCCTGCATATGTGGGAAAAGACAACAACTAGCATCCATATATATCAATAGATTTGTACATACATATATAAAATTAGAATATGTACTACTAATGTTTGGCCTCCTCATATGCTTTAGCCACTGTTGCACACCGCCGTTAGAAACATCAACAATTTTGGATAAGTTGGGTTTCAATGTTTACAATAGAATCATTTTTTTGACCAAGGTGAGTGAACAACGTCTTATAAAATTTCGTTGGCACGGACGTTTACAACGTGTGAGATCGGATTACCCTAGGTGCTTCGGTAATTCCCGATTTTAAACACACTACTCTTTTAATATTTTAAATTGGTAAAAATGTTAAAGCGAACACATTCAATATGAGTAAGTAGATACGTCATATTGAACTACCCGGTATACGTAAGGGCGTCAAGGTGGATTCTCGCTTTTCCGAGATAAAATGGGTGCTTCCGCACTGAATAGATGCGCACAATACTGATCATGCAGTTAGAGCATTTATTGGAAAATATGATTGTCAAACAAGATAAGAACGCTCTAAAGACTAATTTAAAGCTTTCATTTTTCTATTACGTGGATCTAATATATATGTGATAGTGCTAATAATATTTAGATTAAGTGTACATGCAATACCTTCATTGAATAAATTCAATAATTAAAGAAATAATTTCATAATAACATGTTAAACAACGCGGACTAAAATCTGACTTCATAATTCAGGATGTAGGATTCAAATTCTCTGATTTACGGAACAACGTATGAATGCTTTCAGTTGCCCATCATTTCCCTTCAGCCTAGCGGTAATATAAAATGTTTGGGGATGATGCCCGCACAGGATTTAATTTAAGTGAAAGCCAACAACACGAAAAGGCTGTAGCAGACATTAATACCTGCTGATGCTCGGAGGTCTTCTATTCGCCTAAATAACTGGAGTAAATAACTGTACGAGAAAAGACGCCATTTCTATCGTGTCTATCTTCGAGGTAATATTAAATTATCATCCCACAGGAGGAGCAATAGCTGGCCCCTAAGCCACCATACCTTGAGACAGGGTGCTTATGCTTTACAGATGGGATTTGGGAAGGGAGCAGAGGTAGGAAGATACGGGAACCGAAATCCGTAATACCTAAGCGGCCATGAGGTCAGCCAAGGTCGCCTCAGTTCCAACGATGGATTGCAAACGCACCCCATTAAGCCCTTGTGAGTCCAATAGAATTTACGTAATTCGAAAACCAGAGGAGCCCAAATGAGTGAGCTAAGAAGGACAGTCGCAAAGGCCCTTGCAGCATCTGAACCTACTATCGAAGTTAACACATTCACTGTAAAGGTCAGAATACGGGGCTGGTCTGAAGACCAACTTCCTCGGAAGTACCCTTACATTGCAATGACAGAATGAAACTTTTAAACGTAAAGAGAAAGTCAACTCAGAACCATAACATATGCCCTTACCGAAATTTCGATGGTTAGTTGTCATTTGCATAAAATTTGTAGTGATGTAGACGAAACTGCCGAGCAGTTAGCATGGCTCCGTGATGCTCCCGTTAACATCGGACTTTTATGTTTAGAGGACAGGTATCTGGAACATAGAGATGTATGATGTGTTTGGCCAGAAAAAGTCCATTCCTGCTTGAGGAAGATAGAACTCTCGAAGTCGCTGTAAGTTCATTTTGGTTCAAGATCTTTGTATTTTGTGTTGTGGCTGTATACACAAATCTCACCATTTTCTATTACCAAATAAGTGTTGAATAAATTATGTTATTTTGAACTAAACTTTTTAAATATATTTTTGATAGTACTCGTATTGTACAAAGTGCATTTGATTTAAGCTTTTGAGAATTATTTCCTTTTTTAGAGAATTTATATCATAGTCGGTTTGCACACTCTATTCCCTAATTTAAATAGTAAAGAATAGATTTTGAGCATAATCAAGGCCCAGATTTGGCAAATGTAAGCACGAAATAGATACGACATTCACAACCAGCGCTGATACGCAATTTCAAATATAAAGTTTTTTCAAAAAAAAAAATACAAAAACCAAGACCACAAATAATTTTCTTCAAAGTCTGGGCTCCTATATTATTGGTCGAGCCCTAGAATGACTACGAAGTTATCACACGTATTGCGTTCTTTATCAAAAAGTGTTAACAATACACAATTATTTAAAAAGCTACTGGATTAAAATATTATTTGATTATAACTAGCAATAATTGCTAGATAAACCGCCTAAGCATATGCCGTCTGTCTGATACTGCATGAAAATATTGCTGAATGATTGTTTCTGTGTTAGAGGTTTAGTATGGCGTGCCATGGGTTGCACAAATTAATCTTTTGAATCTATTTAGTTGTGATACCAAACAGGCATATTTGCGAAAGTGAAAAAAATGTAACCAAAATCCTCAAACTATTATCCTTTATTAATTATCCTAGGATATATAAATAATAATATGTAAAAAAGTCTATGGATAATATTGAAAAGAGGTATTCATTAAATTTATAAAAATATCACAAATTATATGGATCGCACTGGCACTAGTGTACCGAAATTAGTTATTGTCTTCGATGATCAATTTCTCCCATTCGATATTAAGATCCTCCTCAGAACGGTATTTCGCCCATTTCATCTAAAATTTTGAAACAAATTTCGGTCATAGAACAACAGCTTAAGACTGTTTCTCGATGTTAGAATTGTGCAATAATACATTAAGCTGTTGTAGAACCTGTGCAGTTAACAAACCAGACATTTTTATAGATCGTCAAAATATTCAAGAGAACACGGAAGATAGTTAAGCATAAGTTAAGTTAGAAAAAAAAAACTGTAAAATTATATTGACTATATCCCAAGCTATTCAACATCATGTGAAGCTAAATCCAAACCCTAAACCACTTTGTAACATAATTATGCAGAATTTTACTATTTAATTTTGAAAAGAACTTCTCCGAAATTCGATTTTCAATTGTCTTCTTATACGCAAAGATTTAAGTCGTCAATCTGCATTTTATTGGAAGTCTGCCTGTTTTCTCGTGGAAATTATATTTCTCGTACTCGATATATTGTAAACTGAAACTTTCTTTAATTTTGGTCATTCCAAGGACCCTTCATTCGGCAATAAAATATGTAGTATGAGGCTAAGCCCAATTAACCAATTTCGAAAATCGGCTGATTAACTCTAGCATTATGAGCTGCACAA
Source organism: Chrysina gloriosa (assembly GCA_038088585.1). NCBI lineage: Eukaryota > Metazoa > Arthropoda > Insecta > Coleoptera > Scarabaeidae > Chrysina > Chrysina gloriosa. Next base: position 11,937,787 of record CM076092.1, read on the forward strand.
GTTCCACAATTTCTTTAGGCAAATGTGAGTTGAAAAAGCCAAAAGCATGAAATCCGATAAGCAAAATAGCTTCACTAATATCTTAATACCCAATTTTATTATTCTCTTTTTACAATTTCCTAATTATATCGTTCCCTGTACTTTCAACAAAGTGAAGGAAACGTTTTAGTACTGTTCAAATAAATAGATGTCATTGATAACTGCAACTTCATTCTGGATGTATTATTGAAATAGACTTTTACGAACCATAAAAAGTTAGGGGTCTTTGATTTCCATATTATTTAGCAACCCTAAACACAACATACCTAAACCTCAACGAACTCTTTGGCATAATTTTCATTGAAACAGTTCGTTTAACATTTAGTAATGGGGGTGACTTTCTTAAGAATGATAGTGAAAGTAAACGTATGTGCTGGGGTTGTAGTGGTGGTGGTAGTCGTGGTACAGGTAGTTGTGGACGAAGTAAAAACGGACAACGTCTTTTGCTGAGAGAAAGGAATCTGAGGTAAAGGAACAGATGACGGAACAGGATGAGCTTGAGACGATATCAATGATTTTTGTTGTTGCGAAAGAACAGGGGATACACGTGACGGTGCGGGAGTGGTAGAAGAGGACGGAGTTGGAGATAGAGGAGAAACAGGTGGTGGATGTGTTATGATGGGCGGCGGAGGCGGTCTTTGGGACGGGGCAACAGTGGCCATTTGTTAGTTGGACGAGTGCTTCCTGTCGGAAGACACCAGCTCGCTGGATCCGCTGCTGCTGAGGGTAGTGTTCGAGCCGTACGGGTCCAGTGAACTCTGCACAGACATTGATCTACCCTGGGCGTGCCGTCTTACCCTGTTTGGTGAGAGCTTTCCGGGATCGACGCTTGCCGGGTCTGCCTACAACACTCGTTGCTTGATCCCCAATTTTTGCAATTTTGTAGTCATTTTGGGTCTAGACATTGTGTTTAGTCACTACGCAATCTGTACGCATGAGGTATCTCGTACCTGTGTGCACACAACACACACATATGTATTGTGTGGTGATCGGTGTGTCTTTGTTGGCATGTACACAGAAAACGGGAAAACGTGATGGCATCTTACAGAATTGTGCAGGAATAGATGCCTACGGTGCGATGTAGTGATTTTGCTTTGTTCTAAATACCACCTGATCAGATACGAACATCTTAAGAATATCCAATAAAGTACTTATTGCGACCATTTTATCTTTTTGCGGTATATCATAGATAACACATTCACAGAACATGGAAGCAACTTTACATGAATGTTGCTGCCGATATTACAAAGAAACTATTGTACTTCGTTTGCTGTTCACCAAATATCTCAACAATTTCATCGTGTCTGGAGATCAGATTTGTTAGATTTTGAAAGATTATTTGGAAAAACCAGCAAGATAAACCGAAAAATCGACATCACTTCAAGTATACTTCTAAAACTTAGAATTCTATTGTTCCAACATTTGGAATTGTTAGTAACCTCGTTCGAACGTTTATGGGAAAATACTTTAAAAATCAATTGTGTTCTTTAGAACGATTCATTTTTCTGGAGAATATTTTCACTTTTTATATTAATTCATGCCGAATAAGAGAAATAGATGATTAGACTTATGTGAATCTAGTTATATTTTTATATTTTCACCTGCTTGTCCTAACAATCATTGTAAATTGATTGATCGCTCTGAATATCACGTGGTATTTAGAACAAAGATCAACGGGCAACGCACACATATAACATTAATATACAACAACAACAAAATCATTAAACTGTTAGTATTCGACAAACTATTGTGCACTGATGCATACGAAGCTACAAACCAAACTACTTGAAATCAATTTCCTTTCTGCCAAAAATATTCTAGACGGAGGAGCCAAAGTTAAGACATGTAACCTACACATGCTATAACCTACATAGTCTAGGAACCAGTTTAATTAATTTTTAATTTCTGCATACTAAATAACCAAAATAGTTCTTTCCGTTGTAAGGCCTGCTAGTTAAAAAACCACAATTTTTATTTGAGAAAATTTTATTTTTCAATAGACGTCAATTAATACCACAGGTTGAACTCACTTCATGAATCAAGGTTGTAAATTGCGAGTGAATCAGATAGATAGAATGTATAGTAGAAGAAATATTGAAAATGAATAGATGTGTGTGTAAAGATATGATAATGCTATGAAAAGTGAAGATTGAAAAATGAGATATAAGATGATAATCACCACGAATTCCGTTGAGAATATTAATTGGTAATGAATGAGCACCCAGAAACGCCACAAATTTAATATACTACTGGAACGGAAGCCAATCGCTAGTGGATACAGCAGTAAAAGTACCTGCTTTACAAGAGTGAGGATGTGTTCCAATCTTGATCAAGATCTTTGGATGCCTTCTGAAATCGGTAGTTACTAGTCACTATTGACTATTGAGATACAATTAATAGCGGTTGCGTTAACACATGGGTATCGCTTAATGAAACAACCAAAAGTCTACATTTTGACGAAACGCAGATGCATATCACATAACCGCCCTATAACAGCTTTCTATAACTTTCTATAGACAAACTATCCGAAAGGTTGAATAAGACCACCGAAAATAACCGCAAAAGAACAGGACACCCATAGATGGCAACAAAGATGCATACCTTTGTAGCCTACGTTAACCAAGTTTGCATTATCGATGAAATATGGATTAAACTACTATCAATAAATGCTTGTTGCTCTTAAGAGCGAAGTTCAAAACAGAGTTTCATTGTCCGAAGTTTCTTAAGCTAGTCGCACCTAACTTTATGGCGTACTGCATTCTCTTTCGAAAAGTTTTTATCCTCAGAGGCTCTCAACACCAATGTTCATACCGTCCATCTTTAGCAAATCAAATTTTGCACAATAATGTCTTGCATATAATTAATATTTCGTAAGATGAACGAATAAAATCTTTTCTATGTTTTTGAAACTGAGAATCAACTGTGTCCATGGTAGAAACCTAGATGATAATGAATTAATCGACTACATATCTGCTATGCAAATATGGTTTGAAGCTAGTTAAAATTTAATTATATGTTTATTAGTTTGGAAAGAACTTCTTTGATTCTATTTAGTAAAGTAACCAATAACCTATATGCTTTCGTAAGTTTTCTGCACGACAGATATCAGTAGCAGTTTTCCCTATAGGTCAATAAGTCCTTCGTGTAACCTAAGATTACCGTACTGTATTACAATAAGTCGGGTGGATCATTGTTTCATTAACCTAGAAGGAACACCGCCACAAGTATAAATGAGCACATAATTGAAAAAATCTGTAAATACACGCAAAAAGCAAAGCATTATGTCTTGGCCATGCATTTAAAGGCCGTTTTTTGTTGCACGCTGAAATGAAACCAGCAGAAGCATGCTTAATGAAACTTTCTCAATATCGGACTAAATTATACCTTCAAATATAGAAACTACATTTTTGGAAAATTTACTGAGGTGTTTATGGTGGTTTGCACCGCTTGCAATTTAAGCCCGTCGTACTGAAGTAGTTTTTAAAGTTTAGAAAGGTGTAAGCGTCAATTCGGTTGCATGTCCAAATTGGGGCGTTGCTTAACACGTTCAGCGCTAAGCGGTTCGGAATACTTCTTTCCAGATGAATTATGCTGTTTTTCACCAACGAGTCAAGAAATGTCTGCACGGACCATGGTGTGCCGAAGATAGAAGTATGAAATTGATGTCTGGGTAAACGCCAATTTCGCAATTCTCCTCTTTTACGAAGAAATTTGTAAAGAATATTAGTCGATCGTTCGGACCGAGCCGGCCTTGCGTGAAATCCAAGCACGCGCTATCCCATCTTGGTCACTTCCTCGCTCTTGGAGCACGAACAATTGATCCATCCACGTGCACCGATATGTTATATCTAATGCTTGTATTATGTGAACCAATGTTATTTATTGTTACGTTTTTTATTTTAGTAGCTTAAAAATAGCAAACATCTGCGTTCAATGTAAACTTTCTAAACCATGTAATAAAAACCATTTAGCCTTCAAATTTTTATGAAACGTAATTGCACATGCACATATTTCGCTTTACAGCATACTTTGTTTTTCAACCGAAATAGGGATGGAGCGTACCGCCCTGCCACCCAAGATCGATCTTGTCGCAGTTTTTCGTTGTTTTCAGTGGCCTCTCCTCGAATTTTCAAGTATTGATTTATCTCAGGCAATATTGACTGCACCATAGGATTATTTTTTGGCAGAGCTTTTCATGTAGATGAATTGTTACAAAAACCACATATATATTGTGGAATAAATTTTTGGCGTTATTGAAAAAATATTCTCAATATTTTCCTGTTTGGAATATTCTATTTTGTTTGCTATTCTTTCCAATATATAATAATATATCTAGATTTTCCTATATGCACACTTATTTTTTGAATCTATGGTAATTTCCCTTGGATAAAAGCTGTACGCCGAAACCTGGCATAGCATAGCATTGATGTGGAACAATACACACCAAAATGAGACGTAGAGAACAAACTCGGTTAGATAGATCGGAGCGGTCTGGTCATATAGATCTCTGTGGCCCACAGAACAATCTTTTCTAGGTCATACAGCAGATGGTGTTGAATGTATTAACTAATTATAAGTAGAGGTTGATCCGACAAAACAAAAATTTGCGATGGCTTGGAAGTAAGGTTAAATAGAGCCATCGTTATACAGGGTTCAAGCCGCCATTAAGAAAAGCTCAAATTTAAGAATAGCTTAAGCAGCTTAAGTAGAACTTAAGCGCCGGTGCAAACGAAACTGACATTTAAGCGCTTCTTAAATTGAAAGATTTCAATTGTACAATGCAATCGAGCACTTAATGATGAATTGGAATGTGTCATAAACAATAAATAATAAATATGTTTAACCTTCGCCACTCTTAAAATCAAAACACTTTCGATAAGGCACCATTTGAAGATGCTTGCCTTGTTGTTAACAAAACATATGTCACCGGATTTAATTAAATAATTTGTATGGTGGGGAATTTCATTTTTAGTTTCAACATCAACATTGATGGCAAAAGGCAAAAAGGGCGACCTAAGAAGCGCTGGCTCGACTCCACCCGGACCAAGCTCCTGACCGGGACAAATGGCGGGCCCGATCTAGAAGAACCGACCCCGCAACAAAGCGGGACTGAGGCTGAAGAAAAAGAAGAAGAAGTATGGTGGAGAATTTGCCGATGTGATATAGTGTCAGTAATACTACACCACAGTCCTTGCAATCACTATCAATTGATTTAGAAGTAAAAACTAAAATACTAGGTTTTCTCGCAAAGCTAAAGTGATCAATGATTATTCATTCCAATATACCGTGTGTGAAAATACAGACCGACACATAGGCATCAAATCGATAACATTGTACAATAGACATATGAAAAGTAGGTAGTAATTGCTGTGCACTTCTTGGATAATTGAAGACGACTAATGCGCTTCCCGCTGTGTCGGTCTGCATTTTCCGTATATGTATACATATGTACATGAAAAATACTAAAGCAATGACAAAAGCACAAACAATTCATGCTTGAAATATGCATCCTAATAAAAATTCTTTACATCAATATTCCAAATATTTTTATTTTTATTTACTGAAGTATCTCTTAAACTACCTACTGAAGATTTCGCAAGAAGAAAAGTAAGCTAGAATTGTGTATATGTGTATGTACAAGCAATACGTATATCGCACCTGATATGCCAAGGCATTCATAATGATGTGATATGGCACAAGACCTAACGGATGCACTTCTCTCATCAGGACGTTCGCTGGTATCTTGTGGAATTGAATATATTCTAAGAAATTTCCAATGACCTCCTTCAGCGTTGTGTTGGGATTATTATCGCAGTACTTTTTGCCTGAATAAAGAGAAAGTGAATCCGACAATCTTCAAAATGTATTATAGCTGTTATAGATGTCGTATACTTACCCCACATTAATGCTGCTTGGAATTTGGTGAATTCGTCTGCTTGCAATTCGTCCCTGGCCAAAATTAATCTGACGACGTGTTGGGGTAGAAGTGTAAAGGAACCTAAATTTAAAACTTCGTTTCCGTGTTCGTCCACAAATTCAAGAACCTAGAAATCAATTTCATATTGCAATTTTAACTTCTAACTGGGTCCTTTTAACTTTCTCTTTACCTTTTGGACAAGGGATTTCGTGCATTTATACTGAATATATCGCTCGGCTGAAGCTAGGAGGGCACACACCGTATCTACATTAATACAACACTGAACGAAACCGGCACAGGCTCTTCTTAACTCGTCCAAACCGTAATAATCTGCTGCGTTCATGACACCTAAAGTAATTCCATTCGATTAATATTTGAAAGGTGTAAGGTAGAAATGCTGGTATACTTACCTAATAGGGTCCTAGGTTGAAGGGTGACACAACCGGTATGTATGTATTCAATTAGCTGTCTGAAGACGTCAGGTTCGAATTCTTCGATAATCAATGTTTGATGCTGTTGAGATGTGGGCTGTTTTAAAATTATTTCATTGTGAGTTTGGGGGTAGCGGATAGTGCGTTAGTACTGTTACGTGAGATCTCATACAAAAGTGAATGCAAAAAATATAGATTATTCATAGTTAATAGTGTTAGTAAATAGGAAAGTGTCAATATCTGCTACGTTATCATGCGTAAAGGTGAAGAAATTTGAATAAATCTTCAGAAATTTTGGGCCGAAACGAAAACGAACATGTCTGCATTATTAATAATTCATAGAACTACAGTAAGATTTCTTCCAAGATAAAAGTTCATGTTTCGATTTTGAAATGTAATTTCTCTTCTGATCAGTACTTCTATTCCATCCAAGGCGCCAAAGTTACTAATTACCCAAACCGTAATCCCTTAGTTCTTCTTCCCATTTATAAGGACGCTTTTGGAATTTAAATTAAATTTAGTGTTATTGATTTAATAAATCAATAACACTATTTTTGTTATTAAAACTTTGAAAGTAACTTCTTCCGTGGTATGTGTATTATAAATTCAAAATAATTTATTAGTTTTTCTACAACCTAACAATTTTATTTCACACATTCAAAGAATAAAATGAATCCCAAATTATTGCTTTTTCTTTTTCTTTACAAAAATTAGGAATAAAAATATGAGCGATCGGTGATTTTCATCGTTACTTTGCAGATAATGTAGCTTTCTTTCAATAATCGTACGAAAATACAAAGTGGAAAGGAAAAATATGGAAAAGTAAAGTATCTTAAGATATAAGATTTAAGAGGAATATTGTCACGATACTAGATATTTCATATGTACAATGCAAAAAGGAGCATGCATATACTATTCCAAATAGTATGTTTCAGTGTATGTACAAACGTATCGTAAAGAAATTACAGAAGTTTGCACTTTTACTAACAAGAACAACTAAGAACAAAATATGGAATATGGATTTAATTTAGTAATAGAAAACATATGTAAAGTAAAAGTATTTTCTTGTTCAATGCTCGTTTTGGACATTTAGTAAACTAATTTTTTATGAATAAATCTTCAATGATTTTATGTCTTAAGTTGCCCCAAAAGTTTCTTTCGCTCCCCCATATACGAATTTCATCAAATATCTTTCCCCAGTGAGGAAGACCATTTTGTTGTGGAAATACACCTTGGAAAGTATCCAAATCTTTGTAGTAAGGGGAAGAAGTGTGTTATCTTAGATCTGTTCCTTGCAGCAAAAAAATCTCTTAGGGATAGATTTTTAAGCATGACGTTTTGCAATCTCCGGAAGAGTGAAAAAGATATGACACAACAACAAAAGACAGAAACAGTAATAATTGGTAACCTGAAGAATTGACACGAAATAGATATGGAAGCAACTTGTAGAAACTTTTGAGGTGATTTAAGGTGATTTAAGGTACACAAATGTTTGTCATCTGGAATAGAAATCCCAAACTCCCATGATCTTTTAATATATTATTATTTTGTTTTGAACCGTCACCGAATTTACAAAAAGTGCTTCGTCTTCATCTTCCTGTTCTTCATTTTTTTAATTTTCTTACAGAATTTATCAAATATTTTAATTTTAATTGTATTATAATTAAATTCCAAAAGTTCCTTCCTATTCCTATAAAAGCTTTAACACCCTTTTCTTACAAATCTATAACTGATTTCACGCCAAAATTAGTCTCATGCAATTTTATCCAAATTGTCATAGAGAATAACGCATATTTTTTCATTTATGTCGGATTACCCTGCAGTATTTATATGCTTGATGTCATGTTTTGCGATAGACATAATGTTATTTGTTAAACAAAGATTTTGTAAAAAAAAACTATGACTAAAGCAACTGTGTTACCGCACGTCTATCTTATCTACCATCATCTACTTTGACTTACGTATTTAATAACATAACATACAATAATATGTACACCACTGCATACTATACTTTGGAATAATATACATACCTCTAAAAGTGAACTATAATTTTCTTGTGTATATATTGATATGTATTTCTATCTACTGTGTTAACGTGTTAAAAGATATTGCGTATTTTACGAAAGTACTACCCCAATTTGTATTTGGTACCTTAAAAGGTTATACTAATCAATAGCTATCAAAGCACCATGTCATCTGTCATACTCATCACTTAAATTTGGAATTTTTACCCCAAAAATTTTAGTTTTACCCGCCTCGGAATATGAACTGTAATTCTTGCTGTTCAAAATGTGATGATTGCAAATGGTGCCCGCCTCCATCGCGAACTTCAAAACAGAAACCAGAGTCCAATAAAAGCTGTTGTTGCAAAAAGCAAAAGGATCCTTGCCCGTGTTCAAAGAAAGCCTATTATTCCTCGCCGAAGCGGAAGACCCGCCAGTGTTGCGAATGCAAAGAAGAGGAAGAGGATGAAGAGGAGGAAGATTGCAATTGTTGTTCTTGCAAAGATAAAAGGGCCAAAAAGAAGACGAAACAGAGAGGAAAACGATTAAGGGAAGACAGTGATGAAGACGACAGCGATGATGGCGTAGATCGACGTAGGAATCGAGACGATTACGACGATAGAGGATACAGACACAGGGACGATTATAATGATAGAGATCGTAAGCATGGAGGAGATCATGGAGATAGGGGACGAATTCCTGAGGATTACAACCATAACCATAGTTTTACGCTCGACGAAAGTGTTAGACATTCTGCTCCTCAAGCTCCGCAGACACCACAAACTGGAAATGTGAGTAATGCTGTGTATAGATACGAACATGGAAATACACCGGTCGAGTCCAAAGGGTCGCACCCGTCAGCTAAAGATAGTGGTGTAGGTACAGGTAGTATAGGAAGTAGAAATAGAGCCACGTCGACTCCTGTACCGCCAAGAGTAATTCGACCTAGGAGATAAGAGCACCAAATGATAATAAACTTTTTACAAGAATGTTTCTATTTTCGTTTCTTCTCGTTTTGCTTTTTATAATTTCAAAATTCTAATCTGGAGAATTGTACAAAAACATCAATACTCTAGAGGATTTTCTGCATTCCTAAAACTTGAAGGACAAATAATAGGCTTGCAGGTATTTAATGTCTTATTAAGAAGGAAGATCTATAGGGAGTATACTTAAATACATCAATGTATGGAGAGTTATATTGCCAAAGAAGAACAATTATTAACCAACTATAACCGCATGATTTAGTTAATTGTAAGGTCAATTGTTTCTAGAATGGTCGCATTGTTTAAGAACATTTAGTAATAATATTCAGCTAACAAAACGACCTACATAACTTTTACAAAACAGAATCGTTAAATATGAAAACAAAAGATACAATTATTAGCACAGACAACCATAACGATGTAAATTATACTGAAGAATATACACTTCAAAAGGTAAAATTTGAAATCTTTAGCTCTAAACAAAACAGAGCGAGTTGACTGGAAATTATTTTGCTAGATAGGGTATGGAAATATTTAGATATTTTGAGGAGCCATAATGCTTTGAATAATGTCTATCTATAAAACAAAGGCAAAATATTTTATCAAAAATCAGTAACTTACATATATACTTAATGTTGGCATCACTGGTTGTTTTGTGTTCGTTTGTGTCATTAGTGTCATTAGGACGACATTAGAGAAAAATTAGTTTAATTAAAGTGTCAATCACGAACGTTGAATATCAAAAGATCAGGAAGAAAACTGATATAACCAATATGGGACAAACACTAAAAAAATTATGTAATGAACTGAAAAAGCTATGTATTTGATCACTCAAATAAAAAGTTTGGCGCAGAAATTTGAGGCTTTAAAGGAGATTGCCTGCTAGAATTTCAGAAAATGTTGTACTTCCAAATGTAAAACGATTTCTGTGTCTACATACTACAAAAAGCAGCGCAAGAGATTCCAACAAAATGTCGTCAGTTCAAAAGAAAGTTATTGTAAAACGAGGTTTCATTATCTTTGATATCAGAAAATATTTTATATTTCCTTGCAGTCAAGAAGAACAAAATATTGGATACAATAACAATATTAGATTTGCTAGAAATGATAAAACTAAACTCAAGATCTTAATATAAGCAACGATTTCTGTGAATGCCAAGTTCTAACTTAACATTTAAGAAAACAATGGTCTAGCAACAAATGCCAATTCTTACAGATATCAGACATCGCTTATTATGACTAGAATACTTCATAGGAAAATTCTACAAAAATGAGAAAATGCTGCTTGCACCTGAGATTATCTCTACCCCTTGTGCCAAAAAGGGCGACTGAACGGTTTGAACAAGACAAAAATTTATTCCCAGCAGTTGCAACAAGACTTACCCCTTCACGCCAATAGAGTCAACAAAGTCGACAGTTAAAGCATAGAAAATTTCTTTGAAGGTAAACCACATTTTTAACCATCAATCAGAGCTCATCACTGCAACTAGAGAATGAATGGAATTGAGTACTTTCTATCAGCACTGGAGGAAATTTTTGCAAAAAAGGGATTTTGTAAGCAATGTCTGGATATATATGTAAGTAACTATTCCGGAAAATTCTGGGGTTTTACATATGTGTACATATAGAACGCAAAAGTGCAAACATTTGCCATTACCCGTAGGTATGCATGTGATAATTGATATTTCTTGGGATAAATACGTTTGTATATGTACCTATCACAACGCAATTCTTTCATTATTCGTGTTAAATACGCAATATCTTCTAAAATTACGAAGAATTCGAAAATATATCTGCACTCGTAGCTTTCCTTCGTTTTTGCCAAAAGTTGTTGATCGATTTGTAGCTGCCAATATTTAGGTCCCTATTCAAACGACAGCATCGATTTTTATGGATACTACCCAATTGAATAAAATATATTGTAATTAAGTGCAACTGCATGGTTTATCGTTATTCGTGACTTTCGACTTGCAATCCAATCTTCATAATTTGCTAGCATCAACATTAGCACACTAATCAACATTAACGCCGAAACTGTTGAATAAACGTCTAAGTGCATCAATAAACGTTCAAATGTTTCAGAAGTCCCTGAAGTGATTTGTAGACACTTTTTGTGATAATATGGCAATTATTGAAATATGTTGTTAATGTAATAAAGAGGGTCATTGTGGCTGCAGGGTAAATGAACTCAATTCCAATGTCGAAGGCCAGGGTCGAAATTTGTTCCAGTCCACCTTACGGTTCTCTCAGAAAATAAATTGAGCACCTGCGTTTCTTGTGAACAAGGCGATAATAATGACGGTTCACTACATAATGAATGAAGATCCTAACATTATTACCTACCATTCTCGAAAGAATTGGTTCGCGGTAACCGGGTGTGAAAGCAAGGATGTGTTGGGTCTCCGTCGTGCCGCTATGCAGACTACGCTCCCTTGCGGAGCATTAGTGGGTTACCACCATTATAGAACAAGAAAATATTAAGATTTAGAACAGATCAAAATTAAATTTGGCGGGTTTGGTATGTTATATCGAATGAAACACAAATACAACCATGACAGTTTTTCTGATTTATGAGCAAGCGCTATATATTATCTAGTCTTACACATTTGCTAATATTCAAGATGTCTTTCAACGTACAATGCAATATATTTTTCATTTGGCGCCATTCTAATATTTATCTTCACCACCTATAGTTCGAGCTGTTTCTCACCATCACAAACATCTTTCCCACTTCAGCACTTTATTCTTTGTTCACCCTTTCTTCATTACATTTTCCGTTCGTTTCTGTCTCTATCTCATAACTTTTTAAACACGTGGATTACCATGATATCCGAGTCGTGGTAAAGTGGAAGTTGTATTCGACTCGTATAGCAGCTATTCTGAAAAAAACTAACTAAAACTAGCATATCACGTGAGCTTTACTGTATCTATTTGTGTTTGTTTATCAGTTCTCTTAGTGATATTTCACCAAATACCTCAACTTTTCTATGGTTTGATTACTTTCTTATTCATCACCTTATAGAATCTATGTACCTATAATAGATATCAAAACGAACACATAAGAAGAGTATCCATACTTCATTTAAATGTTTTGAAACCATATTATTTAATAATGGCAGAATAGAAAGAGAACTAATCAGTCGAATTAAGAAGACATGATTAGGTGTATCAGGTCGTTCGGAAAGATTTTATGAGTTCTAGGTATCATATACAACAGATCTAGAAATTTTATTATAACAATTACGAAATATTTTGATCACTGACCTTCGCCCACCTGTTCGGAAAACATGGTGTCGAATGTCCAAAAGTTAGAAAAACGACCAAATTGATATCCTGCAAGGAGTTGAATCGCAAAGTGAAGCAACTGAACCACCTGAAGTGCAACAATTTGAAGAAAGGTTTCAAACATACATGCAGTCACGCGTTGTTGTAGTGATGAAGTAGTAATGAAGTTGGGTAAGTTGAGCCACTTCTTTGCAGTAAGAGCTTTCAAATGGTCAACTGGTTAGTAACATCACTTCTTCAAATTAATGGTCTGCTTAGGTGGCCGACGTTTGCAGTAAACGACTCCTTTTCAGGTCATTATTGACAACCTGCGTATTTACCAGAAACGGTTCATCGGCGTTTTGAATCAATACACAGACGACTTGCTATTTGGAAATCTGTCAGGTCTTCTGGCACCCCCATGTTACAGTGACCTACATATTCCATCTTATTCAGGTAATAAAATATGGTTGACAAAGCTACCGTCAACTTATCTGAAGATCATTGGACACTAGTTGAAGGGTTTGCATCCGCAAAACCTTTGATGGCGTTATTTCCTGTAATCGTCCATTGCGCTACCAATCTTCAAAATTTTAAATGACCAGATTTGAAATGCACAACCACTTGCGAACAATACGAATAGATACGAAATTGTCACTGTAAACGCTACAAATTTCCGACGTTATTTTGACCGAGTCGTAGCCTTCTTTATCATAGTAACAGTTGGCAGAAATGAACTTTCTCGTACTTAATGATTTCGAGCTGTAATCGACGAATACGGAATCAGCAAACTGTTTCTAATCGAATCAAAAAGAAAGGCACTCTGATTGTAATGATATACCATACTGAACCAATTGCATTCGAACAAATTCGTACAAATTACTCGAGAAAGTGGCATGCAGAGTTTATACGACGTATGACTTAATACCATGCGTTAAAGAAGGCATTCTTAGGAAAAGGAACTAAAAACAACCACGTATTAGTAGCAGTATATTTCGATATTTATTTATTTCGAACGTTTTTCGACTGTTTTCTAAAGATATTTGGCACTTATCGCATATTTCAAAGCGGAAATTAATGAATTTGCTTTCAGGTTCTATAGATCTGATTCCAGATTTAAGGAAATCTACGTAGTGCAGAAATACTATCAAATTTGTGTTAGTAATGGATCTTGCATGTGCTTGCTGGAAGTCGATCTACCTGTAACCTCTTCCCAATTCGTCTAAAATAGTGCATTTGACTACGTGTTTGGGAAATTCTAAACTTTAATAGGAAACAGTCAATAATTACTGCTACCATATGTGTGAGTAGTCTATGTATGTAATAAGTGAGGTATGAATTCTTATTAACGAAGTATATACAACACACTACCCAATCGCTTTTTGGAAGTTTACACGTAACTAACATTAAATATTTACATAAGTGTTACTGTTTATGATTCCATTAGTCGATACCTATTGTGGTATCGGTTTATTTACTTCGATCCGTATAAGTCAAAAAGCGATCGCGCGTGTAACTATTAAATATTTTAATAATACACATTCACAATCCAAATTACTACCGACAAACAAATATAATTGGAAAAGTGGAACCGTGAAGGACTTGGTTACCTCTTGGATGGGGGCCAGTTGCTGAGTGAACCCTCTCTAAATTATATAACAGTCAGCGATTTAATGTCGAGTACATCGTTTCTTTGACTTCTCTTTCATGTGGTTGTTAACAAACAAAGCAGTTAATTTTTATGAAGCTCTATATATTACAAGTAAATTTCCTATGATAAACCACATGGAAGGAAACTCCAATTGTAATCTATACGTGTGTACATATATTACGATCATTAGTTACCTGTTGTGAGGCATTCTGCAGGTTCAAAAGGGGCTCGGAGGATCGCTTCAGGAATAGTCTGAGTTTATTTTCGCGCGGCGCTGGTTCTTTTTCCTTTGGGGACTAGGTGCCTAAAAATGAAAGAATTTGTATTGAAAGGATTTGTCGAGTAAATTAGATATACAATACCTGGTATAACATTTTGTGGAAAACTCTAGATCTAGCTGCTAATACGGCCTTTACGGCGCATACTGGTTCCCTGGTGTCGCCGACTAAAAGGTGACATCGCACAATTCAGGCATCGAAGCCAAGAATTTCATGTCTTCTGCTAAGCCGGTCTTGTTCTCGAAAGTGCTTAGGTCTGGCTCCGCCTCTGCCATGGCGCTATAACTCTTGGCAATCAGGCTTTCCGGCATCTGCAATACATTGTTTATTAAGAAAACAGAAAATCACTTTAATTTTCAATAATTAATTAGGACGTGATCTTCAGATCCAACGGTTATCACCATGGTGATTTGTTTTTCCACACCCTCATTAAATTGAAAGGCTGCACATGATTTGGGTGATGAGATGTGATGAAAATATAAACGGATATTAGAGTTAGAAAGGCAATCCTGCAAAAATTTGCCGGTACGTATATGAGGAATACCTGATAAAGTTTGGCAAATTTTCCCCGGATGCTATTGCCATTCATTCGGGGCATAAATTTAACAGAAAAACACGACATTTCGACATATCTCCATTAGTAACCTAATCTTGGGATGGTCAATCCTCGTCTATAAAACAACCATTACCCGTGCAAAAGTCCCGACGATCTGTGGGTTACAATTAATTCGATTATTGTGCGTCAACTTACAGCGTAGCAACTATAGACGTATGTGCTAATTAGTTAAGGACGAGAATTGCATTGAATTAGGTAGAGCCGAAAAGAGAACCAAACAAGGAAGGAGGAATTAAAATGAACATGTGGACTGTATGGATTGATAGTCAGCCGACCAGCATTTGTAAAAATTGATGACGCTATCATACAAAGCCGCACGTTAGTTTGCCTATTCTTAACAGAACATTAAAAGTTAACTCATATTTTAC
This sequence comes from Chrysina gloriosa, assembly GCA_038088585.1. Taxonomy (NCBI): domain Eukaryota; kingdom Metazoa; phylum Arthropoda; class Insecta; order Coleoptera; family Scarabaeidae; genus Chrysina; species Chrysina gloriosa. Next base: position 11,953,337 of record CM076092.1, read on the forward strand.
ATCGGAAACACGCTGTTCTACAAGGATCGCCTTTTAAGTTGTTATAAGAACTAGAAAAGAAAAAGAATTTCTTGGAAGAAACTGGTTTATTATTTTCCAGAATATCTGCCTTTAACATAGGCATGGGCAACCTTTTTTGTAGAAGTGTTATGCTGCGAGTAATCTTGAAAAATATACATTTTTGTGGTATCCTTATGATTCATTATGAATTAAGTTTAGACGGGCCGTGCTAATATGCAACGAAAGAATTCAGTAGCGGGCCGGGCAAATCTTACTCGAAGCCGCATGTGGCCCGCGGGCCGGAGGTTGCCCATCTATACTTTAACATTTATACTCTTCTGCATGCATTCAAACAAATTCTCCAAACAGTTTTCCCCTCTGAAGTAGGTATTTGAAAAACATGGCTTTTGAAGTCTTCGACGGCTCCTTAGGCTGCAGAAAATCGCTGTCCACGCAGTTTTTGTGTGATATTCGGGGACAGAAAGAAATCGTTAGACGATAAATGAGGTATCTCCTCTCCAAACAATCAATTGTTTGGTGTGTTGTGTGAGGACCGACATTTTCATAACACAGAATTATGCAACGTTTTACCCGGTTCCATGGATGGCTTCTGGCAAACAAGTTGGTGTATACCTTTCAGCTTTAAATGTTCTTCGATCCTCTAAAAGAATGGTTGCGATATATCCAGTACAACCGAAGAAATAAGCGACCGTATTCTTGAAAGGGCTTCGTGAAAAACTTTTGTTGAACTCAGTTGACTCTAAGCAACAATCTGTTTGGATGTTCAATACGAATATTTCGAAGTTGTTCCCACTTATTGCTATGTTTGTATACAGGTTTTGTAGTTCCTCGATCGATGTTTTAAGTATCTCATTACAGCAATTAATACGAGCCCTCTTTTATTGAGCTTGAGTTAAATTATGCATAATTCATTGTGAACAATGTGACAGCCACAAGCTCATGCAAAATAGAATGTATTGCAGTCATTGATAAGCCTAAGAATGCCTCTATCTCACTGTAAGGCACATGGAGATTTCCTTCAATCGTGTTGTGCACAGCATCAATGTTTTTTGGAATAATAACCAAGTTTAGTCGATCTTCAGGCAGTTCATCATTCATGGACGCACGACCACCAGGAAATTCTGCCAAACGATTATAAAAACTGGTCTTTGCTGATGGCTCTTTATTACCATTTACGGCCGTTATATGGAAAGTCATCCAGATATTATTTTATTAAGTTTGCAATTAGGTTGTCACCAATAGACAACAAAAATGATAGAAAAGAAATAGGTAGAAAAATCTTCAAATAAGGGTGATTCTATAATTCTTTGTTCTATGTAATTCTAGGATGTTTTGCTCTAACGGTTATTGTTGGTATAGAAAATCCGTATTTCCTCATTTTCATATAAGAATTAGATTATAAAAAACGTTTTACCTTCATAATTGCTGTTTGGTAATTACAAACAGGAACATATTTCGATCACTAACATATTATGTTCAGTGCAGTGAATACGAAGGGAATAGAGTGCCACCGTCAACTCCCTTCTTGTGTCTTAAAGAGTTTTACTTTATTATCTTGCAGTGAGCGCTGGCATTATTTTATTCGTATTGCAATTTAATTGTCATAGTACATATCTGGAATTACCTAAATAAATATCTTATATGATTGATCTCTACCACTAATAGGTCAATAAAACAAGGCTGGTTTGAACGATAGTTATATTTTCATGATGAAAATATGAAAATATAACTATCGTTCAAACCAGCCTTGTTTTATTGACCTATTAGTGGTAGAGATCTATCATATAAGATAAGTATAAAAGGTCACGAAATATATATATATATATATATATATACATCTAAATCAATATGGCTTAATCTTAATTTTGTTTATTTAATACAAGCAATAAGTAATAATGAATTACCTTATGACAATAGTGGTTGCACCTTCAACTAAATCACCACCATTTAAAATTAAAATCACAATATTTTACTTTGTGATCCCAATATAATCCAGTCACCTAACTACTGCTAATATCCTCGTTAAAATCATCAGTTTAAGTTAAAATAAATATTTGTGAATGTCGGAAGCAGTTCGTACTTCAATAGAATAGAAGATTTCTTCAACCTTTGTTTCAAGAACATAAGCGAGCATATTGCTCAAAACAAATTTTCCAATATTTCACAAAGGAATTACATTACGCACCATGTATTAAACTTGTTTCCACTTTACGATATGAATTTCCGCCCTTAGTATCAAACTCACTAATTTCCTTTAATTCGGGTACTGAATCAATTTTCAATCAATTTTGTGTATTGATTCAACATTAAAATATTGAGAGGGGACTCTAAAATAAATCTTAAAGCTGTGATGCGATAGGATACGTTGCAAATTAATGTACACATATTGTTTCGTGGGCAACCTTCTATAATAGAAAACCTTAAGCAATAACATTAAATCGAATGCATGTGTCATTGCTCAGGTGTAATTCCCATCGCACGTGTATTTAAAAGGAAACTTAAATGAATGGAGTAGGAAATCATGACGTCAATAGTGATACATTTTGATAAAGGAATGGTGCAAGCCGAGCAAAATTATTTTCTTTCCTGTTAATATTCGTATTCGGCCTTATTCGATATAAACATTTAATTCATTGCTATCTAACTACAGATCGTGGCTAATGGCTAACGTCGAGGCCATAATAATAATAATAATAATAACTACAGATCGGATCAATATATTTATGTATATATAATTGCTACAAGAATGAAAAATTCATTGAATTTGTAATTCGCCTTATTACGTTTTTTAGGTACACTTATTTGTTAAAGCGCTCACGGTACTTTTAAAAAGTAACTTTTTAATACTTTACCAGGAGAATAAACCCTGTCTAATTCCATTTTAGTTATATTTATTAGATGGATATTTAGGCAAGTAATTACGCGACATAAATAATTTGGGCAAGATTATTAAACTCGTTTAAATTTTTCAAATATACTTATATTTTTTGTATACCAAGCAATTTTTCTCCTAGCAATTGAAAAAACAACTGCTTGACTAAACAAATCAAACATACAGATCAAATCGACAATTTCAATGAAAACTCACCCAACTTTAGGACGCTTGTTTAAATTTTCACATACAAATTTGCGTTCATTCCTCGGATAATAGTAAAAATCACGACAACAATCACACACGACAAGTAGGTTCAACACACTGATTTGTAATTATCTTATAGCATTAGCAAGCGCACAAAGAATGCTTTCAAAATATTCCCTGTTCGCCTCACAACGGTACTGACTTGATAAGACATAGTTCGCAATCGGAAACGTAAATATTGATATCCGGTTTGTTTACTCAATTTGCGGTAACAGCGTTCCCATTAAAAATTACTAATACCGATTCACAGACGTCAAGGCTTTTCCCGTTTTATTTTATTTAGTCCAACTAGAGCCAGTAGAATATTGATACTTAAAGATAATAATCGCTGCAGTAGGTTTAAAGTAAATAACCTGTCGCGTAGCTCATATATCGAATAAATTTGGTATTTTTGTTGACCAATATTTTCACACAAAAAAAAAAATAGAATAAGAAAAAAATTATGAAAAATCGTATAAACGTGAAGTGCCGCCTTAATACTTTTAGAAGGCACAAGTAAGGAACCATCCCAAAAAACACAGAAGAAAAGCGGGCGATGCTATTAAACTAGAAATATATGTACATCATAATTGCGTCGCAAGTAATCCTATAGATCAGCGAATTATGAGGTGCGGTTAAATTACGAAAAATAGAGATGAAAACATCTTTTTTGTTATGGCTTGCAAAATTTAATTTTTTGATAAAGATTTCGTAAACTGAGATTTATAGTATATAGTTCACAAAACGTACGCCTAGTTCCAAATACCGTAGAAAACACACTGGATAGACCATATAAAATTAACGTTACTTGGACCAATTGCAGCACGACTCCCATTACTTCAGTGATATACTTTATTTATTTTATTCGCATAATAGTATTTGTTCTAAAAACATGCACTATGCGTAACCATAGTCCTCAAAATTTCTCAACGTACTAAACCGTTTTTAGAGTTTTTATAAATTAAGCAACATTATGCATGCGGTTGTACCAGTACTAGAAATAACTTTATTGGCCTGAGAATTTTCACAAAATTAATGATATGATGTTGCCTATTTTCCATACCATGCAAAGTTTATTTGCAAAATAATTTTTATAATTTACATTACAGCTTCTTTTCAATTTTTATATAAAATAACCTAACTTCATTCACGTGGGGGCAGTATCAAATCTTAATTTTTTGTCATGAAATTTGGCCTCAGTGCTAATAATATGATAGAGCACGAATTGTGTGCCAAGCAAACTTGATTGGGAAAGTTTTATTTTCTGCATAAAAACGATACCCTCTACTATAAACCCTTACCACTTTTCGCATAAGCAACTTTTCTTAGAGTCTTCTTCTATCCAAGGAAATTACAGCAACATACGTTTGATAATACTGGTCTCATTGCTAGCAAAGCACCGCCCCAAAACAAATCAATAATTTTTCTTCCTTTTTCCCTAACCTTTGAAGTTATTGAAGCATTTACCCCGTTATGGGCCCAACTCTCGGACTTTACTCGTTCGATCCCTAAATAAATGTTATCGGGACTGTCCCGACCGAGAATTGAACCCGGTAGTTTCCTCACCAAAAACCGCCGTCTTTCCACATTTGGCCGCCGGTGCGATGGCAATAATGCTTCTTCTTTTTAATCATGTTCCTATCTACCTTTCGGTGTAAGGCTTGAATGGGGTCAAGTTTCCTATTTTCCATATAATTCTCTCCACCGTTTTCTGTATCCGGCCTGATCCTTTATTCCCGCCCACTCAATTCCTCTCTCTGCCGCTGCTCCCTGATATCGTCATTCCATCTTCTTCTTGGCCTCCCTTTTCTGTTTTTCCTAACACTCGTGTCTCATACATTCTCTTTGGCAGTCTATCATCACTCATATGACACACATGGCCGAACCATCTCAGCTGACTCTCCTCCACTATTCTCCATATGGGTTCTATTCCTAGGTTTTGCCAGTAATTCTCGTTTCTTATCTTGTCTTTCTTGGTCTTGTTTTCTATTCGTGTTAGGAATCTCATATCCATGGCGTTCACCCGCGATTTTACATTTTCTGACCTTGTCCAGGACTCCCTACTATATGTTATTGTTGGTCTTATCACTTTTTCATAATTTCCGTTTTAATCCGTTTTGGCACTTCCTTTTTCCCCAGAAACGTAGTTCTCATGATATAAAACATTCTTGCCGCTTTTTTCATTCTTTCATTAATTTCTTGTGCCATTTTTCCGTCCCATTGAATTATTGGTCCTAAATATTTATAGTTATTCACCTGTTCTAGTGTCCTCCCTTCGATTTTGATGTTGATGTCTTTTCCTTTCTCCTGCTATTATCATTGATTTGGTCTTTTCGATGTTTATTTTCATGTTTATATTCTTTATTTCCTTATTTAGGATTTCAAGATTCCTTTGTAGCGCTTCTTCTGATTCAGCCAGAATTGTCATATCATCCGCAAACAACAGTTCACAGTAGTTAGTCTCCTTCATTTTCCAGTGACCCATTTTTAGTGGTTTCATTTGTTTTTTAGCACTTTTATGGCTTCATCTAGTACCATAGAAAACGGCAATGGACTAAGCACACAGCCCTGCTTTACCCCAATCTTTGTTATAAACTCTTGAAGAATGTTAATCATAAGAAAAGCAAACAAGTAGTATATACACGTGACGTGCATTGATAATTTTCTAAAAACTGTTTATTCGCTTAAAACGAAGGAGTTGTAGTGTATGGTGTTAACGCTTCACCACAGCTTGTTTTTAGCTGGATATTTTTTGCTAAGCAAAACTTGGGCAATATCATCAAATAGAAAAAATTTGCAGAACTTCCGGTAATCTGCTTGAAAGAAAGGTCAATTTTCTGGGCCCATTCTGAGAGTCTCACAATAAGATTTGAGGTGTGATAAATACCAGTCGTATTCGTTCCTGTTTCAGTAACACAAGAGTTTAGCAAACTGGAAGAACGTTGCAGGAATCTGATAAGAACGTTTAATGGAAGAAGAAAGGAACAAAGGAAAGTTTATACCACAGTAGTGGTATATACATTGGAAATGTATTGATAATTTTTAAGTAGTTTCTATTCAATTAAAACCAAGCAATGTAATGTGTAGCTATGACGCTTTCATCAAAACTTCTTAGATAAGTCGTTCATATCTAATCAAATAGAGGAAAACTCGCAAGACTTCCAACACTCTCTTTAAAAAAAGAAAACTACTTTTAAGGAACTTATATAGATGGGCAAAATTTACTTTCTTACAACTTTCAGTGTATTCGTTTCTGTTTCAGGAAAAGTGTTAAAATGTCATGATTTGGATTGTGCCACATTCTGCCTCATATCCACAATAAACATGAAATTACTGCAGCACAGTTAGAAGTGATTTGTTAATTCACACATTCCGAAATAAAATATTTTATTACAAAAATGCAATTTGGATAGCTCTGTTATGAAGACCTTTGTAGTTTATTAATATGGCCAACGATGTTTATAAACACAACAAATTTATTGTGGTCTGACATCAAAGACAAATGGGTGTTAATAACGAAATTTTCTACATAAGTAAATGAAAGTAAGTTCAATGTATTGCTCAGAAAATCGATTTTGTGAATTTACCGGAGATCTAGTGTAAACTAATCAAATGCTACCTCTTAATTAAGCATACACTAACGTATTCAAGAAAAATACTAATTTTGACAAATTATGACGAACTTTCACTTAACAGCTGTGTTTTGCTTATTACGGAAAACTCAGTTAATCAATGGTTGGGGGAATAGATGCAATTGTTCCAAATATTCTGTTTCCTTTTCAAAGACAATCTAAAAATTATATCAAGGCACTTTAAATGAAAAATAAATATTGCTCAAGTTTCCGTGATGTCCACATATAGGCTTCTGTTGGATATTTCTTTCTTGTTAATTTAAACCAATTTTGTCCCCAATTAAATTAAATAACCAAATTCTTATCTATTTAGAGCAAAATTCCATGCATCAGAGATAGTCAGCTGTGACGTTTCCTAAAAATCAATACACGTACCTGTTGAGTTATTATGTAGCACAAATCACTAAACGAAATAAGTAAATAAATAAATAGCACCGCCCCGATAAAATTCCCTAAATTATACGATAGAAGACGTAAAGTTCGAAATGTAAACGGTTGCCTAGAATTTACATCTTTCGTTTTACTGTTTGGCTTCGAAACGGGCGGACGTATAACGTCGACGCTACGACGCTCAACATGCCGTCAACTTTCAGTAGCAAGGCTTTCAGGTTCTGACGGACGCCTTTTGGCATGCGCTCGAATATCGATTGATTCCTTCAGCGGCTCTTATTTACAATCGCACCTGAAATTCGCTCGATGTAAAATTATCTCGATTGAAGATCTCGCGCGGCAAAAATAACTATACGCCCCCTTTCGCTACATTCAATGAATGCTATCACGGTTACCTTAAAATCAATGGAACCATGAAAGTGCTGAAACGAAAACAATGAACAGTTATTGTAACAATGAAACTTTATTGAACTTGAATTTGAATAAACATTGAACTTGGTAATAAATGTAACGAAATTAATGAGTTAAAACGAATATAAAATTTGCTAGAATCAATTACGAGTACGTTGAAATTGATATAAAGTTAGTTTGGTCTTCATACGTTTATCCGATCTTCATTGATAATGCATTTCCAAAACAATTCAGGGATTCAAACGAGAACGCCTTGTTGGTTGTACTAAAACGAAAATTATAGTGTTTCTTAGATAACTACAATATTATTTAAATACCGACTGGTGTACCTTTTCGAATAATTTATTTGTTTGCTTATATGATCACAAAAACTGAAAGTTGGTAAACTTCTAATACAGAGTTTGTGTAAACGCCCAAACTTATTTAAGCATACATGCTTACATGAGTGTGTAATCAGTATCATCTGCAATGACTACTCTATCTTGCAAGTAGTTTCCACGCTTCGAATATATTATATTGCACATCTTTTTACCAAAATATACTTTGACGTAACACTAGATTTAACTTATTAACTAATTAATTATTGAGTAATTCTCCATCTTCCATTGACATACATAGAGTACATGAGTCTATGCCTATTTCCTTCGATTTAGATTTATGTATTCAACCTTCCTGCTATATAATTTCTGACAGCTATCTTCTTCAAATCATATTTGATTTCAATAAACGATCTTTTTTTTGGCTTTTCCTATGGCTCTTTAGTGGTTTCAAACGAAGCAGTTCTCTTAGTGGTGCTTCCCGCCCCAATCCGTAAGCTTAGCTCTAGTCATCTCATTATTTGACTCTATGTGGACTTCCATTCCTTGTTGCTTTCAAATAATTACATAGTTCAGAGGTATCCTCCAGTTGTAATTAGCCTAATTACATAACTAACCAACATTGTGATGATAAATATTAAATTATTCCTGAGAATATTCGTACATCAACATTAACACAGCTATTACGTCGACGCATCTTTTTTCGGTTACTTTAGTAATTGACGTCCTGGCGTCGGGTTAGTTACTTTCGTGAAAGATTCTAAAATACCAATTTGTACCGCAAGCTTACAACGATACACTTTCTAATACTTCAGAAGCTGGATTATCTTTAAAATAATGAGCTTACTTTAGATTTTAAATCAAACACATAGAAACACCCCGCCGAGAAACTGTTCAGAACCTCTTTTGACCATTCAAACTTGAAAATCAGAAATCGAAGTTACTGAATGTATGTAGTTATCTAGCACTTACTGTTAAGTTGAGAGATTTCTACCAGAAAAAGCTGACTTACTATCTAATCAATTGGACAGTTTCCACATTTTGCTTTCATTGGATGGATGACGAAGATTGCTTAAGGCTAGGTGCATTACCCTTAACGCTTTCGAAAACGCATACTTTGTAGATAAATATTATAATTAAGACTAAGGACGTAATCCAAAAAGATGCTTGGATATGAGTTTCAACATAGCAGACTTTTAAAATCAGATAATAATTCTTCTTACTGCATAAGTTTCATCTGTAGCGATTTTTTAATGCTACATACCTTTATGACCTTTTCTTCTAAAACTAATGTTTTAATGGATTACGTTTGATACGGGACCCGCAACTTGCTTCAGCAGCTTGTAAGTTATCCGATGTAATTGGGTGGTTGGCAACACTCGCCTACCATCTTTGCATTCTTTCGGGTCGATAATCGTGCAGCGGATTGCAATGTAACAACTATAGACGCATATGCTAACTAGTTAGGAACAGCAATTACATTAAATTAAGGAGGCCTCGCATCCATCCTCTGGGGAATAATGGAGATTATGGCTATTGCCATAGTCCCCCATCAGCTGACTATGGTTTTGATGTAAGACAAAACTGGTTGCCAATTCACAAGTGAAAGATTTCAGAATCCTCAGTGCTATACGGTCGTATATATCTCAATCCTTCAAATTTGATGTATCTTTGATGTGTTAGTAAACAGTAACAAGGCACTAGCGATGAAACGGGACAATTCAATTAACAAATTTGTCGTCGTGGATTACTACTTAATATTTCGTATTCGGGCATTTCAAGCTTGTGGTCCCTTAATAGTAACTAAGTACTCCTGTAATGAGTTGTCCTCCATTTTTGCCATGTATTCTTTACAAAACGATGAAATATAATCTGCCAAATTAAAATCTTGTCTATTTTGACCTAAAAGTACCAGAGACAATCTGAAAGATACTTAAAAAAATGTATATATGTAAACTAGAAAAGTGTAAAATTAAGCGCAGCTATCACGGTAGTAAGACAGCCATTCCGTGCTCTTGAGATATCCAAACATATCTAACTTGCAATTTGTAGAGACCTATTTCAATATTTATTTTAAAATCTTTTTAGTTTACAAATATTTACAGTTCTTTAATATTTCATAACAAATATCATAAACCTGGACATAATTTACAAAGAAAAAAATTGGCCATAGAGATTTGCATAACGCATTTATATCCATCTCTTAAAAATTAAGTATAAATATTTCATACATCTCTTGTTATAGACATCTATCATCGCGATCTAATAATTTTCTTGTCAATACCAAAGTATAAGCTATATGTCTTCTCTAAAAATTTATTAACGTAATCCCTCAAACGTCTCATTTTCCTTCGCAAATTGCTCAATAATTCAGTTTTCGCTACCGGTGTAAAGTACACCCAGGATATAATTTAATCTATAGCATATTCAACTAAACTGTCACATCGAAAAGATTTAATGCAAGTATACAATTTTGAAATTGTCAGAATACAAGAACAACTACATATAGGCATTCACCTAATTTACAAATCATCGCTCGGTCATTACGTATGGTGGCTACTGTACGAAATACACTACATATATAAAGCAATACTTCTTAAAGTTTAGCATACATCACATGTATACATCGAGAACATAATGGAAAAGGAATACGTAATGTCATCTGGGTTACATTCCTTAGACTTGGTGGGATTACATCCGTTCAAGTCGCTATACCACAAGCATTTAGTTGCCTTCGTATATATTAGCTTTACTTTAATATGTTACGGTTTAAATCTGGCTGGAGTAATTTTGAAGTATGAAGGTATCAAATCGTTAGCAGATTCTATAGATGCTGTTCCAGCTGGTCAACAGGTAATCACTTATATTTTGTATAATAGATGATTACTAACATTTCTGCAAAATGTCATAAGATATTAAAACTTCACTCGGTAATACTTGATTGTAGAAAATTTTACTCGCAAATGTCTTCCATTTTCAAGCTTGCAACTGTGTGCTCTAGCAATAGTGTTTTGTAACTATATACGCTCAACATTTCCTGTTTAAACTCAGTATTTCAGCGCGAATATAATCTTTCAGCTGTTGAAGAGTTTGGAGCTAATTTGTACATACATTTCTTTCGAATAATGTCATAGCACACAAGTTACAATATCTGAACAAATTAATGTGTAATCACGGGTAATCAATTTCCAAACACTTCCAAACTCTAACCTCGTCAAGCTTTTGCCTTAGAAATTATTGTCAACTTAGCTATAGCATCATCTTACGCTTATCACCAATAATAGTCAAAAACTATAGCGATTAATCATTCCTAAACGCAGATGGTTTAAACTACGCCACATAGCTCTAATTGGGCGAAATATCTATGGGTTGAGGTTTATCCTCTGTCGCGGCTGCTTCTTCATACCTGCAGAAAGTTTCGATTTGTAAAGTCAGAACATGATATTCATGATATGATTCAAGCACAGATTCTGGTAACAAGATTACGAATTTCTTGCCGAAGCATTAAATTTTTATATCAAAATTGAGAAAATTATGTGCCGACTTTTAAGATAAAGTTCAAAAGTTTTCGTTTCTTGGTTGGTAGTCGTCTTATCTATCACAAACCTCTAAAAGTTTTAATAAGATTTCTAAAAATGGTACGATTCTTTTTAATTATCTAATAAATAATAGGCCAGCATAAGTAATAAAAAAACCATCAAAAGGAGAAGCAGGCTCGGAAAAGGTTTCAGACACATTATTGAGGACCACTTTATTGTTCTAGACAAGTTATATTATTAAGGAAGAAGAAGTCACAGTTTTAAACTTGTTGTCATGTTGTTAGATAGAAACCAGGTTATTGCAGGTTAATGAGTTTTTTTTTTTATTTAAGAATAATAATAATGGAACTTCCTCTAAACGAATGGCTGCCACATGTGCAGAACTATTGAAGAAACAAGCGATCATTTTCTTGAAGGTACTTCATGAACGAACAACTTTTGTGGGATTCAGTTCATCTCGGAACACCCAAACAGTGAATTGTTGCTTAGTTTCCGGTCCACACGAATATATGCAAGTATTGTGACCTGTTGCTATGTAATTTTGCAGACCACTAGGTGGTCGTTTGTAAAAACATAGGAGGCGCTCCTCGTATATCTAGTTTGATGTGTTCTTTGGTGTAATGGATCTATATACATATGTATACGGCTCGGTGGCTCCGAACAAGCCCTGGGCCTTTAAGTCCTGTAGTGCTGATATATATATACATATATATATATATATAAAGCCAAAACTATAATCTTTATAACATAGATCTGTAAAATATCATTCCGTTTGATACAATTTTCTTGCTGACAATCCAGTCCGAAAAAATAAATGTAGGTATGTCTCCTAATTTAAAGGTAAGGGTCTTTAAACACCCTGTTGATATTGTCCTTTTATACACGATGAAGCTGCTAGTTCGAAGAGTAACAGCACTATGTAAAGTAGAATAATGGAGGCTTATATTTGGGCTCCAAGCTTGTTTACTTTTAATGATTGAGTGTTTCTAATTAAGAAGAACTGTCGCCCTGAAATACTATTCATGTAATAGTTTTGGCGTGTTTCCAGTAAATTACCTAAAATTGTAATTCGGTGGTGGATAATTCTCACCTAAGAACTAACTACTAACCAGACAGAAGCCTCGATATGGTTGAGAATTGAAATTTTGTAAGCATGTGCGTCTATACTTACTCGATTGCAAGTTCACCCACAACTCTCGAGCTAAGTATAATGCAATGGCCGTTGAGGCTTCCGTCCCGGTAATAGTTGCTTTTTAGGCAAGAATTACCCACCACCTAGTTACAACATCAGGCAGGTTACTGGAGACACAATGAAAATACCATGTTTAAAAAAGAGCTGTTGTGTATATGAGCTTGTACGCAATTCTCAACCTTTGCTCCTTCCTATAAACTGAATTTGGGGTTTCTGACAAATGTACCACTTGTTTCTCATTATATGTTTGATTCTATTCTAGTCTACGCTTAGTCCTATTCTCATAACGAGGACGTCTCTTCATCAGTGATGAGATGCTACACCCTCGTGCGCCGTACATAAATTTTGCCGAAGCAGTTGAGCTTTTACAATGAGCCTATAATATACAGAAATGGTGTACAAGTCAAAATTGCTAGAGGAAGACATATAATACTCGCCATAATGGGCTATTGCTTGTCTATAGTACATACACGTTATGTTATTATGTTATAAATATATAATTGCAAATGAAAGTCAAAGTCATGTTTAATTAAAACAACAATGTATCTATTAAATTATTAAAGGAAATGTGATACTCAATTTGTGACTACTGCTTCTTCTGTGCAAAATAGCAGGTGTTAATGAAAATGTAAATTTGATATTTCCTTGCATTATGAGTAAAGCTTAGATAAATCTATCGTAACTCTATACATTGAAAAATTTCATACTCACCGTCAGTACTTGTTTCACGTTTGCAGTACTCATGCTAACAAAACTGGAGTTAAACAAAAAATCTGTTTAAATAAAATTTACAAAATTCCCAAAATTTGAAGCAGAGATAACAAACAACATTTTCAAAATAAAGCACAGGAAGAAAATAGTAATAATAATAAGGTCAAATATTTCTTACTCTTTTTCTTAGGTAATGGTAAAGCTATTATCAGTTTTATTCCTAAAAAGAAAATGAGACACTTATACAACACCGTCGACAAGAAGTGGCCCAATAATATATACGGCGAAGAGCTCGAATCTAAACTAATAGATTTATCCAAAAAGTTTAAGAATCTCTACAACATGTACCGCACAACCATATGGTTTACGTGTGTCTTGTACGTCAGTAAACCATTAATCCTCTTCAGCAGAACTTTATTGACCGAAATGTACATACCATGCAATTTATTGCACAATCATTGCTACTTACCGTTCGTCGGAATCCAAACCATTTACATTATCGATTTGGCATTCGTAGTTTACAGTTTTGATGGCGTCTTTTACTCTTTCTTATTTCACGCCTATTGCGAATTAGAAAAGATCAAATATGGATTTGCCAATTTGAAAATTACAACTATGACAGAAGGTGATGACGCAAATGTGTACACGGAATTCTGCAAAATCGTGCGGCATCATAATTCTATAATAAAGTAATAACGTCATCGAATGTAAGAGTTGAATTAAATAATTTCGTTAAATATTATTGGTTTCAGATTCTTAGTTGATGTAAACGGCGTGTACTACTTGCAATTACTCAATCATTTCGTAACGATTACAGCCACGATCGTTTTTGGAATATTCTTCATGAATATGGACGGGTAAGATGGAATGATACATTTTGAATTTCCTGGCTGTAATATTTTCTTTGAATTAGATTTCCACCATCCTTGGGACAAATTTCCCGATACATTCCGTACTTAATGTCATATCACTTTCAACTATACATTTACTGCATGTGGGGACAAGAAGTCTTTAATCAGGTACCAGAAACATTAACAATATTTACTTCAGTTTATTTTTTTATATTTGAAGGTTTATAGCGTAGGTGATATAATATACGAGTCGAAATGGTACGTGAAACATCAACCTAAATTGACCAGAGGTATGCTATTAGTAATGAATGTATCCCGCATTTCCAACAAACTCACAATCGGCGATCTTTGGAAGCTGAATTTGGCAACATTTATGAGCGTAAGAAATGATATTTCTTTTGATTGTTTCATTTATTATTATGTATCATTCGGTTTAGGTGATCAAGACATCTATGTCCTTCCACGCGTTTATGCAGACTGTTTACAAGGGTGACGAGGCTTTGGCACGTACTAGTAATGGAACCCTAGTTTGAAGAGGACAATTATGAAGATCAAAGCATTAAAGATTGTTCTCATTACCCGAACCATGTAGAGTTTGTTTTCGAATGTAGTCTAAAGTTTTTATAAGTGTATGTGCAAAACTTTTCCGTGTTATCCAATAGTATTAGACTCATAGTAAAAATCAAATCCGCAACTCCGTAAGGAAAACTCTTCAGTTTTACAGCAATATAGAATTTTGTTTTATTAATACATTTTCCTTTTGTAAAAGATATTTACGCATTCTTGTAATTCTCTATTGATATTCAAGTTAACCTGCCTGATCGGACTTATTGCAGCTCTAAATTATTTACATTGAACCTAGCAGTTTGAGAATGCATCTTCTTCTGCCCCTTATTTCTTGTAATTTGTCGCATTCAACTGTGTCCAACTCCTTTGCAAAATTAATAAAACAAATTAAGACATATATATATATATATACAAGGTGCGCCATCTCGAGCGTTGGTGTAGAAATGCTTAACTTTAAGAAAAACAATAGATTTCGTAATGTCGCCGGCGTGTATTTAGTTTGGTTCTTCACAATTTATGTGAGCTATTTTATGGAGACAATATCGATTAAGTGGTCGCCATTATTGCTTGTACAAGGTCGGGCTCTGTTTCTGATACTTTGGATACGATTGGCCATCGTCTAAAACGATATTTCGACTCAAATGTTGTGTTTGCATTCTCAACATTGATCCACATTGTACAATAGTTCGTGATTGGTAATACACAATGTTTCGTAATAAGAGCAAATTTAACCGATTAATAGTTTTTGAAACTTAGATTGTCAAATATGCCTCACGGTTGCATTCAAGTACATCTTGTTGGAATAATGCTTGCTTTTTAAATAGCCCAACCGGAGAAAGTCCGTAGGAGACAAATCTGGAGATCCTGGAGGCCAGTCCATTTTACCGTTTTTCAACACCAGGTGTCCCGGAAATTTTTATTTCAAAAAGTTCATTGTTTGGCACGCAGTATGTCATGGTGCATCGGGCACACAAAATGCGCCAACATCCACCGATACCGATTTTCATCGAACGTCTCTCCAACTTTAGAAAAAAGTGACTCAATGATGGTTCTGGACCAAATATCGGCCCAAGCAGTCACTTTGTCATCATGCAATGGTGTTCCATGAATGATGTGAAAATTATCAATTCCCAGAGGACCACAATTTTGTAATTAACTCCGTCAGAGATGGTCAGATGAGCCTCGTTGGTCATCAGAATTCGCTCTGAATCCGTGCTCAATAAAATTTGAAGCCAAAGGACGGATTGTGTTGTCAGAAGGCGCAGAACGACCACGATATTTTCGACGATATACACAAGTTAACACAACTGAGCGACTATTGTCAATTATCACATCACAAGTTGGGGCAGAAATGCAGACCTAACAATCACCAATGACAGTCAGAGCTTATATCTGAGTAGTTTTTAGAAGATAATTACCCACTACCTAATTGCACACATACATGAATAGTGTGATAGGAAAATTGGTTAACGGATTAGTATGCTTGAAATCTGGTCTAGTATTATCCAAAAGTTTACTTACAGTTTGTTACTGATCGATATTTATAACCAAGCAGTTAGTACTCTGAAAAAGGATTTATCCTTTCTATCGTAAATAAAATATATTGTAAAATGTATATGTATCAAGTAATATTCCAAGATATGGATGTCAAAGATATCTAATAAAATAAATTATGCATTATTGAAAATCACTGTATTGGACTGCAGTAGATTGTATTTTTCCCTATAGTTTAACTGCAGCAACATATACTCTAAATAAGATTGCAAAGGGCTTTCATAAATATTTAGTTTCTAGGTAATTTAAAGGAATCGATATTGAAATTTATAAAACACTGTGACTTGACGAAATACGTGTCAGTTTCCTTATAAACTATTTTCCCTACCCCTAGAAAGGGACTTAATTCGAAAATTTTCAATTCTGATGAATTAATTTCGATTTATCAGGCAGTTTAAAAATATTTGTTTTAACCACTTTTAATCGTTTGTTATTTGAATTTCGCTATAATTGTTCAAATATTTGAATAGGTCAATACTCTGGTAAGTTTTACAAATTTCTTACATTAAATTTTTAATACAGATGTGTAATGTAGTCTTCGTATGGCTTGATCTATATCTACGGATTTGAGTTTCTCTTCTTGCTTTAAACAGCTTTTACAATCAATTTTGTATCACATAGAATAACTTTGACTCAATCCTTGATGAATAAACTGGAGTTCATATTATTACCAGCAGTTTATCATACATTGGTCCACATTGCATAAGAGTTCATGATCCGCAGATCAAATTGAACCAATTAACTGATTTTGAAAATTAAGTTGGAAAAAATGCCATGAGATTGCATTCGGGTATATCTTCAAGAAGAAATCGGATTTGTTCAGTAAAGTTCCAGTTTAAGCAGTTCCCAATTGAGGGCATACTTAACTGGCAACTTGACAACTTCTGGAGAGTGATATCGATAAAGAAATCTAGTTTTTATTTTTGATAAGCGACATCACTTATTTAGCCTTTATACTACAGATTTCTCCGAACAACATTTCAACCAAGATAAAGTACCTAATTGTGTAAAGAACTTTAAATCTATTAGGTTTCATTTTATTAAATCTTATTCATTGAATTCATCGCATTTCTTGTTACGGATTCTTTTAGGATGAGAAAGTGCAATGCTATATAAAGAGCGCAACGAATTGCATTTTTTTCTAACAAGAAAGTTAAAGTTTCTCATAAAATATTTATAGCATTTCAAAAGAAGTGTACCACTACCCTGAACTATACTACGCATAAAATAACACAGGTATGTGATTGGTGAGCGCGACCTTTGATGACTTATGATTACTCCTAATGCATTGTTATTGGGATCAAATCACATGTCGAGCTTTTATATAAACTTCAAGTATATGCGGCAGCGTATCCATTAAAGGTAGTTGAGTTGATAAAAAGATGTAACTCCTGTCTAAAGATCAATTTTATAATTTTATCGGGAGTTGTATATTTAATATCAAATACGAACCAATTCCTTTTTAACCTACTTCCTGCCAGCTGCAAAACGAATCAGAAAAGAACTAAGAGATGGAACAGGAATTCGTAATAGCGTTTGGCTTACGTTCTTTGGATTTAATCGGGCTTCATCCATGTAAATCTTCATTCATCGGAAATGTGAAAATGATTGTTTTTGCTATCGTAACGATTATATGTTACGGTTTTAACATTGCGGGGGTAATTTTTAAATATGACGGTATTAGGTCTTTAGCAGATACAATAGACTCCGTGCCATCGGGTCAGCAGGTACGTAAAATTTCTCATTCTATATATAAGTTCCTCATTTAACAGTTCTTTTTAAAAGAGTGTTGTAAAATTGCTATCAGCTATCTTTCTGGCGAAAAGAATGAAATCTTTGTGCAGTATGGTGGAGCAAAAATGGCCTGACAATGTTTACGGAGAAAAATTAGAGAATTCCTTAAACATATTATCTCAACAATTTAAGAAGTTCTTCACAGCATACAAAATGACTTACTGCATTACTGGAATATTGTACGTCAGCAAGCCTTTAGTTCTGTTCTCAAAAATCTTGATCACCGAATGGTATATACCATGCGACATCTCCAACGACTATTGCTACGTGATTTTCCTAATTGCCCAAACCGGGTACATTGGAATTTTGGCGTTTGTAGTTTTTACCTTCGATGCCATATTTTATGCTTTCTTATGTGTGTCTATTGTGAACTGGAAAAAGTGAAATATGGACTAAAACATCTAAGAATTGCAGATACTGGAAATGACGAAAATTCCGTTCATGGAGAATTTGTTAATATAGTGAGATACCATGCGTTTCTATTGAAGTAAATCATATCGGGAGTATTTGTATTCTATATAAAACTCAACCAACTAATGTTGTTTTAGGTTTTTGGATCGCGTAAACAGCGTTTACTATTTACAGCTGCTTAATCATTTTACCACATTTGTCGCAACGATAGTATTTGGCATATTTTTCATGAATATGGATGGGTAAGAATGTATTTGTTTGATGTATGTAATTTCCGTTTAACTCATTTCCTATGCCTACTGCGTAGTAGAATTGTAAAAATACCCAATTTGACAAGAAACAATTTTCCTTTACCTGAGATTAATTTAGAAAGGATTTTAATGTATTAAAGGAAATCCGCATTATATTAAAAATTAGTTAATAATTTCATAGTTATTTCCTCCAAGCCCATCTGATGAGGATCAGTAGCTAAGTGTCCAAATACTACATAGGCGAATAGAGCGTTATATGAATGTCAAAAGCAGGGACCCAGAACCGGTATTATTTTAATACCGGTATTACGTCATCAAGGCCATACCGGTATCGTAATTATACCGAAACTGCTATAATACCGAAACCGAAATAAATACCGGAATTTTTCGGTTTTCGTTTAGTCAAGACGATTTCGCTAAAACTTTGTAACTTCAATTCTGTAATTACATTTTCCATACAATAGTTTTCATTATAAATATACACAATATGTGACTCTGTGACTAACAAGACAAATCGCACTCATAATGTACATATGTATAAACAGACAAGAAATGTTTTAGGTAACTGTACATTTTATGCATGCACTACTGAAAAAAGGCGCGATTGTTGAAATAATATACCAAGATAACAGTAAAATTTAATAAACTGATATAAAATTATTGGAAGTACTATATTTTTACAAGCACAATTAAAACAGCAATCTAAAGGAAATGTGTATTCATGGGAAAAACTAATTCAACAAATAACATCCTTTAGTATAGATTATAAATCTACAGTTTTGGCGTTTGCTCTGAGTATTAAAATATCATTAAGAATGTTATCGGATAAATTGTAGCGTAAAGACGACAATACATATTTTAAAGAGGAAAACAATCTTTCGACACTAACTTGAGTTGGCGGCACTGATAATGCGATTTCGGCTAACATACAATTCGGGTGTGCTATATTTATTTTCTCCCAAAATTATAAAATCTCTTCTTTAGAATCAAACGAGGATATTCTACGAATTTTCTTAGCATACTCATGATATCTAACGTATGTGTAGAATAATGATGACTACATTTGTTATTGTCTAGTTCCTTCTACATTTTTCAACATCTTCCGGCTCAGATTCATTTTCATCTGCAGTTGAGGTGCTCGGAATGCATAAAGTGTGCGACAATTCATGTTCTTGCTGTATTTTCGTTCTATGTTGCCAAGTACGTGTAAGGTGATTACTGGCTTGTATAATTTGTTGCTGTGTCAAAACAATTTTGAATCGCGGATCAGGAACATACCTGCCAAGAAACCGTCGTTCTCAAATAATTTTTTTCACGAACTTTCATTGTCTGCACTAATTGAGTGGCCAAAGATGTTTTTATCTTAGCAGTGTCCAACATGCATTGTAACCAAGTTCTGTAAAAATCTCCAATAAGAAGTCGTTCCTCCTGCAATCTTTTCGTCGCAATGCGTGCTAGGATCAGAGAACGCACTATATCTTCAAGGTCTATCCATGTCCGGGGATGTAAATATTGGTCTTTACTAGTTTCATCGCAACATTCTCTTAACTGTACAAGACGTTCTAGCATATTCAATGTTGAGTGCCAACGTGTAGAACACTCTATAATGGGTTTCTTCTTTCGCATTGCTTTTAATATGCTTTTCACACCTGGTGATCGCAATTTTGCAAACTGTTCTAGCTTCGTTTATTATCGCCGCGATTTTGTTTTCTTTCAGAACATCTAAAACAGCTAACTGGAGGGTATCAGCAGCGCAACATACCGACCTAATTTGATAATTAAATTTCTCAGTGGTTTCATCTGCGCCATCATTAACTGAAAAGAAAATCGCTATATTCCTGGATTCCGGGTTGCAATCGCGTGGTTGTCGTAGCATTTGCCTAGGTTTCGTCCACATTCTTATCGCACATCTTCAGGGCTGTTACTGCACACTGACAATCAATGTACAGTAACAGTCCACGAAGATTTCCCATAAAAGTGTGGACGAAACGTCGGTAAAAGCTACAACCTCGCGGTTCCAACCTGGAATCCAAGAGTATAGTGTTAGTGACGACCGCGGAACCTTACGTACCAATAATTCCTTCGTTATCGGATAGCAACAATTCTACCTCTTCATCCATATCATTATTTATTCCGGCAGTGGATACAAAATTAGAACTCTTGCTATCACTATCTTCTTCCTTGTTACGATATTCTAGTTCTAGTTGATCCTCCCCCATAAGTTTCACAAGCTTAATCATATTAGAAGCGTTATCAGTAGTAATTGAATAGATCTGCTGTGTGGATATTCCGTGAGTAAGGAGCACGTTCTTCACAATTTGTTTATATTTACAGCAGTATGTCCGTTAAAAGCTTCTTTCACCGCCAACGTATTTAGAACCAGCTTTGTTTCGTTTATATACTGAACATTTATTCCTAAAAATGATCGATCCATACAGGTCGCAGTGTCAATTTTTAGCGACACTAATCTGCCATTTAATTTGTTCCTAAGTTGCTCGCGGAACAATTTGGCTTTAATTATAATAGCATTTCGAACTTCCTCAGAAGAAATATCTAAATCTGAGTTTGAGTGTGATGGTATCATGCTAATAATATTTTGGAAAGCAGTATCATTAATGAGACTAAAAAGGCCGACCATGAATGGTTACTAGGTTTACACATTCATCTAACACGTCTTGCTTACAGTGTTTCTTTCTACTTTTACAATTCGAACTTGTTGATTGTTCCATTGCTTCATTTTGTCGTTTCTTATTTTTGAAGCATAACTGATGTAAATTCATCCGGATGTTTAGAACCTAAGTGCGTTATCAAATTAGTGCCGTGTTTCCCCTGAAAGTACGCAAAAGGAATCGTAAACTACTAATGATATGTTTAAAACACTTACGGTAACTTCATCACCACACTTCCCAATTATACATACTGATTTGTTAGATAAGGGATTATATTGAAAGAATTCATAAACAACATTCACCCGCTTACGGCCCATTTTGTATTTGTAAAATAATGTACAAACTAATGCAAACTAAATATGCCGATATCTTACTATTACATAATTATGTATAATATAGAAATAGCTGTAATTTCATAACGAAACATGCACAAATAACAAATTAAAAATGCCCTATTGTTACTACCGTTAACTTCGTTCGTTACTACGCTTCACACATATGTGACAGCCCAGGTGCCCTAATTGACAGCAGACACAAAAGTGTGACAGTGTCGCATTGTATTCAATGGTGATTTAGTCTGTTATGGTCTATAGTAGGCTTGTCTAGAGGAATACTTGACACATACATATTTGTGTTGCATGATCTTGAATTCAGCAAATTTCAACAAAGCATACAGCAATTTTAAAACCGAAAAAATACCGGTATTTATTTCGGTTTTTTTAATATATCGGTTTCGGTAGGGCGTTGAGGACATAATATAGGTATTAAAATTATACGAGAAGCTCAAAGTTACCGATAAATACATCATAATATACCGGTATTTATATACCCCTATTTTTGTATACCGGTATTTTAATGTATCGGTAATTTTTATACCGGTATAAAGCAGTACCGGTATTTTTAAAGTTAAAATTCTATAGAGGTACGCAGATGTAACCTAAAAATACCGGTATGATACCGGTATTTTGTGTTTCGGTAGAAGTCCCTGGTCAAAAGTCTAAATACAATAAGTTATCTCTATGTAGCCATTACTTTCTTTATTGGCTGACCAATTTTGCTTTCTTTGTACAAAATACCATTCCACCACTTTCGTTTCGCACATGTAGGTTCAAGTCTTACAATACCATAGGTTCACTCTGTTGTGTTGTTCTAAGGACGCAAGTGCATTCCTGGAAAATCTTTAATTGTGACTGCACGTTCTGAATTGCCCTGGGAGCTATTTGGTTGTTCATTATGTCATATAACCTATACGACTGTGGGCTCAGGTCAGGTCACGTTCAAATTACTTAATTTTAAGTTCTAGACTGGGAACCAAACGCTGCCATTTTCTTCAACTAGCCCCTATAGCTCCAACTTCACATTCCTTCCACGTTATTAAGCATGGCTACTAACTCACAGTAGATTTAGCAACGATGTTCTCCAAATGGCTTTTAAAAATTAGTTTGGCGTCAAAAGTCGCTTCGAGGTACTTTTATCTTCTTATCCATTTGCAAGTCACGTACCAGCAGAATTACTATAATTTTGTCAGGATTCATTAAGAACGCCTTGTTTAAATATTGTCTTTCCATGGACGTTACGGCAAACTGCATACCCCCCTTTTCCAGTTTTTTCCAAGAGTGTTAGATATTATTATCAAATACAAACGCATAGGTACTCATCACCATCTTACGCACCGTGCTGACGTAAAAGTGTCACCACCGTTGCACTTGCTTACTCATATGTGGTTGTGGTCAAAGTAATTTCTAGTTTAAGAAAGCAAGTAGCAATGGATGCGACTTGATAGCGAAAAAATAGATTAGGTATTCTCCATCATATCTTTCAGTCACTACATGAATTTCAGATTACCTATTAGCTAGATGCAAGGTGAACTTTTCCATAAACCCAATCCAACCAGAAACACACAGTTTTTGTAAATAATCAATCCTCGTCTTTCAAATGTGCTTCGTAGAAATAAAATTGGATATTCTGGGCAGGAACTAAATGTTACTACAACCTGAAAAGATTTTCGTGGCATAAGGGCTTATCAAATCATATTTCCCGAATACTTTAATTTCTAACAAAATCCATAAGCCTTGTAAAACGAATGTACTTTGCTTCGGAAAAATTACTTCTCCCACAACTGGAGACTTAAACTTTTTCTTGCAGCCGCGATTACTTTGGATCGCTATATTATTTTATTAAAATTCTTGGGCTCTTAGTTTTCCACTTTTGATTTTGGGAAGCTTCTTCTTCCTTCTGACTATAGTCCAGCAGAACATATGCTCAACTCCTTCGTTAAACCTACTTTCGATGGTGATAAAGTGCAACATCTTCTAAATAGGAATTTTACAAATAGCTTACATGAAACATAATACCGCTTGGCCTAGCAAAACGTGTCCAACCAAAGATCACTCGGTCTTAGGAGGTGAAAACCTGGGCCATTAAGAAAGACATTGATTTTCCTATTTATTCTACTGGCCTTGCGCCCACGCTCACTACTTATCACTACTTATTGGAATCTTTCAAATACAATTTAAATTACAAATATCTTCCATACATACCTTGATATAACCTTGACGATCAATAACAACCAATGTAAGTGGTTGCAATTCTCTTTTCTGCATTTCTAGTCTAACACCATAAAGTAACATCAAATTTGTAGACCATACAAGCATATAAGTTCTTACAAATGTAGCTGTGAGTAGTTCTTGATGTCGAAAGGTTTTGCTACTGATATTACCAGCTTGTTCAAGATACTTCTACATTTAGGAATCAACATGACTGATCAAAACATCCGACATGAACTACTTATTTACCCACGTTACGCTTACGAAAAAGTAGTTCCTAGTTTGCTAAGATTTACATTTTTTTCAAATTCTTAGGTTTCCACCATCCGTAAGCAAATTATCTAGATATATTCCATACTTGTTCACTCACCACTTCCAGTTATACATGTATTGCATATTAGGAGAAATGGTGTATTATCAGGTAAACTAGATTTTACAGTAAAACAGATGATCATGATGTTGCATTTCACGTACATAAAATCTTCCAGATGTGCAGTATAGGTAACATAATGTATCATTCAAAATGGCATGTGAAGCGTCAACCGAAACTTACTAAAGACATGCTGATGATAATGATAGTCTCACGAAGTAAAAATAAACTATCAATCGGCAATCTTTGGAGATTAAATTTGGCGACCTTTATGCAAGTATGAAGCTAGAAATAGATAGTATATCCCTTGGATATATATTTTCGTCTATTTTAGGTTCTTAAAACTTCTGCATCTTTCCACGCTTTTATGCAAACTATTTACACGACCGATAATATTCAAAATATGTCAACCTGAAGTGTCCTCGTCTGAACTTTAGGATAGTAAAATGCACATCCAACAATTCCTGTAGGCAAAACTCGTTATGTATTACTAAACGCGAAATAGATTTGGTGAAATTTGTAGTAAATGGACTCATAATTATAGATGTCACCACAATTATTAATACACCAATTCCAAACGCCAATTAGATGCAGTGTTATTGGTTTAGTTTTGGAAATTAGATGATACTATTTCATAGAGCTTTCAAATTTAGAGCGGTATGCTCTCCATAAGAATGGTGAATATGTACAAAAGCGAATCCACTATTGTCATAGATGTGCATACATGGTTTGAATAAATCTGTAAATTTAAAAAATTTCAGAAATGAATAAAATTTTTAAGACATTTTCCTAGTCGATTGATTTTGAAAGGACGATTGTCCGATTCCTTTCTAATTCCGTCACACAAAAGATTGCGCACTTTCCGCAATGGACCAATATGTAGAAAAAAGGAATTTCTATAAAGCAACGATGAAGAATACACGTTGCTTCTGAAATCATAGGCACATGGATGTTTCCAGTACTACTTTCGAAACTACGGCATCAACTATAAAAATTTCGTTGCTGAAATATATATAATTTATAAATATGTGAATAAAGTCATACATATGTTGGTATATAATGTTTGAAAATAAAGCACTGGTAATAGTTCAGCAAGAAAATTATTATTATTTATTATTATGTTATGTTTATATTTAATCAATAACGTCATCACTACATTTAGGCTATCGGCATATTCTGCCTCCCACTACTGAACTTATGTGGTTTGCGTTCTCGCCTGATAACACAAGATGCAACCTGTAGTTACCAACCACACAGCACTAAAGATAGATTGGTTACCAGCGTCGGTACTTTTCAAGTGTTTCAAAGCCTACCCCCTAGCTATGGTGATCACATTCAAAGAAAATCTTTTGTGCTTGCACACATTTACTCTAGCAATAATCTGTTTGCAAGTAGCATCCCTGAAACTTCTTCTTTAAGGGTATTATCTGCTCTTGTTTCAGAGCAGTACTCTGTTACCCTATCACTACCAAGTTAACGTCTAACAACGAAAGAAACTTTGAGGTTGGTTAAGGCAAATAATTAGATCATTATAATACTGGAAGGTTTTTGGGAGATAAAACGTGAACTGCAAAATAAACACTGTAAAATATAATATTAATTTTATTGAGAATTACCTACACAGCTATCAATAACGTTTGAATCAATATAAAAATCTATTTTAAAAGTCTCGAGGAATCCTCTCTAGTAATATTATGGCCATACTAGAAGATGTGCCTTTATATATCACCTATATTTATTTATATTTTATGAATCCTTGGAACGAAATAAGTATACATCTCAATTTGGCTGTTAAGTGCCTTATTATAAATTTAGAGATTCTTGAAAACATCTCTGCAAACTGAATTCCCCGATGATAGGTACCTCGTCTTCATTATAAATGGAAATCTGCTTTCAAAAACTTTTGAAGATTTATATATATTATAAAGAAATCTTTATAGTAATACCTATTAATCTAATGTTTTGGAGGAAAACATACTTTTCACATACATACAGTTTTCCTTGAAATAAAAATCACAAAGATGTAAGCACACATATTTCATTTTTACTTTAATCTTGATTGATTTTTATGAACGCCGCTACCGTTGTCTGACATGGGATATTTAATTCTCATCAACGATAACTCAATTTGATAATTTTGAGTCGACTCGTTTGAATGGTTAACTTTTCCAGATATATTCTCTTGTTCTGAAGTGTTTCAAAGGTACTTTGGGACAGATTTATCATATTTCTAATTTCTAATTAGCATTAGATACTTACCTAAAACCCACACTCTTTTCTTCATTAATCGCATAATAACTTTTCATATTAATAATAATTAGTACCCACTAGTACAACCCAAGGGCCGTTTTGGGTCAGCATTAGCACTAATTACCGATTTCAGTCATCGGCAACAGAATTAAAAATAATGTGGCCATCCCCTTGTGATTCGTTACAACATTCATCCTAATGTGTATTCTCAACAAAAATATTTATTGATCGTTACACTGATATACATCTTGACATTCTTCTGTCAGAAACCATCAGTTGGGGATCTGACGTAAATAACTGAGCTGAAAAGGATAATTTAATTAATCTAGGGTGTTTATGGACAACTTGGATAAGTGCTTAAAAGGAGATCTACATAATAATAGAAAATGGGAGCCCAATGCATCTTTCCTAACATAAGTAATGAACCGGAACTTGGACCTTGATTAAATCAACTTAACGATGTAGAGATCCATGTTGGAAGTACGACTATTGGATAAAAAAGGAACATTTGGACACGGAAGAAAAGTGGGTCACCTGATGAAAACTGACGTCAGGTGCACTAACTGTAGGAAGGTCAAGATCTTGAAACCTACAGTTACTAAAACTAAACGAGAAAAGCTCAAAACTAACACGAACGGAAAATGCTCGAATTATAATGATTCTTAAGAAAATTCTCAGAAATTTGGGATTTCCTGAGAATTCTTCATCATCTTCATGGAAAGTCCGTTTGCTGTTTGATGTTTGGCAAATTGAATTGAGTTAATTTAGTTTCTCGCATACTTATGCTTCCCCGTTGTAGCTTTGTTTTCTTCACCTTTCCTCTGCCAGAATATTTTATGATTTCATGTAAAGAACGATAAAGTACTGCCATTTCATTTTCATGAACAGTAGTGCACTCTGCTCATACTCTCACTCACCATACAGCTACTTCAAATTAAGGAGCTGGCAAAGTTGTCAACCTATACTAAGCGGGAAACTGTAACCAAATAGGGGCCTTAGTACTAAACTACAGGACCACCACAAATCAGAGAAAAGTGCCTTATCGCCGTCTGTTGGATTCCTTACACAGTAATAATAATAATAATAATAATATAAGGATATATATTCAGTGCCAGTGTGTTAATGACTCAAAATCATTGACTGCAAATAAGAACATAGTTCTCTAATAATCTACAAATATATTTCCTTGAGGAAGAAAATAGGTATAAAAATAAATAAAAGATACAGAAAGAAATTTAAATATTTATTAGCCTTACCACACTGTGGATAGCAGCAAATGCACATTTCGGCAACTATATACGGATTCATTCCCAATCAAAGGAGAAATATAAAATATCGCAGTGAAGATTTTTTTTAAGAACATTTCACAATTGACAGATATGCCGTCTGTGTTTTCCTCCATACTACGTTTTTGCTAGACATAACTAAGGAAAAATCGTTCCTCCTAATTATATGTTCCATCAGAACACCAATAGAAAATACTAACTTATTTAAAGCAAGCGCAAATAAACCCTAATATAGAAGGATGAACGTTATAATTTTCTTATAAAATAGGCGTGTATAATGATATAGTCAACCCCCTATAATTACGCTTCAAATTCATTTCAATCTTTTTCAGATTTTAATAGGGACAAAACTCACGTAAGAGAATGTCTTCGAATGATGCCTCCATTACACAACTAATTCATGCAATTAAGAAGCGAAACTTGTATCGAGAATCATTGATATATTTGGAATTGATATGGGGTTTGCACCCGCAGAAACAAGACATCTTCGCTAACATAAAATATTGGATATACATCGTCGTTTTGTGCGCCTTTGGTATCTCATGTACGGTTGGCCCCTTTATGAAATGGAATGGTGTCGAATCATTAGGGAAAACTGATTTGATCGGTCCAACTTATCAGGTAAATTTTGGCGTAATTGGCGGACTGGCGGAAAAATTGGGAAAAACGATCGGAATAGAGTAAAACTACATTTATTGTTTTCCAAGTGGTTCTCCATAACACATAATCACAATTTATTCTTCCATTTTCTTGTTAGAGTAAATTAAGTTAAGGGAAACAACTAATAAGTACTTCAGCATAAAATTTCATCAGTCACGTCCTTTTGTTTTAGCTTATCTTCACTGGCTTCTTCTACAAATTCCATCTGAACACCTTAAATATCTTATTAGAAGAATCAAAAAAGTTTTGGAACGTAGACCTGTACGACGATAAGAATTCCCGAACAGAGATAAAATCAATATCAAATAGAGTACTTTTTTACGCTTATTGCTATAAACCATGTCTTATAGTCGCCATATCTCAGTACTACATAAAACCACTTGTCGGTAAAAAGAGACAACTTGGTGCAGACTGGATCGATTTGTGCGATATAAACGAACTAACCTGCTTCGTCCCGTGCATTCTTATTCAATACTATTGCTTCTTTGTTTTGGTCGGAAATATTTTCGCCTTCGACGGAATGTTCGCCAGCCTAGTTCTTAAACTATTCGAACAGTTGAGAATGATCAAGCACAAAATCGAAACTTTGGATTTCGCTACGGAGTTAAATGAAAGGGAAAGGATTCGCGATATGGCTGCTATTATAGATCATCATGACTTTATACTAAGGTAAGTATCATGATGAAAGGACTGTTTGCCTTAATAGGTTTATGACCCAAATTCGGTCAGACCATCTTCTAGCAATTTTAATATTTTGGAACGTCCTGGCAAAGTACTACCAGGTTAATTCCGACCAATTACCTCTAACCAGCAAACTAACTAAGCCACCTCTTAAAGAACGGTCGAAATTAAAACTCGAATGTTTCGTATATAATAAATGAAATACCTTTGCCAGACCTTTCGGAAAAAATCCTGTTGCCGAAATACGTGGCAACTAAGTTGCCAACCTCAGTGAAAAACTGGAGAATTCAGTATCACCCGCGAAACACACCAAACCACCGTTGTCAATAGTGTTTTGGTGTTTCGCACGGGCATTCAGTGTGTGATGTTCATTGTGCAGTGCTTTAGAGTTATACAGTGCTAGCTGTGTGGTACTCATCTTCGGTATTAGCCGGATATGGTGATACTGAATTCCTGCAGTTTTCCACTGAGGATTACAACTTAGTTGCCGAAATACATATCTGGATTTTTTCCGAAAGGTGTGGTAAGGGTATTTTATTTATTATATATTATTTTAACCACAACCTCCTTATTGTTATTCGAATGTTTCAGTTATATTTCCAAAATGGACAAATTCTTTTCCAAAATATTGCTGAGTCAAGTTTCGAATTGTATTTTCAGTCTGTGTATTGGTTCATTTCTCCTGACATCCAACAGGTAACCTGAAATTCTGAAAACCGACAAGCAATATGTAATAGATATCATTTCTAGGAGTCCAACTTTAAAACATTTCCTGGATTTTATTTTCTATTTAACGTCAATATTTTGGCAAATATTCATCTATTGTTTCGGTGGCCAAATTCTACTAAACGAGGTAACATCGCCGGCTTAGTACCGGAATTGAATGAAATTCATAATTATACTTGTTCTGTTCTTAGTGTGAATCCATCGTCGATACGATTTATAGCACTAATTGGTTCGTGGCTAATACAAAAGTTCAAAAAATGGTATTAATGATGATAGTACGCTCCCAAAAACTAGGACGCCTAACTGTTGCTGGAATAACGGATATGAACTTGAAAGTATATCTTTATGTAATTGTACAAAGTTGAATATTTGCAAACGGCCGTTTTCATCGAATTTTATTTGTAGGCTGCCAGAACGGCATTTTCCTTTTATACGTTGATGAATCAATTATACAAAGAAGAGGACTAGAGGAATAAATAAAGCTTTCGATTTCCTCTTGGCGCTTAGTTAGAACTAGCACAGTCTTATAAGAGAGAAATTCAAGTAAAATATGTACACTTTGCAGATTAGATTTTCCTCCTATTAAAGGTAATAGATGGGTAGTGACAATGATCGAAATGAATTTGATTTCTTCGTTCAAAGTTTATATAGATAAGTTGCACAGCCCCAATAAAAGCCTTCTTCAAAGTGATAGTATTTATTATTTGTATTTACTACTAAAGGATGCTTAAATTACACTTCCCAAACTATCTAGTACAATTGTTGTGTAAGGAAGGAATATTTCATTAGCGAATAATTCGCATTCTTCATTTTTTGCTATACGGGAGGACTTGTCAAGCTACTAACGGAGCTACCAGCGGAGCGGCAGAATTAAGACCAACTATTTATTGATAGTTTGCAGAAACGTATGGATCGATAGTGAAGTTCTCAAGACCTGAAACATTGTTAGATTACTGTTGTTATTGGTTAATTCAAAACAAAAACACACATCTAGGATTGTTCACTTGAATATTGTTGTATTTCAAAACCATTTCTAGTTAGGTTAATAGTCTGGGTAAATAATTTGGAAATTCACAAACATTTTGGACGCATAGTCTCTACATATTAGAAAAGGAGCTTATACATACATTACATTACATTAAATAATATTCTGATGTCTATTTTTGTATTCTAGTCTAATCCTACATTATCGTACCCCAATAAAGGTGCCCATATCTAATCTCCATATATGACCAATACTCATAGCAATGGGTTTTTGTGATCGCTGAATAACAAATTTCAAACATTTATTAAAGTTTTGATCTCTATTCATATACCATTGGGAATTGTACGCAGCAATATCCACCGAGGAAGCCTGAAATTCACTAAAATTCATCATACTTCGCAAGAAAAAGGATATATAATACAATACGATAAACTGAATGCAATAAACACACTTAGAAATACTTCCTTGAATCCAATGAATACATTCTTTTTAATATCTACTTACTTGCTTATCTCTTAGCCACAATCTACTTTAGGTACGGAGAGTCAAATATAGGAACGCACTTCAAGGTCAGTAAGTTTCTACAGCGTACCTCATTTAACTAGTGGAAACTTACATTTAGCACTTGATCTTGAAATGCGTTACTATATTTGACTCATTGTAGCAATGATTTCTACCTAACGTCTTTTTTCCATCAATTTCCTAATTCCAGTTTTCCTAATCGTATTTAAAATATTGACGACCCTTAAGACCATCATGTTTCCTTTCAGATTCACCCGTTGGATTTCAGGATGTACGGACAAAACTAAATGTAAACACAAGATTATCGCATGGGAACTTAGAACGATCAAAATCCGAGCAAATTCAATTTTCACTGTGTAATATACCACAGTTTCCGTAAGCTCGAATAAAAATCGGACGTGTATCTGCAAACACGCGTCATTAGTACAATTACGCAAGAACGCGTTGATGGCGTCATAGAATACCTAAAATTCGAACGGACAGTCGTAGAAACCTGCGGTTTGTTTTAATCAGTTCCTCGAGTACTTTAACCATGACTCCTATTAGGTACGAGAAAGTGAACGTTACCAGATTATCGGGCTTAGCAGAAAACCCCTAAGACGCAATACCGTCGAAAATTACCAATAAAATTTTTCATCAAAATCAGATCAAAGGGGTTTTATTTTACACATCTCTGCTAGACCTTGGAGGAGCATTTTCTCGAAGACGTTGCACGTTTGAACCGATATGTACTACGTAATTACCGGCCATCTACGGAAAATTCTGACGCAAAATAACTTCGCAATTCGAACATTATTTGTTCGTCGATTGATCAACATTTCCTTTAAAACCGCGATTTTCACTTTGGGCTAAATTTCAGATCCCTCTCACACCTTTATTTATGGCTCGATTGCGATCGACTAAACCTTTCTACAGAGAAGCAGATTAGGACTAAGAATTGAATGGAATAAGAACGAATGCGCCATCGCCAATAGTTTTTGTGCTTGAGCAAAGTTATGGTAATTTCAGAAACAATTTTTTTCAACCTTTCAAGCTAACGTAAATATGGAAAGTCGAAAAAATTGACAAAATTTCTGTGCCTTGACTTAGAAATTGTATTTCAACACGATATCTGTAATAATTTTCGCGCTAGATCAAAATTATGGTAGTTTCAGTTACGAAATTACGAAACTTTCAAAGTGCTATATCTCAATAGTTCGAATCGAGCTTTTAAATCCTTTTTATACTGTAATTACAGTTATATTATGCAAATAACACACAGCTAAACTTAATTACACTATGAAAGTGCTAATCTTAGTATCGAATCTACGTAAATAAATAGAAAAGGTTATATTTCTAGCTCGTACAAGCAATTTTAGCTTGTATTACCACTTATACACAGATATAAGTAGAAAATTCTTAAACAACAATGTCATTTAATCGAGTGTTTCAGTAATTTATACTTTCCACTGCAATATACATGTATAAAATATGTATTGTAGAGGATGATACCCACCAAAAGTAATATCCATTAGATTCAAGGGAATACCCGTATACACTAAATACGAGGGTAGATTGAAAAGCTTCCGGAATGACAATGAAAACAATATATAACATATAATAATACGAGTTACATTTTATTTTTCAATATAATACCCTCGCAGCTCAACACACTTGGTCCAACGTTTCTTTAGCTTCTAGATTGCCTCCCGAAAGTGGCTTTCTTCGATCAGAAGATCTTTACACCCAGAAATGTTTTGAGTTTCACGAACAGGTGGAAGCCTGGCGAAGCCAAATCAGGCGATTAGGGCGGATCCAGAAGGATTTCGAACTTCAATTCTATAAATGTTTGGTGAACGATCGCACATGAATAAGCGGCGGCATTGTCGCGGTGAAACAGCACTTTTTTACCATTGCTGGGAGTTTCGAATTACTGTTTTCAATTTGTTCAAAAATGTCGCGCAATATTGGCCAGTAACAGTTTTGCCTTTTTCCAGATAACCAATTAGTAAAATTCCTTTTGCGGCCCAAGAAACCGATACCATCCAGCCGAGTGAATGGTCATTGCCTTCTTCAGATCCGATTCACTGCGTACAAGCCTCTGTTTTTATTGCATTTTTGTTTTTTGTATATAGTGATGAATCCAGTTCTCATGGTAACGAATTGTTTCTTGAATTTCGTTGGATTCCTCCTAAACACTACCAAACAATCGGCCGAGGTTCGAGCTCGAACGCGTTTTTGTTCCGAACCGCGCAAATGCGGCACCCATCTTGCCAAAAGCTTTTTTAAACTAAATTCGTTATGTAAAATGCGAACTACTCGTTCTTAAGAGATGTCCACGGTTTCCACAATTTCACGCCCTTTTACTCGACGATGTGCCAAATCCATGTCATCGATTTTTTCCACAATTTCTGGCGTGGTAATCGTTTTCGGAAATCGTGGTTCATCACTTGTATGCTTAAATTCCGAAACTCAAAAACTCACGGTGGGAAATGAAGGTGATGGATCTTCAAGAACGGCTAACTTTGGTTTGATTTCCGTTGTAGGTCTCCTTTCCAAATAGAGAAAATTTTAAATTACTGGAACTTCGCTTTTATCCATAATTGAAAACAAAAGGATAGTAGACTTAAACGCTTATCAAAACCAGACTATTTGGCAGATTCATTTAATACTTGCAGTAAATTGATATGAAAGAGTTACCAACATAAGGACATAGAGTATTTGGAAAAGGCAGCCCCTTAATCGCGATTCCGGAAACTCGTCAGTCTACCCTGCCATGTATATATACATATATAAGCATATATTACCTGTCTTCGGATCATTTCACCGGCTAAACAATACATAAAAAGTTGATTGTGGTAAACAAGTAAATACGGTATCAGTTCCAAATGTGGGGGATAACTGAAACAATTGTACCTTTAAAAGAAGTATCACCTGCAGCTTTGCTATTTTTACCTCGCATTCAAGTAATATATTCCGAAACAAATCGTTATGACAGTAGTAACGAATTGGTTGAGCAGTTGGTATTCGAAAACTGAATTCACATCTTTTAATACGCTGAAATCATGATGAAGTTTTATTAAGCGAAATGAAGACCACACAATCATTTTAGTTGGTTATTGCGAGTTACACATACTTACTCCATTATTGCGTTATGATGGTCAACGCAATTACAAAATTCTTTGTAGGTTTTTTCATCGACCAAAACACCTTTCACGCGTAAAGTTGTGAAACATTCTTTCAATTTCACGATTTCAATGTACAAAGTGAAGATGATCGCGAAAAAAGACTGTCCATCGAAGCTAAAGTATATTGGGCGATTAAAACATAAATCGACTCCCAAACATACCAAGTGGCGTAACAAAAATTACTTTCTATTTCGCAGGGGTGTACCACCCAATAGGATAATGTCTCGTGGATGACAAAAGCGGCTTAAATATAAAATATACGAAGTCATCAGTATGATGCCTTTATATATTTTAAAATAGGTGTTGAATTTACTCTCAACAGCACTAATTTCATCTTGCAACTTAACAGACGTCTCGTTAAATTTTTGGAGAAAAAGTATATTTTCAATTAATTTCACCAATTTAGTTTTCGTGAAAAACATAAAGATGGATTTAAATAAGAGCTGTAACGAAAATTAATCATTTACATTCACATATTTTGCATTACTTTTACCTGGTGAGCTGAAGGCAAGGACACCATAGCTTGCTGTATTGAGTCCAATCCATTAAAATTTATTACAACGCCGCTTACGTTAAGAATCCACGAAGATGCATAAAAACAACAAACTAGCATCCCTAAAAATCTAGTCTAAAACTTTTAACGTCCGGATATAGACATAGTCGTGATAATTGTTTCAAAGAATAGGTTAAGACAAAATTTTTCATCGCGATGTATGTGACTTGAATCGAATGTATTATGTATCTTATATAACGTTAGAATCTACAATTGGTAGTTTATATATACGTAATACGCGTGATTTATGTTTCTTTAGATGTGGTTTGAAAATTACGTCACTCGTAGCAGATTTCTGTTATTCCAATTATGGATACATTATCTAATTTCCTCAAATATAAACCACAAGCTAAGAAAATCAAAGCTGTATAGGTTTTATTTGAAAACTCTGTCTTCAAAGAGGGAAGAAATAATAGCGCAAATACGTTCAAATTCTGTGAAAATTATCTAATTGTAAGTTATTAATATGAATATACGAGGGCGATTCGTAAAGTAAGTTCCGTTTCCGCCTAGTGAACAGAGGAATGGGGATATCGAAGCGATCACAGCGCTGCGGTGTAGTTTGATTAAATGTGGGTCTGGCAGTGCTAATGAGAGAATCGTTCGGACATTGTTTCGTGCAATTTTGGTCGTTTAAAATGGCTACTGTAATTCAAAATCCCGCTGACTGTGAACTGCGTACTGTTATCCAATTTCTGTGTGCAAATAACATGAAGGCTACTGTAATTCATCGTGAACTTTGTATTTATAGTGAAAATATCATGAGTTACAGTTTGGTTAGAAAATGGTGCCGTATGTTTCGAGAAGGACAAATTATTGCCTATGATGAAGAACGGAGTGGAAGACCAACTATTGTAACGGACGAACTTTTGGACAATATCAAAGAAAAAGTTCGTGAAAACACAATCACAGAACTGAGTGCCCCTTTCCCTCAAATTCACAACGGTTTGAGAGCGATAGAGCTGCAGGACAGTGTTACAGCATAGCTTTATTCACGGACGGCAGAGTTATATGAAGAGGGCATTAAGAAACTGGTTGATCGCTATGACAAATGTCTCAATCTTAATGGCAACTGTGTAGAAAAATAGCCGAAAGTAGTAGCTTTAAGTTGTATATAATAAAAACTTTTCCATGTATTGTCTTTTTAATAACCAAACGAAACTCACTTTACGAAACTGAGGTTCGTTACTTAGGCAGCTTTTATAGAAAACTGTTCAATGGTTTGCATTGCTGGAACAAATTTTATATGCGAACAAATGTCACGTAGGGAGTCGTGCTTTATTAATCGTAGACTGCTAACCTTGAACTAGTTTCGTCCTTATTAGGACAAAAAAAAATTAATAATAAGACATTTACTTCTATCCCTTTGATTTTACAGTAATCTTAGAAAAATTATATACATCGACTTCAACTAAGGTTTCCTTAAAACGCCCTTGCTTTATTTACTTGTTTTATTTATTGTTGTGGAGCAAAACAAACCCCGTCAAATTCGGTTTTTGATGTAACTAGGCGCACGACCTAATTTTGCTTTTTGGAGTGCTTGCCCAAGTTGCTGTTATCGGAGACATGAGCACATCCGGCTTGTATGGTTTTGCTTTTTCTGACCTTGGTGATCTATTTAATAAGCGTATTTGCACTGGCCCTTGTTCTTTGATAGAAGTTGTCGGCAATTCTGGAGGTGAATTTCCGCAGTTTCTCCACATTGACCAGTCGATGCAGCTCGTTGATTGGGGTGTAGCGTCCCAAGAGCTAACCTGAGGAATTTATTTTGCATTCTCTGCACTTTGAGAAAGTGCATCTTCGCTAGTCAGTCTCCGTAAATCAGTATGGGTTTTCGTACGGCCTTAGAAATTGTCACTTTATTTTTGCTGCTGGTCTTGTGGCTGATGAGGGCGGGAACAATTTCTGGATCATGCCAGAGGACTTGTTGCAGTTGTTTACAACATAATCTTTAAATGTAAGTCTCTGATCTATTGTAGCACTATACCTAGATCGCGATTGAGATGTTATTCATGCGGATTAGTATGGGAATGATAGATTTAGCATTTTTACCGGTAAAAACTTTGGGGATGATTTGGCAAGATTCACTGTGAGTTTCCATTTGGATAGATGTTTTTCGATGTACGGGATTTGATTTTGAATTTTCTGGATGGCGGTGATTAGTGAAAAAGAAATGGGCAATGATGGAGGAATCATCGGTATAGAGCGCCAGTTTGTTGTTGGAACTATATCTGACTTCAAGTTGCTAGTGAATAAAAGAGTTGAACATCTACATAACTCTCCAATGAACAACCCAAATCTGAGGCCCGCTTGTCAGCCAACTCTTATGGAAAGTTATTCAATGGCTGTACTGTAGGACTACATTGTACACGCCAATAATTCGTCAACCGAGAGAATCGTGCTTTGTTAATGGTAGACTACAACCGTAAACTAGTTTCGTCCTCATTTGAACTCTTCAGTAGCGTTTAGTATTCTACGATTAACAAACCCATTCCCCACAGTTAGTCAGTGTAACAGTTCATTATATCAATGGATTTGTTGTCATTTGTAATTTGTTCTTGCGATGCAAACCATTATTACGGTTTTCTTTGAAAGCTACCTAAGTAACGAGCCTCATATTAAGTTTGTTCAATAGGAACTTATATTCTACGTTTTTACATTTATTCGTTGGTAATATTCAGTCGCTAAAGTAACCGATTGAATCTACTTTTAAATTACTATCATTATTATTATCCATCATTGTTTATTCCTTATTACCAACCAGCGTAAGAGAAGTTCTTTTCTTTTTTTTTTGACCAAGGATTATTATTGATGTCTGTACATATGAGAATTCAATTAAGAATTCTCCCAATATGTACGTAAATGCGCACTTTTTGCAGTTATTTACTTCTACAGAAATGGATTACTAAGTTGCCACAGACTCCTGCAGTGGCTGCAGAGGGCTTTTCGGCTAACCCACCGTGGGAAAATGCAATTGAGAAACTACTTTCACCATTCGCATACGCGTTTTACGAGTTTACCGATCATCAGTGCGACTTTGTGAGAAATAGTTTTCGTTGCCAGATAAGAACTAAGAATTCTTAATTAAATTCTCATATGGACAAACATTAAACGTACTAACGTATATAATGCTTATGTGGAAACGAAAACTACTCCTCACAAAGTCGAACTGATGATCAGTATAACCGTGAAACGCGTATGCGAATGGTGAAAGCGGTTTTCTAAATGCAGGAATTGTGATTGTTGAGAAGCTAGATAAGTTGTCAGAAGTCGTTTGTGATCTTTGACGAACTTAGTCTAGTCTTTATCTATAGTTCCCTGTGGAGGTTACTCTTCCCGTGGAAATACTCTACTTCATGATACTTAACCTGCTTAACATAATTGCGTTTAGGATGGTATATTCTAATATGTGATTGTTCTGACCTCCAGACCTATTGACCAATTTGTTTCATGGTTGCCTTTTGTTTTTGGCATTCGTTATTTCCGAAATAAATCGAAAGATATGAAAGATCAACCAACCATCTGCACCGAAAGTCAGATGCAAAGGGACTTCAGGTTTTAGTACGAAGGAGCCAGGCTCAAGTCCTGATACGGATGATCACGATAACCTCGGTGCACGGTGACGACGAAAGAACGGGAATAGGACGTATGAGAGCAAGCGGTTCTGAATATTCACCCCTGCCCCCCTTCTTTCCCACAATTCCGACACCAACTACAGATCTACGTCTACAAGCACATCTCCAGCGATGGTTACGCGTGGAGGAAAGAAACCTCGCTGAAAGGTGTGGAAAGTGGAACCTGCCGCTTTGTCTGGAAGTGGGTTTACATCACCTTTGGTGCACGCGATGAGAAATCTAATAGTGGATATCACCATTACGTTTTACTACACTGAATATGGGCTTCCATCTTTTTCTAATACTGCAGTGCCCTCCTTCATAGCTTCAGATTAAATCCATCTAGGTTTCTTTCCTGCCTTACCACGCATGTTGCATTTCGATAATTGCTGCGCTGTACAATCTTGATTGGAACTTACTTTCTGGACAGTTCTCGTAGAAGAACCCTATTTGAAGAAATTGACAAAACCCTGGTGGAAAGAATTGACAAAACCCTAGTAGAACGCAACGATAAAAAACCCTGGTAGAAAGTATTGACAAAACCCTGGTAGAAAGCATCGAAAAAGCCCTGGTGGAAAGCATTGGCCAAACTTGGTGGAAGACACTGACAAAATCCTGGTGGAAAGCGTGAAGGGAATATTGCAATAACACATGGTGATTCTTAAAATATATATATATATTTATTAAATAGGTACATTAAATAGGTCAAAGAACCTTAAAAGCAAGACGTAGAATATGATGCTCGTGAAAATCTTATCAACTACATAAGGCTTGCATATACATACACGTGATTAAACAAAACAACCGCATTCGGTACGCTATTATAAAAATATGTAAAACGCACGAGCTCATCTCCTCATTTTCCTAGAAATAAAATATATATAAGTTACACATTAAAATATCGAAATTATATTATAACAATATTTATTACATTATTACACCAAGTCATATCTATAACTCATCACGCAATTATTAATTAATTCCATGACATGTGTTTCGTTGGAAACGAGACCAGCGAAAAACGTGCCGCAGAATTAATAACAGGAGGTAAGCTGAAGACTTCATTAATTGACTAACTTACTTAGCTAAAGAAGGTTCTTTGTATGTTACTGCTTTTACGTTCCTTCTAATGCGCCTTGGTTTCGGAGAAGAACTAAAAAGTAAACGTTTCATAAATCGCGACGGCAACATCAATTTTATATTACTCACAAGGATGAATCCGTACTTCTTCTCTTTCGTCCATTATCCGTTAATTGACTACTACTGCAAATAAAATATACGATTATCAAACTCGTATCACAAAGGGAGTACTGGTACCATTAAAGTTTTAAAGAATAAAGTTCAATTTCTTTTAGATACATAATAATGTTCTACATTGATGTTTGTACATGTCAGAGGCAGGAGGCTGTGGCAACGCAAGTTGTCCACTCCTGTAGAAAAATAACTGCAAAAAATGCGTAATACGTATATGGTGAGAGAATTCATATCGAATCCCTCTCACATGTACAAACATCAATGTTCAGACGATATATACATAAAATTTGTATACGAAATTACAGCTCTTGCAAAGCCGTACTGACGATCGGTATAACCGCGAAACGTACGTCTACGGATGGCAAGAGAAGATCAAAATTTTGTAATTTATAATTTTTTTCTACAACATTACCTCCTTCTAGACTTCTCTAAAACAGTGGGAGAATCGTCCCGTTCGTTGTTACTATTTCTTGTAAGTTCTCTTGATTTTCTCGGAGAAACTGAAGTATTCGAACTCGAGTGTGATCTCAGTGTATTAGGAGACATCTTATGCAATCTCACCGAACAATTAGAAAGTTTGGTCGAGGACGACTTCGTATTTTTCGATTTTTCATTAGTACTATAACGATTCATTCGTAAATCACCGATTTCTTTTATATACCTTTCAAAAATTACCCTTTTCGTCTAGCTACGTTTCTCGAAGGGCGACGAGGCGTTCCAGATTTATCAGTATTAAAGCTGGACGTGCTTAATTTTGTGCTTGAGTGTATGGTGTTGATCTACAAGAAATAGATGCTATGTGAAGTTTACATGGTGTCGTGATTTAACGAATTACGTTTCATTGGGTATTCCTTTAAATTTAGCGTCCACGTCCTGCGCGTTCGTCCACGAATTACTTGTTCCTTCCATCGGATCGTAATCCTCCTCAGTTGTTTTAATCTCGTTATTGATGCTAACGGCTGTATAATTAATCGTTTCCTAAAATTAGTAGGAAACATAAATAGATAGGAATTCTTTTAGGAGAAATACGGATATCACCAAATAGAAGGGTTTTTAGTCGTAATATAGTTACAGCTAAACAGGACGAAAATCCTATATACCTTCAACTGGGTTCCATTATTGCTAACATTCAAGCTTCCACTGGTGCTTGGTTCAGACACATCATCCTTTCTAGTAAGAGTTAGATCGCCGGAGCTATTATGGGCGTTAGTCATAGACAAAGAACTGTTGTTAATATTATGGCTAAGGCTTCTGTTGTTCACCTTGCGCGGGGTTTTATTCTTAAACTTGATCAGGTGTTGCGAACTCATTGGAGAAATGTATACTCTAATCTAAGAAAGAGCAGTGGTCGTGGTGAAATTACATTTCTTGCATATTGAAGATTGAACTTACATCTTTGAATACACCAGACAATAACGGCTGTGCAGTGCTGATGTTATTCTGTTCTTGTTCTTCATCTTCATCCTCATCCTCTTCTTCTTCGCGCATTGTATCCAACCTAAGAATGGTATTGCACCAATAAGACTAATTACAGCAAAAATACTTAGTACTACTTTTTACTAATCGATTTACTGTCTTGAAGTGTCTATCTTTAAATTCCTAAGGGTAAATTCTATAGTATTAGGGCGATGTAGGCATACCCGGACGTTGAGGTAGGTCCAGATAAAAATGCGGTGTGTTATAGCACACACGACTGAAGTGAAATTTCGAATGTGTTTAATACTTAATAAATAAAAAAATGACAAGTCAAATCGAATATTGAAACGAATACTAAGCAAATAGCAACAAAGGACGATCAATACAACCAAATAATAATAAAATCCTTATTTAGTCGTATGTGTAAGTAAAATATTTAGCAAAGTTAAAACGGACAATTGTTTGGTCACTGTGAATGAAATAGAAGTTTATCCTGGAAGATAAGACAAAAACAAATAATTCGTCGAATGACACGTTTCGTAGGTTATTCATGACGCAGAATGGCACGTTATGGCTTTGAATTAATGTAATAAAAAAGCATGCGGTCGTTGATTTCTACTTCCCACACTTATTTTCACGACCTTGAGAAATCCTCGTACGTATAAATTCGACGATTAATAATTAGTGATTCCCAGTTATTCCGTTTGTGTCAACTCGTCAACAATGCGGGAATCGAGTCAGAGAGAAAAAAGACGACTCTGAATAGTGCGACTATACACCTTTCTCTTAACCTCCGACCAATGGCAACACGACTTACGAGATCATCTTTCACCCCCACCCCCACTCTCGCTTTCGCGGTCACTCATTTTGCGAGCAGTTCTCGATTTTATATACATATACATATATGTATATTATATTATATTATTATTTTAGCAAAAATATGATTTTCATATTAGTTTCGACACTTTTGGCTAACTCATATGTGGGACATCAGTCTATAGATAGCTGTTCATTGAATAGACCAACTATTTCATATATAGGACACTCTTTAAATAGACCATTTGTCCTACATATGATTCTCAATTATCAATCGAAAATGTCTAGAAAAATTGTTTGGAAGCGATAAAATTCATTTTCTTATTACAAAAATAAGATAATAAATGAAATAAAATTGAAGAATAAAAACAGGAGCATTTATGCTCCACAGTCTCAAACATTACAAATTCATACATCTATCATAAATAAACATTAACGTAACTTATAAACAGTAAGTCGGAACCTGAAACCATGAGCCACAAATATGAGTTGTAGGTTCCTATACACAACTACTTAATATGACTTCATAGACACATTCTGTATTAAAAATATTACTGCAAGTGTCTCATACATGAGTTCTTAGTATGTTTGGGAGAACCATGTGGCTCATATATCGGTGGTAAATGTAAAAGAATGTTGCAACAGGTATAAAGCTCTAAACTTCAACACTTTTGGATGAATTAATCTTAGTAAAGACAACATTATAGAAGCTATAGTTGTGTTATTGTTATTATCACCATTTAAGCAAACTATTTGATATATGTCTTTCTCCTACCTCTGGTTTGGTATCCCATTATCAATTCTGGAATTAGCTCCTGATAAATCTTCATTATTTGCTGAAACCTACATTTTCAAAACATTATAAGATCAATTTTATATGTGGTAGTATTTTACATTATCTGAAAATTCTATCTCATCAGCTTCCATGTCATTGTCGCTAATATGCCCATTACTACTATTATTAACCATATCCGCCAACTGTCTAACAGATACCCTTGGCAAATTTATCTTTGGACTCAATATTGTATGGCCGCTCACCATAGGCATGACTGCCATAGTTTTATGGCTCTGATTACTAGCATTACTTAAATTAATAGAGGAATTTGAATTATCAGCATACTGATCTAAAAGGAAACTATATAGATTATCATAAGTGCTGAATACATAGACACTTACTCAGGATATTTGGGGATTGTATCACCATATTCATTTTATTAATCATATTTGTCATCTGCTCCGTTAAAGAGAAAAAATGTTGGATGTAAGTGCGCATATCTAGATTTAGTGCTTTAATAAATTCTTTAAATTTCTAAAAGCATTAGTTTATAATAAGTACAACATTTCATTCGATAGAAACAAAATTTATTACTTACGATTCTCTCAACATCTGCAGAATATAATCTTTCATGTAATTCTAAACTGCTCTGCATTAATTTCTGCTGTTCGATCTTTGTTTCCGTTAAAGCTTTCGCTAATTCCTCATTCTTTTTCTTTAAAGATTGGTTTTCTAGAATTATATCGTATTGACCGAAAAGTTGATGTATGGACAATGATTTTTACCGGATTTTAAGAAAAATTTACGCTTTCTTGTTCTGCTGCTAGAGAGAACTTTGTGCCTCGTTTATTTACCATTTTCTCCTGTCATGTATGGATCAGTTCCACGAATTATACTTACAAAAAGAGCTGAGAATATTCAACTATACTTTTATGTACTGATCATAACTGTCAGATATAACCTATTATGTAGCTAAAGGTGGGTGTCACATCTGAAATTGTACCAAATAACTCTATATTGATGAATTTGCGTATTAGAATTTAAATCTGATAATAAATGTGCAACAATAAATTAAATAAAGGAAAGAGTATTTTGTATGTATTTAAGAAATTGTTTACATCTTAGTGGTTTAAAATCACTGTGTCGTTAGTCACAGGTCGAAAGTCATACAATTTTATAGCTTCGTTATATAAATATGTAGTTCAGTCGTAATTTATCAAAATACACTCTAAAGTAATTAAGCTAAAACTGAACTTCATTTTTAAGCAAATGATATATGAATGGATATAATACTTCCAATTTATTTAATTTTTCTTACATTATGATATTTGTCACCTAATTCGTATCAACTGTGATTGTTCTCGCGCATGCGCTATTAATTTGAAACTGGGCATTTGAAATTATCCGTTATTAAAAAACGATTGTTTTTCTCATAATCAACTAATGTAAAGGGCCCAATTTATCTTCCAACTTCCTTGAAAACTTAACAGTAACTACTTAACAGTACAAGTCAAAACTTTGCTCCGTAATCGTGGTACCCCGTCCGAA
Organism: Chrysina gloriosa; assembly: GCA_038088585.1. Taxonomy (NCBI): domain Eukaryota; kingdom Metazoa; phylum Arthropoda; class Insecta; order Coleoptera; family Scarabaeidae; genus Chrysina; species Chrysina gloriosa. The sequence continues at coordinate 11,997,934 of CM076092.1, forward strand.
ATTGTTCTTCAATTGTTTGTGATGTCAAAAGGACGCGTCGCGTTGTCTGTATAATGTTGGACTTTGCTAGGTACATAAATTTATTATTTGTGGAAAGTCGAACTCTAAACTGTGTTATATGTTAGTATTTCGTTGAAAGAAAACCTTCGGTAATTACACGGACAAGGTTTTAGGCAGGATGGGACTTCACCCTAATCCGCTCCACAAATGCTACTGGTAAGTATTTTTTCCAATCTTCAACAATCTTCAACGTTACTGTTTCCATGTCTTCCATTGAAAATTTACGAGTTACCTCGTATTATTTTACTTGTTTCTTGCATGAATTTGAGATGTTATTTACTTCCCTATTTGGTTCTAAACATTTAGCTTGTAAGAAGGAGTTCATTCAATTCGCCTTTACCACGTTTACCGTAACGCAAACTTATGATTTTATCCTGGAACCACAATCGATAGTTTGGCTAAAGTTAAGTATACGGCGCATTCGATTTCCGCAAAAAAAAACTATCACAATAAAGACGACCAAAAGGATGACAAATTATTTGAATAAAACTTTTGGGGGCGAAGCTAGGGCTACGTGGAACTCCTTTTAGTCCTTTTCCGATCTAAGGTCGGACATGGATGTAGAGGGTCGTTTTGATAATATCTAGACGTCCTCAATTATCCAGTCTTTAGAGAATCATAGTATAAACAACACTACTGCAAATGGGTTAACTGTATGCTACAAAGCAGTATATTCCAAGCCCAAATGCAAGGTAAAACTGTCACCATGAGGACAGCAAGAGGGTGTACTCAAGGAGAAGTAATATCACCACTACTGTCGAGTCTAGTGGTGGACGATCTTATCCGGTAATTAAATGATCAAGGACTATAAACGCAAGGGTTTGCTGATGAGATTGTTATTGAGTTCAGGTGAGAATTTTCTGGGACAGTTGCAGGCATCATCCGAAATGCATTGCAAACTGTGGAAATATGGTGCCTAAACGAAGGCCGACCTGTTCGTCCAAAAAAAAAAAAACAAATATGGTAGTGTAAAGTGAGAATAATAAATATTTGAATAACCAATTTCTTTATTTAACTTCTACAGCATTTCTACACAATCTTAATTAAAAAGAAGAGAGAAAGACGGCATATCTTTCTTTGAGTGCGGTGTACGACTGACTCCCCTCCGATGTATCTTACCCTACTTCTGGCATATATTAGGCGGCAAATTTGAAAAAGAAGAAAATGATAACATAACAGGTAGTTTTTACCAAAAAGATGAAACTATAATAGAAGGTTTGGGCAACATAAAACTGTTCGGCCAGAACCTAGAATTGACCAATGAAATAAAACATTTGGGCATAACGCTAGACGCGAAACTGGATTGGAGCAAACACATTGTTAAAGTGTACTGGGACCTGGGACACTTAATGGACTTAATGGACGTCTACGCGGAATAGGTATACTTGTAGATTTTGTAGGGAGGCAGCTCCGCAACCTATTCTAGAAGCGTGCAGCAAGTTGTACCACTTACGGAGAGCCCGACATCTCGGATACCATCAGATTGAGGATAAGAGTAGTCATTACCTAATCCATTCAAAACTTTTGAGTTTTTATGGGCGTCCGAGTTTAACAAAGACGTGTAGCTTGAGCTGACATCAACACACCGGTAGAAGGAGGGCATAATACGTACTCTAACAGAGGGGTACTCCAGTTACCCCGTATCATTGGATTTGGAAGTTGCCCTTTTGCTTGGTCTGCTTAATATATATCTGTTACCCGTTTCTTTTTTGTGTTTTAGACAAATTTGAACAAAATTTCATATATTATCTTCATTCAACTTGTGTCATTAGAAAGAGGAAACTTCCTTTTTGGTTTCGGAGACTTACCGAATAATGTTGAAAAAGTTATCTTGAAAATACTAGAATGATCGCGCTAAAGAAAGTTCGTTCACTAATAGAAACTTTTAGATAACTTTTTTGAGTCATAATTATCCTGTTGTAATAAAGAAAATCACCATTTTCTCTTCATAGGTTTCCCAACTTCAACAACCACTTCAAGAGACAATAATATTGTATTTTGTAATCGCTTGGTACCCATAAAGAAACTCCCAATGCGTTTAGAATTCTGGACTAAGAAAGCCATGTTCTACAGAGTTTAGTCTGCAGTTAAAATTAACTTACTTTATTTTCTTCTCATACATTGCCCCGTAATTTTTGTGTAATGTGCAAGAACTAAAGTTTATAACTAAAATTGTTCTTACTAGTAGAACAAATTGTTATTTATTTATATATTTAGTCTCCTTAGACTTTTTTACCCAACTAATGGTTTGGGAATGAAAAAGTAGTGTTTTGAAACTAACTTTTGTAATATTTTTCAGCAAGGTTCCAACACATATAAAGCAAGTTCCGGTAAAAAAAAATCTCCTCTTTCTAATCACACAAGAACGAATTGAATGGAAAAGTGTGTAAATTTGGTGCAAAATTTTTCTATATGTTTGCTAAACCATAACCAGTAGGACTAAAGCTGTTGCTGCAACTTAGACGAACTGTTAACAAGTAAACTTTTAACTTCCAAACCAGTTACAAAATTATTGTACGCATCAAATGACCAAAAATTTGTTCCGTTGAATTTCTCCTTAAGTGGATGATGTTAGGACCTTCAAAGTTCAGCACAAACAGTTGTGCTCCACATAGATCCTCCTTACTACCACTTGCTCGTTTCTATAGCATCTGAAATTTCGTTAAAAATCTTGGAGTCTTCGACTGTAAGGCCATTGGCGTCTTCATTTGTTAATAGCATGACCTCAAAGTTTGCGTAGTTTAATTTAGACATACCTAAAAACATAAACTAAAAAGAATATGAAATTGAACAAGTCCATAACTGAAAATATTTGGGAATAATAATATAAAGTAACGGTAAAATTCATGAAATAAACGAAAGCCTGACAAACACTGGAAGGATATTTAATACACTGAAAAACACTTTCTTCGGGATAACAGATAAAAACAAAAATAGTCAAAAAGGTGATCAGACCTACTATGATATCACCGAAACGTGGACGCTAAGGAAGAGCATAAACATCGAATCAATACATTGGAGCTATGTACAATAGAAAATAAAACCGAGAAGAGGCAGATTAACCGTATGGGGCAAATTAGTAAAGGGCCAATTAAAATGGTTACGTGTTCCGTATGGACTAAGAAAAATGGTGTATGAAATCAGAACGTCCGGAAAAAATAAAAAGAGCAAGACCGAGAAAAGTGTACAAATAAGAGAAGAGGCGAAAAGAAGAGAAATGGCATGGAATAAAAAACCAAGTGGCCAGCAAATAAAACTAAATGGAGAGAGAACTGCAAAATGGAATGAGCTCTACTCCACAAGCCTTACACTTAACAGTAAATAAGGCGGAAGATTAAATAAGTAAGTAGTCTTATATCTATGGGGAACATTTGTGTATATTTTAATGGCTATTGGAAACAGTGGAGATAGTTAGATGGAGATGATTTTTAAACTTGGTCCACTTGACATGCATAACATATTCACCAATACAATGCAGAGTATTAATTTGTCGTACTGTAACTCCTGTAGAATAATTGCTGGTTTGAAATCCTCAGCACAGCTGATATACTCGGTATGTTGACGAAGTTATTAAAGCACATTGCGGTTTCAAGATTTGAACCTCAGGCGCACATCATACATGAATGTTTCGCGTTAGAAAAGAAGAAAAACGGAAGAGTAAAAGATGTCTTACTACAGACCAATGTCGATCACTTGTATTGTCAAAAGATTTTGGAGGTTGCTCTCGAGGAGAGGATTATTCGCTTCTTTGAGAGGCAACATCTGTGGAATTACTCGCAGTATGGTTTTCGAGAGGACATACCTGCGCTACAAGATACAGTTGAAATCATTGCCGTCAAATACCAAAAGAATCTAGAGTAGCATACTGCGATATAAGTAAAACTAAATTTAACTCTGTGGGTCTCTAGATATTATTAGAAAAAACTTCGTTATAGTGTACGAGGAGAGGCAAAGAATTTCCTAGCTTCATTTCTTCAGAAACAAACAATGTTCACTGACATGGAGAGCAGTCGTTCACCTAGAGGTGTGCCACAGATATTTGTGCTAGGACCAGTTCTATTTACTGATGATCCATTAATACTCATTGAGGGTGCCTCTTGCAATTGGCCGTAAGAAAACCGTTAGATGAGGTCAATGAGTGCCTTTGTTCAAGTAGTTTATGCTTGAGTGCAAACCACAGAAAGCAGTATTTACCATTCGAAATCAAAGTGGATGACGATTAAATTCGTTGGTTTAACACTGTACCAGTGGCTTTTGGGTAGATGCAATATATAAAGAATTTAGAGAGACAAGAGTTTCTGCAGCAATGACGTGTAGGAACCTATTTTGTAATTTATCTGAGATTTCTTGAATAATTTTGATAGGAGAAAGCTTTTTGATTCTAGCTACCATAGGAATACGGAGCTCTTGAAATGCGTATAAGTAGGACATGAAACTAATTCGTTATTTAAACAATTGTTTTAACTTTAATTGGGGTGTAGGTATGGAAAATCGAATTAAAAACGCTTTAACTTTTTTAATAATTTTATTACACCAACAATCATATCATAATATATTCATAAGTTTAAATAACAAAAAGTTATTCATAATAATAATAAAATTTAAATAAAAAAATAATTCCTAAAAATAACATGGAAGCATTTTGTATATTCGTAGCTGAACTAAGAATCCCGCAAGCTTCTAGTATGCAAAATATTATCAGTTTTATTTCTATTTACAATAATGAATCGATGAACGGAAAATGAGGAAATAAAAGTAGACAGAAGTAGTAGTTGCATAACGCCATCATAACCGAAACTTTTAAAGTTATAAAAAATATACAGTTTGTTTATTTTCATTAAAAATCATCCATCGTATTTCCAAGCGAGGTCGGCTTCCCTATGATAGTGAATGGCAGTTTTATTTCATCACTAGGAACTCTACATTGTAATACATACAGGGAAAATACTCTAAGAAATTGTAGGTAGCAATATGTGTAAATAAGGAAGGGGAAACTAGGTAGTGTACTTGTCTTGTTAGTACTTATGAGGCAGCTTTATAATAATAATAATAATATTAGTTATGAAAGGTGTGCTATTCGCACATGATGTGCCCTTAGATTTCCGAAATAAAAACTCAACATGTACTATATATGTGCAGAAAAATTAAGATAATGACTAGAAAATGTTTCATAAATAACTTCTTTTTTAATTTCGACTATAGTAGGATTTTACGATGTGTCTGCTTCTAAAAGTATATTTAAAAACTATGTTAGTGAAGTAGTTAAACGCCGACCATTTTGAAAATCTGATGGATTTACAATAATTAAATATACAAGCATGATCTAAAAGCTAAACGTCTCATGTTTATTTTCATTATTTCTTATTTGTTCTTACAGTCTAGGTACGATATAATATAAGTACATCTGTGGGCATCTGAGTATTGAGGTATAACAGTAATTTTTCTTACTCACTTGTAGTTTTATTTTTATATTAATAAACGGTATGTTGTACTGTATCAAGGCATCTTGTTGCGATTGTGGGGGGCCGGAACTAAAATGCGATGACGATGCGGGAGCAATGCGATGTATATACTCTAGCCGTTCTTGTACAAAACTGATTGCTCGAGATTCCCTTAAGATTTCATCTGGTTCTAATTAAATTTTATATTTTTGTGAAAGATTATTTACATATGTGTCTGTTACCACATTTTGCTTTTTTTTTTAATAATCGGGGAAAAACACAATTTGAATACAACTGATGAATTTGACTCCATATTTATATTTTTTGAAGATATGTTTCCGATATGTTGTTTGTAATAATTTTCTATAATTACTTACTGGTAGAAAACAACAATTGCGTATTTATGTAATTTTGGGAAATATTACAAAAGTTTCATAAATAGTCTTAGAGAGATACATTCCTGAAAGATTTTGCCTGTATTACACGTCTTTTGTTTTTCTGTTTGGATTATTTCCTGGATTCACTGATATAATTTAATGTCATATAAAAGAATGATATAATTTTCATTAGTTTGATGCCAAAGCGTACCGAGTTTCAACGAACATTCGAAATTAAAAGTAAAACGTTTCCTGCATTACAGCCTAACATTTTGATCATCTTCAATTATTTTTGTATTTTGTTTGTTTTACTTTGAGAAATCGTGTATGCGTGTTTTTCAACACCGTTTAATTTACTTAAATTATAATTTTTTATGTGGTAAATACATATTTTGAGAACATGTAATTTTAGAAAAATTGATATTATTAGGTTTCTATGATTCCTATCAATAACTTCTTTCAAATTCTGTTAAAGTCGTTGATGTACAATGTACTTATTTCTGTAGTCTATATTTGCTGAACATTATAATTGTTGCTAGAATATTTAGAATGATAAAGAATTTGTCGGCAATTGGTGTTTTCTGTATGGTTTGAATGATCATGTTACCTAGGTAAATTGGCATTCACTTTTTATAATTAAAAATGTATATTCTTGTTAGTATCATGGATATAATTTCATAACTTAGTATGTATATGCTACCGATAACTTTGATACAGCTGTAGGATATGCATTAGTAGCACGTCTTTTCATATGTTGGTAGTAAGATCTATTTGGTCGAAAGCTTATTGAACGATCAGTTTTGTACAAAACCTAAATTACACAGTAATGCAATACGGATACTCTACACTTATTCACGCCAATGATATAACAAAATCTACTGTCTCGTCATTTGTATTTTCGCTTTTGTATGTTGTACACAGACCGAAATGTCAATTAATTCCTTTAGAAAGATAATTTTCTTTAAATGTATATAATTCTTTCAATAATCTTATAAAATATCTAAACCGCTACCATAGGTACAAATTTTAATACTGTTCAATATTCCTTTTTTAATAATAATAATATATATACTATGATTTTTATTATTTAAATTCTTAAATCGATAATTTTTCTTTTCATTTTCGTTTACTTGGCATGATGAGTAAAGTAGTAGATATGCAAGAGAATAAAAACCACTGAAATTTTTCATTTTATCTTACTTAACTCTAGACTTCATTTCTTTTTTATTTTAATCTAAATCTACGCACTTATTACATAATCGATCAAAATATATCTAACACAATCTTTTCGACATTTTCAATGTCGCACGACGTCGTCTGCCTTCTTCCTTATACCACCGATAATTTTTACTTTTAAATTTTTTATGGCACGAATAAAAAAATATCTTTTCATTTTGTTTCTTTTTTCTGAAACTATTTTTCAGTCAACTAAAACGCGATAACTTTTAGACTTTGTTCGATACCTAATTTTAAGAGCGTGCAATATGTCTCTTTGGTTGGACCTTATCACAAAATTAAAATACAAAATGTCGAAAAATCGAAACGAAACAAGAAATAAACATAATAAAATAAAACAAACAAACTACTATAAATAATTGTTTGACTTTTTCCTTTTCATCCTAAACGCATTAAACCTAATCAGACGATTCAAAAATTTGTCTCACAGCACTAAAAATACAGTCGAATGTTTTTATGTAATGTAGCCGAAATCACAAAATCCGTGCCCAGATCCAAATGAAAGAAACTAAATCATTTATACCAGCGAAAAACGCAAGAGTAATAAAAAGCCTTCCTCTTTGTCCCTCATTTAATGTACTAAGGGAGTAACTTTCAATTAAAAACCCAAAAACGTATTAAATCGAAACCAACAAAATCTAAAAAGTGTATATAATTGAAATGTTGATAGTAGAAATTTAAAGCTGCAACGAACTAATAAAATTAGAATATATTCCTCACTCAAATTATCTTAACAAAAATTTTAACTCCATATACTTTAAACAAAACAATCTAATTTTGTAACAATAGTTCGCAAGATCAAAAAATAAAAAAATGTTAGTATAAAATTATATCACATTAAAATATGCTGAATTATCACAAATAAGATGCCAAACTTCCAATATCAACGTGGAGCACTTGGGATTTATTAAAAAGGAAAGCTTCCATATTTTATACAAAAACTATTCATTCCTGGATGTGGTGCCTTATTAGAAACGACGATAATTTTCAAACAGTTTGGCGAGACAAAAAATTTTGTGCTGTTACTATACATAAATTGTTATAAGGGACAAGCTGTTAGATACATACAAGAATTAGATATTTTAATTATAAACATACGTTTACGTTAACAATCAAATTATTTGTTTACTTCCCAGTTATCATTAATGATTTACTTTAACCGTATGTTTATAGAAAATAATGTTATACACTATAATATTGCAGGTTTTTAATTGGTTACCGTTAGCTAACATCTAATGTATCTAGGTTTTGCTATTTTCTTCTTTGTTGTTAGGAAGGCACGTTGCAATCGTGGGTTGATATTTGCACATCGAAACTTCCCGAAAATCGTATTCGTGCTTAAGCTGGAGCTAAAAATACCTCAGGCAAGAATAAACTGCTTTTGTATGCGTTTTTGAGGCTACCTCGTTCTAGCAAACAAAAAATTAATTTCTTGCTATCAGAGTGGCGATTTAAAGACAAAGTAAAATAGTGAAGAAGTAAAAATAAAAAACGAAAACAATCATAATGATTATTATAGAATCGTAAACGAAAATAACGATAAAATATAAAACTGTGGTTGGCACATATTATATACAATTTAACCCTGGAAAGATATGTGTACTTCATGATATTCACAGCTATATCCTCTCTTTCTTTCATATTAGCTACACTAGCGAAAAAGTTTTAAATAACATTATAACATAAATAGTACATAGTACAAGTCAACACTAATTTCTCATTTTACTCCTCTCGCAATAATTATTAAGTCCTTTCTTGGTTCCTTTTTTCCTTTTGCGTTCATTTTCTTCCTATTTTTTGTTTTGTTTTTGTTAAATGATATATTTTGAATTATTTAATGCTCATCGCCTTGTATATCATGCGTTTATTTGACGGGGCTTTTTCGGTTTCATAGACCGTATTATTAACACGAGGGCACCCACCGCCTTTTTGATTTTTTCATCCTTTCATTAATCTGAATACACACGTAAATTGCATGCAAATACCACTATAGATAACTTAAGGCAGAAAGGCGTGTTGGAGTCTTTTCGTTCATAAAACGTTTAGTTACTACCGTAGTAAATTTGAAAATTCCTTATTACAATAGGATGAAAGCGCTTATTCACCAAAATATAAAATTTGATCCTTCATCCTTGCCCATAATATCAACTTACATTTTTATACCTTCTTTTGCGCGAAATAAGAAATGCTTGTGTTAAGAAAAAAATATCCAGGAGGCTTCTATTCTTGCTTCCAAAATAATTTATAAAATATATTTAATTTCGCTGAATAATTGAACAATTGCTAACACAGTAGTTTTAGAGTGCTTATGTATTAAATTACATCAAATGGAAGGACTATGTTAACATCGAGTTTGAACACTTCTTAAATTTTACAAACACACTGATTAAAGACGAACACGTAATTAAATAATGGATTAATAGTAGCGATTATGTTAATGTTCCGATTTTAGAAAGACAACCATTTAGAATCCTCGTGTTAGTCGCACATATAAGATTGGGTTCATTATTAGGGTAAGATGGTAATTATCAACGATCTACGAACAGCGAGCTTTCGAAAAGAGACAGATTCAGGCAGTAACACTAAAGATACCCTAAACATGTACTAATGTTAGTTTACCATCACCCAGTGGCATACAAAATCGTACACAAGAAAACCTTCCAACACACCTCGCCTGTCTTGCAAAGAACACACTCGACATCGATAATACCAAGAAAGTCTGAGTACTTGCCCTTAACCTTAACAATAGTACTAGATGCAATAATTACAACCGGTGTGTGCTATTTCAAAAACATCTAAGACATGGACCACATCGTTATCGTCGCAAATACATCGAAACAAGTCCCCAACTAGCAGTTTTTAAAATGGACGAGTCGAACGTTGGCCACTCGCTCCACTACATCGATATATCATTGTCTTATTAAAATTTATATATAATATAATATATGTATATATAATAATTACTTTTATAAATTTCATTTGTACATTGGGATTGGTGCTGTTTTCTTTTAAATATATTAATGCGCGATGGCCATCGTCGATCGTTGTATTTCCAGCCATCTGGCGGATCGCGTTACACATGCTTTGTGTGTGCGGGGGTGCCCCGGTGTGTATTCTTGGGAGAAAAATGGGAATCACAGAATATATATCTATATAAATATATATCTATAATATATAACACTGGGAATGATGTCGAATTGATGAAGAGTTTTGTATTTTTGTATTCAAGGGGAGAGTACTCTTTTATGTATTCCTTGTCGTAGGTCGAAGCGCCGAAAAACTAATTAGTTGATTCAAAATCAAATTTTTATTTGAATCGTTTTAATACCATCGACATCTGTCGATTTTCAAGAAATTAACTTAAATATTTGTTATTTACTCTGTAAAACTTACTTATCATTATACAGGGGATTTCATGTACATATTCTAGATGCACGCTTTGCATTACTATAAAGTTAGATTTTGCCAGTTTAATAATTTCGAATAATATTTTATCAATTTTTTAAAAGAAAAAAACGTATATTTCCGAAATGTGTTTCAAATCATTTGAGCTAATGTGATAAAGGAGTCCACTTTAAAGCCTGATTTTTCTGTTTCTTCCTAAAATATATAAGAGAAATAAAATCTGTTTCTGTAGACAAAAAATGATTAGATAAGGTTCTGTGCAAAATATTGGACGATAAACTATTGAAATGTGTAATTAAAAATTATAGATTTTTGAACGATGGCTGATGATGCCGAATATATTCGGCACAATTTTGACTATGCAAAAACAAAAATAATAAGCCAACGCTCTTTTCGTACTTTTAAACGAGCTTCTAAGTGACGCTAAGTTACAAGGAAGTTATTATCGAAATCTGGAAAGTATCACAGTTAATAGAAAGTATTAATGTGTGCATTTATACGTTTAAATAGCGAATCCTTTCTTTTTCATATACGTGTGCACCCTCATCATGACCTACGACAAAAGAAAATTATATATGAATACATAAAAGATACTTATAAATCGTGATAACGTGTTCTATTTATTTGGTTATCGTCCAGGCGATCGCCATGGAGAAAATATGGTATATGGTCACCTAGTAAAAGGTCATATCGCGGTGATTTGGTGCAGCAATACCATAAGGTAGTCACTGCAGACGCGGGGAGGCGGAGGTCCGAGAACGCTCTTGATGGCGGTAGTCTTGAGCAGACGCTTGAGCATGCCGCTCGATCCTCGATGCTGCAGACTCTTGTGCGTTGTGAGTGAGTTTTGGTGCGGTACCTCCTGTGACAGAACTCGCACACGTACAGCGTGTCCGACTGTTCGTGTTTGTCCTGGAAGTGGCGCTTGAGCGAGTAGTAGCAGCTGAAGGTCCGACGGCAGTACGGACACTCCTGGGGCTCGTTGATGCCTCCCGATGTGGGAGGTGGCATCCGCACGGCGCCTGCAACAGCGGACGGTCAGAGTGCGACTGAGGGGTGGTACCCGGGGACTTTGTATTTTTGTTTTGTTTTGTATTTTTGAGTGTAGAGTACAGTGTAGCAGCAGCAGAGCAGCAGCAATCATGCGCCATCAGCCAGAGCCAACCAACCCATACACATAGACAGAAGCAAGAACTCAAGATCGATCAAAAAATAAAAGAATAAAATAAGATTAAGTAAAATAAATGATAAAAAGAAATAAAGAAGCGAGAATGAAAAATAGTACATAAACAAAACAGTACAATAATCAAAATAAAAATCGAGCGGGAAAAGGTTTGGTACCTGGGGAGCGGGGAGGCTAAAAGAACTTAATGTCGATGTCTCCGGGTCGGGACTTGTGGTAGGTGTAGATATGCGTCATGAGCGAGTTCCGGGAGCAGTACACGCGCTCGCAGATGACGCAGCGGTACTCCTCCTGCCGCTCGGCGTGCTTGTCCGCGATGTGCCGCTTGAGGGACGCCTTTGAGCACAACACCTTACCGCACAGCTGGCACGTGAACACCTTCTTGGGCGACGCCCCTGCAACAGCAAAACCAAGCTCTCTGTGGTGGGTGTCCGCTGATGATGGTGTTTTGTATTTCCCGCGCGCGGGGTCACGAGCGAGGGTGCCCGAGCCCGCCAACCCCCTCCCCTACACCGGAAATACTATTCTAATATGCTTAATTATGTTTACATTGCTCGTGTATAGTGTATGTATGTATATGTAGCTTGCTTTGATCACTGTACAGTATTGGACATTTTCTAAACTTGACAAAATACTTGTAACATGTACTACCCTCTTTCCTATTTTGCACGAATCAACTGACTTTTTCGCATTTACGTTTACAAAATGCGATATGATAAAATAGGAGAAAAGCGACAGATTCATAAACATTTGTCCATGTTTCATTCGTTGCAGATAATGGAAGAACACAAACTATATCCCTTTTCATTTTTTGACAGATTTCACAAATTTTCCATAGCAAATAATATCCCGATATCGCAATCCCGTAATCGTCTTTTCTCGTACGTATATTATTCCACATGGAAAAGTTTCCTTTTTTGCAAAAATCTACCATTTCCCAAAAGGAAAAAGATCAAGACTGGTTAAAACAGTTTTACAATAAGAAAATAAAAGCTACACTGTTTATCACTACCCAATAAAAAAGTAGCAATAATTTCCAATTTATCCTAAATTACATTTCAATTACATCAATCATTAATATCGGATTGTTCGGAACGTAATTTCGTTTTTTCCTAGCAGAGGACTTAATTGTATTTTTCACAACCAACTTCACACTTAAGCCGCATGGTCATTATATATTTTGATAGCTGATATCCGATATGTATGGCGATGTATTGACATAACGCCAGTGCCAAAACTGGTTTGCAAAATTTCGATCCGGCAACTTTGATGTTGAAGATGCACTATGTTCTGGAAGGCCAATTGAAGCTGATGAAGACACAATAAAGGCATTAATTGGTCCCCACCGGAGAAGAACAACTCGTGAGATCGTTGAGAGATTAAATTTATCGAATTTGAAGCTCAAAATATGGGTTCCTCATGTTCTTACGGAAATAAATTTGTGCCGTCGCGTTGACGGATGTGGTATGTTTATCAAACGTCAAGAAAATGATCCATTTCTGAAGCCTATCATCACTGGGGATGAGAAATGGGTTTTCTACAACAATGTTAAATGCAAGAGATCATGAAGTAAAAAGATGAACCGGCTCAAAGCACTTGAAAGGCCGATATTCATAAAAAGAGGTGATGTTGTCTGTTTTGTAAGATTTGAAGGGAATCGCTTTTTTTTTTCAGTTTCTACCGGACAACTGAACGATCAATTCTGAAATGTACTGTCATCAGCTGGATAAATTGAATGATTCACTTAAACAGAAAAGGACAGGATTGATCAATAGAAAAGGTGTAGTGTTGCACCAAGATAATGCGACACCTCATACAAGTTTGGTAACTCGCCAAAAGCTTTTACAGCTTGGATGGGATTTACTGCCACATCATATTCTCCAGATCCGGTACCTTCTCATTCCAGTCTCTACAAATTTTTTAGACGGTAAAACGTTTACTTCAAATGAGGAGGTCAAAAATCACCTGGATCAGTTTCTTGCCAGCAAAGAACAATCATTTTAGGAGCGTGGAATCATGCTCCTGGCAGAAAGATGGCAAAAGGTATTGGACCAAAATGGACAAAATATAATTCAATAAAATATTTATTCACTATAAGAAAATCGTCTTTCATCTTCATAAAAAAGAAAACGAAATTACTTTCCGAAGAACCCAATACTTTTACAATAAAAAAGTAAAAGTTATACTGTTTATAGCTACCCAATAAAAAATTAGTAACAGTTCCCAATTTATCCTAAATTACATTTCAATCACGTCAATCATTAGTAAAATTGTATACTACAACTGAATTAACGGAATCAGTGTTCCGTTATCTTTACAAAGTAAAGATAACGAAATTCTCTCAGCTGCGAAAAATCTCCAATAATACTTTTTTACACTATTTACAACTAATGACTAGACATCTTGTTTTTCTCTGTTCTCTGTAATCGTAAATTTAAAAGCGTGCAAAAAGGCCCCACCGAAAATTAAAAACTATTTTATATTAGGCACAAAGAACGAAGAGACATGGCTTATATCATAGCAAAACTGTATGCTCTAAAATTTACCTTACCCCAGCTATTTATGACCAACACTGTACAAGTTTTATAAACGAGTTGCATGAGTATGAATGACGGAGTCTTTCAGCGAATGAATGCCATTATATTTTGCATAATTCTACAAATATGCCTTCAATCTTCTATCCTTAACTTTTTCGAATTCTAACTGCATCTTCGCCTTCTACGACGCCAATGTTTCGTCCACAATTTTATTGCACATCTTCAAGGATTCCGTCATAGCTGTTAGTGGTTCTATCTGGCGAAAGTTGCAGTGCTAGTTTCGAGCTACGCTACTTCGAGATTACACTAAAACGGTTTTCAGCCACAACTACGTTTAATCACCACTAACAAACTTAGAGATAACAGAAGTAGCAATAAAAGCAATAAATGCGTCTCCCTAGAATTGCAGACGAAACGTAAAAAGCAAAGAAGCAATTACAAGTTGAAGCAGAAATTACTACAAATTTCTTGTGAATGGAATTTGAGTTTTGGGAAAGTACTAAATCGACATTTTAACTTTAGAACGATATTGTATGTTCGGTAGTGTTCTAAATTTAAAATAATTTTGATTATATCTTTGGAATTACAAAATCATGTCTGTAGTATGCTGTAGAGTCATCAAAACCACTCACAATTTTATTAATGTAACGCTTGATTAAATATATTATGATTTAGTACTGAAACAGAAAAAGGCTTAACTAAATCCGCAGCTCCGCTTTAATATGCCCACTTACTGCCATTACTGATACAAGTACTAATCAAAAATCAATCAAAAATGTTCCAAATAAGAGGAGGTTTGGATTTAAGTAACTAAATATGCAAAATATTTTATTTAACAATGGGCTATACATTAGCGTGCTTTAGTTTTACATATATCAGTGATGTACGTGGTGACATACTATCGTGGAATCTAAGAAGTAAAAGATAACGGCCACAAGTTTTAGTCTGAATTGATACAAAATGCATAAAAAATCTAAGGTATCTAAACTTGGTCAGTTTATCAATCAAGCACATCGATTCATTCGCTGAAATCATGGCTTAGATTAAATTTACCTAAATATATAATGTGTATGTATGTGTTTGCGAATGTATGGTATGTTTATGTACCAACCATAAGAGAAACAGTATCATTATAATAGGAAAATCAACTGTTTTCTCTCGTTGTGTCTTTGTACCTTTCTTTCATTGTTGCATCCTAGGCTATACGGATACAGCGAAAACCATGGAGCTGAACTAAACCTGATCCACGTGATTGAGATTTTAGCAATTTCATTAGAATACAGTTGGAGTTGAAAGATAATATTTGTAAATTACCAAATTTAAATTTGTGCAGGCCTTGATAAAGAAAAACATAAATTGAATAAAATCGAGAAATTCCTTTGGATATCGAAACTGGAATAATAAAGCGATGTTCTTTATAAGTTGACATAAATAGTTGGTACGCTTGTTTATACCCTGTCTTTGACATTAGTCATTTTCGTTTCTAGAATTGATAGAAATTATTTGAATAGACTATCCACGTGAAAAAATATTACTAGTTCCTTCGGGTTTCATATAAAATAATAAATAATTTAATAATTACAATAGAATAATGTTCAAAAAGTTTTTGTTTAAATTGATTTGAATTTCACCCTTTGGTAATCTACATTTGCAGCTACATAGTTTTCGCATACCCGTACATAGAGATACTCGAATATATATAAAAATAAAACAAAACAGATAAAATAAATGAAACAAAAAATTAAGGGATCGTAACAAGCAAATAAAACCCAAGCTGCTGCCGTATGTAAAAATATATTTCAACATAAATACAACAGTACATAAAATATCAGATATATATATATTATATATATGTAATGTAATATTGCATCAAACAACACGAACATGCGCAATGCAACTAATAACTACACAGGACGAATTTATCAATATTATATCAATAATCATATGTAATAATCAATCAATTGTGTTAGGGGTTGCCAATCATGACTCATTGTTATGGCCATCATGTAAAACGTCTCTTTCTTTCTTTCTCTATTTCTTGGCTGTCTTTCCTTGCATTTAAAACTTTCATCTTTCTTTAATTCTGAATTTCCGAACGCAAAACAAAGCATTATGTTTCAGTCTTTGAGAATACTTTTCAGATTCATACAGTTGCGAGGGTAATGTTTTGGGACTGAGTCTAAAAATTGGAAACGAAAACAAAACGAGTTCGAAACGTTCAAAAATTGTTAGCAATTTAAAATATTATGGTGTTGAAAAAGTATGTTGTTGTGACTGTATATAAACACGTGTAAACATAGGAAGTTACGTTTTATTATAAGGGTATTGCATGCAAGGATCATTTTGGGAGAGATGGAGTAAAAAGATCGCAAATGGTTGATTGAAATCTGCAAGAAGAAATTTTGCGAAATTATAACGAAGGATTCGAACTTCCATCGCCATATTGGTTTGACTTTTTGCAAAGAAATATTTTGGAAGATGTTGATGTGCTCTGTCTTTTGCACTGAACCGTGTTGCAAAGAGAATTTTTACTTGCACATAATTGAGGAGCGTAACAAATAGATAAAACACCAGATTGATTTACGCTGAAGTTAACTTGTAAACGATATGTTTTCAAATTTGCGATGGATTCTATTTTTATTCGGGAAAACGTTGATTATATGTTTTTATGTGGTTAATTAAGTTAGAAGCATATCATTGATTACGTTTTATATATAATTTTACAAAATGGATAATTTCAGAAATCCTAATTCAATGCCGAACGTCGACATGTTCAAATCAATTCATAATGATAATCTGTAACGAATGATTATGATAAAATTTCCAGCAATATGGAAATTGAGTAAATTGTGGAAGAACAACAAAAAGAAGAAAACTGTTTATAAGCACAAAAAGCCGAATAAATTCCATGTTTTACAGTGATTCGATTACCACTACAAAATCCAAAAGTCATCTACCTACATATATATATATATGTAATTCTTTTCACCTCTATTCTATCGAGTCTGTTCGTTGCAAAATATTTCTATTTGCACGATTTAAACGTAATACTAATTAGGAAAAAATTAGTCATTCTTTTAAATTTTCTAAAGCTAATTATATCAACTAGAATTAAATTAAATATCTTCAAATTTAATACTGAACTTTTCCAAAAGAAATCACTGTAAATGAGATCCGTAAATACATAAGTGAAACGATACTGCAGGACAGTCCTTTAAAATATAAATAAAGAAGGCTTTCTCTACAATTTCTAGAAAAATATTTTTAATTGTACCTACAACAGCCAATAGTTTTAATTACTCGGGTAATTAAGTACTACGATATAATAACACGAGATCAGTGCTCATAGAGTTGTGTGGAAGTCGCGGCAAGTTTCAGACCCAAAAATACCGTCGCAAACTGTTATTTTTTAAATTTCGTTTTGATACGCGAATAATTAACAAAGAAAAGTAATTAGAAAACAAATACATTATTTCTACAAACTACATATCCGTTTTTCAGTCTTTTAATAAAAAACAATAGCGTTAAAAGTCCTGTCCTCTCCAAAATAATAATTAAAAAAATAATAATAAAAAGAATCAATAAATTATAAACTATATGACAAAAAAGAATAATACAATTTCTATGTATAATATATATGTATATGTATGTATGTATATAAAAATGGAAGAATCCCTCTCACCAATTAAATATTCTTATGAATAATTATTATTATTTAAAAGGCTTTGATTTTTTCAACCTCTCATTATCAAATATTTTCGAAAGATCACATCTTTATAGTTGTAAATTTTAAAGCAAAATTATCACAGAGCCAAAATGAAATTTTTGTAAGGTGTATGGACGAAGAAGGGGGTGAATACGATTGCTTTAGAATTTCTTCGCCTCGAAAATATTGCGAAAGTATTTCATTTTGATTATACATTGTACATATTTGGTGTTAGATCATGAAGAAATCGTCCAATAACCTTAGCATGAAAATATTTGATAAAACTGTCAAAAACGTTTCCAATCACCAAGTACAAGTTACAGTTATTTAATTAAACAAAACCTTTAGCATATTATGATAAAAAAAATTACACCTAGCTTTAAATTGAACAAATAAAAATAGTAACATACTTTGTTGCACACTTTTTCTCTTCATTTATGTATTTTTCTATTGTTTAGAATGAACTAACCGTTATTATTAATAAATTCAAAAACCGATCAATCCCTAAACTAAAACGTGGCTTTGATCGTTTTCTTTAATAAACATAAGTAAAAGGAATAAACTAAAATCAACAAATAAAAACAGAATTAGATAGTTAAGTTTGGAGACGATTACATCTTTTGATTTCTGTTAGTATCGAGACTTGCTAAAATTAAATTTTATATGTTACGAGAGATTCGAACTTACATATATCAGAAAAAAAAAATAAAATAAACCGTTAATCTCCACTTAATTATTAGGTAACAAACATCAAAATTAATCAATCTCCGTTATCTTTGTAAACAAACTATTAAAAACTATGCATCCACAATTAATATACATTATTAGTAAAATTGTATCTCCCTTATCTTAATAATTATGGCAAATTAAAGTAACAGTATTTATATATAACAAAAACAAAAATGAATATATGCATAAGTAATATATAGGTGGCAGCTTGACAAAATTATATAAAATAAGATGTTGCTGTGAAGGGGTAATTATTAAGATAAGTGTTTAAAGTATGTTAAGCACTCAATAATATAAATTTGAATATTTTATACAGAAGATATTAACACGGGTTCGAAAACCGGTCACGTTAACTCAATTGTACTTATTCTTTGAACAAAAAGAAATGAAATGAAAATATTTCACAGGAACAAAACTTACAAAGCTTTGCACGTCGAGATTCAAAAATTGCAACCGATTTCGAATAGTAATAATAAAATAATGGAAAATAAACTTGATTATAGTAATGATTACTTCTATTGAAATATATTAATAATATAAATCTATAATGAATATAAATATATTTTGTAAAAAGTTTTTTTGTGTCGTCTTTTATGGAAAGAAAAGAACACGTTTGTAATATCAGACAGCTTGACCATTTCTCCGTTTCCCTCTTAAATATCAGTGCGGGGGTTTGCGTCTGATCTTGGGTCGGTCAGCATTATTTTTTTTTAACAAAGTTTTAATATCTACAATTTTCTCAACTTCGGTGTCGTCTCTTGTGATCGGTCGATTCAGTCCGCCATTGGTACACTGTATTTCTGCCTCCTATGATAGATACTTCTATGGTTATTTAGGGAATTTAACGTCCTAAATACTTTGTGACACAGCGTGCATACTGCGGTGTTGAGCGGTTGGAGATGCTGCTGCTCCTTATGTCTTTTCAGCGTCAGCTTGGTGCTGAGCAGTTTTCCACAGACATCGCAGCGGTGACTGGCCGATAGGGGAAGCGGTAGACTCAATCTTCGCGCTGTCCAGCCCGGGAACATAACACCAATTAATTCCCCCGCACTTATTTTGTTTTAGTCAAGCATGTCTTATACTACAAAAATTTATCGTTTTATACAATTTGCATATATATAGATAGATAAGTGGGTAGATAAATATGCATATCGCTTGTTTCGGCGTATGGATGTAATCTAAACACACGAAATAAATGATTCAAGATCTTTCATGTGCCTATAATACATACATGCTCACCCCAGAAAAGTTAATCCCTAGCACTTTTTAAGCCGTGAAGTTGTTTGAAAAAGCGTGTATTGTTTTTCGCGATCTGGTATTTCATTATGTTATCATAATAGGCAAAGCAGATGCTTTATTTGTATTTAAGATTGCCTGAAATAATCCACATTTCTCCTAACGTTAGTAAAACAGAAAATATGTTAGAACATGCTGGATGCAATTGCTCCAGATAATTTTTGCTAATTATAACGGTTGCCCAATCAATTATAAAACATTAGATACATCGATAATTTATCTTCATAGACATCTAAACTATTTTACTATGTTAACTTCCAGCAAACTAAACTGAACAAATTTTCGAAATTATCGTCAGACACCATTGTATTACCGGTTTGGGTAAGAATGGAATTGGTCAAAAGTATAAAAATACTCATCTCCATCTTTAATGACTAGATTTAGACATTGGCATGCTTTTGACCCCTTACATTTAATGCTAACTTTGTACTTTTTTGATATCGGTTAGTTCTCATGACATTTATTTGTTTTGCAAAAGTTACCACCACCCTAAAGGACGAATTTAGATGATTTTGAAGGTTGCTATAATCAAAATTGGTTGCAAACAAGTTCCGTGACTTTAATGAAACATATAACATACTAATGAATCCGGGTATTATGATCAGTAAAACGCACCAAACCACGTAAGTAACTTAAGCCAGGTTTCGTTGATAAAAATATGCACTTGCCCAAATCGGATTAAAAATGCAACATCATCTGCATCTTTAATGAGGTTAAATATATAGACCGATTGTAAGCAAAACACGTGTCCCAAACAAATAATAAAATGGTGTCATTTTTGCAAAAAGAAATTGAGATATTCATCAAAGACGATCAATTTTTGCAGTACAAACTATTCTGTTATTAGATTGTATTGTTGCATTGTATTTTTGCCTCATCAGTTTTACTAATTTAATTACATTCTCCTTCGTCTTATTCTCCCCATGACGTCAGATATATTTATTAATTATGCTCTTCTAAACTACATGCTCGGGTGGTAACCCACTATAAAATTAGGATTAAGTTTGTGGTACTCAGTTTAATATAATTGTTACAAATTCCTACATCACAACTAAGATCTGAATAAATCGTCACCAAATTTAACTGAAACAATTTTTCTAATCATCTGCTTTGCCAAGACCTATACATCTGTTACACATTTACTTTTGCATTAAAACCGATACCTATAACAAGCCAAAACTATGTACAGCCGCCGAATCTTTACCTCCTACAATTAGGTCAATTTATTAATTGCAGTTTTAATACTCCAAATAAATTTGATTTCTAACATCAACGCAACTCCTAGAGGATAATTATACAATTGTACAAGAAAGTGTTTCAAATTTAATTAATGTCTATCCAGAAAATTATTTCTCCCGTATTTGTAAAGATGCTACGGCCGAACGAATAATTACTTCCTACCAAGTTTTAATACAAAAGTTACAAAAAGGGGGCGCTTCAGATTATGTTTCCGTTCTGAATTAAAAACGATTATATCACAAGTTGTAGAAGTCTGGAACTCCGTTGCACAGTCGGAAATAAGTCCCTAATTTGTCGTACACGAAAAATTTCAACAATTATCCGCGATAAACAATACGTAGTACTACACTTCATGTTATGTGAGTGTAAGATCCAATGGCAAATTTATAAAATCACTAAATTCGAGACTATAGGAACTATGTGTATACTTATGGTCAAATTGGTATAATCAATTGCTTTTAATTTATGCACGCGCTAAAACAAGTTCCTTAAGGTCGGTAAATCTTACACTTAGACAAGACGAAATCTAGTACCGAAACTAAACAGTCTTATTTTTCATTTTATTATTGTCCATCTTTCGTTCACAGATAAAAAGAATGCGGCGATATGACGTCTTCTGTCTTAATATTCTTGACATTTCTGTGGTAAATGCTCTTGTGGTTCCTCAGAGAGTTCAGACTGCTGTAGACCCGCTTGCAAATGTTGCAGACGGGCTCCCTGGACGGTCTCATGTGTACATTCTGAATATGTCTCTTGAGTCGGGTCAGCGAGGACAGGCTTTTGTTGCAGGGTTGACAACGGAATTCGTCCACACCACCTGGCGGCAGAAAGGCCCCATTAGCCTCTTGATTGCCGCTTTAGCGTAAAAAGCTATATACACGCGGGAAGTTTCTATCTTTCAAAATACTTTTGCTTGTTTTAATTTATGCATTGCATGTATTGTAATTTTTGAGCAAGTGTAAATTTCAGATTAAATGATGAACATCATCCACATGGTAGCTATCGATTTTACTGGGGAACTGAATGAATGATGTCATGAAAGTTTAGGCTTCTGTTTAAGAATTATAAGGACATGATCTACATGTTCGAAATGAAGGCGGCTTAAATATATTGGAGGATGTATGTTTGTAAAAAGTGATATGCCCATATTTTCATAAAAACATCAAAGATAATTTCTCGAGCTTTTTTGCAATAGAAGGGATTTTGATATGTCTGTACATGTTAAAATCTAGATGAAATAAGTGGAATCTAGAAGAAGAAAACAGCAAACTCAGTTATAAACCATGAAATTAAAGAAATATTAAGAGAAGATTCGATGCGATGACACTGACTTGAATTGAATACGCCATCATCGGATGATGACATTTTATATGATGAAATAAGATACCACAACCAGAATATATCCCAAAGAGTACGTAATGTATAAGATGATTAAAACTACCGGTTTTAATGCTAATGCGTGTGCACACAAGTATGATGGCGAATTTGATCGCCTAATGCCTACTGTTTCGAAAATCTAACAGAAAACTAGTTGATAGTTGAAGTTTTTTAGATGATTCAGAAATAGCAGGTGGCAAGTAAGAACGGAATGATCTTAAAAGCTAAATTACATTATAAATAAATTTAAAATTAATTTTTGGAGAGCAGACAGCCTATATCAACATTCTAATAGATTGATACCAGCATGTTCTAATTTTGATTTCCATCTAAAGCTTAAAGTTTTAAATTAGATTTGAATCAAAAACATACCTAGCGAAAAACTAGTTCGACTAATTTGACGTTCGAATTGATTATACATACTAAACATTTCTTTATTTTTTAAATAGAAAGACGAAATCTAAAAATTTTCGCCATACAGTGCGCGCGTTTTCAATTTGAACATTTACCGTGACCTGAACATTTTTGATTTTTTATATATATATATTTCAAACGTGATCAACCACTAAAATTTCAATTTACAATTTTCAAATTATCACTAAACGTGTTCTAATATAGGTAGATATAATTCTGACAAATGGTTTCCCACTTTAGAAAATAGAGTATTCAGAAATTACAGGGCTTCGCTTAAGTTTCTGAACCATATTTCACAATATTTCGCAAGAAGAGTATATTAATGACACCTACTAATTACTCAAAAGAAACCGTAAACTAAGTTGAAACTAGGAAGAATTCAATTTTGACGAGTCTAAATTCCTTCTAAACATATATTTGATATTGCTTCGGTCCTAGATTAGTAAGAAATATATATAGTAACGGGAAACCTAGACATAAGTTTATGGTCAAATGAAGCATTCAAAGTTTGGGAAAGTTAACATAGAGAAAAGATTGTTTGAAACCTTAGTTAGGATCAGAATGTGAAATCGACCAAGCTAATTCGTGTCAAGCATACAACGAGCTAATAGCAGAGGATTTTCCAGAAACTAAGAAAAACTATGTTGATAGAAAATAGTTCTCTCTAAAGTTTTCCCGTTGAAAGCATTACGAGCTTGAGTAAACATAGCAAATACTGGAAGTCTGAAAATAGAATCATTTTGGTTACCAAGTGTGTTTACTTTATTTTGCATAATGAATTTTATACGAAAAAAAAATGTACAATGTGGGGACTGTATTTCTCACTTCAGATAAAAAGTAAGCGTCAGCCGGCTGTTTGCAAGTGTGTATGAAGAGTTCAACATGCTTTCTTGGCATTTTATGGGTACACATGAAAGTTGGATACCAAAAGAGAATACCAATCCAAATAGTGGACTGTTATAAAGCGGAAAGTGGAAAGTTGATAATGTTTCGATTTCTTTGAACACGAATGAAGTTCTTGACATGGACACCAATTCGATGAAATAAAAGTCAGTACTGCAGAACACTATGAAGCACTTTTCAAAAGATAAAAGGTAATTATCTAGAAAAGGCATCTTCAAATGGTAACAAAAGGGCGACTTAAAAGCGTCCTCAAATCGTGTTATTGAGTAAAAATTAACGATACTAGACCAAACGCGCCCTCCTAATTTTGATTCAAAAAATTTTGTCGTAGAAATGTGACAAATAGAAATGTATTCTAGCACGCGCACATATGAGCAAAAATATAATTCTAAAATTATGATTAGATACATTTGGTAATACTCTTTTTCGTAACAGTAACAATTCTCGATTATTGTAACGTCATTTTGTAATCATGCTGTGAAAAATCGAATCGTAGTGCACGCTTGGCCCAAAGGTTTGAAATTGTTCCGAAATCACCCCCTTCGTTCAAGCAAGACCTTCCTGATTATCATCTATTTCCAATACTTGAAAATAAAGCGAAGATAGGGTAAAGAATGTAAACTAATATTTTTACCACTTTGAAGTTTACCCCCTGGAAGAAAATCAAAGTCTGAAGAAATGTTGAGAGAAGGGTGTTGATTGTTTTTTTCTTTCAATGGTGACGTATTACTGAAAACGTTGAATGTACTATGATATTTATTGCGACCTTTACTTTTGATATGCAGTTAATATGATAGATGCGTATGCTTTGTTCTTGAAAATAATCCATTGTTAGAGAGAATAAAAAGAATGAGTGATGCGGTAGATATCGTGTGGATTTACAAAGCGAAGAAAAAGAGCAGAATTGACAATAAAACATGAAGCTGATAGGGTGATTGTTGGGTTATTTCAATAAAATCTAAATTCGAGGACACAAAAGCTGGCTTAGAAGAATGAGTCCAAAACATCAATTAGAGCCTAAAATGTAAAGTTCGAATGACAGCTTCTGAAGATATAATTTGCATGCGTAGACAGGGATAAACCACCTTCAGAGATATAACTCATTTCTTGGGTTTGCGCCTAGATAGAAGAAATCTTGTTAACTTAAATGTTTTGAATAAGGGCTGATTCAATATTGATGAACAGAAAGCTGTGAAGCGCAACAAACTTACTCACCAAATATTAATTTTTCATCAAATGTATGAAATCGTATAAACTTAAAACAACACCATTAACAACAAAGCAATTTCAAAATTTCGTTTACAACCCAAGACCTCAAACATCGAACTTTCTTATGAGACAAAAGTATTTGCTTCTACCTGATCTAAATTCTAAGCCATACTATACTAGCGCTTCGATAGAATGGAAAAGTGTGAAGAATCGCAAAAAAAGGAACACATTTTTTTGTAAATTTGATTAGGAACATACAGCGAAAGATGAAAATAAAAATTACTAATTTAGTTGCCAAATTGAATTGATAACCCTTCAACAAAATTTCGGAGAGTGCTTTACTTTACATTTATATTATTCGTTTAATAGAAATAACTGTAAATCTCAAATATCGAATGTTACAAAAAACGGAATTTAACGATGAAGAGAAAAAATTATTACGTATTAAAATTATAAAAAAATATTTTGATACGCAATGATAATTTCCCCAATTTTAAGTAAATGCAAAAATGTAATTCTTCGCAACTGGAAGGATTCTTTTACATATCTTATCTAAACATTTACATTTAAACTTTCGTAAACACAAATTACTTTATATTTTTAATGGTTTCTGAATGTTTTAAGTAAAGAAAGTTCTTACAATATTTCTGGGACTGTATACGACGAAATACGTATGTATATAAATAAGATACAAGATAATCGGTGTATACAAATAGAAGGAGATGGTTGTTGAGGACATCTACATTAAATAATCGTATTTACACATCCATACTTGGCTTATATAATTTACAGATAAATGACTTATGGAAACAAAATAAAACAAAACAAAAAAACGATGTACAGATATTAGTTGCATCGTAGCATAGTTCATTTTGAGAAACAAAAGCAAAATCTTGAATTTTTTGGAAAAATAAAATGTCAGTGTCATCGATTGTAACGCGTCGGAGCTACTTTTTCACTTCCGAATGGTAAATTTAACAAAACTATGGGACACTGTTTGCTGTATATAGAAGAAATACCATCTGATAGTCTACTACGCAAAATTTTTAGTTTCAGTTGTATTTTGAAAATGACTTCTTGGCAAAAATGATGGAATGTTGGCTTCCCAAGTTAAAATTATAAAACAATGTACGTGTATGTGTCAAAAAGTATATGTATATATATATATATATAAATAAAAAACAAACGAACACAAAAACGACAAGGGACAACTGATAAACGAACAAACACAACAACACAATATTATTTGTTAATCATTCCGAAAAAACACGACATTAATATAATATTAGTTGGAGACACTTGGAGATTTCAGATTCAAGAACAAAATTAAAATAAAACAAAACTAAGTCTATGTTAAAGCAAAAACAAGCGCTGACATAAGCACAATATACGAATATGTATATGTAGTAAAAACCGATAATCTGAAATTTCCACACCTAACTACTTAAAAATCCATATATACATATTTCATTAATACGCATTTAACCAATGTAAATTCAGATGAAATATGGATAACGCATGTGCCAATAAATGGGAATAGATTCGCTTTAGTGATATGCATGTTGAGAGAGTTATAATACAACCCATACCAGTACATCGAATTTCTTATTTTACAACACCCAGTATTTTATGTAGTGCTAGTAAGTATGAGAAGTAGGAATATAAAGAATGAAAACAAACGTTAAGAAGTTGCTTGACTACAAAAATCAATGGAAACATAGCAAGGACCGTTGACAGCACTGAAATATTTTATCTAATGACGCACAATTTGTAACAGGACCTAACCAATTGTTAGTTAATCAAAAGTTATCCACCATGTTTTGATAGCAACGAAACTTTTTCCCATAACCAAGTCAATTTCATTCTGTTCAAAATTTGTATTTCTACAAAATGATTTTTATCGAAACCAACTTCTGAATACGAAAAATGTATTATATGATGTCCTAATGAATCACCATTTCTAAAAATGATTCGTCTAGATGCGCAAACAAATCTTTAGTGCTACGACATAAATCGTTATAGAATGTTTTTCTTTATTGTATGCCGGCACACATTTAGGCAAAAAAGTGAATAAAGGTGATAATCTTGACTAGTTTATTAACTGACATCACAAAAGAAACCACTCAAAATTCCCTAAATGACTCCTACATTTTAAATTTTGAAAAATCCAGAAACAGGTCAATCGTTATAAAAAATTCTTAAGCCTTTAGCACTATATAGGCGAGGGCAGTGATACTTTAAATATAATTTGATGAGCCTCTCGTTTCATCCACAACTGAGATTGTATGAAAAATTAATCGGGTTCTTTACAACAAATTACTTATCGATCAGTGAAAATTAAGTAGCACACGTGATATCAAAATCATTAATTACTAATTTTATATACCCCAAACTCCTCATCTTACAAATATCGCGACCGCGGGCTTCTGAGAAATATATAATTGATTGTATTTACTTGTTGCTTATAAAATTAATGTGCGATAACTCGCCGGTTTCAACAGTTCAAAAGGTTGAATTAAAAATTGTTTAGAAGTAAAGGTTATTTTCAGCAATACATTTGACAGTTGCAGCAATAATTTTTTACACTTTTCAATTTTATAAAGCAATTTCTTGGTAACAACTTAATCGACTTTTATAATAAGGAACCAAACAAGAAAGAAATCGCAGTTGTATAGAAATAAGAAGCTCATTGGCACGGAGGTTTATTTGATCACTCGGGCCATTTAAATTCTTTAGAGGATTACCATTTCTCCGACAGGAAATTTACACTAAAAAATTGTGAAATGTTTGGCCTCGTTTCTGATATTGATCGAAATATGAATACAATACCATTATTTAAGAATTGTTTTCAAGAAAGAAAATGCAATCGAAAACAATTAAGAATGACGACTGCGAAAGTTAATTTGTTCACAATACTTTGCAGTGGGAGCTTTTAAGATTTCTTTGTCTAAAAACCAGAACATTAAGTTGTCAGAACGCATGTGCCATGAAAAGGTGATATTTGGTAATGAAAATAGAATAAAATGTAGAGGACTCTCTATAAACGACCTAATAATAAAATTAGTTAACAAGTAATCGCGCTTACTTTGTAAGCTTTTGCACGGTTACTTGTTAACTGCCTATTAACGAACCTAATTTTATTAGTATATAGAGAATCCTCTACATTTTATTTTATTAAAATTTTGAGAGAGCTAATCAAATGCGCATTTCCCAGTAAAGGCATAGAGTCTAAAATCGTAAGCATTTACGCAGGAAAAATTAGTAACAGCTTTTTATGAAAAAATGTGTTGTTTAGTACTTGACCACATTTCTAATTTAACAATAATCGAAATAGGACTGTAATATCATTCTCTAAGGATTGTTTTCAATTAAACAAAATCACAACAAATCCTGCTCTTCAAAACAGTTGAGAACGACGACCATCAAAGACCATCATTAGGCTAAGTTGGTTTAAAACTGTGTAATTTATAGCGCAAACTTGGAATTTGTCTCTCTTTTGAAATCAGAGCATAAAGTCCTACTATTTCTTTTTTAATAGAATTCGACCATTTTGAAATGAAAATCAACTTATTTCTTGCTGGTCCAAATTTTTATTGAAACATTTTGTTAATCAAATTAACGGATATTTCTTTCTTTGCCTTAATCTTTTTGGGAAGCATCTTTGCCTAAAATTTACGTTCGTGAAGCACTACCGTAGTGATGTGTTTGACCCAAGTAATGAAATCGGAAGGCAGTTAAAATAACACATTGTAAATGCAATTGTCTTAAACATGAAATGAAATTATAACTCTCGTGCTTAATCCCAGTAAATCCTTTCATCCAATGACAATTTGAAATCGCGTTTTGGAGTGAATGGTGATGAATGGGGAAATTCCCAACATCCAGGAATGATGTGCCATACAACACTAGCTCATAAAGGCGAAAGAATTCTAACTAAGAATTGAGCTGTAGTATAATTTGTCTAAATTAGCAGCTCGAGTAGCTACTGTTCAGTTAGCAAGTGGACAAAGTAATATGGTCTAATATTTATCGTAATTTTATTTTTGTAAAAATATTTGAGTGAAACAAATTGTGATTATATCATGTCGCTAGGTGCGTCATGATGTAATCACATTGCGATAACTTCACAGAAATCAGTGTCAGTGAGTTTATTGTTGCTGGTTGAATAATAATTCGCTCAAATTTACACCAATTATTAAAGATTTGATTGTTAGAGTGTCATAAATTTTGATATCTTCAAAAATTTGCAGTAAGAACATGAAATATCCGTTAATTGCTCTGATATATTTTATTATTGTAATACAACGTTGTTATAAAACGATTAGAAAATTATGTACTACAAATCTTGCTAGATTTATATCAATTGAGTCTAAGCACGATGGTATTAGTTTATTAACTATCTTCGCAGTAAGAGCGTTTGGAAAAATTCTCTTTTCATACGTGTAGTAATTAACCCAAGATATCCGTTAGAAAGTAGTTCCAGCACTAAAATCTTTCAGTTAGTTACAAACAACATAATGAACTATGCTATTATATAGTATAAGTGTGGACATATGTTGCAAGTAATTGATAAATCTGGCTGCTCAAGATCGGGTATACTGCTTAGTGTCAATCTGCAGTTAATGTTTAATTAGTTTTGGAAAAATTGTAATGTAAAAGCTCAAATGATTTGCTTAGATTATGAATGAAAACACAGCTACGAATAGCGTGTTAATAATATGTATTTGGATGAACACATTCCATGATCTTGAAATTGAACGTAATTTTCGTGTAATGTTGCTTTTTATTTGCTTTCGTTTGCTTCATTTTACTGATGTATATCAAAACACAGAATTTTATCTCAAGCTGACCCAATAATAATGATTAGAAAGATACCAGCTTATAGAAATGCTTAGATTTCTATTAAATACCTTACCGGAAAGTTTATTTTATACTCATACTCAAATACCTAGATATGCACAACTACAGCAGCAATTGGATTCATTTGCTTATTATATTCCCATGATTAATTCGTGTTGGTACTTCAAAAATTTAGCATTCAACAACTAAGTATGGATTTTTAAGTATATCAAATCTATCCCGAGAATAAAGTAAAAAGGGATAGATTCAAGATATCGTTGGATCTTCACTTTAGCAACCGATCGCGATTTCAGTGACTGTACAATTTGAGTGACGGTGCGGTTTGAAATCAAAGAACCAACAACATCTTCCACTAAAAATCAAACAGAAACGCGTTGAACTGCTAGTTTGATATCTTTATGTTATGGTTCACCAAGTTCAACTTATCTCTGTTTGAGAAAGGTAGCTTGTAATGAATATACAGCGATCTCTTACCTTGTGATGTTCCTGCTAACGAATCCGCATTGACCAGTGACTGGTTCAGACCTGAAAGAAAGAGTACTTCAGTTTAAACGCAGTTAACTGACTGTTAACTGCCATGCCCTGATATTATTTCATCATTCTATATTATTGCTGTGTATTAAATTAGGGACTGTTTCTATCGGGTTAGTTGAGGGAAAATTTAATAGACGAACACCAAGAAAAAAAAAAACCTCGAAACGTTGAAGAACAGAACTAAAGGTATAACTTATCGGTAAGAAGGATTTATGGATTTACTAAATTCAAATATTGGGAATTAAACATTAAAATATAATTAGATGTGTACATAAAAATACATTTGACTTTGACCGTCACCATTATAGTAGTTTTTAAATATTCATCTATCCTAGACGTTTCTCTTCCCTTATATTCGCGCGTGTATCCAAGTTATTAATCTATCAGACAACCCCTTGATCGAACACGCCCTTTATTTGCCACGACGAAAAAATATAATAAATCGAGAATAATATTACAAATAGTAACAAATAATACAAACAATAAATAGAAAAGAAGAAAAATGCAGTTAACATAA
Organism: Chrysina gloriosa; assembly: GCA_038088585.1. Lineage (NCBI taxonomy): Eukaryota > Metazoa > Arthropoda > Insecta > Coleoptera > Scarabaeidae > Chrysina > Chrysina gloriosa. Next base: position 12,028,957 of record CM076092.1, read on the forward strand.
TTTTCAAACTAACTACCTATTTTTAATTAGAATATATTAACAAAAAGCAAAAAAATATAGAAAATGTTTGTAAATGGCGTTTAAAATATGGAATTAAACGTCGGCTTCTGTGAGTAGTATTAGGAAAAATATAGTTTTATTGTGACACACTGAACAACATACAAAAAAAAATAACTAGATTATTCATTTACGAATATTTCTCTTAATTTTTTCGCGATTCAGTTTAAAGATATGTTAGGAAGTTGTGTAACAGATACTAAAACCATCTTAATACAGGGGAAATGAATTACCTGGAACGAAAGTCTGCTTACAATGAACCAATTCTATTGTACCCGAAACTACACTACAAGCGACTCCATTATAGATGGATTCGGCTGTATATTAGACGTGTAAAAGTTGATAGATAAATACGTAACATACTCCAATTTCGTTCTTTGAAGCCTACGTATATTTTTAAACGGAACATAGAAATTAGGATGTAAACGTCAAGACCAGGAAAGCTTTATACCTGAACATTAATTTGTGATTTATTCATTAAGGATATCAGTGTAGTTGTCGACATACGCATTTTTAAATATGTAAAAGTAAAAAACGTGTTATTCCACTTTATTCTAAGTCACAATTATTTTCTTCATTTTATTATTTATTATAGATCTACTTTAAACTGACAAAATATGCAGCGTTAATCGTAAATAATTCCGCAAAAAAGGAAACATCAACTCTTTCATGGGCTGTATAGCACATTATATTCAGCAAAAAATGACAAGCTAATTCTATCAGGAATAGTACCGTGGAGGTGATGCATATCATCTATCCTGCTTAGATCATTTGCCAAACCGGTACTGCCTCCGTTTCTCGTAGCCTATCTAGAAAGTTTTTTATTATTTGTATCTTCGTAGACTTTTATGGTCGCTGTGAATGGTAGGAACTATCTTACAAATTTTGCTGTGTGTCACTATTTGACATCGAAAGATTGCTGCTAGTTTCTTAAGGAACACTGAATGTCCTGAAGAAGCTAGCAACATCAAGAACAAAACGTTCATATCAAACAGCAACACAACAAAACTTGAAAGAAGTTTGTACCATCTTCATTTACTTTTGTATACACGTGTACTCAGAAAATTTACTACATCAGCGTATATTTCGAAATTTTAGGTTCGAAATATATCATTACTAGAGTTTGTTAAAAGGTGATCGAATTTTATTATTCAATGATAAGTTGTCATTGATAAAATTCGGAGGAGCGGCAGCGTCAGTTCGATTTACACTACTAAATGATAACAAGTCATCTACCTTTTTAACAAACTCTAATCATTACGGCATAAGAGGAACAATACATATGTATATTGTTAATGTCGTACCTGCAGTGTCGAGGGCGGGCAAGTTGTCAGGCAACTAATTTTAAAAGATAAGTGATTTGCATCATCAATGAAACGTGATTTGAAAGCTGGAGATAAGAACTTCTAGGGACTTCTTTTATAATAAGTACAGATGTGTACAAGGTGATGAGACTATCAGGAACAACGTTTTCGGTCGTCTCGTTTTATTTTGTAGATACTAAGTTCTATTTTGGATACAACAAGCTTTTATCTGAATCCAATTCTTATGGTGTAAAATTCTTCACTTCCTCACGAATGCAAGTTCTAAAAATCGGGACGGTGCCGATTCGAATTTGAAGAGGGATTTTTGGATTTTTTTGCTACTGCAAATACTCTATACTCTGAGTAGCTTAAGCCTCGATATAAAAGGAGTCTAGTGAAGTTATACTTGCTTAAGAGGATAGAAATCTAAACAACCACAAGCTAAAGATCGGCATAATGTGATCTACGATTTATTGGTTTTGATCCTCTACCACACCAATTTGCATTTACAAATACGTATTTCGATAACTAAGTTGTCATCCCCAGATAGGAAAGCACAAAGGAAAGAAAGCATAACTCATCAACACTGGTTAAAAGTGTTGATTCTTTCTTTTCTTCGTTTTTTTCACCAATAAGGATGCCGAGTGGGTTATCGAAATAGGTATGTGAAAGCAACCATGTCAGATACGGTAAGGGTAAGAACCGTTTTAGTTAAGAAATGAGATTGAGAAAGACTCAATCACGCGAATTATTACAAATAAGTGAAGTATCTACTCTGTGTGAAGAATTATCTCAACATTATTTATTCGAAGCGCCCCGATTTCTTAGTTACGAACTCCTCTTAATCGCAACATTTCACTGCGACTCTTCGTATGAAATTGTAAACTCACGTTACCGGATACGAGGTATACGTATACGAGCGCTTTCGTAGTTGTTATTTCAGTTCAGAAAAAGAAACCAATATGGCAATAAATAAAATTTTAACGCAACCTCTAAGAGAGGGTGGGCTGATTTTCTCTGTTTGGAAAATCAGATTTGAAAACTGCTTTTTACAGATCCACTCTGAAGATTTGAAATAGAGTACCAATCAGTACGCGACATTTAAAGATAATACGTTAGATAAGTGGGATGATCTTAATTTCGCAACAGAGTTTTAATACATGTGTTTAGAATATTTGTCACAATTTTCATGTCTGCGATTTTAACCTTCCTATACTCACGTCAAAATGAAAGACGTATACTATACTATATAAATCGGTCTCACAGACCGTATGCGTGAGTATAGGAAGGTTAATGAAAAATGTCATATTTATGCCATATCTTTTTAGGGAAAGATAGATCTGTATCTGTAAGTGAAAACGATAAAATGATCGTTTGGTATTCTGTCTCTATGTAGTGTTTACATCGCATTTAATAAGTTTGTGATCGTGTTTCAAGTTAGATAACATGAGAAAAGCGCTTCCCAAATCCAAATATTTATCGAATATGACAACTTCCAAGATAACTAAATATATATATATATATCCAAATACCTACTAATATAGTATTTTGGGTTGCAATACATTCATAAATGAATAATCTTTAAAGTGAAAGCAACGTAAATATTCGAATTTATAAATGTTGCTCGAGTATTGCACTTGAGTATAAAAACTTACTAACCTCCGAGGCCAGTTGGATCGGCGGCCAAAGGAATACCAAAATTAAAATTTCCAAACAATTTACTTTCCGCCAGGTACGGCCCCATAGGACTGTCGTGATCTTCGTGATCCCCGCCGCTGCTTCCCGAGTGAGGTCCCTGAGGTAGATTGCTAGGTCCGTTGTCGTTTGGCGCATCCGAATCGTTACTGTTATCGTCGTGGTTACCACCGCCACCGCCTCCGCCTCCTCCACTACCCGGACACAATGTATCCATTTGCTCGTGTTTGATGGAGTCTTCGCTCATTCTCATCGCCGCATTGTTATTCGTTGGTGATGGAGAACAAGGCCGGCTTTCGTTCTCAGTACTGCTGATACCGTTACCTTCGACCTCCGGTTTGACTATACTACTCGTATTCAAATTGAGGGGGCGACTTTCGAGAAATCGGCGGGCTGAGTCTGAGGCGGGGGCTGATGCGTGCTGAGGTTGAGCTCGTTGTTATTGTTGCCGATAATGTGCTGCTCGGATCGGGCTCGCTTGTGCTCGCTTTCTGGGTCGGTTGAGATACGGCGATCGCGTCGGTGGTGCATCGGCATTCTGCGTAACAGTTGGTTCACCGTCGAACCGTGTGGAGGTGACGTCGGCGACATGAACAGACTATCCTCTACTAACTTATCGGGGAATGCACCGAGGGGATGATGATGGTGATGGTGATTAGAGGTTGCGGTCTGTTGATGCAATCGCAACGGACTTTGTACTTGAGCCAACTGTAACAAAATATCGGTTATAATACATTACCCTGCATAAAATTATGAATTAATCAACATATGGAAAGTTGAAGTACAAAAAGTAAGAACGTCTGTTGTTTAGAAACTTGAACAAACTGGTTTTATTTCAGTTCGTACGCAACACTGAATGAAGACAACATTGTCAACTTTGGCATTCAACCAACTACTGCTTTGTATATCATCAAATATCTGCATGTCTTTCGATATATTAACGAGAGTTTGTTAAAAGGTGGTGCCGGATAGCTGTAATTTTCAACTCATAGTCCATCTCGACAGTACTGCGAGAGAGTTTAAAGAAAGTGACAGTACGTTGCACGCTGTACGCTAAGTACGCTGGGATGGGACGCCCAAAGGGTGTAACGTTCCCTTCGAATGTGGATAAATATCTCGGGGATTTCCCTGGATTATCCGCATATTTATTGCACAATATAAAAGTGCGCAACTGCCGGTAACACCTTTTAACAGACTCTATTTATTACTACCAGCGTATTTATCTCAGAAATCTTTGCTTTGGAAAATTGGAAAGATGATTTTACGTTTCGTGGATATGGATTGTATAATTGTCTTACATAACTCTATTTAGAACACAAGAGATATCACGTGTGTTGATTCTGAAAGTTTTCAATTGATGGTGTGCCAAATGATGATCAATTCAGAATACGTTTTCAGCAAGGATAATTAATTGGTAGCAAGCATTTCAGCACATTCTAATGTCGTGCAATTCCAAAAAAAAAAATTAGGTCAGCCTCATTAGCTCACCATACTGTACTAGTTATATATACAAAAAATAATTTGAATAAGTCTATTGCTACAAGACCCAACCCGCAGCAAGACGTGGATTGTTTTTAATTTATATTAACGTGTTAAATAGCTTTTCGACGTCTTATTGTAGGGTAACGTATACAGTTATTGTCACATCCACATTGATTGGCACCATTTGTGTTCCGTTCATATTCTTAAAAATTTCTTTCATTCTGGATAGATCTCTGCGCGTTAAACAAAGTTTGGTGAACTGTTGTGATTTGTGTAGTTGGTAAGTTCTTATGGAATAATTAAGAATGATTGTAGCATTCAATAGCAGTTTTTATCAAATATTATTTTGGTCTTTAGTTAGTCATTAATTATAGCAATAAAATAATGCATTTAACTATACTTCGAGACATGTTCTAAGCTTAAATTTTCGATATATAAGTATTATTAACTCGGGTGACAACAACTATATCAGATATTAGTTTAAATATAATTATTGGCACAGGATGCCAATTAATGTATTTTCAGTCTGAAACAAAACCTACTGATTTTTCCCTTTTTCAAGTTATCTTTAATCTTATACTAGAGAAAAATATGAGAAAACTTCAAATTTCGAGCGTATGAATAGTTTTTGGGATACACAAATTATTGTTAATTGCACTATGCTAATTGCTGTATTTAAAATTCTCCACGATTAGAGTGTTACACCTATTTATATATACATATTTCGTTACCTCATTTCACGTAGACATTAAGTTATATTCTATTAAAACAACTACGCGGGGTGCACATGCTGTTGACTATCGAAAATTCCCCGAAAGAAATAATATATCGAATAGCAACCACTGGCGACCTATAACTCTCATATGCAGCATTTGAAGAAATAGTTGGTCGATAATACATTCAAAAGTTTAGACTGTTCCAGAAATTTGAAGAAGACTGCAACGATGAATTTATGAAATTATGTAAGTTGTACAAAGAACTAACCGGCACCCATAACTCAGGAATCAACAACTCTAGAGTGTATCTATCCAAAATTGAAAGAAACAGTGAAAATTAACAGTGGCAAAACTATTGATAAGCTATCTGAAGCCGATTTCATAGAGATCTATAATCACCTTCAGATAATAAACAGTATAATTACAAGTGGCGATAACAATAACACGATGGTAGAAAGCTTCAATATAGCAAAAACGATAGCAAATATGGTACTGCTGAAGGCAATACAACATACAAATTAAACAATATAGGAAGAGGAAAGGATTTGTTAACCAATAACAATACTTATCTATTATCTTACTATTATCAGGAGTATTGTTAAATGGATGATTTGGTTATTAATATCCCAATTGTTGGAGGAGAAGAACTCGGAAGATGTTTCACTGAAAGAAGTCCTACTGCCAATATATCCAGAAGCACCAAGTCGAAAAGGAAAACAGATCGACCATCACAAAAATGTAAAAAATAACAAGAGCAGACAGAAGAACGCAAGGAAATAAGAAATAATAAATTTGAGTCAGTCGTGAATTGGATTAAAATTTAATTATTGGAGAAGAATCTTGCACATAAATTGCCTTACAACCCAGAAACTCATGAGAAATTTTATATCAAGATTACCATTAAAAGCAATCCTTAAGTATGAACTATTTTCGAAATACATATATTATGTATGTAATTTACTTTCATTACTAAAATACGAGTATGCATCTAAAACGCATATGTCTACTTAAATCCCTATATAAGTATATTCATTCAATTCTTGAATATCAATTAATATGTCCCAACTGCCAATAACTATGATTTTGGATATTTCTAAATTAGCAATTTTTTAAATTAATTATTCAAAAGCATAAGATTGATTGGTTTGTACAGTATAAATACTCAATGCTTCCTGAATTGAATCATGATTTTTAATTTGTTGTACACTTACAAGGAGAAGGCAAGGTAATCGGATTTTTGTAATTTTTGATATTTATGGTACGTGTAGTTTGGACTTTAAATAAGAATATGTTTTTTTCATTCTTCTTCTCATATCAAAAATGATGAACAAACGAAATATATGAACTATATGCAGGAACATTCTTCAAGTACTTCATTAAAATGCGCAATCGATTGATAAACAATATTCATTTTGAATTAACAATAAGGTTTCTTCACAAAAAAAAAACGAACGGAGTCAGGTAGGAAATGAAAATTTCTATTATTTTATATCTAGTATGCTACATTTTACGCAGTGTGGTACGAGCCACAATGGTAGTTATTATAGAAACATGGGAAGCAACATTTTTTTATTATTACCTTATTGTTAACTTAATTCAAAATGAATATTGTTTATCAACCGATTGTGCATTTTAATGAAGTACTTGAAGACTGTTCCTGTATACAGTTCATATATTTCGTTTATTCATAATTTTTGATATGAGAAGAATGGAAAAAACATATGGTGCGTTTTGAATGGAAGAAAAAGAAATGTCCAGTGACGAGACCCGAACCACCGATCTCGTGAGTATCGCACCAAAACGCTATCGACTAGACCACGAGCCCAGTTGACAGTTGTATTATATCTAGTGGATTTAACTGGTGGGTGAAACTTCAACATCGATTATCTCGGTAATTTATAAACGTTGCGTCGAACTACTCCAAAATATTCTTATTTAAGGTCCAAACTACACGCACCATAAATATAAAAATTACAAAAGTTCGATTACCTTACCTTCTCCTTGTTAGACGAAATTATAAATTGGCAGTGAAATAGTCAATAAATGCATTTCAGTAAAGTGCCAATCATTGTATATGTTACCCTAATACGCAGACAATGATAACAAATACGTTTGTCGAATTCAGTTTCTCTTTAAAATAAAATGGCTGTTCTGCATGACAAGTGATTGTACACACACCAGTCGTTTGGTTGAAATGTAAGTAAATCTGGGCGAGATTCTATTGAAGTAAAACTTATTATCTCGTTTCTATCAAAGGACAAAAATTTTAACATTCTCAAAATAAAAAATACAAATCCAGACTACAAAGTAACAACGCTTTCTGAATAATTACCATTCTTAGTTAACAACCGAAAATTATAATTGCAACATATCGCCAACGTTTAGTCAAACAAGATTTGTCGGAAGATTATCTGCGGTTTATTCATTAGAAATCAAACTTCAGTGGTAATCTAAGTTCAATGACTTTCCGCGTACATTTTGGACGCTGATACTCGTACAATATGGAATCATTTCCATGCATTATTCGGAGAAAGAAAAAACGCGTGAGTAATGAAACATAAACAAAGAACTTGGTTTTACGCTTGTTTCTTTGTTTGAATTGGTGGAGATGCATTTGAAGTTTGACATGCATCAAGAAAATGAATGTAAATTTGATATTTGTGTAGCTTAAGATGCGTTAGTTTTCGAAGTACATAGGTACGTAGAGCTTTAGCTACTTTACTGATATTTGCTAAATATTAGTAATGTTTCTGATCTCTCAAAGTTTTTTTTTCATTTGACGTAAACACATCGTAACATCATCTTTACGTAAGAAAATTTCATTTCATTCATGGAAGAAGTAAACCAAAAATATTGCGTAAAATCTACCAACAAAAACATTTTGCGCAATATGGCCATTATACGGTGAAAATCACACAACATACATAATTATAAAATTATTACCGATTCCCTGTCATCTCCGTGCTGTTGCGTGAGTCCGCTAACTCGCAGGACTTCGGCTGTTTTGAGGAAGGACGATAGGGAACGCTGATGAACGTTAACTTCCCCGTGGTAAATGAATTCCACCAGGGCGTGCAGGTCTGTCCATGCCACATCTTGCAGGACTATCACAGGGTGTTTACAGGGAGTCGACTGAAACAATAAAGCGGATAAATTACATTGAAAATTGTCGCACATTATTACAGTATGATTACAGCGCATTCTTATCTACTTGTGGAAGTTGGAGATACATTTTAACGAAAAGTTCTTTGTATTCACCTCATCACCGTAGCATTATACTAGACCTACTTTTCTTGCAGACTTATGACTAATTCTTGAAATATCCGTGACAACATGGCATTTTACTTTAAACGATGATAATCATTTGTGGTCTCTTAAGAAGGTTTTGGGCGCGCATAACATACTGTTTAGTAATTCAACGAGTCGCAACCTTCTTTGAATTGTTTAAATGCAGTTTTACAGTTATTTATAATATGAGGCCTTTGAGTATGTAGAAATTACAAAATGTACACACAAATTACAAAAATATACGATTGTTTATGTATCTTCAGCTAATGTTACGTGGTTTATCACTAAAATAATTCATTTATGTCCTGTTTGCTTTGTATTAGGTAACCTTCTTTTTAAAGTGCATGTAAATTGAAAAAAGTGAAAACTGCTGTTTTTGCTGTTTTGATTATCTTTGTCTATCTTAACTACGGGGGCTGTTCTCTTCCCGCTTAGGGTAGTAAAGTAATACACAAAATGTTGACAAAACATGTATTTATAATTTTCAGTGTTCGCTTTTACAGTAAATGCACTTTTGCATCTCTGAAAACCAAACTTCAAAGCATTTTTCCAATCTTCCAGCTTTAGGTGGTTTATTTCATTTTCAATCACCTGCACCGCTTCTTCAGTCGATGTATTATACATACATACTTAAATACCGAACCATTCAAACAGTAGTGTGAGCCCGAACGTTAAATCCTAGATGATCCCAAGGAACACAACTTTCCACCAAAAACTCGATTGATTTCCTTAAAATATTGTTTTACGGTCTAAGCTGCATTTGAAATTGTAAAAAATTATACACGGGGTCACTTTAAGCTGATATATTTTAAATATATGTAACTATAATTGTGAACCGTCAGAGTCATTAAACACGTGAACAACTAGCTTAAATACCACACAAAAATTGTTGAAAAATAGCACACATGTAATTTCAAACAAGCCGATTTTTAAGGTTCGGTTAAATTGTGTACAATTTATCGGACACATAATTTTTTAACAGTTAAATGTTTATGCCAAATCGTTGTTCTCTCAGGGATATGTGCATTCCACTAAAAACATATCTTTTGTGCCGAGAAACAATCTTCAACTGAAAAGATCGATTCTGATCGGGAAATTGTAGGTCTCACTCTTTACACTTCCAGCTTCTAATTCAGACCTCTACCCCTAAATTCCCTTAACAATTTTTGTTTTCCACTTTCTTTAATTACTTATATTTTCTCGTTTTCACATAAGCAGCTTACAGTTACAAGAAAAACGACAGTATTTAGTTCAGCTTTAGGATCTAAACTTACACAAGTGCAAAGCAGTCGATTTATTGTAATCTGCTATGTTTTTATTTGAACAAGTTTAAGTAAATACGAAATAAAATCTGGAGTAAATAAATTTAGAAAACCAAGAAACACAGAGAAGAGATTTAGGCGAAGATCGGGAAGACAAAACGATCAAATACTTTAAGATTTCCGTGAGGTTCCGCTGGCCTCCTTGCTGCTGCATATTCCTTTTCATGCGGTTTTCTCAGACACATAAAATACTTTGAACGTTAGTATCGTCGTTTTCAAAGCAATTGCGTACCGAGTGTATACGTTATTTCGTGTCTTGTTTCGTTCGCTCAAGATCGTTTATGAAGGACAAACAACAACAATCGAAAACAATAAGAAGAAAAGCGTAACGGCAAACGAAAGAGTAACGCGACAAAGCTAACAAAAGAAAAAACAAAGATCGTCTGACACAGTAATGCCAAATGCGAAATGTCGAAGCGTCGAAGGTGTAAATTATTCGATGTTAATTATTAAAGACAGAAAGGTGCAACTCCTCGTGTTTTATTCAGGGTATAACCTATGTAAATTGTAAACTTCTGGTTAGGACAAATTTACAATTCAGGATGTATGGACAAAGTAATCACAACAAGTTTAACTTTAATCGTACGTGTTTACGCGAATTGAGTAGAAATGTTGCATTAATGATAGTATTACAATAATTTTTTATTGGTTTGGGAACTAAGTAGTTCCGTTCTTTAGTGGTAGACGGTTTTTGTTGAGTTTTGGCATACTTTAAGTCGTTAATATCAAACCTATATTGCCTAATATTTGATATTTAAATTTCCGTTAAAATATGTATCGATGGATTTAACAATATTTGTACAATTTCTTCTGCTTTTCCTTTATTAAAATAATTTTCCGGTCGAATATTTTTGGAGCAATTTCGTCTAAAGATTTAACTGCAGGTATTTACATTTAAATTCAATAACTTGATTTATCACCATGTTTATAAAATTTTCGTTTCAATTTGCATAATCGCTTCGTTTAACGTTTTCAATACGTATTTACATATTATTACCTTATTACATATGATTATCCGCAGCTTGCATTGGTTTCGTAAATAAGATGTTGATGTAAGAGACTTTTCTATGCAAGTATTTGAAGTTGTTTCACTATTTTCGTACCCATTTGTTGATAGAATCAAACATAAAAACACCATCTAACCGCAAAACGTATAAAATATAGTGATTCATCGTATTTTCTGTTTACTACTGCTGCAATCTATTTTACCAATGACCTTGTCGAGACAAAAACTTAAGCACACCAGTTTAAAATTCTACAAATATCATTTACAGCAATTCGTAGGAAGGTATGAATGGAATCGTGTATATAATTATTAAAAAGGATTGGGTTTTTCTCTAACGTACCAGTTTGCAAATAATAAAGCAATTGATCTAAAATGTCTCTGGAATATTTTCTTTTCTCAAAATATGTTTTAATTTAAACTCAATAGTTATAAATATTCTCCACATAAAATTTTATAACGTAAAATATCGTCTAGCACGTAGTAACTGTATTTATCTATTTTCCTTATAAATTGTTGAGTATACATAAATCACAAACAATAGAAATTATCTAATCACGGAATTCAGCGCATTAATATTTATTAAACTGACTAGGCGATCATATAAGTTTCGATAAATTACTTAAGCAAGTTAAACGTATGGATGAAATTGTTGATATAGTGCAACGCCTCCAAATGCACGCAGCACAAGACGTATCGGAATTAAGTTAAGCTTCGAATAGAATCCAATTTAAAAACCATTTTATGGAAACGTTCCAGTTTCAATGTTAAATTCTTTCTCATTCCAATTATTGACGTTAATTATAATCGAGGTTTAGTTATAATATGTAGATTACGAAGTAATATGTATGTATGTATAGTTGTATATTCATTAAAGAAACATCGCATATAATCAACTACTAATCAACATCTAGACAATTTAAATTAACGTAAAAAAAGTGGGAAAATTATAGTTTAGAAGAAATAAATTTAGAAAGCTTAAAGTTACAGAAACGAGATTGAGTTGCTTCATAATTACAATTATCAAATAAATATAAGCACAATTTCTATGCGGCCTTAGGTCCAACAGTAAGCTTTTACACGCAGACTGGACCTTCTAATTCCCATCAAGAATTTAAACCACGGAGTTTGGAAGTATAAAACTACTCAAACTCAGTACTGAGCAAGTACATCGTAATATTTCTAAAGAAAATAAAAAGAAGAAACCTCAGCATATTTTTCCCAGAATTTGTAAAGGACGTATTTTTGTAGTCTATACTTATCTTTCACTAAAGTTCGGCTGGAAGAAAATTGAGATCAATCAAGAGGTAAAAAAGAACTTTCTTTATCACGGTTGCGGTTTCGAATGAACTACAGTGAAAGCTACTATACCGATCTAGATATCTCCAGGAACGTATTTCGATAATTGCGTTGCCATCCTCAGTGGAGAAAAACATCAAGGTCACACCACGTCACTGCTGGAACGTGGGTCAAAACTAATTCTGAAGAGATCGGATTTTCCCACTCCGAAATGGACTAATTGTTCGCTACCATTCTTGTGGAAGATATTCTTGTACCAAAGTCTATCCGTTCAGGATGGTGATGATTATCATTAGAGTAAACTTAGTTCATTGTATTCCAAGATAGTTTCCTAATATTACTTCTCCGCAAGGTAGCAAAGTACTTGAGAGACCCTCCTTTGTCCCTTTATTCCTTCAATTTTACGTTGAATAATAATTTCTAGGTGCCTGTTCTCATTTCTGGAAATGTTGATATACATACAGTAATGCATTTTAGCACTTCGTCTTCCAATCGTGACACATTGTACCTACGTGTTTTTTTTTATTTTATAATTATTATATTATATTATATTATCGGGATTTTTCTTCATATCCTTAACGGTCTTGAACTCAGCCGTACCCTCTTTTTTATGTTTAAAGTTCAATACACCGTGCGAGAGAAATTCGTTAGCTTCTTTTCTCCAATTCCACACCTATATAAATTATGATCTGTTATTCATCAGAATAGTTGAAGAAGATATGCAAACTTAATCCACAATTCCGAACTCTTCGAACTGTTTTGGACTCGTTAGGAACAAAATTTAACAATTATCAACTGCAGTTCACTACTACATCATACACTGCGGAACATGGTCTCATTCAAACCTAACTCGTAACATAAAATCAAGCTAAGATCACTTTCAGGTTATCTTTAGAACTTTTGGTTTTATCGCAATTGAGGTGTAGAAATATTGTCTCCTTCATTATGTCATCTTATCAGAATAGTCGCAGATGATACGCTTACTTCACTTTATTTCTTTCCCTATTATACTCCTCCTCCAGGAAAAAGGGATTCGAACTGTTCTGAATTTGTTAAGCCCTCAAAATTCAACTACTGTCGTTTTGTCCAGCTAGGGCTTCTTTTCTTCCTAATTCGCCACCGATAGGTCAGATTGATTTTGCTTGTCTTACATTTCTAAATAGTTTTTCTTTCGTTCGAGGGTCTGGCCGCAGAAAAAAACATTAAGGAGACGATTAATAGAGCAAAAGTGATTAATCTTGCTTCTATTTTATTGGCAAGATCATATAATATTGATTACGAGATACTTTCTGTATTAAGTTGGAAAGAATAGCGAAGGAATTTGAACAGGATGTCGATGAGGAATAAGTGTGGGCGAAGGAAAACTTTATAGCAGAGACTAATAGCATAAGGAAAATGCAAGAAAATGTTTGCCTGGATGTTTTGTTGATAATGAATGTTGGAACAATCGAGGGAATTATAACTGAAATGTCGAAAGATTGCAAAATGGGATGGGATTACTGAAGAAAATAGTTAGGTCAAAATGTGTTATAGAAGAAACTATAAAGTGAATCATTAGGCTTACTGTTTTAAGTGCAAGAAGAAGGAAGAGAGAAAGACAAACAGCATCGGATAAAGACGAATTGTGGAACTATTTATCCACAATTTTAGCAGTTTGTCGATTCACTCTTAAGATCAACTAAATATTAACTTAGTTTAACGGAATATACACATTTTGAAACGTTGAACTGAAATTTTACATAATTTTCAGGATGACTGTCTGGTACTCCAGCAAGTATTAGCCTGCTTTGCCTAGCAATCGAATGGGTAACAATCATCACTACCATTCGGTGTGCTCATTACTTTCGACACATATTGATGTAAGAGTAAGAGGTTAAGAAAGAAAGATAATTTAGAAAAGGGCTCAATTTTGATAAAAATAAAGTAACAAAGCTTTAGTTGTTCATCCCTGCAGTTTGTTCTCTGAGATCCATCCGACTATTTTCTATTGTTCCTCCATTTATGCAGACTAGCCTTGACGGGAAAAAGAAATACATCTTTCTGTTTCAACAATCACTTGTAACACATTTCATGAACATCTCAAGTCAAAGTATCCTCCGAATAAAGCGGTATATCATACGTACATACATACGTATATAGATCACGTTTATACTGAAATAATGTTGAGGGTGGTTATTCCAGATCTTTTGCTGCATTAAGTTAAGGGCCTAAAAACCTTGCTACTGGTTCATTTACGAAGATCTATGCTGGAACGATTATACCAATTTGTTTCAGGTCCCACAATGGGTCCAATTAAGATTAGAAAACAATGTGAGGACTTACATTTCAGGACATGGTTAAGAAGTAAGCGGACAATTACATTGAAATGTCTGCTTTTTGATTGAAAATATGCTTTATAAAAATATTTAGTTACTATCTTAAAATTCACGCAATATGGACTATGTACATATGTTACATTCGAAAATGATTATTTCTGAAACGGTATTTTCCATTCAATACATTAAATTTATTGTCGATTTATAGAAATTCAGTGTTATTATTTTCAGTTACGGATCTGCTATAAATAAAACTATAATTATCATCGTTAATTAGAACAAAATTAGTTTTGTGTTTATCAATTTGTATGCAATATCAAAATTTCTATTCCCAATTAATCCAAAATAGCAAATAAGAACTAGGATGATATGCATAAAGGACACAAGAACTGAAATTTGTAAATATCACGGACAGGATATAGTCGTTATCGCACTTTCTTAATAATTTGAGCAATAAAATTTATTGGCTCATAAAAAGCAACCTGTACAAATAATTGCTCAAACAAACAATAATTCACGAAGTAGTGTTAGACTAATTTATCGTATATATTAATCATAATTTGCTGTTGTTTTACGTACAAACACGTACGTATATCATATCAGTGTTCGTTTGAAAAGAAAAATATGTATAACTTAGCACTAGTTTAATCTGCGTAACTGACCTAAATTCTAGCTAGATCAAGAAACAAGTGCATTATTCGTGTTTGTATTATCATTTTTATCATATCTAACCTACTATTGCTTTATACGCAATTTTGCAGTGGTACACATGCGTAATCGTCAGTTTTAATGAACTAGGCAATAGGATTTAAACGATATGGTTTATAGATTTAACTGCAAGCAATTCTTAATTTAATTGCTCTTTATGGTTATTAATATCCCATGTAATCAGTTTAAACAAAATTGACACAAAACAAAAATAGCAAGAAGTGCAAGTTCCAAGTATATATCACAATTAGCTAGAACAATCTATGTACACACCTATCTAATCTATTTCGGTTTCTAGATACAGACATTGTAACATGATAGTGTGAACTATTTTACTTATTGCACAACTTGAAAATTTTACCTTCCAGCATGTACAGTTAAATAAAAATTTACTGTCGCCTGTTATGGTGCAATTCACTATGATCATAAGTGGGTATTTGCTTAGTAAATAACTATTGTATTATAATTCTTTTCGTGCGTACCTTAGTGTAGTTATGGAAAATTTAAAGACGTCTAGATCCAAACAAAACTTTTATTTCCAAGTTTCCATACGAATGCAAAACATTAAAACCTTGAATTAATCGGCAATTGTAAAACTATCACCCAATATTTCCAGTACCATATTTGCGAATATACATAATGGAAATTAAGTAAATTAGAATAAGCAACTACTGAGTATACACTTCAAACTATTTGTCATAATATAAGTATTTATAAAAAGTTGGGGAACAATAAATGCATTCTGATTTTGTTATCTAATACTTCGATATTTTCATTCGATCTTTTTTCACACAATTCCGCAATTTATTTGGACGTATGTCATATCCTGTTGATTAGATAGACTTTTGAGTCAGAATTTCCTCAATTATTTGTCTGCAACCTCATGTTTGCATAGCCACCGTCACGTTTTGCATATAATATTACTTATCGCATTATCAATAATCGGTAAGTTGCATACATAGTTTAATCACCTCATTTTAAACAAACTTACACACAACGATGGAATACTAATTACATATTAAAGAAAAGAGCTTGTCTTATTATGGAATCATTTCGCTAATAATTTACGGTTAATATATCGAATACACTAAGGAGTATGGGAGTTGTTTCATTGATGGATGAAATTTAATGGAGTAAAATTACCCTAAGATCTTCGGAGAAATAGATGCAAATGTTTTATTTTCAAAAAATATTTCTAATCATCGTAATTCTTTTAGTGACACTTAAACTATTGGATACCGAAGTTATTGTCTTATTTTTTAATTTATTTCATTCGGGAAACGAATTGTGCTTCGGCCATAAAATGCAATCGATATTACTGGTTTTGTCGTGTGGTAGGGGATCGTCATTTATATTGTGTCATTTCGATTACTCTAAATGATAATTTTAAAACTTTATTTCTTCGAAGCGGATATTTCCTAAGTTGACCCTTTATAATTACTTATAGAATCTCCAAAAAGTGATTGCTTGAAAACGCACTTATCTTTTGAAATGCCATACAGTTTAGTCGGCAGAGTAAGCTTCTTAAGCAATATTTAATTAGCTGCATTTATATTATATATACTCAAGTATTATATATTACATTGCATTAAAACTAAGTAAACAGAGTACACCAATTTAAGCGCTGCAGACACGCAAGCTCGTTATAATAGAACAAAAATTCGTAATAAAAATGTTTGACACACAACTTGTCGAATATCCATTGCTAAAACATTGTCCTTAGTGAAATTTAACAGGCCTTTTCCCGGAAAGAAAATATTTTAAGCAATATCGCGCATTAAAAGCGGTTTAATTCCTTGTTAGAAAACCATCTCTCGAACATGGAATGGGGTATATCTTAACGAATACTTGTACGCAGCAAAATATCATATTCGAAAAACTTAAATAAACACACAACTAAATAGAATAGAGATGCAGCGTCGTCGAAAAAGGGTGGAAAAAGATAGGATAGCTAATGTAGAGATGAGTGGATATAAAGCAAGCGCCACTGACCGGGAAACTAGAAAATTAACAAGTTGGTACACATATGTACATAGTTAGAATGGGGTCGAGATAAGTGGGAAAAAAACACAAAAACTAAAAAGTGAAAAAAGGGAATACGAGAGTGCAGTGCACCTGAACATAATTTGCTACATTAAAATGAAGCAAAAAAAGTTATTTCAGGAAGAACAAGAAGGGGAAGAGAAAGTAGAAAAAGAACATAAACCAATTTTTATATCAAACGGGATTAAGTATTTAGTGTCTCCCTTTAGGAACGGGGTAGCGCCTTCATCAGGGGCTGTAAATAGGGCGACTGATCTAACTGCGTTTTTCTATTCTAACAATCGATCGATTTGGTGCCGAGAAGTTGCTGCTTGATCCTCGACTAAGTACACAAACGGTGTAAAATGTAGTATAATTTATAATTTATAATTTTATTTCATTCGGTAATTTAATTAAACAAAATTTTAGAATAAAGTTTCATAATGGCAGAAAAGGAGCGAGGGGAGAAGAAGAGCAGCCATATGAATAAGCCCAGGTCACGGAGAGAGTTTGTAAGTCAAAATGCATTCGTCAACTTTGTAAAAAGTTTCAGAAAATTGCCAGAAAATCAAAATATGCATCAATCTTTAATTTATAAATTGGATAGTGAATGATGATGTAGCAGAACACCATTAGAAAATAGGGAAATCAAGGCGAAAACCGTATTTATATCGAAGGCTCTCCACAAACACAAAAGAATTGCAAGAAATAAGTGCATCCGAATGCCGACTATTAGCACATTTAGAATACAATAAAAACGAAATGGGACTGGGTAAGAAATGAGTTATTAGAGTAAAGTCAAATCAAGACAAACTCATAAAATTGAAAGCAGTCATGTCGAGTGGTATGCAGTATTCTCTTAAGAACATAAAATACTGCAGATCGTGAGAAAATGCGAAGGAGATATGCCAAGGAAGACATGAATGGAATATCTAAAATTACCGGAACAAAAGAAAACGAAGTAGGATATGAAATAAGAAATACTTGATAAACTGGATTAAGGGACGAATGGAAACCAATTCAACATCCTAAACAGGGTATATGGATTTAAGTGAGACGAAGATAAAAAAGTAAAAGGAAGGGTAATTAGTAGCTATCATTTTTGGCCACATAAAATAAAGGGCCAACAGTGGTTTTTTAGTGGGCGGAAGTATTTGCCGATGTCGACTTTGGTATATTCGCAAACTAATCCCCGTGGCCTAATTTTGATAAACATCCAAGTGTAGCCTGATATTAAATTCTTCTTATTATTAATAATAATAATTCACCATTTTTCTTCCGGCTGTGTACGTGCCATAATTTTGTATTATCTCTTTGTATTATTTTATATATCTATTATAATGAATTAAAATTAGAAAAGTAGCGGTCGAGAATAAATCGCCTCCAAATGGTAATTAAACGCCTGAAATCTTTAGAAGCACCAAATCTGAATTTGAATATTCCCCTTGTACAGAAATTGGTGAAGGTAATTTTGTCACCTACCAGAAAGCAATTTCGCGGTATTATTGATATTTAGAAAGAAGAAATTTATTATTTGCGTAAGAAATTGAAGGCCCTTTTAAATAAGGGGTTGTTCACCAGCCATCTATTTTAAGACGGCGGTGAGAATTGGCACCCCATGCACCGTGGTAAAACATTTTTGCGTATAAGTTCATCTGTTTTCGGATTTTCTACATCACTTTTATCGCGTTAGTAGACCCTGTATAATTATGTGTATATACTGTATATGTTCTTTATTGGAATGCCACCCTCTAACCAAGATTAAAACCGTAGGAATGATTGTTTCGAAAATTCGATCCCGTTCGATATCAAACTTCCTCTTTCTCTTACTTTCTTGCAGGCGTCTGCCTTTTTGTTCCAAATTTACATGGATTCTCGCTATCTTTTGGCAGGTTTGCCTCGTGATCTCTCCCCACCGGTAATTTGTGTCTGGCAATTCTAACCATTCTATCTTCCTTCATGCTCAAGATGTGGTGGTTCTACTCTCTTCTTCTTCTTCTTCTCGTCCATTCATTTATTGGCTGTATTTGTAGTTGTTCTATGATATATGCACTGCGTTCCTGGTCCCATGTCATACCCAGTATTCTTCTAAGTGTTCTAATTTTTTCAGTTTCTGGCGTTTATTTTGTTTTATTAGTTTCTACTCGAAATTTCGCAGCATATTTGAGTATTGGTCGCACTACTACACTCTAATTTTGGCTTTTGCGCATAGGTATTTGCTAGATATAAAACTTAATTATTATTATCTCCTAGCGATTTCTGAAGACTAGTTGTGAAGAGTTTTATGGGGGTGCAAAATTCGTATGAGTGTCAATAATCTATGATACCTTAAACAAGTGGAGGAAAACATCACTTGGGTTTGAATAAGTGTTTAGAATAAATCGGGATACAGAGAAGCCGTTTCTTAGTAACAAATCTATTAATGCTCAGAAACAGAAACAAAAAAAAAACAAATTGTGTAAGAAATGAAAAATCAATTCAAAATAGGGGTGTTTTGACCAGCTATACAATATTTTAAAATCGTTGTGGGTTGTAACCGCCTACTGCTTTTTCATTTTGTACAAAACTGTGTAGGTGCATATGCTCCTTCTTAATATCTTTAAATTGCCGGTCTCGGCGCAATAGTATTTTCTATCCAGGGAACAGATAGAATAAAAACTGGGGCAGGGATACCGTAATTTCACTATGCTACGTTACGTGTACTATACTTTTCTCGCCCCTACAAATTGCAGAGGCGCGGGGAAAGGAAAATATAACGTAGAAAAGTAACGGAATCCCACGGCAGACTCACCATTACCGCGCTGTTCAAATAATAAGGAGACTACCCAAATATAACCAATTACATTGAACTGTTTAAATAACGCGATGATGGTGGGTGTAGCATTTACTATGTGTATTTGTTGGATAGAGTATAGTTGCGGATTTTTTTCCAATCGATCCTGTTCAATATAAAGATTGATCTTTTCCGGAATTTTTGAAAAGTTGTTTTGTCGACTGTCTCCAGAATTGCAAATTTACATATGTATCTGTGCCAATAGTGTATGAAAACGTAAGCTTTGCCCCTTCAAAGAAGGAAAAAGATTTCACTTCAAGTGTTTAGAATACACTACGATTTTAGATAGTGATTTTTCGATAATAAATCGATGGATATTTAAAAAAATCATGTTATTTTGAACTGAGGGATTGTTTGACCAACCGTGTAATATATCTCTCGAGATTTTTGCATGAAAATGAATTTTCTTTGAAATCAAAATTTCCACCAATAAGTTCTTTACAAGTTAGCTTCTAGAAACGATTGTATCCGATGGAATTATATTGTTCAATTAAAGAATACCGCTGCATATAAATAAGATATTTGTTCCCTTTGTTCTTTCTCGGAATATGTTGATTTTATCTATTAATTCTAACGTAGTTTATTGATAAGGTATCAGGGAACAATAGACCTCAATTCCAATTTTAAATACTTTTTACAATAATTACTACTAATAAAGATAAAAAAACCGAACTATATAGAACCACTACTAAAAATTTCGCTGCCCACGTGTATGTAAATTTTCTAAATAGCTTCATTTTGCAATGAACGTTTAGTATCTTTATACAACAATATTGAATTTCTATCGTTACATACATTGTTGCTTTACTATCTCCTATTATTAGTATTATACTGTAAACTATAAACAGATTACTACAAGTCTTAGGGTCAGATTTGATATAACTTTTACTACTCAAATGACAAACAGAAAAGAAGTGATTAAACAATCCAATGCAATGCAATGGTAGTCAATATTAGCGATTTTGTTGCACGTCGATAAGATAGTTACTAAGTTAGATGTATAGAATTTTTCTTACCTTTAGTAACTCCCTAAAATATGGACTACAAGCCGATAAAACCACTCGGTGAGCTTTTAAACTTTTTCCATCACAAGCTAGTGTCACGTCCACGAAATCTTCATCATCCCGGAGATTCTCGAATGCTGAAGTAATACTGCTTTGGTAATTGTTCCAACGCAGACAAAAATGTTGTGTATCTACCATCGTAAATATTTTTCACCTGAAAAAAAAATTGCAGGAAAATCAGTGAATACGTCGTTTGAATTTTTGAAATGACTGCTAAAAATGACCATTTTAAAGACCACGCGCTCATTTAAAATGCTAGTTGTTTACTAAAAATGAAAATAATGCACTGGAGGTTGAGGAGTTACCCTTAATTTACACACAAACGGAGTAGTGACAACTCAAGAGAGTAAAACATTCAAACTAAGTCATAACTCCTGCACGTAATCATTACGTTATATTGCTTATTTGCTTGCATTTGCAAATTTTATTAGGAGAAACAATATCTAATGTTTAAAGAGTGAGGTTAGGTCATTCACATCGACTATTGAATCGTATCAAAACAGGACGAACGTATAGGAACTATTCCTAGGAATAATTATTAAAAACGACTTACATAAATAATAATAGAGCACATTATGCGTTGATAAACTCAGGCTGTGTATTATAGAGAGAGATTAATTGTTTATTACGTTTATGCAGATAAAACGATCTATTTTTAATATGTAAATAAACGGCACAGCATACACATATATACGTAGTAGATACACTGTCCGCTGGCTGTCAGAATGACAGTAGCAAAAACTATTGCGGAAACCGATAGAGGGAAATGCTGCGCCAGAGCACTGTAATCCGGGGTTCTCGCCCCGGCTACGTCATCAAAAAATCTAAAAAAAGCACCCGGAATCGGGTGGGGGATAAGGAAAATACGCGAATATGGCCGGTGTCGGTTTATAAAAAAATACACTATAGAAAGCGAAAGCGGTGCGATGAAATGAAAATCGCCCTATGGGAAAGTAATTTCGTTAAAATCGAATAATGATGAGGGGGTAAAAATGTGATTTTTTAGATGATGAGTAAGGTAACTTATTTTGAATTTTGTTAATTGTAGTGTTTGTTTTGTTTCGAACTTTCTCGTTAAAAAAAAGTATGATTTTTACATGATGATCTTTTAAGTTGCTTTCAATAGAAATTATCAAGATGGAGGAGTAATTGTTTAGATAATAATAATAATATTAATAACGAAAATTATAATAGAAATGATTAGTTAGATTAGAAGTTATAATTATGATAATAAGGAAATTCGCGATAGTAGTAGCAGTAATTAATAAACTTACCAAAGGAAGAGCAAATAATAATAGCAATAATAACAAGCAATTATTTCTTATCAAAGTAATATAGTCAGGGAATTCGTAACGGTAATAAAAAATTATTTCTTTTGGGGTGAATTTTACTTGAGCACGGGGAGTCTAATAACTACGAGATATTAAAGTTAAAGTATTCAATTACTTGCTTTTGTTATATTTTTGCAAAACCGGAACTCAGCTGAATTATAATTGTTAACTATTTCTATTTAATGTATGTTTGGTGATAATGAAATAAAATATTATATTATTGTTCTTATAATAGCCACAATTGGTAATAATAATAATAATAATGGTAATAAGAAAATCTTATTGAAGTAATTGCTTAAGTAATTACTGTCAGAAATAAAGTGATGATGAAAGAATTAATATTCGTTTCGCTTCATAATTTATTGTGCCCCTTTTTTATGCAACCACAAATTTAATTAAAACGAATTTAATATCGCTATTTATCAGAAATGACATATACTAACGCAATAATAATAAAAAAGTTAACATGCACACATGCTACAAATCGAAAACTATTATTATTCCTCCCAATATCTATTTTTGTTGCGGTAGTCCGGTGAATAATGTATCCATCGGATTCAATCTTGCTTTTGTTTTTATGATTCGCGTCGATTAATTGCAAGTATATAGAATTTAATCGTGATGCGAACGTTTAGGGCTTCTCGGTTTGGAATTCGAGCAATTTTGATCTTTATTTAAGAATGGAATTATAGCGAGTTGTGAATTGCATTTCTTTAGTTTTTGTCTTTATCTTTACCTGAGAATCTGTGATGCTCTCATTTAAAAAAGCAACAATAGTTCGTCAAACGTCTCGTCCTAAAATCCATGTTTTTTTAATCGGATAACGGTGCATTTTCCGACGCATATCTCAGTGCATTTCCGGTGCGACGTCGGCGGTCGCATTCGAGGGTGTAGAGTGCATCGAGGATACCCAAGAGGAGCAGCAGCAGTCAAGAAATATCAGAAGAGAGAGGTGTCAGGCGACGCCGAGATGCACAAATGACACGCGTCGTCGTGGTCGTCTTCGTCGTCGTCGATGTATCAAGAGAACACACAACTTGACCGCCAAATACGAATCAGTTCGACGGAGAACCGACCCGGGCTATTCAAAATCACGCACACAAAACAAACCAACGGCAGCGACGACAGCACGAGAAACGAAAGAAAAACGCATAAATAAAATATATACAATAAACGAATAATCTGCAGACGTAAAACGTGCGTGTGTGTATGGTATATAGGAGACAAACAAATAACAGCGGCGAGTGTAACACATACAACAGTCAGTCAGACCATCGCAACGTCTACTGAGCGAATATTAAAAATTCAAACGCGCAAAAAATGACGACGGCCCGCGTTTATTCTTTATTGGGACATGGCTATGAGACATCTGCCGTAATAAGCCAACACTAAAAATAGTGCGTGCCGCCCCCTCCCCTCGCGCCGCCACGAATGAAAATGCGCAGAATAAAGAGTACAGGTCCGCAATTAAAAATGTCAAAATAGATGGAAAAAATCGAAGTTTATGCCCTTCCGGCAGGCGAACAGTGCCGTTCTGGTTGAAATAACGACGGGACGGTGGACACGCGAGTGTCCCGTACCATTCTTCGGCGTTCTTTTGGTGCGAAACCGGCGCGAACTTGCAATAAACGAAAGATCAAAATTGCATATTCCTAAGCTAATGAGTGTTACCCCCGCGGAACCGGAGGCGCGTCCCCCTCGCCAAGCGTCGCCGCCGCCACCGCGCGACCCCTCGCAGCACACCCCCTCGTCGAATTTACCCCAAAAAATCATTACGTTCTTCTGAGGTTATATAGAGAGAGGAGCGTTGCGCGCATGAACATTTTAATTCTCTCTCATAGAGAATAAATACGCGCGAGAGTTGTGAGAATCTATTTTTCTCGTTTCGTTTCGTTATTCCGGCGGCGGCAGCGGCGGTGGCGGTGGTGGCGGCGGCGGCGGGCGCGTTACACTCACTCGCCGGGCCATATTTTATCGATTTTATAATCAATACCGCAATAAAACCTGCAATGTTTTCATCTTTATTTCCAGCTTCCCTCTTGTCGCCCGAAGCCCCTCGTATATACGGCCGTCCCTCCCACGTACTACACATCTCTCTATTCCGTTTAACAACAACCACCGCGACGGAACAACAACCCTGTGTAGCATTCCGTGCGTGCGGGTCCACCTTTTTCCGGCACCGCCGACGGTGCCCTGTTTTCTCCATCCCCGCCGATACCCCTCGAATGTGTACACACACGAGTGTGATTTTCACTTTTAATAACCGCGTACACCCCCGCGCGATCTACTCGTTTTCTCTCTCATCAATAGCAAAATTTATTCAAATTGTGCGAAAATATGCAAAAATCTACGATAGTGTAAAAATCTTTTTATGCGTACTATTATACAAGTACTTTTATAATATTAAACGGACCCTTAATTAGTTGCCAAGGAAGAAAAGAAAGAAACACGTAGGACACTATGAATTATTCATCCGTAATTATTTACTTTTGCACTGTATTGCTAGTGAACATAATTTTCATTCTAAACCATCACTAAATAAATTAATTCAAGAAATACACGTGACCGTCTACACCTCATTTCAACTTGGACGATTTATCTAAATATCCAATATATGCACAAATGTACGCTGTATCATACAATGAAACTATAGTTGCAAATAAGAAAGAATAGTTGATACTGAGAATTTAAGAAAATCTTCTTTGTAATCGGTGAGGATTTGGTGGAGGATCAGGTTATATTCTCTTCATTTTAAACCGTTAGCACATTAAAGTAAAGGTTAAAGCTATTTGTGTAATTCCACGTTTGATATATGTCCGCTTATTCTCAGATGAATGAAGTTCATGCCGGGAAAATCTCCAGAAGTCTATAATAGTGGCAGAATTATTTTTCTCTGCACATATGTATAATTAGAAAAACTTTCCTTTGCTCATCAAACCCGCAATTACGAGATATGTATTAGAAGTCTATTATGAACTGATTAACTATTAAAATGATTGAATACTGTTAGTATTTCGGCTTTCTTGTTGTTAAGATTATGCAGATTTGGAGGAAGGTCTGGTTGAGGGATCTTTTCAAAACATTACCATTACGATTTATTTACAAGTTTATGCTCGCATCTATCCATTTATAAAGTCGTACTCAAATTGATAAAATATACAAAGGTCCATATTATCAGTAATACCAGATAAGTTTGATTCTATAATCAGATCTAAGTTTCTAAACCTAAGAAGAGAATAGAAAAGTTGATTTTTGCGAAGTATTATTTCTTAAATAATTACTTTAGAAATTAGATTCTAATATATTGTTCCTAAACTGAAAAATTCTTAATAGAAGTGAATAACTTCGTCTATTCTCCCACCATCTGCCAACTTGTTTTCGCTGGCATTGGTATGAAAATATGCAAACGTCTATAATACCACGGAAGCTTTCGGCTGTAGATCTTATTCTATGATTACAACTCAAATTAGAGCTCAATGGGCTTTTAACGGTAGAAAAATTGTGCGAGATATGTGAAGTGCAAGAGAAAATAAAGTTATTAAATCGTTTGACTACTGCTACTTTCTGTTGTTATCAGGCATTTTATGAAGGACGGAATTGCGAGCTTCGTTTTGTACCATCGCATATTCGAGTAAACTCAAATAAAAAAATTAAATTGCTTCACCACCTTCTGACCAATTCACAAAATTGGGTAAATATAACGAAATGTATGATAAAGCCCAATAGATTGTGTGTTTGCCTACCATCTAACAGTAGATTTGCACATGACTAAGAAGAAGAATGTATTTTGCAATTCTAATGACGATCAAAAGAAAATTTAGGTACAAAAGAATATATGTGCGGTCTGAGAAACTTTGATTACAACCATTAGCTACAACGCAATTTTAATTAAATTAATCAATATTCCCTTATGGTTACTGTTACTGGTACTATTCCTTGCACCAATGGTTTAGAGTGATCGTGTGTGCGAAATTATCTGAGAAGCATATTCTAACAAGTCCATCTTATCAAATCAATGGTCTATATCGATAATATCTACGGAAACCAACGCTTGAATTAAGAAAGCAGAAAAAATAAATTGACTTAGCACGCACCGATTTAACTAACTTTGAATACGAGGTAGAAACTGATGAAATACATGCTATAGTTGTCGAGATTGGTGTGTTAGCGTTTCCCAAGATTTTTACAGAATATCATTTGTATTGGTTTATACAATCAAATCACCTTTCTTCTTTAAAAAGTAAACTCTGCATTTCTATGAATTTTGAGTTAAAATAAACTTTCTTGTTGAAGTGAGTTGGGGAAAAGATTGTAAGAATGTTTATCTACTATTATTTTAATTACTCATTTTAATTGTTTCTACTTGGGCGGCTACGTTGAAGATTTCACATGAATATGGCGCTTTTTTGCTTTAATGCTCTAATAAGATCGGGCAGTCGGAAGAAAATAGAAATTTTGGAAAAAATATTTCTGCTTGAACGTTACACGAGGGGCGCCTTTTAAGTGGTAACAAAAACTGGGAAAAAGAATTCGTATGGAACAAACGTTTTATTGCTATTCAAAATAGTCATCTTTAAGATTTATGAAGTTTCGCATGCGTCCACCAAGCAATTCTCGAAGCATTTTTCTCCATTCTGAAGTTAATATCCCAAAACATAATTTTTTAGGGCTTCGACAGCTTCTTGAACTCCTGAAAGTCGCATTCCATGTTGTTTGACGTTCAGGAGCAGCAAAACATCGTTAGGCGATAAATCATGTAAATAGTGGCAATGAGGTGTTCGGTGTTCCTCTCCTCCAAATAATCAATTGTTGGACACGTTGTGTGAGGGCTGGCATTATCATGATACAGAATGATACGACGCTTTCGATTATTTTTCCTGGTTGCGGCGATGACTTTAGAAAAACTAGTTGTTACCTTAAAACTGTTCTTCGATCTTCTAAAGAATTTAAAGGAATGATTGCGATATGTTCAGTACAGCCGAAGAAATAGGCTCATTTTCTTGGAAATGCTTCGTGAACTAAAACTTTTGTGGTATTCAGTTCATCTTGGAACACCCAAAGAGAGGCTTGTTGCTTAGTTTGCGGTGCATACGAATATATGCAAGTTGGCGTACTATGATGTTGTATACGGATTTGGCAGTTGCTCGGTCAAGTTTTTGAGCATTTTCGGTACAAATAATGCGGAATCCGTTGCGAACAGATCCTTTTCACAACTAAGTGCTCATGCAAAATCGAATGTATTGCAGTCCTCGATGTAACTAAGAATGTCTCTAGCTCGCTTTAAGTCACATGCCCATCTTCTTTAACCATATTGCGCACATCATCGATGTCTTTTGGAATACCAACCGATTTTGTTCGACCTTCACGCAATTCATCACTGACGGACGCGCTACCAAGACAAAATTCTGCAAACTAATGGTATTTCCTGATGACGCTTCATTACCAACAGGTGAACGAAGCGATTTTATGCATTGTTGTTGATATAAACCTTTACTAAAATCGTCAAAAATTATCTAACGAAAACCTTTCTGTGAAATTTCCTGTGAAAATTCTTTCACAAAATTCCTTTTTAAACGTTTACTGTAAATAAACTGTCAATTGCTGTCAACAGTCAAATTCCAAACTGCGACCGTTTTCACAATAACAAATATCAAATTTTATGAAGATAGTATTAATACATTGCAATAGTGCTACTTAGTGGTCGGTTGTAAAAACATAAAAGGTGCCCCTCGTATATTGCTTTTCAATAAGAGTGTGTCTGTATTATGCAAATACGATACCTTTCAATAAGTATACCAAATTAAACACACGAAATGTTGTAACTATTGGTGTGGAGTGGTATGGAGAGTGTCATGTTATGCTGAAATACATCATTGGTATTTGTTGGTGATTCTAATAATCAAAAATTTGTAACAAAATGGAGTCAAATTAACACATAATTGGGGAATGTTTACAGAGCGTACGATTCTAAAACTTCTATACACATAGTATCAAAATAATGTACATTAAATTTTGCAAATATTTATGTTTGCTTTTCGATATCAACAGCAATCGGTATCTAACGAACTGTAGACTGCTAGTAATTCAATTCATTGGAATTACGTTTAGCGCATACATCTGTAATAGAACAAACATTTTGTATTTAAATCCTTAGTATAATTTAAAATTGCCCCTGTCTTTAAATACGTAACTTACTTCTATCTTACATTTTAGTATAGCAGAGTGAAATAAAGGTATTACACAAAACCAAAACTTTTCTTTTGATTAATTGAGAACATAAACATTATTAATCATGGTTTAATAATTAATCAAAAAAGGGAGAGATAACAGGCGCGGTCAAGTTTAATATCTCAACGATGGCTTATGAAACTTAAACTAAATCAATTGACAAACAAAAACAATTTGCTCAACTGAATAGTGTAAAAATTGTTTAAATGCAAGTCATTTTCTGGAATTTTACTTACATGATTGTTCATTATAATTATTGTTGTAATACGATAAGCTGTATAATTTTGGTCAAGTAGTTTTGCTGAAATCTACATATTATTTGCATATGGAGTTTTACACGATCAAAGTCTATGCCATACTAAAATTCATTTAACCTAGTAATTGTTTGGGTGAAATGAATTGCAAATTTTGACTGCTAATTTTAATTTAATTTATACGTATTTAACCTTATATCATGAATATTTCTAAACTTTTTAAGTACATAATAAGTTCAAGTTATACACTTTCTTACGCTCATAGTTAGGACTCAATGTATATGTTTCTGATTGAATATATGTATATCATGTACGTCCCAACAAATTGAATAGCTTTAATTTACCTTCAATCTTAATCCCAAAAATCGGCAGTTACCAGGTTATTCAAAAGGAAGAAGCCATGAAGTATTATCATATTTTCTCACCAAAAAGTAAGTTGTTGAATGCAGATCATTAGTTGGAATTTTACTGTTTGTACGATTACTAATTACAATAACTATTTGTGTAGTATGATAACCTTCAGCAGATGTGCACCAAGAAAATAGTTTTGGCAAAATATGCTATATATTTATATTTACTCTAGGCATTTTGCTTGCTTGCCTATACTATTGTATATAGATTCTCCATTACAAACTAGAGAAATTTCGACTGTGTTAAATGTTGGCTACATTTTCTTCATTTTTTGATTGCTATTCAATCTTTTATCAGAGTTATAATCTTTCATTCCTTCGATTTGCTATAATTTCTATCGAGTTTGCAATTCCTTCATCTTCAATATCTATTATCCACATTCTTCCGTTTGTTTCTTTGTCATCTTTTCCCTCTTGGCCTATCCAATCCGTTCATTTAACTAGGAACTTTTGTGTTGACATTCTCCACAGATGACCCAATCGGTTCATTCATCATAATGTTGGTATTATAATTATGTTTAGTTTTTGATGAACAATTGTCTTAAGTCTTTTCCACGTATCATCTACCTTTTTCTCGAATTTTTCCTCCCAAGCTCCTACCATGCTTTCGACGCTTTTAACTAATGTTCATGTTTCGTAGATGTAAGCGAACACTGGTCGCATAATAGTTTTGTAGACTGTTTACGAAGGTGCTTTTATCGGTTACCACTGTTTTTGCCTGAATTTCTTCATTCATGTCTTGCTTGCTCTTAAATTTGACCAACAAGCTAGTTTAAATCTTACATGTTCAGTTTTGTTTTGAGCTCCAATTTGAAACTTACATCTCTCTTTTTGTTGTGTTTTCTCTCTTTATCGATTGCATGTATTTACTCTTCTAAAAGTTTCCATACAATTTCTTATGGAGCACTGCTGCCAATACTGTTCTAATTTTACCAATTATCTGTTCCTGTTGTTAACCCAACGCCGGTAGCACTGATGCTTTATTCGTTTTAAGTTTGTTAAATTGGTTTCAACGAGACACTTCAATTTCTTTTTCTGTTATCTTCATTATAAGATGGCACTTCAACCGTAAAGAATATATGCTCTCCAATTAACTATGACGTCGTATAACTCATAAATAGAAATGGAATGAATTTACAGAGACAAATTTAGGGATAGTCTTTATTAGCTGCAGCCAGCGTCTCGCTTAGTCAAGGAATGTTTCGCTAAATGGAAGAAAAGAAAAATTACAGAACACGGTAAACTTTGCATAAGATAAGTTGAGTGTAGATTTAAACAGAACAAGCCATGTTAAATGGCGAATTTAGTAAAATATTCAAATTTTTGGTGGATTTATATCTTCTTTCTTCTTGTCTAATCCTTTTATCCATTTGGATGTCGGATTTACAAGACATGCATATTCAAAATATTGACTTGTAAAGTGCGTGTAATTTTGGTGATAATTATTCTGATAACACAGAGGAATAGGTAGTCAATGAATGTATTAAGTTGAAATAGTAATAATAGTGTGTTCTAATCTCTGTTTCCTTTGGATTTTTCGTATTACTGTATTAGTCATTATGTTAATTATGAATTTTAAGGAATGCAGAGTCTGGAACACTTCTTGACTCTATTTTCTATTAACAAATGTGAAATTTGTGACTGCAGGGCTCCCGAAAAACCTCACCTATTCAGGTTATTAGTATAAATTTTCTCACACATTTCAGGTTGTAGTTTCTTTAGTATTGAAGGAAATACTATTCCATTTTTGTGTCTGGAAAAAATTATATTCGCAAAATTTCGAGTTACTCTAGAAATGTTTCTATGCATCTAAAAAATTTACTAATAGAACTTTAATGATGTCCAAAAATTATTTTCGATATCGCATTTTGAATTTTACACCACATTTTGTTTTGTTTATACCTATTTGTTTTTATTTGCTTTATTCTACCTTCCTGTATTTTAGTCTAGTTTCTTTGTACTTCATTACTGTTTATTTTATCCTTGCTTATATATCCACACTTTCTTAAATTCTTTCTTGCCTTTGCACGTGACTTTTTCATTGTAGCTCCCCTCTGCAATTATCATCTATCCAATCGTTTGCAAATATATACAAAATTTCGAAAGATGGTAGAACAAATAAAGTAATCACATTAGCATAGGCAGATTGATTATATTTAATCTGTACTATTGCACGTAAGCAAAAAGCCAGGTAGGAACTTTACATCTCTTTATGAATTCAGTTTTCGTTAAACCATTCTGGCTCCGCATAGCTTATTGAAATTTACCTATCAATATACATTTCCAGATACAATAAAGTGAATGCATCATGCATGAGATGCTTAAATATGCATGTTGACAAAAGCTACATATGTAACTTAAGACGAAACTAGACAACATAAAATTTCGCTCGAGCCAGGCAAATACGAATCTAAATACTTTGCGCTTGTCTTTTTCTGTCGTCGAAAATACCGCGCCAATACACAGTGCAATTTGTTTCATATAGCTTAATTTTTGACCTGGCAGTCACGACTTTTATAATAGATAGTTTGCTATGTCTAGCAGGACGTTGAACAGGACGATGTACGAATCGACGTGCATTAGAGAAAGACGAATAGTATGGATGCAGCGACCGTATAACCGGGCTGCAATTACAAATTTAAGAAAAGACGTAAACAACTCTGGCAAAAAATAAACTTAACAATCCAAATTAGAAGGTTTTTAAAGTGTTGTAAACGGTGTCGTTGCACTTCGCTGCAAAATATCGTATGATTTGCGCCAGTTATGTATATAAATGAGTTCGTGTATGTATACATACGCTTTATATGTATGTATGTGTTCGGCAAACTAAAATTAACATTTTTCTGTTTCCGTTTAGCAGGAGCCAGGAACGAATATACATATACGAGGATAACTCAGAAATTAAAGTTTACAATTTTAGGGTTACTATTCCTAGAGGATATATTAATATTATTATATATTTCTTCTTCTTCTGTTTACTCCCACGTTTTAACGTTAATATAAATTAAATTATCTTTGACTGGACTATTTTTTTCCCGATGGTTAGTCACTTACATCTCCAAATCTAATAGTATACGATACATTTATCTTTTTAGTTTTATTGTTGTGAAATATCTATTGCATTTAGAGATAAACGGAAAACGTCAATCTAGATCTAAATCTTCGGCGCAGTTAAAACATTCAAGGTTCTATAAATATAATCTAATGAAATATCGCTAACTTATCTACCTTTTTTAGTTAACATCTGCAATCAATTAAATTAAGTAGCGTAGTCGATGATGTATATAAAACCCTAAAAAGACTCAGCACGGGTAAAAGTATAGTACTGTGAGATCGATTCATATTTAAAATTTCCTAAAATACGTCCTATTGCGTTTTCAGAACTTGAACTTTGATGAACAATACTTTTTCCATTAGGTTATCCTTTAAAAGCAGGATTTTGTGCTTCAAATTTGCATGCCCACCCTACGTATTTGCTGAATCACCGTCTACAAATTCACTTGCGAGGGAAACGATTCGAGTTACATTTCCAAGTACAGGAAATCGTTGCAAAATCTAGGTCTGCATCGTGTGGAGGCTTTTACAGGTTTTTAAAGAATCTTATGCGAAATTTGAAATATGTCTGTTCAGTTTGAGATCAGGAGACAAACTATATATATATATCACGTAGCAACTAAATTAAAGGACAAAGTTAATCAGATCTTGTCAAGAGTTAGATAGTACTGTTAAGCTAAAATGATAGTAACTCATAGAGCATTTCGATCAAAATAATGTATGATTTGTTATTGTTAAGAATAGCCGCGTTTATTTCGTGCACCTTTCATATTGGATTATGTTGAAGCAAGAGGTTCTAAATTTTACATTTAACAATTAATATCTATGATAACTTTTAAGAGGAAGTATTGTAGCATAAATTGCGCAACCCTTCCAAAAGTTTCATATCCTCGTTACACCCCATGATATTAATGATTTTGAATTAATTAAGTAAATTAAATCGATTTATTCGGAAAGAATGATAGGAAGACACTTTTACTTTTTTATTGGCTCTAAACTAATCTCGAGAGGATAACTTACATAAATGAGCATTTTGCTCGAGATTGAATGGAAT
Organism: Chrysina gloriosa; assembly: GCA_038088585.1. Lineage (NCBI taxonomy): Eukaryota > Metazoa > Arthropoda > Insecta > Coleoptera > Scarabaeidae > Chrysina > Chrysina gloriosa. The sequence continues at coordinate 12,062,396 of CM076092.1, forward strand.
AAAGATTAAATAGATATGAAACAGAATATAACTATAAATGTATGTATTGACGTCAGCATAGGTTCATCTTATCAAAGGCATATACATTAAAGTGACACACAGTAACCTAAAATAAAAAAAACTAGATGTAATAATTATGCATGTATGTACACGTTTATCGCAACAGATATAATTTAATTAAAAGTTATACGCAGCCCGTCACACGAATGGCGATATGTTCTTTTTTATCTCTTAGTAACCAATTATTTATGTGTGAAATACACGTTGTAAAGTTTCGAAATGTGTCAACCTAATATTATTTTGAGACATATATATATATATTTCGTGACCTTTTTATACTTATCTTATATGATAGAGATCTACCACTAATAGGTCAATAAAACAAGGCTGGTTTGAGCGATAGTTATATTTTCAAAATATAACTATCGCTCAAACCAGCCTTGTTTTATTGACCTATTAGTGGTAGATCTCTATCATATAAGATTATTTTGAGACGTTAAAATTACGTTAATATTACTAATAATACTATAAAAAATGCCAAATTCAAAAGGAATAGAAAATTATAGGTGCAATATCTCATAAAAGAGGCCATTGGAATAGCCAGAAAGAAAATTGTACATACATGTACATACACCCTCTGTCCCAAAAGTAACCGCAATGCGTCTATAAATCAGAAACCAGTGGCGTCATCTCTTGATAGTTGATTGATTATTGTAGTGGGACTCTTCCTTATCAACCTGACAAATTTTCATGACATTTGGTGCATAGTCAGCTGATACATCACGCATCCTGTGAGAGTGTTTTTCGTAAACGGTCAGAAAATGAGTCACGAACAACGAGTCAATATTAAGTTTTGTTTTAAACTTGGAAAAACTGCAACCGAGACGTATGAAATGCTGCAAATTGTTTATGGCGACGATTGTTTGTCGAAGAGGCAAGTGTTCGAGTGGCATCGACGATTTCGTAAAGGCAGAGAAGATGTTAATGATGACGAAAGAGCCGGTCGTCCTTCGACAACTTTGGCCGAGGCAAATGTGGAAAAAGTGCGCGAATTTGTGAAAATTTCGAAGAAATCGTCAGTGAGATTTATGGAAATGGAGCTTGGCATCCCTAAAACAACTATTCAGTGCATTTTGACTGAAACCCTTGGTTTGAAGAAAGTCAATTCGAAGTTTGTTCCGCACAAATTGACCGACGACCAAAAAACGCTTCGAATCGAACACTTCAAAGACATTATTGCACGAGCCCGTGCAGATGAAAACTTCTTGAAAACGATTGTGACTGGTGACGAGACGTGGTGCTTTCAATACGAACCAGAAAGCAAACGTCAAAGCGCAGAGTGGAGGTCACCAGAAGAAGGAAATCCGAAAAAATCACGAATGGAGAAGTCGAAAATCAAGTCAATGCTGATTTCATTCTACGATTCGAAGGGAATTATCCATAAGGAGTTCGTTCCATACGGCTCAACGGTTAATGGTGCATATTACCTCGATGTTATGAGGCGTTTGCTGGGTCGCATTCGTCGTGTTCGGCCCGAATATCGCGAGCCAGGCAGCTGGAGATTACTGCACGATAACGCACCGTGTCATCGAGCAACCATTGTCACCGATTTTTGGCGAAAAATGAAATATATTCAATACAGCACCCACCGTATTCGCCTGATCTGTCCCCATGCGATTATTTCCTGTTCCCTCGTCTTCATTTGAAGCAGAAAGGAGTTCGTTATGCATCCGTAGACGCCATTCAAAGATCGACGAGCGGCATCCTAAAGGCCATCCCAGAGATCGACATGAAAAAGTCGTTTGAAGCACTCGTTGACCGTGCAAATCGATGTATTGTAGCACATGGAGAATATTTCGAATAAATACAATGATTTTTGTGGACATAACATACATAGCGTGCTTTATTTCGAACTATTGCGGTTACTTTTGGGACAGAGGGTGTATATGTACATCTCGTATTATGTACTATTGCGGCAACAAAAAATGGGACACTTAAAATAATGTAGTTTAAATCTGGCTTTTGCCTTGTCAAAAGTTATGTCATTTTGAAATCATTATTGACATGTCATTATGCCGCATTTAAGTGCTACTGGAAAAATAAAAATAATTACATTACTTGGGGAAGGATGGTCCATAAGAAGACTAGGTAATAAATTTGGAGTGCCCAAAAGCACACACAACATAAAAAATAAATGACTACAACAGGGTAAATTAGTACGGAATTTCATGGAAGAAGAAAATCTTATTCAGTTTTTAAGGAATAATCCATTTGATACCGCGGTAAAAAATAACTAAAAATACTAGATTAATTTATTGTTTCCATTAAAAAAAGATTTGTTTCCAAGATTTTTATTTCAAATAAATGCATTTAACAGAATTTTCTTGCGTTCGTGGGTAAACTATTTTTGACATTAGACAAGATGATTGACGTGAACATGACAAACGACTGGTTTACACAGCTAAAAACCAGTCAAAATAGCCTATAAGACTTGTCCCGATTTTTGTTGCCGCAATAGTACATATATATAACAGAATTTCTTTCAATTTAACTTACAGTTAGATACATGTAACTCCCAGTGAGATTTATGTTATATGATACGAGAGTAGATTGACATGCTTGGGAATCGCTGGTAGAGAGTTGCTGCTTTTCTAAATACTTTATGTCGTTGTGTTGGCAAATCTTTGATGTCAATTGACTGCACATGTTAAATTGATCTGACAAATAGTCTAGTTTCGACAAGCGTTTAAGTCAAGTTTTTTTATGTTTTCAATTGTAGATAAAGACGAAGTTTCAAGCGGTCAGTAAATTTTCCCTAATTTGAAAGGTAAATCACAACAGAAATCAAATCGACGTTAGATGCCGTTCTTGAAGATTCATTACCTGCATTTTCCAACATTAGATTTTTGGTTTTGGAATTCAAGCGTGCCCGCACGCATACAAGTGATGAATCACGTTCAGGATGTCCGAAAACGGCTACCTCGCCAGAAATTGTGTATAAAATCCATGATATGGTTTTGGCAGAACGCCGTATAAAAGTGGGTGAAATTGAGGAAGCGTGGGGTATCCCTCATGAACGAGTAGTACGTATTTTGCATATTGAATTAGGTTTAAAAACGATGGGTGCCGCATTTGCTCAATTCGGACCAAACACGCATTCAAGCTTGAATCTCACAATCAGCCGATTGTTTGGAAGTGTTTACGAGGAATCCAACGAATTTCAAAAGACACACCAGAAACAAAAATTAATCAAAATAGTGGATTGTACGCGGTGAATTGGTTCCGAAGAAGACAAAGACCATTCACTCGGCTGAAAAGGTGATGGCATCGGTTTTTAGAACGCAAAAGGAATTCTGCTAATTCGTTATCTTAAGAAAGGCAAAACTATTACTGGCAAATATTACACACTTTTCGACAAATTAAAAGCAGCAATTCAGGAAGAACGCCCGGGAATGGTTAAGAAGGAAGTGTTTATTTCACCACGACAATATGGTTGCTCATACAAGTGCAATTGTTCAGCCAAAATTGGAAAAATTGAAGTTCTAAATCCTTTCACATCCACGGTATTCGTCTGATTTGACTTAGTCACACTTCCACCTGTTTCCGAAGCATTTCTGAGGGGAGAGAGATTTTGGTGGAATGAAGAATTGAGAGAGGCTATAAACGATTAATTTGGGAGCCTCGAAAAACGTCATTTGCGGGAGGGAATTGAGAAGCTAGAGAAACGTTGGACCTAGTGTGTTGAGCTTCGATGGGATTACATTGAAAAATGAAATATTCCGAAACTATTTAATCTATCCTCGCACATTCCCGAAACCGTTTCATTCTAATGGCAATGTGTCAAAATGCAGTTCATAAAGAAATATTTCTGAGAATTTGTATGAAAAGTTAGGTATTGCATCATAACTATAAGACGTTAATACAGAGCTTATTTGTTATATAAAAACTTGTCTTCTGTTTCACATGTATTCCTTTCAGTTAGAAGCAGTACTTTGCAATGCTTTTTGCTCAACCATAACAAGTAATTGCTTTTTCAGGACTGTCAATTGCGTGTATTTTAAATCAGGCGCGAAATCTACTCGAGAAGTTTTTGCAAACGGTTTAAAAAGCTCTATGGAAGTCAGTAAATGGCGTTGCTACTCCTTTAGCATCAACACATTTTTACATGGGTTCAAGCCAGTTTTCAAGTTTTTCCTTTGCCATTTGAAAGATCTACTGTTGCCGGCGGACAGAAATGCTAACCACGCATCTTGTTTTTGATTATCCAGAACAAAAAGAAGTTACTTTGTACTATATTAGACGAATTCAGATAAGCCGACATCAATTTTACCTTTCTTCCACCTAGAAAGTCGACAGTTTGTGATAGTGTGTGAGCACTTGCTTGATAAGGGTGACCATTTAGATTATTTTTCTATCATCGATAACTTGCCGTAAACACATTGTCGCGTACCAATCATCGTTTACTGTTGACCTCTCTAAAGTCACACATACCACATCTCCAGAAAGAGAGATGTGATAGAATCAAACAATAATTTACTTAGCGGTGTACATGAGCAATTTCTGTCAGTTTAGATTCACCTTCAAACACCCAAATACTGGATTGTTGTATGGTTTCTAGCTCGTACGGTTAGATCGAAGCTTCCTCGTCAGCAACAATGTGGTACCCTAAATATGAACGTCTTCGGTTGAATTTCATCAGCATTTTCTTGCACAAGTTCACATTATCTCCTTTTAAGCCTCAGTCAAATTGTATGGGATCCGGCGACTACAAAACGTTCTTACGTTTACATAATTAATGTCAAATAGTAGTGTATATTGCATTCATGTCAATGGCCAAGGTGATCTTCATTTTGCTATTCGTCACATACTCATGTCGTTCAATTATCTTACGCACATCATCAACATTAGTGGCAACAATTGAGGTGAATAAACGACCATCATTCATCACCAAAATTCATCATTGAGAGAAGAACATCCACGTTGGAAGTGAAAAATGAATTGTAAACAGTTTTATTCAGTAGCACTTCCTCGCCAAAAGCTTGGAACCTGAATTTGAAGAAGCCGGGTTAATTACTCAAGACACCATTATCCTTCTTATTTTGGTAGCGTTTCCATTAGTGGAGTTTGGTGATTACGTTGACAAACTGGTTTCCATCTTCATTTTATTGCTAAGTAACTTTATTGTTTGACATTGTTTCCATTGAATTAGGTGCACATCGTGTAAAAATTTCATTTACAATAATGGCCTTTTTCAGGATGTTTGAACGATTTTCTTTCTAAATCGGTATACATTTACGCTACAGAGTACTCCAAGTCATTGCTATAAATGAATTTTATCTTTCTGTCTTTGCAAAAATTTGTCTAACGTTAATGCATTTTTTTATTTAGGTCGCTTTCAATGACCTCTTCTGTCTTCGTAGACGTAAATATTTAGTAATGCCCGATAAGACAAAGTTTAATCATTCTTATGCCTTTACATTTAATAACGAACACTTTGTATGTGTTTTGTATCAATTTCTCCTAATTTTAGCAACCTGTCTGTTTTTTGTCTCGATCAACCCTGATAAAGGACTACCAGCTTTCAGCTAAACTTATGTAATTCACCGTTTAGTTATGCAGGCATGCTATTTCATTAAAGTCTAAACTAAAATCGTAATAATTAAAAATTCTGCAACGAAAAATGGTGAAAAAGAAGGGCACTTTGGATATGTACGCAACGAAAGCTTGGATCGCACCCTAGATTAATACTTAAAACCTTTATTACTGTCTATTTGCAATTTTGTGTAAATATTTTGCAGCAGAGATTCTGATCCGAAACTTTCCAAATTGATCTAATTTTTGCATTATTTTCATTTTCGACATTTTTCTGATATTTTAATCCAAATTCGCATAACTATTTCAATAATCTTTCAAGCCACGTATAATGGAAATAGATGTCTGGCAATCCAGGGACGCGTATTTAGCGCTAATTAATTTTCATTAAGAATGGAAATGGAGGCTTTTAGTAGATATTCGTCCTTGCGCATCAAAAATCCGTTGTTTTCCTCTAAATAGGTCAATTACCAAGCCACGGTATATTCCAGCTATAGGTAGCGATAACAAAAAAATACGAAAAATTGTGTTATTGTCATTATGCTTTGCTTTGTGTTGTGCCTTGCGCAATGACAGCGATCGCGCAAAAAAGAGGGAGCGGAAAAGAATGGATGGATAGATGTATGTATATGTAGATGTAAGTACGTAGCAAAGGCATCGACATGTAATGAAACAAATATAAAAAATCAATAATATTACCAGTCACTAAAATAGACCATGTTTTCACTTACCCTCAGTCAAGAGCGAGCTGCCACACAATCATAGTACTAATAGTAAGTCTTATTGAGCAAAACTAGATCATAAAAAGTACAAAACCGCACGAAAGCACACGATCCGAACTCTATGTGTCATTGAATCTCGTCTATGTTCGCATTAACTAATCAATTTTTTTAGCACTACGTGCAATTTTTATGAATTCATATTTGTTTATATATTTTTATCACTAATCTTATCAGAATAGTGAGCGCGTTTTATATACATACGCATACGTATATACACATATAATGTAAAATGTACGATATACTAAAATTCCTAGGAACATACTTTTACGAGCATATCTAGATATAAGGAGACAATGTTATCCTTCAACTTCCCGGTTGTTTCTTCGTGGAACTTTGGGGGAGATGAAATCTATTTCAGAATTATTTTTGCGACATAAAGAGGGACGAAAAACTGCAATATTTAAGAGCCTGCAATTATCTAACCGCATGACGTAAATCCACTCAAATTAAAATTAAGTACGCACATGAGTATGTTAAGGATGTTTCTATTTTATCTTAATCAGAGCTGCTTTGTCAGGATGAATTAAACGTAATCTTTAACATGAATTGAAGCGTTTTAATATATTTCATACATGAAACCACTCCATTTTTATTATTATTTTAAATACTACTACATTTATGCCATTTTCTTATATAGAAAGGAATTTTCGTACCTCCAAAATATCTTGGTATCTTTGCATTGCATTCCTGAATCGAGTTATGGTCAGTTCGTTTCTATCTGTTGTAAACCACTTAAATTAAACGTTGTGCACTCTAGTCATCTTCCTTTCTGAAGATTTTCTTAATCTTCTGTTATCTATTTGAATATTTTTTGGAGTTCTTGATGGTCGGGCTTCGCCCATCTTTGTTATATGGTCCCAACAATAATGAATAAAACTCGTATTCATTATTATTATAGATCTTCACCAAATAAAAGCCAGTTCTATTCAATTTTTGGTCTAAACAATGGTTTCTTCTTTTCTTGTTCATTTTTGTATGTCCTTAAAATTATTTTTCTCCGATAGGTTGTCATTTCTTACTCTTTCGCGTAGAGCTATTCGTGAATCTATGGTGATCCATTTCAAATAGTCTGGCTGTTGTGTTAAATCTGTGTAACAGTCCCCGCAGGTTATCTTCCAACCATTAGCCATGGTTAGATTGTCATCTATTTTATCCCATTTCTTTGGGAAAATTTTAAAATTGAATTAAATTACTTTGTTCATTACTAGATTGAATATGAATGGACTCGCTGAGTGCTCTTGCCTGATTGCGGTGTTGAATAAAACTTTACTCCCTAATTATTCTTTTACCCTGTTCTGTGTTGTACAATTATTATTGATTTTTGTTATAAGCTGCTGCCGTTTTTCAGCTATTACTTCGACTGCTGAATGGCGTCCAAGAACGTTACCCCTCTCAAAGAATTTGGTCATACAGGGCAGACATATTCCGTCTTGTCAAATTCTACAGATTTTTTTATATGTGATAATATGAGTATATTTGTGACTTTAATTGTTGATCTGTTCTTTCTGAAACTGTGTTGCTCTTCTCATATTGGTTTTTCTCTTACCAGATGGATGGTGTTTAATAGCATCATACCACAACAATTATTTCACTCGCGTGCCTATTTCAGCATTTCGTTGGTTATGTGGTCCGAACCCTTTGCTTAGCGAATTTATGTTTTATCTTATGTCATACGCGTTGGGTTAGTTTCCCACTGCGCATGAAACATCGCAAAGTAACCTCTGCTTCACAGGGCGCTTAGATTAATGAAGAGGAATGTCGTGTTTCCTACTTTTGCATATTCCGAAGTCTTACATAGTGAGTCCATTCTGTTAACAACTTTTTCTTCTATGTTTCTTTTTTTCGGTTGATAAAGCATCGTTAGAAATAATAAATGATGGTAACAAAATAGTAATTCATTGGGTATAAAAAGTGTGTCAAAACCTACTTTTAAACGTAATTTTAAATTTCGAATCATTTTCGTTGTGTTAAATATAGAACGCGGATATTTCGCAGTTGTGATAAGCAAATTTGGAGGTTAAGTCATGGAGCATTTTACAGTCGAGTAACGCATGGAAATGGAAATTCACTACCGAAATGATGAGAATTTTGCAGCGACCGATTAAAAATGCCGCACATTATGTCAATAAACAGAACTGTCGAATTTGGGGAACGTAAATTCACAAGTGATCCATCAGCAACCTACTTCCTATGGCCTGCTTTGGATGAAATTAATATTGATGACATTTGACCGAAACAATGCCATTATTACAGAGAAGGTCTCCTGGACGTGTTATCTCGCGAAAGGGAAGATATTAATCTGTCACCAATATCATATAGTTTGACACCACTGGACTTTTTCTTTGGGATTTCCTCAAAGGCAAAGTGTATGCAAACCATTCACAAACAATTTTGGAGTTTTAAACAGAAATCCAACAAATTATTGACAAAATTTATTCCCAATCATGCCAAAATGTGAATGTGAAGCTGTCGTAAAAAGGGTGAACGTTTGGCAACAAAGTCGAGGCGGGCATTGTCGCATGTTGTATTCCACACGAAACCTCCATATCTGTATTTTATGTTTAAACAAAAGCATTTGCAAAATTCAACTGAAATATGTACTTTATTAAAAAATTGAGCACATACCTACTTATTGAAAAACTTCAGTACTATGGTGTGAGAGGGGATCCTTTGCGGTTATTTCAATCTTATCTAAGTGACAGGAAACAAGTTGTCGTTATGGACAACTGTAGATCAAGCGAATGTTCAATTACATGTGGAGTACCTCACGGCTCTAAACTAGGACCGATCTTATTTCTAATTTATGTTAACGATTTATGTGCCAACCTTCAAATATGCCAGACAATAATGTATGCAGATGATACAACTTTACATTTTAGTGCTGAGAATGGTATAGAATTAGAAGAGAAAGAATCGGCAGGGATAGAACAGGCTGAACAATGGTTTAGAGCAAACAGGCTCAAACTTAACAATGCCAAAACTCAGAAAGTGAAATTCGAAGTAAGACCTAAGGAAATCAAGTCAGTAAAATTGTTAGGTGTACATATAAACTCTGTTCTAAATTGGAAACATCAGATTGACTTTTTATGTAGTAAATTAAATACAACCGTATATCAAATTCGGAAAATTATTAGAGCAACTAATATTGAGACTGCAAAATTGATTTACTATTCGAATTTGTACTCCATTATTCAAAATAATATTATGTTGTGGGGAGGCACACACCATGCTGATAGAATCTTTAAAATACAAAAGAAATGTGTAAGAGCAATGCAGAGTGTCGACAGTAGAGAACACTGTCGGTCGTTTTTTCAAGAACTCAAGATACTTACTGTTGCTTCACTTTTTATTTTCTGTTGTCTACTTTACACAAAGGAAAATGTTCATAATATTCAAGTACAGTCTGATATACATAGATACTCCACAACACAAAAAACACATTTAAGAATTCCATATCACAGAATTTGCTTAACACACTCTAGTAAATATCATTCAATAAATTTTTTTCATTCTTTAAATGAGCAAACCAAAAACTTACCCGTCAATAGTTTCAAAGTTAAATTAAAACATTTTCTAATTGAAAAATCATATTATTCTATTAAAGGGCTTTAGGTTTAGTTGACGTTCTTTTGTGTATGTGTAGTATATATGTACTTGGAAATAAAAACTATTATTATTGTTATTATTATAAAAAAATACAAAATTTGAGTTTAGTTCGAAACAAATGGAGATATTTCCCATATTCATTACATTGAGCTGGCGAACCATACTGCGACACAAATTGTGTTAGTTAGCATTACAATAGGTTCTAAAGAAAGAGCCAAAAACACTCCGAGGATGCCGATAAGGTAGTTGATGAGACATTGTAGAGTTTAAGACAAAGTTGTTGGAGAAACCTCATTGCTCGACTTTAGAATGAAATTTGTAGTAAAATGTGATTTACCTACATATACATATGTAAATTTGCACATGTGTAGGTGTATTAGTAAATAATCTTGAAATTATTGTTAGTCGAATAACGTTTCTTTCTAATATAATTCTAACCGCATCACGTAAACCATTTTTATCTAGAAATCGCACACGTATCACCATATCGCTTCCATTCCAATTAAAAACTATTTTTGTCCTAGAACAATACTTACGTATGTAGGAATAACTGTACTATGACTATGAGTTGAAAACCTTTATATTATAATTTGTATCTACATACATTAATCAAATTATTAGGTAAATACAATTCCTAAAAGCAATGTTGATCTCTGAGACTACTATATTAAATTCTAGTTTGAAAATTATCAGAAGAAGAATGTATTAACTACAAGTGATTTAATTAACGCGTTCCCATTACTAGATCATACACAAAGTATATAATTATAGATAAGATTCCACAGAGATAGTAAATTAATCATCCTGTAGTGAAGTAGAAATTGGATACACTATAACCAGATAATGTGTTTAAATATCGACATTTTGCTTAGAAGATAGCAAATTGACGCAAGTAATGTTGAATTCGTTACTAATAATACATAATGCTAATCATGTAAAATTAAAAAATTAATCTGTATATTCCTTTTTTTCTTATTAAAACTTACAATCAATAATATGTGATAAATATGTGTTATATATGTTACATGTGTTCGCATCTAAGAACTGTCCATGTCCTTTTTTGAATAGAAAATAAAATAGTTGTGTAGAAATCAGAAAATCTGTAGGATCATCTTACAGATTTTCTACCATAATGCAATATTTTCCCTGTAGCTATTTTATCGATACTAGAACAGCATTGCTAGTTTGTGCATGTAGGTTGGTAAGAAAATGAAAATATTAAATTAATGTGCAAATAAGGAAAATTAAGGTCTGTTTTGCTCTTGAAAAGAAGGATGTTCAAGTACGTGGTTTTGAATGCTATGTTATTTATATTTTTAACAATATCCACAGAGCGAAAACCTCAATATAGGTTGACTTTATAAGTACATTAGAAAATATTTATTTGCTGTTAAATTTAAAATTGTTCCAGACTTTTTAGATAATTTTCTACACTCTTTCTAGTCCGCAGAGACGTCACTGGATAATTCTAATCTTTCCATTTGGCGCAGCACACTGGTAAATTAAGCGCAATAACTCGTAAAAATCAATAAGATATATAATTCGTAGCCCAATCGTAGTAAATACGATAGTACCTTTGTATATATACATACATATACGTATGTATGTACAGCTACATAGTACATATACACATACATGTTCAAACTTGCGGTACGATATTTACATATTGGAGATGGATGGCGTTCACAAACATATGTACATATCTATGTACTTATACATATCCGTACAAAATTCCGTTTAAAAATTTATATACGATCTGCATTTCCCTCGTGTGTACAATAATATATAATTTAAGGCAGTTTTGTTAATACGCCCTAATCTAGAGGACAAAGCTAATAAAATATTGAATATCCCGAGTCAATAATGTTTGTAAAATATAGTGATTCTCTGCTTAGAATTTGCATCGTCAAGGGAGGAAGTTTGTTGATAACTTTCGTGTAAGAGCAAAGTTTATCTCGTTTCGAAAGAATTAGTTTCAGAGTAATTTCCTAAAATTGAAGTAGCGAACACATTTAAGAATGTGTAAGATGAGAAAGTGTCTAAAAATGGATGATGTTTTCGTGCCATATAATATTGAAATTTAAATTTTCTACTTGTTACTTTCCAACTGACAATAAGTTTCAGATAAAACAAGTGGAGGCGTGGATTTTGCTTCTAGTTGTGTTAATGGATTAATCTAAAGCTGGCTAAAACTTTAAACAAAAGGAAATTAATAAATAATTCGCCCTCTTAGTTGTAATAGTTTTTGGCTTTAGTCTCTATGAATTTTTGTATGACACTCCGTGTTCATTTTCTCTTGAAAATTCAGTTGATGTTTAGAGCGGTAGAATATTTCCTTATGTCAGACAGCCTTAGCCAAGGACAATTTCATGACAACATACATATACTACATTCTAACATATCCGCACAGACTCTCCTCAAACCAAAACGAATGTATATTAATTAATTTTAAACTGTGTCTCAAGAATATAATTTCAGCATTCCTGAAAAAGTTAAATCAATTGTACTCCTATCAAAATGTAATACCTACATAGTTGGCTAACATAAATATACTGGTAAACACACGGGCGCAAGATAAAGAGACATTGTAAAGTCAAGTTATCGTAATAAATGAAGAAAATGTCAAAGAACACGAAAAAGCAATAATTTGCAAAGATGCAAAAATGGAAGTAGTATCGACATACAAATATTGAACTAAGAGAAAATGAAAACAAAAATATTTTATATGCAACAAGCAAAACTGCCCTAGGCAATCCAGATATATCAAGTTTATAACCAGAATTACAACTAAACGCAAGGAAAATTTAATTTTCAGGAAAGCACTTGGAAGGAAAAAGTTTTTAGAAAAAGGTATCTCAAACATAAAACAAAGAGACCAAATAGACTAGTCAAAAATTATAGAAAGACGGAGCAATACGAAGAACAAGGGAGATAGGCCGAGGAAAAATAAGTGGAAATAATAGATGAAAGAAAGATAGAGAAAAGCGTATGCAAGAAGCGAGAAGGATCGTTAGAAATGGAGAAAAGATACAAGGAAAACAGAAACTAATCTGATACTCCAACAGGGACAAAGGGCTACATTTGAGAGGAATAGGCAGAGACAGTGTGGTTTCCGAAAGAAACAAACTCAAATTGTTAGGAAATACCATATTCTTGTTCTATACCGGAATTTTATGATTTATGGATAAATTTTCCGAAAATCAGGAAAATTATTGAGTCAAAGGTAATCTCTAAGAATAAAAACAAACGAAAGAAAAACTTCTTTGGCTACATTTCCGAAGAATACCATGAGAGAATCTTTGTGATATGCTGCTGTAAGATTGCCTATAATTTCAGGAAGATTTCGGTAAATATGTTTCATAACATTTCTGACATTTTTATATAATTACATGTATGTACATACCATCATCTTGATTTGCTTTGAAGGAAAGTTTAGCAACATAAATAAAATCCTGAAACGTCTCCTTTATTTCAGAAAAGTAGATACGTATTCTAACCTGGAAGTCAACTTAAAATTACTATTTAATGTCTTTTTATCTCATTTCTTACAGGATAACTTCGCATCTTTACTTTCAACTTTGCAATAATTCTTAAAATTTAGCAGTAACACTAACTTATACTTGCACTAAAATATTGAATTTGGCCCGATTAATATTTTAAAGGAAAGTTGTACGCATGAGCTTTAATCAACACCTTTTTTACAGGTTATGAAATCGGATAATAGTTTGTAATAGTTGCGAATGGTGAAAGTTATTGTTACCATCACACCAGGGGTAACTTTATAATAAATGTAATTTGTTGGGTAGTTGTGGTGGTCTGGGAAGATTGTGGCCTTTGAAGAATTGCAAGAATATCCGTCTTTCTCATTTGCTCTTGCAACTTTGCTAAAACTAAATAGATTATATTATTAAAGAGTAAATGTAAAAAAGTAGAATATAGCCCTCAATTGAACGAACTTACACAGAGTTTCGTTACTTCTGCAGCTTTCAAGGAAAGCTGTGTAATTACTTGCACTGCATTATGCCAATTTCAATGATTAAGTAATGTGAATAATACCTTTTCGTTCATGCATTGCAAAGTCTGATTTTATGATAGTAGGAAAACTTCTATCCAATGCGTCTTCAACGACTATTCAAATCTTTACATAATTGTTCAGCATAACCTCAAATATATTCTTGTAATTGCAACCACATGCAGGGGATGGTTATTCATCGGACAACGTCTGTGGAACCCTACATTCAAAGTAAAGTTCAAAGTGTTAAGTCCCTGATAATTTGGAATCTTCATCGAAGCTCTTCTTCTTATTAGCCTACGCTCAACAGAAAATCATGTTAGAAATGAATTTGGGCTGTGCTTTGAACAGTAAGCTTAAAGAGGTAAACACTGCAAAAGTTCAATTGAAGCGATTGTCTGATGAGAATGCGATTGCGTTTGAAAGTGGTGTTCTATATTATTATTATTAGGGAACGGCAGAAAATATTTTTATTGATTTTCCATTCGCGATGTGTATTTAATATGTGTCAGTATCTCTAGTCAGAAATCTACGTAAGTGTCTTTATATAGAAAGAGGTAAACTATGTAGGTGCACATGCCTGTTTTCCTCTTCCTTGGGATCCGGTTCGTGCTCATTAAGCTATGAAAATCTATGCGAGAATGTTTCTTTTGTTGAATATGAAAGCCATATGCATATGTAGCTATTTTTCCAAGTTTGGCAGTCAATGATCCTAGCGGCAATACGTAGTTTTACTCGCATCAATGTTTGCTACTTGATAAATATACAACGCCGTTCTCTAGTTATTATGCACCTTTCATTACGTGTCATTTGATTAGTAATTGCTACTCAAAATTCTATCATTGCTTGGCAGAAAAGTGAATATTTGATATATTTGTAATATTATGAGGGATACTACCGTTATATGTACATATTTAGTTTTATCAACGATTACATTACTATGTTGGGACCAAACAATTTTATGAATGAATTCCAAAATAAAGAAATAACTCGAAAAGAATCATTTCGTAGAATAGAGACCCATCATTATCGAAAAAGCTTCTGTGACCGCATATTATATCCCAGTACCTTCTAATAATACCCTTTCTCTTTAAACGCTAAATACTAATGCGTTGGTAGGTGATCCAAAAGAGTTCGAAAAAGCCTGCAAATGGAAACCTGTTCTGTGTCTTTGCAGTTGCCCAGAAAAAAGAAGGCGAATAAATTATAAAATTAAAAATATCTTCCGTGTGTGTACGCTACCCATCGGTACACGTGTGTGAATGCGGCGTTGTTGGACGGTATGAATCGGGAACTTCTCTCTTTCCTTTGCCCGAGCGTGTGTGTGGTTGTTACGTCACTTTAACCCCTTTACTCTCCGGGGAAGGTTGTTTACCCTTTAGGTTGGCAAAAATTATATGCATGTCGCTGTAATTCATACATTCATTTCTCACGTTTTTTACAATTGCTTTCTTTTAGCAATGTGCATTATCGTTTCGCGAAGGGTAAATCAATTATGAGCTAATTTATTAATGTAATGTGGTTGTTTATTTAGATTGTTACTTATTTTAGGCTCTTTACTTTTTGGTATAAGGTTAGGAACCACCGAACCATATACGTACACGTATACCGTACCGTTCCTGGTTTATTAAGATCCCGACCAGTATTCTTACTTTCCCAGTGGTTTTCGTTAGTATCTAAACTTTTGTAAAATGGCAATAATCAAAGGAAAAGCGGGTATTCCGTACTGGAATAAATCGATTGTATGTAGTTGGTTATGTTAGTTTCAAGAAAATCTGAGGAACATTATTAAACTCACACAAACATACACTCACTCACACAAAAATCGATAAAGTCACAAATATGTGATGCTTGGGTCCGTAATAAAACGATTGATCTTTTATCAAAAACTCCTACAGCTCTCTCAAAGCTCTCTGAAAGAGGTTGGAGTAGCACGAAGAATTATAGGTGGGAATTTTCGAGCAGTCACTAATGAACACAGATAACTAGAAAGATGGACAAATAATGATACCCAATTTGATAGAATTATAGTGTCATTTCAATAAGTTTTTAGCTTTAAGGCAATATAGTTGGTTTGAATAAACCGTCTTGTTTTGCTAACGGCGAAAGAGCAACAACTGTTTGCAAGAAGGCGTCCCAAACGTCAATGCGATGCGCTATAGAGAAAATCAAGGAAGGAAGAAGACATGAGGCCAGTATAAGCGATAAATTTATTCAATCACAGGGAGTGAAATTGTTCATTGTTTTGTAAAGAATTCCAAATAATCATCATATTAGATATGAATACCTGAAATGAGATCACTCAAGGAGGAATAAGTGCACTGAATAAAGATCTGAGACAGGCTGGCATATATGAATTGTTTCATTGCTTTAATACTCTCTTCGCCAGATTCTCCTTAACAAAGGCATCGCGGAGATAGATCTTTCCCAAAAAGCTATGTTTCCAGCAAGCAAGGGATACTGAGTCAAATACTATAATGTGAGTTAACTGTTTTGTCTTCTTCGGAATATGGAAGAAAGCAACGAGGGAAAACAAAACTCCAAGTCTTCGTTGCATTGAAAAGGAGTTTTGTTTCTACTTGTCAAAATTCAGTCCTTAAAAACTTTTCAGTATTTGCTATTCAAATGTAGAAAATCTAGTTAGATGTTTTCCGTTTTTACATAAGGAATAATTTACTGAAAGATTTAATAATTAGATTTTTCTGCCGGCATAAAGATATATATTATAATAGCAATTGTATAGGGTTGTGGTTTAATGTAGAAATACCACATATTCTTTAGTTCCAACCATCATTGGACATAATGAATTATCTGTCATTTAGCACAGGAGACAAATTAAATAAAATCGCTGCTGAGTGATTAACTGAAAATATGTAATCGTTAAATCATAGGATACGTAGAAAGTCAAAGAGTCTGAATAATATCTTTAACCTCTCTTTATTTACCTCAATTATATAGTCAACTTTTTGGTTTCTCGGAGCATATAGATTTCAGAATAAAACGGAAACTATTAAAAGGTCGTGCTAAAAGTGTAATTAAAACACGTGCTTACATAGAAATAATTAATAAAGTGGGCATTCATGGTGCTAATAATTACCATAATGCGTTAACTTGCATTATAGCGAGGATACAGGGTAGTCGTTTATAATATCCTACAATTACCGCAGTTATCCATTCAAGGTAGAAGAGCTTTTATGAGTGCTACATCCATTATTTATAGTGGAGGTTCTGCAGACGTTTACTACAACTTTATCCATCTCAACAAGAATCATATCGTTTCGGAAAAATTGCAAAAAGTAAACAAACTTAAATACTTATGTGGTCTTTACAAAGAACCGTCGCGTTTGCAAGTTTTCAAAAAATTACCTTGTTATTATAGTTTGTGTTTGATTTATCTCGAATGAAATTTGGGTAACTAAAATACAAGGCTTGGTTAATAATATTTTCGGTTTCTCAAAACATGTTTTTCTAAATAGTCGCTGGTCCATCATTCTGGGTATTTGTTTTTCTCAAACTACGCCAGTCGTAAGCACATTTGACCAAGATGATTTAAAAGAATTCGGCGTACTCAAAACTATATATGAGACTTTACTTATAATTCTGAACCGGATTTCTTTTGTAAAAATCGTAAGCCGCCCGTGGAAGGACGAACCCATTTCACAATGAAACTATAAAAACCATCAAAATCTCGATTGATCAGAAAACCTACACACAGAAACCATTACTCGTTAGTCAAATAGGTAAGCTGCAAGTAAGTCTGACTAATAACGATTCCCAAAAATTTGCCAGATTATGGCGAATTACTTTGACCAAGGCCAACATATGAAATCTTACAAAAACATCAAAAATATATATCAGCTGTATTAGTAAGTGTTAGCATTGCGCAAGTGATTCATAGCACAGTCGATCTATTTCTCTGTGAACCTTAGGAACTTAGGAAGAACCATTAAAACCCTTCGAGTGGTCGGTACAAATCCTCACACATCGCCAACAGACATAACATCCTCTGCTCTAACTCATATTTAGTGCTTGTCCACGGACGAGTATAGTTGTTATCCAATGTCCTTTAAATCTCATTCGTGTCATGCATTCGTTTATTGTTTCATTCAGGATGATTACTATCAACTGTCAAAACATGTGTTTTGAAACCTCTTTCCAATTGGATCTGGTGAAGATTGTTTCTCTGGTAGTTTTGTGAATCACATCTTCTTTAAGGACCGTTCTATATGAGCAAATTCACCTTTGTAAGTGGCATTTTAGAAATTCCAAACAATAGGTATCGGACCAATTTTTAACTTTTATCCAAGTTGCTTAAACTGTAGGGCCCGAGTAAACCAAGATGTGGAACAAGTTAGAATGGAAAACAATATATGAAATTTCGCCCAGGGCCTTCAGGTATCGCCCAAAATCTCATGTTCCTATTTCTATTTTCCATCGCGTGCGGCTTTGCAACTTATCTTTCTAGTCGACTATATTTCCTCTCTTTGTTGTCCTGCAGTACATCTTCTCTCCATCCTTCTTCGTTTTTACTTTTGCCCTCCGGTCTTTCTAATACTATTTCTTCGACTGCTCCTTCAACCATTGAACTCTGCTCACCTATATAACACCTTTACTGTTACTATTGCGGTTTCATTGAACAGCTCATATATTTCCATACTGGATCTCTATTTCCCATATTAGAATTTTTGTTTGGTTATTGTTTATTTTTCCATGTTCACTCCCATAGAGAAGTATAGATTTTACTACTGTTTTGTCAAGTCTTGTCTTTGTTTCCCTTGATAGTTCTAGAATTTTATTATTTTTTGTAACGCTGCCGCACATCTATTACTTTTGATTAGTCTGAAGTGTATTTCTGTCCCTTCATCACATCTGTTATTTATGCATCCATCAGCCCCTGTATATACAATATATCGTCGGTTTTCCCTTTAAATGTCATTTTGCTTTTGTTTTATCCTTGAACTTTTAAGGTTTTGTTAAGTTTACTGTAAGATACTTATTTTGTAATTGCATGTATTCCATTTTTGTTTCGTTGATTCTTCGTGCTACCTGCTTTCTGTATGAATTGTGTCGTTTTTGTTTGTTTCTGGCTGTTTGCAATTAGGGACTACATTATTCACGTATGTTAGGCATAAGTGTTCTCTGTCTATTGATTTCAGTATTTCTGATGACTTGCTCTAGCACCAGTTTCAAAAGAAGTGACAGTGAAGGATCGCCATGTCTTAATTCCCATATTTTTCGAATACACTGGTGAAGGCCATACATTTTCTTCAGGACCAATGCTTCTAAACACTATCATTTTGTATTTATATTACGTAACTGTTTCAAAAACTGTTCTATCTTTTTGTGACTCTTATAAGAACTATTCAAATTTCCAATTTTTAAGAAGGGTGATGTCAACGATTTTCAAAATTATCGTCCTATAAGTATCCTGCCAACATTTTCCAAGATTTTCGAAGCAGCAATGAAAATAATTTATAAAAATATTTCTTTAAATTTAAATTATTCTGTGAAAACCAACACGGTTTTATTCCAGCCCGTTCAACCATACCGCTCTGTGTAATTTTGCTAGCAAATT
Organism: Chrysina gloriosa; assembly: GCA_038088585.1. Classification (NCBI taxonomy): domain Eukaryota; kingdom Metazoa; phylum Arthropoda; class Insecta; order Coleoptera; family Scarabaeidae; genus Chrysina; species Chrysina gloriosa. The sequence goes on from CM076092.1 coordinate 12,081,963, forward strand.
GCACGAGTTTGTTGATAGTGGCTGTCTTTGCATGGCAATGCTAATAGATCTGAGCTTTTATTATATAAATTGGAAAAATACAGAATTAATGGTACTTCAGTAAAATGGTTTAAGTTATATTTGCTCAACCGTCTTCAAAAGGTAGGTTGTAACAAAGCCAAATCTAATGATGCAGACATTAGTATTGGTGCGCCTCAAAGGTCTGTCCTGGGACCAACACTTTTTTAAAATCTACTTAAACGATTTACCAGCCACTCTCTAGTCTAACTGTCTGACTGTCTAACTTTGTATCCCGATAATATCAACATAATCTTAACTTTGATGATTTAAACAATACTTTTATGAAGGCCAACTCTGCCTTTAATCAAGTAAAGTCTAAGATGCACACTAACAGGCTTATGCTCAATCCTAGTAAGAGTCAATTTATGCTATTAGGTAACGGAGCGAGACGTGTTTCTGCGGATTTCCTGCTGAATAGCGAAATTATCATTTTTACTCCGACAACTAAAATCTTAGAACTGTATCTACATGAAAACTGAAAATGATCTTCCCATGTTGATGAATTATGTAAAGAACTATCGCGGACTTGCTATGCTTTAACTAGCTTGAAGAGGTCCTGTAATTCCGCTGTATTGAGAACCTTCTATTATTCTAATTTTTACTGTAGAATGATATACGGCGTTATATACTGGGAGATATCATCTGATTCAAATCGCGTTTTTAAATTGCAAAATCGAGCGATTAGTATAATGGATAATCTTGGCTGGCGTGATTCTTGCAAGAATGGCTTCCGATTTCAGCGTATTTTGACTTTTTATGATGCCTTTGTTTGTGAGGTGCTGTGTTTTGTTTACAGTAATATCTTGGCATTCTCAGTTAATAATGTCCAGCATACTTATGCTACCAGAAATACAAAATATTTGCTTCAGCCTCGGCATAGGACTTTTACCTTTCAGAATAGTTTATCTTTCATGGGTTGCAAATTGTTCAACAATTTGCCTCGTAGTATTAAGGAGATAAATAATTTTAGATTGTTTAAGGAATGGGTTAAAGATTACCTGTTAGCCATTAGTTGTTATTCATTGGAGGATTACTTTAAAGTATACCGTAGTAATTGAATTTTAATCGTTGTTTCTTTGTTTTCTTGACTTGTTTCAAGCATGTTTTGCTGTTTTATACACATATTCTGAAATAATAATAATTATTATTATGTATTATTATTCAAAAGAAATTGGCGGTTCTATTTCAGACGCAATAACGAAAGAAAAATATAGATATGTCAAGGTTCTAGTTTAAATTTAACTTCGTATTATTAAGACATTTCTCATTATTTGTGGTGAATTCGGAAATGTATGTACATTGTACAGCCATACACAATTGGAAGAAGCAATAAAGCGAAGCAGAATGTGCACACATAAAATTAATTGTTGTACATTTTTAATACAGATAGATGGATATTTCACTACCACAACGACAATGTTTTAGCGTTATTGAAATAGATTTTCCTGCCTTCACCAGCGCATGGTATATTTAATATTAGAAGTACACTCCATCAAATGCTACGTCGTCCTCTATTTTTCCCGTAGCTATTACAATATCCATCGGGGACGCATTTATAATGCCTTTTCCATTCAAATTATTGAATTTGACACGTTATTGTGATGATGGCTCATTTGTATGATAACAATGGATCATTAAAAACTATGTGTGCCTACTACCTTCATCAACACTTTATAATAGAACTGGTGGGTTAAATCATCTATAAAATTTGATAACATTGTAGTTACGGACGTATGTACATATATGACATATGCGCACACTTATGTACATATAGAAATATTACTTTTTGTTCGTTGCTCAAACAAATCCATAAAATCGCCAACCTAGTTATTATATTTCTCGATCGTTATATTTTTACGCATTTACATTATAATAATACTGTTTGTTATATGAATAAAATAGAAAACATGGATAACATTTCGGGATGTTTTCTTTGTGCATTTATTGATTTTAAGTGTACTTTCTTAAGGTAGGCAACCTACTTTTTGGTGGAAACGGAAATACTAATTAACTTTGTTGTTTTGTAATTACATCTACATACATCTGTGTGTGCAGAATAATTTTATTCGTCTTTGTTAATACGCTACTCTGCCGCACTGTTATCGGAAACAAAATAAATATTTCCTCTTGCAAATATGTTACCAGTCCAACTGCTTTTGCAGAGGTTCACAAATAAAATAAACATATTTTAATTAAATTCGTAACGGAGTTATGAATAATTTAAAGTTCGTGCATGTATTCAAAATTTATCCTTTATACAGAACTGGATTAGATCTAATATTTTGAATTCAGGGAAATTCAACTGCAGATTTCAGTTTTACCTCACACCAACCTACATACAAACATACATACATACCTACGTACATATATATGTATGTATATACGTGGGTGCTTTTAAAATTGTTACAAAAACTAGAAAAGAGATTTTTGGGGCAAACTGTTTTATTCGCCTTTAAGATTTAAACACTTTTGCGTACGTACAAACCAATTCCAGTCATTTCTTCCTCTCTGAATTTGGTATCTCAAGAACACGGTGTTTGAAGGCTTGGACAGCTTCTTAAGGTGCTGCAAATCGCTATCCACGCGTTTTTTATTTAGCAGTCGGGAACAGAAAGAAATCGTTGGGCGATAAATCAGGTAAATACGGGCAATGAGACATTAATTCTATGTTTTCTCCTGTAAATAATCAATTGTTGACGTGTAGTGTGAGATTTGGAATTGACATGATGCAAAATGATGCGACGTTTTCGATTGTGCCACATGCTAATATTCTTTAATCGTATTGCCCACAGCACCGATGTTTATTGAAGTAACAACAGATTTTCGTCGATCTTCACCCAATTCATCACTACAGTCGCATGACCACGACGAAAGTCTGCAAACCAATTGTAAGCAGTCTTGCTTGGTGGTGCTTCATTAGCAAAAGTTGAACCAAGCGATTCTATGCGTTGTTGTTGAATTAGGCTTTTACTAAGGCCGTAGAAAACATCCAGCGCAAATCTTCTAGTGAAATTTCCATTCTTTCACAAAATTGATTTTTTTAAACGTTCACTATAAGCAAACTACTCGGTGAATTACTAAATTGCCGTTGTTTTCGCAAAGTACAAATGTCAAGTTTTACGAATAAATAATAGTAATAATACATGCTCACTGCTACCTGCTAATCGTTTGTAAAACACATTAAGGCACCCCTCGTATATAAATAAGCATACATTGCATGCATACATATGTACATGCAGGTGATATATTTCACATATCTGTTTTAGCCCATACAACTTCTAATCATCTTCTTAGAAGCTTAACTTTTAGTGACTGTTGTAGAGATAATCCGGAAGTTGGAGAATACATCTTCATCGAAATATTGAACTCGAGGTCAGGGTATGGATTTCATCCTTCGAGGAAAAATCAAAATCAGTGGAAATTTTTGTTTTGTTTTATAACATACATATTTGTTGGTGAACGGCTAAAATTAGAGAAGAAGAAATTTTTAACGACTAATTCTCTATGTAAATTTATACAAGGAATGTTTTTGCAACTTTAAAAGTACTTGAGATTTTTATAAACATCTTATGGAATTTCTTGACCGATGAATAGTTAAAACCAAATCTAAGTATATGCTTTTTATTCTCACGGGTCACGGAGACTGACTTTTTAATCTCATGATAATAATTATTGCAATATTCTTTTAAACAAAGATAGTTTGTTGTTTATTGCATTTACTCGTACAAGGAACGGTGACGTTTCTAAAGCCAGGCGATTGTGTATACTCTCAATGTGTAAAATGTACTTACGTTTTAATATTCAAACTTGACCAAAGCTAGCGTTTGCAAATTTGCAAAATAAAATGAATACGATGAACGCACTTAATTTTTGTAAGTACTAAGAGTACCCACTAATAATGGTCATGTTCTTTGCATCGGTGGTTTATACGTGCGTTATTTTTCTTTGTTGAATTAGTGCTTCGCAGAAGTGTGTCATTGTCGTCCTTTTATAGGCAAGCGATACTTAAATTGAGGTCACACTCAGGAACGGGCGAATTGAACAAGCTCTGGGCGAGAGAGCGCTGCCGTTGCTGCAATACGTTGATTATCATGAAAGCAGTTGCTTAGTCGGACCACCACCATACGTCTGCGGCAGTATGCATATGTCCAAAGACTTTCTAAAAATGTATTCCGTCTGCAGTTCGTCGTGAAAAAGACGTTTGACATTCGGTTTATAGACGTTTTGCTTCGAGGTGATAAAAAGTTAGTTAGCACCTCAACATCTGGTACGTATCCTTCAGAAATTATTTGAGGGATATGTAATTTATTTAGATAATCATTACTTCTTGTTACTATTGCTAGAACTTGGTAACAGTATTGAAGTACACGCAATGATGTATATGAATCATGAAAATATCTTCTAATAAAAGATCTAAGTGCAAAATGAGCTTTCTCATACTGAGGGTAGGTGAGACAGTAAAATTGAAATGACTTAATGCTCAATCGATGTTTGTAGGAAAGAACTACGTTGTTGACACTCTTTCCTAACTTTGCAATGAGTTATTTTGTTTCCTCTGTTTCAATGTGCTAATACTTAAACAGTTCGAGTATTCATAAAGAAACTGGTAGATGCAAAATCGATATCAGATAGTGACATACGGGAAAGGCCGCGAAAGCCTACGAGAATTGCTTGTGTAGTATTTCTATAAGAAGTGGAAAGCAGCTTTTTGTCTTCTTAGGATTCTATTTATGTTCACAGATTAGCCATTGTTTTTATCAATTGTCAAATTACCATTATGCTTCTTTTTCACATTATTCGCGTACTATCCCTTTCTCGTTATCTACTCGTCCAGTTCTGCAAAGTTATTAAGAATTAAAGTTGCTCTGTTGTCTATGACTCTTTGTATGTGTCTTTTATTTATTTATTTGTTAAGACTTGCAGAAATACTTCGCCTTTGTATGTACAGTAGAATCTCGCTTATCCGACATGAATGGCTAAGCGAAATGACGGATAATAGGAAATAATTAAAACAAAGACTGTTGACCATTCAACTGCGGTATAGAAATCAAGTACCTAAACATTACAATTTACTACAAATTAACAGAAAACCATTCAATGCCCAATAACATTATGCGGTAATTTATTTTTAAAGTATTATATGAGTCAAGCTAGATGCGCACCAATATGTTGATGTCGGATAAGCGAATATCGATTAAACGAGACCCTATTGTAGTTGATCGTTAGGTCTTCTTCTTCTTCTGGTACCAATGCAGTTTAAAGCTACTTAGATAAGCATATAACAAAGTTAGTATTGGTCTATAATAGCTTTTTCCGTTTTCAGTGAATATTGTTTCTTCATTTCCTTTTTGTCTTACCGTTTATATTATCTTCAAATGGTTAAGTTTGTGGTAGAATAAAGTTGTATTAAGGTCATTATTATTCTTAAAAAATCTTATTATTAAACCGATGATAAAAACTAATGTTCCTGATCGCTTTAAAAGTGCCAATTGGACTCATTTATACTGTTAATAGCTTGAAAAATTAGGGGAAATATTTAGTTGTGTTGTTTCTGCTGAATATATACTCACAGCTAACTGTCCTGCTTGAAAATTTCTATTTTTCATAATTCTTAGCAATAACAAAGCTTATCTTTTCTAACCGATTTCTTCTTGAAAATGTTAAAATTTTTTACAACTGCACTGGACAGGATACGTATCCAAATCAAAGTTAGAGGACAACCGATTTAGAGAAATATGGATTCTAAAGCTAATGGCTATCAGGAATTAATTTCGTTAGTATAGCAGTGTTGTTACTAAATATTTCTTTTTGATTACATTTTTCAAGTCAGAGCTTATCTACGTATAATATTTGTCTACTACTACTACAGTCCAAGAGTATATGGAATAATATATAGAATACAAAATGGAGGTTTTAATAAACGTGTGGGCAATTAGCTTGAATTTTAATTCCATAAAAGTCTGTAACTTTCTTATTTGTATAATAAACGGTATTCCTCTAGTTTATGGCAGCTTTCTTCTTTGATCTTAAATGATTGCAAATAGTAATTTGTCTAACTACGATACAAGTTAAGCTGTTACATGTACATATGCATATAAATAGTAAAAGCTCTTCAAGCTTTACTACCGTATACGCGCTATGCGAAAGAAAGTCCCACAATAACTAGACTCTAGTCCAACGTATACCGCATCCGGAAGATTAGAATAGGTTTAATGGTCGATTGAAATTTTTCAAAGTATGATGTTTCACCAAACAATTAAGAATATATGCGATTATAATCTTTATTCTTCTACAATAAATAAATTTTAATTATGGGTACGAACTATAAAATAGTGATCATCGGATAGTCCACATACATAAAAGCTCATATTTGATATTACAAGCGTAAGACCTCATCATTAGCAATTCATACTTTGATATGTCTTCGTCAGGCACTATCGAGTTGTTTTATGAGATAATGATAAGCCTGGATCTATGTATAGGTAAGTAAGGATCTAACTCAAATCAATGCAACATCAAGCATTGATCTGGCAACTGAGTAATTGCGGATTTCACCACTTGATGATTTTGGTATTATAAAATTTTTGTTGGGATGTATTGTCATGTCTGCTATGTAGTCCTAATCTTACACCATCAAATTCTCATTTATTTGGCTCTCTGCGAAATTTTTCGCATGATTTCAATAGTGGTAATGTAAAATCGCAACTAGATCGACATGGTATCGATAGAAATCGAAAATGATCTAGAATTACAGTGCTGTCATATGACCAATGACCAATAGGGCCAATATTACGCTATAAACTTAATTTCTTCCATGAAGAAGTTGTCCAAACCAATGTTTCTTGTTTCAATTTACTAATGTAACTAATATTAATAATATTTAATAATATCTTTTTCTTTTTATTTTTTATAATTCAAATCTCACGTAGATTATCTAGGAAATATCCCAATAATTAGGATAACTTTTCAGAGATTAATTGATATGTATTACTATATCTTTAGTTTCATAACGAAAAATAAGCTTATCGCGCAGTACAATAAATCATGTAATCATCAAGGTATTGCTGTAAAGTTTCATACGTTGTTTAGGCAACCCTAGTTTTATTTTTCATTTCTATTTTATTCTAATATATTGCTCAATCAATTTCCCCATTCCGCTGTTTGCGCTTATAATCAACTTTGTCAGTTCTTAGCGAGTATAAACTTATGCGAATATGATCAGTTAAATTGCAAAAATCGGAAAACAATTCTGAAATCGTTGGGTAATACCAGATGATTTTGAGAAGATCGTGTTAAACCAAGAAAAACTTTGTTTCAAAGATTTTCTTCCTACATTATGAAATTTATGATGAAAGAAACCAAGATGTAAAATATAAAGCATGTTAATTAGCTGCAGTAACTACCCTCCCCAGATATCTTTAAACCTTTTCCTAAATGGTATAATTCTCCATATGTTGTACATAGATAATATTTCCAAAGAAACTAAATTTTAGCGCGCTTTAAATTGTACACCTACATAATTGAAGGCTTGATAAAAATTAGTACTTACAAGAACAGAGAGATTATGATTAATACTAAAGATCCATAAAGCAGTACACACAACACATCTAAAACTATCACACCTACACTTGCAAAATAATGAATTCATAGTTTTTAAAAAGAGATTTAATTTTATTCCGAACTTATCAGCGTTGTATTGCTCATTTTGTAGTTACTAGAGTAATAGTGCGATCCACTTTATAATTAAAACGCAATAGATACATTAATTTTTCTCCTTTATATTTACAAACGTATTGATAAGGTGTTTCCATGCGTGTATTTGCTGGAAACTGAGTGCACTAGAACAACTACTTGACATTGCATTCTCTTCTAATCTAGTCTATTTTTTTGATCTAGTTTATAGTAGTGTTCTATTATCTGCATATTGTTGTTGTCATGATTGACTCATCACTTTTGTCTTCGTATTTATTTTTTGAGACTTGAGGTTCAGATTTCTAACTGGTAATTCTATTATAACTGCAAAAGTGTTTAAGCTTTCTATGCTACAGTCTTAGATTAAAATTGAAATAAAGTGGAAATGGTAGTGTTAATAATTAATAAATACTGTGACAATATATTCCAGTCGGAAGTTAAAATAATCTACCTAAGCTTGAATGAAATCAACTGATTCGAATTGTATCTAGATTAACATTTACTATTATTTAACTCAATTTAATACGTCATAAAATTTTAGTGAAAACGTTATATAAAGAACACTGATAATTACACGTAACCTGTATTATCCGAATTTATTGGAACTGGGCTCTATCCGAATATTGATATTAATATTGGAATTAATTTTTAAGGCTGAAAGTTTGTTTAAAAATGCTGAAGTAAATATAATATATGACGGTTTATTGCATTTAATTCTAAAAAACAATACGCAAATTTGAGTCTGGATAATCAAGATTGGGGATGTTTGGTAAGCTCCTTCTGTAATTCACATTAAAACTGAATTGGTAATAAATTTAGTTTCCGCAGAGTAGAATTCAACTATTACTTCCAAAGTGAGGTGACAAGATGGTTTTCTTCGTGTCATACATTGGAAATTTAGGCTGTTACTTCTGGTAAAATTGAAATAAATAATACACAACTGACGAGTACCAAGCTTACGAATAAGAAGTTGCAGATGTCTAGAATAGAGGAAGCATCGACAATGTTGTCTAGGATTTTGTGAAAGAAAATGAGACTCCGATAAATACTTACAAACTGCAGAAAGCTTTACTCTACGCCTTCCTGGGTATTCCAGGTATCAATCTAAAATATAAATCATTTCAAGTTGTTGCTTGTCACACAGAATACAATACTGATTTCAAACGACATAAATGTATTACAATCGAGATCTAATGAGATAATAGTAAAGAAGTGGTAGAGTGTTTATATTGCTAAAGGATCTGCGATTTACAAAAAATGACTGTCAAATATGGTCGAGTGGATGATGCGCTCAACAATGCTCAGCTCGATATCTTGATACTTAAATTCCTTAAAGCTTCACAACGTAGCATTGTGTTATTAAAATTACAACATGTAATCTAGGACTCAAAGGAGCTCAAGAAGATGCATATTGCTACACTTGTGAGTCTTGTAGCACACCAGAGGTTATTATTTAGTTTTCTGTAATATTTTTCTTATAATTGCAAAAGTAAGTATTTTCCAATACATTGGCGGTATTCAATATATCCTTTGAAAGTTCATTGAAACTTGAAATATTAGTTTCTTAACGTTACAGTACGTTAAAAGAAGAGCCAAATTAATTTCAAAACATGAAGTTGCACCAAAAATACATATTTAGAACCGTGTTTCACTACATAAATCCATTTTCTCAGGATCGTGAGATGGAGTAAAAATTTCATTTTAGTCCTTTATTCCTAAAATTGCTATGGGCATTGTTTTTGTGATATTTGCATTAGTTTAAATTGAAATTAATTAACATGAAATCGGAGAAAAGTAAGTGGAACAATGTTGACTTTTTTGTTGCGTATATTATACGAATGATTTACATAGCTCGTTTCCTACACCAAACAGTAGATGAATTTCGGATCAAATAAATATGAGGTTAATTCATCGATTTGGAGCTATTTAATGATTTTGAATTTCTTCTTTTGTAAAACCTATTATATCAGACAAAACCACATGCTAACTGTTTTGCCATATTACTTCTTCGAAAAGCAAATCAGTCAAAATTTATTGTATTTATCAGATCAAATCTCCCTTTAAGTGTTTGAGAAGACTTTACCTCATTGATGTCAATAATTATGATTTGAAGAATCATTTTCATTCACATTCGATTTGTACTTTGCAATTTACTTTTGTATAGATTGTACGCAAATAACTTATTTTTGAGCAGAATAGGTAATTAAATTAATTTAGTAAAGCATGCCTGTATTTGGGATAATCACCGAATTGCTCGTCCAGTACTGAAGCCTCGATTTTGTCATTAGAAGATTTTTGCACTGAATATATCTAAAGTTCCTAGGCTTAACGATAATTTTGACTCAAACTTACGAAACGTGGCGTGTTTATAAAAAGGAAATAATTTACATATACCCAACTTTGAAAATAGTATCTATATTAATTCCATTACATGTGTAATATTTTAGGGAGCTACATCTACAACCATTCATTTTCTGCTTATTCTTATGTAATTCATGCGTAAATTTTTGGTTTCTTAAAAGAGAAATTTGTTATTTGCCAGTTTGTGCAGACGTTAGTGCTATATAACAATATTGCAATATTACAGCCGCCATATTTGTGGGCAATTTCTCTTTTTCTAGACGAACAAGACGGAACGGGTTTTGTTTAAAATAAATATTTGTAACAGTTGAAATAAAGTGTATTTATAATCCTTACAAGGTTATAAGCGAAGGAGACAGGGATAAGTTGCAAATATTGAAATAGCAATTTGTTGCGTAGGTTGTAATAGTAATCTTTGTTGTTATTTAACGAAGAAGTATTGATTGAATAAAATCATAAATCACTTATACGTTACGCAGTCGTACGTGATATAATTTTCTTAGAACCGACCCTGTCTTAGTTCTAGAACATATCGGTCATTTGCTAATTTTTCAATCATTAAAAATAGACATAACAATAAATTCATTAGCACAAATTTGGTCAACAAGTGAGTCAAAAAAGAATGTAAATACTTTCACATAGTAAACAATGTTGTTTTTAGCCAATCTGTTTTTCTAACGTAATAGCGTAGGTAAATACGTATTTTTAAACACAGAAGGTGTTTTACCAATTTCATAACGTGGCATTTTATTCAGATAACATTTAGATTTTGCTTATATCACAGCGAAATAGGAGAGTCCCTTGCAGAAATAAAAGGAAATGATAAATTCCTTTTATTACGTGCCTAACTAGTATTGATCATTGCGCTACGTATGTACATCAGTTCTATTCAGGTTCTATTACAGCAGGAAATTGGAAAATTTCTACATTTACAAAGCCTGAAACACAGTATCTGAGCGACATAGGCAAAATCTATGCTAACGTAAATGAAACGCATACGTGCTAGCGAAGAAAACTTAGTTGTTGTTTATCTAGTTATGTTATGACCAAAAAAAAAAAAAGAAACAATAGATAGATCTATATTTTTAAATCTACCTGCACAAGAATGAAATAACTTTTAACGATTAAATTCAACCGCAAATAAACTACGTAAAATTTAAAAGGAAAACATCGCTTAAAATACAACAAAAGATGCTGGTAATACGGAAATAATAATTTAAATCTTGTAACGTAATTGCAAATAATAAAGTGAATGATGCCGTAAATAAATAAAAAACAAGAAAAATAAGAAAAAACTTACATTAATCCTAGTACAAATTGCAGAGAAAAACATAAAAATTCAGTTGCAGAAAATAAAATCGTGTTCGAAAAACTATATAAGTATATGTCGTCAAAATTAAAAAATAAATCGCCTTATAGTAACTCGAATCTTTTGGACGTCATCTCCATGGGCGCACCAGGTGCAGATCGCGACACACTCGGCACACTAGCGTCTAACCCGAGAGATAGTCTAGCAATACTCTAACCTAACAATGGCCTTAAAACATCCGAAAACCCCCTAAAGTGGTAGGACCACTTTTTATTGAGTTTGCAAATTCATAGGTACCTGTAAATACCTTGGAGGGGTGCGCGGGGGCCGGCCGGCCATCTCGCAGTACTCACAGAGCGTAAGGGGGCTGTTGTTGCTGCTGCTAGCATCCGAGCTTACAGAGCAGTACAGTTATGCGAAAATCATGATTTGCAACCTGTATGCTCCGTACTGCGTGTGTAACGACCACATCCCAAATTTTCGTGTGGCCAACTCTTTTTCCACCCTACGTCAGACCGACTCTCTTCCGAACTAGTAACTTGAGCTCGCGGAGGTCCTTTTTGCTCTCCATCTTTTCTCCGCGCCCGTTCGGGTACCGAATTCACGCCTTGCTGACACTCCACTTCGCGAGACCCCAGATATTATGCTTGTTACGTTCAGTGAGCGTTGAACAACTTATGTACAGTTCCTTATTTGCCAAATACTACCGCAGACATTCTTTTTATTACGCACAATCGCTAAGAATATTATTAACCAGTCTGCGTAAGTTTTACACGAAAATTATTTTTACGAGGGCAGGATTTTATCTTGTTCAACATGTATTGCGCAATTTCTCAGCGTATTGCACTAAAGAAATGTTTTGATATTTTTTCGTAATTGCTACCTTTATAATGCAACGCTAAAGTTGTGTTTACGACTTCCAAAAGTTAATTAAAAATTTCTTAAAACCAAGAACCAAATAAATTCTTATAGTTACACGTGTAAGGGTAGAGTGAAACTACATTCTCATAGATTATCTAAAGCATCGCTCATTTCATTACTTTCTAAATAATACATCATACGCTGTCAGTGAATTTTTATTATAATTTTATATGGGAAATTTAGCAAAGGTAAGTAGAGATAGTTACAAAACACGTGTACGTGTGCTTATGTACGTATAGTACGTACATAGGTGCTGCAATCGAAAGGTGGATCCAAGCTGCAACAAAATGCTTTCGCGTACAAGTAAAAAATAGTAATTAGAATTTAGATTCAGGATAATCACTAGATACTTAAGCTGCAAATGTTCTTTGGATTAGCATCCATTAAATTTAACATTAAGGTCATTATGCATTGAAATTGTTCATACAAATTTCGATATTTTCCTCTACACATTAGAAACTAACGTTTCGATCTTAAATTTACAAGAATCCGTAGATACCTAGAATGACAATCGAGAGAAACATAAACTCTGTTATCGGTAAGCTCAACATCTTATATATTATTTATGCTCCTTTAAGGCCTCTTGATGACGTACCTGTCATTGAAAAGTTTTAGTATGCATCCTCGTAGGCTTTCACGACTTGCGTCAATAGAGATATTTATTCTGAAATTTGCGGTGTACTATTAGTCGACCACATGAAGGGCAGTAGATGGCGAAATGTCAATAATGCCAGTAGTGACACAACAAATTCCGAAAGTAGTTTCCATCAACTTTAGGCGAAAGTCGTCAAATCATTTGCACCATTAACTGCCACTGGAACTATGATTAATGACAGATCTATCGAAACCAATCGATTTATTGCGACGAACTTCAAACGTTACAAAGTGAATTACTCTTTTCTTAGTAAATCGAAGAAATTGTGAAATTGAGATTGAAAATATGACTGCACTCAATAACTCTTTTACCAACTACAATTCTCTTCCTTTGTGCAACAGCTTTTTGACAAATTAACAATTGAATGAAACGAAGTACAGGATATGGCAGAGGAAAAGGAGGGTTTCCAAGTACATATAATTTTATTGAAGCTGAATGAGAAAAATAACCGGTTTTACAAAAGAGACAGTTCCAGAATGCACTTCTAATCTATAAGTTGTGAAAAATTATCTCTTTGTACACACTCTCGCAGCTTCATTTTCAAATTCCCAATAACTCTTTTGTACATTTGTTTCTTTCCAGCTCGATTTACAAACGAATGCAACATTTCAGTTTGTGGTTATTGAGCAATTTGTTTGTGTTGAATTTTGTGAACTACGAGGGATTTTCCCTTTACGCTGAGCCTCTTCAGGAGACCATTATATACATATTTCTTTGACATTTTAAGCTAGTTGGTAACACGCTTAATGACTGTGATAATTGATAAATATAGTTCAATATTTTTAACGACATAAGTTTAAAGTGCGTAAGAAACCACGGAATTGAAGAAGAGTATTATCAATTTCAAATGTAGTTTAAGCCCTAAACCGCGTTTATAGGAAATCGGTCGAAAATTTGAGGAGTTTGAAATTCTTAGCTACCATAAAATAGTGACATAATGAATTTCAACGTGATCGGCCTTCTTTAAATGATTTGGAGCTCCTAAAAACCGACCATTACTAAGAAAAATAGTTTTATTCGGAACATGCTAGAATATGGCCGACATGTTGCTGTAAGGAGTATTTAAGCAAGCATTTGGATGTATGTAAGCTTTGTTCCCGTTGGATTTATCACAATTTGATCCCAGCTCAGAAAGACGATCGTCTGAAATAGCGCAAATCTACACTAGATCGCTTTGACAATCGACGGTTTGAGCTTGAATACAACATAATTGCAGGTGATGAAGCATGGGTTTACTGTTGTTACCTCGAAAAGGAAACAACAAATGACAGTTTGGAATACTGTAGGATCGCCGTATTGTTAATGGTGTATGGCTCACTACAGTACGTTATGCCTCAAATTCCCCAAAAAGTGCTCAGGAGGTGGAATTATCTTGAATTTTAATAACTCTGTGCCTCACAGTGTTGCTCAAACGATTGAATATTGCAATGCCCAAAACATTTATATAATAGGTCATTTGCTCTATAGTTCAGACCTGGCTCCTAATGATTTGGTTTTCTTTCCACATCCAAACGATAACTCGCCGAGTTTTGCATCGGCCGAGAAAGCGGTAGACGCATTTAAAAGTAAAAGAAACAACCCGACGCGGGAAGATTGGAAATATGTTTTGGAAGTTATTGGGTCAATATGCATATTCTACACTCCTTTACTAGACTCAATGGAAAAAGCACAGTCCTCATATTTTAATTCAAGGTATATAGGGTAGGACATACAGAGCTCACATATTAGAGCAGACACTGTGCCAGTTGCAACATAGGTAGAGGTATAGGGCAGGTCATTCTTGGTAGGTCTGTAATCATTATGAATTGAACTGGTAAGCACCGTGGCTCTGTTCTGATATTTTGAAATATCTATTCTGTAATAACAGATTTTTCTACGCTCCAAACTCCACCTTTGTGATACGAAACGTACACTGATGAGCAAAACTGAACGCACATAGTAATATTTAGGGAAGCCCTTAAAGTTACAGAAAAGTTGTTGATTATTTTATGTAAATTGTTATATTTTCAGGAAAATAAATTAACATATTATTCTAAAATACGCTAAAAGTAAAAATATATCCTAACATAAGTTTATATATAGGTTTTCCACCTGTACAGGTATCACTTACACAGGAAAAGTTAATAATGTGTCCAGAAACCGATAGTCGCTAGAACTTCTTTTTATTCTTCGAGGCATAGATTTTACTAAAGCATTGCAATAAGTTGGAGTAATATTGTAGGACCCCATAAATCCTGACCATTTGACGGTGGTGAATAGTATTCCACATGTAGACGTCTTTTTAAATGAGCCCACAGATTCTCAATCGGATTGAGGTCGGGACTCTGTGCAGGCCAATCCAGTAGTGGAAAATGTTGAGATGTTATCCAATTATGTATAGATATGGCCGTGTGCTTTGGGTCTCGTTCTTGCTGAGAGATCACTTCGTTTTCTGGTATAGGAATGTTTTCTACTGTTTCTAGTAAATAATCTTCGAAAATAGATTTGAATGTGTATTGATTCATTATTTCGTCAATTTTATGTAAACTAGCCACATCATACGATGTCATACACCCACATATCATTATTGAGCCTCCGTTAGCAATCATTTTAACATGCTTTTTATATCTTTTTATATCTTTACAAACTCGGATTGATTGTCAATGAGCCCGCCATTTTACTAAATTTTGCCTTTCACTTGTTCTTCATTTTCTCCTTTTGATAGTATCTTGTTTCTGTGAAAGCTACAAAAAAATGTCGAAAACAATATATTCGGAATTATTTGTTATTATCATTATATTTTAATTGTATGAGGTCATTCCCAATAGCTTTAATAAGCTTTTTTAATAATTTTGGAAAATATGCAGACAGTTTTTGTCAATAACAGTTATGGCAGCAAGCTCTCCATAGCAATATGATGTATTTTCGGTTTCGAATCGCGAAGATATGATTAGTTCTAAGCTATATCGTATAATACAGTTGCAACACTGTGGTCTGTTTATTACAAAAGTGTATTTTTATATACTTTTTATCGCGTCGAAAGTTGTTCTCCCGTATCTAAGATAACCTCCAAACTATTTAAACTGTTTGTAAATAGAAATCGCATATTATCTCTATACATACATGTATATATGTACTTGGTCACATCTATCTCCATTTGCTGGCTGTAATAAAAAACTGCAGTTAATACTTTGAGACTATTTTGTTTCTTGGAATTGCTGATATGTAGTCCATAAATAACGTTTTATTTTTTATGTGTATGCAAATATTTTCTTAGATAAAAATGTATCGGCTATACTTAATCGAAACTTTGTATATGTGTATGTAAGTTAACAAAAGTGTAAAGACTCTGAAAGGAAGCGGCGTAGAAATATTCGCAATATAGGGAGCACGTTTCGTTATGTTCGTATACAATACAAATTTTATTCTTTTTAAATTAAACTTCCTCCGTGAAATTGGAAACCTCAACCTTATTTTTCTACCCTTCGTACATACGTCACACCTGAAAAGCAGAATATGCTTCCGATATGTGTGATGTATTAAAATATCGATTTCAGGTTGCATGCTGAATTTGAAACCGTATTGCCTCAAGGTAACGCTGAGATTAAAGAAACACTTATTAATTTTTAATTAAATTCGAGGGAGGAAAAGATGGATTTTCTCCTGGCGGTGAAATTTCCGCTTACCATGAACGTCATTATTGGTTATCTTCAGGACACATTCTCTGATCACGCTCGAAACTCCGAAGATTGTATGTATTTTGTTTCGAAGTGTTGTTTTGTTTTTGTAAGATGCTTTACCGCTTTGCAAATAAGGACGTAATAGATTGAATATTGCCGAGTATAAGGGATATTGACGATATCTTGTGAGGATTTTGTAATAAAGGCTTTGTGTCTGGGTTTAATGTTACATTTATCTGTATTGGATTTGTCCAATCTTACGCATACACTTATTAGATCTATAAACTAGTTACTTTATACAATTCTTAAAGGAAAACACGTTTTATACAACCATTGAAGTCGGTGTTCCTCGGATGGTGATTTTAGGAAACAAACAACAAGAACTAGCTTTCACATCAGGCGTTGCTTGAGGAAACTGGCAACCCATCTTGTTGTAAGATCTTGTTGACACTGAAGTCTTGTACACGTGTATGAAGTACTCCCTTAATTATTGTTCTGCAGTTATCTTTGATATCACTTATTTGAGAACAATTCCTGAGTTTCTCCTTAACTCAAGGATAAGCGGTCGTTTCTTATGTCTGCATTCCATCTTTAGTGCTGATGGTGTTAGCTATGACCAAAGGATTTTCATTTGAACGCTGTATCCTGTTCCACAGCATCGATTTCGTTAGTTTAATTTCTGATCCATTAATTTCATTTTCGATCCATAAGTATTGTGCCAAATACCTGCTCCATTCCTCCATTTCTCCATCTTAGATTAGCTCCCGTACATGTGGATACCTGGACTTCAAAGGTGGTTGCTGGTATAATACAGGAATAGAATATTATAAAATATACAAATATATAACCAGTCAGATGTCCAATTCATTTCAACTCTTTCTCCAGTCTCAGCTGTTCAACCCCTTATAATTCTGTTGTGTTTATTATGTTAGAATGGTATTTTTCTGTCACTCAGTCTTTTAGTAACGATGAAATTGACTTTAGAGCATTTCTGGCGAAATATTTCATACAGGTTACTATTTTTCAGAATATGCAGATTCCAACGAAGAAATATATTTTACAACAAATGCATATTTGGTGTATTCCGAAGTCAGATCATGAGGGTGACGAAATTCGTTTCGAAATCTACCGTATGACACATCTATTTAAGGTATTCCATTTTCTCAATTGTCCTACGTATACACTCGAGGAAATTTAAAGAGAACGTTGCAATTCTACCCTTTATGTGTTATTTATCTGTTTATTTATCATCTCTGTGGTTGTTACTAGGATTTTTGCGATTAACACTATAAATTCTTATGGAAGACTCTTCGATAATATGTTTGATGGTCTGATTTTTTCGCAAGCATGTTGAGGGCATGTTTTGCTTACCCTATTGCTGTCGAGAGTATGCGCATTTGATAAGCAAATATTGCGCAACATTCTTAGTCCTTTTCATTAATGTCCGAAATATCATGTCAGGTCCATATTTTTCGAAAGATGTATTTCCGTAATAATTGCTATGATCAATCAATACAGAAGTTTTTTCTTTGGGAACTACTAATTGTTTCGCATTGTTTGCATTCGTCGTTGCAAACTTTTCCATCATCTCAAACATTTATTTTATTCTTTCAAATCCATTCCATACTGTTTCGCCCTTCCTTGACTAAAAAGATGTGCACTCTATACATCTTTTTAGTTAGGAAGGGCAAAATAGACGTATGAAATATTCTAATAACATTATCCTATCTTGATTCCGAGGTCTGTTGGATTTCTCATATTTTGCGTTTATAGATTCCGAAGTAAGTCATCTTGAAGCCATTATTTAATTTCAATTCCCTATAGAGATATACATCCTTTTAGTTAGATAAGGTAGAAATTGAACTGATAGGGAATGTTAACCAAGCCTGACTTCAAAGTATTGTTGAATATTTCACACTTTGCATTTGCCGTTTTAGCAGTTCGAACAAAGGACTTTGTAAGAACCTAAGACTGACTTATAGACCGTGGCACTGATTTAGGGTGAGCAAGTTAAGTGAAACTAAAAGTGGAAGGGATTTGCTTCTAACTGCAGGCTATCCGTGCGAGCGATGCATTTCAATCGAAAATACGAAAGACATTTCAGACAAATGTCTGCAAATTTGAAGAAAATAAAACGCATTGACAAAAATACCGGTGTAGTTCCGTCTGAGAACTACAAAACACTGAAGTTGTAAAGTCATATCGTTTTTCTTCAAGACGAGTAATTCAGGGGTGTATTAAAAATACTTGACAGGAAAAAAAAAACAATGTAAGTGTAGTTCTTCTTTCGCGAAAATATGTGAATAGTACAGTACAAATTTCCAAATCGAATTCCCACATATTGGTCAAATTTAACCCATTCTTCCCGTAACATTACATATATTGTAGGACATAAACCGACATATCGCTGACCTTCTATTTAGACAGACAGAAAAAAAAATTCTCATGCACGTTTGTACAAAATTGGAGCACGCTCTATTTACTTTACATCGTAGGAGTCTTGATGGCATCCGCGAAAAAGGACAAGTGAAAACAAACAGAAAAAGACCCAAAATAGTATCGAGAATGCGAAGGAGTACAAGAAATGGGGAAAAAACATCGTGAATCCGGAAGCACGACATCCGGAAATTCAAACTCCAGTTTGCCTTGCATCAAACTCACTCGGAGACTCACTCACTCACATGCGAACGCAGCAGCACCGACATAAGATCATCGTCGTACGCGGCCTGGTCGCCGTAAAACGGCAGCTAAAAAGGAACGCGGATCGGAGCGAGAAAGAGGAAAAGGCGGGCAATACGGGAGAGAGAAAAAATGCAGAGAGAGAACGGCAAGGCAAACTGTGATCCTACTACCCTCTTCCTGCAAACATCGAAACATTAATAAATTAATAATACGCACGCATATAGACGTATATACAACGATACAAACTCCGGTATATAAATCAATATCTGATGAGGGAGAGAGGAGGTCGCATACTCGTTCGTGCACTGAGCTTTTGCCTACTGAAAATTGTGAAATATGCAAATAGGCCTCGTGTTCGTTTGACCGTTTTGATAACGAAACGCATTTATTCGTTTTCTGCCTCTGTTTCGCGACGTTTCCGCGGCCATATCCCAGCTAACGCCCGGAGACGGATTAGCTGACGAACGAGTTAAAGGTTTGTCGGGTCCTAACATTCTCAAGTCAGTTTGAATGGACAGTTGGACTCGTAGATGCGATCGTGGTTCGACAATATTCTTTTTGTTCCTACAAAGTTCATTTTTGGTACAATTCTAAAGATTTACCTACCATCAGAGCAGTTAGATTAATTCGTCTAAAAAGATACCAACAGGAACAAAACCGCCTATTACTCAAATTGGTTATCATTGTTTTGAAAGTGATACGAAATTTAAAATCTATGAAATACCGTGCATTAAACTAAACTGATTTCTAAGGATGATTCCATACACCCCGTTCTCATGATCCCTACAAAGTAGTAAAATAACTATTTGAAAAGAATATGCTCAAAACTCGCCTGATATGCGTATTAAGGAAAAATAATAGAGGATTTGTAATTCTTCATCCTGTGCTAGGTTGATATTTTGCTGGAATAATATGAAACAATCTTCTAGGATAAAACATAAAAAGCTCCCCGAAAGCTCAATTATTGTATGCTTGATGAAACATATCTCTACAATATTTAAATTTCCTTATTGATGTCAACGGATTTGTGGAATATAAAGAAACAAAAAAGATGGTTTACTGGGAACGAATATATTAACTATCTTCAAATTATTTTGATGGTATATAGAATTTATTTAGTGTAGTATGGAACTCACGAAAAGTGACTCCCTCTCGAGCTTTTTCGAACTTGAATTGTTCTTGTATTTCAAAGTATCCCTGTTACAAATTGTTAATTTACTTATTACTTGTAAAAACATAATCAAACAAATCCTTCTCGAACTCTAGTTAATCTTGGCATTCCCAAGACAATCGTATTGAAAGAAAATACTTCATATTGTTTTTTAACCTTTTAAACTAGTGTTCATAAGGGAAGAGGATATATGAAACGTCTTCTATAATACATAAACGAAGAAACAGTAAAGTTGAGTGCCGCAGCCATGCCCCTTTGCGTTAATATTCGTTAGCGTTTCCCGGAGATGAAGCCCTGACCTCCCCGTCCCCGTTCCGCACCGCTCCAATTCAACTGCTTAGTTTTAAAACTTAAATTTCTCTTCGTATATATCTATATATATATATATATACACAGTATACACGAAGAATGTCTTAGTTACATAAAATCAATAAAGCTAGAATCGTGTACAAAAGCAAGGAGGACTAAGAGGCAGTGGAGGAAGCGAGGCAGCCAGCAGCAGCAGCAGCAGCATCTCCTCAGGAACTACATTTTAAAATACTCGGAGAGAAAGAATCTTTATGGGCCTAGTACAGTGCTCCGCTAAAAATTACACCCTACTCTCTCCTGCTCCTCAACAACTACGTTTTCCTCTCTTCCGCCACCGCTAGTTGCGTTCTTTCTCCGTCTTTCTCTATCTTTTTGATCATCTCTTCTCATTTCATCTGTCCTTCCCCCGCCACCCTCTTTTTCTCTAATACTTCTCTCTTTCTGGCAGTTGTAACGAACGGAGGCAACGCAGTACAGTAGTAGCGGGAGCTACAACCCGCCGTCGATGAGAGAAATTTTATTTCCAACCCTTTTTCGGATGATGTCCATATTTTATAACTGGCGAATTTATGGAGAAAAACTGCAATTATTTTTAATTAAAAGCTGACCAGAATTGTTCGCTTTCCTTTCGAAAAAAAAAAATAGATATACGTTTTTAGGCCGCTAATGAGGAGAACTCGTCGAAGAGTAGGTACGTGCGATTGCTAAGGGGAAGGATTATTTTGTCAAGCCGGAGCTGAAACTAATCGATACAGGTTGACAACAGTCCTGTAAAGCGCTTTTTTACGAGAAAAATGTTTCCCTTATCTCCTAGTTGTACGCTAATGGTTTCGATGTTTTTGTATTATAGATGTGAAGCTCCGATGACGATAACGAAGTGATACATTTCGTCATGCTTTATATTAAGCAACAAAAACATGTGATTTTGTGAAAAATAAGATGTTTACAAAGAAAATAATGGTCCAAATTTAATTCGAAAATGACGATTGTATTTACTTAGGTACAAGCAGAATTATCGAATGTATTTGAACCACAAAAATAAGTACTGGAACAATTACTAGCACTTTTACACGACTTGAAGCAATTGTTCCTCTTAGATATTTGAATTTAGTTAAGGAAACTACAAATTTTATTGCCGATGTGCAATTAGCAAAGAACGATTTGGGATAAGGTCATAAGAAGTACTTTTAAGCGAAGAAGATTTGAAATCTTATCATTCTTTAAATGATATGTTATAAAACAAAATTCATTAAATAGGAGTATGTTGAAGGGAACAATATATATGTTTTCCTTCATCTACCTTAGATCTCGTTTGGCCCACACCACACATTAGAATTTATGTGAAAAATTCCTATTTTGTTTGTATATGCGGTAAATATTTAGATAGTTTACTACCCCTATTGGTGGCGAACGACTAAAGAGAAAAACAAGAAACATTTACGTCACATCGCAAGCATATAAAATATTGATCATATCATTTAAACAAAGTCAAAGAGAAAAATAAAAAATAAGAATCTTACTATATTTTGGATTGGTTACATATTAGAAGGATTTCAAACAAATAACTGTTTGTTTTTTTTTTCTTAATCTAATTTAACTCCCCTTATCTACACGGTCTGAGGAGGTCGAAGAGGAATCGCACAATTAAGACTTGTATTAGTAACAAAATGTATTGGGGAACAAAGTATTTGCCGCAGTTTCAAGCCAATTCGGAGGAACATAATCTTAAGCTTTCCTGAGTTTTGTAGTCAAATATTTACACTAAATGTTTTGTGGATATTGAAATGGTATCTATACACCAAAAGCTGTAGATTTCGTTCTAGAATATATTTTATGTCTACATGTCTTTGCAATTTGAAACAAAAAAGTTTTAATTTTTTTGTCACCATAAGTAGCGCATATAATCCAGGATGAGTACTTGTAGTTGGAAAAGTATGCCTATAATCGTGAAATCTTATACTCGACAGTCAAAACAGTAGCACTGGAAACCACCCTAATAATATACGTTGTTCCTGCGGTAAAATGATCGATAAACAGCAAAAATTTAATTCTAAGCAAACTTAAATTGTTTGTCCATTGACAAAGTTTATCGCAATAAATGTGTGAAGCATCTCCACGAACAAAATTAGTTTTTAGACACTAGATTATGTGGATAACTCTTCACTAAACAATAGTTTGTCAGTTCCAGGACAACTCTTTTATTCGCAGTGGGGGCAGCATCCTTCAACCTTCTCTTGAGCAAAATCAGCTTGAAAACGATTTGGAATCTTGCAAGTACAGCATTTTGAGAGTAATGAGAAGATATCTCTCTGTAGAATATTAACAGACCGCTATAAGTAGATAGAGCAGCAATCTATTACATAAAAGTGCTATACAAAACTATTGTGAAAACCAGAAAAAAGAAAAACGAGACAAAAAATCATGAGAAGTCGAAACATAGATTGGACTAAGACAGAGATGTGTCCCCATCCATCTTTTATTCCCGAAATGCAAAGGATAATATGAAGAAAGTGACAACAAAGTAGTAAATAATAATAAGAAGGTGGCTAAAATAATATTTAAAAGAAATAAAATTACCCTTACTACACCAATTGTAAATAATTCCAGATACGTATTTTGGCATCGTCAGTAGGAAAAATTGTTCGTCGTGGGGGTTAGCTGGATATCGCTGGTGATACTTAATTCCTTCAGTTTTCCACTGAGGATGGCAACTTAGTTGCCGAAATACGTATCTGGAATTATTTCCGAGTGGTGTGGTAAGAGTAATTTTATTTCTTTTATATAAATTGGGAAGTGGGAAACCTGAATGTGCAAGAATTTTTATTCGCAGATGATATGACCACAGCATTACACGTACTTAATAAACTTATTTACGTAGGAACATTTATTGAAACGAAAAGTAAGCTAAACAAGGAATTAAATTTAAAAGTCTTGGGAAGAATTTTCAAATCATTGAATTCGAGCTTACCCCAGTACCTCGGTTGGGTTCGACCATATCTTGATCAGATCAACCCTTACATGAAGCTAATGCTAGATGCTGTCAAAAACAAACATAGGCCGGGTAATTACGTCTAAAATGATGGTTTTACAACGTATACAATGTGTTACAAAAGGAAAAATTAGATCTACAGACAATATTTTAAAATATAATCAGTGAAAAGGGAAGAACATGGGAACAACAACTAGAATGGCTGGTGTATTTACATATATAAAATCTTAAAAGTGGGGATACGAAAAGCTGAGGGTAGTGTAGTGGAAATAAACAGAAAAGGAAGATCAAGCAAAGATGGCAGGAAGAAGGGTAAAGAGGAGACAAAAGTATGGATCGGAAAAATTATTTATATTACAAAATTGAGATTAGAAAATTCAATTACACAATCTTGCGTCGAAAGTTTTACCTTCTACTGGTATCGTAGAACTAAAAGGGGGTGGATACGTGTGTTTTGTTTCATCGATCGCAACAATTTCAGCAAATGTTTATAGTTTTGTTTGAAACAAAATTCAACTGAATATCCTGAAAGTATTTTTATAGGTTACGTAAATTTGACACCCCTTTGTAAGAGGGTTCGTAAGTTGTGTGTGTGCGTAGCATGTACGGAAGTAGCAATAAAATGATCTGCCTTAAAACAGACTTCCATTACACAGTTTTAGAAAGAGTGCCATAGTTCCTTCTTCTTGTTCTTCGTCTTTCTTCTTACTTCTCATTTCAAGCTAATCTGAATGAAGGATAAAATACGAAAGCTTCGAAAAAGCTCGCACAACCTTGTTTTTTCGTGGACGCCTTAGAAACTCAAAAATCGCCTGTCTTGAACAATGTGTGGTCTACGTCAGGGTCCTTAAAATCACACAATTAGTAATAGAATACTATCACAAAATAGTTGATAAAACAAAGTACAGTTTATCCACACCACTTCTCTTCTTTTGAACTGAATAAATACTAGACAAATTTTTGTTAAAACTTAATCAAATTATCATATCTCTATCGTAATATTAATAATGTTTAATGTTACAAACGGTTCAAATTCCCGTTTCCTGTTCATTTAGACTTGAATAGACTTCACTTAACTCCTAACGGTAAACTCTCGCATATAGATTTACAAGGACATTTATATGCATAGTTAAAACTTACACAATACCCAGTTCGCAATTTTCCCCTATCGTTTGCAAACCCTTATACTGGTTAATTTTTTCCAACAGACGTATTGTTCATAATAGTGGAACCCGCCATTTTTGTCTGACTTCTAAGGTTAATTTTATTCAATTTGCATATACACACATCGACGTATTGAGTTCAAATATAATATTTAAATATTGTAGTTTTACACAAAAAGCTGCACTGAAATTGTACTGTTTTAATTAATATCAATGCAGTATTTTCGGGGAAGAGCAATCGCGTGTTGATATGACAGGTATTTAGGAACGATATCCGAAACTGACCGTTGACAATTTCCTTCCCTATACCGGTACACTCCCTCAACTTTCAATTCAAGTTTTGTGTATAATTGATGATTAAATTTAGAAAGTACGTGGTTAACATTGTTTTTAACAATGCATTTTGTACACTGTTGATTATTACAGAATTAATTGCTTAGGATTATTTTTATTTTCATTGAGTAGCCTTGGTTTTCGCATTTCCAGATTGAGATAACGTCACTTAATGTATCTCGAATGATTTATTATACTCGAATCTAACTGGTTCCTACTATAACGAAAAATTTTCAAGCTATTAATGGAGATACAGTGTTATCTAGGAATGTACATAGTTGTCCGTACATTACAGTAATTATTGCGAACATATGTGACAGATAGTGTGGACTTACGATGCTAAGATGCGTGATAAGATATTGGATGCAATTTCGATTGATATTGTATTGAAATCTGACAAAGAAGCCTTATCCGAAAGATTGAGAATTGCTTAAATAATTATTTTGATAATTTGATTGAAAGTTACAACTTTAACGTCGATAGAAAGTGTAGCTTATATTTTACTGTTTTCTCTTTTATAATATATTCTAGAAAATTGGCAATAGAACGTGGTTTTTAAAATTTAGGATTTAATACTTTAAACAATCGTTTCTTGCTGAAAAGATCGTTTTATTTTTTAAATGTTTAAGAAAACGCAGAACATACACGCTTACTATAAAGGAATTCCAATAATGTACTCGATTATCGTATTGTGTACTATAAGGAATAAATTAATTTGAGGAAGAAAAATCGGGGAACATATTGCATATCTAGACTAAACAGAAAATACAAATTTGAAAGATATACATTTTGAGATTTAAGATGGTTATTGTTTAGTTTGAAGTGAACGATAGTATTAGGGTCTTCCACCATTTGGTTTCATATAAACACTGATCTAGCATAACATTTCTAGTCCGATGTTAAATGCACATTAGTAGACTAAACAAGATCTAAAACATAAATAATTTACCCTATTGTTTTCAGTCATCTCGGTATAATTTATGATGCACTCCTACCAAAATAAATTTGAATCGTTTGAAAAAGACACAATATGTATTACGCACCTACAAAATTGATGTGCATGTTAAAGGCGGTGTGATGCGTTCTCTAAACTAAAATAAGTCACATTGTTTGGGAAATTGCCTGCAGATTGAAAAGGGTCCCTCGGCAAAGTGTGCTTCTCAATTACTTTGTCTAAAATTGTGATAACAGTTCCCAGTTTTAGACTCACTTGTAGAAAAATGTAAATGTAAATGGTTCTATAATTACGTGTTTTATCGTTGCTTACGTATTTAGTTTAACAGACCTGAAATTGCATATTTATTTTAAGATTGCTAAACTAAAATTCTTTCGTCTGTTATAAGATTTTGCAGCGAATTTACATTACATTTCATCTAATACTACGTTTCTTTACAACAATAAATTGAATATAACAGTTTTTTATTCCAGAACAGTTCGAATATGACGGCTTCCCGAACCTATTAATAACCTGGTCAATAAGGGATGGTTAGGATGTAGGAAATTTCGATCAATCTAGCACTAACTGTAATAATATAATTATAAAGCTATAAATAAACACTAGTCAAATAGTCGGGTCACATACACACATCTGTATGTACATATGGACAATATACGTCACCATTTAATCTATAAATGTTACAAACTACATATAATAGTATTAATATGTAATACACCTATATCGCTAGCACTAAGTCAAAATTCCTTCATTACAATTTTTACTTTTATAATCGAACAAATACAGTAGCTTTTATTTAGGTATTGTCTTGATGATGCAGCATTTTCTTTGGTAGCGCTTCATTTATCTTCAAAGTACACTATGATATCATACAAACTCAAACATTAATAACGAGAAAGTAACTCAAGAGATAAAAATATCCGTTAATATGTTTTCTCCTTTTTTTATATTACCTTCGACTTAATCATCACATATTGGATACTAATCAAAACCAATTTGCAAATAAAATATTCTACCAAATTCTTTTCGTGTTATACATGTTGCAATTATCAGTAGACACCATAAATGTTTGAACTCCTTTGAAAATATCATAATGTTGGGTTTATAAATATTTGTACTTCCCATAAACTCATTACAGCTTTCATCATACATTCGATCATGCAATTTCCAAATATAATCTTATTAATTTTCCATGTCGTTTTAGGAAACGAAAGTATTTTTTAGGAACTTGGTTTGATAAAGATTTGCATTTCATGCCCCGCTTCTTGAAATTATACCCAATTTCAGACTCATCGTGTCTTCTGTGCGGTGAATTACTTATCTTAGTTATGGAAAAGATTCCTGTGATTTCCAAATATAGCCTTATTAATTTTCCATGTCGTTTTAGGATACGAAAGTATTTCTAGGATAGAGATTTGCATTTCATTTCTAGGCTCACCCTTCTTGAAATTATACCCAATTTCAGACTCATAGTGTCTTCTGTGCGGTTACTTATCTTACTCATGGAAAACATTCCTGTAATTTCCAAATATAAACTTATTAATTTTCCATGTCGTTTTAGAATACGAAAGTATTTTTAGGAACTTGGTTTGATAGAGATTTGCATTTCATTTCTCGGCTCATCTTTCTTGAAATTATACCCATTTTCAGGCTCATCGTGTCTTCTGTGCGGTGAATTACATATCTTATGGAAAAAATTCCTGCAATTTCCAAATATAAACTTATTAGTTTTTCACGCCGTTTTTTGGATAGGAAAGTATTTTTAGGAACTTGGTTTGATGATAGATATTTGCATTTCATTTCTCGCTATACCCTTCTTCAAATCATACTCATTTTCAGACTCATCGTGTCTTCTGTGCGCTAAATTTCTCCGAGGGTCTTAAGATACGCGTCCATATTTCTACCATCTCTTTGTTCAACTCAAACTCTTGTTCAATCAGAAAGATATCAGTTTCGGAAATTGATTTTCATCTGAAGGCGTTACATCCAGTAAATGAGCTAGATGGCAAAGAATGTGAAACCTTGGCTTAGGCACACAAATGCGGTTTGAATGCATAATTAAGTTACTATGGTAAGCACACCCTCTTTTTCTCAATCTAAAGCGTTATTAGTCATTATATAACTTATAATTATGCAGTTAGTATAAAGAGCACTTGAATATCTGAAGATTTTTGGTTCATTTGACGCTCGCTTTTGTAAAAAAAAAAGTGACCCTGTAGGGGTGCTTTAATTTTCAAAATTTGATGTAAATTGTTCGTGCCAGTTTGAAAATCCTCCTCATAGAAATCACTTGCAGCGATCATTTCACAAGTCTGATTTATGGCATTTTCAGCAGCTAGTGATCGCAATATCCGAAACTCTACTTGCCATATGATGCCATAGCAATGCCTTAACCAATAGTAATTAATTTAAATGTTTTTTCACTACTGAAATTTATGTATCTGCAATTTTTATTCATCGAGACCAATCTGTACATTTCAGCTACAACGCATTTATAGGTTCAAAATCTACCCAAAATATCAAATAGATACTTTGATTCCAACTGAAATTTGTCACTCAATGTAATTCCTGAAGAGGAGCTTGCAGAGATCTTAAATGTTATCCCGAGCTTTGTTGTGATACTAAAATCTTTAGTAATAACATGACGGGGAAAGTAAAAGCATTGATATTTGAAATGTGTTGCACATCATTCATAAATCTCTTATGCCGTTCTAAATTCTAAATAATCTTTGACAAATGCACAAATCTTCGTTCTAGTGGATAAAATTGTTGAAATACATGCTTGCGAGAATGACCTAATAATAAGAGTGGTTAAATGATTATGAAGCCACAAGTCTATCATATGAAACCTAATACGTGTTGTTTTGCATCTTAGTAGATTCTCTCTTCAGCAAGGTATGCCGTTATGTTGAAACTTTTATTTCCCGAAAGCTCAATATGTTATTACCTGTTTACGGCTTCAGAACTTATTAGAAGTATTCCAGGAAGTCTGTATTTTTCTAAATATTACTCTCCCTAGGAATGTTTCCTGTAAGTATGATTGATAACTACGTAAACAATTTGTAAAATAGGTCAACCTCGCGTTGAATTATAGGTCGGTTATTATAAATAGATATCAAGGGGTCTATAGATTTTGTTTTCCTTG
Source organism: Chrysina gloriosa (assembly GCA_038088585.1). NCBI lineage: Eukaryota > Metazoa > Arthropoda > Insecta > Coleoptera > Scarabaeidae > Chrysina > Chrysina gloriosa. Next base: position 12,111,367 of record CM076092.1, read on the forward strand.
AATTGAGATAAAAGGTATCATTTTTCTATACTAATTATTTGTAAGTAATTGATTTTGGCTCCAAAATCGTTTTCTTTAGAGTCTAGGTAAAACGGCTTTACCTAAGTAAAGTTGCTATAATTTAAGATAGCGGCTCTGGATCTTAATTAATTTGCATTAATTTAAATTATTATTTTTGATAAATTAGTCCCAGATCCTAAAATGGCATGGTAGCTATGGATAGGATGCCGTAAGTCTCTTACATTTACCAATGAGGACAAAAGAAAAAGTGATGTCATCTTGTTGAATCTCTTAGAAAGTGCCTTACATATTCTTCAGTATTGCTTTTTGCCTTCTAGAAAGATTCTTTTCATTCAAATCTATAGAAACTGACCCAACTGTCTGTCTGGCTGATGATATACTTTTTCTTTTTCGGGAGTTGGCCCACTACGCGTGGTCCATTGATTGGATTACTGTTTCGTTCTTGGGTCGTAGTTGTGCATCCAACTATCCTCGATAGTCGTAAAATGTCTAAATATTAGTCTAGTAACGTTTGGTTGATGTTTGTTTTTAATCTAGAATCACTGACACCTCGTCCATTTTCTTCAAAATTGTTTCGTACATAACTGATTATGCAAAATAAAGTAAATTACCTCAGAGGTAGCTGAAGCACTTGTGAAATTGTGAAATTTTGTTTGTTATTCGAAACGACTTCATGAACTTTGTCAACGATTTTTGACGTAACAGCTGTCTTCAGACTTTCAAGATATAGTGCGCCTTGATACGTGTTTGATTTTTTCTATAGAACAAACATGAACTTACTCATATAGGAAACATTCCTAGAAAGACTTGCTTTTGACACTGTTTTTCTATTTAAAAACAAAACGAGTTTACATCGAATCACACAGTCCACCTTTGTCCATATCCCATTATCACTCGTAGAAATTCCCGTTTCAAGAACTGCCGAACAATGAAATACTGTTGGAGTAACTTGTAACTATACAATCCTGATCTATGGGACTTAAATATTAAGACTGAATGTACATATGGTATATTATTGCTGATACCATTTATGAATATATAAAACATCGTGTTACACCACGCTCGTATAGGGCGATGTTGCAAGTTCCTTTAAAGCTTTACAGTATCATGGCCTTTCTTTAGTTCTACGCAAAATTTGCGGAGAATCCAAGCAAAACATTCTTTTTTCTCTAACATGCTGAAAATTACATGTTCTTTGCCTTAATTGACAGGTTAACAATCTAATTTTTTTGCTTTAAAGTTCCTACCCAAATACATAAAACTAAAAGTTTTCTGGTTGTTTTTCAACGTTTATATTAAACGTACGATTGTTCAATGTCGCGTTAAAGAAAGCTCATTATCTAATTGCTCAAGGTTAATTTTAATATTTCCGATATTAAACGATTCTTTCATTTCATTGCAATTCCGGCATTTGTGCTAGCATTGGCTTCATTATCCGGTTCCTTCCCTTGACTAGACTGCAGAATTGTTTTGCCACTATACTTTCTGTATTCCAACGACTTTTCTATAACTTCTTCGGTAACCGAACTAGATTGCCAACTCGCATGTTTTAAAGCGGTAATATGCACACCTCTGTCGATAAGGAATGTTGCTGACGTTCTTCGTAAACAATGCTCGGTATATTGTTTCCAATTTGAAAGATTTATGTTATTAACATTTTATAACAGTTTATAACATTTTCCATTTTGGTATTTCACATAAAACCAGCTGGACGCAGACATTCATAATGTCGGTGTATGGTTATACGGTACTCATCTCCCACGATGGTAAATGATTGATGTTTGTTAGTTTCGAATTCAGGAATTTTTATTAATACTGAAGATTAAAAGCCTTCAATAACTTGAATTCGATATTTTGGTAGTTCATGGCATCGCGGTTTGTCAGAAGCACATTTTGAACTGCCGCCTTTGCTACTTATATTTTTGAAGGAATAAATTTCAACTCAAATTCGAACACTTTAGACATTATTATACAAAATACCAGGTGGAACTATCATAAATTTAATTTGCATTAACGCTGAAGCAAATGTCAAATATCTTTTTATTTTTGTTGTTCCTTTTTTGAGAACCATGGAAATGTTTCGAATGTACTACGATTTCACGAGATTCTGCAATAGTTTTATAGTACATATCTGTTAGAGCAAAAAGCGCTTTGTGTGTTTCGTCTGTTTTGTCCGCTTCATTGCGTTCGTTCGGCAAACTAACAAGCTTAGCACACAACACCTCATTTTTGCTTTTAATAATATAGTCTACTACTTTTTGACTATAGAAACAATATATACAGCCTTAAAATCGAATGCGTACATTGCAGAAACAGACATACAATTTTTCACTACTATATCGAATTACGAAATATTCCGCAGCAAATTCTATACACTCATTCATCTGAGCTTACAAGAAAGGAGTCCAACAGCGGACGGTGCCCGCCAATATTACCTATTATAGTAGCGGTGGTTGGAACGACGGATTTTCTATTCGCATTCAAATCGTGATGTGTGCGATTTTTTCAGACCAACGACGGACTGCCTGTGCAAAAAAATCCGTCATAGAAAACCGGTTGCGTGTGCAAATATTCTACTCTCGGATGTGTGCGTATTATAGACACATATAGGGGACACTGAGGCTAGTCGTTTCGAGACAAGAGCATCACTTCGTCGTCGCGATCCTTCCTCCAAAGGGAAACCCTCGAGATGTATGTTTGTAGTACGAATACGAATTTGCAAAAGAGGGAGAGAAGGACTATGTACAGTTACTTGCAAGATTGACAGTACATCATTCGAGAATATGAATTTGTTTTCGAGAAATAGTTTAGTACTTAAACGCTGGTTATATTATTAATTGATATTTTACCCTTTATGAGAATTTAATACGAAGGTGCGGAGAATAGTTTTTCAGTATTGAATATAACCTCATACAGCACACTACGAATGAAACGTTAAGGATCAAAGTTATCCGCAATGTTAACTTAGCCCAAGTCCAACAAATTGAATTCAAGAAACGTTTACGGCCTTCCGGGTCGTAGCGAATCATATACATATTTATGGTTATGAACTCGAAACTAAATATCAATCTGCTGTTTGGGTGTTTCGGGATGAGAAGATTATAACAAAAGTTATCAGTTCCTGCGGTGCACCAAAGAAGATGATAGCCACGTTTGTCTCAAGAGTAGTCAATGTAGCTATAATTCCTTTACAAGATCGAAGACCGCTTTATGCCTCTAGAAGAAATCGACGTATTGCGAAAAACTAACCCAAAACGACTTCTCTCAATGCGTGTTCACACAACAACAAATTCAATTCTGGCTTTTGGAGTAGCAAAACAGAATTATCAGATCATCCTCGGTACAGTTTCCACCAAGATCCTAATGATTTTTGGTACATTCGTAAGTCTCAACAATGGACTGAATTGTCAACGCTTTTAGTCAGCGGAAAAGATATTTGATGCCTTAAAAATGTCAAATTGATTATCCCAATTCAAGATCGGAATAATTGCTTTAACATTAGGTTTGAACGGATGCAAAACTGTATCAATCTTTGTTTGCTTTCAATGACTATATGCAATACTAAAAAGACAACCCTCGTAGTTTTCTATGTTTACAATCGCCTATATTTTATTAAAGTAATTTTATTAACGTGCGCTTAGTTTTGTAAGTAGCTGTATATAATACTATTGCGTCTAGATGCTTGCCTCTTTTGTATTAGTATGTGTAGTCGCTTAAGAATAGGTCAGCTATCAATGCCATCAAGGAGAATCGCAATATTACAGAAGACCAGTCGCTGTAGGTCGGTAGGAGGGTTTGCAGATAATAATGGACCTTCGCTCTCCTCATGCAAACTAGATGCTACCGGGTTAATTGAAATTATAAATACCCCCATACACGCAATATGAATGCCTCATATTTATAGCTGGTAAGGGTATTGACGAGACGTGTTCCCGATTATTTATGTAAGACGTAATTTCTCTTAGATTGTCGAAATAGTTTACGATATCTCCACTACAACGGATCTAAATTAGTTTCATTTGAATAGTAGTTCTATGCTAAACCTCAAGTTTCAAGCAAGAGTATAACTGGAAAGTGTTAAAAATAATTTAGTTTCTATTGCGTAAGCGCCATTAATCATTAGCTTTCGAAACTATTTTGCACACGATAAAGTCTTGATATATATATGTATATATGTATATGTACTATTCCATCTTAATATACATCAACATAATCCTAAGCAAAAGAGAGGTTTACTTACGTTAAATCTATGAAGTCGTATGGTAACCTCACTCGTCCAATTTATTTCGTTTACCACTTGAAACCGATATAACGAATGAAAATATATTAAAAGCACTTTTCGAATGGCATAAATCCAAATATTGGCATAGTTTTCCAAACGTCTTCAACTTTTAATAAACTAACATCGGTTTGACCTTGTTTACTGGATAGGTAATCTAATTCTGTATGTTTTCACTACATTATTGCAACATGTCTAGAAAAAGTATATGTCCCGATGAAAAAGTATTATCGCCAAAAATACTTTGCTGCTTTCTCACAAAGAAAACTATTGCGTTCAACGATTCTTTTCCGACACGTTTGAACATATCTAGAATACTGTGACTTTATTCTTTCAACGCAAGTTCTCGTATATCTTCAGTTCAGTAATGAACTGAGATAACAAAAGGGAAACCAAAAACGAGAACAGAACTTTAATGAAAGAGAGTTTGTTTCCGTTAAAAAAATATGTTAAAAGACCGTTTTTTGCAAGAAATTCTCCTGCTTCATCGCACTGACCGTATTATTACGATAAAAGTAGAGTGTTAAAATATAAAACCTATGTAAAATTAAAAACCCCTTGTACAGGAGCCTACTTGAGTTATATACCGCAAGTTACTTGATACATAAACAGGTGTACAGCGGGCGACGCTATATGATACTGCGACAATTTCCTATCTAATAAAAAACGCAATTAGTTTTTGTTGTGAAACCCAGTAAATACTTACTTTTTGCGCAAGGTTTTTACAAGCGAGAAGCAACCGTGTCTAAAAATAATGCATAGAACAGATTACATTTAGAGCAACCAGTGTTGTTTGGAACGCATTAGTTGAGCAACTGTTTTGGAACAAATCGAACATGAAGGGATATAGCGCAATAAAAAACCAGAATGCGTTTTTTTTTGCGAATTGAACGAGTTAATACCAAGGAATGCTAATGCTATTCATTTTAATAGAAGTTTGACCAATTTATTGTACTGGTTACTCCTTCTACGTAAAATTAATTACGGTATCACTGATCTCTTAACAAGAGATTTCATCTTTTAATTTCCAGACAAATTGTGTTTTAAAACAGATTATAGTAAATATTCACCATTCTTACGTTCTCCCTTCTTCGTAGCAAGGTTTCAACAGAAAAACGAATTTATACGAATGCCAGTAAGATGAGGAGCTTAGGGCTCGACTTTATCTATTATTGTGATGTGAAGAAATCAGCTGAAAATCGAATTGAAATTGAATGGAATTTGTACTACCCATTAAAAGATCCAGTGTTTGCACAGAATATACATATGTTTACTAAGTGAACACACAAATCATATGCAATCAAAGGTACACAAACTGAGTCAACGTCCTGATGCAGTATGCCTCAAAATAAATGCAGAGAAAACTGAAATCTTAAAAAACAATATAACACAAATAGAAAAGAAGTCGAGGAAGTGAATAAGTTTGCTCACTTGAGATCAATTGTGGAAAAAAGGAGCAAGTCAGCCTGATATCCAAGCAAGAATAATAAAGACAGTGGCTTCGTCAGACTATACCACCAAACTTTTGATGGTCAAACATTTGATGGTATAGTCTGACGAAGCCACCCTCTCGGCGAAAGGAACGTTCCATTTTTTTGTTAAATGTAGCGAAGTGTTTACGTGGTTTATTCATTATGATTATGGATCTTCAACTAAAAGTCAATTCTATTCAGTTTTTATTCCACAATTTTATTTTGACCACATGGTCAATTCAAAGATTACAATGTGTAAATTCACCGATGTACTCATGTATAACAAATTAACTATTTAATTACTATAACATCTCCAACATCCGCACAACATTCTTGCTATTAGCGAAATCTTTTCCAAAAACGACAAGCGGCGTGTGAAAAGCATGAAATAGCTATTGCAAAGGGGGTGCTGTTTGGTAAAGCAATGATATTTTGACATATAGTAAATTGTACCAGCGCAGAAAACCACGAATTAAAACAACCATTGCTTAACTCGAAAGGTAAATGCATGATCTCTGAACAATTAACGTTTGGAACGAAAAACATGCAAAAGAGGGATACCAAACCAGTATCATTTTCCCCTTCCTACTAAAAGCCATGTATCTGAGAGACTATCGGCTGAATTATCCTGGAATATAAAAGGCATTAGTTGATTTATATTGCTATAATTAATTAATTAACATGTCAAGTATAGACAGTGCACAACAAAGGAAAAAATTCTCGCTTTAGAAGAGTTTTCTTATAAAACGGTCATATCGCCTTTTTCCAAAATCCAAAGCGTCTGATGTTGCGACATACTGTTTAGTGAAAATTTGAACGCAAATACCTCAGAAAGAGCAGTTGCCAAATTGAAAATCTACGGCTCAAGATCTGTTTGGTAGATATATATACAGTACATTTTTGATTATCCGTATTAATTAATGCAGGCTTTAATCCGTATAATCGAAAATCCGTTTAATCAAATTCGTTTATTAAAAGTACCCAAAAAGCGTTGTTATACATAAATAACACTGCATATTTATAATTATACATAACTAGCTGTTAAGCCTGTCCCTGTCAGGCAGGAAGAAAAATAAAATCTGTTTGGCAGAAAAAAAGCAAAGAATTATTTGCCACACCCTTTTCTCGTCTTAATCCTCCGCCCACAGGCCAAAAATCAAAAATCCGGCTACGTTAGGATTTGGCCTAGGCGTTTTACTATATGCATGCCAATTTTCAGCTTCTTAGCCCATCAGTGGGCTTTAAAAAGCTCTGGATAGACAAAGAAAGAGGAACACATAAATAAGAAAATTATATTATGTTTAGATTAATATTAGCAAAATAGATTTCTCGATAGCTTTCCAATCCTTCTGCACTAACGTTTCTTACGCAACTCCAAACTTGAACTGAACACTAAGTAATAATAGGCACGAAAATCCTATACAGTTACTGTTACAGGGAAATCCCTCACACAGTTCCAGGGAAATCCTTCACATAGTTTCAGGGAAATCCCTCAAACACGTATGTACAAGTAGGCGAACTAAATTTAGAATGGTGAACAATGATCCGGATAATAGAAGCACAAGCACTTAGGTCCGGATAATCAAAAATGTACTGTATTTTGAACTTGCTTTGACGCAATGGAATTAATGGTGAACAAAATTCTGCCTTCATAGTAGGAATGAACTTGATAAGATTGGTTAGAATGCAACAGATCTCTACCATCTATCTGTCTTGAGATATAGTTTACATCTTCAGTGCCTTTTGGTTGGCTTTGTGCTTATTTCATTTGATTTTTAACCAAAATGTGCATCTACAAAGGTATATATGTATATTCATTTGTGTATAGAACTCTTATACTTATCAGCCTTATTTTCCATTTGATTCTTGCATAATTCGTTTGGCCGAATTTTAATATCATTTGTCAATATTTCGTTTTACTTTGTTGAAAGATACAAGTATCCTATTTAGTTTAGAGGGAAGTATAAGCTTAATTAAGAATTAATCTAATTTTAAACTAACAGAATTTTCTAGGCTTATTACGGATATAATTGTTTAGTGTCGTCAGCAAGTTTCTATCCTTCTCAGGTTAGTTAATCTGGAGAACTTGGTGGTGTCCCACGCGGAAAGAAATTTTTAGAAAAAGTAGTACAGCTAACTAATTTTTCCTTAGGTATATCTTCAAAAATATTACTACACATTTCTTCACGATGAAAATCCAAATTAAAATAATGTAACTTGTTTCAGAAAAGAATTATGTACTTCCGAATATTTTCCTTAGAATTCACTAATTCCTGCTTTACTCCTAATAAATTCATTTCCAATGTTTGATACACACATATTATAGAAATTATAACTAAAAATAGAACAACCTTCCACACTAAGTACCTAAAATTTTGTAAAAATTGTTTTAAATAAACATCACTAACTCGGTTTCCCGGTTAAGAAAACAGTGACTACGTTGAGTAGCAAATATACAGTTTATTTCAATACGTGGAAGTGTTTATATATTGAGTATAAACTTTATGGTAATGACATAGTTTGAATTATCAAGCATTTTACTGTTGTTAGAAAAATAAAACGCATACTTCAAGAAATAATCTTGTGGACATGTTAATGGTTATGTTTTAGTTTGTGAAGACTAAAACAAAATTAAAGAATCTCCTTGAAAGCTTTTGTAGAAATTGTTTTGAATATTACTAGTCGATTTAGATTTTTTAATAAACTGTAACTGTGGAAAATAGAAAAATCTACATTTTTTTACGATGTGGTAACAATCATAACTGGTGCTTTTTCTTCTGGGATTATAGTCTATTTTTAACGTTTGCGCAATCTACTCGTACCAATAAGAGAAACATACATCCAATAGGTGAACTGATTTATTGTGTATATATAGTAAGTACATACATATTTTCGGAAATCGGGGATTAAGTAATCTATTGCCATTAAATATAATAATGAAATACTTCGATAGTACTAATATGAAATACTACATAAGAATTGAATTTTAGAAGAAGGTATCGTTTCTAAATTTTATATCGGAAAGTTTACTGCAAAATTTGTTGGTTTCCTCTCTATTTGTATGCCGCACATACATATGCGTCCAATTTAGATATCTTCAGTAATCGTAGCATGCAGCAAAATTAGATTTTCATATTTGATGTTCCACGCCCTCGTAATGGATTAATTCGTTTTGGAGAAATTGCGGAAACTATGTCAAAATGTTCTAATCCTCATAATTGCTGTAGTGATCTATCACAGTCTTAATTAGATGACACTGTTAATGTTAACTAATTAAATACACGAGTTGTTTAATTATTTAGTTTTATTTTTATATTTTCAGGAAGATGCAAAAATCTGGCTTCCTTCGAGGATTTATCAGGAAAATATATGCAAGAGGTACGTAACAATTTACTTCATATTTTTATATAATACTCTAAAATAGCTTTTTTCTATTTTCACGTACTAAATTTTTTTCAATTCTTACATAAATCTTCATTCAACACCAACTAATCACACGTTTTTGCGCTTTTTGTGTACTGCTACTATACTGGTGAGTTTTGCTTATTACTTTTCGTTGCGGTAGTGTTTTTAGAGTTTTCGAGTTTAACTAACATCTGATGTATTAGGTAGTCATTTTTATGTACTTAGTACTTGTACTTCTCCGTTTATTTCGTATATTTACGGTTTAGAAGTTGGTCGACAATTTCACTTAATATATTTCATTGTGTTTTAAATAAAATCAAATAATTGAAGGAGTTGCCTAAAAATGCGATTACATAAAGCATACACCAATAATTTTCCGTTGTAGTGGATATTTTTCAGCAGGCAATATTAGGAATGAAACTTTTTATATCAAATTGTACAATTCACTAGGCAAACAGACGATAACAAAGGCAAATAGATACACATACATGCATGTATTTTTCTTATCAGTACACCATTAGATCCCGCTATCGAAATCTTGTATATGTATTTATACATACTGGTGTGTATAAAATAATCTAGTGAGCCCACACTAACTAACCTACCGAAAATGTTTCTGTGTTGTTATCGCCAAGCTGGGACCGTCTAAAAATATACATTTTTGTGTCACAAACACACACACGTACGCATCATATGTATTTTTTCCACATAGCATATGCATGCGTGCATTTGCGCTACTGCCAATGTCAACGGGGTCAACAGACCTTAGACAAATAATATCAGTACAATAAGTGATTAATATTAATTAAATTAAATATCAGGACTTGTTTTTGCATTATGTTAAATGCAGAAATTTGACCGCGCACGTACTAATGCATAACAAACGTAAATAAAAAAATACGTATATTTTCGAGTGACGTCCAATGAATTGATAGATGCCTGTTGCAACGGACAATAGAATCACGCTTTGAGTTTTGTGGATAAATTGTTGTTGCGTTCAGGGTCGGGTTAAGTCATCATTTTCAATATTTTATGATGCACGTGACTAGAAGTCGTATGAAACGCACAAGAAGATGGATATTCTGCAACAAATGACCGTCTGTAACTCCAATTACTTATGCTCTATTATGAATTGATTACGTAACGAGTTAGTCAGTTGGGTTTGAATAGCAAGTGCATAAAGATTGCTAGACTCTTCATAAGCTACAAAAATTGTTATAATTAGTAATGTAATCCTGTGAGTCAGAATGTGGCTGGAAGTTGTAAAGAAAGAAAACCAACAAGAAAATGTACAGATTTAGTAATACGCAATTAGCATATGTATGGATCTACATACGAAAGTTTGGAATATGATGCAATCAGAAATTGTTGGTTTTTAGCTAATGTATATGAGTTATAAGATACATACATATAAACCAACTTCTTATGTGTAAGTATGTAGCCATTTAAATTTACATTATTGTAAAATCGGATTGAATACTAAGTATTTTTGTTAAGGCTTCCCTTCTGAAGTAAATTTTGTCTTACACAGTCTAAAAGAGGGTTCCTCCTCAACTAAAAAGAAATTATTTACAGTAGTACCTCGAATATCCGGACCTCAAATATCCAGAACCCTATTTAACCGATTTTATTTCATGGATGATTTTTTTCAGTATTAAACAGAATAAACCGTCATTTACGGTATTTACTTCAGCGATTTCAGACAAACTTTCAGTATATGCAATATATGTACGTTGTCTTATCAATGTTCCTGAAATACACTTTTTTGCTTATCCAGATAGTTATCGGTTCCAATAGAACCAAATAAGCTAACTACACTTTTATTTGCTTTAAATAATATGTATTTTCTTTTAAATGCGTAAGTCAAGAGACTGCTTTTTACATTTTCTAAATCTTCATCAATAGCTGTTTATACAAGTGGAGACAGAGGTAATTCATTTTCACTTAAAGTCATTATTGTATGAGATTTTTTCCTAATTTGTTAATCCAAAGCACAATAATACAATATTTAACTTTTTCTTCTTGCTGTCAAAAGAGATTCCGCTAAGTCTTCAGTAGTTAATAGGCATTATTTCGTTATTTCGTCATCACTGAAGACGTTTTCCAACTTTCTTCATGAGCCTCCAATTCATCTCGAGCGCAAAGGCGTTTCCCTTTCTGACCCTTTTTGCTTAAAATCTTTACGACATCGAAGACGATGTTGAAAGACTTTTTGGTTTAGTTATCTCCTTAAAGAGACAAAACACCCGCTGAACATCTCTTCATACATAGCTGGAACTGCAAATGTTCTATGTGTAAGTCGTTCAGTTGGGAGCACAGATAGGTCTTTATTATTACAGAACAGGAAGGCCACCATGTTCATCGGTTCAATTCATGACCGAATCAAATTTGATCCAGCCGTGTACCCTTTCTACAGCCCGCACAGTGGTAGCTTCAAATCAGATAACTTTTTATGTATCCTGTATAAATCGAAACAGATTTTCAACCTTTTCATATTTTATTGGTTTAGGTGAAATCAGTTGGTATTATCCCATTTCTTGTATCTTAATTCTATTGCCCGCCATTCATCTCTAATTAATCGTAAGTGAAGTTAGAACTTAATCTAGTTTTGCATCTAATTTCTTTTCATAGTTAATTCGTCTGCGTTCCCATATTGCAGATTGTAATCCCCAAAGGAAAACATCAGCAGATATTGGCAACTCAGAGAAATCAAAACACCTATATAATTATAATTTAAATATCTTTTTAAAAGACTTAATAGCTTCTGGCCACTTATTGTGCAAATTAAATTTAGGTCAAAAGAGGAAACGAAGAACGAGAAACACACCTGAAGGAAAGCAAGTAAATTGGTTTCTTACGTTTCTTACTGGCCATGAAAAGAAGATCCTCTTATCATATTGGGTTTGAAGTTAATTAAAAGTATTTTTATTGGTGACTGTTTCTTAAGATGCCATTTTTAAAATATGAAACAAATTGAAATAAGCAACCACAGGTTAGGCGATAATATTTCGATTAAGGATTAAATAGCCTAGAACATCGGCGTGCAAATTTTTCCTTCCAGAAACCTCCCAGATTTCGTTAATAGTCTGAGCATCCTGGATACGTAGATACCAGGTCGATTTATAAAGATAGTTCTGTTTCCGCATAGTAAGCAGAGGAGTAGGGATATGGACGCGATCGTAGCGCTGTGGTGTAGTCTGATATATGTGAGTCTAGCAGTGCTAGTTAGAGAATCATTTGGACCTTCTTTTGTGCTATTTTGGTCGTTTGAAATGGCTGCTGGAATTGAAATTGTGAACAGCGTGCTGTTATCCGATTTCTCTGTGCAAAGAACATGAAGACTGTTAAGATTCATCTTGAACTTTGTTTTGTTTATGGCGAAAATGTCATGAGGAACAGTGCGGTTAAAAGATGGTGCTGTATGTTTAGAGAAGAACGAATTAATGTTCATGATGAGGAACGGATTGGAAAACCAACACCTCTGACGGACAAATTTTTAAGGTAGGGTCGAAGAAAAATTCGTGAAAATCGGCGACTCACAACCACGGAACTGAATGCCTCTCCCTCAAATTTAAAGTTTAGCTGCAGGAGAGTGATACAGCATGGTTTAATTAACAGGTGACAGAGTTCTATGAAGAGGACTTCAAAAAACTGGTTCATTCCTATAACGAATGCCTCGGTCTTAACGGCAACTATGTACAATAGCTGAAAGTTGTAGCTTTATTATATAATAAAGATCTCTTTATATAATAAAGATCTCTTCATGTATTGATGTCTTTTTAATAACCAAACGGAACTTATTTTACGAATCGCCCTTGCACGTAGATATTTATTTTTCACAAGAAATATTTTCAGGTCTTACTAGTTCAAAACTATTATTTAGTGTCAGGGCATCAATTCATCATCGGTAACAGTGTTTCGTATGATAACATCACCTTCAATTAGTATTATAATTTATGGATTAATTTCCCTGAATTTATGATTAAAATAAAATCTATTGCCGTCAAAATCATCTCTACTAGACCACAGTAGAAGGTGGTCACAAAGAATATGTTTTCATATCAACAGTCCACATTTATACGATTAATAGTTCGGTGGCATCGACCTAAAAATCCTGAATATCTCAAATCCTTGTACATATTATCATTGGATGAAACGAATTTCTAATGTAGTTTATATTTATTTATTGTTTTATTCGTATAAAAATCGGCGATTCGAGCATGCTCCCGTTAAACTTTTTGCTAAATTGTATCTTATCTCGCCTTCAATTACAGTACTTAATATTTTTCGCGTTTGTCACTTTTGATAGGAAACTAGCAAAATGCTGAATAATTGTGGCCTATATTAAAAGGAAACTAATAAACGTTTCATGCGTAGTGCGAATAATCAAATATATTGATGTAGATATTGATAATATGCGCGCCCCTTTGTTACTACCACAGACACGTGCGCCGGATTTCCATACATTGTATTGAACAAAAGTTCACTTTATTAAACAAAATTTGTAAGTATGTGCATACATAACCCCGGAGGTTGTGTGAATACGACTGTGGGATAGCGTATTCTACTTAACTTTGTAGTAGTATTTTGAATTACAGAATAAGCCGAAAAGTAATTCATCCAGTAGTTTACACTACAATAGGAAAGTATCTGCTCTTGTTATTAAAAGTATGTAAAAGTTTCTAAACAGGTTTCCCAAACAATGATCGCTTATTTTGTCTACAGTTATTTGTTTAAAATTGTTGTCTTGTAATAAATATAATAATAATAATAACAACAACAACAATAATAATAATAATAATAATAATAATAATAATAATAATAATAATAATAATAGGCGCTTGGTACAAACATGTGTGGGTATGAATCATAAGAATTTCAGTAAATTCGACCACCTACTTACAAGCCAAATGAAACATTTGCGCTGTATTTTCTCTCGCGTTATATAAAGTAACGCATTCGTAAAATTTTCTATTTTTTCAACGTACTAAGTTTCTATTTTTCTTACGTGCCCTAATTACGATGAGTAATCAAATCACGTCATGACCTACCCTGTATATTTAGTAATCTTATATTGAGAGTGCAAAGTGTGTGATCGTTGGCTAACAGCCAAAAGGGTTGTGTGTGTGCATTGTATCGTAAGAATATCCGACGATCAAAAACGGTCGAGACTGCAGTCCGGCAAAAGGATACCTTACCTACCCGCTTTACATTAGCATTACGATCACACGGCGCTCGACCACGTAATTGTCAAAATTCAGATTCGGAATAGACGAATACGTAAGGAAAACGCGAACGAGGCATTGTATTAACGATGCCTATACGGCGTTATGGCATCGTTGACGAGCGTTATGTCGGCGATGTCCTGTGTGATTTTCTGCGCCACTTTCGGTTTCGTATACGCTTCGATTTGCTTGCACGCTTGTCGGGCTACCAGCCAACAAGTTGCACAAGCAAATCTAATGTCGTATGTTGCGAATAAATCAATTGGTTGTAAATACAGATGTTCCATGATAATGCTAGGTTGTTTCTTTGAGTGCACCTTTCGGTATAGTAATACCCGATGAATATGCCAATGTTATTGTATAAAGTAGAACGACTGTATGTTAATTAATATTGTATACATAACAATTTATTTTTTAAAACTCGTTTGTGAGGCATTGTCATTTTTATATCTTACTTTTTATGGTTTTTATGATTATCCATTAGATCAGAGCATCTACAGTCACTGTTTGATTGTGAGCGCGAGATAGATCAAGTGCGAATATAGTTTCGAGACGCGTGCCTCTTGAAAGTTCTCTATTTTTCATAATTGTATGTATAATAAATAAAATGATCCTTACCCTTATTGCATCAGTTTAGTTAGACATCCTGATCCGCTTCGGTGCACTGCTCACTGGTCTTATCAATTGTACATAAATTCGAGCGCTGTTTACAGACTTTGATCATGGCGAATATATTTGTGATAGGTGTTCTGACATCTGCCATTTGCGTATGTGTCGTAACAAAGTATTCCACTTACAAGAAAATCTATAATTGGCCACAAAAGAACGGATTAAATACAAGAATAGCAACCGAATAAGATCTTGGAGCCAACAAAATGGATTAGCTGAATTCGTAATAGGATATTCATAGGAACAAACAGTTTGGCACGGTTGCAAAGAAATTGTACGGCTTGAAGTAGTTTTATCATCCAATCAAATGATTAGTTTAGATCTGTACATTCAAGTGCTAACCAAATTGCACAGCACAATTCAAGAAAAGCCATCCGCTTCAATAGGTGCACTCCTTGCTAGCCTGATCAATTGTACATTAAATCAAGCGCTGTTTATAGACTTTGACCATTACGAATGTATTTGTCATAATCGTTCCGGAGGGTAACTGACTTCTGCGAGTTGCATATGGGTCATAACAAAGTAGTCCATTTTCAAGAAGATTGATAATTGGTAACAAGAAACGGATTAAATGCAAGAATATCAACCGAATAAGATGTTGGAGCCAATAAAATGGGTCAGCTGAAATCGAAATATAATTTTCATGGAAACAAACCGTTTGGCATGGTTGCAAAGAAATTGTCCAGTTTGAAGTACTTTTATCACCTAATCAAATGATTAGTTTAGATTTGTACAAGATTTAACCAAACTGGATGGCACAATTCAAGAAAAGCTATGCGTTTCTATAGGTGCATTCTTCGCCAGTTTGATCAATTGTACATTAAATTAAGCGCTGTTCATAGATTTTAACCATGATGAATGTATTTGTCATAAGCGTTCGGGAGGTTAAATTGCTTCTGCGATTTGCGTATGTATGTATGGACATAACAAAGTAATCCATTTTCAAGAAGATTGATAATTAGTAAAAGAAACGAATTAACTACAACAATATCTACCGAACAAGATCTTGGAGCCAACAAAATGGATCAGCTCATATTTATGGAAACAAACAGTTTGGCGGACTTGCAAAAAATAATGCAGTTTGAAATACTTTTACCACCCAATCAAATGATTAGTACAGATCCGTACATTCAACAACTAACCAAACTCAACAGCACAATTCAAGAAAAGTGGCCTCAATTATCAAATCATAAAGGTATTGTTTTCCACCACACATGTTTTTGGTCATTCGGCAAAAATTATTGCGATTTTATCGGAGTGTGTTGTCACATACTACATTGTATGGTATGGTCCTGATGTTGTCTCACTAAATTAGTGTTTATTTTACAGAACTTCTTAAATGGTATAGTGTTTAATGATGATATACTTGTCTCACTTTTTAGCTGATTTTTACGAACACAAAATTATAGTGCTGCCTGAAAGGTGTCAAATGATCATTAATAAAAATGGAGACAATAATATTAAATGGAGTTATTTCGTTAGATGAAACAACGAAAAGCTCCAAAACCAGTCTATTTTGTGTCTAAATTAATTTAGTGAACGCGAAAATCATTTCCTCTCTGAATATTTTAAACAATATATTTTTTATGTTTCTAAAATGAGCATACATACATCTTATTCCAATCAAACGACAGAACTGCAAAATCGAAAATGAAATACTAGTATTTTACAATTTCTTAATGATTCATAGTTGGTGTAAAATTTCAGCTTAACTCTATCTTTCCACGTTTAGGTTTATCGTACAACTCATGGGTGAACACTCATACATTCTGTTATTTTCTTATTCGCATTGTAACGAGATTTTAAAGATTTACAACCAAAGTTTTATATGGAATTGATCGAACCTAATTAAATTACTCAAATTTTGAGGTAAATGGAATAATAGTTTGCACTTCTATGCTTCTGCCTAATCTAAGGTAATTTCTTCTTCGATCATGATAATAATGTGAAAGATATTATATTTGTGCAAAATAATACATGAAAACAACACATTCAAACATGTACAAACCTTGATTTATTCAAACCAATCAAAGTATAGCAGATATCTTGCTAGAATCGAGATGTGTTTTATGGGCGCTCTTGACTGTCAAAGCGATTACTGCAGGCCACCGACTAGGGTTTCTGAAAAGAACACGACAGCAAATCGCTATCTTCTACAGCGGAATAGGAGAAAGTAAAATCAACATCAACAGTTATATTCCTAAATCCTGCGAGTTTTCACCCTGGGAGATGGGGTAAGGGTCCCGTTTCGCCAACTCCTTCACAATTGTGTGAGAGAGCTCTGCAACATGCTTCAAGACTAACATTGCCAAAGTTTTAACGTATTCTGGCAAGGAGGGAATTGCTTGGTTACTCTGGACTCTATCACTCCACACGTACGACGAGGCACGAATAATCCATCGCAGTCTTATTTTGGAATGCTACCAGGGTTGAGATGAGCGTCCTAAAACTAAGACTGTACACTTTAGATTGATTCATATCTACTAAATTTATTTGACAATATAGATTTCAAAAAAAGTGAATCGAGGAACTAAAAGACAATTTAGGTGAATGTCATACCAGATAAGAAAGATACCCAAACGTATCTTTTCATAATATTCACGAAGATTACTTAAACTTAAAAATCCATAATAGCGTATGCTTCACGAAACTTCATCATTCTTTGTTTAAGTGTGGTGTAAGTGATGAATTTGTCACTTATTCCTTGAATATTAATATATTATTTAATATTTTTGCATTATAATACATTGGGAGATTTTAAGACGAAAGAGGTTGAAGTATTTAGGAAGCACAGTTTTCTATTAATAACTTTGTTTTTATTTTTTTCGTCACATTTACATTAAGCAAAGTGCAATGCTTAGGAATTACATCACGGTTTAGGACTTAACTTTAAAAATTTACCTTTGTTCATTATTTGGTTTGTCATTCATTTCTGTTTCAGCATAAGTGAGCAACGTTATTGCATCCACATTCGTAATTCATATTATCCAAAATATTGATAATACAATTTACAAATAAGTGAACTATTTTATTTTAATGTGGGTTAAACTTTAAGACTGAAATATAACCATAAACCACCTCGTTTTTATAATTAGCGACCACTATATTTCGTATACGTCTACAAAATAGGAAACGTTTGTTTAACGATGTATGACTGAAAAAGAATTCTCAGAACGCATTTTCCGTTTGCATTCATTAGCATATTTTCGTGAGTAAGTTTGTTTAGCGTTTGCTAACTGCAGTCGTCGTGGAAAGGTGCAGTAACCTACACGCCATTTAATTTAAAAAGTCGTCTTAAAACACAAAACTTCGGCGGTGAGTGCGCGCGAAGCAAGAAGCCTAACGGCGGGGAGCGCGCAGGGGGCGCACTTGCAATATTTGGCAGAGGGACCGGCGAGGGGGCCAAAACGAAACTTGCATAGTCCAGCGAAAGTGCAGCCATGCGTTCCTAGCAGACAGCCGAATTGCATCGAGGTCCATGAACTGAGGACGCCCCCGCCCTGACCCCCTTTCGAATGTTGTTCCCCCTCTCGCAATGAACCCTAGAGTCAAACAGTACATGGGAACTGGATGGGCTGGGCCAACATTCAAAATATTATACCATATTTTTCTACACGTAGTAGGTACCCCACCATGCAACATGCAGTTATCTATACACCATGCGATTCTGGTTTCGAAATCTGCCGCTTTAACTTCGTCGATTTTTCTAACACGGATGCAACAATTTTTAATTAGGCGTTTTCTTATTTTTATACACAAAATAAATTTGTAGAAAAATATTTATCTTTAATATAAAAATAATACTTGACACTCCTATTCCGCAAAAAGAGACTCTTTTTATGCCTCAAGTTAGATTTATATTTAGTACCAGTGGACAATATTGTCCATATTATCATTTATTCACATACATACCTAACGATCTGTCAACTGCACCAAATTAGAGTTAAAAAAATTAAATAAGCAATATGTACTACTAGTTCTAGAAAGTTGGGAAATATTTAATTATTTGTTATCAACAATTGCATACGCGAAAGCTAACTTTTCTAATGAATGAATTGTGTGAATGAGGAAGCTCACCATCTCCAGTTCATTCGAACTTTAAATTAATTATCTGCTCACATATTTTTCAGGAAGGAAATGTTAAAGAACCCTCTTCTAGGTGTGTATATAAATAGAATAATATTTATAAAAAGCGGTTACAACTTATAATAAAAAGTTTCGGGAGTGACTCATATCGTGATTGGAATACACCGAATTTAATTTGTCTGCTTGAGTAAACAAAACCACCACCTCAGTACCAAAGTGGATAAAATTCTCATAATTTTTTCTTTTATTTAATTCGTATACCAATAGGAAGTCTAAAGTATTTGCATATAAGTACATAAGGATCTCTCCAATGCACCGGATTAAAGTTGAAAACATGAAATATAGTTTATGTACTGCTAGTTCTAGGAAGTTGGAAGATATTTAACTATTTATTACTGATAATTGTGTATGCAAAAGCTAAATTTTCCTAACGAATGAATGGCCGAGTGAGGAAGCGCAACATCTCCAGTTGATTCCAAACGAAAGAGGTATGTAATACCGGAAGCTAAACATTGCAAAATCGATTTATTACAAATCGGCATTACTTTTCACAAAAGAAAAATAACATTGACATCGTTACGTGTATTGTGCACAACTTAATTTATGTTGGCAACGAGAATAAAATGGGTAGATATGAAAAGAAGCAATTCAAGTTGCACACAGAAATATTAAGGTATGACTTCGTCCTTCATGTGCTATTTTTAGGAATAAAGGTCTGAAAGTTAAACGAAGATACCAGATACCGATTAGAAGCGGTTGACTTCTAGCCATCTGGAGAGGTAATAATCAAATACTAAATTACAAAGTGCTCACAAAAATGGATAAAAAAGGAATTGCTGAGTATAAGCAAAGTAATATCTGGATCATGTGATAACAGGAGAAAACTATGTACTTTTGCAAATTATAGTATATCAAGAAATGCACCGCGTAGTAGGAAGACGCATAAGTGAATAAATAGTTAAAGACGGTGGTGTAAATGTACATAATTTCATTGATTTATTTAGACTTGCTAAGTTAAAAATTGCAATAGCAAGGATAGGCAAGAAAATTGAACTTAGAGACAAACTTTTGCAATTTAATATGACGCCGATAGAAGAATTATCATAATAATTTTAGTGGTTATGATGGGAGTATGTTGCGTTTCTGTTTTTAGGCATATCTGTTGCTATTCCATATATTACGGTCTAATAATAAGAAATTACATAGATTAGAATGAATATCCGAATTATTCTGTTTGATCACAACAATTTCTACCAAATCTTGAAATATGATTCACGCAGCTATCTTTAAAAAGTTTGCAACACTATAACTCGGAAATTTCAGTCCAATTCTGGTAAGATATCATCCGATAACCCCATACCACTTCTGGTATTCTAAGAATCGCAATTAAAGCATCCTGTATATAGCAATGCAATATAGTATGAGTAACTCTATAGAAATCTTGCCTCTTCTTGCCCGTCTCTGTCGCTGAGTGCATTGAATTTGTTTGTAAGAGCTCCACGAACTTACACAAACAGGCATCGACCTTTTTATTTTCAATGTGGGTAAGTCGAGGTCTACGAATTTGTTACGTATGCTTTTCATCTAAATCCATTTCTCGTTTGAGTTTTATTTAGTCTACTAGATATGTAAGTCTGGTCCACATCCGCGATAAGGATATACCGCATAAACGCCGCTTATATGTCTAGTAAGTAAGTAAAAGCAATTACAAAACAATTTCTGGCTATTTTTCTTGATTGCTGACGATATGGGCGATTTAATTACGTGTAAAAAGAGAGCTCGAAATAGAGAGATTTTCCGGGAAAACCTTGAGATTTTCATAATTTTGTGATTATAAAAGTCAATAAGAACGAACGGAGGAAACAGAAGAGAATCACGCGTGACGTCTTTACTCATGCTATCTGTACTGACGATGGTGACTTAGTTGACAAATACGTATTTGGAGGTATCAAAATAGGCGTGGGAAAAAAGCCATTTAATCACAGTCATTCCTGCCTTTCTTAGTTTGTCGTTGAGGTAAGTGAATGTTGAGAATTAAATGTTTCATAATAATTATTTCTAGTTCAAGCATAAGAGTAAACAGCGATTTCTTCAAACTAAAACTTAAGTTCTGCTAGCATATATCAGAATCCTTATTCGGTATAAAACAATCACCCACTTCGGCTAATGTTACACCAAATTATTTTTCTAGCTTAATACAAATACAACATCAACGTTTCTTTCGGATTTGATGTTTGTATGTCGTGCTGATTCTCTTTACATCGGCATACATCGTTATTAGATAAAACACGCATCAAAACCTACAAGCCGGAATGGCCTGATAAAAATTTAAAGGAAAACACCGACGAAATCCATAATAATGATATATGTATTCCTTCGTACGTCGTTCATTAAATATACATGACTACTTGACATGTACAAGATCAATAACTTGAGGCTTCCTCATTCCTCATTTGAAAAGAGCTTATTGTCTGTAAAGCTGGTATCGCTCCAGGAAATATTTAACTTCCGTGTAGAGGTAATTTTTCAGAATTTAAATTAGATTGTGAATGAGGACACGACTGTAGTTTCTTCATGCTTGTTGAAAAGGAATATAAATTTGAAGCTTGTCTCAAGCTTTAGATGAATTAAAGATAGTTGGAGCTGTTAAAGTGGGAAATATTCCAACAATAATTGGAAAAGGAAGTGTGCAATGGAGGCACTGAGAAGCATAGAAAAATTTACTTCTGCAATGATTTTAGTCTAAAAAACATAAATTATGATATTCAAATACATCATTTTATATAAAATAAATAAAATTACTCTGACCACAGCTTTCGGAAAAAATCCAGATACGTATATCGGCAACTAAGTTGCCGTTCTCAGAATTCAATATCACCAGTGATATCCGGCTAATGCACAAGATGAACACGAACACGAACCAGCACTCCACAACTCTAAAGCACTGTACAATGAACATCACACACTGAACGCCCGCGCGAAACACACCAAAGCATTTTTTTACATTTCTAATTTTTAGCGTTGTGTTTGAATTACAGTTGGTCTGGAACCAGAATTGTGAAGGTTTGACCATGAGATTCAATGAATACCTTATATGTATTTCGATTCTTAGATGTTCAGTTGATAGATGTGCGGTGCGTTTACGTAAAAATGTATTTTATGTACATGTTTCTGTTATGAAAAATGTCGATAAATAATGTGCTTATAGCACAAAATGCAGTTCATTAAAACTTATACTTAAAAACCTGTACTACCAGTAACTAATATAGATTTTCTGAAACTTGACGTTCTTCATCTGCATAACCATTGCCGAAACATGTGTGTCTGTCTAATGGAATGTTGTAAATACATTAC
Organism: Chrysina gloriosa; assembly: GCA_038088585.1. Classification (NCBI taxonomy): domain Eukaryota; kingdom Metazoa; phylum Arthropoda; class Insecta; order Coleoptera; family Scarabaeidae; genus Chrysina; species Chrysina gloriosa. The sequence continues at coordinate 12,133,878 of CM076092.1, forward strand.
ATACAAAAAATAGAACTTTATAAGCTTCAAGACGGGATTTAGATGCTTACTTCGGAGGACTCTACCGGGCTGGGATGCGTTTCTGATACATTGTTTATAAATGGTATTGAACGTTGGGAATATCAACATGGAATTTTCAGCGTGTTTCCACTAAGTTACCTAATTAGTGCATGCGTCTGTAGTAGTCGGTAGTAGTAGTTTTTTAGGTGAGAATTGCACCACCTAATTACAACATTAGGCAAATTTCTTGGAGACAAGCCAAGAAAGTGTTTTTACATGAACAGTGGTCCAGGTAGAATTTCTCGTAGTTCAGGGGTACTTACAGGTGAATCAAGGTACGTATCTATATACGTGGATGAATCAAATATAAGCGATACTTTCGCCTTTTAGCCCAAGGGAGGTGGGGTTGAGCACTGTGAGGTTAAGGTTAGGTTGGTAGGAATACTAGAAATGTTGCTAGATTATCAGCGTTACCAACTCTGTACTTCAGCCTACAATAAGATAAATGAAAAGGCGCTTCGTCCGTCTGTTGCGCTCAGAATTATAATCAGATTCCTGATGAAGACAGGTTTTCAACTACTTGAAATTATCCCAAGATGAAATGGATAACTCAGAGACGCTGCCACAGCCTTGTGTGTTTTATTTGTCTAAAACTTTCTCTGATGGTCAAGCCACGATTGGAAATCAGAACTATGATCGAAGTGCTACAATCTTTTATTATTTACAAGCTATATTTCCACTGGATTTTCTTCACAAATAAATAAAGGTTAACTTGACATACTGTCAACCCTTTGATCAAGTTAGATCGAAGTAAAGAATAGCCTTAATCAATAAGGATCGGTCTTTGTGCTTGAGGACAATGTGGTGCCTGTAATCGACACATACAAAAAGTTAGTGAAGGTGATTGCAAGGACTGTGGTATAATTTACTGACACAAATATCACATCGGTAAACTCCTCACTCCTCACTTCGGTTTATGCGGTTGTTGAAGATGCTTGCCTCGAGCTAGTGAAACACGTGTCACCGATTTTATTGTAAACAATTGTGTGGTGAGGAGTTTACCGATGGGATATTTGTGTCAACAAAAAGTTAGGTATAAATATTTGACTTGAACATCCCTTCTATAGTCCGGATTTAAGTCCATGCGACTATCACATATCTGAACAGCAAAAGGTCTTACAGTGACAGTATCAAGAAACTTCTTCTAATGAGATGGAAAAAATGTGTTTCTAACACTAGGAATTATACAGAAAAATAAAGTGCACTTTCATTCTGCACCAACAAAATGATGAAGAGAAATTTTCGCTCAAATTTGATCCACCCATATAGAATATGACAAAAAATCTAAAGTCGGAGGAATGGAAAGATAGGTACTTAATGGCGAGAGATCCATTGATAATCTACTTTTTCTTTTTCTTCGCTTCACATTCTAGCGAACCCATATTTTTATTATTTCCGAGACTTTGCTGGTTACACCTGGTGTATTCTTTTTCTAAAGTATCTGCTCAACTCCTAAACTTGGAGGATGAAATTAGTACGTTAGGGCGTATTCCCTAAATATTTAGTAATTATTATATCAAAGCCTTCGATAAAGCTTCTTCGGTTTCGAATCGATGGATTCTTGTATCTATATCTTCATCATATTTGCATTCTCTCTATCTTAACGTGCATAATCATCATCATAATTTCAATCGGGTTTACTTTGTTGCTTTTTGGATTTTGCAGTAGTTGTCCGTATCAGGTTGACTACAGGTTGAGTATCCTTGCTCTAGATTCGTTCTTATCCTAGGAAAGTATGGTTAAATCGAATCGCATTCTTTATCAGATTTTGACTACTTTTATGATAACTTAATTGATATTGAGAATATACAATCACAAAAGTTCCAGACACGACCCACATTGAGCTAGAAATACTCTCAACTCAATGAAGTCAAATCTGTAGCTACTAATTCAACGCAAAATCGAAATGACCTTCTTCTATGCATAATTTGGGCTCTTGTCGAGAAATGGTTTTCTATCTGGCTACTAATATGATGGATTCTAAGGCAATTAAATTGAAGATAGGTCTTAGTTTAGTTTGCGGTTAACGACTATGTTCGGTACTCTGTGCATGATAATCAGTACGGTTATTGGACTAAAGTTTACATGCAATACGTGAATTTAGTGGATCTATGTATTGAATATGATAAATTAGTTCTCGAAATACATATATGGATGGTTTCGAACAGTATCAAAATGGTTATTTTCTATTCAACTTTCTTAAATTGAAAATATTGTACTTCTACTTCTAAATTATTTAGACCAGGAAATTTTGTATTTTTGTTTAGAATTCTTCTTCTTTCTAGTTTGTTTCCTTCATCATTCCCTCTCTATTTGTTTTTGTTCCGATTTTCTATTTGTTTCCTGTATCATTAACATGAAAAATATTAATAATGCAGTCATTTTTACGTCTTGATTCTGAAAATTCATCTTCTTTCTCTGCTTTTGTTCATGTCTGGCCTTTTCAGCCGTCGGCTGAATTCAAACATAGATTGATAAAAACGGATCCTGTAAAATAAACGTGTAATTACTGGATGACGACATTTCTGCTAGCTTTTCACAATAAAGTATTTTCGATATTTGCCTATTACTAAACTGTTTTTATCGTTTAGTCGCAGTAGCATTAAGTTTCACAATCACAACCTTTTTGTCTGGATGAATACTTTCACTTATTATTTTCATGTTTAAACCAAGGATATTATGAAAAACATATTGGAAGGGTTTTACAGTTAGGTTTAGCACAACATATGTAGAGACGGAATAACTATCAATACATGTAGGAATATTTACTAGGAGGAGAACTGTTAATTGCCAAGAAAATCTCGGGATAGTCTAATCCCTACACTTTCTAATTTATTATCTCCGTGGTGGTTTTCCTCGTTTTAAGGTTTCAAGTAAGTAATATATTGGTCACTTTCTAAGGACCATATGTTTGGAAATTGTAATTTACGTATTGCCTCAACCAAATATGTTGCCCTTCTTTCTATTAGACAATGGACTAGGGTAGTATATATGATACTTCAAAAATATTTTTCACTCCTTTGAAAGCAATCAGAAACTATTTCCATTGGCAATCCATCACATTAAGAAATTTTCCTAAATATAAAAGTCCTAGTTGTAGTTTCAAGCTATTTGCTCTTATTTTTCCTTTTCCAGTTAACTTTTGTAAAAAGTTAATCTCCCATTCTTCATTTTAGAAAAGCACCTCATTATTCCCGAATGATAAATTCACCTGTATTGTGAGCTTTCCTCGAAACACTCGCAAATTTTTATCTCAAAGAAAAGTGATCCGCTTTGAGAAGCTCAGAAACCAGGAAATATTGTCATAATAACACTGCAAAAAGCAGCAATAATAACCTAGATGTGGAACTGAAATATAGAAGTGATAAACTAATGGGAATTAAAAGAATTGGAAACTAACCTCAAAGCTTACCTTAACATACATATCTATTAGTGCTTCAATAAAGCAATCTCCTTAAAACAACAAAAATATATCTGGTTCAAAGAAAGGTAATCAAAAAACCTCTTAAGCTACTTAGTTGAGGTGTATTTGATCTTACTTCTGTGAACCAATACAAGTACTAGAAGACAACATTTTGTATTATATTTGTTTTTAAATCTCTCAACTGTCATTAAAATAGATATCCTCGCAAAATATTGAAAAATAGGCGCTTAATTTTAATGGAATCGGATTGTATTTTTCTTAAAGAGATAGAAAAACGTTTACAAAATACATGCCAATGGATAGAAATCAAAATCCCCAGACGAAAAGGATTCTCTTCGCATTGCTTTCCGGCGCACCCACCAAAAGTTTATATGAAGTAACCCAGGAGTTTACTATACATTCCAAGTAAACAACTCCTTTCTAAAATCATATATTTTCCCATCGTAGTACATCTTCTACCATTTTTGTGCCTACATAAAAACATGTTGAATGTAGAAACAACATTGTAATATCTTTTCGACGAAATTATCTCCCGTCTTATTTCCGCATATTAATTTGAAGGTCTATTAGCGTTGCGCCAGTCGATTACACCTTATTAGCTTCTTGTTTCGCTTATCAAATTTCCCCATACTAAACGCTTCAAACATCGACGTAATATTAGCGAGCAAGAAGAAGAGATTTCGCTGGTTTGATGTTATACGTAACATCAATAAGAACTTGTAATAAGTGAAGAAGCACAGAGAGAGAGAGGCCTGCTTGTGTTTTTAAATACTTGGTTGTTGGTTACTACAGTAACGTTCAAAATAGCTGCGTGCCCCGGCAAAAACGAAGGAGAGAATTTCTCGTTATATTTAGCAACGTATTTCCCCCAGAGAAAGCGCATGTAAAGTTAAATGATAACCAGGAAATTTGAAATAATATATGATTGATATTTATACCGAATAGGATATCAATAATCATGCTTTTTGTTAAGATATGCATTTTACTTCAATTTTCCTTGTTATTGCGTATACGGAATACATAAATTTTATTTAGAACCGAAGTTATACCGTTAGAATGACGTCAATGTGCAAATGTGTGTATTAATGTCAATTGTTACTCCGAATAAAATACAGAGCTGTATATTTTGGAGAAACCTGATTTTGACACTGTTGGAATCGAATGCTATTTTTAGAAGAAAATCACAGTTGTCTTTGAAATAACTGCACGTTGTTGTAAGAAAAGCATTTTTCTTAGAATTTCAAGAAATTAGTATATCTACGACTACGAGCAGAATACCGAGTTTAAATGTAAGACTGCCTTGTTTTCAGATTGATTTATAAATTAAATTTTGAATAAATTGTTCATATCTTAAACGGAATAATTTTGAAATTGTAATAATTACTATTACTTAACGTTGTAATTCTATTGCATTACTTTCCATTCAATATTTTTCATCAATATTATTCCGTTACTTACTAAATGCATATTTGAATCTATTTCGTACAATATTCGACGAAGGACGACCAGTGAAAGTAGATTTTTACCCGAATATAATCCCGAAGCTTACTTTCTATAAATACGCGCTCCTATATATCCGCTGAACTACTTTCACGTCCCGTGAACGTTATCCCTTCGGTGAGCTTTTTGCCGTGAACAAAAAAGCTCGCTTTAATGTTGAAATTTACTCTCGATATCATCTCCCTGGATCGTTAAAGGAAAATCGTCTTTTGATTTAGCTGATTTGTGATGCCGTTCACTATATACTAAAAAAAAATTCGTATAAAAAATTTTGTAAGTTGTTTTTCCATTATTTAAGTCTTATTGCTATTTAGTTAGAGGAAATGGGTTTCTTCACTAAAAGAATTGTATATTTTTTGTTTCCAATATTACTGGAATTAAATTAATTATACATCCTTCCTACGAAAGAGAAATCTGATTAAAAGAATTACCACTGCTTGAGAACAGGAAGGTAAATTGAATGGTATAATCGTTAACGATGGAATTAACCATGTGTGTGTGAAAGTTTAAACATTTAATCTAGTGGAAAAGTAGAATATTCTGAATAGTGGATGCATCGCTCTCAATAAATAGCTACTTTTATATTAAAGTTAAATTTCATGCTTGGAAAACTACAAGATAGCATTGAACCTCAACACTGTGCCAAAATCCGAAAAAGATAATCCCTTTGATTGTTATTAAGTATTCGAATCATAACTCTGAAATAATTTTTCAGATCTGAGCTTTCAAAGTGCTAGAGGGCACACACTGAATCCTTTTCTTCCTGATATGAGCCATACTATTTCGATGTGATTGAGGGAGCTCCCCAATCCAACAAAAATTTTCCCAAATAGAAGGATCTGCCATTGAAGCATTCTTTTGAGCTTCAAATATTTAAGCTTTCAGGGTGAAAAATCTACCTGTTCGAGATCTGTTTTCGTAAATAATCATATCGAGTTAACATCCAATTGACAATATCCATTGTAGACAATGCCATTTGCGACGGTATTGGACTTGTAATTCTGAATATGTATTCATTTCAATTCCAGATATACTCACGGTTATATAACCATGAGTTTATTTTCAATTAGTATTGAGATATTGGGATCTAAAGTATTAAGAATGGAACAATGGAAAAATTGTAATTCTTGTAAACGGAGTAGCAGAGTTTCGATATAAATGTTGACTATTAAAAGAAATAGTTTGAACCCTTCGATGATTCTAGATGCCTAATGTGTTCCCAGTTATGTGTCGGTCAAATACGTAAAAGAATGATGAAAGTAGGCAAGGATGTATATATATATATATATATATACATAGGTTTTAGGCAGACCATTTAGGTATACAGCTTCGTAATTTCTCTCCAGTCTTTCCTGTTTTTTGCCCTCTCCCCCAGTTCTGGATTTCCTTCGCTTTCAGGTCTTCCTTCGCAACTTTTCTCCAACGTTTTCTAGGTCTGCGTCATTTCCTCTTACCCTCCGGTGTCTTCCATGCTACCCCTACTGGCTTTATTGCCCTCTTCAATTATTTTTTTAACAGTAATGTTTTTGTCGTTAATAGCCGTACTAGGATGCCCCACTCCTTTTTGGTGCTGAACAGAATTCCTTTCGCGTTCAAATTCCTTATACCATCGGTAAATTGTAGCCAATGAAGGTGTTTGATCACTAGAAATTGAATCTAAACTCTCTTTGCACTCATAAGCGCTTAAACTCCTTTTAAAATCATAGCAAATAATGATTGGAAAGTGCTCTCTGGTTAATTCCATTTTATTTTACTTTTAAAAAATAAGTTGCTGATGGTGAGTTACAACGAACGTAACGTCAATAATTAAACGTCAAATCACAAAAGTTGCTCTAAATAAAAACTGTGTGATTGCTTTTCACAGTATACAGGATTTTCTTATTCTCAATAAGTTCAGCTTATCCTTTGTATTATCTACAACCAGCTGATGTAAAAATTTCTAGTGAGCTACTGAAATTGAGTAATTTAGCCTCGCAAATCGTCTAGTCGTGGGTATAATGAGTAATAAGCCACACCCTAAAATTTCCAAATTGTGAATATTTGGGTTAGAAAATCTCGACAGAGTATAAATATTGTAATTAACTCAACTTGTAAATACGTAAGAAACCACTGTATAGGGTCATATTTGGTGTGTCAAGTTCTAAATGTGGAAACTTTATACTTCTTAACGTTTAGGCGAGATAATTGCTAATTTTATACAAAAATTCACGATACAAACTTCACTTTTGCTTCGATATAACATTTAAACGAGTTCGTGCTTTTAGAAAATCAATAAAAATTTATTCACAAAAATCAATCTTATCTAACAGAAGGGAACCTCGTTTCGCAGTTACTCTCTCCGTAAGAGATATTTTTAAAATGGGTAATACATAGTTTGAAAACGAAAGCTCTCCTCCTGCTGATAGTCTGAGCCAAACAAGGCTGGAACGACCGGGAAAAAAGAGAAAAGCATATAATTAAATCTGAAATAGAAACATCAATACTACATCTGCATATCCTGTTTTAGTTCGGCGGCGGCGGTGGCGGTTGGATACCCCCAAAAACCACGCCTAGGTTTTAAAATTCTCTAATTCTGCGCAACGCACAGCCTCATTATTAGATTTTTACCGAGAATCATACCCGGCAAAAGAGGTAAGCGGGGCAAGCGAGCGCTGGGCCTCGCGCGCTTAAAAATCTATAATTGTCTAAAATGGGTTTTTCCGGTTATCCCGGACCGGCCGGTTACCGCTCCGGATCCTGATGTCGCACTATTGGAGACCGACGTCCGGAATTTGACACTCAAAGTCCGGAGGACCATCGGAGCGACTTGGCAAAAAAAAACATCAGCGACCGGAGCCCGGGAACTATTTTACATCGCGTAGGCATAGAAGTTATTACGCATTAGAAAGGAGGAAACAAAAGTGAGAGAAGGAGAATAATGATTGGTGGCGCAGGGGGTGAGGCATGCGAAGGGTTAGAGAGGAGGCAGAGAGTCGTTCCTACGAAACAGCGGGTTCGGTGTTAAAAAGTTCCGATCGATATGAATATGCTTTAAAATGTGGATTTTATTTCAACAGGCTGCTGTTGGATGACTACTGTTCCGACCGGCCCCCGCGCGAACGCCCTCTCGCCTCCCCGCCTCCCCGTTTTTCAGTAGAGTACTTCCGCCCGGGGACTTCCCGCAGTTTACGTTTTGCCCCGACCCCTTCCTGCCATCGCTTTCGCTACCCCGCTCAACCCCACCACGGGTCCTTTCTCGCGACCATGGCCTCCTACACAACTTTTGCTAGGACCTCTTCCCCGTACGCGAACTTTCTCTATTTTGCGTTTTTAGGCGATCTATTCCCGGCTGCCTCTTTGCCCTCTTTATGAAGGGACGTACTTTTTGCTACCGCTATATAATTTCACAGTGCCGGACTTGGAAAAATGTATTTCATAATCGATTTTTTACTGATTATTACTGATTATTTAACTTTAATTCGTTTTTACACAAACATAAAATACATCTCAAGATATTTTGAGAAAAAATACAGGAAGTAAAACAGGAAGTAAATATGTTTGATGATGTCTGAATTTATAAGAAAACTATACTAATTCCTAGCTACAAAATAATATTGATTCAACAAAAAGATTACGCAAGCGATTAGCGCACAACTCTTCACTATCGAAATAATACAATTTCTCTATACTTGTTCGGAAAGTAATTTCGTTTTTTTCCAAAAAGGACTTCATTGTATTTTTCCAAAGCCAACTACACAATTAAGCCGCATGGTCATCATATATTTTGACAGCTCGTATAGCAAGGCTTGCTTGTAAAAAGTTCTAATGATTCTACGCAGTAGTTTTTGGTTGGTGCCCTATCAAACATGGAAAGTGAAAAGCAGCATTTTCGACATATTTTGCTTTCTAACTATCGGAAAGGTGAAAATGCTGTTCAAGCAGGAATTTTTCCGATGTGTACGGAAAACATGTACTGACAGAACGCCAGTGCTAAAACTGCTTTGTAAAATTTCGATCCGGCAATTTTGATGTTGAAGATACACCACGTTCTGGAAGGCCAATTGAAGCGGATCAAGATACAATAAAGGCATTAATTCATGTAAACCGGCGAATAAGAACATCATCAAGATAATGCGAGGCCTTATACAAGTTTGGTAGCTCGCCAAAAGCTTTTGCAGCTTGGATGAGATGTACTGCCACCTACTAATTACTACTTATTTCCATCTCTATAAAAAATGTTTGACGGTAAAACCTTTATTTCAAATGAGGATGTCAAAAATCACCTGTATCAGTTTTTTGCCAGCAAAGAACAAAAATTTTACGAGCATGGAATCATGCTCCTGGCAGAAATATGGTAAAAGGTGTTGGACCAGAATGGACAATATATAATTCAATAAAATATTTATTCACTAAAAGAAAATAGTCTTTCATTTTCATAAAAAAAGAAAGACGAAATTACTTTCCTAACAACACAATACCTGTGATAAATCACAACTTTTAGGGGATCGTAGGGATTTTAGCCAAGTTTTCGCTTCATAAGCGCTAAAATATCTCAAGAAATTGTTAGATATAAGGACAGGAGGACAATATATTTAATGTTACCTGTGTTTGTAAGTTAATTTTAGAAAACAAACAAAATTATACTTTAGTTCAAGTTATTACACCAAAGTCTTCAGAAATATTCTTTAGAAAAGAAAGTCGTTGTTTTCGTTAGATTAATGTAATTTTTTACAAATTCGCAATTTTTCTGTTTCTGTTCAAGAGGAATGAACGATTTATTCCTCTTTTTTCCAAAACACTTCGTTGTTTAATAACAGCATCGTATTACAGAACAAATTCAGTTTCCGGCCCATTAAAAATAAAGTCCGAAGAGGTTGTTTTTCCGGATTTATATTTAGATATACACCCACGTAAATGGAAAATGTTAGATATTGCATTTCAGCAGTTTTCATAATAGAAACCCGTTTCAACGAAATCCAAATATATGGTGCAACATATCCTCTCCTGAGAGTGCTCTTAATTTATTATTGATGTACAAGTGTTGCAAGGCATTATACAGGAAACCAATGTGTTAAATATATATGTAACCTATATAAAAAATAGCACTAAAGGTAATAAATCCAAGGACGAAAATAAAATGAATACCTACGGGTTTGTTTCGTAATTAAACCCTCCATTTAACACCAACAAAATTGTCTTTAAAAGTGAACCGCCTGCTTTGCTCAGAATACAATGACAAATGTATTGAAAACACAGTATCAAATTTGTATCTTACACACATTATAAGCCAGTCTAAAGCAGAGTTTATGGGAACCTACCAAATGCACATGTACATTTAAACAATCTTTAATACTGAGGTACGTCTAGTCAATGGTATTCCTCCAGAAATGTATGGTATTTATATTCTACACACTTTCTCATTATACTGGGCAAGATAATCTTTTCCTGAAGACCTATAGAAACTGTTTAGATTGTTATGAATATTTCGAACGGACTCTGGAATGTGTGAGATACAGACTAAAGCAGGCCAATATTTCGCCAAAAGAATTAGTTACAATTAAACGAAATACATTTGATTTTAAGTCTTTGAACTGAAAATATGTTTTACCTTTAGTATGTCGAATTAGCAGAGGTAACAGGTAGTAGAAGTAATGGGCGCATCACACCATGATTTTTTAACTGTTTAGTATGTCCATTTTGAATATTTCAAAATACAAGTTTCGGCAACGAAGTTGTCATCATCAGTAGTAAAATCGCTCCTGAAATTTGAGCACTTAGTCTACAGAGGGCACTTCACTCTTTCACAGTTCACTTGCTTCAAATAAAATTTGAAAGTTTATTCAATAATAAATTAATTATCATTACGTTCTACGAAAACTGTAACTCTGTATTCAAATTTTTTCTACTTATAAGCAAGTCACCAACATGCAGGTATGTATAAACTAACAAAGATACCATTAATAAATAGACACATATTTCAGCTATAAATCTACAAAGTATAAAAGCAAAAATATCCAAAGCAAGTTGGTGCCAAACGCCTGAGTTTCTTCGTCGCACTTATTTTTATTTTCATTCCAACTATACAAAGAAAACCAAATGCATTGCTGAAACAAAATACTTTGTAGCGATAAAAATTTGGCCGTGCACGCATTCGAACAATTAGAATAAATTTTGTGGTTTATGCTGGCAAATTTCCAGAACGGTTTTAGTTCTAACTTTTCATACGTAGAAATACACGAGGAACAAAATGAGAAAGTTACTATAAATATTCAACCTTAGACTGTATGGAATGTATTGACTGTGGTTAGTTTAGTTGGATTCAATCGCTTATGGATTGTTAAATTGGCAGTGTTGTTTTTCTGCGAAAATTAATCTAAATTTCCTTTATTTAGCGACAACATATAGAAAGAGGGATTGAATATAAATACTCCATCTCTGATTTATTTGGAAAATAAGTAGCTACAATAAGTGGCTTGGTCTACCAAGCAACTGTTACTCGTGCAGCACCAGATTATTAAATTGCAGGTAAAGCGAAACCACACAAAAGGACTACTAAGCAGTATAAGTATTTATTTCGAAGCAAGTGATAACGTAGACTAGTTTCGTCATACTTGGAGGTCATCACTATGGTGCAATCGGTTGTTGCGAAATAGGCACACCTTCTTTTGAAGTATATTTTTTCAACTTTCCTTTTGATTCATTCTCTTGCCAGCTTAGTCTTTTTTTTAATTTCTATAATTATATACATTGACGAATTTTATACCGTTTTTACGAGGGATAAGCTGAAATTATTGAGAATAAAAAACACTGTTAAGATTTTATTTTACATACGCTCAAAGTAATTCCCATGAGCAATGATACACTTGACCATTCTTTTTTCCACTGTTTAAAAGCCGCCAACCAATCTTCTTTCGGAATATCTTTAAAATAAGCGTGAACTGCGGTATCAAATTTCGATTAAGCACAAAAAATAGCCAAAAGTCACACATTGCTAAATCAGGCTAGTATGGCGGTTATTTTATTAATTATTAATTCCATTTCATTTTACTCTTAAATAATAAGTAGCTGAGTTATAACGAACGTAACTTCAACAACTAAACGTCAAATGACAGATAAAAAGTTACTCTAAATAAGCACTGTGTGGTTGTTTTTGAGAGTCTAGAAAATTTGCTTATTATTAATAACTTACAATAATTATTGAATTATTATTATTATTATCATTATCGGCACTATCTTGGTATCGATGATTTCAACACCGTAGCTGTAATATTTAGCTGTCATTTTCTAGTTAAAAATTGATCTAAGCAAGCAGGTATTTGAAGTAAACTATTTTAGTCAAAATATTTATAAAATTTTTACGATGTGCCTATTTTTGCAGGAATATTTAAGGGATATGTGCTGTGATGCATCGATCTAGTCTTTCCACAGACTATAGGTAAGTTTATTTTCTACCACTTTCTATTTATTGTAAAATCCCAATTATGTTTATTTTGCTCCCGAATCTGAACGGAATGAAATATTCCCATACGAAATTTATGCAGATTAATCTTTAAAAAATGGTATGACGAATTCCAAGGAAGTTGTGAGTCTAATAGCCAATCTACGCAGATATTTAATTAAATAAATTCTCTTATTCACTTAATCGGAGCGTTGCTTAATTTATAAATACCTAAAGATCAATATCCCTTGTAATGTTCATTAGAGTGAAATAATTCGAAATGTTCCGTTTGCATCGATTCGCCGAGTATCAAGTTGACGCAGGCTGAATCAACTAAGCCTGTCGTCCTTAATAATCCTAGTTACGGCACTGAGTACGGAACGCAAAGCGACAAAAAGCTCCCGGTTTTTCCGGGTAACGTTCCGCCGCCAACGCGGCGAGGGAGGAAAAATATGTTTTATGGATACAGAATCGGTCTTGTTGTATACGTTTGTTCTAGATTTATCTTTATGTGCGTTCATTTTCTGTTTGTTTTATTGTACTTTCAGGATGTAGTGTGCTTTGGATAACCGGAATTTATTGTCGGTCGTATCGCGAATCTCTATGCCCCGGGAAATTCTAGTTAAAAGAGAGATATAGGCTTTAATTTATTTCGACCGGGCGCGTTAATGTTGCCGGAGCCCCGCGCATATCCTGCTGTCGTAAACGGCAATAGTTCATCGCTGTCTTATCAGCAATTTGACAGTACTTATTGCCACGATATCGATGCAAATATTTGAATTTATAACTGAAGTAGCATTTCAATAATTTGCACATGTATATCTGCCGGAAGTCCATTCAGTATTGTTCTAATGGTTAAGATCAAAGAGCAAAAAATGAAAAGAAGCTGCTACCTTGAGAAATGTGTACTCATAAACGTAATATTACGTGTAGAAAAATCACTTAGATATGTCTCTTAATAGGAAATTTATACCAAAGCAAACATACTAGATAAAAATGTGATTTTTTTAAACTTAGGTAAGTTTTGATGTGAAGTGGTTGGAAATTTTGTTAAAAATTCGTCATTCCCAACAAAGCAAATCATGAACTTCAATTTCAAAATGTGTATCGAATACTTAAATGTGTTGCACATGGAAAAGAAAACTTGAACTTTTCCCAGCTATTTTATGTCTTATGAATTCTACTATGCAAGCTAAAATGAAGATGACGCTAGTTAATGATAAAAACCGAAAATCGAGCAAGAGCATTAGATAGAATGTCGAAGTTTTAAGGCTGGGAGATTGACAGAAAATTGGGCTTTATCAGATTTAAAATAAGATACAGTAACTGACACTATATCACGCCGCGTCGGTAAACTCCTCGCCACACGCTAGCACGAGGCAAGTATTATCAAAACCGTATAAAACCGATGTATTCGGTAGAAACAATTTTACAAAGTTTCAAAAGTTCATGCAAAATACTACAAAACGGTGTCAAAACAAATCACATAGTTAGACTTTATTAGATTTTCTTCGTTCATAGATTAGCCATTTCAAACTCAACATCATCGAAAAGTATTTCCCTAGAATGAACCAATTTCTACGCTTCTTCTACGCTTAAAAATTAGTGCACCGGCTTATATAATTAGTTATATACAATTTAAGATGAAAATACTTTGATTTTTCAAATAAAATTTGGTCGCAAATCACATATATAGGGGTTTGTAGGTCTCTGATTACGAATCTGGTACCATTCTTTTCAAATTGAAAATGGCAGATTTAATATGGCGGATGGAAACCTCGAAAAATCCATAAACTCGATATTTGTGGCTGAAATTAGCTCTGTGGCGGTTTTAGGGGATTGCTGATTACGAAAGTGACAATTTGTGAAATTTCAGGTAGCAGATCTAATATGTCGGATTAAAACCCCCAAAAGAAGGGCATGCAGAGGTGAATAAAAAATAGAGTATTTTGAGTCAGATAAAAGATAAAGATATGAAGATTGGAGGTAGTAGGTCAGATGGTATCAGATGGTTGAAGTGGACTAACAAAGAACCAAGTCAGTTTTTATCAATATTTCACGATCCATCTGTCTGTCAGAGGCGAATAGAAAACAGAAAGATGGTTCATTGGAAACTATACCTTGTCTACAAATGCCCGAGGATTATAACAATTCCGTCGGATGTGTTGACAAGTCAGACATGTTGGAGGTGTTTTATGAATTTTCCAGAAAATTGTGCCACTTGATCGATGTGACTTTGTTTAACTCGATATTTTTAGATAGCGCAATCCAGAAAGCTATATGAAATTGAAAGAATTTTCTTTACCAGTTGTTGATCAACTTGTTGATCTAGTTAGTCGGGTGAAATGGGCATAACATTTCATATTTCTGCTAAAAGAAAAAACGTCAAATACCTGATGGTTTTAGAATGTCACAATAGATGCATCCATAAGACGTTCATGAAGGAGTTCGCCAAAACGGTGCATATTGTAGCACTAAAAAACAACCTGGAATGTGACATTATGTATCAAAATAAAGAATAACTGCTTTTGACAAGTACAACCAAAGAAAAATCCATTCTTCCAATAAAAGAAAACATTAAATGCGAGCTGCGTAATCGGTACTTCGAATCTCCTTGTATAATTTCAGTCAGAAATATCGAGTTTCCGTCCGCCATATTGGAACCTCCATCTTGGATTTAAAATAACTGATGCTAGCTCCGTAGCCAGCAGCACAAAGATCTACAGAACCATCATAATTTTTGTTGTTAGTCTTCTAGAAAAGTGTGCCCCTGAAAAGGTTAAAAGATGGTAAATGATTTGAAATTTGTCAAATTCATTTTCAAGGAAACAGAAAAAGGCTCTGTAGTTGAAGTTCCCATCGATAGAAATACAGAGGAGGTTTTTACTTTGACTCGTTTTCTAAATTATCATTTCAAAAATTCCAAAATTGTTAAACGGTCTAAAAGTTAAGAGCAATATCCAAGATGTTTATAAAATTTAGTTAGAAAGGAGAAAGGTGAGGGCAACAGGTGAAAAACAAAACAAAGTTTGGCAAAGAATCGGATTAAGTGAACTAGAGTCAAAAACAGCAGAAAATAGAGGGCAATGGGAACAACGTCAAATAATTGTAGACGAATAAATAGGACAAAAGATAACCTTCCCCATCCACTTATCTTTGTACTACCACCTTAGAAACGTAAGAAATTTATATCATAGCACATCATCCACCATGTCAAGCATTTTCGAATTTAGATCGTTCACTCTTCAGCTCAGGCCAATTCTGCCTCTTGTAAGGACTGCGTTCTTCAAGGTGTAGAATTGGATTCGCTTTCATCGCTTACTTCCAGATCTTCTGTATGTAGCAGCACATATACGTAATAAGGGCATAGTTTGATAATACGCTTTACTCCTTTCTAGTTTGTTTATTGACTTTTATTTCCAATTTTCAATTTTCGGCACATTTGGATGTTGTTTAATTACCTCCAACCATTTTGTTCGTGACTTTTTCTGCTAAGTTTGCCTCTTATTAAGCTTTGTTAACTTATTCATACCAATCATCTACATAAAATATACTATGTTGTGTGTATTTAACCATGTCGCTTTTTGGGTGTCACACATTTCTCATACAAAATTGTTCTTAGTTTTCCTTCTTGACTTCTTCCTACATCTTACTTCCTTATTTTCGCCTCTTAAGCTATTCTTACACCTGAATATTTGACTTACAATTCGTTGCCAGGTGACTTTATTTCTCTTGTATTATTTCCAGATCTTTCTTATATATGTTAGTGTTAAAATCTATCAAAAATATTTGGATGCGATTTACTCTTGCCGCACGTAAAGTAAATTGTTATTGTAGAATTGCTAATTAACGTACATTTCATGACCTATTTAACCTTTAAGGTTACATATAAGTGAAACAACTTCATAAAGATAATTCTAAAGTTACCTTAACATTTGTATCACTAATAGTAGTTACAATAATGGTCGTACTTTTTGTAGATTGTAGTAATACATTTTACTATTACAAACATGAACACATAAATGGACAAAAAAACATTTAAATAGATAAAATAATAAATACTTAATATGATATAATTGAATAATATAAAATATTATGTAAATTTTCACGAAATAAATTAATGACAAACATATATTCTCCCCAAGAAAACCCAAAAAATTCCTCAATGCTGTAAATCACCCTCTCAAGTAATTGTTCTTTTATAGTGTTTTTAATATTTTGAATGTAGGCGGGGTTTTAGTTTGAAGTGTTAGATGATTAAAAAATTTTCAAGCGTAGTAATAAATTTTTGTTTTTGGTATTTTGAAGTGAAATCCCTGTTTTTATTGCGGATTTCGTATTGATATCCTGCGTCGCTGAAATTTTCTTTATTCTTATAAACAGAACATAAACTTTCGTATCTGCATATACAGCGATGGCGTTGTCAAAATTTTGAGTTCTCTGAACGCAGTCCTGCAGGAATTCCGACGACCCAGACCGGCTATAATACGTTGTGTGCTTTCGAAACAATCCCAATGTACATTTCCGTATTTTACCACAGATTGAAAACAAGAGTAGTATTGTGCTTTTAAGATAACCAGATCGCAAAATTTGGATAATATTTTCAGAGCAAAACTTACTCCTGCTAATCTGTTAGATAAAGGATTAATATGTTCCTTCCAATTTAATTATTAATTAAATCATCTATGGGAAGGCCGAATAAATAAACTGAATTCGTTTCTAGAATGACACTGTACATAGAAATATAGGTACAAAGGATAGTTTGTAAAAAAATTAATTGCTTGTTTGATTGATGTAATAGCGAAGACGTAGTATATGCTTCTCCATATTTCCATATATGCGGCACAGTGATGAATTATGTTCTGGTCATCGTTCGATAGTCCAGTTGAACGCAAATATGAAATAACAATTGAAAAATATTTCCCATGCATTATAACACAAATATAATTATTTTGCATAAACCATTCATTGAATCTATATTTACTAAAGTCCTCTCTATTGAATAACCTGTTCGTGTGTATATATCTGCTTTCAAATTTATGGCGCCAATTGCGCAAATAATTGTTGATTTTGTGCCATTAGCAGATTATATTTGAACTATTTGGATTATAATTCGGCATTGCTATTTATTACTTCTTTTGTTCTCTAAAATTCAGGTTTAAATAATACAAACATTTACCAACTTTTATAGATTCCGATCTCTATGAATTCTATGTATATTAATTATAATTGCAGCCTTAGAGCTACAAGTCTCAATCATTAATTTTATCCATTCTTAATCGAAAGTTCCTATTTACCTTTCATATCGCATTTCACCGCAAATTAATAGATTCATCAATCAGATGAAGGGGATGTTGTAGAATAATAAGATAATAACCGGTGCAGGTGAAAAGGTTATATAAATATTTCGTAATTTCACCCCGTGCCCTCGAAACGGAGAAAAATGGCCCGCGATTCTTTTGACAGCCACTAATTCACCGTCGTTTGTTATTTTTAGGCGTGCCGACGAGAAATCGAGCATAGCAGACGCGTCTACTCGCTGACGAAAAAAATTGCAACACTGCTCCCGTTGCAGTGCAGCACCGTAAAAATATTTACCCAATTCTAAAATTAAAATTCTAAATGCGATTTTTATATTAGCATGTGTATGTGCGAGTTCAGTTCACGGTGTAGCCACTCTAAACAGTCGGGCTATTTTTAATTTTTTTTCGAATATGATTCGGGTAAACCAAGTACAACGTACCCGAGGCGAGGGTCGGTGGTGTGCATGGTTTGGATGTATGCATGCATTCCGGTCGTGCACTCTGGATAAATAAACATTAAATATGCATTAGTTCGGCAAGTGTCAATAACTTCTCGTATGCCTGGGTATTGGCAAGGAATAACTTTAGAAGTAATGGTCATAATCATTTGGGCATATCTGAAATAATTCTTATGTTTATTTTGGTACCGTTAGGGAAACGAAACGAGAGCAGAAGAAAATTATTTGGAGCTAGGATATATGCACAATTAATCATATATTCGTCGTTTTACCACTTTAGATAATTGATAGTTTCTGATGTTGTATGAGATGATACACTGACGTGGTAACGGATGATGCAAAGCATCCGGATTTCGTTAGTAACTTTCGGCAAACACATCGTACTAATCAGTATGTATCGTCCGAAAACTCTTCAAGATGACGAAAACAACGTCACTGGTAACATAAAAATACTACGGGAGTCAATAACCTTTGTCGGATTCGATTTATCTTCTAGCATCCAAACACTCCACTGTTGCTTCGTTCTAGCCCATATGACTAAATACAAGTTTTGTCTTCTGTAACTACCTTACAAACCAAACGAATTTGAAGCACCACGATACAATTTTTTGAATTTTTATTGTTCTATTTAGCATGGGTCACTTTTCTAAGTTCAGAATGGAATCTATCGTCCATATAATGTTTCAAGTCCTGAACGCTGTAAAGTGAATTAGTGGGGATGAAGACCTTGTAGATGGAAGAATTACTATATTTTGAAACGAAGTTGTTTCCATTCCGGACCAAATATGCGGTATTATGTTGAGTAAAGAAATCTTAGCCAAATACCCAGAATATATCGTTTGCAACATCGTTATTCACGGCACGTAACATGTTACGCGCTCAGCCAAAATCTAGCATATTATTCTTTTAGACCATCATCATAAGTCTCTTCTTCGCTTGAATTTTTCAATCTTTAATTTTAAACCGCGTTAAGAGGTCATCATTTCGACAAAGGTGATGTTACCGTTATAATATCCTGGAGATTCGACGGAGGCACTGCTGCATCTCGCTCGATTTTATCCCACGTGCATCTCTGAAGAGAGGGAGACCCGCGAATGATCTGCCCACAAAATTGCATCTCTTCATGCCGATGCATACGTACATACATATATCAAAGTATCCGCGCGGATGGCAAAAAGAAACAACCTCAATGAAAAGAAAGGCTCGGTTAATGCGAATTTTCTTACATCGAATACTCTTTCCCTTCGCCTTGTTCCTTTCTCTTTGCACGAAAAAAAAAAAGAAAGATGTCAGTTTATGCGTTCTATAAACGACAAGAAGAAATACACCAATTCTACATACTCTATCCAATAACTGTATGAGCTTTGAGTAGAAATTTACGTCCAGAAATAAAATTAAGGTGCATACGTAAATGTAATGTAACGTTAATAAATTTACTTATGGCTATTCGCGAAGCAATATAAAATTTGCCAGCAGCACACGTTATTGTCGTTAATTTTTTTACCCAAAATGAACCGCTAATTAATAAAAAATATATGGCAATTAGTGGCAACTTTGAATTCGTGTTATGAAGAAGATTATTAAGTTAACGACGACAAATTGTGATCCACATGTATAAAAAAAGTTATCAACTCTGGCGAGGTCCGAAAGTAATCTACTGAAATTATTTTATAATTAAATTAAAGATAATCCTTTGCAATGGCAAATGCTAAGAATGCCGGTACCTAATTTATTAAACTGCGACTTAATATTACGTTTCAAGTTCGATGGTGTAGATACATATTCCTGGTACCTAATTCACTCCGCGCCAGGGCCTCAAAATAGATCCTGTTCATAGAAGCGCGATCCTCGAGTATGGCCAATTCACAATTGTAGGCCAACAAACATTGTATGATCATAATTTAATCCTTTTTCTTTAATATTTGCAGCGGTTTGTGTGTGTTGGTGTTGCATCCAGTTGCATACAGGACACCATAGATGGAGCTTTAAACGTCAATATTAACTATAAAGTTTAATTAACCTAGTGTTACACTACATCCTGCTTGAGGAAGTGATATAGCTGCTGTGAACTATAAAACATAAAGATATTGAGTCCAGAAAAATATGGCGGAATAATATTTTTCAATCTTCTGAGAGAATTTTTGCAACAAAAATATCTCGACAAGTTGGTTTCTGTTTTTAGTAATGAAGCACCACATCAATCGACTATTTCCTGTTGGTAACTACTGCTAACTCCAATGTGAACCGACGAGTCTTAGCGATAATCCTAGACATTTCAAAGATCTCAACCCAAATGATTCTGCATGATGATTTTGATCTGAAAACATTAGTTTCCTTTTGGTTCCAGCGTCTTTTAACTGGGTAACAAAAGGCGGAACGCGTAAATTGCTGCCGAAAAACTTTAAACAGGTTTAAAAGAATCATGTGCCCACAATTTCGATCGAACGGGTTAATACAGAGAGGTATACGACCATTTTTAATAGCCGTGCTTCGAGAAATTATTATTTTCTCCCAAAGGAAAAAGCCGAGTTCATAAAGCTGCATGTAAATCGGAAAGATAATAACATTTCTTCTTACGTTTGCAAAGATCACGTATAGACTGCGCCAACGATTTCAGTCACCGGAAGAAGCAGTCGACGCCTATAAAATGGCAATTTTGACTGAAAATTGGAATAGCGTTAACACCTGGTCTGAAAGGACTGAATGGTGTATCAGTCGTTGAAAACCAATAAAGCACTTTCAGTCGAACACCTCTTTTTATATATAAAATAAGTAAAATTGCGCTTACCACCCTTCCAGAAATAATTTCAGATGCGTATTTCAGCCATCCTCAGTAGAAAACTGCGGGAATTAAGTATCATCAGCGATATTTAACTAACTCCAGACTAACACCAACAGTGTTTGGTGTATTTCGCGCGGGCGTTCAGTGTGTGATGTTCACTGTGCAGTGCTTTAGAGTTATACAGTGCTCGTTTCATCTCCTTATTATTTGCAAGTAATTTTGATCGCAATGTGCATCACTAAAAATACAACCTTCGTATGCTTTCATAGGTCAATAGTCCTTGTTCAATAATTAATTACTGCTCATAATATTTATTTTGAAAATGCCATATAACTTACATAACATTTTTATAGTACATGTATATTTATGAAATAACATACAATATACCTAGTGGTAAATTATCGATTCTCAGGGTTTTCTCCTCCCCCAACCAAATTAATTCCCGCGAAATTCATTTTCATAAGCTGAAAAGCACCTGGGACCTGAAAACGTTTCTCGAATAGTGAGGTGCGATAATCAAACTTGCAACTTCTACACTCACGGGCGGTTGAGTGAACTGTTGAATATTCCTGTTCGCATTATTATTTAATCATAAACAGAACGTCAACAGAAACGATAGCGATGAAACCAGAATGGAACTATTACAACCAATGCTTCATCAGCACGCTCGGTAACGTTCGCTTCACGTATTTTCGAAGATTTAACATACAGCAGTCATAAGCAATATATCTTGTCCGGAATTGAACATCTCGGGTGCTGTTGTAAAAATGAGGAATGCCTAATCTCATTTTTACGACCTGTAAGATATATTGTATGAGGACGTTTCTCGGTTGCCGAGCAAAAGTGCACTGGCTTTGCTTTTTAGTATGTTAGAACTGTATGTCGGAACGCCGGTTATGTGCGCGGATAATGCCTGAACGTCTTCCTTTGCATAAATATTTCGAACTCCACCGGCAATCTGTCCTGCTAGGAATAAAATCAAGGGGGGACTTACTACTATTGCATTTTTATACGGCTGCTGCCGAATATAGATGTTAAAATCTGCTAGATTAGTTTGAGGGCAATGTCTTAATTTTGTTAAAGGTGACACTTTAGCTGACGAAGT
Organism: Chrysina gloriosa; assembly: GCA_038088585.1. Classification (NCBI taxonomy): domain Eukaryota; kingdom Metazoa; phylum Arthropoda; class Insecta; order Coleoptera; family Scarabaeidae; genus Chrysina; species Chrysina gloriosa. The sequence goes on from CM076092.1 coordinate 12,155,927, forward strand.
ACTGAATCGCATTTGGAGCTCTTTACGGTCGATATGTTAAGGATAATTGTTTTACGAAGTAGATAGCAAGGAAAGTTTGTAGTTCCGTTGAATGAATGCCAAGCTTATACGAAACATTTTATCTTTAAAAATCAAACCGTGTATTATTTCGAAATTGGAGCTCATTTACTATTTGACTACTTTCCTCCTTAGAAATATCTCTGTCGATGTATGCTGAATGTTGACAGATAATCCATGAATTTAGGTTGTTGTGACCTGAGTAAGCCTTCTTTTGTTGAGATTCTTTTTGAATTACTCATCTCAACTTTCTTCAGTATATTAAAACTTCAATATAATTGCAACAAAATTTATATCAAAACTTGAAGGGGCATTTGATAAATGTAAATTTTAGAACCAGAATTCATTAAGTTGCATCTTCTGTGGCAAACATTATTTTTTGAACAACTTTGATGGAATTTGCAACCAGACAGTCTGCGTAGTTGAGGTTTACTAGTACTTTAAAATTATCACTGGTTTGTCCTAAAATGAAAAAGAACTTGTTACCTACCTATTTGAGATTTTTATTAGATGTTAAAGGACTTCCAATATAATTAAATTATTAATTGAAATTGCTGTGAACCAATATCCCATGGGTTAAATTTGCAAAATATTTTGCCTCTATTCAGATTCTCAGACGAAATCTGGGTATTTCATTAGAACCCAGAAAGAAATCAAAAACTAAAACAATCGGTGGAAGTGCACCAAGAACGACAAAATTTTTCATACCAACAAAGAAAATTGTAGACACTGTTTCGTTAGGGTTCCAAAGTAATAACCTTGCTCAACTACCACGAAACTGGTATCGACTGATGCAAGAGCAATATTACACCAATTGTGTTCACCGTACTCATTGCAACTTAGTTGATAGAAAGTGTTGTTGGGTAGTAAGTGTAGACTTTTACAAAAGCTCCTTTTCTGGTTAGATGTAAGAAATAGAAACTCGTTACTTTAAGCATATAAATTTTTGCTACAGACTGCAACTGCTTTTGCTAAAGAAAATGTACTTTTACCGCCCTTGCCAAGCTACCTTGATAACTATTACAATTATTCACAGATTTGGTGACCACGATGAAAGGCTTATTCAAAATCCAATTTCATTTTGTCTCACTTTTAGGTGTTAGTTGTCTGTATTAAATTACGGGGCTGAATTTCATACATTGCAGGTTGAATTGCTGTTACCAATAATATAATCTCTGTTGTCATTCTGTTGAAATTTAAGAACGGAATTACACTATAAAATTGAGTCATACAATGAACACCGTGTCCGCAGTGAACAATTTGATGATCAACTGCTGGTTGAATTAAAAAATTCGTATAATTTTTGAATGGCTTTCCTAAGAAAATCTGCACAAAGTAGCTTTCACTGTTCCGATAGTTTGGAGAATTTTGTGAAGGCAGAATCGTTATTTGTTAGGAATCTTACCAATTTCGTAATCTCTATTTACCATATTTTCAGCATCTTCTTCCCTTTAAAAAATAACGGGACCTTTATTAAATCAAAAAATGATATGTGTAAATATTTTGCTGAGCATTCTATTACGTCAAGTTCATGGTTCCTGTAAAACCAAATTCTTGACCGATTTTTTGACATTTTCTCCGACTAGATAATTAAGTAACCTTGGCTGAAAAGAATAATGATATAATAATCACAAGTGAGGTATTCCCAACATTTTGTGCGTTTTCACTGCTTTTGTAATGACTTCCTTTCTTTGATTCATTCACCTGCTCCTTCTGGAATCGAGCTTATTAAAAGATCTTTATTAAGACGTTGATATGGTCACGCACGGCCAGTGATTTGCACTTGGATGCCTTATCGAATGATGTCCAGTCTGTCCTCGGATGGATGCATGAACAGGTTAAAAATTCCTTCAATTTTTGAGTTAAAGTCTCGTATCGACTTACTTTATGTCAATGTTATTTTGAAATCGGATAGTGTGCTATGGGTAAACTAAAAGATAACAATAGAAAGACGTTTTTACGGTTGTCGTAGTGTTTCTGTGTTATAAAATTGATCACAAATATCGTAATATTTATCACAAAAGTAATGTTTGCTCTAGGAGAACTGATCTAGTTAATCTATGGTGATGGTATAGAGAAATTATCTATTCCTAAGGTTATTAAATTATTTAAGATGAAGTTTCCCAACACAGTATTAGGCACACTCGAGAGTATGCAAACTGATTAGAGAGACTTTGGTGTGCCATTTCTATCATAGTGATGTCATTGGACCATATTTCAGTGAAGGGAGACTTAGTCAGCATAATTATGTAGATATTCTGAATTGGTTTGTGGACGAATTTCCACCCGAAACAAGATGCTCTTCATATTTTCAACACGACAGTTGTCCTGTCCACTCGAGTTTGTCTGAATGGCTGAATTAACATTTTCAAGAAGAATTGATAACCAATGTTGGTCCCATTTTGTCGCCGCCAAGATCCTCGGATCTGACAATCATGGATTTCTACTTTCAGGGTCGGATAAAACAAGTAGTCCATGCGTCTAGGCTTCCAAATGATGTGGAAGTGTAAAAAGATTCTATTAGAGATGCTATAAATTTTATTTCCCTAGAGGAAATAAGGAAAGTTTCCACGAAATTTCAGAAAAATATTGAACAATGCGCGGCTAAACGAGGCAGACTTATCGAACGAATGAATGAATTTACATACCACAAATGTCATTTTAGCGTGAAGACAACTCTAACTGAAGTTAACATGAAAAGTGAAGTGTTTCTAGTTTGCTATTTTGTATTCTTATATCTTATAAGTACCCACGTCTAATAACGAATGAAAATAAACCAGTCTTGTTGACTTTTTACGCACTTGCATAGTTTATTATTCTGAACAACCTTTATTAACGAAATTTTTCAATATCTGATTTACCTGATGAAAAATTAAGGAATCAAATATCAAAGTGAATAGGAGTGAAATTTTGTATCATTACCCAGCTTTGCTTTACGAACTACTTGTTTTAACAATATTTTGTCGTATCAATTACAGAAAACCTACTTTATTAGCACTTACAAATTATTTTTTTCCACGACGTAGTTCATGTTTTCTTTTAATAACACATGGCATAAATTAGTTTCTATCCAGAAAGCAGGGCTGAACTCTACAAGCTAGAACTCAAAAGTCAAAAATTTAAAGAATCTGGGGACATATTGTAAGCCTATTGTTCAATGTCCCATGGCATGGAGTGTAACCACCAGTAGTTAACACTTTGATACCACATTCACATTCACAAAGCCAATAATACAACCACCAAATTACAGATAGACATACAGATAATTACAACCCCAAAGTCAACGTGTTAAACAAAAGAATCTTAACTGCCACAATCTTCTACGTGTTCTCTATTCAATCACATATGTGCGTCTTACCCTAAGGATTAAATGAAATATTTCTGCTGTCAAGGACCTAGCCGTCCTCTTCCCTTTTGTGGATAACCAAATATATTCATAACCACCTCTATGCATCGGTAAACTAACTAATAGTAAGAAGCTGATTTTGTTAATTGCACTGTTTAATTTCAATCTTTGCGGTCTTGATGTTTATCTCTTCTGTAGACAGTATTTCCAGTTTAAGCGTTGTTTCCAGGATAAATGTAAATCATAGAATCCATAATGCGAATGACATCATTTTGGTGCTTTTTGGGGGCACTCCATATTCAACACCTGTCGAGACTGTGAAGGAATTCAAAAGTCGCGTTTCTGATATACCATCTTCTAAATTGGAACAATGCTGTAACAACAACTTCCAATCAAAGAAGTGGATTTAGTGGCTGAGGAGAATACTTTGAACAATAATAAATACATTTTTGCTGCATTCCGATTTTTCTAGTAACTTTTTCAGAAATCGCCCACCTTCTAACATTTCCTGAATGAAAGTTGTAGGTCAAGTTGCCCTCTTTCCCCGTGTTAAGTATTGTCGATATATTTGCATTTCTATACTACTTCCTAGCTTCTTACATAATTGAATTGGTCCAAACCCATACATATATTCTCTCAACTTTGGTCCATTCGCTGAAGAAATCACTATGATCTTATCAACAAAAATCGAAAGCTTTTCCTTTACTTCATTTAATCTAGAGTTAGTGTCATTATATTTTTTCTAATAAGATCATGATCTGTATGCAAAAAATGTTAACTGATTGCAACGATTACCTTTTTTATATCGTGGTATCACTTTTTTTTCAACAAAAACCATCGATTTCACTTAATCCTGAATATCTTATTTTCTGATAAATACACCTCCAACTTAAGCGGGGCAAAACTTATTTTGGATAAAGATTTCATTCAATATAGAAGAGCACACAGTTATTGTCTGCACTCACACCTGTATTTTTCGTCGAATATTTGCTCATGTAACCACTACCATTTCGCAGCGCCAAATTATAACTTCCATTGTATCGCCACGAATTGAAAGAGTTATTCATAAAAAAACCGAACGGTCTAAATGGTGAAAGTTTCAGCATACGCACACAATATTTGTGCTTGCATTGTATAGATAAATACGGATGCATAATTAATAACACTGTATGCGTGACTGTTATGTGCATATTTCCAGATCCATACATATGCAAGGTACGGTATTTTTAAGTCCGATGTTATTATTTTTAAATAGTTTACGTTTTCTTGGCCTACTTTTGCTACACAAAAGTCGTTCTGCGCGATGTTTTGCTGTAATTATACAGCAATTAGGTGGAGTGGTTTCGCGAGGAGACGGTGCAGTTTCCGTTTACAAAAAAATCGTTCCTGGATGTATCAATTTGAATGTCCCGGTGCGTCCGGAGGTTTTCAGTATTGTTCCGTTATAAAATGGGAGCTTTTTTCGTGTAGTAGTGACAAACATGGCAAGCTTTCCGTTAATTAGAATTATATGTCAAATACCTCATGTTCACATTTTACCACAGCACATTCACTAATGTCCTTAATGTTGTTTAGTTTCGTCTCGTTTTTCAATTGTTACTCATGGATGTTAGATATATTCAGTTCATTTTGTAGTTATTACAATTTACGTGCGATGTTTTACCATCGCGCACGTGGTATACACGATCGTTTCAATGATGTGGATAACAAATTGAGTGCTTTACGTATAGACATACGGTGTTAAGAAACAAGTGCGATCTATTTGCAAATGCTTGGTGGAAAGATGATGAATAATACAATGTAACCGGGAACAGATTTCGAGGCAAGCGCATGCATTCTCGTCTCATCTTTTGATTTTCATAGGATAGCAATATATTCAAAGAATTCTCCTTGTTTTTGTTTAGAACGTAGAAAGCTCTTAAACGAAATTTGTCTTGGAATATTACAATGCCAAAGCAGTTTCAATATTTTAAAAAAGCGATCAGCTTATTCTAATTGTATTGCATTGGTCTAATATTTGTTGGTAAAATTTCGAAAAAAGAAAATATGTACATTGAAAACACATTCGTTGTTTTTCAAAATCTTCTCCATCACGGTCGATACGTTTCTGTATGCATTTAAATGAAATAAACTTTAAAAGCAGTTTCCCCATTTAAAAGATGACATTTCGTAAATCGACAAAAGCGACAATCCATATTTGCGGACATTCCTCTACAATTCATCCCCCGCTCCCCCGCTTCATGTATCCCGTTTTGTTTAGTTAGGCATTGCCAAATTAATACATTAGTACCAAAGTGAAATGGATCTTACAATTTGAATCAAAGCTCTAAAATGTGCGCAAAATATTTGTACATTCGATATTTTCGAAGGATAAAATGCATACCTCGCCTACATGTAACGAATCCCATTGCCAAATATTCGAAAGTTTTGCTAATAAATGTGTCAAGCAATTACACTTGTTATTTGCCGCGCACATGCGGCTTGTTACGTTTTTAAGCGGTTAGGACACCAAAGTACGGCAAGCATAAGGTCGAGAAACCTCTAATTAATATAAACGAGCGTTTTTTCTTTTCGAAAGAGAAAAATAGGGCAAAACGAACGAATATCGTGGAATAAATAAGGAGGAAAAAAGCTGAATGTGAATGTAATGTGGATAGTCGTCGCGTGTTCTTTTTCTTTCTGTTTTCTTCGTTTATCTTTTTTAGATGTCAAAACGCATTCGATAACCATTCTTTACAGTAGGAGAAAGTTTTATTGGTAGACTAAATAAAGAAACACGATCGGTTCATTTATTTCAGCGCTTATACGTAACTAAAACGTACAGTGATAGAGCGACTCGCACATCCTTTGCGAGCTTTGTCTACTTACTATTAATTTTCATTCCTTTGTTTGGGTGTTCCAACATTTGAATTTTGTAGGCATTCTTTTGCTGTGAAACTGTAAGGTTCTTAAGATGCAACCGTGTTTAAACCGTTCCTTATGTATTGGTACTTTTAGAACGTTTCCTGTCATGAAAACTTTATTTCTGCTTAGAATTTTCTGCTTTTTAATCTACTACTTATTACTTACTACATGGATTGCGCACTATCTCCAGGAATTAACTAAATTCATAATTACCTCCTTTACGGAAGAATAAATTTTAAGAGTATACGTAATTAACCTAAATACGGATTTCTTTAGCTGAAGTTTTTCGTAAATTTTAATTAGCCAGCTTCCATTTCTCCTAGTAATGCTAGTTTTTCTTTCTCGGTCCTAAATCTTTTCTATCTGAAACACTTCATATCCTACGCAAAAACGAGAGTGTTAAAGGGAAATGAACTAGGTGTTCCTTGGCACACTATGGGGTGAACATAGAACTGTTAGAATCTGAGGCTACTTACGAGATCCTTTTTCAATCTCACAACATATAAATGGACAACTGGTCGAAAAACCAGGCACATCAAATAGTAGAGAACTTCAAGATGCTCAGCCTCCAATCTCCATTCAAGGTTCTTCAATAGTAAACACAGAAAAAATAGTGGAAACGAGCAGGAAGTTACTGGCCAAAGCCTTAATCAATGAACAGGGTTCTACCGGTCCAATAAGTAGTGAAATATTCTATCTGTAGAGAATACTGCGAAGAGGAAGAAGCATCCCAATATGATCTTTGTGAATGTAAAGGACTGGTTAATATGAGATTCAAGCACATCAATGAGTGGTTCCTGTTACTGGAAGAGGATTTTCCATTTGTAAGGTGGAGAATGTTTCCTCAGGTCACCAACTTGAGATAGTAAGTTACTTTGATAGGCACAGTAAACCATTGTAGCTCAAACGAGTTGGCTCAAAACCAAATTTAATAAAATAGTAAGTACCATTCTAAAAAAGTCGTAAGTTTCTCTTTGCAAACCATTCCATAAATTGCTTCATTATTGAAGTTAATTATTGATTATGACCAACGAAGTTATTTTTGTTCAATCTGTAGCTCCCCGTAAAGTCAAAGGCGTCTTGCCTGGGTGATTGCGTTGGTGGTGCAACACATCGAGTACGTTTTTCAGCCATCGCTCTTACTAAAGTTTTTTATTTCTTACTACATTGCTTCTTTTCTGTCGTAGATCTCTTGTGTTCTCTCTGCTCTAGATGTTCATCGGTCTTCCAATCTTCATTTTACCTTGCGCATCTGAAATCTAATGCTTGCTCGTATGAGTTTACTGAGGGTATGTCCTATCGATTATCACTCTCTTTTTTAATAGTAATTTTTACTTGTTCTTCTTTTGTAATTTCCACCAATCCTCGGTTCAACATTACTTATACTAACGAAGTTAGGCAGGGAATTTGAAAAATAGTACTTGTCGAGAAGATTGCGAGAATATAGCTAGGATAGATGTGAAGTTATTTGTTTGTCATAATCTGTAGCTATTTCTGCTCACGGACGGTTTTCGCATAAAGTTTGCATGAAGAAAGAATTTTGTCTTTCTTGCGACTTACCCAATCTATCTGTAAACCACAAAGTACTGAGTACGTGATATTATCAATTATATTACTAATACTAATGTCGGTAAGTCTAGTATTGTTATAATTCTGATAGCCTGTTTCAGTTTATTTTACTGCGTCGATTATGCAGCTTTTACCTATTTTGTTTTCATAAATAACAAAAAGAAACGATGATAACAGACCCTTTTTTCGTCTTCGTCCCTAATAATTGATTACTATCTTTGACGATGTACCTAAATTTAAAATTGCGTTTTGGTATTTCACACGGTCTACTTTTCGGAGCTTCGCAAATTGTCGGTTCCGAGAAGTTGCAGGCGATTTAAGGTTGCACCGACGACTTCCGGTATATTATTCAGGCACTGGAAACCAAATTACGTTAAAACTGTAATATAGTATCTCTTGGCGATATAGGTGGTAACACATACAATGTAGAATTAATGAGGAACAATTTTGTAGGATAGCCACGAATAGTTTTTTGCTTTTATTTCTTCTTCTTGACCTATATTTTAAAGTATTTCAAAGCTTACATTCTCTAGAGAACGAAGGACTAGCACTAAGATTATTTTGAACTGCTGTAGAAATCAATCATTAAAAACATATTTTTATCTGTATATTTACATGCAACGATTGCAAAATGCTACGATTTTTTCTAAACACAATGAAGTATGTTCTCGAAAAACCGGTACTCGATATTTGCCCGCACGAAAAAAGCAATATTTCGATAATCAAAAGAGATAGTGGCAAAACAAATTTCGATATCGCTATTTGTCTATTTGCTATTCGCAAATTCACACCTGGGATTGTACACAATGATTCCTTTTTTGACGTCTAAACATTATTTGTATTTTTTCCCGTTACATCAGTTTTATGTTTGTTTTCTGTGATTAGTAACTGCAAGTTTGATATTTTTTAGTAGCAGACATAGAATATATATACACATGTAATACGTATTTGATAACTGCGACTATACCGAGCAAATCTTTCCGTCATTAATTTGGAATTGAAAACTACATTCGATATCCTCACAAAATTATGAATACATTAACAAACAAACCACACTGTCTAAGTTTCAATTCTTTTTTAATGTAGACACTAGACACATGTTTCACCACACTGTGACTTTATATATTTATAATCATTATGAGCACGTGTGTAATGAATGTAATAGTATAATTTATAGACGTTCAAAACCCACATTGGTTACAAACTTTTTCATCCAGATTTTGACTACGAGGTACACCCGAGGTCTGAAAAATTCGAAAATATCTTCATTTCGAATCCATATTCAAGAAACAACGCTTTATCGGATTAAATTCATATATTTTAGATAAGTAAGTGCATATATAATAATTAGAAGAAATTCAGCATATTCAACAAATTATTTGTACATAATATATAGAAAATTAAAACGACTATATGTAATACATTAACTAAGTCGATTTCTTCTGTATTAACATGTTCAGTTAATATTTCTCTTTTATGCATAACATTTATATACAGGTGATTAAAAGAATACCAAACCAAGTCGTTCGTCAACAATTTAGAAAGGACGAAACAGCAACAACGAAACATGGACTTAGTAATAACGTCAAATTTCATCAAACTCACTTCCTGAATCACCCTGTATATATCACAATTACAATTTATTATCGTTTACATTTAACGTATATAAAGGACGGTTGCAAGAAATTTACATCGAAATTAAATGCGGTGTAAATTGCAAAAGAAAGCGTTAAACCTACAAAATGACATCCTAAATTTGATTGATTGTAATTTTATATTTCAATATTTCGTTTAGTATGAAGTAGGTTTATAGAATTACAACCACCTTTTGTAATTTTGATTGTCTTTGTAATTTCTAAATAAGTGTAATTCTCACTTAAAAATCGTTGTTAATTATATTTGTACTTACTATGCAAGCTGTCGGACTTGAAAATAAGTACAACAGTTTAATCGTTATTGTGTAGAAACTTACTATTTTTATGAAATTGAAGCAAGATTAGTATAGCTGAAAAGTTTATAATAGACGCGGAAGATTCCTAGATGTGGACATATAGTGACACTAGGAGATTGGAGTTGAAAATTAATGGAAGTGAGGGCCCGATATGGGCTGCAAAGCCAAGGAAGTCATATCCTTGCTTCAAGCGTTAACTGTCATACGATGCGCGGATCATCATATAATCCATGTGGTTACTATTCGGTTGGCAGCTAAAATATTAAAGTCATTTTTACAACTAGATATCAGGGGCGATCCAAAAGTTCCCGGGCTGGTGCCATAAACACTCAAATACTTAATTTTAGGCTTCGTAGCCAGCATCACCTTCAAAGTGGTCCACACCCAAACGTATGCATCGGTCCCAACGTTTTTTACACTCTAGGAAAATATTTTGTCCACCACTGTAAACGAGTCTAGACCAGCCTGCTATTCGATCTTTTCACTTAATTTGCACTTTGGAGAACAGACCGAAATTACAGGGTGCCAAATCCGGTGAATACGGTGGATGGGAGATAAACATCAATGATTCTTGTGATAAAAATGATTGTATGGCGAGTGAGCTGTGCGCTGGTGTATTGCCGTGGTGCAGCGAAACCTTTTTCTCTTGCTAAAGTTCAGACCTCTTGCGTCAGATGTCTGAGAACTGAAATTAACAGTTGTACCTTGGTGCCAAAAATTCCCGGTATGCATTGCCTTTGACGTCAAAAAGAAACAATGAGCAAGCTTCTCACATTGCTTTTTAGTTGTCTGCATTTCTTCGGTCTTGGCGAATCGAAACCCTGCCACTGGCTTCATTGTTGCTGTGTTTTAGGATCGTAGCCATAAATCCAGCTCTCATCGCCTGTTATAATTGTTGACAAGAAGCTTTCATAATCCGAGACCAATCCTTTCAGCTCAGTACACATATTAACTCGGTACTGCTTTTGATCATCAGTCAACAGTTTTAGGACAAATTTTGCTACGATGCGATGCATCTCCAATTCATCACTCAAAATACAAATTTAGCAGCAATGTTTGGAATTGCCACTCAAAAACTTGCGTATGGCTTGGTGCACTTTCCCCGAACACTTCCTTAATCATTCCATACATTTCACTCGCACTTTTTAAGGTTAAAAGAAAATTTAATATAGTAATAATAATATAATTTAATATAGGCAAGTTTCTTTTAATTTTTCATCCATCCTTAAGATTCTCAACACCATATAAATATCGCTTTACTTAATTTCTACTGCACCGTGCGAGTTCAAACTTGTCCCACATTAGGCACATAGTTACCGCCACCTATTGGCTTGTGTCGGTATCTTATGCTTTCGCTATATAGCGTCAGTTCGGGAACTTCTAGATCCCACCTCGTATGTTTCCAATTTTTTATTTTTATTCTAACATAATTATATGTGGTTGGTATAAACTTCTTACATTCTGTAATGCGCTCACTTATTTTTTATCTTCTCTTATAACTTCTTTTATTTATCTTCCTATTCTGGTTTGAAATAATAAAATGTTCCCCTATATTATGAAATAACAATGTCAGTGCTCATCGCCGTAATAAATTTAAATAGTAAGTAAAGTTTCAGCTGTTGCTCAAAATTAATTCAGCTGTATCATCACTACTACCAAAAATACTTGGCAGCTGTTGGAGTCCCTATTGCAATTAAAAATGGAAGAGCATTAATTAGGCACAAGCAGAATATATTAATTTCTAATTAAAATATTTCTGTTTCGTCATGATCAAACGGAATAATATTATTTAATAATAACTAAATTCGCGCATATACACACATAAAAGGCAAGAGAAAGCAGAAAAATTGTGCGGGATTGGATCAGAACATTTGATAACGCGGTTCTTTTCCGCAGCCTTAAAATTCAATAATTATAATTATTTCGAAATTTAATGTTGTACCTATCTTCAAGTTGACTTTTAAATATAGCAATTATACGTTCAAAAAAAAACGCAATTTAATATAATTTATTTACATTCATATTTTTTAACGGACCGACTCGGGTTTATTATAATTATTAATATTCACTTAGTGTAATTATAATATGAAGCGAAATATTACGCACGTACAATTAGGTAGTACACACAACATGTACATATGTAGTATTTCTTATACATACAATTTTGTGTATATATACAATTTATTACATCTTTATATCCTACGTTTTACGCTTTAAATCTTACATTTCGAAAAATATAGTTACGACACAAACAGCGAAGTAAGATTTGTCATTTCTATAAAAAATATTACCTGTTGATACACAGTGAATGAAATACGACTTATGAATTTTAATTTTTTCCTCTTTTTTAATTTTTGCAAATTATTCGCATTTTCGACACATCACAGCCGGATAGAATAAGCTGAATGTTCAGTCTCCGACATGAAAGAATCTGTAATAGTACTGTTAAAGCTCCATACGTCCGAATAAACCATGATGACCTAGAGGTCTTTAAACTTTAATAAAAGGATAAACTGGTTTTCGGAGTGGCCACTCTGCCAAATATTCAACTAACACCCCTGAAATCCTATAAAAGCGACTATGATGTATCTGCTTTTCTTGTGGTCGCTTTTACAACTTCAAAAGTTGTCGTGGAAGTAAGCGATACTGGGAATTTACAATTATGTAGGCAGAGGAAATAGTAGTTCAGCTTTTGTTCTGAATTATACCTTAAAATATATTAATCTTACACGAGCTGCTGGTGCTTATGTACGTTTAAAAATCAAGTAAACGAAAGCTAAATAAAGCTTTTACTTAAATTTGAGGAAACAAATTATAAGGAGTAATATAGCCGGATGAAATTCATTGTTAAGCTTTCTTTATTCAATTTAGTATGCAGCTTTTTTATACCAGCTATCTTCTAGTATTTGATCTTAGAGTCATTATTTCACGTTACAGTCGACTTGATTTAACGATAACAATATTCATTTTTGGTAACGTACGTCTATCAGCTTTCCTAAAAAGACATTACTGTTGCTAACTTTATTGCTATATACATACATAAGTATTTATGTAGATCACTATTTTCCAAATTCTGGTTAAATATGTGTAGGCATTTTGACTATTTACTAAAGTGGTCTAAAATGTGTTTTAATAAGTGGGTGCTTAGTTGCTATAAGCACATCTAAAGATATATCACCACGTGGTGCCTTTTATGTTAAAATTTTCATCTTTGAGTAGATAGTCAACCTATTTTATTTACATCCTTCTACTCTTTTACTCAAAATTGTTACTGCGATATGATAATGAATTGGAGGAACATATACACGCTTTATTTATCATTCTCATGTTATTGGGACCCAGCAAAAACGTGCAAGTTAATACCGTTAAAAACCCAGGTATTAGTTTCTATACATTTCAACTCACATATATAATACGATTTGACTTCCAAAATTTTATTTTACAAAAACAACAACCCCTTAAAAGCTCTCTTAAAAGCTAAAAGTAGAAATATGATCTCAATTAATCCCAAATGCGAATAGATTACTTCTCATCGTCAGTAAAAATTCACTGTGTAACATACATATGTAAATAGGAACATTCTAGCAAATGTCCACAGTTTGATTCAATGTGTTTAAAAATTGAAATGCATAAAGTTTTACACCGATCAAGTTCTATTTATATATATATAAGACAATAATTTTACAAAATCTATTTACAAGGTAAATATCTTTTAACTAGCATTTTGATTCTCGGTTTTTTCAACACTTTGTGCCAGCTTGGACGCTATAGTACCATCACTGAAATTGTTTACCAAGTTAATATTCAACGTGTCTTCTTTGGTGATGTACGATAAACAATTTCCCAGCCTATTTTGTTCCTCCTGTATCGAATCGTCCTCCTCCCTGGATAGAGATTTGCTACGAACGAACAGATCCGAATTTAAAGGATCATCTTGCATAATATCGACGCTAAGCCTCATACTTTCGGCACTTTTTAGGATCGCCGAAGTGATTTTTGGTTTGGTTCCGATTTCTGGTTTTCTTCTAATCGGTGGAGGATCGTTTTCGCAAGTGTTGATTATTGGGTATCCGTAAATACCGCTGTCGTACTCTACTTGGTTACCGTAAGCGTAGGAACACCTCGATAAGCTTTGGTTTGATTGCGTTAAGCAGGTGTTCGGTTTGAGGGCGATCAGGGTTAGGTTTTCTTTGTTTATTGGCGATGTAGTCTCGGCGTAATAAGCTTCGTCTACCTCTTCTAATGTATCGTCATCGCTATACCTGTAAATAAATTTTCAGGATAAAGATTGTAGACGATGAATTCTTGACTTTCCTAGAAACTTCACTAAGTTTTGCTGTAAAAGAAACTATAAGCTCATATGAGGAACATACTCTACTAGGTGTGGGTGAAGTCACTACATATTCATCAAGTTTGATCTTGTTTGTAAATAACTATATCTCTTAGGAATGTTAAGGTGCATATCATTCTATAAAGAAATTACTTTCATAAAAAGCCCTCTTTGGCTACGTAATATTGCCTCTAAGGAATTGAATTTGTAAGGAAATACTTCTTCTTTACGAACACAACTTGATGATTCTATTTTACTTAGTTCTAAGGGTGGCAAATGCTATCGTTTACCGCGGTCTAAACCTTGCGAAGATCTGGCAAATGTTCGATCTGTCCTAAGGAAAGTAGGACTCTGTCTTAGACGCCAGCTATTCTTGGAACGCTGAGTACTGAGACAAATTTATATGTAGCTGCTAGTCTAGCATATCGAGGATGAAAACTGAAGAGCCTAATCAGGCGGAAGTAGCTCCAGAACGGGACGAAGGTGATGGTTGAGGTTAAAAATCTTACCAAAAATATGCTAAAGGATCTGCCAGAAAGTACGTCAGGTTTCTGCTTTTCCGAAAGGTGCCATTTGGGGTTCGAAGTAGAATGCTTTCCTACTAGAAAACATAGATCTTGCTAGGAGTTGAACTATTACCAAGATCGTACTAACTAACATTCACTCGTAGGTGACCCCTTAGGAATCTACATTCTACAACTAGTAGATACGTATTCAGCAAATCTAGCTCGAAAATATAGATTATTACCAACTTATTAGTTTACATCCTTGTCGGCCTCACAGTAGCAACATTAAAATCATAAATTCGATGAGGCACTTATGGATACTGATTTTCGGTAAATTAAATATTCTGGTAAAGTTTGTGCTTCGTATACTTAGCATATTGCAAAGCTTTAGAAGGAGTCTGCACATTAATAGCCACTACCTTCGAAGCATACGATTTGTATTTAATTTCACCTCTCCAACATGTTAGTTGTGTTTTAAAATTTAATGTACCAAAACGTTCAAAAACAAAAATTTTCTTGACAAGTAGCTGTAAAGTAATCAACCCATTTAAAAGTATGCAAATGGCATTTCACCTGATGTAATCATTGCCGATACGTATATAAGTGTGTACTTGTGGTAAATATGATCATCTCGTAATACAATTTGCGTCGATCGGAATTTTAAATACCGTTTCAGCTTCCCTGTAAACTGCATACGTAATTTTACGCGAACCAGCCTTATAGATGCCAGTAATTTAGTTATTCCTACTTATCTCGACGTGAAATGGACAAGTACGCCATTACGTCTAGACTAACGGAGACGAGTTCGCATAGTTTATCGAAGTGTATGTTTTGTTATTGTTAATGCGTAAATGGAATTCCCTAAACGCTCAATACGCAGTCGTAGCGCATGCAAAACGCACTTTCTATGACGAATATTAGTCTATTCGTATAGGATTATGCTCTGGATATCTGTGGTCACGTATAAAGAATTGCTATTACATATTTGTGCAGATTACAGAGAATGTAATAGTCGTGTGTTGCCTCTCTTACAAAAGAAATTATTTGTAGCAGTTGTATTATTGGCTGTTCTTCCAAACCCGGAGTTTAGTGTCTTATTGAGTCTTCAAACAATTATTTACTGCTTCATTTCCCAATAGAATATTACACAAAATGATTTTTAATGCAAAAACACAAAAAGCTCAAACTTATGTGAATATTACATTATTACAGAAAAGCTGGTCTAAAACGAACAGAACTTAATGTAAGTTTTATACACGCAGCTTAATTTTGATTCATAAATCGAGAATCTAGACTTACAAAAGTGTTAAAAACGCCAAGCTATACCGCTGATAATATTAAATAGTAGTACTTCTGCAGTAGGAATAAGTGATCTGCGGAAAACAAGTATAATCCTTTTTGGCTTTGGACACAATCATGAAACCGTGTTAAATTGCAGGGGTCAATGGATGATGGAATTAGCAAGAAGTTTTTGGTTTTTCAAGGTAAGGCATTCGACGAAATTAGCAAGAAGCTGTTTCTTCAGTTACTGCATTCTCTCCAAATGTCCAGACAATTTTAACAAACTTTCCTTGAGTTTGAGTCAAACCTAGGAATTAACTTTAACATATTGGTACTGATAATGGTGGTTACAATGTAAAGAATGATAGCGAAAATAGTGGTCGTAATGTTAGTGTGGTGTTAATGGCAAGCATAGTGGTAATAATAACAAAATCAGATTTAAATCCGAGAATTTCCTCGCTTCTGACAGCCGTAAGTTAAAGCACCTTGCCATATTTCAACATAAAATTTTCATCACGACTATTCAAGATACAAGATTCGCAGGAGAACATGATTCCGAGTCCCAGTTTTTGAACGTAAACTGGGAAAGCGTATAATAAGAAACGATCCTACACCTCGGCACAGGATTTATTATCAGCAATAAGATTCTGGATTCCGTTATCGTCTCCACCTCTGAATACTGTCATTACGTAGCGCTAACACAATCTGTACGTTTGTAAACGAACATACGCCGATCATTTGGGTGAATCAGAAAGTCTTGAAAGTAACGGAAATAAATTCTGGGACGAGCTCAAAGACATTCGCCAAAACTCCCTAGAACCATATGACTATTCTACATGCTAAGTTCAATGCGCACCTGGGCCAGAAAATAGATTGCAGAATATTATGGAAAATTACTTAGCACTGGAGTGGGGAAAAACTTGTACAACTTTGTAAAGCGTTCGACCTTATCATGAAGTCTATGGCTTTCCAGCATTTTTCCAGGAAACAGAAGAAATGGAAGTCCAGAACCACTACCTTGGAGAGTTCCAAACTGACCATTATGCCATTACATGGATAGGACGAGATACAGAATGTATTACTATCTCTCTGGGATTAAGATTAGAATTTATGCAAGAAACGCAAGGAAAGTCTAATAAACTAAAGATATAGTATTTCTCAACAACATGGTTTGGGACAGAAACATTAAGGAAATAAGAAAGCAGTAGAAAACACTACCCTCAAAATTGTAGTGACATATAGCTTAGAGGTTTGCCCCATTAAATAAAGCGCAAATACAAATGTACGCACACTCATAAATCAAAGATGGAAAGAATTACAACAAAAATAGGAGAAATCCTAAAGAGAAGGGCATTAATGGACTATATCAGAAACTCGTATGATTCGCCGATGTAAAGAAGATCCCGTGATCTACAATATTTATGGCGCAAACCAGTAAGGGTGAAAAGACAAGAAACACCAAAGAAAGGCTCGTATAGGAGAATTGAAGAAAACGAGAGGCCCAGGATTTGCAAGTGACTTATTGAAGAACATATACCAATGACGCCCTGCATTATGAAAAACCAAACACTATCATTTTCAACAGAAAACAAAGCCTTTTCTACTTCCAACTTCAAAAGCATTACCTGTCAGGGGGATTATGTATCAAAGCACACTGATCGCTAAGCGACAACGATTGTTCAGCATCAGAACATACAGTTGCTACCCCTATAGATTTTGGACTTCTTCTTGCACCCTGTTGGACTTCCACCACAAACACTCCCCTCGCACTAGGTGAGTATTTTAACTTCGTTTCTCTGCTATCTTCTTGTATATCCTGCAACAAAAAAAAGAAACAGATAGGTCTCGTTAAGAAGTTTGGCGCATTTCTATTACTATTACCGTTCGTTCTTCAGTTTCGACAATTAGGTGGTTATTCTTCAGGGTCATGGTGATAATACTTCCATTCGTGTTCGAATGATTCGTTACTCTCGAGTTTTGCGAAGCGGAAGTAACTTGGCCTTCTTCACACACGCCCTCATCAGTGTCGATCGTTAGATGAGTTTCTGCACTTTGCTGTGGACAAGTTGATAAGATTTACTAGAAATTAATTGAAATTCCTGCACTTCCTTAACCGGATGTTTATGAAATTTCGAATTAATTTATTAAAATGTATATACTTCTAGTAGTAGCACGTGAAAGAGGCGATTTATATCAATAATGCTATAAGTTTCTAAATTCCATCATAGTTGTTTGCGATCCATATCGAGTATACCTAAATCCATTGTACTATGTAATAAGAATTTGATTCTTTTAATTTTGAGATTTCTCCCAAATCTGATTGAATGGCACTGGTTCGGAAAAGATCATTTTAATGACATAGTGAAATACTTAAGGTGTATATGCAACTGATTCTGGATGGCGGAGGAAATAATGTCAAACAATAAAGCTAACAACTGAATAATCTTAACGGAAAAAAATAGGTACGTCGTGAAAATTATCCACCAAGAAATTTAAGATTTTGGATATGCTGGAATGTGTGCCATATTCAGCATATAATTTCGATATTACTCCATGTAGTTATGGTTTGTTTGGTTTAGCGACACGATTAGTGTAGATAGCGATTTTATAACGTTCAGAAAGTCGAAGCAATATAGCGGGCGTTTTGGTACGTCTAAACCACGAATATGGAAAGAAGGAATGGTATGATATTCCCAGCAAAATTTTAACTGATGCAATATTCTCCGTATAACTTTTCTTATGAATAATTTTTTATTGAAATTTTGGTTGGATGTTAAAATATCTGCATAATTAAATGAAAAACGTATAAATGATTGTGCAATCCAAAATCTTCGTTCATTACGCGTGCTTTAAATGTTGCAATTCTAATTGAATTAATTTGAAAAAATTTGCAAACGACGGGACACACTGAAGCTAGTAGTTAATTTGAAATACCGAGCGTTCGCGAAAGTTTGAAAATAATAATGGACAGTGTACTAGCGCATCAGTACGATATAACAGGATAACGCAACACAATACGACAACGGCAAGTCCAATCCGGTACGGCGTAACCGTCTCGTAGCTTTCCTTTTTGCCTAAAACGCGTTGTCCAAAAACTTAACGACCATAACTATAGAGTCGTTGGCCTCTCGCGCGCTCTCCAAATTGCACGTCTTCCAGATAGAGATAGCTAATGCAATTAAAGAGATATTATAAACAAGACGTTCGAAAAAGGATCCTGTGTATAGGAGGTATACCCTCTCGGCACTCCTGTGTACATGAGAGAGGTGTGTACGCGCGTGGCTTCCTTTTCCTCTTTTTTCCGAATCCGTTTTCGGTATGCTCTCCGCACCGCTCTACGCGCATAATTCATTTTTCTGCGATCGTGTAATTTCCTCAAGTATGAAATCAATTGTACGCTTTCACCATATTGCTGATAGCAGCTGCAATGGTATAGAATGATAGATGGATTTCCAAAATACGAGGATTGTTCTTTCTCCTCTAAGCCTACTAAAATAATACACACTATTTATAATTCTGTTCCGCTTTACAGTCAACCTTTCATCCGTGAAAATCACTCTGCTAGACGTGTTTCCGATCTTGTCGTGTTAGGTTGTGTCTTACATTTTTAAATCCGTCGATCACGTCTTCGGGTGATGTTAAACGTAAATCTCGTAACATCATCTGCACGTGAAAACCGAAAGAAATCGTCAGGGTCCAAGTTTAGACTATATAGCGAATGACCCATTATTTTCATGTTTTAGGCAACAGTGTGAGTCCGAGCGTTATCAGAATGCAAGATGATTCTACTCCTTAGGCGAAAATGTTGGAGAACTTGATGCAAATGAACTGTAGCAACCCATTCAATACGGACAATAATTGACGATGATCATCTACTTTTTCAGCGAAAACATGTCCAGTAACTACAGCCTTTTTGTTTGGCTTTTTTGACGATTAACCTTTCTTTAAGTCAAAGCATTATCAAAGACCTACGGAGTATTGTTCTCTTTCGGAATCATAGCCGTAGGATCTACAAGGTGTGTAGATAAAGTGATGAGACCGATTTTTTCCACTCTTGATCCAATAACACTACAATTCAATATTGTCCCCTTCAAACTAACTGCCTTGGGAAGCCACACAGCATTGGGGACGGTCTTTTCACTCCTCCAAGCAGTACTGGAACTCGAATACTGGAATAATCTTCAGCTGATCGGTTACAGCCGTTTGAATCTTGTCCAATGTCCCAAAATATTGTCCCTTGAGATGTTGTTTCAAGCTCGGTAAGAGGAAAAGGTAACATGGGCTAAGCTCGGGCGAATAAGGAGGCTGAAGGGCTACAGGAATGTTCTTACTGGCCACAAGAGGGTTTACTGAAATTTCTGTGTAACAAGGCGCATATTCGTGATGCAACACCGAATTCTTTCTGATGTTTGGTCCCACACGCTTGACCTTTCTTTGAAATCTTTCAAAGAAACTTTTGCTAATTATTACTTATTAATCGCTTGTGCTGGAGACACACACTCTTTGTAGACGATTCCCTGGCAATAGGAAAGCAAATCAGCATGCTTTCGATCTTTGACTTGCTCATTCTTGCTTTCTTTTGGCTTGGAGAGCTTGGAGTGTGCCATTCCATGCTCTGGCGCTTGATTTCCGGGTCGTACTCAAACACCCAAGTCTCGTCACCGTTAATTACACGTTCCAGAGGATGGGGATCATATTCAATCGATCCCAAAAAGTCAACGCACCTGTCTTTCCTCATGTCCTTTTGGTTCTGCATTCGGTTTCTGGGAGCTGTTTTCGAGCAGATTTTTTCATTCCCAATTCGTTGTTCAAAATCTGATTCAAATATAACTCAATCATTCTGACTGTCCACCGATGCTATGCACGCACAGGAGGAGCTTTATCTTAAATCGACTCTCTTCCCTCTCCAAATACCTTAAACCAGCGATACACCTGGGTCTTTGACAAAAGAAACTGACTTCTTGGGCCTGCCAAAAGTTTTGCAACAGTTTGCCCAAGTCTAAAGCAAAACCTGCGTCACTAAAACAATTACAACGGACAAGCAGTCTGACTCTAACCAACTCCAACTCGCACTGATGACGTATTACATGTTCACCTGCCTCCTCTCCAAGTCCTGCGCCACCAGTGTTGCCTGATCAAACACTAGGCTACCAGTCATGGCTTTATTTACAGACCTCGTTTGTTTCATTAGCTGGAATGATATTCGGATGAGACAACCCATTCAGAGCGATCTGTTGTAGATCTGCAAAGCCAAATTGTGGGGAACGAGGCTTATGTATCTAATCTTTGCGTAAAACGGTGTCAATTGCTTTCAAAAACTTGCTTGAAAACCTTTTAGAGTGCACATCACACATTCAATTGATTTAGAAACTCGAAAAAGAAAGGTCGTCTGCGTTGATATCCATTAAGCCCGTTCACCTTGTCTATTATTTATCCATTTATTTCTAAGCTTTTGGACTGCATGTACTACTTTTAGGTCAACTACAAGACAAAATTTCAATTGGACAGATTATATATACCTCATTACGGTATTTTATCATATATAATCTGTTGCATTGAAATATCTTATAATTGACCTAAAAGTGGTAGAGACAATCAGAGGAATAGGTTATGAGATGTAGATATGTATACAGTGTGCGCCTAAACTATGGATTTCAGTAAAAGCGAAATAAAATTTTGTTGGAAAAAATCCTGGAATAAATCGATTTTATTTGATAAAAATACACACTTTTGCAAGACAATCGTTTTTCAACCATCAGTTGTTTTCGAGTAATGACGTCATATTCTTTTTTAAATAGCCATTTCTTTTTAATTAGAAAGTATGGGGGATCTAGGTTAGACGGATGTGGTACCCTAGATGTTAGTACACGCTGGGCAGAAGCGTAGTTGCAATACCTAAAGCAAAACATTCTCCTGATTAAGCACGAATGCAGAAGAACTATCCAGGAATCAGCAAATTTAAAAATGTCTAGTTTCTTGAGAATTATATATAAGCTAGCGTCCGATGGAGGTGTAAAGATGTTGATGTAAAAGGCTTTCGAAAATTTTTGAAATATATGTGTATATTATTTTTAAAGAAACCAACATATATAACAAAAATCGTAACAAAACAGACGAGAAATATCACCTTGTATTTCATTATTATTATGAACCTTCTTTAAAAACCATCAGAATCCTAAGAGAAGTCAATATGCAAACAGGCATTGATTGCATTGCAATGTAAACACATCGATTATTACCTAAACGAAACACAATCAACCTTGCTAAGTGTTCTCAAGCTTCAACCTTTTCACAGATAAACATTTTTTAAGCCATATGTACGTAATTCCTATACCTCGACACCTTGAAGTAATTACCTATATGCGCAGAGATTAAAGGATAAAAATATGGCAACGCCCTAGCAACCAGTATATCATCGACAATTCAATTTCCTTGACATTTGCTTTTTGCTACTGCAGGTATTAAGTCGATTTGCTCTGTGTAAACATTTGGATACAATTTCCGTACAGATGAAATTTAGTGCAATTATGTATAGCCTTAATGTATAAATTTTGTGCTTTATACTCCATTTGTTGGGAAAAAATATGTCGTGTGCACAGGATCAGTTATCCAAAAGTATTGGTTACTTCACGTTCGATTTAATTACCAATATGAAATCATTCATCAAATTCTAATCCAACTCGATTTAATGATCGTGTGCGAAACTTTTAAATCCATGAACCTCCATCACATTTCAATCGATACGTCCATTAGCTTTGTCATTGGTATTTCGAGAAGCAATGTTTGTTGCTTTTTTATGATTATTAATTCCAATAAATGAATAAAGTGACGATGCCGACTACAAGTAAGAAGTGAATCGATGTGTTTTGGTACTATTACTTCCTGTGGAATGCCTGATCTGTTCACTTAGAATTTGTTTTGTTCATAAACACAACTCCGAGTTTGAAGCAGCTTAAAGCAGCTCAAATTGAAATCTTCAAAAATTGACTTCATCATTGGTGATTGATATTGGTATTGGTATTTCCGGTGTGACTGATTTTGTACCTATATATCTACGTATTACGCCCTTTTGCTAGTGTTCTGCTGAGATTCACTGAAGTTGCAATTCCTTGTAGAATTTGGATGCACGTAAAAAGATCTTGAGGGATTTAACGACGATGTGTGTGTGTGTCTGGTACAAGTTCTTACTATCCTTCAGCAGGTCTCCTTGCAAAACCTTCAGCTGGTTATTCCTAGTCTGTGTAGGTGCGGTGTCCTGAAAGTAAACCAACCAAGATTCTGAATCTGTTCTTACTGAGACTGATACATCCACCCGATTTCGCTTGGTCGTAGCTCCTAAGGTGATGTTTTACCTGCATTATTGGTGATACAAAAATACATTTTTTTCGAATTTTCTTGATGTATTGAATCTTCAGTAAAATATAGGATCTACTATCTACTTAAAAGCTGTTTTATTTTGAAATTTCTTGAAAAGAATTATTTAGTCGCATTAACTAAATTTGTGATATATACAGCTGCTGAACAAGGGCATAACATTCTTCTCAAATTTTGACCATGTAATAGTTATTATTGTTATTTTCTCCATAATGCTAATGGTTGCAAAAGCATCAGAAGCGATTTCGATCGTAAATCTACTATAAGGCTGTAACATGTGTAATATTTATCTCTAACGCACACACGCAAATCTTCCACTGAAGGAGTCGAAGACCTACGATTGAAACACTGCATTAGACAGGATCTACCGCAGTAAGCATTGCTTTAACTGAAATATAAATCGTTAATAATATCCTCGTTTCCCAAGAAATCAGAATGTTGTCGATTTGTAGTCGAAAGCATCAACGTACAATAAAAAATGGGTAACAGACGAAAAAGCTGGAGTTCAATCTGGCGCTAACAACTATTTTAAATTTCACAGCCTTCGTTTGTTTTCGTGTATCGAAATATGATGGGTAAATGACCCTCGTTCAATTTAAATGAGGATAGATGTCCTTCAACCCAAGTGGCATGGCAGTAAAATAAACAATCCTAAATAATGTTATACACCCACGTTATACATGCATTCCCTCTTGTATTTATTCAGGAAAAACGCATAATACACGTTCGAAAAAGTAATAATTACACCATTCCGTGTCAATTAGGCCCTAATTTAAAATATATACAACTAAATGCACGAAATAATAACTGATAATGAACCCAAGCGTAACGACGAGTCGCCAGTGGATGCAACTAAATTGCATTCTTCGTTGCATTTGGCCAGGGTCTTTGGCCGGCCATTCACATTAGCCAAAATTCATTCCCACGACGTGGTTAGTGACTGTTGTGTGCATATGTGTGTGCGTGTGCATGTGTGTGAGTGTTGTTTTGTATGTCTACATCTACGACGTATGCACCCTTACGTCATCCGCTATTTTTCTCACTCGCTCGCCAAAAATTGTCCCGGTGCTAGATCGAATACCCGGACGACCTTCGCACAGTAAAAACCTCCCGAAACCTACCAAGGCGGAAATGTGTCTCAAGTCGGTTGTTTGGGGGACAAAAAAGAAAAACCACCGGTACATAGTTGAAGGAAAAAGGAAGAAGGGGCAGCAAGCAACTACAGGGAAAAAGAAAAAGCCAAAGGCGAGAATGCGTACACACACAGACACACCAGGCAAGCGGAAAAGAGAGGGTTTGAAACAAGAAAAGGAAGAAACCCTTTTTCCCACTAGAAATCGTTAGTGTAATTGCTTATTTATTTATTGTTTTTGTTCCTTTTTTCTCTCGGCCCTCTCTTATCCTTGCTCTCCAATTGCAGTTTGTTGCCCTCTCAACGACGCGTTTAAATCAAAGTTCGGTGTTTTTATAATAAGAAGATGACGGACACTTGTGAGATTTGACTTGGTAATATCGACGAAAACGAAAAAATAGAGGAAGAAAGCAGCGAACGACCAATAGAACGCTCACACGCGTGCAGAAATTCGTCGCCTGACTCCGGCACCTATTCGAGCATGTGTTTGGACATTATTCATCTTCTTTTCCGCTAAAATTTTCGGAGCATATGCGAATTAATGCGATCGTTTGAATACGGTTGCGATGTTTCTGGGAAAAACGTAATGAATCACTAATGTTAAATGCAAGCTAGTGTTCAGTTTTCCGCACGCAGATATCGTGGTTCCAAAATACTCATTATCTAAGTAGGTACGTGCAACGTTGCACTGACGTTGCATACTATAAATAACGGGAAGACACCAATACTAAAGATGAATCTGAAGAAATTGGAAAAAAGTATTGTTAAATTAATAGTAGCGAATTAAGTTGAATTCTCTGTTCGAAACATTTAATATTTGTTTCTGTCTAAGCGATAAACCCTATTTCCTAATGTAAAATGTGGTCGTAACTAAGTTCAATGTTCCAAATAGCTATGCAAAATCAATTACCTTCGATGACAGTTTTCCCTGTAATTGAACTAAGAAGGTAAGATCCATTTTTTAACGGGAATATACTTCAAAGTAAACTTTTAATAAAGTGTCCTAAAAGTGATTGAAACTAATAACAAACATTGCCAAATCAGAAAACATTCTCATTTGTATTTTACAGCTTAAGTAGAGGAGAGAGCTTCTTAGCTTAGATACAGAAGCTATCGGTTTCTAACGGAGCGAAGCACACATACTTGAGATAACAATTTGGCATAAGCATTTAACTGCGAAGAAATTATATGTTTGATAGATTCTACAGCTTAAGAAGTGGCTTGTTTGAAAGATATTAAGATACATGTACGAGGGATGTTCTTTCCTCTGAGCCTCTCTGGTAAGCAATATTCTCAACAAATTTTGTTTGATACTAGCTATTTACGTATTTAATGATTGTGACAGTTCACAAGTATACTTAAATATTTTGCAAATATATTAGTGTAAAGTGATCATTGGCGTAAGAAATCATGGAATTAAACAAGGAACATTATCGTTGAGGAAATTAATCGAGTCCCTGCTGAGTTGTGTGCCTTAGATACCACAAACTGATGTACAATGAATTTCAACCTGATCGATTTTCCTTAATAACAGTTTTTGAGCTCATAAACCAGGAACGACAATTAACGGAAATTTTAGAGATTGGTGTGAAAGTAATCAAAAACATTTTACACAAGCATTTGAAAGTATGTAAACTTCCTTTTGGATTCCCCACAATTTGGCCAGAGGTCAACAAGAAGGTCGCGTGAAATGCCGTGGGTCTACACTACAGGGTTTTGACATTGAATCGTCTCATTTTATGTACGTCAATATAGATCATCAAACGTATGACTGCAGAGGTAGTCATTTTGAAATTACTGGACATGTTTCTACCGTAGCACTGGAGGATCACCGTACTGTTAACGTTAAATAGTTCACTACAATTTCCTTGCCTCAAGTACTCCAAAACATTCCCCAGAAGCACCCAAGAGGTGGGATCGTCATTTTGACTAAGGCTCAGACTGCTACTCGAAAAATTGAATATTTGAAGGGTCAAAACATTGGTATAATGGATCATTTGAGATATAGTCGCAACCAGGCAAATAATGATTTTTCTTTGTTTCATTTCGAAAAGAATAAGTTACGTTGTTTACATTTAAAATCGGTTGAAGAAGAGGTGAACGTAATTCAAACTTAAATAGACAACCTAACTTGATAAGGTTAAAGAAAATGAAGATTGACTGTAAAGCGGAATAGCTTGAAAGATTATAAATAATCACGTTCTGTCAATATACTGTGTTTATTTCTTATTTAGAAGTTCGATTGTGGTTCAGATTTGGTTAATGACATCACGGACTTACTCGGACGAACCTGAAATAGAGCAACAATCAAGTCTTTGGTTATTACAAGATTTGTTCAATCCGATAGGGGTCATCCGTTTACTGGTCAACGTAGAAGAGCCAATACTGGTTGCTACACAACGATTTGCTTGCCAGAAATCGGGAAGGAAATTTGACCAATCGAAGCAAAACGTCGAGTAGCACACAGCATCAAAAGCTATCGATTATTAAGCGGCAAAGTGTGAAATTTGCGACGCATTACCCATGTATATAGTCCAAATTTAGTCAAAATTGTTTTATTTCTGCTCGCTTTTGTCAAAAATAGTATACGTGAATCCCATTTCTCAACAGTTGCAGAGGCTAAGAAGATCAGTCACATTTCTGATCTACATTTTTTGAATCAAAAATACTGCGAAAACTTTGGAACTAGTTCTCAGCAAAAGTGGATCACTGCTAACTTTGAATGCCTTAAACATCAATATACGGATCTTACGGTATTTTAATTTTCTTTTAGTATCTCTTCCAGAAATGTTTGCAACAGTCTCCAAATGCATTCACACTGAATTCCGCTTTTAAGAAGGAGAAAGCTCATCCGATACAAAGCTCTAAGAGACGAACAACCGTCTGTAACGATCTAAATATCCAACGCAGAAAAGGGCACGACTTTTTTAAACAGGTAACCCATTCAGTCTTATCTGATTCGGCGTTAATTGATCACGGTATAGATTTAAATCCGTAGGTGCCCGGTGCACGCGCTCAATTTTCACGCAAAAGCGAACGAAATTTACGGTTTTCTTGCGTGCGCCTAATTGACCAATAACCGAAACGGTGTTAATGTAAGCAGTGGTTTGTCCTGTACATGCCCGTCGTCGTTTGACTATCGTCCTTAACGCAATCGCAACACTGTCCGATCATATATCCAGAGCTAAAATTATAGTATAATGTTCGGCGTGTTCGGAAATCATCACTTATACATCGGACGTGAGGATGTGGTTATTAAATAACGACGGTACCTTAATGGGCCTTCAGGTGGTCGATTTATAATTACCAAAAAATTGTAAAAGGATAATTAACGGAAACGAAAGAAAATTATGAGGAAGTGGGATTTCTTCTTTTGTAAAATAAGTTAGTACTTGAAAGAAAATACACTAAACGCGTTAAATTCGATGCTAGGTAATAGGATAAACCATAAACCAGAAATGAAAATAGTTCAGAAAAGTGTAAAATTAAATTTGATCTGGCTAAAATTAAGACAACTTAGGGGATGGTCACCACTTTTCGCTGCACGTCGCAGAAGTCTAATAATACTATCCGAATACGTATTTCTACTAGTAGGTTTTCATTTTCAATGAGGAAATTATGAAAGAGCGGCATATAGCAACTTTGACTAACATTTGCTTTATAAAGCAGTTTCCTTCTTTTTACCAATACAAATGGGCTTTATTTCTGCCACTAAAATATAAGATTAAGTTATTCAAAGCTTATAGTTTAATTACTTTCTGTGCGGCCACTCTTCCTCCTTTTGGATTGTGGTAGCTGTTTTCATTATACACGCGTCCGCATTGTTTAAACGCTGATTCAATATAACTATTAAATGTTCATCTTCACTGAAGTGCTGAGCTTGATGGATATGAACTAGTTCATCGAAACCCGTTTATAACATTTTCATTCGTTAAATTTCTGCATAAAATGAAACCTTAATTTACCAGTATTTCTGTCTCGTGCTTTTCCCAGAATTTTAAAACTTTTAGTGAGGCTGAAAAAACTTACGGGCTGCATTACTTGGAGTGTTGCTTAGAAGACATAATAGTTTTGTTCTGCTTGTCAGTTTCGTCCACAATTGTATAATCAAAATGAGAGTATGCATTTCAAACATTAGAAACGCCTTAGGTGCTGTAATGTGCTTTAGACTTTAGAAACAATTGAACTAGATTTTCAGCCAGCCAATTATTATAGAATTCCGATCGAGAACGTTTACCTTTGAATAGTATCATGAGTGGTACAAAATTCCCGTTTGCGGCAACATTCGATTACAACATCTAACATTTTCCGTCTGCATGTGAAACTAGATGCGGGATATTTTTTGTAAATTGACGGGGAAACTGATGATATACACACATATTTTTGAAGTCAAGGATATCAACAACCTCGCCCACCTTCCTAACATAACAGCAATATTTAATTTTCGCGGTCAAACTGGGTTCATATCCTGGACTTTAGGTTCTACTAGTTCAGAATGTCTTTACGGAAACAAGCTAAACCACCTACGATCAGGAAAATTCAGCAAATTGTGTCTTGTTTTATTACTCTCAACAAAGTTTATCACTTGATCCTGTATCTTAGAATAATAATGTATGGATAATGGATAATGGAATGCACAATTTCGACTAATCTTACAATTATGGCTATAAGATCATTTCCTTGTTGAGATTGGAGAATTGAGGGCCTGTGATTTTTCGTTAACTTTTCAAGTTAGCTGCCAAATAATGAACTTCTAAATATGTTTATCAAATGTCATATTTCAACAAAATAATCGCTTTGTCAGAAGTATACATATACAGTAAAATCTGTTAAAAAGTTGCATTTTTCACATGCAATACTTAGATACTGTATTGATTACGGTAAGTATTTTTTCAACTTCTAATTCTTTAAAATGATACAAAATGTTATATCCGCAATTTGTGCTGATCCAAGATGCTTCCAGTTCCCATAATTTCGGATACGTAGAGGTCCATCCAATCTAATGAAAAATTTTGAAAGCACAGCACTAGTTTCTTAGTTAGTTACTGTATATTCCAAAGTTTTTCTGTAATCTATTAAAATTTCGTTCTCCTATTCAAAGATCCGAAAATAATAAAGAGAAGTGAAAGTTACGTAATGCGAATAGCTCCCATAACTGCAATGGCATCTTGGGAATTTTTTTAAACAAATTTCCCAGTAAAGTCGAAGAAATATTAGGAAACTGGAAAGGATTACGATTTCCTTGCGTTAAGGAACCAATTTGATAGGAACTTGAAGCTGGGTATTGCTCTGTAGATGAAGTGGTCATCTAAGGCATTCATTCGTAATTCAGTTTTGTTGTCGACCAGCTCTAATAACTTCATCATTGAATATAGAAATATTTTCCGGATAAGACCCTAATTATTAGAAGGGCTGGTGGCAGTTGTCTGATTGCTTATCTGGTTTGGAGAAAAGTCTTTAGACTGGAATACTGGCTTGAAACAACAAACTAGACAGCATGTATCTAATGGACGGCTTAGCAATTCGAACCCAAACGATATCAGTGAATATTTATTCAAATTGGATAAGAAATTGAAGATTCATTTGGGAATGCATGACCGTGCATGCAGTATTCCAAATAAAATCATTTTAATAGTCATATCGCCAGAGGATGCCTTAATGATAATAATGAAAACGAAACTTCCTACGGAAATGTTTCAGATTGATAATGTTTCAGAATAATAATAATATAGATATGAACTGTGAGGAAGGACTTTCTATAAACAAGGATGGTGATCGCAATGCAGTATTTACAGGCCTGTGACAGTAATACCCATCTTAACAATGATATTCGAAACTGGATTAAAGAGTAGCTTGGTAACATTTTTTGATAAATATAGCATATTCATAAACAACCAGTATGACTACAAAGGTTAGCGATCAATATTGACTGCAGTGTTTGATATTTTAGAGGACACCTCAGAAGCATTTGACAACAAGAAAGGGGCGTTGTTGGCATGCTGCAATGCATTCGATTTTGCAAACCATCACAGATAACTGAAACAGATAGATCATCCAATGCATTTGCGTAAAATCATGGGGATCGTCTAACACAGATTCTCTTCTAACACACGGTCAATGATAGGAATCGTTTCCATTAAAAACCCGAACTATACATGTAACGGATTTTTTATTCGAAATGATGCAACTTCCTAGAAAACACTGGTAAAAATAATTTTTTGTCCAGTAATCGTTTGATATTGAAATTATTCGTATTGTGGTTAGAAAAGCATTAGTCTCGAAACTATCCGAATATGCAAATAATGCCTTTTCCGTTGGGATGGGAAAACATCTAGTTATAATGGCTATCTTAATCTAATACCAAACAAAGGGACCACCAAAACCGCAGTAATCGGTATTATTCCTTCTGAGAAATTGATTCCGTTTTAAATTGTCAACAGGTTACGTAAGTCTCTTCTTTACTTAACGAAAACTGTAATACGCTGTTGCATACGTCGTCAAGGTAAATTGTCCCAGATACGCCGTTTTTAAAGCAATTGGCCCTGAAAGTCGCGAATCAAATAAATAAGATTGAAATTAGCAAAACGGGTTATGCAGTCTTTGTTTAAATTTAAATTGCCTGATACTATGGATTATTTTGTGCTTTTGCTTTTGATATTTGATATCATATTTTAGACACTTGATCAGGAATCTTTGATTCCAATATCCTTAGCAGTTATGGTAATTCTTTACAGTCAGAATTTAATAGACAAAAATTCAATATAAATGACTAAGGTCAGTTAGTGTAATAACCGAATGCACTGGCATCACGATACAACCACTTCGTTGCTATTTTTGAACCTATAACTATTTGTAATCAGATGCAATTGGGTTAGTTGTGGTGACGTTTTAAAAACAATTTTTCTTTGGTCGCGCCGGATACTCCAGATTACATTTGTTTAAGTTTTTGTGTGTTCACACTCTAAAATCATAAACAATAATTTGCAGAAAAATATAGCCATTCCTGGAAACCGTTTGCGTGCTCAAATGTTAATCAAAACCAGACTTTCTTCACGTACTTATTCTTCTTTTTGGATTTAGTACATACACATACAATGATTGCTATATGCGCTCATAGCTTCGGCATTTTAAATTCAATAACAAGTCGCCTTCAAACAAACCAAAACGAAGAAAAAATAAGACGAACGCAATTAACATATATCGAGTTGCATTAACGTTGTGCATATATACATATGAGCATACATACATGCATATGTTACACTATGAACACAGTCAAATAATCCGGCCTTGGTGCATTTGGCGACCTCAATTCGTATCATTGCACTTTTTCTATATTTCGATTGGCCTGTCTGTTTGCGAACGCTAAGGTCGTCCTTTTCCGACGTTCCCTATGCTCATTCGCCTTGAACGAGGAAGGAAAGCATAGTACGTAGCGCGCGCTGGACAGAAAAATTTCGATTACCTAAAATTCGACTGGTCTACTCATTATTTATGTATTGCTTCTCTCGTCATTTCGGTAGTTGTTTAATGCAATCTGCTCTACTCGTCGGTGGTGCGTTTCGTGCATACGCTGTATCTGCATTAAGGTCACTGAAATCCTGTTTGAATTTAGCACATTGATGGCGACATCGCCTTGTCTGCATTTTAGGTTCACAGTTAATTACGGATTAGTGACTTTAAGATCTGGTCATGTGGAACACACATAAAAATAACTTTTACAGCGACTCTCCATACCAATCCAAACAGTTTGGTGATACACGTTAATTATAGCGATAACTAACTGATGTTAATCAAAACTAGATACCAACTAAGCTCTTCTAAGACGTTCCTGTTTTCGAAAGTTAGTAATATCAATGATGGTATACTTGTTAGGGTAAACCTCAATTCATTTCTTTCGATTAGTATTGAACTTCTGGTCAACCTAGGCTTTAATCTAGCAACTAGCAAATTGGTTCCTTTTTGAAGGAAACCACATTACTAAGAAGGTCGTTTTAAGTAATATTTACTTCTTAAGAGATCTCTTACAAATTCCCCAGGAAAGGAAGGTAAAAGAAAGTTTAAATATGTATGAAACAAGAGTTTGCTCATTTTAATGCAAGTAGTAAGAACTCGTTCTACCCGACGAAAGTTGCTATAATGAATAGCTCAAAAAACAGAATCTTATGCTAATTTCAGTAACAGATTAGTCATATTTTCAACCTAAGGTATTAGAAAAGAAACAAAATAAACAATAATGAGTAGATCCTCTACGGTTTCTATACATTTATTTGTTCTATACAGTATTTCAAGCACACTTCAGAAGAGTTGTTGAAGTTGTCTTGAGAAATGTCATCTTAATCCCAACCCTAACGGTCACTTGACGGAATGAGACAAACTACCCAGCTGAATGCATATCAAATCCCACATTTATTCCCTAGGGAGCAAATCTGAAGACCTAACAGACCATGGAAGCAGTGTCACGTTATGTTCTTGTAAGAACCTCATAGTAACATTTACTATATGGAAACGATATGAAAGTGCAACAAGTCATGCGTGTAACTAGTTATGTTTAAACCAAATAAAATAAAAGCCAAATGTGATCTGTCACCATATGCTACTGCATGAGAGCGGATGGTTTATGAGATCGTGGTAACCTTCATAGCCATTCAGATTAAGACACACATTTCACACATCCACTCCTTTAGGGTTGGTCACTAATAGACCAAGCCCTTGAGCATAATGCTCCTTTTGCCGTTCTCCAATTGTCATGCACAATAGCCACTATTTTGCTAGAAGGGAGTCTGAGCATTGTCGTTGGCTCTAGTAGATCCTTACCGAAATGCTTCCGTCTGAATTCCTTCAGTTAAATGTTGCCCAATAATTAGTCACTTTCTCTGAACAGCTGCGCAGACCTGTGTCATTCCAGAAACTATCCGCTTACTAGTTATTGTATGTATATCAAAACCATCATCCTCTGGGTATAGCATTCGACAGTGAATCATCAATTTCTGCATTCTTCACAAAATTGCCTAGCTTCCTACCACTATTGTGGGTCCAGAGTAAATATTTCTCTACTTCATTTTCAATTCTATTTAGATTTACCGTTACACCACTCAAGTCGTTTAACGCTTTATCGAAAATGTATGAGAATGTGGTTTCTGTATATTCATTAGAAATTAAGGAAACTTAAAGCTACACTGGTAAGTAGTAACCACGCATTATTTTAGAACTTCTTATGAGATACATGAGGCATTATAGTTACCCACTACAACTATTAGATTGGATTCCAATGAGGCAATAATATCTGATGTTTGAAAAATGTCGTGTCGGAAAAGAACCTAGTTATATGGGAAGTTGATTCCATCTGTTATGTTATTATTAGGGTAAGATAATCGTGTCGTCCAAGTATCCGTAACAGCTGGAGCAGCCAACGGAACTCGGCACCCGCCTGTCTGATGCGATGCGTAAACATCTATCGCGTAGCAAAGTAATTCAAATTCGTACACATTCATCAATGAGTGGGTGCTCCAGCTGCCTCGGGCTATGCTGGGACGACACTATTATCTTACTCTAGTTATTATTGTTGACACTTTTGTTGTTGTAGATGCGAGCTCCTTAGTTGTTTGTTTATTTTCCTTCCTCCCTTTCTTCTGCTGTCTTCTTCCCTCCACCCTACTTCTCCCACTTTAAGCGAAGTTATTGGTATGTACTACATATTCATTGCTTTCAGAGGTTGTGTTACTCGATTCATTTCCTCAACTGTTTCAGAGGCTGCTCCATCAATTTAGGGCAATCGGATATTCCTAGTTGTCGCAGTATCGTAAAACCGTCAAAAATTTTGTATTTTTTGTGAAATAGCATCGACAGTTGGATAGAAACCATAACTACTTTCTTTCAGTTCACTGTTCCTTCTTCCTCTGTTGTCTCTCATTCACCTTCATATCTTTGAGCAAAGTTATCATCATTTGCTAAATAGGCCGCATGCTATTCGTATAACCATTGAGTCGATCGTCTGATTGGATTGTCAACTGAGAGGTGTTTAAATGGTCTTGCGTTTGGAGTTTTACTGGTATCGGGTGGCGACTACTTATGTTGCTTAGGGTTTGAGTTCTCACTCATATGTAGCTTCATCTTGTCACTTAAACTGATACGATGATAGGGAGATACTAGCACTCCATGAAGGAGTATGGTTTGAAAACTGCATCCAATTCATTCTGGAAGGATACGCGATAGGGTGAGCATTACACATTACCGCATTATTACCTCTTGTTCACAATGAACACAGGACTCAACTTTTAGCGTGCCTGACATGAGTGAATCAGATTATAAAATACTAGATTAAATACTTGAAAGTTTGCATCAGTAAATCCCGGATATGGTTGAAAGGAAAAGTGTTGGTATCGACGATAAGCATGTTCGAAATTCCCCATTGCGTAATACTTTTAGCCTCAATTATATCTGATAATAAACGCTCTAAGTAAGAGCAACTCCATTTTGAAATACTTTTTGAACTTCTATTATTACCTAATGAAGTCTAAAATTCATTATTTTTCGATACAATGATGATACTGTTTTAAACTTGACTTTGAGCTTAACGGTGACATATTGCTATTAAACTTTTTGTCTGTTTTCTCAAGATTTTTGATGGTATACACCTATACATTATACGAACACCCGAACAATGTCATCGATTAAATAGCACGGTATTAAGTTTTCCTCAATTTCAATGTTGTGGAAGTCATCTTTGGCATGATGCTACGTCAATTATATCCATGACCTATAATTAAAAATTAAACAATACCTATCTTCTTAATAAAAAAACTACTAAAACAATTTACTTGCACCACAATCATTAAAACCTGGGCGTATTAAACCAGTAGTTGTCGAAATCCTTTGTTTCGAAAGAAGGTCAATATTTCTAGTTTTATTAAAATGGTATACACCATTTCGTCCTTGTATAAACACATTAAATTGCTACGGTAGTATTACCATTGATAGCTTTGTTGTTTATATTCCCGCGAGCAGTCGCCGTCTCTTAAAGCGTCTAGTCTAGAACATTTCAATCTCAACAAGTGTTAAAGATTTATTGGGATGTTTGTTCCTGATCTATTTCTAATCAAAAACAAAATTGAAGGTGATGTGCATAGCAAATAACTGCAAAAGTTTCCTCATTTATTTTTTATTTAAGGTGTGGTTGTTTATATTTTGTAACCAAATAAAAGTAACGTTTAAATCGGTATATTTATAGCCGAATTCAAGCATAAAATATTCAATGCACCACCTAACCTTGACCAAAATACATCCTTACTCCATACGTACTACAACAACACAGGTAATAGGTTATTTCGTATCATTATTATCAGCTTGTGCAATAAGGCACAAAGGAATGCTTCTGCTATAAGTGTAAGGATATGCGGAATCATAAACTACTTAAATACAAAGGCAGTAGCGAAGTTGGATGACGCACGAATGTGAACGACATCAATTATGCGTCTGGATAGTTCCCAATCGTTTCACTTGCAATTCGGACGAAATATACGA
The DNA here is from genome assembly GCA_038088585.1 of Chrysina gloriosa. NCBI lineage: Eukaryota > Metazoa > Arthropoda > Insecta > Coleoptera > Scarabaeidae > Chrysina > Chrysina gloriosa. Next base: position 12,191,897 of record CM076092.1, read on the forward strand.
AGGTCACGTCTATACGTATACACATGACGTCTCAATAATTAAACAATAACCTTAGGAAATATCAATAATCCGATAAGAAAACAATATTCTAGATCCGGTCCTGCACTCGACAAACGTCGTCATTATTCGCCTAGGCGGGATGCGATTATTTGCAACACACTTAAAAATAAAATTTCGATGAAGATAAACTTTGCCATCCCAGAATCTTGGCCTACGTAGGAAAAAAACATCTTTCCATCACGTCTAAACAGTAAAAAGAAACGACGAAAAGTGCATATCTGTCGACTCTCTTTTCTCGTTCTATCTTAAAATAATATTTACCCAGCCATGAGGAGAATTAGAGAAAAGAGGTAGGTGTTGTCTCCAAGAAAAGAAATAAAATAGCAATTATCAAATTCTTATTTATTGGCAACGGGAAGATCGTTTAACTTTTCTCAGATGCAGTTTGTATACAGGGACTATCTAAACATGTAATTGATAGTAGATTACTGAGTATGTATATGCATTTAACTGTTGACTTTACTTAAATGTTTAGTTATGTTTCGCTGGTGCAAGCAAACATTTGTATGGATCGATTATATGCATAGTTTTTGTTTGCAATGTGTTAAGAAGTAGAAAATCAAAACGAAGATTTCGTCATATTTTCATTACTGGATGTGACAGAAAAATATGTATCACAAGCAAAAAGTTACATATGTGCTGTATGTGATGACGAAGCTTTGAGGAAACAGCAGCTCCATATCGCGTTTGCTCATTTCGTTCTGGTGATTTTGCACTCGAAGGTGGACAATGTTCTGCTTGCCCAACTAAAATCGATGACTACGAAATCAAAGCAATATTTGATTTGAATTTTATATCATAATACCAGACAAGTAAGAAGCATCACGTACTCTCTTGCATTAAAAATCGTTTGAAACAACTTAATCACGTACGATAATTTATTTATTTGTCATGTCTCCAACTAATTCACTTATTGTTAGTACATTGCATTAATATCTGCGATTTGCTTATAAAACGTAACCAAAATGATCATTTTTTTAATTGATAGTGATCTATGAGAAATTAGTTATTTCTATAGAAAATGATGAACGTGGACCAATGAAGATGAACCAACTAGAAAAACGTCTAGAGCGTATAAAGACCATAGCAATCGGTGTTGTTACACTATATCACATCGGGAAACTCCTCACCACACAATTGTTTCATAATAATTTCGGTGACACGTGTTTTGCTAGCTCGAGGCAAGCACTATCACAACCGTATAAACCGAAGTGAGCGAAAAAAGGTTTCAGTTTGTTAGTAAATTACACCATAGTCCTTGCAATCACCTTCATCGGTGTTGTGGGCAAAGAGAAAAATCGAACACCAGCTTCGACAACCTGGTTACTTCCTGACAAATTTCAAGGTGCAAACTATCAAGTATGTCTTGGTACTATTTATTGCCGAATTTGATCATTTGGTTTGCATTCCAACCAACCACATTTAGTGCTTTCCATTGCAGGTTTACACCGGCAACAATGTTTAGTCTGGTGCAGAGAAAGACTTCAGTGGAATATACAGAGTACCATGCTTTCATCTTTAGTGATGAATCGGAATTCTGTTCGGGAATGCATGACAGCCATACACGAAGACGTAAAGAAAAACTCAACATTCAATTTTCAAGCTAAAAACGTGTATCACACCGTAGATACACGTTTAGAACAATGCTGAGCAATATGAGCACCTAGCAATACATTCAGGAAGTAATGCACTCCCATGTTCTTTTATTTTTTCGAACGCCGGAGAACTTTCTGTTAAAAAGATCATGTTCGCCCACGCATTCCAAAGACCATGTTAAACTTTTTGAAGAAAATAATGTCAACCTTTTAGTTTGCCCACCATAATCTTCGGATCTTTCCTTCATGCAAAATGTGTGGGACACTATTGGCAAGAGATCAGGAATTTTTCCTAAGCCACCGACTTTGGAAGTTTTGCGACATGAAATACAGATTATTTGACATACAAAAAACCAAGCCGACGTAGATAAGTTTTAGACTCGTTGGCACAACATGTTACTGAAAGAGTAAAAAGCCAAGGTAACCCAACACATTATTAGTGAAAAGGAAAAATCAGTTCATATTAAATTTGAGGTTTTAATCATTTATTACTTGTTAATACTTGAAGGTTTCTGCAAAATATAATTAAAAAATTCCAACATTTTCTAGATGCTGCAATTTGTATGTCTATGTAGTATACAGAAAAAGAATAAATATGACTTTTTAGTAAACAAAAGTTAGTCAAAAACATTTTTCGTTTATTTGAAAGCAATAGGGTACATACACTGGTACGCAATTGATTACTTATATTTTCATAAACCCTGTATACTGCGGTGCATGTGTTTTAGAGTGCATAGCCCGGGCCAATCACCCAATAAAACGCAACGTTTCAAATTTCGTCGCGTTTCACATCACAACATCGGATCGGCCTTGTCTGTCTCGCCAACTTTCCCGCCCCGACCGTAAAGGACAGAGATTGTTGGGGGTGAGGAAAAATGACATCTGAAATATTTTTTCAGCACATCGTCTTTTTCTATTCGAGAAGCCGTTTCGCTTTGGCAGATGTTTGACTTTGGGAAAGTCAAATGCACGTCGGCGACTTGATTTTTCGGACACGTCAGCGCGATGATCGCGGCCGGCCACGGGAAAAACAAAAAGCGATGGACTAGGGACGTAGCCGAAATCGGCAAACGGAAAACAATTGCATATCTGAAGTGAATAAACTCGCTCGGTTGTTTTGAACGTTATGTCGCTATCTATGCAATAATAGTGACTAGACGAATACAGTCAAACTTATTTTTAGTGTGTATGTTGGGCGGGTGTGTTTGACTGTGTACGTTGTTAATCACGACACAGGGTCGGACTCAGAGCGCCGGGTTGGACGCTGCTATTACGTAAAGCTTTTGTGGCCGATCGTGTGTTACATAATGTGAGGCGGTACCTTGTTCCACTATTCAGTAACATAACTTTTTTTCCTCTCAAAATAAATTGTATTTAAATTATATAACGTTTCGTAATAGCTATATTACGGTATTATAGCAACGATTAACTTTTGGAAATGCTTTTCTCATTCACCAGAACTATAGAGACAACTTTGACAATTAAATGAAACAAACAAACAAAAGGCACAGACAAGTCTAGAAACCTCGGAAATTGTCCTCTTCCATTGGTCTTATTGTTAACCTTCCTATACTCACGCATACGGTCTGTGAGACCGACTTTTACAGTATAGTATACGTGTTTCTTATTTTGACGTGAGTATAGGAAGGTTAATCAGTAATCAGTACAATTAAAAATATTGGGAGGAGTCCTTTTCTATCCTCTCTTTGAAGCACCTCTGGAGACTTTCTCCGCACCATTCCATTGTAATTATTGGTACATTCAATTTGCACATGGATGAACTCGTACTTTTAAAGAACACTACGTTCGCAACCTTGTCATAGACTTCTGGTTTTCTCCCTGAGTCATCATCGAAATTATTTTATAATGAATCCCTAGAAACCTCTTTTGGTAAGCAGACCTATAGAAGATAACAATCGTATATTTCGCCCCTACTTGTTGTTTTACAAGCGCATTGGTATTCACCACTATCTAGCTCTACCATTTAGCGAGAGATTTCGATACTTTACATTTTCAAGTACTGAACTTACCTAGAAGTGACAGTTTATTATATCCAATTTAGATCAGCATGTATAATTAATGATAATTATGATTGCGTTATAAATTTGTTGCTGTTTGAGAGGGATGGTATTTTTTTTATCGCGGTCATAGGAAGATAACCTGCATCGTTTCCAGCACTATAGCAGAAAGTACCTTATACCCTACAACCGTACTTTACCGAAATTCACTAGCGAAGCACGTGTCATTGTGTCACGTGGATTATATGTATTTTTCATATCGATAACTATCAATGGTACAGTTGAACGCTTCAAGATCTACACGAATTAGGGTAAATTAAAGCGTTTAGCACTAATTTAACCTTTTTACCCTAATTTGTGTAGATCTTAAAGTGTTCAATTGTACCGTTCATCGTTATCGATATGCAAAAACATATAATCCGGTCTCTAGTCATAATACACCACAGTCCTTGCTATCGCTCCCAACATAACTCTTTTTTATTTGAATTTACCACATTAATAATAAAGTATAGCAAATGTCGCTACTTGTACACCATATATTATGCAAGAATATAGTGTGTAATTGCATTTGAAAGCGCTTAAAGCGTCTGTGTGATTACATGCCATAATTTGAGGAATTTTAACTCAATTTTTTTGCTTGTTAACTTTAGAACCCAATGGACAAACTATAAACAATCTGAAGTTGTAATAAATTAGCTTTTACGACTTTTTGGGAAAGTCCTAATACATACATATTTCAACCATCAAGTGATCTCCCTCAATAGACAACAAAACAACGAAAACTTTACTCATGAGAATTAGGTAATGGTGATACTTTTGTATTCTTCAATGAAGAGTTGAAATGCGTATTTACAGTTTTGGAAAGAATCAGTCTGGTAAAGGTAAGAACTAATTTCTTTCAGTTCTAAACCAAAATAATACATAATTTTATCTTTTAATCTGAACCTCTGATAAAATAAGATGGAACATAACACAGATAAATATTTCTATAACTATCTTGCTAGCTGTGCACAAATTATGCAATTCATTTGAAATTTGAAAAATCGCACCATCAAAGTTTGTAACCAACACCTGAACCGTCAATTTGTCCGCTAAAGATGATTTGATTGTCAACATACAAACCAGGATTCCATTAAAGATAGCGTGTCACGAATTATTTGTAATTTTATATATTGATGTGTCCAAACTGCAATCTGTTATAATTGTTCCACCAATCTGAACCTTTGGTAATTGTACATCAAGTAAGAAGCAAAAACCAGACTAAGTTACACTCATGGCGTGTTCCTAAACTAAAAGTAGTAAAACATATTTTGTAATCATAACACTACTATATTGTTGTCTTCCAATTTGCCAAATGGCAATGATGTACATCATTCAGTGAGTGTGTAACCAGGCTATCAGTATGACGTGTCGTATAGAGGTTTTGCCCGCTGTTCAATTGCGTTCAGTCCCACATTTTTTGGCCCGAAAACTGTAATCGTCGTGAAATTCATCGCTAGATAATCGAAGTGTATGGTGAAAATGCAATATCCCGTCCTACGATCACGAAATGATGCCAAATGTTTGAAGAAGGAGGAACGAATTTAATTGACAAACCGCGTGATAGACGTCCTTCAACTACGAACACGACCAACAGCGCAAAACGCTTGAATGAAATGATTCTAATTGACCGCTACATAAAAAATTGAGTACATTGAACATCTCTTATGGTAATGTATTTTCGATTATTCATGGTCAGCTTAATTACAGTAAGATGTGTGCCCGCTGTGTACCTCATATTTTGATCGTCAACGAGAAGAAAATCAACGTTTCGTGTCTTCCCTTTCCTTTATCCAGCGTTATTCCAGAGATGATCCAGTTTTTAGAGAAAATCATTACGGTAGATGTACTCCCTAGACTAAGCGCCCATCTAGTAGATGCAAACACAAGGATTAGCCACAGCTAAAGAAAGTGAAAGCAATTCCACGAATTCAGAACGTTATGCTGACGGTCTTTTTCAATATCAAAGGAGTTGTTTACAGTGAGTTTATACCCGTACTGTGCGACTTTGAAAAGATTGTTGAAAGCCATTAAAGATCGAAAACCCAAACGATTGAGTAATGGCGTCGTTCTTCTTCACCACAACGCTATTCCTCATTCAGCTCCTGTCACTCACGAGTTGCTGCAAAATTTTAAATGGAAAGTATGGTCCCATCGGCCTTACACCCCTGAAATGGCATCCTGCAACTACCACCTTTTTCATCTTCTCAATCGAGATTTTGGAGGGTGTTTCGTAAAGTGAAGGAAACAGTTCTTAGAGGTTAAAGGAAATTGGAGAAACGGTACGAAAAGTATTGTCGATTTTGTTGAGAAACAGATAAATGTATGTTCCCTTTCTGATCCTTCCTCGTTTTAAGGACTCGGCTTATGTAGGGGGAACGGCTGAATAATTGTTTTAATACAAATCCATCGTGTGTAAATAAAAAATTTGGACTCTGGGATGTCCTGGCGAAGAAGTCCACTCACTAAGATAAGTTGCAGCCAATGCTGCAACTTGTTCATCAAGTATAATCCACTTTTGAATAAGTGAAATTAGCTTACATTTACAAACACTTGGTTTTGAGAATGCTTTCTGCATTTATGGATAATTAATCACAATCTCTCGCTGATGGATTGTTTCGTCCATTAAGCATCTTCTACCCGGACAAAGTTACTGCCAGTTTCAGTACGACTAGTCAAAAAGAAACAAAAAGTAGCTTTCTCGAGTCTAAATGATTGAATAGTAAACCTTCAAAGTGCTTATCCCAGTTCAAAATAATTGACAGAAGGAAATGATGGTACGCTTTCTTTCTGAATTCCATCTTCTTCAAACTTCTGTCGTAAAGAATAATATCCACTGGATTCATGTAGCAAGCAATACGGATCAGAAAAGCAAGATTCTATTACAGACATAATAACTCATAGATAACTCGATACCCGAAACCTCAATTGACAATATAAGCAAATAACGATAAATAATTCGGCGATTAAATCAGACAGCAGTTGGGTAATATAAAAAGCGAACCAATAACAGACGCAAACCGTCCACGGATAGGTGCATTCGGGCAATTTAGTCTTAATGAACCTTTTACGCGAGCCAGCCTTGATTTTTTAGTCCCCACTTTCGAAAATCGATCGCATTTACAAATTCCCATAGGTCCGACCGCGACAAATTTGATGAGCCTAGTTAACATGTTATTCGAGAGTCTCAATGGAATTTTTGCAGCGATAAAAAAGTGGCCGTACGCGCATTCAAACAATTGGAATAAATTTTGCGGTCGACGTTGGCAAGTTTCCAAGAAGATAAAATCTTTCGCTCTAAGTTTTGATATGTACCTATGTATATACCAATAGACGAGGAACAAATAGAAAATTTATTCGAAAATCTACATAACCGATATAATTAACATGTAGATACGTGTATTATGTACGTGCCGTCTGTTAGACCGCATCATAGAACGAGTTGACTGCGGTTAGTTTAATTGGAAGGAATATTTGATTCCTGAGAAGTTTAAAAATAATTTATCGCGGGAAGGAAATTCCCAAATTCCTGTTTCAAAATGAAGGTTACCCGAATTTTCTATTGCTAATTGCCACGCACTGTATGTATGTATATACACACGTGAAAGAAAACACATAGAATGGAAGCTGTTAAGCCAGCTTAATACTACGAGGCAGGCGTCATAAATTGTCGATCTGAGATAGAAAGAATGAACTTGGTAAAATACAACAATTTTTATTTTTCAATATATCTCCTGCAACGATCAATTAATAATTCTATACTCTTGTAAAAATAATCTTTGCCTCAAAATGTTCTATTATAGCTGCTTGTAACTCACTATCGTCCTTAAAACAATTTCGCCTGAGAATTTTTTATTAGAAAATATTAAAATTAGGGACATACCTTTCCTTTGTTAAAAAAAAATGTTCGCGCGATACTCTGTTTTCGTTAGCTGCGACATGTTTATGCACTAGTCACGTTGTCTGATTGGCTACCAATTGCAAAACTATTTCTCCAGTCTTCCCCCGCGTGAACTATATCACGAATGACTTATTATTCCTTTGTTTTGGGTATATAATAATAAATAATATAATATTCAATTGTCTGAGCGTTATCAAGAAACTAGATGGGCCTACCTCTTGGGTCCTTTTCTCGAACTGCGATTCTCCAGTGTTGCAGTGAAAATATCTCCAGTAATTCCAAAAAATGTGGCAACTATGATTTTGTTTCCGTTTTTTCGCGAATAAACTCGCTGTCAATACTAGAGCGGAGGCATGTCGAATAATTCCAAAAGATATGGCGACCCTTATTGCCGATTCCTTGCATCCTAGCAGTAGGCACATGTTTCACCACCTGCGATTATGTATCCCAGATGAGATCAACCATTGTCAAAACCATACAGCATACATCTGCACCATTTCACACGGTCTCCATTTGAACTGGGGTCAAATTGTCATCCAAACCGGTGGTAACAGAGCTAACAAATGTTTGTATAAAATTGGGTTAACTGCTTTGAACAATAATAAAGTTACTTGAATACTTCTTACAATACTATGTCGATACTCTTCAATGATGTTTCGACTAAGACCAATATTTTGTTTTCAATAATAACCGCTTTTGGCTTCTGTACTCGAAAACTGTACCTTAAGGAAAATTGAATAAGTTGAAATTGATTGTACCACCACTACGCACTAGCTAAGAAATGTCACCTGTCTCCAATAATATTTGATTTCCTCAAAAATATTGCGATTAAAGCCATGTTTAGAATTTCAGAAAATCATAGCTGGATAATGGCTCTTTTCCAATTGCATGAAATCTTAAGCAGACAATTGCTTTCAACTAAACCTGAAAAAACTTTAAATCTGTATCAACCTTGTGGAGTATACTTTGAAAACGTCTTTTTGTCGACCTAGTGTTCACTTTTTATTGCTACGTGCAACACTAAGAAGACAAATAATAATATACGAAATCAGTAGTCAATAGGAGGAATAAATTCAACGTAAAACTGCGACATTATCGTTTAACAGTAAGTCAGAAATTCTAGGATTACATTGTAATAGAATTCAATAACGTTCCTGATCCTCCGAACAACTTGCAATAAGAAATCGTTGTCGTATACCTAATTGAAACATACCCCAGAGTTATTACTTTCCAATCAATGCAATTGGAAAGTGGTGCCAAATAAAATTTAAGCGCAAAGAGAACTCATCAAGACACTAAGAAAAAGTGTATGCTTGGACGCATTTATGTATTATTGATTAGTATTGACAGCGTCGTGGTGGTAGTAGAGATTTGCATTTCTTCGTTTCATAAACACACAAAAGTGGATCTCTGGCGATGCAATACAATGCGCTATTATTTTTAAATATATTGTATGTAAATTACGCAGCAATAACAAACAACTATGACAAACTGATAACGGTTAGTTGCATATAGTCGACACATATTGGACTGCAAGCATTCTTATCAAAATAATCATAAGTAGAAAAAGGAGCGGCTAAATTTATTTATTATAATGATAATGGGCACGCGTTAAAATATAGTTAGCGCTTTCGATATCTCCAGGAAATGCATTTGTATTGTATGTAATTTGCAATTTCTGTGTGTTTATAGTCATGAATGGTCCTGCTTAAATGTCAACAAGTTGAAAATTTCAATTAACTGAGTATATGGAAAAGTATGTTTATTTTTTGTTTGGTTTTGTAACTTATCTATCTAAAAGATTACTTCAATCTCTGAAATTATTAGACAAAGAAGATGAAATGAATTTTTGACTTTATAATCATAACTAATGTCTGATCCTGATAGATAACTTTCACACATTGATACTCTACGTATAAAGGATGTAAAGTCTGAAGATCTTCTACTTTCATGGAGTGCAACAATGGACATTGTATTTAAAATGTCGTAGTTTTTCTTTGTTTGCTTTATTGACTTGTACAACGTTTATTTGTAAGTTTGCATGACTTTAAAAACACACCTGGTATAATAAAAATATTCGGATACGATATTTCTGTATCAGGAGGTACATGAAACATTTAAAACCATCGTCATGCATAAGCACTACCACTTCATGCTGTAACGAGCTATACCTGACTTTTAATTGAAGAAAATTAAGTTGCTCCAAATGGCGATACGTCATATCTTGTTACCACTGTTACATCAGGAAGCTGTTTTGGGTAAAGTTCTTGTATACAGTACTTTCCCTCGACTGATATAGAAAATTCAGTTTGACCACAAGATAGTTTAGATACATGGTTACCTACATTTTATCTTGATAATGATTAGATGAACGACAAAGGGTAACCAAATCACACATTTAAAATTAATAAGATGTGTGAATACACCGCTATAATTAGATGCTTGCGCCTTTTAAAAAGAGAATGCTTCCTGAGTTCAACAGTGCTGATATGTAGGGTAAAATGATCGTGTTGTCCCAGCATCCGTAACATGGTAGATGTTATGCGTAAACATCTACCAGGTAGTAAAGCAGTTCAAATTCATACACATTCATCAATGAATGGCTGCTCCAGCTGTTAAGGCTATGCTGAGACGACACGATTATCTTACCCTACTTATGTGTTCATGTTCGGAGTGAAATTTTCCAGATTACATGACTTTTTAGTAGAAGTAAAATTGCCGTAGCAGAACCGACGAATTTTAAAGCTTTTAATGACATAATGACTCTTGTTAGATTTCTTAAAATCCTCAAATGGAAGGAGAAGCTAGGCTTACATAAGTTGAATTATTTTATTCAGTAAAAAGTGGTGGAAGATTTTAACCTATATCCCGAAAGCTTTTGTTTGGTGAGCAATATACCAGTGTAACCTGATATTGATCATGACTTCCACCAAAACTTACGAAAACTGCTAAAAAGTTAATTCAGCTGACCTGATTTGAGTTATAACTAGAGAGACCGTGGTGTTAGACTCGAACACTACACAAGGCTCACGGTCTTCCTATTGGGAGGGCCGATTTCAAGGCTTTTGCTATTCATATAATAAGATGCACATTTGCAGTGGAGTGAAGAGCAATTGGTGAGAATCGTCTTCCTAAACAGCGCGTCTCTGCATCGTCTTCAATAATACACATATCCCAGCATTTGACAATGTGTGGTGACGTCTTTACCAATTTGATGTAGTATCAACCTGCATTTTACGCAAATAATTTGAAAACTTCAATTTATCTGACCTGACCTAGTCGGACTTTATTTCATAGTGAATTATGACCAGAAATTATTAACGATTGCATCTCAAGAAGTTCTATAGTAACGGATAACTTACCACTTTATCATGTTTATGTTATCTCATTCTTTTTTGCATAACGACAATGGTTTACGTTGATAGTGTTTCAGCCTCAACTTCTAACATTGAACTTGCCACTGAAATTGACGAAACAATTGATCACACTTATTTTCAATTGCGAGACTCATTGAATTATCTGGAGATCTCACCATTTTACTTAAAATTGCAACTGCATTTGCATCTCACTTAGCATTATTTCTCTCTTATCAGTTACAGTGTATCTCTAGATTTACGAATACATATATATATTAAGAAGATATCTCAGAACTCCTATTTACATAGGTATTATTTTTGTATAATTTAACATTAATACGCCTCAATTATTAGGATCAGATCAAAAATTCAAGGATTTGAAGAGGATCCCAAGATTTCAAACAAATAATTATGCGTAGTATCTGTACTTGTCAATTTTGAATTGAAAATATGTTAGTTTATGCTATTTTTACGAATAAAATGGAACTAGGTCAACAAAAATAATAAAGCAAAATTCTATTATTCGTATGATTATTGATGTGAAATATTGTATGATTTTTGTTTCAGTAAATTGTGCAATACATTCAGTAGAAATGAATTCATATAATATAAATATCCGCAGTCTAAAGTACCGAAGTCAACATTATTCGCATTTTATGATTTCGGAACAGTAGGCGCCATCTAACTTTCACACGTAACAGTTTGTTATATTGTTCAGGTAATCGTTAAAAGCTCTGCTTTACAAGCATTTTATCTCGATTAAAATCGAAGAGTCAACATAAATAATGAATCCTGAAAACTGATAAATTTCTTAAAAAAGCTAACTTTGTTACATGAACGTGAGTGTATTTTTAAATATAATCAAGAAACAATTTGGATTTGCACCTCATAGACTTAGTGACTAATCGAGAAAGGAGAAACATTTTGTTTCCATAAATATGTAATAAAATATTTATAAAAACACTGTTTTTTTTTTGGGAGGAAATATTGATATATATTCTAATAAATCAAGTTTTGTTAAAAATTAAACAAATGCTGCACGAGTAACATTTTCAGAAGAGAACTGCTGCTTTTTCTATTTCTCATCAGTATAACACAGCTCAATAATGATTTGAAGAACTTATACCCACAACTGATTACTTTTTGTATTGACACCAACTATTAGAAAATAAGAACATTTTGTATCTAATTTCTTTTTTCTCTAAAAACGAACCAATATCAAAATACTTGCTTCAAAATCCAGATTAGTTTTATTTATCCGTTTTCTATAAAAATGTATACACGGTAACAACTAACGAACACCTAGGGTCACACACTAGGAAGCAATTATGTATGTTAGTGGCGAGTGGGGCTTTATATTTATGTGCTAAACGCCAGTTGGGCACTGAAGACACGTTTTTAATCTTCTCTATATAACATCTTCACTGCATGCTATGAATCTTTTAGCAGAAACTAGATAGCGGAACCCTGCAATTGAGGACAAAAGTCAATAACAAGTTATGTCCAGGAATTCTGATACCACCGCAACTTGTTATAACGAGACGAAGGACGTGGCTTACCGTAGTTTCATATTATAGCAAGCATTTTAACAAAATGGAAAACGTACTTTAACTTGAAACCCTCAAGATGCGAGCGCGATTAAAGAGAGTCAACAACACTTTAAAAAATCCCAAGTTGCAAGAGATCTACAACTTCTTATGCAACATTACGCAATTATCTCCGATTGCCTTAAGAGTTTGCAGGACACCACTTCATCAATGGAACAATCAATAGCATTTGTACGATCCATCTAAGTCGTATTAACTCAACCAATTGACTCTACAAGCCAACAAATATTTGAGAAAATGTGGTCGGTTGTGCTGAAAAGCCCTAATTACGTCAAATTTCCTGGTGTGTTTCCAAGTGACATTCATCCATATTTAAAATTTGCAAATTTTATCTCGATTGATGCCGAACAATCTAGTAATAAATGCCGAAATTTTTCAGAGTCGACCATAGAAAACTAGATGACGCTTCGATTTTAGAATAGATCTGGAGATTGCTTCTCCGCACTACTTCCATAACAGGTAAGGACTTCATAGATATTTTTATGAGGCAATAATAATTGTCGCTTTTGCAACGCTATTAAATTTCCGCTGAAAGTAAATAACCTACATATTTATGCTAGTAAAATTTATCATAATTTAATATGAGTAATACGAGCTCACAGTTGCCCCTTTTGGTAACCTTCATGTATTGGTTGTTATCGAGTTAACACCTAGTGTCCATATTATTAAACCCTCGACGATATCATTTTTATCAGTCCCAATAAAATATTGAGTTTCCTCCCTTCTTTAGCTACAACACTGCATCTTAAGTGCATTGGTCGTCCTATTTTTGTGGTTTAGTAAACGAAGCAGAGAAAAGACTTGGATTTAGGATTGTTAAGTTCAGATTTCGTCTATCACAATCGATAAGTAATACGCCAACCATTTTTTAAAATGTAAACTCTTACTGTCAAGCTTTAGAACGGCTTCAAAACAACCTCTAAAGTATTTAAAATAAAATTGCATGCTCTGATACCCACCGAAGACTTACAAATCTATTAGTTATATGTTACAAAATTGAATTGCAAACGGAATTGCAATGAACAGAAGAAAACAAGGTAATCTTATTGTGTGTTTGGACATGAGGAACTAAAAGATAGCAAAATTGTCGACAACCTTACGAAAGAAAATTTGGCAGCTTTCTTTTTTGGACCTGAACCAAATGCATTATAAATGGGTTGGTGATAAGGATGATTTCGGAAATCCTCGTACTAGAGAGGTGCTACTGATTTATGACAAACGAGACACTTTAATGCATTTGTTAGTAAAAGAACTAGCAACATTTCCGAGTTGCAAAAGAAACAATTTATACCTTTTAGTTTATCCTCTAAAGAAGGAATTAAAATTAATCGAAAGTATTTTTATCGTAGGGTTATAAGTCAGACTGTTTTGAAGACAATATCTCAAGAAATTGGGGCCGACTTATACATTTTGCAAAATTGTAATAGAAATCAGAGAAGGCTTACTGTTCGAATGCAGATTGGAGTAATCACTATTATTTTTCCAAAAGGTTAAAAGCTTCAGTAAATGTGTTCGAATTGAAAGCTTGAAAGACGTAAGTTTATATTTGAGAAGCTCGCGTTTTCACACAGCCAAACAACAAAATTTCTGAAGATATATGTACTTACGAAAGCACATAGGATTGTGCTTAAAATTAATACATTAACGCTTTTACAATTAGGATATTAACAGTTTGGTTAAATAAATTAACACATATTTGATCAATTTTGGCTTGTATATCCAGGACGTATATCATTTGCGGACCAGGGCGGATATATGCTATTAATTGTTGTATTAGGTAAACGCAATTATACGTCGATTGTAGGGTAAAGTATTAAGAAAGGTTGCTATAAATATCAGCTATCAGATTTATTAGTAATAATAAGTTAATAAACTGCCTGTAGAACAGAATTGGAGAAACACTGCATTGCTTCAATTACAGTACACCTTTTACAGATTTACATATATAAAAGATGGGTATAAATAAAAATTCTCAACTGCCTAAAACGAACATTTTTACTTCAATCTCGTCGTTTCGCCGAGTAACTTTTATTTTGCGTGTTTTTCAGGACGTAAATTGAAACAAGTTTACATTAACCGTGGCATTACTTTTATTGATAAAAGAATTGCTTTATGGATACCGATGCTTTTAGGGTGTGTATCTTCAGCCAAAAATCTTGTACGCCATAAACATGATTGGTATACAACTGACTACCCGCTCGAGAGCAATGCACTTTCGAATAGTGCATTGCTAGTTCAGGGGTCCTTCTATGCGGTAGGAGGTGTACTTGCCGAAATTTTCAGCGGCATTCACCGCTCGCGAACTACTCGCCGCCCCTTTCCTCCCCACTTCTTCTCCGCGTTCCCGTCTCAAACGGATGCAGTTCTTTTCTCCGGTACATAAAGGTCAGTGGCGTCGCAACAAAAAAATAACCGAAGATTTGCCTGAAGGTCCGATGTAGCTACTGATTTTTTCATTCCTTTCCCCTTATTATTAAATTATGTATTCTATAAAAATTTAACGTATTCATTTACATATTTTTTATATTGGAATTTTGGTGGTACTTTAACGAGCCGATTTTTAATCGTCCAGGCATTGCGTTACTAACTACACGTTCTTGTGCTAATCAATGCAAATAGTTACACGTTAAGATAAATCTTATGCAATATGCCCTTAAATTTGGATAAGGAATGTGGTAGTAGTTTTGCGCAAAAATGTGATGGGAAATTTTATGTATAATTTTGGGTAACCTGCAGTATTCTAGAATTATGCAAAAATTTTCGAAAAAAACTTTTGTAAATTGTGTATCATCGCAAGCTTTTTTGGTGGATATTAAGGATAGAAACGTCTTACAGGTTCCGCCAGTTTATGCGATTATTTGATATCGAAATTCCGCTAACCACATTGCGAATTTTCACAAAAAGACTAAACAAAATTCTCTTAAAAAATAGTAACAAAACAAAATGAATTAGCTCGGATCTAAACGAACGTATAGATTTATCCAGAGTAATAACTAAGGTTCGACAAACCACTGCATGATAAGTTATCATTAAGTAGTGTAAACCGTACTGACGCTGTTACTTCATTGATTGTCCCCAGTAACGTGTAAGGTGCGACATTAAAATTCGGAGTCACACTGTGAGTCTAGTTTACACTACTTAATGATAACTTATCATGCACTCATTTGGCGAACCTTAGTGATAACTCAAAATTCACTCTTGATTTAAGCTCCACCTAGTTATGATTGGGCACAAGTTTAATATATAAAATGATGTGCCATTTATGTGGAAAAGTCCCGAAGTATAAATGGGCAGTTTACCATTGGAATAAATACCAAAATCAATGATATCAGGTTGAAATTTGCCAACCAATTTTCCCTTCACATGTTGAAATAGTTGAGAAATAGTTATTTATGTGGCTAACAATATTCGTTGACGTTAAGTAAAACTCGTAAACAATTAGTTTGATAATGTGGAAAGGTATGAAATGAATTGACCACAACTTTTCCTATCGGTATAGCAGAAGTACATATTAGGTTCGTCCCAACACGGCACAAAATCAGTTTGTGAATCGTCGGGTACATGCGCAAGGCAAATTTGGCGTTTCAAATTTGCTTTGCGCATGTACATGTACCCGACGATTCACAAACTGGTTTTGTGGTGTGTTGGAACGAACCTATAATGCTATGTGAACCCAAATAAATGAAAGTTGGTAGAGGCCTATGCAAATTAACAGAGGGGTTATTATAGAATGTAACAATACCAAATCAACAAGAAGATGTGTTCAATTGTTTTGAGAAAGACAGATATTTCTTTATATAAAAATATATACGTGATTACAACTGAAAATAAAAATTCAAACATCAAAATATTATGAATGATCGTCTATTGATGCTTCTGGCAGTAGCCATGCAGACTCACCTCAAATAGAGATGGGGGCTAAAGTAGACTCGCCCCACGCAATTTGGTCTATTGCGCAGATGACGTAATATGTACTTCTGACAGTGAAGCTACTCCTGATCAGAGGTGATATACATTAGTCATGTTATCCCTAAAGATTTTTACCCAACTTGCTCAAAGGAACACGCTTTACTGCTTCCCAGTTCACATAACTGCTTGATACGGTTTTTTCCCTTAGAATGGCAAAATACGTATTTGAAGCTATTCGAACTGGCATAGAAAGTTCAAAAAGTATTTCGTTTGCCTTGAATCTAGATTACAAATTTTTGGTTTTCTAAAAAAATGTATATATTTGTTGTCTATTTTTTAGTCTATTGGTTCTTCAAATTTTCGAGGAATTCCTACAAATATATATGTATTACATAGTACTCGGGAAAAATATACTCTTATGTAAATATGTATACACATATGTTCTAAAAACTAGCCTATTTATGGTCGTTTACTGAAGGGTTTCAGTTTGTTATAATTTGAATTTGTTGTGTAAATCTGTTCTTTTAATCTCAGCGTGGTCAAATATTAAAACATAAATTTTAGATGCAATTTTAATTACAATATGTAAAGAATTCGTAAAAATCATTGGGAAATACATTTGATGCACTTCCTAATTCAATTTATTATTGGAACAAAACGAATCTCGAAAACACCCAAGTAACGTCAGTAACGCCCACGCGATGTTACTTATAATAATAATAAAGGTTGCAATATCCAGTGAATCATTTTAACTTGGAACCTATCAGTTGCATCCTTTCAGTTAGATATGACAAATATTTTATTGTATGTATACATAGACTTTTGCAACAACTTTTACCAATCTCCGAATAACAATTGTTACAAAAGACATAATCAGCATTTTGACTTCTTACCGCTACTTTGATAATGAAAATCACAAGCCCCAATTACGATAAAGGATAAATGAACTAATGTTTAAGATATCGAAAACTAGTCGTCAAGATGGGGGTCGACAAACTTGCGGACTTTTTCCCATGGTAACTCTAATAGATCACTTTTATCCCTATGACATGTAATACGAATCTGCTGGACTCTGGAGAAACTCGATTAATTCGAAAACGATTTTATGATTATATAGTTTCCGGAAGAGGAGAAATCGTTCATAATAGTATGATACCTTCATATGGTAATATTATTTATCAACATTTCGTCCGCAATTTTTTTTTTCAAGACTATGTGCAGAAGAGGAGACTAGCATGCATTATCTGTGCCTCTGAGGAACTGAAGGAACTCGACAATACTCAGATTTCCCTTTATGTAGGACATAGGGTTGCATGAAGGGAAGTGGGTGTTATTAGGGAACGACACAAAGGGTATAATGCTCAAATGCCTGGACTATTGGTGACCAACCCTGAAGGAATAAATGAATAAATGAAGACAATTTGGACTATATACTCACAAAAAGACCGTCTTATAATTCCAACACAGTGAGAAATTAACACTTCGCATCCACTTTGAGGGTTCATAATTCAAAAAGTAAAAAACCTTTACTTAACTGTTTTTCGACCCATCTTCGTTATTTTATCCTTAAAATCTATAGTTAGGCGTTGCAATATCAAGGTATCGGGTATATTGCATCTAATTAGAATTTGTTTAACTGTACATTCTAACATTTTTTTCTTAAGGCGAAATGAAATTAATGTAACGAATATTACCAATGTAATAACATTGTATATCATTAGTAGTAATTTTAAACAGATTACTTTGGGTATAGATCCGTATAGAAATTGATTTTACGAGAACTGTGTACTAAAATGCACGAATGGAATATTGGTTGCCTGCGGTTAAGGCTAAAGAATCTGCGAAATTCATAATTTATTATCCAATGCAATGTAATATAATACATAGATTCATAGATAGATAACAAACGAATTGAAAATGAGCCAAACACAATGCAATCTTAAATAAATATGCTTTTGTATAATTGATATTGCATCCTATATGTGAAATTGCAACGTTAACTGGACAAGAATTCGAGCAGTTAATAAAGTAACCCTTATCACCCCAACTGTGGTTAGCAGACATCACCAATGCATGGGGTTATAGTCCTAGTTTACTAAACACTATGTAAACAGTTACAGTTGGTTGAAGGGATAAGGGTTGAACGTGAGGAGATAATCGAGAATCTTCAAAGAATTTCGAACTGAATTTATTTCGTTAAAAATTTTTCTAAAGCTAAATGCTTTCTTTTGCACCAACAAGTAATTGAGACATTGCAACCCTCCATTAGAAAATTGCCAATTTATTCACTAGATCCCAATATCCAACTTCATTTAAGCACTCATAAATTCGAACAAATTATTGAAATCAGCTATAGCGTAAACTTTCAGTTTCTATGTTGGTAGAAACTGCACACCCAATGCTAACTCAATACTATGCATATCCTAAAAGCAGAAACAAATTCTGAAATGAGGGAATTAGTACGTGCTTATATCAAGATGCACCGATAATTAACTATGTATATATTTTCAAATTCATAAATATTTCATATATGATATATTCGACCTTATTTTTCCCGCATTTATAAAAGGATTACCTTATCACTATTTAGAAGATGCGTGTGTAGTGGTTGTGAGACTGAATCTACGCTTTCTTCGGTATGTAGTACGCCATCGTATTGCTTACAATCTCTTCGTCTTCTGTATTTCCTCCATAAAATCCTACAATTAAGATGGAAATTTAGATACATAGACGCGTCAAATTGAAAAGTATTGACACTTTAGAAGAGAATTGTGTATTACAGCGATCATCAGAGAATAGCAATGATTATAGCAAAATCACAACAATGGCTGGAAGCACAAGGGATAGCAAGAAAAATAGTCGAAAATGTTGACAAATGCAAGTACTTAGGAACGATAGTGAATGAAAGCAATAAATATAGTTCGGACAGTGTTTAATAAAATAAAGGAGATCTACAACTTAAACCAATAATGCTGAGGTGTTACATCTTTTCGGTACTGTTTTATGGTATGCAAGCCTGGACGTTTTTTCTCTAGTACTACAGACCTTTGAGATCTAGCCTTCAGACTTCATATTTCACTCAGATTTACAACAAAATTATTCACAATAGTTCTCCACTGCCTCCCTTTCCGATCACCAACACGCACTCGCTTCAGGTCCTTCTTTGCTCTCTCTATTCGCCTCGTTTTCGGTCTCTCTCTCCGCTTTCTTCCAATTAGTCTTTTACATAATACCAACTTGGGCGTTCTCTCACTTGTCATTTGTTCTTTGTGTCCTAACCATTGCAGTCGTTGTGCCTTTACATATATTGTGATTCTGGGTTTGTTCTTCTTCTCCAGTCTTCTGCAGTATTTATTCCTCCGAGAATGTTTCTTAATATCTTACGTTCCCATCTTTCTAATTGGTCTTCTTCTGTTTTATTGAGCACCCACGTTTCACACGCGTACGTAGCTGTTGGTCTTATTATCGATTGATATAATCGTAGTTTGGAGACCAAACTAGACAAGACTACTAAATAGATATTTAGATTTCATCAACGTTCTGAAGCCACCATATTTCTGGTTTCCTTTCGATTTTCTTGCTTGAATTTTCGTGTCCATCCTTCTTCTATAAAGCCCACGAAATATGTAAATTCTTCAACATTACCAAATTCAGAAATCTTACGGCTCCCAGTAGTTATCTTCAAGTTCTTGTTTTTTCTTATTCATCCCCATAATCATATATTTTGTCTTCTCTTCGTTTATTACTAGTCCGTGCTTTCTTATTTCGATTTCTAATTTTGTCACAACTCTCAAATTCCTTTTTTGTTTTGCGCAATAATGTTGCCATCTGTATAGCCAAGATATTGATGGACATTCCTGCAGATTAGTTCTCTCTTTTCTATTAAACTGTTTCTTATAACTGCTGCTATAATTTAATCAAACAAAGTTTTAAATAATAGGTCGCAGTGGCTTAAGCCTCTTCTCACTTGAAAACTCTCCGATCATTATCCATTCCACATCACTTCATTTTTTGCTCTTCTCAGCGTAATTTCCGCGAGTCCTGCCAACTTTAGACGTTGAAACATTGCCTGGTACATTTATGCGCATCATACGCCTGATTGAAATCGATGGCGCACTAAAACTTTGATTTGTTGTAAATTCATTACTACGGTAGCCAATTTGATTATTCCTCAACATATTTTTGTTTATTTCATGTTCGCTTAGGCGTTTTTCTTTTTTAAATCTTATCGGTTTGGTTACTTTTTTATGGATTGGATATACTCGCGCTTCTGACCATTTTGTTGGCATTTGTTCCGTTTCCCAAACTCGCTTTACCAGCTCTGTTTTATGTAGTTGATCAGCACCTGCTTCTAGAAGTTCTATACTTATTAATTTGCTCCCGGGTTTTTGTTGTTTTTCAGTTTTTGAATACCACCTATGATTTCTTGTTCTATTGCTTGCATCTCGACTTGAGAACTTATTTAGTCTGTTGTTTTTTTCCCATCACTACTTCCGTTTAGCAACTGGTCAAAAAAGCTTTATTATTATTGTTGTTGTTGTTGTTATTATTATTGTTTAAATGTGTTCCTTCTCTCGTTCTCAAATTAATCATTTTGTTTTGACGGTTTTTCTTTTGCGTTATATCTTGACAGAACGATCTCTTTGCTTTAAAAATTTTTTTCAATGCTTTGAATTATCCTCTCGTTGTGTTGTGTTTTAAGGCTCTGCATATGTTTTGTAAGGTTCTCTGCTGCTCCTGATTTTCTTTGTTTACTGCTTTGGTTCCAACTGGTTAACATTGTTTTCCTTTTGTGTCTGCTAGTTCCTAACATTCTTCACTGAACTATGCTTTTCTTTTCTATCTCGTACTGTTTCTGTTTGTCCTGTTCTCATACTCGATGATATCCTTGCAAGCTCTTTCTATTACTGATTTTGTTTCTTCCCGTTTTGATGCGAATCCTGTAGATTGTGTAACTTTTTATAACTCTGTCTTTTTGCCTCTTCGTATTGTCTTCTGATTTCTTCGGTTTTAGTTGGTTTACATCGTATTTTCGAAGATTGCTTTCCTTAACCTTCCTATACTCACATGAAAATGAAAGACGTATACTATACTATATAAGTCGGTCTCACAGACCGTATGCGTGAGTATAGGAAGGTTAACTGTTCCCACCTCCTTTCTTCGCATCTTCCTATACATGTTATTCACATTAGAAAGTAGTCTGAATCACAATCTGCCCCTCTCGTGCTTCTGACGTTTATGATTGGCCTTTGATTTTTCTGTTTTATCAGAATATGGTCAGTCTTGTTGGTCGTTTTTCTCTCGGCGGAAATCCATGTGCCTTTGTATTTCTTTCCTCTTCAATTGTGTGCTTTTTATCACTAGGTTATGTTCTGAAGGAAAGCTTCGGCCGTTTCATTTGTTTCCTCGTGTTTGTCGTCTTACCCCGCTATCGTCTTGTATATGCTTTCTTTACCCTAATTAGTATTATAGTCATTCATGAGTATCTCTATATTATACTTTGGTATCGTTCCATATTCTTCTGTTATTATTTCGTAAAGTATTTGTTTTTCATCTTAATTTTTACCTTGTGTAAGTGAATGTACATTTATAATACTTGTGTTTCTTCTATTACCCCTCAATCTTATGTAACACATTCTCTCTGATATTGGTTTGAAGTTTATTATCTTTTCTTTCATTTGTTTTAGAACCGATGCCATCGTTTATCTCTGCTTTTCCATTTGTTTTTTATACTCCTATCACATCAGTTTTGTATGTTTTCATTTCTATTGTTATCTCCTTTTCTTTTTGTAATATTGAGTCATTGCCTTGTTCATTGTTATTGTCGTCATCTTTCTACTTTTTCTCTCTAATTTCTTTTTTACCATCCTCTTCTTTTTATTTTTCTAAGCTGTTCATCCAGGGCGTTTCCTTCTGGCGATCTTTTTAGAAGTGATCATTTCAGACCGGGTTTATTCAATTCTTTACCCACTATCCACACCAATAATCATATCAATGAAAATATAAATTGTATTCGTCTAACGAGTATTTAGCAAAAATCTGGTGCAATGAGATTTTTGCAAAAGCTTTAGTAAATATTGCAACGATATGTATAAATTCCAAGCGAGATAAATTAAATGTTAAATATACAAATGTTTATTGTTTTTGTCACTCTAATCTGATTTAGTACTCGTGAACGATACATAAACCGCAGCGAATGTTTTCCTTTTAAATAGATATTCGAACAGTAGTTTGCATATGCAAATTCGATTTTACAGTTAGAAATTTGATCGATTCTGTGATTTACGCATTAGTGTACCTTTTAGTGTACCTTCTTGCGGGACATAATGTTTAGATAATTTAATCTTCAGTAGAATCACCGGTGCAGGATATGTTGCGTTTTATACTTGGTGACTACGATTTAATTTTGGAATATCACAAGGAAAGAGACGTACAAGTTCTCTGGGAGAATAGGATTAGATTTTGTATAAAATAGTTATCGGTTCTAGCATACCGATTTTGATTCGATTGAGTATTTCGTCGTTCTCGGCGAATAAAAGAGAAGTTAATTGCTAATGATTTCTTTCTTTTGAGGACAGAAACTTAATAATGGAACCGCCTAAAACCTAGGGGCAGGAATATGTCATACAGATAACCTTATGGGAAAATTGGCAACGGCAATTAGCTTTAAATGGAAACGATTCCCATATTAGGGGAAGAAAAGTAGCAATAAAGTGTGCAACACGCAAGGGTTTACGTAAATCCATTGAGTATGACATCTGTAGAACTTATCTGTGTTAATGCCAAAGTATGGTATTCTATTATTTTTGCTAAAATACGCATTGATCTTGCAATTATTGATATCACACAGAACAAACTAAAGGAATCTTAAAATTTTAAAGTTCCTTTTGGTACCATATATACACTCTTGTAACTAGCTGTAATAACCGTATAACAATGTTTCCAAAAATCCAAATTAAACAATTTGAAACCAGAAACGTTTAATTTGAATATGTTCCAGTTAACTTCCGAGTAATCTATACCCTATTAAAACCTTAAATCTGGGAGCGACTTTATATAAATTATTTGCTTATTCAGCTACCCTCGGAAGTCCAAGACGTTATGTCTTTTTAATCCGTTTTGCTCGGCGGAAACGAATAGAAATGGAAAATTCGAGACAAAATTAGATAAATACTGAGCCTTACCTTATACCGAATGCAGACAGAAGCGATATTATTAACGGTATCAGGGTCGCAAAGCATGCCAGAAATAACGTCTGAAGATCATTCAGTCCTAAAAATACAAAAATATTAATCAATAAGTAGCATCTACTATTTTTACGTATCACATTCCACATTTAAGCAAAAATGTTATAACATTCGTGAAATGTTACACATTTTAATTTGTTAGTTTTAAATTAGATTGTTTAACCTTTGCAGAAATTTTCTCACTTAGATCTTGACGTACTGTTGTAAGTAATTGAGAAAATCTGATTATGATAAATATTGAATTCATTCGCTACCGCTAAATTACCAAATTATAAAATAATTTACCTAAACTTCCAGGATCTCTCAGTATAAGCAATCATTTCCTTTTATTTCTTTTTTAAATTTATGTAGCTGAAAAGCACCACGCTCTAGAAACCATATCGTCAATACTTTTACTTTGACTGACTTAAAGCTACCGTTAATACTTTTTAAGTAAATAACTGAGATACTATACAAGACAATCAATGTGGATTTAGGAAAGAAAGAAGCACACAAGATTTAATATTTATGATAAAACAAGCAAGTGAAAAACTAATTTAAAAAAGGAAATAGATATTTGTTTTATAAATTTAGAAAAAGCTTTCGATCGTGTAAGATGGGCAGACGTATGGAAAGCCCTAGAAAAGAGAAATATAGATAAAAGAACAATAGGCTTAATAAAAGAGATGTATAATACAAATACAGTAAGAACCAACAACAAAGAATCTAACGAGTTTAGAACTAAGATAGGGGTAAAACAGGGATGTGTGCTTAGTCCATTGCTGTTTTCGATTGTACTAGAAGAACCCTTAAAAAATGACAAAGGACAAATGAAATCACTAAAATGGGTCACTGGAAATTAGTGATATTAACTTGTGTGAATTGATATTTGCGGACAGTATGGCAATTCTAGCCGAGTCAGAACAAGCGCTTCAAAGGAATCTCGAAATCCTAAACAAGGACATTACGAAGATAAATATGAAAATAAACATCGGAAAGACCAAATTAATGATTATTGCAGCAGAGAAGAGGGAACATCAAAATCGAAGGAAGGGCAATAGAACAAGTTAATAATTAGAAATATTTAGGAACAATAATACAGTGGGACGGGAGCAAGAAATTAAGGAAAGAATGAAAAAAGCGGGGAGAATATTTTATACGATCAGAACTACGTTTTTGGGAAAAACCGGAGTTTCAAAACAGATCAAAACTGAAATAGTGAAAAAAGTAATCAACAATAACGTATAGTAGTGAGACCTGGACAAAGTCAGGAAAGGTCAAATCACGAGTGAACGCCATAGACATGAGTTTCCTAAGATGAATAAAAAACAGCACTAAGAGAGACAAGATAAGAAATGAGAAATACTAGCAAAACCTAGGAATTAAACCTATATGGAAAGTAATGGAGGAGGGTCAGTTAAGATGATTCGGCCATGTGGATCACGATCACGAGTGACAGGAAAAAACAAAAAGGAAGACCAAGAAGAAGATGGAATGACGACATCAGGGAAGCAGTGACAGAAAGAGGAATTAAGTGGCAAGGAATGAAGAATTAGACCAGAGACAGAAAACGATGGATAGAATTATGTAGAAAATAGGAAACTCAACCTCACCCAAACCTTATACCGGAAGGTAGATAGGCGTAGGGTTAAAAATAAATACATAAAATTTTTTTAAATCTTTGCTTCTACGTCGTAGAAAATTGTGAAACTCACCTTCAATGTTTCTTTGAAAGTAATTATTACACGTAAAAACTAACAGAAGCCTTAATGTGCTTCACAAATATATTGAAGGTTTTCTACGTTTATAAAGCAGAACATACACGTTGTATAATTTTCGGAACAATTTGAACCAAATCAAGTTACATCGTCTCATTTACCCTCTAACCTCCTCTTTCCTTCATTTAAGAAAGGTAATACGAAGACACTCTAAGTACCCTAAAGTCTTTTTTCTCGTTATGACATCGACTATTCCTTTCAATTTCGCGGAAGCCAAATGGAGAAAAAAATAAAGTCTATTTCCCAAGCACTTCAAAGACTTCCGCTACGAATAACCTTCTAATAAAAATATGAATCGTTTCATTTTGTTCCCATTTTTCGCACGGAGAATTTCCTTTGAAGCAATTTTCATTTATTTTCGCCCCCGCGTCTATTCCATTTAGAAGAATTACCTGATTCGGCTTCGTCTTCGATGTAATAGCCCGTTCCGTTGAACAATTTGTCCCTCCTCGATGTTGCACCTGTTAAATTATAACTGGCTGGCGACGATCCCGGTATATAAAGGAAATCTTCCGGCAGTCCGGTCGCATTGAACGCTGATAAATTAATATGTCGTCCCGGAACCTCTGTGGAATTCATCCTTTCCTGGGTACACGCTTGAATTTGAACGGTGTCTTCATAAATGTGGGATGTTCGCGCTGGGTACGAAACAATCTGCCTACGGAAAGGAGAAAATTTAACAGCGCATACGAATTCGCATAGAGAGTTTCAGGAAATAGTTTGCAAATAAAAGAGAGGGAATGTTTAATAACAGGTTTATTGTAGTCGTATTATTTACAACTCGCGAATATTTCAAGTACTTCCGGAAATAATTTCACGTTATTACTAATACCTATATTGCATCGTAATAATACACAATAAAGTTTGGTTTAATTTCAAACGATTTATGTAATTTTACCGTTGCATGTAGACTAAAAAAGGTCACCAACCTAGTTACAACCTAGAGTCATAGTTTTCTCAAGCGAACGGCATGTGACTTAGCCACAGGAAATTTTTAGAATTGACAAATGGCCCGGCAAAATGAAATTGAGTCCTGGTGGTACTAGGAATTCAGACGCATCAGTCTCAGCGACGGTGAGCCATCGATGGAGGATAGCAGTAGCCCAGTAAAATATGGAGCTGTGTGTCAGCTGATCAAGGAAGATTAACATTCATACAAAATTGAAAGGCCTCAACTCAAAAGATCCTGCTTGATAAATTGGGTATAAGAGAGTTAATTTCCAGTTGGCGTCTTTTAACGGAAGAGCTAAAAGGTGGCTCACGTCAATTAATGCCGAAAAACTGGGTTTGTTCAACAGCCGAAGCTCGGAAAAGGCTTGCAGCATCCTTAGCGGTAAAGAATCGCGAATTTAATCCTATGAAGCTGATAATAAACATCAATTCGCTGTTTGAGTGTTGTCAATGCGAGAAGAATCCAATAGAAGTTATCCATTCTCGCAATGTATTGAAAAAGATAGTCACAACATTTGTCACAAAAACAGATCTTGTAGCTGCTATTTCTTTAGAAGATGGAAGAACGGTTAACGCTGTGTGGCATATCATTGCATGTCTACAAAATATAATTTCCGTATTCCGTAAATCTAACCCGACATTAGGAATTATCCTCTACCAATACAATGCCAGTTCACATACAGCTGGATGGACAATTCAGTGTCTAGAGCAAAGTTTAAAGTATTAGTTGATCCTCCTTTCCGTTCCCGACAGTCAAGGATGTGCTATGTGGGTCAAGGATTCCAATTGCCGGAGGACACGCTTTTAATTATCTCAAATGAAGAATGCAACGATTGCTTTAACATTTAGTGTAAAAGGATCTGAAAGTCTAGAAATTTTGAGAAGGATATTTTGAAAAAGGAATACTAAAGCACGTTCAGCCGAACTATTGCCCGGTTTTGTAAGTATACGCAACGGTAAGAAAACATAAAATATATAAAATTACCCTTGCCACACCTTTCGGAAAAAACCCAGGTACATATTTCGGCAACTAAGTTGCCATCCTGGGGAATTCAGTATCACTATCGAATCCGGCTAATGCACAAGACGAACACTATACAACGAACACTGTACAACACTAAAGCACTGTACAATGAACATCACACTATGAACACAGAACACACCAAAACACTGTTGAGATTGAATTCCCAGTATGGGGAACTAATTCTAACCTAAATTTCATGCTCTATGGAGCATGTCGATACGGTTAAATGATCCTAGACTACATCTAAATTTAATTAAAGTGCAAATTGGAATAGGTCCTCCATCTGCATTCATAATTGTCTCTCTATTATTATACTTCCGTAGCTATCCCTATTATTTTCTACCGCCTTAATTAATTGTAACCTTTCCATTGGCATAGCGTGTTTCTTGTCCCAATTATGTCGGGCCACACTTGATTTGTCAAGCCTGTTGGATCGAAAGTGAGCAATGTGCTCCTTGTGTCCTGGTACGATTGATAGCTTAATTTGTCCAATGTATTTTATGCCATATTTCTGGCAATATATTTCGTAGATACCTGACTTTTTATTTATTTCACTCTTAATCTTGGCATTTCCTAAAAGATTAAATAATGAATTAGCTGATTTATATACGACCTGGAAATTAAACTGTATGCAAACTTTGGGAAGAGCCTTAGTACAATGATGGAATGGTAATTTAATAAATTTCTTGGTTGATTCTGGTTTATCCAAAGTCAGGCTCGTGGTTTCCCTAATTACGGGTTTGAAATTTTGATTCAAAATTAAGTTATCAATCAACTTTGCTTCAAAACCATTGTATTCGGCTATGTTTCTTATGTATGTAAGTTTTCTTTGATATCTTTCTGTTGTGGCGGGAAAGTTTAGTAGCTGATATACTAGAAAATTAAGAGGGGCATTTTTTCCTGAAAACTGGTTAGAATCTTCAGTTATAGACCTGTCTCCAAATTGGTGTTACTCCTGATTAGTATTAGATATCTAAAAATTGAATTTCGTTATTTTTCTCTTTTTCTATTGTAAATTTTAGGGTGTTGAATTTAAAATTTAATTCATCCAAAGAGCCCTGTAATTTATATTTTTTTAATGTCAAACATGGCAAATATATCGTCTAGCTATTTAATCCAAATATTCGGGAAATACCTAGCATCCTTTTTTAAGTTGAATCTCAAAATTGCTCATAAACAAATCGGCCATAAATAGTGACAAACTATTGCCCATCGAAGTCCGGTGCTTTTGTTCAAAATATTTGCCCTCAATTTGAAAACAGTTTTAGGACATGCAAAGAGTTGTTAATTTGATATATTCTTTTATTCTTGGCGTACTCATATCATTTTTATGGAGTAAGTTTTCCAAATATTTTAAAGTGTCAGGAATAGGTACTGATGGAAATAATGAAGTAATATCGAAAGATACCAAAATCTCGCGTGTTTTAATTTACAATTTTTAAGTTTCTTAATGAATTCTGTTGTCTGAATATGTTTCTGGTTTGTTGAATCATCCTGGGCAGAGGATTTTTAACTCAATATATGGTCCTTGCGAAGTCATTTCGTTAATTCTGCTAAAATGATCTTGCTTCTCCAAAATTAACGGTAAGAAGACAACTCTCGTATAGTGACGAAGATTAAAGAGGGGCAATATCAGAATTTATTTACTAAATTTCATTTTGGTGAATTTTCCCTATGAAGTTATCAGCTTTTAGTTTATGAGAGGTTTTTATGAAAATGGGATTTCTGTGTTCTGCTCTGCTTGGAAAATCATAATTGTTTATCATTCTTCGCTTACAGTTTAAAAGAAGACACGTCTTAATAAATAATAAAATGTTTTATAAACATTAGTAACTGCAAACGTAGTACATATTTTCTTTAGAAAATACAACAGCTATGCTACTTTATTAGTTCAAAAATTATCTGTCTCCTCAGGTTGTTCTGTCTGTTTCATTAGTATTATAAATGTGTACATTTTCTAAAGGCTACTTCTTGAAAAATTATCCGAAGTTGCCGTCGGCGATGTACATTCAATACTTTGCAGCGTACTATATCACGAGTAATTTAGTCCGAGAACTGCTGAAAAGCTAATGCATCATGTAAGAAATTTCCTGCGACAGGAGCCGGGAAGAAAATATACGACAGGAGAATTTGTATAGACTAACAACTACAAAAGTATGCGCGTCTCTTGAATCGAAAAATAGGGTATAGATCCGAACTCGAACAAAAGTTGTATCTATTTTCATATTTCCTTTGTCGAATGTTGAAACATATTCGGTTTTATTTAAATCAAATATGAGATATTTTTTGATTAATAGGCTAATCGTAAGAAATCGTGTAATATATTTCAAGAAAAAACGTCGCGTCTTCATGTATGGGAACAACTGTATAATGCATTTTATTATATTTGCTTTTAATTTTTTATATATAATACATAATAGTGTGACTGACAGTTTTTTTATTACTAATCCACAAATGTTTTGAAGAAAACTTTAATTCAAGATTCTCGAAAATGAGAATTCGTGCAGCGTTTCGGAGATGGCTAATAATGAATTTGGAATAGCTAATTGACTTACATACTGTATAACAGGTAATCTTGACAAAATTGAATTAAACACCGTCAAACTTCGAGACTAATTACGGCGCGTTCGTAATAATGTAACTGACAATCAAAACTAAATTTTAGGATAATATGGTCAGGTTTTTTTACTAACCACAAATAATTTCAACAAAACTTTGATTCATGGTTTGGGAAAATGGGAATTCGTGTAACGTTTCAGAGACGGCTAGTGGTGAAGTTGCAGTAACTAATTGACTTTCACATTGTATAATAGGTAAACTTCACAAAATTAAATTAAACTCTGTCAAACTTCGCCACTAATTACAAAGTATTCGTAATAAATCCTTATATATTATGGATTTTAGCCAGGGCGATGCAAGCCATCAATTTTAAATTATTTCCATTTATGTAATACTTTTGTTTCCCACCCAACTAACATTAAAGGAATCAAAAGTTAAATGTAATTTAGGACTCCCATCACGAAATTTTGAGAAACGGTTCATTTAAAACAAAGTGCGGGCACATCATTTCAGTTTATTTAAATTAGAAAACTTCTAATTACATTCTAGCTACCAACAAGATACATGTTCAACTAGAAGCCGACCAATCGATCTTCAGCGATTGTTATTTAAATGAAATTCGAGGCTTCGCAAACAAACACAAAGTGATTTTTCTACGCGAAGGGCGATAGAACAATTGGATGAAACGAATGTCCTTTGCAAATGAGTGTCTATTCAAATTTGATTGATGGTTCAACATGTTCCCCGAACATACATATTACTTCCTAAAAACGTAATTTAGTCATTCCGGGTCGGTTTAATTTTGTCGATGATGCGTTTAAAGGTATCCATTTTGAGATCGTAAACGAGTTACTGTTTTCTGTTTTTGAGATTAATAACGTTTCAGCATTATTTCGTTTTGATTTTAATTAATTTTCAATGGGTTTTTTATATTATTTTTGTAATCGTAAATTAAGTAAGTTTTGTTATGTAAAATCTAAAAGTGTCTCGTACCTGACAAATTGGTGTTCTGAATAGATTTCTGCTTTATTTCATTCAAACAAATTGGGTAGCGTTCTTTTCTATTTCTTATTCAATTGGCGTCAGAATAAAATCATTCTAGTCTGAAACCAAATTGCGCAAGTCGCATTTGAAAAATTACTGCGGCTATAGAATTCAACCGTTATAAATGTTGGCAAATTCACAGAATCACTTATAAAGTTAGAATTGTACGTATTCCAGGTCAATTTCGTAGTAATACATACTTTTGATTACCTGAAACTGCGGGAGAATTAATTATAATTGGAACAGATATTGAAATAGTTCCTAACATTCCATTCGTAGATCTTTGAAATGTAATGGTGTCAGATCAGAAATAGCCTCCCAATCACTATTTCGCAAGTTCACTAGAGCGATTAATTAACTTTCTTCTTAAAAAATCTTAGAATCTTAGAATTCCTGTTTTATGGGGAAAATATCCCTTTTATTTTGAAGTTGTTTCTTTTCGAAAAGAGCATTTAGTTCGAATATTAACACATCACTCAATAAGTAGGATGGCGAAACTATTGACAAATCCATATGATTTTTAGGAGCTACCAAGCTTCAAACGATACGTGTCCAAATTTTATGACAATCTGACGTTTAGTTTACATATTACGGTGGTTTTAGAAACGCTACTTTTGTGTGGAAAAATCTGAATTTTGTGTGTTGATAAAGCATTGCTTCTTAATGGGGAAAAATACGGTTCAAACAAAGCAATAACTTGACAGATGTTATTCGGGCTCTCACAAAATGGTTTTAGTCGATCCTAAATTGAAGTTTCCTGAGACAGCTGACACATTAAAGATATCAGAAGGCAGTGCATTCGCCATTTTCCACAAATATTTGAGTACGTAAATTTTTGTTATCGTTGCTTCCACTCCATTATATAAACAGCGTTTATTTTGTGCATAATAAATTGGTAATCCATAGAGGACGTTGAAATAATTGGAAATCGAATCAAACCATCTGGACGTTTCCAAAACTATAAAATTACTTTTCATAGGAACGAGATATTCAACTTTTACTTTAAAAAGGAAAGAAGTATTCATCAACTAAAGACTTACCGAAGATGTATAACTACCACATTTTCAAAATAGAGCTCAAGAATTCATTTTCAAACCAAGCCATTTGTTTTTACCGGTAAGAAACGACACATTTATCTCTTGATTTATATAACTAAAGTGATAAGATAAATTACATTTGTTCCATTTGTTTCATGAAATTTTGCTACATTGCCGTGTAATTTTATACCCTGCAAGTATTTGCTGTACTTGAATTATGATGCGTTTTTTTCTGTTGTTCCAACAAAAGACAAATATCTATGTATTTACATTCAACAGTGAGAAAATTATTTCCTCAATTATACTCATCTTTATGTATCACAACAAATTTATTTATTTTATTGTTCTAACTAGGTGTTACCGGAACACTTTCGTAAATATTAGTTTTATAAGCTACCTATGTATGTAATAATAAAGTTAGCATGAAATTATAAAAAGTAGTTCATTTACATTAATAGAAAATAACATCGCTGCCATCAGGATGCGTAAAACCAACTATTTCATTTACACAAACTGCATAAACTCCGCTCATTTTTCAACATTTTTTTAGAATACGAATGAAATTTTTCAACTGAAAATTGAATAGAATTGGCTTTTACTTGGTGACGATCTATAATAATAAGGAATAAAACTCGTACAGTAAAAACACTTCACTATATTTAACACAAAGGAAATGTTTGTTTCGCCGACACAGTGGCTTCGAGTTTTATTCCTTATTATAACTGAAAATTTGTTCTGTTTAATATGGCAAAATTAAAAAAACTTGCATATTTATATTTCATTAGTATCATCGACGCAAACTGATTATGTAGGTACATATTGTGTACGTACATGTGTACAGAAAAAGATATGTATTGTGTAGTGTTTTGGAATATTTTATAACCTACAAGAAATACTAGTATCAGAATATTCAAATAAATTTATACTTAGTAGTTCGTAAATTGAAAAAATCAAGAAGTGGAAGTACCAGTTATCTTAAGATTCAAACAACATTCTAAAATGCGGTCTTAGTAATTGAATTAAATTTAATAAACACTTCGTAGCTTGCCAATCTGAGTAAAATAATATTTAATGTACGGCACTTTTAGTAGTTGAATTCTTGCTGACAAATTACATTTCAGGGAAGTTTGTCAGCAGTTCTAAAATCTCAAACAAAACTTGAAAATTGCTCAATTCTGCACTACTTTGCAATCTACTCATCAATTGATGTGATCACTACCGAAATTTTAATATTTCAAATTTTGGAAAAGTTGAAGCCACATGTACTGGTAGTAGTAATAGTAGATAACCAAACAACCTGGATCGCATATTTATTGATAAAATGCAAAACATTTGTATATTGCAGAATTTAAGGACGGGCTAAGATGAGAATTTTGTGAAAACTTTCATATACGATACAAGTATATAGATAACCTCATCACTTTGTCAACTTAATTTAAATATGTTTTAAATATATACAGACACCTAATGAAGAAGAAGCTTCTCAGTTACACATATTTGTTAAAATATAATCTTATAACATCTAACTCCGTTGGTGCTATGTCCAATAAAACGCCAGAAATGGCAGTATTCCATTTTAGAAGTAGTGTAGCTACTAGCATTGACAATAGAAGAAGAACAGTAGCAATAGTGATGGCTTTCGTAAAGTTTTCGACGACAATAACCACGAAATTATATTGAGCAAGCTAACATACCTGACATACCTAATTGGAAACGCGTTGTGTTTCTTTATATCGTATTTGCAAAATTGGCTTCAACAAACTGTGAATGATACTAATTCCGTTGAATAAAGCACGAATTTCTATCAATTGACAGAATTATGAACGCTGAAGTACCTCGAAGATCGATACTTGGACCTAGCTTGTTTCTTATTAATGCTGAGGTTAATTAGCGAACCATTTTATTAATACGCCTACGATACATCATCTATTATTGTGTGTCTGACAATCATGAACAATGGAGAATGGGGATCTATTGTTAATAAACAGATTGGCAATTAAGCTAGAAGCAATACAAGCATTATAATAACTTCAAAAAAGAAGAAAATAAAAAAGTTCTCAATATCATTAATTTCAGAGTAGAATATCTTGTACCTATCGTTTCCAACAGAAAATTCTTAGATATCACGAGAGGTACTAACTTATCTTGAAAAACGCACACACATGTATGTAAGTGCTGTGGTTAGAAAACTCAACTGAATGTATTATGTCATTTGTCGTCTACCTTGATAGGTAAGAACTAAGGAATTGAAACTTCCATTAAACCTACTGTAGGTTGAAATACGGTATCGTGGTATCTTAGATACGTTTGAACCAAAACTAATACATTACCGGCCTCATTTTCAGCTGCGTAGGATATTGGCTCACAGCATTGGACTTGCAGTTAGCTCAGTTAACCAAATTTGTTTATACTATATGGTGCCCGACAAGTACTTTCTTGACAGAACGAGATACTCAAGACCTTGCCATCCCCTTAAAATGAGAACAAAAGATACAGCTACTAAAAATTTTAAAAAATTATACCAAGAGGAGTTACAACTTGAACATTCTCACATTCCAGAGCAAACTGAATAGATATACACCTCTGTCTATTTTAAGTTTTTACCTGCGTCATTGTTTTGTCCTAGGAGTAAAACAATTTATTAATTTGATTATCTTTCTGAAATGCTGTCGGTGAAAAGAGAACCACGATTTGCGCTTGTCTCACAGACATAGATCTATGGACAAAAATTGATGACGTAGGAAAAAACTCTGAATAGACAAAGTTCTATTATGTTGGAACTCTACTTTTGTCCTTTTAATGATTGTATGAATACGTAACTGTTTTATTACGACTATAATTTTGTCATTTTGCTTACACGACTTTAGTGATCAAAGAAATAGATATTGTTCATAAAAATAATACGACGCCAATAAAACCTGCCATAATATTGTAAAATGGTCAGAAATCCCTTAAAATTTTATCGGTTATCAATTTCAGTTTGCGCAGAGTGACGAAGATCTTTTGCGCGGCAAAACAAACTATTAACTATATTAAATAAATTAAATCGTTTCAATCTCAATCTCATTGTAAATTAATAGATTCGTTTGAGGTTGGAATATTAATCAAGGGAAAGGCAATCTTAGGACTGATCTGATAAAATCTATGAGGATTGTAAGATAGTCAATAGTATTTAAAGAGTAAGAAAATGCTCGAAGGAAAAGTAGAGGAAGCAACTCAAATGAAACGGTTAGATTTACTACACGTCAATCGGTGTGATGAGGATAGAAAGCACGAATGACCGATTTTCAAGACTATTTGCTTGATGTCCAGCATTGTGCGTCGGTTGTCTATTACTATTAACATTTTTTAAATATTTCGCATTGTATTACTAATAACAATCAACATTTGCGTTCAGTTACAATAATAAGGGATTATCTTCAAGCAGGCTAATTATTTCTCCTATTCTTTTATAACTTTACTGCGTCGATTTGAGCTCCTTTTGGTATGAATTTCTGCAATTGTTATCCTCGCTGAAATAACACAAACGAGTAAAGCATCATGTTGCAGTTGGTTAATGATGAAATCCTTATTATGGAACAAATTACAGCCCTAAAGTTCAGGTATGTTGATTTTTCTTCATATTTTTCCCCTGAGGATAGCAACTTAATTGTCTAAGTTTGGTTTCACTTAAGCTTCTTTGTGTTTTAACGTTGATTTTAATTGTTGACTAATAACTTGTATGCACAAAACTTTTAGTTGCTGTTTATACTTACATCTGTCTTTACAGTTTTTATCATTTAAATCTGTACGTGTTAATTCTGTGTTAACCTGATTCATTTTTTCACGCGGTATTAGTCAAATCGTTCTAGCTATAGGTGTGGAAGTGAAATAAGAGCACGTAAAAAATATTAAAAATTAATACGAATACAATGCATACTTCGACTTAAGTGCGTTGGAAAGTATAAAATTTTCAGTTGATTAATAAATCAATCCAGACCGACGGAAACGATACCCTTAATAATCTAAACTACATGTCATGTTTACTTTTAATTGTTTTGCTCTAAATCTGCGACTCTTTTCTTATTATATTTTAAATACAGCAGATATTTGTACTTATATCAATATAAAAAACTGTTATGGTGTTTAGCATATATGTACATTGGAAACATCTAGCTAATTATTATTACTACTAGGTTAATCTGTGTGTTAAAAATTAAATGTATCATATGATAGATTCACCACTAATACGTTAACTTCGACTACTTTGAATTAAACGTTAAGTCCAGAAAAGAATGTAATAGCAAGCAAGCCTAGTATCCTAATTACATACTCACTCAATTCCTTCACATTTGGTGACACCTGCCTGGTCCAAACAAATGAGTAACACAGATTATGGTATCGAATGGAAATCAAACGTTTCCCTAGATTTTCGAAACGAATACCTTTATACTCGATTCAGTTTTCATCTCTGAATAAAAATATTCAATTGCATCATATCTATTTGATGGGTAACAGATGCAATTGCGAGAGTTAAGTAGCTTTAGAAAGTACGTTACTCGTACGAGGGGGATGCTGCATCCTCTCCGTCGGCACACCTCTAGATGCTACGAACAACTGCGGCGCCGCGTTCGGCCATTGATTCCAGGCGTCGTTTCTGGTCAGAGAAGCGAACGCTCCTGTGATGCTGTCCTGTCCTGTTTCCTATTTGGCCCGCATTCGTGTGAGTATGCCGCCGTATTTCGACTGCCGCCGGTCATTGTATGTGCCACCGACGCTGTCGATAATAATAAATATTAACTTGATATCCCCTACAATCTCGTATAATTATCCTGTAATTCCTCTCCGAACAAGTTTCGTTGCGCCATGCTAATTGGTATTTATCTTCGTTAAAACGCGAGAATAACGGGTTCTGACGTGATTTTTAAAAAATGGGATGTAAAAAATAGTCTTGAGCGTCCAAAATATACTGTGTCGGCCTTTAAAAATGTACGAGGCGCTCAAAGACATTACAGCCAGCAGTATCTTAATATTTCGACATAATAAATTGATGTATAAGTGCTGAAGCAATCTCGGAAAAAGACCAGGATCTAAATTCTAATTCTAGGATTTACCTAATATATGAAGGCCAAAATCGCGAACCACTAGAAATTAGACCCACATACCTGAGGGTTCGCTGACCACCGTTTGAGAACCACTGGTCCAGGGAGCACTTGCTACGCTAATTCTAACTCATAAAATGAAACGGACTAATGCCGAAGCTATATTTGAGGGCCAAATCGTGTGGTTGTCTAATACCAGAGCGGTTTGATGGAAGAGTGAC
Organism: Chrysina gloriosa; assembly: GCA_038088585.1. Classification (NCBI taxonomy): domain Eukaryota; kingdom Metazoa; phylum Arthropoda; class Insecta; order Coleoptera; family Scarabaeidae; genus Chrysina; species Chrysina gloriosa. Next base: position 12,229,303 of record CM076092.1, read on the forward strand.
CTTTCAATAGAAAGGTTACTTTACTGTAAAAAGTATATTTAATTTTTCAACATAATCTCGATTTAACTCTAAACACTTAGCCCAGGAAGTTTCTAAATTTTTGAAACCATCCAAAAAGTAATCTTTCGGAAACTCCTCAAAATATGCATTTGTCTCCGATATCACCTCTTCGTTTGTCTGAAATCTCTTTCCACCCAGCCATTCTTTTAAATCTGGAAAGACGAAGAAATCACTGAGAACCAAATCTGGTGAATATGGCGGATGATGTAGCAAGTCATAACACAATTCGATTAATTTTTGTAGTGACAGTGGCCCAAGCAGACGAGGCATTATCGTGCTGGAACTGTTGTATTTTACAACAAATATGGTTATTCATTCTTAAGTTCGGCATCAAAATATGTCAACAACTCAGAATAATGTTTTCCAGTTTTCCGTTTTTCTTTTTATAAATAATCAATAAAGCCTTTGGAATCCAAAAACTGTGGTCATGGCCTTATTGACCGAGGAAACTGGTATTGCCCCTTCGTGGGCACGTTTTTCGGTAGTAGACCTTGTTTCGACTATATTTTTGCTTTCAAGTTTCTTCTGCTATGACACATTGACGGAAATATTCCATTGAACTACGTTTGAGGATGGCCAAACATCATTCTGGATTTTTAACGCGAACGCGCATTTGATCAGCATTAAGCAAACGCGGCACCCATCTCGCCGATAGCTAGAGTTGTTTCATTATTCTTTGGCACCGACTCAATTACTCAATTTTGACGAAGAAACGAAGCAGAGCGATGGCATAAGTGAGATACCGCTATATACGAGAGCGAATCAAATGTGAACCGGACTTTTGTTGTAGAACATTTATTGGTACAGTAAATAAAATTTTAAATGCAGCTTATTTTTCAATATAATCCCCTCTTTTATTCACACATTTTTTCCCATTGAATCGGAAGTTTTTTAATTCCGTCATCAAAAAATGAATCTGGTCGCGCGTCTGTAACCAATTGCCCACGAACGTTTCTACACTTTCGTTGCCGTCAAAGTGATGACCTCCCAGTTCTTCTTTGAGTGGCCCAAACATGTAATAGCCACACGGCGACATATCGGAACTGTGGGGCGAATGTTCCAGTGTTTTTCAATGAATTTCGTCCAATTTTTTTGGGTTAATGCAGCTGTGTGTGGCCGAGCATTGTCATTGAGCAGAGTCGTACTTCGAATAGGCATGTCTCGCCTTTTTCGTCGATAGGCCAGTTTCACTTCATCAAGCAGTTGGCAGTAGTACGCAGCATTAACTGTACGCCGTTCGTGGGGAAAATCAACGAGCCAAAAAATCGTTGCAAGAACTTTCCCAGCAGAAAGACGAGTCTTGGCTTTCGGCGGTGCTCTTTCTCCAGGTTTTCGTCACTCCAGACTGCATTGCTCAACTGACGTGTACACCTTGCTCAGACATGATGCAGCTAATAGGAAGTCTACTCTGGCGATCGAACCAATTTACTCCTCTCCACTTTACATTCCCGCCGAACATATATCAAAACGTCACGTTATTCACTTCACCTAGGGAAAGAAAAGTCCGGTTAATATTAAATTCGTCCCCGTATATTGCCTACTTAAAAATATTCGACAAACTATTGCTCATTTTTGTTTCTATCGTTATTGTTGTCGTCACATGTCTAGTTGTTATGCTATTCCAGAATCTCAAGCGATTTAATTACATTTTCATCTTTTCTCAAAGCCTTAAATAAATTTTCGTTTGACAGTACATCACCAATTTACGCAAAAGATTCTCATCAAATGAAATTTCCTCCACAAACCTAAATAGCCCAATATATTTAATAAGTATAAAGCATCATCGAGATAAACGCGTACTTTGTTGCCAAACGATAATTTAAAAACTCTATTTAATATTTAAACGTTCATGCGAAATATCGCATACCCGTTTGGTTGAAATATTTACTTCATTAGCTATCTTACTTTTAATCGACGATCGCTAATTACAAGGGCATGGATTTTATTAACCATTTCTGGAATAGTTACAGTAAATGACGATCCCGAACGTTCTGCATCATCCGTGCTCATATACGCCACTTTCAAAACTAGAAAGTCACTTACAAATCATTCCATGGGACGGAGCACATTTACGATAATATGTGCGCAAGTTTTCGTCGGTTTCGTTAATTGTTTTTCCACGTAAGAAAATAATGTATATTTTATGTGTTTTTCATATTTAAACAACAACGGAAATAGTTTTTTTTTAATCAGTATGGAATATAACCTATCTGCAAAATTTCTGTGAAATTCAGACAGTGTTTTGGTGTGTTTCGCGCGTTCAGTGTGTGATGTTCATTGTGCAGTGCTTTAGTGTTGTACAGTATTCGTTGTGTAGTGTTCGTCGTGCGCCTTAGTCGAATTCGCTAGTGACACTAAATTCCTCCAGTTTTCTACTAAGGATTGCAAATACGCTTTTTCCGAAAGGTGTGGTAACGGTAATTTTATTGATTTTATATATCAAAAACATGACGGACGTCAACAACATAATCACCGTAGCGAAAGTGTTGCGATTCTCTGAAAAATCACTGTTTCGTCCAACCGCGCACGGGGATGTTATACGAATAACAATATAAATATGTATATATGTCGATATTAATTTAAAACGCTGCAAGATTTTACATAATTTATTCAGAAAACACAAATTTTATTAACAAGAACAACAAACTTTAAAAACACAAACACGTTCATAAAGATATATGTATCTCTTCTATTTCCCACCCATTCTATAATTCAGCGTTAGAGACTTGGCTTTAAAAGTTTCATGAAAATAAATCGCGCTGTTGTCTTCCTTCATTCTAGCCGCTCTACAACTCCCTATCAACGAATCTTTCTTCTCTAGTTTCTTCATTAGTTCATGAAATTTATTAGTGGATTTCAACCGAGATCGGCAGTCGTCCAACTTTAAAAATATCATCCTCATCCGTACGCGTGTACGTTTGAATATCCTCGACTTTTTGCGTGGGGTGGCACCCTCTTCGTGCTCGGAAGGGTGTTCGACCATTTGGTTGTAATTGCTTTCTTTGTTTTTGCCGTCGACATCCTATGAACCATTTCGTACAATTGGTTGCGTTCGTCTTCAGGGAGGGATCCGAATACGTCTTGCAGAATCTGGAATTTAAGCTTTGATTAATAATTTTAAAGAATGACTTGGTGCAGATGTACATTAATTTTATGCATTTTTATCAACGATTGGAAAATATCTCCGCAACACCTGTGGCAACCTCTTTTATTCGATTCGTGTAGTGCTAACGTTAACGGACTCCTCGCTTTAATATAACAATAAGACGGTCTATTTGGAGTTGTTCGTTCTTCTAAAAAAAAATGGTTTTATCCCATATTCTATGTGTGCTCTTTTTCTCACCTCTGTCCAATAAGGAATTGAAGTAATTCCGGTCGTTAAAACTGAAGCTCCTTTCGACGTTAAGACGACCATCACTAGATTTACCACGTTTTGGTCTTCGATAAACAGGCATCGCCAAAACATGCCTGATAACTTTATCCCGTTCTGGAGTGAACACCAATCGCAGATTACCTTCCCCGACTAATTCTAACATGGCTTTAGCCCAAGACCATTTTTTGCTACAGGCATCCATCAAAGCTTGCGCCGGCGTTACTTTTCCATTATTTATCAATTTGCAGAAAACACCTAGAGCGTACAATTCCTCATTAATATATTTACTCTTAATTTTCTCCATATGCCAGCTTATAGCGTGTGATGCTATAAAAATCGTATTTAGGAACGGTCTTAAGATGAGGGCGAAACACTTCCTGTTTTGATCCATGGCTTTATACAGCCACTTTAAGATTATTTTAACCAACATTATGTCGTCCGTGATATTGGTGTAAGTGATATCCTTGTCTCGTCTCACCAGATCTATCAATTTCCCGGTAGCACTGTTGAAATACATGATCAGTTTTCCTGCAATTTTTGGGTTGGTACATTGCTCTAAATAAACATCTTTCGCTTGTTCCATAATTGTGACCAAAATGTAAATGATATCTTCCACAGGATGATCCCTGGTGTGGTCTCGAAATGCAATCATCCAAAGCTTGTCGTTATCCTATAATGGGTAAAAATTAGTTGTATAGGAATTTTTCAAATTATAGTAGTATCACCTGCCATACAGTTTCCTTCACGTTAACCATAGTCTTTAATACAAATCCTACATATTCAAGCTGCCTGCAAGTATATTGAGCAAACGCCGCATCCACGCTGTTTGTCGAAAACGCCAAGCATATTCTTCTTCCGCGTGTTGATTGGGGTGGCGATAAACCGTCGATGATTTCTTTCCATTTCGCTAATAAAGTAGTTTCTGTATTTACTAAATTCATCATCTTCAAAAATTCGGTATTGCCTTTGAAAGACATTAGGGACTCGTCGAATATTCGAACTAAATATTGCTGGATTTTCCGGGCCTCAATTATGTAGTCTTCCTCGCAGAGATGCCCCGGATTAGCCAGCAAGTTAGCTTTTTTAAAGAAATAATTCGATATATGTTCGTTTGGTAAAGCTTTTATTAATTTATCGAGAACTTTTAATACGTGTGTTGATAAATATAATGGTGACCAATTCATTATGGCCGTCGTAGGATTGGAATGATCCGCTTCGAGTTCGTAAAAGCATGGTTTTGAGGATATATTTATTTAAGATTTTGTGGGTCATCTGCAAATGTAAAAAGTTTTAAGATATACTTTAGGCGACTTTATAGCCTACGTAAATTACAAATTTTTGGTGTAATTAAGAAGAATGAACTTGCAGGACTAAATATAAGATCAAGATGTTTAGTAGAAACAGATAAGAATTCCAAAATGAGGTAGAAGGTATATATCAAAAAGGTAATGCGAGAATGAATTGAAGATTTCATGAAAAGGTCATCTAGAAAAGTATGCGATTCTAGACGGAGCCATGATCAAAGAGAAAAAGAATCAGAAGACAAAGTTGTCATGGCAAGAATTGAATACGACCGAAATAATTATGTATATTCAAACTCAAGAAAAAAAGTAAAACAAAGAAAATTTGAAAAGGTCTTAGAGATGGACCAACATAGATTTAAGAAAAGGTTAGTAACAAACTAAGGTGTCAGAAAAAAATGCAAGCAAAGACAACAAGAGAAAAACCGTGATAGAGATAAACAGCACTTGAATATTTGAATTCCATTCCTGAAGAAATATTTTAGCCATTTTACTCGTAAAGCTTCTACCATACCGGGTTTGATTGTAATTTATCAAAACGCACAAAAATGTATTAAAATTGCTATCAAACTATCTCCGCCGAGAAAAAACTTACTTGTTTCTTTCTATATCGTTGGTTCATTTCTTCCAGAGTTAGTGATAATACATCAGCAATCATTCTTATGGCGCTATTTTGGTCATATCGGTTCATTATTCCATGTTCAGCTCCTGGTAACCGTATTTGCCAAGCGGAAGAATGTACTCCAAAACCAACTAAATACATGCCCTGAAATATACAGTAACAGGAAATTCGGTATACAAAGGGTACTACGAAAATTTTGCAATATGACGCAAACGTGTGTCATTGGAATTTGCTTGTTGATACATTCTAAGACATATGTGTACAGTAACCGCTGCCCCAAGTCGATGAGCTTATTTATTCGTTAACAGTGATAGTGTAAAGTGCTTGCTATGACAGAATGGTCACGAAATGAGATACGGGGGTTTTGCGATATAACCTCGCGCGTTGTTTAAACCAGTGCTTAGAAGAAACGACTCTTGCACTAGGTGATGTTTGTCCACATGGTGCGACTATATTCAGGTAGTACAGAGAATTCAGAAGGGGAAATTTCACCCTAGAGAACGCTGAGAGGGCGTGAGGAAAATGTGTGACGAAAACAGGCGAGTGCCTTACCAGCAGATTGAGGGTACCTTTAGCCTAAATGCACCAGCAATTCGTTCGATTCTGTACGATTATTTGCACTTGAAAAAACTTTGTTGTCTCTGGGTGCTATATAGTCTGGCATGGTGCAGGGACACGCTGAGAATTTATGATAATGGACAATTTTGGAATATGAATAACCACGTAACAGGTGACCAGACGTGTCTGTACTATTATGATGTGCCGATCAAGACTCGAAACAAAGTTTGGGTCTTTGCTGATGAGGATACACTCATAGCTATCAGAAAATCCCGATCTGTAAAGAAGAAAATAATAGCTGTATTGTTGAAATCGAGTGGAATTGTCGACGGTGTCGTTTCCCTTCTGGAGCACCCTCCTTGCAATTCAGATCTTACTTCCTGCGACTTTGCATTGTTCCCGCATGAAAATGAAGCTGAAAGTGGTGTGATTTTCCAGTGAAGGACTTTCTGAGGGTTTGGAACAACGGGTGTGCCCTACTCCTTAGTGAAACTTTGCAAATCTAGTTAAGGCATTGGTTTCGGAGGATGGAGAGGTGTATTGAATGTGGTGGAAATTATTTTGAAGAAACGACATAAACAAAGCTGTATTGCAAAACTTTTCTAGTACGTGTTGGTAGAGCACTAAAATATACTCTGCAGGCCGGACAGACATGTAACAATTGGTCTGTAATGAGTAGTATTGAAGTGGATATCCGTATAAGTCGAATAGCCGATAAAGTTCACAATGTTTTCAAATATGAAACCTACTACAAAGTATCTATTTGCCACGTTAATTTTTTGAGGTACTTGTATTGTAACGGAACGTTTCTTATCCCTTCTATACCTTTCTGACTCATATTTCACAGTATTACGTGACCCTTAATACGCAACAGAAAAGGAAATTGGTAGAATTAAGTTATTTTGAAAATTAGAAGAAAAATATTAGTTGTACTCATGTTGCGAGAAATCTATATGCACGTCATACGTGAAAATCGTTAAGAATAAACTCATACTGGAAACCAGAAAAGGACTGTGTACTTATGCCTTCGTCGCAATTAAATTTTCTATCGACAAATGTGCCCGAAAAACTAATTTTACTCTCACTCCTAAGAGATCTTATCGTCGGACTAAATTGAAATTGATAAGACCCAAAATTTACACTCATTGTTTCTCGCATTTATCGTGATTTTCTCAACGAAACACAAGCAACCCGAATTAAAATTGTAACCTTTACATTATTCATATATACTTAATTATAATGATATACTTACCATTTGTGCGGCCGTATAATACAGCAAACAATCGGAATGCCCAAGCGCTATTCTAAAAGGAAAATCGGTGGAAGTAGGCCACGAATCGACGCCTACTACTACTAGAAGACGAACATTTATCGAAATGTTTGCTAGAGCTGGTGACAAAAACTCAATCCGAAAACGGATGCCTCCTGGTTCGTCAATAATTGCTAACCGAAGATCCCTGGGATCCGGATATCGTGGAGAATTTCCCCTAAAAAGTTTTTTTTTTCTACATCACAAAGATTCATATAAACGTGTCTGTCAGAAACTTCCCGCGTTCCAATCAAGTAAAAGAAACGATAGAAACGAAGTATTCCTCTATCGTTTCCACGTTTCACTTTTATCGATTTAATTGTTTAGTTATAGATATGGTTTTAATTATATAAATTTGACGTTCTAATTTTCTCTAACGATCTAGTTATGAATGATTTATTTAATTCCTTTATGTATTTACATTTATATAACTAGTTGGTGGTGGAAACACAAAATTTACATTAGAACACATTGAGCAATATTGGTTCTAAAATATTATATACTGCCTATAAGTACATACCTGCACCATAAAAGATCTGTTGATCAGCTTCCAGTCGCAAAATATAGTATAAAGTTTCAGCATCCACGACTTTACCAGGGGCTCCACAAAGCGTCGATTCATCGACTTGCAATGGTGAAGACGGAATGTCATTCGCAGCTGCTTTCGCTAATAATTCAACATATCTGGCTTGCACTTTATCTCTGCAAATGCACCTTTTATTCTAATAACACCATTATAAACTACTCAAAAGCATCTATGTTACTACTACCTTCTGAGGAATCCCGAAGAATTCACAAATTCTGCCCAATCGTCCAAGGTATGACAATGCAAACGAATTTTGGCGTATCCAGTGGGGATGTCTGATTCATCTTCGAGAATGTTGTACTTGGGTTTCGAATCATCTGCGTAAAGGAGCGGTAGCGATAAGGAATCTATTCTGATCATATACTTTAAATTCGTCGAATTTATCTGTAAAACATATCCTCCAATTACTTGGAGTTCTCTATTGCTAAGTTGAGCGACGTTACATCGTCTTGGTTGTGAAGCGTGATGAGAAACTTTGAGGAAAATCTAGAGTCCATCATTCCGGCACCGCATGCTAGGCGTTGGATAAGTCTTTCGCTGACGGATCTTGCTAAAAGCACATTTGGCTCTGAAATAAAGTGAGGAAACATTTTTCGAAAAGTTGTTTATCGTCATTACAGTACTTTGTTATTGTAATGTTCAGTTCGATGCCGTATTAATTATCAAAACAATGGTAAAATTTCAAATCTTCAAATGTATATTCAAATTACCTCTTACAGTTGAACTGTAATTGTTGAAGGAGAAACTTGTAGCATTGAATGTATCATCCAGAGTAGTGGTATAATTTCTTGATTATAACAAAATATACTTTTCCTATGACCTAGCTCAAATTCAAAATCAGTCATGCGAAAAACAATTTTAGAAATTAATGCTTTTCTGCGCGGTAAATTTTAGGCTCTCATTCAGACGTTTTTAAACCTTCTTATAAAAATATTTGTAACTTACAGCTTCTAAGAGGGAAGAGGGATGGGACCCTTTTCGTGAAAGGTGATGTAATAGCAGAAAGGAGAGTCTTCTTTTTGTTTTGAAAATTAAAACTTACTTGGATATTAATTGATATTAATTTTAATAATAATAATAATAAACTGTATTGTCCAGCAGAGATAGACTAATACAGTGTGGTATAAAGAAAGAAAATAAACCAAATGAAATGATTGAAAATGTAAACAAATAAGAATATAGACACATATACAATGAAGTATAACAATAATAACATAGTGCAAATACAAAATACAAAATTATCAAATGTGACCCTAAATTATGGAGAATACAAATCAAGAAAAAGAAGAGATTTAGCCAAAATAAATTAAGCCTATATACGAGATCTGTAAATAAAATAATGAAGTCTCATTACTTTATTTACTGCCAGTCGGTAACGTAACAATGATCGGGACTTGGAAGGGAAGCAGGTGAACATGTGAAACGTAATCAGTGGGAGTTGGAACATACGAGAGTCACGTTGTTTGTTCGTGGCGATTGTTTTAGTAGAGCAGGTTTTGCTTGACAAGGAGTGCCAAGATTTCGAGGAACGGTGTACGAACAAGCACGCCCCAGAGCGAAAGACATATTTGAAGCTCTCCAAATCAAAAAAAAGAAAAAAGCATGCTGATTTGCCTTTTTGATAGGCAGGCTCACACAGAGATTGTGCCTCCAGGACAACGGGTTAATCAACAATTTTACCGAAAGGTTGTTGAAATACTTCGAAAAAGGGTCATGCCTGTCAAACCAAACATCAAAAAGAATTGGGTGTTGCATCACGACAATGCGTTTTGTCACAGCAATTTCAGTAAACCGTTTTTTGACCAGTGAAGAGGCTCCTCAGCCTCCTCATTTGTCCGGCTTGAGTCGTTGTGACCTTTTCCTCTTCTCGAGATTGAAACAACACCTGAAGGGACGTTGTTTTGGGGCACTGGAAAACATTCAAACGGTTGTAACCAACTAGCTGAAGGCTATAACTGTGTTGATTTGCAATGTTATTTCAATAAAACAAATGAAAAGAATCGGTATCATTACTTGTGATCTCGTATGACATTAAGCGTACTTCAAAATAAAAAAAAAAGACTCCAAGCCCAATATTGGTTTAAATCTGTATATAACTCAAAATATGAATAATCCACATTTATGCCCCTTTTATGAAATGGCCCTCAATTCCACTTTGGAGCCTAACTCTTATTTTAGTTGTTCAACAGCAACCTCGACCAATCTGGAAAAATGGTGACCATGACGTCGGTATTTTGTGATAATATTCGGTTGTGCATAATAGGAAGTTCCAACTGATAGGCAAACGTTTCCTGAAAGCGTAATATTTATACAATACATGCTTTATTTATGAAATTCAAACATAATAACGCTCATTAAATAACACTATAGTTAAGATAAAATTATAACAGTACGGTCTTGAAGTGTCAATACCTTGCGACTTGAAGTGCTACTTTGCCCCTTTTTGCAAAATTTCAGTATTTTCTCCAATTTTCTATTTTCTATTTTAGTTTTTCTTCCAAATACATTTCTTTTGTAAAGTTTTGTTTAAAGTATAGACTTTGATAATTTCTTAGTTGCAGCAGATCTGCTACATTTACTATTAAACAAGTCTTCCGTCAAATTAGATCAAAACTGAAAAGTTATCTGTGTATAAATTAGAGACGAGAGTTACGATAAAAAATCGTTACAAGAAAGGTAAGAAATCCCGTGGTTTAATATCAACTACGCCCTTCACACTTATTTCGTTGTAACATTGGGGATAACAATTTTGTTGTCAAAGTACGTACGTTTGTAGATGTATCCGAATTGGTTGCAGTGAGTGTAAGAACTATTTTATTTCACAAATAATCAGAATTCAGTAATATCAGAAAAAATATTTTATTTAGCTAAACATTTCATGAATACATACACTATTTTGACAAACTTATTAAACTTAATCACACATCTCTCTAATGAAAATTAATGAAATCAATATATTTGTTTGGCTCTCCTTTCATGGCTATTAATCGTCAGCAAAAAACGAGCTTATCAATTTATTTATGGGAATTTGTTCATAGTTGTTTTCCGTTATTATCACTTCAAAATAGCTAAATCGTTGATATACATACATATGTATATACTTCTGCAAATTGGAAACCATTCAAAAGAATTTAATTCAAGAATATGTCCAAGTTGATTATTTTCAAGGGAATGGCTGTAATAAATTCATATGCATATCGAAAGTGAAAGTGTTTAATGTCAATCTTGGCATATCAAAATAGTAATACACAATGCAATATGCATTCGAACCAAATTTGGAAATGCAACATTGAAATTATGCAAGTCCTAGATTTTTAAGGGAAGTTAAAGGAACTTTCGCTAGTTTGCGCTTCTAATTCTAATTATTGCCAGTACTGTTACTATTAAAATTAAATTAAAATTCTTCTTCTCTTGTTTGTGGATCTATAAATGTTGATATTTTAGAATTACGTTGCCGAAAAAATACAAAATTCAAACAGACCATGGAAGATTCGTCCACTACCAAAGAAATTCACGTGATTTACATCAATCCAATTTGTCCACTGTAGATGATAACTTGGTTGTCGAAATGTTTCTAAACTACAGTTTATAATTCTACAAGATTTTTACGGTGTCCATTCTCAACATTCAGTAATTCTAGTACGCGGAAATTTATAGATAAAGCCTCGATCATAACTATTTGCTACCCTTTGATGTAAGCGTAATACAGAAATAAAATGCAACTCAATGTTATGCGTCTGTCCGCTTTGGGGAAAATACACTCTCTTGATACTGACTCAGAATATATCTTATTGTACGGTATGAACTTCTAACTGTATTGGCAATCATTAATATCGCAGATCATTATAAATTTAAAATAATTTAACCGTTTTACACTTCACTAAGTTCCGAAACTTCACACATTATGACACAAATACATAAAACAGAAGAAATAACTACGAATATTTATAATGAAACCCCTTTCCATGAAGCAGTTAGATAACAAAAATTACAAAGTAAAAGTTATTAGTAATACTCTGAGGATATCATTAACAACACCCCTTAAAATCTCATTTATTCATGATACTACCTAAACACATCCCTTAGGTTTCACTGTTTTTCTAGAAAATCAATGGATAATAAAGCGGGCTTTTCCGAGAGTGGAAAATACTTGTGGCCAAGGCTGTGGATAGAAGTTTTACCCGAAATGTTGATTTTTGATCCATCTCGAAATTTTGAGGGGCAACTTCACAAAGGATACTCAAAAGAGTAAGTAAATAATTAATACCTTGGACTTTTCTACTAAAACAGTGTTGATACCCTGTAATACAGCTTTTATATTTTTCATGCTGATTACAGGAAATTGTGTGCTCCAGTATTAATTTTGAAAATTTCACGCAAAACGTTATTTCAATAGGTATAGTTCGTACCTCTACTTGAGAAAAGCATCCAAATTACTCTTTCGATTTCTTTCTATTGCACATTTAACATCGCGAAAAGTATCATCAGTGTATCTCGAACTTGGTACAAAAAAAATGATTTCTTCTAAATGGCTTCTTTTGTCGCATTTAACGTTGAGAATCATACTAATCGGACGAATCGAATCGAATCGACGGTGGAAGCTTCCTATTTACTTAGGGAGTGAAATGAAATATCTACATAGGTATATTATCAAATTAGGCTTTCCTGATCTTTCTTTCAACGCCAAGCTTCTCAAAATGTCATTGAAGGTACATTGAATATGTTGAATATGTTGCAAATTTATCGAAATTTCGATCTTTAGTATATTTTTATAGTTTTTGCAAATAATAGATATGGGCTGAGTATTATCTTGAACAACATTTCATTAGTACAGAGCATTGTTTACTATTTATTTCTGTCGGGTTAAAATTTACTGCTTCCCTAGTTTCAAAATGTTCGGAAAAAGACTGACTAAATTTACCTCCTTCAATTAGTAAACAAACTGTATGCTTTCTATTTCCTTTTCGTAAACATGAATTTTTCATATAACTGCATTGGTTTTGTGCTATTAGGAACAACTTAGTTCAGTCACATACCAAAAACTGATTGTAATCTACGACAAGAAAAAGCTTATATGGATTTGATATACATAGTTGTTACATCTTGCAATTAGTGCCTTCCTATTTACATTTGTTTTCTTCATAATGGATGGTTAGCAGCATACGACGATAGTGAATTACTGGAGTAAAAATAAATTATGCCAGTATTTCACTGGTTTGATATTGTTTCTAATAATTTTACACAGGAGGTATTTGGTAGAAGTTTTCGCACGAAAATTAAACATGAACGAAAAAGGACAAACGGAAGAACAAAAACTATTTCTAATAAAGACTGAGCTTCTATTTCGACAGTAAAGAAATTCTTGCGTGGGCGTGATAAGTGCTTTGCTGTGGCATAGTGATGACAAATATTTACTTTCTATATTCCATACCATTCGAACGTCTCCTTTCATCCAGCTTTCGCTGAAAGATGAAGTTCAAATTATGTAACTGATCCGGACACAGCTTCAGCTTACTCGACGGCAAAATCACTTCGTTCAATTTAGCGCGAAACTCTAGCTTTTCTCGGCTCTTACTCCGCGTCTTCTTCATGTTCGCCGATCGCGAGACCTATTCACTTTACGGGAAGGGTGTCGCGGAAGGTGCGAACGCACTTAACGTAAATCGGATTGTGTTTTTCAAATGCGTGCTACACATATCCGTCCATCTATCAGTTTGGGGGAAACCGTTTCATGATTTCCGACAATATACCTGAACATATCGCAACTAATGTCCTCCTACTTCAATTCCAGCGATCGCCTCTGCCACCTTCATCGTATACACGCACACAAATGCGAAACAAACGACTTCCGATTTATTCATCCTAAAGCGGAAGTGCCTCTTTGTTTTATGTGGCTTGTTTGGATGAACAGCCAACGTCATCCGTGTCCGTATACAAACTATTATTATGCATGTGTTCTACTACATTTACCGCTTCAATTTATTATATATTTCTAGCGCTCTTTCTGTTTTGGTTCCGTTTTGACTTGAATAGCAACCAGTATAAAAATAATACTTAGACGTATTGTCGATTTTTTTACAACAGGCATTTATTAAAATCATGAAAAATTGGAGAAATAACATAATTTATAAGGAAATCAAAGTACTTCTGGTCTGAGGGTGTGTCAGAAACAAAAGGTAACTTTCATATTTTAAATGGAGCATCCTGTGTTTTATTGCTTTTTTATTCTTATTAGCTTAGCTTTACGTTAAGTTTCTCTTACACCGAAGCAGCGTCCATTTGAGACTAATGAACGACAATTAAGCGAGAGTGACTTAGAAGGAAAGAAATGCAAGTAGCAAGTAATAAAGAAACTCATGACAGGTCGTCGTATTATATCAATTTACTTATAAGCTACACAAAAGGCAAACTCCTGGAACACATGAGATATGAATACTAATACAGGATGTTGATGTCCATCAGTGATTTTAATGACAGTCTCTAGCTATTAGATCAAACCCCAATAGAAATGACCTTTACCATTATCATATCAATTTGGATATTTCCAAGTATGTACGTATTTCGGCAACTAATTTGTCATCCTCAGTATATGAAATATAAAGTGAAAGGACATCGCTTCAGTTTTTTAACTAACATTTGCCCTGAAGTGTACACTTAGTTATTTAATAGTTGACACAGACTTCCATACTTTTCTTAGGTATGTTAACTGGCTGTCATTTTGGTTTTCTAACTAACTTGCAAAGAAGCCGGAAATGTTTAAAGGCAACAATAGACTATTATAAGATAAGAAGATATTGATCGTTCGAGAAATTGAGTAAACTTGTAAGATTTTGCTTTTACTATGCTTCCGAGAATACAAAAATTACATAACCTAAAGTCTCTCGGTATCTATGACACGAATGGATTTTAGTTAACACTTTCTCTAACGGATGTACTTTGCCAATTCACAATACATATTATAGCAATGCTTTGAATGATAGCAACTCAACTTGGATTTCAATGGATATAGTAAAACTAAGATTTATTTGAGTTTAGTCTAAGCCAGGGGTCTCCAAACATCGGCCCGCGCGCCAAATCCTGCCTGCCAGTGTCATCAATCCGGCCCTCCACAACTAATAGCTTATTGTTGTTGTGATAAGTTGGATAAAAAAACACAGAATGATAATAACTCGGATTTATTTACTTGCTAGATAAAGTTTAATGACAAGTATAATACGCAGAAAACTCACTGATGTAATCAGTATGGCCCCAAGGCTGAATAGTTTGGAGACCCCTGCTCTGAGCCATAGGTTTGTGATTGTTAACAAGGTGCAGTGTACAGTAAGGACCTAAAAATTTCTGCAGGATGGAAACCGAAAATGTAACAGCAAAAGAGAAAGGCAAGTCATTATTTCAATTTATTTAAAGACAAAACAAAACACAACTATTGTCGAACGTGATGCAATGACAAAAATGATGTACAGAATAATGTGAGTAAATGGTATCTACAATATATGTACATTGCAACACTGGATATAAAATCACAATACATATACAAAGACTTAACAAATTTTTTGACCAAATTTACTGGCACCATATAAGATAAATGGCAGTAACAGAAGGAATGAAAAATGCGAACTATTGCTGGATGAAATCAAAACTGAACATCTAAAGATGAAAGATAATGTACAAAATGTCAATAATTTGATAAATAAAATGTAAAATATCAGTTCCTTCTACTGTCAGATCCCTAAAAGGTTTCTATTGTAAAATAAACATGAAACTTCCACAGAGTCAAAGGTAGTTCTTTTTTCAGCTATTGGGATTATTCTACCTCTACAACACCGGGTAACTACACAAATAACACCGCTGCAGTGCACCAGATAACATCCACGAATCCAAGCCAATAACTGTAGAAACAAATTGTTGACTTACGACCACTTCTAACTCCTTAGTCCTTAATTCGAGTAAGGCGGTATCTTTATCTTCAGATCACTTTTGACTTGGGAACAGGTCTTTCTTTACCTTTGCTAGTGAAGTTTTCTTTTAACTAGACCAAGAATGCTATAAGGATGATTAAGATAGATTGTACACGTGTGTGATTTGAGAAGCGGGGATGTTTAAGATTAGTCATAAGCACTACCAAAGGAGGGGAGGGTTGCGTTTTAATGCCCCGAGACAGAAAAACCTATTCTAAACGCATCACACCACAAACTATTTCTTTTTGACATAATACTTCCCTATTTACTCCGTATTTATCGCACTGCGCAATAGAGTATCATCCCTAATTTTTAAATTGTCCAACCTGTTGTTGAAGCACAGATGAAATACGGTAATATGTTGGCAAGAGCTTGCCAAAAATACAACGTGAAAATCTCGCCACAGAAGGCGAAAGGATGAAGGACAAGCGACGAGTCAATACGTTGTAAATTGAAATTAAATGTATAGGTAAGGTTCCATATTCCAAATTACTGTGTCCCGTTTAGGTATGGGCAATGACTTCCCATTCTTTCCTGTTTTTTTTTTTAATTCGTGTTTGTCTTGGCTTCTAGCACATGTTTCTGCCATTTCTTCCTCTGCTGGATTTGTTGGTGCCAGTTCTAAATGTTCAGGGTTGCTCTGCTGTTCTTCGCTTATTATTGGAATTTATTCCCTTGGTACGAGATTCATCGGATCCGTTAGTATTTTTATCT
Source organism: Chrysina gloriosa (assembly GCA_038088585.1). NCBI lineage: Eukaryota > Metazoa > Arthropoda > Insecta > Coleoptera > Scarabaeidae > Chrysina > Chrysina gloriosa. Next base: position 12,245,784 of record CM076092.1, read on the forward strand.
TTTCCCTTGTGAATTTCTCCAATTTCAGAATTGAATAGCTTTCTATATTCGTTGTTCCTATCTTCTTTGTGCCGATTATTGCCCTTATTATTCTTCATGCGTTTTTCGTCTTCAGTAGTAAAGCCCATTGCTTCCACCGTGTAGGTAGTTGCTACTTTGTATACATATGTTCTTTTTGTTAATCTTCTTCTTCTGTATAAGATTGTTATTATTTATTTAAAATCAGCGCTACAACCTGCCTGGACTTTTGTGCTATCTCACCTTTGTCACCATTTTTATTATGCTGAGCAATTTGAAGTTGGTTTGAACTTAAAATCTTACTTCTATGCCCTGTAATTTTTCCGTGGTTATCCTCTCTATTTCCATGTGTTTCAATCTTCTTTTTTTGGTTCACTCTCAAACCTCTTTTAACAGCTTTGTTTACAAACGGAAACATAATCGAGTAGCTTCTCTGTTATCGTTTATCGCTTTGTTATCTATTAATTCAAATGGCGAACTATAGGGTATTCAAAGAACAAATAAAAGCAGACAATAACAACAACAAAACCAGGATTTATTCATTTGTACTTACGTGTACGGTGGATACACGGACTGAAACACTAAAAAGTAAAACAATTGCTAGAAGGATAAGAAATTGGACCGTGTATGGAATAAAAATAGAAAAAGATATCAGTGCAAACTGAATACGAAAAAAAAAAGTAAGAATAGACGGGGCCATCTAAAGAATGAACGAGAATTGAGTTGTAAAAGTAGCTGGAAACAAATCGTTCGCTGGCAAAATACCACAGGGGGCATCATTGAAAAAAAAATTGGTGTGTGTGGGGTTTACCCACGTGTGAAGTGAATACCCAATAATTGTCGTATTTCTTACTTGGAAGTCATCGCGTTTTCATTCAACGTGCTTTTGATGATTTGGAAATCATTAGGATTAGGTTGTAGAAAAACTTTTTCGGATATCTTATGTATGTTTTACTTTGTGCTTAATTAGAAAACTACTTTCACTATTCGCAGACGCGCGTTTCGTGGTCATACCGCTCATCAGTGCGACTGTGTGAAGTAGTTTTCATTTCTATAGAAACTCTATATAAGCCCGGGTGTTAGATGTTCGTACATATAAGAGTTCAATTACGAAATTCGGCCATAATGTACTAATTGCGCATTTTTGCAGCTATTTGATTCTTATGTATTATGTTTTACTTTATTCGTTCTTATACGTTAAATTATGATGATTCGAATGTCATTATGATTAGTTGTGTAAAATCTTTTTCGGAGGTTTCGTCTCTCGCTCGCACATCATACTCTCTCTATCTCCCCTTCTCAGATACGCAACGTATCCCCTCTGCTCTGACCGCTCGATTCGTCGACTACCGCTCGCACATCATACTCTCCGTTTTCTTCGTATTTCACACGAAGCGAAACTCCGCGTAAATTTAACGCTCTTACGCTTACGCTTACGCTCGAGCCGGTTCGGTGTCCCTTAAGAAGTATTCACTCCAATAATCACTTTAAATTGGAGTATGCAGGCAGTCATCCTATTATGAAACAAGAGATAGAAGAGGAAGACTCGGAAACTCGCATTTTTTAATGATAAGAACATGCGTGTGATAGCATAAATTCTACTCTCAATCAGTCTAGATTTTTTTTTAAGCAAAGTATAATTTAGGCTTTGGACTTGATCAATTGCTTCAATATTTTTTCTACGACCAATTGTTGTTTGTACAAGGAAAGTTATATATAATTAACGCTATATTCCCATATTAAATCAAATATAACTAGAGAAGTTGGTGATCATGTATAAATATCCGTTCTTAATTGTCCCGATATTAGATTTTAAAAGATTCGTCTTGAAGAAGTCTAAAATAATCAGAAAATTACATACCTAAAAAAGCAGGTATCATATTTCCATTTATTTTGATAATGTATCTACTTACCATCACAATAAGAAACTATTTTCCGATACTGACTATTTGTTCCATAACAACTCCAAGTAAACAATTTCAAATATATGGAGTCTTGCGTTATTTTTATTATTATAGCACGGGCTGCAGCAACAAAGCAAATATTTAATTTTTCGTTGAGCAATTTATGTTTTTATATGCATACGTACACCTTCACACCATTTATTTCCATATATAAATAACCCACTGGTAAGTGTAAAAGCAATAAAAGAATGAAACGTGTATCGGATATATTCATCTTTGCCAGCCTGAAAATATTTTGATCCATACTATTCTAAATTATTTTCGTAGCGATAAGAATTTTTACTTAGTTCTTACTTTGCGTGCTGATTTCAAAGTTCTCTAAATATTATGAATCACATCTTATAATTCTGATTTATTGCTAGCAAATGTCACGTGAACTTTGGGTTATAGACATTGGATTTCTCACTATCTTAAAGGATCCCACCAAAAAATGTAAATGATTATGAGTTTCAATGCCATTATTTTGAATTTCTTGCTGATTTTTCACAAATATGTACTTTACTTTTAGCATAGATATGCATTGAAATCATATATACATACTTATTTATATCCTTAAGTTTTCCTTGGCTTTTTGTTGGAGCACGGTTTTGTTTACAATTTGTATTTGCATCACGAGTTACAGTATGAATGTAACTTGTATGTTCGCGTGATATTTGACGTACTTTTCGCCAAAATAATGTCGTCACTGTTTCAATATTTTTATTTTCCTACCACAACATTTACCTTGGGCATGCAATTTCGAAGCTAGAATATTCAAATTACTCTAATCTGTTTCTATTGCGTACGCATTATTCAAATCACATTTCTACTATACTGCTGTTATACCGGCTTCCGACCTGTCCAATTATCACTAGCCGAGATCATTTTGTGACAATTGTTGTCATAAATCTCATAAAATTACGAAAATGGTAGGTACTACTTCACGTCATTAAATCATTAAAATCCCGTAACCAACAATCCATAACTTTTTAACCAGTTTGTACCCCACATTAATTTGTAATGGCGAAGTATTCATTTTGAGATGTACTATAATGTTGATATATTTCCCCTATTTAGATAGTAGTATGGTGACATTTATGACCTCTTTGGACAAGTCTGTTTTTCGCTTTTAGAAATTTTGCTATTCCATTAATGCTTATGAAAACTGATGTCCTGTGTATGGCGACAAAACTTCAAAAGAGCAGTTGTGCCAAAATTTATTTATCCAAATTTCTTTGTTCTTTCTCACTCAAAGTTGGACAACGTTCAGATCGACGAGTTAAAATTAGTGACCACTAAATCAAAGTAATAGCCAACAAAATTGGTAAAGAATGAAAATATACTCCAGCTTCACAATGCAAGACGGCGCCCATTTTTTGTACCTCGATAAAAATTGTTTGGACCTTAGTTACTGATATTACCTTATTCTGGCTTTACAAATTACAGTCATAACTTTTTGAGTAGCAAGTAATAACGGTGATGTCAAATCACACTTATTTCCGTTTTTCGACAATATATGTGACATGTATGAACAGAGACTTATGAAGCAGATTTGACGATGATGAAAAAATCATTTATAGAAATTAAGAATACATTGCCGAGTAATGTGATTTCGTTCCCTTTCAAAATAACCGCTTATTCCCTAATTAGGTGGTTACGGGGCCAATGGATTGTAATTGCAGATTGCAGCTCTTTTCTTTAATGGTCCTTGTTTCTTTATAAAAGTCAACATTATTTTATATTGTGCTGGATTCATCAATATCTGAAACTAGAAACCATGTCTGTACTTCGTAACGCATGAGTGGAGATTGTAAATAATTAGTTATATCCTTCTTTAACATATACACATATTGTTGAACGTTTCTCATTTTCAATTATTATTGGTTCATGTGTTATGTCAGATGACTAAAAGATTCGCGGGACCAACTACATATACTAACAAGTTTAGGAATCACTGAAACATATTGAAATTGTCGATATGTCTTCTGGATTATTGAATGACGTTTTATACCTTGTGAACCAGCGCGTAGTGACTCTGAGATTACCGATTTGGGTGTTGTTTTTGACGCAAAGTTAACTTTCACTAGTCATGTAATGAGCTTGTGCCAGTCTTTCAGCAGAACATTGGGATTTGTTATGCGGTCAAGTAAATATTTTAGTAATCTTGATGTCATGAAGAACCTATTTTTTGCACTTGTACGTAGCAAACTTGAATATGCGTCTATTATCTGGCATGTGTACTTCTTACGAGCTTCAATTTGAATCTATCCAAAGAAGATTTCTTAAGTTCCTGACCTACAAGCGTGATGGGGTGTACCCCTTACGCGGAATGAACAAACATAATGATCAGAAACCCAATTTACCATATCAGCAAATGTGCTAACAGACTCTTCAGTGATATTATGCTCGACACTTGTCTGTAGCTCTATAACGTGTGGATTTGTAAGCACTCGTGCTTTTATTTTTTTTTGCTTTGTTATAGGTATGCATATATTTTACTATGGCTATATATTTTTCTATGTATATATATATATATATATATATATATATATATATATGTAAAAACCTTAGTACTGCATATTGTGTTTTGGTATTTCATGTATAATTTTCTCTTTTTGTTGATGCTTCCGTCTTGGAGTTTCTGTTGGGCGCTTAATAAAGTATTATTATTATTATTATTATTATTATTATTATATTACCCAAATTACGTACTACCCTAATTATCTTTACATATCGCGGTGTTTTAGTAATTAGAGCTTGCAGGTGCTTGCAAACCACTTCTGCCTTTCTTAGAAGATACAGTTTTTATTAGTAGTGTTGCTTGCCAGGAAAGGTTTTAGAAAACGATTACGGTGCACATTTTGGAAATGGGGGATACAAGAAGTACATAATGCAAAAAATCATATCATTTAATATATGAGGGCTGTTCTCTTTACGCTGAGGCTAGTAAAGAAAAACATAAACTCCATAACTTAATCGTTACACGTGAAAACAAAAAGAAATCATTTTGTGTTAGGTGCGAACTAGATGGCAAGTGACACATTACTTCAATGTTCAAGCGTTATCAAGATGCAAGATGATCCTACATCTTGAACGTTTTTCTTCGCGCACGCTCTGCCGAACGTGAGGCCAGCAAATAGTGAACCATACCACATGAAGAGTACGGTGATCCTAAAGTGCTACAGTGGAACAATGTCCGGTGTTTCCCAAAAATGTAGCGACTACCTTTTTGTTTCTTTTTCCACGGATAACATTTGTTGGAGCTGATTCATTCTCAAAAGGTTCTTCTTGTTTTTTTCCGGGATCACAACAGGCTTCATCGCCTGAAATTGTATTGTACATCAGCTGAAACGACGTATTGTAAAGCCTATTTAGTGTAGATCTCCACCATTCCACACGGCCTTAATTTTGAACTGAGGTCAAATTCTAGAGAAGCCAATGGGAGGAAAGCTAGCGTTCCTTCAAATGCGTGTGTAAACTGTGTTTTAATTGCTTTTACATCAATCTTCAGAATTGCTTTAATACTCCTTACGGTAACAAGTCGATCCTCTTCGCTCATGTCCCGAATAAGAACAACATTGTTTTTATCATTTAAGAAAAGTCCACCACGTTGAAATTCATTATACAATCGCATTGTAGTAGCTAAAAAATACAAATTGTCAGCAAACACTCATTCATCTCCTCAAAACATATATGTATTACGGTTTAAATCACGTAAAATATCTCAGCTCGATAACGCTCGTTAAATTCCATGAATATTTATGCACAAAAACACTTGAGACTTATATAGGTATCTTTAAAACATTCAAGTATGTCACAGCCATTAAATATGTAAACAAATAGCTTAAAGTGAGCAACCAAGTTTTGTTGAAAATGTGGTAACCTGCCAGAGGGACTAAACGGAAAGAGAACATCCTCGTACAATGCGATTTTTAAAAATTTCAAAATAGCACTAACAACACGCTAGTAGTATATCTAGTTAGATCTTTATTATTCATAATTTATATCGAGATTTTCTAATAAATATGGGACTATTCTTATGAGAATTCTGAGAAATCACTTCCGTATCACGATGTTTGCCAAAGTCCTTCTCAAGTTTTTGAACACTCACTTTTAATTCTGGAATTTGTTTCGTTAACTCCCCCATTTGACTAGAATCTCCATGATTGTTAACAGGTGACGTAATTTCTCTAGTTGTATATGCAGGATGCACTTTGAGCATAGCTTTCCTTATGAGTGATTTGATTTACCCAAATAGAGGATTAAGTTTACGAACCAATATGCTAGCACCATAACCTCCTGTAACTTCTTCATTGCATTAGCAAGGGTATAAGACTTTGTTCCTAAATTACAATTGGCGTTGGAATACTTCTTGGACCACTGAAAGAGCTCAGAGTTGAAAGCGTCCGTCCACCAATCTGTTTATGGTCACCATCTTATTTTGGGGAACAAAATCTCATACTTTCGAGATGAAAATTTCTTAATGAATTCAATATGGTGGACACGAATATGACTAGGACAATGCTAAATCGGCTATGGTTTGTTTGTCACGTGTACGTATTTTTCAGAAAAAATATTGATTATAAAATTATAATATGTGTTAAGAATACCTTAAACTGGTTCGGACTGTCGCTTTCTTTTGAAGAGCGTCCAACAAAAGGCTATTTGCTCCATGTCCTAGTGAAAACGTACGCGGTACTCATCACCGGCCTGTCCGAAGTTATCAGGAAAGACATTCAAGTGGTAGGTAAGAAAGTGGATCTTTAGGGACATATTGCAGCAGAATTCATGAAACAGAAGCCAACATGTTTTCGACCACTTCCTTGTAGTTTTCGACCTCTCCAGGGAGCTTAGTGCCACTTGAGAGTACGCATCCCAAATCTATTTTTCTTTGTTTTAAAGAATTTTCTCAAACTTGGGGTGTCTATTTAAACTGACGCCCCACAAAAACGCCCTCTTTAATTTTGACTTCACTGGAACGAGGGAATTTTCCATACAGGTATATGAATGCTCGTCCTTTCTTATCTGTGGTTTTTACCAAGTTTTGATAAGCCCGCGCTTGATGTGTGAAGGAGGAATGATGATTTTCTGTGGTTCTACCACTGGTGGATACTGTATATTCGTTTCTCGAGGCTTAGAAGATGCTCTCGGAGGGCAGTCTGTTTTGATTTAGTACAAATCGATTGCTCTGCTATCCTGCAAACAAAGAGAACAACAGCGCTTTGTATATTGGCAGATCTGCCAGACATACTTGCTGTAGTTAATTATTATTATACTACGCGATAGCGTGTATACAATGTTTCTACAACTTTTCTGAAGGTGAAATTCATGTTCAGCAGGTTAAATTTATTCATAATTGGGTACGTTCACGTAAGAAACAATTTGATTGTTGCCCACTGTAATGCACCCAATCCAGCATATGCCAAAACTAGATTTCTGATGTTAAATTTATTGATCGCCATCTTTTAGGTATCTTTTCCTTTTTTCCCAAAGGGGTGGTATAAATTAATAGTAATGAAGAACAGAAGCGGATGTCCTAATGTTTTGGTGAAGCATGAATGGTAAAAAGTTGTGATATAAATGATAATTAAGGTCTATACCATCTGGAGAGAAAGGATGAAAAGTTAGAATGTATAGGTTTCCTTTTTGTATCATCAAGATTCAGATAAGGAACTTATTTAAAAAATAGCATACAAAATACTGAAAAGGGTTATCGAAGCCATCGTCGCGAATTTTACGCAAAAACAAAGCAATTAGGCCGAAACTCATCGGAAGAAGTAGCCCCTTTGATTCTGTGACTAATAAATAGAGAGAAAAAGGTTTCTATTTAGGTTGGAAGTGATCCTTTAATTTCTAGGTGGCGCCAAAGGTTGAAGTGCTTTGACCAATACAAAAAAAAATTAAACAATATATTTTTATTTGTTTCTGTTTCTGTTTATTTGTTTCTGGTTAGCGTACATTATTTGTATTCATCTAACTTTTGCTAATACAATTACATTAATTACGGAGTTGGGGCTGAATTAAATTTGTTAAAACGCCCTAATTAGGATTTTAATGCATTTTATAATTTTTGTAACAAGAAAATCATACCTAGATATTTATAGTATATAGGTCTCGGATGCTACAATCTAGCTAAAATGCATTTCTTCTATCTTCCACTGCTTATAATCCGCTATGTTATAATAGTCACAACATATTTACTTTTATATGCTGAAATTCTAATTTTTAGCACGCACAACAGATCAAAATTTAAAAAATAGGAGGGTAGTGCTACCATCGTTTTCCTATGTTTTATTCGTAGCTTGCGATGAAAAACCTTTTCTGTGCAGTTACCACTTTACGCCCTCCTTTCCTATAAAGAACCCAGCAAGTAAATGGAAGAAAAATGGGGGCAACTTGCTTCGCAATAAAATGCTTCTAACGATGGCGATGGTAAAAAATATGCTAAAAGATCCTAGGTCCCCTTGGGTATTATCTCGCTCTGCTCTAGAATACGAAAGGTGAATGTAAATTAATAACCATAAGAAAGATTAGAATATAAATTTATGAATCATTAGCTGCTTACACGTTGTTTTTGATGTAGGGTTTTTAATAGCATTTTTATTCGAACATCTACCAAAAAAAGGACATTTAATACATGCATAATTAATGCATATTGTTTCTTGGACTAAATAATTCTTTACAAATGAATAAAGTTTTTGTCTGCGCATACCAGTTTTTGTTGACTTTTTAAGCATAAGCAAACACAACGAACTAGTGCCTAGAATACATTCAGTATGGGAGTGTGATATACGAGGGTATTCATATAATAAGTTCCGTTTCTGCCTAGTGCGCACAGGAGTGGGGATGATCGATGCGATCGCAGCGGTGTGGTGTAGTCTGGTTCAATGTGAGTCTGGCAGTGCTAATGAGAGAATCGTTCGGACATTCTTTCGTGCTATTTTGGTCCTTTAAAATGGCTGCTCCAATTGAAAATCTCGCCGACTGTAAACTACGTGCTGTTATTCGATTTCTGTGTGCAAAGAACATAAAGGCTGCTGAGATTCATCGCGAACTTTGTTCTGTTTATGATGGAAATGTCATGAGTGACAGATGGGGCCCTATGTTTCTCTTTGCTTTGGTGCTTTGGTACTTTGGTGCCGTATGTTTCAAGAAGGTCTACTGGACACTTTAAAGTGGGAAGTGTTTGAGCATCCTCCCTACAGCTCTGATTTGGCTCCTAACGGTAGGTTTGGATCATCACGGTTTGAGACCAGTGAAGAGTTGCAGGACAGTGTTACAGCATGACTTAATTTACCTACAGGCGGTAGAGTTGTATGAAGGGAGCAATAATAAACTGGTTCATCGCTGTGACAAATCTCTCAATCTTAATGGCAAGTATATGTAGAAGAATAGCTGAATGTAGCTGTAAGTTATCTAAAATAGAAACCTCTTCACGTATTGGTGTTCTTTTTAATAACCAAACCGAACTTACTTTACGAATCTCCCTCGTATTATGTGCACATAAACTAACATTTATCTTATCAAACTGTTCTGATATCCCAGGAATTTATTCTGGTTTAGAATATCTGTAAAAAATTATTTGGACGGTGATTTAAAAATATGATTATGTATTATATGTTATTTCTTTTCTTGTATGGATCTACATTTATTTAGAATTCTTCTTAAGAGTTATTAAATTTCTTGGTTCTTCCTTTTAATGGATTTGTAATGTTGCTCACCTATATTTTCTCAGAAAGACGAGATATTAAATTATCGATACACATACATATCTGTGAACATTATTATGTTTCACCAGTGGGCATAATTTCAATATATCATATCGCGCCCTTTATCACAGTATCTTTGATATATTCCATAAAGTTGCTAAGCATATATCCTAAAACATATTCATCTTTTTCTGCATCAGACTCCTTTTTAATCATTTTTTTCATTTATCCTGTTTTCTACCGTTTGTAGCATATAGCTTGCAACGTCAATAAATTTCTAGTTTCTAACTGTCATCAGCTTTCAGTTTGATTTTTCAATTAAATGGATATCAGATGTTATCCTTTGGCGACGTTTCACCCTACCATCCTTTATTGTCTTCAGTGATGACTAGAGCACGGATAGTTCTACGCAACGAAGGATTATTTCATGGTTTTCATAACCATCCAATTTTGAAACCAAAGAATGCTTATCGCAAGCCTTCGCAACTATCAAGAAAACACCAACTCGCCACCTGCTTGCCAATATGAATCATGTTATTCGTGCTCGAACTGAGTTAAACTTTATCTTCTGCATGTCTTACAGTTGAACCGTACGTTACTGTACTATTGCAGCAACAAAAAATCGCACACTTAAGATAATTTAGTTAGTAGTCAAATGTTATATCATACTAAAATCATTATTGACATATCGGCGATATTGATGCAATACCACGTTAGTGCCAAAGTGACATTTTTCAGGAAACATTTTTGTAAATAAATTAAGAGAACGATGCCACATTCTAATGTTTAATATTTGTATATGCCGAAAATAGCTTGATCGTGATCAGGCACAAACTGGTCATCAAAGTTTTCATATTTTGGAAATTTATGATAGTTGATTGATCAATTGAAAATGGTGTCAAAACGTTGATGATACAAGGGATTGTATGGCGTAAATAAATATTAGCACGTTATGATGTCAAAAATATGATTTATTGTACGTTAGACAATTTTGAACAAACAAACTAAAACTGTTATTGCACGTAGACAATTAAACAAAAACATATTCTTTATACCGTAAATTATTGTGGAAGCTTCAAAAATTTTGACTAATATTTGGCTTTATGTTTTGAAGATGCAAAAAATCTTTCGTTGGGATTGGTAACTTTCTGTCAAATGATGGTAGGTATCTACGTGATCGTACTGTGTCAACTTTTTTTGTCTTACAAGCATGAAATTATGAAATGAGGTGACATTATAGTCATTCTACACACAGCAAATTTTAACATAGACTATCTTTCATAAAGGTTCACAGATACGAGGTATTGCAAGGAATTTCGTGAATCACGTGCTTTGATTGGGCCACTGGCAACCTCATATGCATCCTCAATAGTGTCAACATGTGTTTGTTAACAGCAACTTATAATAATATTTATTATTTATTATTATTTTCGCTAATATTGTCTGGAAAATATGCATTTTCTGTTGACCAGGTAATCACTAGAGTAGCTGCTATGACTGGCCGATCAAAACGAACCATCGTTCGTATTAAAGCTAAAATGGCTCAGGTTGAAAAACCTCAGCCAGAAAGTCAACCCACAACATCGATGTTAATAGCAAAACCTTCAAGTATTGTGTTAGGTGACATAGATAAGTAATTTAAGTCTACTCCTAGTGTTACATGAAGATAGTGCTAATAGTTATATCGCAAATGTGTTTTTCGAGACAGAATACATGCATTATATGCTGTTGAAAAACTGTGCTAACATTAAATATGTTACATGCATAATTGACAAAAGAAACAGGGTTTCGGGCTTGTAAAGAAACCCTTCGTAAATTCATTATTGGTATGGGGTTCAAATATAAAAGATGTGAGTTGAATCGATAACATTTAATGGATCATGGTCATGATATTGTAGCATGGAGAGCACGATATTTAAGATTTTTGAAAAACAAAGATGAACAAGAAAATTTAAGACCAGTTGTATTCCTTGATGAAAGCTATGTCTTCGAAATGCTGGCAGAGCGCAGAAGAGACTGGTGTTTTAAAAAAAGATGGATAATGTGTCATGCTGGAGGTAAAATGGGATTTATTCCACGAGCATTACTTTTGTTAGTTACCTAAGGCGAGGTTGAATAAATAAACAGTAGTTTAATAGAAGAAAGATATTTAACATTTCAAAATTAATGACGTAATAATGTTACACTCTCATATGGAATAGACTCTAGCTACTGCATTTTTGAATTACCATTTTGCTCACTCTCGCCTCTATATTAGAAAGTAGATAATTGGTAACTATGTTTGTTAAACTATTAGGAAGTATCTTTGATGCCAAACGATATTGGCATCATAAAATATTAAAATATACGCAATATTGAATTGCTAGCCGAAATATACTGGCTGAACGCACTTATCTAATAGAAATGGAGGGGGTCGTCAGCTGTCAGGAAGCGGGATTTTGACAGAAGTGCGCGTCTGTGCTAAGCGACTCGAGGAATGGCTTGTAGCGGTCCGCAATAAGTTAGTTCACGATGGGAATTCCTCAACGGTAATCGAATGATCTGAAGAATGAGTGTTTCTTCTTTTGAATGAACAAAATTAGCCATCGTGTCGTGTAACTTGCATGGTTTTGTATAATGCACACGTTGTGGTTAACTGGAAGACTGTTGTCGCGTGCTGTATGGAATGGTATTGCTAACATATCGTCTGCGGCCGATCCAAACGTTCAAAGAAGAACCGAACCGTACCTCGTGTCTGCAGTTTGTGGATTTTCCAAAGAGAAGAAAATACAAAAGTTAGTGAAGGGACAATTCGGAGACGATGCGTGGTTCTCTGTGAAACACAAGACCGCTGATGTATTAGGTTCGTAGTACATACCTAACCTTTGTTCCTATGACGTATTTGTGTAATCGCTTATTTTTGTGCGCTTCGAATGAAATTGCATAACGAGAACAAACACCCTTTTTGGTGTAATTCGTCGTAAATATCGTTAATTATGCAATTCAACCATCGTATTTTCTATAAATTGAATATATGACGGCTACGATCGTTAATCTCCATGTAAACGTTACTGTAAAATTGTTTATATCGCGTTTGAAGCGTTGCGAAATTCCTCAACGCCTTATTTATCTTCACAAGATTATCTCTTAAAATCACGAGAATTCTCGATTGATATAAAAAAATTGAGGTTATGTACGTCTAGACCTTGCGAAGTTTATTTCAAGCAGGGGAAATCTGTAGCTAATTATATGCTATCCAGCACCTTACTCACGACTCACGACTTTGTTTGCACTTTCCATCACATGACATTCGCTTCACGTGCTTTTGATGTAAGCGTTAACCGTTGATTTGTCCATATGTTCCTTTGGCACCAGAGCAAGTTTAGTCGGCAATCTTTGCCAAATATTTGAGTAGATTATTTATTAAATTATGTGCGAAGGTAGCACTAAAGTGATCTTTTTCATAAACGCTATTCACCTTGTTAAAACGGTACTTGTAGTTGTAAAGTATACAAGGACTCTTTGCGTAACCATGATACCTTTATTTTACTGTACTTTAACGCCTTCAGACGTGAAAAACTGTTTCCTTGTAACGAGAGTAAAATTTAATCAAGGAAGTGAACATGCAATCTGTCTCACAAAAGTAGACGGTGATATCACTGACATATAAATCAAAGCCTAAAGAGTCTTTTAATATCCACAAAGTTGACACACTTTTGCATTGATTAGAGCCAAATGTTACAGCAATTATTCCAATCTTCAGTTGGGAGAGTCAAACTTTTCATCATTTCGTCATTTTGAAGGCAACCACATTTTCGGGTGATTTGCATCGTTTAGCATGTCGTCTATTCTTGATCTTTGGGAACGTGAAGAATTCATTGGGACTATACGAAGGATAATGTTGCTGCTCCAAAACCTGAATTATCGTCTTAAGCTATAAGTGCGTGAACTGGCATCATCTTGGTGAAAGATGATTCCTCATTCAGGATTAGCTTTTCAGAGTAGAGTAATTATTTCCGGCAAATAAATGGTGGTATATCACTTGGCGTTAACAGTTCTTTGACTTTGCAGGGGAATTGTAGCTAGAAGGTCTGCGTGCCATACAAACATTCTAACCATCTTCGATACACTACGGGAATGAATCACTTTTGTTGGATTTTCCTCATCTTGGAACGCCCAAACAGCGAATTGACGTTCATTTTTAGATTTATAGGAATACATCCATGGTTTACCGCTCACTTCACTGTAAGCAATTTTCGAAGTTGAGCTATTGAACTGGGTTAAAGTTTTTCGAAACCAATTGACACGAGCCGCTTTCTCCTCTTCATTTTTAAAAGTCATAAATGTCCTAAAAGTTGGGAGATCCAACGGGCAATTAACTTTCTCACATCCAATTCTTCATCCAGGGTCTTTTGATTGATGTTGAGGTTTTCTGTCGATTATCCTCAATTTACTGGCGCATATCTTCCGATTTTTTATGGTTGGCTGTTGTTTTCGATGGTTAGTGAGAGTTCTGCGTCCACGTTGGGATTTCCAGTACCTACCAGAGGGATATTGTCGCTCAAGAGGGTGTTGTGTCAATAGAAACAAACCAACTCCTCAAGACATTGTTGTAAAGAAAATCCTTTTCGAAAGTTGTACAAAACATTTACGTGGTACATTTTTTGATTCAGTTCTACTTTCCCAGACGATTTGTCAAATTCAAAAATTCACTATGGCTAAATCAATTGCAACTTCGTTAATTAAATATTACGGTTAATTTTGATGTTTACCGTTTCATTTTTGGCGTCCTGTATGCGGCTATTTCCGTCACAGAAAGGACATCCCTGATACTACTATACCAAAACATGAACCAGTGAAACTTAGCACCCTTTTGGTATGCTTTCAACTGACTTTTCCGCATAAGTTGTTGGCAATGAATACTATATTTCTTGAAAATCACCAATAATATTCAAGGAAATTCAAGCATTTCGCGTAGCTACTTTCTCAATGAACACCACACATTTTAAATAATTTTACCGTTCTTCTTTAGCCCTGTAAATTGGCTAATTTAGTACTTGAATATTGTTTTTGTTTTTCTACAAAGCACAAAGTGCATGCTGAAACTGCAGGCTGCAAACTTCTACCATGTTTTCACTCTCAAATTTTACAACTTTTCGACATTGTACCAGCTAAGACAACCGAAGTTGAATTCTTGTACTTGTTTTACCGACGTTTGAGTAATCCGATTTTTTTTTCACTGACTGCGCTTTTCATTGAGGAAGAAGAGTGCAGAAGCGGGTTTCTTTCGTGAAAATCACATGTTCGACATCACAGATTTTCTTTAGCGCATGTCAAAATTTTAGCGACACGGTTTACAGAGAAAGGCTCACGAAAAGGAATATGGACTCTTCGCTTTTAGGTCTCTTAATGGTACAATTGTCAGGAATCTTACTTGAAAATCTGTTTAATTTGAGGGTAAGAAGTCAAATCACTTTACTCTGGAATATGTGATGGATGGGCACAGTTCAGTCGTGAGGAATCTTTAAGGAAGGTGGTTTGACTTTCGTAATTTAATCAAATTAGGGTAGGAAGTTGTGAGATTTAGAGGAGGAGGAATTTTATTCGTTTGAGAGACGTATTTGATTCGATTTTGGAACATTTAGTAAACGAATGTGATTCAGGGAATTTTCAAGATAAAGTTGATTCGGTTTTATTCACTTCTAGGAGAGAAAGAAAGCTGGTCCAAATTATGGTAGGAACTTGATTTAGTCCATTGGTCGATTTTGTTAATTTAGTATCAGGGTGTAATTTTATTTTATTACAAGTTTGTGAATGGTGAGGTGATCGCTTGATATAGAGCATTTGTAATAGAGGAGTTGGTTCAATTTTTTTGTTCCGATGGGAGCTAATAGAGTAGTCTCTCTTAAACTAACAGTATGTCCCGGTAAGTGAGCTGGACGAAGTGATCGCAAATTTCGTTCAATTCGATTTTTCACTTTGACATTCGAATTTTACAAGAATTAAAATCCGAACACATCAAGTTTGGGAGCTTGTACATTCTAGTCAATAACAAATGCCGATTTAGCAGTCTCGCTCTAACTAACGATATATCACAACGATGACAAGGATGATTACAGGCGGTGGATAACTCATTCAGAAAGATCATTTATAAACTTTAATTTCCAGTTTCCAATTCTACATGGTTTGTGATTTAAAAAAAGTTCGGTTATTTCGTTATTGGTATATACAGAGATTTCCATAACTAATGCGTCAAATTTATGTAGAAAATTACATGAGATAAAAGCAAATCGATGAGTGTAGAAGAAACAAATATTATTAAAAAACAATTGGGCAAATAAAAGACCGTTGATTTATTTATTGCAAGAGATCTATCGTTACGTAACATATTGACCTAATTTTACTACCGTACACATTTCTTTCTCTAAATTAAAAACATTCGGTTTTCCTTTTTTTCGATGAATGTCGTCGTCACCCCGGCCGCATTGACGCGAAGTTATATCGGATTCAAAGGAGGCGAAAGAAATAAAACAAACAGGACCCAGTTACGGCTCGAATTTTACTAGCATTTACGCTTCTTCGTTTAAACAATATACATCATACTTGATTTCATATGTAACTTAAATGTTAAAATAATTAGTTACGGCTGTCCTATGATAGGAACATATTTTCTCCTATCTATTTAGTTTTATTCGGTTTGAACTCTTTAATTTGATACATAAGTTGTGAAAAGCACGGTATATTAAGAAAGTTGATAAAATGGTTTTTCCCTAACTAACGGCAAATCTCTATGTAACACTAGACGTACACTTTTCATCAAAAGTAACTGACCTCCCGAGTTCCGTACCTCGGGTAGTTCTCCAAGTAATTGACGTTATCGAATTTTATTGAAATGGTTGGGACAGTGGTCGTTTTTTAGGAGCAACTCAGCAAATTGAACCGTGTGCAGATCGACGATCCTCATTGTTGTAGTTTTCATTTGTCACTTACTTTCTCACGAAACCCTTTAATCTATGTCCAAGTCAAGCTGCACTCTATATGCACATGTATGTTAATACTCCACATCTTTTCATGTTGGTAAGCTACACTCATTTCAGAAATAGTGCAATGTTGTTGGCTTAAATTCAAACACAACGGAGCTGAAAATTAGAACATGTATAAGCCGAAAGATTATCCTATCGACTCTCTTTGATATTCTCAAAAGCTAGTGGTTTGCATTTCATTTAGCGTACACTACAGATAGTAGATCATAAAAGGGGTTAGAACTTTGGGCGTAGTGGCCTTGTGATGTAACTTGTTATTGGGAAGAGTAACATTGACATTAAAATGATTATGTATTGGTTAACTTTGCGGGTTTTACATGCAAAAACAACTTATATAACAACTCAAATAAACACATTAAGAATTCGACAATTCGAAGAAAAATAATTGGCTTGCAGCTCGCAATACATTACATCTACATACATACACCCACTCCTTTAGTAAATAATTTCGAATATTATTTGTACATCGCGGAATCGGATTATTTAGTTTTATTATTAGCACTAGCACATAAGCTGTATTCGGGTTAAGTACATACACTTACATACATGCTAGTAACTGGCAATCGATAAGTGCAAATTATCGGTTCAATCAGCACTTATTATACAAATTTATTAGCTTCAATTGGATTAATTTTCATGGAAGTCCAGCGATAATAGAGCTTACAAACGAAAAAGTAAAAATAGAACGGGAAGCTATGAAGACTTATATTTCGCATAGTTTTTTATTTATTTTTTGTTAAGAAGGCATGTCTACTAAGGACCTTAAGTGTAAGAGGATAGAAAATATGAAGAAGAAATAATGAATAAAATCAAATATGCTTAGATTTCATTATTTTTCATTTTAATTGGAATTTAAAGTCGATTTTAACGACGTTAAGTCTCGTACTATACCAGTCTTTCATTTTCAACCAATTTAAAATATAAAATCATTTTCTACACCCTCTATAAAACATAAACAGTTATTATCATAACCGAATGAGTATTGATCGAAATTTCTTCAAAAATTTAAGTCTTCGGAATGCTGTCTTGAAAATTTAGATTTACGTCCTGACGTTTCGATGAATTCTCATGTATCATCTTGGGGCTATATTTTTAAACGATTCTATATTTGGTAACAAGCCGAGATTAAAATTTGAGAGACACAAAGGAATTAATGCCTTGTCCTCGCAATTTAAATTATAGCGTGATTTAATTTGTATCTATAATAATTATGCAGCCATTTTGCGTCGTAAAATTTTCGTTATCATTTACTTTTATGGTTTATCGTGCAATATATGGAAGATTAGGGGTATATAGGATTTTTGCTCGTGACTATGGGTGCCTAATCAAATCAATTAGCATAAATTTATAGGGTAGATTACGCTTTAGAAAGAAATTTATTCCGTAATAATGTTAAATATAGAAGTACGAAAGCAGCGCTGAAAAGCATTTTCTTGTCCTATATCCTACATAATAAGCGTAGATTAATTTTAGAATACTCGAAAAACGGTTATAATGTTGTCATAAAATGGTTCATTTTAGTAGGTGATTATCGAGTCGTTTTTGGATCGTGAAGTTTAAAATGTAAAGTGATTTATACATATAAACCATATTACCTACTGTCTGTTCTTCTACAGTTAAAAGTTTCTGGAATATAACTAACGTTCTGCTACAACACAGGCTTTTATAACGAGCTTTACCTAACGTTGAACTCGGGCTCATTACCACGAAGATATGACAAGCATTTTAGTTAAGTAGCGTTTGAGATTGTCAAGGTGATTCGAGTACTAATTTTGCTTAAAGCACTTTAATTGTTGTCGATGTTGTGTATTAACTGATATTGATTGAGCGTTTGATTGCTTAGCACACAGTAAAGGAAAATTATGTAATTGCTATGACACAAATTTCATCTAAAGAGATTAATACAAAATTGGTATTCTTATAACAAACTAGTAATAGTAGTAATATAATAAATAATTGAGTTGGGGTTTCATTGGCATGTTAAACTTTGCGCCTTTGTATCAGTATGTTTTAACAACACTCTAAAGTTGATAACTGTTTGTACACTCGTAGGCATACTATTTGGCAATGGAACAGGATTATTGTTGAATAGTCTATATCGACGAAATCTGTCAGCTTCCATAAATTCTATCCGCAAAGCTGTATCTTCACTCAGGATTAATTAGATTCAATTGTAATTGCGCAGGTTGACTGTCAGAACCAGTTGAAGACATTATCATTATATTTCTGTTGTGTGCATGGCCGATGTGAATACCTTGAGGTCGAAATCTTTCTGAAAAAATTAATTTAACTTTTCGCTCTTAAGAAAATAGTAGCAAGATTTCTGGGTAAACTTTACACCATTAAAATCCATGAATTTTCTAAATTACCAAACTTTAGAGCACGTTTTTAATGTATTCCATTTCTTCCCAATCCTGCCTCGTTAATCTTCTTTAACATTCTGTGTGTCTGTACCAGCTTAGCCGTTTATTCTTAATTTTCCTCAATACTGGCTCCTGTTTGAGTTTTGCCTTGCTGTCTTCATTTCTTCATTCATTTGTCTTCATTGTTATACCTGTCGATTTTAGTTACCCTAGCTATCCTCCTTAAATGTACAGCGTCCAATAAACCAATTGCTTAGCAAGTGTTTGTAAAGAATTTGATGATTCTATTTTAGTTAAAATTGTTTTCATTACCATTGTTCTTTATTGTCTTGAAAGTTTTGATAACTCAATACAATTTGGACTGGAATAAGCGTCGTCCACAAATGACAATTTTCTCTTTTGAATTTCAATTTTATAGGCGAAATGTTGTAGCCGCCCATTATTATATTAGTGTTCTAAGCTTTGCAATTAAATCAACAAGTAACGTGTACATTGATATGTGTAAATGTTATGGGCTTCTTTTCTCCAACTCCCTCATTCTTTTCATAATTTTCCTCAAACACATGTTTCGTTTTCTAAGTGTAAGATTTCAGTTGGAAGTGTACGAGAAGGATCTTTTCCCATCCGCATAAATATGTACATACATATATTGATAAATCACTTCCTACTTCGGTATTTTATTTAAGAACGTTGTCATATCCTTTGGATTTAGGTTAACTGACTCTACAGAAAAGATTCGAAACTGATATTATACGGGTTCCAGACATTTTCAAATCAACTACCACCATGCGCTAAATATGTACAGCCTAATCTCGCCAAGTTTGCACTATTGATTCTAGAAATTTATGATTTTGAGGGAAGGATTTTAGTTTTTATTTCTTTTATCTGAAAGTTGAATATTTTCTCTATACTCTTTCAAGAAGCACTCCTAGCAAATGTTATCGATGTTTCTCCTGTCTCGTTTACTTTGGTGTTGATGATTCCTGATAATATTTACTACTTGGATCTTACCAACGTTAATCTGTCAGTGGCCACTAGGTTGCTCGCTTATATGTATTTCTAAGCGAAGTATGAGGAAAATACCCATATAGTGACCACTGTCGGTTTAACGCGATAAGTACATATCATAAATGCTTGGTGTTTCCTTCTTCTACACCTCAACTATTTTAATTTTTGGAAGAATGTTAAAAATTTCAAAACAAACTGTACGTGATATAAAAATAACAAAAATCCATTAGTTGCACGACAAATTTTAATGACGAATCTGAACGACGAAGCGGAAAAGTCTGAAAACATCAACGTTCAAAGATTTAGATTTTGCTCTACTGCAGTGATTTAACCAAAAATGAGGCGAAGGTGTCTTATGTTCCGTAAACAGCAAGATTTTTCCATGAATCACTGGGATTAGAAGAAGATAAATTTGATCAGTAAACTTAATCGCACGACAGGAAAGCAAAAGTGCGAGTTTATTGTAAATAATATCTATTTCCTTCAACCAACTGTAATTTGTTGAAACAGTGCAATCTTATCTTTCGACAAATGTGATTATTTTACATAACGATACATTTAATGTATTATGTAGCACTAGCTTACCACTAATAATTATTTCGTAATTAATACTTGTAATAAAGGAAATTAAATGTAAATGCAATCTTGAACAATAATACTATACATTCAGAATTTATAGTCGTTTAAAGGAGAGAGTTTCCTTTGGTGACATATGATGTTACTAGTTTACTCCATTAAATTTATTATCTTATTATTTATTATTATTATTATTGCATTTTTGATCGATAAAATTTTGACCCTATGTCACATCGTTTGACTCCTTTTTTTTTTAATTTCCTTGCCATTTTTTAAGTAAACAAATTTTTAAACATTACATCACATCGAAAGTCCTCACCACGCAATTATTTGATTAAATCCGCCAGCAACGAAGCAAGCATCCTCTAACTGTATCTTACGGAACATTCATACCTTACATTTGAGGATGGTTGCCTCATTGCTAGCAAAACCCGTGTGATATAGTATTAGTAACACTACACCATAGTTCTTGGAATCACTATAAATCCATAAAACTATAAAAAATATTTGCATTTCTTCAAATTCTTCTATGTTACGAATACGATCTTATCATGTATTTGCACACTCACCCATTTCAAACCATAACATTTTACCCTAAGTAGATGGTTTGCTGTAAACCTTTCTTAATAGAATTTTCTGGATTTATCAGTAAGTCGGTTTGAACGTTTTTGTAAGCGCACTATGACATTATGAGTATTATGACGCTGCTGCAATATTTAACGAAATGGTGAAATACCCAGAGACGATACTTGTAAACAACTTCGTTTTAGGTTTACCGCACTAAGACATGGAGGGAATGTAATTCTCTTCGTAATAAATATACATAGTTGTACGTGCATAGGATATATAACTTCATGAAACCAACAAAAAATGTGTTTAGTACTGAAACATAAACATTTAAATAATTTCTAGATTGAGATTACATTATTAACACAATCGATGGGTTAGCGCGTCCTAGTTTTTAGTTAGAATAAACGTTAAATAAAGTATCGTTTACAAGGCGTTACTGACGACTGAGAAAAGTTGTGTAGCCTTGAACGTGAATATTTAAATGACATCAAACACCTACATAAGTAGAAACCCTGCGTTTTAATATTATACTTATATTAAATATTCATAAAATAAAAGATATATGTAACATAATTGGATGGAAATCAGATAATGATTGCTGTAGGATTATGTCATACCATGCATCGATCTCGCCTGACAATTATTTGACCGAATTCAATCGAATACGATTGGATATGCTGGCCATGGTGCCATCGAAACACATGTCCCCAATACATAATTCTGTGACGAAAAGTGTAGCAATTCATTTTGATTTCACAAGTTTTAAACGGTAAAAATTGTGAGGAACAGGGGCAAGGGAAATGTGGGGACAAAACGTGGAATTCAAGTTTAAATTTTCGCAAAAGACGATTTTATAATATATACTGTATATCTAGCTAAGTTCGCGACAAATGGAAAACTTTTTTATTCTTGGGTTTATGAAAAAGTTATTCTTTATAAAAATCCTGCTTCATCCAAAACTTAAATTCAAATCGTCAGATTTTAATATTTGTTAGTCATATACGAGATATGACAAAAAATATGAAATTAGTATAAGAGTAAAGTACCTTTATTTTCAATAATACTTAAAATGTTATAAGGAATAGTCGTTCAGAATTGGAAATTATACAATTTAAATACAGCATTTACACAAAAGAAAGCATTGAAAATGTTACACAAGTGCTTCAACATATCCGCCTTCTCGTTCCATACATGTAACGGTTCTATCACAAAAATGCCTTAAAACCCTTCTAATTGTTTGTGGAGTTATTTTACGGATTTCTTCTCTAATAACACGTTCTAGATGGCCTACATCCGTAAACGGCGCTTGAATATACACATGTTCTTTTAAATAACCCCACAAGAAAAATCAAGTGGGGTCAGATCTGGAGACCGAGGTGGCCAACGTATTGTGGAAAAGCGGTGTATAACCCTTTCGTTAAAACAATCTTCAACATATTGCCTTACGTCTAACCTGCTATGACAAGGTTCACCATCCTGTTGAAACCAAATATGTTGGCGTTCCAGCAATGGAAGATTGTCGATAAAATTACTAATTTCACTTTGCAAAAATTTAGATACCGGTCGGCATTCAAAGATTGGTGAAAAAGAAAGGTCCAATTACATAACTTTTGTAGATTCCGCACCATACATTTGTCTTGAACGCATATTGACTTCGAGTTTTTATTGTAAAATGTGGGTTGGCATCTGTCCACCAACGGCAGTTTTGACTCGATACAGTTCCGTTCGATGTAAATGTTGCTTCATCGGAAAATAAAATTTGTCTCGACACAAAAGGATTATCTGCTAATATTGCCTGAATGTCGGCACAAAACTCCAATCGTCTGTCATTATCACCTGGTCTTAGAGTGTGTACAAATGTAGGCTTGTAGGGATGAAATTTGTTTTTTTTTTTTTTAGAATTTTAGCTACCGAATCTTTGCTTATAGTGTTTGACATCAACAATGCTCTTTTCCGCAACGAACACCTCGGTTGTTCTATTGCTGATAGCATCACTTCTAGTTCCATTTCGTTATCAGCAACATGGTTATGGCGTTTGTTCTTAAATCTGTTTTCGACATTTCCGAAAGTCTTAAACTTTCTTAAAAGTTGTCTTACCGTCTCGTGGTGAATATTCTTGTCAGGATGCCGCTGATTAAAAATAGTTGCTGCTTCCCTGAAAGTTTTGTAATTATCGCCCACTATTAAGACGATTTCAATTTTATCTTTACTTAATATTACAGGCATTTCTACTTATTGTATTTTGACAAGCGTAAACGATGATAGTGACAGATTTAGTCAAACATTGTTTATCAGAGTATTCTAGATTAAGATTAAAAACGCGTACATCAAACTGTTGACTTTGTAGTTGAGAAAAGTGTAAGAATTAAAAACTAAATGTAAGTGAATGTGATTGAATATTAAAATCTGACAATTTGAATTTAAGTTTTGGATGAAGCAGGACTTTTTATAAAGAATAACTTTTTTCATAAACCCAAGAATAAAAAAGTTTTCCATTTGTCGCGAACTTAGCTAGACACACAGTATATATAAGTACCATATATATACAGTGTGGACGTATAGGTTGGAACAAAATCAATAACACCTGTAAATAATACAAAAGAAAAAGAAACCATCGGTTCACCTTAATTTTTAAACGCGCAAAAACGTATTTTATGATGTCATGATTGTCACAGCAAATGAAGTCACCTCCTTTTCTTTTTTATTTACGTTGAATTATTTATTTCATTCGTAATTTTCTGTTTAAAATCTACAATTAAAAAAAAGTTTACTTGGAGTAAGGCCCAAGAAATGTACCTTAAAAAATCAGTTGTTGCTCGTTTTATGTCACAATCCGATTTCTAAAAATTTGCGTATTTTAAAATTAAGCTTGTCGTGTTCGATCGTCTTTTTTTACTATTTGCAGATTTTATTGATTTTGTTCCAACCTATACGTCCACACTGTATATAAATTGTGCTTTCAAAAACGATTTGTGGAGTTCTAGCCCATACTAAATGTTTTTCTGGAATTGTTTGGAAGTAATCATTCATCGTTAAAAGAAAAGAGGACTATAATAATATAATCGTTGACCTCTGGTTATGTATATGTATGTGATAATTTTGTTTAAGTTTTTGTGTTACGATTTTGATAATGAATCGTCTTTCGATAATATCGATTTTCTTCTTTTAAACTAAAACTTCTATTCGAATTTCACGCATATTATCGAATTCAGCACAACATACGGGTAAAGTTTCCTATACTAAATTTTCCTATACGACCATTGACTAATTGTTATCGTCTTGAAAGAACAGAGATCGCCGGTGCATACCTAATTTAATTGAACTCTAAAACTTATGGGGCATAACAATATGTAATTATTTAGAAACACTACATATGGTAAATATTCTTTCACTACTATAAAATCGATATGACTCGGTATTTGGGAATTCCAGGTGTAAAGAGTAATTGTAAGACGTTGAACTAAATATCTGGAAATATTACATAAATAAGAAATGAAAATGTAGTTTTAGAATGCGAATGAAATATCTATCTATTAATTTTTATTTGTGCGGTACAAACGTTCTAATTAGGAATTCACATAATGACAAAGCTGTGATGTACCTGTTAAAAAAGGATGACGGAGGAACATCCTTTGGCGAAGGACCCGACCGAATGTACCTCACGGATTAACTCATTTTTACCTGTGAATGGATCACAATTACCGGCAATGTAATTACATTAGAATTGATATGCATCAAAGATACTGTTACATACATATGTAGCTATTTAGTTGTCGATGTGTTCCCAGAGTTTAGCGGTTGAATTAATTTCTGATCTCTGTTTTTTTTTTTTTGGTACGAGATAAAGATTTTTGGCTCCTTACAAAGACATTTTTAGCGTCTTTGTACATTGTACAAAGATTTTTTTTTGTAGTTCAGTTACCATTATTATGTTGTACAAACTAAAAATCTCTCGTACAAAGATTTTTTTCCGATCTTTGTACATGTACAAAGAGGCTCGTACAAACCGTGGGGCTGATCCCTGTTCAAATCCCAGAGGTTCGGTGATTTACCGTGTAGCGGGAGATGTGTAGCGGGAGATCGAGAAAGCCTAATTTAGAAAATAGTAGTTCAATATTTAATAACTGAATTGTTTGCATACGCTTTTATGAAGTGGAACTATAAGAGACTAGAAAAAGTATTTCAAACATCTAATCATCTTATGTCTACAATTTATTAGTCAATGCGCATAATAATTACTAAACAATCTTACTGGAATATTCTGCGTAATAATGTTTGTATTATAATTAGCAAACGTAATAAACGTATATGCAAAATTGAATACGGGCAGAATCCCGTTAGTGTATCTACCGTTTAAAAGCAACGTGTTTACATGGGAGGATTTCTCTTTGGAAACTATTGTGTGAACAAATTAAAATAAAACTATAAAGTGGGAACCAACTAAACTGAACAACAGGACAGTGAAAAAGGGTGCAATGGACAGACTTGAAATTCGAAAGTTTTCCTCCCACGTATAGTATTTATGCCAAGATCTGCGGAAAAAACATACATACCCACATATGTTCACCAAAGCAGAAGTGGTTGTATTAGTAAAGCAGTGTATGCAAGAAAGTTACAAGACAGATAGTGAAATAACGGAAAATAATGAAGATTAGGCATCGCGCAACGCCAGAAGACGTTCTAAACCGAAAAAGTACCCTTACAGACGCAAATAAGGGAGTTTTTTGCAAAATTATGGCTTTATTTCAATTACACATCAATGAGTACGTTATTCAAAGTATTGTCCATCGAAATCTATAACTTTTTGCCATCTTTCTGGTAATTTATCATACCTTGGCAAAAATCCGTTCATCTTTCGAGACCAAGAAAGAATAAAGCCAATTTTTGATGCCTTCATTTGAAGTAAACCGCATTCCTGAAAGAGCATTCTGCATTGACCGAAGCAAGTGAAAATCAGAAGAGGCCAGGTCTGGTGAATACGGCAGCTGTGAGAAGACTTCCTATAAACAGTATTGTAAATAGTTTTTAACCGGTTTAACATGAGGTTGATCATTGCTATAATGGAAAATTACGCACTCGTGTCTAGACCCATATTCTGGTCGTTTTTCTGCTAATGCTCTTTGCAAACGAATCAATTGTTGGCTCTATAACTGCTCCCTGATAGTTTAGACAGTTTTTAGAGCTCGTAGTATATCACTCCCTTATGGTCCCACTTCTTTGATAGCGTTGAAATCAAAACCCGCATATTTTCAACGACGGAATATGTTCACCTTAAATTTCCGACAACATTCGATGGCTTTTAGCAGCAGTTTTCTTTTCGAATTGAGCAGGAAAAGCAGGACTTCCCGTAAATGTTGCTTTTTGTTGGCACGTATGCTGACATGTTTCAATACGAAGAAAATTGGAATGTTTCCACGTCGTCGAATTGACACATACTGACAACTAAAATCACACGATGAAGCATTGCCATGAAAGTATTTACAGTACGGTTCTGAGCTGCCAAGTAAAACTTACGCCATCTCTTGTAAATCCCTCATGTTCAAGTGATACACCAGATATTATCAAAATTAATATCAAGGATGCCTAGATTATGCGCGAGTACTATAAGAAATACAAAGGCAAATCATTAAATGCCTTTATTTTACCTGACGTAACGGCGCAGAACTTAAATATTTCAGTCATTGTTTAGAGCCATCTCTCAAAAGACAAAATTCTACATCTGCTTGAAGTGAAAGTGTACTTGTTTTTAAATGGTCATAACATTATTTTCTCTAATCGCCTAACGAAAGTGAGGGAAATAGTAGAGGACGTAAGTATCTTGTATGGAGCCATGTCCAAAGTATCGCACGAAAATTTGACTGAAAGAATTACCGATGCGATAGTTACCGCAGTTGCTCACCGTGAACCAATAAGCACAATCCATAGGAATATGTGCTTCGTTTCAAGATCATTGATGAGATCTGGATCCATCGCTATACTCCAGAATCCAGGGAATGGACTTGGTACCTGCTAAACGTGCACTAAAGAAGGTCAAGTCAATTTCGTGGATCGGAAACTGAAAAGAACAGTTTTTATAGGATTCGCATGGCGTGATCTTCATGGAATATTTGAGGAAAAGAGGAACTATTACGATACATTACTACGTTGATACACTGAACCGATTAGATACGAAATTAACGAGGAAACGTTCCATTTAGCAAAGAAGGGATATCAGAATGGGTCCCCATATGCATAATCGCGAAACTGAATGGAATTAGGTTAGGAATCTTTGCCACATTCACCATCCTCTCCAGATTCTCTCCCCCTCCTGCGAGCTCCTATTCCGGAGCATAAAAAGATGACTCGAAGGAAAAGGATTCATATCTTCTAAGGAGACCGTTGTAATACAGAAGCCTATTTGCAGAGTCCATCAAATCATATCTTTTTAGGGAGTTGAAAAGAAGTTGCAGAAACGATAAGAAAAGTTAATCGAGCTAAAAAGGGACTGCTCGTACAAAAATCAACAAATAAGATTTAAAGAAAAGGCGTTTACTAGTCGAACACGGATATTTAATGATCCACCCTCCTAAAGGTGGTCATATAGACAAAATTGCCTAGTTTATCAACTTGTACAACGCTGTTTTAGAGAATTCAGATACCCGGTGCGAAGTTTTAAATGGAGGCCCCAATTCTTGATAAACTGCCATAAATTTAAATACATACCCTATTGATGTCCCAAAATCATTGGCACCCGAGTGCGTCGCACCCCTTGCATCCTCAGGTTAAGGCGGCCCTGAGCTTATGAAATAAAATATTGACTTTTATTAGGTGTATTCACTTACACTTCAGGTGCCCATTTATTTCCAGGGTTACACAGTAAGGATGGCAGTTTTGACAATATGCTATCGACACCCTAGCACAATTGTGTGCAGACAATTTCTAAGGAGGAAATAACGGACGGCGTTTCTACGAGAAAGGAAACCGTTATTGTACCACAATGATCGGAATGTCTATTCTTTCTTCGAAATTTCCTGCAATTTGTATAAGCACAATTTACTAGGTGGTGTCGATAACATATGACCGAAATTGTATATTGTTTAAATCCTGATAAAGCTAGACACTACTAAACATCACTTATTTAACGGTAGTTAAGATTCCTACTAACTATGTAGATATCGCGTTATTATATTATATTAATATTTATGTTTTGTAGGGGCGGAGGACGGGGACTGTATAACCATAACAATCTAAATAGGTGAAGTCTAATTATTAAATCATTTATACACATAAATCGAAATTCCTGTTTTCCCCTATCTGAATTGTACGGATTCCTCCTCTTTTGAAAGAACCTCCGTTGGAGCGTGTCTTTTAATTTGTTTACTAAACGACCGACGTGGATTGTTTCGCCACTGTGCACGAGTTATAAGGCCATATACACTGCTATTCCACGCAATCGCTGCGCTTAAGTAGTAGTACTCGAGTAATGTACGAAGTAAAACACGGTTTAACTTCGTAAGTATGTATTTAATACTTAAATATTTAAATTAAAACTAACACTTCAACTGTTATGAAATAGTAAATTTGCGTAGACTACTGCGTTTTAGCCGAGTATTCTAACGTTTAGTGTCGAATTGTATCTTAATATTAACTATACATCTAAATTTAAGAGGCTTCTATATTCGAAAATGGCCGAGGAAAATTTCCCGTAACTAATTACTACAAAGAATCCGAAATTTTAGTAGGGATATCTTCTTCTTTACCGGAGCAGATAAGTGCAAGTGCGTTTACAACGTTAAGAACAATCATAAATGCAAATACAACGAATGTTCCATTTATTGGATGTCTTAGAAATAATAATATTCCTTGGAAAGGGCCAGGTTTACTCTAACGATAACAGTTAGACGATATTAATGTATAAATAATAAACTAGACGACATATGTAGATATTTTACCTCCTAGGCACCGCTAGAAATATTTGTGTAACTGAATGTTGAATATTACAGCAACTTATAGTACAATTTAAATTTCAAATAAACACCTAACACCAATAAGCCTACAATCCTTAACTTTAATTTTCCAAAAACATTTTAATTACAAACAAATTCTTGCGAGATTAATATATGAAATTTTATGTATCTATAAAGGTGCAATAAAAACATTTGTATAAAATTTGCAATAAGTATGTGCTCACTAATTGTCTCTTAAACATTTCTTTAATGTTAAATGAAGGTTTTGACATGCTAATTTTGCGGCTTGGTCATTCGTTAACCAAGCTCTACACCTACTGACAAGGGAACCCGAAAATTAAAAAAAATTGAAACTTTATGAACAAGTAGTTTACACCCCAAGATGTTTGAAAGTATTTTCCTTACTGGCCCAATCTTGTTTTAAGTGGGCGAACTACCCCCGAAAATTTAGTAGATTTTCGGTTTTTTCAAAATAACTCGGTAATGGCTCTATATCAAAATAATCGTCTCATTGAGCTGTATTACATATGATATAGGTCCCTTATCGAAGGGGTGGGGAAGGGCACCATCATTTTTTAATAGGACTAGGATACTATTTTCATATATGTACATACATATGTGATAGAGCTCGATGAGATGACTATTTTGATATATAGTTGTGATGTATTTGTTCTAGCCATTGCCGAGTGATTTTGAGAAAACCGAAAATCTACTAAACTACGAGGGGTAGTTTCACCCTCTTAAAGCGAGATTGGGCTGATAATAAAAATTACTTTCAAACTTTCTTGGATTTCTACTAGTTATTCACAAAGTTTCAATTTTTTCTTAATTTTCTGGTTCGGGATGTTCCCTTGTAAGTTACAGATGATAGGTCGGTTAAGCAAGTTTTTCCGTTTACATAAAGAAATGTTTTTAACTATTCAGTTGTGCCTCACTGAATTAACTAATCTACAACCAACGAAAAAGTTGAAGAAATTGCTCAATGGTGTCGAAAATATAGCGTGTATGAGTATGTATTAAGGTATTGTAATTTTTCATGATGAATCTACTTTTGAGGTTAGTGCCTTTAAAACGTTCAATCAACACTACTATTAATTATATATATAGTTAATAAAATAATAAACTTTGATAAACATCTCGTAAATAGTAATTTTACCGGGGATTTACATATATGTAATTGGTTATTGTAGTTTCTCAAAAAATTTCAAATCGTAGTTCATATGATCTCAGCTTTTGGAGTAAACTGGACTCTCATGCAGTTCAGAAGTTATTTTTAGCAACTTATTTCATAATTAGCGTGAGTAATAGAGGCCATGATGCTAGTCAGTGTGTTACAAGTACCAACAAAGGTGCGGATCTAAAGTACTCTCTTTTCTGAAACGCATACGCGTACGTAGGCATTCCCACGTGATATAGTATGAACGATAGTTTCCTGACTTTCAAATACAAATTACATGATTCTCGTAATACGGAATTAGTCCCTGGAGATATAGGAGAGAACGCAATTACTTCTTTACATAATTATGTGCTCTTATCGTAATTAAAGTTTATCCAGTTGAACTTGCATTATATCAACGTTGGATTAGATCTTTTCGATAACGATACCAGTGATAGTTTATGCATTAGTCCAATTAGTCGTTTTACTTTTTAGTTCGTCTTTGAATACGAAATAAAGTTAAGTCTGAAATTTGGACGTTAGAATTTCCAACAGTTGCAGTGTATGTACAGTACAGTAACGGTTGACGTCTTAACTTCCGTCAATTTTAACAATTCGAATTGTCCTTGTACTTTACGAATGTGTAGACAGGTGATGATAAAATAAGACTAACTATTTTAAGCTTCAATACGTGTATAGTCTATATAGCGACATTTTGGAATAGTGCCATATCACTTTGGCAGTCCATTTTTCGTTCATTTATAGATTAACAAGGTTAATAAAACCAATCTGTGTAAAATTCATATGTATCTAATCCATAACTACTAGGTTAGGTACGTTTAGTTTCTCTACTTCGCATATCGGCATAGTAGCGTTTGTAAACAAAAACATCAAATGCGTACGCTTAAACGATTTGCTCTCTCGTTGGGCTATGCTTACGTCAATAAGTGGATCAGGCCCCATCAATAATTTATCTGTATTTGTTCGTAATCGACTAAATAGAGCAACAAACAGGCACGAATAACGTCGGTAGTCCCTTAGAGTTGTGTAGGTTAGTCATCAAAATATTGACGAATAAAATATTTTGAGTGTCCATTGAACCATATTGACTCCTGTTATTTCTTTTATTAGCAGAACTTTGTCTCTAGTGAAATTCTTGCTACAAACAGTAGGTGCTATTAGTTTCACAGTTTTAATTGAAATGGCTTATACTGTATGACAGTTAGTACATACACTAACCGCCATATATATGGGAACGATAGAAGAAAATGTGAGAAAATCTAAATATAGGGAAAGAATAATGTCAGGTGTATGATTTAACGATGTATTATCATGGGAATGATTGTTTACCGAAGATTTAAAAAAATGTATTATACTGAAACTATTTGTTTAAAGCTATTAGCTTTTCGTCGAACTGCCAGCCTTTTGCTCGAATAACGACAACGGACACTTTTGGCATTCTCTCCGTATAAGAATTTAGTAATCCTGGAGTTACTCGCTAAGCTTCTTGCAGTCCTCCCCACAAGTCATTTCCATTCACCAGATTCATAGGTGTCATCTTATGATCTAGTTCATCCCAAATAAACTGGATGGGGACAAATCCGAAGATTGCAGATACTAAACCATTCATTTTATTAATCCGTTTTGTTCTTGTTGACTTTCACTTCTTGTTGAATTTCTACATATTGTGGTTGAGTGTTTGGGGTCGTTCTTGTCTTGGAACATGAACCCATACATGGTCACTCAATATTGCGAAATATTTTTCATTCACTAGTTTCCCGTCCGTCTTGAGTAAATCTCCAACTTGGTTGTTTCCACCATCATGCGATTAAACTACCACCTCCGTGTTTCACCTGAAATATTTTTTCATGTTGAACATAAACATCAGTCCACAGAACGCAGTTCCAGCCATTGATTGTCCAATCTTCGTGTTCCTTCGCCCGGTCTAACTCCTTTTTCTTCTTTCCCTTCCGCAACAATGGCTTCATTACTACCACACGTCCAACAAGTCCGGCTTCCTTTGATCGGCCACGAACAGTAGTAACCGAAAGTTGCCTTTGCCTACCTGTATTTACGGTATGCGTAATTTCAGGAGCTGTTAAACGACGGTTTTTGTAGGTAAACTTAAGTGGAATAATTGTATTCCCACGATCTTGCAAAGAATGCAGGTTGCAACGCATACCGATAAGACACGTCAAAAATGAATTGATACCTAAACATCTAGGCTCGTCGTAAATTATGCACTTAAAAGGGAAACTGACTTGGCATGCATCTGTTCTTAAAAACGGTCGTGTTCTTTCCTGTGCAAAGATGATATAAAATAAAAGAAATTTCTTTTATAATAATTATTAGTATTTACTTATTGCCTTATCCCAACAGTTTGTTTTATTGGTTTTTACAATGTGGCCATCTTCTCTCTTAGATCTGAGTCGTTTTCCTCCACGTTTACAAAAGGATTATACACTCCATATTAGAAAATATACCAACCTGATAGAGATTTGTGCAATTGGTTAGTCTTCTTCCCATAAAATACGTATCATGGCGTGTTTCTCTATTGAAATTTCTCGTATTTTCGGCATTGAAGAACTACACATTTTAAAAGCAAACTGAAGAGAAAGAAATTATTCGCCTTGCATTTTCAATACTTGTATCATATCTATTTCCAAGAATTCATGATAACTCCTTAAAAGATAATACTTACTTGGCTTAAAAATTGCATTGAAAACCCTTTATTGCCTCATTTAAAACCAAAAACAACCCCCATTGTAATAGGCAATAAACCCTTAATCCCATTACAGTAAGGAAATGTGTCGTAAAATTGGTGGAATCACGTAAAAAAATATACAAATATTTTGTGGTGATGATTAGTCTGGCCAAATAGCGGTAATTACGAAATAAGTTACAGCCTACATATACAGAGAACTACTCGCATACAGCCTACCGATTAGAGTGGTGTGTTGGCGATGCTGTCGTAAATTATTTCCTAATTGTACGCTGTTACTGCTGTTTGCCCAGCCTAATAATTATTCCTATATAGAACGTCCATAAATATTAATTACATTCTTTCCGATAAACATCACTCTTTTATGTACCCATGTATATCGTTCCCATATATATCACCTGTGGTGTACCTCAATAATCCAGTTTTTATTAAGGGTAAATCAACTTCCATTAAGTTTTTGTATTAGACATTTAATTCTCATATTTGTACTTGTATCAGGCAATGAAACGGTTTATAATCTATAATATAGTCGATTTGTGCTTTGTAGTATACAAAAATGTTATTATCTGCGCAGTTTTTTTTTTCTTTTCTAAAATATGATCTCGGCCATTATCATTCTCATTTTTTGCCTTATGATCTCATGCACAAATACATTAATTGGCGTCACGTGTGTGATAACTTTTTTTAGTTCATTTATTAATTTGAGTGATAGTAAGACTTTTTTCATTTATCAATTACTTTTCTCAAAAAAAAAAAATTATTGAAACTTTATCTTTATTGGTAATTTACTGAAATTATGACAAATAAGTCAGCCAGGAATTAACTATGAAGTCAAAAAACAACTTTTTAATATCTTAACAAACCGGTGCAACACATTTACAATTTTTAAGGCGTCATATGCAGCCCATGGCTTTTATTTTCATCACGTTCATGTGAAAACACAAAATCAAACAATATAGATTGTAAACTGTACCCTTATACACATAAACATTCAGTAGCTTCCATTCCGACCAAATGAGTAATTGTTTTGGCAAGTGTTCCAAGTTTATAAATATATATAATAAAACTTTTTAATTATACATCTTCATGTGAGGATCCTTCGCACATCGAACGTGACGAAGATAAATCGAACGAGCGATAATTAAACGGAACGTTTTTAAATGTAGCATCCTGTTTTTCGTGTTTAAATTCAATGTGTGGGGCTTTTATTGAAACTGTTTAGATAGCCGAAATTTCCTTAATTTAGTGCGGTTATGCGAGGTCATACACGGTTAATTTGCGATTTGAATTAAATAAATTAAAAGCAGCATATGTTTGTACAGCGACATTATCTGTGAATGAATGTTGAAGTACATTCAGTATGAAAACCTTACTACAAGGTGAAGATGTTGCCACGAAGTGGACTGTTCTCTTTCCGAACCTAGTAAAGTAATGCACACACTATTGACAAATCAACAAAATAGCAAACTATCCTCAAATTCTCAAAATCTGATCTCTGATTTTGTTATAAAATAGGAGGATGTGAAACCATGCTTATTAATGGCGAGTGATAAGGTAGATTCAAACAAAATCTACATGAGAATACCTCGCCCGTTAGAGTTAATTGGGCTTTGAATTATTCACTGGTTTGAACTGCCTACTAGAACCTCATTAACCAGCTAGTGACGTCCAGCACTTCTTTAACGAGAACATTATCTAATTTCTTGATTAAAGCTTCCTTAATTACCGATCCTAGCTATATGGTATTCTGCCACGTACTCAAAATTTGAAAAATAACCAGTAATAAGTTCAAGAGGTATAGTAGATTGATCCACACTATTCGCAAGGATGTTTGTGTACAACGCAGGATGCATAAATTCTAACTCTTTTTATTTCTGTAAATTTGTCGATTTAGATTTACAAAACAGTTCGCTGCTAGATACTAGAACATCCAAGTTTCTTTTCTCATTGCTGTTATTTTGTATCTGGGATAATTATTTTGAGCGTATAAGTACATATTTTCTGATACAAAGCGATTATTTTCTACGATTGCATGCCTTAAATTGTTTAGAATTCTTTGCATTTGAAACATGGACGTATTATATTTTGCTGAAAAACAGTTCCGTACAAGGACATATGAACGTATGAATATGTACATATCTGTATGGTATTGCTAGAATGTTCAATAGCGGTTTAAATTGAATTGTTCTTTGTGACGTAAGAATTGCATTAGTTTTGATTTACCTGAGTAATATGGTAAATATTTGTTCATCGTTAAGGAAGCAATTTTATGATAATTGTGTTTCGAGCTTTTTGGTCGCTAATTCTAATATAGAGGAACAAACATCTACGTCTTTCCCGAAATAGGCACATTCATATGTACATTGTTTTGGAAAATTACTTAAAAGATTCGCGTGACCTACCTAAGTTTGCTTTCTCCAGCAGGGATTACGTTTTGTGCGAAGTTTATTAATTTATTGCGTATTCATTACTTTTATGATCATCTCTATATACGTTTTTGTAAAGCTTCATTGTTTCTATTTTAATTAGCAGATTAGTTAGCCGCTCGATTACATGTATTTTGAATATCTGTTGATTAATCAAAACGGAACTGATAGATATGTGATAAATTTTTTGTAGGGGACAGGGCAGATGCAATCATGGACATTTGCGAACCTATTTTTAATTTGCGAGAGAATGGTGTAAATTAGGGCGGGCACTTGCGTCTCTGTGTTCTATATACCGGGTGATTCAATGTTATTACAGTTACATATTCTCCTTATCTTAGAAGTTAAGGGAAAGAGCTTTTGTTCACCTAAATGATATTTGGACCGAATGGAATTGAACTTCTTTCACACCTTTGTGTTTTATTTTTATTGAAATTATTGATAACACTGGTTATAATAGAAACGGTAAATCTTACAATATTGTCAACATTTATATTTAATATTTGCCTGTCTGTCACTATTGGTCTCGGTATGTTGGATGGTTAGGTGGACTGCGATTCAATCTAGTTGGCCTTTCACCTGTAGTGTACGCGGGCAGTGGCGATGTATACATGCAGAACACTTTTCACCACTTATTTTATTTGTTCACTATCTCCAATTTGTCTTCCATATAGAAGAGGTTGAAAAAAGATCGTGGTAAAATTTATCAGTCGATTGATGTTCTTTCCAAATTTCAATTAATGAATTTATTCGGTTTTTTAATTTTCATGGTAATATAAATAATTCCTCCTTGGAATGCTACTGCTACTTTTAATCTCTAAGTTAAACACGAAACCAAGCAAAAATACTAAAATGCTGAATGCTCGATGTATATCGTGATGCACTATTTGAATAAATAACGTCTAATAATTTATAATATTTTCTATTGGTACTTCAGAATACAACCAAGGAAGTTAGAATTTAATTTTTTTCAGGAGTTGCTGATGGTGTTGGAGGATGGCGAGCTTACGGTATCAATCCCGGCGAATTTTCCGTCAATCTCATGCGGACCTGCGAACGTCTAGTCAGATTGGGATGTTTCGCTCCTACCAACCCTTCCGACCTTCTAGCCAAAAGCTACTACGAGCTCTTATTCCACAAGAAACGGATCCTGGGTGAGTTATTACACAATGATTTTCGATTTAAGGTTGACAAATTGAGTCTTCCATACCTTCGCTAAAATTACGCTAAAGTTTTGTAAAAAAAGAGAGGTTTTATTAGTAAACTACATGGTTTTGTATCTGAAATGTTATTTCTTAAAAATTGCAATAAGGAACAAAATTTAGATAAAAGCCACATAAATACGGTAACATGGATCAATATCATTATTCTCAACTTTTAGAGAGATAAATTGGTTACACTGCTTTGAATTTTAAATTGTATGCGCATTGTGCTTGAATTAAATGAACTAGAATAATGTGATTAAATTCATAGAATACAAAAGAAAAATGGCAAGGAAGGAGTAAGAATATATTAGAATAAAAGAAGGTTCCTTCGGAAAATCTAGTTAACAAGTATCTTATATTGTAATACTATTTAAACTCCATTTGTTCTTTGCAACAAAAGTAAATTGTTCTAAATATGTTGGTAAAATAAATCTTTTCAATATCTGAAAAGATCTTTATCTTTCAAATACATAAATAGTTTAAATTATTTTAAGAATAATTTTGTCTTATAAATAGTATTGTTGCAGAGTTGATGACATAATGATACACCTATTTGTACGATAAAATTTGCTGGCACTGCTAAATGTTACGAGAAATAAATATTTACCGGGATCAAAACGTATCATATACATATGTACATAACTGCGTGGAGCCTTCTTAGAATTTGACTTATTATGTATTATTATCTGCTATCTTATCTTCTCAACGAACCTACTTTGCAAAAGCGAAGCCAATTTTTTAATGTTGTCCTGTTCAATTTTCTAGTAAGCGGTAAGCGGTTTTCTACTGTGTGGTGTAAAATATTTTGAGAATTCTAAAAACCAACAAATTTAATGTAGAAACATATCACAACTTTACTGCCTTATACACTTATTTAATTCCTACTTAATTACCCACATACAACTCATGATACAAGATACAATACTATACAATACAATACA
Organism: Chrysina gloriosa; assembly: GCA_038088585.1. NCBI lineage: Eukaryota > Metazoa > Arthropoda > Insecta > Coleoptera > Scarabaeidae > Chrysina > Chrysina gloriosa. The sequence continues at coordinate 12,283,389 of CM076092.1, forward strand.
TAATCTCCCGTCCGTCCCTTCGATACTCTTCCTGCTTATCCCCTCTTTTTCACCTTACATCTGGCCAACGCTCTTCTCACATCTTGGTGATTCCCCGAGTTAGGTGATTGATGATGTAGCTGTATCGTACATTAATTATAACCAATTTTGTCAATATCAAATACATGACAATTAAGTATTAATGTAGTACATACATACATTTGTACCTATAAAGATGGGGTACATACAACTGTACGTATTTTATTTACGCTGTAGACTCATACGTATTTTCCATGTATTATCTTAATTGTTTACCACGAAGACAGCACGTACCTCACTGTACACAATATACATACTTATTCATTAGACGAAAAAACGTGTCATTCTAGAAAGAAACAAAATTTGGACGTCACGTAGAAGTACTTAAAAAGTTCTTGAATAAAATCTTTTAAAAAAGTAGGAACGAGGGTGTTGACATAGAGAAAAGTAAAATTAAAAATCCTTTATAAATCATATGTTGAGGATCCTTTTAATTTGAAATCTTGTATATTCTGTTACCGGTTTTTAGTTCCCAGTTCATCAAAGGTGAACAGCAATTAAATGAAGTAATTGTGTTGGTATTTGCAGTACTTTATGATAATCACACAGTAGTACACACCGTTGAATTCGTTTTGTGGAAAATCACATGATTTCTACACAAATTCTTACTCGTTTTGTCAATTTTATTTTATTTCATTCCATAAAAAAATTCTACAAGCAATTATGTAATGTTTTACGTTAAAATTAAATGACTTAAACTTGTTTACAAGTTCCAATAGACACAACGTGCCAAGTTTTGGGCAAAAGCTTGTAATAGAATATGTAATAGTAATAATAGCAGTGCAATAACGGTTTGAAATCAGAACAAGCGACAGAATACATAGAAGGTGTACTGATGAATATATCTATTACTTGAGATATTATTCTCACCAAGCATAAGCTATAAATCTTGCAAAACGTAAACAGTCTTCAATTCTGACTGGAATTTTGTAGCAATTCTTTTTTATCGTCTAATAATTCTTTTTATGCTTTCGTTTCATAAAAGAAAATCCTTGTGTAATTTTATTCTCTATTTCTGCTTGATTGCAATCAAAGATAGGATGTTCCAATAAGTAAACGATATAACAATGTCATATTCCATTTACAAAAGCGGCAATTCCAACTTCCAAGTGCATTCTTCAGTCACCCTCGTTGTGTATGATAAATGATAAGAATTAATATGTCTTCATGCAGAAAATGATCCGTGGTAAATTTTTTCGAATTGCTGGCACTAGTTTGATACTATAAAATCGATATACTGCAATTCTCGCAAACAGATCCTTGTTCTTTAAGGGGTTTACGTGTAGGTGTAGGACTGTTCCGGGCATTACGAAACCAATTAAGCATATTTTGAATCAAAAGAAGTCCCTCTGTTTTCTGTTCATAAGGAAGTTTCAATTTACTCTTATTTCTAATAAATTCAGCAGCTTGTGCTTTGCTCACGACGTTTCGGCAACCCTTTCTAGCGCTCAGACAATTTTTTCAATTTCAATAATGATACGTATTAATTTTCTCTTTAAACTACAGACGTTGATATTTTACTAGCATTCCCGACTTGTTTAAAGTTGTGTCGATAAAACTAAAATATGAAAATAATTAGGTGGCCGTTATAAAAAGGTTTAGATGAGGACTTTCCACAGCTCTCGTATATTGTTGGAAACAGATAAGTGAGCTTGACATAAATATTCATCCAAAGTATTGAGATTTGTGTTCAGAAGATGGCAGCAGTAAAATAATTCTAACAAACAAGAAGTTTTGTAACTGGTACCTTAATACATATTAGGCGAAATTATTTTAATACCTACATTATTATTATAGGTTGTTTTGTAGGTATGATTGCATTTAGTTGAGTGTGCACCATTTTAGTAAGAAATTGTGAGCTACTAATAAAATAGAGCGATCGATTTTTGCCCTTTGCCATTATCCCTGGGTAATTTTTATGCCTCAGGTGCAACTTTCCCATTAAAGCGCACACCTGGGATTGGTTCTCTAGGGTAATAATAATCGACTAAAAGTGGAAGGCTGTTCGCATTATCTTTATTTCATTTTAAAAGATATATCTGTACGGCTCCCTTAGCGAAATTATGCAACATCTTAACAGAATTACTAAACTAATTATATTGGTTTAAAATTCAAAAAAGTTGATTTTTCAAAAATGATATTTTCTAAAAGTAGAAATTTAGTAGAATATTTTCTGAAAGTTTTTAATCAATCCGACCGATATTTCCAGAGATATGGGTTGCTGTGTAGCTCGTTTATTAAAGCTATCAATCAGTTTACATGGAACATCAACTTAAAAGTTGTACCAAGGGTAATTATAGTATCAAAATCTGCTTATATTGCTGCCTGAATTTTTAATGAAGTCAACTTAGACGGAAACTCGTATCCCTATCCTTAAACCAAAGACGCAATACTTTCATCTATCGCTGAGCGAAATGCCCAGGAAGAAAGAGCATTTCCCAGCAAAGGCAAAATGAGTCTTTGGGCGCTACTACTGCAATACAGCAGCTGTTGTAGGGGTCTGGAATTTAGAAAAAGATCACGACATTTTTGAAGATGGCTGGCAACATATTTTAAAAATTACTGAATCGATCTGTCTAAAGGCCGATCCAACGGCTAGCGTTTTTCGTAAATAAGACACACATTTTATGAGTGAACATCGGAAATCTTGTATCCGCAAGTTTAACTTTTAGCCATTATACATGGAGCATAATATCGTTCTTATAATCACCATATCTTTGTGTATAGGTAATCCTGTGGAAGTCAAAACTTTCGATAACTTGTCGCAATTAAAGTGGATCACATCGTTCAGATGCTGAAATGTATGCGGATTATTAATATGTACTTTTCTTGTCAAATAACCCAAAACTAAATAATTCAGAGGGGTCCTATCATGTGATCTTGAAGGTCAATTTACCTCGTCGTTTCTGGAAATGGTACGATCACCGAACTTCGAGAGCAATAAAGCTTATCTCGCTAGCTAGCTCGTCTTATTCAAACCAGAGCTGATTAACATTAATTTCATTCAATGTGGGCCATAAAAATCCCTTGGCATATTACGGTAACGCCTGGAATTGGTGATAATAGTGGCTCCATGGGCATTTTGAAAGAAATTCGGGCCAATGATGCTGTTAGCCCATAAACCGCACCAAACGATTACTTTGATTAGGGGAATTGGTTGCTCATGAGTCACGCGATGGTTTTCGTAGGCCCAAATTCGACAATTTTGCTTGTTCAGATAGGCACCGAAATGAAAATGATTTTTGTTGGGAAACCACTATCTTTTTCCAGCACCCAGTTAACAAATTTGCGACGCTGTAAATGGTCTAACGGCTTAAGTTGCTGAGTTAGTTGTATTTTGAATGCATGGAAATGAAGATGTCTAGTTAAAATCCTGTGCATAGTGGCATGCGAGATGAATTGAAATGCTTGGTTCTTCACGCACATTTTTATTCACGGCGGCAATGTTTTCGTTTGAACGAGCTCGATGAGGATTTTCATACTCCCTTCGACCTATCTCCGATCCAGTTTCTTCAAATCACCACACTATTCCACGAATTCCCGGCTCACTAGGGCGATTATTTTGCTCGAAATAATCACGAATTTGACGAAAAGTTTTTTTCTTAAGGAACGACCATTTTTGTAGTAAGTTTGAATATGTCAAAAAATATTTTCTTGGCACATGCTTCATAACAATCAACATCCACACCCTCTGTTGGCTCACCCACCTAGTTTTCTATAATAATTTTGTACCTGCATATCTCACGCTTAATCCGAGGATTTATCTTTTATAGTCGTATTTCTTATTTTTATTATTATTAACGAAAGAAGCAAAATTTTTAAGGTAAACATCGAACAGTTTTTTAATGAGCTCCCAGTTTATTTATAATCAATACCCTTCAAAACGGAACTATTAAGTCGTAGCTGTTAACTTTTTAGGTATTCTGATTTCAAACGAGTACCTTAAAAGTTACGCTGATCATTGCGAAAAAACATTAATACACGTCTCTATAGACCGAACATAAGTTCACAATCTTTTTACGAAAGAAATTTGAAATATACATACTTTAAATATAACTTTATAGGATGTATAAACTTGAACATTTGTATATAGTTTCACATTGTTCAAAAACATTCCTATGAAAATGCTGTTTTCAGTTGTTTCAACACGTATAACCCCCTAATGATATGCTTGCATTATTATTGAACTGTTTATCGGAAAACTAACGATTGTGCTGAATAGAGGTAAACCAATGAACGTATTTAGAATAACAAGCGCGTGTATTTTATGCTAATTACTGATTTCACATGCTTAGTTTACAATACCTAATTAATTGCAGTGTAATTTTGTTTTTACATACATAGATTTTTCTCTCACTTACATAAGAGGCTAATAAATAATAATATAATAATCCATCATCGCTCTGCTACAAATCACTTTAATTACGTCAGTTGAATTTCGTGCACAGGTCAAATCGACAAATCTCAGATATAACAGATACATATCCATATATTTGTTTATTGCAGATAATTTGAATTCACTAATAATATTTTGGTGTTCGTAGCTCACTGCGTCACAGCTTTAGAATTGTTTCCATGTCCGATCAGCCAATTCAACTCCATATAATTTGAATAAATTAAATGAATCCGATACGAGTCGTTAACAGCTACCTAATAACTTATACAATTGGACTTTAGCTGTCATCATAAATGTATCACAATCGACAAGACGACATTCTTATCTAGTGGCAGTTTTTCCTTATCTGAATTTCATTCGCGAATTTTAATAACCGTTGATAACTTTTATACAGAATTGTGTCGTTACATGTCTGACCAATTCTTGTCACATTTCGTTAATGGAAAGAAAAAGAGCGGAAACATACAATGTTTGATGTAGCCGGTTCACACGTATGATTGATATGAACTTTAGATATCTTACGTTTACAACAGATAAAACATATTTTTATCAGAAACTAAGATATGTCAACATTACGTGGATGGCATAGTGACTTGTTTAATGTATTCTTCTCTGTTGAAAGAGTAAACGTTAACTGTTCTTAAATTCCTCCGGATGTATATTGATTTAAAATTCAATTCACGCTGAATTGAAACTTTAAACTTGTCGATTGATCTCGGAAAATTTATGCGCAAAATGCTCAAGCTACAAATTATCTTGAAATCAATCCTCGAGGGAAATGTGCAACAACTTGTTTGACTGACTTCAAAAGTTAGGAGACATAAATAGTTCGATTTAGAATAGCAAATTCGCTAGAAAGAATGGAATTACTCGTTAAATAGTTAGTTTATAAATCCCATAAGATAAAAACCAACGATTAAACTAAAGAAACCTGAAATATGATGGTCTATGGTCTATATTAGTGGATTCAAAATAGGCCGTCAGATGTTAATAAAAATAGGGGTTTGATGTTTCCTAACTTTTCTCGTATGCTTGGATAAACCGGCCAGAAGTTTCTACTACATCTCCCTACACTAGTATGTTAACTGTAACTTCCACTGTTTCTTTGGATTCAGAATTATATTTATATATCATACTTTTTTGGCGTTTGTAACATATCGTATTTCAATGCAATCCTCCGGTGTACCTCTTTAGTTATATGCTTGAAAACGGATAATAATATTTCTTAGTTTATAAATGCATTTGAACTAATGCAAGTTGAGAAATTAGTCTTTCTAAATCCATTCAAATAGCCGTCCGTTGTTGTCTGTTTGTTACATAACCTGAAACTCCAGTCTGATATAATAGAAATTTACGAAAAAGGAACTAATTTGAAAGATACAATTAGGAATGTGTGCGCTTTAGAACTGCAGTTCAGTAGCTCTTATCCTTTCAATACTGATTTTTTTTGAAAACTAGAAATACGTATTTTGACCTTCAAGTAGTAATTCTTGAAGCCAAGTCATTATAACTGTATTATTATACATATATAATTTGTAATTACTGATCTTGGCGAAAACAGTTTTGTGTGATATTGGTAAGATATATAGAGGGAAGAAAATTTCATTTAGGTCATTTCCCTAATCTTTAATTGTGCTAGTGATATATTCAATAGGCGAAAATTTCTTCTTATTAAGGATGGGGTAAACAAAAAATTTGGTCATTGTCCTTAACGAAAATACTTTCATGAAATTCAATTTTCTCTAAATAACCGGCTCTTCTATTTTTCCTAATCTCCAATGGCATGGTAATTTGTGGAATTTTTTCCATTGCGATAAGTTATTTTTGGAATTGCAAATTGTTCGGGGAAGGTAACATTTTGTGTAATTCGCGGGATTAAAATAAGAATCAGTTCATTTGTGTTTTTCTTAACCCTTGGATTTCCCTCCACTTTTTATTTATTGGCACTAATGATCCAACAAGTCAATTTTTTAATTCGGGAACACTAAGAAATCGGCAAAGAGCCCAATCAAAAGAATTATCTTAATTCGAGAATCTCTTCCAAAGCAGAAATTCCTGCAATTTTTCCCTTGCGATGAACAATTTTTTAGGATGGTGTGTTACCTTAGTGAAAGCACTTTTTATGTGAGAATGATGTGTTTCTCAAAAAGCATGTTTTACTCACGAAAGCAATTTCTTGTGAAATAAATTTGATGCCAGTAAGAGAAGGAAATCGATCAAAGTCAAGTAAAGTTGGAGTTGGAATGGAGTATTTTACACTTATGTGTTGTGACAAACAGTCGTTTTTATTTGTTTGTGGTACTTTAATGTCCAGAACTATTTAAAAATCATTGAGTTGGAGAAAGGATCCCTTATCATTATGAAGGAAGTTTATAGGAAAACTTACATTGCGATTAGTTTCGAGGCAATTCTCTTAGGTAGTGAAGATTTAATAGAGGAAGTGTAGAATATCTATGAAATTTTAAAATAGTACTCCTGCAATTTGCTTTGTAGAGGCAAAACTGTTTTTGATTACTTGACATTTGGGGTCAATATATTCATACCGCAAAGATTGGAAAGTACATAGTCGATTAGCAAAAGCTCTACGAAACTAATAGTTTGATCTAAATTGTAATGTTGATGTCCAACACGAACTAGGACAAAACATGATACACATACGTACATAACATATATTTTTCGAGATGTAATTGAAGATACTTGTAGCAACTGGCACATCTCTGCTTTCAGAAGTTTTTTTTGCGAGTAACTTTTGTCTAGGGAGGATATCAGCAGCATCAAACACAAGGAAATGGAGGAAAACCTAGGATTTATAGAGAACTCAAGTAAAACTGCTGTTAGGGTTATTCGTCGATATTTATATATGTACATAGGTAGGTTTAAAAATTTCTGTGTGAATCTTCATACCTAAGCTTTATAACGAAGGATTTGTAGCATTCTTACTTTACGATAGACAATTGGTCTTAAAATATTTATGCAATCTATTGCACATGCCGAATATTATAACCCGAATTGTAAATTCCTATACCTGACTTAAGAAGTACAATAAATTGAATCATCCCTTCGGTCTCTAAAATACTAAATTCTGAGAATCGTTAAATTGTGAAAGTTTATGGACTCACAACAATTATTCAGTCACTAGTAAACGCTAACGCCCATTTTTCCTTGTACTTCACCAATATCCGAGGGGCAGAGAACTTACAAAGGGGAGTAGAACAACAATTATAGAACATTCTTTTAAAACCACAATTCTTCACATATATTGCAATCTCAGTCAAAATTCAATATTAAGTGTCCGGTAGCATTTATATAATAATCATTTGTATAGATTTATAAATCACGGTCACAAGACTTGTACGATTTATGTAATACAGTATATATAGTGTAAATAAATAGGAAATGAGCCACTAATCTGTTTGTATTAATTATATGGCTCTTCGAAGTAAAAATCAACGAGAGCAATAAATCACATTGGAACCGTCCAAGACCATCAGGCAGCAACAACTTTTTTCGCCCCAATACGGCGTCTTAGAAATTATCCATCCGAATCAGAACATTTTACGAATGAAAGCAGGAAAGTCTATGGTTTTAGTAAACTAAAACGAAGTGACCTGAATCAAAGAAGATACACAGGATTTTGCAATTAGCAGTGATGGTCAACGGCTGTAATCTTTCAATTGACGAAATCCAAATTGATTCGAAAGTATTAAGAACCAATCTATTTTAATTTTTTTTTTGTTTTGTGTTAAACGATTATTTTCTCGATGAGATGGAAAATAAAAACTCTCTAACCAAGCTTTCGATAGAAATTATACATTTTCTTTTAATGGACGTAACTTGTTACTCAACCCATTTGTTAAACAATACTCACTTTTATGACTGTTTTGCTGAACATAAGCTTCTTATAACGTGGTGATATTTCTTTTTCTGTTTCGTTTTTCGAAAATAATCTTACCATGTTCCTTGTGTTAATATGCAGCATTAATTGCGTTTCGCTTATTCCATCGATTTTGATGAACTTCGTTTATCATTTTCCACGAAATCATATAAGCGTACAAACATACATATTCATCATCATTATTCATTATTACTCACTTTTATTCCCGTTGAAGTTGTATTTTGGCGTATTTAAACGAAACGCGCAATTTTCTGTAAAAAGTCCAATGCAGTCATCGACTTTGTTGCGTTGAATATTCAGTATGTACTTGCATTAGTAATGAAAAGAAAAATATGTAAAATAAAACAGCTAAAATATATGTGTTTTTTTTTGTTAACTATGGTTATGGTAACTACATACATAATTTGCAACAAAATAAGCGGCATGCGAAGGACCACTAAACCACTAATCGAAATTAAGGAAATGTGTTGTAGTTGTGGTTTCCATTCTCCGAAATTTGATCGTCACAATAACTTCTTTTATTTGTGGTAAGATATTTGTTAAATGTTCAAGACGGGCGTTGCAGACAATAGATATTTCCTTTTTCCCTTAAATTTCTGACTCTTTTTATTATATGATTCGTAGAAATTAATTCAACATTTCACCATGATTGCTTCCAAGTCTTGCAGTCCTTGAACTGTGGTGTAGTACCGCTGACACTTAGCTATATCATTAACTCTATACTACGATCATTTAATCGGGACATATGTTTCATGGGCAACGAACGTCAATCGTTATTCGATTACGTCAATTTCGGGGAAACACAACTACTGATAATAATGTGATACTGAGTTACCGATACAGTTTAATGACAGTAAGTCGTCATGATTGGAATTCGTTTAGTACTTAATTTTTTGTCAAGAATTATTTCGTTTGTGCGACGATTTAATCTGGATAAATGTGTCCCATTCATATTTATCTAATTTTATATAACACTAGCTGTTACCCGCGGGTTTGCTCGTGCGGAGTTTGCAATTTCATAGAAATAACCCTGCCTCGGTACTTCACTAACAATAAGATTCTCAATCGTTAGTTGTTACTAATTTGATGATTTTTGTTTGTTTCAAACTATGGACTGGTAAGGCACCTAAATTCAAGTCTCTAATATAATCTAAGTTAAATGTTTCCTCGAGACATAAATGCCATTGTCTGAAAAAAAGTATAAATGCTTAGTGAAAAACAGTTTCAGTTAACCCAGTACCTCTTTGTAAAACATGTTTTGTGCTACATACTGCCTTTCGGGGCTAAAACGACCAGACTACTCGCAGAGCTTACTCTTGAACCTCTTGAATTGTCCATAAGAAACAACAGCCTTCACTCAAGTGGATGCCAGCCATTTTCAGTGGCTGTATTTGTGATTTATTAATAGTCATGGCAAAACACACCTTGAAAGGAGATTGTTCTCTTAAACTCGAACGGATATCCTGATGGTATTAACGGTATTCTATCTAGCACATCCAGTGATCACAATAGCTTCTACAATGTTCGTAAATACATCCAAAGTACTCAATAAAAACAAAAACTTACGAATAAACGAAGACTAAACCAGAAAATTCTAAACTTCAAATCAAAAAATATTTATTAATGATGATGATATTATAACCAACATTGGACCAAAAATATTTATTTAATATATACTTTTTACTCCCGTGGGGGTGGAATTTTGAAAATGAATTTCTTAGCGGTTATCTACATCACTATAGGAATGCGCTGTCAAAATATGACCTCTTTACGTTCAGCAGTTTGTTTTGGGCGATGATGAATCAGTGAGTCAGTCAGTCAGGACATGTAATTATATATATATATATATAAATATATATATATATATATACATAGATTAACTGGACTCGAATCCATATTTTGATGCCCTAGTATCTAAGAGCTATGTCTTACGTATACAATGAGCTTACCTTAAAATGAATCTCTGTAAATCTGTGCTTCCCTACTTACCTTACTTATCTGGAATGCCTTAATTCCAAAGCGAAAAGATTTAAAATATCTACATTTTCTAAATTCTAGATACAGAGGATTATTAGGTATTAAGATAAATTCTGGGATGCATGCATCTATATATATTATGTATGTATGCATTGTTGCCAAGGATAGTGGTTGCAGATCTGGTTTGAATATTTTACGTGAATATTTTTGCGAAGACCAATATACCAAAATTCGTTGGAGGAGACAATGACAGCTTTGTTCATCGAAAAGAAAGAAATATTTTATGTAATATATTTCATTTTTACGAAAAATTTGTGTTGATAATATTCGCGTTATTGCACTGTTACGTTGCACATGGTTATTCCGAGAAAGGATCGCAATAATCGACCTCTGTGAATATAATGGGTGCAGCAGAGCTTCATACTTTAATTTTTTCTATAGAATTACTTTCTAACCCACTTACATAACCCCTGTTTGTGTTTTTCACTATATTTACTGTGATAATTTTATCAACATTCAAGCACTCAGGAATAAATCGGCAGTGGCCCAGATCAGTGGTTCCTAACAATTTACCAATCAAGAACATCCTAAGAGGTTCTGAGAGATTCGGAGGACCCCTGCCACTCAGTTTGCTTTAATGTATTCTAAATTACAAACTATCATCTTTCTCCCGCATTAATAGTTTATGTTAGGAAACCTACAAACCTGGAGGTTTGGCACAGTAGACTCGTGTATAATTTTTGATATTATATTTATTCCAACAATAAGGGTGATTTTAAGAACAGTGGTGTAATTTACCAACACAAATATCACATCGGTAAACTCCTCACCACACAATTGTTTATAATAAAATCGGTGACACGTGTTTCGCTAGCTCGAGGCAAGCATCTTCAACAACCGTATAAACCGAAGTGAGGAGTGAGGAGTTTACCGATGTAATATTTGTGTCAGTTAATTCCAACACTTTTTGTTGAGTCCACGGACCACCATTTGGGAACCATTGGTTCAGGAAGCACTTTTTCCGTATGCTAAAATTTAGTTCAAAGCAAGGCCAGTTCTGAATAATTAAATGGGACGGACTAGTGCTGAAGCTTTAGTTTCCGTTTGAGCCGCAAATCATGTGGTTTTCTTATACGAGGACAGTTTGGTGGAAGAGTGACTTTTCAATAAAAAAATTTTAAATATATTTTATTTTTCAACACAATCTCCTTTTAACTCTACACACTTAGGCCAGCGAGTTTCCAATTTTTTAAGCCATCCAAAAAGTAATCTTTTGGAAACCATTCGAAATATGCATTTGTCTCGGATATCTCCTCTTCTCTGAAATCTCTTTCAATCGAACCATTTTCTAAAATTCGAAAACACGAAGAAATCACTGGGAGCCAGATCTGGTGAATATGGCAGATGAGGCAGTAAATCGTAACGCAATTCGACTAATTTTGTTGTAGCAACAGTGGACGAATGAGACGGCGCATTATCGTGACAACACTTTTTCTTTAACAAATGCGGTGCGTTTTTTTTTCTTAAGTTTGGCATCAAGACATGTTAGCAAATCAGCATCATTTTCTAGTAGTCGTTTTTTCCTTTCTGTAAATAATCAATAAAAATAACACTTGGAATCCCAAAAAAACTGTGGCTATGACCTTATTGGGCGGAGAAACGATTTTTTTACCTTGTTGGGGGCACGCTGCTTAGGGGAAGTCCATTGTTTCGACTGCATTCTTGTTTCAGGAGTATATTGGTGTATACAAATTTCATCTACTGTAACATAACGACAGAAGAAATCACTTTGATTACTTTTCAAGATAGCCAAACGTTCTTCTGAATTTTTAACACGGGCGGGCATTTGATCAGCATTAAGCAATCGCGACACCCACCTCGCGGAGGATAGCTTTTTGTATTTAATCGTTCATACAAAATATTGTACACCCGTTCGGTTCGTACTTTCAATCGACGATCGCTAATTACAAGGACACGTATTTTATTAACCATTTCTGCAGTAGTTACAGTAAATGACATCCCGGAAGTTCTGCATCATCCGTGATCATATCGCCACTTTTAAGGCCAGGAAACCACTTACAGATTATTCCATGGGACGCAGCACATTCACAATAATAACATACGTTTAATTAGCACGCGACTTTTTTTCTTTTTACACAACAACGAAAACAGTTTCCTTTAAATGAGTATGAAACAAAACATATCTGTCGGATTTGTGTAAAATTTTGACAGTAGACATCAGAAACATATCGGAAGCGAACAACATAATCACCATAAGGAAACGTCTTGCCAACCTTTGAAAACTCCACTCCTCTGTCAAACCGCCGAGGTACGTAAAACGCAAGAATGCTCTTTTCTATAGTTTGATTTTTGTTCTAATTATTTATTTTTCTTTGCTTAAAAACATTTCAATCATTTTCTAATTCTGAGTTATTTTTAGCAGTGAGTAATAGTTTAGATTGCTTTTTTAAAAACTACAGAAATGAATACAAGGAAGCCTTTTATTATCCATTGAAAACCATCTAAAGTTAAGTCTATATTTCAGGGATGCTAGTTTGTGCTTTAGTCAAAAGCTTTGTTTCGTACTATTCGGAAATTGTGGCAATTAGGACAATCGAAGAATGCTGATAATTCTTAACAAATTTCAGAAGGTGGGAAATGCTAGAATCTGTAAACGTATTTATCGGATAAATATTTTTGACATAACAAATACATTATATATTTTTTGGAAGTTGTGGCACGCTTTTAGAGTTTGAGATTAACCTTCCTATACTCACGCATACGGTCTGTGAGACCGATTTATATAGTATAGTATACGTCTTTCATTTTGACGTGAGTATAGGAAGGTTAAGGTAGGTTTTAGCGGTTCACCTGATCCGAACTATATACTGATGACGTAAAGGAAAAGGTCCTCTAACTAAAAAGTAAACACTTTTACTGCTTGTTATCGGATTGTTTTGTGTTACGTATATAAATTAACTTCATTACAGGTAATGAGTTTTAAATTGAGGTGTAGAGGACATTCGTCGCCGTAATGGAATATTACTAGTTTATCAATAAGCAGTAAAAAACCGACGTAATCCAGCTCTGTCTACCGCAGATCTAGAATTTAAAGAACGGCAACGTTAATCTTTGGAGCCTATTAGGCGCATAATAATTTAAGCCCATCAGATAAGAATAGGGAAGATTTATGAGGCCTCAGATTATAATTATTTTTAACCAGTTGCATAGTAGATAATTTCGTGCGCTTCTAGTAAGATAACGGATGAAAAGGAGGCGATATCATTTACATGTATGTGCGTTGCAATTTCTTTTAATACTTTCACCAGTGAAACTCATTTATGTCACGGCTTGAATTTAATTTAGATCGCTATTTAGATTCTGCTGTATCACTTACATTTAATTATTGATTGCTTATTGCAAAAAAATGGTTGTACATATATGTATGTATATTTCTAAGGTTATGATTACTTTTTAATATAAATAGTCATTGATGACTTTTTTATAAATAGTTTACGTAAATATGTTGCAAAATACGCCGAAGACCTAATTCAGTCGCAATTGTGCCGTTCGTTTAGAATTGAATTATTAATGCGAATTGAGTACGTGTATGGTATTGGAATGAAATAATTTTATTCAATAATGTATTGTCGTTACTTCTGCAGCACCTAAACATGCAAAACTTTGGCTTTTATCGCCAAATTTAAACCACCATTATAGAAATATTTATTATTCAAAAATTCTGCAACGAACGAAAAACCTCATAATCTGTTGCTGGATCACACTCTTTGATTTGGGGTGTTGGGAATTCGGAGCACGTTTAAATTGTATGTATGCTGACAATGACCCTAAACACAGTAGCTTTATTGCAAGGGAATGGGTAGTCTATAATTGCGCGAAAGTAATACAGACACCTGCTCAATGATCATATATAAACGTTATTGAAAATGTGTGGAATGAACTGGGCCGTGAAATCGGTCAACATCCCATGTCAAATAAAAATGATCTTCAACGAACCTTTTAGGAGAAGTGGACGAAAATTTCACAAGAATTTTGTTCTACCTTAGTAAAATCAATACCTAGACGACTGCAAGCTATTGTAGACGCACAAGGATATGCTGCAAAGTACTGAATATTCATTGTATTTTTATTTTTTAAATTTAACATTTGAATGTACGATTTTAAGTGAAACGTAATTTTTACAAGAAAAACGCTTTGGTTTGTATTTACTTTCTTAGAATTGGAATTTTATTAAATGGAATACACATGTGTACGATGTATACTAGTATCTATTTAAATATACAATAACATTTTCAATAAATATATATTATTCTAAATGCAATAGTATTGTTTCCCTTAGCGCTCGTTGTACAATTTTAATTGACACTCGCTGTATAAGTATTGTATTTTCTTTTAATAAACCCAATCTGGATAGATTTTCAACATACCTCGTACTATTTCACTGTAATCTCACTAAACTCTTTTTTTACGTAAACATCAGCTTTGGATATTGTTCGAACTAGTTCATCTTGTTTGTTACATTATCTTTTTCGACTAAAGTTGTAAACAGCTGGTTTTTCGTCGCCAGTTACCTAATCAGACAAGATTACGGGCTTAGCATTTCAAATACTTAAACGTATGCAGTTAAAAAATCGACTGAAGGCGTATATCAGTGAAATACATAAATATTTAAGGCCGTAAGGCTTATTTTCAAGACCGCTTGAAGTTAATTTTTTGTTTTTGGTCGGTTTGAAAACTATTTCGAAAGCTGTATATTGTAGCTCTAGAAGACGTATGTATCACGATAAAATACTAATTATTTACAATTTTAAGAGCTCAGACAGGTCTAATTTTTGTCAGCAATAAGTGAAGAACCAGCAGGTTTACAGGCTTGAAATTTTGAATACCATCTATTCGATATGGTAGTTAAGACTTGTCAAAAAGCATTTCTGTAAATTCCCTTGTTATGGTCGCTTTCTTGAAGTCCAGAAATGACAGTAAGTTTATGATCATTTCTGTATTCCTTCAGTTAGGTTAAATACAACAACAAACAAGGAATTTACAAGAAGCTCGTCGATAAGTCGTAACTATCGTAATGAATATATGGTATGCAAAATTTGGAACCCGTAAACTTCTGGTTCTTCACTTATTGAAAAAAGTTGAAGCTGTAAATGCTCTTAACATTATAAAGAACTAGTATTTTATCGTTACACACACTAGTTTTAAAGGTCAGATATACAATTTTCAAAATAGTGGTGGAATCAATAAACAAATTTTAAGTTTAACCGATCTTGAAAGATAGTACCTTACAACCTTAATTTCCGAACTAATATTTAAAACATCATCCAAACTAAAATTTGCTCTTCGTTACAGGTAGCAGCACGGCTTGCGTGGTAATCCTGAATAGAGAGAATAGTAGACTTTATACGGCCAACATCGGCGACAGTGGGTTTATGGTGGTCCGAAACGGCCGCGTCATCCACAAATCCGAGGAACAGCAGCACTACTTCAATACGCCGTTCCAGCTATCGCTGCCGCCTCCGGGATATCAAGCGGACGTACTTTCCGACCAGCCGGACTCGGCGATTACCGATAACTTCCCGGTCGAAGACGGTGATGTCATACTCGTCGCGACGGACGGCGTCTTCGATAACCTACCTCAGAACCTTTTAGTTAACGAACTATTAAAGGTTAGTCAAGTTCTGTTATGTTAAGTTACCGTTAACGGCTCTAACACGTCGGACACAGCTCCCAAGTTAAAAATTTTTCTTTAAATCTCTTTTTACAGGATGGTGTATGTTTATAAAGTTCAAGTATCAAAGTTATGTTTTTCTTTCTAATGGAACATTATATATTTTTTGCTTTTTCGAATTGTATAGGAAAAATAAAGGTGAGTTATACTTCAATGTTGCCTATACCGATCGTTTACCGTTTGCGAAGTATTTGAGGATTTTCGAAAAAGTAAGATGTTTTAAAAATGGACATGACAGACAAACTAATTGAAATTTTCGAATCATGTTCTTAGACTTAGTACGTATCATGTAGAACATTTATTATAATACTTGTCATTTAATGGCACATGGCATTCATTTAGCAACTTTTTCAGATAGTTGAAATAAAAAAAAAAATCACATTTTCAGGTTCAGCAACTTCAATTTAATTTCAATCTAAGTAAAATTTAACATATCTTGAAATTTATCCGGAACCGCAAGACAATTGCTCGCGAAAGTCTACATACACCTCGGTAAGTTGATGGTTCAAAGCCAAATGACACAAACTTAATCAGAATGCACTCAGAGAAATTATAGTACAAAAAGACGTGTCTGACATCTATAATGTGTAGAGAAAAGCGATAAATAAAAAAAAGGTGTTTGGCGCAGTTTCACGAAAGTCTACATACATGCCGTTAGATGACGGTGTTTAGCGACGAGTTGTGGATTTAGGGGGATACCCGTTTAGTAGACATTGCGTACACGACATTTATTTCGTCAGTGTCTCATTGCCAATTGCGAATTTCAAAATGACGAGTAAAAGTGTCAGTAGAAAGGAAATAGCGCGCGATATCCGAGAATTAATAGTGAACCTCAGAAGAAGAAGTAAATCTTCAAATAAAATAGCCAAAACTGTAAATAGACCAAGATCGTCTATCTAAACAGTGTTGCGCAATTGGGGTGGGACTGGTTCGGTTGATGATAAACCCCGTTGTGGACGCTCTAGCAATCTAGCAGACCGAGCACGAAGGACTATCGTCAACAAAATCAAAGCAGAACCTAAAGCAAGTGCTGTAAAAGTAGCAGAAGATGTAACAGCAGACGATGGAACAGCAGACGATGGAACACCAATACACGCCGAATGTGTTCGAAGACTTTTGCGAAAAACGGATATGCCGGCCATATCATTCGCAAGAACCCCTCCATAAGCGAAGGCAATAAAAAAGATTAGATTTTGCACATAAGTACGAACAGCGTGATCTGGCGTTTTAGGAGAAGATTCTATTTACTGATGAGGCCAAAATAAATTGGCAAAAAGTGGTACAGCATGCGATAGGCAAAACAATTGAAACCGACTGGGAAACATGGTGTTGATTCCGTTCTTTGGGGCCGTATGTCGGCAACTGATGTAGGTCATATGGCGTTTATATAGGGGATTGTAAAATATATATTATGGAACACTATATATTTTTGCATTTTTCGAATTGTATAGAAAAAATAAAGGGAATGACTTCAATGTTCCCTATACCTAACGTTTACCGTTTTCGAAGTATTTGAGGATTTTCGAAAAAGTAAGACAGACAAACTAATTGAAATGTTCAAATTTAGTTTTTAGCCTTGATTTGGTATATGTTGGGCTACTTATTTTCAGGTATGCAATTTTGAAATAATGTACAAGGTGATTCCATAGATCGGCTTTATTTGTCTAAACTTGAATAGTGTACAACTCTTTTATTGCAAATAGAGCACCCTGTATATATTTTAGACTCGTTTTAGACTAGTTTTTCAATTTGTTCACGGTTTGGCGTAGAAATAGACATAGAAAAGAATTTCTCTGGGTACAAAGAGACTTTTTAGGTAATCGAAACAAAGGTAAGAAAAAATTGGTGTGTGTGGTTTACGCAGGTGTGAAGTGAATACCCAATAATTATCATATTTCTTACTTGTAAGTCATCCCGTTTTCGTTCCACGTGTTTTTTGATGATCAGTAGGAAAAATGGAAATTAGTAGGATTAGGTTGTAGAAAACCTTTTCGGGATGTTTTATTTTATTCGTTCTTATACGTTAAATTAGGATGATTCGGAAGTCATTATGATTAGTTGTATAAAATCTTTTTCGGACGTTTCGCCTCTCGCTCGCACATCATACTCTCTCTATCTTTCCTTCCCACGCACGCCACGTATCCCCTCTGCTCTGACCGATCAATTCTTCCGCCTCCCGCTCGCACATCATACTCTCTGGGTGCGTCGTTCAAATTTAACGCTCTTATGTCTACGTTTACGGTTACGGTTAAGGTTACACTCGGGCCGGTAAGATGTAAGAATTTTTACGCGATTATAAGTTGAAAAAAGAAGTGTTAAATACATTGTTTTGAACTCACG